>JADMNL010000038.1:16672500-19172500 GCA_016271365.2 Neoceratodus forsteri | reverse complement strand
TATGCTCTCCCTTGCCTCTCACAGGCAGTACTTCTGAGAAAGTGACAGAAGTAGCTACTTGCTTGAGACCCCTCCCCAGTTTCCTAAACTCTTCCTGAACTTCCTTTGGCTCCCCATTTGCCAAGTCATTAGTACCTAGGTGGATTATGACATCCAGCTCACCCTCCCGTCTTGCCTTCCCAGTGATCCCCAGTATCTTCCTTCCATCCCTCCATGCCATGGCACCTGGTAGGCACCTCACCTCCCTGTCCTCTCCCTCCTGTGTTCCTAGCTGGATCCCTCTTACGATGGAGTCCCCCACCAGGATTTGCTTCCTCCTCCTCTGGGGTCTACTGCTTTCCCCACTGAGGTCACCTCCTTGGCTAACCTCCACATCCTTTCCTTCCACTTCTCTGGGTACTTCTATTTGGTTGTCCTCATTTGCCAGTGTGGCATATGAGTTCTTGAGAGGAATAGGATCTGGGATGTGCCTCTGCCTGACTGCTCTAACCCTCCCTGAGCCCACTGTCATCCAAGTGCTCCTCGTTCTCGGCATCCTTTGAGGCAGCTGCATTGGACTGTGTAGTCCCTGGATAGGGGTGATGGTACTCCTGACCCAATTTACTTCCGCTCTGAGTCTGGTTACCTCATCCCGCAGTCCAGAGAGATGCATGCAGATAGGGCAGCACCTCAGTGTCCAGAAGGTCTGCCTGAATATGGCTGCACCACAGCCACTGCATTGCACTACTCCCCACATTATACTGCAATTCCACAACTTGTCTGCTACTGAAACTCTCTTAGTTCTCTTTTTATTAATTTACAGTACTAAAAATCCTGTAACTGATCCTCAGATATTTTTTTTTTTTAAGGAAAAAGAAACCAATAAATAAATAAATGAGTCGAAACACTTGTCGTGCTGAGGGTGGGCTTCTTCCCCCTTAGGCCCCTCCTACTTCACACCTCTTACTATACCCTGTGTTTAGCTCCTGTCAATCAGATTTATCAGGGCATATAATTAAGAGTTGGGGGAAGGGGAGCAATTAAAGACAGCACAGAATTACACCACCACTATGTTTTAAATTTTCAACAGCCCAAAAACAATTATAAGTAAAGACAACAAAGAAAGTATAGTGTCACTACAAGCCCACAATCTTAGTTTAAAAGAAAAATACCAATTACCAGTTACTCTAAAGCACTGAATTGAATATGTTTCCTTCCTTCTCCTTCTGGCTTCTTCTGAGAAAATCAACCTCTGTTTGCTATTTAACTCTGACTAAGCCCCACCTCCAGTTATCACGTAGCTGAGGTCAGAGGCCAGACAATTAACACCCTTCACCCAACTACAGGACAGTCAGACAAGCCAAGATAAAATTTTCAGCAATTAAAGATAGCACAGAATTACACCACCACTATGTTTTAAATTTTCAACAGCCCAAAAACAATTATAAGTAAAGACAACAAAGAAAGAAAGTATAGTGTCACTACACGCCCACAATCTAAGTTTAAAAGAAAAATACCAATTACCAGTTACTCTAAAGCACTGAATTGAATATGTTTCCTTCCTTCTCCTTCTAGCTGACTTTGATAAGATGGCCAACAGAGTTAAGCTAGCCCTGGCAAAAAAAGAACACAGGTGAGGGGATACAGGCAAAGTGGGCAAGCATTAAGGATGCAATACTTGAAGCAACATCCCATTGTGTTAGACAGAAAAGGAAGTGCAAAAGAAGAAGGAAACCATGTTGGTTCTCAAATACAGTAGCAGAAAAGGTCAGAGCCAAAAGGCTGGCCTTCAGGAAATATAAGGGAACACAGAGGGATGAAGATAGGGAGGCATACCAAACTGCCCTAAGGGAAGCAGGGAAGGCAGTAAGGCAGGCAAAGTCCCAAACTGAGGAAACACTAGCACAAACAGTAAAAGAAGGTGACAAGACTTTCTATAGATGCATTAGTGAAAGAAGAAAGTCCAGAGGGGATATTGCTAAGCTTAATGGAGAAAATGGAGCATGTGAGGAGGAGGACCCTGTAAAGGCATCTATCCTAAATAGATACTTTTTGCTCAATATTTACTGAAGAGAAGGTAGGGCAGGGCCCACAGTTCAGCATCATGGACACAGGGGGGAGGGAGGTGAGCACTACTCCCCTTCACAAAATAAAGGGTCCTACAAGAGCTTGCTAAGCTCAGGGTGAATAAGGCAATGGAACCTGATGGCATACATCCCAGGGTACTTAAGGAGCTAAAGAAGAATGAACAGAGCCATTAGCAGAACTGTTTAGTGAGTCTCTGAACACAGGAGAGGTCCCAGAAGGCTGGAGAAGGGCTCATGTGATCCCACTCCACAAGACTGGTAGCAGGGAGGAGGTGGGGAACTACAGACCAGTCAGTCTTACCTTAGTAGTGGGCAAGATTATGGAGGCACTCCTTAAGGAAAGGATAGTGCAACACCTGGAATCCACAGGGGCACAGGATCCAAGACAGCATGGGTTTGCAAAAGGAAGGTCCTGTCAAACTAACCTCATAGATTTCTTTGACTGGGTAACCAGAGTCGTGGAACAACCGGGAGCAGTCGATGTCCCCTACCTTGACTTCAGCAAAGCTTTTGACACTGTTCCACTTAGAAGATTGATAAATAAGCTGGGTAGGCTTGGGGTGGGTCATACGTTGGTCAACTGGGTGGCAAACTGGATGACGGGCAGAAAACAGAGAGTGGTGGTAAATGGTATAGAGTCAGACGAGGTGCAAGTCACAAGTGGGGTACCTCAGGGATCAGTCCTGGGGCCAATCCTCTTTAATATCTTCATTAGTAACATTGCAGATGGACTAGAGGGTAAGGTTTGTCTGTTTGCAGATGACACCAAGATCTGCAACAGAGTAGATGATCCAGATGGGGTGGGCAGAATGAGAAGAGATCTGGATAAACTAGCAAAATGGTCAGAAGAGTGGCAACTGGGATTTATTTATTTATTTTTATTTATTTAAGAGATTTACCAGATAAACATACTGAGCGGGGGCCGCTCGTTTCCAGATGCGACCTGGGGTTACATAGGTCAAGAAGTGGTGCAGAATGCACAATACAGTAGTGAAAATAGACAGCAGGTTCAGTAGGCAAAAACAAAATGGCATATAAACAGGTGAAAATGGATACATAACAGGAGTTAAAATAGCCAGTGGAATTGTAGCTGATGGAGTAGAGTTAATACAGGCGAGATTGTAGGTACAGCAGGTGCAGCTAAATCTGACCAAGCAATTATGAGTTGGTGCACAATTTAGCTTTTGCTTTGGTTAAGATTTGTGAGACATTTGGATGCCCCTGGTGGAAAGACTAGACTGTGGGTAGCAACTACATACAGCTGAGAAGTGGGAAAGCAGCCGAGATTTTAGAAGCCAGTGGAAGGTGGAGAGCCTGATATTTGCAGGTAGCTCATTCCATAATTTTGGCATCCGATGCTTGAAAGCCATTTGGCCCTTTGAGGTGCGCATGAAAGGGACTTGGAGTTGTTTTGAATCTGAGCCTCTGAGGGGTATGCTGGGGGCTGGGTTGCTAGTGCACAGCTGAGATGGGGAGGGCATTTGACCAGTGTTTGGAAATGAGATTTGCACAGTGCAGTTTACACGGGACTCGAGCAATGGAAGGCAAGGGCACTGTACAGGTCACAGTGGTGGGTAGAAGGTGGGCAGTCAAGGATGTACCGGCAGAAAGAATGGAAGAGGGGGTCCAGGCTGGCCAAGGTAGATGGTGGTGCTGCGCCGTAGTCCACATCACCATAGTCAAAATGGGAGGATCATTTTGTGGACTAGCTCCTCCTGACTGAGGTAGGAAGGTTGCCTTTATTGTGTGAAGTGCACCTAGTTTAGGTGCAGTTTTTCTGTAGTGAGTCAATGTGGGCATGGAAATCAAGGTGCTGATCTAGCCAAATCCCCAGGTACCTGAAGGAGGTGCAGGATTCTAGGTTGGCTCCATCCAGAGTGTGAAAACGGGGGGCTTCTAGCCTGGCTAGTTTTGGATGGGTGCCAAAAGTTATGGAGATGGCTTTCTTAGCATTTAGGACCAGTTGGTTGGACCTAAGCCAAGCTTGAATGGCATCAAAATCATGTTGAAGAGAAGAGTTTGAGTCACGGATGGAGGGGCCGGAGGTGTACAGTACAGTATCATCTGCGTACATTTGTATGGATGAGTTGGAGCAGACTTGAGGTAGATTGTTTGAAAATATGGAGATAAGCAGGGGGCCCAGGACCGAGCCTTGGGGGACCCCCATGGTAACTGGGAATTAGGCGGGAGACATGAGGGCTAATTTTACTGCCTGCTTCCTTCCTGACATATAGTCTTGGAACCAGCTGGTGGCAGGATGAGAGAGGCCTGTGTGTTTGCAATTTTGTGAGGACGTTTTGGTGGGACACAGTATCAAAGGCTTTGGCCAAGTCAATGAAAATAAGCGGAGGTGGTGGCCCTTGTCCATACCCGAGGAGATATCGTTTGCCAGGCCTTAACAGTGCTGTGATGGTGGAGTGCGTTTGCAAAAGCCCGACTGAAAAGGGGTGAAGAAAGAGGTGGAGTCAAGGAACTGTGTGAGTTGGGAGAGGGCTAGCTGTTCTTGAAGCTTGGCCAGAACCGGTAGGCGAGAGATTGGGTGGTAGTTGCCAGGCTCAGATGGATCGCCACCTTTTGGTAGTGGGATGATTACTGCTTCCTTCCAGGCTGCTGGAATTTTTGCCGTGGAGAAAGAGCGGTTCAATAGGTCAGCTAGAGGGGAGACAATTGCAGGGGCTGACAGGAAGAGGAGTTTGGCATCCAGTCCCAGAGGGCACTTGCCTTTGCTTGGGTCTAGGGAGCGCAGGGCGGCTAGAACTTCAGCTGAGGATATAGGACGAAAGGAGAAAGAGGGCATGTGTGGGGTGTGCAGGGGAGTTGCGAGGGGGTTGTATGTGGAAGTGAGAAGCTGTTGGCTGTCTAGGAGAGCTTCAGCGCTAGTGGAAAAGAAGGAATTGAAAACTGAGGCAACTTCACTGGGGGCAGATTTAATGCAAAGAAGTGCAAAATCATGCACATAGGGAAGAGAAACCCTGAAGCCACCTATAGGCTGGGAGGGGAGTTGCTAGCAGTCACAAAGGAAGAAAGAGACTTGGGCATCATCATCACTGTGACCTGAAATCATCCAAGCAGACCTCTAAAGCAGTAGGTAAGGCTAGGGGGGTGTTAGGGTGTATTAGTAGGGGTATCACAAGTCGTAAGAAGGAGGTAATAATCCCTCTTTACAAGACACTGGTTAGGCCTCATCTGGAGTACTACATGTAGTATTGGAGGCCGCACCTTCACAAGGACATTAACCAAATTGAGGCAGTCCAGAGAAGGGCAATCAAAATGGTGCAGGGACTGCATCAGAAGACATCTGAGGACAGATTAACAGAGCTCAATATATATACCCTTGAGCAAAGGAGGGAGAGAGGTGATATGATCGAGACATTCAAACACCTTAAGGGCATTAACAAGGTGAAAGAGTCTAACATGTTTAAATATAAGAAAAATAGCAGGACAAGAGGACACGGCATGAGATTAGAGGGGGTCCGATTAAGGGGGAATGTGAAGAAATTCTTTTTCACAGAAAGGGTGGTGGATGCATGGAATGGCTTACCACAAGAAGTGGTGGCTATGAATACAGTGCAGGGCTTCAAACAGGCATGGGATAGGCATAAGGGAGCAATAAAAATGACTATGAATTTATAGGCCACTGACAGAGCAAAGGCCGATGGCACATTCATAAGGTAGAAAAAGAAATGGGCAGACTGGATGGGCCTTGTGGTCCTTATCTGCAGTCAACTTCTATGTTCTATGTTTCTATGTAAGATGTCAGTGCCTGCGCTATAAGGCTGTCGATCACATTATATTAAAAAAAAAAAGATGAAAGTGTACTTACAATTTCTTTATAATTAAAAGTTTGAAAAGTTCATAAGCCTTAAAAAAGTGGTTGATTAAGTGATACTTAACATATCCAATGCATAGCCTATCAGCATATTACCAACTATGAGTTTACGAAATTGGGAGGACTAGAGCACTAAGAGCAATAACAGCAGCACCAGTGCAAAAAACGGAGCACACTGAAACAGCAGCATAGCATACAATAATATTAGAGGATGCAGGCTGAGAGTTTTCCAGGGAAGAGTCTAAGCTCATTAGTTCTCCACAGAACCACTGCAAACTCCCTCAACTGGGCTCCTTTCCACTGCAATGAATTCCAACCCTGCTGAGTGGGAGCGTACAAAGCAAGAGTTCTATTCCCTGGTTGCAGGAAGTTCAAAGTTGGCCCAGAAAGAGTCAATACAAGTTAGAAATAATGTGGCAATGGTGGCATACTGTTTATTAAAAGATTTTTAATTTGTACTGACTGCTGCTACAGCTGCTTCTCCTCAGCAGCTCAGCATGCAAATGCCTCCTTCCTCAAACTCTCGTCCAGAAGCGTGCCGTCACCTTGGGAAGAAAGACATCAACCAATTGATATTTGTACAGTGCCAATCTCCTTACCTGTGGATATTTGTACAGTGACAATATACTCACCTGGGGATATTTGAACAATGCCAGTCTCCTTACCTGTGGATATTTGTACAGTGACAATCTCCTTACCTGTGAATATTTGTACAGTGACAATATACTCACCTGTGGATATTTGTACAGTGACAATCTCCTTACCTGTGGATATTTGTACAGTGACAATCTCCTTACCTGTGGATATTTGTACAGTGACAATATACTCACCTGTGGATATTTGTACAGTGACAATCTCCTTACCTGTGGATATTTGTACAGTGAGAATATCATTACCTGTGAATATTTGTACAGTGACAATATCCTTACCTGTGGATATTTGTACAGTGACAATATCCTTGCAATGGGGAGGGAGGATTTGGAGGCAAGTTCTGCTATGATGGCGGATGGCAGTACAACAGGTTCACATCTGTAATTTGGAACAGCCTCACGTTTTCCAGTTAATAGTCACAGAGTCCCTTCAAGTGCTTTGACCTCTGTATAGCATGAGTCATAAATCCGGAACCCCAAGGTTATATTGGGCAAAATATTGGGGTTCTGGTTAATTTCCTCAATTGCAAACACTGTGGTTAGGACGAAGCGGTAATATCTTATGTGAAATCTAAAAAAAAAAGGAATTTTCTCGATTCAAAAGGAAGACTTAATAGATGCAATAATATTCATAAAATGAGCAATGCGACTCTCTGATTCAACAGATTGCTACCACTAACCAAGGGGGGAGGGGCTTATATGAGTCATAGTGTCTTTTGCTGTCTCTATCATCCAGGTGAGTCCAAGTGAACCTAAGTGAGTATGTTCTTTACTTGTAATATGTCGATCTGTTACACTGTGAAAGGAATTCATTGCAAAGGATATTAAAATCTTTGGTAGGCTGGACAACAAAAAGAGGATTAGGAACATGATGAAGGACTTGGAAAGATTGGAGAAGTCATCAGTTGTCTGCCAGCTCAAATGCAATGTCAAGGCCAGCCTGCTGGTGCAGTGTTAGCACTACCACTTTTGGCACTGATGACCTGTGTTTGGAAGCAAACTCTGGGTATTGGAAGGCCGGTCTGGGGAAGGGGGATCAAGCATCTGAAAGACTGCTCTCCTCCTCCAGGGGGAGGGTGGGTAGCGCCAGCATTTGTCTGGCCCTTAGTGGAAGCTAGAGGAAAGACATCCTGGGCCTAAGCATGGGGGGGGGCATGGCAGATATCATTGCACATTACAGGGGCGTGTGAGGCATGCACATGGATGTCACTGCATGCCACGCCTCTCAGTGACACAGAAAGAGAAAAACGCTGGTGGCAGGTTCACGCAAGATGGGGGAGCCATGTGATGCACTGCAATGGGTGAAAGCTCGAGTGAAACACTCCCATTCCTTACCCTGTTTTTCTCCATTTTTATAGTATTTTATCAAGTTTACCCGGATGCTTTTTAATTTACTCACCTCTCTACTGGCCATAGTATTCAGGGATACTCACAGTTTGCTGAAGGATGGAGGCAGAGGTGAAGCCTGCAGCTACACAGGAGAGTGGTAGTAGCTCCAAATGATTCAAGTTGCAGACCCTGTCCTCCAACCATGCAGCATCTGCATCGTCGGGTCTCACAGAAGATAGTTTCCTTCAGGAATTTCGGCCTCTTGCAAACTATCACTGAGGAGCTTAAAGGAATCTGTCTAGCCACTGAAGCTTTAAACTGGAGGGTCAGTGATGCTAAGGCCCATATTAGCTGGAAAATTGGTGGAATTATCAGGACGAGGAGGTGGTGTCTTTACAACATAAAGCTGCTCACCTGGAGGATCTCGAGGGGCAAAGTCACTGAAACAACATAGTGCTCCTTGGATTACTGGAGGGTGTCGGGGATCCTAATGCTCTGTTTTTCAGAAGTTTTATGAACGGGTATCAGAACCCTCTCCCAATGGCCCACTTACATAATTGAAAGGGGACACAGAGTTCTCTGGCCCATGCCCCACGTAGAATCAATTTTTTTTTATTTAGTTTTTGTTGATCGGGTAAGTGCACTAGACAAATCCTGCCTGCTTTCAGGCACGACCCGGGGGAGGGGAATAAGATAAATGCCAACTGACCTTGAACCAGATTAAGCTGTTAGTGGTATTTTTAGTGAATGAGGGAAATTTGGCCAGGACACCGGGGAAATTCCACTACTCTTTTCGATAAGTGCCATGGGATCTTTAACATCCACCTGAACTACCACCAATCCAGGCAGATGGGACCTCGGTTTAACGTCTCATCCGAAAGACGGCACCTCAGGAGTGCAGCACCCCTCTCATGCTGCACTACAGTGTCAGTACTGGGATATTAACCCAAGTGCCAGATGTGAGAACTGAACCCACAGCCCTCTGATCTCCCGGTCTCAGAGACAAGTGTGCTACCTACTGAGCCACTGACACTGACAAATCAAGAATCATGAGAATCAACCCGCCATCCTCTGAACTTTAAGGGCTGGATATTCAAACTGCGCCATTCTGAGGTGCAAGCCCTTGCACTGCGCAAAATAGTTGCGCGGGGGGGGTGGCCCAGGCGATATTCAAAGGAGTTGCGCTATTGAGCAACTCCTTTGAATATCACCCCACAGCCACAGCCACTGTGCATGGCGCAGTGAAACTTGCACCACCGCAAGTTGTCAGAGTGGAGCATTCAACTTGGGGTGGCCAAGTACCATTGTGCCATGCGCAAAATCACGATATTCAAAAGGTGACATGCAAATGGTGCCATAATTCATGCAAGGTGCGGGGGGGGCCATTTGCATCTGATTATGGCCCCATTTCCATGCCATTAGCATGTAGGTGCGCTGATCCCCGAGGACTTGCACCTGGCCGCCCTGCCAGGCAGCAGCTGTTGGGGACCGACGCACCCTGCAGCCCAATCGTGGGCAGCAATGTGGCTCCCCCACCTCCTCCCGTACATCTCCCTGGTGGTCCAGTGGACTGTAATGCCCGATCGTGGGCAGAATGTAAAATGAACCCCCGAACATGTTCCTAGTGCCCGATCGCGGGCAGTAAGTAAAGTGCCCCCCACCCCGAATACCTCCCTGGTGGTCCAGTGGACCGTAATGCCCGATCGCGGGCAGAATGTAAATTGACACCCCCACCCAAACATCTCCCTGGTGGCTAGTGTCCCCCACCCCACCCACCCATGAAGCCCCACCACCCACTCCCCCGGCAGCGGGTGGGCGGCAGCATCCCACCGCCTGCCGCCCCACTGCCCGCCGACTGACTGCCCGGTAGGGCTGCACTCCCATTGGTGCAGAGCAAGAGCCAATGGGCATGCAGCTCTACCGGGCAGTCAGTCGGCAGGCAGCGGGCGGCAGGTGGTGGGATGCTGCCGCCCGCCCGCCAGGTGGGAGTGGGGTGGTGGGGCTTCATGGTGGGTGGGGTGGGGACACTAGCCACCAGGGAGATGTTTCGTGGGGGTGTCAATTTACATTCTGCCCACGATCGGGCATTACGGTCACTGACCACCAGGAGATGTTTGGAGTGGGGGGCACTTACTTACTGCCCATGATCGGGCACTAGGAACATGTTCGGAGGGGTTATTTTACATTCTGCCCGCGATCGGCATTACGGTCCACTGGACCACCAGGAGATGTTCGGGTGGGAGGCACTTTACTTACTGCCCGCGATCGGGCACTAGGAACATGTTCGGGGTTCATTTACATTCTGCCCGCGATCGGGCATTACGGTCCACTGGACCACCAGGGATGTGAACGGGAGGGGCCACATTGATGCCCATGATCGGGCTGGTGGTGGGGGTACACTATGCCCTTGATCGGGCTGGGGGCACAGGGACTGAGTTGAAGGCCTGTCACAGGTGGCAGCTGCTGTGTGTGCCCTGCAATACAGCAGCTCACCTGTGGGTGGCCCTCTACTTTAGCCTTTTTTTGGCTCAAGGTCCTGCAGGCTCAGGTTGGGGTTGCGCCAGATAACTCCTGCACAGCCCGGGTTGAATATCGGCTGTGCAGTTTATGGATATTCCTCTCCTGTTGAGCATGCATTCATTTGCATTGCGCTGCTGCTCAGCCTGTTTTCAGTGGCGCAACTGCCTCCTGCTGAATATCGCAGAATGGCACAATGTAGGACTTGAGCATGCACAACACTGTTGATCATGGCGCAACCCTTTTGAATATCTGGCCCAAAATGTTTAAACTACTTGGATCATCGTTATCTGCTCTCCAAGGTGCAGAGACTTCAGGAGGTTACCTGGAAGGGCAGCCAAATTCATATTATCCAGGATCTCCCTCTTTCCATCAGGATGAAATGGACAGCATACCGCCCAGTGATTTCTAAGCTTCTTGCCGCCCAGATCAGTTTCTGCATGGCCTGCCCAGCATGGCTGTAAGTAAATTGTAATGGTACTGTTAAAGTCTTCAGCTCCTATGATCAGGAAAGAGTGGAACTGCCAAAGTTGTTCCCGGAGTTGTTTAAGACTGATGCCTGACATGTGAGCGGCAGTCTTCAATGAGCATCAGTGGCACCGCTACACACCGGTGGAGCTTTGTTTTTCTTTTTCATTTTTACAAGAGGCTCATGAATGTTTGCTACTGTAACTGTCTTTGTAGCTAAAGCCTTCTTCTTGTTTGTTAGAGTGCTGGTGTTAGCATTCTATGTCCTGCCTATGATGAGACTCTCTATTTTATGGTGTCAAGGTGGAGAAATTTCTTAATTGTTTAAAACTGATTGCCAGTCACTGGTTCTTGCTATTTTTAGATTGTTTTGTCTTTCTTTTTTAGGGTGCGGTCTCCTTAGTGATTATCCACTGTTTGTTTTGCACTGGACTTGTAGTAATGGCTTAGTTCCGGGCAACGAAATTTGTTGGGTCCTCTTCTTAGATTAGTTCAACTGCCTCTAGATGGCAGCAGTGCTCCATTAATACTCTGGGACGTATCTTACTGGACTCTTAGTTTTGTACCTGTGCACCAGATGTGCTTCTTCCACTTTTGAAGATAAAGAAATGTATGGCTGTGGTGCAGATGCAGCTGAGTTATGTTAACTATATACTCCTACTTGTTTTAATATATAACTTGAATTTCGTGCATCTCTTTTTGTCTTATCTATGATGTGGGGTAATTTCACACAGGGTCTCCACCTTAAATATTGTCATTAAGTTATTGTTTATAGAATGGATAGTTTGTATCTGTTGCCTGTTAATGGATACAAATGACAATTGATTTTTATACTATCTTGTTGCACAGTTTGGGCATTGTGTGGGTTTTTTCCTTTACTGTGTCAACCAGAATTTCTGGTTTGACTGCCTGTATAAGTCCATAAGGGTTTTGTAGTATGTAGTAGAGGGGTTTTCCCTCTTTACCTAGCTATGTTTTTTTGTTTTACTCTCTAGATGGTGGGGGGAGGGCAGGAGCGTGGCATGATGGATGTGAATAATTCATCATGAACCAAGAGATTCAGCAGTTGTGGTCATTTGGACTGGGTATATTTTGGTAGGTAATTTTCTTATTTTTTTTGTCCCTTAATCTTCGGGTCCATTAATTATCCTTTTTTTCTGGGGATATGTTATTTATGCCTTAATGTTATTTGTTTTGTTTTGGTTTGGTTTTTTTGCAAATGTTGAGGAATGTTTTTGTTTCTTCTTTGTCTTGTTCAATGCTTCTAGGGGTAGGATGTGGGAGGGTTTATGAGCTCAGCACCCCCTTTTGGTTATCAATAATTAATAGTGTATTTGGGAGTCAGGCATTCGTTTATGGTCCTGTAAGCATATGGCTTGTAGTTACACATTTATAACCTAGAATGTTAATGGAGCCCAGGAGAAGTGTAAACGTCATATGGTGCTCCAACACCTAAAGAAACTGTGGCTGGGGATCCCCTACTTGCAAGAAACTCACCGAAAGATGGAGAATGTTCATTTTTCTGATGGGACTGGTGTAATAAAAGGGGTGAAGTATCTGTAATAATAGCTTGGGTATTTGTTTTCTTTTAATGAAGGAGTATTGGAATCCTGAAGTTTGCTATCTTATTTTGCATGGCAAATTGAGGGTTTCCGAAGTTCTGCTGGGCTCAGTCTATGGTCCAAATATTGATTCTCCTCCCTTTTTTGTCAACTTGGCTGCCCCACTGGATCCTTTTTTCACTTTCCTATTTTGCTTGGGGGGATTGGAATATCTCTTATCAACCCAATTTGGGTAAATCTGATTTATACAGGTGTGGTCTCTCCCTGGGGCAACAGGGGCTATAGGAGTTTATGGATGGATTGGGCCAAATAGATCCTTAGAATCTCCTCAGTCCCACAAAAAGACAATATACCTTTTATTCCTCTCCTCATGGTACTTTTTCTCTGATTGACTACTTTCTCATTAATCAAGAAAACCTCTTGGGCTTACTTTCTTCTGAAAAACACCAATTGATTATTTCAGATTACCCTCCTGTAAGTATAGTTCACAGTGTCCGTGGGATCAGGAAACGGGACAAGGTCTGGCACCCTAATTCGCAGTTGCTTCAGGACCCCAATACTTTATCATGAATATGGGATTATTTAAAGGATCATTTTACTCTGAATGAAGGTTATGTATCTTCTCTTGACATTTTCTGTTGGGGGGCGGGCAAGTGTGCTTTGCATGGGGAATGCATTCGGTTGGCATCTAAGTGCTGTAGGGCCCAAAATGTGCCTCTTGAACGATTATTGGGGAACATTAGGCAGATGGAACATTCTTTGACCTTGTACACTTCTCATGTGGTCTGGTCCTGTTTAAATACCCTACAAGCTCAATATGCTGATTTAATGACACAGAGGGCCGAGTTTTCCCTCTTCAGAACAAAGACACAGTATTTAGAGTCAGGGGAGAGGGCTGGGAAATTGTTTGCTCTATGCCTTCATCAATTTGTGACCTCCAACTCCATTGCCAATATTCGGCCTAGCTCTAGTGAGGCAACGGTTACTCGCCCTTGGACCATTGCTGCCATTGTTTGCTCTTACTATCTCTTGCTTTACCCTGGTGAACCCCCTGATCCTTCTGTATTGATTTGTATTTCTGCCTGTATTTCCCCCTTTCACTCCCTGCCCTTGCCTCTCACCAGCAGGAGATGCTTAACCATTATGGTTTCAGAGGTTTTGCAGGCTATTCAACAACCCCCTCAGACAAGACCCCTGGGCCTAATGGCTTTACTAATAATTTGTATGTGTCCTTTTCATCAGAGCGTACTCCTTTTTTAACTTACTTAGATAATTATTGACATTCTTCTGGTTTCTCTGATTTTTCCTTCTTAGAAGCCTGGATTTCTTTATAGGGGAACTGTCAACAATAAGACCCTCGCACCCAAGTATGAGGCTGATCCCAATTAGTCCTTTGTGTACAAAAATAGTTTTACCTAATGATTGCTGCAGTGCAGTAGATTGCATCAGGCCAATTTCACTGACTTGTAAGCTGACATTTCCTGTAACCAGAAATGTCAGATTCCCCAGCAAGTGACATCAGAGAAGGATTGCAGCAGTGGAATATTCAATAGTGTACAGTGAATGTAAAAGCTTTTAATGAGCTATAATCTTCTGTTTTCTGGTTTGCTGTTCTCCTGGGCATACCTCTCAACCTCTTGACTCATGAATCAGGGATACAGACCTCAAATCAGAGACACATCTTAGAAATTGGTACTGTTCAATCATAAAACTGATAGAATAAGGGGATTTGTGTTAAGATGCATTTTCTGAAGAAGAACAAGTCTGTTACTTTAATGTTTGACATTATTTTGCAATTTTAATCCCCACTGTTCTGTCACAAAAACACAAATTTTACGAGTGACAGAGGAAACGTTTTAAACAAAATCAGGGATGTTCCTGAAAATCAAGGACAGTTGTGAGGTATTCTCCTGGGGTTAGATATAGTCAACGGGCTGTACTAAGCCCCATGAGCACAGCAAGACCAGCAAACATCTGATTTTAGCTTACAAAGTCTTTAACATGTGCACTGCAGGCTATCGAATCTCCCAGCTCTGCATTCCTCCTCTGATGTCAATTACAGGGGATTATGGGATTTCTGGTTATAGGAAATGGAACTTTAGAAGTCAGCAAAATTAGCCTAATACATTCTTCTATATGACAGAAAACACTAAGTAAAAAAAAAGATTTTTACACAAAGTGAAAATTGGAATTAGCCTCAGACTTGGGTGTGAGACTCTTAATGCTGACAGTTAACCCTTTAATAAATAAAGAAGCTGGACAAGGATGAGTCATTAGCAGGCAGCTATTGATTGATTTCTCTCCTTAACTCAGATTTAAAAATCTTGATCAAACTATTACCTAGCAGGTAGGCCTCAGTCTGGGACACCATGACTGAGCCATCACAAGTTGGTTTCATAAAAGGTTGTTTATCTAGTGACCACTTCTAGAAGATTTACTATCTTGTTTCTGCACCCAGGGAGGGCGGGTTGTAGGTGGCACTGTTTTCCTTGGACATGGAAAAGGCTTTCGATCATGTATCATGGCCCTTCCTCTTCATTGTATTTCAAAAATTTAGATTTCCTTCTGAGATTTTAACGGGGGTCCATTTGCTGTATAGTGGTCCCACTGCCTGAATTTTGTGTAATGGTGTTTTATCTGATCCTTTCCCTTTGAAATGTGGGACGAGAAAGGGTTGTAATGTATCCCATTTTCTTTTTAACCTTTACTTGGAACCACAATTTATAACCACCTATGTAATCCAGATGTTAAAGGGATCCTGACTGGGGACACTGGTATAAACTATCCACAGATGATTTGTTATTGCATATCGAGGATTCTCTTACCTCAATCCCAGCTGCTATAGAAGAAATTCAGTGTTTCTCCACTATTTCTGCTTATAAACTCAATCTGAGTAAAATCAGTGTCTGAACCCTGAACAATTTAGTTAACAAACAGGATATTTCTAATATGGGTCTGTCATGGGAACCAAGAACTTTAACTTATTTGAGAGTATGTCTCTCCCGGTCCTTTTTAGGTTTAGTTAAAGAAAATCTTTCCTCACTGCTGCACACCATAAAATTGGATTTACAATCATGGACTGCCCTATCCCTCTCTTTCTGGGTGTGTGCTAGTGTGGTTAAAATTAATATTTTACCATGCTTCTTGAACCTTCTGGGTATGCTTTGTGTGTTCCTTTGCAAAACATGGTTTACTCCTGTACAACATAACTTCAATGACTTTTTATGGAGGGGTGGGACTGTCCACTATTCTTATTTTAGTTTAACACTTCCAAAACATTGGGGTGGGTTATGTCTTCCTAACATTTTTTTACATTACGCGCCCTTCATGGTAGCAAATATTTTCAGTAGAGCAGCTATGGGAGAGTTAGACTGGATACCCATTATGTGCCAATTTGGCTTGATATTGCATGCTCATCTAGTAACAACGTTGCTACACAATTTAGCAGTCTACTTTATCTCAAACTGTTACAAGTAATCCCCCCCCCCCAAACAACACTTCTAACCTTACCTTTAAAGCCCTACATGAACAGGGACCCGACTACCTGAAAGATCTCCTGACTCCCTACTCCCCCTATTGCCCTCTCTGATCCGCCAACAAGAGATTGCTAGAGATTCCCAGGGTTCATCTTAAAAACATCTGGAGCTCGTGCTTTTTCATTTGTAGCACCTACCCTGTAGAATTCTCTACCTCGTTGGTTAAGAGAATGCCTGACTGTCAGTAGTTTTAAAACTTTGTTGAAAACCTATTTATTTTCATTGGCTTTCCCAGACTTATTTTAAACCTATGTTGTTGTTTGTTTGTATATTTATAGTTTATATTCTGTACTGCACCTTGATATTGAAAGACGCTATATAAATAAAGATTTGCGTGCTTGCTCTGTATTACTCAGTGTTACTCAATAAGTAAAAGTGGAAGAAGGCAAAGCCCATTGAGACCACCTTCCCTGCCCTCGCAGGGGGTAATTTATACCCAGTGTTATTTAGTAAGAATTTATCAAGTGACTCTTCGAAGTTATTCTGAGTGTTTATATTAGCCAAATACTCCTGTAGTGAATTCCAGAGTTTGCAAGCTCTAACAGTAAAATAATTATACATTTTCTTAATGCTTACTCTTGGAATACTGAGTTGCCTATTATGATATCTAGTTCAAGTTCAAGTTCAAATTTATTGATCGGCAAATTAGCCATTACAATATAAAAACAAAACAGGTGATACAAATATTAAATATTCCATACAATTATAAAACCCTATACAAAAATACATAAATCATACTTAAAAGAAAGTTAAAATACACACACAGAGCTTGAAAATCATAAAAGCAGCAAATACTTATATTTAAATTACTGCTCAGCTTTTCATTCTTTTATATTTAATGGGCCTCCTGCAATAAATATTTTCCCATTGTTGATTCAGTAAACATTGTCAAGTAATAGATCATAATGTCTAACCAGCACGGAAATGTTAATCTATCATATGGATGCAAAATTCATATCCAGATTCTTACTTTGGACCTGGTTAAGGCAATTTCAATGTCTGCATAATCAGGCCAGGTTCTCTCTAAGTCTTTTTTTGTCTTGTTATATGCAACCTTCTTTGCTCAATTATTTTCAATAGGGAAACAACAGATGTCAGTATTGTAGGATCAGTACTCATAAATAAATAAATCAGCAAGTGGGCAGGTTGATCATTTTGCTATCTCAGTATGTTCTCCAACAAGGTAGTCCTATATTTTTCATATAAATGGCAAAGAAGGACTACATGCAGCACGTTGTCTTTCCCCCAAGCCACATCTGTGCATATAAATCTTATTTTGCTCTCCTGAAAATAATCCTGTCTTCTTGTTGCTTTTGAAAACCTCAAAGCGGAAACTAGTAAGCAATATCCTTTGTCCTGGATTAGGAAGAATGGAGAAATATTTTTCATATCTATGTGCTCTTTTGTTTTTAGCAAGCCATCTACAGGCTTTGGATAACCTACAGGCCTCTAGATCTTTTTGAATAAAGTTGTCCTTTATTTTATTTTTTATTGTAAGTTTAATATAATCCATAGGCAACCTTAGAGAATCTATGACTACGTGTAAGAGTCCATAGGGTTTAATAAGTTTTTTCTAGGACCATCATACAAGGAAAAATAATATTAGATTGGGAATATATAATTGCTTCTTCCAGACATAAGTGCGGAAGTCTGCTGGGGTTCATCACATAAACCCCAACCCAATAACTGATCTGTCTTTGGACACATGTGCATCCAATTGGTAGTTCACCAATCTCTGCCCTAACCATAACTGAGGGGACACTATTTGGGAGACCCATGATCTTTTTATGATATTTGTTTAAACTATGTTCTAGAAATCCCTTCAAGTCCCCACCCCATACTTTAACTCCATAAAGGATCTGGCTTTTAATTTTCGCTCCAATAACTCGCAGATCTCCTTCAACTGATCTCCCTCCAAATTTATAGGAAATGCCTGTATAACTGGAAGAAAAGAATCCAGCTCATGCTTAATGCTTTTCAAATGGCTTGTCCAAGTCCCTGTTTGGTTCAAATTGATTCCCAAATAGCATAAATCTCTGATCTCCTCAAGTCTACGGCTGTCCATGTAGAAATTACGACCCCTCTTATTTTCTCCTAAGACCAGAACCTTGTTTTTGTCATAATTAACCATCAGGTCAACATTTTTACACTCATGGTGAAATCGCTCAATACTTCTAATCATTCCCAAATGACTGAGGGAGAGGAGAACCACGTCATCAGCATAAGCTAAGAACAGGATCAGTCTAAACCCTACTCTTGGGAGATGGAACTCAAATTTATACATGTTTCTTAAAACAGTCCCAAAATAGAGATTAAATAATAGTGGTGCCAAAGTACAGCCTTGTTTGACCCCAGCATTATTTTTGAACCATGTACTTATTTCACCAGAACCACCGTATCTGGTACTAGTATAATTGTTTTGGTGTAACAGTCTAATCATTTCCAACAAAGAGGGGTCTACTCCTATTTCCCTAAGTCTATCCCATAGTAATTTTGTGTTTACCCAATCAAAGGCCTCTTTAAGGTCAATAAAGGTACAGAATATTTTTGGTTTTTTTACTTTTCTATATTTATGGATCAAATGACATAAGACAAAAATTTGATCAATAGTGGAATGATTTTTTCGGGATCATGCCTGTGTTTCATCAATTTTACCATTAGTCTCAGCCCATTTCATCAGCCTATTGTTTAATACTTGGGTAAAAACTTTTCCCACTGTGTCCAAAAGGCTAATGGGTCTATAACAGCTGGGATCTTTGTTGTCTCCTTTCTTATGAATTGGGACAATGATATTTAATCCCCAACTTTTAGGGATATCCCCAGACTTCCATATATAATTAAACAGATTGAACAAAAAAGGGATCCAGAATGTTCTGGTTTCAATTATTATGTCTAAAGGAACTCCATCAGGTCCTGGAGCTTTACTTTTACTGAAAGAGTCTAAAGCATCCTTTATCTCGAATGATGTTATCTCCACATCTGGGCTATGTTGTCTTCCCAACTGATTATATCTTACTATTCCAAATAGATAATCTGGGTCTTCCCTAAGAATAAGGCCCAGATATTCAAAAGTTGAGCCATGACCAAGTTGCGCCTGCTGGAAATCCGAGTCTTAATTCTGCGATATTCAGCAGGAGGCAATTGTACCCCCAAAATCATGCTGAGCAACAGCGCAATGCTAATGAATGCATGCGCAATCGAAGGGGGAGGAACCATGCATAAACTGCACAGCCCGATATTCAGCCGAGCCGTGCAGAGTTATGCAGGTGCAACCCCCTACCTGTGCCTGCACAAGTTTATGCCAAAAAAAAGGATCAAATTGAGGGCCACCCACAGGTGAGCTGCTGCATTGCAGGGTGCAACACAGCAGCTGCCACCTGTGGGTGGCCCTCAACTTGTTCCCGGTGCCCCCATGCCCCAATTGCAGGCATAATGTAATTCTTCCCCCCAGCAGCCCGATTCCGGGCATAATGTTACTGTCCCCCCCGAATAGCCTGATCACGGGCATAATAGAAAGTGTCCCCACCCCCGAATAGCCCGATCGCAGGCATAATGTTACCAGACCATCCCGAATAGCCTGATTGCAGGCATAATAGAAAATGTCCCCTCACGAATAGCCTGATCACGGCATAATAGAAAGTGTCCCCACCCCCAAATAGCTCTGATCACGGGCATAATGGCAACATACGCCCGAATAAGGCCCAACGCAGGCATAATGACAACGTCTCCAAATAGCCTGATCGTGGGCATGATAGAAAGTGTCCCCACCCTGAGTAGCCTGATTGTGGGCAGCATCCACACCCCCACATCCAGACTCCCTGGTGTTCTAGTGGTCCCCCATCCTCCCACCCATGGAGCCCCACCACCCTGCTCCCTCCCATCAGCCAGGTGCAGCACCACCACCTGCCACCCCACCGCTGACTGACAGTTGGCAGGGCTGCACACCCATTGATTCAGAGCATGAGCCAATGGGCATGCAGTCCATACTGTACAAGGCAGTCCAGATATGTGAATAAATGCCATATCTGGACTGCCTTAGAGGAGGGGCTGCATGCCCATTGGCTCATGCTCTGAACAATGGGCATGCAGCCCTACCGAGCTGTCCATTGGCAGGTGGTGGGGCAGCAGGTGGGGGGTGCTGCCGCCCGCCAGCTGACATGGGAAACAGGGTGGTGGGGTTCCATGGAGGGAGGGGGGGGAGCCACCAGATCACCAGGGAGTCTGGATGTGGGTGTGTGTGGATGCTGACTACGATCAGGCTACTCAGGGTGGGGGGACCCTTCTGTCATGCCTGCAATCGAGCTATTTGGGGGATGTTTTCATTATGCCTGCGATTGGGCTATTCAGGGGACTATAACATTATGCCTGCAATCAGGCTATTTGGGGGGTGGGAGACGGTAACAGTATGCCTGCGATTGGGCTACGGGGGGGAGAAGTTTACATTATGCCCAATCGGGCTGCTGCTGGGGGGCAATGGAATACTGTTCTGCCCGCGATCAGGTTGCAGGGGGCGTCGGTCCCCAACGGCTGCTGCCTGGCAGGGCGCCGGGCGCAAGTCATCCGGGATCGGCGCATCTGCATGTTAATGGCATGCAAATGGTACCATAATCAGATGCAAATGGCCCCCCTGTGCCTTGCAAAGATTATGGCCCCATTTGCATGTCACCCTTTGAATATTGCAGGTGCTATGCATAGCACAATGGAACTTGCGCCACCGCATCTCAATGCTCCACTCTGACCACTTGCGGTGGCACAGTTCCACTGCACTATGCAAAGTGGGTGAGGCCGGGGCGATATTCAAAGAAGTTGCGCCATAGTGCAACTCCATTAAATATCACCCTGGCCACACCCCTGCTCAACATTTTTGAGCAGCGCAAGGGCTTGCGTCACACAATGGGGCAGTTTGAATATCTAGGCCACTGTGTTTATAATGATTTACTCAAGTGTCTGGTTCAATATGCGTATTAATTTTAGCATGGTAGCCCATTCCAGTACTAACAATCCTGCAGAATAATTTATTATCTTTACTAATAATTGACTTGTGCAATTTTTGCCAAAGTTGTTTGGCATATTTGCTTTTGTTCCTAGCTAATATATCCCTATATTCTTTCCTAGCTTTGTTCATTTTTTTATTATTACCCTTATTTGGGCATTGTTTTAAAATTCTGAATTTTTTGTTTAAAGTTTTCCTTGCATCATGACAGTCCTTGTTGTACCAAGGATGACCCTTATGTTCTTTAATTTTCACCTCTTTCGTTATTTCATAAGCAATCATATTTATGATTATATTACAATCATGTATTATACAGTATACTGACTCATAGGACTGCTAGCCACAGAGATTAATTTGGATAAAATGCCCCTACTTTCCAACAGATTGACCAGTTTGTCACAATTCATTATTTCCCATGCAATACCTTTTTTATTTGATATCATCTTTGAGGCCTTAATATCATTATCAGGAGTAAAGCCACCGTAACTAATTGCTAACTCCAAAGCCTTGTGCTGGCTTTCTGCTCTGAATATTAATTTGAGAGAGCTGATCCAATTGAAGAGATTTGAATTTATCCGAATATAGTCAATTGTGAAAATGCCGTTGTACCTATATAAGAGTATTCAGCTTCATGGTCCATGAATGTCCAACCGTTCAGAAGTAACATATTATTCCTAGATATTGTCTTGTGTAATTCAGTTCCCCTTTTGTTGATGCAATGATCTTTAGCAGTCCTTTTTATTTCCAGGGTAGAGGACTGAATAGCTGAGAGCGCTTCTATTGTCTCCTCCAAGCATCCTTGCAAGGACCCCATTCTACATTAAAGTCTCCTAATATTACTAGATTAGTGGTCAGATAGTCAAGTATTAGACTTCTAATTAGGTCTTCTAGCAGATTTAGATCATTGGGATCCCCATAATGGCTTTCTGTAGGGTGAGCGTAAATATTTATGAAAAAACATGTTCGTTTGGTAAGTTTCCCTGTTAACTTTACTGCTAATATACTACCACTAGACAAAGGAATTTCTTTGGTTTTGATATTTTTACTCAGCTTTATTAATATAGCTAACCCTCCTATCCCTCTTCCAAAGTTTTAATTTTTTATTGCTTTCTTGCAATATGTTGCATATTCACTTAGATGGAGATCACATAATGCTCATGTTTCTTGAATACAAATTATGTATTTTTATTTTATTTAGTTTTTTGTTTACCGGTTAAGTGCACTAGCCAAGGCAATGACTATTTTCAGGCATGACCCGGGAGGGTACAGTACAAAATAGAGCATGTACACGTAGAAATTCAACGAATTGACATAATAGAAACAACTAGAATACATAGGAATAATAATCATGAATAGGAAACTTGATAACAGGTCAAGAGTAGCTAAAATTTAAACAATGTTAGAATGTGCAAAACAGAGAGAGGTTTTGTTTGTTTATCAGGTAGGTGAACTATCTATGGAAATTACTATTTACAGGTGCGACCCGGGAGGGTACAGTACAATCGATGCATATAGAAACAAACATGACTGATAACAGCATACTTTGTAATAGCCAACATTTCAACTGAACAAGAAGGTAGAACAAATGGGAATACATTTGGGTAGGGGAGAGAACAATATTCAAGAGAAACCAAGGTACACAAGTACATGGTTGCTTACAGTAGAATTAAAGAGTTTGGATACGAAACAGGGTTCAGATAACAGTAACACAATTAGCAAATGACAGTTTGGTTAAGTGGCATAGTTGGTTTGAGACATAAGTACCTTGAACATCAGGACTGGGTAGGCTGGATAAGTTTAGGGTGCGGCTAGCAGCAGTCAGAGTTAAGTCAGCAGGACTGTAGAGACCGTAAAGATGAAGTGGCATGTTTAGGGGGGTTTGAAGCAGGTACAGGAGACCTGACTAAAGAGGAAGGAGTGACATTTGCTTTTGAGTTAGGCATGACTGGGAGATAGGTGAATGTCCAGAGGTAGGGAGTTCTAGAGTTTGGCCACCGAGTGTGCGAAAGCTAGGGTCCCTTCTTAGATTTACATATAGTTGTAAACAGCAGTGATTTACCAGCTGATCAAAAGCCATGAAAGGACAGCAATGGAGATAACAAGGAGGCAAGCACAGTTGGGATACCGTTTCTGAGCATATTATCTGTCAGGTGCTAAGGGCCAGGGCACGGACTGAAGTGGGGGGATCCAGTTTAGGTCCTGATAGAGTTGGCAATGGTGTTTAGACCAGGGGGAAGCAGAGGCATACCTGCATATGCTGTTGTAGGTGGTATCCCATTTCCTGAGACTAGATTGAGATGCATTTAGATATGTGACTACCCCATAGGATAGTGACAGTAGCAGGATCCCCCTAGCAATGGCTAATCTAGCTGACAGTGTGAGGACATAGCTGGCTTTGTAGGCTACTCCAATTTTAGTATTGACTGATTTATAGGTGTTCAGTATGTGTTTGTCAAAGTGAAGGTTTTCGTCAAGGAGGACTCCAAGATACTTGAAGGAGTGTACTGATTCAAGGTCTAGCCCACCCTGACCACCCGACACCTTAAATAAGTCTAGGTTATTGCTTAACTTGACTGTCATCCCAAACAGCATTGTTTGCATTTTATTAGCATGAAGAATTAACTTATGATGGAGAAGCCAAGACTGAGTAGCACAGAAAGCAGAAGAAAGAGATTGTGTGATGTGGTGTACGTTGTTATCACTACAGTACAGAACTAGATCATCAGTGTAAAGGATAGCATTGCAACCCGGGATAGCTGATGAGATACTATTTATGAACATAGTGAAGAGAAAGGGGCCTAGTATTGATCCTTGTGGAACACCTAGGTTAACTGCCATAGGGCTGGACACTCCAGAGTTGAATCTGACGATCTGGGTTCAGTTTGATAGGTAGCTCTTAAACCAGGTTACTGAGCTGAGCGAGAAACCAAGGGCTTGGAGGCTATCAAGCAGGAGAGGATGATCTATAAGGTCAAATGCCCTGGTGAGGTCAATAAAAACCACTTCCATTAATTGAGCTTTGTCCATTGCAGTAAGGATGTCATTTGTAAGGTGAAGTAAGGCAGTGGAGATGCTATGACCTTTATGAAAGCCATACTGAATTGACGAGAGAAGGTTGTATTTGGTTAGGAATTCAGTAACTTGGATAGATACAAGTTTTTCCAGGAGTTTGCACAAGACTGACAAGATAGCAATCTGATGGTAATTTGCCATATCTCTTTTATCTCCTTTCTTTGGGACCGGGGTGACTTTAGCCACTTTCCAGATCTCAGGGACAAATCCAGCGCAGGAGGAGAGGGTGAAAATCCTAGACAATGCCAGGGCACTGAATGGCGTGGCAAGTTTTAAAAGTTTGGGCTCAAGTTTGTCCGAGCCTACACTAGTATTATTCAAAATGGTGTTAAGTAAGTGCAGGACTTGCGATTTTGATACCACCTTAAAGTAAAAGGGAGGGGCAGGCACAGAAGGTGAGGGCAAAGTGGATTGGGATAAAACTTACATAGAGAGGAAGTTGGATGTGAGTTGGGAGAGGTCAAAGAATTGCTTGTTGAATGATTCAGCAATAGTTCAGGGGTCATTGCAGTGGATTCTGTCAATGATCATACTGTTGTCTAAGTGAGGTTTCTTTGCACCTAGAAATGTTTTCACATGCCCCCAGAATTTCCTAGGATCATTTGATGTGTCCAGCAAAAGACCCTTACATTAGGAGCTTTTTGCTAGTTGGATCTGCTAGTCGGATATGAAAGCAGTTCAAGTATTCACTGATTTCTGGGTCACCAATTTTAATACTCAGGCCTGAAGAATTCCAAGATAACATTTTAAAGATTTTATCCTGGGATGTTATATCAATAAAGCCTACTTTACCATGGTCTTCCCTTTCGTTCACCTTTTCACAGTTGTGAATACACTGTCTCCCCGTGAGATTGTCATGTTTGATTTGTCATCATTCCAAGTTAGTTAAGATCTCAAACTTAATTGAGGTGTCAACCACAAATTCCCATTTTTTTGAATGAATCAAAATTGAAGCATGGTCATTCTGTACAAGAGCCTCCTCATTGTTGACAAATAAATGAATCCCAAGTTGGTCAAAAATGTTTTGTTTCAGTATCAAGTCCTTAATTATATTTGCTTGGTTTACAACAAACCAAATTTGACAATCTTTCTCCATCCATATAGCTTTCCCAATGTTATAATTACTTATGCAGATAGTTAAGGAAATATTCAGGAAGTCAATAAACGTACCTCTTAAGTTATATTTGGATTCATTTGAAAACTGTTTTAACCCAAATATTGAAACTGTACCCTTCCTCTTATTAAAAGCTTGATAATCTTGGTTCATCTAGAATTCTGGGAGGAAATCCTTTAGTGTAGTAACCTCTCCTACCATTATACCCATGGCATCTAATTATTTTGCCCCAAAAAGAATTGCTTTCAAAATGTGAAATTGTTCAGTTACCACCAGGACCAACTCGGATTCCTTTAATGGTCTGACAATGCTGTTTAAATCTTTTAAAATGATACAGCCGTTCAGTATTGTAGACTTTAATGCAGATAACGAGTTCACGAGGCTTTCCTGCGTTTCGTTAGGCATAAAAGAAACACCGAAAAGAGGCAGCACAAAGTCCGAACCTAGTGTTTTTCCTAGAAAGAGGTCAAAATTAACATTCTGATTGAGAGATTTTTTTTCTATTTTTAGAACACTCTTGATTTACTGGGGTTCCTTCTTTCAGTAACTTAATATTAATTGGGCCACTTTTCCCACCATCTGTATGCTTATCATCTAGCTTTCCTGTTTTTTTATATTTGACCCATTCGAGGATTCCTTGGGGTTTTGAATTCCAGGTTTATTAATAACCTGGCATTCATTTTTTTTTCTTCCCCTTTTTCCCTGATGTCTTCCTACTTTTGGCTTTTTTCTTTTTCTTTTTTGATTTGGAGGTGCTAACTTCATTACTTAGATCTATTGATACTTCATTAAGTAATCTAGCCCCCGGTCTTTGATCTGTCCTTTTTCATAATAAGATGATACGGGATATCTGTAAGTACTTCTTTTTCCCTGCAATTTAGTTTTTTTCCCATTAAGTTGGACTTCTTTACATTTTTGTCCTTACTATCGAATGCTTCATGCAGTATTCCTTTATGCCACAGGGATGCATGATTTTGTGTTAATTCCCTGCAGACACTGGTGTCTCTCAATTCAGCTGCAGGAAGCATAATACATTCATTCACTGAGCTTAAAGTGCTATAGTCATTAAGTGGAGAATCCATAAGGGTTGCATTCTCATAATTTCCTATTTGTGTGAAAGAGCTCACCATATCCTCCACTATCAAAACAGGAGACTCACATTGTTCCTTGGTATCCAGATACAAATTATTATCAGGGATGTTCAAATCTGAGTCATTACACTGGAGGTCAGGATTCTCCATTCTAGATTCCCTTCTCCTATCTACTGCCTCCAGTTTCATTCTATTTTCTAGACATACCCCTTTGATAAATGATATGTCTTGTTTGATCTCTGTTAGCTGTTTAAACATCTAAATGTTGGCTCTAACTGGGTCACGAAAAACTGTTAATAATTCCCTCAAAATACCTTATAAATCCTTTAGCGCCGAGTTTTCCTGTTCCTCTGGGCTCATTGTCCATGAATAACTCCTTGGGCGATATTCCTGATGGTTAATCTGTATACTTTCTCTTTCATTTCCCCTGCTATCTGATATTCTATTAGCCCTAGGAATATAACCATGTTCATGAGCTGATGATGAATTTAACTCAGTGCTTCTGTCAAAGCTGAGGTTTCCTTTATAGTGCTCACATTTTCCTTGTGCATCAGGTCTAATACTCCCCTCACTATCCTTCTCTGTATATAAAGATTCTCTCATATTCTGGACCTCCATATCTAGAACTGAGAGGTTATGGAACATTTTTGAAAAATCTATTTTAGTAATCTTACCAACCCCTTCATCTGGTCCTTTATATTTAGAGAGGTCCAAAGTGTTTTCTTTAAGCCATTGAAAATCAATTCGGGCAGGGCTAAGTGAGACATTCTTCTTGACTTCCATATCTTTCTTCAAGTTAGAGTTCTCTGTATCTGTCTTAAGTCTGCTCAATGCTAACCCTAGTGTTGATGAAGAAAAAAAATTCTGGATATCCCCATTTTCAAGGGCTAAGTTTGGAGTAGAGACCAGCTGAACAATTGTATTGTCTTCCAGGGTTTTATTTATTAAACCTTTGCTGCTCTTTATCTTACCCCTCCCCTTTTTATTATATCTTTTTCGGTTTGTACCAAGTGGTTTCTGGACCCCCCCATTAAGAGTAGAACTATTACATCTCTTATTATTAGGGTCTGCTAGAGAACCCCAAATTTTACTTCTTGCTGTGGCAGGCATAATTACCAAATACAGATACTACAATTATACAACAACAACAACAACAAAAAAACAGGAGATAAAGTGTTAAGGTATTACACTAGTTGAAATGGAAGTACCATAGAAAATAAAAATATGATGACCAAAATCAGCTTAAAATGAGATAGAGTCCTAATGAAGTAAGTAGAGTGCTTCCTCTTTTCCTTTGTGTCACTCCACCTTTCCTCACCTTTCCTCAAAAAATTTACCTTGAAGCTACCTGAACGCACTTTCAGAGATACAAAAACAGGGTACAAAAGTAAGGGCAAACCACTAGGCAGAGCTTGTATCAGTGCAGACTATGCCCGACCACAGAGATATACAGTGTGGTAACTGCAGTAAGGCAGCAACAAGACAGTGAGGCATTGGAAAAGCGACAATTTAAATATCTTAAATAGGAGAATAACAGAATAATTAAATGACTGAAATGGTCAAGGAAATGAGCAGATGGACAAAAAAGGACCTCAACACAACTTCTCCACATCCGTTTACCAACCTTACGCCTTACACCACAGCATATTCAAAGGCACATACATGTTATACCCTCAGGGGGACACATAATAAAGTCACCCAAAGAACCACACAGAATAATATGGCATAACAGTAAAAATATATTGGCTTTGTACAAGTGTAACTAAAGAACTTAACTGAGCTATTTGGCCAAAAGAAACTTCTATTAAAATTTCAATTAAAACTCCCACAATCGCCCAGTTCTCAGACCCCCCCAACACAAAACCAAACAGGAATTAATTAAAACAAAGGCAAAGTTAGAACAAAGCAAAAGTCAGTCCCAGATTAAATTTAAAGCAGTAGAACAGTAAAACGATAAAACAGCGAGTGAACAAATCAGAGACTCAGAGACTCAGTTAGCTATAAGCTGTAAAACTATAAAAACTGTTTAAACAGTAGAACGATGCACCAAGACTTCTTCAGAGATTTTTTTGAACTATTGGAAGGTTTTGTACTTATGATCCACCTGTACTTAATCCAGATAAATCCAGGTAAATAGACTGTGTGGATAGAAGCTTTTGGATAAAATAATCGCTATCACCAAGCAGAGAACCAGGCTCCAGTATTCCCAGTGGAAAGCTTCTTTCTTTTTTTCTTTCTAAAGGCTATCCGAAGTCAATAAAGTCACCAGCAAAACATCAGAGTCAGAAGCATCAGAAGCGTCTCCTAAAGTGACTCGTCCGCTTTCTCTCCCAACCCTCCGGAGGGTGTCTTGTTTACCATAGCTGCAGAGCTCCCTGCCCACCACTGGGACTCCACTCCAGCTCTGTTTCTGGTAAAACAAACAAAACAAAGGGGAGAACATGGAAACCCGATGGCACAAGAAAAACTGGAAAGGGCAGAGAGTATAAAACCTAAACAGGCAACGGTAGCATACCTTTATTAAAATTTATTATAGCTTCTCTCTTCTCCTGCTTATGCGATTCCTCCTCAATCGCTTAGTGTTCAGCCAACTTGGATCTCCTCTCAAACTCCTCTCCTTATGACATCTAAGTGCTTCTGGCTTTGTAGCCCTTATGAGATTATATTCACTCATTCTCTGCTGATCTTTCAAAATGTCAAAGAGCTTTAATAAATCACCTCTTTTCCTATGAGTATTTAAATTGTATAGAGTAAGAGATTTTAACCTTTCTGGATAAGAGAGGTTATGTATGGGTGCAATTAATTTCATGGCCCTCCTTTGGACTGACTCAGTCATCTTAATATCTTTCTCAAGATAAGGTGCCCAAAAGGATGCTGCAAAATCTACATGTGGTCTTACATAAGTAGTATAAATGGGTAATATGCAAACTTTATTTCTATTGATGAAATATTTTCAAATACAGGCTAGTAATCTACTTGTAATCTACTAGCTACTTGTCTACATTGATCTGTGGATGCCAGATCTTTATTAACAATGACTCCCAACTCTATTGGTCTTTAAAAGCCCATCAACAACTTGGTTCCTCTTTGGGGCTAATGTGGACCAAAGCACTGGGTCAGCCAATTCTAAAAAACCCTAACATTTGGATAGCTCAATGCCCAATTCCACTCTGCTTTTGTCCCCAGCTATAGTACTTGATATGTCAATTGCTTCCCTTTTAGAGGGGACACATTTTTGACATTTTACTCTTTTCAAGATCACTTTCAGATTTCCCTGTCTTTTAGTTTTAAATACCTTTAGCTCACCCATGCTATTTCTTCTTACCTGGGTCCTAGACCTTAGACATTGATGGAGTCTTCGAGTCTTCTGCCTTGGAACTTTTGTTGTCCACAGCAGTACAGCCCCATTTGGTGTCCAAGCTGTATGGTCTTTTTCAGTCTCCTGGCCCAAAACGTCCTATGGGGATCTGTTATTACTGGCAGCAGGCTTCGGGTCTCCGTGGTGATCCTCAGTTTTGGCAATCGGTCTGGTGTAATTTGTAGAAATAGATTAAACAGTATACCTACCATTTGGCCCAGTATCAAATTCTTCATAATTTATATTACACCCCATATAGACTACATAGAATGGGTAAACTTTCTTCTCCACTTCGTTCTAGATGTAATCTTGCTGACGGTCACCTGAAACATGTACTTTCGGAGTACTCAAATGTGATTCACTTCTGGAATACTATTAAGGTTTCCTTATATTCACTTTTGGACCTGGATGAACTTTTCACTTTGGATATTTGCCTTGTAGATTCTTATTCCCCAGGGCTTTTTAGTACCCAGAAAGCTCATATGGCCCTGATTTCGATCACAGTGGAAATTATTTTGTGGCACTGGAAGGCTGCTATTATCCCCTCATACAGAGAATGGCATCATGAGGTTTTACAAGCATTGGTGGTACAGAAAAAATATAATCATTACGTAGGCATCCAGACCAGTTTCAGGACAGATGAGAATCACTTTATGTGTTTTTGTCCCTGACCTCGATGGGCTCCTAACTTTATACATGTATTCGGTATACCTGATTGGTGGTCTTATTTTTCTAAATTTTGTTTTCAGATGATTTCCTTCTTATTCCTTTTGGGGTTGCTGAGCTCAGTGAGGTGGGGAGGGAGGGAGGGAGGATGGGATGGGATGGGATTTTTCTTGTTAGTATTATGTGTATTGGTTGTCTGTTAGTGTTATTTATTTTTGTTTGTGTTGTTTGTCTTCTGGAAATCAATGAAGTACACTAAGTGATTATTGGACTTTCGGTGTGGAGGAAAACAAGATGGCAGCTTGATTCCACTGGCTGCTTCAGCGCCTGCAAATATTCTGCATTATTGCTCCTTTATCCTCTTCCTACTCGAGATGGTGAGGTGTGTTACTACTTTGGATGCCCTGGGCTAGCCGTTGCTGTTTGTGGACTTTGTTAACAGGCTGTTTTGTGAAGTCTTTCCTTATCTGCGTCATGGGGCTGCTAGGCCAGGTGCCAATTGCTACAATGGTGAACCCAGAGAGTTTGGTGATTTTAAATAAGGATGATTTACCTGACATCAGGGTTATGCTCCATACACTGGTCCAGGACATCTCCACCATAAAAGTGGCAGTGAGTCATTTAGAGGGCCGCATGGATGAAGCCAAACAATGTATTGTGGGTGTGGAGCTCTACCGCATGCAAGTAGACTCCTCTCGTGCCCGGCAGAGTCACCCAGCTGAAGTGGCAAGTGCAAGCCTTATCAGTTAAAGTCAATGACCTGGAAAGCTGCAGTCATCACAACAACATTCAGATTATTGGTCTCTCTGGGAGCACTGAGGGAGACTGGGAGATTTTTTGTAGCTGTTCCTTCCCCAGCTTCCTACATTTGACTGGGGTCACCCACTGGAGATTGAGTGTGCACACCGATCCCTGGGTCCACAGCCTCAGAAAGGATCCCCCACTTCCCTTTTTGGTGTACTTTATTCACTTCACAGTTAAGGAACAAATTTTACAGCTGTCCAGGGAGCGGGGTTCACTTAAGAGGAATGGACACACTGTACATCTCTTTCAGGACTTTTCTTAAGATCTGGTGGAGTGGTGCAAAGCTTTTACCCTAATCAAGAGCCAATTAGCCAGGCAGCATGTAAAATTTTCACTAAAGTATCCAGCAACTTTGATTATGCTCTGGGATGGTGTTTGGCAATGTTTCGATACTTCAGAGCCAATGGAAACTTCCTGAAATCTATGGGGTCCCAGCCAGGCTCCTCCCAGGGACTTGCTGCTTCAAACCAGGAGGCACATCCTGCAAGAGCAGCAGTTTGGGATGTCCAAGCTCCTGGTGCTTCAAACTATGATCCTGCTTCACTGAAGTGTTGCTGGTGGCTGGTCTCTCCCCAAACATCTCCAGGAACAGAGGAAACATCTGTCTTCTCCATGGGTGAGCCTACCAAGCTTGAGCCTGCCTCTATCCCTATTACACAATCCAGGGAGGCCCATCCTGCCTCCCTATCATCTGTGGCTGATCACTATCCCCACTCTGGACCCTAAGCATCCCCGACTCTCTCTCCTGAGCCTATCTTTCAGAGAGAGAGAGATGGGATGGAGTGAGTGGATTACCATGAAGATGAGCTTTTGGGGGCATCACAAGACGGATTGCTCTTGAAGAAAGATGCTGGTTCTCTGGAATGGGGAGTGGGTGAGCAGAGCATACTCCAGCTCTTTTTCTTCAAAGAAAAGGGAGCTTTAATTTTAGTGAAAAAGGGCTGTCCTTTGCTGTTGGATAAATGGGATTCTGGCACTGAGGGCCGATGGGTTATGGTCCTGGGCAGGGTGGAACAGGTCCCTTTGTTATTGGTTAATATATATGGTCCAAATTCCGATGCTCCTGATTTTTGTTGTCAGCTTACTCAACAAATCATTGATTGGTATGGCCCATAGTGCTCCTCCTGGGAGGTGACTTTCATTTTGTTTTTAATCCTGTGATGGATAGGTCTCCTGTGGAGAAAGAGATTCCTTCTCACCAGAGGTCCAGGGATATTCTTTCCCATTTTTGTGCAGAATGTCTGCTGGTTGATTGTTGGAGGGTCTTTCACCCCACTCTTAAAGACTTTTCCTTTTGATTCTCGTGGTTCCGATCCTATAACCAGCTAGATTATTTTCTTTGCTGTTTGGCTATGGTATCGGATGTTGTGGAGGTCTCCCATAGGCTGATTATTTTATCTAATCATGCCCCAGTGTCTTTAGTGTAGGAACACCAACAGGCATTGATGAAATTCCCCTGCTGGTGTTTTAATCCCACCTTGTTGCAATTGGAAGATTTTTGTTGATGGTTTGTGGAGGATGTTGATTTTTTACTTTGAGTCCAATTCTTCCCCAGAGGTCTCACCTTTTATTATCCGGGATATGTTTAAAGCCTTTTTACAGGGCAGAATTATCTTTTATGCTTCACATGTTAACAAGAAGTGTAAGGAAAGGGTTGCGACCCTGGCAGAGAGAATCCAATTATTAGAACAGGAGATATATAGGTCTCAGACACCTCCAGAGGATAAAGTTCAGGATTTGATTACTTATAAAGATCAGTTAAATGTGATCCTCCAGCAGAAGGCTCAGTGGGCTTTGTTTTTTATTTGACAGTTCTACTGGGAATCCGGGGACATGGCTAGTAAGCTGTTAGCTTACTGGTTGAAGAAATAAACAATAGAGACACAGGTGCCATATTTGCAGGATGGACCGGGGGGTATTGTCTCAGCTGCGAGGTCCATTGAGGAGCAGTTTTGGGAGTTCTATTCTTGGCTATACCAACCTACTGTCACTCCCTCCCAGATGGACTATGAAGCTTTTTTTGGATGTTGCACCTTACCTAGGCTGGCTATGGACTTGACCTCACCCCTGGAGGAGGATATTTCTCTTCTAGATCTGCAGTGGGTGATTACATTTTTAGTTCTGGGCAAGGCACCGGGCCCAGATGGGCTCAGTGTGGATTTTTACAAAGCTTTTGAGGTGCAGTTGGCACCTAGACTGTTGGATGTGTTTAGGGAAATAGACAGGTTGGGTTTACTGCCAAAGTCTATGAGGGACATGATTGTTACAGTCCTTCCAAATGAAACCTGGAAGGGATCAATCTGTGTGCCAATTATTGGCCTATTTCTCTCCTGAATTTTGATTGTAAAATTTTGGCTAAGGTGTTAGCTATGCATTTGGAGGTGGTGATAGGGTTTGTAGTCAGTAGAGCTCAATCTGGATTTATGTGGGGGTGGCAGGGCAGTGACAATCTGTGTGCAGTCATTGATTTAATTCAAGTAGCAGTGCAGGGGCTGGCGTCAGCCGCTATGTTTGGGTTGGATGCTGAAAAGGTGTTTGACTCAGTTGAGTGGCACTATTCGCAATCTGTGCTGACTAAAGTCATCTTAGGCCCCAAGTTTTGCTACTGGATAGCCTGTCTATACTCAGGCCCTTGGGCTTGGGTGATTGGAGTCCTGTCAGAATCGTTTTCCCTGTTTTGTGGCACAAGGCAGGGGTGCCCCCTTAAACCATTACTTTTTGCTAGTAGTGGAGCCTCTGAATTTGGCACTGGCCCAAAGTCCTGTGGTTACAGGGATTATGATGGGAAGTAAATCTTTTTCTACATTACTTTATGCTGATGACCTTCTTTTGTTGCTATCAAAAAATGAATCCTCCCGGTCAGCGGTATGGGAAATTATTGATTCCTTTAGCACCATATCTGGACTGTATTAACTGGAGAAAAACTAAGATTTTGCCCTTATATGGGGCTGATAAATCCTGGGTGTCACTAGGACCTCAAACCCTGAAATGGTCTCCAGATGGGGTGAAATATTTGGGGATGTATGTTTTGCCCCAAGCTGAGGTGATGTGCTCTAGAAATCTTAGAGGGGTAATGGAGGATATCAACGTAGACTTACAACAGTGGAGGCAACTTAATTTGTCTTTACCTGGCAAAATTGTCACTCTTAAAATGATAATTTTCCATTTTATAACCTGTGCAATTTGTGTTTTGTTCTACCTCAACAGCACTGGCTACAGATGGACAGGCTGTTTGCAAATTTTACTTGGGAGGGACATGCCCCATGGTTCAGTAGGAAAACACATAGGGTCCCTGGCCCTGCCGGAATTTGCCTTGGCTCTGGGAATATCATCTTTGTCAGGGGGTTGCACAAACACTGAACTGGATACGGCATCCTAGCGAAACCTCCCCGCTACGGGTGGAGACTGAGCAGGAGTGGTTGGGGGATGCTGCATTAGTGACACTCTTGAAAACTAGCAGTCCTCGGGGGCTAGTATTATCTGCCCCGTTACTTTTTTCGAAATGGGCCTGGGGATTTTTTTTAAGATACATGAATCTGATTCGCTGAAGGCTGTGGGTGGCCTGTGGGGTGCAATGTTTGAGGGATTTGGTGGATGACCAAAGGGGTCTCTTGGGGACGTTTACAGACTTACAAGTCAAATTCAATCTACCACCGAGGGAGATTTGATGCTATCTTCAGCTCAGTCACACCCTCTTGGGTAAGGCACTGTGGAACTGCCACATTAGGGAGACAGTTTTTACTTTACAATTAGAGAAGTGGCTCAGGTTGCTGAAGGGTCAAATCAGTAGGTTATACAAGGAGTTGCAAACAATATTTTCCAGAATTGGGATACTCAGAGGTTGAAATGGTGTCCGGACTTGGGTTATGCTCTGGACGAGGCTGAGTGGAATAGGTGCTGGGTGGCTGCACGCTTCTGCAACCCCAGATCCTAAGCTCCAGTTAATTCAAAAGCCTGCACCCGGTTTGGGAGGGCCGCTATCAGCTACTCCCTTGCAGTTACCTGGAACTCACTCCAAAAGTCTATGACTCTCAATACCCTCTTACCCTTATCATCCTTCAAAAGATTATTCTCCACCATATTTCCAGAGTTCTGCAATTGCTTTCATAAGGCCTAATCTCCCATCCAACCTACATCTCCCCCCCTTCCATATTCCATTATGTTAGTTCCCCTTCTATTATCCAGTCAGCTGCTATTTCTTATAAAAGCCATATAGGCTTTATTATTTGTATACTATGCCTACTATATCTATTCTCTCCTTTTCCTACAGGTTAAGTGATTTTACTATACATTGTATATATGTAAATTGTTGTAAACTCTCATTTTATGTCATTGTACTGTTGTTCATGTTTTTTCTTGTCTATGTAAAAATACTTGTACTCTAATTTGTATGATCACTCAGGTCCATCTTGTAAATGAGCTATGCTCAATGATGTTTGTCTGACTAAATAAAGATTTTGATTGATTGATTGATTGATTGAAAAGAAAACCTGGGGAGGTGGCATCGAACTCTGGTGCAGTTGGTCCATTTGGGGTTGATCGACTCTCATATATGCTGGCGCTGAAACTCTGCTTCTGGATCCATCTATCATATTTTATGGGAGTGTGCACCCCTCCAGCCTTGGTGGGGCACAATTTTTGACTACTTGGAAGCTACTCTAAGAATCTCTATTATGAGGTCCCTGGTCTTTTGGATATTGGGTGACCCAGGGTTTTTGGACAACTCTGTCAAATGATATGGAAGTTTTTTGTTTGCTGCTGCTTTAGATGCTAAGCGCCTTCTTCTGTTACATTAGAGATACCACTTTATACCACCAATTTATAGGTGGAAGCAGGTCTTTATAAAAACTACTGCATTGTATCAGACTATGTATTGTAAGCAGAATGCTTTATCTCAGTTCTTTAAAGCATGGGACTGATGGGTGACATCTGTTAGTGGTATACCTGGGAAGTTAATTGGGTTGGTTTCTGCATATTAATGTTCTTGGAGCTTTCATTTTTCTTTAGTGGTAGGCAGAGGGTGGAGGAAAAGAGGCCAGCATTCAGGGGTTTGGTACATCTTGAGGGCCTCTCATGTTGATGGTTTATGTAAATTTTGTGTCTGGGTTATTGCTAACGGGACCTATGCACAAATGGGTGGATTATACATGCTAGAAGCACATAACTCACCTGTGTAGCTTCATACTTGCGGACAGGTGTGCACCAGATGGAATTCACTACTGGCCACCACCTGTCCATGTCCCCACCCCCAGCATGCAGGTCCACACAGAGTGACCAGGGAAGGTGATGCAGATTCAGCCAGGCATCAAATAGGATGCCCGTCCTGGGTCCACAGTGGATCACTTGTGCAGTTGTTCATGGGTCTGGGTGCATAAATTGCACACACAGACACCTAGACCCATGGGACAATGCCCCATTGGGCACTGGGTCACTGGCAATGCCCCTAGTGCATGGGGGTCACCCACACCACCTGCCCCAGCCCAAGTCACCCCGGCACCTGTGGAGCAAGACACCCCCAATGCACACTCTGCACACTGGTGTGCCTGCTGGCCAATGCAGGTGACCCCGAACCCCTGTACCCCAACCTGATACATGTGTTCTGGTAGGCCCTCCCATTGTCATTTGAGCCCATACCTGCAGGGTGTTACTGGTGCTCGATGACCAGCGGCACAGCCCTCCACACACCTCCATAGCTGCAAGCCATCTGACCTATGAAGCACATCACTGCATGTCCCTGCATAGGTAAGACAGCCAGTAGCTGCAGGGGTGTGTGAAGGCTATGTCGCTGGCCATCTGGCACCTGGTACCACACCTACAGGTATGGGTGGGGTGTTGTCAGTGCCAGGGGGGATTGGCTGTGCCCCACTGTTGGCCATGCCAGCACTACCGGGTGCTGGGCTGCATTGGTGTGGCAGTGCAGTCATGGGGGAAGGCAGCAGCAGGGGTGGGGATCATCCTGTAGAGTGTGGGGGATGTCTGCCAGGGTGTTTTGGGGTCGGGTCAGCCTCAGCTGTGTGGGGGGCACTTCCTTCCTGCTTGTGGGCCCCTTCTCCAGTCCGGTGTGCATGGGGGCTGGGTACGTAGAAGCACTTATGACAGGGCTGTCACTAGCACACCTGCCTGCCCTACATGCCCTGGTGTGCAGCACTACTCACCATGGTGCATGACGCATAAGTCTGGCATACTCCCTGCCCGCCCCCAGTGTGTTACTGTTCATGCGCCCAGTGGAGCGGATGCCTGCCGGCTTCGTGCACCAGTTCTGAATGCCACCTGACCATGATCTGTGGCATTCCAACTAAGCTATGTCAACACTCCTGGTTAATGCGGAACACTGGCATAGTGCATTGGGCCCAACGTCTGTGTCTGGTTCTGACCTTCGTGGATGTATTCTATTATGTCCTGGTTTGTAGATGTGTGTGTTTTGTCTTGTTGTTACCTGTTACATTGTTGATATATGTTGCATGGTCTCAATAAAATGTTTGTATGCAAAAAAAATAAAGTATATAACATATAAAAAAAGGATTATGCAAGATACTGGCCCCATACCTGACCATCTGAGCCCACCAGTGTGAACATGATCTGTGTCTGTGATGGGAGTTGGGTACCTCACTGACCCCACTGGGTAGGGTAAGTCAAGGGGAGGAAGTATGGTGGTAAGTCCTGGTGAACATTTCGGTAATGGGGCACAAGCACCTGGTAAAGGGAGGCTGACTAGAGGGTGGATAAACAGATAAAAATAAGTTCAATGCCAAGGAGTGCACAGTTATACACATTTATTTATTTAAATTATTTAAACATATTTTGCCAGCTAAGCACACAGAGCCCAGAGTTTATTTCCAGTTATGACCTGGAGGAGAGTAATAGGCAAAGAATACTGAGAGCATATCATTCAAATACATTGAGCCAGTACCATAGAAACAGAAATGTGTCAGCAGATGAGGGCATTCGGCCCACCTAGTATGCCCTAATACCTCCAATAACTGTGCTCTTTTATGCTGAGTCCATATTAGGGTGCTCCTCCTCTTCTCTTTTCCTTGCCAGTAGTTTCCTATGCCTATCCCAAGCATTTTTGAATCTGTTTATTGTTTCTGCCCCCACCATCTCTGCTGGCAGACTATTCCACTTGTCCACCACCCTCTCCATGAAGAAGTACTTCCTCACATTTTCCCTGAATTTCCATCCTTCCAATTTCATTTTGTGGCTTCTTGTCCTTGTGCAACCTTTTCTCTGAAAAATTCTATTCTCCTGAACCTTATTTCTCCCTGTGAGGTACTTAAAAGTTTCAGTCATATCCCCCTCTCCCTCCTGTCCTCCAGGGAGTACATATTCAATTCCTTAAGCCTAGCCTGGTAGGGTTTCTTATGTAGCCCCTTTATCATTCTGGTTATCCTCCTCTGAACTGCCTCCACCCTTTCAATGTCCTTATACAGGTGGGGCCTCCAAAACAAGACTCAGTACTCCAAATGTGCCCTCACCAACATCCTGCACAGTGGAAATATTATCTCTCTTTTTCTGCTGGTGATGCCCCTACCTAGGCATTCCAACATTCTGCTAGCCTTTCCTGCTGCCTTGTCACACTGTCTTCTGACTTTGAAGTTGTCAGAGTGATTACCCCTAAGTCTCTCTCCTGTTTGGAGCATTCAGTCCCCCCCCCACCAGATAATATGATGCTCCTGGGTTTTTGTGCCCAAGTGCATTATCTTGCACTTTTTAGCACTGAACCTTAACTGCCACTCCCTTGCCTACTCCTGCAGATTTTTGACGTCCCCTTCATTTTATCTACTCCTCCTGGTGTGGCCACCCTATTGTAAAGTTTAGTGTCATCAGTGAACAAGCAGATCTTCCCTTCTAGACCCCTTGTAATGTCACTGACAAAGACATCGAAGAGGACCAGGCCCAGTACTGTCCTGCAGAACTGCACTGGTCACCTTACCCTCTTCAGAGTGAATGATATTTATTACCACCCTCTTTGTCCAGTTTTCTAGCCAACTTTCTACCCACCTGACCACCTTCAGTTCTACTCCCCCATCCTGCAGCTTTTTTATCAACCTATGATGTGGCATGGTGTCAAAGGCTTATTGACGTCAAGGTAGGCCATGTCCATCCATCATTTTTTAACTACTGTAATTATATCCCTATTTTCCTGTGGGAGCACATGGCCCTCTGGGCCCTGCACTCCCATCCATAGAAACATAGAAACATAGAATTTGACGGCAGATAAGGACCACTTGGCCCACCCAGTCTGCCCATTTCCCTACCTGATGGATAAGCTGCAGGTCCTAGTTAACCAGCAGCCTACCCCTTCCTACCCCCATCCCCTAGAATTGCCTTATGACTGTCCCATGCATGCTTGAATTCCACCACTGTTTTTGACTCCACAACCTCCTCCAGAAGGCCGTTCTATGCATCCACAACCCTCTCTGTGAAAAAATACTTCCTTAAATTACCTCTGAGCTGCCCCCCCATCTTCAAATTGTGTTCCCTTGTTCTTGCACACCTCTTTTTGAAAGATGCTACCCTCTTGGACTTTGTTGATTCCCTTGAGGTACTTGAAAGTTTCTATCATGTCCCCCCCTCCCTCCTTTCCTTGAGGCTATACATATTAAGCTCCTTAAGTCTCTCTTCATATGTCTTCCAGTGCAGACCCTGCACCATTTTAGTTGCCCTCCTCTGGACAGCTTCCATCCTGTCTATGTCTTTGCGAAGACTGGGTCTCCAGAACTGCATGCAGTACTCCATATCCATGCATAATTTTTGAGATAGTGTAGTGGTATCCTTATTTGCCTGTGGGAGCGCAGGACCCTCTGGCCCTACACACTTATCCCATAGTGTGTAGGTTCCATGTCAACACATTGAGAAAGATGTTATCGAAACACCCAACATTGATGGGAACCATGCCGATGGTTGGCAGTGTTCCCGTCAGGAAGAAGTGTTTTTTGTGGGAGGGCTGTGCCCTCTGCACTCCATCTCTAGTTAGCCAAATCCGAGTCACAGTTGGCTCAGGTGGGGGAGAAACACAGGGAGTTGTGGTGTCGGCATACAGCGGACCACCACAGCAATCTGGGGAGGTTTGTCTCTGTTGTGGTGTTCACTGTAGAATTGTCGTACTGATGTAATATCTAATGTGTAGCACCAAATAAACACTTGACATTGCAGTGTTATCCTATAGAAAACATAGCAAAATTTGAAACCTGTGTAACTTAAAAACAAATTAATATATTTTACAAAACCAGCAAAAGGCACATCAGTGGGGCAGGCCCCTTGTACCTGAACATTTCAGATAAAAATTGCAAACTGTTTCTTCACAGTGGAGGGACAACGACTGTGTACACCTCACACTACTGTGTTATCTTATCCTATGGGAAACAAAGCAAAATTGAAACATACAGAACTTCAGAGCAAAGTAATATCTTTTCAGCAAACCAGCAAAAGGCACATCTGTAGGGCATGCCCTTTGTACCCTGAAAATCACAAACCAGTTGGTAACTGTGAAGTAACAAAGAAACAGCTCTCTTAAAATTCCTTTTTCATAAATTATAAAAAAAGAATCCTTTTCTGCAATTCCTTTTTTTGCAATTTGCAGAAAAGAAAAATCCTTTTTTGCAAATTGTGAAAAAGGATCCTGGTTCACAATTCATTTTCCACAATTTTCAAAAGAAAATTTAGGCATATTAAAAATACACATTTCTAAGCAAGCCGTTGAAACATTCACCACATACAGTAATTGGATTCTACGAGTCCCAACAACAGGTAAAAACTGTTGATGTCTACTAAAGTTGTCCATTTTTTAGTTATTTAATTTTGTTCTCACCATGAAAAGATGGCGGCAGCAAGGAAAAAGATTTTGCATTTATACACAGATACATAGACAGTGTCGGCAGATAAGGGCCCATGGCCCACCCAGTCTGCCCATTTGAGCTTGTACAGTGGCGTGAAAAAGTATTTGCCCCCTTCCTGATTTTCTCTATTATTGCATATTTGTCACACTGGATGTTTTCAGGTCTTTAGAGAAAATGTAATATTAGATAAAGGGAACCTGAGTGAACAAATAACACTTTTTTTTTTATTTCACTTATTTAATGAAAAAAGTTAACCAACACCAACTGGCACTGTGTGAAAAGTAATTGCCCCTTACACTTAATAACTGGTTATGCCACATTTAGCTGCAATGACTGCAACCAAACACTTCCTATAATTCAATATCAGTCTTTCACATCGCTGGGAGGAATTTTAACCCACTCTTCCTCGCAGAACTGCTTTAATTCAGTAACATTTGGTAGGTTTTCGAGCATGAACTGCTCGTTTCGGGTCCTGCCACAGCATCTCTATTGGGTTTAAGTCTGAACTTTGACTAGATCACTCCAAAACTTTAATTTTACTTCTTTTTAGCCATTCTGATGTGGACTTTTGTGTTTTGGATCATTGTCTTGCTGCATGACCCACCTACACTTCAGCTTCAGCTGACGGAAGGATGACTGGACATTCTCCTTAAGAATTTTCTGGTACAGAGCAGAATTCATGGTTTCTTTAATTATGGCAAGTCATCCAGGTCCTTAGGCAGCAAAGCATCCCCACACCATCACACTACCACCACCATGTTTGACTGTTGGTATGGTGTTCTTACTATGGAATGCTGTGTTTGCTTTACGCGAGACATTATGGGATCCATGTTGTCCAAAAGTTCCACTTTGACTCATCTGTCCATAGAACATTTTCCCAAAAGGCTTGTGGATCATCCAGGTGCTTCTTGGCAAATGAGAGACGAGCATTTATGTTCTTCTTGGTTAGCAGTGGTTTCCGCTTTTACTCTCACATGAAGCCCATTTTGCCCAGTCTCTTTCTGATTGTGGAGTCATGAACACTGACCTTAGCTGAGGCAAGAGAAGCCTGCAGTTCTTTGGATGTTGTTTTAGGATCCTTTGAGACTTCTTGGATGATTTTACACTGCGCCTGGAGTCATTTTGGCAGGCCGTCCACCCTGGGAAGGTTCACTACTGTTCCAAGTGTTCTCCATTTGAGATTATGGCTCTCACTGTGGTTCGATGGAGTCCCAGAGCCTTAGAAATAGCTTTGTAACCCTTTCCAGACTGATAGAGGGCAACAAATTTTTTATGATCTTTCAGGAACTTCCTTGATCATGGCATAATGTGCTTGTTGAATCTTTGTGCTGGCAACGTGACTCTGATGGTAAGGGCCAAAATAAGTGAGGTTTATATTGAGTAGGGCTGGCTGTAATCAAGCCTGGCTATGTTCAATCAGTTGACTCTAATTATCCCTTTAATTGGGTTGATTTAACTAGGGGGCAATTACTTTTTCACACAGTGCCAGTTGGTGTTGGTTAACTTTTTTCATTAAATAAATGAAATAAGTAAAAAAAAAAAAGTGTTATTTGTTCACTCAGGTTCCCTTTATCTAATATTATATTTTGTCTAAAGACCTGAAAACATCCAGTGTGACAAATATGCAATAATAGAGAAAATCAGGAAGGGGGCAAATACTTTTTCACGCCACTGTAACTGGTCCCATAGGAAATACTGGGACATTTTGAAATTCTGTAACTTTGGAACAAATTCATATTTTGTCACCAAGTCTTCAAAAGGCACATCTGTGACACATGACCTTTATATCCCAAAACTTTCAGACCAAAATTCTGCACCATTTTTCTGTAGCAGCGTGACAAAGAATTTTATAAAAAATGGTAATTTTCACATTTTTGATACTCCATATCTCTGTACCCACACATTCAACCAGAATGAAACTTGCTACTTCAAAGGATATACCATCACTGGTGACACATGCAAATTTCATGTGAATGCCTTGAATTGTTGCAAGTTATTAAAGTGCAACATTTTTTTTTTTGAACTTACCAAATATTTTTATTGGTATTTCATATACATTATGCAGTACATATCTCTGTATACAACCTTTCACATTCAGAGAGAGTATATCCCTAGGTCAAGTGTTAACAATATATTGTCAATATATATTATTTAGTTCAAGGATAACGTGATTCATTATAAGTCCATCACAGCCATGTGCTATGTAAACATGGATCATTTCCTTGTTTCTGTTGATTGATTGATTGTCCACATGGATCCGTTCTACACATGAAAATGTCCATTATTCGCTCTCACTCTGTTACTCCTTAAAAAAGCTGGTATTATATCCAAAAAATTCAATTGATCTTAATGTAGCATATTCATATCACATACTATCATTAACATATCATTTAAACAATGATCTCAAAGAGAGAGAACAAAAAAAAAAACAGGAAAAGGGAAAGGATCAAGAAGAGAAAAACCATCAAGCAAAACAAACAAAAAAAACTAAATGCATGACTTGTTTTGTGCAAAGTTATAGCCTTGTAATTTTAAGGTTATATTATATATTATGGGATCCATGCCCAGTTGACTCCCTATCAAAGGCCTCTTACCATATCATTTAATAGGGGATTGGTATCCTGGTTACTTTAGATATGCTGCTTGTAATCGGCAGCATCCAATGCGATCACTTTGGGGGGGTGGAGGCGGCTGTGGTGGCGGTCCTCCTCATCCACTTCTTATTATCATGGAAGTATATACTGTTCTAGCACCAGAGTGCTGATACGATTTTCTATAAAATCATAGTAAGGTAACCATCTGGAGTTAAATTTATCTGTCATCAGCCTCAGATGTGCTGTAGTTCCTTCAGCCTCTTTAACATGGTTCACATTATTTACCTATTGAACTAAAGTTGGGGGATCTGTGGTGAGCCAGTGCTGTGTAATAGCCTTTGAGACTGCTGCTATCAGAATGTAAAATAAGTAGTTTTGGGCATTCAACCTCATCTCAGATGGTGGGAGGCCTAATACTACATGCTCCAGACCCATATTTCTCTCCAGATGAAGTATCTCTTTAATAGCCTGAATGATCTCGTTCTAGTAATTTGTAAGGGATGGGCACTCCCAAAGAATATGAGTAATTGCGCCCCTTGCCCAACAATTCCTCCAACAACCATCAGAGGGTGGTGTTGTATAATATTGGGAAATTGTTGGGGTTAAAAAATATCTACTCACCACTTTCCAGCGATGTTCCCTCCATTTAGGAGAGTTGGATGTCTTGTTCACCCTCATCCAAATACTACCCCAGTCCCTCTCTGACAACTGTATGTCCAGCTCATCTTCCCACTTTCTTTCTATACGTTGAATCTGTAAATACCCTTTCCCTCCTGTAATGTCTTATAGATATAAGAAGTGAACCCTCTCAGCTCTCTGGTTTGTGCTTTCTGATATGTCTACCAAGGGTGGTATTATGGGACTAGATAAGGCTGTCAAGCCTACCCTTGTCTCAATGTAGTGTCTACATTGCAAATATTTATAGAAATCTTGCTTTGGAAGGTTGAACTCCTGTTGCAGATCTGTGAAACTCCTCAGAACGTTCCCCTGTAAAAATTGGGTGAGATGAGTCAGTCCTTGTCTTTTCCAATGTAAAAAACTGCTGCCTGTTTTATTCAGGGGGAAATGGGGCAAATGTGCTAAGGGTATGTAAGGCCATACTGGTGTCGAGATTTCCCATTCCTGTCATGCCCAGAGCCAAGATTCTAGGGTATGTTTAGTCCACCTATTTTTAATTCTATTTAGATCTGATCTAAGAGCTAGTCATACTAAATAATTGAGTGGTGTCTCTGGAAATGCATTGTGCTCCATCTCAACCCAACTAACCCTATGGCCCGGGGATATCATGTGCAGTATTGGTGGGGTCTGGGCTGCCAGATAGTAATTATAAAAATGTGTGACCGCTAGACCTCCCCTATCCCTGGCCTCCGACAACAACTCCCATCTCTTTCTGGGACATCGTCCAGCCCAAATAAATTTACTCAGTCTCTGTCCCAAATCCTTCCACTCTCCTCATGTGCATGGAATTGGGAGATTCCTGAACAAAAACAAATATCTGGGTACTACGTTCACCTTAACTGTTTCCACTCTATTATGAAGAGTTAATGGCATGTCCTGCCTGCGGTTCAAGTCCGCAAAGACCTGCTGTTTGAGAGCTCCATAGTTGAACGCATGTAACTTTGAAAGTTTGGTAGGTATCTGTATCCCCAGGTATCTTATCTTGTCTTTGGCCATGGAGAAGGGAGAACTCCAGCTTGCTTTCCGGCCTTCCCCTCTCCCTTTTCTTATCATCAGCATCTCAGATTTTGTCTCATTCACCTTAAATCTTGAAATTTTCCCAAACCTGCCCAGGAGTTGCAAAAGTGGAGGGAGAGATGTCTCTGGATTATTTATATAAATTAAGGTGTCGTCTGCGTACAGCGAAACTTTATTCATTACTCCATTTACTTTAATCCCATCTATACTGTTATCTTGCCTTACAGCTTGGGCCAAAGGCTCAATACTTAGGACAAACATCAGCAGGGACAGGGGGCAACCCTGCCTCATGCCCCAACCAAACTTAAAAACCTCTGACACTGTCCCATTCACCCTAACCCTAGCAGATGGATTTTGATAAGCTAGCATGATCCATTTTAGGAAATTACCTCCTATCTCCATATGTAATAATATTTCTTTCATATAAGTCCAATTAATGTGATCGAACGCTTTCTCTGCATTGAGAAAAAGCACTACTTGAGGAGTATTTATTTCTACCTCGGCTGTTATTATATTTAATAATCTTCTGATATTGTCTGAGAGGTGGTGATGTGGTATGAAGCCAACTTGATCAGGGTGAACAAGACGCTCAATACATCGTTGAAGCCTATTGGCCATTATTTTAGTTAGGAACTTAAAATCTTGATTCAATTACAAAATTGGCCTATACGAATCGCATGCATCCGCCAGTTTCCCTACCTTGGGAATGACTGAAATCAAGGCCTTCGTCCACGAGTGAGGAAGCTGCTCCTCTTCTAGAATAGAGTTCATAATCAATTTCATCTTAGGCACCAACAGCTTCTTAAACGTCCTAAAGAACTCTACTGGGTACCAGTCGGGGCCCAGGGATTTACCGGCTGGTAGTTTATTGATCACTGAATATAATTCTTGTTCAGTTATGGGAGCGGAAAGGGCATTCTGATCCATCATGGTGAGCTTGTGGAGGGACAGTGTCTGGAGGAACTCCTCCGTTTCCTGTACCACCACTTGCGGTTGTTTGGTTTCACTATATAATTTCCCATAAAACAGCCAGAATTGTGCTGCGATATATGAGGGTTTTGTTCACTTCTGACTAGGATGGTCTCTATTCCTGATACTTTGTATACATCTCATAGCTTGTGCCTTTCTAAGCCGGATAGCTAACAACTTCGATGCCCTAGCCCCTCCCTTATAGTATTTCTGGTTAGAAAACCTTAAAATGTCCTCCACTTTTTTATTATCAAACGCCTGCAGAGCTTCTCGAGCCTTAATTAATTCACCCAACACTTTTACGTTTCTAGGATTGGCCTTATGCTTATGAACATACGAAATTTGCCAGCAGATAAAGGCCTAGAGGTCTATCAAGTCTGCTCGAATGTGCAGCTAGCACCCCTTATTCTGCAGCTGCCCTTCCCTTCCACCCTTCCCCTTCATTAACCCTCCCCCTTGTCCTGTCTCATCCTCGTTTGAAGCAGTCCACTGTTTTGCTGCATACCACTTCTGCAGGTAACGCATTCCACCCAGCCACCACCCTCTCTGTAAAAAAGAGTCTCCTCATCTCCCTCCTGAACCTTCCTCACTCCAGTCTCATATCATGGCCCCTGGTGGCCCTCCCCTCCCTTACTTTGAACAGCCCCTCTGTACCTGTCTTGTTTATTCCTTTCATGTATTTAAAGGTTTCAATCATGTCCCCCCTGTCTTTCCTCTCCTCCAGTGAGTACATGTTCAACTCCTTCAACCTCCTCTCGTATGATAAGTCCCCCAGACCCTTTATCATCTTTGTCGCCCTGCACTGCACTCCCTCCAGTAACTTAATGTCTCTCTTCAGATACGGATGCCTGTACTGCATGCAATACTCCAGGTGTGGTCTAACTAATGACCTAAACAGTGGCAGAATCACCTCCTCCCTCCTCGAGGATATACCCCTTGCAATACAACCCAGCATTTTGTTGGCCTTTGCAGCTGCCTTCCTACACTGTACCGAGTTGTTCATTGACCCTGTGATGAGCACACCCAGATCCTTCTCCTCCTCCTCCTCTGTCTGGGCTAGCTGCACTCCTCCTAGCTGGTAAGTCCTCCTTGGGTTCTTCATCCCAAAATGCATCACCTTGCACTTTTTGGCATTAAAGCCCAGTTGCCAGGTGTCTGACCAGGTTTCAAGCTTTGCCAGATCATCCTGCAACCCCTGCCATCCCCCTAGGTCATCCACTACTGCGCCAACCTTGGTATCATCAGCAAACAGACTGATCTTGCTCCTGATGTCCCATGATATGTCTGCAATGAATATCCCAAACAACACTGGTCACAACACCAAGCCCTGTGGGACACCACTTGTCACTGCCCTTGGGTGTGAGAGCTCCCCACCCACCACCACCCTCTGTTGCCTTCCCAGCAGCCAGTTTCCTACCCATCTCACCAGCATTGCACCTGCCCCTGTGCCTACTAACTTCCTTCCCAGCCTACCATGTGGCACTGAGTCAAATGCCTTACTGAAGTCCAGATACAGGACATCCACTGCATGTCCCCTGTCCAGTTGCCTAGTTGCCCAGTCATAGAACTCGACCAGGTTGGTTTGGCAGGATTGGCCATGTATGAAGCCATACTGTCTGCTATCCTGTAGTCCTTTGACCTCTAGGAGGGCCACAAGCCTCTCCTTCAGGATAGTCTCCATTAGCTTACCCACGATGGATGTGAGGCTCACTGGTCTGTAGTTTCCCGGTTCATCCTTGGGGCCACTCTTGTGGAGGGGCACCACATGAGCCATCCTCCAGTCCTGAGGTACACACCCTGAATGTAGTGAGGCATTAAATAGGTCTGCCAAAGGTCCTGCAAGGACCTCTGCCAGCTACTTCAGTACCCTGGGGTGGATGCCATCTGGGCCTGGTGCCTTGTCCACCCTCAGTGCCTTCAAACCCTCTCGAACTCTGCCCTCCATGATTTTCCCATCTGTCACCACTCCCCCCGCATCTGCCATTTCTCCCATCTTGGGTGTCACCCCTCTTCTCTTTAGTAAATACTGAGCAGAAGTACTCATTTAGTGCTTCTGCCTTATCCGCTCTGCTTCCACCCAACCTCCTCCTTCCTAATCCTTACTATGTGGTCCTTACAGCCCTTTCTCCCTGATGTACTTAAAGAAGTCCTTCTTCCCCTTCTTAATGCCTTGTGCCAGCCTGAGTTCCGTAGATGCTTTGGCTCCCCTTACTGCCCTTGTCACCTCCTTCGATTCTGTCAAGTACTCCTCTCTGTCCTCCCACTCCCTGTTTTCTTGTACGTCCTAAAGGCAGCTCTTTTCCTCCTTACCTTTTCCATGACCTCCTTGCTCAACCAGCTTGGTTTCTTAGCCCTAGCCTTCTTGCTCTGGGCTTTGCAGCAGGTTTTGGTTGCCTCCACTATCCCCAGCTTTATGAGCTCCCATCTCTGGTTAGTATCCATACTAGATTGAATTCTGGCCAGGTACCATTTTACCACTTCCCCCATCCTCCCAAAGTTGGCCCTCCTGAAGTCCAGCACTCTTGTGCCAGATTCCACTCCTTCCTTGCCCATATCCAATGTGAGCCATACTGAGTGGTGGTCACTCCCTGACAACGGTTCCTCCACTGTAAGTTCTCTCACAAAGTCCCCATTTGCCAGCACAAGGTCAAGGGTATTCCCTAACCTGGTTGGTTCACTGACCATTTGCAGCAGGATGCTGTCCTGGAAGGCATCCAGCAGTACCTGCTCCCTTCTGTTCCTGGTTGTTGGGGTGCTCCAGTCCACTCCTGGCATGTTGAAGTCCCCCACAATCACCACACTACCCATCTCGCAGGTCCTCCTGATCTGTCCCGCTAGTTCCCTGTCTAACTCCTCCATCTGAGATGGTGGCCTGTACACCACTCCCATTCTAAGAATCCTATTCTTGGAATCCTGGATTTGCACCCAAAGTGACTCTGTACTACCCTCCTCCCCTTCCTCCCTTACACACTTCAGTTCTTCCTTCACATATAGTGCCACTCCCCCCCCAGTCCAAGTCTTCTGGAAACAATCAGGTAGCTGAGGCCTCTAGTCAGACAATTAGCACCCTTCCCCCACTTAAAACTTTGCAGCTAGTGAAGCCAGCAACAATTAATCAATTCTACTCAAAGCCCCCAACATAGGTTTGCTACCCAAAGAAACAGGACACCAGTTCAAACAGCTTCACCAACAATACATCAAAATAGGTTTGGAATTAGAAGATGTAGGTCTCCAATTCAAAGAAACAGACCAGTTAAATTACACCAATTATGTTTAAAAGAGAAGAAATAGGCCTCTACAAATGCAGCCTGCCACACCGTAAACTAAACAAATGAGCCCACTTTTAGCTACCAAAACAGGTTTCAAAATTCCAACAGCCCCAAACAATACCCTGCTAGCCCCTTAGTAGTAAGAAAGAAAATAAACATTCTACCAAGTAGAATCCATGAAAAACAATGTAAAACAAGAAGCTACTGTACTGTAGATCTGATCCTGTCCCCCTTCTAGTTCCTTCTGAGAAGCCAAAGCACTGACTCCACACCTGATTCAGCTTTGCCTCCCTGCTGAGTGAGACCTGGCCAGCCAATTAGCACCCTTCCCCCACTCAAAACTTTGCAGCTAGTGAAGCCAGCAACAATGAATCAATTCTACTCAAAGCCCCCAACATAGGTTTGCTACGCAAAGAAACAGGGCACCAATTCAAACAGCTTCACCAACAATACATCAAAATAGGTTTGGAATTAGAAGATATAGGTCTCCAATTCAAAGAAACAGACCAGTTAAATTACACCAATTATGTTTAAAGAGAAGAAATATGCCTCTACAAATGCAGCCTGCCACACTAGAACCAAACAAATGAGCCCACTTTAGCTACCAAAACAGGTTTCAAAATTCCAACAGCCCCAAACAATACCCTGCTAGCCCCTTAGTAGTAAGAAAGAAAATAAACATTCTACCAAGTAGAATCCATGAAAAACAATGTAAAACAAGAAGCTACTGTACTGTAGATCTGATCCTGTCCCCCTTCTAGTTCCTTCTGAGAAGCCAAAGCACTGACTCCACACCTGATTCAGCTCTGCCTCCCTGCTTCTCTTCCCATGTCTCTATTGTTTGAGTTAGTTCTATCCTTTATTTATTATTTCTCCTCTTTTTATTCGAGGGGTAGCTTAGTATTTGTCCCCTTACCACTGCCTTCATCATGTCCCACCAAATCAAAGGTGATATGTCAGTTATAGGAGAGTCTGATTCCAGGTCTTTCAATGTGCAGGAAATATGCTGCTGAAATACTTCATCATTCAGCAAGGAGGTGTTCAGCCTCCAAACCGTTTTCCTGCCTATACTTCCCCAAGATACCTGTATACCTATTGGAGCATGGCCTGATAATGTTATGGAGAATATAGTAGAGGAGGAACACCGGAAATGATCCAATTTCAGCATCCAAATAATTTCTATCCTTGTGTAAGACCTCTGAGCTGAAGAGTAATATGTGTAATCTCGTTCTGATCCATGCATAGATCTCCACACATCCAGTAAACCACTATCCTCCAACAACAGCATCAGTTTCCTAGTAGCTATTCTGTTAGTGGATGTCTGCCCTGATGACCGATCTAAGGTGGGACACAGCACAGCATTGAAATCCCCTCCCAGGACTATCTGTCCTCCCATCAACCCCCCTATCTTAAGACGTAGATCTTCAAAAAACTTCCCTATTCCTACATTGGGTGTGTATACATTTATTGAATGGATCAATTGGTCCTGGACGCTACCTGTTACCCTAATAAATCTACCTGAGGCAGCTGCCTCTACCTCCTGAATCTTAAATGGGCAATCCCTTTTGAAGAGGACCGCCACTCCAGCTTTTTTTGCTGTCTCATGTGATGCGGCCTCCACCCGGCTCACCCATGCTCGCCGAAGTTTGTTGTGCTCCGCTGCACTTAAATGTGTCTCCTGCGATAGGGCTATGTCGCACTTTAAATGTTTTAATTCGACTAACAATCTGGTGCGCTTAATTGGCTTGTTAATGCCCTTAACATTGTAGGATATAATGTTTAGTTGTGTCATCTTGATACCATTTGTTGCACTGCTGTCCCTTTGACATAACACCCACAACGGTCCCTTCCATTTAGCAATCCAGAACGCCAGTGCTCCCTTACATTTAATTCTGGTTCAGAAAACTTTGCACTGTCATAAGTTTTTATGAAATCATACAAAATAAAAAAATTATTTGGCTTATTGCCCAGTATCATACAGTTAAACAACAACTTGTTCCCTAATAACCTGGGAACTCTCATGGAACACTTCAATCAACTCTATTTTAACTTCCAAAGAAATGCTGGCCTAATATGGCTAGCTAAAAATCTTAACCACCTCCCGGTTGTTTAATGGAGGTTGTGGCTGTACACACTCTCTGTGCGTGGACTTTGCCACTGAAAAATGACGTCAGGCTGTTTAACCACAAACCTGTTGTACCCCCCTGCCCTGTATATTCTGAAGCCGCGGTTCATAACTATGACTTCCCCAGTACCCTTGTAGAGTTTTTCAGTTGCCATAGCACTTTATGTAGAGCTACTCAACTAGGTCTCCCCCTGCTGTTCGACCGACTTTACACTTCTGGCTCCAAACATCCCCACACGTGAAAGCAAGCCCCCTCTCCCCTGGCCATCTAGTTGCCCATTCCAAGAGCCCCAATAGTTCCTACTTCCAGTCCCATGAATTCCCTTGATCATCTAATAGTCTACTCTGGGGGTATCAGTGCTCCCATCCATCTTGGCCATCCCCCCCCATTTGTAAGCCATAAATATTTGAGAAACCATAAGGAAAAGGGATTATCCACCTAACCCCTCCCCTGCCATTACTTCCAATCTAATCTCTGTAGTGGATCAATGACTGGAATCCAGCTTGCCAGAAACTCCCCCCCCATTCATCTGCCTATGTGACATAAAACGTGGTCCTAAGGTGACCTGCGGGTCCTCATCACTCAGATATTTGATGAGGGTTCCCGCGTTCTAACCATGGACCCTGCCATATTCCCAGGGATTCCCTGGCAACTCATGCATGGCGGGATGAGGCCCAGACAGTGTCAAAAAGTCCTGACTTCCCTACTCCCTACTGCTTAGTTATTTTAGGCAACCAGTCACAATTACTAGACCCATTCACTAGGTACCATTGAAATATGGGGTACCATTGTATCCCGTTCCCCATTCCCCCAGTTACTTACCCCCCAATACCATCAGCTCGTTGTTACTAACCTATTCCCCATTAACTGAATTCCAAAAGCATATTCCCTATAGTCCCTGGCCCTCTACGAATGAGGGAGGGGATAGGGCCATCAGAGGGAAAAAAATATAACTTAGTCCCAGCTTAATAAAATTCATGACTTATCTCCTCTCTGAGCCATCTTCTGTGGGGTCAAGTTATTATCTTGTTCTCTTCGGTCAGCTCGCTTAAGCAACTTGCTAACATCCTGGGCAGTCTCCAGTGGAATGGATCCCGGTAAACTTCTTTTTCTGTTGACTCCTCTCGATCGAATTGACCATGCCTCCGCTCAAAGTTTTTTCTCTAGCATCTCTATTTCCATGTCTGGTACCAGAATCTCCAGCTCGTTTAGTAGTGGGATCGCATCAACCAGGGAGGGGAAAGTTTTTATTCCAGAGTCCAGGTGTATTTTTAATCTGGCTGGGTAAAGAATCTGTGCTCGTATATCTTTTCGGACCTTCAGCTCCTTCACAATGGCTCTGGCCCTCTGCCTCTCCACTTGTAGTGCACTCCAGAAATCCTGATTGAAAAATATAAGTGCATCATGGTGCTTTAGATTTCTAAGTCTCCATGCCTCTTTTAGAAACCAGTCTTTGCTTTGATAGTACACCATCCTTATAATTAAAGAGCGTGATTTTGCTAAGGAGTCTGAAGGTTTAACAGCCAGCGATTGGTGGACCCTGTCAAAGTCCAAATTCAGGTCTGGTGGGATTGAAAGCACTGATCGAAGCAATTGTTGCACAAAGTCCTCCACAGTGGCAAACCCCTCCTCTTGACCCTCTGGGACCCAATGGATCCTAAAATTATTGCAACATGACCTGTTTTCCAGGTCCTCCACTCTCTGCTGGTTCTCTCGGTCTCATCTCAGAAGGTAGAGGAGAAGGCGTTCGTTGGTGTCTTAAGCCTTGGTAAGCTCTACTGCCTTCGTTGCATTCTCTGATACTTTACGATCCAAGATCCACACATCTTTTTTGAGGTCAATTAGGGGAAGTGTCTATCTTTATGACTGTTTTCAGGATTTGTTGCAGGGTATTAGCCATGATTGATTTCTCCGTGGATGACAGATCTTCTTCTGAATCCTCTGTTGATTTCGAGGCCTAGCGCCTACGTGGCGGTAGCGCTGTTAGGCCCTCCAAGGCCTCTCCCAGTACCAACTGCTTCATTTTGCTAACTGCTGCGCTCGTCTTTGCATTTTTCAGCTTCGTTGATTTCCCCGCCATATCAGATTGTTGTAGGTGCCTTTAAAGTGATCAGTAGACTGCGGGATATGTATATAATCTTTCTTTTTTCCTGGGGTCGTGGAGGAGCACCTCGAGCTAGCGTGCAGTCATATTCATGACGTCACCGGAAGTCTAAAGTACAACATTTTAAGTTTAACATAGAAGGTGGCCATTGAACCCTTACAATAGGAGTATGACTGCACCCCTATAATATTATCTCTACTCCCTGAATGTATTTTTAATAGTCTGCATGCATCTTATGTAAAGTCTCTCTGCCTACAGTTCCTGCTCATGTGTATTACTGTATCCTTTTACTGTTGTGTTACCAACTTGCAACCTATCTCAGCCAGTAAAACCTCCTCTGTGCCCACCAGCATGGTTTCCGCAAGCTTCATAGTACCTAGGCCTTCGACCTGGTAAACCATGTATTCTCACCAAGCTACATACACTTGGCCTCTCCTCTGACACTGTCCTATGGTCAGCAGCTATCTCTGTAATCAATCCCAGTAGGTCAGAATCAATGGAGTCTGCTCAGACTCCAGCCCAGTCACAGTGGGAGGACCACAGGGCTTTGTACTGCAACTCCTTCTCTTTAGCCTCTTCAACACCCTTCCAGCAGCCTGCTCAGCCTCAGTGATGTTACTATATACTGACAACGCAGTCATCAGTGGTAGTGGACCTAGCCATGAAGCCCTCACACATTGCCTACAACATAGTTTTGTATCACGTGGACAGAGGTCTCAACATAACTTGTTAGTCCTCAACTACAAAAGGACACAGACAATGCTTTCCTCCAGCATACAGAAAAGAAACAAGGCCCCCATCACCATCCTCAATGCAAAGGGAGCTGCTCTTGACCGGGTGGACATGTTCAGGTACCCGGGTGTCACAACTGACTAGTCACTCACTTTTGCTCCTTCCTCCATGTCAGTCAGCTAGTTAGCAATATCAACAGGAAACTAGGCACACTCTATAGGGTGAGGCACAACCTTACTAATGTGGCCAAAAGGGTGGCTGCCACTAGTTCCATCCTGCCTATGATCGACAACATCATTCTGGTCCATTGGGCTGCCTCAGAAACAGTCCTAAACAGGGTCAAGTTGGCCCTGAACAAAGTATGTCACTTTGTCACTGTAGCAGCCAAAACCAGCCACATCTGTGCACTTTATACCCTCAACAACTGGCTACCCCTCACTAGCAGGATAAAATACCAGACCTGCCTGATGGGTGTTAAAGCACTCCTGAGACTTACCTCCACCAGGATACAAACTCTCCCAACCCCTCACATAATGCCTATGCCAATATGAGCTCAACACATGGCTACCTCTCTGTCCTGTGCTACAGAACTAACCAGGCTATCTTCTCATTTGCAACCAGGGCCCCACACAGGCTCAATGAACTGACTTCTGTATCCCACTCTGGGGGATCTCGAGAATAGTACAACTGAGGACTCTCTTGTCTGGCCCATGTAGCTGCCTCTAGAAACCACACCTCGACCAAGCTTCAATACCGTAGGCATGTACACCTCACCTGCCTGCCTTTTGGTTTTCTGACAGTGCCTACTTTGGATGCTTCTCTATTGCTTGTTGCTTTATCTAAGCTACCCCATATATGTTCCTGGAACTGGAGCCTCCAGGTAACCAGTGTTGAACCTCTGTAAATAGTCATTAGCCCTGTGTAATACTAATTGTACCTTTTGTATATTTCAGTAACTGCTGAACCATAACCTATTCTACTGCATTTATTCAGCACCGTTTTATTTATTTGTTTGTTGAAATGTTTCACCAGGAAGGCACACTGAGCGACAAGTTGCTCATCTCCCGGTGTGACCTGGGGGAAAGGGTACATTAGGAATGAGACATTAAAGATATAAGTTCAACATTAACATACAGTTGTAAGGCAGATGTTACAAACAGTGTTACAACAGTGCTGCACATGATAGGTAAAAAGAGTGGACAATAATAAGTTCTGGGTTAGAAACATAGAAACATAGATTTTGACGGCAGATAAGGACCACTTGGCCCACCCAGTCTGCCCATTTCCCTACCTATTGGATAAGCTGCAGATTCTAGTTAACCAACAGCTCACTTCCTGCAGCCCCCCACCATAATTGCCTTATGTCTGTTCCATACATGTTTAAATTCCCCCACTGTTTTAAACCCCACAACCTCTCCAGGAAGGCGGTTCCATGCGTCCACCACTCTCTCCATGAAAAATAATTTCCTCACATTACCCCTGAGCTGTCCCCCCTCTAATTTTCAATTGTGCCCCCTTGTTCTTACACATCTCTTTTTCTGAAAGATGCTACCCTCCTGGACTTTGTTGATTCCCTTGAGGTGCTAAAGTTTCTATTATGTCCCCGTCCCTCTTTTCATCAAGGGTATACATATTAGGCTCTCTCAGTCTCTCTTCATATGGTTTCTGATGTAGATCCTGCACCATTTTAGTTGCCCTCCTCTGGATTGCTTCCACCCTGTCTATGTCCTTGTGTAGATGAGGTCTCCAAAACTGCACACAGTACTCCAGATGGGGTTTCACCAACTGTCTGTACAGAGGGATAACCACTTCCCTTTTTCTACTTGTGATGCCCCTCCCTATGCATCCCAGTATCCCCCTGGCTTTCCTTACTGACTTCTCACATTGCTTACCCACCTTTAGGTCATCTGATATGACTACCCCCAGATCCCTTTCCATTATTGTTGTTGTTAGTACTTCCCCTGCTATTGTGTGCTCTTCTCCTGGATTTTTATTTCCCAGGTGCTTTACTTTGCACTTCTTTGCATTGAATCTAAGTTGCCATATGTCTGACCATTCCTCCAACCTAGCCAAGTCCCTTCTCATCCTTTCTACCCCCCCCTTGTATATCAACTCTGTTACAGATACACTGACCTCCTAAGACAGGGATTGTGTGTTTGAGTCCCATCTGGAGTGAAGGGTTCTTTCTTCCTTGGAGCTTTCTTTTTCAGGCAGCATCCACAGCATCCAGTGCAGTCAGGCAGTTGGGACACTTCTGCAGCTGAGGTGTAGGAGGGGGGACTTGGTGGCCCTAGCCACAAGCATTGGGGAGGCTTCCCCTGTGGCAAGAAAGGCAGGCTGCATCCATGGCTGAAGAGTGAGCTACACTGGCAGCAGCTGAGAGTGGAACAGGAGCCATAAGGAGAAGGGCTCCCTACAGGAGCCAATCAGCGAAGAAAGGCTCCCGACAGGAGCTAACCAGAGCAGCACTTGAAGAAGAGCGAAATCTCAAATCAGCAGCTGGGCTTTAAAAGGGAGGAGCCCAGCCACACTTTCTTTCTTGGAGCTTTCTTTTTTGGGTAGCATCTGCAGCATCCACAGCAGTTGGGCAGCTTCCATGGCTGAGGTATAGGAGGAAGTAGTCGTCTCTAGCCGCAGGCATTAAGGAGGCCATGTCTGCAGCAAGGAAGACAGACTGCACCACAGCTAAAAAGTCAGCTGCACTGGCAGCAGCTGAGAGCGGTGCAGGAGCCGCAAGGATAAGGGCTCCCTACAGTAGCCAATAAGTGGAGAAAGGCTTCTGACAAAAGCCAACCAGAGTAGTGCTGAAAGAAGTGGGATCCATGACTGGTCATCGACAATTTCATTGTCAAATGACCAGACAGTGAGACTGGCAGGTTGACCGCTTTTTGCGATCAGCTGCCAGTTTCCAACATGACAAAGTGTTTTCTTCAAGGGGCTTTGCCCCCACACCTCCCCCCTCCACTAAATGTAATCAAATCTGAGTCAGAGCTGATTGGTGAGGGTGCAAGACCATCGACAGACAGTGCCGGGTTCCAGCGCGGACACTGCAGTGATGTGGTGCTGTACTCACTGTAGTGTTGTTTGCTGCTTGGGTGTCGCTGTCGGGGGGGTATAGGGAAGAAGTGCACCAATCTCAAATTGGCGGTAGGGCTTTAAAAGGCAGGAGCCCAGCCGCACCTTCTTTCTTGGAGCTGACTTTTTCTCTCACTCTCCAGCTTCACACCACCACCATATTAAATAGAAACATAGACTTTGATGGCAGATAAAGACTGCTTGGTCCACCTAGTTTGCCCATTTCCCTACCTATTGGATAAGCTGCAGTTCCTAGTTAATCAACAGTCTACTACTTCCTACCCTCCACCAGAATTGCCTTATACCTGTCCCATGCATTCTTAAATTCCACCTCTGTTTTTGACCCTACAACCTCCTCAGGGAGGCTATTCCATGCATCCACCACCTTCTCTGTGAAAAAATACTTCCTCACATTGCCCCTGAGCCATCCCCTCCATCTTCAAATTATGTCCTATTGTTCTTGCACATCTCTTTTTCTGAAAGATGCTACTCCCTTGGACTTTGTTGATTCCCTTGAGGTACTTGAAAGCTTCTATCATGTCCTGCCTCTCCCTCCTTTCCCCAGAGGTATACATATTAAGCTCCTTTAGTCGCTCTTCATATGGCTTCTACTATAGACTCTGCACCATTTTAGTTGCCCTGCCCTGGACTGCCTCCATCCTGTCTATGTCCTTGCAGAGATGGGGTCTCTAGAACTGCACACAGTACTCCAGATGGGGTCTCACCAACTGTCTGTACAGAGGGGTAACAACTTGCTGTTTTCTACTGGTGATGCCTATCCCTATACATCCCAGTATTCCTCGGCCATCCCTACTGCCTTCTCACATTGCTTGCTTACCTTTAGGTCATCTGATATGACTACTCCCAGATCCCTTTCCATTTTTGTTGTTGTTAATACCCCCCCCACACTGTGTACTCTTCCCCTGGGTTTTTGTTTTCCAGGTGCATTACTTTGCACTTCTTTGTATTGAATATAAGCTGCCATACTTTTGACCATTCCTTCAGCCTTGCCAAGTCCCTTCTCATCCTTTCCATCCCCTTTGTGTGTCAACCCTGTTGCAGATCTTTGTATCGTCTGTAAAGAGGCATACCTTTCTTTCCAGTCCCGCTTTAATGTCACTTATAAAGACATTAAAAATGACTGAACCCAGTATTGAACCCTGTTGTACCTCACTAATAACCCCACTGTCTTCAGAGTGGACTCCATTTACTATTACCCTCTGTGTCAATCAATCAATCAGTCAATCAAAAAACGTTATTCAGCCAGGCTAAGTCATCACTGAGCAAGCTCATTTGCAAGATGATCCTGGTCAGTATAAACAATGCAACTTAACCAAGATATTGAGCAGGCATTAGTGCTTACAGAGAATGCCAGATACAAATTGTACATTGAGAGAGCAAAATGCAATAGGTAGACAAGCAGAGATGTGTGACAATGAGCACATTTCCAATAAAAAAGAAGCAAATACAGTGAAAGCAATGGCGCAACAGTTTGCATGTATAGTTTGACACAAGAAAGTCATATGTATTTGGTAAGACAGATGAGTAAGAACTAGAATAGGAACAAGAGAGTAGGGAAAGAAACAGCGACAAGAAGTGCTGAAGTTGGGGGGAGCAGTGCTGGAGGTATGAGGCTCCAAGGCAGTTGCTTTTTGCTACAAGTTGTGTACTGTTGTTCAGCCAATTTTTTATCCAGATTACCACCCTGGGACCCACTCCCAGGCTAGCTAATTTGTGTATTAATCTTTTGTGTAGGACTGTGTCAAATGCTTGCTAAAGTCTAGGTAGGCCATGTCCATAGCCCCTCACAGGTCTACTACTTTGGTCACCCAGTCAAAGAAATCTATTAGATTCATCTGACATGAGTGACCTTCCCACTGTGAACTGATGCTGCCTTGGATCTTGTGCCCCACTAGCCTCTAGGTATTCAATAATTCCTTCTTTCAGAAATGATTCCATCATTTTCCTTACCACTGAGGTCCAGCTAACAGGTCTGTAGTTTCCTGCCTCTGCTTTGCTCCCACTTTTATGAAGGGGAATCACATCCACCCTTCTCTAGTCCTTAGGTTCCACACCATCCTCCCATGATTTGCTAAACAGGGTAGTCAGTGGTTTCACTAGTTCTCCTCTTAGTTCTTTTAGAATTCTGGGGTGAATCCCATCAGGCCCCATTGCTTTGTCCACCTTCAAGTTTAAGAGTTCTTTCAGAACCCTTTCTTCTGTGAGTATGCACCTCCCATGGTGAAACCCTTACAGCGACAAATGTGGCTGCTGACAACAGCACTATGTTGCTGTAGGGATTGCGCCTGGAACCAGGCAACACTTTCCCCCATCCTGAACCCCCTCCCCAAACCAGCTACCACTTGGAGTTGATATCTATAGTATCAGGAGGTGCGGGGGGCAGAGCCCCCATTGTGTGGGTTCAGGGAACAAAGACCCCCAAAGAAAAAACAGTCCCTGCTGTGTGCAGCTCCGCGCCAACTGCAAATCGCAGTTGACAGGGAGTCTGGTGCTGTGATGCCAGTCAACAAGTTAGCTGTTGACTTGGCATCATAGAGCCCTTCTGTAAAAGGAATGGTATCAACCCCCCTATCCAGAGTGCTTCTGTTGATTGGATTAGGTACTTCCCCCTCCTCTTCTTTTCTGAATACTGAGCAGACGTATTCATTCAGTGTCCCTGCTTTTTCACTCTCCATCTCTGCCCACCCATCCTCCCCTTTATTAAGCCTCACTATCCATCCCTTGGTCTTTCTTCACTCCCTAATGTACCTATAACATTTTATCCCCCTGCTTACCTGGGTTGGCTATCTTTTCCTCAGTTTGGGCCTTTGCTATTCTGACTGCCTTCCCTACTTCCTTCTGCTTTAACTGATACAGTTCTCTGTCCTGCTCCTTCTGTATTTCCTTATACTTTTTGAACGCCATCTTTTTCTCCACTAACCTTCCCCGCCACCACTTTTGAGAACCATAGTGTTTTTTCTTTCTTTTTGATTTATTTGCTTCACACAAAGGCTTGTCGCCTCTATGATGACAGTTTTGATATTTCTCCAGTGTTCCTCCACCACTCCTTCTTGCCTGTTTGGTAGTGTTTTTCTGAGGCACTCTCCCTTTTTGACAAAGTCAGCCCTCCTAAAGTCCAGTACCCTCACTTTTGTATGGCTTGACTCTGTGGCTGTATTTATAATTAACAACACTGTTTGGTGGTCACTTGTTCCTAGATGGCTACCTACTTCTAGATCTGAGATCCTCTCTCCATCCCTGTTTGAGAGTACCAGATCTAAAATTGCTCCCTCCCGAGTGGGTTCCAACACTAGCTGTCTGAGGCATGCCCCCTGTAGAGCATCGAGAATGACCCTGCTCTTGGATATGGCTGCAGCAAAGATACTCCAGTTAACATCTGACATATTCAGGTCCCCTATCAACAATATCTCCCCTTTTTCTGCCATCCAAAGTATAGCTTCTATTATTTCCTTGTCCACTTCTTCCCCCCTGAGATGGGAGGTCTGTATACAACCCCAGTGAGGATTGTGGTGCCATTTCTGATCTCCAAGGTGACCCACAGTGCCTCGTCTCCTCCCTGTTTACCCTTTAGTTCCATTGCTTTGATCCCTTCCCTTATGTAGAGAGCTACTACTCCTCATCTTCTACCCTCCCTGTCCTTCCTATAGATTGTGTGCCCTGGTATATTGGCATCCCAGTTATGGTTCTCTGTGTACTGTGTTTCTGTGACTACCATGATATCCAGGCATTCCTCTTCCATCAAGGCCACCAGTTCACAGGGAGCTTGTAACATAGATTATGGGCATTGGTACTCATTACCCTCCATTTTTGATGGCCTTTTTGCCCCGTCCTGTCCTTACTGCCTTTTTCTCCATTTACCCCTGTCCTTTTCTCTATTGACTTCTCTGTCTTGGTGTTTACCTCACTAACTACCCAATTTTTTGAAGGGAGTCTAGGATTTCCCTTTTCCTTTTCAGTGCTTCCCCCCTTGGCTAGTTAAAATGCTTGCCAATGAAGCATTTATACCTGTCACCTAAGATCCGGGTTCCCCTCCTGGACAGATGCAGATCATCACACCAGTATAGGCCTGCATCCCTCCAGATGGACTCTCAATCCCCAATGAAACCAAAACCATGATCTCTGCACCAGTTTTTCAACCATTGACTGAATCCCATGGTGCAGAGCACCCTAGCCTCACCCATGCCATAGACAGGCAGCACCTTAGAGAAGGTTACCGTGCATGCTACTTGTCTAAGGCCTCTCCCCAACTCCACAAACTCCTTCTGCACTGTTCTGATCTCTTTCCCAGCCATGTCATTGGTACCTAGTTGGACAATGACATCCAGTTCCCTCCCCCGTGCAGCTGCTCCAGCGATCCTGAGGATTCTCCTTGTCCCTCCAAGCCATGGTGCCAGGCAGGCACCTTACCTCGATATCTCCCCTCCCACAGTTCTACCCTTCTAACAATGAAGTCCCCCACCAGGAGTTGTTTCCTTCCCCTGTGGGGTCCCATGCCATCCTCCTGTGGGTCTCCTTTGTGGAGGTTCCCAGCATCCTCCTTGGTTTCCACTGTGGGTGCCTCCATAGAGGAACCATATTCTGCCAGAATGGCGTACAAATTGTGGAGAGGTACAACTGGGGGGATGGGCCTCTGTTCCACCATGTTCACCCTCCCTGAGCCCACTGTGGTCCAACCTCTTTCTTGGCAACTTCTGAGGCAGTGGCAGCAGCCCTGGTGGTCCCTGGGTGGGAGAAGAGGTCCCCTGGATCCTGGCCAACTCAGCCTGGAGATGAACAACCTCCTCCATCATCCTAGATAAGAGCCTGTAGATGGGAAAACACAGCATCCTCCAGAACTAGGGAACCACGACCAGCAGGGGGTCTGGCCAATGAAGAGTGGACATAGGGTGGAGTATTAAAGAGCATAATTGAAGAGAAGTTCATTCTTCAGCTAGTGTGAAATTCATCAAGAATAAGGTTCTGTGGCTTTGCTTTGACAATTGCATTTTTATTAGGTGAAAGTGCATTTATTTTGGGTAGACGTATGGAGCAATCATGGGCAGGCCTTTTTTAGTTGTGGGACAACCTATAGTAGAAACTTGATAGATTTAATTTAGTTTTCAATAATCTGTAGGTGTGAAAGAGGAAGATAGGACTTTTAAAAGGAGGCTGCTTAGTAGGCATTAGCAACTCTCATTGTAAGAGGGAGATAAGACTTTTAAAGGAGGCTGCTCAGTAGGCTTTAAAAACTCTCATTGGGATACTGTGGGTAAGGATTAAAAGTATAATTGTGGTAAGGACAGACAGGACTGTTAATAGGAGGCTCTACATGTTTTCTGTAAGATGGAACCTCTACAGGTTTTGACAGCTCTAGAGGGAACAGGAGGGTTAGGAGTTTGTAGAAAGCTGCTCAACCACCTTAAAGTTAGTGCACAAGGGAAAGGAACTGGGTCCAGGAATGGTAGAAGACTGGAAGGGGAGGCTTGGAGGAAGGAGGGGGTTCCTTTATTGAGTACAGGGGCAGTGGTGGGTGAGTAGAGAACTGGGAAGGGCAGTGGGCTGCAACAACTGTGGTGTGCCAATCTTTCTTAAAATTGCATGGAGAGTGGGGGATGTTTAGTGTGCATCCAAATAAGAAAGCTTAATACACAGATCATGGGATTGCAGGAGGAACTGTGGGAGGCACAGTGGACTGTGGCGGGTTATGGTCCAGCAGTATGTGGAGACAGTAGCGAAGATGAGGATGGAGGGCAATATAAGCTGACAAGTGGGAAGAGAGGGAAAGGATATGAGGTGGGAAATCGGAACCAGGGAGACCCAGTCTGAGGGTCAGTGAGTCAAAGGAACCAAGGTCATAGGGCAGAACAAAAGGGTAAGGAGGAGAAAAGGTTTGAGAGGAGGAAGTGAAGGGGAGATGGACAGGGAGGCAAAAGGGGGACAGGGAGAAGGCCAAAGAGCTAGAAGGGGAGGATGGGCTAACATGTGGGAGGTAGATGTAGGCCTAAGAGAACGGTCTTCAGAAAATCAGTTCACAGTCCTGGAAGAAAATAAAGAAGAAAAAGGGGATGAGCCTGGAGGTGTAACTGATGGTAGCCAAGATGAAAGAGGCACAGGGGGAGCACTGATGGGAGAACTGTAATGGACTGAAAGGGGGAACGAACGTGCAGGAAGAAGAAGAGGTGTTGGGGCAGGGGAGGAGAGGATAGGCAGAATGTGGTTGGAAAATGGGGACTCAATACTAAGTGGAGTCAGGTGGGGTAGCAGGGGTAAGAGGCATAGTCACATATGGGTGGAGGCCATGCCAGTAATGACAGCAGAAAGGGTGGGGTAGTCTGTACTGAAATTTGCTAGATGGGGTAGGAAGAAAGCTCATCTAATTCTGCATCTGGGGACTAATAACCTAGCTGATAGGATGGTGGAAGAAGTGCAAAAGAATGTTTGAGGAACTATGACCATTATGTGAAGGAGCAGGAAGATCAGTAACCTTCTCAGAGATAGTTCTTGTTCCTGTGGTGAGCGCTGCAAGAAAAAGGAGGATAGAAGAATTTAATAAATGGCTAGGAAATTGGCGTCAGGCTAAAGGGTATGGGCTGGTGGGGATTGGGTATGGACCTGGGTGCACAGGAGTCTTTACTTGAAAGATAGACTGAACTTTAATGAAGAGGGTGTAAGAGTGTTGAAAATGGGGATAAGTGATTACATAGAAGAGGCTGGGTATTTAGACTAGAAGCGGGGGTGGCATGTGGGGGTATGCACCGCTGACAGTGACACATTTATAGCGACTGTCACTACAGCGACTACAGTGCCAGGTCACTGTATGGACAGTTGCTGAACCCAGACACTGTATTCGGGGGGTTTTGCACCCTTCCCCTAATCAGTTCTGACTCAGAGTTGATTATAAAAAGTGGGAGGGTGTAGGTGGCATAGCGCCCCAGAAGAAAACACGTCTAGAACTCAGAAGCTGTCTGCTGACCACAAATGCAGTTGACATGATGGTTTTGCTGTCCAGTTGTTTTGTTGATGACCAGTCGTAGATCTGCAAGTGGGCAGGAGGCGAGCAGAGACCATGGGAAGGGAAGACATACGAGCTTACCCCTCCATGACAGAGACAAGGGGTTAGGAGCAGGTACTAGGGAGGATGTTAGAATGAGATGGAAGAGGGGAGAGAGGGGAAGGTAATGGGGTGGAAGGTGGTCACCTTGAACGCTAGAAGCCTGGGGAATAAAACTGCAGAGCTTCAGACCCTCACGGCAGAAAGGGAGGTAGCCATGGCAGCAATTACCTAAACATGGGCCCCCAAGTACCATAACTGGGACCTGACGGTACCAGGGTACAGAATTTTCCACAGGGATAGCTTAAAGGGGAAGGGGGGCTCTGCATGTGAGAGAAGGACTGAACTGTGTATGGGAGGAGAGGGAGGAGGGCAGTACAGAGTCATTATGGGTGCAAATCCAGGACTCAAGGAATAGGACTATCAGGATGGAAGTGCTGTACAAGCCACTCTCCCAGACTAAAGAATTAGACAGGGAACTAGTGGGACAGATTGGGAGGGTCTGCACAAAAGGGAGTGTGGTGATCGTGGGGGACTTCAACCTACCAGGAGTGGGCTGGAGTACCCAAGCCACAAAAAATAAAAAGAAACAGGTAGTGTTAGACACCTTCCAGGACAACTTCCTGATGCAGATGGTCAGCAAACCAACCAGGTTAGGGAACACCATTGACCTAGTGCTGGTAAATGGGGAGTTTGTGAGGGAACTGAGGGTGGAAGAGTCACTGGTGGGGAGCAATCACCATTTAGTATGGTTTACACTGGATATAGATATGGAAGGAGCAGTATCTGACACAATGGTGTTAGACTCCAGGTGGGCAAACTTCAAGAGGATGGGGGAAATAGTAAAGGAGTCCGTAGCCAAAATGTACCCTTATATGGACACTAAGAGGAGGTGGGAGTTCATAAAGATGAGGGTAGCAGAGGCAATGAAAACCAGTGTCAAGGCCAGAAGTAAGAAAGCTAGGGCAAATAAACCTATCTGGGTGACCAATGGAGTCAAGGAAAAGATAAGGAAGAAAAGAGCTGTCTTTAGGAGGTACAAAAAAACAGGAAGCGGGGAGGACAGGGAGAAGTACCTGAAGGAAGTGAAGGAGGTGACAAGGGTAGTAAGGGCAGCTAAAGTGTCAAAGAAGCTTAAGCTAGCACAAGGCATTAAGGAGGGGAAGAAAGAATTATTCAAGTATATCAGGGAGAAAAGGAGCTGTAAGGACAGTACAGTAAGGATTAAGAGGGAATGGGGATGGGTAGATGCAGGGGTGAAAAGGTAGAAGTGCTAAACAACTACTTCTGCTCAGTATTTACTAAAGAAAAGGGGGAGAGAGATACCCCAGGGGGATTATATGCAGGAATGGAAGGAGAGGGTTGACAAACAGGGTAATCACAGAGGACAGGGTGCTGGAGGGATTGAGAGCACTGAAGCTGGACAAGGCACCAGGTCCAGATGACATTCATCCCAGGGTACTGAAAGAACTGGCAGAGGCACTAGTGTGAACTTTGGCAGACCTATTCAATGCCTCACTAGATTCAGGGTGTGCACCTCAGGATTGGAGGATGGCTCACGTGATACCTCTCCATAAGAGTGGCCCCAGGTATGAATCGAGGAACTATAGACTGGTGATACTCTCATCCATCATGGGTAAGCTGATGGAGACAATCCTTAAGCAGAGTCGGGTGTCCCTACTGGAGGCCAGTGGGCTACAGGACAGCAGGCAGCATGGCTTTGTCACTGGCAGATCATGCCAGACTAACCTGGTGGAGTACTATGACTGGGTAACTAGGCAAATGGACAAGAGCCATGCAGTGGATGTCCTGTACCTGGACTTCAGTAAGGCATTCAATTCAGTGCTACATGGGAGACTAGGAAGTAAGCTGCAAGCTACAGGGGCAGGAGTGAAAGTGGTAGGCTGGGTAGTGAACTGACAGCAAGAGAGGCAACAGAGAGTGGTGGTGGGTGGTGAGCTGTCATCCCCAAGGGTGGTGAAGAATAGAGTTCCATAGGGTTCATTGATGGGACCAGTGCTGTTTGGGATATTCATTGCAAACATTTTGGTGGGCACAACGTCACAAGCAAAACCAGTCTGTTTACTGATGACACCAGGATGGTAGCGGTGGTGGATGACCTAGAGGGTTGTCAAGATCTGCAGGAGGATCTGTCAAAGCTAGAGTCTTGTTGGGACACCTGACAGCTGGGGTTCAATGCCAAAAAATGCAAGGTGCTGCATTTTGGGGCTAAAAACCTAAAGAGGAGCTACCAACTGGGGGTGAGCAGTAAGCTGTTACTGAGGAGGAGAAGTATCTAGGGGTGCTCATTATGGTGGCAATGAACAACTCAGCACAATGTAGAAAGGCAGCTGCAAAAGCCAACTAGATGCTGGGTTGAATTGCTAGGGGTATATCCTCAAGGAGGGAGAGGTTATTCTGCCATTGTATAGATGGCTGGTTATGCCACATCTGGAGTACTGCATACAGTTCTGACACCTGTACCTGAAGGGGGACATTCAGTTACTGGAGGGGGGTGCAATGCAGGGCGACAAAGATGATCAGTGGTCTGGGGGACTTACCGTACAAGAGTAGGCCGAGGGAACTGAACATGTACTCACTGGAAGAGAGAAGAAAGAGGAAGATATGATTGAAACCTTCAAGTACATGAAAGGGATCAACAAGTCATGAATTGAGGGGAGGAATTCCCGAGGCCATGATATGAGACTGGAGGGGGGAAGGTTGAGGAGGGAGATGAGGAGACACTTTTTTACAGAGAGGGTGGTGGCTGAGTGGAGCGCATTGCTGGCAGAGGTTGTATCCAGTAAAACAGTGGGGAGCTTCAAGAAGGGATGGGACAGTGCAAGAGAGAGGGTCAAGGGAGAGGGGTCAAGGAAGGGGGGAGCAGCTGCAGAATAAGGGTGGCTAGCTGCACAACCGAGCAGACTTGGTTGACCATAAGGCCTTTTTCTGCTGAAGAGTTCCATATGTTCCTATGGTTTAAAATTGATGCAGATTTCTAAATGAGCTATTCCAGCTCAAAGGTATACATCTGATAGCATAAATAAAACTGAAAAAAATAATGTATCCTGTTTGTAATGTTTGCACCTTGAGCATATGCCATTGCTGTATTTCCTAACCAGGACCTCCTTGTAAATGATCATTGCAAAATGGAGCCTTTTCCTGGTAAAATAAATACAAACACAAGTAGCACCATCTTGTCATTTACATACCTCTGATGCAGTGCTTGCAACTCATGGAATGATTGTAGTTTCATATGTGGTAAAAAACAAGTAAAGTAGATGTCCTAACATGTTCTGCACACATTGGGGCCTATGATGAATGTGTGGCGTGCCTATGCACCACGTATCCATTATGCATAGCCACTCCACACCTATTGCTCCCGCTGCTCGGGATGCACCATAGGAGCATGCAATCCTTATGCACCCTATCCCTCTGCCACGTGGACAGCAAAGTGCAAGCGGCAGATGGTGGACATGCCAGGTGCATGCCAAAAAACAGATGAGGAAGTGTACAGAGGGCTGTGCCACTGGCTGTCCCGAGCCGTGGCACTTCAGGACAGTACAGGGGTGGGGTGTAGGTGGTGCCACAGGGGTGGGGGGTGGCAGGGGAGCCACTGGCCACCAATGGATCTGCAGGGGTACTGGGATGGGGTTTGGGATAAAAATGCATGGGGAACCTGTGTGTGCGTGGGGGTGGGTCTTGTACAATATGGGGCACTTGTGCACCTCCTCCTCCAGGTGATCCTATATCTTTGGATGTTTTATAGATAACATCATTGGATGCTCACATCCCACCTCATTGGCCTCAATGTTTTCTCCTGTAGAATATGTCTATCCACTATGGTTTTCCACCAAGGTCCTCCTGACAGTTCCAAAATGCTCCACTAAGATGGGTGACCAAGCATTTGCCACACTGCCCCCAATTTCTGGAACTCCTTACCCTGTCACCTTCAGACTACTAAATCCCATACTACCTTCAATAAAGAATTGTCCCATTACCTCAGATCCCATGATACATGTTCATGTTTCTAAATTATTTCCAAGCCTAATCTTTTACCTAAACAGTGTTTGTCTTGCCTGTTTCTACTGTTGTTAACTGATTCTCCTCTCCTCTCCTTCAGATTCTCTTAGCTCATGTTTATCTTGTCACTTCTGGGTATATGTCCCCATATTTATTTGTGTTTGATTCTATATTCAAACTAGTTATTTTTTTGTAGTTGATATTTTTGTTATTATAATATAAAACAACCAACTGCACATATACAAGACTATATAAGTAGACATCATTACAGGATATGACAACACATTGATTATTAAACATCATCATTAGAATAGAGAGAGCGCTCTACAGCCTAAGATCTATTATAGGGTTGCAATATTGTAAATAAGTATATCTAATCTAAGCTCTCTAAGATTAACATGCAGTGTAGGATCAAATAGAGAGGAGAAGGATAATGTAGAGTAATAATATAACAATAATATTACTAAATCTTGTCTTACATAACTGTATGTCATATATTTTAGAAAGGTTGTAGAGGTAACAAGGCATGTAATTAATGCCAGTGAAACAAAAGCAAAGAAAAAATATAAAATATAAAGAGAAGGAGAGACAACTGATAGGAGAGACAATAGCCATAGTGGTTGTATGGTGGAATTGAACGAAGTTAATCTTTATAACATTCCATATATTATTAGAAGTTTGTGAAGATTCTAAGTAGTTAAAATAGTCCTGCCGACATCTATTAATCGCCTTAATTTGGCCGAAAGAGGTATGAGATAGATGGTCCAGGGAGGCATAATGAGATAGGTTCTTAAGAATGTAGGAAAATTTGGAAATTATAACAGACTTCCAGTGTATAAGTATAAGGCATTTAACTTAAAGAAATAATAAATTCAGCCATCTATTTTGAGCCCAGGAGATTGTATTATTGTTAGAGTTGAAAATGCCCAATATAATATGTTTAGCACTGAATGTAAAGGACTGACCAATTACTTTTGCAGTGAAGTTAAGAGTAGTGCGCCAAAGATTCGTTGTAAGAGGGCATTGCCATAGAATGTGGATTAGGTCCCCATTAGGGGAGTTGCAGCACCAGCAGTTATTGTTATTCATTAGGCCCATATGTTGTAGGACTGCAGGGGTTCTATATCATAAGTGAAGGATTTTTGTTTGTATAAGTGAACTACGCATAACTTGAAAGTTCTTATGGCAGGAAAGCCAGCACTTATACCATTGGGAGTCTGTTATATTGTAATTTAATAGCTGGCGCCATTTGTTTTTTGCCATATGAGATTGATCTGGAATTATATCTCTGATGTGATTGTAAATTGTACTGTTCAAATTAGGTAAGGTTTTAAGCCGTTGCGAGATATATTGATCATGTAAAAGTTGTCGAGGTAAGTATTGACAATAGGAATTACAAGCAGTGTGGAGCTGTAGATATTTCCAAAGATCATGTTTGTGAAGTTTCCAAAGGGTACAAAGATCAGTAAAGGACTTGAGTCTAAGGTCGTTAGGTTCAAGTATATCATTTAAGAATAAAATGCCCTTGTTGTTCCAATTACGGCAGAAAATTGGGTGATTATCCAGAGAGATGTTTGGGTTAACCCAAATGGGATTGCAGGCCAGAGATGTAGGGTTAGATTTAAGGTGTTTATGTATTAGTTTCCAGCAGAATACGGACAAAGAGATTGTGGGTGGAATTTTAGTTTAGGAGGAAGTGAGTTATAAATGTGAGAGGTAGAGATGTTCCCAGGCCATAGGGAGGATTCCATATTAACCCATAATGGTGTTTTGGTGGTTGGTTTAAGAAACCATTAAATGGTTTGAGCTGTTTGAAAGGCCCACAAATAGGCTTGGAACCAGGGAAGCCCAAAGCCACCTTTTGACCAATGTGAGCAGAGTTTTTTACAGCTGAATCTGGGAGGTTTACCTTCCCAAAGGAAACTATGAATTAGTTTATCTAGTTTAACTAAAAAATTGGAGAGTACAATTAATGGAATATTAGCAAAAAGACATAAGATTTGGGGGGAAATGGTCATTTTAATGGCAGATATTTTCCCCTGAAATGAGAGGTTAAGTAGTTTACATCTGTCCAACATAGATTTAATATTAGATATCAAGGGGGTAAATCTGTTATCCCATATTTTATCTAGCTTTGGGATGATTTGAATGCCGAGGTAAGAGAAGCTATGGGGTGCCCAATGGAAGCCCAAAGGGGTATTCATATATGGTTTACAATATTCATTTATAGGTAAAGTTTTGGATTTATTATAATTTAAAGCTAAGCCAGACAGAAAGGTGAATTCTTTAAATAATTGAACTAATGGTTGATTTGCTTCTTCTTCATTGTTTTCTAAAATAATAAGGAGGCCACCTGCATAAGAAAGTGATGGACAGCGGGAGTTACCAATCTGAATACCCTTAATATTGTTGGTTTGTCGAAGACGGGTAGAAAGGGGCTCCATAGAATGATGGTGACAAGGGACATCCTTGCCTGGTACTTCTTGCTAGTAAAAAGGGAGAAGAGAGCATAGAGTTGGTAAGAATTCAAGCTGAAGGGGAGGTGTATAGTAGCTTGACCCAGGAAAATAACTTATTGGGAATACCAAAATGAGACAGTACAAGATTTAGATAGTTCCAATTTAAGGAGTCAAATGCCTTTTCAAAATCAATAGCAATGACTGCTGCAGGGGATTTGATTGATTTTGCTTTGTGAATTTAATTAAATAAGAAATGAAGATGGTCGGAACCTAATCTGGTTTTGATGTAGCCAGCCTGGGAACTGTGAGCTAGTTTGGATACAAAAGGTTCTAGACAAAGAGTTAGAAGTTTTGCAAAAATGTTTCCATCAGTGTTGATTAGTGATATGGGCCTGTAGCTGGATGGAAGAGCTGGGTCCTTTTTGGGTAGAACTGTGATAATGGCTTCTGTCATATTGGGGGGAAGGATGCCATTAGATGATGATTCCAGAAAGACATGATAGAGCAAGGGACAAAGAATATCCGAAAGTGGTTTATAAAAATCCAGAGGGAACCCATCTTGCCCTGGGGATTTACCCGATTTTAAGCTGGATAGTGCTTTTTGAATCTCTTGGAGGTTAAATGGTTTATCCAGATTTGCCATATCTAAATCGGAAAGGTGTGGTAGTTGCAGCTTATCTAGAAAGTGCTGAATCTGGTTATTTGGTACACAGTTTTGTTGAGAATATAGCTGTTGATAGAAGGATTTCTTGATATGGTTAATAGATGGGTTATCAGTGTGTGTTTGGCCTGAATGGTCTTTCATGCTTGCAATATGCCTATCCATTTGCTGGGGTTTAAGCTGGTAGGAGAGTAGTTTCCCGCATCTATCACCTTGTTCCTAATATTTATGTTTGAGCCTAAAAAGGGCTAGTTCTGCTTTGTAAGATACAAGTTTGTTGATTTTAATTCTTAATTGAAGGATTTCAAGGTGAAGCTGTGAGTTGGGGTTGGGTTTCTTGATTTGAAAGTATTGCTTTTCTTTAATTTTTAGAGATTTTTCCAGTTCAGCTAGCTTCTTCCTATGGGCGGTATAGCTGATTATTTTACCTCTGATGGTGGCTTTTAATGTTTCCCAAACCATACAAATGGATGTACCGGGGGTATTATTAAAAGAGAGATATTCTTAAATTTGGGTTCTAATCCAGGGAATGAAGTCAGGGTCTTTAAGCAGAAGTGGACTGAGGCACCATGATGGAGATTTAGAGAGTAGATGACCCCATAATAGGTGAAGTTTGATTGGGGAATGTTCTGATATTATCATAGGGAGAATGGAAGAGTCAATTATTTTTTCAGTTATGGAAGGAGACGTAAACCAGTAATCAATTCTACTATAGCACTGGTGAAATGGGGAATAAATGGTATATTCACAGTCCCTAGGATGATGAAGTCTCCGATGTCAGATAAGCCAAAATCTTTTAAGAACACAGATAGGGCATTAATACTTCTTGGGTGTGAATCAGTAGAAGAGTTATTTCTGTCTAGATGAGCCTCCAAAGCTAAATTGAAATCACCGTCTACTAAAATAGATGAATTGTAATTATTGTGTGCCAGAATTTGTTGGGATAAATTATGGAAAAATTCAAGTGTGTCAGAGTTAGGGGCATAAACATTAACTAACATGATAAGGCCTGTAGGGGTATTGAGTATAACTATTGCCCATCTGCATTAGGGTCTGTAGATGTTTTTATGAGGGACCATTTAAGGTTTTTATGAATCAAGATAGCAACCCACAGCTTTTTTGGGGCAAAGGAGGCTCCATAAATTTGACCGAACCAGTCCCTTTTGAGTCTGCAGACATCCTCAGCTAGTTTAGTCTCTTGAAGGAAAGCAATATGTACTTTATGGTTTTTAAGATAGGATATAATTTGTTTACGCTTACAAGGAGAATTGAGTCTCTTGGTTTTCCATGAATATAGTATTAGTTCGCTCATATTGAATAAGAATAAGAAATAACAGTGACCACATATATAAGGGTCTTGTATATTGATTCCTTAGGCTTGAGGACATCGCAGACCCGGAAGGGAGAGTGAATGAGCAAGTAGAGGTGGGCAGGACTATAGTACTGTATGGAACTAGAAATATAAAATAGTAATTTCTGATATGTTTCTCTAAAAAACTGTAAGAAGAAAAAATGATAAACATGTACCAAGATAAAAGGAAACTTAACCATTATAATACAATAATGTGACTCTGAGCTGTGTAGATAGATGTGAGTTGGTACAAAATAGCGGAGACTCTCTTACTACACAACTGTGTGTGAGTCAATATAGGTAACTTTCAAGCAAAACAGGTAATAAAAAGCTCTAAACCTAAGTTACAAACTTATGAGAAACCTACAGTAAGTATTATATGGTAGCAGGTAAGTAGAAAATCATAAATGATCCCCAGGGAAAAGAAAACCACAATCATCACTTGGTTACCAATGAAAAAACAATTAAAAGATGTGAATTAGAACCAGGTAATACTGTTATAGCCAAGCTAGAACAGTTTCCAAAATCCAATAAAACATTAAATGTGCCATTTTACTATGCTAATAATATAACATAAAGTGAGGACTAAAGAGATAATTAGGAAAGTATAAAGTTTGCACAGTCATTTTAATAAGATGTTGTAAAGTGTATATAGATGGCAGGAGAGAATTCAAAACATATATAATAAATGACTGTAATAATTTATAAGGCAACAAGGTGCTTTTAGCGTGATAGAGAATATAGTGACATATCCTTATCTAATTAGAAAAAATATTTTAAAAATGGTGGGCCAGGCTTTGAGACTCCTAGAGTTACTAATACATAGGCATATAGCTTAACTATAGATGGCATAAAGCTTGAATACAGCCTGATTGTGGTTTAAAATATGAATATGTATTGCTGGGTGACTAGACCTGGTGTAGGCCCAGTGAGCCCAACTATGTAATATATCATATATCGATTGTATTATTCAGGCTTTGAGCTTGATGTATCATAAAGTATAGTATGCCATTTCTCAAATGCGTGTTACAAAAGGGACTCGAGCCACGAACATAGCCTGCAGTACATATATAAGTAAAGGAAGTCTAGGAAAGAAAATTAAAGCTTTGGTGATTAGAATATCTGATATATAGTATTCATGTGGGGGTAAGTGGGGAAGTGAAGAATATGCATTGAAGGATATGAGTTTAATAGGAGTTTGGACCAGATGTTGCCAAATTGAGAGAAAGGAACTATATTTTTTTTATTAGTTTGTTAGGAGATTTTATCATTGAACTGGCACCTGTGTAGTTTCATAAATGGCATCTATAATTAAAATAGTATAATGTTAAATTGAATGGCTACCCCTCCTTCATATGCACATAAAGGCTGAGTAAACTACTATAGGTACTGGGTGAAGTACTATATGGGTGATTGCCATAATAGCCCCTGAAATTAGCTCAAAACTATAAAGTACAATCTTGTGTTATATTTTACAACAGTATGTGGTCCTGAAAGGAATAGGACGCAGAGTGCATCTTAGTAAGGCAGGCTACGGAGTAGAGGATAAAGAGCCTACATAAAAAGTGATGCGTTGTTAATATAAAGGTTCACTAAGCATTACAGGCCAATATCCTGTGAGTTAAAATGGGGTATCTGACCAGGTACAACCGCATTAATTTGTATACGATGAACAGGTAGCGCATAGGTTGTGAGATGAAATGCCCCAGCACATTGGAAAACTCTGACCACAATGCACAGCTTAGTGCTGTCACCACCAGCTAGAAGCGACAGTCACGAGGTCACAAAAAATATCAGCATTGCAGTTAGAGCTCGGATATACTGACTACCCCTTGGATTAACCAAAAGTGAACTTCAGCATAAGTTAAAAAGTGCCCTACTAATATTCAGGTGGAATTGAGCTGTGAGGGAATTAGGGAACTAGAGTTAGTTTTGTTTCTAAGCTTTCCCCTGCATTTCTTCTTCGGTGGTTCGATTGGCTTGATAGGAGAACTTGAAACTATCTCTGCCCAGGACAATTGGGCAGATATGGTCCAAGGGGAGCTTTTGGCTGAACACTTGAGTGATTGATTGCAGTCTCCTCCTTGGCTGTCCTCCTGTGAGGAGTGGATGTCTTCCTCTCTTCTTTCTCTACAAGTGAAAATTTGCTGGAGAGGGGAATCAGTGAGGAGATTTTGCTTTGGCGCACAGAGGGATGTAAAGGGAGGGTAGATTCTTCAGCCTCACAACAAGAGTGCTTAACGACTCATGGACCAGAGGCATTCTTAATTTGTATGCGAGCAGAGAACCTTGAAGGGGGGATATCTTTCACCGATACAATGGGTAGTTTGTTGGGCACCTTGTTACCTTCGTAGTGTTGTTCAGACCTCACTACAGGATTGAGAGTGCTCGGGTTGATATTCATTGAAGAAGGATCACTGTGTTGAAAAGAGGCTGATTCTTGGAGATTAATGCCCAGGTATGTAGCAAGGACTTCAGGGTACCCAAAATCTTTAATTGAGCTGTCCACAAAAAAGGTGCAAAACGGCTGGATATCATAGCACAAATTTAAATCCTCTTTGATGTAGAATTGTTTTTAAGGGGTTGAAGGCCTTTCTTTTGTTTAGCACTTCTTTGGAGAAATCTCTAAAAATAGATATTTTGTTTTCTTGCCGCTGTAATTCCCCGATTTCCTTTGCGTTCTTAAGTATCAGTTCAGTGTGGGAGAAGTTTAAGAATCTAGCTATAATAGGCTGAGGCTTCTGATCTGGGCTTGGACAGAAGGGACAGGGAGGGTAAAAGAGGAGGAGGAGTAGCTCTCTATGTAAAGGAAGGGATCAAAGCAACAGAACTAAAGAGTAAACAGGGAGCAGATGAGGCACTTTGGGTCACCCTGGAGACAGGAAATGGCACCACAATCCGCATGGGGGTTGTATACAGACCCCCATCTCAGGGGGAGGGAATGGACAAGGAAATGATAGAAGGCTTTCTTAGAATGGCAGAAAAAGGGGAGATATTGTTGATGGGGGACCTGAATATGCCAGATGTTAACTGGAGCACCTTTGCTGCAGGCACATCCAAGAGCAGGGTCATTCTTGATGCCCTACAGGGGGCATGTCTCAGACAGCTAGTATTGGAAACTGACTCGGGAGTGGAGCAATCTTAGACCTGGTACTTCTAAATGGGATGGAGAAAGAATCTCAGATTTAGAAGTGGGTAGCCATCTGGGAACAAGTGACCACAAACAGTGTGGTTCACGATAAACACAGCCATACAATCAAGCCATACGAAAGCAAGAGTACTAGACTTTAGGAGGGCTGACTTTGGGAAAATGAGAGAGCCTCAGAAAAACACTAGTAAACAGGCAAGAAGGAGGGTGGAGGAACAATGGGAAGTGATCAAAACAGCCATCACAGAGGCAACAAGCCTTTGAAAGAAAATCAATAAAACACAACGAAGGAAAAAACTTATGGTTCACAAAAGAGGTGGCAGGGAAAGTTAAGGAGAAAAGGGCAGCATTCAGAAATATAAGGAAACACAGAAGGAGCAGGACAGAGAACTTTATCAGTTAAAGCAGAAAGAGGCTGGGAAGGTAGTCAGAATAGCAAAGGCCCAAACCGAAGAAAGGATAGCCAATTCTGTTAAGAGGGGATAAGACCTTTATAGGTACATTAAGGGGCGAAGAAAAGACCAAGGAGGGATACTGAAGCTAATAAAGGAGAGGATATGGGTAGAGGACAGTGAAAAGCAGGGTTACTGAATGAATATTTCTGCTCAGTATTCCTACAAAGGAAGAGGAGGGGAGTTACCTAAACCAAACAAGAGAAACACTCTGAAGACGGGGTCGATACCAGTCCATTTACAGAAGAAAGGGTTCTGAATGAACTAATAAAATTGAAGGTGCACAAAGCAATGGGGCCTGATGGGATTCACCCAAGAATTCTTAAAGAACTAAGGTAGAACTAGTGACATCGCTGACTACTTTTAACAAATCATGGGAGGATGGAGTGGTACCCAAGGACTGGAGGAGGGCAGATGTAACTCCTCTCACAAAAGTGGGAGCAGGACAGAGGCAGGAAACTACAGACCAGTTAGTTTGACCTCAGTGGTAGGGAAAATGATGGAATCACTTCTGAAGGAAAGAATTGTTGAGTACCTTGAGGCCAGTGGGCACAGGGACCCAAGGCAGCATGGATTCACGATGGGAAGGTCGTGTCAGACTAATCTAATAGATTTCTTTGACTGGGTGACCAAAGTAGTAGATCAGGGAGGGGCTGTGGACATGGCCTACCTAGATTTTAGCAAGGCATTTGATACAGTCCCCACAAAAGATTAATACACAAGATAGCCAGCCTTGGAATGGGTCCCAAGGTGGTAGCCTGGATAAAAATTGGCTAGACAACAGGACGCAAAGGGTAGTAGTAAATGGAGTACACAGTGAAGAAAGGAGGGTTACTAGTGGGGTACCACAGGGTTCGGTACTGGGACCAGTCCTTTTTAATGTCTTTATAAGTGACATTGCAGAGGAACTGGAAGGAAAAGTATGTCTCTTTGCAGATGACACAAAGATCTGCAACAGGGTTGATACACAGGATGAAGTGGAAAGGATGAGAAGGGACTTGGCAAGGTTGGAGGAATGGTCATATGTATGGCAGCTCAGATTCAATGCAAAGAAGTGCAAGATAATGCACCTGGGAAACAAAAACCCAGGGGAAGCGTACACCATGGGGGGTGAGATACTGACAACAGTAAAAATGGAAAGGGACCTGGGGGTAATTATATCAGATGACCTAAAGGTGGGCAAGCAATGTGAGAAGGCAGTAAGGAAGGCTGGAGGATACTGGATGCATAGGAAGAGGCATCAATAGTAGAAAACAGGAAGTTGTTATCCCTCTGTACAGACAGTTGGTGAGACCCCATCTGGAGTACTGTGTACAGTTCTGGAGACCCCATTCCTGCAAAGACATAGACAGAGTGGAGGCTGTCCAGAGGAGGGCAACCAAATGGTGCAGGGTCTGCACCAGAAGACATACTAAGAAAGACTAAAGGAGCTTAATATGTATACTCTTGAGGAAAGAAGGAGAGGGACAGATAGAAACTTTCAAGTACCTCAAGGGAATTAACAAAGTCCAAGAGGGTAGCATCTTCCAGAAAGAGATGTGCAAGAACAAGGGGGCACAATTTGAAGATGGGGGACGGCTCAGGGGTAATGTAGGAAGTATTTTTTCACTGAGAGGGTTGTGGATGCATGGAACAGCCTCCTGAGGAGGTCGTGGAGTCAAGAACAGTGGTGGACTTCAAGAATGCATGGGACAGGCATAAGGCAGTCCTAGGGGCGGGTAAGAGGAAGTAAGCTGTTGGTTAACTAGGATCTGCAGCTTATCTGTTAGGTAGGAAAATGGGCAGACTAGGTGGGCCAAGCGGTCCTTATCTGCCGTAAAATTCTATGTTTCTATGACGTGGGCCTAGCGATCTGTGAGAGCATTGAGTGTTGAGATCTTGTCCAGATGGAAGTTTAAGCTATGCTGGAAGCACATGAGAGAGTAAAGCACTGGTGTCCCCAATTTCAGAGCCTTCAGGAAAGCTGAGGAAACTGAGATTATTCCTGCAGTTTCTGTTTTCTATATCATCTATTTTAAATTGCAGAGCTTTGATCATTCTATATTGCTCTCTAATAGTTGCATGTAAGTCATGAATTGCATTTTCATTATGTGTAAGTTTAGTCTTTGTAGAAATAAGATGAGTGTCCAACGCTTGCATATAGGAAATATTTTGTTGATTGGCAACTTTGAGGTCATTCATTTCGTTTATCAGTTGTTGAAACATAGATTCGACTCTGTTTAGAGAGGTGGAACTCATGGTGTGGTCGGCCATAACTGCAGGCCTCAGAAGAGTAGAGATTTTCAAAGTAAAACTTCAGGTGTAAAGATGAAGGAAGGTAAAAAATACTATACCGAGGTGTTGCAGGAGTATCTGTAGAGTAGATCCCACAAAGATGGCACCGAACACAAACCTGGATCTTTACAGATTAGTGATGATTACTGGAGGTCCCAGGGAGAATCAGAATTGGGCTGCCATTCTTAGTACAGCCAAGCCATGCCCCCTCAAACTAGTTATTGAACACGCCTTCTTTTAGGCTGCAGCTTGTGCGCTTCTCTTTGTCCTACATTGCTGTTGGCTATTCTAGTCAATTACCACCTGCTTGGACACACTGTATCCTAATCATAGTATTACTGTTTGTAACATGATTTTTAGGTTGAAGTTTGTTTCCCTCTTTCAGGTTAATTGTAATATTGTTACTCTAAATATCTGTACCCAATTCTCTGTGCTACTGCATGTTACCTGTAATGTACTCTTCTGGGTCATACCTTAAAATAGGTAGATTTTTGCCCAGTGCACTAACCCAGAAAACAAAAGCTAAATAAATAAATTACAATACAAATAAACAAGGCTCAACACACATACTCAGGAAGCAAGCTGATTGTGTTTGCTTGTAAAGCATATGAATACACTGCTTTTAGTCTGAACCGTGAGAAGTCGTTCATGTATGCATCTCCTCTTTCTCCTTGCACAGCTCCTGAATACTGAATCTCTTTCATAATTTCACTAGGCTGGAAAATGCAAAGTAGAGGTACTGTGGGTCACCATGGAGACAGAAACAGATACTCTGTTTGCACTGCTGTGATCCACAGACCCCTGGCAGAGGGGGAGGAGCTAGATATGGTATTAGTGGAAACCAGTCGCAGAAAAAGGGGAGGTGCTGCTAGTGTGGGATTTCAATATGTCAAATGTACATTGGAGCCTCCCAACAGTGGCTTTGTCTAGAAGTATAGCCTAGAGGTTACAGGAACGAGGTGTGAACGAGCTTGATACATCCAGCAGACCTGACCTGAGCCTGATTCTCACAACCTCCACTTGCATACTGTGTGACTCTGAGCAAGTCACTTAACCACCCAGTGCTCCCAGGTCACCTCTGAAAACAGGCACTTGTGCCTAGTGGACCTTTCCTAGTTACCAAAAGACTAAAAAAAAAAAGATGTAGGGACTTCCTGAACTCCCTGTAAGGGGCATTCCTCAGGCAAATAGTGAATCCACTTGTGATGGGGCAATACTGGGTCTGGTACTCACTAACAAGGACAGTGTTGTAGACATTAAGGTGGGAGGCCACCTGTGGACCAGTGATCACCATATGGAGTGGCTCAATATAAGAACAGCTGGGAAATCAAACCACACAAGAGAGGGGGTACTGGACTCCAGCAGACAGATTTTATAAAGATGGGTGAATGCCTCAGGTATGACCTGGCAAGGGGATGTCCAGGGTGGGGTGGAGGAACAGTTGGCAAAGTTAAAAGAAGCCATAGTTAAGGCAACAAACTTCTGAATCAAGAAGTGAGCAAAAGCAAGAGGTAGAATAGTCTGCTATGGTCACTGAAAGAAGTGACTGAAAAGGTAAAGGCTAAAACTGCAGCATTCAGAAGATAGAAGGAGATGCAGAGGGAGAATGATAAGGAGGTGCATCAGGGGAAACACAGGGAAGCGGGAAAGCAATACGGAGCGTGAAGGTGTAAACTGAAGACAGAAAAGCCCTGGTGGTAACAAAACGGGACACAACATTTCTTTGGTGTGTGTGAGTGAAAAGAGGAAGGAAACATGAGGGATTGTAAGGTTAAAAAAAGGATGGGTGGACTATGCAGAAGGGGCCAGGAAAAGGCAAGGCATGCATCCTGAACAAATACTTCTACTCACTGTTCACAGAGGAAAGAGAAGGTCCGAAACTGCAGAGAAGTAACAGGAACCTTGGGGGGCGGGGGGGTTGACATAAGTTATTTTTAAAAGTTCAGTAGGTGCTTGTGACTCTGAAAGTGGACAAAGCAATGGGGAAAGATGAAGGGCATCCAAGGGTGGTTAGGGAACTCATAGGAGGTACTGGCTGCACCCCTGATAGTCCTATTTAACAGATCACCAAAAACCAGAGTAGTTTCAGATGACTAGAGGAGGGCAGATGTAGTCCCACGTCATAAAAAGAAGAGTCTGGAAATCACAAGCCAGTCAGCCTGGCAATGGTGGTGAGAAAGTTGATGCGAACACTGCTGAAGAAAAGGATTGTGGAATATCTTGAATTTAGTGGGTTACAGGACCTGAGGCAGCATAAATTCACAAGGGGGGAAGGTCATGCTAGACTAATTTGATAGATTTCTTTGAGTGGGTAACAAAGGTATTAGATCAGGGAGGAGCAGTGCACATGGCCTACCTGGGTTTCAGTAAGGCTTTTGACACATTTCCACATAGGAGACTAGTGAGCAAGCTGGGTAGCTCAAGGGTAGGTAAAAAAGTGCATCTTTTGGTTTGCATGGCACATCTCAGGATGTGCCACGCAAATCCTTTGAAAATGGTATTCTGTGCCCAGTTCTGGAGACCACATCTCTGGAAGAATGTAGATAGATTGAAGGCAGTCCAGAGAAGGGCAACTAAAATGGTGCAGGGTCTACATCAAAATCGCGATGAGGAGAGACTAAAGCATATCAACATTTACGCCCTGGAAGAAAGGGGGGGGCAGAGGGATATGACAGAGATTTTTAAATAACTGACACAGGTAAATACGATGCAGGAGGGCAGTATTTTTCAGAAAAAAGGTGCTCAAATGCAGGGGGACATGACATGAAGCTGGAAGGGGGTAGACTCAGGAGAGATGTGAGGAAGTACTTCTTCACAGAAAGAGTGATGGATTCCTGGAACAGCATTCCAGTAGAGGTGGTGGGGGCAAAAACAGTGACGGGTTCAAGAATGCATGCAGTGAGATAGTAGGTAGGAAAATGGGCAAACTGGGAGGGCCACTTGGCCTTTGTCTGCCAGCAGAGTCTATGTTTCTACATAACATGCTGTAGCCTGGGATGGCCACTTCCCAGCTGTGGTTGTCTGTACCCGATCACTGCACTGTGGCCACCAGAGCCAGGTCTTCCTCTGCAATGATTGTCAATCAGTGAGGATTTTTTTTATTGTATTCCCAAACTTCTTGCCTTAGCACACATGGCTCTCTATTCTCTTTGTCCCTCTCTCCCTCTAACCTGCCTCACCATCCTGCATCTCTCTGGCCCCTTCTGTAACTCTGGTCCTGCTCTATCCTGTTACATTGTCTTCCTGGCTTCTCTCCTTCCCCTGTCTGCCAACTGAAGGTCTTCTTCCAGACTTGCCAGCCTTGCCCTTCCCTTTGCTTCCATCAACCTCAAGGGAATGTGTTCTCCCTGGGTTAACCTTCCCTGTGACACTTGACTCTGGGAAGACAATTTCTGTTTCACTCAGTCTTTCTGCCTCCCACCTTGGCTAGTTCAAATGCTTGCCAAAGTAGCAATTTAAACCTACTCAGGACTGGCATTCCCTTCCTGGGTGGCTGGAGGCCATCTTCCTTGCACAGGCCTCCATCCCCACAGGTCTGACCCCAGTTCCCAATGTAGTCAAGGCCCTTCTTCCTGCACCATGCCTTCAACCACTCTTTGAAGGACCTGGTGTGGAGTTTCCTAGCATTTCTTGACTGTGCACAAGTAGTACCTCAGTGAAGGCCACTGAGTGAGCTGCCTGCTTCCGGCCCCTCTCCAGCTCCCTAAACCTATCCTGCACTTCCCCAACAGATTCCTATTCCAGATTGTTCATCCCCAAGTGGACAACAACCAGCTCCTACCTCTTCCCTAGGAATACACTGGGTTAAACAGGCAGTAGCATTTCTGAGTTGTGTAGGAAAGATGAGATACAGTTGAAGAAAGTTTAGTGACTTGTACAAACACTAGTACAAAGGCTATGTACAAAAAAGTACACAAATGTGCTGAGAGAAATCAGGGGGTACTGGCTACACCTCTGACAGCCCTAGTCAACAATGTACTGGAAAAAGAGAGATGTCTGGTGATTGGCAGAGGGCAGATACAGTCTGGCTTAACAAAAGCAGCATCTTGGAGGAAGCTGGCAACTATAGGCTGATCAGTCCAACATCAGTGGTGGGAAAGTTAATGGAATCACTTTTAAAAGAATTACAAAATAGCACATACCCCCATAATGCAAAGCATCTTGGGAATACATTAATTTATTTATTTTAGCTTCTGTTGACCTGGTAAGTGCACTAGACAAATCCTGCCTATTTTCAGGCACGACCTGGGGGAAGGGGATACAGATGAATTCCAACTGACCTTGAACCAGATTAAGTTGTTGGTGGTATTTTTAGTGAATGAGGGAAATTTGGCCAGGACACTGGGGAAATTCCTTTACTCTTTTCGATAAGTGCCATGGGATCTTTAACATCCACCTGAACTACCACCAATCCAGGCAGATGGGACCTCGGTTTAATGTCTCATCCGAAAGACGGCACCTCAGAAATGCAGCACCCCTCTCATGCTGCACTACAGTGTCATTACTGGGATATTAACCCAAGTGCCAGATGTGGGAACTGAACCCACAGCCCTCTGATCTCCCGGCTTCAGAGGCGAGTGTGCTACCTACTGAGCCACTGACACTGTAAATCACCATGAACATGTTGGCTGGTTCTGCTTTAAACAAGACTGCATGGTGCCAAAAGGCCTCTCATGCAATCTAGAAAGGGTAAAAACAGAAGATACACATGTGTTTCATCCTGCACAGGACTCATTAGTGTGCCTCATCTGTATCTCACCCCGGGGGAAAATGAGCCAGCCCTAATGTGGTCTTAAGGGTTTGTATCATGGCAGGCCCAATCTAAGAAAGCAAGCTATGCAATGGTAACTCCACCTCTCTCCTTCTGCTTGTGATGCCCCTTTTTGTGTGTGCACTAATGTGTGATTTTGTATTTCTTAAAACTTGTGCTTTGGTGCTGAAGGTCTTTGTCTTTTTATCTTTTAAAAGAGTGGCTAGTGGAATATCTTGAATCCAGCAGGCAATAGACCAGAGGTAGTACTGATTCATGTGGGGGGGGGTCATGTCAGACGAAGCTGATTGATTGTTTCAGTTGGGTGACCACGGAAATAGATGATAGTGGGCAGTGGACATGACCTACTTAGACTTCACCAAGGCCTTCAACACCATATCACATAGAAGGAAGTACAAAAACTGGGCAGTTTGGGGGTGGGACCCGAGGTGGTAAACTGGGTGCAACATTGTTTGATGGATAGGAGACAGAGGGAGTTAGTAAATGGCATTCACTCTAAAGAGGGGAGAGTTACCAGCAGGCTTGCCTGGCTGTCCAGACTGATGTTGTTGGAACAGGTGCGGAGGAGGCCCTGCCCATGTCCCAGTGTGCCCGCATCCATGGATGACAGCATGCTGTGACTCGGGCTGGCGTCGGGTCCGTCACTGATGATGATGTCACTAATGCCATGGGCAGTGATGCGTGTGCGCCACGGGATGGCCACACAGCAGGTAATATTGCAGACATGACTGTGGGTGGTGCCGCCGTGAAGGCCTGCATGTCATCACAGTCCCAGCCTGTGCCTGTCAGAACCAGTGGGGCAGCACTGGTGTGTGTCCAGGACAGTGGGACTGTTGCGGCCACTGCGGTGGCACCATTGAGCCCTGGGGAGAGCAGCCGGAGGGACAGCATCAGCAGTCAGCCAATGGGCTTGGGGGTACAGGGTCAGGGGCGACATCAGTGCACTGCCTGTGGACATGCCCAGACCTGGTCCTGGTGTGCAGCGCCCACCCTCAAGGGGTGCTGAGCATCAGGACCATGCACACCCTGAGGGACAGAATGCCAAGGATGGAGTGGGTATCCACTGTCACCTGTGTGTAGAGGGTGGAGGTTAGTTTGGTGATCAGCATCACCCTGTCCCAGGCCATGTAGGCCACTACCCATGTCACCTCTGACCATGCCCCCCCCAGGCCCTATGATTGTCCATGTGGTTTGCATATTTCCCACTAGGTGGCTAGTGGGGATATCCCCACTCTCATATCTGTGGCACAGTGCCGACTGGTGCCAGATGAAGGCATCATGTGCTCCCACAGGGTGCGTGTCACAGACATTAATTATGCGCTCCCGGCATCACACACCACCTGGCAGTTGATGCTGGCATAGCCCTTGCGATTTATATATGTAGCCCCCTCAGGGCCAGGTGGTGTTTGGATGGCCACATGGGTGCAGTCTATTGCCCCTAGCATGCCAAGCATACGTGCTACCCTATGGAACTCCTATGTGTTTGCTGTGCGCTCTGCTGGAGTGCTGGGGAAATGGATGTACTCTGCAGCATGTGGCAGCAGTGCACTGAGGAATTGGGTGAGGTGGCGTGATGTGGCCGACTGGGTTATGCCTGTGGTGTTCCCAGTTGGTCTCTGGAAGGTACCTGTGGTGAGCAAGCACATGCAAGCTGTCACTTTCATCTCCACCGACAGGGCATGGCTCCGTTGTGTGGGTGCCTGCATCACATCACTGCACAGCTCACAGAGCCACCTCAGAATTGCCCGATTCAGGTGGTACCAGCCCACAATCTCAGTATCACTATAAAGCTTGAAGCTGGTGTGGGCTCGGTACTGCCTGTTGGGGGCATACCACTGATGGGCCCTTCCACGGCCACGCCCTCCTGCTGCCTGCCTTCTCACCCCCCTCATTACTGTCTCCATCTGGATGGTGGCACTGGCCATGTCCCTGGCTTGTGTTCACCCCCCCCGGCAGCTGTTTCTGTATTCCCCTTCTATCCTGGCTGCTACTTTCTCTGCACCGGGAACACCTGCCTTTGCTGGCCTCACTGCTGTGTGGCAAGTACTTCCCTCTTCTGCACTGTGGCTCCCCACACCTTCCCCTGAGCCTGTTGGTTCCAGGTGCTCTTTCCTGGCCTGCCCTGTGTGTCCCTGCTGCCCAGTTTGTCCTGCTAGAGTTCGGCCTCATGTGCCTTCCCTGTAGTGGTCTTGCGCCTCTCCCTTGCTCCCTTTTATTTTGGCTCATTTCCGCTATGGCGCAGCTTCCGCTTGCTCCCCCATTGTGCATGGCGCATGTTGTTGAATATCGCACTGTGCCATTTATGCATAGTTCCTCCCACTTCAGTTGCACATACATTAATTATCATTGCGCTGTTGCTCAGTGTGATTTTGGGAGCACAACTGCCTCCTGATGAATATTGCACAACGGCGCATTTTCGGACTTGCGCAGGCGCAACCCTATTGCATGTGGCTCAACTCTTTTGAATATCTGGGCCCTCTAATTTTGAGACAATCCGTCCTAATTTCATGATATTTGGCAGGTCATTGGAATTCCATCCAGAGAGTAAGCAATTTAGAGCTCTAGCACAAAAGATGGCTGATATATGAGCAAATTAATACATTTTAAAAATTCCACAAAACTGATGAAATTCCACACAGAACTTCATGAAACTTCAAAATTCCACGGATTCAGAATGTTGTTATTCTGCACAGCTCTAGAGTGCTCCTTTTATTATTTCAAATGTGAAAAAGTACTAAGGTAGTCTTACAATGGGAAAAGAAAGGTTTCATCAAAGTCAGGAGCCAAGGGACAATCTAAAATAGAATAAAAAGTATAGATCAAAAAATTTTCACCACTGCCATATACTGCTGTCATTTCATTCACAGTTGTTACTTAATGGCACTTATTCTCTGGAACTGGTGGACAGTGATAAGTATCTAGGGCTTTGATAACAAACAGCCTTTCACTACTTATAATAAGATCCTATGTAGAAACGCTGTGCCAGATTGAGTTTCAAGTTCAAGTTCAAGTTCAAGTTTATTGCAGGAAAACGCCATTGAGCAAGCTCATTCACAAGGAGGTCCTGTGACATAAACACTTAAAGTACAAACACAGATAGGTAATAACAGTATATACATGAAATACACGTTACATGATGCAGGCTGGATATACATACAAGGGTACCACATAGGGTGACCGCAGGTGGTAAACATTGATATGAGACAGGGAAGCGACTTATAGGTCGCATACTGATAAATGAAACATGATGACTGGTGTGATTTGATTTAATCAAATCAAATCAAATCAAATATACAGTATTTTGGCAGCTAGAACAAACAACAGTCTACAACTGATATGGGAGGGAGGAGAGATTTGATAGAGTAGCAGTGGAGCGTAAGCAAAGATAAAGCCAGGAGTAGAAGGGGAAGGGAAAGCAGTTAATATGACAAATCAATTATACCTTACCAGTGGATAAATATGGCACACATGGGGAAGGAAGCGACTTAATGACAGTTACAGGTGTCTTTTATTTTGGCTGAACTTAGCGATTTGTAGAAGTTTATTGAAACTGTGCTAGTTAGTTTCAGTACGGTTTGTAATTGGTTCCAAATGGAGGGAAGGGCATATGCAATAGCACGTTTACCAAAGGAAGTCCGCGTCCTTGGTATGTCAAGCATAATAAAGTCAGATTTTCTTAACGAGTATGCACTATGTGAGATACTAATAAGGGAAGAGAGATAGCTTGGCAATTTCTGCAGGAGCAGTTTAGGAGTCCATAGCCCAGCATGGAGCAGGCGTCTAGTAGTAAGGGATGTCCAACCAACAGCTGCATATAAGTCACAGTGAAAGTAATCTGGTAAGGGAGAGTTGGTAATGAACCGTAACGCACGGTGATAAAGGATGTCCAGTTTACTTAGATTTGCAAGAGTGGTGGAGGAATAGATTACATCGCCATAGTCGAGTAGGGGGAGAAAAGTGGCCTGTACAAGCTTGTTTCTAGTTTCAAGGGGGAAAAGGGGCCTATTTCTGTAGAAGAAACCTAACCTTGCTTTTAACCTTCTAGAGACATCTTCGATGTGGTCACCGAAAGATAATTTATTGTCGATCCAGATACCTAGATATTTAAATTTGGTTACAACTTCCAGAGGCTCGTTTAGTGTGGTGACAATTAAGTCTTGGGCAAGAGTATTGGGGGGGCCTGAGACAGCACTGCGGGAGAATATCATCACTTTAGTCTTCTTGGCATTGAGCAGAAGCTTTGCCTTTATTAAATTATGCTCAAGTTGTGCAAAGTCCACTTGAAGCACTCCCTTGACTTCAGATAACGATGAGCGAAGTATACAACACAGTATCATCTGCAAAAGTGTGCAGATTGACGGATGTCTTAGCATCTAAGTCATTGATGTACAGAGAAAACAAGATAGGGCCTAAGATGGATCCTTGGGGACTCCTCTTGCAACTGGCAAGGCAGCAGAAAAAAGCCTTCCCGCCTTTACTTTTTGGAATCTTCCAGTTAGGTAGCTAGAGAACCACTGGGTGGTATGGTATGTGGCACCCAACTTTGCAAGGCAATTGACTAATAGTTTGTGATCAACAGTATCAAAAGCTTTGCTGAGGTCCAAAAAGACTGCACCAGTTACCTTCTTAGCATCTAGAGCAGAGATCCAATCATTGGTTACTTTTGCTAGTGCAGTGATTGTGCTATGATTAGCCCGGAAGTCAGATTGAGCTGGGTTAATGAGAGAGAAGGTTTCCAAGTGAGATTTTAACTGAATATGGATCAGTTTTTTGAGAACTTTAGAAAGGATAGGCAATTTGGAGATAGGCCTATAGTTGTTTACATTGCATGGGTCACCAGATTTAAATAGAGGGAGGATATGTGCTGATTTCCAGCAGGACAGCACAGCAGCAGATGTAATGGAAAGATTGAAGATGTGGAGAATTGGGGCAGTGAGATGGGTGTAGCCTGACCTTAGGAAAAAGGGTTCCAAGCCATCGTCCCCTGCACTTTTTGGTGTCTAAGTTAAGAAGAGAATCTTCTACTTTATAAGTTATCTCACAGAGTTGGAAGGGACTGGGTCCAGGACTAGATGTATGGGAGGGGTATGCTGGCTCACCGCAGCACCAGCATAAGGTGACGAGTCAAAAGCTAATCCAGCTGTGGCAAAGTGGGAGTTAAGTTCCTCCAGGATTAGGGACTTGTTTTCCACAATCTTGCCACTTGCGACTATCTTTGTTGGGACAGAGGGGGCCATGGGCCATCCTTCTATAGCTTTGATAGTCTTCCATATTTTATGAGGGTTACCTTTAGCTTGTTCGAGAGTAGAAATATAATAGTTAGCTTTAGCAGAGCAAAGTTTTTTCACATAATTATTCCTGGCTGTTCTAAAGGCCTGCCAATCCGAAGATTTTTTTGGAATGTCTAGCTTTAGCCCAGAGCTTATCTCGAGCTATAAGGGCTGCCTTGAGATCCGAGGTGAACCAGGGATTGGAATTGTTCCGTACTCTTACTTTGATGAAAGGGGAATGCTTATTTATTATTGTAGTGAGTTTGTCATTAAGGATGCAAGCTGCCTTGTTGACATCTTTGGCTAGGTAAAGATCTTGCCATCTGATCATGCTCAGGTCAGATAGGAAGTTTACTGCACTGAATTTGCGAAAGGATCTTTTTGTTATAAAGATGGGTTGCGGCCAGGCCTTAATTTGAGATCTTATGCAAGCAACAATTTCAAGATTGCTCATGTCATTGTGAAACACTGCCAAATGAGATATTTTGTGTGGATGGGTGGTTAGTACCACATCTAGAATGGAACTGTTGGCAGTATTTAGAGTGTTGTTCCTAGTAGGTTCTCTGACTAATTGCCCAAGACCTAGCTCGTCACAAAGAGATTTGATGCCATGTGATTTAGGTGACAGCCAGTCCATATTTAGATCTCCTAGAAATATTGTTTCAGTTTTTGCATCTGTGAACATGGATTTCAAAAGATTAAGGACTTCATCACCACCAGACGGGGGTCTATAGCCACCTAGGATAGTGATACATTCTAAGGAGGGGAGATGAAGGCTCAGCAAAACTAACTCAAATTCCTTGGCTAGAGATTTGCAACTAATATTGGTGACCAAGTACTTAGATTTGGCATAGATAACCACACCCCTCTAGACTCCTATCTGCTCTAAATAAATTGTAGCCCTGCAGTGATATTTGTTGATCAGTGTTCGCTCTTTTTAACCACGACTCAGTAATTATGATAAGGTCTGGGTTAACGTGCAGCCCAGGCTTGCAGCTGTACAAGTTTTTTAGGCAGGCTTAAAATGTTGACCATCATCATTTTGAGACCTGTGGCTTCAGCAAAATCAGGCGAGGTAAGTTGTGGGGGCCAGGGCTGAGCTCCATTTCTGAGCAGAGAAGAAGCAGAACTATAACTTTCTTTAAGGAGCTTATAAGAATGGAGACTGCTTTTTTATTTCTTTGCGGCAACCCATATCGTGCTGCGCAAGAGGCGGCGCCACTGTAATGACAGTTGATTGTGATCAATGTAAGTGCTTAGTGCAACCTAGTTCTGTAATAGTGCTTCTATTACAGAAACAAACACTGCTTCACTGCTAACACACAGAAATGGTTGGTTCAAACCATCTCTCTCTTGACTCAGGCTGGGAGTACTTTAAGACCAGGTTCACTGTGGTCTGGAATTCTCACGCCCCAGTCAAAAGTGCTCGGGTTCGGGATACCCACCTGCCATGGATCACTACAGACATCATGACAATCCTCAAAGACAGGGATGCAGCCTAGAAGGTCTTCAAGGTCTCCAGCTCTCCAGTGCACCAACAAAAGTATCATGCCTTCATAATGCTTGCACCAGACTGATCCACAGGGTAAAGGTAAAATACTTCAGCGACACCTTCAAATCTAACCTAAACCAGCCTTGCAAAATTTGGAAGGTGGTTATCACACTTTTTGTCCCTCCCTCACAACCCCCTACCCCCACTCTCAACATAGGCTGCTCCACGATAACAGACCCCTTTGACATGACCTCTCATTTCAGTTCCTTCTTTACTGACCGCACCTCGTCAGTCTTGGATGCCCCCTGCCATCAGGCCCCCCTAGGCAAGCCCACTGTCACACTGAGCCTTGTATACCTGTGGAGGTGGATGGGCCCTCCTCCATCTCCATCTGACTGTCCTCAGTGGACAGGCCCACCACCGCTGACCCATGCAGATGCTCAGGATCTGTAAGGGAAAACAGCTGCATTACTGCATGTGACCTACCCTGCCCCCCAATAGACAGACCATGACCTACCATGCAGTGACGGGCTACCACCCATCTGGAAGCCACCACCTGGAACACCCCCAATGGCACAACGCTGCATGCTTCCAGCAACCTTCTCCTCCTGTGGGGTCAGGTATAGCACTGCGGCTGTCCCCCACCTGTCGCAGCTCGTGCTGCCCTGATGGCAGCCACCTTCTCCTTTATCCTCCTCCTGTGGGGTCAGGTGTACCACCTCCGGCTGTCCTCCACCTGTTGCAGCACGTGCTGCCCTGATGGCAGCCACCTTCTCCTTTACCCTCCTCCTGTGGGGTCAGGTGTACCACCTCCGGCTGTCCCCCACCTGTTGCAGCACGTGCTGCCCTGATGGCAGCCACCTTCCCCTTTACCCGCCTCCTGTGGGGTCAGCTGTACCACCTCTGTCTGTCCCCCACCTGTTGCAGCTCATGCTGCCCTGATGGCAGCCACCTTCTCCTTTACCCTCCTCCTGTGGGGCCAGCTGAACCACCTCCGGCTGTCCCCCACCTGTCGCAGCACATGCTGCCCTGATGGCAGCCACCTTCTCCTTTATCCTCCTCCTGTGGGGTCAGGTGTACCACCTCCGGCTGTCCCCCACCTGTTGCAGCACGTGCTGCCCTGATGGCAGCCACCTTCTCCTTTATCCTCCTCCTGTGGGGTCATGTGCACCACCTCTGGCTGACCCCCACCTGTCGCAGCACGTGCTGCCCTGATGGCAGCCACCTTCTCCTTTACCCTCCTCCTGTGGGGCCAGGTGTACCACCTCTGTCTGTCCCCCACCTGTTGCAGCACGTGCTGCCCTGATGGCAGCCACCTTCTCCTTTACCCTCCTCCTGTGGGGTCAGCTGTACCACCTCCGGCTGTCCCCCACCTGTTGCAGCTCATGCTGCCCTGATGGCAGCCACCTTCTCCTTTACCCTCCTCCTGTGGGGTCAGCTGTACCACCTCCGGCTGTCCCCCACCTGTCGCAGCTCCTGCTGCCCTGATGGCAGCCACCTTCTCCTTTACTCTCCTCCTGTGGGGTCAGCTGTACCACCCGGCTGTCCCCCACCTGTCGCAGCACGTGCTGCCCTGATGGCAGCCACCTTCTCCTTTATTCTCCTCCTGTGGGGTCAGCTGTACCACCTCCAGCTGTCCCCCACCTGTTGCAGCTCATGCTGCCCTGATGGCAGCCACCTTCTCCTTTACCCTCCTCCTGTGGGGCCAGCTGTACCACCTCCGGCTGTCCCCCACCTGTCACAGCTCATGCTGCCCTGATGGCAGCCACCTTCTCCTTTATTCTCCTCCTGTGAGGCCAGCTGTACCACCTCCAGCTGTCCCCCACCTGTTGCAGCACGTGCTGCCCTGATGGCAGCCACCTTCTCCTTTATCCTCCTCCTGTGGGGGCAGCTGTACCACCTCCAGCTGTCCCCCACCTGTTGCAGCACGTGCTGCCCTGATGGCAGCCACCTTCTCCTTTACCCTCCTCCTGTGGGGCCAGCTGTACCACCTCTGGCTGTCCCCCACCTGTTGCAGCTCATGCTGCCCTGATGGCAGCCACCTTCTCCTTTATCCTCCTCCTGTGGGGTCAGGTGTACCACCTCCGGCTGTCCCCCACCTGTTGCCGCTCGTGCTGCCCTGATGGCAGCCACCTTCTCCTTTATCCTCCTCCTGTCTGTGACCTTCTTCTTCTTGAACTCCTGCAAGGAGCACTGGTTGCTGCCATGCAGGTTCACAGCACATGCCACCTCCTCCCATACAGCAGCACGGGCCTGTGGTGTTCCCTGCCGTCCACTGAGAAGCAGCTCCTGATCCAGGTAGGCCTCAAACAGGGCATCCATCTCGGTTTTGATGAAATTAGGCCTCCTCCTCCTCCCACCACTGTGTTCCTCCTGTCCCACAACTCGCTTGGTCATTATTTAGCCTGTGAGAATGAAAGTTGTTACCTGTGACTGTGCAGTCCCATAATCCACAGTTCATACTCCCAAACAGCATGCAACTCACCAATAGACTGCAGTAACCGATTATGGCCAGTGCAGCCCAATGTCGCATTTTATAGCGCAACCCATGCAAATGAGACGAGGCACAACTTTAAGTGGAAGCAAATTGCAGTGCTGCGCCATTGAATGGCTGATTGGCTGATTTGCATATGACAGCTGAATATCTCGCTGTTGCGCTTTGCGCAATTGTGTTAAACGTGCTGAGCCAAGGGCGCAGTTCTGTGACATGCTCAGTACAAACCTCACTGCGCATGCTCGGGTTGCTGATGCAGGTGCCTGCCATGCTGCTGATGTGCTGTGCAGGGAGGCAATGCAGGGTATGTCCACCATTGTGTCAGTGGTGGTACAGCGATGTTCACCTATATGGCGCTGTGGCACTGGGGCATCACATGCACACTGGTATAACAGCATGGTAGGCCGCTACTGGAGGTAGCACACAGGCACCCAATCACGCTACACGCGTTGGGTTCCAATGGCACTGTGCTTGTCTGTGTGCCAAAGATCCTTGACCCTGTGCCTGACCTTTGCCCCCTAGGCACCATGCGTCTGGATTGGGTGCACCACTATCGCGCTGTTTGGTGACAGAGTGATAGGAAATGACAGCACTGTACAGCGCAGCATCTGCATGTGGTGGAACCGCACTGCAGAGTGCCATTTTGAACCTACTGAGCAAGTGAGATGGTGCAGAGGAGAGCTGCCCAGGGGACCCAAATCAAACTGGCAAACCTGGTGGCCATTGTTGAGCCACTTTATGGCCCATTGTTTGGGGAGGCATCCCTGGACAGGTCCTGGAGCCAGGTGTGGGAGGAGGTGGCCGATGCCCTTGAGGAAGCCACAGGAAGGGGGTTGATGGTGGAGCAGTGCCGCCACAGGTATGGTGACCTGAGGAGGAGGGAACCGGACCTGCTTGCGCTCCTGTGGACGCTTACCGGGAGGGGCACAGTGCCACGGCCAGGTAGGTGTTACGTCCACACACTTTTATTTTCCATATGGGTATCACAGTTGTATGTGTCCAGAACATGGGAGAGGGACCATCCAGTGTTCGCTGTGGTGGTTTTATCAGGGTATGGGGTGGGTGGGTCTGGCTGGGTGGGATTGCACACACATGGGGGCAGGGGGACTTTGCTACAGGATTGTACTGATGTTCCTCTCTCCATGTTTGCACCACAGGGCCAGAAGAGAGGCAGCTGGCCAGGGAGCAGAGGCACCAGGAGGAAGACAGGGCCATTAGGAGGGGCAAAGGTCCACAGTGCCAGAGGGACCGGCCTGATGATGGTGAGTGCCATACCTCCATGATTACTATTGCAAGCTGTGTAACAGGGTGGGCAGTGGGGCATGGCTACCATCCATTGACACCACTGCCATGCACACAACTTGTTACAGTCAGCACTGTCCAGTGGCACTGCATGTCTGGGAGTGCGTCAATGGTGGTCCATGTGTGCACCGGGTACATGGCTGTGCCACTGCCTTCGCACCACATAGCCATGTCACTAAACAGCCACAGTGGTGCTGTGCAGGACTTGGCCAGTGTGTGTGTGAAGTGGTCCACATGGCTGTATGCACCTGGGTGGGCAGGTCTTGTGGACGTGATCACTGTAGGTGGTCACACACACCATCACAGAGGCATGTCCCATGGCCGTATGCCATGCACAGTGTGTGGGCTGTATGGAGCTGTGCATTCACACCTATTGACTGTGCTTCCTTGTCCTAGGTGTCCGCCAGCTGCAGGATATCTGGGAGGCACTGCAGGAGATTCTAAACGTGGCAAGGGTATCATTGGACATCCTGCAAAGGATTGAGTGGCTGGGGGTCTGGAGGAGACACGGGAGATGGAGCAGCCGAAGCGGGAAGTGGGGCTCCCATTGAACATCCATATGCCCCAGATTTCCCATACCCCCCTGGACCCACCCTCACACCCCTCCTTTCCTGTCCAATTTGTTCACCTCACCTTTACCCACCCCCACCTTGTTTGTGCCCTCCCCACACATTTGTACATAGTTGTAAATAGTTTTTTTTTATATTTTTTATTACAAAACTTGATATGAATACTGTGGAGGTCTCTGATTTGCAGTGGGATATAGGTGCTCAGCTGCAGTGGTGTGCATGGCGTCTGGGGTGGTGCAGTCGTGGGTATGTGTGTGTGTCCATGGGGAGGTGACTATGGTGTGGGAGTAGCTATCAGTCAGTGTCTGTGGTGTGTGTGTTGTTCCCTGTGCACTGGATGACTGTGTGCAGTGGTCCATGGTGCATGCTCTGTGTCCATGGTGCACCTGTCAGCCCGTCTATGGCCTGTGCAGCTGACACCCTTGCATGTCTGTGACCTGCACGGTCTGCTGGCATGTCAGTGGTGGCTGTCCATGCAGGGCAGCCACCGTACCTGTCACAATGCTGGGTTGCCTCCTGTCACTAGTGAGGTGTATGTCTGTCTCGGGTGACACTGTGGCCTCTGCGGTTGTTGTCCCACCTCCATGCTGTGGCTTGTGTGTGTTGCAGGGAATGTGCACCACTGTCTGTGACTTGTGCTCTGGGCAAATGATGGTGGCGTACAGGTCCACAGTGCCTACGCAGGGTGGCTGGCACTCCTGTGCCATGGAGGACTGCTGGCTGTGTGAACACGGTTTCCATGGGCCCATACTGGGGACTTGGTTGCCCTGCTACTGCATCCCTGCGTTGCATCCAGTGTGGTGCATGCTTCCACACAACACTGTGGGTGTCTGCACTGGCTGTTGTGGCCAGTGATAGGTCGGGGTGTGTCCTTGGGAGGGTGTGCAAGGTGCTGTACCACTGGTGGTGGGGTTCGGGGGCATGCCCTGTCACGTGTGGGGTACCTCGTGTGCCGACACATGGTTGGTCTCTCAGCTGTACCTCGGGGGGGCTGTGCATGGTAGCACTGTGCATGCTGTTGTTGCATCGCTGTGTGCTGCAACCTGCTGATGGGTGATCGTGGTGGGGCTGCCTTGTATGGTTCTGGGGTGCACAGGGTTGCATTGTCACAGTGGGGGTGGTGGCATGCATGGGGTGTCCTGCAGTGGTGGACGCTGCTCCTGGGCAGGGTGTCTGGGGGTCATGGTGCAGGGTGTGCTCTGCATTTGGGGGATGGTGTTGCATGGGGTGGTTGGCCCTCCTTGTGTGCCGGTCACAGCTTGCCAGGGGGTGTGATGGGGCACCATGGCCCAGCTGTGGGTTGGTTGCTGGTCTCCATGGGCCATTGGTTATTCCAGCCCTCCCCCAGTTGTGCAGTGCATGGGGTGTGGGGGGATGATGTCTGTTCTGCTGTGTGTTCCTCTGCCCATCTGTGGCATGGGTGGTGGGCCCCTACATCCCTGGTTGTGCAGTTGTATTGCTGCCCCACTGCTGGGGAGCATCCTTGGTTGTGCTATGGTGCCTCTGGGCTGCTCAGCTGCACATCCCTTGTTGTGCTATGGTGCAGGTGGTGCAATATTCAGTCATCGGCTGTAGGTGCATCTTGGCCAGCTCAGTTTTTGAATATCGCGCCTCTTGCGCATGGGTGCAATGGACTTGCAATTGCTCCTACTATTGCGCACTTTTTGGGTGCAGTTTGAATATCTGAGCCTGGGTGCTCAAAGTCTATCCTTTTCTTTGTTGTGGGAAATTTCAAGAAAATATTTATCTGCATATACCTCAGCAATCTATTGGGCCTGAGATTTTACATTTGGCATGATTACTTGACGAAAGGAGTTTTAACAATGTGCCAGATTTCATGACATTGTGATACAGCATCTCAAAATTATATGTGCTCAATTTCTGGCATTTTATTTTTGGTTGGAAATTTCATGAAAAATGTTATTTGCATAGAACTCATTTAGAGCTAAATGTGTAAATTATTGTGAATAACTTTTTTGTAATGGTTATAAAATCTTCTAAATATGGCAAGAATTGGATTAGAGATATTTATGCTACAGGGGTTCACACTTTTACAATGTAAATATTTGCAAAATTGTAACTGTTATGGATAATTTTATATATTATATGATCTTCTTGGCTAATGATTATTGTTTATATGTATGCATTTATTGTTATCGTGTTTGTATAATTCTGTTAAGTGTTGGATGCAACTGAAAATGAGATATTACTATCTCAATTTGTTATCCAATAAAGTTGAAAATGTGAAAACTCAAAAATGCTGATGTTTGCAACTTCTCTGCTCTTGCAGACATCGACTTAACATTTGACATTCATATCTGATGGCAGTGTATCCTGGTGTCTAACACAACTGGATACATTATTTTTATTTAATTTATTTATTTATGTATTTGGTGACCAGGTAGATGCACTGATCCAGAGGACCATTTTCAGTCATGACCGGGGCCACAAGGTGGTAAAAAATAGGTACCGATACAAACAGTCAATTACAAGATACAATAAGTACACACCCAACAGCTGGCGGTGATGGTGGATGGAGAGAACAGTGGTATTGCAATGACAATGTGCAGACAGGGTAGACAGGTTAATGCTATATCAGGACATACATAAACATAGCCAAAATACAGACAGTGCAAGATGCAAGCAGTAATGGTATACAGGTACATGGTCCAATTCAAGTACAGTACAAGTGAGAAAAAAATAATTACTGTAATAACAATTCAATCAGGAAAATAATCACAGTTCATAACGTCAAAGGGTCAAGACAGGAGGCTAGGGGGCAGGGGTAGGTTTAGGAGTGGGACAGGAAGGAGATAGGTGGGAAAAGGAGGCAGGCTAGTGGGGGCAGGAGGGGGGATATAAGTGCTGTAGGGCATCATGTGAAAGTCTGAGTGCTATTAGAGCATAGTCAAGTTGTAGAGCCAGAAGCACCAAGTTTTGTCTTCAGCGACAATGCCAACCTCCCCCACAGTGATGGCACAATACCGACGCAGGTATTCTGCTACCTGTTCTACGGGTGTTTTCTGTGGGCTCTGCCCCCCACATCCCCCAGACTTTAGGATTCCAGGTTGGAGTTGGTCCGGGAAGGGGGCGGAACACTGGGGGAAGGTGAAACATGGAAAAAGGACCATTACCGCGAATGTCGCCGTGATGGTCTATTTTCCTGTTTTGTCATCGGGCTGTTGATGAAAAGGGGTGCACCAGTAGTGCCTAGCATTGCTGTACGGGACAGTGAAATTTTGTGGCAGTGGGAAGCCAGGTTTTCAGGTTATGTTTAAAAGCTAGGTGGGAGGGAGATACATGAACAGACAGGGAGCTTGTTCTATAGGGAGGGTGCTATGACTGAGAAAGCTTGGGTTCCCATGGTGGAGGCACGGGGTACTTCTAGCAGGGGTACTGAAGATACCCTGAGATTCCTATGAATCACTCAACCTGTTAAGAGAGGTGAATAAGGGGACATATGTTGATTCCTGAGGGAGTTGTCCACCAGACAGTCCATCACATTGTCAAAGTGACCTTGTAGGTTGAGCCACCCAAGTGACTGGTAGAGTGAGCAATGGTGGGAGTGGTAAGGGGCTTGAAGGATGAATTGACAGAGTTATATGTCGAGTTTAGCTGCTTGTGTAGGGTGGTGGATAGGTGCGAGTAAACTAGGGAGCAGTAGTCAAGGAGGGGAAGTAGGCTGCCACATACAATGGCCAGGTTTGCTTCAGCGGATAGGTAATATTCATGGTGGTACACAGCGCCTAGCTTCTGGTGGATCCGGTGCACCATATGGTTGACATGTTCTGAAAAAGAAAAGGAGGGGTCAGGGGTAACATCTAGATATTTGAAGGATGTGACAATTTCAAGGGGAGGACCAGCGGGGTGAGAACTAGGAGGGAGGAGTTGGCTTTGGTGGCTTTGGATAGGAAGGTTTTGGAACTGAACAGCATGGATTTGGTCTTTTTCTCATTGACTAGGAGCTTGTTTGAAAGGAACCAATAGATTTGTTGCTATGATAGATGGCAAAATCGTCAGCATAGAGAAGAACTTTACAGTAGAGGCTGTCCTTGGTGAGTGTATTAACCCTTAGGCTGCAACAGAATCAGAACGTATAGGTATTTTGGACTGATATATCAGTCTGTGGCCCTACAAGGGTTAATAAACATGGAAAAGAGCAGTGGTCCAAGAATGGAGCCCTGGAGAACTCCAGTGAGTGCAGGAAGGGGAGCAGAGGAATCCCTACTAATGATAACTGACTGAGTCATGCTTGGTAGATAGCTGCAGAACCAAGCAGTAGGTCCCGGGGAGCAGCCAAAGTGAATCAGGGTTGAAGTGAAGGAGGTGGTGGTCAACCAGGTCAAATGCTTTTTACAGATCAGTGAAGACAATGCCTGTGGGTTTGCTCTGGTCCATACTTCTTAGTACATGATTGGAAAAGAGGGCCTGGGCAGAGAAGGTACGAGGTTGCTTATGGAAGCCATGTTGGAGGGGGCATAAAAGGCTGTACTTTTTGAGGTGCTCTGTTAACTGAGAGTATGGATTTTTCAAGCTGCTTACTCAGGTAGGGGAGGAGGGAGATGGGTCAATAGTTTTCAGGAGAGAGGGGATTGGCATCTTTGAAGATTGGTATGACTTTAGTGTGTTTCCAGGAGTCAGGTACAGCAGAAGTGGTAAGGGCGAGATTGAGGATGAAAGTGAGTGGTTAAATGATTGCAGGAGAGATGAGTTTGAGAAACACAGGGTACAGACGATCACCACCAGGGCTTCCTTTGGCTTGTAGGGATTTTAGTAGATTGGCAGTGTCCGTATGCCTGATAGTCTGAAAGTGGAAAGGAGGGGGTGCAGGGTGGTGGTTCAGGAGGAGAGTGAATTGTTTGGTTGGCAGGTTTGTGCGGCGAGGACTGAGTGGGGAGCTTGCTGAGATGGGATAAGTTTATGAATTTAAAGTTGAAAGCATTTGCAATCTCAGTTGGAGCCAGCTATTTAATTGCACTTCAGAGCCAGCTATTTAATACACGTAGCTGCACTCGTCTCTAAGGTGGAACAGCTCACCATGCACTGACAAAGCTCGCTGAGCGGCACCTCACCTCACCACACCTCAAACTCGCCCCAGTGCCCATTGAACTGTTACCACCATGCTGTTTCTGCATGTTACCACGTGCAAGAATATGCCACTGTATTTAAACTGTTTGTCTCTGTACAAATGATTGTAACGGCACGTGATTGCTAAACTTTGTAACCTCTATGATGTAACAAAAAGTTTGTAATGTATTTGTCCTCAATGTGACAAGGTACCTTTGGAAATAAGCCTCTCGCTCAAAGGTAGTAAACTGATCTACAAATAAATAAAGATGAAACCAGAAGGGAATAAGAGCTGTATTATCTGCCTGCTATTTGGGGGTCTAGGAGAGAACCAATGGAGGCCCAGAAATGTTGTGGGTTACCAAGGTTTTTGATTTGTTGATTTAGATAATATTTACACTTTAGTGACTTGGCTGTCTGCTTGCAGGAGTTGCACAGCTGTCTGTTTACATTCCAGAGTTGGGGGAAGGGGGATGCTTTATATTCCTTCCACTTACGGTCTCGGTCATTCATTTGTGCCAGCAGTTCCTTGGATAGCCAGTGGGTGCAACCTTTAATCCTGATTTTAACGGTTTTGATTTAACAGTTTTAAATTTACAGTGGAAAAAACAAACAAACAAACAAAATATTGGTAACATGTTCTCAGATATTTATGGTAGCATAGAGATAAGGCATCCAGAATTCTTTTTCTGGAATTTAACATTCACAGTGGGCCCTTTTCACAACAGGGCATAGGGTGCACAAAACGCACATTCCCCGCCACGGAGCTGTGCACCCATGGACAGGTGCGACAGGTACTGACATTCACAAATGCTGGCCACATGTCTGTGGCCCCGCCCCCCTGGCTTGCAGGGTGGGTGCGGGCAGAGCCACAGATCTAGCTGGGCATCTAATCAGATGCCCAGCATGGGCCTGCCAGTGGATACCTTGTGTGGTGGCGCGTGCATTGGCAGCACGCCCCACGGATGTCTGAGGGCTGGCAGCTATGGCTGGTGGCAGGGGTGCAAAGCCTCAGGGGCATACCTGCTGATAGACAGTGGTGGGACACAACCTCCGGTAGCGGGAAGGGATGATGGCATGCAGTGCTGCTTGGGTGGATGGGTGGCAGCTATGATCTGGTTCCCCTGTGAGGGATAAGGGTATTGTGGGTGTTGTGGGGGTGTACCACATTCACTGCTGCTTCAGGGGGTGGGTAGGTGGCATCAGGCAGCACTGACCTGTGGCTCTGGTACTTTGGTGGGCTGCTCGCCCAGTCCTGCAGGGCACATGGGGGGTTGATTGGCTGGGTCTCCCTGGCATATCCCGTGACCCACTACATGCCCCCATGACTGGCACTATGCGCCTTAGTGCATGAGGCATAGTGCTGGCCAGCCTCTTGCCATCCCTCTGCACATTATTCATTGCATGGCAAGGGGATTGGATACATATTTACCACACACTCTCCTCTTCATGCATCCTGTGCAGGGGGTGCAGTTGGTGCAGGGTGATTACTCACCCCAGGTACGCGCACGTAGCCACTTCGCACCATTCGTGTATAGGGCCAATGCGAGTATTGTTACTTCATTTGATAAGCTGGGCTTAGCTTTTTGCAATCCTGTTGTTCCTCTCTGGGTGACTATTTTGCTCTTCCCCCCGTGAATAGCCAGGTTGACTCAGTAGAACTACTCATCCCACTGATATTCTCTTTGTTCTTTACAGCGACAAACTCCCTTAAACGAGAATCACCTACTTACTTTCCTATCAACCTGTCCTGTTGGAATAGCCATAATTCTTCTTTCCTGGTGCCCTAGACATTGTGTTCCTCCACTACATCTTTATAAGTACCTCTAAGTCCCAAGCTTGCACATACATCAGGCTCCTTGGATCATCAGTTTGCTGTCTGTGATCCCTATATATCCTGCATTCAGGTCGGAATTGTTGATACTCTGTGCTTCCTTGCTCCAGCTGGGGGATCTACCACTGGTGTGCTACCCAGATCAGCTGTTTAATTCTTGGTGAAGCTATGCATGTAACTCCTGAACCTGGTGACCCCTGCACTACCTGCCTCCCATACCCCAATCCTTGAATTACAATCCCCCAAGATAAGGCTGAGTGAAATGATCAGATTCCAATTTATTGGAATTTTTATGAAACTCCACAGTCTACACACTCATGGAATCTGACTTTAAGTACAGATGCTATATTGTAATTTCTGGCAGCAATCAATAACATAGACACACAGTCTATTTGTAAGGTCTAAGAGCCTGCCAAATGTAATGCTATTGCAGTCACTAGTTTTAAAGTTTGAGGGGTTTATGAATTCACAGTTTACATTTTTGCAAAATGCAATTTTAAAATGTTGTAAAATTTTTGAATTCAGTCCCATTTAAAACTGTAAATATGAACTTTTCCAGAAAAGACCATGTTGTGCAGTAGTTTACATGTTTCAGATGTGGTTCGGGTGGGGGTGGGGGGCGCTGTGGAGCCTGAGCGGCGTGTAACAACTTCTAGTGAGCTCTGTAGAGAACTTACCTCCATAGCCCTAAACTTTAGGTGAGCTGTTGGTGATTCTCGACCAGATTTTTGAAAAAAGCAACCTCACTATACTTGGAATGGGTAATCCTAAAAAAGACAGACAGTTCGCTGGTGGTGGGAGAAGAAAGGGAACTACTGGGGCCTTGCACCCAAAGGATGTCACGCAGCCAGCTGAGGCATCAGGATTGGGAGAAACTATCGACTCTTTGGGCCACAAACTACAAATGTTGATCCAATCTGTTACATCACTAAATGCTAAGGTGCATGATTTCAATGGTAAGGTCGTGGTCATGGAAACAACTGCTGATGGCTTAAAAGGAGAAGTTATGGACATTAAAAAACAAGTTGATGCTTCCACGGGAGCTACCACATTGATGATGAAAGAAAATCAACATATTCGAGCTAGGTTCGAGATGCTAGAGAATCAAGCAAGGGAAACAAACATACAAATTATCAGCTTACTCTAAGGCTCAAAGGGCAATAACCCTTCCATGTACATCAGAGAGTGGCTGTCAGAAAAATTACTACCTGAGGGGGCTGAGGAAATGTAGGACATTCATAAAAACATAGAAACATAGAATTTGGCGGCAGATAAGGACCGCTTGGCCCACCCAGTCTGCCCATTTCCCTGCCTACTGGATAAGCTGAAGATCCTAGTTAACCAGCAGCCTACTTCTTCCTACCCCCACCCCCTAGCATTGCCTTATGACTGTCCCATGCATGCTTGAATTCCACCACTGTTTTTGACTCCACAACCTCCTCCAGAAGGCCGTTCCATGCATCCACAACCCTCTCTGTGAAAAATACTTCTCTTAAATTACCTCTGAGCCGCCCCCTCTATCTTAAATTAGCCTTGTTCTTGACACCTCTTTTTTGAAAGATGCTACCCTCTTGGACTTTGTTGATTCCTTGAGGTACTTGAAAGTTTCTATCATGTCCCGCCTCCTCCTTTCTCGAGGCTATACATATTAAGCTTCTTTAGTCTCTCTACATATGTCTTCCAGTGTAGACCCTGCACCATTTTAGTTGCCCTCCTGACAGCTTCCATCCTGTCTATGTCTTTGCAAAGACTGGGTCTCAGAACTGCACGCAGTACTCCAGATGGGGTCTGACCAGCTGTCTATACAGAGGGATAATAACTTCCTGTTTTCTACTGGTGATGCCTCTCCCTATGCATCCCAATATCCCCAGCCCTCATTGCTGCCCTCTACATTGCTTGCCCACCTTTAGGTCATCTGATATGACTACTCCCAGGTCCTTTCCATTTTTGTTGTCGTTAGTATCTCACCCGCATTGTGTACTCTTCCCTGGGTTTTGTTTCCCAGGTGCATTACCTGCACTTCTAGCATTGAATCTAAGCTGCCATACATTTGACCATTCTTCTAACCTTGCCAAGTCCCTTTTCATCCTTTCCACCCCACCTTGTGCATCAACTCTGTTGCAGATCTTTGTGTCATCTGCAAAGAGACATAGTTTTCCTTCAGTCCCTCTGCAATGTAAACATAAAGATGTTAAAGAGGACTGGTCCTAATCTGAACCCTGCGGTACCCCACTAGCAGTCCTCCCTTTCATCAGAGTGGACTCCATTTACTATTACTTCTGTGTTCCATTTTCTAGCCAATTTTTACCCAGGCTGTCATCTTGGGACCCACTCCCAGGCTAGCTAACTTGTATATTAATCTTTTGTGTGGGACTGTGTCAAATGCCTTGCTAAAGTCTAGGTAGGCCATGTCCACAGCCCCTCCCTGATCTACTACTTTGGTCACCCAGTCAAAGAAATCTATCAGATTTGTCTGGCATGACCTTCCTGCTATGAATCCATGCTGCCTTGGGTCCTGTGCCCCTCTGGCCTCTAGATACTCGACAATTCTTTCCTTCAGAAGTGATTCCATCATTTTCCCTACCACTGAGGTTAAACTAACAGGTCTGTAGTTTCCTGCTTCTGCCTTGCTCCCACTTTTGTGAAGAGGAATCGCATCTGCCCTCCTCCAGTCCTCGGGTACCACCCCATCCTCCCATGATTTGTTAAACAGGGTAGTCAGTGGTGTCACTAATTCTACCCTTAGTTCTTTTAGAATTCTGGGATGAATCCCATCAGGCCCCATTGCTTTGTCCACCTTCAGTTTTAAGAGTTCTTTCAGAACCCTTTCTTCTGTAAATGGGCTGGTATCAACTTCTGTATCCAGTGTGTTTCTACTGTTTGTTCTAGGTACCCCTTCCTATGTAAATACTGAACAAAAATATTTGTTTAGTATCTCTGCCTTTTCACAGTCTCCCTCTGCCCACCCTCCCCCATTAAGCCTCACTATCCTTCCCTTGGTAAATGACTTACTTATGATCACACAGTATGCTCCTAGGTGGCTGTGGGATCCAAACCCAGGTCTCCCAATCTGTAGCTCAAAGCCTTAACCCACTGCTCTATACTGTCTAAATCTGTAGCTCTGGACTTCTTTTCCAGTTGTTTTTTTTTTCCAATTGTTTAACCAGGAGAGAGACACTAATCTGAAAGCTTGTTTACAGGTGCAACCTGGGAGCACGGGGAGGTTAAGTGACTTGCTCAGGGTCACACAGTATCCAAGTGGGGGCTGTGGGATTCAAACCCAGGTTTCCAGATTTGCAGTTCAGAGCCTTAAACTACTACGCTACTGCCTACCGAGTTAACCCTCATGGCTGGGCTGTGAATTCAGAAGAACCCCCCACGCTTATGCTTGTCACTGCGGTTGTGGGGGAACGAGATAATATTCTGAAATTTTCAAGGAAAGCAGCTCCTTCATATCAGGATAATGCACAGATGCACTTCTTTCCTGACATAAGCTATGCCACTCGCCAAAGGCATAAATGTTTTGATGGTGTCCGTCGGCAACTTAGAGGAATGGAGATCCCTCACACCATGATCTTTCTGGCCAGACTCAGACTTGTTTGCCAAAGTAAAGTCTTCGTCTTTTCTGACCCAGTCGAAGCGGGTAAGTGAACTGATCATAAGGCCATGGAGCTTCATTTTCCTGCGGATGGCTTGGGAGAAGAAGGAGGAATCTTTTCATCCCACCTGACTTGTGAGAGACTAAAGGGATTAGAATTACTGTTTTACAGTGGGTAATTTCTCCTGAAAGAATCTAACTTACCCTTTTGTACTTTGATGGGCACTACCTTATTTTAAAGTGGGATAAAGTTCACTCACTTATTATAAGAATTGAACTCAATAAGCATTTTATTGTTAGTCCCTCTCATTTTCTCATTTTGGGCTCATACCTTGCGTACTGGGGCCACAGAATGTTATAGTTGATATAACATTCGAAAATTAAAAATGGAGTAGGGGTTTGGAGGAGAGAAATTAGTTTAAAGTTATTGTTAACAGGAAATGCTAATGTTGCTGAATTTAATAACTGGGTTCATTACATTTAGCAACTGACGTGACACCACTTATCCCTCATGAAAGGGGGCTATGGATTACTAGGAATGCATCTGCTGGACAGTCCTTTAACACCTAGTTTATTGCCATGTGGCTCATGGACTTCATTTTACAGCACACATCAGGATATAATTTAGTAAAAACAAGTTGTTTTCCCTGAATGTTGTAACTCTATATGGCACATGCATGGTAATCCTGCATCTCAGAGAACACTTGTCTCAGTGACGTAAATCTTTGAGGGTCTGTGTGTTATATGTAACATGATCTGTTGTCATGGTTTATGATATAAGATAAAAATAAAGTATATAAAATGTGGTTAAATCTGGATATGTTGTTTTAGATTTAGCAGGAAATAACTGAAATTTAAATGTTGGTAACATATTTGGCAGGCTACCACTCAGTCCCATTTGTAGCTAAAAATATAAAATTATGTATATATACAGACATACAAATTTGCCAGCAGATAAAAGCCTTATGGTCTATCTAGTCTGCTTGGGTGTGCAGCTAGCAACCCTTATACTGCATCTGCTTCTCCCCTCCCCTGACCCTCCCTCTTACCCTATCCCATCCCCTTTTAAAGCAGTCCACTGTTCTGCAGGATGCCACTTCCACAGGCAATGTGTTCCACCCAGACACCAATGTCTCTGTAAAAAAAAAAGTCTTCTCATTTTCCTCCTGAACCTTCACCCCTCCAATTTGAGATTATGACCTTGAGTGTCCCTACCCCCTTAACTTAAATAGTCCCTCTGTGCCTGTCTTGTTTATATCCTTCATGTACTTCAAGGTTTCAATCATATCCCCCCCATCTCTGCTCTCCTCCAGTGAGTACATTTTCAACTCCCTTAGCCTGATCATGTAGGGTATGTCCCCTTGTTCCTGGGTCATCTTTGTTGCCCTGTGCTGCATCCTGTCCAGTAACTTAATTTCCCTCTTAAGGTATGGACACCAGTACTGTATGCAGTACTTCCAGGTGTGGCCTAACCAGTGACCTATATAATGGCAGGATCACCACCCCTCTCCTTGAAGACATACCCCTGGCACAACAACCCAGCATTTTGTTGGCCTTTGCAGCTGCCTTCCTGCATTGTGCTGAGTTGTTCATTGGACCCATTATAATCAACCTCCCGATCCTTCTCCTCCTCTGTCATGGTTAGCTGAACCCCCCCCCCCCGCTCCTTCTTGATTTTTTGACCCAAAATGTAGCACCTTGCACTTTTTGGCACTGAACCCCAACTGCCAGGTGTCCAACCAGGTCTCCAATTTTGACAGATCATCCTGCAACCTATACCACCCTCCTAGGTCATCCACTACTGCTCCCATCTTGGTGTCTTCTGCAAACAAACTGATCTTACTCTTGATGCCCATTGAGATGTCTGCTATGGACAACCCAAACAACACCGGTCCCAGCACTGAGCCCCGTGGTACTCCACTTGTCACTGCCATCGGAGATGAGAGCTCCCCTCCTACCACCACCCTCTGCTGCCTTCCCTGTAACCAGTTTACTACCCATCCCACCATACTCGCCCCTGCACCTGTACCTGCCAGCTTTACTACCCAGCCTCCCATGCAGCACGAGTTGAATGCCTTACTGAAGTCCAGAAACAGGACATCCACAATATATAAATGTAGTAATAACCTGTATACCTGTAAAATGTTACAAGATTTAAAAGAATGTTTTGAAAATTATACTAACATTATAGAAATCTAAATGTTGGCAAAATGTTTGGATACCTATAACCCAGCCCCCTTTGAAGCTTGAGACTTAAAACAAGGTCCTGTGCCCATGCTGTTTCTTTCTCTAAATCCTGAAACTGTGAAAACATTTGAATAAGAAATTTTTAAACTACTGTAGACTGAAATATCAAATTTTAATTTTGATTAATTGTTTGGCCACCCACACCTAAGCCTCCATTCAACACATGACTCTGAAATGTGGTATACATATGACAAGCATTTTGCACTGTCAATGTACCGCATATAGTGTCAGTTGGACATGCACCTTTAAAACCAGAGCACAATAACTGAAATTTAAAGTGTGTCAAAATTCCAAGGAATGTTCACACAAATTCCACAAAATTCTACAGAATTGGAATACTAATTCCACGGGCATTCCATGGGTAGAATTTTATATCCTGCAGAGCTCTAGGGTACTCTTTGTAGTATAACTTGAACCAGGCTTTCTTTAATTAATATTGCTAAAATTAATATTCAGCCCATTCTTGCGTTGTGAATCATACGCCATATCATAAGAGAGCAGTAAGTCGCCACTTGTAGCTTAGAAGTTAGAATAGCAACTTGTGAATGAGCTTGGTATATCCTGCAGACCCGCATCTGGTTCTCACAAGATGCTCTTAGCCTACACTCACATAGTGTGTGACTTTAAGCAAGTCGCTTAACAACCCCAGTGCTTCTGGGTTAACCTGTGAGTGCAGGCATTGTGCCTAGTGGGTCTCATTCAGTTACCAAAGAATAAAATAAAATAAAAATTCCTCTATAATGGGGAGTATTGAGATGAGTCTGTAGTTAGTGAAGTTACTGGTAACTTCTGATTTGAACAAGGGGACAATACATTTCCATTAAATGGGGGAGGTCATCGCATAATCATGAGAAGTTGAAAAGATGAGTAATAAGGGAAAGAAGAGTGGGCTAAGCAAGCAACGCCGGATTTTTATTTTTGTGTCAAGACCAAGAAGGAGGTGTGCAACTTGTTTGTTGTAAGTTAGGGATGAGCCATATTGGCCACGTTCCTCATTCCCTGAGAAACAAAGCACTAAGGTGCAGCACATACGAAATCAATAAACAGTAGCACTTGTGTGGAACAGGAAGCAGTGGCAGCCTAGGTTTCAAAAAGTTAACATTTGGAGTCACACAAGAATCTTGCAACTTGCATTTTCCAGTTTTGTGACTGGGCAAGGGCTTCAAAAAGAAAAGGAGGTGGAAGGTGGAGAGGGGGCAGAATTCTGGAGTAGAGCTGGTATTCTGAAGCTGTGATAGGCAGAGGAAGGGCACACCCTAAAATGCCCTTTCACAACTGACTGATACCAACAAGTTTGTATTTATTTATTTTCATTTATTGAAACAATCGGATTACAACCTTTGAGTGAGAGACTCATTTCCAAAGGCTCCACATCAGAATACAAAACATAACAAGAGGCAGACATTGTACATAGTTACATATGGGTGGAGGCAGATAGAGACAGCAGGGTATATACATTATGTGTTGCATATAAGCAGAGTACTATACGTGGGGCAGGCGGATATTGCTGCTAGACCTATACAGATTTGGTAGCTATACAGTCTTGTAGAGAGCTTAAGCACTTCAGTGAGTAGTACAATCAACAATTCTATGCAAGGCCTAAATGCTGGTAGGTGATTAGAGCAGCTGGAAAACCAACATTGTCAAAATACACAGTGGCAGAAGTGGGTCAGGGATATCTTTAGCCCAGGGTCTTACCGCCTGTGGCCGATATCTATACGTTAGTGGGGGCAGAGGCAGGGGCAGGTGGAGATTATGTGGTTCCTGAGGGCTGTTTTGAAGAGGCCTAGTCTGAGGATGGAGATGATGGCCTGGGGGAGTTCATTGTACCAGGTAGGGGCTCTGTAGGAGAAGGACTGTTGTGCCAGTGAGGTTGAGACTCTGGGAACAGCCCATAATAGTTTGCCTGCTGTGTGGGTTTTTGTTGTAGTATGTGCAGGATGGAGGGAGGTTGAGACTTCAGTGGGGGTAAGGCCTAGTTGGATTTTCTTAGTAAGGAGATATGTCTGATAACGTATTCTTTTGTCTAGGGTGAGGATCTTTGTTAGTGTACATTGGGAACAGCAGTGGGTATGCTTATCCACTCCAGCAGTGAGCCTACAGACTTTGTCAATGGATAGGTGGATTTTGTTTAGTGTTGTGAGGTCAGCAGCTGAGTAGACAGTTAGCCCATAGTCTACAAGGGAGAGAACAGAGGAGGTAACAGCAATGTTTAATGCCTCCTGGGGTAGGCTGGCTTTGTGCTGATACAGCAGCCCGGTACATATATTTATGGCGGAAGAAAGATCACTTATATGTGGGTGGAATGAGAGATTAGGATAAAAGGTTATGCCCAGGTATTTATGGGTGTAGACCTGTTCTAGTGGGAGGAGGATTTTGGAGAAGATTGTTAGCTGGGCATTGTAGTCCTTACTCTGTCGGTAGAAGAAGAGCATTAATTTAGTCTTATTTATATTGACCATGAGTCTGTGGTCAGTGAACCAGTGTTCAACTTGGCTGAAGGCAAGTTGTAGGGAGGACTGAAGGATTGCGGGATCTGAATGAGAGGTATACATAACCGCGTCATCTGCGTAGAGTAGAAGGTTACAGGGACAGGATTTGGGCAAGGTATTCAGGAAGGTGGTGAATAGCAATGGGCCAAGGATGGAGCCCTAGGGCACCCCAGAGCAGACTGGTAGTGCAGGCGAGAGGGTGCTGTTTATCTTCACACATTTGGACCTGTCTGTAAGGTAACTTGTGAACTACGCGATGGGTCCGGGGGACAGGCCTGTGCTGTGAAGAGTATTTATGAGGAGGGTGTGGGAGACTGTGTCGAACGCTTTCGACAGGTCTATGAATACAGCTCCAGTTAGCAGTTTTTTATCTAGTGCACTACGCAGAGAGTTGGAGAACTCTACGAGGGCAGTGGTTATGCTGTGTCTGGCTTTAAACCCGTGTTGTTCTCTGCATAGGAGGTCATGTGCATGTAGGTAGTCTGTGAGTTGGTTTGCAATGATTTTTTTTCAGGGCTTTTGAGGGGGTGGGAGTATTGAGTAGTTGTTGGCCAATGTGGGGTCCCCACTCTTCAATATTGGAGTGATGGTGGCCACCTTCCAGTTGCTTGGGAACTGTCCTAGACACAGGGAGAGGTTGAGTAGATCAGTCAGGGGGGCTAGTACCAAGTCAAGAACCAAATTAAGGATTTTCATGTCAAAGGAGTCTGTGCAGTAGTTTGATCCCCCTAGCACTTTTTTAAGGTAAAAACTTGCTTCATTCATAGTAATGACCTTGAGGTAGAAAGGGGGGTAGGTGTTGTTGGGTTCAGGGGGGTTAGGGGTGGGTTTGAAAAAGTTGCTCGGCAGAACTGCACTCAGATCAGAGAATATTGCATTTAGACTGTTGGTGATAGTGAGGGGGTCTGTAGTAATATTATTGTTGACAGATAGCTGGGCAGGGGGAGGTATCCTGGACTTCCTGTTTAGTTCCTTTAGGTTATCTCAGAACAACCTAGCATTTCCCCAGGAAGAGGCCAGGGTGGACTTGTAATAGCAGGGATTTGGCCATTCTAATAGCCCAGGTGCACTTGTTACAAGCTGTTTTATAGGCCAGCCAGTCTGTGTGTACCCCGGAGGCAGTAGCCTTGTACCAGAGATCATCATGTCTCTTCAGCTGATTGAGCAGTGTAGGTGTAACCCAGGGGGCATTTTATTTTTGGTTTGCACCTTCTGGAGTGGGGCAAATGCATTACACGCCTTGTTGAATGTGTGGATGAAGTATTCAAGGGCAGCATCTATGGAAGGGGCACGTCTGATGGGGGACCAGTCACACTGGTTGATGCCTTATAGGTGAACATAAAAGAGCGCCAGAAACATGAATGACAAAATGGAGTCATGAAGACAGTTGTTCATAGGTGAAAATAGTAGGGGAATTTGATATCTTTTTATTTGACTAACACGATATTTAAAAACGCAAGCTTTTAAGCTACACAAAGCTCTTCTTCAGGCATGGCATTTTTTTCAAAGACAAATACAATAAAAGAGAGAGAGAGTGTGTGTGTGTGTGTGTGTGTGTGTGTGTGTGTGTGTGTGTGTGCATGTGTTTTAGCAATTACAAACACCCATATCCACAAGAACACAGTATGATCAAATGTTCTGTCACACGCATGTACTCACACTCTGTTTTTAGGGAGTCTCAGAACAAAAGCATAGGCCTGTCACATTCCATGGAGAGGAGCCTATATTTCTAACCTTTTGTTTTTGTCTCTGCACATATCCAGTTACTTACTGCCTTATTAACAGAACTATCACACACCTGTGTAAAAGTTAATTTGCCAGTTCTATGCAATGCATTTATATTTGTCTTCTGAAAAAAAAATGCCTTGCCTGATGAAGAGCTTGTTGATGCTTGAAAGTTTGTTTTTTTTTGTAAATCTGTTATTGGTTCAATAAAAGGTATCAAATCACCTACCCTGTTCATCAGTTTGGAGTCATGTCAGTCTAGGTACGTTCGGTGGATACAATTCAAACAACATGAAACCTTGCTGTATTCTGACTATAGCATTTAGCCCCAGCACTCAAACTGCCCTGGAGAGTAGAGGGTTAATTTCTATGCAGAGCATAGAATGTTGAGTTTGAGCTCAGTTCAGACCTCTGTCTGCTGCACTCTGAAGCACAACTGTCAGATTCTTATGAGCTAATATTAACTAACTACTATGTGGAAATTGTAAAATTGTTACTAGCCAAATGGCAACCAAATATTTTGGATCCACAAAAGACTCAAGTCAAGAAATCCAAAATCAAAAACCAGGTGGTGAACAACTGAAGACTGTTAAATTAATAATATAACCCACTCCCCATCTCTAAAAGGAGAGAGTACTCAAATGCACCCCTGGGGTGCAACACTGCACCTGCCAGCCCACTTCCCAAAAACAGGTTCTGAGAGGGGAGGCAGGGAGGGTGGTCAGAATACTGCAAGACTCCATTAGAAGAAACATAATTACTAAGGTGAGTCATTTTTTTCTTCAAACAACATGAAATCTTGCTGAATTGAATACCAGAGACAATCTACCTGGCAATAGTTCTCTTAGTGGCAGGTTTGCCCTTCCCCACTTCCTCGTACGTGAGAAACAACTGGAGGAAGTCAAACCTGTGAGCCTTAGTATGCTCAATGTAGTAACTAAGGGCTCTTTTAACATCCAAACTGTGTAAACGTCTTTCTCCTGAAGAAGAATAAGTGAAAAATACAAGGAGAGACATAGAATGGTTCAGATGAAAATCTGAAACCACTTTAGGTAAAAACCTCCTGTTAATTCTAAGGACCACCTTATGTGGGTACTTCTGTATAAATAAGAAATATTTTGTTCTTGTGAGCCTGTATTATTGTTTATTTGTTGTGTGTTTGGGTGTAGTTTTCTGTTTCTGTGTTGCTTGCTAGCTTTGCAGGCACTGTGATGACAATCACATAATCTTTGTTAAGGATTCAATTAAGTGATATTGCACCCTCCATTTATTTCTGACAGTGTTCAAGCAGTCTGAGTCCTTACTAGAGCTGGATTTACATATTATTGCAAGATCAATTATTCCTAAGATACTGCAGTTAACTGACCGAATGCAACTTGCCTTTACCAATCTTACCTTTCACAGAGCAGTGGCTTTGGCGACTCTTTGAAGCTTGTTTCAGGGTAAATGCTGCCAAGGTGCACCGGGAAGATTCCACCGAGGGCCACATCACCTCCCTTGGAATAGCCATGGGCATGAAGAGCAGGCAGTTTACAACCAGACTGTGAGGTCCAGTTGATTGCCGTGGCACGTATTAGTAGTAACAGAGTTCCACATAACACCCACGTCTCGCTGTAAAGTTGGATGTAGTCCATTGAAGTGAACACAAGTCAGGAAAATGATTCTATACAATGTGAAAACTGCCAAATAATCTCCACTTCATCTTTCAGTTAATGAATGGTGAAACAGAGTAGACCAGGGTTACTGGAATTAGTGAACAATTTGCAATGTTTACAGATCTGTACTAATAAATATCTTATTGTACATTATAGTTTAGCGTTCATTAAAATCAGTGTTTCATGATTATTTTTCATATTGCAAAGAGCGGCATAAAAGCAGCAAAATAAACAAAACCAATATACAAATCTTCAGCTCCACTCACTGGCAATTGAAGTGTGAATGTATCATGAATATATTATTGTAATAAATGGGTTCCATTAGGTCCCCACAAACTTATGACAATTGACTATGAAGTAGTGTCCAAGTCATAATCTACTATATCTAGAAACACTGACTAGAGGTTGTTAGCCAGATTGTTTTTGGAGCCTTAAATTTATAGCAATATTTTGTTTATGCATGACAGTAGGATACCACTCTTGGGGAAAGGGTCACGCTACAATTGTAAGTGACCAATTATGTAAGCCTTCATTCCTGTCACAGCTTGCCTTTGCACAACAGGCTAAATCACTACAATTTGGTCAGAATAGATTATAATTTAGAAAACATGATTCTAACTCTATGTTAGCCCTCCATTAACTGCTCAAAAGCCATATATTTTCAGTAGCTATCTACAGTATGATTTCCATGCCACTGAAAATGTTGGGATGGAAAATATAAAGATGAAGCCCAATAGCATGTTGCTACTGTAGTTTTAGAAACTGATAATTATGTTTAATGTGCGGGCAAGTAGATCATACCTTATGTGTTTCATTAATTGTGGTTTGTCAACTCAAAGCTTTAATTCACCTAACATGAAGGTGTTGTTTGTTGAAAGCTGGGTTGTCCTCAGTGTGCACCTGTTTTCATACTGCTAATGCCATCTGTTTTCCTCATGCAATATAACGTAAGTATTGTAATACTGTGTACCAATAAAACAATTGGAAAACCTTTGTATTTGGTATTTTATGTTTTTTATCAGGATGAAACTCCATTGGGCAAATCTCATATTCAAGGAGGTCCTTGATCCAAATAACCAGTTATAGCAAAGTTGGCAAAAAATGTTCAGAAGAAATGAGAATGCACAGAAAGTATTTACAACACAAATAATATCAGAACCATAATTTGATATTGATAAATAGTGATGAACACAACAGAAATTTCAGCCCAAGATATATTGATTGTATCAGGAGATATATGGATGGTTCAGTTTATACAAGAATTTGGTAAGAGCGACCCAAAGCCTTTTATTGAGAATGAATAAGGTATTTTCAAATTGCATGGAAGAGGCACTTAACTGTCATTGAGGGTGAGGGGTGTCAAAGGCAGCCTGGTTTACCTCCTGGGTTACTTATAGGTCTCAGATGACATGACTAAAGCTTCTGAGTACCTCATGGTGGCGAACAAGATGTGACAGATGAGTCTTTTGTAAGAGGTGGAACACCAAAACATGGGGGTATGCTATAAAGCTTGGTGGGAGGGAGTTTAAGAGAGATGCAAGGAAATACTTCTTCACTGAAAGGGTGGTAGATACCTGGACCAGCCTGCTAGATGAGGTGGTGAGGGTGAAGACAGTGGGGAGCTTCAAGCGGTTCTATGTGATAAGGATGAAACAATTATAGCGATGCCAAGAAGAGCAAAGCAGCACAGCCGCATAGGGCAAGTGGCACATGACAGTGATCACTGAAACAATGACAAAGTGCACAGTAGCCCCCCCTTACTAAAAAAATCAACTCTGGTGGGGGGTGCAAGTCATGGAGGGGGAAGCCTTAGGTCACCATTTTGGTGAGCGCTGTCATGTGCCGCTCATTGTGTGTGGCTGTACTGTTTTGCAATTGCCCTTCTTGGCCTCGCTATTATTGTTTCACCATTCTCACAGGATACCCTGCAAGCATGTGTGGGATAAACACATGGGCATAATAAGTAGAGGAAAGGGAGGGACACCTGTGACCTAACAGAGTCTAGGGTGTAGTTACAGGCAGGATAAACAGGGCAGGTTATATGGACATACTAGCCATTTTCTATTGATAAATTCTATGTTTCTTTTTTCTGTTTAGGCTTTTTTTTACTCCTATGTCGGGGGGGGGCAACTGCATTAGTCCAGTCCTCGGCCTTCCCAGACCAGCTCTTCACCACTTTCAGTAAGTGCCTGGCAAGTCTCCCTATCAGTTCCCTTCTTGTGACAGTACCAAGGAAGGACACCTGTGCCCCCAGTACATCAAAACTGAAGCAGATCAGGTCACTCACCGGGTGACAGCACAGGCATAGAGATGACTGGGCCAGGTTCCATAAAGCTCCCCAATGTCCATTTCCTGCTTTTCTGCCCCACCCCTCCTGTGGCGCACAGAACTCGTGCATGGAGGCTTGTCCATCCTAAATTCCTCATAGTTCCCTCCAATATTTTGCCTCTCTGACCTGCTCTGGCTGCAGGCCTCCACCTCGGGGCAGCTAAGGGTCAGGATGACAAGTGACCCCCTCCCTGGAAGACGGCAGTAGTCCTCCAGATGCTCAATCCTCTCCCTCCTGAGCTGACTCCCAATGACCTGAGTCCATTTCTGTAGCTGAGTCACCAGCACGGTAGGAGATATGGCACTTTGTAGCACATCAGCCCTCCATGCCGCTGGACCAGCCATGTTTTTTCTCTGTTTCTGTTGTTTGCTGCACCCAGATGCAGTTCTCTGTACAATGAATCAGGGCTGCAAAACAACACAGTTTAAATCATCTCTGTCCTTTAATGAACTTTTCAATTTATTCCAAGTGCAGGGCCATTACAGCCAAGCACCAGTTTTTCAAACTAGGTGTGGTATCTTGGAGTTACAAAAAGCGGAAGGAAAGCGCTTCTAAGAGCATATGCAGCTGTCCCTTTCCTAAAGAGAAATGTATACAATAACATCAGATAAAAACTCAAGGGCCATCCAGTTTGATGACATTTTGCCATGTCTTCCCCACTGAAATATGGTTTTACTCCTGGGTCTAGTCATTAGTTTTCCCACCTGTCCTGACCTACCTCCTAAATCCTTACCCCCTTTTGGCATCACTAGGCCTCTAACTCTATCCTGCCCAGCCTAGAACAAATCTATAGACCCTGCCACGTCTTTTGCTAGTCTCTTTCATTGTTCTACCACCTTCTTGGTGAAGAAAAACATCCCCCTTAAATCCTCCCACCCCTACCCACTTCCATACCCTCCAGTCACCATACTTCCATTCTAGTGCACATGTCCTCACTGCAGACCTTGTTTATCCCCCTCAGAAACCTCATAAATCTCAGTCATATCACTCCTGTCCTTCCCACAGGTTTGCGATCTAGAGGGTCAGCTCACCTTTTATAGTTCACAAGAATATACTAAACCAGCAACTCCTGGAGAGAGGAAACAACATGAAGGTCTATCATCATGCAATGTTTTACTAATTACAAGTTTGGAGCAAGATAAAAAAAACCTTCAGTTATATCTTAGTTAAACAGCCTTATTTAGGTATTTGTGTTAATGTTTTTATTTATACAAATGAATAAACAAGGTTGCGTATTTGTTAGACAAGAGGTGACGCTTATATATATATATCTATATGTATATGTTCATTGCAAAAAACTTTGTTAATGCATCAGTTATGGTTGTTTGCAAAGCTACAAAAGCAGGGAAATGGAATGCCAGCATTTCCAAACTTAACACCCCACCCTCACCCTGCTGATACTGACAGGCATTGGGGGTGTGCATAGGAGTCCTTGGCCCTAATGCTCACACCATTTCTGCACACCCCCACCCTGCAGACAGTGACAGGCATCAGGGAGGTGACTTAGGGTCTTCGATTCCAACGCTTACTCCATTCCATTTCACCTCCCTCCCTTTGTCCCACCACTTCTGCCTTCCTTTCCACCTGTCCTCCTCCACCTGCCTCCCTTTTTGCCCTTCCTCCTCTACTCCCCTACCCTTCTGGTGCCTATTTCCTTGTCCTCCCCTTCTATCTCTTCCTCTTTATACCCCCACCTCTATAATGCCCCTACTAGCAATAGTTACTGTATAGAACTATGTATTGTAAACTGTTTGTTACAAACTGTGATTATGTGCTGTCTTGTTGTATTCCTTGATGTGGAACCTTTGTAAAAGAGCCCTGGCTCAAAGGTATTTGTAATCCTAGACCTGAATAAATAAAACAAATAGATAAAATAACCTGAGATGGATAAAGTATAGAAGAATGGGGTGAGTGTTAGGGCCAATAACCCCAAGGCACACACCCCATGCCTGTCAGTGTCTGCAGGGTGGGGGTGAGGTGGAATGGTGTGAATGTTATGACTGATGACACAAAGGCACCCCCAAAGCATGTCAGTGTCTGCAGGGTGGGGACTGGGGTGGGGTATTAGGGTTGAAGACACTAACACCCCATTTCCCTGCATTTGTAGCTTTAGTAACAACCCTACCTGCTGCATTAACAAAGTTTTTTGCAATGAATTTCTTTGCTTTTTAAGCTGGTATGAACATACTAACATACAAAATTGCCAGCAGATACAGGTCTTACTCTCTAGTCTGCTCGAGTGCGCAGCATTTCAACCTATTGATTGCAGCTGCCCCCCCACCCCACTGTTTCTGCTCGTGTTTCCTTCACACCCACCCACCCGCTCACATTTTGAACCCTCCCTTTGAACCTGTCCCAGCCTCTCTTGAAGCTTCCCACCATCCGCAATATCATCACCTCCTCTGGCAGCACATTTCACCACACAACCACCCTTTTGGTGAAATAGTGTCTCCTCATTTCCCTCTGAATCTGCCCCCTTCCAACTTCAGACTGTGCTCTCTGGCTTCCCTTCTGCCTTTTAGTTTGAACATACTCACAGTGCTTACTCTGTTCATACCCTTCAGGTAGTTGAATATCTCACTCATATCCCCTCTCTCCCGTTTATCTTCCAGGGAATACACATTGAGCTCAATCAGTCTCTTCTCATAGTGTTTATCTCCCAATCCTAGGATCATTTTTGTTGCCCTGCACTGTACTCCCCTCCAGTAGCTTGATGTCCCTTTTTTAACTAAGAGTACCAGTTCTACACACAGCATCCAAGTGTGGCCTCACCAGGGACCTGTACAAGGGCAGGATGGCTTCTTCTCACCTAGAAGTAATTCCCCTCGCAATGCACCTCAGCATCCTGTTGGCCTTTGCTGCTGCCTTCCTGCACTGGGTTTATTTCCCCATTTACAGTACACCTAGATCCTTCTCTTCCATTGACGTGGATAACTGCTTCCCCCCAACCAGTAACTGTGTTAGGGGTTTCTGGTTCCCAAGTGCATCACTTTTCACTTCTTGGTGTAGAATCTAAGCTGCCATGTGTGAGACTATTCTTCCAGTGTTGCCAAATCCTTTTGAAGTACTTTACCACTTTCCCCTCCATCCACCTCCATACAGATCTTGGTGTCATCCTCAAATTCACTGATCTTACTCTTTATCACTACTGTGATGTCGGCAGTAAAAATGTTAAACAGCACTGTTCCCAGCACCAAGCCCTGTAGGACCCCAACTTGTTACTGCCCTAGGCTCTGATACCTCACCCCTCACTACTACTTTCTGCTGTCTATCCGGCAAGCAGTTCCTGACACATCTAACCAGTCTTCTCTTGTCTCCTAGACTGTTCAACTTGCTGTCAGCCTACTGCACAGCACTGAAGCAAAAGTCTTGCTGAGGTCCAGGTAGAGGACATCCATCACATGACCCTTATCCAGTACCAGCATCACCCAGTTGAAAAAGTCAGCCAGGTTTGTCTGGCAGGATCTGCCTGAGACAAACCCATGCTGTCTGCCATCCTGAAGATCATTGTCCTCTAGAAGTTTTACCAGCCTTTCCTTGAGGATAGTTTCCATCAGCTTTCCCACAATTGCAGTAAGCTCACTGGTCTACAGTTGCCCAGTTTGTCCTTGGGCCCACTCTTACAGGGGGGTACCACATGTACCACCTTGCAATTCCTGGGCATATACCCCATTTCCTGAGGTGCGTTGAACAGGTCTGCCAGTGGCCCCATCTGGACTTCTACCAACTCTCTCAGCACTCTAGCGTGAACTACATCTCGTCCAGGTGCCTTATCTACCCTCAGGGATTTAAGGCTCTCCAACATCCTTTCCTCTGCAAATTTTCCATCCGTGGTCCCCCCCCACAACTCCCATCCCACTATCCCCTTCCTGTTACAAGCCAATCTTTCTCACTGGTGAATACTGAACAGAAGTACTTGTTGAGTACCTCTGCCTGCTCTGCCCCATTTTCTACCCGCCTACCCACTGCCTTTATTGATCCTAACAATCTGATCCTTCCTCTTTCTCGTCTCCCCTTATACAGTATATCTGAAGAAATCATTTTCGCCTTCCTTGATCCCTTGGGCCAGCCTCAGTTCTCTTAACACCTTGACTGTCCATACTGTTCTACTCACTTCCCTGGATTTCCTCACATATTCCTCCCTGTCCCCTTCCCTGTTGGATCTTTTGTAGTTTCTAAATGCAGCTCTCTTTTCCCTCACCCTCTCCCCTATTTCCTTATTCATCCAGCTCCACTTCTTGGTCCTAGATTTCTTGCTCTGACTCTTAACATAAGTGCTAGTGGCCTCAATCAGTCCTAACTTGATGACTGCCCATTTTTGCTTGGCATCCCAGCTATGTGCCTTTCAAGTATACTACCCATCCTGCCAAAGTCTGCCCTTTTGAAATCCTGGACCATAGTTTTTGTAGTGGCTACCTATTTACTTAAACTGATTGAGAATCACACTGTGCGGTGGTCACTTCCCAATTGTGGTTCCTTGTTGTTGAGACACAGGTCAGGAGCAGTGAGAAAACCCAGAAGCAATTGTAAAATTTCACCTTTTTTGTAGTTACAGGAACATAAAATAAACCTGCTCAGAATAACTATGTACAGTAGCAAAATAAAATCTCTTGTAAAAAGTCTTTCTTGGAAAAAAAAGAAAAAACTCTCTTGCAGCTCAGCACAGCTCTTTTATAAGTATTTTTCAACTCCTATCCTTTGCAAGCATCCTTTGCAAGTGCTGGTTTAGTATCCTGTTCTTTGTCAATTTCAGAAGCTGCTAGAACATTGAGAACTTCCTGAGGTCTCCACAGTCTTTGCAAAAGGCTCAGACATTTGTACTCAAATGACCTCTAGCTTTTTACAGTTATCTCAAATCACAAATATGTACATTTCAACAGCAACACCAAATATCTTTCAAACAAAAGGGGTCCCAATATCAGCTTCACTCCATACAGTGATTCTCACATATTTCATATTAGCAGATATAGATATGTAAAGAAGAAAGACAGCAAGAGAAAACTGAGAGACAGTGAGAGGCAAAGGATTGCGAGACTGTTCGGGTTGATCAAGTCCAAGGTCTCCCAGAAAAATCTGGTTGTGCAACCAGACAGAAGAAACAGAAAAGGAAAGAATACAGATCTGTGCACTTAAACACTTTCAACAAAACAAATGGGACAGGGTCCTATTCTACCCTGTCACATATGCCCCCTCTTTAAGAGGGAACCTGTTTTATTAAACAGTTTTCCAAATCTCTTTATTGTCTAACACCACTTGTTGCATTCAGAAATTAAGCAGGTGTATCCATTTTTTAACAGTACAGCAAAAATTACAGTTCAAACCATACATTAGTTTTTTTTTTCAACCATCAGAACCTTCAATTCCTGATCCATATCTTGACAGAAAATTAACATCGCTATTCTCTTTAACAGATTTGTGAATCACAGAGAATTTAAATGACTGCAGTGCCAAGTACCACAGTGTGATTCTGGAATTTTTATCTTTCATCTGGTTAAGCCAACAGAGAGGAATGAGATCGGTTACAAGAACAAAATCCGTTCCTAGCAAATAAAATTTGAGGGACTCCATGGACCACTTTGCTGCTAAACATTCCTTTTCGATAGTGGAGTACCTTTATTCTCTGTCATGCATTTTCTTACCTGTATACAGAATAAGATGTTCTTTTCCATTCATATTTTGACTTAGGACAGCACCTAGGCCTACCTCAGATGCATCTGTCTGTAACAGAAATGGTTTGTCACAGTTTGGGCTTCTTAAAACAGGGGCTGAACATAATGCAGCCTTTATGGCTTGAAAAGCTTCATCACACTCTGGGGTCCATTCCACATTATTTGGGTACAGTTTTTTTGTGACTTCAGCGAGGGGAGTAGCTAACTCAGCAAAATTAGGAACAAATCTCCGATAATAACCAGCCAGCCCTAAAAATTACCTGGTATGTTTATTTGTTTTAGGTACAGGGCTGTTAGCTACAGCTTCTATTTTAGAAATCTCTGGTTTGAATTCTCCTTTTCCCCAACACATTGCCCAAATATCTAGGTTTCTGTATGCCCAATGCACATTTCATGGGATTAATAGTCAGACCTGCATTTCTGATAGCTTGAATAACTGCTCATAGGTGTTCCAGGTGATTTTTCCAATCTGGACTGTACACCACAACATCATCCAGGTACACAGCACAATAACCAGTGTCAGGGGATAAAATTACATCCATGCACCACTGGAATGTAGCTGGCACACCATGTAAACCAAAGGGCATGGTGGTGAACTGATAGAATCCTATAGGGGTGGCAAATGCAGTTTTGTCTCTGGATTCTTTCACTAAAGGTATTTGCCAGTAACCCTTGGTGAGATTGAGGGTACTGATATACTTTGCACTCCCCAGTTTGTTCACCAAATCATCTGTTCTGGGCATAAGGTAACTGTCAAATTCTGACACTTGATTAAGTGTCCTTAAATTAAGGCAGATTCTAACACCCCCTTCTTTTTTGTTTACAATTACCATGGGAGATGACCAAGCACTCCTCAACTCCTCAATGATACTCAATTCTTTCATTTTTTTATTTCCTTAACCACATCAGCTCTTAACTGCTCTGGCAACCTGTATGGCTTTTGTCTAATAGGATGAGCATTCTTTGTCACTATTACATGTTCAACCCCTTTTGCTCAGCCTGGTACCATGGTAAAAGTACTGTTGCATGTCTTTAGCACATTACAAATGTCTGCAGTTTGTTCTGAGATTAAGGGACCATTCACCTTTACAGTATCAGCATTTACAGTTTGTTCCAGTCTGTCATAAGCTACATCAATATCTTCTTTATCAATTTCTGGTAAAACTAGCAAGGCAGCTTTTGTCATTTTTTCAACCCATTTCTTGAGGAGGTTAGCATGGTACATCTTAGTAGGATTCTTCCTGTCAGAGGTCTCAATCTCATAGTTAACAGTGCCAGTACATCTAAGAACCTTATAAGGCCCTTACCACTTCATTAACAGCTTATTTTCTGCTGTGTGTAACAGTAGCAAAACCTTTACACCTGGCTTGAAAACTTTTTCTTTTACCCCATGGTCATAATATACATTCTGATGGTTTTGAGCCTCTTCCTGATTACTATGGGCAATTTCAACATATTTTGCCATCTTCTTTCTTAGGGCACACATATAAGAAGACATAGATTATTTCTGAGTGGGGTTATCATTCCTCATTTCTTTTATCACATCCAGTGGCACTCTTGACTGCCTACCGTACAGCATTTCAAATGTCAAAAACCCTGTTGATGCCTGTGGCACTTCTCTGTAAGCAAAAAGTAGGTAAGGCAAGTATTGGTCCCAATCTTTCCCTTCCCCTTTTACAGACCTTTTTAACATGAGTTTTAGGGTTTGGTTAAAACGCTCAGCAAGACCATCTGTCTGAGGGTGATAGGGGAGGTTCTTAGGGCAGTGATACCTTGCAGTCTGTACAGCTCCTTAAACAATGCAGTGCCAAAATTAATACCCTGATCAGTAATAATTTCTTTAGGTATGCCCACCCTGCTGAAAATTTTGGCAAGCTCTGCTGCAACCTTTGGGGCTGTAACAGTATACATTGGAACTGCTTCTGGGTATCAAGTAGCATAGTCACATACTACCAGGATAAATCTATTCCCCTTTTTACTTTTGTCTAAAGGACCAACCACATCCATTGCAATTCTCACAAAAGGCACATCTATTAAGGATAGGGGCACCAGGGGCACCTTGTCTTTTCTAGTGACTGGAGTTACTTTCTGATACTCGACACAGGAATTACAATAGGCAGCAACATCTTCATGAATTTCCAGTCAGTAAAATCTATACAGCAATCTGGAAAGGGTGCGATCCCTCCCTCAGTGACCAGCCATAGGATCATAGAAACATAGAAGCTGATGGCAGATAAGGACAGCAAGGCCCATCCAGTCTGCCCATTTCTTTTTCTACCTTATGATGTGCCATCGGCCTTTGCTCTGTCAATGGCCTATCTATTCATACTTATCTGTATTGCTTCCTTATGACAATCCCATGCCTGTTTGAAGCCCTGCACTGTATTCATAGCCACCACTTCCTGAGATAGGCTGTTACATGCATCCACCACCCTTTCTGTGAGAAATAACTTCCTCACATTACCCCTTAATCGGCATCCCTCTAATCTCATGCTGTGTCCTCTTGTCCTGCTATTTTTCTTATATTGAAACATGTTAGACTCTTTCACCTTGTTAATGCCTTAAGGTGTTTGAATGTTTCGATCATATCACCAGTCTCTCTCATTTGCTGTAGGATATACATATGTTTTCTGATGCAGTCCCTGCACCATTTTGGTTGCCGTTCTCTGGACTGCCTCAACTTGATTAATGTCCTTGTGAAGGTGTGGCCTCCAGTACTACACACAGTACTCCAGCTGGGGCCTAACCAGTGTCTTGTAAAGAGGGATTATTACCTCCCTCTTCTGACTTTTGATACCCCTACTAATACACCCCAACATCCCCTAGCCTTACCTACTGCTTTAGTGGTCTGCTTTATAATTTCAGGTCATTGGTGATGATGCCCAAGTCTCTTCCTTCCCTTGTGACTGCCAGCAACTCCCCTCCCAGCCAATTGGTGGCTTCAGGTTTTCTCTTCCCTATGTGCATAATCTTGCACTTCTTTGCAATCACTTCTTTATCATGTGCTATTTGTAACAATTCTGTTGTATACTTCTGTGACATAAAAATTATTCTGTCTGTTCTTGTGTCTAAGGTTTATCCTAAACTCTGTATTGTAACCCATTAGATTTTTTTAAACATTGGTCCACCCTGCTTTGGTTTCACCTCCAGCTGCTTTAAATAACCCTGGAGAGAAACATCATTAGCCTGTTCTGAAAGAAAATCACAATCAGTTATCAATTTAGTTTCAGCATTTTCATGTTGCAACCCTTTATGTCCATCAGTTATTTGTTGCCACAGTCTTTTCAGGTTTTGTCTTTCCTTCTTGGATTTCCAGATCTTGCAGCTGTGCTCAAACTAGTCTGAATCAAAATCTTTGAAAGGAAAAGTGTCCCCACTGTCTGACATTTTCTTTGCCTGAGCTCTTGTCACCACAGCTACTGAAACATTGAGATTTACTCCCTCTTTGATCAACTCAGTAAATCCTGGAAAGTTATTTCCAATAATCACAGGTACAGGTAACTTAGGTACTACCCCCACTTTCATTTGTTGTGACACACCCTTAATGGTCAGAATCACTTAGGTGGTGGGATAGTATTGAGTGTCCCTGTGGATGCAGCTGACACCAGTACCTGGTCCCTTTGTACAGTGTTTTCCCAGCACTTTAACATGCACTAGGGTCTGTCTGCTTCAAGAATCAATGAATCCCTTCACAGTCTTATCCCCCACCTTCACATCTGTTAAGTCTTTTCCCCAATTTGCCAAGAACAGATCTGCCCCAGTGCCACTCTCTCTATTACGGCAGTTTCTTGCAAAATGGCCTGGCTTATTACAGTTATAGCAGATAACATTTTTCGGCATAGATTTGTTACACCCACCAGAGTTCTTATCAGTCTTGGAATTTAAAAGAGTGTCTTACAGGTGCTTGGCTGTTACCTCACAGCTGTGGCATCTCTAGTCGGTGTTCCTTTACCCAGAGCTGTATATCTGTAGGCAAGATGCTGATGACTTGCTCCATGGCAAATGTGTCGAGGATCTGTGGGACTGTTGTGCTCTCTGGTTGAATTCATTTTGTCAGGAATTCTGGGTCGGGTGAAGGCTTCTTGAGGATTGTCAACCGAGTCGTATCTCAGAGATCAAAATCTCTGCCTGTAGGACCCTCTGGAGATGTCCTACCTTTTCAGGATTTTACTTTTCACCAAGTCATAGTTTTCTGACTGTGCAATGTCCATACTGCTGTAGGCAAGCTGGGCTTTCCCTGTCAGGTAGGGTACCAGTCTGATAGTCCATTGCTGTTTTGGCCACTGGCAGGCTGTGGCAACTCTTTAAAAGGTTGTAAGGTATGCCACAATATCATCTGAGGGACACAAATTTGTAAGTTTAATGGCCTTTAAGTTGCTTGCATTTTGTTGCTCCTCTGGATCTGTGCTGGATCCTCTGCCTTTGGTAGCTTTCAAAGCATCCAGCCATCACTGATCCTGTTGCTGCATCTCTTTCTCATCTGTTGCTTCTGTTGCTGCATCTCTTTTCTCCTTTGCACTTCTAAACACTGAATCTCTTTTTCTTTCTATGTCTCAGTCTCTTTTTGTAGTATAGCCTACCATTTGAAAAAGTCAATCAGGCTTTTAGGTTCTGTCACTGTCTGTTCTTTTTTCCATAATTTGTGCTGGCTGTACAATCACAGGCTGGACTTCTGTTGCTGCTAGTTTGGCTGCCATTCTCCTGGTAACTACTCCTGGACTTGCTGCTGCAGAATTCATACCTTTCTCTGTGCTTCCCGGTACTAGGTCCAGTACCCACATTCAAAACTCCTGTCTTAGGGTATGCATGACTTAAATCCCACTTAGGCTGACACCATCTGTCATTGAGGCACAGGTCAGGAAACATAGAGAAAACCAAGGAGCAGTTGTAAAGTTCCACAGAACTGTTTATTTGTAGTTGCAGTAACGTAAAATAAAATAAACCTGTTCAGAATAACTATGTACAGAAGCAAAATAAAATATTTCTAGTAAAAATCTCTCTTGTTCTTCCAAAATAAAAAAAAACTCTCTCTTTCTGCAATTGCAGCTTAGCTATTTTATAAAGCTTTCCAACCCCCATCTTTAGCAAGCATCCTGTTCTTGCAAAAAAAAAAGTCCCGTTCTCATAAATTTTGGGCAAGATATGCTAAAACAGTGAGCTTCCTGAAGCCCATCCAGCCTTTGCAAAAGGCTCAGGCATTTGCACCCAAGTAACCTCTAGTTTTCTACAATTAATGTCAAGATACAATTAATATATATTTCAGCAGTAATACTAAATATTATCTAAACAAAAGTAATCCCATTATCAGTTTCATTCCATACAGTAACTTGTATATATTTGTATGACTGTGGGTGGAGCCAACAGGAGTATTGCATGTATAAAAGGAGTGATGTCATGTTTTCTGTCCATGGAACTGACTGAAGGTGTAAATAGTCTCCTTCACTTTACCCTCCTCCAAGCAATGTTTTCCACCCTCAATGGTTGCAGGGTACTATTTTCTTTCTCAGTGGATGGTACAAGAACTGGAACCTGAGTAGTGGGAGACAGCATTAGTTTTTTTTTTAGTAAGATCCACCTCTGCCTCCACCCCAAACTTGTTTCTGATTCATGTGGGAGGGGTATGAGATAGCTCTAGCATGCTGTAATGAGATACAGTAGTTTGGAACCTTATCAACCAACAGACATGCCTTGGCAGTGGAGAACAGAAGAGATTTAGGGCCAGATATTCAAAACTTTGCCCCGGGGCAAAATTAGCACTGCCTGGTGGGCAAACAGTGCCCAGAGCAAAAACCTAGCTATATTCAAAATGAATAGCCCGGTGCAAAACCAGCTGAATATAGCAAGCAAAGGAAGCCGGGCAAACAGGCCCAGGAGTGCAGGGCAAACATTGCCCAGGATTAAGACAGCACTGAATATAGCAGAAAAGACAGCACTGAATATAGCAGTCAGACAGAGGCAGTGCAAACACCCACAGAAACAAAGTGTCAGAGGTGTAAGCAGCTGTCCAGGAACACAGGAAAGCAGAACAGCCCAGCCAGACACAACTGCAGTACTAGTGAAAGGAATGGAATAACCTAGAACCACAAGTGAAATCAGAACACCACAGAACACTGTCAAATCCCAAGTCCACCCCAAAAAGACACAGGACACAGGAATGTCAAGCATAAAAAAGTATAATGCAAAACGTGAACATCTAAGGCACAAAGGCAACATGAATATATATACAGAAAAACAAATCAAAACATAGCAGAACACCGTTCGTAAAATTGGGGTGCAAGAAAAACATAATGAAAGGGAAAAGGGCAGGCATAACAAAGGAATTGAAAACAATGGGGAAAACAACAGTAACAGTGCAAACAGGCAAACGGTAAATATAGCAACAGAACAATGGGGTAAGAATGCGGTTGTGAGAGGGATGTGGAAATAGGAAGCAATGGAGGGGAACAGGATGGCAGATACAGGGCTAGGGACACTGGGCCAGGGACAGGAAGCAGGCTAATGTAAAAAGTATGCAGGGGTTAGGTGTGGGCAGGCGCTGGCAGACGTGCCTCCAGGATGGCCGCAACACGCCTTGTCTCCGAAATCAAGACAGCTTGCTGTTCAATTAGTATACGCTGTTGGCGCACCACCCTCCTTAACAGCTCCTCCATGCCTTCACCCTCTTCTGGACAGGTGGCCCTCAGTGATGACCGACGTGGACCTACAGGAGAAAGGGGGACCACATCAGGGCATGACAGTGACACAAAGGTGCCATGTACCACCACACGGTGGACAGCATGCCCCAACAACCATGCCCATGTGCTAGTATGTAACAAACCACAACACACACTAACATGTGCCTGCAGGACAAGGCAGTACATAACAGGCAGCATGCAACACCCCAGTGTACATTGACATGCATGGATGTATGCTGAGAAACCCAACAACATGGAGGCCAGCCAGCACAGTGGTGAGCAGACTGTAACAGTACAAACAGACAGCCACCTCCAGAGATGTGAACAACAAGTGGACACTGACTGATATGCACATGGGATGACACATGGTGGGACATGCTGCCCATGGTCACACAGTTATGATACAAAATACAGATGACACCAGCTGGAGAAATTGCCACAGCCCCAACCACATGTGTAACCACACATGCCTGTCATGTACACCCCCAACAGTGGCCCACCCTCACTGCTGCCCTCCACAAGAACTGTAGACACCCAGCCAAACTGCCACCCATGATGCCATAACACAGCAGCTGTACAAATGATGACAGGAAACCCTGAACAGGTGGGTGGATGACTGACATAAGTGTGCAATAGTGGCAAGTGACACAGATAGAGACTCAACAATGACCACAGAGAACAATGACACTGGCATTAGAACAGTAGGGACTGCAGGACAGGTAACCAAGCAGTACACAACCAGGGAAGTGCCATGCCCAGCCACACCACTTGCTGCAACAGAAGGTGAGGGGCCCACAGTGGTGTAGAGAATGGCACAGTGCCGTGACACCACCCATGCAAGAAGACACACACATGTGAAACACAGACACTGGGCATGGTCCACCAGTGGCACTGCAGTGGTAGGCCAAAGGCATGCACAGAACAGTGTCACCCTGGTGGTCAAGGCATGGCGAGGCACACACACACCTGTGGGAGCAGCATCTGCCATAGGGGCTGACAACCAGCACACCATGCTACCACAGAACAACTCCTGCAGCACACCTGCATAACATGTGCACAAACACCGTGCACAACAGGGACAGAGGGACAGCACCCTCTTAGGGACAATGGGCCCCACATCAAGAGCATGAGCCCACAGGCAGGGGTGTAGCCAGGAGGCCACAACTGCACAATGTGGACACTGACACCCCTCCCACTGTTAGGTGGGCTACCACCGAGTGTAGCATGAAACATACCACTGTACACCATGACTGTGTTGGGCCAGCCGCCAGTGGCCTGCAAGATACAATTCATGAAAGCCAAGACACCCCATACAAGGCCACAACCTGTACAGTTGTAATGGCCATGGGATACACAGACAGTCATAGTGAACAACCCCCTAGCGTACACCACAATGAATGAAACACAGAAAGTGTACAACATTGCCTTTGTTAGGTGTCAGACATTGAGTAGCAGTTCAATGGCCATTGGCCAACCCCCACCAGACATCAAACTGCCCACCATTGAGTGCTTGGAGGATGCCTGCCAACACACATGCCGCAACAGGCACATATGCAATGTACAGCCACACAGAGCCGTGTGGCACCACAGTCTCAAGGACCCCTCCACCACAACCCCCTGCATGTCCACCATGGAGGTCGGACAGGGACACACTATAACATACCTGTGTCCACCCACCATGACAGTACACTGCCAGGGAAATGCTTGCACCACATGACACAGTATCCTCTGCATGCCATGGCCTGCATAGCCCTGAATGTACCACAACATGTCCTGCACAGATACTGACATGTTATCATTGTACTGTAAATGACACATGCCATGAGAGGTGGAGTACACTGTTGCCATGGCAGACAGGCCAACATCAGCAGCAGCAACAGGTGGCACGACAGGTCAACCCCAGTAATGTACCACAGCCATGCAGAGACACGCATCATCCCCCCACAATGGTGGGCATAACAGCAACATGATGCACATGGCAGTACAAGGCTTCTATCAGTACACATAGCGGCAATGGCAACAATACGTAAAACACACAGCGAGCCATGTCTCAGGCCTGCAGCAGCAGGCAAGGCAATGGAGAAGGGGACAATGGAAATGCACACAGCCATCCCACATGTGGCCTGGATTACCCAGCCAACTGGGCCAAGACACCGACACAGCACTGTAGTACAGGGGTGTAGCCAGACATTCACATGTTCTACACACAATCCCCAACAGGCCGCTCCTTATAAATGCTGTACTCAGCAACTCCAAATGGTACACCCTTCCAAAAGGTATGATGTCTGTCAGATAATTCCCTACTCTAATGAGGTTGTACATGTATCAGTTTCCTACACAACAGCATTTCAAACGGGGCCACACCCCAGTGGCCTACAGTGACCCACAATGTCTGGTGTACCTAGGAACAGTTGACAGACATGCAGTACACCAAAGTGTACACAAATGTGTACAGTGAGTATGCCTACATACACACTTGCTCAACTGCCTGCCCTGTAAAGCCAGACTCATAGTGGAAAAGCATAACATCACACAGTACTCACGCAAAACACCACTGTCACCATCAGTGCTCTCCACTGCACGCTGTGCCATTGGAGGCACCCTGCGCCTGTCAGTTGATGGCCCCTTTCCGGCCTGTGTCACGTCCCTCCTGCCTGTGGTTTGTCCTCGGCGCTCTGCAGTGAGAAGAGGGTACAGCAGCGTCACTACAATATCAGCCACCACGGTATGCTAAAGACCACCCTGTACCCCAGTGGTGCAGCACAACACACGCAGTGGCAGACGGGTGCAGTGCACCACCAAAGCCATGCCAAGCATGACAGGGGTCCATGCACACTGTCTACCCTGTCCACACAGTACACACCGAATGGATTGGTGGACTCCATGAGCAACATGTGTAGCTCAGCAACACCCATGCACATAAGCACACCACGTAACACACTGCCCCACCACCCATGCCAGCAGTGGTGCTACAGTCATCTCTTACCTGGCACAGGCACAGTCCCCTCGTGAACCATGGCCCTGCAGCGTTCAAACAGTGGTCGCTGCCTGTGCCTGATGTCGACATAACGATGGCGCCACTTTCACCATCACGTGGAATACCTGTGATGGCACTTAGTCGATGGGCAATGGAAGCCCAGACCTGCGTATGGGGCAAGTCACCCTCCCACACAGGTCCAAATAGGCGGCGATGGCGCCTCTCCATCAGCTTCACCAGGTTGGCCATCTCAACCTCATCCCACCGCCTGTCACGGCCCACCACTGCCCTTTGCCTACGTCTCACAGACATTGGTGCTTAGAAAGGGGGCAAATAATCACGGTAAACAGTGAAACAAGGACTGTGCATACACCCTGACACCCCCTAGAACTGAAGTCTAGCACCGCGCTGACGTATGCCATGGCGCGCGCCAGCAGTAAGTGTTTGCAATGCGCGCCGTGACCCTACCATGACCTGGGCGTGCAGTGCATGCGTGTAGCACCGCGCTAAAGCTGGTTAGTGCAGTGCTAGACCGCGCTATGACAGCGCGGACAAGGGGAACCATGAGCATGCGTACTGCACATAGCGCGGCGCTGACCCTCAAATAGCGCTGCTGTGCTAGCGCGGGGCTATTCAGAGCCATATTCAATGGCTGTATGCAAATGAGGGTACTAGTGTATGCATGGGGCAAACCGTGTGATTAGCATATCATTATGCGCTCATTTGCATGACTAACAGGCAGGATTGCCTGGCTGGGCTATAAAAGGGCAAGCAGTGCACCACCAGTGTTGTGTTGTGGAACTGCGGGGAATACAGCAGTGAACAACATGGAGAGAGACATGCAACAGGGGGATGGGCAGCGAGGAGCCAGGTATGTATCAAGGGTGTAGACAGGCATACTCAGTGTACACATTTGTGTCCAGTTTGGTTGACTGCCTGTCACAAACCATAGGCCACTCGGTTACAATTATCAATCTAATCTGTAGTATTTGGGTTAGTGTTGGCCACTGAGGACTGTGTGATGCATGTATGATCTCTTTAGAGTGTAGAGGAATCATCTGACAACTTGTTTGGAAGGGGGTGCCATTTGGATAGGATGTGTACATTATGTAATGGGGGAACGGTTGGAGACTGTGTACAAAATGGATATATATGGCTACACTCCTGGTATGTATGACCACCGTGGGACCATAAACATCCACTGCATTGTGCACATACCCCTGCAGTTAACTGTGCCATGTGCCAATGCATGCACAGTGTCTGCAAGCCAGGTGCACTGGTGCTTGTACCATGACAGTGCACCGTCTTGTCTTCCTGGATGTGTGGTGTGATGGCCTCTGCCCCCACCCGGATGTACACAGTGTACCAGCAATGTGCGCTCCCATGCCACAAAACAGTCATGGGGGTTCATGGCACACACAATCCACAGCAGTGCACATGTGTGTACACCACTCCAGATACAGGACAGACAGTGGCAATGTGGGCATGTGCACCGTACAGGCACATGCAGCAATCTGATATGTCCATGTGGCCTGTAGCACTGAGGGGATAATATCGTGATGTCCACTGTGTGATGCAGTGCAGCACTGACACAGCCACTGACACCTGTCCACTCTTTATTATCCCATAGGTGTGCAGGCTCAACAGGAGCGCAGCCGTGCACATAAATTCTCCCAAGATGAGCTGAACACCCTGGCACATGAGGTGAAAGAAAGAGAAGATGTGTTAGGCACACACAAGGCCACCGATGCTGTTGTGCGGCAGGCTTGGGAGGAGGTGACTGCAGCGGTGAATGCGGTTGGTGGTCGTGGGAGATCAACTGAGGCAGTCTGGAAACATTGGAATGACCTCCTGTGGTGTGCAAAGGAGGAGGAGGCACACCACCACAGAGACAGGACCAGGACTGGTGGTGGTCAGCAGGAACACCAGCAGTGTGTGCAGGAGCCACACATGGCGGTGGTGGCCTCGACACTGTGGATGGTGGCAGTGACAGGTGTGCCAGGTGGTGGTTGTGAGATGACCCTCGCACTTCCAAGGCCAGGTCTGTATTCACATGTGTAACCCCTGTATGTGGTGCAGGCAAGGGTGCATGGTCCTGCTTTTGGTGTCCTGCACAGGGTGCACTGTATCCTGCTGAAATGATTCCTGGCATGGTCAAGGTCACTGTGGGGTGGGTGGGTGGGTGCATGTTGTCACAGGCTTGTGTGAGGTGGGTACCTGTCCTGAGGGCTGCATGGTGTGGTGGTGGTGGTGGTAGTGGTGGTATTTTGCCACAGTGTCCATGGATGGGTGACTGACCCTGTCCCTATTCTCTCCACAGCACTCTCGGACAGGCCTGCACCACCACAGCATGATCCACAGATGTCCAGCCAGGTTCCCGAGGTTGCGGAGGAGTTTGATGACGATCGGCCAACAACATCTGGACTTTGTCTATCTCAGGGCCGCATGGGCCCAATGCATGTTGGGCATACCCATGGACAGGGCATGCAACTGCCTGGGAAGGGGGGTCACACCTCACTAGGGGTGTTAGGGTACAGTGGGCACCTGGATGTTGCCCCAACTGAGAGTGATGGGGTGGGAGAGGTACTGCTGGTCACTGTCACCAGTGTGGATGACAGTGATGTCTGTATATTCCCGGCAACTGGCCATTCCTGTGCCAGGGAATGTAGGGGTGGGGCTTGCTGAAGGCCATGGAACAGGTCAGGGTGGTTCCCTAGGTGTCAGCAGTGTGGCTGAACACACAGTGGTGGGTGGTGTTGCAGGACAGCAGGGCGTGCATTGTCAGACACATGCTGGGGTTACAGTCCATATGGTGCCACAACCCACTGTCACTCATAGTCAGCAGCCGGATGTAGCAGTTGGTGCATTGCCACAGGCACCACTGCCAGCTGCTGCTGTGGGTCCTGTGCCTCTGGTACAAGAAGGCCATGGTGCCCAGCCACTCCTGCAGGCTGCTGTCACCTCACAGCAGGAGGCCCATCTGGACCTGCATGCCATGCGGTGTGAGCTGCGAAATGAGCTGGGTCAGATACGGGAGGCAATAACAGTGGGCTTTGCACGTGCTGAGCAGCAGGCAGAGGACAGGTTTGGCTGCCTGGTGGGTGCCATAGACTGTGGCTTCTCTGGGTTGACTGCTGCAGTGGTGGCAATTGGTGATGTCATACATGGTGTGCCTGTTGGTCGGCAACATGGGTTTGTTGGCCGTGGTGCAGATGGCAGAGGGGCACACAGGCAGGCACACCGTGGGCGCAGGGCTGCCACTGGTACCAGTTCCGATCCATCACACACTCCACCTGCAACCCAGCGGCGCCGTGGCCGTCCATCCACCCTGTCTGCCTCCACCAACCCCCGGGGGCACAGGAGGTCAACCATGCCTGCCTCACCTTCCACTTCAGCTGTGTCCTCTGCACAGAGCACCCCAGGGTCCCTAACCCCTGGTGCGGGAGCACGCCGCATGCGTGGGTGTCGTCGCCGGTGATGCCCACAGGCTGTCTGCTGTACTCTGCATGCATCCCCCTCATGCATGGGCAGATGTGTGCATGCACGCACACACACACACACACACACACACACACACTCCCACCAACACAGTTGCCCCTTACCCTCACGACACACATCGCACCTCCCCACCATGATTACACCATTTGTGTGTATCCCACATATGTGCTGCAATCATGGACTCACACCACATGCACACACTATTTGTGTATTACACTGGGTTTGTTTGCTGATGTGATTGTGGTTTTCACTGTTATGTTAGTCTGTGCATTAAATTGGTAATCACTTGTACTCTTTCAGGTTGTTGTGCAGTCTGTACTTACCCTCTGGTCTGTTGCAGTGTCCTGATGATGTTGTCCCGGTGATGTATGGCCCTTCGTGCCATGCGAGGGTCCCTCCTCTCAAGTTGCTCCACTATCCCCCTGACCACTGGCTCTGGCTCACTGTCATACTGTCCCTCAGGTTCAGGTGCCTGTATCCCATGGTTCATTGCCATGTTGTGCAGTATACAACAGGCTAGGAAGATACGGCATACCTTCTGAGGTGTATACTGTAGGGCACCACCTAATGTATCCAGGCATCTGAATCGCATCTTCAGGATGCCAAACACCCTCTCTATGATGTTCCTTGTTCTGGCATGTGCTTCGTTGTACAGCTCCTCAGCCACTGTGGCCGGTCGGAGTACTGGTGTGAGCAGCCAGGGTCGCAGGGGATAGGCACTGTCCCCTGTCAAAACATATATACCTGTTAGTGCTGTACTGCGATCTGTCAGCTGCTGTCCTGCACCTCTCTGTGGCCCTCCCACACCCCTTCCTGGCCTGCAATGCCTGCCCCCATCCATGCTGTTGTGTGTTTGCCTTGTGTGCTCAACTCACCAACTAGTTGTCCACTGGTATTCTGCCTTCTCAAAGGCCTGACACAGCTGAGACTGGTGCCAGATGAAGGCATCGGGGCACTGCCGGGTACTGTGCATAGACATTGCTGATGCGCCCCTGCATCGCACACCACCTGGCAGTTGATGGAGTGGTACCCTTCCTGTTTACATACACGCCACTGCCATCGCCAGGTGGTGCACGGATGGGGACATGGGTGCAGTCAATGGCACCCAGTACAGATGGTAGGTGCGCAACTCGATGGAACTGCTGCATTTTTTTCAGGCTTGCTGCCATGCTGGGGAATACCATGAATTCCCAAGCATGTGGCAGGAGGGCCTCTAGGAACCGGGTCAGGATGCGTGAGGTGGCAGACTGCGTTACCCCAATGGTGTCCCCCGTTGGTCGTTGGAATGTCCCTGTGGCAAGGAAGCACATCGCTGCAGTCACCTTCTCCTCCACTGTCATGGCATGACTGCGTCTGGTGTTTGGCTGCAGCTGCTCATGCAGGAGTTCACAGAGCTGCCTCAACATTCCCCTGTTCATCCGGTACCGGCCAATGATGTGGTCATCGGGCAGGGTCTCGAAGAAGACCCTGGGCCGGAACAGCCTGTTTGCAGCATACCATCTCCTTGGCCTGTGTTGTGGCCCATGTTGTGCCTGCTCCCTTTCCTCCTCCTCCTCCACTACAGCTGCCATCAATGGCAGGATCACTGCTACTGGCACTGCACACATTCCCACTTCCTGTGCTCCCTCCTCCTCTGTGTTTTGCCCTGTGTTTAGACCAGCCTTTTATAGGCGGTAACTAAGCGCCACAGCTTAGGGGCTGCGCTTATGTATTCATGCTGGGCGCTGACCTTTGAATATCCTGCTGGCCTCTAGGCCTCCCCACCCATCCTTTTGCCCCTTGCATACATTACTGGTTTGCCCAGCGCTAATGCAGTTTGCCCGTGCTATTTGACCTTTTGAATATAGCAGACTCGCGCTAACCCTGTGCTAAACCTGTGCAAACGGTTTTTGCCCGGTGCAAAGCTTTGAATATCTGGCCCCTAATGCCTTCAAATTGACTTAAACATCCTTTGGAACAAATGATTATCAGGGCCACCTGGGACCTCAGGAGGAGATCTAGACACACATCTAGCTCCGTAAGAAAATTTTCATTTTTTTTTGTGGGGGCTGTAGGATTCAAACTTAGATCTAACTGCCCAGATCATCAATGCTATAAAATGCTGTAATTAACAGACTCTAGCTCTTTTCTTACAGAATCCCCACTCAGTAAGATTTCAAGTATTTGCTAAATTGTAAATGTAGATATCAGCATTCTGTTAGTAGTTAGTGCTGATTGTGGTCTATGACAAGATCATTTTTTTACAAATGAAGTGTATGGTAGTGTAACCCCCTTGTTACCCAGGTTTACTAGAATCCCAGTAAGGCCTAGTGGTAGGCAGGGAAGGCAGCTTGTGAAACTCCAGTTAAATGGGTTTCACACTGTCTCACTCTGTTCTCAGTCACAGCTGAGACTGAGAGATGACATCACCACAGAACTGTCACAGCTGCATGAGCTACACTGGAGTGCTGCAGCAGCAGGGAGTGAGATAGAATGTTGGGAGTTTTCAAAGTCAGTCTTCTGTTTTGTTTTGAAGAAGAAGGAAGTGTCTTTTGTTTACCTTCTGTGTGAGAAGGTCAGTGTCCAGTTTTAAGTGGTGGAGACCGCTGTCCAGGTCTCAGTGCCCCCCTCCCTCTGGGGGGGGGAGTAAAACATCCCTCTGTGGATTCCAGGGGCAATCCTCTGATTTCTACTACAGGAAGAAAGCTGCCTTTTACAGTTTCTGTTTTGGTCTGATAACAGTGAAAGAAGTTGTACGCCGCTGTGGGCACCTGAAAGGTGGAGTGTTTTGCTCTATTTTGAAAGGGCAAACAATATGTTTCTTCAGTTTGGAAAATATGAAGAAAGCTAGGATGTGAACTACTATTTGGGAGGCCTATTGTACTAGGATGAACAAATGGAGAAGGTTTAAAATTTGAAGTCTTTATGGATTCAAGTAATGTTGTAGAGGGGGTGCTACAGGTCATCCACTGTTTAATCTACATTTTGAAGTTTTAGTTTCTGTTTGTCCAGAGAAATGGCCGGGTATGAGCTGTGGGAGCTGGAGGTGGGAACACCCCTCATCTTTAGTAACCAGGTCCACCTCGACGGATTTCTGCTGTGATTGCTACTTGCCTCATGCGCCTGGCCAGTGATGAGGCAGGTACCCAGACGTGGGTCGCAAATTGGAAAATCTCTCTAGGAGTCACAGACTCTAAGTGGTGTGGGGAGCCACAATGTGGGAAAATAATTATCCTTGTTTGATGGGAGCCACAACAAGTAAATTGGGTTCATTCTTTAAATGGACCGTCAGTCAAGTGGCCGGCAGGGAAGCTGGGCCAGTCGGGCTGTGTATCTAAAGTGCATGCAAGTCCGGGCTGAGTGCCTGGTGGGTCCAGAGCCTGAAATTAGTAGAAATGGATCCATTCTTTAAGTGTACCACCTGGTAGTCTCCAATCTGCATTATCAGTATACTTAGTTCCTTGACGGTCCATCTATGCTTTGTTGTGTTCAGCTAGTTATGAATAAAAGCCACACTGAAAAATCCCAATCCTGGTTCTAGACATTAAAGTTTTTGCTTCCTGTGTTTGGATTTACTTGGGTGCCCCTGTGCAGAGTAGCCAAACCTAGGTCCCCTTGTGCCAGGTAACCTCATCCTCCCCAAACCCAGGTCCCCACCAGGTTTTGCTGCCAATGCCAACAGCATGCCACCTGTCATTTTAGTAAAAAGGCAGGGGTGAGGGGTTACAAAAATGGAGGCACCGCTTTGGATTTGTTCAGGAAGGAAGGTGCTTGAGCAAGAGGCTAGCATTTTGGCTATCTGGCAGTGGGTAACCCAAAAAGCTGAAGCAATTTCCCTAGTGTGTTGCTGAGTGCTGTGAATCTTGTGCTGCTGTTTAGAAAATGCAAACCATTTACCAAGGAGCTGTAAAGCCAAAGAGTGTGCCCTTGTCCTGCATAAAAAATGTTTACAGCATTATTGTCAGCTTTTAAAATGAATTCTGTGAAGAAAAGTGTGGAAAACTAGGGGTAGCAACAGATAAATTCTGTCACACCCAATCTCGTCATTGACCAGGTGCAGTCCTATAAATATCTTGGTATAACCTTTGACCCTGCACTTTCATTCCATGGACATATATCTGCCCTAAATTCTGTCGCCAACTCACGGCTAGGCATTCTTTACCGGCACAAAAAATGCCTCCCTCCTGATGCCCTCCACCTGGCTGTCACCTCCTCTGTCATGTCTCTCATTGACTATGGACTTCCGGTCTATGGCTCAGCAGATCAGACTGCCCTCAACAAGGTTCGTCTCACAGTAAATAAGGCCTGCAGACTTATCACTGGTGCTCCCAGACTCACTCACACATGTGAGCTGTACACCCTGGCTACCCTACTCAACCTGGAAGGCGACTCATGTATCAGACATGCCAGCTCACCTTTAAACCCTGCATGGCCCTATCCCCCATAGGCCTATCCACCTCCATTCACCGTGCTGCACCGACCCTGATGCCACAGGCTCATAAAGAGCTACCCTAGTTCTTCGAGAGCCAGGACCTACAAGGTCAGAGGGCATTCTCACGTGCGCCCCACTGGTATAACTCCCTCCCTGCCAGTGTCTCAAACTCTCTAACCTTAGCTTGCTTTAAGCCCAGGCTCAGAAACTTCCTGCTTAGCTCTCGCAAATGCAACTGCCGCTAGCCTAGTGTAAAAAAAAAAAAATATATATATATATATACTCTGTTTGACAGTGCTCACTGAGCGGCTCCCCCCCTTCCTTTCCCTACTTATTCCTCCTCCCCTATCTCCCTCCCTTCTACCCCCACCAGCTCTCCCCCGACCATAAGTTTTGCACCTTTTGTTATCTTTTGCTCATTGGAGATTGTACTCTATTGTAACAAAACTGTAATTGAACTGTAACTTTTTTTGTTTGTAAGTACTGTGTCCCTTGTACTACTGTTCTGATGTCCTCTTTGTGATGAGGTACCTTTGTAAATGAGCCTCTGGCTCAAAGGTTTCTAAACTGATGTTTAACTAAATAAATAAATAAATAAATTGTGTCCTGGATGTTTAAAATGCTTTTAAAGTGAATTCTGTGAAGGAAAGTGTGGAAGACTAGGGGTATCAACAGAGAAATTATGCCCTGGACGTTGGAAATGCTTTCTGTGTCAAGAGAGGGACTGCAGAGTTAATGGCAATGTTACATGGTTGAAATGGGCTCCTGCTGTGGAGTCAGTTAAAAAAAAATGCATTCTACAGTTTAAATTTGCCTGCTCGACGATCACCATGAGGGGAGGAGCCCTCGCGAGGAAGAAGAGGCTCATTTGCATGGCATTGTGTGGTTGGTCAGATTGCCATTAGTCCTGCCCCTCAGCCAGCTCTTCTGAGACTGCCTCAGCATTCAAGAGGGAGACGGAGAGTAGTGCATATACTGGCAGTGGAGGAGCATCGCGAAGTATTCAAAGCGCTGTAAACATTCAAAAAGTGACTTTTAAGTTTAAAATCAGGCTCAACCCACAAATCGATCATGGAAATAGTGAATTTGGAGGTTAAAATGATGATCGCGGGGACTGCCTGTCCGTTTGCATTCAGAGGCCTTCAAAATCTGGCTGCAGGCCATTTTATCCCATCGCAGCAAGTTGCTACTGATCACAATAAGTAAACAATTCAAAAACTGCTCAATCAGTGATTTTCAGTAATGCCATATAAAATGTGTATGCAACAGTGTAGTCACTTTGCAAGTAACAACTGTGTGAAGTCCTGCCAGCAAGTGCAAGTCTGTAAAGCCATTAAATGTGTGCATGGAAGTAAAATAGCCTCAGTTTAAAGTTTGCAGCCAGAGAGAGACTGTGGGTTGTAGTAAAATGCAACACTAGTAGAAGCAGGCAATCCTGTGCTGAAACCTGAAGTTTTAAGGGACTGTAAATAAAATGAATGTTACCAGCTTGTGTAAAGTCCAAGGAAAATCCTATAAATGTGTGTGAAGTCAAAACAGAGCAAGTTGTGCAGTATGAGTAAAAGTTTTCAGTAGCTGGTGTAAATCAGGTGCGCAGTGGCTTGACCCAGATTCTAAATGTTGATGCACAGGTGTGCTGCTGCCACCATTACAGGGTGGGGAAGTATTGTAAACACAGCAGCAGAAGAGCCATTTTAAAGCTACAGAGTATGTTCATTAAAGTGAGACTTTCAGTTACAGCGAACTTTTGTTTGTTTTCTGCAGTTATGGCCTCAGGACAGCTCGTTACCCGGATCATGCCCGGGTTACAGTAACAGCAGCAGTAAATAGACTGAGAAATATTGAAAAGTGGTGCTATGGAGGGCAACTACCTCCAGATGTGGCAATTCCTAATTTTCCAGTGCGTGTATGCCAAATATGCTTGAGTGCTGGAAGGGATGTCTTCATGATTCCTCACTGTGCTGGATGCCTTCAAAACTATGGCTTGTATAAAGCACCTCCAATTTGTTTGGCTCCCACATGGACATGAAAAATTCAGGAATCTGCAGTTGGCAGCACACAGCATCAGGCGGATCCTGTGGAAGAAGGTCCCTCAGGGGAGTGTGGCACAAAGCTAGAGGGTGCAGAATTAGAGACTAAACCTGAAGTTGAAGGTTTGGATGCTGGACCTCAGAAAGAAAGTTCAGATAAAGCATCAATAAACCCCTGGGTGGGGGGAGCCTAGCCCAAGTCTCTTAGGTGAAGATGAGATGCGGGAGGCCTTTGAATGGGAGGTGTCGACCTCAGCTCCTAGTGATGAATGGATAGTCTCAGGGGTGAGAATGACTGCTCACTCCTGGGCTCAGATCCTCAGTGAAGAAGATGAGGGGGAACCTATGTGGCCTTGTGAGAAAGGAATGGGTACACAGCCTCAAGATCTTGCCTCGGAGGAATATGTTGAAGAAGGTGGTGATGTCACTGCCCTGGCTTTACAAGAAGAACTAGTCAGGGATCCATTTTTAATTTCTTTGAGGATGCGAAGCTGGCAGAACCAGGACTGGCCACCCCCAAGCCAGGCCAGCGGTCTTAGATTGACCAAAGCAAGTAAAGAGGAGAGACTGGTTCATAGAAAGGCAAATGAAATCTGTGGTATGACCTTTCCTACCTTTCCTCGGAGAGTCTGGGAGGAGATTGAGGACTGCAGGAAATCCTGGATCTGGGATGAAGCAATGAAATATGTGCATCCTGGGGCCAACCAGCATGTAAAAAATAGACTGTTCCACAAAAAGTATACACAGTGGAAGAGAGGCAGGACACTGTTTATGGACAGAATGAGAATAGTGGACAGAGAGGGATGTGAAATCTCCCACTGTGTGAATTATGTGCACCCAGATGAGGTAATAATTCAAGCCCCTGACCCTCGGTACTATTGGCCTCAGTATAAGGACCTCCCCATAATTAAGCCTGTGCCTACAAAATGGAGAGTTGAGCAGTAGTAGTCAATACTGCCACACCAGACTGTGAAGTTCCCTTATTGATCCGCCAACATGAATAACCAAGGACTCAGGTGCTCCACATTCATCAGTCTACAGTGTACTGTCCTGTTCAGCAACCATCTATTGGCCCACCAGATGACTTCAGATCCAGAGAGGACACCAGCCCAGCTGTTTCCTGTTCATCGCCTGGTAATTGGATGACGTTGGACCAGCTGTTTTTCTTTTTGTTCCTGTTCTAAGGTTCCTTCCCCATTGATGACATCATCCCAGCTGTTTTCAGATGTGCCTTCCTGTGGTTCCCGGAAGATGTCCACCTAGCTGTAGCAGAAGAAATGCTGCCAGGGAGAGTATTGGCCCGTGGACCAGGTTAGTGCAGTTTGTATACTACAAATGGCTGGTAGGTCCAAAACCCTTTTCTATCTTTATGACATTGCAGTACACACCCTACACTACAGACTTCAAAAATGTGTGAACTGTCCGCAAAGACTCTCCCCTTCAGGACTTTAGCCTTTTAGAACTGTGCTTCACGGGGCTCCGGCCCAGGAGAGACTCTTTATTGGACTAGCCTTCAGGCCTTGTGGTCACTAGTTGGGACTTTTAGGGCACTCCATCCCCCCAAATGTATATTGTAAATAATGTCATTATTGTACTCTAATGTAAATACTGTTTTTCTACCGTTTTCTAAAAATCTTTTTGGGATTGTTCAGTGTTTTTGTATGGTAGGGTTTTAGGTAGACTGTGTATGCAGATTAGGAGTGTGTTTTGTTTTATCTTTTTCTTACAGGTGTTCCTGGGAAGAGAGAAGAGAAGACAAGAAGAGGAGGAGGGGCTCATCAGAGTTCCTCGTCAGTGCTTTATTGTGTAGAATCTAAAGTACTGTGTTGTTATTGTTATGGTTGTTACTGTATTAACCCTTTTCCTTCCACAGGTGTGGTTGTGGGGGTAGGGAGGAGGCAGAAATTGGTATTTTAATGGTGGTGGTTGCAAGTTGCCCTAGGTTGGGGAGGTCCCTGGGTTTGGTTTTTGTTTTGGGATGTTATGTTAGAGGCAGATGGGTTTTCCCCTAGAGGGTTGGGGGGATAGACAGGTTGTGGTCCTCAGTGGCCATAGGGACTGCAGTGCTGATCTATCAGGGCTATGCTCTGGACAGTTCTACCAGAGCCACTAGGTGTCCATAGTAAGTGGATAGAGTAGAGGCTAAGATGTCAGCTACAGGCCTTTAGGCCCTTAGTGTTGCCTGCCTGTGCTTGCACATGGTAGGAAGGGGGCCTGATCACCCCCCCTCCGCAGGTAGCATATAGGGTGGGATGGCATAAGGCCGGGTGCCTAATGACTGGGGACAGTCATTTTCCTCATCAAGTGCAAGTGTAACCCCTTTGTTACCCGGGGTTACTAGAATCCCAGTAAGACCTAGTGGTAGGCAGGGAAGGCAGCTTGTGAAACTCCAGTTAAATGGGTTTCACACTGTCTCACTCTGTTCTTAGTCTCAGCTGAGACCGAGAGATGACATCACCATAGAACTGTCGCAGCTGCATAAACCACATTGGAATCTGCAGCACAGGGAGTGAGATAGAACATTGGGAGTTTTCAAAGTCAGTCTTCTGTTTTGTTTTGAAGAAGAAGGAAGTGTCTTTTGTTTACCTTCTGTGTGAGAAGGTCAGTGTCCAGTTTTAAGTGGTGGAGACCACTGTCCAGGTCTCAGTGCACCCCTCCCTCTGGGAGGGGAGTAAAACATCCCTCTGTGGATTCCAGGGGCAATCCCCTGATTTCTACTACAGGAAGAAAGCTGCCTTTTTACAGTTTCTGTTTTGGTCTGATAACAGTGAAAGAAGTTGTACTTTGCCTGTGGGGCACCTGCAACGAAAGGGTGAGTGTTTTGCTCTATTTTGAAAGGGCAAACAATATGTTTCTTCAGTTTGGAAAATGTGAAGAAAGCTAGGATGTGAACTACTATTTGGGAGGCCTATTGTACTAGGATGAACAAATGGAGTAGGTTCAAAATTTGAAGTCTTTATAGGTTCAAGTAATGTTGTAGAGGGGGTGCTACAGGTCATCCACTGTTTAATCTACATTTTGAAGTTTTAGTTTCTGTTTGTCCAGAGAAATGGCCGGGTATGAGCTGTGGGAGCTGGAGGTGGGAACACCCCATATCTTTAGTAACCAGGTCCACCTCGACGGATTTCTGCTGTGATTGCTACTTGCCTCATGCGCCTGGCCAGTGATGAGGTCGGTACCCAGACGTGGGTTGCAAATTGGAAAATCTCTCTAGGAGTCGCAGACTCTAAGTGGTGTGGGGAGCCACAACTTGGGAAAATAATTATCCTTGTTTGATGGGAGTCAGAAGGAAGTAAGATGACAAATCTCTCTAGAAGTCGCAGACTCTAAGTGGTGTGGGGAGCCACAATGTGGGAAAATAATTCTCCTTGTTTGATGGGAGCCACAACAAGTAAATTGGGTTCATTCTTTAAATGGACCATCAGTCAAGTGGCCAGCAGGGGAGCTGGGCCAGTCGGGCTGTGTATCCAAAGCGCATGCAAGTCCGGGCTGAGTGCCTGGTGGGTCCAGAGCCTGAAATTAGTAGAAATGGGTTCATTCTTTAAGTGTACAGCCTGGTAGTCTCCAATCTGCATTATCAGTATACGTAGCTCCTTGGGGGTCCATCTATGCTTTTTTGTGTTCAGCTAGTTATGAATAAAAGCCACACTGAAAAATCCCAATCCTGGTTCTGGACATTACAGTTATTGCTTCCTGTGTTCGGATTAACTTGGGTGCCCCTGTGCAGAGTAGCCAAACCTAGGTCCCCTTGTGCCAGGTAACCTCATCCTCCCTGAACCCAGGTCCCCACCAGGTATTGCTGCCAACACCAACAGCATGCCACCTGTCGTTTTAGTAAAAAGGCAAGGGTGAGGGGCTACAGTAGGAAGCTGAAAACAGACTTTGATGATAAAGTGTGTGTTTTTTTTCTTTTAAGTTGAGATGTATTAGAAAACTTCAAACAAGAAAATAATTGGCGATTTTAAAACCTTTTCTGATCAGAGCTGACATAAAAAAAATTGTAACTATTTTTTTGCTTTATCATGGACACTAGAAATAGGATGCCACCATTCACTCCATTAAACCTGTTTTTCAGTTTTTTATAACATTCCTGCCAAGATAATCTTCCCAGAATGCAATACATATGTTATGTAGAGTGTTTTGATATGTATGTTAAGTCTTAGTGTGTCCTTCCCTGTCTGTTATTAGAAGTTTTTCCTAAATTGCCTGCTAGCTGTATGGTAGTTTTACAACCTCTGGGGAGCTCCATAACAAATAATTTTATTAGCTTTCTTTCTCCTACAATGCCCCCTGTCTCATGTGACAGTGATGTAGACATGCCCTTAGATTTAGCAACTGCAGAGCCTTGTAACTGTTCTTATCCAGGGAGCACAAATGTCAATAGTTAGTTTAACAGATACCTGAAAGCTATGTAACTGGAGTTTCTGTAAGAAAACAGCTGCTAAATAGCTCTAATTCATTATTTGTGTTTTTGATGTTAAAACACTCCAGCTAGCTAGACCTGATGCACAGAGAAAACAAAAATAGTGAATTAGAACTATTTAGTAGCTGTTGTCTTACAGAAACCCCAGTTAGATTGCTCAAAGGTTTGTAAATCTGATATTTTTTAAATAAATAAATACATGTTTATGTTTAAGCCCATGAAGCACCCTTATCTAGTTAATGCATTCACAGTCATAGTGGCTCTGCCAGAGCTTGTTATATTAGCTGATACAGATATGCAAGGAAGAAAAACAGACAGCAAGAGAAAACAGAGACAGTGAGAGGCACAGAACTGCGAGATTGTTCGGGTTGATCAAGTACGAGGTCTCACAGGAAAATTTGGCTCTGCAACCAGACAGAGAAGAGAAAGAAAAGGACAAATCCTTTCATTTAAACACTTTCTCCAAAACAAATGGGACAGAGTTTTATTCTACCCTGTCACACTAGTGCCATTTTGACTTCGTGGTCTGGTCCCTCCCCCTCTGTGGTTTGCCATGGAATAAGACCTGCCTTTTATAGGCAGTAGCCACTGCCACGCTATGTGTCATGCAATGCGGCCTTGCACAGTGCTATCTCTCTGAATATCCCATAGTGCGTGTATGCTTGTTCCTGCCCTCTCACTTTGCCCCTTGCGTACATTAAGGGTTTGCCCTGTGCTAATGCAGTTTGCATGCACTATCCACTCCTTTGAATATTTTGGACCTGCGCAAACCCGGCTCTCTTCCTGCGCTAACGGTTTGCGTGCTGCACAATGCCTTGAATATCTGGGCATTAATGTTTTATTGAACTGTACGTGTCCTGACTTGGAACCTTTGTAAACAAGCCCTGGCTCAAAGGCATTTAATCAGAAACTGAAATAAATAAATAAATGCAATTTCTTTAGACCCCTTTCAGTATCTGTTAATTATTTCATCAGACCTATTGTCTGGAATAAGACCTGCCTTTTGGGGACTGCATGGAGGATGACAACACTAAAGCCGACATATTGAACAGGTATTTCTGTTCAGTCTTTACTGAGGAAGAGGAGGGTAATAAGTCTGAAGGGAGTACAAGGGGTGAGAATGGTGCAGAAATGGACACAAGTCCCTTTACACGAGAAAGGGTCCTAAAGGAATTGGAAGTAATAAGAGTTGATAAAGCAATGGGGCCAGATGGGGTACACCCCAGGGTCCTTAAAGAACTAAGAGAGGTGGTGGCTGAACCCCTGGCTATTCTGTTTAGCTGATCATTGGAAACCAGGGAGGTACCCAGAGACTAGAGGACAGCAGATGTAGTCCCCTTATACAAAAGTGGGAACAAAGAGGAAGCAGGGAACTACAGACCAGTGAGCCTCACCTCTGTAGTGGGGAAGACCATGGAAGCACTACTGAAGGAGAGACTGGTGGAACATCTGGTTGTCAATGGACTACAGGACCCAAGGCAGCATGGTTTCACCAGGGGGAGGTCATGTCAGACCAACCTTGTTGAATTTTTGACTGGGTGACTAGGGAGGTGGATCGGGAGGACAGTGGACATGGCCTATCTGGACTCAGCAAGGCCTTTGACACTATGCCACATAGAAGACTATTACACAAACTGGGGAATATGGGTGTGGGCAGGACAGTAGTGTGGTGGGTAGGTAACTGGCTGGTTGGCAGGACACAGAGGGTGGTGGTAAATGGCTGTCACTCCACAGAGGGAAGAGTGACCGGTGGGGTACCACAGGGATCAGTGCTGGGACCGGTCCTGTTCAACATCTTCATCAGTGACATTGTGCAGGACCTAGAAGGCAGAATTTCACTGTTCGCTGATGACAGAAAGCTCTACAACAGAGTAGACACACCAGAGGGTGTAGACAGAATGAGAAAGGACCTGCAGAAACTTGAAGAATGGTCAGGAGTTTGGCAGTTGAAATTCAATGCAAGGAAGTGCAAGACAATGCATATGGGGCACAAAAACCCTGGCACAATATATCAGTTGGGGGGTGAGGATATAGCATGCTCCAAGCAGGAAAGGGATATTGGGGTTATCATCTCTGATGACCTCAAGGTAGGGAAACAGTGTGACAAGGCAGAATCAAATAGGATGCTGGGATATATAGGCAGGGGCATCACCAGCAGGAAAAGGGAGGTCATAATTCTGCTATACAAGACACTAGTGAGGCCCCACCTGGAGTACAGTGTACAGTTCTGGAGACCATACCTACGTAACAGACATAGACAGGGTAGAGAAGGTTCAGAGGAGGGCAACAAAGATGGTGCATGGATTGCATCACAAGTCTATGAAGACAGGTTGATGGAACTGAACATGTACTCCCTGGAGGAGAGGAGGGAGAGAGGGGATATGATAGAGACATACAAGTATCTTACAGGGAGGAACAAGGTGCAGGAATACACTATTTTTAAGTGAAAAGATGTTCCAGGACTAGGGCATGGGATGAAGTTGTAGGGAGGATGATTCAGAGGAAACATGAGGAAGAAATTTCTTCACAGAACGGGTGGTGGATAAGTGGAACACCTTGCCAGAGGAAGTGGTGGGGGCTGAAACAATCACGGGATTTAAGAATGCATGGGATAGACATAAAGGAATTTTGGAGGTCAGGGGTAAGGGACAACAGACTTCTAGGAAAACATAAACTGAACTTATAAGCTCAAATGAGTAGACTGGGTGGTCCATAGGCCCTTATCTGCTGACACTGTCTATGCATCTATGTAGACAGTGTACACCAGCTTACCTAAAAGACACTGGGTGGGATATTCAGAAATGCACCAGGCAGGGGTGCAAGCCAGGTGCAGTGCAACTGGGACACACCAGGGTGTGTACTGGGTGATATTCAATGGTGCTGTGCCATGACTCAGCACCACTGAATATAGCAACGTGGCCTCCTTCATTGTGCATGGTGCAGTGGCACTGCGCCAGCGCAAATGGCAAGACAGGAGCAGGGGGATCCATTCACATATCAGGACCGTGTAGTACGGTATGGTCTGCGTGCTCATTGGTCCACGCTGTTGACCAATGGGCATACAGCTGTACTGTATGCAGTCAGTCAGCAGGTGGCCGGATGGCTTGAGGGTGGGGAGCTGCCACCCACTGCTGACCTGGGGGAAGCGGGGTGGTGGGGCTCAGTGGGCAGGTGGGAAGGGGGTACCGCTGGAACACCATGGATAATTTAAAATGTTAGTATAGCATACTTATGCCCATGATCAGGCTGGAAGCAGTCCACTGGACCACCAGGGATAAATTTTAAATGTTATTTTAGTATACTTATACTCGCGATCGGGTTGGAAGCGGTCCACTTATCCACCAGGGATATTGGACATGTTTTATCATCTACTTATGCCCACAATCAGGCATGGGGGGGGCGCGACGCCAACAGACCCGGGCTCTGGAGCTCGGGTGGCCACCCACAGCTAGTGGCTGCCGTGTTGCACCCTGCAATACAGCAGCTCACGTGTGGGTGGCCAGCCCTTGCTCCTAATTCTGTTTGACTCAACTCTGAGCACCAGTGTGTGGTGCAAGTAGGGGTTGCACCAGCATATACACCACACATCCCAGGCTGAATATCAGGATGTGTGAAATATGCATGGGCATGCACCCCGCACTTGCACCGCATACATTACTGGTGCACTCCGGCGCATCAGGATCTGCGCGGCGCAATATCCCCTTTTGAATATCGCACCGGGGCACATCAGTGAGTTGCGCATGGTGCAACACTGTTGTGCCCTGCACAACCCTTTTGAATATCCCACCCACTGGATATGTGACTGGCTGTCAATTCAAAACTGGGCTTAGCCTACAAAACTAGTCATATTCTAACCCCTTCTGTTAGGACAGCCATTGCTAGAAGAATCCTACTTCCAGCATTCTCTTATGGATCCATAATCTATACTAACGCATCCAAGGCTACTCTTCATAGGTGGGATACAACTTATAACGGTATGCAGATATGCCTCTGCATCCTCCAGACTAAGGCATCACTGCCTACTGTATTCAGACCTAAATTGTCCCTCCCCCAGTGTATATAGGTTAATTTCTTTTGGAAAACTTCTGGACAGCATACTGCGGTCCAGTATGCCAACCTAACTCACCTCCTTGCTGACCCCTCAGCCCATCTCCTATGGCCTCCAATCTTCTGACCTTTCCTAGCTTAGCATTCCTAGATGTAGAGCTACCAAAGGGAAATCAGGTTTCTCGCACATAGGTCCCTCTTACTGGAATTCTCTGCCCCTAGATGCATGCCTTGCCCCTAATCATGCTATTTTTAATAAGGGGCACTGCTCCCTCTTTACCGCACGTGTTCATTGCACCTGTTTCAACCCACCATAGATATTGGCTCCCCTTGCCTCGGTTGCTCACAGTTCCATCCCCTTTCTGTGGTGTAAACTGGCACCCTGCTCCTCAGCCTACCCAATATTCTATCCTCCCTTTTTCCCTTCCCTTTCTTCCCTCTCTCTCACTATGCTTTATCTCAGCATTATCTCTCCCCTGCCTCCTCCCTACAGCTGTCTTTTCTCAGTCTCAGCTGGACATAACGAAACTCTGTGGCACTTTTGCACCTTTTTTTTAAACTTTGGTTTATCTTCCTGACACCCCAGGTATCCTTCAGGAGTGCACACATGGATCTCCACCCTACTCCCAACCTGAACCCCCGCATTCTCTTGGATTTTCCTCTCCCGAACAACTGCAGGCTGACCAGACCCTTAGTACCATCTCCAGGGCTGATTCCGCTCCACCTCATCGGCTACCTCCTAAGTAAGAGGGGCTAACCTGTAAGTCATCGGGTCTTCTGGAGAGAGAGATCCTGGGTGCATCTGGGCCGGTGTATGGGATGTGGGAGGGTCCACTGGGACCACCGTCATCTCCCGACATGCAGGAGGTATTTTCTTTGCTTTTTTCTTCTTCCCCCCACAGAGCCCAGCCAGCAAAGCTACAGAATGCCATGGCTCTGCCCCTCCCCAGGCATTATACCATGCTGCTACACTGGCAACCCTCCAGCCACAGCCAGAGGTCACTCCCAGAGTAAGTGCATTCCCACCTCACCCCCAGGAAGAGAGAGAGAGAGAGCAGTTGGCAGACACTCAATCTCTATCCCCCCCCTGCTGACTCCCAGCGACCCCAGCTCGCTCCCAAACTTGGGTCACTGGTGTGGTACAAGGTGTGGCATCCAGCGCCTCAACCCTCAGCACCACCGGGCTGGCACTTTTGCACCTTAATAGTAAAATTACTATTACTGTTTACACATGGGCACTTACCTCCTATTGTACAATTACTCCTTACGTGTCTTAATACTATTATTGTTTTAATTTTGCTTCACTTCTGATTATAATGTATTGCTTATTTCTTGACACTGTATTCTATGTACCTGTTATCTCTCTGTGTTGTTGACCTCTCGGGTCGTGCCTGAAAATAGTCACTTTTGTGTCTAGTGCACCTACCTGGTCATCAAATAAAAATAAAATAGACAATTAAATGAAATTCCAGAAAATCGAGATCCCTGTATCCTTGCATCGTTCACTGTCAAGGATCTTTGCACAAGCCTTAAACATGAATGGGAACTAGAGACTCTGGAGATAGCATTTGGACAGAGACAAGAGAAAGAACTTTCTACAAATGTGTTTTTGGTTTATTTGACACAGGTTGTTTTAACTAAAAATTACTTTAAATTTAGGAACACATGTTATTTTCACACATGAGGGACAGTGATGCCTGCAAGTATGACACCTAGCTAACCCACCCTGTTCATGGCACTGTTTGGTTAGAGGTTTGTTCTGGAGAACAGTGAGAACCCATTTAAAGAGAAATTAATTATTTGAAAATGCTTCATTGATTACGTGACAGTAATTTGGAAGGGTAACAAAGAAGAACTAGGACACTTTCATTAATTTTTAAATGGATGCCTTAGGGGGTCTGCAATTCACCCTCACATCAAGTACAGATGCAATCCCCTTTTTAGATTTAGTCATTTACAACACTGACAAACACTTGGGCACAAGGATATACAGGAAGGGTACCGATAAAAACACTGTTCTGTATACATAGAGCTTCCACCCAAGAAAACTCATCAATAGCATTCCTTATTGCCAGTCCATAAAGGCAAAAATGAACTGTTCAAAACCAATAGACTACACAATCGGCAGCAGATCTGGTAATTGAGTTTTCAGAAACAGGTTAGCCCACAGAGGCACTGAGTGCTGCAAGAACGAGAGTGGAGGGACTTGACAGAAGATGCTCTTAGTTACAATACCAGCACATAATAAACAACTTATCTTTACTAACCACCCTAATCACCTTACCAAAGTTAGCGTGCTCCCTGATGTACTTAGTGACCACTCCCCGGTCGCATGTTGGTGGTCAAATAAAACCACTCCCAGTAAACCTAAAATCACCACCCAAAGGCACCTCAAAAAAGCTGCCCTCTCCCACCTTAGGGTGTACCTCTCCACCTGTAATTGGGAGTCTGTTCATACTGCCCAATCCTTGGACACAGCGCTCACGGCATTTATTACCATTTTCAATGCGGCCTGTGACTTATTTGCCCCCTTCTCAAAGTCGGTATTAAAATCCTGGAACACACCTTGGATTACCCAGTCCCTCCTTCATATGATGCACCATAGGGATAACCTCTGGCACAGGGCACTATCATCACAGCTGCCACATGATAGACAGCTCTACAGAGAAGCACGAAATAAATGTACAAAGGCTATACAGCAAGCCAAGGCCACATACTATCAACAAGCCTTCACTACCACATGGAGCTCTGGGAAATCATTCTGGAGCAATGTTAAGGAACTGTGTGGGAAAAACACTAACCCCGACCCTACCCAGCTCCTAGCTCAAGGCACCCTCTCACAAGACCCCACCACCATAGCCGATACCCTGAACAACACCTTCACTGACCTTAGTGATGTCCTTCCTCCAAATTTCTTTGACCCCATTTCCCGCACAGCTACCAACACACCTTGTTCTCATACACACCCTCCTTTCAGGCTGCGCATAATCTCCTGCAATGAGGCTAAAAGCTATCTCTCAAAAGCCCTGCAAAACGTGCGTTTTAGTAGTGACTCCCTTGATCTTAAAATCCTTAGACTTACGCTTACTGAGACACTACCACATCTCACCAAACTCCTCAACTTCTCTCTTTGCCGTGGCCAAATCCCTACTCTATGGAAGAAGGGTATTATCACACCTATCCTAAAAAAAGGTGATCCGACAAACCCTAGCAACTATAGACCCATTACGATCCTCCTTCCCCTCTCAAAAGCACTAGAAAGAATTGTATCCGATCAACTCACAGAATACCTTGACAGATATGGACTCCTCTGCCATGAGCAACATGGTTTCAGAAAAGGCACAGTACTACCACAGCACTACTAGATTTCACGTCCCACATTCATGAAGCACTCGATCAGGGGCTGCAGTTGGATTAATCACGTTGATTTGACTAAGGCATTTGACACTGTCAATCATGAGCTACTTCTGCATGCCCTTGCATCCCTCAATATTGCACCGATACTATCTCCTGGTTTAAAACTATCTGACTGACAGATCGCAACAGGTAAAAATTAGAAAACACTCTCCCCAAAAACGGTCCTTGCTGGTGTCCCTCAGGGTCGATACTTGCCCCTATTGTTCACTCTCTTCTAAACTCACTCCCTCAAGCCTGTAGTGGAAAGCTACTGCTTTATGCCGATGATGCGGTGTTTACTTGAAGCATACCAACCTCACCCACCTCCAAAATACCCTTCAAGGCTGCTTTGGGAGCTGGAGGGCTGGTTCACTGAACACCGGCTCTACTTAACTATGATAAAACAAAATCCATGATGTTTGCCCATCGACAAAACCCCTCAATACCGCACAACTCTCCTAACAAACATACTGGGCACCCACATTGAACAGGTCTCCTGCTTTAAATATCTTGGCATCACCCTTGACACATCCCTTACATACCATCAACATATTAAGATTCTCTCCACCTCTGTCAATACCCGTCTTGGCATCCTCTACAGACATAGACATTGCCTCCCCCCACAGGCCCTAAGGCTTGCGGTTACTAGCTCTGTCCTTTCATTAATTGACTATGGTATAACTATTTATGGCGCGGCTGACCAAACGGCACTTAACAGCATCAGAACAGCACTCAATAAAGCTTGCCGCTTGGTCACTAGCAGCTCTAGACAGACACATACCTGCTTGCTCTACTCTCAAGTGGGATGGCTTACCTTTGAAGGGAGGCTTAAATATCACACCTGTCTCCAAGCCAAAAAGATCCTTATGAAACTCACACCAGCCAAATTACACCGCCTAATCCAACTGGCCCCCAATAGGAGCACACCGAGATTGCTGGCCGGGACCACCTTCAAAGTCCCCATCTGTAGGACCTCGCTAGGACAAAGATCCTTCCGGTATCGTGCTCCCCTCTGGCTTAACAACATACCGTCTTCCATCCTACTCACCCCCACCCTAAGTCAATTCAAATCAGGGACCAAGTTTTTTCTCCTCAACTCTGTGACCTGCAAATGTTCCCCTCTATCCCTGACTGGCTGAACACAGGGCCACCTCTCCGGCTCGATCTTCTCAACCGCCAGATTTCTTTTAACCGAGCTCTGGCGCTAACCATATCCTGTGTTGTTGAACACGGTATTGTCCTGTTGGAAGCCTCTAACGCTGACCTCTACTGTGTAACCCTACGATTTCTATTTCTGACGAATAGCATTAACATATGCTATGATGTTTATCTCTGTCGTATTGTAATGTAACTGGTTTTTGTGGAATTCTTAACACTCTGTTGTTGTTATGTCCTGTCCTGAATGACGTGGAGCCTTTGCAAAGGAGTCCTTGACTCAAAGGTTGTAATTCCGAAATGTTCAATAAATAAATAAATAAAATAAAATAAAACTGGATAAAACAATTTTCCACCCCATTTATTTATTTTTTATATATTACTTCAGAGTACACATTTGAGAACAAGCTCACTTGCAAAGGTTCATCGTCAACAGAAATTGTACCCTCATCAAAGCATAGCTGGGGAAACTGGAAACATTACAAGCTATCAAGCAAGAGAAGCAATGAAATATGTACAGAGTTTACAATGATTGCAAGTCATTTCCACATGACAGTGCTTTGTCAACGCCATGCAAGGATCAGAACAGAGCTATACATGGTATTTACACTATTAGCAAGCCATTTCAGTCTGGTCTTGTATCGCACAATGCCATAGTTGTAGTTAACCAGAAGGCTGTATACTGGTTGGGTGAACTCAGTATTAGGTGCTGTTACTAATAGGTGATGTAACCAGTAGGGGAGACAGAAAGGTGGATAGCAGCAGAAGGGCTTTGTCAAGGTAGGGGAGAGTGGATGGGGGAGTGCAGCTGTTCAGTATTTGGGGACATAAGAACTATAATTTATGAATACTGGCACATTCTGAGGCTTACAGATTCAGGGGTGGAAGTGTTTAATGCAAAAAACATAGTGGTAACTAAACAAGGAAGAAATTTAAGGGGCAGATTGTCATGGGCATATCAGACATTGCCACAGTGTGAAGAAAACTTTTTAAATTCTTTGGTAAACAGTTAAGGCCCATGTGCCCGTTTTCAGGGGCAACCTGGGAGGACTAGGGATGTTCTATGACTCTCTGAGAGTTACACAGTATGCAAGTGGAGTTTGTGTGAATCAATCCAGGTTACTTTAATGTTTGAGAAATTGAACTGCAGATTCTTCCTCCCTGTGGATCAAACCATCGGCGTGGAGAGCAAAAGCAATGGCAAACCATGCAACTAACACTGCAAGCCATACTGAAACTATAGCTTACTTAGTGATTTGTTTGGCATACAAATACAGAGTTGTGCTTAGTGATTGGTTGCCAGGTGGATGACATCACCCTCTACTGGGACTACAGAAGAAAATCCAATCATCTAATAAAGTACAAGCAGAAACTCACTCTAACCTATTACAAACTATGAATGGCATCACTAAAACTCCTGCTCCTCCTACTTCGAATGTCTGGTGGGATACACCCAAACCCTGGCCCTGGTGCACTCAAGCCTACAAAAACAGTGGAAGCTGGTAGTGGTCTCTCCATTATTACCCTAAATATCTGTAGCCTCCTTCCCAAACTGGCATTTCTTCAAACTCTCGTTGGACAAATAAATCCCAATATACTAGCCATTGTGGAAACCTGACCGTCTCCCAGCCCCCCAAATCATGCGGTCTCACTTGAAGGCTACAATCTTTTCAGACACAACCAGGCAAGCAAGAAAGGTGGGGGCTGTACTATCTACATAAAGGATAACCTCTCCTGTCAACATGGCAGCTTCACCCCCACAAATACTCAGGTGCAACTTCTCCCTATCAAATTGCTCCTCGGTGCATAAAACAAAGTTCTCACAGTGGCCACAGTCTACATCCCTCTAAAAGACCACCATACCAGTATCAAGTCAGTACTTGATTTTGTAAGCCTGCAACCCCCTGAAAATGAGCTCCTCCTCCTTCTCAGGGACTTCAATATAAACTGGCTCCTACAAAGATGACATCCTAGCAGCAAACCTGGTGCAGATGGAAACCTCCCCATCCGGAAAAATGACAAAACTGGTACAAGCACCCTTATTGACTGGGTTCTCACTAATCACCCTGACCAGATAAAAAACATTAAAGTTCTCCCTGACTCTCTCAGTGACCACTCCCCAGTGTCCTGTACCTGGTCTAATAAATTTCTCAAGCTGCCCCCCAAAGTTATATCAAGTAGAGTATTTCCTCATAGGAATCTTATCAAATTAAAGACCTATCTCCTGCAACAGGACTGGTCACCAATTTTCAAAATGACTGATGTTAATACTGCACTAGAAAACTTCATCACAACCTTCAATACTGCATATGACTTGTACGCTCCAGTAAAAAAGTGTAAAATCAAAGCACTATCAAATCCATGGATTACTGCCAGACTACTTGCTAAGCTCAAGGCCCAGGACCACCTCTGAGCCATAGCCAGAGACACAGGCTCACCACATGATACCCTAAAATACAAGCAGGCATGTAACAGATGCACCACTCAAATTAGGCAAATGAAGAGCGCCTATTTCAAAAATGCCCTTGAATCCACCTGGGGTGACGGAAGAATCTTTTAGGATAACATCCAAAATATAATGGGTAAGCAATCAAAATCATCACCCACCATTATGAAAGTTGATGGATCCACCACTCCTGACCCAAAGAGTATTGCAGATGCCCTAAATAAGTTCACAGACCTCAGTGGGGTCCTCCACCCAGATTTCTTCTCAGACTTACCTGTGCCTAACCTAGTATCACAAAACACCCCTCATGACAAACCACAATTTTACTTCAAGAAAATCAAAGTGCATGAAGCCCACAAGTACATAAGAAAGGCCTGCTCCAAATCCAGAACAAGTAGTGACACCTTAGATTTAAAAATTCTGTCTCTCACCCTGGACGAAGTAATTCACCCCTTGCCAAAATTCTTAATCTGTCCCTTTGCCAAAGTCAATTTCCCAACAAATGGAAGTCTGCCAGAGTTACAACAGTGCACAAAGGGGGGGGGACAAAACCTCAACAGGAAACTATCGACCGATATTAATACTCCCTCCCCTCTCCAAAGCACTTTAACGTATAGTGGCAGATCAACTCTCTGATTACCTGGACAAGTACAATCTACTCTGTAATCAACAGCATGGCTTTAGGAAAGGATATAGTACTACAACAGCCTTACTTGACTTCTCTGGAGAAGTCCACTCAGCCCCGAACAAAGGGTGCCAAACCGATGCGGTCTTTATTGACCTCACTAAAGCTTTCGACACAGTCCATCATGGCCTACTTACCTCCTTACTGACCAGCCAAGGCCTGGCTGAAGGTCCTAGTGCTTGGTTAAAAAGTTACCTGTCCAATCGGTCACAGGCTGTAAAAATCTCTAATAAACTCTCCGACTTCAAACCAGTCCTCTCCGGTGTACCGCAGGGATCAATTCTTGGCCCACTCCTCTTTAGCCTGTTCCTTAACTCCCTCCCAGATTTCTGCCCGGAAAAAATAATCTTATACACTGATGATGCTGTAATTCTCTCTTCTCACAAGGATCCAAACTCCCTACGGAAAAGCCTGCAAATTGCCTTTTCTAGTGTTGAAAGGTGGTCTCTGGATAGTAAACTGGTGCTTAACCACAATAAAACAAAAGCCATGCTTTTCACCAATCACCAAAACAAAAATAGAAATACTCCACTCACCATACAAACCTCTGCTGGAAATACACTAGACCAAGTAAATACTTTCAAATACCTTGGCATCACTTTTGACCAAGGGCTCACCTTTGCAACTCACATTGACAACACAACGAAAACAGTGAACCAACGTCTTGGAATACTATTCCGTAACCGACAATTTCTAAACCAAGCAGCATTGAGGATAGCTATACAGAGTTCCATAATCTCTATCACTGACTATGGCCTTATTATCTATGGCTCAGCTACCACCACGGCACTAAGGCGTATCTCAATCACTCTAAATAAGGCTTGCCGGCTCCTCACGGGGGCTCAAAGACTGACACACACACATGTGAGCTTTACTATGAAACAGGCTGGTTGCAACTATCAAATCGCCTTATATATCTCACCTGCATAATGGCTAAAAAATCTGTCTCGGGACTGACTCCACTATGTATCCAAAACCTACTCCATCTGAATCCTGGCTTACGACCCTCCACCAGATCTGAACACCAGTCTTTCCTGGTTCCCAGATGCCGGACTGCACAGGGACAAAGAACATTCACATACAGGGCCCTGACATGGTTCAATGCTCCAAGTCTATGTACTCTATCCTCAACCTCACTCGGAGCTTTCAAAACCATGCTCTATGCCCACCTCACTACCACTAGCAACTGTGATTGCATTAGATAAAGACTACTACTCCTTGTGACCATCCTCACATCCAAGGCCTTCTCTTCTTGTCTAATGAGCCCTCACATACCACTACTATTCCTGTCTGCCACCCAACTCACTCCCCCCCTTCTGTCCCCTCATACTTACTCTACTGCCCACCACTTTCCCTCCTTTCTTGCCTCCTTTTGGCTCCAAATGATTGCCCTCTCCCTGGAAGTTTATTTCCAAATTGTCTATCCCTTGAAACTGTTAAAAGCATGTTTATTATGTAACTTCTAAACGTTACTGCCTTAAACTGTTAATAGCAAATTTATTATGTAACTTTTCCGTCTGGTATTACTTGTAATGTGTATTGTTTTGTTTGATGTTCTTTGTGGCGTGGAACCTTTGTAAAAGAGCCCTGGCTCAAAGGTATTAATTCCTAGACCAATAAACTAAACTAAACTAAACCACAGTGTGACGACATCATCAGCGTATCATATACAGCTGTGAACCTTATTGTGCCTGTATGTATGACAGTAAAGTATTTAAGAGGCAGGAATCCTAGGCTAACTGGTCCTAATAATAGAGACTGGGAGCCAAGTGGGAGGATGCATCATTTTGTGGTAAGCATCTCTCTTTTGCCTCTTTAATTAGAACTGTATAACCCCACATTTAGCACTGAGCTTCAGTATAGCCAAGGATATAAACTCTTTTAAAAGTGACCACTGCTTGTGTTTTGTTTAATAGCACTCCCTTATAATGAAAAAGTAAAGCAGTCATGAAGGAGATAAATATTTATAGTTTACCTTAGTATTAAGCTGACAGACAGAAAAATTAAGTGCATATACTGTTTAAGCATTTAAGGGGCAACCTTTAATAATGTGTCTGGTGGTAATGCATCACTATCATTAGAAATACCCATAAGCATTGTACATTGTGCACACAGTATGGTTAAACACTTCAGTGACAACCTACAGTAGTGTGTCTGGTGGTAATGCATCACTATCATTAGAAATACCCATAAGCATTGCACAATATGCACACAGTATGGTTAAACACTCTAGTGACAACCTACAGTAGTGTGTCTGGTGGTAATGAGTCACTATCATTAGAAATACCCATAAGCATTGCACATTGTACACACAGTATGGTTAAACACTCCAGTGACAACCTTTAATAGTGTGTCTGGATGTAATGCATCACTGTCATTATAAATACCCATAAGCATTGCACAGTGTGCACACAGTATGGTTATACACTCCAGTGACAACCTTTAATAGTGTGTCTGGTGGTAATGCTTCACTATCATTAGAAATACCCATAAGCATTGCACATTGTACACAGTATGGTTAAACACTCCAGTGACAACCTTTAATAGTGTATCTGGTAGTAATGCATCACTGTCATTAGAAATACCCATAAGCATTGCACAGTATGGTTAAACACTCTTGTAACAACCTTTAATAGTGTGTCTGGTGGTAATGCATCACTATCATTAGAAATACCCATAAGCATTGCACAGTGTGCACACAGTATGGTTAAACGCTCCAGTGACAACCTTTAATAGTGTGTCTGGTGGTAATGCATCACTGTCATTAGCAATACCCATAAGCATTGCACAGTGTGCACACAGTATGGTTAAACACTCTAGTGACAACCTTTAATTGTGTGTCTGGTGGCAATGCATCACTATCATCAGAAATACCCATAAGCATTGCACAGTGTGCACAGAGTATGGTTAAACACTCTAGTGACAACCTTTAATAGTGTGCCTGGTGGTAATGCATCACTATCATTAGAAATACCTATAAGCATTGCACAATATGCACACAGTATGGTTAAACACTCTAGTGACAACCTTCAATAGCGTGTCTGGTGGTAATGTGTCACTGTCATTAGAAATACCCATAAGCATTGCACATTGTGCACACAGTATGGCTAAACACGCTAGTGACAACCTTTAATAGTGTGTCTGGTGGTAATGCATCACTATCATTAGAAATACCCATAAGCACTGCACAGTATGCACACAGTATGGTTAAACATTCTAGCGATAACCTTCAATAGTGTGTCTGGTGGTAATGCGTCACTATCATTAGAAATACCCATAAGCATTGCCCAGTGTGCACACAGTATGGTTAAACACCCCAGTGACAACCTTTAATAGTGTGTCTGGTGGTAATGCATCACTATCATTAGAAATAACCATAAGCATCGCACAGTGTGCACACAGTATGGTTAAACACTCTAGTGACAGCCTTTAAAATGTGTCGGGGATGTAATGCATCACTATCATTAGAAATACCCATAAGCATCACACAGTATGGTTAAACACTCTAGTGACAGCCTTTAATATTGTGTCTAGTGGTAATGCATCACTGTCATTATAAATACCCATAAGCATCGCACAGAGTGCACACAGTATGGTTAAATACTCTAGTGACAGCCTTTAAAATGTGTCGGGATATAATGCATCAATATCATTAGAAATACCTATAAGCATCGCACAGTGGGAACACAGTATGGTTAAACACTCCCAGTGACAACCTTTAATAGTGTGCCTGGTGGTAATGTATCGCTATCATTAGAAATAACCATGAGCATCGCACAGTGTGCACACAGTATGGTTAAACACTCCAGTGACAACCTTTAATAGTGTGTCTGGTGGTAATGCATCACCTTCATTAGAAATACCCATAAGCATTGCACAGTGTGCACACAATATGGTTAAACACTCCAGTGACAACCTTTAATAGTGTGTCTGGTGGCAATGCATCACTATCATCAGAAATACCCATAAGCATTGCACAGTGTGCACAGAGTATGGTTAAACACTCTAGTGACAACCTTTAATAGTGTGTCTGGTGGTAATGCATCACTATCATTAGAAATACCTATAAGCATTGCACAATATGCACACAGTATGGTTAAACACTCTAGTGACAACCTTCAATAGTGTGTCTGGTGGTAATGTGTCACTGTCATTAGAAATACCCATAAGCATTGCACATTGTGCACACAGTATGGCTAAACATGCTAGTGACAACCTTTAATAGTGTGTCTGGTGGTAATGCATCACTATCATTAGAAATACCCATAAGCACTGCACAGTATGCACACAGTATGGTTAAACATTCTAGCGACAACCTTCAATAGTGTGTCTGGTGGTAATGTGTCACTATCATTAGAAATACCCATAAGCATTGCCCAGTGTGCACACAGTATGGTTAAACACCCCAGTGACAACCTTTAATAGTGTGTCTGGTGGTAATGCATCACTATCATTAGAAATAACCATAAGCATAGATACATACATAGATACATAGATACATAGACAGTGTCGGCAGATAAGGGCCTATGGCCCACCTAGTCTGCCCATTTGAGCTTGTAAGTTCAGTTTGTTTTCCTAGAAGTCTATTTCCCCTTACCCCTGACCTCTAGAATTCCTTTATGTCTATCCCATGCATTCTTAAATCCCGTGATTGTTTCAGCCCCCACCACTTCCTCTGGCAGGGTGTTCCACTTGTCCACCACCTCGCTCTGTGAAGAAATTCTTTCTCATGTTTCCTCTGAATCGTCCCTCCCTCCAACTTCATCCCATGCCCTCTAGTCCTGAAACATCTTTCGCTTAAAAATAGTGTTTTCCTGCACCCTGCTCCTCCCTGTAAGATACTTGTATGTCTCTATCATATCCCTCTCTCCTCCTCTCTCTCCAGGGAGTACATGTTCAGTTCCTTCAACCTGTCTTCATAGGATTTGTGATGCAACCCATGCACCATCTTTGTTGCCCTCCTCTGAACCTTCTCTACCCTGTCTATGTCCTTACGTAGGTATGGTCTCCAGAACTGTACACTGTACTCCAGGTGGGGTCTCACTAGTGTCTTGTATAGCGGAATTATGACCTCCTTTTCCTGCTGGTGATGCCCTGCCTATACATCCCAGCATCCTATTTGCTTTACCTGATGCCTTGTCACACTGTTTCCCACCTTGAGGTCATCAGAGATGACAACCCCAAGATCCCTTTCCTGCTTGGTGCATGCTATATCCTCACCCCCAACTGATATATTGTGCCAGGGTTTTGTGTCCCATATGCATTATCTTGCACTTCTTTGCATTGAAATTCAACTGCCAAACCCTTGACCATTCTTCAAGTTTCTGCAGGTCCTTCTCATTCTGTCTACACCTCTGGTGTGTCTACTCTGTTACAGAGCTTTGTGTCATCAGCGAACAGTGAAATTCTGCCTTCTATATCCTGTGCAATGTCACTGATGAAGATGTTGAATAGGACCGGTCCCAGCACTGATCCCTGTGGTACCCCACTGGTCACTCTTCCCTCTGTGGAGTGACAGCCATTTACCCTCCACCCTCTGTGTCCTGCCGCCCAGCCAGTTACCTACCCACCACACTACTGTCCTGCTCACACCCATATTCCCCAGTTTGTGTAATAGTCTTCTATGTGGCACAGTGTCAAAGGCCTTGCTGAAGTCCAGATAGGCCATGTCCACTGCCCTCCCCTGATCCACCTCCCTAGTCACCCAGTCAAAAAATTCAATGAGGTTGGTCTGACATGACCTCCCCCTGGTGAAACCATGCTGCCTTGGGTCCTGTAGTCTATTGACAACCAGATGTTCCACCAATCTCTCCTTCAGTAGTGCTTCCATGATCTTTCCCACTACCGAGGTGAGGCTGACTGGTCTGTAGTTCCCTGCTTCTCTTTGTTCCCACTTTTGTATAAGGGGACTACATCTGCTGTCCTCCAGTCTTTGGGTACCTCCCTGTTTCCAGTGATTGGCTGAACAGGATAGCCAGAGGTTCAGCCACCACCTCTCTTAGTTCTTTAAGGACCCTGGGGTGCACCCATCTGGCCCCATTGCTTTGTCAACTCTTATTACTTCCAGTTCCTTCAGGACCCTTTCTCGTAAAGGGACTTGTGTCCATTTCTGCACCATTCTCACCCTTGTACTCCTTCAGACCCATTACCCCCTCTTCCTAGTAAAGACTGAGCAGAAATACCTGTTCAATATGTCAGCTTTACTGTTGTCATCCTCCACGCTGCTCCCATCCTCCCCTTCAGTTTAAATATCCCTCCTTTGTCCTTTTTTCACTTATGTACCTGTAAAGGTTTTGTCCCCTTTAACCACTGATTTTGCAATGTGTTCTTCTGTCTGAGCTTTGGCTTCCTTACTGACTTCCCTGCCTCCCTTTGTTTCTCCTGGTACTTCTCCCTATCCCTTCTGCCTGTGTCTTTTATTGCCTGAATGCAGTCTTTTGGCTTTCACTTTCTTTGCTACCTCTTTGGAAACCATAATGGTCTCCTCTTTCTTTCCTCTTGCTAACCTGCTTAATGCATAATTCTGTTGTTCTTATAATCCCCATTTTAAATACTGCCCACTGTTCCTCAATCCCTGATTCCTGTCCCATTCCCTTAATGCCTCTTTCAAGCATCTCCCCATTTTCCCAAAGTCTGCCCCTAAAATCCAGGATACGTGTTTTTGTGTGGTTTGGTTCTGCTCTTTCTGTGATTTCAAACCACAATGACTGGTGGTCACTGTTACCCAGGTGCTCCCCACTGTTACCCCATCACACTGTCCCTGTTTGTGAGCACAAGGTCCAGTATTGCCTTCTGCCGAGTTGGTTCCATGACCAGTTGCTTGAGGAAGGCACCTGAAGGAGTCCAGGATAAATCTGCTCCTAGTTGATGCTGCTGCTGGGATGCTCCAGTCCACATCTGGTATATTGAAGTCTCCAACCAGTACTACCTCACCCTTGTCAGCCATCCTTTGGATGGCTAGCATCAACTCCTATCTGTTTCTTCCTCCTGGGCTGGTGGTCTATAGACCACACCTGTGCGGATGGCTGACCCCATTTTCCTTTCCAGCTTAACCCACAGTATCTCTCCCCATTTTGTTCCTTCTGGATCTGTGTGGCCCTTATGTCATTTTTCACATACAGTGCCACTCCTCCTCCCTTCCTGCCTGCTCTGTCTCTTCTGAATATGTTGTAGCCAGGTATGGCCATCTCCCAGTCATGGTTATCATTACACCAGGTTTCAGTGATGGCCACAATGTCCAGGTCTGACTGTACCATGACAGCCTCCAGATCTTCCATCTTGTTGCTAAGGCTCCTGGCATTTGCACACATGGCTTTCCATGATTTGACCTCCATCGCACAGTGTGCACACAGTATGGTTAAACACTCTAGTGACAGCCTTTAAAATGTGTCAGGATGTAATGCATCACTATCATTAGAAATACCCATAAGCATCACACAGTATGGTTAAACACTCTAGTGACAGCCTTTAATATTGTGTCTAGTGGTAATGCATCACTGTCATTATAAATACCCATAAGCATCGCACAGAGTGCACACAGTATGGTTAAATACTCTAGTGACAGCCTTTAAAATGTGTCGGGATATAATGCATCAATATCATTAGAAATACCTATAAGCATCGCACAGTGGGAACACAGTATGGTTAAACACTCCAGTGACAACCTTTAATAGTGTGCCTGGTGGTAATGTATCGCTATCATTAGAAATAACCATGAGCATTGCACAGTGTGCACACAGTATGGTTAAACACTCCAGTGACAACCTTTAATAGTGTGTCTGGTGGTGATGCATCACCTTCATTAGAAATACCCATAAGCATTGCACAGTGTGCACACGATATGGTTAAACACTCCAGTGACAACCTTTAATAGTGTGTCTGGTGGTAATGCATCACTATCATTAGAAATAACCATAAGCATTGCACAGTGGGAACACAGTATGGTTAAACACTCAGTGACAATGATTCAGTGCATTGACTTAGAGCGCATTTTGTAACTGAACATGGATAAGTGCTACGGTGATTTTAGTTGAATGTAATCATTATAAAGAGTGCCTTTTAAAACAAATGCCTTAATAAATAATGAAAATACAATAGTAACAATGTATTTGCCAATACTAAAACTCACAGCAATCCTTGAAAACAAACTGAAACAGCCTATTGATTCAAGTCACTGGTTAGTACAACTATAATACAGGACATTACAGAATTATAATGAAACTGAACTGAAATAATTTTTATACACAGTCAAATCAAGCATCGATGTTGGGTCACCACATGAGACAGTAGAACTTATTTATATACGGTACAATAGTAGGATTACTATCTAATGTTTAAAATATTTTAAAAAATCTACTTGAATTAACAGAAAGTACACAATTAATTTATAGAATTTTCTAGTAAGAACAGAAGCTCTATATTATTAAGGTATAAGGGAAGACGAATCTCCCCACACATTTGTTTGCTGTAATATTAATCAGCATATTAAGTGAGAGTTTATATATTGTACAATTTATTATACACAGATCTAAAACCACTAAGACATTATTCACCTAGCTATTGAGTCTCTGTGTCCCGCATATTCAATTTGTCTGAATAATCAAATTTATTATCCAACTGACTATCCAGGTTTGTCATTTAAACAGTCAATAATGTATGCTGGGATATTACTGTACTGTTTCTATTTGAAGACCCTGTTTTGCTTGAAAAAGTCAGTCCACTGGCATACAATAGGCAAAATAGAACAGTTTGGGCACATGAATAAAATGGAGAATATGCTTGTTCATTGTTTTTGCCCTCTGTACTGATACATGGATTTGTTTTTGCCCTCTGTACTCATATATGGATTTATGGGAATGGGACTCCGCACTTCTGTTTCACCTTTTAAGTCAGGTAGCTATGAGGGCAGGAATTCCAAAGCTGGAGACTACCAGAGCAAGAGGGACTTGCTAGTTTCTCTGTTAAATTTGCTGGTCTTTGTTCATTCAGTAATTTATTATAGTGTTTAATTTTTCTGAGGGCAGATTTGATTTCACTAAAGTCTTTTTGGGGGCTGAGGTAATGTTTATTTATTTTTATTTTATTTAGCTTTTGTTGACCGGGTAAGTGCACTATACAAATCCTGCCTATTTTCAGGCACGACCCGGGGGAGGGGGATACAGATGAATGCCAACTGACCTTGAACCAGATTAAGCTGTTGGTGGTATTTTTAGTGAATGAGGGAAATTTGGCCAAGACACCAGGGAAATTCCCCTACTCTTTTCGATAAGTGCCATGGGATCTTTAACATCCACCTGAACTACCACCAATCCAGGCAGATGAGACCTCGGTTTAACGTCCCATCCGAAAGACGGCACCTCAGAAATGCAGCACCCCTCTCATGCTGCATTACAGTGTCAGTACTGGGATATTAACCCAAGTGCCAGATGTGGGAACTGAACCCACAGCCCTCTGATCTCCCTGCCTCAGAGGTGAGTGTGCTACCTACTGAGCCACTGACACTGCTAATTTACTGACCTATCCTTAGACTTCATTAAGTGAGCTACTTTTTGCTGACCTTTCTTAGGCTACATTAATTAAGTGAGCAGGGTAGGAGCATATTAAAGGAGTATGTAGGATGTCACAAGGAGTGGTGCTGTGCAATGGGTGTAGACAGTGGTGTTCAGAAGAACTTTCTGGGAATTGCAGTGCTGCCTCATTTGTAGGCATCTCTCTGGGCTGAGGGAGGAGGTTGCCAGGCTTCGAGCACAGTTAGCAGGAGTACTGGAGTCCTTTGCCTCCACCCAGGCACCACCAGTCACTGCCACAGAAGGTACTCAGACAGAGTCTTGGATGGACTATAGTGGACTCAGGGCGATTGAGGAAGGTGGAGCTCAAGCACACACCCTACCTGGTACAAATAAAGAACAAATATGATGTTCTCAAGGAGAGGGAGTGTCCTGAAAGGGAACCCAAGGCTGTCACCAGGGTGATGAGCAGACCCATGAAGAGGTGGCCACAGGGGATGGGGCCAAAGCATCCGAGGGGGTAAGAACACTTCTCATAGTGGAGCACTCAGTAGTTCAGGGTATGGAGAGAGGATCAGGCATCAGGTGAGAGAGATGGAGATTATGTATCTCCCAGGAGGCACAGCTCAGAGGGAGAGAGTGGATCCACAGGATCGCAAAAAGGCTGTGGCTGGTGGGAACTGGACATCATTGTCCATCTGGGGACAAAACACCTAGGCAAAGAAAGAACAAGTATGGAAAAGGTTCAGGAGAAGTTTAGGGACCCCCAGCTAAGGCCAAGGAAATTGACAAGCAGCTGGTAGAAGACATGCATGTAATGGCAGCAAAGGGGGAGGTACTATTAATGAGAGACTTTAAAATGCCGGAGGTGGAATGGTCCATCCCAGCAGGGGCCATGGCTAGGACAAAAGACTTTGTGGACTCCTTGAGGGGCTGGCCTTAGGCAACTGTTTCAAGAACCTACCTGGAATCAAGCAATCCTGGATCTGGTGCTGACCAAGGGGCACAGGGTAGCATATCTTTGGGTGGAAGGCCAGTTAAGGTCCAGTGACCACAACATGGAGTGGTTCAATGTGGACACAGGGATCCAGTCAACCCATACAAAGGCAAGAATCTTAAACTTTAGAAGGCTGGACTTAACCAGTACAGGACAACAGCTAAAAGAAACCCTGGAAAAGAGGAGGATAGGCAGGGAAATTGAGGAGAAATGGGCACACATCAAGGAGAATATAGTAGAGTTAATGAAACAATGCATTAAGTTGATAGACACGAGTAAAAAGGAGTAGAAAACCACTTTGATTCTCAATGGGAGTTGACAGAAAAAGTAAAGGACAAGTGGCTAGCTTTCAGGAAGGATAAGAAGACACAAAGGGATGAGTACAAGGAAATGTACCAAAAGCGTCTGAGAGTGGTGGGTAAGGCAGTGAGGAATGCTAAACAGAAATGGAGGAAAGAATGGCTCAATCAGTTAAAAAAGGAGATACAACATTCTATAGATACATTAGCAAGAGAAGGAAGGCAACAAGGAGAGTAACAAAGCTTTAAAGGGGCCAGGGAGAGATAGTGGAGGGACATGGGGGGGAGACAGTGAGCCTGAATAAATATTTTGTTCAGTCTTCACTGTGGAAGGGGATGGCCAGGGCCCACAGCTGCACTTAAGAAGAGCTAAGGGTAAGGAGGCAAATGCCAGTCCATTCACAGAGGAGAGGGTCCTAGAAGAACTGGCAAAGCTAAAGGTGGAAAAAGCCATGGGTCCAGATGGAATAACTCCCAGGGTCCTAAAAGAACTGAGGACTGAACTGGCAGTCCCTCTAGATGCCCTGTTCAGTGCCTCCTTAGACACTGGAGTGTCCCCCAGAAGACAGGAGAAGGGCAAACATTGTCCCTATTCATAAGAGAGGAAGTAAAGAAAAAGCAGGGAACTACAGACCAGTTACTCTGTAGTAAGAAAGATAATGGAGGCACTCCTTAAGAAGGAATAGTGGAACACCTGGAAGCCAGTGGACTGGCGGATACCAGACAACATGGATTCTCTGCAGGGTGATCCTGTCAAAGTAATCTAATAGACTTCTTTGACTGGATGGTAAGGCAGTAGACCAAGGAGAACGGTAGATATTGCCTACCTTGATTTTGGCAAAGCCTCTGATATGGTCCTACATAGGAGACTGGTAAACAAGTTAGGCAGCCTGGAGTTGGGATGCAAGGTGGTGAACTGCACTGGAAACTGGTTAAGAGACAGAAGACAGAGGGCAATGGTGAATGGGACCCAATCAGATGAAAGAGAGGTGACCAGTGCGGAATCTCAGAGGTCAGTTCTAGGACCAGTCCTCTTCAATGTCTTCATCAGTGACACTGCACATGGGCTGGAGAGAAAGGTTTTCCTGTTTGTGGATGACACCAAGATCTGCAACAGGGTCAATACTCCGTTGGGAGTGGAAAGGATGAGAAAAGACCTGGAGCTTCTGGAGAGATGGTCAGGGGCATGACAGCTAAGGTGTAATGCAAAGAAGTGCAAAATCATTCATGTGGGGGTCAGGAACTCTGGGGCAATCTACAGGTTGGCAGTAACTAAGGAAGAGAGGAACTTGGGGGGTCATAATCACAGATGACTTGCAGGCCACTAGACAGATAGCAAAGGTGGTGAAACAGGCCAGTGGGATGTTGGGGTGTACTAGAAGAGGAATCACAAGCCAAAGGAGGGAGGTAATAGTTCCACTGTATAAGACCCTGGTGAGACCTCACCTTGGATGCTGTGTACAGTTCTGGAGACCACACCTTTAAAAGGACACCGACAATACAGAGATGACGTAGAGGAGGGTGACCAAGATGGTGAAAGGATTACATCACAATCCTTAAGAGAAGAGAGGGAGGGACCTGAATTTGTACACGCTGGAACAAAGGAGGGAGAGAGGTGTCATGATAGAAACATTCAAATACCTCAAGGGCATCAGCAAGGAGGAAGTGGACAACATATTCCTAATTAATAGTAGTGCAGGACAAGAAGACACAACATGAGACTGAACAGTAGCTACATAAGGGGTAATGTCAGGAATTTTTTTTATGGAAAGGGTAGTGGCTGTATGGAATAGCCTGCCCCAGGAGGTGGTGGCAGCCTGTGCAGTGGCAAGCTTCAAACATGCATAGGACAGAAAAAAAGGAATAATATAAATAGGAAGAAAAGCTAAAGTCAATGACCAGATAGGGTCACTGGATGCTTTGTTAGACAGCTTAAACTGGCAGACTGGATGGGCCTAGCAGTCCTTATCTGCTGACAGCATCTATATATGTAAAACCTCTTCTTATATTCTGCACATTTACAGTATATGGTCTCTCCCCTGTGTGAACCCACAGACATTTCATAAGGCTTTTCTATGATGTACTGTACTAGTCTTATTATATTAAGTACATTTATATGGTTTCTTCCATGGTTAGTGTCTCCAAACGTTCAGGGATTTTTAGTGCCATGGTGAGAATGGACACCATATAGCTACTGTATCTATCCATCTATATGTCTATATGGTTTCTTCCAACTGTGGACCTGCTAATGTTTCATGAACCTGTACTATTATGTAAAAGTCTTTATATTTGGTACATTTCTATGGTTTCTCTCCATTGCTCACCCTCCCCCCATCTGAATCCACTGATGTTTGATTAGGTGCTGGTTATGGGCAGACATCCTGATGCATTCATCATGTTTATATGGTTTCTTCTGAGTTGGTGTCTCCAAATGTTCAGGGATTTATAGTACCGTGATAAAAAATGGACCCCATTTTTAAGCCAGGGCATATTTAAAATACCAGGAAATCAACACTGTATTAGTGTTTGATGTTTGCCGACAATGCTCTTTTCAGCATGTGCATTGTCCCCATCGTGGCTTCCTCTTGTAGTTCATAAGGTGCCATGCATACTGGTAGCATATTTAGATGAGCCTGGAAAGTTATTTTTGATTAGCTCTGTTGCCCTGAAGCCCTATTGGAACAATTTGTTTGTCCTTATTTCACATCGGTTTAATTTCTGTTTGGATATTTCATGATTTTGTGGCTTTGTCTATGCAGGACACTATAATCACTAGGAGTGGCTATTTTGATCAGCAATGCTACTTTTGTTTTTATTTTTTGCATTACAATATCTGCTTTTGTTACTTTCACTTTCTTGGCTGTTGGTATTGGGTGAACCCATGTGATCATTACTTCTTCATTCTCTTGGATTCTTTGTACTTCATGTTTCCAGTGTTTCTCTGCTACCTGTAAGTTATAGTGTTTGCATAGTTTCCAGTAGAACAGTCTTGCTACTTTGTTTGCGTCTTTCATATATGAGTCTTCTGCCATGAGTACAGTACTTTACATCCAGCTACAAAATGTGCAACTGTTTCTAATTCTGCACTACAGAACCTGCACCTGTCTGTTTTCCTGTTTTTTTTTTTCCCCCTCTGGATTTCGTAAACCATCTTGTGGAAGTCCACAGTCTTGAGCTGCCATTATCAATCTCTCATCTTGTGGCTTAAATTCACCTCTTTTTAACTACTCATGGTTCAGTTCTTGATCAACCTGTGGTTGCTCCAGAAGATCTCTGTATTTTCCCAATGAAATTATGGGTCTACCAGTTGTCCTTTCTTCTCTTTTGATCCTTGTTTTTATATTCTTTTTCTGCTTCTTTGCACTTTCTGTTGATAGTTTTTCCATATTGACAGGTGACTTAACATCCAACTCTGCTATTATCCCCAGTGTAAACCTACTTATGTACTATTGGTTTAATATGTCGGACAAATCTCCTCTTACAGTCAGCAGATTTGTGCTTTGCCTCCCTTCGGGTCAGTGCCTCCAAATACTCACATAATTCTAGTGCCATGATGAGAATGAACTGCATTTTGAAGCCAGGGAGCATTCAAAATCAGGAAATTTCATGAAGTTATCATGTTATATACAGTGCTTGTGTCATTCATCGCATTTTTATGGTTTCTTCCCCATGTGATCCCACTGATGTCTTATGAGGCTACTCTGTTCACGGAAACTCTTGTTACATTCAATGCATTTATATGGTTTCTCCCCCACATGAACCTGCTGATGTCTTATGAAGCTACTCTGTTGTGTAAAACTCTTGCTACATTCAGCACATTTATATGGTTTCTGCCCTGTGTGAACCCGCTGATGTGTCACTAGATGCTGTTTCTGTGAAAACCTATTGTTGCATTCAGTACATTTATATGGTTTCTGCCCCGTGTGAATTCGCTGATGTGTTGTGAGATTACTCTGTTGTGTAAAACTCTTGTTGCATTCAGCACATTTATATGGTTTCTGCCTTGTGTGAACCTGCTGATGAGTTGTCAGATACTGCTTCTTGGCAAATATTTTGTTGCATTCAGTACATTTAAATGGTTTCTCACCTGTGTGAATTACCTGATGTTTTAGAAGACCAGTCTGTGCAATGAAACTCTTGTGACATTCAACACATTTATATGGTTTCTCTCAAGTGTGAATTCGCTGATGTGTTATTAGATGTGGTTTCCGTGCAAACCTCTTGTTGCACTCAGTACATTCATATGGTTTCTGCTCTGTGTGTACCCACTGATGTGTTATTAGATGGTGTTTCTGGGCAAACATCTTGCTACATTCAGCACATTTATATGGTTTCTCACCTGTGTGAACTCGCTGATGATTAATCAGCTTTTCCTTTCTAGCAAATTCTTTGTTGCATTCAATACATTTATATGGTTTCTGCCCTGTGTGAATCCACTGATGTGTTATTAGACTGTATTTTTGGGCAAACGTCTTGTTACATTCAGCACATTTATATGGTTTCTCCCCCGAGTGAACCCGGCAATGTTTAATCAGATGATCCTTTCTAAAAAACCTCTTGCTGCATTCAGTGCATTTATATGGTTTCTGCCCCCTGTGAATCAACTGATGTATTATTAGTTTATGATTTTGGGCAAACCTCCTGTTACATTCAACACATTTATATAGTCTTGTGTGAATTTGCTGATGTTTTATGAGGTTACTCTGTGAAGAAAAGCACTGGTCACATTCAGAACATTTATATTTCCTTTCTTCTTCATGGATCTGTTGTTGTATAGTAAGGAGATGAAGGTCATGGTAACTCTTCACACAATGGGGATACTGATGCGGTTTCTCTGTAATGTGACACAGCTGGTGAGTCCCAAACAATGATTGCTGGCTCCAGCTCTCACTGCACTCTGTGCATCTGCTGACTAAAAATAGACATTTTTTAGTATTTTGTAACAGCAAGGAAACAAACATGTCAGATATTTTTCTTAATCTTTGAGGTACACTAACTTTATCTAGATTTAGCCACATGAATCTTTTTTTTTTAAACATTCTAATTTACAAATATTTTGGAATGTATTTACTGTGTGTGTATATATATATATATATGTTCATATGTATTCAACATAAAACCCTTTAGGCAGAGACTATTTACAAAGGAGTTACAGTCCACAACAGAAAAACATAAGTACAAGGAACTGCATGTGTACAGTAAAACTCAGTGCAATACACAAACAGTGCTTCTGGATTAAACTAGTATTTCTGTAATGCTTCAATATCTGGTTTTTATTGATATTTAAAAATAGGTCTGACTCAATTCTGTCTTTTCATTAGTCAGAACATGGACACAGTGTGCATTATCAATGGGTACAGAAATATGGCAGGAGTGTTAAAGTAACCAAACAAGTCAAAATACTGTCATGCAGGGATTTATTTAACTCTAAAAACTGATTAGCATTTTGCTCATAAAAGTGCTAAATCTTTGTGAAAATGCATAGTTCTTGCTTCACTGTGTTTAACAAACACAGCACTTCTAGACAATCTATATAAATACTTTCTGCACAGTTAGTATAGCCCTGAGAAAAAAACTGCTAATCAATTATTTAAAACCCTGTCATGAAAATTAAAACAGAATCACATGACAATTTCTCCTCCTAATCAGAAAAAGTTGAAGTCCAGTTTTCAAAATGAAGCCAGTTGCAAAAGCTTGATAGAGTAATACACAACTGCAGCTACTGTACCTCTCGAGTTAAAAACAGACAAGTTTAATTTTTAATATGAAGATAGTAGCCTGACAGAGTTGAATACAAATGTTAAGTCCCCCGAGTAAAATAAATGTTTGCACTTTCAAAATGCAGATACTAGGCAGACAGAGTAAAATACAACTGTATCTGTGTCCCCTGACCCATGTTCACCTTTCCAAAAAGCAGGCAGAAGCTTGGTAGAGTAAAATACAACTGCAGCCCCCACCCTGAGTAAAAAGCAAGTTTACATTTTTTTAATGTAGGCAGTGGACAGACATAGAGCAAAATAAAGGTCCTAAAAGAAGTGCCTCTTAGTCATGTAAAGCCCTGTAGTCTGGTCAGCACCTCCAGTTTACAACTTGCTCCTTAAGTATAAATAAAGGATACTTTTTCAGTCTTAATAGGTGATTCTTCATTCTATCTTATTCTGTGAGTGTCTTTCTTCTACGATTTTGTCTATTAGTAACTTTTGTTATTAGAGAGGGCATCAGTGAGATTTTAAGCACGGCTCCATGCTGGGCCAGTAGTGACATGGAGAAACAGCTTGGAAAAAAGTGCAGAAGCAAGTCACCCATGATTTTATGGTTAACCAGTACAGGGAAAGTACAGTCTAAGGATGTTGTGCACTGCCAGAGCAGAGCACTTGTGTACCAGCACTCCACATATGGTTTAAATTGTTAGAAGAAACTTATTTTAACTCTTATTATTGTACAAAAATTATAACAATTCTTGTCCATCACCATCACATAAAAGACACTTGCCCAAGAAGAAAGTCGTACATTGCACATACTACCAGCTGGATCTTTTTCCTCAATTAGCAGATTAGTTAGTTTTACATTTACATGTTTTCTTCACTTTCTAGGCTGCTCAATGAGTTTCACTACATGCTCACCCAGCTTTATACAGCCTATAACTCTTTCTTAGTTCCTGTCTTAGGATAACCAGCCAAGAGGAATGATTGACATGCACCCATGACAGCATGCATGGACGTGCTACTGTTTCACCATGATGTCACAGTTTCATCAGTGCTATCATACTGTGCCAATTGCCTTGCCTAATGACCCAGAGTCACCAAGTACCCTAATCTACCATCAGTCCTTATTGGATAATGCCATCAGTCATCTGGTCCCAGCCTCCCCCTGTGGGTGCACAGCAGCACTGTCAATTAAAAAGTTATATTGTGCTCAATGGCATGGAACTCTTGGGGCCAGATATTCAAAACTTTGCCCTGGGGAAAAATTAGCCCTGCCCAGTGGGCAAACTTAGTACGGACTCCAAAGCCTGCTATATTCAAAAGGAATAGCCATGGGTAAAAGCTGTTGAATATAGCATGCGAAAGAAACTGGGCTGGGAGTGCAGGGCAAACATAGTCCAGGAATAAGACAGCAGTGAATATAGCAACCAGGAAGTGCAAACCACAATGTCAACACAGTGCACAGCAACTAGAAGGACTGCAGAGGTGGAATATGCGGCCAATGTGTGTGCCAGCAACACAGTGGAGTCAGTAGAACTGCTGGAATCAGTGCATGTACATGTACAGGTTGCAGAAATAGACAATGATGCTGTGACAGTTGCACAGCACACAGCCGTTTGCGCAGGGCTAGTGGAGCGCTAAGTTGTTTGCCTGGTGCTAACATGTTTGCCTGAGGCAAAAATCTGCCACATTCAAAAGTGACATGCAAATGAGCCTAGGTATCCAGTCAGTTGGCTAACACCCACATTTGCATCTCATTATGCCCCAATTTGCACGCATTTTGCCCAGCGTTACTGCAGGGTACTGTAGCTCCACATATAGGTCCCTCTAGATGTACAGGGGCTGGCTGGGTCAGCTCACAGCTCCACCTGTAGGTCAGTTGGGAAGAGCATGATGGGAGCTGCAGACTACACATGTTTAGAACTGCGTGGTATACTGTGATCCAGGGGACTGCAGTGCACAGGCACTGGTGGTGGTGCTGGCTTCAACAGTCCATCTGTAGGTCCTGCCATACCGTGCACTACAGCTGGTACAGTGGCGTGTGGGACACAACACTGCCTATGACACGGTGGGCAGCACTGTCTACAGCACTGTACAGTGTGAAAGCCCCATCGTGCTGGTGTTTACTGATGGTGGACTGTACTGTATTGCTGTCGTATGACTCAAAGATGCTGCACAACTTGCATGGGATGCCCACAGTGACATATGCATTGCTGGGAAGGGGTATCAGCAGCCAGCCGCACAGTACAAAGCAACATACAGCACACACACAGCACCATTAACAGTGCATTAGATGGCAGCTGAGGACTGCCTGACCCATCTACTCTGCCCAGTCCCTACCTACCATATCAGCTGCAGAGTCCAGTTTCCCGGCACCCTACATCCTCCTACCACACCACTGGAGTGCCTCATGCCTGCCCCATGCTGTCCTGAAAGTATCTTCCATCTGTGAACCCACAACTGCCTTGCTATGTCCTACATAGTGGATGGGGTCACACACAGCTCGCTAACGGCTTGGAAGCAGCACAATGTCACAGCATTGCGCAATGCTGATGTGCCCCAAGTTAAGATCACCTTTTCCCAGGCAGTATTTTTCTGTCGCGAAATGTGTCATGCTAAGCAGCACAATGGTGCCTAGTGTGGTGCTATGCACTGAATATCACATTGCACTGGCCGGCCCCCTCTGTTTATGCCTTGCATATATTATTGGTTTGCATGTGCTAATGGCATTTTTGAATACCACACTTCCACGCTAGCCCGGCGCAAATGGTTTGTGCGTGGCACTAAGTTTTGCATATCTGGCCCTTAGACTTTTACATGTATATCATACTGAATACAATGTGTGTACAGCGGCACTTCACATTGAACTTTTTGTTATGTTCATGACAGCACTTTGTCTTCATTCTCATTCTGTTCACATACTAGACGTCACGACTTGCATTTGCATAAAGACCATTTTAAATTAAGTTTCTGCTACCAAACTTTCAACACTCCCAGATTAATTAAAGAACATACTATCAACCTTGTAGGTCTTAACAAAAAATTACAAAGGGCACTCCCTACACCATAAAAAATAAGCATCACCTACAGGAGACACAAGAATACACATAGCCGGCAAAGAAGCCACATACTGCACAATCATGCTCAAATTACACACAAGCATAAGTCATTGCAACCCAGATAATTTCTACAAGGATGAAGAAGTATTAGGGATGGAATCATACATTGGTATCTCAAGCTTATCAGTGGAGAAAAATAACTTTTTTAAAAGGGACACTGTCAGATCTTCTGTGACATTTCTGCTCATGCATGACCATTAATGGAAACTGATGCGCATGCTCAGGACCAAGACTGAGCTTAACAAGAAATGTGTTTTTTCACTATCCTACTAGTTTCCCTTGTTCTCATTGGGTTTGCTTCCCTGCCTCATCCTTTTGGCTTTCTTTGTATCTCTTAAATGCCTTCCTTTTCTCACACACACACACCTCACCTTCCACTATCATAAATCACATTGGCCATTTTCTATACTGCTCCTGCTTACCTCCCCAAAAACAAAGCTCTGTAGCTTTTGCTACTTCCTTTTATAAAAGCTTCCCATTTGAGGTCCTCTTGTTTCTACCATCTTCTCCATACTCTTGGTATCTTCTGCACTCTTTTAATGTCTGTACTTCAGCTTCCAAACATTTGTCTAGCACTGTGTACTGCCATTCTCTAATTGGGTTTGCAGCCACACTGTTCTGTAATTGCTTGTTGCAAGCAGATTCCAGACTGTGATATTCTGTACTCTGTCCCTGTTTTTGAGAACTAGGTCCAGTATGGGATCCTCTCTTCTAGGGGGTTGATACCAGGTGTGTTAGTAATATTTCAAGGTCAGGCTCCACCAGGTGTGGATTCTTTGCACTTGCCTCCATTTTAACTATTCAGTCCTTGTTCAACACATTAAAGTCTCCTAATAGGGGCATGTCCCAGAGTTCTGCTGCCTTCCTAATGACCGACACCATTTCACTGTCCACCTTCTGGCTGTGTGATGGCCGTCTGTATACCATTCCAGTCTTGATTTTCCTCTCATTACCCATGTGGCTGACACTCAATAGCAAGGCTAGGCAAACTTTATTTGTATAGTGCCCAATCCCAGAGGTTCTGAGTACTTCACATAAAACAGAGGTAGGAAACAAATTACAAGGTTCAATATAAAATTTTAAGAAACTATCATAAATAGTCATAAAATGCAAAACAATATAACTTTCTTGCTCAGAATACATTAGATTACATCACTTAGAAAAGTCAGGGCAAAAAGATGCACCTTAAGACCTCTTTTGAAAACCTCAATCAATGGAATGATGGGTAAGGTGTACCTCAGCAACATTAAAGGCTCTGACCCCAGATGTTTTCCACCTGATCCTGGGAACCTTAAGGAGGCTCCTCATTGAGGAACAGAGACTACAGAATGAGGAGCAGGGTGTACTGAGCTCCACCATGTAGCCAGGGCTGAGCCCAAGCAGGGTCTTAAAGATGAGAAGATTCACCTTGATAACCGTCCACCTGACAGGTAACCAGTGCAGCAAACAGAGCACCAAGGTGATATGACTAGACCTTGAGAGGCCTGTAAGCAATCTGGTGGCTGTGATCTGGACCAGTTGCAGTCTGTGGAAGGTACCCTCAGTGACCCAGAGGTAACAAGCATTACAGTAGTCAAGCCTGGAGGTCACAAAGCCATGTACCAGGGTGAGTAGATCATTAGCAGTAACCAGGTGCTTGATCCTGGCAATATTTCTTAAGTGGTAGAAACCACTTTAGATGACCATGGACACCTGAGCTTCAAGCATCAGCCTGTCATCCAGGAACATGCCAAGATCACACACCCTGGAAAAGATCAACAGTGGCGTGGGACCCAGATGTAAACCTTGCATCCCAGTGATGGTGACATTCCCCAGCCTGGCTCAACCACTACTACCTCCATCTTATCTGGGTTGAGCCACAACCAGCTGGAGGACATCCAGCCATTGATTTCCACCAAGCAGTTGTTAAGCACTTCTACAGCAGCTGATGTTCCGGGGAGCAAATGACAGATACAGTTGGGTATCATCTGCATAGCAGTGAAAACCCACACTGCGACATCTAATGGTCTTACCAAGGGGCAGCATGTACACTGCAAATAACAAGGGTGACAAGACTGACCCCTGAGGTACACAACACGGCAGGGACTTCAGGGTAGAGGAGAAATTCCCTATGACCACCCTCTGCTTCCTGCCCAAAAGAAAGGATTCAAACCAGTGGATGACAGTTCTGGAAAGTACACAGTATTCTCCGAGGCAACCAAGCAGCACCAAGTGATCCATAGTGTTGAAGACCGAGGAGAGATCCAGGAGAACAAGAACTGACCATGTCCTCTGTCCATTGCCCTAAAGAGATAATTTAGCACCCCGACTACTGCTGTTTCAATGCTATGCTTGGCCCTAAAACCAGACAGGAAAGGTTCATAGATGTCAAAAGTCATGAGGTGTTCCTTGAGTTGCAGCACCACTATTTTTCAATAACCTTGCCCAAAAAGGGGCAAGGTTGTTGAGAAATGGATTTCCAACCCTTTAGTCCCCTTGCACTGTTCAGCTCAGTGGCCTTTATTCCTTCTTTAATGTATAAAGCCACACCTCCCCTTTCTCATCTTCTTGCCCTTTCTGAACTGCACAAAGCATAATACGGTCATGTTTGGGTCGCGGTTTGGTGCTGTCCACATTTCTGTGACTACTTACTATATCCAGCTGCACTTCAGCTACCAATATCTACAAATCTGAGCGCTTATTCCTAGACTCCTATCATTCTTACATATTATCCCAGTACTCCTTGACCCTCATTTTCTGCACTCATCTGCTTCATTGTCTTTTTAATTCCTTCCTTTGCTAGGAGGAGGAGTGTTAGGTACTCTTCAGTTGTTATTATGTGCCAGACCCCAAATGAGCTGCTCCTCCTTTCCAAGTTTAAATCTTCCTGGAAGTACTGCTCAGCTGTCCTCCCTGACACCCCTGTACCCTCCTCATCAGGATGTAGGGTTTTGTTTTTAAAACAGCCTCCTTCCCCAGCACTGTTCCCTGAGGAACCAAATCATTTCTCCATGCACAACCCTTTTAGCCACGCATTGAACTGGTAGGGAGCTACTTTATTTATTTATTTTAAAGTTGGTGACCAGGAGCGGCACGCTGAGTCACGGCATGTTTCCAGGTGTTACCTAGGGGAAAGAAAAGGTGAATGTGCGCACAGATGCAAACTTGCTCCCTTTCATTAATGAATGACCAATGTAGAACATCTGAGAAGCTTACCACTCTTTCCCTGTCTTTGACAACTCTGCCTAGAGTATTAAAGCCGCCTTTACCTTGTTGATGACCCTCCTAGTCAGACTGTTAATGCCAACATGAACAATTAAATTAGGTTCCCTTTTTTCCTGTGAGTTCTACTACCCTGGACATAGAGCAGCATATTGTGGATAAGGCGATGGGTGGAGAAAAACAGTTTTCAAATTTAATGGTGAAAAAAGAAAGATGTGTGGAGGAATTGTTATGTTGACAGGAGGCAGGTTAATACAGAAGGACATGCAAAAGGCACCAATTCTTAATGACTACTTCTACTCAGTTATCACAATGGAGGACAGTGAGCCTTTGCAGAAAAGTGACATAAAGGTTACTTATAGAGGGATTCTGGAAATGGGGCAGAAGATGTTTATTAGTGAAAGGGTCAGAAAACAGTTGGCAGCCCTGATGGTAGCTAAGACCCTGGAGCTGAATGGGATGTATCCAAGAGTGCTCAGGAAACTGGCATCACAACTAGTTAATCCCTGTCAGGGCTATTTAATAGTTTCATTTAGTGAGGGGTAGTGAAAGACTGGAAAGTGGTGGACATAGTTCTGCTCCAAAAGGTGGGGACTACGTCATAATCAAAGGGACAAGGAACAACTGGTTAACTACAGACGTGTGAATCGGACATCTGTTGTGGGTAAACAGATGGATACTTAGATCCTTTTACCCTCCTCTATCACATCCACCCATTCTCTCAGCACCTCCTGTCCCATTCCTTCCCCTCTCCCCCCTCTGCCAGTGCGCCATATTTTGTGCTCATTCACCACCACACCTCTAACTCCTTTTGCTCCTGACCTTCTGACTTATTTCACCTGTACTTGCCCTTACGCCATAAAGCTTTCACCTCTCTAAAATTTAATGAATATGTGATCTGTTGTGTATATGCTAATTAATGTACCTGACAATGCCTCTGGCTACCTGGACTTGTTCTTATTAGTCTGTTGCATTTTGACTGTGTTTGTTTCTTGTTACCTGACATGAAACCTTTGCAAAAGAGCCTTGACTGAAAGGTGAAATCCAAAATCTCAATAAATAAAATAAAAATAAGTAAGATATACCAGTCAAAGAGGACTTGGTTGACTCTCTAGAGAGTAATGGGCCCCAGGATAGTAAGCAGCCCAGGATCATGTCAGAGAGGGCTTGTCTGACCAACCTGATAGTATTTTTTGACTGCGTAACTAGGGCAGTAGGTAAGGGACACACAGTATATTTACTTCGATTTCAGCAAGCAGTTTGGCTCTGTGCCTCACAGAAGGCTGCTGAAGAATTTGAGGATCTAGATGCAGTGAAGGACATAGTTAGATGGGTGGGTAGTTGGTTAGAAGGAAGGTAGCAGAAGGTAGTGGTAAATAGAATTAAATCTGTGGTGAGAGAGGTTATGAGTGGGGTGGCATAGGGTTCAGTTTTGGGTCCAGTCCTTTTCAATATGTTCAGAGATATGGGAGAAAAAATTCAGGGCAAGATATTTCTCTTCACAGAAGACACTAGGCTTTCTGGTAAGGCAGACAGTGTGGTGAGTGCAAGGGAACTGCAGAAGGACCTGCAAAGTTTGGAGAGGAGGTACAAGGTTTAGCAGTTTAAGTTTAATGCCAGAAAGTGCTAGGTGATGCACATTGGGAACAGGACCCCCAGGACAGAATATTAGATGGGAGAGGTTAAACTGGACACAACTACCGAGGAAAGGGACCTAGAAGTCATCATAAGTGACTCCCTTAAACACTAGTCATTGTCACAAGAGATACATCACAACAGCAAGTATGTTCGAGTGTTCTGGAGGGGATTTTGTAACAGGAGAAAGGAGGTATTACTACCACTCTTCAGAACACTGGTAAGGCCACTCAGGGAGTACCCGTGCCCAGTTCTGGAGCTCTCACTTGAGGACAGACAGGAACAGGCTGGAGATGGTGTAGCATAGAGTAACCAAAAGGATTTATGGCCTATAGGAAAGCTCCTATGAGGATCTGCTTAGGGTACTGAACATGTATGCCTGAAGGCCAGAAAGGAGGAGGACAATATGATATAGTGACCTCCCAGTTCCTGAAAGGAATAAACAAGATAAACTGTGAGGAACTATCTGGCAGGAATAGTGAATCTAGAACATGGGGACATGTTTGGATGCTAGCTGGAGGAAAACTTTAGGAGGGGCATAATCAAATAAATTTTTACAGTGATAGTGGTTGAGCCTGGGAGCAGCCTGCTGGCTGAGGTGGTAGGAGTAAAGACTATTACATTAGACACTACTGGGATAGCATCAAGGGCTGAATAGTCACTCAAAGGGTAGCAGCAAGGCAAGGCAAATGGGGACAGGTAGCATATGTAGAAACACTGTATAGACACTACTGGGATAGCATTAAGGGCTGAACAGTCACTCAAGGGGTAGATCAAGGCAGGGAACATGGGGACAGGTAGCACACATATAAACACTGTATAAACACTACTGGAATAGCATTGAGGGCTGAATAGTCACCCAAGGGGTAGCAGCAGCAAGGCAAGGAACATGGGGACTGGTAGCATACGTATAAACACTGTATAGACACTACTGGGATAGCAGTAAGGGCTGAACAGTCACTCAAGGGGTAGCAGCAAGGCAGGGAACATGGGGACAGGTAGCACACGTATAAACACTGTATAAACACTACTGGGATAGCATTGAGGGCTGAATAGTCACCCAAGGGGTAGCAGCAGCAAGGCAAGGAACATGGGGACTGGTAGCATATGTATAAACACTGTATAGACACTACTGGGATAGCAGTAAGGGCTGAACAGTCACTCAAGGGGTAGCAGCAAGGCAGGGAACATGGGGACAGGTAGCACACGTATAAACACTGTATAAACACTACTGGGATAGCACTGAGGGCTGAATAGTCACCCAAGGGGTAGCAGCAGCAAGGCAAGGAACATGGGGACTGGTAGCATATGTATAAACACTGTATAGACACTACTGGGATAGCAGTAAGGGCTGAACAGTCACTCAAGGGGTAGCAGCAAGGCAGGAAACATGGGGACAGGTAGCATACGTATAAATACTGTATAGACACTACTGGGATAGCATTAAGGGCTAAATGGTCACTCAAGGTGCAGCAGCAAGGCAGGGAACATGGGAACAGGTAGCATACATAGAAACACTGTATAGACCCTACTGGGATAGCATTAAGGGCTGAACAGTCACTCATGGGGTAGCAGCAAGGCAAGGAACGTGCGGATAGGTAGCATACGCAAGGAACATGGGGACAGGTAGCATATGCAAGGAACATGGAGACAGGTAGCACATGTATAAACACTGTACAGACACTACTGGGATAGCATTAAGGGCTGAATAGTCACTCAAGGGGTAGCAGCAAGGCAGGGAACATGAGGACAGGTAGCATATGTATAAACACTGTATAGACACTACTGGGATAGCATTAAGTGCTGAATAGTTACTCAAGGGGTAGCAGCAAGGCAGGGAACATGGGGACAGGTAGCATACGTAGAAACACTGTATAGACACTACTGGGATAGCATTAAGGGCTGCATAGTCACTCAAGGGGCAGCGGCAAGGAACATGGGGACAGGTAGCATACGCAAGGAACATGGAGACAGGTAGCATACGTATAAATACTGTATAGACACTACTGGGATAGCATTAAGGGCTAAATGGTCACTCAAGGGGCAGCAGCAAGGCAAGAAACATGGGGCAGGTAGCATATGTATAAACACTGTATAGACACTACTGGGATAGCATTAAGGGCTGAACAGTCACTCAAGGGGTAGCAGCAAGGCAGGGAACATGGGAACAGGTAGCATACGTATAAACACTGTATAGACACTACTGGGTTAGCATTAAGGGCTGAACAGTCACTCAAGGGGTAGCAGCAAGGCAAGGAACATGGGGACAGACAACATAGGCATAAACACTGTATAGACACTTGGACTCAGTGATAGGATAGGATATTATGGGCAGAATGGTTGGACTAATGGTCTTTCTCTGCAACAACTTCTATGTTTCTATAACCAGAGTCTGTCCTATGTAGCCCCAGGGTTAACAATACAGCACTTCTTCCCCACCTGTAGTGAAACCAACCACCCTCCCTATTCTCCTCATTATCAGGTTCCCTACTTCTAACATATTCCTTCTTACTCCCTTTGGGAGTCATTCTCCCTCACTGGCATGCTTCCTTCGATGATGCCCTGCCTGTTGGATGTGCTTGTTCCTGTCCTCACTGTGTGGACTTCCTAGAACTTCTGTACCACATGAGGCAGATAACTATTGGATACACACATCTTTGGCTCCTTAGACTTTTCCTTCCCTCTTCTTTACCCTGCAACCCCTTACTACTGTCCAGTCACCATCCTTGGCCAAGATGAGCCTCTTTGTTGCCTGTGGCTGTTGCATTCCATCAGCTTTTGCCTTCAAGTGCTAAGACTGAACCCTTTGCACTCTTTTTGCCTCAAGTTCTACTCTCAGAGCATGGAACCTCCTGCAGTTCAGGCCGTGGTGGAATTCCTCGAGCACCCTCTGGGTCACCACTGTCCAACACCCCGGCACTCTTCCCACATGCCCTATCAGTGTCCCCTCTGCATGTTATGTCACTTGCGGTCTAGTTTTGGTAATATGGTTTCTCCTACCCTCTACAGCACTTATACCAGTCATTGTTGCACGGTTCATGTATGAAATGTTAGTGGCTCAGTAGGTTGCACACTCGCCTTTGAGGCTGGGAGATCAGAGGGCTGGGGGCTCAGTCCCCACACCTAGCACTTGGGTTAATATCCCAATATTGACACTACAGTACAGCAGGAGGGGGGAGTGCTGCACTTCTGAGGTGCTGTCTTTTGGATGAGATGTTAAGCCTAGGTCTCATCTGCCTGGATTGGTGGTAGTTCAGGTGGATGTTAAAGATCCCATGGCACTTCTCGAGAAGAGTAGGGGAATTCCCCCAGTGTCCTGACCAAATCTCCCCCCCATTCACTGGAAATACCACAAACAGCTTAATCTAGTTCAGGCTCACTTGGCATTCATCTGTGTGGGATTATGAAGGGGGAGCGGCAGCTGCAAAGTGGCGTGCTAGCTGCACACTCATGCAGACTTGATAGACCATGTGGCCTGTATCTGCTGGCAAGTAGTAAGTAAGAAAGAAAGAAAGATACCCTGACTACTAGTCACTGACGTGCTCCCTGTCATGCAAGTGGTGGGCAGCCACGCGGTGAGTGAAGCAGCTGTGATGATCACCATCCCCAGTGGTGAACAGCAGCATCAGTGAATGGAGAAATGGGGATTTGGGGTGGAGGGTTCTGAGTGGGTATGATGGGAGTGGGCTTTCTAGATATTCAGGGGTGTGGATCAGGAAGGGGGTACACTGGCCACCAGGAACACAGACTTAGGGAATGCACACCACTAAATGTATTGAGGAGGAGCACCTGGGGTAAGGTACACTAACAACTAGTTGGGATTCTGTTACATTACAGGCCATTAGGAGCAGCAATTGGAGGGAATATGAACCACCAATGGGGGGGCATTTTATTACAGGTTACCGAGAGCAATGATCATGGAATGGATGTACAGTTACCACTAACAGGAGTTCCATAGCATTACAGGTCACATGGAATGGCAATAGAGGATAACTTTACCACCAATAAGAGTTCTGTAAAATTACAGGTCACAAGTAGGGGTGATTGGGGGCTGGGGGCACATTGACCACCAACAGGGGTTCCACTCTATTACAGGTCACCAGTAGCAGTAATTAGGAGTAAATAACCATCCACAGGGGTCCCAAACCATTACACAGTGAGCAGAGGATGCAGAACTCTTGTCAACATTGAGGGCTCCAGTCCATTAGAGGTCACCAGGAGTAGCAATTGAGGGATGAGGGTGTACTTACTACAACAGGGGTTTCATAATATTACAGGTCTCCAAGAGCAGCAAATTGCAGAAGGGATACAGTTAACCCCTGTAAGAGTACTATAAAATAACATGTCGCCAGGAGCATGATCGGAAGATAAAAACACCAGTGAGGGTTCCATATCATTATTGATCACAAGGAGCAGTGATTGGAGGAATAAGGATATACTAACCACCAATGGGGGTTCTATTCCATTACAGGTCACCAGGAGTAGTGACTGAGGGATGGGAGACTATTTATCAGCAATAAGGTTTCCATAAAGTTACAGGTCACCATTAGTGATGACTGAGGGGGTGGGGGTACATTGACCACCAGTAGGAGTTCTATTCCATTCAAGGTAGGCAGGAGCAACAATTGGATGGTGGGGGGTACATTTACCACCAATTAGTGTTCCATAAAATTATAGGTCACCAGGAGTGGTGATCAAGGTGGTGGTGGTTCACAGACTACCAACTATGGCCCATGCCATTACTGGTTATTAGGTGCAGCAAACATGGATGGGTACATTTACCACCCAAGGGGTTCTGGTCCTTTACAGGTTACCAGGAGCAGTGATTAGGGCATGGGGCACATTTTCCACTAATGGAGGATTCATACCATAACATGTCACCCATAAGGGGTGATCAAGGAGGTTTGGTGGTACACAGATAACAACATGGGTTGTATTCTCTTACTGGTTACAAGGATAGGAAATTAGGGGACGGGGTACATTTACCACCAATGGAGGTCCAATACCATACAGGTCACCAGGAGGGTGATCAAGGTGGTGGGGGGTATACAAATGATCATTATTGGTTATATACCATTACAGATCATCAGAAGCAGCAGTTTGGAGAGGGATACACTAACCACCAAAGCAGTTGCATTCCATTACAGGTCACCAGGAGCCGGACTAAGGTTGAGGGCTCCAGAGTTCTTCACAGTGTTGCCATGCAGATGTACACAGTGGCATCATGTGGCATGCTAATAATCCCATAATGGACATGCAAATGGATCCTAGACCCATGCCTGCTCTACAGTCTTATTAGTACATAGGGACTGAATATGGGTCACGGGAGCTCTGGTGCTATCTGATATGGGGCATGCTGTTTCCATTCATCTCCTTTGGGCCATATTCCATAAGGGGCTGCATCAGTGCAGTGCATAGTCATCATGTGCTGTGCTGACACAGCCCCATATTCTAACAGTAACCATGCTTTGGTCGGAGTGTGCTGTCTAAGCGTTGCCCTCAGGCTGGGCATCTACAATCTCACATGCAGAAATATTGGGGACTGGTACTGGGGACAGGGAAACCCCGAATAGGAAGGAGGGTGGACCCCTCAGTAATCACCTATGTTTTGCATGAATTGTACATTGATGACATTACACTGTGATACATCAATATATGCTTTATCTGATGTGTCTGTCAAATTAGACTTTAATTGTATTTTAATATAGTGTGCAGTGTCTTGAGCATTTTTATGGAAAGTCACCATACAGTGAGCCTTTGACTGATTTACTGTCATATTTGCAATCCTGTTTGTATTGTCATTTCCAAGACCACTCTTCTGCTGAAACTTTTTTCCTGCTTACATCTTCTCTCATCTTTACTACAGTAATTCACTCCTCTTAGGACTTCCCAAGTCTCTCCTCTCAATAACAAAATGCTTATACAGTAATGCAGATAACTGTTGCTAACCTGCTTCTGTAATAAAACCCCATGAATTCAGTCCTCGCTCTGTTATTTCCATCAACTGTAAGCCAACTCCGTATCTACTATAACGTTAACCTGTTTCTTTTAAAAAAAAATTTATTGAGTTTACTCATTCCCATCTTTGTGGCAGCATCACTGGCTACATATAATATATTTATTTGTTTAGTTAGTTATTTATTTTCAAATGTTTTACCAGAAAATACATATTGCACTGGTATCAGCCCATTTCCAGATGTGCCCTAGGGATCCCATGCTCCCTCCTCTTACAATAGATTTTATACCCTATCCTTCCTAACTTCTCTCAACCAGTTGGAGAAATCCCATATGTTTATCTGTCTACTTACTGCTTGGAGTGTCCTCAAGATTATCCTTCTGCTGTGTGGTCTCTTTCCCCTCCACATCGCCTTTTACGAGTTCCTCATCCCTCTCAAACAGCAACAGTAGTTGCTCCTTTGGGATATTGTATCCTGCACATTAGACAGAGCAGAAACTGAATAATATACATGTTATTTACAGCTATATAAAGGTAAAAAATAACTTCCAGGGAATCTTTGAATTGTACCTGTAGTTAGATAATGGTCCATAACCACAACAGTATTCCTTCACATATTATGAATAAAGACTGTCCACCTCTGAAGTAATAATATAATATGAATATGGTAGGTGGCTGTGTCTATGTGGAGCTCCCATAACTAAGTGAATATTTTCTATATTTTTTCTAGTTTAAAAATATTTGTGTGTGCGATTTGTAGATTGAGAAAGAGGGTACTGTTGCTCACAGGAAGGTGTGGGATTTGTGTGTTTCATGTTGGTTGGGAATAGTGTAGTCAGCATGTTGGTTATGAGGTGACTCACATCCTGTGTATGTTTCAAATTGTTTATCTACAGTAGTTAGGCAGTTTGTTTGAGATTTTTGTGGGATTGTCCTTGTCACCAGGATTAGCTGTCTTGGTGCTGTGTGGTGGCCTTTTGGGTATGTGGTACTATCACTGTATGATGGGCTTTCTGGGCTGATGATTTAAATGCATTTAATAAAAATATTTTTTGAAAACAATGTAAGAACAAATATAAAACATTAACAAAAGAAAAGGCTGAATTTTTAATCATAAGATCCAAAGCAAAATGAATGGATTTAGGTGAAAATACAAGTAAACTCTTGCAAACAAACTGAAAAATATTGAATCTTCCAAGATCATCACTTCTTTTGTCTCAGATGCAGATGGCTTACCTAAACCTGACACTAAAGATATTTTATTAGAATTTGAAAATGTCTTTCAGCAGTTATAAGGCCCCATCGACAACCCTCCTCTTCACTCTGAAATGACTGAATACTAACAAAAAAATTGTTTGTCCCATATAAGCTCACAGCAGGCTCAAGACCTGACCAAACGCATTACTATTAAGATGATTCTAGATGCCATAAATGACTTTAAACTTGACAAAAATCACTGGGCCAGATGGCTTTACAGCAAACTTTTATAAAGCCTTTAGAGACACACTAGTGCCTATTCTACAAAATTGTTTTACTTACAGTTTAGAATTCAGCATAAATGATCCCACTGTAGTACAAGCACTAATAATATTACTCCCAAAGCTGGAAAACCCACAAGACAAAGTGGGCAATTACCACCCACTTCACTTACAAACTACGACATGAAGATACTGACTTATTCTCTTGCTCGAAGATTTAAAAATATCTGGAACCCAATAATCTCTAGAGGCACAGTTAGTTTCATGTCTTCTAGACAATTTTCTGACCACATCAGAAAGTAATTTTACATTTTCTCCAGTTCCAGGGACTCCAGTTGTCCAATGGCTCTGGTGTCCCTGGACGAAGAGAAAGCCTTTGAGAAGGTGAATATTGATTTTCTCATGTCCACCCTTGCTAAACTTGGTTTTCCCAGTAAGTTTATGTAATAGCTGAGAATCCTGTATTCTAACCTGACCACAAATATCTTTTTAATGGTCTCTTTTCATCCCCTCCATTTATCCTGTGGGACATGACAGGAATGATCTTTATCCCCTATGCTTTTTAATTTTTATCTTGAACCCCTCCTATATTTTTAAACACTAATCCCCACATATTTGTTATTAAGATAGGTCTCTGTCATCTGAAGTTTTCAGCTTATGCTGATCATATACTCCTACATGTTGCTAATCACAAAGACTCAAATTCCAGCTACTCTGGAAACAATTCAGGAGTATAGCAAATTTTCTAATTACAAACTAAATAAAGAAGACATTAGTTTTGAATATCTGGCCCAAAGGGTTATCTATTACCCTTTAATAATATTTTGGATGCATTGAACCTGAGCAAACAAAATATTATCAAGCTCTATAAAATTTGCTAGTTAAAAAAAAAAATGTCAGACCATACCATGCAACCATCATATTGGCCACAAGAACTTAATAATAGTTCATTAAACTGGTTGTCGATCTGGAATAATATATATACATATATTCCCTTGGACAACCTGCATTTAATACAATTTAAAACTTTGCACAATGCATATATGATACCTCTTAAACTATACAGAAGTGCTTTACTGGCATTGGATAAGTGTACTACATGTCGTTAGACACTAGTTCATTAAGTCATACACTTTGGCATTGTTCGATGTCCCAGCCACTATAGCCAAGGCCCCTGGTGTTCTGTGGCAGAATTTTCTGCTTTCTGCGGAAGGGCTCCTTGACTTCTGTGGCTGCATTTTCTGATTTCTGCGGCATGATTTATTCATTTCTCTGGCAAAATGCAGTCCTGTCATTGGCTAAATATGTGATGTCATTGATGACATCATACACTGAGCATAGAGGTGGGGCTTCAGGATAAACAAGGCGGGAAAGAAAGCCTGACACTATGGAAAAACAGTATATTTATATGAAAATTCACCAAAAACAATGAATTCTGCGGCACTATATATATTCTGCAGCATGATGCAAATTCTGCGGCAAATTCCGCAATCGCAGAACCGCAGAATTCCAGGGGCCTTGACTATATCTAGATATTAAAAGAAAGCTAGATGTCATTGTCCACCTAGGGACAAATGACCTAACTGAGAATGGGATCAGACCAATACAGGAGGAGTTTGTGGAGTTGGGAAGGGGGCCCTAGACAAGTAGCACACACGGTAACCTTCTCTGAGGTGCTGCCTGTCTATGGCATGAGTGAAGGTATGATGCGCCATACCATGGGATTCAATGAATAGTTGAAAATGTGGTGCAGAACATAGGGTTTTGGCTTCATTGGGTGGAATCTTTCAGGTCTAATCAGGTTACTATAAGCCAGAAGAGTGTAGCAGATTCAGAGAGAAAGGTAGATCTTGGAGGTGCAAGATGCTTTTTAAACAACTGGGAGTTGGGAAGGAGATAAAATACTGAACTTGGAACCAACTTGGAACTTGGAATCAGCAGGAAAACACAATTTTGCTCATATCTGAGGGTGGTGTACCTTACTTTAAATTTTACACTTGTTATTGCTCACATCTGAGGGACGTATACCTTACTTTAAACTTTACACTTGACTGGGGACTGGGGGTCCACTTGGAGAGATACTGGCATCTAGGTTCGAGCAGACTTGATAGACCATAAGGCCTAATCTGCTGGCAAATAGTATGTTAGTATGTTAGTATTATGGTTTACATCTGTCCAGGTGGGGAACCAGGGTTTTAGGTGATAGGTTTAAATGCTTCATAGGAATGCTTTTATACCAGCCAAGGGGGAGGCAGTGAAAAGGAGCAGAGAATTCTCAGCCTCCCCCAACAAAACAGGGTAGTTAGCCAAGTAAACTCCAAAGTAGAGAAGTCAATGGGAAGCAGGAAAGGGGTCAATGGAGCTAGCCTTGCTTGTAGAGCAGAAAGCAGCTAACTAAAAGAAGCTACATTTTCTTGTTAATTTAAAACTTATATATCAGCAGGAGTCAGTGTCAGTTAAGATTAAGTAGACAGGTAACTTTATTAGAAGTAGAAGGGGTCTTATTTAGGGTTAAAAAATGAAAGAAAGGCAGTGTGTGTTCTGTGCAGGGAAAGGTACTGTATCAGGTGACTTTGCTAAACCAGTAGGAGGAAGAGAGCTTACCTGAGGGTGTGGTTTAGACACTAGAAAAGCAGGTGAGTCAAATTACAACTTCCTGTTGCTAGCCTTTTTTCTTACTAATTGCCCTTCATTCCACCCACCCACCCAAAGCCAGTTCTACTTTTATAGCCACTGGATTTGACTGTCAACAGGAACTTCCTGTTTGGCAGTAGGAAGGAAAGAATCATAGAGAAACATTGGTTTTGTCAACCCTACAGTAAAAAAAACAAAAGTAGCTCACTCTCCCCCCCAGCTGCTGGTGGTCTGATATTGAGCAAGGAAGAAGGAGGCTACTGAAGAAGATAGGAAGTTGCTGCCCCAGAACAGGAAGGGTCAGACTTGTGAGGAGAGAGTAAGCATCCAGAGAAACAGTAGAGAGGACACAAAATAAGACATGATAGGAATGGTGCAGTGCAATGGCTGTGGGGCGGCAGTGTTCCGGGAGACATTATGGAGGTTGCGATGCTGCCCTATTTGCAGGCACCTCTCTGTTCTGAGAGAGGAGGTTGCCCATCTCCAGGCTGACCTGGCTAGGATTCGTGAAACCTCCTCCCCCATCCAGGGACCACCAGGGCCAATGCCACTACCTCAGAGGCTGCAAAGAAAGAGGAGAGGCTGGACCAGGGTGGGCTCAAGGATGGAGGGGGGGTGGTGGAACAGAGTTGCATCCCTCCAGCTGTACCTCTCCACAATTCATTCGCTTTTCTGGTGGATAGTGGTTCCTCTATGGAGGCAACTGCAGTGGAGACCAAGGAGGATGCTGGGAACCTTCACAAAGGAGACCCACAGGAGGGTGGCATGGGACCCCACAGGGAAAGGAAACAACTCCTGGTGGGGGACTCAATCATTAGGGGGTAGAAATGGGGGAGGAAGGGGAGAGGGAGGTAAGGTGCCTTCCTGGTGCAACAGCTTGGAGGGACAGGAAGCGAATCCTCAGGATCGTGGGAGAAGCTGCATGAGGGAGGGAGCTGGATGTCATTGTCCACCTAGGGACAAATGACCTGGCTAGGAATGGGATCAGAGCAGTGCAAGAGGAGTTTATAGAGTTGGGAAGGGGCCTTAGACAAGTAGCGCATACGGTAACCTTCTCGGAGGTGCTGTCTGTCTATGGCAAGGGAGATGCCAGGGCACTTCTCACCAGGGAATTCAATGAGTGGTTGAAAAACTGGTGTGGAGCTCAGGGTTTTGGCTTCATTGGAGACTGGGGAGTCACTTGGAGGGATGCAGACCTATAGTGGTGCGATGGTCTGCATCTGTCCAAGGGGGGGAAACCAGGATCCTAGGTGAGGATGCTTCATTGGCAAGCATTTAAACTAGCCAAGGGGGCAGGCACTGAAAAGGAGCAGGGAAATCCAAGCCTCCCCCCACAAAACATGGTGATTAGTGAGGAAAACACCAAGGTACAGAAGTTATTAGGGAGCAGAACAGATTTAAATGTAAAAAAAAGGCAAAGGCAGTAAGGACAGAAATGGGGCTAAAAGGGGTAAGGCTATCAAAAAGTGGAGGGTGATGAGTACCAATGCCCGTAGTCTGTGTAACAAGCTCCCTGAACTAGTGGCCTTGATGGAAGAGGATTGCCTGGATATTGTGGCAGTCACAGAAACATGGTACACAGAGAACCATGACTGGGATGTCAACATACCAGGATACACAATCTACAGGAGGGACAGAGCAAGGAAGTGGAATATAGTAATTTTGGTTGGGGGGGACAGGAGTTAAATGTCAGAGTTGTAATAGAATTAGTTCACAGGAATGTTTAGACTATGTACACTATACTTGTGGTCAGTGTAAAGAACATAAGCACCGGAGAATAAAAATCATTGACTGAGTTGGAAGAAATAAGCCTTAAGAATTCCCTGGGTATACAGCACTTAACAGCTGTTGATGTAGTTAATGACAAGAAAGATAAGCAGAGACATAGAGGAAACTGGGGAAGGAATCTCAAGAGAATGTGAAAATAAGCAAAGATATAAAAGAGCCAAGGAATTTAATGTATCCACTAGTAATAGATAGGACTTACTGACTGATACTGATGAAGGAGTAGAAGCTGCAATAAATGAAACTGTGGAAGTTGGGATGGATACTATATATAGATATAGATATAGATATAGATATAGATATAGATATAGATATAGATATATATATATATATATTCTAACTTGGCCTCCCAGTCTTCCCCACAGCCACTTTCAGACCCTAATACTGTAAATATTGATGACCCAAGGGCATCTCCTAATGCATCCATTTAGTCAAGATATGAACGTTGACATGGAGGAAAATGCTGATGTTAAAGAAAGGGGAATCTATGTACTAGGTGATTCCATAACTAGATACACATACAGTATCACTATACAACTAATATAAAACAAAGATCAAGTGATCAGTCATTGTTTCCCAGGTGCAGGAGTTAGAGATTTGCTATCAGTAATACCGGACATGTTGAAAAATGTATCAGGGAATCCTTTTGTGTTAGTACACATAAGAACAAATTATTTGCAACACAAAGCAATTGACGATATATTCACAGGACTTAAAAGAAATTTATTCACTACTTAAATGATTGTGAGGTAACATTTTACGAAATACTACCAGCACTGAGATGGGGAAGACATCTACGAAAAACGCAGTAAAACTGAACACCTGGTTAAGACAATGGTGTCTGTCTAAAAGCATTAAATGTCTCAAGACATGGGAAAAGTTTATTGAAAAGGGCTACTTGTTCAGTTATGACAGATTACACCTTAGTAGAAAAGGGAGTGTTTTTTTTTGGGGCAAGATATTTTCTGAAAATGTAAGTAATACTTTAAAATGATAAGGGGGGGAGGATGGGAAACATGAGGGAGATGTTAAACATTCTGAAATGTCCGGACAAGCACCTAGGCAGTTGGGTAATGACCTAAGTGAACAGAAAAGAAAAGTATGGAAAATAAATATTAAAGATCTTAACATCTTACTGCTCAGTGCAAGGAGTCTCAGACATAAAATACACAAGTTAAAACATGAGTTATACAAGTTGGATATCGATATGTGTGTGGTAACTGAGACTTGGTACTGCACAGGTGACTGGGGATGAACATTCAGGGTTATAATATGTATAACAAAAGCAGAATAAATAGGAGGAGGTGGGGTAGCAGTATGCATTAAGGATGAAATAAAAGTGCAGGATACAACACCTCAAAATATCATACAGGGAAATGAAGAATTGCTTTGGCTTAAGATAGGTCTAAAACATAGTGATATAATAATCGAGGCTGCTTATAGATCACCCAGTCTTAAAACTGATGAATGTAATAAATCTGTGGATGCAGCTGAACAACTTGAGATTGAAGGTGAATATATTTCATTTTACAGGGAGATGTCAATTTCCCTTTAATAAATTGGAAAACATTGCTGGAATCTGCTTCAATGGAAAACAGATTTATGGAAATTGTTACCCAAAAAACCTGGAACAGATTGTTAAGGAAAAGACTAGAGAAAAGAATACATTAGGCTTGGTTTTAACTAACCGGCCAGATAGAATTCAAGAGCTTAAAATAGTAAATCCTCTTTCTGACTGTGACCATAATATGATTAATTTTAAATTAAATAGCCAATGGAACTACGTCAAGGGAAAATGCATTTAAATGTTATAGTAGAGCAGACTATAAAGCAAAGAAAAATTACTTAGGCAAGTGGTATTGGGGAAATGAACTAGTTAATAAAGTAATGTATGACATCTGGAGGAATCTTAAAGAAAGATTAGATTACTGTGTTCATAATTTTGTTCCAGTCATCCAGACATATCTTAAAAAAGGGTAAAATACCTGTATGGTTTAATAAGAATAGTCAAAGAAATGTAAACAGGAAAATAAAAATTATATACCAGATATAAAAGAATGATGACTGAAAGTAATTGGGCTAAGTACACAAAACAAGCTAATGAATGTAAGAATCTGATAGTGCAAAGCAAGGCTAAAGAGGAAATTAGATTATCGTCGGGTATTAAGGATAACAAAAAAATTTGACAGCAATATAAATTCCTCAAAAAACAAACAACAAGGGATTGGTCCACTTATAACAGGAGGGTAAATATGTTAGTGAAGAGGCAGAATTAGCCACTGAGTTTAATTACTTTTTGGCTACATACAGGCCAACGGAACATAAAGTAGAAGCTGTAACTACTGAGGATGAAGTAGGCCACGAGCTCATGATCTCTAGTAGGGAAGTCATCAATAAAATAAAATAAAGCTTAAGACATGCATATCTATAGGCCCTGATGGGATTCATCCATTCCTATTAAATTAACTTGTACAAGAACTTGCTGATCCAATTGCCAAACGTTTCTCAGATTCCATTAATGAAGGGGATACAATAGATGAATTGAGAGTTGCAACAGTTACACCTATATTTAAAAACAGGGGTTAGACATTAAGTATCCAATTATCACCCCATAAGTTTGATTTCAGTCATTGGCAAACTACTAGAAGGAATCTGCAAGATCATATAAGCGAACAGGGCATTGTAGATATTACCCAACATGGGTTCACTCAAGAATGGTCATGTCTTACAGCGCAATTAAATTTTTATGAACATGTTAGCGCAGCTCTGGATAAGGGGTCACCTGTTGATATAATTTTTTAGAGGACTCTAAAGCCTTTGATCAAGTTTGTCAGACGTTAGTTCAAAATCTCAGAGATATAAAATTGCATTTGAATGTAATCTCCTGGATAGATAACTGCTTAAGCAATAGAAGGCAGAGAGTGGGGATTGCTGGATACTATTCAGAATGGGGGGGTTCTCCAGTGGAGTCCCACGGGACTCCGTCCTGGGACCAACTTTGTTTAATATACAGCACTTACCTCAACAATGCAAACCTCTAATCATTAGTGGTTAAATAAGTATGATGACAACGGCAAAATAGGGGCCATTATACTCAATAAATGTATAAACAATTTACAACAAGATCTGGAACAGGTGGCAGCATGGACAGAAATCCAGAAATTGAGATTCAGTATGGATAAGTGTAGGATGATGCACCTTGGAAGGAATAACCCTATGGCAAAATACACTATACATAATATTACTCTTTTAGTAACAGAGAATGAACGAGATTTGAGTGTCACTGTTACAAAAGACCTATCATTTAACATACAGACTAGGAATGTGGTTAAAAATTAACAGAATACAGGGATGCATATTAAGACATATTAGGAGTAGACAACTTGAGGTGATGGCACTGTTGTTCTCCTCACTGGTGAGACCATATCTCGAATATTGCTCTGCCTTCTGTGCCCCTCAAAGTACAAAGGGACAGAGGCTTATAGAGAAAGTGCAAAGAAGAAGAATAAAAATTGCACAGATAAAACATATGATAAAAAACTGGGATTATACTCTATGCAGTATAGAAGGTTAAGGGGAGATTTATGTATGATGTTTAAGGCAGTAAAATGGGCTGGCAGTATAGCCTAGAGGTTAGAGGAATGAGGTGTGAACGAGCTTGATACATCCAGCAGACCAGACCGGAGTTTGATTCTCACACCCTCCACTTACATACTGTGTGACTGAGCAAGTCACTTTACTGCCCAGTGCTCCCAGGTTGCCCCTGAAAACAGGCACTTGTACCCAGTGGGCCTTACCCAGTTACCAAACACTAAAATAAAATAAAACTAAAGAGGCACTAATGGAAAATGTAGGCTTGGTATGGAGAACCATAACTAGAACAATTAGGACACACAGCTTGCAGCTAAAGGGGCATGTGTTTCTTACAACTAAAAAGAACCAAGTGGTTTACCCAAAGGGCTATAACCACATGGAACTCATTGCTGGGGTGGTTTGTGACATGTGAAACTATGGAGGCTTTTAAACAGGCTATCGACAAACACATGGATAAGAGTAAATATAACTAGATCCACTAGAAACAGTGGCAAGTTTTCTCTGACTTCTAAACTTACATTGCTTCTATGAATCTATGAATGAACCTGCGAACACAGCATACTACATCTCTGTGCTGTGTTCTTGTACTTTTGGTTAATGGGGGTGGGGGGGGAGTCATACTGAAACCTTGTAAAACCTAAAATAATTTAAATAGATTTATTTTCTCTGGATTCAAGCCCCTTATTCCAAAAAACTCTCTCTCTCTCTCTCTCTCTCCCCTTTGTAGTTTAATTTTATCGTTTAAGTGAAAAAAGTAAAAAAGTTTTACCTGAAGCGCTAAGATTCTAATATTGTTATTTGAGCTGTTTGCAACGTGAACCTTATAACATCAAAGCATGCTGACTCTCCATTTCCTAAAGGAGGTAAAAATGGAGCCCAATTGTAAATAGTACACCCAACTTACTTTTTGAATATTATTTAGGCTATCATGTATTAGAAAGGGGCATGATTTCCTGTCTTACCTGCACAGCATTTCAAAACCACGGCTTTACTTTTTCAACATGCTTACCCTCCTTAAGCAGCAGCCGTTACTATCAGATGTTATTTTTGACTGAATCAAGCCTTCTACCTGAGGCCAAGAAGAAGGGACTGAGTCATTCAGGTGATCACACCTGTTTACATGACTATGTCGTGAATGATGTCACCATGGCCAGCCAGTCAAAAAATGAATCCTCTCAAGACAAAGAAATGTCAAATGAGAGGTCCCCTTTCCTCCTGCAGTTCACACTGTGCCACACTTGTTTTCATTTGTCCATATCCTTCAGTCATGTTAGACCTCCTAACCTCCATCACTTCCCTTGCTCACTCTGGGGAATTATTCATCGTAGGCGACTTCAATATAAATTGGTTGTCACCTAAAACTACCAAAACTAAAAATGAAATTGGAGCTCTAAACCTCTCCTAACTGATCTCTGAACCCACCCACCCAAAACCACAAGACACTCCAACACTCCGTTCTCGACTGGGCCCTGACCTCCCACCCCCACTGTATCATTGCCTCTGGTATCCTCCCTAATGCTGTCAGTGACCAAAACCCAATATTCACAGTTAGGAAAGTCCTCAGAACTAAATCACCACACAAAACCATACAACTACACCCTTGCAAGTCTCTTGACCTTGAACTTTTCCTGACTAACCTTGCCAATTCCGACTGGTCCCCCAACCTCCTTCCTCTTGGTTGACATGGCCCTTACCTACTTTAAAGAAATCTTTCTAGTAAACTGGAATGCCTTTGCTCCACTAACCAAACCAGAGTCAGAGGTAACCATTTACCTTGGATAACCCCAGAATGTCTGGCCAATCTCAGGGCTAGAGATCAAGCCTAGAAGCATCATAAAGTCTCTCAACATCCTAGTGACCTCACAAACTACCACATGCTCTGAAACACTTGCACCTAGGCTACAAGGTTAGCCAAGTCTGAATATTTCAAATCTGCCTTCATCAACAACATAAATTCCCTTCTAAGTTCTGGAAGGTGGTCAATGCCCTATTTACCCCCTCATCCCCACCACCACCGGTACTTAAAAGTAAATAGCTCACTAATGTCTGACCCACCAGCCATAGCAGCAGTATTTAACTCCTACTATATCTCCTGCACCAGTGAGCTACTGAAATCCTTCCCTTCCCTTCCTACCCATCACCCTTCCTAACCTCTACTGGAGTGCCTCTCACCCACCCTACTCTTTCACTTCTGTAACCCCAAATGATACCCTAAATGCCCTCCTCACCATCAATCCCTCTAAAGGTGCCTCCCCAATGGCCTTGACCCAAAACTCCTCTCCCTTTCTGCTCTGGCCATTGCCTACCTCCTCTTATTAATCCCAAATTTCTCACTCTCTACTGCCTCAGTCCCATCTTCATGGAAACATGCAGTGGTCCTCCCTCTGTCCAAAGGGGGTGATCTCTCATCCCCTGGCAACTATCGCCCCATTTCTCTCCTCCCTACCCTTGTCAAGCTTCAACACATAGTCCTCTCCCAACTCACCTCTTTTCTATCAGATACCCAATTTTTAACCCCTTTCTAGTCTGGTTTCAGGAAAAAAACACTCAACCACCACCTCTCTCCTACGACTCACAGACTCCATACTAACAGTGATGGACAATGGCCAAATTACCTCTGCCATTTTTGTCGACCTGGCCAAGGCCTTCAACACTGTCTCTCACTCCCTGCTCCTCAACTCACTCCCGGCAGCTGGCCTATCTCCTTCCACCACAAACTGGTTCAAAGTCTACCTTATTAGCAGAACCCAATCAGTCAAGATCTTGGATGCCACTTCACCTCCCCTCCCAGTCAGCACTGGCATCCCCCAGGACTCTGTATTAGGGCCCATCCTATTCTACATCTTCTTAAAACAACCTTCCCTCCGTTTGTTCCCCCTCCACCACTATACATATGTATGCCAATGATACAGTCCTGTATGCATCTGGCTCCAGTCCTGCTGAGGTTACAACCAGCTTACAGCAAGACTTTGACAAGGTTCAGCTCTGGTTTGCTAACCATCAACTTTTTTTCAATGCCAAGAAAACTGTCTTCATGACCTTTGGCACAAGGCAGAGACTCACTAGGCTTCCCTCCCTACCAAATTTCCACACTCTTGATGGGACCTTACGTGAGGTCACATCCTCCTTCAGGTACTTAGGTGTTTGGTTGGACCAATACCGAAACTTCTCTGGACATATTGATGCCATCCATAAAAAACTGCACCCCAAGCTTGGTGCCCTTTTCAGGAACCGTAGCTGCATCCTTCCTACAGCTAGGTGTGAACTTGTTCAGAAGATGATACTGCCGATTTTTGACTATTGTGATGTAGTCTATGGTGCTGCCTCTAAGTCCTCCCTGGCCAGACTGGAACCTTCTTCAATTCCTTCTGCCACTTTGCCCTGGATGCCCTTCCTCGCACCCACCACTGTGATCTTTATCGTGCCCTATCCTTCCCCTCTCTTACAAACAGGTGACTCTCCCACTGTGCTAAATTCAGCTCCAAGCATTGATTAGGTGAACTCCCTTCCTTCCTAACCTCCTTCTCCTTTAGAACAACCCCCCATCCTCCCATTCCCTTAGATCAACTGACTCCCAAACCCTGCTAGTCCCCCACAAATCCACTTTAAATTGGCCAATCCACTTACTCTCACTGCCTCCCGAAAATTTGGAATTCACTCCCCCCTCAAATCTGGCACTCATCCTCTGCCTACTCTATCAGCTCTGCCCTCAAAAATGACCTTGTGCCTAGCTGCTCCTGCCATGTCCTTCCCCAATTCCCTCCTATAAACCCTGAATAAACCCTACCCCTCTATTATCACTTTCATTTTTTCCTATACACCCTCACCCTCTAATTTCTAGCTCTCCTCCCTTTCCTCCAAATTGCTCCGCCTTACTGGCCTCCCTTGATCTCTCACAGAATGTAAGGGATACCAAATGCTCTCTGTGGGTCCCTCTCACCCTCCCAAGGGCTTGCATCCCTCATCTACTCCCTTCCCTGCTCTCCTTTTACCCTTTTCTTACATGTAAGCACTTGTTACTTACTAACCCGGCACTTATTATTGATTCACTTTTTCTACACATTATGCACAGCTCTGTTTTAACAGTTTGTAACACCTGCCTTGCAACTGTATGTTAATGCTGATCTTCTAACCTGAGTGTAACTTGAACATGACTCTTTCCCTCCCCAAATCCTTTCCACGCCCATTTCCTTTACTTTTACGTAAGCACTTTTTTACTTATTAACCCAGCACTTATTATTGACCGATCTTTCTACCCATTATGCACAACACTGTTGTACCACTACTTGTAACACCGGCCTTAGAACTGTATGTTAATGTTGATCTTGTAACTTGAATGTTTAATGTTTCAGTCCTATTGTACCCCTTCCCCCCAGGTCGCTCCAGGAGATGAGTGTCTTGTCACTCAGTGTGCCTTACTGGTGAAACATTTTAATAAATAAATATCTGGATTTCGGTAAAGACCTAAATAGTATGAGACCCACAGTCTCTGCATAATAAACTCAACCAAAAACGGGGGGTTCACAGAGTGTAAGAGAAAAATGTTAAACACTTTTTTTTTATGTTTGCTTGCACGCATGCGCAAGAAACATTATGTGACAGCTTAGTACAGAAGGGGGTTGTGGAGGCGTGGCAGTGTGGCAGCGAAGAGAGGCACTGCATTTGGGGGCTTGGCAGTGGTGCACCAATGGAGGCACATTGTGCTGATGACACTGGCTTCCGAAAGTGCCACCAACTTCTAACGTTTTCACTACAGCAAGCAGGGGCCGCCTCATCATTGCAGCATCAGCCATTCCACTGCAACGAGGGAGTGACCAGTCATTGCTGGGCAGGACGCTGCTACTGTAATGTTGTTTATGAACACGGCGGCAGCTTGCTGCCGTGTTCACAAACAATATTAATCAGCCCCCACTGCCGAACGGGTGCCCAATCCCCCTCGGCAGCATGCCCCCTCCACAACAGTCTTTGTTTGTCGACGGGGGGCCCAATCCCCGTCGGCTTCAGTTCTCATTCCAGTTTAAGTTGCCAACGGGGAGCCCATTCCCCATTGGCATAATGTCCCTTCCCAGTTTGATTTGCCGACAGGGAAGCCCACTCCCGTCGGCATAATGTCCCCACAAACCAAAAGTAGGTTTGTGCCGGGGAGGTGCCCATTCCCCTAGACTCTTGCACCCCACATATGTGCCGCACAGGTGCCTAATCCCCTAGCACAGCTCCCTCAAAAATTAGGTTGGCACGCTAGAGCCCACCCCAGCATGCCAAATGTCCCTGTTAAAAAAGAAACTGTCCTGCAATTTTTTTTTTTTTTTAACCTGAAATCAGAAAATGGTCCCTCGTTGAGTCCGTTGCTCCACCCCACCTCGCCCACCTTCTGCACACCCTGTCTCCCTGCACCCTCCCCCACCCCATACTTACCTCCAGAGCCCAGCGATGATCTTCAGTGTACCGAATACGTCTGCACTCTTGAAAGCCGAACAAGAACTGAAGAAATGCCAATAAGCTGTATAATGGCATAAATAGGTTTTCTTCAACTTTGGTGTATATCTCAGGCATTTTGGGGAATTTGGGCACCAAATTTTAAACATGGGGTTATTGGGACCCCTCCTCATGAATTCAGCCACTGTCATGGCATTATTCGATCCCGAAAGGTGATTTTGCAGTCACTACATGGAATCACCTTTTGGGACTCAGTAACGAAACAATAGTGCCACTGTTCATGAGGGGGCTCTCAAAAAGCCCAAGTTGCAAATCTGGTGCAAACAATCAAAAAAAATGGCTGTTTTATGAGCGGCAATTGCACAGTTGCTATGCACATTCGTAACATAATGAATATGCAATATTTTCAATCCAGATTTTCAACACTGCCATTTTTCCGTACCTCCTTATGAACAAGTTCAGCTGTCATTTTTCACATCCTGACCGAAATGTGTTTTCGCACTTCCAACGCAGAATAGTGCAGTTGCTGTGGGAAATCAGTGTCGGGGACATTACGAAAATCACAGTGACACTGTTCATTAACAGAGGTTCTAAAATGCCGATGTTGAAAATGTGGTGATGAAAGACTATAAAATGACTGTGTTACGAGCAGGCATTGCACAGTTTCCACGCACACTCGTAACTTCGCACATTTGCAATATTTTCACTCTAGATCTTCAGCACTGCCATTTTTCTGGCCCTCCTTAAGAACAGTACAGCTGTCATTTTTCACATCCTGGCCAAAATGTGTTTTTGCACTTCCGGCACAGAATAGCGCGGTCGCTGCGGGAAATCAGTGTTCAGAACAAATTAAGAAAATCACAGTGACACTATTCCTGAGCAAAGGTCCAAAAATGCCTATGTTGAAAATTTGGTGACAAAAGTCCATAAAAATGACTGTATAACACACATGCATTGCACAGTTTCCACGTATGCTCGGACATGTGAGCATTTTTAATGTTCCCACTACAGATTTTTAACATTGCCATCTCTTCACACCTCCCTATGGATGGTACAGCTGTCATTCTTCACATCCTGCCTGATCTGTGTTTTTGTACATGTGATACAGAATGGCACTGTTGCTGTTGGAAGTCAATGTTCGGGACACAATGACAAAATCACAGTGCCACTCTTCATGAGAAGAGGTCCCAAATGCTTTCATGATGTGGGGTCACAAAAAGGCCATGTTGAAAATTTGTAGTGTAAATTCCAACAAACGCCTGAGGCATTAGGGTTTCTAACCATAACGTCCTACCCTGTACAGACTGACAGGCATCTGGGCGTGCCTTTGGATTGTCGACTGTACTGCTCATGCCATCACCCCCCCCCACACCTCCAGCCACTGACAGGCATTGAGGTGTACCTTGGAGACTCCGGCCTTAGACTTCACTCCATTCTCCTATACTGCACCCATTTTAGCGTATGTCCTTATGGAATGGAGTGACTGTAAAGCCAAACACCCTAAGGCACACCTCAACACGTGTCGGTGTCTGCAGAATAGGGTGAGGTGACATAGCATGACCGTCATGGGTGACGACCAAAACACTTACCCCAATGCCTGTCCGTCTCTACAGGATGGAGGTGGGAGTTGGCATGAACTTCAATGCTTCACTGCCATTCCTATTCTGCATCTGTCTAACTCCTGCATTTCCAATGGTAATACCAGCAAGCAAACATTTGGCATTGACAAATGCTTTTTAATATATGCCCTTATACAATCAATCATTTAGAATATATGTGAACAATCAGTTCACGTTCAGTCATTCATCACATTTTTTCATCCTTGTTTAAACATATCAGTCTAGGCTTTGTATTAATGAATAAACACATCTCCTTGCTTTTATATAGTTATGTTTCACTATAGCTCTACTAATCACCCTCAGCAACCAGACCTTCACATATAACCCCCCTTCGCTGTTCTTTTTTCCTAGCTCCACACACATTTAGTCTCTTGCAAAATCTCATGGAGTGTAAGGCTTCAACATGACTTAAGGCCTCTCCATTAACCAAAAGTACAAGAACACAGCACAGAGATGTAATGTGCTCTGTTAGCTGGTTTGTTCCCCCTGCTTATTTGAATTTTGATTATTGAATTTCAATATTTTGAAGCCAATACAGAGAACTAATAGTATATTTATATATAAAAAAAGGAGGGGGTGTGGTCAGACCAGGCAGACAATGGCAGCATAGTTCAGAATCTCTGCAATCTAACCTCATCCAGCCTTCACCAGACCTTTCTTTGGTACTAACTCCTGTGATCATCCTCTAATCTTGCTGCCTGACAGAGTTTGTAAGTCATTTTGATCCATCATCTACTTATATTCAATTATTCTACACTGTACTGCTGCATACTAAGCATCATCCTTCAGCACCATGGCAGATCTCCAAGTACAGCAAAGCTCACTTGCTAGAGTGGAAGTAATGTTTTCTAAATTGATGATTGAGATTAACGATCTAAAAACCTCCACCCAACAGAATGCGACCACTCTTGAAACTTTGAGCCGGAAAATTACATTTAATGAGAAAGCAACGGCCTGTAACACCACTACTATTCATGACCTCCAAGCTACTGTCTCCAATCAAGATCGAACTATTAGATCCCTACAAGCCAAAATTGTCGATATTGAAAATCGTAATCATCGCAGCAATTTACGATTTTTTTGGCTTCCCTGAAGGTGTAGAATTAGGAGACACTGCTGCGCTTTTATTACATGTGCTTCCTGCAATGCTTAAACTCCCTCTTGACCTAATGTTAATCATTGAGCAATCTCACCGCACTCTGGGTTCCAGGCCAACATCAGACCAGCGACCAAGGCATATCATTGCTCGCTTCTTGAACTATTCCCACACAGAATTAATACTGAAATGAGCCAGAGAAATGGGGAAACTTCAGTGGCAAGAGTTTAATATTTCCATCTACAGAGACTTTTCAAAAGATTTAACCATCAGAAGGAAGGCCTACAATCCACTTAAACAAATCCTCCACCAAAGAAGCATTAAATTTGCTCTACGTTACCCCGCGACACTACATCTTTTCTCAGGCTCTTCCTTCAAGGATTTTGAAACCCTTGACACCTTAGCCAACTATCTGGAGGTCTCTCTCTCTGCAATCTTACCCTGGGAGGTTCAGCAGCAATTGGCAACCCAAACACAGCTTTGGTACTCGCACAGAGGGTGGACGACGAAGTGCAGGAACGTGGGGAAAATGTTGCAGAACTCGCAGCCCCAAGCAGCAACGCCACAACTGATTTGACCCCAAGGCAATCAACACGGCTGCAAGAGAAGCTTCTGTCAGGGCATTATTCTTCAAGACTTTCATGCTGTTCTAGCAAGGTTTTGCCTCAAACACCCCAAGCTGCAGCCTCTCACCTTCAAATCAAGCCCTCTATTCCCTTAAGCAACAAGTTTGCTCTCTTGGAGGATGACATTGTAATACTGCGAGTTATTCCCTGGGTTAAGAATTTATCGTAAGTCCTGATGTGAGTGCAGGTTACAGGCTGTGTATTTGACCCAAACAGTGCCCCAGGGAGTGGAAACTGTTTTTTGTGTTTATCTCTATGTGCCTTAAAAGGCCAGGCCAGACCGTGTCAGGAAGTGCTTACATCACAGCTACTTATCAGCCAATAGCTTTGGAAGAGTCTTAAAGGCCTGGTAACAACAGTACTATAAGCAAGTGGTTTATAGCAGATTCATCAGAAAAGCTAATGTTCTTCAGGTGAAGCTACCTCTGGCTGGAAGCTGCAATACTGAACCTAGGATCTGTAAGAAAGCGAGTTGTGCTCACAACAGAGGGAGGTGAACCTTACCATTTACAATTGTCTGGTTTGTAGCAGATTCATCAGAAAAGCTAATATTCTTCAGGTGGAGGCTACATCTAACTGAAAGGTGAAATAAAGAACTTAGAATTATTAGAAAAGAGAGTCTTTCAATCAACAGAGGGAGGTGGACCTTGCTTTACTTTTGTTACAATTGTTAATATTTTCAGTGCAGGAAGAGTTTAAACCCAGAGGGACTGAATATTGTTTATTGTGTCTGTCCTTGTGCACAGTTGACTTGATTGGAATTATTGATTGATTGTTTGCATTACAATATTTGTAATACTGTGAGTTATTCACTGGGCTAATAATTTGTCATAAACCCTGAATTGAGAGCAGGTTACAGGCTGTTAATTTGACCCAGACAGTGCCTAGGGGGTGGAAACTGTTTTTTGTGTTTATCTCTGTGTGCCTTAAAAGGCAGTTTTGGGGCTGACTGCTTTCAGAGCACAAATAACCAGGCTGTTTTGGGGCTGAGGAGGTTTACCTGTGTCTGACTTGGATGTTTGGATTTTTCTCTGTTTGATTAGCAGGGTATTTTCCTCTGTCAAACTGCCATGTAGAGCATCTTGCTGACAAGAAGGCACTCATCGCAGTGGTGGGTCAGAGCTTTTAGCTTATTGTTTTGTGAGGGCACAGTTTAGGCCCAAACTCTGCCCACCCCTGAAAATAGTTCCCTTATACCTGGGGTTCTGACATCATTTCCTCAAGAAGGCAAGGTGTATATCACTGTCATATCCTTTCTAGCACACTGCACTGACTATATAAGCATACACATTGTATAACATATATATATTTCTATATAACAAACCAATCACACACACACAAAAATTTAAAACAGGATAAATAAGAAGGTAGACAGACATGTGGGGAGTAGTGCAATGTAATGGCTGTGGGGCAGCAGTCTTCTGGGAGTCTTTCTGGAGTCTGAAATGCTGCCCTATTTTCAGACAACTCTCTGCCCTGAGGGAGGAAGCTGCCCATCTTCAGGCCACACTGGACAGTAGTAAGGGAACCTCCCCCAGGCCACAACTGGACAGTAGTAAGGGAACCTCCTCCATCCAGGAAGCACCAGAGCCACCACCACTACCTCAGAGGTTGCAAAGAAAACACAGCAGTTGGATCACAGTGGGCTCAGGGAGGGTCAGGGTGGTGGAACAGAGTCACACCCAGTCAGTTGTTCCACTCCACAATCCATACACCATTATAGGGAGCATAGTTCCCCTATGGATGCACCCGCAGAGGAGACTAAGGAGGTTGTGGACAACTGTCATAAGGGAGGCCCACAGGAAGGAGGCAGAGGACACCACAGGGAAATGAAGCAGCTCCTGGTGGGGGATTCAATTATTAGGGGGATAGAACTGGGGGGAGCAGGGAAAACTGAAGCAAGGTGCCTGCCTGGTGCCATGGCTTGGAGGGACAGGAAGCGCATCCTCAGGATCATGAGAACAGCTGCACGGGAGTCTGAGCTGGACGTCATTGTCCACCTAGGGACAAATGACTTGGCTCATCATGAGATTAGAGAAGTGCAGGAGGACTTTGTACAGTTGGAGAGGGGTCTAAGACAAATAGCACACACAGTATCCTTCTCAGAGGTGCTGCCTGTCTATGGCATGGGTAAGGCGAGGGTACTTTGCACCATGCGATTTAATGAATGGTTGAAAAAATGATTGGAGCACAGGGGTTTGGCTTCATTGGAGACTGGGGTTCCACCTGGAGGGACACCAGCCTATACTGGCAGGATGGTCTGCACCTGTCCAGGAAGGGAACAAGTCTTTTGGGCAGTCGGTTTAAATGCTTCATTGGCAAGCTTTTAAAATAGTCAAGGGGGGAGGCACTGATAAGCAGCAGGAAATTCCCAGCCTCCACCTACAAAATAGGGTACTAAATGAGAAAAAGACCAAGGTAGAAAGGTCAGTGGGGGATGCTGCTACAAAAGGTAAAGCCATCAAAAAATGGAGAGCAATGAGTACCAGGGCCCATAGTCTGGGTAACAAGCTTCCTGAATTAGTGGCCTTGATGGAGGAGGAACATCTGGATATCGTGGCAGTCACAGAAACATGGTACACACAGAACCATGACTGGGACACAAACATACCAGGATACACTATCTACAGGAGGGACAGGGAGGGTAAAAGAGGAGGAGGAGTAGCTTTCTACATAAGGGAAGGAATCAAAGCAACAGAACAAAAGGGTAAACAGGGAGGAGAAGAAGCACTGTGTGTCAATTTGGAGACAGGCAATGGCACCACAATCCGCACAGGGGTTGTATAAAACCCCCTCTCGGGGAGAAATGGACAAGAATGATAGAAAGTATACTTAGAATGGCAGAAAAGGGAGATATTGCTGATGGTGATCTGAATATGCCAGATGTTAACTGGAGTGCAGTTGCAGCAGCCACTTCAAGAGTGGGGTTATTCTAGATGCCCCAGGGGCATGCCTTAGACAACTAGTATTGGAGCCCACTCAAGAGGGAGCAATCTTAGACCTGGTTCTCTCAAATGGAGATGGAGAGGATCACAGATGTAGAAGTGGGTAGCCATCTGGGAACTAGCAACCATCGAACAGTATGGTTCACAATAAACACAGCTACAGAGTCAAGCCATACAAAGGCAAAAGTATTGGACTTTAGGAGGGCTGACTTTATAAAATGGGTGAGTGCCTATGGAATGCACTAGCAAATGGGCAGGAAGGAGGGGTGGAAGAACAATGGGGAATAAAAACTGCCATCACAGAGGTAACAAGCCTGTGTGTGAAGCAACTAAATAAAATAAAATGATGTAAGAAACCACTATGGTTCTCAAAGGAGATGGCAGTGAAGGTTCAAGAGAAAAATAAAGCATTCAGGAAGTACAAGGAATCACAGAAGGAGCAGGACAGAGAATTGTATCAGTTAAAGCAAAAGGATGCTGGGAAGGTGGTCAGAACAGCAAAGGCCCAAACTGAGGAAAAGATAGCCAACTCAGTTAAGAAGGGGGATAAAACCTTTTATAGGTACATCAGGGAGTGAAGAAAGACCAAGGGAGGGAGGGATAGTGAGGCTTAATAAAGGGATGGGGGTGGGCAGAGGGTGACTGTGAAAAGGCAGAGATACTAAACAAATATTTTTGCTCAGTATTTACAAATGAAGAGGGGGAGGTACCTAAAACAAACAGTAGAAACACTCTGGATACAGAAGTTGATACCAGCCCATTTAGAGAAGAAAGGGTTCTGAAAGAACTCTTAAAACTGAAGGTGGACAAAGCAATGGGGCCTGATGGGATTCATCCCAGAATTCTAAAAGAACTAAGGGTAGAACTAGTGACACCACTGACTACCCTCTAACAAATCATGGGAGGATGGGGTGGTACCGGAGGATTGGAGGAGGGCAGATGTGATCCACTTCACAAAAGTGGGAGCTGGGCAGAAGCAGGAAACTACAGACCTGTTTGTTTAACCTCAGTGATAGGGAAAAATGATGGAATCACTTCTGAAGGAAAGAACTGTTGAGTACCTAGAGGCCAGAGGGGCACAGGACCCAAGGCAGCATGGATTCACAGCGGGAAGGACATGCCAGACAAATCTAATAGATTTCTTTGACTGGGTAACCAAAGTAGTAGATCAGGAAGGGGCTGTGGACATGGCCTACCTAGACTTTAGCAAGGCATTTGACACAGTCCCACACAAAAGATTAATATGCAAGTTAGCCAGCCTGGGAGTGGGTCCCAAGATGATAGTCTGGGTAAAGAATTGATTGGAGAATAGGACACAGAGGGTAATAGTAAACGGAGTCCACTCTGAAGACAGAGGGGTTACTAGTGGGGTACCGCAGGGTTCAGTATTAGGACTGGACCTCTTCAATGTCTTTATAGCGACATTGCAGAGGGACTGGAAGGGGATGTATGTCTCTTTGAAGATGACACAAAGATCTGCAACAGAGTTGATGCACAAGGTGGGGTGGAAAGGATGAGAAGGGACTTGGCAAGGTTAGAGGAATGGTCAAATGTATGGCAGCTTAGATTCAATGCTAAGAAGTGCAAGGTAATGCACCTGGGAAACAAAAACCCAGGGGAAGAGTACACAATGGGGGGTGAGATACTAACAACAACAAAAATGGAAAGGGACCTGGGATAGTCATCTCAGATGACCTAAAGGTGGGCAAGCAATGTGAGAGGGCAGCAAGGAGGGCTGGGGGGATTCTGGGATGCATAGGGAGAGGCATCACCAGTAGAAAACAGGAAGTGGTTATCCCTCTGTACAGACAGCTGGTGAGACCTGATCTGGAGTACTGCGTGCAGTTCTGGAGACCCAATCTCCGCAAAGACATAGACAGGATGGAAGCTGTCCAGAGGAGGGCAACTGAAATGGTGCAGGGTCTGCACCGGAAGACATATGAAGAGAGACTTAAGGAGCTTAATATGTATAGCCTTGAGGGGCAGGCCCGCCGGCGCAGCGGTGGGATTTCGCTTGCGACGCCCGGCGACTGGGTTCGAGGCGGACTGGGTAGCTGGAGGACGGCGGGGAGAAGGATAGAGCGTCCACGGACTGCTCTCCTTCTCCGGGGGGGAGGGATGGGATGTGCGCAGAGTCTGTGCGACCCCTGGTGGAGACCAGGAGTCACATGGCTGCTGACACCAACAGCGCGTACTGGAGGCGGGGCAGGACATTTCGCATCATTGCACGTCCCCGCCTCCCAGAAAAAGGGAAAAAGGAGAATGCCACCGGGAGCCATTAATGAAGCCCAGCACAGCTTCAATTAGCCCCCTCAGACCAGCCCCTCTGACCTAGTCCGACGTCCGCGGCATGTGTCCCCAGTGCCGTGGCCCCACCGTGGGGGGAAAGCCACGGGGTATCAGAAGGGGCCGTGGTCAATGTGGGGGGGTGGAAGCGCGAGTGAGCTGACGTCACGGGCTCCTGACGGCTAGAGCCGTAAAAAGAAAATAGAAAAATATGTATAGTCTTGAGGAAAGGGGGGACGTGATAGAAACTTTCAAGTACCTCAAGGGAATCAACAAAGTCCAAGAGGGTAGCATCTTTCAGAAAAAGAGATGTGCAAGAACAAGGGGGCACAATTTGAAGATGGGGGGGCGGCTCAGAGGTAATGTAAGGAAGTATTTTTTCACAGAGAGGATTGTGGATGCATAGAACAGCCTTCTGGAGGAGGTGGTGGAGTCAAAAACAGTGGTGGAATTCAAGCATGCATGGGACAGTCATAAGGCAATTCTAGGGGTTGGGGGTAGGAAGAAGTAGGCTGCTGGTTAATTTGGATCTGCAGCTTATCCATTAGGTAGGGAAAATGGGCAGACTGGGTGGGCCAAGCGGTCTTTATCTGCCATCAAATTCTTTGTTTCTATGTTTTCCTCACAGGAGGATCTTTCCCAGCAAATTTCAGATGAACATCCCTCTAATTTGGGCCCTGTGCCTCAGGGATGTATTTCTGCTGATGCTTCATGGGCAGAAGTTTTTGCAAGTTCCCCACTCAAATCTTTAGAGCCGCCTAAAAAGAAATGTAGAGCAAAGACCAAAAGCAAGAACATCAATAGTCACAATCCTGCCAATAAATCTAAGGTATCATGAGCTTATATGGTAAGTAATATGGTCACAGCTGCTATATCTTGGTAGGTTTTGCTTCCAGGATACTTAAAGGGAGTGCCAGTACACTTTTTCTGCCTAGCCGGCCGCTCTACAGTCTATGCTACCTGGTTGCTTTCGCTCCCAGCGGGTGCAGAAAGCAAAGGCTGTACATCGCAGTGTGATCAATTTACCTTTTGTTGCAGTGTTTAAACAAGCAGCTTAAAGGTCTTCAAGGGAACTTTGGTATATCAGCAATGCTTTTCTAACCCATTATTTTAGCGTTGGATCTTATACAATACCTCACTAAACAGGCTCTCTGTATCTAGCCTTTTACTCTCCAATTTAGCAGTGCATCAGGTTTATAGTCTTTTAGCTGTTCAGTTGCATATCTTCAATTGGTATGCATCCTGATTATTGCCTTTTCTTTTTTCATATGTGATTTATTATATATTACAAGGTCATTTACCCCTTCCCTCTCCTGATGACAGGTTCTTAAGTATTATTGGCAACTACATTTAATCCATCTCCTTCCCTCCGCTCCATTATTCTTACTACCTCCTGTTTACAATATGGAACTAACATTGGCACTCAAAGAGGTGGGCTATGTTGGGTGTACTGTTGCAAAGGGTTGTCAATCTACATCTCCCCTTATGCTCCTTATTTTACTTGAAGCCTACAGATATTATAGAAATCTACTGCTGTGTGGTCCCTCCTGTTTTGAGGCTCGCATGGCCTAGTCTTCTAGACCTAGTCACCTCATATAACACCTATTTAGGCGATGTTTGAGTAATCGGACTGGATCTTTACTATGACGATCTCTTCTGCTTACAGTTATCACCAAAGCCTATACATCTCCACATAATCCTGAGTTGCATTTGGCTCAGGGCGTAAGGGCTTAAATTGACCTCCCCTTTCTTCTTTCCCCCTCAATATTGTATTTATTATGTACTTATTCTGTTGCACTGCAAAGTATACTGAGAGTTACTCTAATGTGATAATGATCTACTTTTCCTTTTATATTTGTTCATTTGCATGCCACCTGGCTCCCCTGAATTCCTTGCTCTATGTCTAGGCTGTACTGGCATCTCGTATATGGTTCTTTAATTTACTGTTATTTTGACTTGGTATATCTTGTACTATTACTACTAATGTTTATAAATAAGTTCTGGTGTTTAGCTTTATCCTGATACCTTGTCCTGTTAGCTTAGAATTAAGCTGAGGTTATTACAGTCCCCTGCCTTTCTTGGTATTATTCCTTTTCAGTTTAGCTTATCAGGAATACTTCTTTTATTATATTACTGGTATAAGACTTAGGTTTGGGCCGATATTTATAACCGGTCCTCCCTAGTCTCCTCCCTACATCGATGCCCCAGAGTGTGGTGAGAGAGTCTCTTAGCCAGTTGGCTGACTCTTATCTCCTCACACCCATAAAACATTTTCTTTGTTATTTAGCTTACTAGTATTGTTGTTGTTGTTGATGATGACTTTTCTTCTTCCCCATCTCTATTCTAACTTTAATAAGATAAGATATCTGTGCTACTCATGTATCATACATCTCACTTTTCTTGGCTTGAATGTTCCTGCCACTCTCTGCATATACGTAAGCTCTCTATATTGTATTCTAATCATCCTCTGCCTCAATTATTTGTCCCTTCGCACTCCAGCGATTATTCCCTTTCTTTAATACTAACAATATGAGTGACATACTTTTATATACGTGGAATGTGAAGGGACTTCATTCTCCTTGTAAGCGGAAGCAAATTCTTTCACATCTCAAAAAACATAAAACACAAATTGCTTTCCTTCAAGAAAAAATTATTAGCATAGGATGTTCATAGACTTAAAAAAGATTGGGTCAGTCAGATCTACGAATCATCCTATACCTCAAAAAAAAAAAAAAAAAAAGAGAGGAGTTGCTATTCTTATTCATAAGAGTCTCAAATGGTCCCTTGTAAATTCCTTTTCCGATACTGACGGCAGATGGGTGATGGTCAAACTGAATACCAACTCTGGTCCTCTTCTGCTTGTTAATGTGTATGTACCCAACTCCAATTCCCCAGAGTTTTTTTCATAATGTAGCTCAACAGATTCTATCCTTTAACCCTGATAATACACCAGTTATTCTTGGAGGGGATCTTAACTTAGCTTTAGAAGCCAGCATTGACAGAAGTGGCCCCTACAGAGGCCCACCCTAGAAGTATTAAAGCCTCTCATTACTAATGCAAGATGTTGGATTAGCTGAGGTATGGCGCTTCCTTCACCCCTGTGATCGAGAATTTACTTTTTACTCCTCTCTACATAAGACATACAGTAGAACTGACTACTGGTTAGCCTCTCCTGTTATAATGGAAAAAACTATTAATTCATCCATCTCTCCCATCATAATCTCGGACCATTCCCCTGTCAAATTGCAACTTTTGTGGGGCCCATTAACACCTAAATCTTCTTACTGGCAGCTGGACCCTCTCCTTCTCAGGGATCCCAATTTCTTACCCATGATCAAAGCACAATTCAGGACTTCCTTTCACAATACCTCAACTGAATCTTCTATGTCCTCTGTATGGGAAGCTCTTAAAACTACGATTCGAGGGAAAATTATCAGTGATGCGGCACATAGGAAAAGAGTAAGGGAACAACAGCTGGCTGACTTGGAAAAATCTCTTGAGGCAAAAGAGAATTTATACTTTTCTTCTAATAAGCACTGTCCTGATTCTCAACTTCACCTTGAAATTCTTCAACTTAGAGTTAAAATTAACGAATGCATTTCTCGTGAAACTGAACTAGCCTTGTTTACACTTAAATATAAGTTTTGGGAACACGGCGAAAAAATGGGAAACTCCTGTCTTACCAGCTCAAAGCACAACAAATGGAATGAACATCCTAAGCCTAAAAGATGAACAGGGTATGATTCACTCCTACAACCCCTCTATAAATTGTATCATGAAAACCTTTTATCAAAAACTGTACTCTAACACAAATCCTCCATCTACTTTACAAATTCAACAGTTCCTTAAATCATTACATCCTCCTCATCTTTCTACACTTGAAACAAATTCTTTAGATGAATCCTTCTCACTTCAGGAAATCCAGAAAGCTTTGTCTTCCTTGAAATCCGGCAAATCCCCTGGGAGTGACGGATTCCCTGTAGATTTCTATAAAATGTTTTCCTTCACCTTATGTCCCCTTCTTAATGTTTATCAAGAAGCTTCCAATACTGGCAAGCTTCCCTCATCTTGCACTGAAGCAATCATAACCCTAATCCCTAAGAAAGAAAAAGACCCTACTCACCCCGCAAGTTATAGGCCCATCTCTTTATTAAACACGGATGGGAAGATATTTGCCAAACTACTAACTTCTCAACTTGAATCCTTGATTCCCAAGCTAACTCATTGTTCTCAAGCTGGTTTTATTAAACATAGATCTGGTTCTGATCACCTACGTTCCTTATTTAATTTAATTCACAAAGCCAAATCCCTCAAGACACCAGCTGCAGCCATAGCTATTGATTTCGAGAAGACCTTCGATTCCTTAAACTAGGACTACCTTCATCAGATTTTATCTTATTTTGGTCTTTCTCATACCTTTTGCTCCTGGATCAAGCTATTATACAACTCCCCTGTTGCTAAACTACTTACTAATTGCACCCTTTCTTCTTACTTTCATCTAGCAAGGGGAACTAGACAAGGCTGTCCCCTGTCACCTTCCCTGTTTATTTTAGCTATGGAACCCCTGACTGCTTGTTTACGTTAATGTTCTGGCATTATGGGCATACCTGTGAGCAATTCAAAATATGTTTCTCTCTCCTACATGGATGACCTCTTAATGTTACTCAAAACCTGAATGAGGCTGGACCCCTGTTGGTTGATTTGCTTAATAATTTTACTAAAATTTCTGGCCTTGCTTTGAATTATGGTAAATCACAAACTATGCCCCTTAACGACCACTGTAAAGCCTTTATGAACATACCTCTTGGATTCCGCTGGTCACCACAGGGTATAACATATCTAGGAATCAAAATTACTAGTAACTTAGGGAAGATATGGGACATTAACTTTAACCCCTTATTTGATAACATCAAAACAATTCTGGGCAGATGGAAGCTTCTTAATCTCTCTTTCATGGGGAAAATTGCAGCCATTAAGATTTCCATTTCTCCCAAGATTCTTTATCTCTTTGCAATAAGAGATTTTTTGCTAAAATTGATAAATTAATAGGTAACTTTATCTGGGATGGGAAACCACCGAGATGTAACCGCAACAAACTTCGATCACATTGGAAAAAAAAGGGGGATTCAAACTCCCCTGGTTCAAAGCCTACCTCTGGGCTTTCCAAATAGCCCAAACCATTAAATAGTTTCAGAAACTCTCCCCTCACTGACCACTATGGATTGCAATGGAATCCGCATTGTGCCAGGAGAAGTTCCCACTTCCTTCATTTTTAATCCCATTTCTTCTAAACTAAAATCTCACCCGACTGTATCATCCTCTGTTCTTTATTGGAAACTAACCCACAAATTCCTGAAAGCCAATCCAACACCCTGGTTTTATGCCCCCTTATGGGGCAATCCACTGCTCACTCTAGAAGGTCACCCAATTTTCTGCTGTACATGGAGGAACAAAGGCATTTTCTTTCTCGGAGATATCTTGAACCAGAATTCACTCACTCTTAGATCATTCTCAGACTTGCAGGTCACATGGAAACTTCCTAAACAGGACTTCTGGAAGTTTTTACAAATTCAGGCAGCTTATAACTCTCTCTCTAGTTTAGTGTATAGGCATACTCTTCTAAACCCATACTTCTCATACTGGACTAATTTATCAGTAAAAATTAAATAGCTCCATTTACAAAGACATTATTGATAATCTACCTGACCAGTCTATACAGGCCAAAAATAAATGGAGTACTCTTCTTAACTACAATATTTCAGATGCACAATGGAGTAATTGTTGCCGTATTGCACATAATACCTTTAAAGATGCCCGTAGTTCTTTAATGCAAACTAAAATCCTACATCTTTAGTATAGAACCCCTCTGTGCTTCAACGAATGGGCCTATTAAATAACAATAATTGCTGGCGCTGCAATTTGGCTAACAGGGATCTACTTCATAGCTTGTGGTCTTGCACTCCCATTAATAAGCTCTGGCATAAAGTCTGTTTACTTGCCTCCAGAGTAACAGGACAAAAACTACCTTTTGACCCCACGTTATTCTTTCTAGGTATCCTTATCCCCAAGAGCTCTCTCCTCTCGCATGTACATTTTAGATGGCTAAACATACTTTCTCTTCTGGTCAAACGTCTGATTCTTATGAAATGGAAATCAACTCTGGTGCTTTCTCTTTCAGATGTTCTTCAAAGCCTCTCTCAGTATGCCTCCCTAGACAGATTATCTCATGTTACTCATAACTGACTCACTGTATGTGACAGATGTTGGTAGGATTACTTCAAGTACATCGAACCTAGTTCTTCTAGACCATAATTCTTAGGGATATTTAGCCCTCCTTCTTATTTTGCTCTCAGATTAGGTTTTTCAAACTTTTGTGCACAGATTTCTCCTCTTTCCCACCTTCTTCCCTGTTTTCTCCCCCTCTCCTTCCCTTCTTCCTTGCTTTTTTCTCCTCTTCTTTCCTTGTATACTTTTCCCTTATCTTCACCTCTCCATTACTGAACATTGTTCATATTACCACATTTATCACTTTTTGCAATTTACTGAATGCCTTGTCATAGCCTGCCCTAGCATGTATTTTGTACATGGTTGCTATTTCAGATCCTATTATACTCTATTGATTGTAACCCTTCTGCTCTCCACTTATAACCTGTCTAGGTTTGTGTTTTATTATCAATACACGTATATAAGGCTTCTCCAATATGTTTACCCTAAATACTGTGATTTGTTAAGTGATATGTTATACCTTACATGGAGGATAGTCTTCTATTGTATTAGATGTGTGCTTTTTTATATACTCGAATTTCAATAAAAAGATAAAGTGAAAAAAAAAAAAAAAACACAAAAAGGTGTACAAATGAATTTCATTATGTGTTCTGCAGAACAAACATTATCAGAGAAGCACTGTTAATATTGAGAAGCTCTTTATCTGATTAAGGAACTTTATGTTCTGAAATATTAAAAAATGAAATAATTAAAGAATAGAGTGAATGTGAGAGAAGAAGATTTAAGGGATAAATTCTAATGATCTTAAGCATTAAACCAAAGTTGTTTCTGTGGGTTGAGCAAGATACTGTTTGTTGGCTTTGAACCATAGAGGTCCCTTAATTAGCAAAATAGTTCGCAGCAGTAGGCCAACTGGCCTCACTGGAGAAATGTACACACTCAAATAAGTATGGTATGTATAAATGTCAAAAAACATGGAGGGGAGGGTATCTGAATTTGGCCTTATAGGCACCTACATAACCCCCCTCATCTACTTAACACTTATAATAATAACCCCACGTTACTAAACAGAGTATAGGATGGTGATGGGGGAAACTCATGCACAACACAGAGGGATCCCAGATCAGGTTGGGCTAATTTCTGTCTTTCAGTAAAAAAAGATGTACAATATGTATGCTATTGATTGGGGGGGGCAGACATTGGGTCCAGTGCTGGGAAAGACACTGCGACTGTGTACGGTGCACTTAAAAAATAAATAAATAAAATCAAAGTTAAGGCATGGCAAGATCCAAGTTAAAGCATTTTATTGTGAAATCTACATCACACAAGATGGTTTATGTGATGTGGATTTCACAATAAAGCACTTTGACTTGGATCTCTCCATGCTTTGAATTTATTTATTTTTTTTATTTTATTTATTTATTTATTTATTTTGAGTGCTCTATTCACAGTCAGTGTGTTTGACTTTACAGGCATTGGTGGTACTCCCAGCTGCACCAGCGATACCCGATTGAGCGTGGGGCTTTCTCCTGATGTTTGTTTAAACACTGGGTTTAGTGTTAACCTGTTTACAGAATTCAGTCATTGTATAGAAACACAGAAGCATAGAAGTTGACAGCAGATAAGGACCACAAGGCCCATCCAGTCTGCCCATTTTTTCTACCTTATGAATGTGCCATCGGCCTTTACTCTGTCAATGGCTTATCTATTCATACTCATCTGTATTGCTCCCTTATGCCTATCTCATGTCTGTTTGAAGCCCTGCACTGTATTCATATCCACTTCTTCCTGAGGTAGGCCATTCCATGCATCCATCACCCTTTCTGTGAAAAAGAACTTCCTCATATTCCCCCTTAATCGGCCTCCCTCTAATCTCATGCTGTGTCCTCTTGTCCTGCTATTCTTCTTGTATTGAAACATGTTAGACTCTTTTACCTTGTTAATGTCCTTAAAGGAAATCAATACATTTTCTTATGAATTACTTGTAAAGGTTACTCTGAGGATCCAGTATGTAAATTGCTGAGTTATATTTAGAAAATGTTTTCAGCAAGACAGAAAAATGCTTTTTAAATAGGATGTGCAGGCATCCATTTTGTGGACAGGAAGGATGTGATGATGTCACTGCCTCACTAGTGTTAACACTGTGCAGTGTTGCAGGTGAGAACAGTTCAACTGTGCTGTCAGGGATTCTATTATATTCTGAGGAACACCCATGATTTTTTTTGTTTGGTGGAGTGCAAGAAAAGAATCCAGTGCTTCTGTTCATGATAGAACAGGATCCCTTTTATAGGAGCAGTTTATTTTAGCCTGCTTAATTGCATACTGTTAGAGTTGGTGAGGTAGTGACATTATCACAGCACCCTTCCTGTCCACAAAATGGATGCTTCCACATCACACATTTAAATGTATTTTTCTGTCTTATTGAAAACATTTTCTAAATATAAGCCAGCAATTTACATACTGTATCCTCCTAGTAACCTTCACAATTATTCCATAGGGAATCATACAGGTTCCCTTAAAGATGTCTGAATGTTCGAATGGTTCTCATGTTCTGTTTTTTATGGTGTGCAATGTGTCCATCTATAATATGTTTGGGGGGTTTGTTTGTTGTACTTACATTTTTTGTTTAATAAGAAGATCAACCGAAAAAAAAAAAAAAAAGATAATGATTCGCAGTTTTCAAGCAGTGTGTTTGCTACTTCTGTCCAAGACTAGGAATTCAAATGTTTAACCAGATCATGTGATCAGCTGTTTTACTATGCTAACCAAATGGAGAGGATTTCCATTAAGAAAGGACTGACCAGGGAGGAAGCTGGATTGTGCCAGTCACCTTCGCTTGGGAGGCGTCATATTTTGAAATTTGGGTGCTGGGGGAGGATGTTCAGAGCTGATGGCTGCTACGGGGGGGGGTTAATTTATTTAACAACAAAAAATCATGGGGAGACAGCAGCTGGCCGTGGTGGCATACAGATGTGCAAGACGCCCTCCGTGAGACTCAGTTTTTCATTAACCATATAAACATTAAATCGCTGGGAGTGAGGGTGGGGCATGGGACTGGACTGTGTTGCAGAGGCTGGGGGAAGAAGCCTAAGATGATAGGGCTTCATGGGCTGGGGAGGAGGGTGGTAGGCTGAAGATTTTTAATTTTCTAGCACAGTATTTCCTGAGCATGAACAAGCACCATTTGTTTTACTACTGTTTATTCAGATCCAATTTATTTATTTAAAAGTTGATAAACCAGAAAAAGCACCTTGAACATAAGCTCATTTCTGTGTGTGACCCAGGGGAGGGGTTACAAGAGTTTGACAAATACAACAGAGGTATAACAAACTCTGAAACTAATACATCACAAGTGCTATAATACAGGAAAGTCAGAAAACGAAACAAAGGACAAAACCAGAACTATACATCACAAGTGCTATATACAGCAGGGAATTCAAACAAAATTAACTACAAAGTAAATTAAATTACTTAAATATTACCAGAGGTTTGCAATAAGAGACGTTGGGAACAGTCATACTGTGGAAAGAGAGGTGTAGGAAATGGAACAGATGCAGGAAGCAATAGGAGCTGGTCTGAGCAGGTGCTTAAGAGCTGGGAAGAAGGGAGAGAGAGATGGGATTGAGAGGGAGGGTTGTTCCAGACTGAAGGAAATCTATAGAAGGACAGGGTTCTATGTGATAACAGTGATAGCACAAAGGTGATCACCATTACAGTGAATGTACATCGGTGAAAATCAATTTCACTGATGTACGCCCCGGCTCATGCCAAAAGAGCACCAGGTACTTACATTTTACATGCTTATATGAGGGGCTGTGCCCCCCACACCCCTCTATTAAAGGATTCACAACTCAAGGGGGGTGCAAAAAAAAAAAATTGGGGCTGAATGTACCAAAATGTATGCATGCTTGAACCCAGCACTCACAGCCGTAGCCTGTGACTCACCCACCACACCACGGGGCAGCTCGGCAGCCCGTCGCCTCAACATGCCCACAAACCCTCCCTTCCATTCCACCATGCTCACTCCCACCTTGTGTGCGTGCATATATAGCGGCAGAGTTTTGCTGTACCTGCAGTCACCCCCCCATCCAGTAGCCATCTGATAAGACATCGCTACTGAGTCACCTTTTCTGTGTGCGCTCAGTAGTGAGCACCCTTATCACTGGATCCCGAAGGACAGTTTGCCAGTTAAGGTGTGGACACAAGGGAGGGAAAAGGTGTGGGCACAGGTTAACCACGAGTTATAGGGCATGGGAGAAGCAGGAGTAAGGAGAGAGGCAAGACAGAAAGGAAGAGACCCAAACCAGTATTTAGCTATGAAGGTGGAGCAGTGAGAGGAATGCCTCTGTGCAAGTGACTGGAGGGAAGAGTAACTGTCATAGTGGTGAGCTAAAGAGGGGGAGTAGGAGACAAACCTACAAAAGGCATGAAACAGAACATCAAGCTCGGCAAGGGAGGCGACTGGGGCAGCATTGAAAAGTATGTCTGCAGAGTCAAATGCTGGGAAAATCCATTTAACTATGAGATTATGTCTTGCAGGAAGGGAAAGACTCTCCTAGTGTCAATGGAGAAGCCCATGTTTAGGGCACAGTTTTGACTGTAGTGCACTAAAATGAGAGGAGAAGTCAAGGAAGGGGTTGAGTCAAACACCAAGGTATTTGTAAGTGAGGACATTGTCTAGTGGGGCGTTAGCTGCTGCGGAGAATACTGGAAGGGTAGGAAGCTTAGCAAGTTTTTGTTTAGAGGCAAAGGTGATGGCAACAATTTTGTTAATGTTAAGTTCCAGGCAGCTGACATCAAACCAGGCTGTGACCGCTGTGAGATCATTCTGAAGAGAGGTTTGGACAGATTTGGTGGAGGCACCACACAGGAGTAGGATGGTGTCATACATGTGAATATTAGCATGGGTGCATACTGAGGGGAGATCATTTATAAAGGGGGAAAAAAAGAGCAGGCCCAAGGATGGATCCCTGGGGCATATCAGCGAGGATGGATGGGGAAGAAGATCAGACATTGCTGATCAAAACTGACTGGGAGTGGCCTGTTAGATAGGAACTGAACCAGGACACTGAGACAGGGGACAGGCCAACAGAGCTTAATTTATGAAGTAGAAGAGGGTGTGAAATCATAGAAACATAGAAGTTGATGGCAGATAAGGACCACAAGGCCCATCCAGTCTGCCCATTTATTTTTCTACCTTATAAATGTGCCATCTGCCTTTTTTGCTCTGTCAGTGGCCTATCTATTCATAGTCATTTGTATTGCTCCCTTATGCATATCCCATGCCTGTTTGAAGCTCTGCACTGTATTCATAGCCACCTTCTTGTGGTAAGCCATTCCATGCATCCACCACCTTTCTGTGAAAAGAATTTCCTCACATTCCCCTTAATCGGCCTCCCTCTAATCTCATGTTGTGTCCTCTTGTCCTGCTATTTTTCTTATATTTAAACATGTTAGACTCTTTCACCTTGTTTATGCCCTTAAGGTGTTTGAATGCCTCGATCATATCACCTCTCTCCCTCCTTTGCTCAAGGGTATACATATTGAGCTCCGTTAATCTGTCCTCATATGTCTTCTGATGCAGTAACTGCCATTTTGGTTGCCCTTCTCTGGACTGCCTCAATTTGGTTAATGTCCTTGTGAAGGTGTGGCCTCAATACTGCTGAGTACTCCAGATGGGGCCTAACCAGTGTCTTGTACAGAGGATTATTACCTCCCTCTACGACTTGTGATACCCCTACTAATACACCCTAACACCCCCTAGCCTTACCTACCGCTTTAGAGGTCTGCTTGGATGATTTTAGGTCATCAGTGATGATGATGCCCAAGTCTCTTTCTTCCTTTGTGACTGCTAGCAACTCCCCTCCCAGCCTATAGGTGGCTTCAGGGTTTCTCTTCCCTATATGCATGATTTTGCACTTCTTTGCATTAAATCCCAGTTGCCACTCTTCTGACCATTCTACTAGTTTATCCAGATCTCTTCTCATTCTGCCCACCCCATCTGGATCATCTACTCTGTTGCAGATCTTGGTGTCATCTGCAAACAGACAAGCCTTACCCTCTAGTCCATCTGCAAGGTCACTAATGAAGATGTTGAAGAGGACTGGGCCCAGGACTGATCCCTGAGGTACCCCACTTGTGACTTGCAACTCTTCTGACTGTATACCATTTACCACCACTCTCTGTTTTCTGCCCGTCAACCAGTTTGCCACCCAGTTGACCAACTTCTGACCCACCCGAGCCTACCCAGCTTATTTATCAATCTTCTATGTGGAACAGTGTCAAAGCTTTGCTGAAGTCAAGGTAGGCGACATCAACTGCTCCTTGGTCCACCACTCTGGTTACCCAGTCAAAGAAATCTATGAGATTAGCTTGACAGGACCTTCCTTTGTAAACCCATGCTGTCTTGGATCCTGTGCCCCTATGGATTCCAGGTGTTGCACTATCCTTTCCTTAAGGAATGCCTCCATAATCTTGCCCACTACTGAGGTAAGACTGACGGTCTGTAGTTCCGCCTCCTCCCTGCTACCACTCTTGTGGAGGCGGGATCACATAAACCCTTCTCCAGTCTTCTGGGACCTCTCCTGTGCTCAGAGACTCACTAAACAATTCTGCTAATGGCTCTGCTAGTTCCTCCTTTAGCTCCTTAAGTACCCTGGGATGTATGCCATCAGGTCCCATTGCCTTATCCACCCTGAGCTTAGCAAGCTCTTGTAGGACCCTTTCTTTTTGTGAAGGAGTAGTGCTCACCTCCCCCCCTGTGTCCATGATGCTGAGCTGTGGGCCCTGCCTACCTTCTCTTCAGTAAATACTGAGCAAAAGTATCTATTTAGGATAGATGCCTTTACAGGGTCCTCCTCCTCACATGCTCCCTTTTCTCCATTAAGCTTAGCAATACCCCTCTGGATTTTCTCCATTCACTAATGTATCTATAGAAAGTCTTGTCACCTTCTTTTACTGTTCGTGCTAGTGTTTCCTCAGTTTGGGACTTTGCCTGCCTTACTGCCTTCCCTGCTTCCCTTAGGGCAGTTTGGTATGCCTCCCTATCTTCATCCGACTGTGTTCCCTTATATTTCCTGAAGGCCAGCCTTTTGGCTCTGACCTTTTCTGCTACTGTATTTGAGAACCAAAGTGGTTTCCTTCTTCTTTTGCACTTCCTTTTCTGTCTAACACAATGGGATGTTGCTTCAAGTATTGCATCCTCAATGCTTGCCCACTTTGCCTGTACCCCCTCACCTGTGTTTCTTTTTGCCAGGGCTAGCTTAACTCTGTTGGCCATCTTATCAAAGTCAGCTCCTCTGAAGTCCCATATTTTTGCCTTGGAATGGGATGATTTAGATGTAGTAGCCAAATTGAACCATACCATGTGATGGTCACTGGCCCCAGGTGACCTTCTACCTGAGATCTGTGGTCCCTTCTTTGTTAATCAGTACTAGATCTAGGATAGCCCTGTCTCTTGTGGGTTGCTGTACCAGTTGTTTGAGGCCTTCCCCTGCAGGGAATCCACTATGAGTCTAGTTCTGGCAGATGTTCCTGCTGGTATTGACCAATCTGTATCTGGCATGTTGAAGTCTCCCATTATCAGAACCTCCTTTAGCTGTCATGTTTTGTATATCTTCTAACAGTAATGTGTCTATGTCCTCCCTCTGGTCTGGGGCCTGTAGACAACTCCAGTTCTTATGGCTGTCCCATTTCCTGTTTCCAGGGTGACCCACAGTTCTTCTGGCCTTATGTGTATTCTGAATTTCTGTAGCTTTGATATTTTCATTAACATACAGGCCACTCCTCCCCCTTTGCACCTCGGTCTCTTCTGAATAATACATAGCCAGGTACTGAAGTCTCCCAAGTGTGGTTACTGGTAAACCACGTCTCACTAATGCTACTATGTCCAGTTTAGCCTCTGACATTATTGCCTGCAGGCCTGGGATCTTATTTCCCAGGCTGTGAGCATTTGTGTACATGATTTTCCATTGGCCAGATTTTGGTGTGTTAGTTGTTGGGTGAAGTTTCGAGTCAAAGAGGGCTTAACTAGGTCAATGAATATAGCCAAGGTGATCTGGCCAAGATCCATGGCAGAGTGAATGGCATCAGTGAAGTGAAGGAGGGGGGAGATAGTTGAATGGGATTTCCTGAAACCAGACTGGAACGGGAGAGAGTATTTTAAGTGAGTAGGAATTTGTTGAACCTAGAGAGGATAAGGGATTCTTGGACTTCTGCAAGGGCAGGGAGAAGGGAGATGGGGCGGTAGTCACTAGGGATGGTGGGGTCACCACCTTTGAACAGACGGAGGACTGTAGCAGACTTCCAGGCTATAGGAACAGTGGCTGAGGAGAGTGGAAGGTTTAGGATGAAAGTTAAATGGGTAACAACTGAGGGGGCCCTGATTCAGAGCAGCCTAGGGTACAGACCATCAGGGCTGGACTTAGAGGAGTTAAGTGAAGTAAGAGCTCTCAGGACTTCTGAAGGTAAAAGTGGAGGCACAGTAGTTGGAAACCTAAGAGCTGAGGGGGGATTGTGGGGTTGCAAGGCGGAGGGTCATGGGCCCCAGAGGAATGGCACAAGATGTGAAATACTTATTTAGGGCTTCAGTAACACGGGGAAATCGAGATTAGTGAACCAGACTCACAGACTGAGCAGGGGATTCAGAGTAGGGGTGCAGGAGTGAACGGAGATCCTGCCAGTAGGAGGCTGGAGTACTATTTGTGGGGTGAAAATGTAATTTGAAGAAGTCAGATTTAGCACGATGGATGCTAATGCTGCAACTGCTGTGGAGGGCATGAAAGGTTTGGAGGGAGGCCTGGTCACCTGAGGATTTAAAACAGCACCAATAAATAGTGAATTATTCGTGGTATTTGAAAAATACTACAGGTATTTGTTACTTGCACACCCCTAGTAACTGCCCGTAAAGCACCTGCAGTAGTAATTTAAACCCTTTTTCCAAGACCTTGCACTGTATACAGCCCGCAAAGCATGCTGAGATGTAATCACAGTCACCTTGTGCAGCAATTCCAGAAGTGTGTAGTACACCATTTACACCAGCAGGGGGTGCCTCAGCTGCTATGTTATTTATTTATGGTATCGGAATTACAAACCTTTGAGTCAGAGACTCATTTACAAAAGCTCCATGTGAGAGTAAAATAACAAGCGATGATATACAGCTGAGAAGTTAACATTTCCTATACATGGGAGTAGCTAAGGTAGTAGTGACAATTTTCAGCACTTGATAGATAGCACAATAGAACAGAACAGAACAATCCAACTCAACAGGTAAAGCTTGGCTAAACGCAAACCATGGCAGGGAGGGAAAACTATACTGGGCTCAGACAGCAGGAGAGGAGTCCCTTGTTGGGGGGGGCAGCAGCTATGTTGGCAAGCAGATGGTACAAGAGCTGAAAGGGGAGGGCAGCTGCTCTGGGTAGGTGCAGATATGGGAGGAGAAGAGGTGATGGCGGAGGGCTTGTTTTGAATGGCCCAAATCTACTTCCAGTGGCAATGGCAGCAGAGAGGGAGTTAAGCCAAGATGGGGCTCTGCAGAGGAAGAGCCTTTGGGCCAGAGAGGTCCCATCTCTGGGTACCTGGAGAGAGGTTTTGGAGAAGCTGCGGGTGGACAGAGTCAGGGGAATGGGGCGGGTAAGTGTGGACAAGCCCGGGGGGGGCAAGACCAGCTACAATTTTTCTGGTGAAGATGCAGGTCTGATACAGTAGCCTCTCTTCAAACTTGAGCATATTTGCCAAAGAATAGGGTGAGCAGGTGTGGGGGAGCCTGTTGGCACCTGTGGGCAGTCGGCATGCTCTATTAATGGACACTTTGACTCGGCTGAGGGCAGTGTTGTCCACAGCCCCATAGACCAAGAGCCCATAGACGACAAGGGATAGGACTGAGGATGTAACGGCCAGTCTCAGGGCTTCAGGGGGGTGCAATCCCTGTGTCAGTAGAGTAGACCAATTTGAGTGTTCAGCCGAGCGGAGGGTATGGATATGGCCGTGGAAGGAGAGAGAGGAGTCAAACGTTAGACCAAGGTGCTTGAATGAATTAACTTGTTCGAGTGGGAGGAGACTATTGGACAGGACCAGAAGGGGAGAGTCTTTGTATGTGCTTTGGCAGTGGGAGAAGAGTATGATCTTCATCTTCTTGTGGTTTAACTGTGTGCCTGTGGTCGCTGAACCAGGTTTCAGCCTGGCTAAAAGAGTTCTGGAGTGCATTTTGGAGTGAAATAGGGTCAGTGTGGGTGGAGAAAAGGACTGTGTCGTTGGCATAAAGAAGTATTCTTTCAAAGCAGTAGGAGAGGAGAGCATTAAGATATAGGCTAAAAAGCAATGGCCCCAGAATAGAGCCCTGGGAAACCCTGAGCAGACCTGGTGGCATCCAGAGATGGTGCTGTTAATTTTAACGCACTGAGACTGGGATGAGAGGTAGTTGGCAAACCAGCCATGAGCACTCTGGGAGATTCCAAGTTGTGCGAGGGTGTTCAGCAGAAAGGGATGGCTGACGGTGTCAAAAGCTTTCGAAAGGTCCAGGATAACCTCACCAGCTAGGTACCCCTTGTCAAGCGCAGAGTGTAAGAAGCTGGAGAATTAAAAAGGGCAGTCATGGTGCTAGGGCCTTGGCAGAAACCATGTTGCTCTTTGCAAAGGAGGCTGTGAGTAGTGAAACTGTCAGTGCGCCGGTCACAGAATATTTTCTCCAAGGCTTTTGACTGGGGGGGGGGGCAGGATGGATATTGGCCTATAGTTCCCAGGGAGGTGCAGTCACCACTTTTGTGAATGGGAGTGATGATCGCAGTTTTCCAGACAGAGGGGAACAGGCCAAGGCAGAGGAAATGGAAGAGGTTGGTAAGGGTGGAAGAATACAATGTCTAGGATGAGGCAGAGTAGTTTGAGGTCCAGTGAGTCATTACGGTGACTGGCACCATTTAGGGAATTGCGTAGATGGGTCTTGGCTTCTTATACAGTTTGGCTCTCCAAACATTTTACCAAGTTCTTCAAGAGGTTCACCAAAATGTGATCGGACCAAAGCAACTTTTGAACCTTTAGGATCTTTACAAGCAGCAAAACCAGAGATCAGAGCTCTCAGACAATGGATCCAAACAAGATCTGGAAGATGATCTCTTCATCCAGTGAAGCTTAACTTAAAATCATAATTTTGAACACAAAGTAAATCTGTACAAATACTGCAGACTTACAATGTGAGAAAACAAAGTTAGCATGTATGTTAACAAGTTGTTTAAAATGAGTTAAAAAGTTAGTTTACAAAATACTGTGTTTTTATCTCTTCTAAAAAGGGGAGCTGTGGCACTAATCTGCACCGCTAACGTAGTTGTAACTGACAGCAGGGTAGCTGAAGGAAGGACTTCCAGGTTAAAGAATGTGACATTACATAATAGATGAGAGGTCAAACTGAGGCAGTTATTTAAGGTTGCATCCTGCAATAAAGCTAGAAGTTTGGCAAGGCAAGGCAAATTTTATTTAAGAGACGCCCATCCCAAAGGCTCTGGGCACCGAACATATTAGAAATGCACACTACACATCATAATAAATACGTAACAACATACTATTAAAACATAAACATACAAAGTTTGCATCACCCTGTGCTCCTCCTCTGTGTAAAAGAACTCTTAACAAGACCAAACCCATTCCCTTATAATAAAGATCCCACCTCTGACACGGTGTCTGTCCTTACCTACTGAAATCATGTTTTCATAATTTTGCACCATAACGTCCCTGTGAAGCTCCTTCTCCTGTTTGCTCAACATCTTCCACTCCTCTTTTGAAAAAGCCACAGCAACATCTTCAAAGGTTTCTGGTACCTGAAAGGCATGAGGCATGTTTAGTTGCTCTTGGTTTCACAGCACACACTGAGCAATCTGAAAACATTTTAACCAGGAAGGGGACTTGCAAGGTTAAAATTTACAGACTAAAATACAAGGATGCGTTGGACACTGGAGTACGTTAAGTAAATTACAATGCTGGGTTTTGTGTGGGAGGCCTGTCATGAAGCAAATAATACTATTTAAGTAACTTTAAGTTTATTTAACATTTATTTCACTAGTACCAGTATATGCAATTAAACCTTAATCAAGGGCACTTAGAAAACTGTGTGCCAAAAGTCTGTGTGAACCGGGTACGAGACAGGACCTAGCTCTGAACAACATCCCTAGTCTCTGGTGAACAGTTTTTTATTTTTTTTTTTTTATGGTAATAAAGGGAAATATCCACATACAGTTGGGCCCCACCTCCATGTGATGTGGGGCCTGATTAGCAGGTGCAGTACAAAAAGCTACAAAATAAACGTACTTGCTTCTAATTTATTTCTAATTTTATCTGGTTGATCCTGCCCCCTCCTTGCCCCGACATTTTAGGAAGAAGAGCCCTCCCTGTCACACCCACAAGCACCCGCAGCTGTCCCTGTGATGACATTTCAGGCGGGGAGCAGCTGGGGGCATCTATCTACTTAATATGTGGCTCTTTTTTAAAATAGCTCCGGTTTGAAGTCTGGACATTCTTAGGCAAGTCTGATACAAATACTAGGAGGTAGTATAGCGCAGTGGTCTAAGGCTCTGAGCTGCAAATCTGGTGACATCCAGCAGACCAGACCTGGGTTTGAATCCCACAGCTTCCACTTGCATACTGTGTGACCCTGAGCAAGTCACTTAACTTCCTTGTGCTCCCAGGTCGCACCTGGAAACAAGCTCTGGCTTAGTGTGCCTTTCCTGGTTAAACAATTTCCCCTTTCCCTAGCTGACAAGTACCCTGCCAGTCGGTACTTGGTCTGGGTGTAGCCCGGACACTCATCGATTCTAAACTGAAGCTATCTGAAGATTTGGCAATATAGTAATCTGTATTGTCAAATCTTCAAATAGCTCTAGTTTAGAAATCGAGGAGTATCTAATGAATCAAATACCGACTGGCAAACCATTCTCACTCAGTAAGACATACGAATGTCCAGGCTCCAAACTGGAGCTATTTTACAAAGGACCACATATTAAGTATACAGATGCCCTGGCTGCTCCCGCTGAAAGCGTCATCACAGGACAGTTGCATGTTGCTGTGGGCCTGACAGGGAGGACTCTGCTTCCTAAAATGCCGGGGCAAGATCAACCAGATACAATTTGAAATAACTTAGATGCAACAACGTTTATTTTTCACTTTTTCTACTGCATCTGCTAATCGAGCCCCACTTCACATGGAGGTGGGGCCCAACTGTGCGCAGACATTTCCCTTTAATGACATGAGATTCAAAGGAAAGGTGGGAATCTAGTGTCACTTTTAAATGTTGCCCACAAATAAGTTAAAATCATCAACAAACAGCTGGCCCAGTGGCGTCGGGGGCTGAGGCTTCCATGCCTTATCTCTTGCCATGCAGACAACCCGTGTTCACAGTGCAAGCGGGTTGCCAGGGAGGTAGAGGATTGAGCATCTGGAAGACAGCTCTCCTCTCCCTGGGAAGGGAGGGATGGAGTCCGCTGCTTGCCTGTCCCCTAGCGGTGGCCGAGGGATGGCACAATGAACCCATATGAAGGGGGTGGATGCGGGGCAGATGCCCCGCATGCCACGTGTGGAAGCGCATGCGGTTTGACCATTGGCATAACTGCACGCCTCCACTCCACACTAGGGGATGGGAGAAACAAGGAAATACCCGACTGGCAAGATGATGCTGGCTCCTCACAGGTACCACACCCGGCTAGCCGGCACCTCACTAGACATCCTAGAGGGAAGTCCAGTAGCTGCCAGGGCGATGGGGCCGAGGGCCAGTTGGGAAGCGGGAGGATAAACAGATAAAAGATCAAAAATAAAGTAAACTCACAGTAAATAAGGCACCATGACCTAACAGACTACACTCGAGGATGCTTAGGGAGCTGGGATCAGAGCCAATTGAGCATCTGGCTGAGCTGTTCATGTGCACATAGGAAAAAGGTGTGTTGCCGGGGATAGGTCTGCAGATACTGTTTAGCTCCATAATGAGGAGACAGGGAAGACCAATGAAGTTACAGATAGATCAGTATTACCTCCATTTCTCCAAAACTTTTTTTTTTTTTTTTTTTTTTTTAACTGGTGCAGGCAGCTAACAGCCCTGTCCCTGTCCACCCCCCCATGAGCCATCATCTCTCCTGGACATACCTGTCCAGTGAAATTCCCCATGGATTGCCCTTGTGGTAGGACCAGGAGGGAAGATGTCCAGATATGAGGCAGGAGTCCAGGTGATGACAAGGTTTGGAGAGGGCTGTCCCTCCACAAAGACTATATCCAGTACAGTAGGAGTCCAGATGATGGCACGGGTCAGAGATGGCTGCCCCTCCCCTGAGACATTATTCAGATATGGGGCAGGAGTCCAGGTGACGGCATGGGTCAGAGATGGCTGTCCCTCCCCTGAGACATTATTCAGATATGGGGCAGGAGTCCGGGTGATGGCATGGGTCAGAGATGGCTGCCCTTCCCCTGAGACTTTATTCAGATATGGGGCAGGAGTCCAGGTGACGGCACGGATCAGAGATGGCTGTCCCTCCCCTGAGACGTTATTCAGATATGAGGCAGGAGTCCAGGTGACGGCATGGGTCAGAGATGGCTGTCCCTCCCCTGAGACATTATTCAGATATGGGGCAGGAGTCCAGGTGACGGCATGGGTCAGAGATGGCTGTCCCTCCCCTGAGACATTATTCAGATATGGGGCAGGAGTCCAGATGATGGCCCGGGTCAGAGATGGCTGCCCCTCCCCTGAGACGTTATTCAGATATGAGGCAGGAGTCCAGGTGATGGCACGGGTCAGAGATGGCTGCCCCTCCCCTGAGACATTATTCAGATATGAGGCAGGAGTCCAGGTGATGGCACGGGTCAGAGATGGCTGTCCCTCTCCTGTGACGTTATTCAGATATGAGGCAGGAGTCCAGGTGATGGCATGGATCAGAGATGGCTGTCCTTCCCCGAGACGTTATTCAGATATGGGGCAGGTGTCCAGGTGACGGCATGGATCAGAGATGGCTGCCCCTCCCCTGAGACGTTATTCAGATATGAGGCAGGGGTCCAGGTGACGGCACGGGTCAGAGGTGGGTGCCCTTCCCCTGAGACTTTATTCAGATATGGGGCAGGAGTCCAGTTGATGGCATGGGTCAGAGATGGCTGCCCCTCCCCTGAGACGTTATTCAGATATGAGGCAGGAGTCCAGGTGATGACATGGGTCAGAGATGGTTGCCCTTCCCCTGAGACGTTATTCAGATATGAGGCAGGAGTCCAGGTGATGGCATGGGTGGATAGGCAGGGCTGTGCTAAGCCTATACTGCCTTTTCCATTTTCTCCCCAGTTTCCCACTGCTGCTGCAGGGATGACAGTGCATCACACCACAGCCCCTCTCCGTGTGCAACCCACGCATGCACTATCATCAGACCTCCACCTGGCAGCAGTTGACAGCAGGGCAGCAGACCTTCCCTCCGCAGAACCAGAGAGGAGTCCGCTGGATGCTCCATGCTCTCCTCCCCAGCTAACCCCTGCAACCCGAGTCCACTTCCAAACCAGAGGCACTAGCATGAGTGGTTGTAACACGACCGCTAAACTCCTGGGGCCAGCTCCATCTTGCCTCCACTTTACATAAGCTAATGGAGATCCTGGTCAAATGAAAGCCTAACAGCCGACCAAGATGCACACTGAGTGCAGGACAGTTGGCCCACAGGTGCAGCAGTAAGCCTACCTAGACACAAACAGGTTGCAGTACAGCAGGCCCACAGGTGCGGCAGTAAGCCTACCTAGGTGCACATAGATTACAGGACAGCTGGCCTGCAGGTGAACTATTAAGCCGACCTAGATGAAAACAGTTTACAGGATGCCTGGCCTGCAGGTACAGCAGTAAGTCTATCTGAATAAAAAATAAGTTACAGGACAGCAGGCCCACAGGTGCAACAGTAAGCCTACCTGGATGCAGATAGGTTACATGGCTGGTCCACAGGTGCAAAAGCAAGCCTACTTAGAGACAAACAGGTTACAGGATGGCTGGCACGCAGGTGCAACAGTAGGCCTACCTAGATGCAAACATGTTGAAGGACGTTAGGCCCACAGGTGCAGGAATACACTTACCTAAATGTAAATAGGTTTCCAGGATGAGTGGCCTACAATTGTAGCAGTAAGCATATCTGGATGCAAACAGGTTGCAGAATGGCTGGCCTGCGCATGCAGCAGTAAGCGTACCTAAATACAAATAGGTTACAGGATGGCTAACTTGCAGGTACAGCAGTAAGCCTACCTAGATGCAAATAGGCTATAGGATGACTGGCACACAGGTGCAGCATTAAGCCTACCTAGATACAAAAAGGTTACAGGACTGCAGGCCCACGGGTGCAGCAGTAAGCCTACCTAGACACAAATAGGTTACAGGATGACTGGCACACAGGTGCAGCATTAAGCCTACCTAGATACAAAAAGTTTACAGGACTGCAGGCACACAGGTGCAGCAGTAAGCCTACCTAGATGCATATAGGTTACAGGACAGCAGGCCTGCAGGTGCAGGAATACACCTACCTAAATGTAAATAGGTTTCCAGGATGAATGGCCTGCCATTGTAGCAGTAAGCCTACCTGGATGCAAACAGGTTGCAGAATGGCTGGCCTGCAAGTACAGCAGTAAGCATACCTAAATACAAATAGGCTACAGGATGGGTAGCTTGCAGGTGCAACAGTAAGCCTAGCTAGATACAAATTGGTTACAGGATGGCAGGCCCACAGATGCAGCAGTAAGCCTACATAGACACAAACAGATTACAACACAGCTGGCTGGCTGGCACAGCAGTAAGCCTGACAAGATGCAATTATGTTACAGGACAGCAGGTGCAGCTGTAAGCCTACCTAGATGCAAAAAGGTTACAGGATGAGTGGCCCACAGGCACAGCAGTAAGCCTATCTAGATCCAAAATAGGTTACAGGATGGCAGGCCCGCAGGGTGCAGCATTAAGCCTACCTAGATGAAACTAGGTTACAGGATGGCATGCCCACAGGTGCAGCAGTAAGCCAACATACAAACAAATAAATTACTGGACAGCTGGTGCAGCAGTAAGCCTACTTAGATGCAATTATGTTACAGGATAGCAGGCGTGCAGGTGCAACAGTAAGCGTACCAAGAAACAAATAGGTTACAGGACTGCAGGCACACAGGTGCAGCATTAAGCCCACCTAGATACAAATAGGTTACAGGATGACTGGCCCACAGGTGCAACAGTAAGCCTACTTAGAAACAAATAGGTTACAGGATGACTGGCCCACAGGTGCAGCAGTAAGCCTACCAAGATACAAATAGGTTACAGGATGAGTGGCCCACAGTTGCAGCAGTAAGCCTACCTAGATACAAAAAGGTTACAGGATGACTGGCCCACAGTTGCAGCAGTAAGCATACCTAGATACAAAAAGGTTACAGGATGACTGGCCCACAGGTGCAGCAGTAAGCCAACATACATACAAATAAATTACTGGACAGCCGGTGCAGCAGTAAGCCTACTTAGATGCAATTATGTTACAGGATAGCAGGCGTGCAGGTGCAACAGTAAAGGGCTAGAAATAATTTTTTTGAGATGCCTGTCCGAGGGACAGGCGGAATGTAAATGTTGCCTGTCCGGACAAAGTTTTACCTGTCCACATTTTTGTGAGGTGAATTTTAAACTTAAAACATAAAATGCACTGTAAAGTGGAAATAGAGAAAACTGTTGCTTTTTGGGGGGTTATTTTTCAAGGTAAAACACTGATTGAGTCTAGTCTACTTCTGAATCAGAACCTGAATCTAGTCTGCAGCCATATGGTCTCACATGGGGTCTTCTCTTTTGTTTTCCAGATTTGAACCATAGTGTTATGGCATCCTGCAGGTCAAATGTAGCAACGCTAGCATCTGACAGCTTGACACGCATTAGTTCAGATGTAGTCATAGGAGACAGACAGGACCGCCAGTCAGACTTCACTCTGCCCATCAAGCTGAATCTTCTCTCAACTATTGCAGTTTGGGTTGGGATCAGTAGGGCTATTGTGACTAAGACCAGAATAACAGGGAATCGCTGTTCATGTGCATCATTATGGAGAATTTTTTGCCAGAAATCCAAATAGTGAAATTTCGGAGACAGCTCATTCAGTGATTTTTTCATAAGTGGTTTAAGCTCTAACCATTGCACTTCAATCAAGTTTACGTTATGATTGTGTTTCTTCAGTAGGTCACTGTAGTGCTATGTGAGGGTTCTGACTTCCTCACTGCCATAAAGGGCTAGCTGGTGGTCACTGTCTGGTAACTGTAATGGGTTAAATATACTGAATGACCGTAGGACTTTGTTTTAAAATTGGAAAATCGTGAGTTAATACTTTCAATTGTTGATGAAAGAAGGCTTGTAACATCACGCAACACTGCCTGTTTGGTTCTATCTATAGAATATCCCCTTTCTAAGTTAAGGAAGATATCAGATCCACGGAACTGAACCCGAGTGGTGGCTGAGCCGGTCAGTCGACTTGTGCTAGTGTCACTGTCAGCTGTGTCAGAGTCAGGGAGCAACAGCAATTCGTTACAGACTTTGTCAAGTTTATCCTGCGCAGGGTAGTTCTCTAGCCAGAGCACTGTGCTTTCAACCTTGCTGACTATTGTTTCTACTGTTGAGCTGTCTCTCTGTAGAGTTAGACTGAAGGCCATCATGACAGAAAGGTATTCAGCCAGAAACTGAGAAAAGAGGACCAATTTCACAGTACTTATTGTTTTGAACAACCCACTGGCCTGATCTTTTGTTTGCCCTGGTGTGGAAGCAATGTGCTGTAAATGTACAACTAGTGAACGGGTGAAGGACAAGTGGAACACCCTGCCAGAGGAAGTGGTGGGGGCTGAAACAATCACGGGATTTAAGAATGCATGGGATAGACATAAAGGAATTCTAGAGGTCAGGGGTAAGGGGAAATAGACTTCTAGGAAAACAAACTGAACTTACAAGCTCAAATGGGCAGACTAGGTGGGCCATAGGCCCTTATCTGCCGACACTGTCTATGTATCTATGTATCTATGTAACTAAGGCCTTGTAGCTGGACAGAATAACAGACAGAGCCCTTTCTCTGTGTGCAACCCACCGGGTCCCTGACACGTTAACTGGTTTGTGAATGGTGTACCTCATATTACTGGCTAACTCTTTGAGATCAACCCAGTTTTTGGGAGACTTATGGTATATTTTATAGATACCCATTAAGACTTCATCTGTTGTTTTCATGTATGGAATAGATGTTGCTGATTGCTTTATAGCTAGCTCCAACTTGTGGGCACTGCACTGAATCCCTAACAAATGAGATACGTCTTTCAAAATCCTGCCAAACACCCCAGTCACTTTACCCAACATGACGGGTGCCCCATCAGATCCAAAAGCAACAATTTTTTCTTTCCAGTCTTTCCAGTCCAAGGTGAATTCTAAGGTATCACCTTTTGAGTTATAATTGCTTTCACCATTTGGAATAGAGACTGGCTGAAGGGAAACAAATTTGTTAACTGGACGGAAATTTTCCATTGTCCTAATATAGACTGCCTCCTCTTCTATTACTGAGGCATCAGTGCTCGAGTCACATAGGACAGAGATGAAAGTGTTACTATTAACCAGTTTTGCATCTTTTATCCTTATTGATTCTGAAATAAAATGTGTGAACTTTGCTGCCTGTTTGTCACTTCTATAACTGACTCCGACATTTGCACCATTTACATGTTGTAATTCTAAGATGCCAGGGCAATCTGTGAATGGGCGTTCTGAATTAATCAAATAAAGAGTTATTCTAAACAAATGTTCCACTTATATCGCCTCATTTTTTCCCATTTGTATTATTCCTCGTTCTATTGCTAAGTTGGAAGGGTCTGTGTTAGACACAGTATTTTTTTCATTGGCTAATTTATGAGGTTTGGAGGTTCACATGACTCGTACATTTTCAAGTCTCATGCTCTTACAGCCACTCATGAAAGTGTTTGTCTCCCTTGAGTAATTTTGCAGTATGAGCAGGTCATGCCCACATCAGGCTCATATAGTAGCCACTCCCTATTTTTCTTCCAGGTCTCCTGGAACCCCCTTTTTCTTTTTGCCCCGGGACTCCCACCACTTTCAACAGTAGTCAGAGTTGCTGGAATATCAGCACTGGTACTACAAGTTGTCACATCTGTGGCCACAATGGTGGGGTGAGTAGTTGGTGCTACTGAGTCTATCAGTACTGGAGAAGCAGTACACATAGAAGAACCCGAGCTTTCTCCTCCCTCTTGGCTTGAAACTGAAGGATTTCCTGTAATTTTTTTAAAGCCAAACTTTAACAAAGACATTTTTTTCCCTTTTGGTTTACTTAGCTAGTACGAATTTAAAGTACAGTAAGCACTCTGAAGACAGTGGACACTACAGTGAAGTGATGATCAGAGATATGAGAAGGCGTGAACAGTCTGTTTAGTTTTCTTTCCTCCTGTAAAACCCGGACAAAGGAGTTTAATATTTATATTTTCCTCCGCTCAGATTTCACAACTAAAACCTGAGGGTATCCTGCTGTCAACCTGTTTTGTAATGTAATCCCCTCCTCTCCCTTTGACAGTGCCTTCTTGTCACAGTCACTCAATTTTACTTTTATTCGGTTAGTCCAGTGGCAGAGCACAACAGCAGGCTGACAGGGGCTAGTTTAAATTAGTACTAGAGTAGTAGTAGTAGTAGTACAGTAAGTCCGTCAGTATCTATCTTCAAGGTTCAAGCTCTGGAGGGCTTTACACAGGCTGAGTGAACAATAAGCTTTAATAGAGCCTTGCCTTCACCTCTCTGCACACTCAAGATATATTTTTTTATTCAGAGTCAGAGATGATGAGACTTGCAGATCACAAGGTATCTTTTGGCTTTGAGAGAGTTTTATTCAGGTGTACAGGTACAGTGCCTGAATGCTTTGAGACCTAAACTAAAGAATCCCCCTTGTTCACCTCCCCTCTCCTCCTCCAAGTACCAGCAGGACTTTGATTCACACAAACTGAGCCACAAAATGATAGAGCCCTGAGAAGGGCTGTTGAGAATTTGCAGAAGTCTTTTTTTTTTTTTCCCCCCACTCGCTCGCGCTCTCCTACTCACGCTACTCACCCTATGGCCAGACTAGTGAAAGTGAGGAGCGCGAGTCAGCACCAGTTAGTCTTCCCGCTCGCTGAGAGGTCAGGTGACACTAGGAGCTGCAGTCACTTGACCCTCAGTGCCAGCGGGAAGACTGAATGGCCGGGCGGAGCTACGCGTCGACGTCGTCCGGGGAAACCTCCCGTCTGCCGCTGGGTCCTAGTGCCCAGCACAACACTGTCTCTCTCACTGTCAAAACCGCCTGTCCAAGGGATAGGCGGTCTTCAAAAAACAGCTGTCTCAGCTGGAAACCGCCTGTCCGGGACGGGTGGACAGACAGTTATTTTGAGCCCTGGTATCTAAAAACAAATAGGTTATAGGACTGAAAGCACACAGGTGCAGCATTAAGCCCACCTAGATACAAATAGGTTACTTGACAACTGGCCCACAGGTGCAGCAGTAAGCCTACCTAGAAACAAATAGGTTACAGGATGACTGGCCCACAGGTGTAGCAGTAAGCCTACCTAGATGCAAATAGGATACAGGATGGCTGGCCCACAGGCGAAGCAGTAAGCCTACCTAGATACAAAAAGGTTACAGGATGACTGGCCCACAGGTGCAGCAGTAAGCCTACCTAGATACTAATAGGTTAAAGGATGACTGGCCCACAGGCGCAGCAGTAAGCCTACCTAAATACAAATAGGTTACAGGATGACTGGCCCACAGGTGCAGCAGTAAGCCTACCTAGATATGAATAGGTTAAAGGATGACTGGCCTACAGGCACAGCAGTAAGCCTACCTAGATACAAAATAGGTTACAGGACGGCAGGCCCGCAGGGTGCAGCATTAAGCCTACCTAGATGAAACTAGGTTACAGGATGGCATGCCCACAGGTGCAGCAGTAAGCCAACATACATACAAATAACTTACTGGACAGCTGGTGCAGCAGTAAGCCTACTTAGATGCAATTATGTTACAGGATAGCAGGCATGCAGGTGCAACAGTAAGCGTACCTAGAAACAAATAGGTTACAGGACGACTGGCCCACAGGCACAGCAGAAAGCCTACCTAGATACAAAAAGGTTACAGGATGGCAGGCCCACAGGTGCAGCAGAAAGCCTACCTAGATACTAATAGGTTACTGGACAGTTGGCTGGCCAGTGCAGCAGTAAGCTTACCTAAGTGGTAATGTGCATGCAAGGAATTCATGTGGCCGTGGTATATATTAAAAATATCAAAAAGCCCTCTAAAAATGCTCATTTACTGCCAGGCAGGTACTGTGTATATAACTGACAGTAATAAAGAGGTCTGCAGGTGCAGCTTTTAAATGGAGCAAACAAAAATCAGCTAAAAGCTGACAGTGTCCCTTTAAGTATGCTTAATTTGACACCACTGCAATTTTGCAAATGAAATTTGCTCAATGTTTCTATCCCCAATAAAATGGAAATATAATGTTGTCTGACTTTCTGCACACATTTGTAAATACCTTTGATTAGCAACGCATGTTAAAGAGAACCCTGTTTTGTTTACCTTCAGCTTAGCATTTGCTTTGTTTACACAGCAGCTTTAGAGAGCCTTACCTCCAGTTTCATGATCCTCTGTTTCAGTCTCCAGCACCACAAACTGCACTGTTCAGAAACACAAGCAGCGGCTGCTCTTCAGAGTTTGAGACTAGAAGAACAAAGGATATCTATCCACAGAAACCCAGTTCCCTCTGCAGCTACCCGGGTGCTCAGCATTCCTTACCTCCAACTTCATGATCCTCTGTTTCAGTCTCCAACCCCACAAACTGCACCGTTCAGAAACACAAGCAGCTGCTGCTCTTCAGAGTTTGGGACTAGAAGAACAAAGGATATCTATCCACAGAAAACCAGTTCCCCCTGCAGCTCCCCATGTGCTCAGCATTCCTTACCTCCAGCTTCATGATCCTCTGTTTCAGGCTCCAACCCCATAAACTGCACTGTTCAGAAACACAAGCAGCTGCTGCTCTTCAGAGTTTGGGTCTAGAAGAACAAAGGATATCTATCCACAGAAACCCAGTTCCCTCTGCAGCTCCCCGTGTGCTCAGCATTCCTTACCTCCAGCTTCAGGATCCTCTGTTTCAGTCTCCAACACCACAAACTGCACTGTTCAGAAACACAAGCAGCTGCTGCTCTTCAGAGTTTGGGACTAGAAGAACCAAGGGTATCTATCCACAGAAAACCAGTTCCCTCCAGCTCCCCGTGTACTCAGCATTCCTTACCTCCAACTTCATGATCCTCTGTTTCAGTCTCCAACCCCACAAACTGCACTGTTCAGAAACAGAAACAGCTGCTGCTCTTCAGAGTTTGGGACTAGAAGAACAAAGGATATCTATCCACAGAAAACCAGTTCCCTCCAGCTCCCCGTGTACTCAGCATTCCTTACCTCCAACTTCATGATCCTCTGTTTCAGTCTCCAACCCCACAAACTGCACTGTTCAGAAACACAAGCAGCTGCTGCTCTTCAGAGTTTGGGACTAGAAGAACCAAGGGTATCTATCCACAGAAAACCAGTTCCCTCCAGCTCCCCGTGTACTCAGCATTCCTTACCTCCAACTTCATGATCCTCTGTTTCAGTCTCCAACCCCACAAACTGCACTGTTCAGAAACACAAGCAGCTGCTGCTCTTCAGAGTTTGGGACTAGAAGAACAAAGGATATCTATCCACAGAAAACCAGTTCCCTGCAGCTCCCCGTGTGCTCAGCGTGCCTTACCTCCAACTTCATGATCCTCTGTTTCAGTCTCCAACCCCACAAACTGCACTGTTCAGAAACACAAGCAGCTGCTGCTCTTCAGAGTTTGGGACTAGAAGAACAAAGGATATCTATCCACAGAAAACCAGTTCCCCCTGCAGCTCCCCATGTGGTCGGCTCACAATGTCCAGAACCTAGAGTTCACTTCCTGTCCGCCACTGAAATCTATCCCCCAACACTATTCAAAGTACTTAATATTCATAGCCTGCAGCAGCAAGGGTGGAGCAAGAGGAAGGGGCTACTAAATATTTAAAGTGACAGGCTAGTATATTCAGCTTCGATTTTTCACTGTTAGAAGTACTTATAGTTTATCTTTGTTTAAAATCTGATTGCTGGTAGAGGTACTCTGAGGCAAAGCTCATTTCAGTGTGAGCCCCAGAGACCAACCATAGGGGATTCAAGTCAGCAGTTTCTGTTAAGTCCTTTAAACCTGGAGAATCAAGTTATCCTTCCTAACTGGTGACGAATTCATCCTTGTGGAGAGGATAATGTAATGAGACCCTCCCCACTGTACCCAGTGACCGCTGAGGGTAGGACTGGGCAATAGGACTGATGAACAGCCCTGCCTGTCCAATATGACAATGGATTGGGAGATACATTTCTGGGCTCCAAAGAGTTTATAGCAGTCTGAGAGGAACAATGAGATGTTCGGACCTGCTGCTGGTGAGAGCAAGTAAGAGGCCTAGCCAGGTCAACCAACCTGTAAGCCGTCACCAGATTCTATTCAGAAAAGTCACTCTTAGCCTCATTCTACATTTGTATTTTAATGGGGAAAAAATGCAGAGTAATGCACCCGGAAACAAAAACCTAGGGGAAGAGTACACAATGGGGGTGTGAAACTAACAACAACAAAAATGGAAAGGGGCCTGGGGGTAGTTATATCAGATGACCTTGAGGTAGGTAAGCAATGGGGGGAATACTGGGATGTATAGGGAGAGGCATCACCAGCAGAAAACAGGAAGTTATTATCCCTCTGTACCGACAGTTGGTGAGACCCCATTTGGAGTGCTGTGTGCTGTTCTGGAGACCTCATCTCTGCAGGGACATAGACAGGATGGAGGCAGTCCAGAGGAGGGTTACTAAAATGGTGCAGGGTCTGCAACAGAAGTTATATGAAGAGAGACTAAAAGTGCTTAATATGTATACCCTTGAGGAAAAGGGGGGGGCATGACAGAAATGTTTAAGTACCTCAAAGGAATCAACAATGTCCAAGACAAGAGCATCTTTCAGAAAAAGAGATGTGCAAGAACAAGGGGGCACAATCTGAAGATAGAGGAGGGGGGACAGCTCAGGGGCAATGTGAAGAAGCATTTTTTCATTGAGAGGGTGATGGACACATGGAGTCACCTTCCTGACGAGGTTGTGGGACAAAAACTGTGGGGGAATTAAAAAATGCATGGGACAGACATAAGGCAATTTTTGTGAGGGGTAGGAGGAAATAGGGTGTTGGATAACTAGAAACTGCAGCTTATCTGATAGGTAGAGAAATGGGCAGACTGGGTGGGTCAAGCAGCCCTTATCTACTGTCAAAGTCCATGGGGCTGATTCCAGGAGGCATGGTGCAACTTGCGGGCGTATGTGAGTTGTGCCATGCGGTGCTACGCCAGGGACCCTGCACTATATTACAGAACAGGCAGGGTCCCTGTCACTTACGCCCGCAACTTGCAGCAGCCGCAGGTGAGCGCCAAACACATGGCTCACCAAGCCTGGATGCCACAAGTCACAGCATACATACAACTGCCTTCAGAAGCTCCCACTCCGGAACACCGCCACAAGCACCAGGGGGCATTGGGGGGACTGGGCAGGTGGCACTGTCTCTCGGGGGGCACCTCAAGTTATGGACCATGGGGGTCTCCAACATTGGGGGTTGGGGGGCACGGCTGTGACAGGAGAGGGATGGGGAGTCAGGCTAAATCCGTGCCGTTGTACAGCGGGGTGGGCATCCATCGATTGGCACTGACGGATGCCCCTTAGACCATCTCCATAATGGTCTAACTTCGCTGTGCCATTGCGGATCTTAGAATAGCGAATGTGGGTTATGGCAGCCGCCCTTTTGGAATAGGGCGCAGTTGCTGCTGTAACCCACCCTTTTACATGTTGTTGCGGGATGCGGGCGTAGTGGACAACGTAACCCATATTCAGCACAACCCGCATACGACATGGTGCAAGGCACCATTTGGAATAGCAAACGGTGTAATGCATGGCACAAGTTGTGATTTATGCCATGGGGTTTAGTGTAAATCGGCTTGCAGCATGTGTAAGCCATCTTGGAATTGGGCCCCATGTTTCTATGTCTGTATATTGTTTAGAGATTGTTCCTGAAAAGTTCCTGTGGGAGGAAATTGCTGAGTGCATGTGCCTGTTGGATACTGCTGCACATTGAATCTGCTGAGCTGTACTGATTGTAGACTGAGACCTGTTTCTCATGAGCCAGAGAAGGGGCCCACTATCTAATGGGATGGCGCAGTGAACAGAGAGACACTGGGTGTATACCCTGAGTACATGATTCTCTCGATCAGGGTGGGGCCATGTGAGTCAATTCCAGGGTCTGTGCTCCTTGGGAAAGAGAAGCTGCTGTGCAGTGCTCCCGTATCCCAAGAGCTGCATCAGTAGGGTTGTATCCTAAGAGGTGTGAGCCAGGAGGGCTGTGCTGCTGCGGAAAGTATGAGAGGGAATCGGAAGTGCTTCACCCCCAGGCCACAGAGCCAGTTTCTATATGCTGCCTAAACTGGTGTTCCTTGCCTTGACTGAAGTGCTGCATCTGTGGGTCAGGTGAGTGCTAGAGTTGCTGACCAGGGTCTTTGTAATTGTCCAGTTTGGGATTACTATTACTTCCTTTGGATTACAGTTGTGTTTCATGCATTTTGCAGTGTGAGTTCATGTTCTTTAAACTGTGCTGGCATGGTATGGCCTTTTGGGAGTTAAATTGCAAGTTTGCTAATTTTCATTAAAGGCATCACCAAAAGAAAACAGATCTTTACACAGCAATCAAAAACCAAAAAATCCACCAAATTCATTCAAAAAAACATTCAGGAGCCGGATTTTAAAAACTTAGCACTGGATGCAAACTGTTAGCACTCTGACTGCACCTCATTTGTGCTGGCCTGCCATATTGAAAAGTGCAGATAGTGCTGGTGCAACACGTTAGCACCGATGCTAAACGTTAATGTATACATGGTCCAAAGTGAGGGTCAGGGACATGCATACAGGTGCACCAGCATATTCAAAGCAATAGCGCCACGCAATGTACGTCAGTGTGACTTGTAACACGGTGTAAATTACCACAACCAAAAAGGTCCTCTTAACTGCAGATGGGGGTGTGCACACAGCAGTAACACAAGCAGCACGGGGCACCTGCTATGACAGAACCTCTTAGTCTAGTGGCCCATCTCCAGTTCCTGATACATGTTTTAACATTAGGCTTAACTGTCCCTGGTAGTCTAGTGACTCCCTAACCCTGATCCCCAATACATGTGTAAATATATAGATCCAGTGTCTTAGGTACTCTGGTGCTCCTCATCCCTGATACATGTATTCATATGCACATTACAAGTTCCCTGGTAGTCTAGTGCTCCCCTGGCCCCAATTTCCCATAATGAAAATGAAATCCTCCCTGGTGGTGCAGTGGTCTTGTCCAGCACAGATCCCCCATAAAATGAATATCCCAATGACCTGGTGATCTAGTGGATCCTCCACCCCAATGTGCCTACCATCCTGCTCCCCATCCCATAATTGAGCTGGCAGCTGTCTCAGCCCACCACTCACTGCCACAGTCAGCCATGCACTGAGCTCTGAATGAATAAATATGGAATACGGGGGTGGGGGGCACTAGACTACCAGGGACAATGGGTCTTTATAGTAATACATGTGTCGGGGATCAGGGACAGGGGTGCTACTAGACTATGTAACACGGCCCCTGTTCCCTGTAAGGATAGCTCTCCTATTAGTAATTGAGGTGCCCCCCCTTCTGTTCTATTCACACTATCCTATCCTCTTTGTTTTTTCATCTGTCTTTTTCTCTTTTCATGTTAGAGTGAACAACCTGGCTTATCTACTCCTTTACTTTACTGTCCCCTTTCTGCAAACCACCTTTTTCCTCACAACCTATCACTGGGTGCAAGTCAGAGCAATCTCCAGAGCGGGAGATATGCCTGCAAGTAAATGAGCAGGTAGCTCTTTATTTGTATTTGTAAGGAACACTCCTGAGTTCCTTGGAGTGCCCCGATATAGAAATGGTGCCCAAAAATAAAGAATTAGTGTCCCTATTGAGATGCTTCATCCCAGAAGTGCCGACTATGTAAGCCGCAAGCTGCTCACTGAAAGCACAGCTTGTAGAAATGAATGCGGCACAAGATTGGTTCCAATCAGAGCAAGAAAAGCTCCGTGTTTGCTTCAGAGGAGGATGATGCTCCGAAGCAAGGGCATATGCTACACGCAGGAGGCAGAGACCAAAGGACAGGATGCCAGTGTATGAGACACTAGGGGCAGAGTAGCAAAAGCCCTGTAATGTCCAGATAAAGAATAAAACATGCATGTACAAAGAAAACAGCCCAGAGACATTGTAACTGGGCTGTGAAATAAAGAAATGGCTAAAGGGTTGGAAATGGGTTTAGGCAAGCCCAAATTAAATGTTTTGCTGACAGCTGCAAACTTCAGCCGTCAGAGCAATAAAAGGAAATTGTTGCATAGTGGCAGGGGTTCCCAAAAGAGCCTAGTAACGAGCCCCTGCAAGGTTTATGTAATGAGGCAGCAATTTTAAACAAAGTGAGGGCTATAATGGCTTTAAGGTTATTACAAATAAAAAATGGCAATTACTGAAATAAAGATACAGGTCTCCTGAGCTGGCAGAAGAAGAGAGACGAGGAGCACACCCTCTATCTCCCATTCTCCTTGCCAACACAGAGACGCCTGAAAAACAGAAACATAGTGATGTTGCAATTACCTGTGGGTTTCCCTGCAGTTCTTGCTATAGGGCTGGCTGCCCACAAAATGGCTGGTTTTAAAGGTACAGGCTCCAGTGACATCATCACAAGGGAGGGGCTTCCTTCCAAAATGAGTCCCAATTAAGCCCAAAAGAGCTATTATTAATCCCTAAGCCATACATGTTATTAAAAAAAGCTTAATCTCAAGTAGAGGATTATATGACTTGGAAATACATGAAATAAAATTAATTTATTCTATAAAATGAAAGAATAAAAGCCTAATTGCTCCCTTGATGTCAATCACCTGGCCATGATATCATCAGCCATAAAGCTAAAAAACTCACCATTGAGGGGAAGTTTAGGAAAGGGAGGCTAGTGAGCTGCTGGTCTTGTAGGAGGAAGGTGTGCTTACTTTCACACCAGTGAATTACTTTAAAAAGTGGTAAAGTAAGAGTGAAATGACTAGGGAAGAGCCATGTTCAGAAGTTTGATTATTTTGGCATGCTAACACCGTGTTTTTCTTTATTTCTGTATATATTGCTTTTACTTAATTTTGAATAAAAAAATCGTAAGCGCATTTGTGCGTTTATTTTATGCATCATACCTCCTCTCTAAGTGTCTGTTATTCCCATGCCATAACAAACTACCAGAGACAATGAAGTCTTATAATAATACATGTATCGGAGATGGGGGGAGAGCCACTAGACTGCCAGGGACAATGAAGCCTCATATTACTACATGTATTGGGGATGGGGGGGCATTAGAGTACCATGGACAAAGAAGCCTTTTAATAATACATGTATCAGGGATCTGGAAGGGCCACTAAACCATCAGGGTATGTTATTATGTATGACTATTATGACGTCAGAGATGGGGGGGTACATCTAGTGCCACACATTGCTGCACTGTGCCAATCCCTCCCTATGGGATATGTCCATGTATCATTAGACTGCCCCTGGCTAGTCTAAGGGCACTTAGGTATTCTCCTTTTGGGTGGGGCTTGAGCATACAATATTCAAGGATGCGGCAGCATGCATCTGCCAAATGCCCCTTGTGCCTTGCTGCAGCTCATATCTGGCTGCATGGGTGGCACAAGCCCTGTTTGGGTCAGGCAGCCTGCGAGTGACACAGGCAGCTTTTGTGAATAGCTTCGGAGGCAGTCATTGACACAAGGTGTCACTTGTGCCATTTATGTTTTTGATGGCACCTTGCTTCTTTTTCAGGATGCTGTGACTTGAGCCCAATATTTGCAGGCAATGTGATGCAGAGGGGGCAGATGGCCATCCTGGGCCACTCCATATGCCATGGCCATGACATGATGAACACAGAAGGCACTGGCCTCATCGCCATCATCTGGCACCAGAACCATCTCTGCCTTGTATTGATGGGTGTCCTAGCACCACTGGACACCATGGCAGTTCCTACATGCAGTAGACACTTCCAGACCCCCCCAATGGGGTACACCAACATAATCTAGCACACACATGCAGCAGAGGGGGATTGAAGATACTGCAGGGAGGGTGTAAAGGGGTCAGGCTGCACCTCATTGTAGGTGATGCCACATTGCTGGGGCCATACACATAGTGTACATGTTCCAGTAACAGTCCTGCCCCTGCCATCTTTGTACACATGTGATGGTATGTGTCTGCCCCCCCAGGGCACATACTGCACCCCTGTACAGACACCACATCACTCATGGCCAGCCAAGTGTTTGGTAGTGAGGGAACACTATGCCATTGGTGAAGTGTACTAGGGCACAGGGCAACATTGCAGTGGTGTCCACTGTTAGATCACACCTGCAAGCTGGGCCTGTCACTGTATGGCTGGCAGCTGTCACTGCCACCTGGCACACCATAGGTATTGTTGTGTCCCTCACACTAACGACCACTATGTTACTGTAGCACCTGTTGCACACCGTAGTAGTGACCACAATATGTCTATGGCTTGCACCACCACCACCCATGCCTGTGGTACTAGCCCCCTGGGGTAAATTAATCTCTGCTGCTGTGTACACATGTAGCCTGGAACTACTGAACTATTCTTCATGTCCAACAGACAGGTGGAGCTGTGTGCACAACCCAGCCTGTGGCTGCTGACTTGTAGTTCCAATCTAACATACAAGTGGAGCTGTTTACACCATGCAATAGCACCGGCCAAACTACATGGTAATGCATGCAAAGTAGGCCATAATGAGATATTAATGTGGCTGTTTGCACACAGATTACCAAAGTAGGCTCATTTGCTCAGGAGCTTTAAATATAGCAAAATTTAGCCCTGGGCTAACGTGTTTGCACTGGGCTAATGTGTTAGTGCCAGGCAACTGAGTTAACCCAGGCAAACTTGTGCATTATGCATGAAGAAGTTGCTCCTTTACTTCATTGAAAGTACCCAAAGTTAAATCACACTTTGGTAGAGCGTCCATAAGAAAAAAATTACTCACCTTAGTAATGTTGTTTCTTCTAATGGAGTCTTGCTATATTATGACTATTGCAGTTTGTCCCAGCCTTAGAACTGCTCTGGAGGTGAAAGAGTTAACTTCCATGCAGAGCATGGAGCTTAGAGCGCGAGCTCGGTTCAGAAGCTCTGTTAGGTTGGTTTCAAACCGAAACCATCAGATCTTTACGAGAAAAAACTCACTAAGGTTCTGTGTGGAAGCTGTAACCTACACTAGCCAACTGGCCACTAATATATTAACACATTTTCCTGGTCCCAACACAAAGACTCAAGTCAGTGGACCAGAAAAATAAGATAAGATGAAATAACTAAATAAACACAACACCCAAACATGAAAGAGGGCATCAATAAATGCCAACAGAGGACTACCCACCCCATACCCAAAGTAGGAGTTCTGAGAGAGGCAGGCTGGGGGGGAGGTCATAATATAGCAAGACTCCATTAGAAGAAACAACATTACTAAGGTGAGTAATTTTTTCTTCAAACAACATAAAGTCTTGCTATATTATGACTGTTGCAGACTACACAGCAGTACCTCCATGGAGGAGGGACAGAACCTACTTAGGGAATAGGCTCTGAAGCACAGCTGTGCCAAACTGAGCATCCCTCCTGGCCTGAATATCCAGGGAGTAATGCTTGGTGAAAGCATGTACTGTCTTCCAAGTAGCTGTCTGACATATCTCCAAGATAGGGATGTCTCTAGCAGCAGCTAGAGATGCAGCTGTACCTCTGGTAGAGTGAGCCCTCAGGCCTGAGGGGGGAACCTTACCCAGCTTTTGATAGCAAAATTGGATACAAGAAATGATCCACCTGGCAATGGATCTCTTAGTGGCAGGTCTCCTTTCCAACCTCACCATAAGTGAGAAACAGTTGGAGGAGTCAAACCTGTGACCCTTGGTACGCTCTATGTAGTAACTTAGGGCCCTCTTAACATCTAAGCTGTGCAGCCTCCTCTCACCAGAGGAGGAATGGTCAGTGAAGAACACTGGAAGTGAAATAGATTGGTTAAGGTGGAAATCTGAAACCACCTTAGGCAAAAACTTCCTGTTAGTCCTGAGGACTACTTTATCCCTGTGAAAGGAAATAAAGTCAGTTTCTACTGATAAAGCCTGTAACTCACTTATACACCTGGCAGAAGTGATGGCTACCAGAAATACAGTTTTCCAAGTCAATACTTAAGCTCTGCAAGACAGAGGCTCAAAAGGGGTTGCATTAGCTGAGCAATGCATACATTAAGATCCCAAGCCGGGGCAGGGTCCCTGAATGGAGGATTGGTGTGAAGCAATCCTTTAAAAAACTTGGAAAATACAGGATGAGCAGAAAGAGAAGAGGGCTTCCCTGCTGAAATGAAGGCAGAGACAGCAGCCAAGTGCACTTTCAGGGTAGCTGGTCTCAGTCCCAAAGAATTAAGATGGACCATGTAGTCCAATACAGTGGGTAGATCAGCAGATTCTGGGGAAACATGCTTCCCAGAACACCATATGGAAAACCTTTTCCACTTGGAGTTATAGGTAGCCCAGGTGGAAGGCTTCCTAGCAGCCTTCAGGATTTCGAGAACACTTTGAGAAAGTTGTAAATCAGCAAACTCTAACTGCTCAAGAGCCAAGCCTTGAGGCTGAGGGATTTGAGTTTCGGATACCAAACTCTCCCCTGAGCACAGGTTAACAGATTGTGGTTCCTGGGGAGACACAGAGGAAGATGGACTGCTAAGGACAGAAGGAGTGGGTACCAGGGCTGTCTGGCCCAGTCTGGAGCAATCAGGATCATTTTGCAGGGTTGAGACCTGATTTTGACTAGTACTTTGAACAGGAGAGGGAAGGGGGGAAGGCATAAAGAAACTTCCCTTCCCAATTGAGAAGAAAGGCATCCAGGGAACTGAGCCCAACACTGGGGCCTGCAACAAAACAGTGGAAGTTGATGATTGTCTGGGGCTGTGAAAAGATCTATCTGAGGAGTGCCCCATCTGGCAAACACTATCCCCAGTACTAGGGGATCCAGTGACCATTCGTCATGGCCCTGGGAAATCCTGCTGAGAGCATCTGCCAGGACATTGTCCTTGCCTGGGAGGTGAACTGCTATGAGGGAAGTGTTCAGGGAATAAGCCAGAGACCACAACTTCATCGCCTCAGTGCACAAGGCCAAAGACCGAGTGCACCCTTGTTTGTTGATGTACCACATTGTAGTGGTGTTGTCTGTTCTGACCTGTACCACCTTGTTCTGAACAGATGCAGAGAAAACCTGAAGTACTAGAAAAACAGCTCTGAGTTCCAACAGATTGATGTGGAGCAGAGATTCCTGAGGGGACCATAACCCCTGGGTGGAGAGGTCGCCCATGTGAGCTCCCCATCCCAAGAGGGATGCATCCGTAGTAAGGGTCAAGGAATGGGACAGAGGGATGAAAGGCACCCCCATCTCAGATTGCTCTGATCCTGCCACCACTGAAGGGCCTGGATCAGAGTTCGAGTCACTGGGATTAACTTGGATAGAGGATCTCTTCTTTGAGACCAGAAAGCTCAAATGGAACTGAATGTCCCTCATCTGAAATCTTGCTCCTTGCACCACAGCTGTGGAGGCAGCCATGTGCCCTAGGAGCTGCAGAAAATGTCTTGCTGGTCGAGACTGCAGAGGAAGGAGGTGGCCAGGGCCACTAAGGTCCTTACCTTTCCAGGGAAGGAAGGCTCTGGCCTGCTTTGTGTCCAGTTCTGTGCCTATAAAGGTGAGTACCTGGACAGGTTCCAAACTGACTTTGGAAGATTGAGAAGAAATCCCAGAGAGGCAAGCAGCTGCTGGGTAACTAGCAGGTGTGATTTGACCTGGTCTGGAGACTGACCCACAATGAGCCAGTCGTCCAGGTAGGGAAAAATGGCAATCTTTTGCCTTCTTAAACGAGTGACTGCTACTGCCAGACATTTTGTGAACACCCTTGGGGCAGAAGTGAGGCCGAAGGGCATTGCTCTGAACTGATAATGGCCTGAGGGCAGTTTGAATCTGAGGTACTTTCAATGGGAGCGTCTGATAAGAACATGGAAGTAGGCATCCTTGAGGTCCAGGGAGGCTAGCCAGTCCCTTGGCCTTAGGGAGGGTAAAATTATTCCCAGTGTCACCATTTTGAACTTTGGCTTTAAAAGGTGCTTGTTTAGATATCTTAGATCCAGGATAGGCCGCCACTCTCCTGTCTTTTTTGGGGTAAGGAAGTACCTGGAGTACAGACCCTTGCCCTGGTGAAGGGGAGAAACCCTTTCTACAGCTCTGAGAGTCAAGAGGGTTGAGACTTCTGTTTCCAAAGCAAGAGTCTCTAAAGGGTTTGTAGGTGGAAAGATCTGGCTCTCATCTTTGGAAATTTCTTGAAGCTGAGAACCAGACCCTGGCTCACTACTTCCAGGACCCACCTGTCTGAAGTTAAAGACTGCCAGTCCTGGACGAAGTGAGCCAACCTGCCCCCTACAGGTAGTGGAGAGCCGACCCTGGGCATCCCATCAGGGTGCCTGCTTGGCAGGGGCTTTAGGCTGAGGGGTAGGAGCAGGTCTGCTCGAACCCCGTCTGCCTCTCCCTCTGAAGAACCCCCTCTGTACATAGGCTGAAGAGGAGGAGGCCTGGGTCTGGTAAAAAGGCATGTGAAAAGGCCTACCCCTACCCCTGGGGGGGCTGCCTCTGAGGAGTGGCTTGCCGTTCCTTGGCTTGTGCACTCCTGTAAGTGGTTCTATATTCATCCATTTTCTTCATATAATTCTCTGTCTGCTCCCCAAACAGAGAATTTCCCACCACAGGAAAATCCATAGCCTTAGACTGGGTATCCTGTGACAAAGTAGTACACCTGAGCCAGGCCAATCTCCGAAAAGCCACAGATGTAGCCATGACTCTAGAGGATATATCGTTAGAATCCACTGCAGCATGGAATTGCACCTTAGATGCCTCAATACCATCAAGAGCCACCTGTTCCAGCTCCTTTGCAAGCTGGCCAGGGACCTGTTTGGCTAAGGCCATGACAGTATCCCATCTAGATTTCTGGTATCTTGCAACATAAGCCATATAGTTTGCTTGTCTGAGTCCCAAGGATGCTGCCATGTATTGTTTTTTGGCCATGGCATCAATCTTCCTGGAATCCTTGTCAGGAGGATGTGAAGCCAGTGGAATATTAGCTTTATCACAGGCTGCAGCCTGAACTACCCCAACATGACTGCATTGCTGTGAAAGAAAATCTGTATCAGGACCTGACAAAGTGTACCTCCTGTCCATCTTTTTATCCACAGGAGGCACAGAATTAGGAGCTTTTAAAAGTTGTATTGTTTGTTTTCTAAAAGATTTATGTAAAGGAATGGACAACCTCCTGGACTCTGGGATATCCATCATCTCCACATAGTCAGGCTCCTCTTGCTCATCCAACGCCTCCTCTAAGGGAAGCTGGAGGGTCTCAGCAACTTTTTTATAAAACAAAAAATGAGAAGGGAACTCAGAAAGCCTAGGGGAGACTCACCTGAAGGTCTGTCTGGGGAGATGTCCGGTTCAATGGGCACATCCAGACTTTCAAAGTCACATTCACACTGATCATAATCCTCATCCCCTCCTCTGGTTCATAGAACTCTTCTATATCATATTCCTGAACCATTGGAACCGACCGAACCGACTTTTTGCCAGACAGTGGCGGTTCGGAGGGAACCGGGGACAGGGACTGGACAATCTGTATTGCCCTGGCTATCTCTGCAGCAGTTGGAGAAGGAATTTTGGACTCCAAACCTGCTGATTTTTGAGTTTTCTTGCTGGAACTGGCTCCTCAGAGCCAGCTTTCGTTCGAGAAGTCTCGCCCTGGTCAGTGGGCATCCCACCGCTGGCACCGAACCGGCTGGCCATCCGGTCAGCGGACTTTTTGGCCTCGCTCCTGAGCCTGCCCACCTCTTGTCCAGGGTGGCTGCAGGAAATTTTTGCAAATCTGCAGTCTGAATTGAGGTGGTCAAACCCCAGACAACAGACACAGTGTGTGTGGGTCAGCCTTGGCAAAGGCTTCCCACAGACACTACAGTGTTGAAACCCAGTGGGCCCGGTTTTTCTTTGCTCTCAGACATGATGCCAGCCTAACCAACAAACTTGCTCCTTTTAATGGCAGTGCCAGGCAAGACACCCTTATCGGTTCCAAACCGTGTCACGAGTCGTGGAAAAAACGTAATGAAATCCGGTTTTTTAGAACTGATAAGAACCGGGAACCGGACTCTAAGAAGCCTTAAAAGGCTTTAAACTTAAATTTTAATACAATTCAATCGGTTCAACATAACCGATAACACTTTACAAGTTCCACACAGAAAAAACCCTATCTATTACTTACGATTACCATAGACAGAGCTTGAACCGATCGGTTTTGCGGTTAAAATAATTAAATCGCGGTTAAATTAAACCGAGAAATAGCACTTTAAACCGAAGAAATGAACCGAGCAACAGGAGGAATCTCCGGAGCGACTGTTCAGTGAGGCGGAGAAGAATCTGACGGTTTCGTTTGAAACCAACCTAACAGAGTTTCTGGAACCGAGTCAAGGCTTAAGCTCCATGCTCTGCATGGAAGTTAACTCTTTCACCTCTGGAGCAGTTCTAAGGCTGGGACAAACTGCAATAGTCATAATATAGCAAGACTTCATGTTGTTTGAAGCTTTATTCTGCCCTCTATTTGGAATAAACTGCAAAAAACATTGAAATTGAGCATTCCTGTCAGCTCAACTACCTTCAAGACTCTATATTCCAGTTACATAAAGGAAGCGTGCAGTTGTTTTCCATGTCCTTAGTCAGCACCAGTGTCTGTTGTGATATCATATCTTGCCTGGCCCCTGATATGATATCTAGGTCTCTTGATTCCTATCCCTCTCCTTCTTGTGCCTGTTGCCTGTCTAATTCTCTTCTTGTGTAGCACCCACCCGCCCCCCAGCTATGCTATCCCTATTGCTACTCATCCAGTTCTATTTTGTTCCTTGTCTCCTCTTATGTGGTAGGAGTCCTTCGTACCAGTTGGTTGAGACCTGTCCCCTCGTATCATTGTCCACCTCGCTTCCTGTGTCACCCCGTGGTCACTTCCACTACCCCCAAACCTCTCACTCCCCCGTTCCTCATTCCCCCTTCCCCCTCCCATACTATAGACCCACTGGTATCCCCTTCCTAGCCTTACCTTGCTTGTTGCCCTGGTTGGTATAAGGTGCTGTTGCATCTTTTATCTTTTTTTCTTTTTTTGTAATCTTCCTTTTTAACCGTGCTCCTTTTTCCCCTCCCAGATATTGTTATGTACGTTTGCCACTTTTTGTAAATTGCTCTGTACTGTTATAAGATTACCTGTGCTTTGGCTCTTGTTACCCTGAATTCTGATACTTGTAGTCCAATGTCTTGACTATAGATAAATATTTTTTTATATTTATGGATTTGTATTGTACCTTAACCTTGTTCTACCCAGGTCCATCTTGTAAATGAGCCTTGCTCAATGGTGTTCGCCTGGATAAATAAAGATTTTGATTGATTGATTGATTGTTTGACTGAGTGATTTGTCAAAACGATAGCGCAGTTCTGCTGTGTTTGGCCTGCACTGTTGCTTGAAGTTGTTGATCGTTCATGACTTCATTGCACTCACCCACACTGGCCACCTACTGCAACCTTGCCTTAATCCACCTTTGTGTGCACCAGGCTCCTGTTGCAGTTTGCACTGTCCCGTTGCTATATCCAGAGCTGCCTTATTGGCTAGGCTATTTTTGCACTGCACTCTTATCCCTGTTGTATATTGTAAGAGCATAAAAACAGGATAAATAACTTGGTAATAATTGATTGACATATAAACTGAAGAAAAGACCTTAGTACTAGAAGAAGGAAGATCTGGCTTGGAGAAATTGCACAAAATGTTTATTTTAGTTTTATTTATTTATTCACTGTAAAATCTGAATTACAACCTTTGAGCTAAAAACTCATTTACAAAGGACCCTTGTGGAACAGAGGGCAGGGAAACAACAACTACATGGACAGTGAAGAAAAACAGAAGCAGCTAGTAGGCATTGTCAGTTAGACAACATTAAGAAGGCTATGCCGCACTACAAATAGAAGGATAGGGAGAGACAGAATACGTTGCAAAAGCCATCACTTAATTACATAATACAGAGGAAAATAGTACCATAACAGATTAGGTGAATAAAGTGCAGATTCCAACTAGGTACAAAGTATGAGAATTCACAGAATGCAGCTATATGGAGCTTAGCTAAGTTCCCGGAGGGAACAATTACAGTGCTCACCAACAAATTCAGCCATTAAGGGAGAGTAGGTTACAGGCTATATGGTAGAGGGGGAGAGCACGATGGTGGGTGATAGCTTAAGAGTCAGAGAGAGCTAAGCAGGTGTGGAGGTGGTAGTATGGAGGGTCAGGAGAGCTAAGTGGGTGAGGGGTTGGGGGAATGGCAGACCCAGGGGTGGTGGGTAGGTGGAGATTAGAGGAAGATTTTTAGGAGCCACGGGTCACCACAGCCAAGCCGTATTTTCCAGAGGAGTAATGTTAGCAAAAGGAAAAAGGTGTGTACAATAAGTTAAATGTAACTAATAAGAAATGACAAATATATAGTGCAATGGGTATGAGGGTTGAATAGATATTAAATGAACAGTTAATCCGAAGATACTGTAGATGTATAACAATTGAATAGTTATGGTATTGTTTTAATATGCGTGTATCTGTATATGAATTAATTAAGCAATAATGCCCAACAGGGTGTGTGTCATGCTGGGATAATGTCACGCATCAGGTGGTTGGGCACGAGGCTGTAGGCCGAGTGCATCCAATGCATGAGGTGTGATGTTATCCCAAACGACACACACCCTGGAGGGCATTATTGCTATTATACAATGGCTCGTTGTTATATATCAAATAAAAAAATAATTTTAAAGAATGTTTTTATTAGTGTGGAAAAATATTTTTGTTTCTTAAGAGGAGATGCAAAAAAAGATATGCCGCTCATAGAGGTCATCTGCATTGGTTCATAGTGCTGAGACTAGACCCGTGATGTTGTGCTGGGATAACATCAAGGGTCCTGTCCCAGACTGATCAATCAGAAACCAGGAAATGTTCTTGCGATTGTATAATGTGCATTATCTCTGTTTTGTAATGACAATTTTGTTAGTCATACAATAACATTTTCAATTGATTGATCATCCCTGTTTGTACGCCTTCCTTTGCACTGTGTATTCAACTGTTTTAGCCCCTGGCTAATCCTTTGACTATAGCATGCAAATGGTTCTGGGCTAATTCTACACATCGAGCAGAGCTATTTTTGCTCCTGGGCTAAGTTTTGAATATTTGACCCCAGTTGGTTTACACAGAGAATGAAGAAATAATGATCACATGGGATCACCCAATATCAACTTCTGAGAAATTGGAAGCAAGAAAAACAGATATTGTAATACAAGAAAAAAAAATAAAGGTTGTATTGCTGACTGAAATCTCCACCCCTAGTGATTACAGTGTCCTGTGCACAGAGAGACAACATTCTGAAATACCTATAAAAGCAAACAGAAACTAAACTGATGTGGAACAAGGACACACAAATCACTCCAATAGTTTTGAGGCAGTGGGGCTAATCAAAAAGAACTTTCAGGTATGTCAAAATATGCTACCCATATGAATGACACCTTATGAGCTACAAATGGAAGGAGGTTATAAATGTGCTTAATGGAACATGAATTTTACATCACAAAATCTCTTCATCAAACAGCAGGTTCACACAGGGGTGAAACCATAGAAATGTGCCAAATGTAAACAAGCATTTGTCAATGCTGAATGTTGTCGGGCTGGCATTGGCAGTGGTGGAGCTAGAGACGCATAAGAGGAATGGCAGTGAAGTATTGAAGTGATGCCAACCCACCCCCACCCTGTAGAGAGTGACAGGCATTGGGGTGTGCCTTTGGGTTGTCAGCTATAATGCTCATGCCACTGTACCTCACCCTACCCTGTAGAGACTGACAAGTGTCGTGGTGTGCTTTGGGGTCTTTGGGCATTATATTTACCCCATGCCATAAGGAAATACGCCGCCATGGGTGCAGTATAGGAGCATGGGGTGAAGTTTGTGGCTGAACAGTGCAAGACACACCACGATGCCTGTCAGTGGCTGCAGAGTGGGCATGGGGGGTGGAATGGCATGAGCATTACATCCGATGATCCCAAGTCACAGCCCTGACGCCTGTCAGTCCTTACCGGGTGGGGTGCTCCAGTTGGAAACCGTAGCACTGTAGGCATGTAGTGGTAGTTTCACTCCATATTTTTAACATGGGCTGCTTGGCAGGCCACCTCATGAAAAGCGGCACAATCACTTTGTTAGTTGAAATGTGGTTTTGCACAGCGGCTGTACCATTTAGCAACAGGAGGACGAAAACACAGGTTCGGGCAGGATGTATAGCATGACAACTGTATTGTTCATGAGGAGACGTAACAAATGGCAACGCTGAAAATCTGGAGTGGTAATATGACATATTGGTGTAGCAATCAACATGCATACAAAGTGCACAACAGACGTCCGCAACTCAATTATTTGTGGGCAGGGGCGCCGACAGCGCGGGTGCTCATGTGCTCAAGCACCCACAAAGTTAAACTGGGTACCCGCAAAAAAACAGACAGTTTATATTCTTGTAGAATATGAATGCCCGGTGCCCCGGTTTTAATTTATTTCATTCTATAACTAGACAGTTCAGACTGACACTTAAGTTCAGGCCCATACACTGGGGAGGTTCGAGGGGTGCATCACGAGTTCCGTTTTGTTCCATCTTTTTTTTTTTTGAAGGCAGTGGAGTGACTTTAAGAGCAGGGAGGACATTTAGATCTAGGAAGTAGTTGGGGCGTCTGTGGTACCATAGGGAGATGGACCAGCCCATGACGTTGGCACACACGGCGGCTGAGTAACGTAGAGTGGGTTACCTTGCACCAGAGTACCGCCATTGATTCAGCTATGAGCCATTTTGTGCCACCGAGGAGAAAGCCAATTCACCGGCACTGAGTGACCCATTCAAGGTTCGTAGTGAAGTAGCGTTGTGATCGGGCAGTCCGGTTGTTGTCTGAGGGCTTTATTGTAGTGCCCAGTCCGCCCAATATTGAGGCAGGTAGGCGGAAAATTTCAGTTACTGGTGACTGCGGGCCTAGTGTTTGTGCAGGTTTTCAATACTAGAGGCTTTATTTTAAAAAAAAAGTAAAACACTGCTTGCCTATGCAGTAATGAGGTCAATCCTCATAATGGGGATTTTTCTTAGTGAAGAAACACCTCCTTCAAGTGAGAGATAAAACGAGAGCAACTTGAACACATGGGAATTTATATAATATTATTCTTAATGCCAGAGCCTGTTTTGTGAGGGATGAACTGTGAAGGGAATGTGCATGAGGATCTGGTTTTGAGTGTTGAGGGGTGAGAGATTTATGTGATATTATTCTTAATATGAATGGCAAAGCCCAAAAGTTTTGTGAAGGTTTAACTTTTAAAATGAACCAAGTGTTGTAAACTGAGATTATAAAAAGCGCAGCTGAAACCAAGTGCTTAGAGACAAGGGGGCTGATATGTATCTCAGCTTACTTAAGTGACATCAAGTTACCTATAAATATTACTAGTACTGAACTGCTTTTTTGAGGGGCACAGACACATGCTCATTTGTGTACAAACCATGTGCTTGGCACAAGATGTTTGTCAGTTTGAGTGTCCCAGCTCTGCATACTTCTGCCTGGATGTACATTATTTGGCAGCACTTTTTGTTCTAATAAGGCCTTTAGTGAAATGTAGACAGTGTGGTATTTTGCTGGGACTTTGAATTGAATTCAAGAACTGTACCTCTGGTGAGTGGAGGTGGAATTGCTAAGTATATTTGTCAATCTGAGTGCAGACACTTCTCTTGGGCTAAATCCACTGGATCCTATGCATGCCATTGCTAACATACTGTTTGAAACAAGCATTGGTTCCTTTCTACTGGGCTCATAATACAAAGATCATCTGTGTAAAGTCACTTATTATACTGGCCAAGGGGCCAAAGGCAATAGCTTCTGTGCCTCCATCTTTCTTGTTTACGCAGGCCTGCGAAAACAATTCAATGTATGTTGATCTAATTGTTAAAATAACTAAGGATGGATTGTCTTGCAGACAAAGTAGGAAAAAACATGTTCTGCCTCAATGCCCACAGTTCTACCTTTGCCAAAAAAGACACACACACCATTTTCTGACCACTGTACAGGCCTGCACTGTCACCTTTCACTCACTGTGTATTTTTTTTTTGCAGCTGACAAGTTGCGTGTATTTTTGTTGGGGGGGCAGGTCAGGCACATCCATCTGGTTGGCACTGGTCTGCAGTGGAATAGTGGTGGTAAGGAACATAGAAACATAGAATTTGACAGCAGATAAGGACCGCTTGGCCCACCTAGTCTGCCCATTTTCCTGCCTAACAGATAAGCTGCAGATCCTAGTTAACCAACAGCTTACTTCCTCCTAACCCCCACTAGGACTGCCTTATGCCTGTCCCATGCATTCTTGAAGTCCCCAACTGTTCTTGACTCCACGACCTCCTCAGGGAGGCTGTTCCATGCATCCACAACCCTCTCAGTGAAAAAATACTTCCTCACATTACCTCTGAGCCAACCCCCCCTCAATCTTCAAATTGTGCCCCCTTGTTCTTGCGCATCTCTTTTTCTGGAAGATGCTACCCTCTTGGACTTTGTTAATTCCCTTGAGGTACTTGAAAGTTTCTATCATGTCCCTCTCTCCTTCTTTCCTCAAGAGTATACATATTAAGCTCCTTCAGTCTTTCTTCGTATGTCTTCTGGTGCAGACCCTGCACCATTTTGGTTGCCCTCCTCTGAACAGCCTCTACTCTGTCTATGTCTTTGCCGAGATGGGGTCTCCAGAACTGCACACAGTACTCCAGATGGGGTCTCACCAACTGCCTGTACAGAGGGATAACAACTTCCTGTTTTATACTATTGATGCCTCTTCCTATGCATCCCAGTATCCCCCCAGCCTTCCTTACTGCCTTCTCACATTGCTTGCCCACCTTTAGGTCATCTGATATAACTATCCCCAGGTCCCTTTCTATTTTTACTGTTGTCAGTATCTCACCCCCCATTGTGTACGCTTCCCCTGGGTTTTTGTTTCCAAGGTGCATTACCTTGCACTTCTTTTCATTGAATCTGAGCTGCCATACATTTGACCATTCCTCCAACCTTGCCAAGTCCCTTCTCATCCTTTCCACTCCATCTTGTGTATCAACCCTGTTGCAGATCTTTGTGTCATCTGCAAAGAGACATACTTTTCCTTCCAGTTCCTCTGCAATGTCACTTATAAAGACATTACAAAGGACTGGTCCCAGTACTGAACCCTGCGGTACCCCGCTAGTAACCCTCCTTTCTTCACTGTGTACTCCATTTACTGCTACCCTTCGCATCCTGTTGTCTAGCCAATTTCTTATCCAGGCTACCACCTTGGGACCCACTCCAAGGCTAGCTATCTTCTGTATTAATCTTTTGCGTATAGAAACATTTTAAAATGTGTCAAAATATCCCCTAAAATGCACCACAAAACATAAAAAATCGTATAGCTTCTGGGAGCCTAGGTGGCCCCCACACCCCCGGCCTTTTATGATTCACCTGAGCACCCACAAAATTTTTCAAAAGTTGGCACCCCTGTTTGTGGGAGTTTTTTAGGCACATTTTCAACATAGGTATTTTGGGACCTCCCCTCGTGAAAGTGGCACTGTGGTTTTGTTAATGTCTCCCAAAAGGTGATTTCCAACAGCGGGCACACCATTGGGCACCACAGTTGTGGAAACATGTTTTGAGCAGGCTGTGAGAAATGGCAGCTGTACTGTTAATAAGGAGGTATGCACAAATGCCAGTGGTGAAAATCTGGAATGAAAATATTGCAAATTTACGGAGTTATAAGGCTCTGTGGAAACTGCGCAATGCACGCTTGCAGCACAGTCATTTTATGGACTTTGGGCACCAAATTTTCAACATAGGCATTTTAGGTCCTCTGCTCATGAACAGTATCATCGTCATTTCCTCAAACTGTCCCAAAAACTGATTTTGCACAGTGACCGTGCAATTCTATGCCGGACGTGGGAAAACACATTTCAGCCAGGTTATGTAAAATGACAGCTATACTGTTCATAATGAGCTGTGGAAAAATGCCAATTTTGAACATCTGGAGTGAAAATATTACAAATGCACGAAGTAACAAGTATGCGAGCAAACTGCGCAAAGCACGCTCGTAAAACACTAATTTTATGGACTTTCGGCCCCAAATTTTCAACATAGACTTTTTAGGACCTCTGCTAGTGAACAGTGTCACTGTCATTTTCATAATGTGTCTCAAACATGGACTTTCCACAGTGACAGTGCTATTCTGCGCCAGAACTGTGAAAACACATTTTGGTCAGAATGTGAAAAACGACAGCTGTACTGTTCATAAGGAGGTGCTGAACAATGGCAATGTTGAAAATCTGGAGTGAAAATATTATAAATTCATGACCTTACAAGCATGCATGCAAACTGTGCAACGCATGCTCGTAACACAGTCATGTTATGGAGTATCGTCACTAAATTTTCAGCATAGGCATTTTAGAACTTCTGCTCATGAACAGTGTAACTGTAATTTTTGTAATTTGTCCTGAACACTGATTTCCCATATCGACCGTGCTATTCTGCGCCAGAAGTGCGAACACATTATGGGCAGGATGTGAAAAATGACAGCTGTACGGTTCACAAGAAGGTGGGAAAAAATGCCAATGCTGAACATGTGGCATGAATATATTGCAAATTTGCTAAGTTATGAGTGTGTGTAGCAACTGGGCAATGCATGCTCATTTAACAGTCATTTTTTGGATTTTTCCCCTCAAATTTGCAACATAGACTTTTTGAGAGCCCCCCTCACGAACACTGGCACTGTCGTTTCGTTCCTCACTCCCAAAAGGTGATTCCACACAGTGTTTGCAAAATCACCTTTTGGGACCAAATAACGCCATGACACTGCAAGAATTCATGAGGAGGGGTCCCAAAAACCCCACATTGGAAATTTGGTGCCAAAATTCCAAAAAATGTCTGAGATATGCATCAAAGTTGAAAAACCCCTATTTATTCCATTATACAGCTTACCAGCATTTCCTCAGTTTGCGGTCAGCTTTGAAGAGTGCAAACGTGTTCCTGGTCCACCGAAGATCGCCGCAACCCAGTGAAGTAAGAGTCACTTACAATATCCAACAACAGCAGCATAGCGCCTCCCTGTCTCCTCTGTACCTAGTGAAATAAGTCACTGACAATATTCAACAACAGCAGTGTATCACCCCTCTGTCTCCTCTGTAACTAGTGAAGTAAGAGTCACTGACAGTATACAACAACAGCAGCATATCACCCCTCTGTCTCCTCTGTAACTAGTGAAGTAAAGAGTCACTGACAATATCCAACAACAGCAGCATATCACCCCTCTGTCTCCTCTGTAACTAGTGAAGTAAGAGTCACTGACAGTATACAACAACAGCAGCATATCGCCCCTCTGTCTGCTCTGTAACTAGTGAAGTAAGAGTCACTGACAATATCCAACAACAGCAGCATATCATCCCTCTGTCTCCTCTGTATGTAGTGAAGTAAGAGTCACTGACAATATCCTAGTTACAGAGGAGACAGAGGGGCGATGCGCTGCTGTTGTTGGATACTGTCAGTGAATATTGTCAGCGATACACTGCTATTGCTGGATATTGTCAGTGACTTTTACTTCACGAGTTACAGAGGAGACAGAGGGGTGATACACTGCTGTTGTTGAATATTGTCAGTGAATATTGTCAGCGATACACTGCTATTGCTGGATATCGTCAGTGACTCTTACTTCACTAGTTACAGAGGAGACAGAGGGGCGATACGCTGCTGTTGGATATTGTCAGTGACTCTTACTTCACTAGTTACAGAGGTGACAGAGAAGCGATACGCTGCTGTTGTTGGATATTGTCATTGACTTTTACTTCACTAGTTACAGAGGAGACAGAGGGACAATACACTGTTGTTTTTGCATACTGTCAGTGACTCTAACTTGTTCAAACAATTAAATCTGTCCTCCAAGAATAGTGGTGTAAATAGGAGAGGTCAACACTTACAACTACAGCCCACCAGATTTAGAACTGACAAAAGGAAGTCATTTTATACAATACAAGTCGTTAATTCATGGAATAGTCTTCTAAGGCATGTGGTTGAGAGTAAGAGTAAAGACAGTTTTAAACATTGTTTCAATATGTTTCTTGCTCAAGGTGGCAATTTGGAATACTACCCCTTGACAGGAGCAAATATAGGTGTGTATAGCCTTTTCAATCCTTACTCGTTTGTAAACTTTTGTAAACTTTGTGATGATCCAACTCTGACTCAATGTCAGTTTCAAGGAGAAAGTCCTGAAATGGGCCCTGTCAGATACCCTATGCCATTTCTCTGTGGCACCAACCAGTGCCAATAATGATCCCATGCTAGTAGCCATGAAGGGCCTAGTAATTAATGCATTATCCTGAAGAAACAGCAAGATCCTTCATGAGGGACTTGAGACTCTTAGTCTCAAGGGCCTCGGCCTGAGCTGTGGAATTCCAGAGGGGGCCTTGCCTGAGAAAAAGGCCAACCAGAGCCACCTGAAGAGTGTTCTGCTACATCTGAGAAGTGACCCAATCAGTGCCTTGGAGTGAAAGCCCCAGGTTAGGAAACTAGCACCATATAGGTCCCTCTAGGTGACCCTGAGCCTCACTGGTAATGATGTCAGCAAGCAGCTCCTGTGAGAAACCAGGTCCTGGGTCATCATCTAACTCCAAGCTGGCACCACCATTGGTACTGAACCTTGGTTGGATAATGTCCTCAGAGACAGGAACCTCCTTGTCACGGTGGTCAGCATCATCTTCAACTTCATGGCCCACTGCCATCACCATCTTCAACACTGAAGTTGGGGAGAGATGCCAAGCCAACATCATTTTAAGCACCATATTCAGAACTGGGCCTACATCTTTCTTATCTATCTACATCTAACATCCTGGCTGCTGACGATGCTCTCTCCAAGCTGAGAATCATCTGCTACTTCAGTGTTGCTAGCAACATCACATCAGGAACAGTCTCCACGCCAACTTCAGCACCAGCATCAGCCTTGCTGCCAGGCCCTCTCCTGGCACCAGAGACAATGCCGGGGGCCTGGCACTACCCTAGTATCATGCACCACATCATCACTGTGAACCACATCAGGAACAGTCTCCAAGCCAGCTCCAGCATCAGCCTTGCTGCCAGGCCCTCTCCTGGCACCAGAGACAATGCTGAGGGCCTGGCACCATCCCTAGTATCATGCACCACATCATCACTGTGAACCACATCAGGAACAGTCTCCAGGCCAGCTCCAGCATCAGCCTTGCTGCTAGGCCCTCTCCTGGCACCAGAGACAATGCTGGGGGCCTGGCACCATCCCTAGTATCATGCACCACATCATCACTGTGAACTGCATCAGGAACAGTCTCCAGGCCAGCTCCAGCTCCAGCATCAGCCTTGCTGCCAGGCCCTCACCTGGCACCATAGACAATGCTGGGGGCCTGGCACCATCCCTAGTATCATGCACCACATCATCACTGTGAACCGCATCAGGAACAGTCTCCAGGCCAGCTCCAGCATCAGCATCAGCCTTGCTGCCAGGCCCTCTCCTGTTACCACAGACAATGCCAGGGACCTGGCACCATCCCTAGTATCATGCACCACATCATCACTGTGAACCACATCAGGAACAGTCTCCAGGCCAGCTCCAGCACCAGCATCAGCCTCACTGCAACATCCTCTCCCAGTGCCGTGCACAGTGCTGAGGGGTCTGACGCCATCCCTAGTATCATCCACCATGCCATCACTGCAAACCATGACAACAGAATGAGCATCACTAAGGGACTGGATTCAGTTATCCACCAGTTTGTAGAGCTGTGGCCCTACCACTGGGAATGTCAAGGCAATCAGACTGGAGCATTGTCAGCCAGCTACCCAGAAGGAGCTGGCTTTCCACCAGATCCAACCACCAGTGTCTTTAACATCTCATTTGGTAAGGTCATGGAGAACCTTGTGCTTCCTTGTTACCAGAGATTCCAGGAAAAGGCCCAGGGGAAGGGCCTGGCAACCTTACCTCTGAAAGTCATATACGTTGCTTACCACTGAAGGTGAGAATCGGTGACCCCCACCGTCCAACATGCAACCTTCAAGGGTACAGCAGTCCACAGAGAAGCAGGCATTGCAGGAGTCCATGTTGTGCTTTGGTCCAAAGCAGGCTATGCAGAGTTAATACTGCTCAGAAGCTATCTTGCTCCCACAGGGGCACTGATGCAAAATGAATGGCATTCTTTTCTTCTTTTTGGCTATGGCCACTTTCAACTTCACTTTGACATTGTGAACAGAAAAGAATAAGAATGAGAATTACACTATACAGGAAAAGGAGATGGTGATGCAGCAAAAAATACCTACTGTGATGAGGCAACCTGAGTCGCCACTCCGATGGTGTGCACCTGACCGCGTAAAGAACAAAACTGAGGTTGGTGAAGGCGTCAGCAATGGTTATTGCTGTGTGGCACCACATGTGGATGTGCAGTCGCTGGGCCCAGTAGCTGTTGCCATGCCCCTGAGAAGAAGATTTGCTCCCTTAAGGTCTTGATGCCTCCAGCCCAGACCCATAAGTGGGAATCACTGGAGAAGACTGATTTAGGGAAGATCATTTTATTCAAAATTTCTGATGATGACTCAATGTATGATGCATTCTGTATATTATCAAGAACTGTACATTGATGTTATACTGTGCTACACGAATATTTATGTATTGTGATGTGGTGCGTCTGTCAGACTTATTGCAGTTTAATGTACTTATACAGTACTCTGAGCATTGTAATGGAAATCATCATAAAATGAATCCTTGATTGAAATGCTGCTTGTATTATCATTTCCCAGACCCCTCTTCTGCCGAAATCCTTTTTCTCGCTTTGAAGTTGGGCATGCTGACTCACACCCGAGTCAATATGCCCCACGTTTCCCCAACCACCCTAGCCACCCACTCCCTCCACCTAACACCCTCAGCCCACTTACCCTCAGTGTTGGGAAAGTTATTTTTTCTATCACTTTCTACTATGTTTGGAAACTTGTTCCAGGAAGCTCTGTGCAGTCACTAGCAACGATAGAGAAGTACTAGAAAAAGTAATACACCTTACAATTATAGTTACTTATTTCTTTTTATACAAAAACAATAAATAAGTATAACATTACATTTTTTGAAAGTAATAGGTTAGCTACTAGTTACTTTCAAATAAATGTAATCCATTACAGTTACGTATTTCTTTTGTCACCCTTACTTCCCTGGAATGCACCCCATTTACCACCACCCTCTGGCTTCTGCCCCTCAACCAGTTTTTTACCCACCTTGTTATTTTTGATCCCACCCCTAAATGTTCCAGCTTATTTACCAACTTTCTGTGAGGGACAGTGTTGAAAGCCTTTCTGAAGTCCAGATAGGCCACATCCACTGCCCCTCCCTCATCAACCACCCTTGTCCCCAATTGAAAAACTCAATTAGATTCATCTAGCATGACCTCCCTTGTGTAAAGCCATGTTATCTGTCATCCTGTAGTCCGCCGTCACAATGTAACTGACTACCCTTTCCTTTATTAGTGCCTCCATAACTTTACCCACGACTAAGGTAAGGCTGACCAGACACTAATTTTCTGCCTCCTACCTGCTGTCGTCCTCATGAAGTGGCACCATGTCTGCCCTTTTCCAGTCTCCAGGCACCCACCTGTATCCAGAGACAAGCTGAACAACCTCACCAAAGGTGCAGCCAGCTCCTCCCTTAGTTCCCAGAGTTCTCTAGGGTGTAGGGCATCTGGACCCATTGCCTTATCCACACTCAATCTTCCTATTTCCTCTCTTACCCTGTCCTCACTGAATAGGCTAGGATCTACTCTTTTGCTCCTCATTCCCCTCTCCTTACCTTCGGTCACCTGCCATCCTCTTCCATGAAGACCAAGCAGAAGTACCTATTGGGCACGTCTACCTTCTCAAATCCCCCCCCCCAGTCTTGCTATTCCCTGGCTTGCATTCCTCTTCTCCCCCACAGACCTAAAAAAAGTTTTATCACCTTGCTTGGCCTGTTTAGCAATTTTCTCCTCTGCACCTGCTTTTGCCCTCCTAATTTTCTGTCCTGCCCTCCTCAGCTTCTGCCTGTCCTCTTTTCTCTGGGTCTTCTTATATGTCCACTACACCCTTTTTCTTTCTCTGATTGACCACGTCACTTCCCTAGTAAATCAGAGCAGACTTCTTCTTATTTTGTTTTTCCCTACCATCCTGATGCAGAGTTCAGTGACTTTCATTTAACTACCCCTTGATTGATTCCCATAATTCCTCCACACACCCTATTTCCTCCTTCCCCACCATCTCTTCCCTGAATATCTCCCTCATTCTGGCAAAGTCCACCCGCCTGAAATCCAGAACCTTCATTATAGTCCGGCCCCTTTCCATACTTTAGGTGAGACCTTACCACAGATCTGTAGAGAGGCATGATCATGCTCCACTACTGGTGAGTCCCCCGACAATCCAACAATACATTCTGCTGGCCTTAGCATACCCCTTGTTGCAGCTGGCTAATGACTTAAGGATATTTGCTAATGATTACATGAAGTTTCTTTCAACCACTGTTTGACACACTCTGACTCCTCATGTACAGTTCTCAGTTTTGGAGGGTCTTGTTGCCCATATGCATAGCCTTGCATTTATCAGATTGAATTAGGGCACATTTTCTAGCCTGTGCAGGTCCCTTCTTATTACACCAACTGTCGCCTCCCAAGTCCACCCTGCTACATAATTTTAATTTACAAATATGCAGATCTTTATCTTTATGCCATTTCCAATGTGACAGATGAACATATTGAAAAGTAACAGTAGAAGTACTAAACCCTGTGGCACCCCACTCATCACCTTCCTAAACCTTGAATGAGTTCTAGTTACCAGTAAGTGAAAACAGGCATTTGCAAATAAAGGTTTACACACAGCAAAGTCCAGTAAGTGCCAAAACTGTGGATGAGATGAGAGAGGGAGAGGAAGAGAGAGTGTGGGGGGAGGGGAAAAAGGTGGGGATGAGAGAAACAGAACATGAGAGATAGGTTGTTAGAGAGGTAGGGAAGTGGCGTACAAGAGGAAGGTAGTTTACTGAAAGAGAGGGTGGGAAGAAGTAGTAGTCTAAGGTGGATTAAAGCAGGTGCATTGTCTGATTGTACGCAGATGTTCCCGGTGACCTGTTTTAAAGCTAGCATGGGTAGGTGCTCCATGAACAGTTGGAGGTATCGAGTTCAAGTATTTTGGGGCCATATGTGCAAAAGCGCATGTACCCATATTAGTTTTACATCTGGGAATGTGGAAAGGGGCTAGGTCAGCAGATTGGAGCCCATAGGAGAGAGGTTGTGAGTGGAGAAGACAGGCAAGTGTTGATGGGATGCCAGTTCGGACAGTGTTATCAATAAGTGACCCAAAGGACTGGAGTCGATGGGCAGAGGGGCTAGGTCAGTTTAGGTCAGAATAGAGTTGGCAATGGTGTTTGAAATGAGGGGATGCAGAGGCATAATGGCAGATATTGTTATAGGTGGTGTCCCACTTGTGGAGGGAGGATTTAGAGGCAGATAGGTACGTGACTGATCCATAAGCCAGGGCTGGGAGCAGAAAGCCTTAAGCCACAGCTAGTCTAGCTGATGGAGTAAGGGCATAGCTAGTGCGGTAGGCACCACCTAATTTAGCGTTTACAGATTTACAGGTGTTAGTTATGTGTAAGTCAAAATCAAGGGATTCATTCAGAGTAATGCCCAGATATTTGATGGATTTAGTGCTTATCGGTGAGGAGCCATCAGCACAGGTGATTTTAAGGGCATCTGGGTTTATTTTAAGTTTGGCGAGTGATCCAAAGAGCATAGAGTGTGTCTTGCTAATATTAAGAACGAGTTTGTTCTCTGTTAACCAAGACTGAATAGTAGAGAAGTCTGAGGCAAGAGGTTGGTTGAGGTCAGTTGTGTTTCTTGCACTGTGATAGATCACTAGGTCGTCTGCATAAAGCAAAGTTGAGCAGGTGGAAACAAGCAACGGGATGTCATTTATGAAGATAGAGAAAAGCAAAGGGCCAAGTATGGAGCCCTGGGGCACTCCAACGTGAACTGATGAGGGGTCTGATGTAGCTGAATTGAAAACTACAGCCTGCTTCCTATCGGACAGGTAGCTGTTAAACCAGGCCACTACATCAGTAGAGAAACCTAGGGAGCACAGTTTTGCAAGAAGGAGGGTATGGTTAACCAGGTCAAAAGCTTTTGTTAAGTCAATGAAGATAGCACCTGTCAGGAGGCCAGAGTCCATAGCAGCAAAGATATCATTTGTAAGTTTGAGGAGGGTGGTAGACGTACTGTGTCCCTTACGGAAACCATGCTGGGAGCTAGACAGAAGGTTATACTTCTGCAGATAGTCTAGGGTTTGGGTTGCTACTAGTTTTTTCCAGGATTTTGCTAAGGAGGCAGAGGATTGCTATAGGATGGTAGTTCATGATTAATTTGGGATCACCCTTTTTAGGAATGGGTGTGACCTTGGCTATTTTCCAGATGCTGGGGACTGAACCATGACATGGAGATAGGTTGAAGATTTTGGTTAGGGGAGAGGCTATGATCGGGGTGGTGATTTTTAGAAGCCTGAGTTTCAGCCCATCAGACCCTGAACTAGTATTGTCTGGAGCTAAGAGGAGTAGTCTCAGAACTTCAGTTGTTGTAATACACCGGAACCGGAAAGGGGGATGTGTGAGTTGAGGTTTTTCATTGCCGTTGGGGGAAAAGGCGTGTGCATTAGAGAAAGAGGCCTAGTAGCTGGTGAGGTCAGAAAAATGGTGGTTAAAAGAGTTTGCTATAGTAGCTGGATTATTGCAGTGCATGCCGTTAATCAGCATGTCATTTGTATGTGCTGTTTAATTAGCTCCAAGGAGGGTTTTTATTGTAGCCCAGAATTTTTTTGAGTCCCCTGCTGCTTTAGTTAGCAAATCTTTACAGAAGGAGCTTTTGGCTAGTCGAATTTGCCTTTTGCATATATTTCTCTGGGCTTGGTAGTTGTTATAATCGACCAGGAGCCCAGTGGATTTGAAGTGACACCACGTTTTATGCCTGGCCCTAATCCACGTGAGTAGGTCTTTTGTGAGCCATTTCATCTGTGATCCATGGATCCAACAAGTGACACAGGGAGTATGGGTGTCTTGGAGCACACGAAAGCAGGCAAGGAAATGGTCTAACGCCAACTGTGCATTATTTGAGGTGTGGATGGGAGACCAGTCGATCAATGTGAGATCATGTAAGAATTTTTCTTGGTTAAAGTTAGCCAGGTTTCGGAAGGTGATAAGTTTTGGAGGTGGAGAAGGTTTACTGGTAGCATGCCAGGTGCAGTAGATTGAGGAGTGATCACTAATTGAGTCAGGTACAGTGGCTCTACGTGCTGATTGGCTGAAATCACGTTAGTGGTTTATAATAGTACATCCTTTAATTTATGGGTAGTGTAGATATTTTAAGGCCAGAGCCATTTCAAGGAATCTTGAGTAAGAAGCAGAGGTCATGGACAGGATGGGCATGCTGCATGCTGTTATGCAAATTTGCCCCTCAGTGACACCTATTCTTATCGGAAGAGTCCATGAAATGGCTGCGGCCTGAATTTCATTCTCCACAACTGGGAGATGGCCATACCTGGCTGCAACATATTCAGAAGAGACAGGGCAGGCAGGAAGGGAGGAGGAGTGGCACGGTATGTGAAAAATGACATAAGGGCCCCAGAGATCCAGGAGGAACAAAATGGGGGAGAGATACTGTGGGTTACGCTGGAAAGGAAAATGGGGCCAGCCATCCGCATAGGTGTGGTCTGAGACCACCAGCCCAGGAGGAAGAAACAGATAGGAGTTGATGCTGGCCATCCAAAGGATGGCAGATAAGGGTGAGGTACTACTGGTTGAGACTTCAATATTCCAGACGTGGACTGGAGCATCCCAGCAGCAGCATCAACTAGGAGCAGATTTATCCTGACTCTTCAGGGTGCCTTCCTCAAGCAACTGGTCATGGAACCAACTCGGCAGAAAACAATACTGGACCTTGTGCTCACAAACAGGGACAGTGTGATGGGGGTAACAGTGGGGGAGCACCTGGGGAACAGTGACCACCAGTCATTGTGGTTTGAAATCACAGAAAGAGCAGAACCAAACCATACAAAAACACATATCCTGGATTTTAGGCGGGCAGACTTTGGGAAAATGGGGAGATACTTGAAAGAGGCATTAAGGGGAATGGGGCAGGAATCAGGGGTTGAGGAACAGTGGGCAGTATTTAAAATGGGGATTACAAGAGCAACAGAATTATGCATTAAGCAGGCTAGCAAGAGGAAAAGGAAGAGGAGACCATTATGGTTTTCAAAGAGGTAGCAAAGAAAGAAAGCCAAAAGATTGCATTCAGGCAATACAAAAAGACACAGGCAGAAGGGGATAGGGAGAAGTACCAGGAGAAGCAAAGGGAGGCAGGGAGGTCAGTAAGGGAAGCCAAAGCTCAGACAGAAGAACACATTGCAAAATCAGTGGGTAGAGGGGACAAAACCTTTTACAGGTACATAAGGGAAAAAAGAAAGGCAAAGGGAGGGATATTGAGACTGAAGGGGGAGGATGGGGGCCACGTGGAGGATGACAACAGTAAAGCTGACATATTGAACAGGTATCTCTGCTCAGTCCTTACTGAGGAAGAGGAGGGTAATGGGTCTGAAGGGAGTACAAGGGGTGAGAATGGTGCAGAAATGGACACAAGTCCCTTTACAGAAAGGGTCCTGAAGGAACTGGAAATAATAAGAGTTGATAAAGCAATGGGGCCAGATGGGGTGCACCCAGGGTCATAAGAACTAAGAGATGGTGACTGAACCTCTGGCTATCCTGTTTAGCCGATCACTGGAAACAGAGGAGGTACCCAAAGACTGGAGGATAGCAGTTGTAGTCCCCTTATACAAAAGTGGGAACAAAGAGGCGGGAACTACAGACCAGTCAGCCTCACTCGGTAGTGGGGAAGATCATGGAAGCACTACTGAAGGAGAGATTGGTGGAACATCTGGTTGTCAATGGACTACAGGACCCAAGGCAGCATGGTTTCACCAGGGGGAGGTCATGTCAGACCAACCTCGTTGAATTTTTTGACTGGGTCACTAGGGAGGTGGATCAGGGGAGGGCAGTGGACATGGCCTATCTGGACTTCAGCAAGGCCTTTGACACTGTGCCACATAGAAGACTATTACACAAACTGGGGAATATGGGTGTGGGCAGAACAGTAGTATGGTGGGTAGGTAACTGGCTGGGCAGCAGGACACAGAGAGTGGTGGTAAATGGCTGTCACTCCACAGAGGGAAGAGTGACCAGTGGGGTACCACAGGAATCAGTGCTGGGACCAGTCCTATTCAACATCTTCATCAGTGACATTGTGCAGGACCTAGAAGGCAGAATTTTCACTGTTTGCTGATGACACAAAGCTCTGTAACAGAGTAGACACACCAGAGGGTGTAGACAGAATGAGAAAGGACCTGCAGAAACTTGAAGAATGGTCAGGGGTTTGGCAGTTAAAATTCAATGCAAAGAAGTGCAAGAAAATGCATATGGGGCACAAAAACCCTGGCACAATATATCAGTTGGGGGGTGAGGATATAGCATGCACCAAGCAGGAAAGGGATCTTGGGGTTATCATCTCTGATGACCTCAAGGTAGGGAAACAGTGTGACAAGGCAGCAGGTAAAGCAAATAGGATGCTGGGATGCATAGGCAGGGCATCACCAGCAGGAAAAGGGAGGTCATAATTCCACTATACAAGACACTAGTGAGGCCCCACCTGGAGTACAGTGTACAGTTCTGGAGACCTTACCTACGTAAGGACATTGACAGGGTAGAGAAGGTTCAGAGGAGGGCAACAAAGATGGTGCATGGATTGCATCACAAGTCCTATGGGGGCAGGTTGAAGGAAATGAACATGTACTCCCTAGAGGAGAGGAGGGAGAGAGGGGATATGTTAGAGACATGCAAGTATCTTACAGGGAGGAACAGGGTATAGGAATACACCATTTTTAAGCAAAAAAGATGTTCCAGGACTAGAGGGCATGGGATGAAGTTGGAGGGAGGACAATTCAGAGGAAACGTGAGGAAGAATTTCTTCACAGAATGGGTGGTGGACAAGTGGAACACCCTGCCAGAGGAAGTGGTGGGGGCTGAAACAATCACAGAATTTAAGAATGCATGGGATAGACATAAAGGAATTCTGGAGGTCAGGGTTAAGGGGCAACAGACTTCTTGGAAAACATAAACTGAACTTACAAGCTCAAATGGGCAGACTGGGTGGGCCATAGGCCCTTATCTGCCGACACTGTCTATGTATCTATGTATCTATGGATATTTCATTTATTGATATCTGTGGACTGTTGACACCAAAACTTAAGTTTAGTTATTACCTTTTATGTAAGATCTTTTTACTGCTCCAGGATGCAAACGTCCCAGCACACTTACCTTTCGTTTTAACTACATTAAAGAGCTCCTGACACAGTTGAGACAACTTTGAATTCAGACATATATGTAGCTTATTTTTCAGATTTTATTCTGAAATTCTTAACCTTATTTCCTTCTTACCAAGGGTATTTGCATGAATACAGTATCTCTGCCCTTTTAGCTCTGGCTGCCTGCCTACACCTGACATCATAATTGTGTTTATGACATCAAACTATGTTGCTGTGGAGATAATTATGATGTCATAAACGGGGGTTGTGATGTCATGTATAGAGAAGCAGCCAGAGTAGATATAGTCTAGGGGACAGGGATCTTGTTTTCATGCAACTGTTTTCAATAATAAAGGAAATGGGGAATTCATTACTGAAAATACATGAAGTAATAAAGAAAATGGGATGGAGCTGAATATAAATCTTACTTTTATCAAAGTTCTCCTAATGTTGTCAGTGGCTCTTTAACCACCACATTTGCACAGTTTAATAAACAGAAATGTATTTTAATATCTCCAATCTCCTGTGAAGTATTTCTGCTCTTCAACAACACAGTGTCACAAAATGAAAGTAGAGGGGGAGGCTTGGTGTACTTCACATACTGCTTCAGTTTACAAACTTAAATTCATCTTTTTTTTCAGTTCATCATTATTTTTAAAAAGAGCTATTCATGCTGATCATAGTTCTTGTACAATAAAATTTCATAACTATCACACTTAAAAACATAAAACCATTCACAAAATCCATCAACGTGTCAGTAAATCAATAAGCAGGAAATGCAAGATCAAACAAGTACATTTTTAGGGCTGTTTTGAAGTGCTCCACTGTCAAGCACTCTCATATCCAACGAGGTAGAGAGTTCCTCAGGTGGGGCCACAAATGCAAATACCTAGGCCCCAGATGTCTTCAAACGAAGCCTGGGAACCTCACTGGCAGAGCGGAGTGCTCGGAGGGGGCAGTAGGGATGCAAGAGTTCTTGCAGATAACTTGGACCCTGTCTGTGTAGGGCTTTAAAAGTCAGCAAGCTGACTTTAAAGGTGATCCGCCACTGTACTGGCAGCCAGAGCAGTCTGCGTAGCACAGGCGTGATGTGACTAGATTGAGACAGCCCCATCAACAGCCTGGCTGCAGCATTCTGCTCCAGCTGGAAGCAATGGATATCAGCCCCAGGAAGCCCTAGGTACAGGGAGTTACAGTAGTCAAGGTGGGAGGTCCCAAAAGCGTGGACCAGAGTAAGTAGGTCACCAGGCAGAACAAGGTGCTTAATCTGGCCAATGTTCCTCTGACAGTAAAAAGAGGACTTGACAACAGCTGACATCTGGGAATGCAGCATCACCCCATCGTCAAGAATAACACCCAGATTCCATACCCATTCAGAGACTAACAGTTGGCTACCCCACAAGCCAAAGTCCAGAGGCTGAGCCTGCCACCAACTTCTCTACCAAATGGCCCAGATCCACTCCAGAACCTTGGTCTTATCCGGATTCAACCTCAACCAGTTGACATTCATCCAGTCTTGGATCTCAGCAAGGCAGTTGTTGCACACAGAGACCGCACTATCCTGCTCAGGCACAAAGGACAGGTATAGTTGGGTATCATCTGCATAGCAGTGAAAACCCAACCCATACCACATTACAACGTCTCCTAATGGCAGCAGGTACACTGCAAACAACATGGGTAACAGCACAGAGCCCTGCGATACCCCGCATAGCAGAGAGAATGATTCGGAGGAATAAATCCCCGACACCACCCTCTGAGATCTCCCAGTGAGGAAAGAATGGAACCATCTGAGGACTGTACCAGACAAGCCACAGATACTGCAGGAAGATCAAGAAGAACCATGATAGAATGGCTCTTCTGATCCCTCACTATCAGGAGATCATTGAGCACCCAAACAAGAGCAGTCTCTGTGCTAGGCCTCTTCCGAAGTCCTGACTGGAGAGGACCATTGATATCATGGTTGGTAAGATGATTCTCCAGCTGCTGCGCAACTGCCTTCTCAATAACCTTCCCCACAAAAGGGAGGTTAGAGACTGGCCTGTAGTTAGCAGGACAGTCCAGGTCGAGAGAAGATTTCTTAAGGAGGGGTGTCATCACTGCCTCCTTTGAGGAGTTTAGAAACTCCCCTGTTTCTAACGAACACCTGACAATCTCTGCTAGGACAGGGCCGATGACTTCAACACACCCAACAAGGAGGTGGGTTGGGCCCGCGTCTAAACCACAGTTGGTTGGCTGCATATTCTAAACAATCTACATAATATCTACAATCTCCAACCGGTTGAAGTCAGACCAGTCAAACCGAGGAACTGTTACCTCCCGCCAACCACCGCCACCCCCACTGGAGCTTGCCAGCCAGATCTCGAACCGGCTGTCATCAACCTTATCAGCAGAGAATCGAATAAACTCATCATATTTTTCCTATGAAAATGCTTTTTGAATCTTGCACAGTCTATCCACAGTTTGAAAGAGCTGAGCTGGTCGATTCTGTGCTGTGGCTATCTCCCTGGACAAGAAATCTGCTTTCTTATGAGAGATAGCTGACTGATATTCCCTATAATGGTCCATCAATCTAAGTTTGTCATTATCCAGGCCTGATTTCTGCCAGCGACACTCCAACCTTTGTCCCATTCTGTGCAACTCCCTCAAAGTCCTGTCAAACCAAGGGGACAGAGGTTGAAGGGTGAGGGGACAAACCCAGACAGGAGCAATGGAATCCAGAGCCCCATCACAGCCCTATTATAGGCTAGCAACAGATTGTCTGGACCCATGCTTGCTTTCCATAATCCCAATAGATCCAGTACCACTATCAGACCATTAAGGGTCACACCCCTCAAAGGGCAGTACTGGACCATCTCCACAGGGGCAGGGCTATTTGGGGGAACTTGGAAATTGAATCTTATAGTGTGGTGGTCAGACCACCTGACTGGCTTCACTGCCATATCAGAGGTCTCCTTACCCAGTAGAAAGACCAGATCCAATGAGTGACTACAGTTATGTGTCACAGACACAACCACCTGCATGAGGCCCAACAAATTCATATGTCGGAGGAAGTCCTGACCAAATTGGGAGAATTCATCATCGACTCAGGCATTGAAATTGCCCAGAACCATCAATCTGGGGGATTCCAGCACCATGTCGACAATGAAGTCTGCAACTTCCTGCAGAAATTGCTTCTCAACCCCTGGTGGATGGTAGACGAGATGAATTCTGCACCCCACACCTGTGGCCACAGTACACTCAAAGGATCTGGTCTCCACAACTGGCACAGCTACAAGACCCAATTCCATTCTAAAACAGACTGCTACTCCCCTGCCCCTGCAATCCAACCTCAGGTGGTATATCACCAAGAATACGGCTGGAATGGCTGACTCCTAAAAAGGGTCAGAATTCGCATACAGTCAAGTCTTGGTGATGCAAGCCAGGTCCTCTGACCCAGCAAAATCAGCAACAATAGCTGTCTTGTTTTTAAATAGATCTGGTATTGCATAACACCACCCAAGTAGGATCAGATACTGAAGCCGGCTAGGCTACCAGCCCAGTAACTGTGGACCCTTTGGGTATGGGTATCAGGCACGGCGGACCATGCTCTGGGATCCATTTTGCCACTGGTCATCTCCTGGTCTCCACTGCCCCAATCCAGCCACTCTGCTCTCCCCACCCCAAGGTCCAGGACCCTGCAAGTTCAAGAATATTACAAGGGAAACCCTTAGCCAGTCTATTCATCCATTTCTCATAAGACAGAATCAGGGTTCCAAGTTGCAGAAGAACTGGAAGGGAGGGTATGCCTTCCTGCAGATGACACCAACATCTGTAATAGGGTGGACACCCAGGAGGGGATGGAGAGAATGCACATGGATCTTGGGAACTGTGAGGAGTGGTAAAGAGCATGGCGGTTGGAGATCAATGCCAAAAAGTGCAAAATCATGCACCTTGGGTAGAGAGCTGTGTGGAATATAAATTCTGCATGCAGAATGCCTGCAGAATTACCATTCTGGTTCTGTGGAATTTTATGTAATTTGCATGAAAATTACAGAGTTTCAGTTAATTTACTCTAATGTTCAAAGCATGCATCAAAAATGGGACACCAAATATGGTATGCGGACAGCTAGGGATGGCTAACGTAAGCGTACCAATTTGTACAGTCATAGGTTGAAAGGAAGTCGAGCTATGGGTGGCCAAATATTTACTCAACATTTACAATTCAGTAATTTTGATATATTTTAAAATTCTTATCCAAATTTCTCCACAATTTCAGGATTTAGAGAAATGTACAACACGGGCACGTGAACCACATGTTAAGCCTCAAGCCTCAAAAAGGGGCAGAGTTATAGCTAGCCAAACATTTTGCCAAAATTTAGATTTAAGTTATTTTAATATAATGTTGATCGTATTCATTGAAATGTTATAAATGTTTTCAGGTACGAAGGTTATCACTACATTTATACACAACAAGAAAGGTTTTGCACTGGGTTTGTGGTGCTCAAGCTAAAATAAATCAATAATAAAGAATAAAGGATTTAGACAATCCGAAATGCATCAGGTGTTTTTATGCAATAAAGTTGCTTTTTTTGCTCAAATCTCTGGTATCCGTATTATCTGAGGTGGTGAGTGCTCAGCTTTTGTGTTTATTATTACATTTATACATGTACATAGTTTCAGATTATAGCTTCAGATTTCCAGTTTCACATGGGACTTAGTTATAGCCTGCCAAACATTTGCTAAAGTTTACATTTTAGTTAATTCCCTCTAGCTTTAAAACCTTCTCATTTTTTTTTTAAATTTACCTTTATTAAGTTTTTTCCAGAAAGATACATACAGAATAAAACTATACACAAGCCAATAATGTACCACAATATAATAAAAAGACAGGATATGAAACTAAATATACAACCCCCCTCCGCCCCGCTGGCATCACTCTATCCAGAACTGTAAAAACAGCAGAGTATTATATGCTGTATAAAGTGTACATAGACTCCCATCTATCCTTGTACTGTCTTGTGCAGTTATGGAGACTTGCTACTATTTTTTTTCACACGTAGATTAGATAACAGTTCTTGATGCCATTCTGTATAAGAGATGACATTAGCATCCTTCTAGTGATGGAGAACCAGGGCTTTGAGGGAAGAGAGCAATCATTGACATATGAAATTTACACTGCTAGACCCCCGTTAAATCACCCAGAAGACAAATTTATGGGGTAAATAAATTATCCAACCCCAGTAGGGGATCTACCAGCTGTTTAATGTTCTTCCAGAGTGCAGCAATCGGGGGGCATTCCCAAAAAATATGATACAAGCTGCCCTCCGGTTGGTTACAGTGGCTACAAATTGGGGAAGGAAGTTTGCCCATATTGTGTAACTTGACCGGAGTCAACATTTCCAAATTTAATCAGATTTGTATAGCAAATGTTACGTCTATGACTGCAAGAGCAGAGAAGTTACAAACATCCACATTTTTGAGAGTTTTCAAAACGTTTTGCAAATATTTACATAGTAAAAGTCTGAACCTTGTAACATACAAATCTTTAATCAAAATCTCTCAATATTTAGAAGAGTCTATAACCATTACAGAATGGTTACTTAAGCTAATTTATACATGCCTACCTTCAAATGTGCCTGAGTTACATGCAGAAAACATTTTCATGAAACTTTCCTACAAACAATAAAATGACACACTTTGCACACATATACAGTAGTTTTGACACAATGCATCCTAATTCATGAAATGTGGCACATTTTTAGAACACCGATCATCAAGTAATCATGCCAAATTGAAGATCTCTGACCTAACAGGTGGCTGAGGCATATGCAGATACAAACTTTCAAAGTTCCCACAAAAAATAAAATGACAGACTTTGAGCACCTATAGTTTTGAGACACTCCAGCCTAATCTCATGACATTCAGCAAGTCATTAGACCTCCTACCAGAAAGTAAGCATGCCAAACTGCAGAGCTTTAGCTCAATTGTCATCTGAGTTATTACATTAATAAATCTTAAAAAAAAATTCATTGAAATACCAATATAATTCTATGAAATTTCTGTGAAACTTCACACATTCAGAATGTTCTCATTCTGCATAACTCTAACCTTGGGCAAAGGAACACAGCAGCTGAGTACAGGATGGGAGAGGTACTGACAGTCGCTAGAGAAGAAGGGGACCTTGGGGATATCATAGCTGAAGACCTGGAAGTGGCAGCGCAATGTGACAAAGCAGTGGGTAGGACTAATGGCATGCTGGGATACAGAGGGAGCAGTATCTCCAGCAGGAGGACAGAGGCAGCACACTATGACAAAGCAGTGGGTAGGACCGGAGGCATGCTGGGATACATGGGGAGCAGTATCTCCAGCAGGAGAACAGAGGCAGTGCAATGTGACAAAGCAGTGGATAGGACCAGTGGCATGCTGGGATACATAGGGAGTGGTATCTCCAGCAGGAGGAGAGAGGCAGCACAATGTGACAAAGCAGGTGGGTAGCACCAGTGGCATGCTGGAATACATAGAGAGTGGTATCTCCAGCAGGAGAAGAGAGACAGTGCAATGTGACAACAAAGAGGTGGGTAGGACCAGTGGCATGCTGGGATACATAGACAGCAGTATCTCCAGTAGAAGAAGAGAGGTAGTGCAATGTGACAAAGCAGTGGGTAGGACCAGTGGCATGCTGGGATACATACGGAGCAGTATCTCCAGTAGGAGAGAGGCAATGCAATGTGACAAAGCAGAGGGTAGGACCAGTGGCATGCTGGGATATGTAGGGAGCAGTATCACCAGCAGGAGGAGAGAGGCAGTGCAATGTGACAAAGCAGTGGCTAGGACCAGTGGCATGCTGGAATACATAGGTGTAACCCCATGTCACCCGGGGTTACGAGAATCCCACTTAGATCTAGTGGCAGGTATGGGAGGCAGCTTGTGAAACACTAGTTAAATGGGTTTCACACTGTCTCACTCTGTTCTCAGTCTCAGCTGAGCTGGAGGGATGATGACATCATATAGAATTCTCACAGCAGCGTAAGCCACAGTGGAATGTTGCAGCTGGGAGTTAGGTTAGAATGTTGGGGTTTTCAAAGTTAGTCTAGTGGGAGATTCAGTAGAGGGAGGAGGTGCACTGTAGTTGGCAGTCCCTCAGAGCCCTCAGCTCTATTCAGTGCTACCTCCATAGTGGGTGTGTGCTCTCGCCCTAGAGAAGGACATAAAAGAGTACTTTCTGAAGTGGTTGAGACTGTTCCCCAGTTACTCCAGTGCCCCATCCCTGAGAGCGATGGGGGGGACAACACCAGCTCTTCAGGGGCAATTCCACTGGCCCTGCTGGAAGAAGAGAAGCTGCCTGTGAAGAAGATTTCTGCTGAGGCACCGAGAAGTATGTTTTGCTTTTCCTGAGAGAAGCCTGAGGGCACCAGCGAACCAGGGTGAGTCTGCTCTGCCAGAGAGCCTATGTTTTCACCAAGACTGTTGTGTTAGGTATCTGCTTCTGTGGGTCAGGAAAGGACAGCCAAGTACAGTACTTAAGTTTGTGTATGGCTTGAAATGCATCTAATCAGTGGGGGTCTACAGGGATGGACAGAGACACTTAAAGAACGTTGCAGGTCAGGACACCAGTTACCAGAGACAGTAGATTGTTAACTGTGATATACATTTCGAGATAGCATTCTACAAACAGAGAGTTTTAAAGGAAAGGTGTTGACTCCAAATGAATGGCCAGGTATGAATTTGGGGACAAAAGGTAGGAGACCCTCCCATCTGGAGAATCCAGATTTACCTCCACGGATTCACTTTGGGCACCTATAGCTTTCTCCCAGGCACTTGGCCAGTGTTCACAAAAAGTACCAAGACGTGGGATTAGGACATGTGTTTTCCCTTAGAGCTTGGAAGTGCTCATGGGTGGTAGAGGGAGCCACCAGCAGAAATGTCCATGCCAAATGGAAAATGTGTGTCAGTGCTGGCCAAGGCCCATGCCAGGGAATCCAGGATAGAGAGAGTACCAGTTTGGGCTGAGATCTCAGTGTCTTCAGAACCTGAGGGAAAAGTTGTTGTGATGATGAAGATGATGTGTTCTGACCTCTATAGTTCTGTACCACCAGTGAGTGTAGTCCCGTGGGGTTCCATCCTGCTTTGTATTCTTGTGTGTAAGTGAATAAAAACACCACTTTAGAATCCCACTCCTGGTTTGAACATTCACAGTTCTTGCTTCCTGTGTCCGGAGTTACTTGGGAGCCCCTGTTTAGAAGTACAAACCTAGTCCTGATGCCGAGTGAATGTTTTCTCCCTGAACCCAGGCTCACCAAGTAATGGGATACATAAATGGAGGCACCAGGCGCTAAATAACAACAAAAACACTTAACCTGGAACCTGGTCACAAATTGGTGGCACTGCAGAAGATTTGGGTTTGGAATCTTGGGAGAGAACAAGTAATATTTGCTTGAATTAGGGCTAGCGTTTTGGCTGTCTGGCAGTAGGTAGCCCAAAAAGTAATAGCACTGCCACCTAAATGTCCTGCTGTGTGCTGCTGTTCATGTGCTGCTGTAATTGTGCCACCAGTTTACAGAGGAGCAGTAAAGCCCGAGAGTGTATGCCCTTCATCCTGCATCAAAGTTATAATGTTTGCCAGCTTTTTAGAGTGTTGTGTGACAAGAAAAGTATGGAAAACTGTGGAAAACAAACAGAGATGTGTGCCCTAGACATTGGAAGTGCTTGTTGTATGGACAGAGAGAGTCACTAAGTGAAATGCCATAGAAAATGGCTGAAATGGCACTCCCTCCGAGGAGCTACAGTTGAAACACAAAAAGTGTGGTTTGCAGTTTAAATTTTGACTGCTTGACTATCGCCGTGTAGGAGAACAGCATGAGAAGAAAGAGGCTCATTTGCATGACGTTGAGTGATCGGTGAGACTGCAATCAGTCCCACCCCCAAGCCAGCTCTAGAGTGACTGCACAGTGATCAAGAGGGAAAGAGAGAGAGAGAGTGTGTGTGCAAACTGGCTTGCCAGGAGGAGTGTCGCTGTAGGTGAAAATGTTATAAAAGTAGTAAAATCAGACTTTTCTGTTTAACTTCGGGCTTAACTCACATTCTGAGTCATCTAAGAAGAGAGCAAAGTGTTCAGAGAGACAATCGGCAGGACTGCCAGCCCGCTTCATTCCAGAGGCCTCCAAGACCAGTTGTAGGCTAAATTTTTCCATCGCAACAACCAGCTGCTGATTAAGTGTGTACCAACCTAAAAGCAACTCAAACTGTGTGCGATTTTAACTAAAGACAGCTGAATCTATGTGTAGCAGTGCGATCAGTTTGCAAAGAAGGACTGTGTCACAATTGTGGGTTCAGCAACAGTATAATTTTCAAAGCCACGAGAGAGACTGTGGGTTATATGAAAGATGCAACAAGAAATACAGGTAATCCTATGCGATGAAATACTGTGGCTTTAGGGACTTTTAAGCAAAAAGCAGTGAGTTACAGCAAGTAAAAGGTCCAGTAGAAATCATATAAATGTGATAAGAGAACAGACAGTGCAGTTAACCAGTTTGAGTGAACTTTATCAGTGGAGTGTGTAAATCGGATGCACAGTGGCTTGAGTCAGAAACAGAATGTTGATGTGCAGGAGTGCTGCTGCCACCATTACAGGGTGGGGTAGTAAAGTAAACATAGCAGCAAGGGAACCATTTTGTAAAAGTTTTTCCAAGGAGTGGGACTTGAGATAACAGTGAGCTTTTGTTTTTCTCTGCAGTCATGGCTTCAGGATCAGCCCGCTACCCGGATCATTCCCGGGCTATGATAGTAGAAGAAGTAAACAGATTGAAAGATATTGAGAGATGTTACTATGGGGAATGGTTGCCTCCTCATGTGGTGATTCCTGGATATCTGGTAAGAGTGTGCATAATGTGCTTAAAGGCTGGAAGGGACGTCTTTATGGTTCCTCACTGTTCTGGGTGCCTAGAGAGACATGGCCTAACCAAAGCACCCAAGATTCGCTTGGCTCCCACATGGACAAAGATTCAAGAACCTGCAGTTGGCAGCACACAGCACCAGGTAGAGCCTGTTGGAGGAGGCTCAGTAGAGTGTGGCATGAAGCAGGAGAGTGCAGAGCTGCAGGCAGAACAAAGTACTACTGTATCCGAGTCTGGGTCACAGAGAGACACAGCAGAGGGAGCATCAACAGACCCTTGGAGAGAGGGGCCTAGCCCAAGTCTCGTAGGAGACGATGAGATAAGGGAGACCCTTGACTGGGCAGTGTTGACCTCCATGCCCAGCGAGGAGTGGATAATCTCAGGAGTGAGGATAACTGCTCACTCCTGGACTCAGATCCTTAGCGAGGAAGAGGAGGAAGTGGAACTGATGTGGCCTTATGAAGAAGGTGCAGATCCACAGCCTTGGGCTCTTGCCTCAGAGGAGCGAATGGAAGAAGAGAGTGGCAACTTCACAGACCTGTCCCCACAAGGAGGAATCAAAGATCCATTTTACATTGCATTAAGTATGCATAGCTGGTAGAACCAAGAGTGGCCACCCCCAAGCCAGGTCAGAGGTCTCAAGTTGACCAAGTGTAGTAAAGAGGGAAGACTGGTTCGTAGGAAGGCGAATGAGATCTATGGGATATCCTTTCCTACCTTTCCTCGGAGAGTCTGGGAGGAGACTGAAAGAAACAGGAAAGCCTGGATAGTGGAGGAGGCCACAAGATTAGTCCACCCCGGTGCAAGTCGGTATGTCCGAGATAAAGTGTTCCAAGAAAAATTCAGACAATGGAAAGTGGGTAAAACATTGTTTATAGACACTGTTCAGATTGTGGATGCAGGGAGACATGAAACCTTCTTCAATGTGAATTATGAGCACCCAGATGGGATAGTAATTCTTGCACCTGACCCATTGTGCTATTTCCCACAGTGCAGACAACGTCCTGCGAATGTGCCCATGCCTACCAAGTAGAAAGCAGGGCAGTGGTAGCCAGTGCTGCCATCCAGCCGTTGCCATACCTATGTTGTTCCACCAGTCTGGCATTCCAGGAACCAGGTGCCCCAGATTCATCAGCCTTGCAGTGTACTGGCTTTCCAGATTCCATCGACTGGCCTTCCAGATGACTTCATATCCAGAGAGGACACCAGACCAGCTGTATCCTGATTCATTGCCTGGGATTTCGAATGACTTCAGACCAGCTGTTTTCTGTCCTGTTTCCAAGGTTCCATCTCCTAGATGACATCAGTCCAGCACTTTCCAGATGTGCCATCCTGTCATTTTCTGGAAGATGTCCACCCAGCTGTATCAGAAGAATGCGGCCAGGGAGAGTCTTCAGGCTGGAAATCCAGGTTTCGTATTGATTTCATTCTTCAAGGGACTGGTAAGTCCAGACTTTTCTTTTTTTTTTCATAATTTAAACTTTATTAATACATTTCCTTTTGTAAAGGGCAGTTACAGCAGATCAAGGTGTGACATACCACATGCACAGTAAGAACTGCCCAGCCCACCCCACCCTGCTTACAGCAGCAACAAGACTACATCACCCTAAAGTGCAGTAAATATTTCTATTAGACGTATGAGTAAGACTGAGATGTGGTATAATCATCAGTGAGACAACGAGAGTAAGGAATGGAGGGGATCCCATATTTTACCATAAGCTGCTAATCTGTTATGAAGACTTGCAATCGCCCTTTCTGTTCGGAGGTTAGCAATGATTTCATGCAACCACTCCTGGAAAGATGGGATGGATTGGTCCTTCCAATGATGTAAAATTAGTTTTTTAATGGAGAGAGCAACCATGGAGATATGGAATTTCCTGATTCTAGCTCTAACCAAGGACATGTCCCATAGGAGACAAATCTCAGGAGTAAAATACTCCTGAAGGCCCAGTAGGGGATCCAGAGACATCTTAATTGAATTCCATAGAGGGAAAACTTTGGGACAGGACCAAAACACATGAAGGAGTGTTCCTTCTTCTTGCAAGTACTTAGTACATGTACTAGAGTTCGAAAAACCCCATTTCTTTAGTTTAATAGGAGTACAATACATATTATGTAATACATGGTATTGCATGAGCCGCAATCTATCTTGGGAAACGTACTTATGACAGGATCTCCATAGGGATTACCAATCCAACTGGTACTGAGGGAGAAGTGAGTTCCAGAATCTAGTAGGTCCGAAGAAGTCCCCATATTTTTTATAAAATAACACCCTGTATAGCTTAGAAATGGTGCCTGAGGATCCAGACAATAGGGAAATTTCGGGTATCAAGGCTGACACTTTCTGGGAAGGGGGACTATTCCCCAGGACTAATGTGAGTAGGTGTCTTAACTGCATGACCTTAAAGTGAGATGAGACCGGAATGAGAAATTTTTCAATAATTCCACCTGGGGACAGCCAGTGCCCCTCCCCATCCACCAGGGAAAGCAGTTTTCCATTGCCTACTTGAGGCAACCATTTACTGGGAATCTGCTTTCAGTTAACAGTAAAAGATGGGTAGTTCCAAATAGACTGAGCTAAATCAGTCTGAGGAGAATAATGAAGAAATAAACATAACTGTGCATAAACTCTTAAAGAGATACCTACTGTGGTACAGTCAGCCATCTTTACATGAGACAATTTGAGGTAAAATAGGGTTAAGGGATCCTGGCGTTTAGCTTTAATTGCATCTAATTCAATCTTAAGCCATACAGATTGTACCATTTCTGGGCCTGGGGATATCCATCTCATGCATTTTGCAAGGTGACTGGCCCAGTAGAATAATACCATATGAGGAATCCTTAACCCCCCTCAAGTTTTGGGGCAGCTAGTTTGTAATAAGCCAAATGGGGATATTTATCAGCCCAAATAAATCTTGTAAATATACTGTGTAGTTTCTTAAACCAGTGTATAGGATTAAAAGAATTGAGAAGGGATAAGGGGTAGAAAATTCTAGGAAATACAGTCATCTTAATTATGTTAATCCTGCCCCATAATGATATAGGAAGTTTAGACCATCTGTTAAGGTCATGAATAACAACCTGTGAGAGAGAGTCCAGGTTTTCTTTAAACCATGTTGGGGGTTACGGGATAACTTGATGCCCAAATACCTAAATACTCCAGGAGTCCAGCCTAAGCCTAGGAAACTGATATCATCCTTGAATACCTTATGGTTTAATGGGAAAAATAGGGATTTACTGGCATTCAACTTGTAGTTGGATAGCTCGCTAAATCTGGCTATTTCATTCAGTAAGGGTGGTATTGATGAAACCGGATGGGAGAGATATATATCAACAAATCATCTGCATATGCAGTGAGTTTAATTTCATGACGTCCAACCTGGATTCCTCATATAGAAATATTTTTGAGGATGCTTTGAATGAGGGGTTCCAGGTATAAATTAAACAACAGAGGTGATAGGGGGCAACCCTGCCTAGTACCTGAATAAAGTGAGAAGGAATTATAGAAGACCCCATTAGCTGAGATTCTTGCTGTAGAGGATTTATATAGTGCAGCAACCCATGTTATGAATACCAGAGGGAATTTGAAGGTACTCAATACCTTAAACAAAAAACTCCAGTTTACCCAATCAAATGCCTTCTCGGCATCCAGAGACACCAGGCCTGCAGGGAACTCGGCATCTCTGGTAGCCGAGAAGACGTGGGATAACATACGCAAGTGGTCCGCCGATGAGCGTCCCTTCATAAATCCTACCTGATTCATACCTATTAACTCAGGGAGTGCCACGGATAACCTGTTAGCTAAAATCTTTGAGAGAATTTTAATGTCTTGATTAAGGAGGGATATAGGCTATAACTTTGGACAAGCTCTGGGTCCTTGTCTGGCTTGGGGAGAAGCACTATCAAGGCTTCAAAGAGATGACAGTCAACCTCCATCCCGGATAGAATATGCTGAAATAATCTATTAAGTATTGGTAATAAAAGTTCTCAGAATGTCTTATAGAAAAGGGAAGAGAAGCTGTCAGGCCCAGGAGTTTTATCTGAAGGTAAACCATTAAAAACCTCAGTGATTTCTTCCTGTGTTATAGAAGAGATGAGAGAGTCTATATAATGTGCTGGGAGGGAGGGCAGGTGAGAGTCCATCAGATACTTCTCCATGATTACAGGGCTGGGGGGGTGTTCCATGTCCCCGTACAGCGTTTTGTAGTATAAAGCAAATTCTTGAACTATCTCAGTAGGAGATGTTTTCAGAGACCCATCTACAGATGCCCTGATAGAAGGTATAAATCTCACAGATTCTTGTTGCTTAATACGGAGTGCCAATAGGCACCCTGCCTACTCCCCTTGATCGGTGTAACTATCTTTAGTGCTTATGATAGCTAACTCTGCCTTTTCCTGGAGTAATTCTAAATATTTATCTCTCAACACTAGGAGCTTCATCTTGTCCTCTTCTGGAGAATTAACCAAGACATTGAATTCAAGAACCCAAATTTGGGATAACAAGGATAATAATTCCCTTTCCCTAGCTCTTTTCCTAGCCGCCGCGATGCTAATGAGAACTCCTCTCATGTAGGCCTTGAAAGCCCCCCCCATATAATATCCAGTTTTGCACTATTTAAAGGGTTGGACAAAAAAAGCCTCAATGTGTTCCCTTATGGTTTTGCAATATTTAGAGTCTTTAAGAAATTGGTCATTAAGCTTCCATCTTGTTTCTCTCTTTGAAACATCCTGAATTGCCAGTTCACACAACACCAAGGAGTGGTCAGAGACGGGACCAGGTTGGATCAATGAGGTCCTAACCCCAGGCAGGAGAGTCTGAGCAATGAAGATGTAATCAATGCGGTACTGCGAGCTGTGTGCTAATTACCTGTAGGTGAACGCCTTGGAATCTGGATTTAGGACATGCCAGACATCACAGAGCCCACACTGATACAGTAGGTCACTAAAAGCCCTCTGACCTGGAGAGATCCCCCCCGATCCACCACCTAACCTGTCAAGGTTTGAGTCTACGACTTGATTAAAGTCGCCCCCCAGTATAATCCTTATGGGAAGAAAAGGCAGGATTACATTTACAAGTCTCATGCAGTAGCCAGGATCATCTACATTAGGACCGTATATGCTGCCCAATAACAGTGTTATTGACCATAGAGTACCTTTAACTAAATCGAACCTACCCCCAGGGTCCCTAATAACTTGAGTTGAAACAAAGGGAATGCCTCTGTTAATAATAAGCATGACCCCACAACTATTTGAGGAGCCTTGCACCTCATACACCTTCCCCACTTGTTGTCTTCTCACTTGTGAGGCTTCCATTTCTAATAAGTGTAATTCCTGTAGAAAAGTTATCTGAGTATGTAATAGGCTTAAATGTTTGAGAACCTGATATTGCTTAGATTTTTTCCTGATCCTCTTAACATTCCATGTTGCAAAAGTCACCTCCTTGGCCAACTACTAAAGATACTAAATATAATAGATTCGGTCCTGTGCTCAGGGTATATAACACAAGTAATCTAACCCTTCCTATTGCTGCTGTAAGGTCCTCCCACCACCCTAACCCCCCATCAAGAACCCAAATTTAAACCCCCAGTACACCCCACTCCCCCACCAAGAACACATAGCACTCACCCTCCCAACCCCCAATCTGTCACAAGCGATGCTTAGCATAGCACTGGGTCATATCCTCCCTCCCGCCTTAACTATCCCCTGCTAATGAACACCCTCATATCTCTAGATATAAAGTAGTTTATGAATTGCATTAATGAGCCCTTAATGTCTAAAGAGTGGTCTCGGACTTCCAGAGCCTGTGGACATATGTTGGTGAATCCACTAGATATCGAAAAAGAAAATGAAACCGGATATCACAAAAGTGAATATGGTAGGTCACCACAAGACTCCAAAATGAGAGTTGAAAAATGCTTGTCCCCCATGGGAAACTACATCGAGAACTAGAGCCAGGGGAAAACTAATATGGAGGGGTAACCCCATTATCGAGTTGAGAACATGAAAAAACGAGAGACCAGATAAGAACTGAAATGAGATCCTGAAGTGGGAAAACGCTAGGAGTGATTACCCAGGGGTTACCGAACCCTAATTCCACCCCTCCACAGAGCCAGGATGGCATAGCAATTGAGAGAAATCCCTCTCAAATCAAAATCACTAGACCTATGTTACTTGGGCGAACCGTGCCCTCTTGTGGTCATAACCTAATCCAACCGGCCTGCCAAAAGCACTCTGAAAGCCCGAAACTGCTCAGAGATCTGAAATGTTAACATGTAGAAATTGATCAAGAGGCATTAACTGAAAGCTTTCCCCTGTATGCTCCCCCTAGAAATTACATATGTAACATTATCTGGGATGCAGTCCCAAGTAAGCCATCACCAGGCCCCCCAAAAGGGTTCTCCCTGAAACACTATTAACACCAACAAGCCAGGGCCTGAAAATAGTAAGAGTCAGGGCGTATACTAGTAGCCCAGTTCCATTTGAAAGCTTAAACTCAACAAAATTCCATCTTTAGAAGGAGCTGTCTCCATGAAAGAAATAAGTAACAGTTCACTCAGCAGTTCTGGATGAATTCCGAAGATCAGGAGGCCCTCTCAGGTTGTCCGGAAGAAATCTGGCAATGCCGATTTAAGGCTTAGTAGCGCAGCTTCAGGATCCTCAAAACTTGAGCCAAGAGCCGTTTACTGAGACTTACAACTTCGCTGGTTACCCCATCCTGAACTTTAATCCAGCCGCTATGATCTTAGATACAATCGGGTGGAAGGCTTTTCATTTCAATCGGACTGAACCAGGGATATCCTGAGCTATTCTCAGCTTCGCCTTCTACCATCTGACTTCTTGTAGGGCCTTGACTTTCTGTAAGAAATGCTGCTTTTCTAGGTAGTTCAGAAAGCGGCAAATAATGGGATGAGGAGGGGCATCAGGTGGGGGTTTTGGTCTCAAGGACCAATGAACCCATTGTATCATGTATGTTGGGCCAAAGGGAGAGGGACCAGCGACCCTTTCTACCAGCTTCTGGACAAAGACTACTGTATTCTGGCCTTCTTCCCCTTCTGGGAGCCCGAGTATTACCACATTATTTCTTCGGCTATGGCCTTCCAAATCCTTGAGTTTAGCTTCAATGTGAGATAACTTTTGTCTCCTTAATAGGAGTTCAGGATCCAGGCTTTCCAATTTTCTCTCGATCGAAACTATTCGGGCAGTATTATCCGAGACTGTGATAGAGACAACCTCCAGTTTTCTAGAGAGGGATTTCAAATCAGTTGCCATATCTTTCATCTCTTCCCAAAATGGTTTAAATTCCTCCAAGAACCTGTTAAGAGTTAAGGATTCTTGCTCCCCAGCTTGACATGAAGGATCTGGTTTGTCTGGGCCACTCGAGGCTCGGGATTTCTTTGATGCCTTCTCAGGAGTGCTGGGGAGGCATGTCTCTGTGGGGCTTTCTTCCTATAAGCCTCCATTTACCATGCAGATACCCAAAACTGGAGCACAGGCTATTTAGACACATGGAAAACTCATAAGCAGAGGAATTTGTTGAATTTTAATGTTATTAAAAGATGAATTTATATTCGGGAGGCAGGAGCTAATCGGAGGAGCTTCTGCTCAGCACTCTGCATCACATGATCAAGTCCAGACTTTTCTATTTTAATGACATTGCAGTACACACCCTACACCTAGCAGACTTCAGACTGTTTGAACTGTCCTCAAAGACTCTCCCCTTTGGGATTACAGTCCTACCAGAACTGTGCTTCACCTGGCTCTGGCCCAGGAGACACTCTTTTTTGGACTTCCCTTTGGGCATTGTTGTCACTAGATGGGACTTTTAGAGCACTCCATCCCCACTAATGTATGTTGTAAATAATGTCATTGTTTTTTACTGTTTCTACTGTTTTTCTACTTTTCTAACAAAAAATATTTTGGGGGGAGTCTTCAGTGTTTAGATGGTAGGGGTTAGATAGTACTGTGTTTGCAGAATAGGGGTTGTTTGTCTTTTTTCTTGCAGGTGTTCCTGAAGAAGACAAGAAGAGAAGGCAAGAAGAGGAAGAGGAGGAGGGACTCAATGGAGTTCTTATTGTGTTTTAAAAGTAGTAGTGTCTAAGGTGCAGTCTTGTCGATTGCTGTGTTTAACTTTTCCTTCCACAGATATGGTTGTGGGGGAGTGTGGGAGTAATGCGCTAGAATGTAGTATTAGCTCGTGTGTGTTTTGGTTGCAGGTGTCCAGCATTGGGGGGAGGTTCCCCTGTGTGTTTTGGGGTAATTTGACTTTTTGGTCAGTTAGGTTTTCCCTAGAGGGCTGGGGGGATAGACAGGCTGTGGTCCTGACCTGCAGTAGGGCTATTCTCTGGGCAATTCTACCAGGACTACTAGGTATCCATAGCAAGACCATAGGGTAGAGGTTGATGCATCGGCCGATGGCCTCTGGGCCCCTAGTGTTGCCTGCCTGTGCCTGGCATATGGTAGGGGAGAAGGTAGCACTACCTCCCTGTAGTCAACACATAGGGTAAGATGGCCTGGGCCAGGTAAGTAATGACTGCAGACAGTCATTTTCCCTGGTCAAGGGTGGGTGTAACCCCCCTGTCACCCGGGGTTACTAGAATCCCACTTAGATCTAGTGGCAGGCAGGGAAGGCAGCTTGTGAAACACCAGTTAAATGGGTTTCACACTGTCTCACTCTATTCTCAGTCTCAGCTGAGCTGGAGGGATGACATATAGAATTATCACAGCAGCATAAGCCACAGTGGAATGTTGCAGCTGGGAGTTAGGTTAGAACATTAGGGTTTTCAAAGTTAGTCTAGTGGGAGATTCAGTAGAGGGAGGAGGTGCACTGTAGTTGGCAGTCCCTCAGAGCCCTTAACTCTATTCAGAGCTACCTCCACAGTGGGTGTGTGTTCTCGCCCTACGGAAGGACATAGAAGAGTACTTTTTGAAGTGGTCGGGACCATCCCCCAGTTGTTCCAGCACCCCATCCCTGAGAGCAACGGGGGGACAACACCAGCTCTTCAGGGGCAATTCCACTGGCCCTGCTGGAAGAAGAGAAGCTGCCTGTGAAGAAGATTTCTGCTGAGGCACCGAGAAGTATGTTTTGTTTTTCCTGAGAGAAGCCTGTGGGCACCTATGAACCAGGGTTGAGTCTGCTCTGCCAGACAGCCTATGTTTTCACTGAAACTGTTGTGTTAAGTATCTGCTACTGTGGGTCAGGAAAGGACAGCCAAGTACAGTACTTAAGTTTGTGTATGACTTGAAATGCATCTAATCAGTGGGGGTCTACAGGGATGGACACAGAAACTTAAAGAATGTTACAAGTCAGGACACCAGTTACCAGAGACAGTAGATTGTTAAATGCGATATACATTTTGAGATAGCAGTCTACAAAAAGAGTTTCAAAGGAAAGGTGTTGACTCCAAATGAATGGCCGGGTATGAATTTGGGGACAAAAGGTGGGAGACCCCGCCATCTGGAGAATCCAGATTTACCTCCATGGATTCACTTTGGGCACCTATAGCTTTCTCCTGGGCACTTGGCCAGTGTTCACAGAAAGTATCCAGATGTGGGATTAGGATATGTGTTTACCCTTAGAGCTTGGAAGTGCTCATGGGTGGTAGAGGGAGCCACCAGCAGAAATGTCCATGCCATATGGAAAGTGTGTACCACTGCTGGCTGAGGGCCATGCCAGGAAATCCAGTATAAAGAGAGTACCAGTTCAGGCTGAGAGCCCATGGTGTTCAGATCCTGAGGGAAAAGTTGTTGTGATGATGACAATGTGTTCTGACCTCTATAGTTCTGTACCACCAGTGAGTGTAGCCCCGTGGGGGTCCATCCTGCTTTGTATTCTTGTGTGTAAGTGAATAAAAGCCCCACTTTAGAATCCCACTCCTGGTTTGGACAGTCACAGTTCTTGCTTCCTGTGTCCAGAGTTACTTGGGTGCCCCTGTTCAGAAGTACAAACCTAGCTCTGATGCCAAGTGAATGTTTTCTCCCCAAACCCAGGCTCACCAGGTAACGGGTTACATAAATGAAGGCACTGGCCACTAAATAACAACAAAAACACTTAACCTGGAACCTGATCACATAGGGAGCAGTATCTCCAGCAGGAGGAGAGAGGCAGTGCAATGTGACAAAGGAGTGGGTAGGACCAGTAGCATGCTGGGATACATAGGGAGAGGTATCTCCAGCAGGAGTAGAGAGGCAGCGCAATGTGACAAGATAGCGAGTAGGACTAGTGGCATGCTGGGAAGCACAGGGAGCAGTATCTCTGGCAGGAGGAGAGAGGCAGTGTTGCGTCTGTATACCTCACATGCGAGACCCCATCTGGAGTATTGTGCCTAGTTCTGGAGGCTGCACCTCAGAAAGGACATAGATAGGGTGGAAGAAATCCAGTGGATTGCAACTAAAGCAATGGAGGGCAGCATCAAAAGCCCTATGAAGAGAGTCTGCAGATTCCCATTATGTATACCCTGGGAGAGTGGAGAGTAAGAGGGGACATGATAGAAACCTACATGTACCTCACAGAGGATAACAGGCTGCAGGAGAGGATTCTCTTTTACATAAGAAAGAGCACAAGGACCAAAGGGCATGCAATGAAGATGGAGAGGGAGTAGTTTAAGAAGGATATGAGGAAATATTACTTCACTGAAAGAGTGGAGGATGCCTGGAGCAGCCTACCAGCAGAAATGGTGGAGATGAAAACAGTAGGAGGCTTCAAGCATATGTGAGATACCCATAGTGGAATATTAGTAAATAGGCAGAAAGAGGGACTTACTGGAGAACAGTTAGGCTCTACAGAGATAGACTATGCAGGAACCATCTGGGCAGACTGCGTAGGCCATGTGATCCTTTTCTGCTGACAAATTCTATGTTTCTATGTTTCTAGGCTTGGCATTTTAAAAATAAACTCACCCCCTCTCAGAATAAAAATCCCACTTCCTAGACTGTGACTACACTTACCTACTGAAACCATAGTTTCATAATTCTGAACCATCACTTCCCTGTGAAGCTCCTTCTCTTGTTTGTTTAACATCTTCCACTCCTCTTCTGAGAAAGTGACAGCAAAATCTTCAAAGCTTTCTGGTGCCTGAAAGGACATGAGGCATGTTAAATGATCTTTGTTTCACTGCACACATTGTGAAATCTGCAACTTTTCACCAAGATAGGAACATACAATGTTAAAATGTGCAGCCCAAAGTACAAGGATGAATCAGTCACCAATTAACCAAGGAGGAATCTAGTCTCTCTTTTACTCTACTGAGTGATGGACTGCTGGCCGCTCATTGATCTGAAGGGTGAGCTGGCAGGCAAGATTAATTTTTTTTAAAGATTTTTTGTAGCATAAATATAAAAGGAACATGTAGTGGCTTGGTAGTACAGGATTTTTTTTATAAACTTTTATTTAAGTAGTACTAGTAGCAGTAATACATTTTATTTAGCAAACATGAATGAGGCAATTCCCACTGAGCAGCAACTGTTTATGTACAAGGGACACGCATTTTGCATATTCCTGGTTACAGAGAAGGGGAAAATGGTGTTCAGTATATACGTATGAAATGAAAAAATAACATAACAATAGAAACAATCATATACTGTAACATTTAAAGAAATACAACATCACACATATCCCCATAATGCAAAGCATCATGGGCCATATATGCAAATCACCACACCAGTTTAAGCTGGTTCAGCTTAAAGCAGAAATGCACAATGTTGAAGGGCCTCTCATTCAATCTGCAAAGGGTGCAAACAGAAGACAGACATACCTTCTGTTTGCAATCTTTGCAGATTGTATGAGAGGCCCTTTGGCACCACAAATTCCTGCTTTAAGCTGAACCAGCCTAAAATGTTGTGGTGATTTGCATATACAGCCTGTGATCCTTTGCATTATGGGGGTACTTGTGGTTTTGTATTTCTCTGAAATGCGGCTTTCCGGACGATGCCCTTTGGCTAACCCTTGCCTCAGTGCTTTTATACTAAGGTTCTTTGTCATACAACATTAAATTCAACACTTTATAAAATATGCACATAATAAGATATATGGTTATGTGGTATGTCCACACCATCTAAAAAGAGGCAGCAGAAATGTAATAAGTTTGGTAGCATATAACGGTAATCAATTCCAGTGACAGAGCAGCAAACTTGTGGTAATATAGCTTGTTGTACATGCTAGTTTTTTTTATTTTTTCTAAGATAACATGTTATTATGTAAACACAGAAACATAGAAACATAGACTTTGACGGCAGATAAGGACCACTTGGTCCACCCAGTCTGCCCATTTCCCTACCTACTGGATAAGCTGCAGATTTTAGTTAACCAACAGCCTACTTCCTGCAACCCCCCACTATAATTGCCTTGTGTCTGTCCCATGCATGTTTGAATTCCCCCACTGTTTTAGACCCAATGACCTCCTCAGGAAGGCTATTCCATGTTTCCACCACTATCGCCGTGAAAACAAATTTCTTCACTTTACCCCTGAGCCACCTCCCCCCTCTATCTTTAAATTGTTCCCCCTTGTTCTTGCACATCTCTTTTTCCGAAAGATGCTACCCTCCTGGACTTTGTTGATTCCCTTGAGGTACTTAAACATTTCTATCATGTCCCCCTTGTCCCTCCTTTCACCAAGAGTATACATATTGAGCTCTCTCTGTCTCTCTTCATATGGTTTCTGCTGAAGACCCTGCACCATTTTAGTTGCCCTCCTCTGGACTGCTTCCATCCTGTCTATGTCCTTGTGTAGATGAGGTCTCTAAAACTGCACACAGTACTCCAGATGGGGTCTCACCAACTGTCTGTACAGAGGGATAACCACTTCCCTTTTTCTACTTGTGATGCCCCTTCCTATGCATCCCAGTATCCCGCTGACTCTTCTCACTGACTTTTCACATTGCTTACCCACCTTTAGGTCATCTAATATGACTACCCCCAGGTCCCTTTCCATTTTTGTTGTTGTTAGTACCTCCCCTGCTATTGTGTACTCTTCTCCTGGGTTTTTGTTTCCCAGGTGCATTACTTTGCACTTCTTTGCATTGAATCTAAGTTGCCATATGTCTGACCATTCCTCCAGCCTTACCAAGTCCCTTCTCATCTTTTCTACCCCCCCTTGTGTATCAACTCTGTTACAGATCTTTGTGTCATCTGCAAAGAGGCATACCTTTCCCTCCAGACCCTCTGTAATGTCACCTATAAAGATGTTAAAGAGGACTGGACCCAGTACTGAGCCCTGAGGTACTCCACTAGTAACTCCCCTTTCTTCAGAATGTGTTTCATTCACTATTACCTTATGTGTCTTGTTGTTCAGCCAGTTTGCTACCCAGGCTACCACCCTGGGACCCACTCCCAGGCTGGCTAACTTGATTACTAATATTTTGTGTGGGACTGTGTCAAATGCCTTGCTAAAGTCTAGGTAGGCCATATCCACAGCCCCTCCCTGGTCTATTACTTTGGTCATCCAGTCAAATAAATCAATTAGATTCATCTGACATGACCTTCCTGCTGTAAATCCATGCTGCTTTGGGTCCTGTGCCCCGCTGGCCTCTAGGCACTCAACAATTCTTTCTTTCAGAAGTGATTCCATCATTTTCCCTACCACTGAGGTCAAACTTACAGGTCTGTAATTTCTTGCTTCTGCCTTGCTCCCACTTTTGTGATGGGGAATCAGAGCCGCCCTCCTCCAGTCCTCTGGTACCGTCCCATCTTGCCATGATTTGTTAAAAAGCATGGTCAGTGGTGTCACTAGGTCCTCCATTAGTTCTTTTAGGATTCTGGGGTGAATCCCGTCAGGCCCCATTTCTTTGTCCACCTTGAGTTTTAGGAGTTCTTTCAGGTCTCTTTCTTCTGTGAATGGACTGGTGTCAACCCCCTACCCAGAGTGCTTCTATTGTCTGGTTTAGGTAACTTCTCCTCATCTTCTTTTGTGCATACTGAGCAAAAGTATTCATTCAGTATCTCTGCCTTTTCACTGTCTCCCTCTGCCCACCTCCCCTCTCCTTTATTAATCTTCACTATCCCTCCCTTAACCTTTCTATGCTCCCTAATGTACCTATAAAAGGTTTTATCCCCCTTCTTAACTTTTGGGCCTTTGCTAGTCTGACTGCCTTCCCCACTTCTTTCTGCTTTAATTAATACAGTTCCCTGTCATGCTCCCTCTGTGATTCCTTATACTTTTTGAATGCAGCTTTTTTCTCCTTAACCTTCCCTGCCACATCTTTTGAGAACCATAGTGTTTTTTTACTCCACTTTGTTTTCTTTATTTGTTTCACACAAAGACTTGTTGCCTCTATGATGGCAGTTTTGATTTTTCTCCATTGTTCTTCCACCCCTCCTATTTGGCCATTTGCTAGTGCATTTTTCAGGTATTCACCCATTTTGCCAAAGTCAGCCCTTCTAAAGTCCAGTATCCTTGTTTTTGTATGGCTTAGCTCCATGGTTGTGCTCATTGTGAAGCACACTGTGCAGTGATCACTTGTTCCCAGCCTCAGATTTTTAGGAATCATGTTCCAAGTTTGCAGACCCATGTAATAAAAGGACAATCATATTAGATTTCCTTTGGGGCACTTCAAATTCAATACAGGTTGCTGATGTGAGCCCAGCTTTCAAACTCCTTATGGAAACATTATTACATATATAGCCAGGGACTTCTTTTTTGAGACGTTTGAACATCAGTCCAATAATATGAAGTTGTCTTCTCAAGTCTAAATGCAGTCAGTTCAACTTTCTGTACAAGAAGCAGTGGTCAGTATGGCATCAGGCATTGAGGGCAAACCTGGCAAAGCGGTTACCCATGACGTCTACCTTCTTTATGTAACAAATCCCTCCTAATAGTAGGGGAAGGAAGTTGTTACCATATGTAGCCAGCAGGGGGATTTTGACCTGACATCATCCTCTATATGGGTGAAGCTGATTTGGGAGGACCTACAAGGAGTATATAGCTAGGGTGCCCTCAAGGTGTGAGCATTCTTGAGGTTTTGTGTTCCTGGGCTAGCAGTTGGTGCTCTTGTGGGGGATGAAGAAGCAGCTAGGGTCATATTGTGCCAGTAAAGCACAGATACTCTAAGTGTCCTCTGTGGATATCCACCCTGGAGTGCAGGCGAGGGGTCAGCTGGGACACTTGAGGTACAGATGCCAGCTGAAAGGGGTACCCAGGCCATCAAGGTGCTGAGGAAACAGAGATGCTCCTGCATACCTGGCTGAGGTAGGCACACACCATGTCCACCAAGAGGATGGCCAAAGGACTTGGGCATGAGTCACAGAGGATCCTCCGTGTATACTCTTATCTGGAAGTCTGATCCTGAGAGTGGCAGGAGGTCCTAGATACCTCACAGTGGCAATGGTGTAATATTGAGTAGGACCATGAAGGCTGACAGGGAGGGACTTAAGGTACCCAGGATGTGTCCCATATCAGTGGGACGGGTGGGTGAGGATCTGGAGTTTGCCACATGTTTGAAGTTTAGAGGGACCACTAAGAGAGTGCAGGAATCCCAAGAGTGGTCTCCTCAGGGGACATCTCCTGAGGGGTTCAGGCTTCAGGCAGGTTCTGCTGAAGTTCGTTGTGACCATCCTAATGGATGGGAGACCCCAAGACCTGTGCCCTGATACAACCAAGAACCCTAGAAACAGGTGAAACAAGTGCTCCATACAGACAGCAAATGCCAAGTAAATGACTCATCTCCATAACTTATGCAGAGAGGGCAAACTCCAAAAAACAATGTTAGGGGATCCTAAGGCCTGGGTCACCAGAATCCCATCCTTGTAGAGTAGGTTGCAATGTTGCCTTTGTATGCAACACAAGAGTGATATGGGTGATGCCCAGGAAGTCTGGAGACCTAGCGAGAGAAATGCTGATAAGATTCTGTAGGCTGAGAGTCCATCCTGAAATTATTGGGTGCCTTGCCAGTGTGCCACATTCTGTAACATGAAATGGGCCACATGTGCAGGTAGTGCAAGTAGAAGAAAGAGCAGGGAAGCCAGATTTTAGCACTGAAGGGGGGGTAAGGGAATCCTCAGGCACTCTATTACTCAAGAAGTATAAAGTAGCTGCCCAAAGGCCCCTTGCATACTGTACCGAAAAGAATGGAGCATGTCAGAGACCATGCCCAGAGGCAGAACTGCTGGGCCAAGGAATGGATAGGATGCACCACACAGCCAGTTGCTATGCAGGTAGCATGCCATATAGTCAGACACTGGGTGAAATGGCTACACAGAAAAACTGAATAACCCTAGTGAATTGTGTAGGAGCTGGAGAACTTGGGTCTACTGGCCCATGACAACTTATAGTGCAGATAAACTTTGGTCTGAAGACCTCCAGTAAAGTTATCGAAATCCAATGGTCCAGAGAATTTTGCTCCACTACCTAAGGCCGTGATGGGCAGGATGGTTTTAGCTGTGGTCCACTAGTGCGGCCCTCAAGATATCTGAAGGGCCACATTATTACTTGAGAACCATATTACAAAATAAAAGATGCTGAAAACACTATATATAACACAAAAATCTTTATTAACTTCAAGAAATTAATTAATCCTTAAAACTAGTGTTAAATAGTTAAAAATAATTGTTTTTTAAATATTACCAATAAATAAGACATAAATATTTAATAATTTATTACTCAGATTTTTGTGTTGTGATGTTATCAGCTAATTTTCTAAAGTTTGGGGATAGCTGAGTGCAGGCACATCTCAGCTCAGCTGATAGATTACTGCAAGGCAAATTCAGTATAATGACATCGCTAGCTCTTAGTTGGCTCTGAAAGTAGTAACAACGGTAAAGCAATTTGTTTTGTGATTAGGAAATAAATTAAGTTGCATTACTACGTTTTTTATCTTAGACTTCACCGCAAGTACAATTAAAATAATTAAATCGCTTGCATAAAGTAGCAATAACGCAAAGTTAAAGCAATTGAGTAATGACATGGAACAGGGCAAATAAATCAAGCTGAATTACACTAACTGTGCTATGAAAGAAACGAAAATGAAATGTTAAAATATTTAGTTTGTAACTAGTTTGCACGGTATACTAATAACTCGGATTCATTACAACAAATGATATTAAAGTTTAATGATTAAACTAAGTACGAGCGACAACGAAAAGATTACATTTTGTTTTAAAAATACATTCTCTATTATTCTGTAATTATCTGATCGTTTGTACTTGGGTTGCACAGTACAGTTAATAATGGTGATTCTATTCAACGCAAGGCATGAAAGTACATGCAAAAACGAAAAGGTTAGATTTTGTTTTTAAAAATAAATTCACTTTTATCCTACAAGTTTTTGACACACAAGGAGGGCCACAATATTTACATTAAGGGCTGCATGTGACCCTCGGACCACAGTTTGCCCACCATTGATCTAAGGAATAAAAATTACAAGATGAAAATTCAACTCCTGGGTAATTCCAAAACTTCTCTATATTTTATCCAACAGCATAAGTACCAACGTTTCATGGCTGGTTTTGGACAGTGGGGAGCCAGCTGGTCCTGGGAAAGCAGAATACTTTTCATAATAAGCAAACCTGATGGCAGTAAATAAAAATAAGTAGATGCCTGGGAGCTCAGGAAAGCTGGCTAGACATAAAAGCTATTATCTGGAAAGATTTTCTAGGAGTCTTGCATTGGGTAGAAGCAGAGACCACCAATCCTGAGAAAGTGGCATAGCAATGAATCATTGATATATATGGTGGAGGATAAAATAAAAAGAAGTTTAGAAATCAGCCAGTAGCAGAACCTTCTTTTTGTATTTTTGGGACTAATAACTACTTGGAAACATTCTTCCAATCCAACCCTTGTTTTGTTTAGGCTAAACTAAGCCCTGGACTTTTTTTTTGTTAGCCTTTGGTAACTGGGTAAAGCCCGCTAGGCATAAGTGCCTGTTTTCAGGAGTGACCTGGGAGCACTGGGTGGTTAAATGACTTGCTCAGAGTCACACAGTATGCAAGTGGAGGTTGTGAGAATCAAACCCAAGTCTGGTCTGCTGGATATACCAAGCTCGTTCACAGCTTGTTACTCTAACCTCTAGGCTATAATGCCAGACCCAGACATTCTGGTCCACATCAATAGGTTGCCACTGTCTAAGGTGCCCACATCAACCAATTCCAGCAGACAGTCAAGCAACCCAGACTGTGAGTGCAAGAAGCTCCCAGCAAGCAATTCTACCATATAACTTGTACACAAATACAAGCCAAGCACTCACCACCTCTAAATACATGGACACCAGGGTCTGTTAATTAAAATGTCATTTATTTTAAATTTTAAAATTTAAACAAATGACATTTTAATCAACATACCTGGGTGTCCGTGTATTTAGAGGTTGCCAGTGCACGGCATGTATTTTTGTACATGTTTGCTTTGTAGCAAGAGAACCACCTTCTCTGTGTGGGATGTCTCCTAATTTTGTTCCACCATAGAACTCTAGACCCGGGGTGTTCACTGGGCCATGTCCATCCTCATCCAGGGCAGTGATGCAGGGTGGTCATGGTGCTCCCTGAAGGGGGATTAAATCCACCATAGAACTCTAGAACCAGGCATTCACTGGACCGTGTCCATCCTCATCCAGGGCAGTGATGCAGGGTGGTCATGGTGCTCCCTGAAGGGGGATTAAATCCACCACAGAACTCTAGACCCGGATGTTCACTGGGCCATGTCCATCCTCCTCCAGGGCAGTGATGCAAGGTGGTCATGGTGCTGCCTGAAGTGTAGGTTGCAGTTACATCCTTCACAAAGTTTTAAACAGGACAGAGCGATGTTAAACATGAAAACTAGGGTAACTAAGTTAGCCTGTCAGTGCAGCTGGAGTGTTACTGCTCACAGTGCCAGTGCCAGTGTCTTGTGATAGGGAACATACAATGTTAAACATTAAATTCTAGGGTAAATATGTCAGCTTGTAAGTGCAGTGGGAGTGCTACCACTCGCAACACCAGTGTCCTGGGATAGGAAACATACAATGTTAAACATGAAATACTTATTTTTATTATAATTATTATTTAAAGTTTGATAACTGGGTAGGCCTGCTGAGACACAGAAGTCCCTTTTTCAGGGGCGACCCTGGGAATAAACACATTCCAAGCATGGTGAGCAAAGACAGCATTGTACAGAGGCATATTTACAGGAAATAGATATACAGCTTCTATACAGGATGTCAGGAGCAGGCCATGATTACAGCTGGAGCTGGTCATGCTTACCGGAAATAAATATACAGCAGATATACAGGATTTCAGCAGCAGGCCATGACTACAGCTGAAGCTGGCCATGCTCACAGGAAATAAATATACAGCATATACACGGGATGTCAGGAGCAGGCCATGATTACAGCTGGAGCTGGCCATGCTTACAGGAAATAAATATACAGCATGTATACAGGATGTCAGGAGCAGGCCAGGATACCAGCTGAAGCTGGCCATGCTCACAGGAAATAAATATACAGCATATACACGGGATGTCAGGAGCAGGCCAGGATTACGGCTGGAGCTGGCCATGCTTACAGGAAATAAATATACAGCATATATACAGGATGTCAGGAGCAGGCCAGGATACCAGCTGAAGCTGGCCATGCTCACAGGAAATAAATATACAGCATATACACGGCATGTCAGGAGCAGGCCAGGATTACAGCTGGAGCTGGCCATGATTACAGGAAATAAATATACAGCATATAAACGGGATGTCAGGAGCAGGTCAGGATTACAGCTGGAGCTGGTCATGCTTACAGGAAATAAATATACAGCATATACACAGGATATCAGGAGCAGGCCATGACTACAGCTTTATTATTAGTCATAGTCAATAACTGCATGAGTAGTAAAATATTACAGTTTGTTTGTAATCCACGTGTGGGTGATTTGGAAGGGGAGGTGGGTAGGTACAGCATCCTGGGGGATTATACCCTATAAAAATTTGGCTCACTATACATACCGTGGGTGGAGGCACCATGCTATTACATATTTCTGTTTGAGAAAGAACCCTCAGTTACGATCAGACAGAGCCCAGGCCCCCCACCCTGTATTGTCATCAGGCAGGGGTAGTAGCCCGCCGCTACATGGTGCCCGGATTACACTATTACCCGGCTTCTTTCAGGCTTACCAGTACTTCATCCCTCAAGGCTTTCCTCCTGTGGTGGGTGTAGCGGAGCTCCCCGACTCCCACCACAACTCTGGATCCAGATTGGAGGAGGTCCATATCACTGGGACAGAGCCTTTGGAAGGCTGGGTCACCATCCTGCTACTGACTGGGGTTTTCCACTTTACTTTATTCCTTTCCTTCAGGACACAAGAATGTGTAGCCTGGCACCAGCTGATGTCCCCCCCCCGGGTCATCATCCTTCTACTGACTGACTTTTCCACTTTGCTTGACTCCTTTCCTTCAGGATACAAGAATGTGCAGCCTGGCACCAGTTGATGTGCCGTCCCCCCTGGTCATCATCCTGCTACTGACTGGGGTTTCCACTTTACTTTATTTCTTTCCTTCAGGACATGGGAATGTGTAGTCTGGCACCAGCTGGTGTCCCCCCCAAGGTGCTCCAGATTCACTGCCACCTGTGGTCTCCTACAGCACTGGCAGTGTGTATAGTAACACCCAGAAGTGGTAGTATACCAATAGCAGTAGCTACCCTGTGAGCATCCTCTGTAATGTGTGATCCTCCTCTCCCCATGTCAGTCCCTGCCTACCAAGGCATGTTCCCCTATCCCGGGCCACTGGCAGTGTGTTCAGTGACACCCAGAGGTGGTAGTACACCAGAGCAGTTAGCTGCCCTGATGGCATCCTCTGTGATGTGTGATCCTCCTCCCCATGCCAGTCTCTGCCTACCAAGGCGTGTTCCCTATCCCCAGTCACTGGCAGTGAGTACAGTAACACCCAAAGGTGGTAGTATACCAATGGAGGTAGCTGCACTGATGGCATCCTTTGTGATATGTGATCCTTCTCCCCATGGCTAGTCCCTGCCTATCAAGGTGGGTTCCCCATCCCGGGACACTGGCAGTGTGTACAGTAACACCCAGAGGTGGTAGTATGCCAACAGAAGTAGCTTCCCTGAGAGCATCCTCTCTGATACGTGATCCTCCTCCTCCTCGTGCCAGTCCCTGCCCACCAAGGCATGTTCCCTATCCTGGGACACTGGCATTGTGAATGGTAGCACTCCCTCTGCACTGACAGGCTGGCATATTTACCCTAGTGTTTAATGTTTAACACTGTATGTTGCTAGTGGTAGCACTCCCACTGCACTGACAGGCTGGCATATTGACCCTAGTATTTAATGTTTAACACTGTATGTTGTGAGTGGTAGTGCTCCGGCTGCACTGACAGGCTGGCATATTTATCCTAGTATTTATTGTTTAACACTGTATGTTGCTAGCGGCAGCACTCCCACTGCACTGACAGGCTGGCATATTTTCCCTAGTATTTAATGTTTAACACTGTATATTGCTAGTGGTAGCACTTCTACTGCACTGACAGGCTGGCATATTTACCCTAGGTTTGATGTTGAACATTGTATGTTCAATTGCTTTAATTGACTAACTCACCATATTTGCTGCTTGGGACATTGTGCTACGGCATTTGTTGAAGGAGGGGATCCAGTGGCGGATCATGTTACTCACAAACGGACAAAGGGTGGGGGCTCTGTACTACAAAGTCTTGCGCCGAACATGGGCACGAGCAGTGTGAGTTGCACGTGTGCCACTCAGGAGAAGAAATCTGGTTTGCAACAATTGCATAGTGTTAGATTTAATTACGGGAAAGAGATTTCTTATTTTTATTGGGGGGGTTGATTGTTGTGGGGAGTTTGTATTGTGAACTTTAATGTAAAAGAGAAAGACTGTAACAGTGTTAGTAAAGGCATAGGTTTAGTAACATTGGGAGGGACATTTTATCCAAAAAGCAATAGCTTTGTCTTAAGAAGAAAACAGTTTAAAAATGAAAGAAAGAGGTTTATTAGTCAGTCGAGCCCCTTTGAAATATCATACAAGATAAATAACCTAAGATCTGGAAGCTTATTCTGTTCATGTTTGTTAATGCAAAGTGGGGATATTGAAATTAATCCTGGCCCAAAGATTGCTAGAAATATTATCTTCTTGCATTAGAATGTGAGAAGTATTGTACACAAAATAAATGAACTCCGCGTTTTGGTAGCTGATAAAAATTACGATCTGTTAGCTCTGTCAGAAATGTGGCTTCATCAAGGAATTAGTTATGATAACATTCATCTTAATGGGTATAGATTAGAGAGAACTGAAAGAAATAAAGTGGAGGAGGACTCATGTTATGCATTAGAGATAATCTTGGCCCTTACCAGGTACTGTTAACAGTTAATCATGAAGGAATTAATTGCTTGATGATAGAATTACTCACCACTAAGCTAATTGTGGGAGTTTTCTATGCCCCCCTCTAAAACAAAACTTAAGAATTTTGATACTCTCATGGATATAATCAAAGATGTAAAAGGGTTGTTATTACAGGGGATTTCAGTGCAGATTGGTACCAGACTAGAGGTACAAGACTTAGGAAAAACTTTGAGACTCTGGGATTGGAGCAGATAATTGAAAAGCCTAGAACTACCTTAATTTGCAATCAGGGGACAATACTGGATCTTCTTTTTGTTTCTCAGGACTTGGACATTAAAAATTAGGATGTTTTGCCAACAAACTTGGGTGATTATAATCCCATAATATGTAGTATAAATTTTCAAATTTCTTTAGTTAGCCAAGAGAATACTTAGTGGGTTAAAGATTTTGAAAGTATTAATGAAGTCCAATTTAGAAACACTCAGAAACTTCAACTGGGATAGACTTTTTTTGATTCCCAATATTAATTGAGCTGTTCAGGAATTTAATGACTCCCTGTTAACTATGACACATAAACATGCCCCCAAATTGCAGAGGCAAAGGAGAGCTAGAGAAGAACCATGGATAACAGATAAATTAAAAAAGCAAATTAGGATAAGAGATAGAGTATGGAGGAAAGCCAGGAAAACCAAAAATTTAGAGGACTGGGAAAGTTTTAAAATATGGAGAAATGATTACAAGAAAGATATTAGAACTGTGAGGAGAAAGTACCACTTGAATAAACTAGATAAGGTAAAAGATCAAAAATGTTTTGAAAATACATCTCTGAAATAAAACATTCTGTTAGGACTACTGAGTGACTAGCGTGTTACGGGATTTAATTGATGAACCAAAAGAAGTAGCTACTATATTAAACTCTTACTTGATCGCCCTGATCTAAAAATCTCCTTACCAAAAGAGCGTACAGCTGATTTATCAGTAACTAAAGTAATTGAAGAATTAGAAGCCAAATGGGTAAGACAACATGCATCCAAGTTTAGCCTTAGATTATTAAGCATGAAGGAAGTGCAATTAGAGTTACAACATTTAAATATAAGCAAGGCAAGAGGTTTAGATGGAATTGAAGGAAGATTCCTTAAGGTTAGTGCAGATGTTCTTGCACCAATAATTACTTACCTTTTAAATTGTCAGTGGCTCAGTAGGTAGCACACTCGCCTCTGAGGCCGGGAGATCAGAGGGCTGTGGGTTCAGTTCCCACATCTGGCACTTGGGTTAATATCCCAGTACTGACACTGCAGTGCAGCATGAGAGGGGTGCTGCATTTCTGAGGTGCCGCCTTTCGGATGAGACGTTAAACCGAGGTCCCATCTGCCTGGATTGGTGGTAGTTCAGGTGGATGTTAAAGATCCCATGGCACTTCTCGAAAAGAGTAGGGGAATTTCCCCGGTGTCCTGGCCAAATTTCCCTCATTCACTAAAAAAAAAAATACCACCAACAGCTTAATCTGGTTCAAGGTCAGTTGGCATTCATCTGTATCCCCCCTCCCCCGGGTCGTGCCTGAAAATAGTCAGAAATTGTCTAGTGCACTTACCCGGTCAACAAAAGCTAAAAATAAAAAAAAATAAAAAAATTTGAGTCTTAGTAGTTCTACCGTTCCAGATGAATGGAAAAAGGGAAACGTGATACCAGTTTTTAAGGCAGGAGAAAGTACTGTACCATCTAATTATAGACCAATTACTATACTTCCTGTGCTTTCAAAGATTTTAGAATGAAGCGTCCATTCTTAGCTTGGTCAATACCTGGAAGAAGGTGCAATTTTAACTGATAACCAACATGGATTCAGACCAGGAAGCTCCATGAACACTGCCCTGGCAGACTTCCATAACCTGGTGGGAACATCTTTGGACCAGGGAAGAAGTACTGAGGCAGTGTTTGTGGATCTTAGTAAAGTGTTTGACTTGGTGCAGCATAGAAAGCTCTATGAAAGACTTTAACAGGTGGGGGTACAAGTGGGACCATTATAATGGATTGCGTCCTACTTGGCAAATCGCAAGCAATGCATTATTAATGGTGCATCAGTGTCGAGCCTTGAGGAAATAAATGGGGGGCGGTTCCTCAGGGATCGATCCTGGGTCCACTGATGTTTAATGTATATGTTAATAGCCTAGTGCAAACAATTAAATATGGGGAGACTAGGCTATACGCTGACGATACGGTTTTGCTGGTTTCAGCAGAAAATGTTGTAAATTTGGATCAGCAACTGCAAAGTGGCTTAACCTAGTTGGACCAGTGGATGAGTGACTGTGGCCTACTACATAATGCAAAAAAAAAAAAAACAGAGTATGGTGTTTTGCTCAGGGCCAGCAGGGAAGAGTGGGCCACGGTTACAAATCCATTTATCCAATGGTACCCGAGTTGGACAAGTGAATGGATATAGGTACTTAGGTTTACAGATAGATTCATGTATGACATTTGAAGATCATATTGACATTCAGATTAAAAAAGTAAATCAAAGATTGGGGGCCCTTAGGAGGGTGGCTGGAGTCCTGCCAAAAGACGTTAGAGAGAAGTTGGTTAAACAAATGTTAATTCCAGTATTAGAGTATGGAGCTATAATCTACATGAACTCCACCCAGAAAGTATTAAAGAAGGTGAATCAAACATATTATAGATTCAGTACATTTATTACCAAAAGCAAGTATAAAACTCATCACTGCACAATATATAACCAGTTGCATTGGTTACATCCTGATGCTCAAAGAAATTACATGTGGTTAAATACTTGCCACAGGATAATGTTGGGGAAATGTAAAATCCCCAGCTAAGTATGTTGCACTACAATTGCCAGAAAATCAAAGAACACGTACAATAAATTCAGACACTAGAATCTCAATGCAAAAATATCACAATAAAGTGGGTGAGTTAAAGCTGCAAAACAAAACAGCTATTTGATAGAATAATTTGCCAAAAGATTTGAAGGCTCCCAGCAACCCTCTGGTTTAAATGATAGACTTATTTTCCACTAACATCTTTCAGCCATCCCCTTTTTTCCCTAAAGTCAATTTGTTTTTGTACTCATTTATTTTTCATTTCTGTCTCCTTCCCACACATTTGTCACCTTTCAGCCTTCTTACAAGGCCCTGTTAATCAGTCTCCACCTGGGAACTTCCCCAGCTCTTTCTCTCCCATTATGCTTTATCTTTCCCATCATTACCTTTTTGTTTCACAGATTCTCTCTTAATCTTACCATTTATCACTTCTTCTCCCTGAGCCTCCCCCTTCTTCTTTCTCCATATATATATCTCTCTCATTTTACCTCTCCTCTACACTAACTTGTTTTTTTTCTCTTTTAGATATTTCCTGAAGAAGACCTAAGGTCGAAACGTAGATTTTTAACTCTATTTTCTACTTTCAGAGTGCATTTAATATAACCATTTTGTTTTGCTTTTATATCTAATTTGCCTAGTTTTAAATTTAAATTGTTGGAACATTTGCAAGTTGTATGCACATGTTTTGGCTGATGTTGATGTCATATATCCAGTTGTTAAAATGTTATGATTTGTATGATAATAGTTTGTGTCTTTTATGTTCTATACATTAACAACAGGACTTTGGTTGAAAACGGGGCCTTTGGTTCTATTTGTTTCTTTATATAAAAATAAAGTTTTATCATATTGTATCATATCATATCATATATCATATCATATCGTATCCTGAGACACTGGTGTAGCAAGAAGAAGCAATCCCATTACACTGACAAGCTGGCATATTTATCCTGGTAATTAATGTTTAATACTGTATGTTGCTAGTGGTAGCACTCCCACTGCACTGACAGGCTAGCATATCTACCCTAGTTTTTAATGTTTAATGTTGTATGTTCCCTATCCCAGGACACTGGTGTTGTGAGTGGTAGCACTACCACTGCACTGACAGGCTGACATATTTACCCTAGTATTTAATGTTTAACACTGTATGTTGCTAGCGGTAGCGCTCCCACTGCACTGACAGGCTAGTATATTTGCTCTAGGTTTTAATGTTTAACACTGTATGTTGCTAGTGGTAGCACTCCCACTGCACTGACAGGCTGGCATATTTACCCTAGTATTTAATGTTTAACACTGCATGTTGCTAGCGGTAGCGCTCCCACTGCACTGACAAGCTGGTATATTTGCTCTAGGTTTTAATGTTTAACATTGTATGTTCCCTGTCCTGGAACACTGATGTTGTGAACAGCAGCACTCCCACAGCACTGACAGGCTGGCATATTTACCCTAGTATTTAATGTTTAACACTGTATGTCACTAGCGGCAGCTCTCCTGCTGCACTGACAGGCTGGCATATTTACCCTAGTATTTAATGTTTAACACTGTAAGTTGCTAGCGGTAGCGCTCCCACTGCACTGACAGGCTGGCGTATTTAGCCCAGTATTTAATGTATAACACTGTATGTTGCTAGCGGTAACACTTCCGCTGCATTGACAAGCTGGCATATTTACCCTAGTGTTTAATGTTTAACACTGTATGTTGCTAGTGGAAGCACTCCCACTGCACTGACAGGATGGCATATTTACCCTAGTATTTCATGTTTAACATTGTATGTTGCTAGTGGTAGCACTCCCGCTACTCTGACAGGCTGGCATATTTACCCTAGTATTTCATGTTTAACATTGTATGTTGCTAGGGGCAGCGCTCCCGCTACTCTGACAGGCTGGCATATTTACGCTAGTATTTCATGTTTAACACTGTATGTAGCTAGTGGTAACACTCCCGCTGCACTGACAGGCTGGCATATCTACCCTAGTATTTAATGTTTAACGCTGTATGTAGCTAGTGGTAACACTCCTGCTGCACTGACAGGCTGGTATATCTACCCTAGTATTTAATGTTTAACACTGTATGTTGCTAGCTAGTGTGCTTCCACTGCACTGACAGGCTGGCATATTTACCTAGTATTTAGTGTTTAACACTGTATGTTGCTAGTGGTAACACTCCCGCTGCACTGACAGGCTGGTATATTTACCCTAGTATTTAATGTTTAACACTGTATGTAGCTAGTGGTAACACTCCCGCAGCACTGACAGGCTGGCATATCTACCCTAGTATTTAATGTTTAACACTGTATGTTGTGAGCGGTAGCACTCCCGCTGCACTGACAGGCTGGCATATCTACCCTAATATTTAATGTTTAACACTGTATGTTGCTAGCGGTAGCACTCCCACTGCACTGACAGGCTGGCATATCTACCCTAGTATTTAATGTTTAACACTCTATGTTGCTAGAGGTAGCACTCCCGCTGTACTGACAGGCTGGCATATCTACCCTAATATTTAATGTTTAACACTGTATGTTGCTAGCGGTAGCGCTCCCACTGCACTGACAGGCTAGTATATTTGCTCTAGGTTTTAATGTTTAACACTGTATGTTGCTAGTGGTAGCACTCCCACTGCACTGACAGGCTGGCATATTTACCCTAGTATTTAATGTTTAACACTGCATGTTGCTAGTGGAAGCACTCCCACTGCACTGACAGGCTGGCATATTTACCCTAGTATTTCATGTTTAACATTGTATGTTGCTAGTGGTAGCACTCCCGCTACTCTGACAGGCTGGCATATTTACCCGCGTATTTCATGTTTAACATTGTATGTTGCTAGGGGCAGCGCTCCCGCTACTCTGACAGGCTGGCATATTTACGCTAGTATTTCATGTTTAACACTGTATGTAGCTAGTGGTAACACTCCCGCTGCACTGACAGGCTGGCATATCTACCCTAGTATTTAATGTTTAACGCTGTATGTAGCTAGTGGTAACACTCCTGCTGCACTGACAGGCTGGTATATCTACCCTAGTATTTAATGTTTAACACTGTATGTTGCTAGCGGTAGTGCTCCCACTGCACTGACAGGCTGGCATTTTTACCCTAGTATTTAGTGTTTAACACTGTATGTTGCTAGTGGTAACACTCCCGCTGCACTGACAGGCTGGTATATTTACCCTAGTATTTAATGTTTAACACTGTATGTAGCTAGTGGTAACACTCCCGCAGCACTGACAGGCTGGCATATCTACCCTAGTATTTAATGTTTAACACTGTATGTTGCTAGTGGTAGCATTCCCGCTGCACTGACAGGCTGGCATATCTACCCTAATATTTAATGTTTAACACTCTATGTTGCTAGAGGTAGCACTCCCGCTGTACTGACAGGCTGGCATATCTACCCTAATATTTAATGTTTAACACTGTATGTTGTGAGCGGTAGCACTCCCGCTGCTCTGACAGGCTGGCATATCTACCCTAGTATTTAATGTTTAACACTGTATGTTGCTAGCAGTAGCACTCCCATTGCACTGACAGGCTGGCATATCTACCCTAGTATTTAATGTTTAACACTGTATGTTGCTAGCGGTAGCACTCCCACTGCACTGACAGGCTGGCATATTTACCCTAGTATTTAATGTTTAACACTGTATGTTCCCTACCGCGGGACACTGGCGTTATGAACAGTAGCACTCCCACTGCACTGACAGGCTGGCATATTTACCCTAGTATTTCATGTTTAACATTGTATGTTGCTAGTGGTAGCACTCCTGCTACTCTGACAGGCTGGCATATTTACCCTAGTATTTCATGTTTAACATTGTATGTTGCTAGGGGCAGCGCTCCCGCTACTCTGTCAGGCTGGCATATTTACGCTAGTATTTCATGTTTAACACTGTATGTAGCTAGTGGTAACACTCCCGCTGCACTGGCAGGCTGGCATATCTACCCTAGTATTTAATGTTTAACACTGTATGTAGCTAGTGGTAACACTCCCGCTGCACTGACAGGCTGGCATATCTACCCTAGTATTTAATGTTTAACGCTGTATGTAGCTAGTGGTAACACTCCTGCTGCACTGACAGGCTGGTATATCTACCCTAGTATTTAATGTTTAACACTGTATGTTGCTAGCGGTAGTGCTCCCACTGCACTGACAGGCTGGCATATTTACCCTATTATTTAATGTTTAACACTGTATGTTGCTAGTGGTAACACTCCCGCTGCACTGACAGGCTGGTATATTTACCCTAGTATTTAATGTTTAACACTGTATGTAGCTAGTGGTAACACTCCTGCAGCACTGACAGGCGGGCATATCTACCCTAGTATTTAATGTTTAACACTGTATGTTGCTAGTGGTAGCATTCCCACTGCACTGACAGGCTGGCATATCTACCCTAGTATTTAATGTTTAACACTCTATGTTGCTAGAGGTAGCACTCCTGCTGTACTGACAGGCTGGCATATCTACCCTAATATTTAATGTTTAACACTGTATGTTGTGAGCGGTAGCACTTCCGCTGCTCTGACAGGCTGGCATATCTACCCTAGTATTTAATGTTTAACACTGTATGTTGCTAGCGGTAGCACTCCCACTGCACTGACAGGCTGGCATATTTACCCTAGTATTTAATGTTTAACACTGTATGTTGCTAGCGGTAGCACTCCCACTGCACTGACAGGCTGGCATATTTACCCTAGTATTTCATGTTTAACATTGTATGTTGCTAGGGGCAGCGCTCCCGCTACTCTGACAGGCTGACATATTTACGCTAGTATTTCATGTTTAACACTGTATGTAGCTAGTGGTAACACTCCCGCTGCACTGACAGGCTGGCATATCTACCTTAGTATTTAATGTTTAACACTGTATGTAGCTAGTGGTAACACTCCTGCTGCACTGACAGGCTGGCATATCTACCCTAGTATTTAATGTTTAACACTGTATGTTGCTAGCGGTAGTGCTCCCACTGCACTGACAGGCTGGCATATTTACCCTAGTATTTAATGTTTAACACTGTATGTTGCTAGCGGTAGTGCTCCCACTGCACTGACAGGCTGGCATATTTATCCTAGTATTTAATGTTTAACACTGTATGTTGCTAGCGGTAGTGCTCCCACTGCACTGACAGGCTGGCATATTTACCCTAGTATTTAATGTTTAACACTGTATGTTCCCTACCGCGGGACACTGGTGTTGTGAACAGTAGCACTCCCACTGCACTGACTGGCTAGCATATTTACACCTCCTGTATGCAACAGTAACTGCAACTGATTCTCCCCTAAATAGTCCAGCTCCCCTTTGCACCTTTTTTCTCCCACTCCCCTTTTCCCCAATCCCAGCATCCTTGGACATTCTCTATGTAGTCATCTGTATCCTATGTAGTGTTTCTCTGTATATAGAATCTTTTATAGTACAAGTTTGTTGGGCTCACTGTACATAAAATTCTTTATTGTTCAGGCTGTTAGCTTCTACAAGGCTTGTTCACATCTCTGTACTTCCAACCTGGTCATGTATCACTGTCCCTGCAATCACTAACCCTACCTGATACTATCTGTAAAGATTGTCTGTTCCTTACATTCATCATGGTTTCATAATTACCCTTGAACTTACTACCCGATCATGTATCACTGTCCCTGTAATCATTGTTCACATCTCTGTACTTAGTAATTGATCTTGTATCACTGTCCCTGTAATCAATGTTCACATCTCTGTACTTAGTACCTGATCGTGTATCACTGTCCCTGTAATTATTGATCACATCTCTGTACTTACTACCTGATCATGTATCACTCAATAGCGCAACCCCTTTGAATATCGCACAGGACACACCCCTGCGCAACTATTTTGTGCAGCTCAAGGGCTTGCGCCTATGAATGACGAGTTGAATATCCAGCCCATGCTGTTTATTTACTTCCTGTAATCCTGGCCTGCTCCTGACATCCTGTAAATATGCTGTATATTTATTTCCTGTAAGCATGGCCAGCTCCTGACATCCTGTAAATATGCTGTATATTTATTTCCTGTAAGCAAGGCCAGCTCCAGCTGTAATCATGGCCAGCTCCTGACATCCTGTGTATATGTTGTATATTTATTTCCTGTAAGCATTGCGAGCTCCAGCTGTGTCATGGCCTGCTCCAGACATCCTGTATATATGCTGTATATTTATTTCCTGTGAGCATAGCCAGCTCCAGCTGTAATCATGGCCTGTTGCTGACATCCTGTATATATGCTGTATATTTATTTCCTGTGAGCATGGCCAGCTCCAGCTGTAGTCCTGGCCTGCTCCTGACAACCTGTATATATGCTGCATTTTATTTCCTGTAACCATGGCCAGCTCCATCTGTTATTCTAGCTTACGCATGGCATCCCATGTATATGCTGCATGTTTATTTCCTGTGAGCATGGCCAGCTCCAGCTGTCATCCTGGCGTGCTCCTGAAATACTGTATATATGCTGTATATTTGTTACTGTAATCATGGCCTACTCCTGACATCCTGTATGTATGCTGTATATTTATTTCCTGTAATCATGGCATGCTCCTGACATCCTGTATATATGCTGTATATTTATTTCCTGTAAACATGGCTAGATCCAGCTGTAATCCTGGCCTGCTCCTGACATCCTGTGTATATGCTGTATATTTATTTCCTGTAAGCATGGCCAGTTCCATCTGTAATCATGGCCTGCTCCTGACATCCTGTATATATGCTGTATATTTATTTCCTATAATCTTGGCCAGTTCCAGCTGTAATCCTGGCCTGTTTATGGCATCCCGTGTAGATGCTGTATATTTATTTCCTGTAATCCTGGCCAGCCCCAGCTGTAATCCTGGCCTGCTCCAAACATCCCTTGTATATGTTGTATATTCATTTGCTGTGAGCATGTCCAGCTCCAGCTGTAATCATGGCCAGCTCCTGACATCCCGTTCATATGCTGTATATTAATTTCCTGTAAGCACGGCCAACTCCAGCTGTAATCCTGGCCTGCTCCTGACATCCTGTATATATGCTGTGTATTTTTATTTCCTGTAAGCATGGCCAGCTCCAAATGAAATACTGGCCTGCTCCTGACATCCCGTTCATATGCTGTATATTAATTTCCTGTAAGCACGACCAACTCCAGCTATAATCCTGGCCTGCTCCTGACATCCTGTATATATGCTGTGTATTTTTATTTCCTGTAAGCATGGCCAGCTCCAGCTGAAAAACTGGCCTGCTTCTGACATTCTGTATATATGCTGTATATTTATTTCTTGTAAGCATGGCCAGCTGTAGCTGTAATTGTGGCCTGCTCCTGACATCCGGTATATATGTTGTATATTGATTTCCAGTAAGCATGGCCAGCTCCAGCTCTAGTCATGGCCTGCTCCCGACATCCTGAATAGATGCTGTGTATTTATTTCCTGTAAGCATGGCCAGCTCCAGGTGTAATCCTGGCCAGCTCCTGACATCCTGTATATATGCTGTATATTGATTTCCTGTAAGCATGGTCAGCTGCAGCCGTTATCCTGGCCTGCTCATGGCATCCCATGTATATGCTGTATATTTATTTCCTGTGAGCACTGCCAGCTCCAGCTGTAATCTTTGCCTGCTCCTGACTTCCCGTATATATGCTGTATAATTATTTTCTGTAAGCACGACCAACTCCAGCTGTAATCCTGGCCTGCTCCTGACATCCTGTATATATGGTGTATATTTATTTCCTGTATGCATGGCCAGCTGCAGCTGTAATCGTGGCCTGCTCCTAACATCCTGTATATATGTTGTATATTTATTTCCTGTAAGCATGGCCAGCTGCAGCTGTAATCATGGCCTGCTCCTGACATCCTATATATATGCTGTATATTTATTTCCTGTAAGCATAGCCAGCTCCAGCTGTAATCATGGCCCATTCCTGACATCCCGTATATATGCTGCATATATATTTCCTGTAAGCATGGCCAGCTCCAGCTGTATTTCTGGCCTGCTCCTGACATCCCGTGTATATGCTGTATTTTATTTCCTGTAACCATGGCCAGCTCCAGCTGTAATTCTGACCTGGTCATGGCATCCCGTGTATATGCTGTATATTTATTTCCTGTAAGCATAACCAGCTCCAGCCATAATCCTGGCCTGCTGCGGACATCCCTTATATATGCTGTATATTTATTTCCTGTAAGCATAGCCAGCTCCAGCCGTAATCCTGGCCTGCTGTGGACATCCCTTATATATGCTGTATATTTATTTCCTGTAAGTATGGCCAGCTCCACCTGTGATCATGGCCTGCTCCTGACATCCTGTATATACGCTGTATATTTATTTCCTGTGAGAGTGTCCGGCTCCAGCTGTAATCCTGGCATGCTCCTGACATCCCGTATATATGCTGTATATTTATTTCCTGTAAGCATAGCCAGCTCCAGCTGTAATCATGGCCCATTCCTGACATCCCGTATATATGCTGCATATATATTTCCTGTAAGCATGGCCAGCTCAGCTGTATTTCTGGCCTGCTCCTGACATCCTGTGTATATGCTGTATTTTATTTCCTGTAACCATGGCCAGCTCCAGCTGTAATTCTGGCCTGCTCAGGGAATCCCTTATATATGCTGTATATTTATTTCCTGTAAGCATAGCCAGTTCCAGCCATAATCCTGGCCTGCTGCGGACATCCCTTATATATGCTGTATATTTATTTCCTGTAAGCATGGCCAGCTCCAGCTGTAATCCTGGCCTGTTCCTGACATCCTGTATATATGCTGTATATTTATTTCCTGTAAGCGTGGCCAGCTCCAACTAACCGGCAGTTTTAACCAATAACAATGAAACATTTATTAGCAGGGTAACGGGGAATGGGAATGCAGAAATAAATGGCAGTTGATGAATTTGGTAGACAACTGAAATCAGAAAATATAACAATAACAGGGCCCCCATATCACGTTCAAATTAGCCCACCTCCCCACTGGTACCAGTGCACCCTACAGTCTATCCGGGTATGCAGGTACAGAATGGTGCAGGCCGTGACACTGCTGTAGGTTGGCCGACATTGGTGCAGTTTAAACTACTGCAAACTGTAACTTGCCTCGAAACTTAAATATAACTCCCCAAGTCAGGGCAGCCCCTGTTTTACTCTCAGTTCTGTGCTCAGTTCAGAGGGTCTGGCAATGAGCGCAGGTGCAGTCAGCTGAGCTGGGGTCCTCAAGCTGCACAAGCAGGGGCAGCTGCCTTGGCTGTGGCAGGGACTTGCAGCTTGGCACCTTCGGTTTGGACCCTCTGCGAATGCAGCTCTTCTTGCCGACACTTCTCTATTATGGCTCTTCTGGGCCACCCAGGATACAGGGGCACTGTGCAGTGACTTCCCGGTCCCCAGGGACCCCAAACCCAGGATACTGGGGCACTGCGCAGTGGCTTGCCGGTGCCCAGGGACCCCAAGCCCAGGATACATGGGCACTGCGCAGTGGCTTGCCGGTGCCCAGGGACCCCTGACCCAGGATACATGGGCACTGCGCGGTGCTTGCCGGTGCCCAGGGACCCCAAGCCCAGGACAGGCACTGCGCGAGTGGCTTGCCGGTGCCCAGGGACCCCAAGCCCAGGATACATGGGCACTGCGCAGTGGCTTGCCGGTGCCCAGGGACCCCAAGCCCAGGATACATGGGCACTGCGCAGTGGCTTGCCGGTGCCCAGGGACCCCAAACCCAGGATACAGGGCACTGCGCAGTGGCTTTGCCGTGCCCAGGGACCCCAAACCCAGGACAGAGGGCACTGCGCAGTGGCCATCGTGCCCAGGGACCCCAAGCCCAGGATACATGGGCACTGCCCAGTGGCTTGCCGGGTGCCCAGGGACCCCAAAGCCCAGGATACAGGGGCACTGCGCAGTGGCTTGCCGGGTGCCCAGGGACCCATGCCCAGGATACAGGGCACTGCGCAGTGGCTTGCCGGTGCCCAGGACCCAGCCCAGGATACAGGGGCACTGCGCAGTGGCTTGCCGGTGCCCAGGGACCCCAAGCCCAGGATACAGGGGCACTGCGCAGTGGCTTGCCGGTGCCCAGGGACCCCAAGCCCAGGATACAGGGGCACTGCGCAGTGGCTTGCCGGTGCCCAGGGACCCCAAGCCCAGGATACAGGGGCACTGCGCAGTGGCTTCCCGGTTCCCAAGGACCCCAAACCCAGGATACAGGGGCACTGCGTAGTGGCTTCCCAGTCCCCAAGGACCCCAAACTCAGGCGCTACACCATGGTCAGATTCCCTCGAATGGTTCAAGTACCCCCAGTACTCAGGCACACGCTCATGACTGCCTGTTCCCCAATTCACCTCACTTGATAAGGGCTAGCTCGCCCCATTCCTGGCTCTGAGATGCCAGAACAGTGTACAGTCTCTGTGGCTTCCGTGGGTGTGGTCACAAGAACTGGCACAGGTGAATCTGGGCTCCTCCAGGTTGAGGAGCAACAACCTCTGGTATGGTAGTCCAGCTTCCAGGCTTTTGTGGCTTCTTGGCTCCCAAAGGCAACAGGGGCTCAACAGGCTTTTCCCACTCTACTGCAGGTCACAGGCCGCTATTTCAGTCTCTGGCAGATACAGTCCAGCCATCTTCGCAGGCTGAGGACTTCACTCCTCCAGCGCACTCTGGCTCTCCAGATGAGGACAGACTTCCACAAGTCTTGATGCCTTTTGCAGTGGAAGTGATGAACTGATGTCTTAACTGTGTCTCTTACTCACACGACTCCCCTTTGCACTCGGAGAGCCTTCACCACCAACTGCCATGAGCTCTTAACTGTCCCTGGGGTTTCAGGGGGAAATGCCAACATCTGACTGGATGCCACAGTTGTCAGTCCAAAACATTTATAGAAAATAGGTCCCTTTGTGGTCTGATTGGCTGGCAGTTTGGGCGCCAAGACAATGTCCTTACTCCCTTCCCAGGAATCACAGCTGCAGGTCCTTAGACTTCTCGAATTGATTGGCTGGCTTGGGTATCAGAGGCAACACAGATGGCAGCAGAGAAAACAGTGTATACACAGTCCCAACTTCAAGTTCTTTTTGCAGCCCAACAAAATAGTTTTAAGCTTATTTTCCTCTACAGTCTGTTAGCTGCCGCTCCCTCTGCCCTATCATCCAGTGGCGGAGTGGGGCATACATTTCTCTTCTCCTGCTTGCTGCTACTGCTGAAATATACTGTTTGCAGATGGCAGGCAGAGCTGTTCATATGGCAGTCTCAACTGCTTTAAAGCGGCAGGTGCCCATTTATTATCTGAAAAAAGTTCAGCCTCCAGGTTTATCTACCCCCTCCTGCATGCCTCTGGACCCCGATTAGCCTTCCTGGAATCTGGGCACACAGAAGGGAACAGTCTGTGAAGCCGCTGCAGTAGCTTTAACTTTTGCATGCTGTAGTGCTTATAGACATTTGAGCTGGTCACAGTTTTGAGCAGGCATTGCTCAACAGCCGCATACTTTGCTGTGTGTCACTTACAAAACTGCAAGGCGGGTGGCTTACTTCTGTGTGTTCTTCTGGTCCACTACACAGGGCTTGAGCTCACACGGCTGACGGCAATAAACTGAAGAAGAAATGGGATGAGGGACTAGTGGAAGGGCAGAGCAGCACACACGGGAGATGGGAGGCAGAGGAGCTCCCGAGGCGATTTAGGTAAGCCCCACCTGTGGGTTGGGGGGTTACAATAGGGCTACAAGGATGGACTAAAAGTGGGCATGGCCAGTGCAAGGGAGCATTAATGGAGCAAGCCAAAAAATACTGAGATCATTCATTACAGCTGTCCATAGGCTACATTTGTATGGGAGGGAAGGTGAAATGATGGACCCCACAAATTCCCTGTTTAGATGTCCTTTAAGGGCCTAAACTAGTGGCATGCACACTGACTTTGTACCTCTCACAGGGATAGTCTGGACCAGCCAAGTTTATTAGTAAACCCTCAGCTGCTATTGGGGGAAGGGGAGTTACACTTGTATTTATTATCACGAGCAGATTTAACAAGTATTTGCTGATTAACTCCGACAGCCTAATGTACTTTTTATGATGAAATTATGTTTACTTATACTTTTGTACTGCAGTAAATGCTTTATGCACACAAGCCGGTCATTCATCAAAAAAGGACCCCCCCATTCTAGTCCTAGACATTTAAAAATAAATAAATCTGTCACAGTGCTTAATATTTAGTTTTATGTGTGAAACTTTACTATAACTGATTTTCAGTTCCATGTAATAACAGCAACTGGTCACAACGGCGCTACATCCGCATCGCTATGACTTTTAGAAGAGTATTTTCTTGCAGTGGGCTTTGCCCTACCACCCCTAATTACATATTCCAACTTTGGGGGGGGGCAGTCACCAAAAAGTGTCTGCGCTGTAAATTATTCGCTATTGTGACCAGTCACCATTCCACAGTCGCTGTCTTCATGGGTTACCCTGATTTTCTGCATACATTTATTAATACATTTGATTATAAAGGTGAAACATCATTTTGTTCCTAAATATTGATAATAATACTCACAACTCAACAGCAACATGAGCACAGCCAGACTTTATTCTCTGACCTTGGCTCCACAGTCCACTGCCCACCACCCACTTCCTGTTACAACCCCATCTCTTCTCTTGACAACTGCAGACAGAGATGGAGTATCCAGTTCAGTCCTCCAGAATGGGTAATGCATGCATTTAAAGACACAGCAAATGTAACATGCAGTGTCCTGTATGAGATTTACCATACACTGGCATTTCAAACCGACTCCACTTTAGTCTAGGTTATGTTTACCTTACATTGGTTTACACAGCAGTTCAGCATTCCTTACCTTCAGCTTCATGGTCTTGTTTCAGTCTCCAACCCCACAGACTGCACTGTTCAGAAACACAAGCAGCTGCTGCCCTTCAGAGTTTGGGACTAGAAGAACAAAGGATAGCTATCCACAGAAAACCAGTTCCCTCTGCAGCTCCCCGTGTGCTCAGCATTCCTTACCTCCAGCTTCATGATCCTCTGTTTCAGTCTCCAACCCCACAAACTGCACTGTTCAGAAACACAAGCAGCTGCTGCCCTTCAGAGTTTGGGACTAGAAACATAGAAACATAGAAACATAGAATTTGACGGCAGATAGGGACCGCTTGGCCCACCCAGTCTGCCCATTTCCCTACCTACTGGATAAGCTGCAGATCCTAGTTAACCAGCAGCCTACTTCTTCCTACCCCCACCCCCCAGAATAGAAGAACAAAGGATATCTATCCACAGAAAACCAGTTCCCTCTGCAGCTCCCCGTGTACTCAGCATTCCTTACCTCCAACTTCATGATCCTCTGTTTCAGTGTCCAGCACCACAAACTGCACTATTCATAAACACAAGCAGCTGCTGCCCTTCAGAGTTTGGCACTAGAAGAACAAAGGATATCTATCCCCAGAAAACCAGTTCCCTGCAGCTCCCCGTGTGCTCAGCATTCCTTACCTCCAACTTCATGATCCTCTGTTTCAGTCTCCAACCCCACAAACCGCACGGTTCAGAAACACAAGCAGCTGCTGCTCTTCAGAGTTGGGACTAGAAGAATAAAGTATAGATCTGTCTATCTACAGAAAACCAATTCTCTCTGCAGCTCCCATATGCTCAGCTCAGACCCTCCACCTGTACCGTTTTTGCCGGTACAATACCGTATTTTTAAGACTGGTACCAGATCCTGCCTGGATTGTACCATGTACCGAGTGTGCCACCTCCCGGTTAAGTAATTATTTTTTTATTTTTTTCCCTGAAAAAACTTCTTTCTTTGTTGTGAGCTCAGCCGGCACAGTCCAAGGTGGGCAGAGTCCCAGTGTCCCCATGGTAACCACCAGTGTGTTTGCTGCCCCTACCGTGGTTCTGCCAGCAGAGGGCTCCTGTACGTGCGCTATGACCCCTGGAAGCACTGTAGCTCAGAGTGCTTAATGAGCTTGCCACTCAGGCGCCTTGCACTTTCCCATGACTGAACTGGCGGGATGGTGCACTGTGTCACGCAGTCAGTGACAGGAGAGTCTCCCAGTCTGGGAGTCCAGGCCAACCATGGCGCGCCGGAGTGAGTGGAGCTCTTGTTGCAGATAAATTTAATCGTCCAACCGGTGCGGGCGGGTAGGTCACAACTTACAAAGTTTAAGTCACAACTGCATCTACACAGCTGGAGTGGATAATTTAATTTGACCACACTGTTCTCCCGACGATCCATGATATGGCATCTCTGCAGGTGATGGGGAATGGGGGGTGACAATGCCATGGTAGTGATGCTCATTCTGGCTGGCAGTTTTCTTGATTTTTGGGGGCAGGGGGACAAAGATGACTGTTGACAGAGTGACAGTCAGTCACTGAAAATAATAAATGTTATCCAGGTAATGTGTGCTGTTCTGCATGGAAGAGTGCCAAAAAAGCTGCATCAGACCGAGATGACTAGTGTTTTTTAGAGCCAAGTAGTAAGGACTGCAGACACCTCCCTATCATTTATTGAATATCACTGTCTAAGTTTCGGGGGGGGCACCCCCAACACTTCTGTGTTGCAGTGAGGGGGTGACCACCCCCATTCCTTTGTTGCAGTGAGCACCCCCTTAACACAGAAGTGTATCTATTTTGATCTGTGAAATGTTGGAGGGTCAGTCAGCTCTGTGCTCCCATCACCAGCAGCTTTCAGAGGCAAAAGTTAATTTCCTGTCTCCCTCTGAAATGTGCCCTTCCCCCTAACGCCCCTTAAAACAATCTATTAATATTTTATAGCGTGCGGTAGCAAAGGGAGTGAGAGGAAGGGGCTACTAAATATTTAAAGTTACATGCTAACACACCTGGCTTTGATTTGTCACAGTCAGAAAAAAGTACTTGTGGTGGCTGCAAGATATACTGAGTCACACAAAGCTATTTCCAGGGGTGTCCTGGAGACTGAATGTAGGAGATGCAAGTCAGCAGTGCCAGTCCTTTAAAGCCAGCTGATGCCTCAAACAAATCTAATAGATACAATATTTATTCTCAATTATATCACATTGTCTTACAGTAGTTTACTCTTTCTCAGTATTTCCCAGCCTGTTAATGGTTGGCGTTCCATGGTGTAGGACACCTTTCAGAGTTGGACAGGAAATGACTTCAGACTGAAAGCAGCTACAGCCAGGAGCACATGGGGAGCTGTAGAGGGAACTTTGAATAGCCTTTGTTCTACTACTCCAAAGGCTTCCAAGTGCTGAAGAACTGTAGCTACTCGCACTTCTGGGTGGTTTTGAAACATTATCAGGAGGTGGTGTGTTGGAGACTGAAACACGGGATCACGAAGTTGGAGGAAATTACTGATTGCAGGGATTACTGTGTCAAAGTGTGTTTAAAAAGGCAAGGCAGAAACTGGGTAACATAGGATCAGTTTGCAATGCTTTTCAAATCACAATAATTGAATTTGTACAGAAGCAGATAGTGTTATTGCAAGGCTTACTGACAATCTGCATTCTTTATTATGTTTCACCTTCTGTGCTCGGTGCTGGCTGCTTTTGTCATTACCCTCACTCAGACACGAGGTGGGGGGTCTAGTAGGAGCTTTTTGGGATCCTGCTCAGAGGTGGTCCATGTTGCTGCCGCAGAGCCTTTGGAAGGCTGGGTGATCATCATCCTGCTGCTGACTGGGGTTTCCACTTTACTGTATTCCTTTCCTTCAGGACACAAGAATGTGTAGCCTGGCACCAGCTGATGTCCCCCCCCCCTTGGGTTATCATCCTGCTACTGACTGGGGTTTCCACTTTACTTTATTCCTTTCCTTCAGGACACAAGAATGTGTAGCCTGGCACCAGCTAATGTCCTCTCCACCCCGCGTTATCATCCTGCTACTGACTGGGGTTTCCACTTTACTTTATCCCTTTCCTTCAGGACACAAGAATGTGTAGCCTGGCACCAGCTGATGTCCCCCGGTCATTATCCTGCTACTGACTGGGGTTTCCACTTTACTTTATTCCTTTCCTTCGGGACACAAGAATGTGTAGCCTGGCACCAGCTGATGTCCCCCTTGGGTTATCATCCTGCTACTGACTGGGGTCACTTTACTTTATTCCCTTCCTTCAGGGCACAAGAATGTGTAGCCTGGCACCAGCTGATGTCCCCCCGCCGGTCATCATCCTGCTACTGACTGGGGTTTCCACTTTACTTTATTCCTTTCCTTCAGGACACAAGAATGTGTAGCCTGGCACCAGCTGATGTCCCCCGGGTCATCATCCTGCTGCTGACTGGGGTTTCCACTTTACTGTATTCCTTTCCTTCAGGACACAAGAAAGTGTAGCCTGGCACCAGCTGATGCCACCCCAAAGCACTGTATGTTGCTAGCGGTAGCACTCCCGCTGCACTGACAGGCTGACATATTTACTCTAGTTTTTAATCTTTAACACTGTATGTTGCTAGTGGTAGCACTCCCACTGCACTGACAGGCTGGCATATTTAGTCTTGTTTTTTAATTTTTAACCCTGTGTGTTCCTTATCCTGGGACATTGGTGTTGTGCTGGCTTCACTGACAGGCAGGCATATTTACCCTAGCTTTTAATGTTTAACGTTGTATATTCCCTATCCCGGGATACTCATTTTGCTACTGGCAGCACTCCTGCTGCACTGAGAGACTGGCATATTTACCCTAGTATTTAATGTTTAACACTGTATGTTGCTAGTGGTAGCACTCCCGCTGCACTGAAAGGCTGGCATGTTTACCCTAGGATTTGATGTTTAACACTGTACGTTGCTTGCGGCAACGCTCCCGCTGCACTGACAGGCCGGCAGGTTTACCCGAGTATTTAATGTTTCGCACTGTACGTTGTTAGCGGCAGCGCTCCCGCTGCACTGACAGGCCAGCATGTTTACCCGATTATTTAATGTTTCGCACTGTACGGTGCTTGCAGCAACGCTCCCGCTGCACTGACAGGCCGGCAGGTTTACCCAGTATTTAATGTTTCGCCAGATCAGACGTTGTTAGCGGAGCGCCCCGCTGCACTGACAGGCCAGCATGTTTACCCGAGTATTTAATGTTTCGCACTGTACGTTGCTAGTGGCAGCGCTCCCGCTGCACTGACAGGCTGGCATGTTTACCTGAGTATTTGATGTTTCGCACTGTACGTTACTAGCGGCAGCGCTTCTGCTGCACTGACAGGCCGGCATGTTTACCCGAGTATTTAATGTTTCGCACTGTACGTTGCTAGCGGCAGCGCTCCCTCCGCACTGACATGCCGGCATGTTTACCCGAGTATTTAATGTTTCGCGACTGTAATGCTGTTAGCGGTAGCGCCTCCGGCCAGACTGGACAGGGCCGGGCATGTTTACCCAGTATTTTATGTTTTGCACTGTACGCTGTTAGCGGCAGTGCTCTCTGCACTGACAGGCCGGCATATTTACCCTAGTATTTAATGTTTAACACTGTATGTCGTTTCTGCTGCACTGACAGGCCAGCATATTTTCCCTAGTATTTAATGTTTAACACTGTATGTTGCTAGTGGTAGCACTCTCGCTGCACTGACAGGCTGCGATATTTAGTCTTGTTTTTTTAATTTTTAACCCTGTATGTTCCTTATCCTGGGACACTGGTGTTGTGCTGACTTCACTGACAGGCAGGCATATTTACCCTAGCTTTTAATGTTTAACGTTGTATATTCCCTATCCCGGGACACTCATGTTGCTAGTGGCAGCACTCCTGCTGCACTGAGAGACTGGCATATTTACCCTAGTATTTAATGTTTAACGCTGTATGTTGCTAGTGGTAGCGCTCCCGCTGCACTGACAGGCTGGCATACTTACCCTAGGATTTAATGTTTAACACTGTACGTTGCTAGCGGCAGCGCTCCCGCTGCGCTGACAGGCTGGCATGTTTACCCGAGTATTTAATGTTTCACACTGTATGTTGCTAGCGGCAACACTCCCGCTGCACTGACAGGCCGGCAGGTTTACCCGAGTATTTAATGTTTCGCACTGTACGTTGTTAGTGGCAGCGCTCCCGCTGCACTGACAGGCCGGCATGTTTACCTGAGTATTTAATGTTTCGCACTGTACGTTGCTAGCGGCAGCGCTCCCGCTGCACTGACAGGCCGGCATGTTTACCCGAGTATTTAATGTTTCGCACTGTACGTTGCTAGCAGTAGCACTCCTGCTGCATTGACAGGCCGGCATATTTACCCTAGTATTTAATGTTTAACGCTGTATGTTGCTAGTGGTAGCACTCCCGCTGCACTGACAGGCTGGCATATTTACCCTAGGATTTGATGTTTAACGCTGTACGTTGCGAGTGGCAGCGCTCCCACTGCACTGACAGGCTGGCGTATTAACCCTAGTATTTAATGTTTAACACTGTATGTTGCTAGTGGTAGCACTCCCGCTGCACTGACAGGCTGCGATATTTAGTCTTGTTTTTTAATTTTTAACCCTGTATGTTCCTTATCCTGGGACACTGGTGTTGTGCTGACTTCACTGACAGGCAGGCATATTTACCCTAGCTTTTAATGTTTAACGTTGTATATTCCCTATCCCGGGACACTGATGTTGCTAGTGATAGCACTCCTGCTGCACTGACAGACTGGTGTGATTGTTTAATAATGCCCAGCCCTGCTTTAAGCTTTGTGAATTATGTAAATGCAATCCCCCCTTCCCCGCATTCAGGAAGCAACACAGCCAACCTGCACCAGTGCCCTGGAGGAGGATGGACATGGCCCAGTGAATGCCCGGGTCTAGAGTTCTATGGTGGATTTAATCCCCCTTCAGGGAGCATCATGACCACCCTGCATCACTGCCCTGGATGAGGATGGACATGGTCCAGTGAACACCCGGATCTAGAGTTCTATGGTGGATTTAATCCCCCTTCAGGGAGCATCATGACCACCCTGCGTCACTGCCCTGGATGAGGATGGACTTGGCCTAGTGAATGCCTGGGTCTAGAGTTATATGGTGGATTTAATCCCCCTTCAGGGAGCATCATGACCACCCTGCATCACTGCCCTGGATGAGGATGGACATGGCCCAGTGTATGCCCAGGTCTAGAGTTCTGTGGTGGATTTAATCCCCCTTCAGGGAGCACCATGACCACCCTGCATCACTGCCCTGGATGAGGATGGCCGTGGCCCAGTGAACACCCGGGTCTAGAGTTCTGTGGTGGATTTAATCCCCCTTCAGGGAGCACCATGACCACCCTGCATCACTGCCCTGGATGAGGATGGATGTGGCCCAGTGACTGCCGGGGTCTAGAGTTCTGTGGTGGATTTAATCTCCTTTCATGGAGCACCATGACCACCCTGCATCACTGCCCTGGATGAGGATGGACATGGCCCAGTGTATGCCCAGGTCTAGAGTTCTATGGTGGATTTAATCCCCCTTCAGGGAGCACCATGACCACCCTGCATCACTGCCCTGGATGAGGATGGCCGTGGCCCAGTGAACACCTGGGTCTAGAGTTCTGTGGTGGATTTAATCCCCCTTCAGGGAGCACCATGACCACCCTGCATCACTGCCCTGGAGGAAGGATGGATGTGGCCCAGTGAATGCCTGAATCTAGAGTTCTGTGATGAAATTGCTTGCTTGACAGCTTTTGCACTCAGCAGTATAGGTTGCTTGATTGTCTGCTGGAGCTGGTGAATGTGGGCACCTTGGACAGTGGCAACCTGTTGATATGGACCAGAATATCCATGGCTTAGCTTAGCCTAAAAAGGACAAGGGTAGGATTGGAATATCTCTTCAAGTAGTTATTAATCACAAAAAAAAATACAAAGAGAAAGCTCATCCCCTGGGTAATTCCAGAACTTTTTGTTTTCTGCTCCACCATAAGTATTAACATTTCATGGCTGGAAACATAGACTTTGATGGCGGATAAGGGACGCTTGGCCCACCTAATCTGCCCATTTCCTTGCCTATTGGGTAAGCTAAAGATCTTAGTTAACCGACAGCCTACTTCTTCCTACTCCCCCCACCAAAATTGCCTTATGTCTGTCACATGCATTCTTGAATTCCCCCACTGTTTTTGTCCCCACAACCTCCTCAGGAAGGCTGTTCCATGCGTCCACCACCCTCTCCGTGAAAAAATACTTCCTTACATTGCTCCTGAGTTGTTCCCCTCTATCTTCAGATTGTGTTCCCTTGTTCTTGCACATCTCTTTTTCTAAAAAGTGCTACCCTCTTGAACTTTGTTGCTTCCCTTGAGGTACTTGAAAGTTTCTATCATGTCCTCCTTCTCCGTCCTGTCCTCAAGGGTATACATAGTAAGCTCCTTTAGTCGTTCTTCATATGGCTTCTGTTGCAGACCCTGCACCATTTTAGTTGCCCTTCTCTGGACTGCCTCCATCCTTTCTATGTCTTTGCAGAGATGGGGTCTCTAGAACTGCATGCTGTACTCCAGATGGAGTCTTGCCAACTGTCTGTACTGAGGGATAACAACTTTCTGTTTTCTACAGTTGAAGCCTCTCCCTATTCATCCCAGTATCCCCCCAGCCATCCTTGCTGCCTTCTCCCATTGCTTGCTTACCTTTAGGTCATCTGATATGACTGCCCCAGGTCCTTTTCCATTTTTGTTGTTGTTAATACATCCTCCCCATTTTGTACTCTTCCACTGGGTTTTTGTTTCCACGGTGCATTACTTTGCACTTCTTTGTATTGAATTGTACTGTATTGCAACAGACTTCCTAGAAAACATAAACTGAACTTACAAACTTAAATGGGCAGACTGGGTGGGCCATAGGCCCTTATCTGCTGACACTGTCTATGTATCTATGTAATCTAAAGGTGTGCTTACATGGCTGAACTCGTTCCTTCTTTGGAGTATTGCAGAGCTGCCCCGACCTAAAGACGCTTGGTAAACATGTCTGCACAGCCCTCTTCAGTGCTGATGTAAGATGCGCTGGAGAGGAGCTTGGAGTTGGGTCAGTCAGCGGATAGACGCGCTGGCAAATAGGAGTGAGCGGTGCAGCCTGTCCACATGGCCACTTAAACTGCTCACTCCCGAATGGGTCCCCAGACTTTCTGGGCTGCCGAGTGGCACAAGGAGCAGATTACCACAATTTGGTAAGTGTCCACACAGCGGCATTTGCACCGCAGCAACCCGAGCACTCTGGTTGCTGCATTGCAATGCTGCCGTAAACACTGCTTGCTGCCATACTTACCATTCCTCCAACCTTGCTAAGTCCCTTCTCATCCTTTCCACCCCCTTTCCATTATCGGCTATGTCAGGACTGGTGGTGTCTCTACTTTAACCCAGCACAAGCCTCATGGAAAATTGAGTGATTTCTGAATGATGAAATAAAGAAAGAAAATGTTTCTGGATTGTAACTTATACGGTTAATCAGCTTTCCTGACCTCCGAGGCACCTACTTGGTTTATCTGCTGTCATCATGTTTGCTTTTTATGAAAAGTATTCCACTCCCAGGACCAGCCAACTCCCCACTGTCAGAAGCCAGCCATGAAACTTTGATACTTTTGGTGAAGGATAAAACAATGATACGTTTTGGAATTACTCAGGAGCTGAACCTTCTTTTTGCAATTTTACACCTTAAGATGGTGGAACATAATACTCCAGACCAATGGATTTCAAGAACTTAACTTTAATGGAGGGCTTTAGGCTGTAGTTTACTTGCACAATAAGTAGTCATGGACCAATAGACCCCAGTTCTTTAGCTCCTATACAGTTTGTAATGGTAATTCAGTTTTCCTGGGTAGCCATTTCACCCATTGTCTGGCTATACAGTATGCTAGCTGAACAGCAATAGCCTGCAGCCGCACATTCTATCCATTGCCCCCCCGGCAGTTCTTCATCGGGGCATGGTCTCTGACCCCCTCCATTCTTTTTGGATCAATATGAAAGGTACCTTTGTTTGCCTCTCTATACTTCTTAAGTAACATAGTGCCCACGGATTCCTTATCCCCTTTCAGTGCTAAAACCTGGCTTCTCTGCTCTTTCTTTTACTTGTGTTACCTGCACACATGGTCCATTACATGTTACAGAATGTGGCATGAACTCAGAGGGTTCCCAGGGATTCCTCATCTCCTTTCAGTGCTAAAACCTGGCTTTTCTGCTCTTTCTTTTGCTTGCATTAGCTGCACACATGTTCCATTACATGTTACAGAATGTGGCATGGAGTCAGAGGGTTCCCAGGGATTCTCCACCCCTCTCAGTGCTGAATCCAGACTTTTCTGCTCTTTCTTTTACTTGTGTTACCTACACACATTTTCCATTACATTTTGCAGAATGTGGCATGGGGTCAGAGGGTTCCCAGGGATTCTCCACTCCCTTTCAGTGCTGAAATCAGACTTCTAACATACTAACATACTAAAATGCCAGCAGAATAGGCCTAATGGTCTTTCATGTCTGCTCGATTGGTCAGCCCCCACCCTGGGTGCTGACCTTGCTGCTCCCGTCGCCTTCTCTGGTTTCTCCCTTCCCAGTTCCGGATATTCTTGCTGCATTGGATTTTGCTTCTAGAACCCTTCCCCTGTACCTGTCCCAGCCCCTCTTGAACCCCTCCACCATCTCTGCCTCCACCAGCCCCTAGGCAGTGCATTCTATGGCTCCACCACCTCTCAGTGAAGTAGCACCTCCTCCTTTCTCCCTGAATCTTCCCCTCCAGCTTCCACCCATGCCCTCTAGTGGCCCCTCCTCAAGCACCCTGACTGTTCCTCCCATATTTACCCTCTTCATGTACTTGAAGACCCTATCATGTCCCCGGTCCTCTCTCTTCCAGTGTGTACATATTTAGCTCTTCGAGCCTCTCCTCATAGGTCCTGTCCCCAAGCCCCAAATCATTTTGTTGCCCTCCTCTGGACCTTCTCCAGGAGTTTAATGTCCTCTTAAGTGTGGCTCCAAAACTGCACGCAGTACTCAAGGTGTGGCCTTACCAAGCAGTTATACAGAGGGAGCATCACTTCCCTCCTTCTGGAGGTGATCCCCCTAGCGATGCATCCCAGCATCCTGTTGGCCTTGGCTTCTGCCCTCCTACAAGTCTCTGAATTGTTAATTTTGACATCCACCACCACCCCAAGTCCCCCTCAGCCATCGAGACTTGTAGCATTTCCCCCCAGGGTGTATACTTGGCCTGAGTTTCTGGCCCCCAGGTGGAGTACCTTGCATTTCCCTGCATTGAACCTCAGCTTCCACTTTCTAGACCATCTTCCAGAGCCTCCAGGTCCCCTGTAGGGCCACCCTCCCTCCTCCCCATCCACCACCGCCCCCAGTTTTGAGTCATCTGCAAAGAGACTCATCTCACTCCTGATTCCTGTTCTTATGTCAGAGACATAGGCATTGAACAGGAGGGGCCCAAGGACTGATCCCTGTGGGACCCCACTAATGACCCTCTTTGGGGATGAGACTATCCCACCAACTACGACCCTCTGGGTCCGGTCCTGGAGCCAATTGCCTATCCATCTGATCATCTGGTTTCACCACCATTTTGGTTCTGGACTGCCAGTATGCACCAATCTGTGCCTTTTGGGGGCCCTAAAATAGAGCCTTACCCCAGGGGTCTTGTTGGAGTGAATTTCTGTAGGAATTGTAGTTTTCACCCTTTGATGCCTGAATGGATACGGAGGGGAAGCCTCTAGCTGTGATGGACAGATGGATCGACCAACCAAACCTTTTAGATCACTGGGAAAGTCCCATGCTGCCTGCAGGTAGGAGTCAGTCTGGAGTAGAAATTGAGAGTGAGAGGAGCTTGAGATATTCGAGCAGATGCTCCTGCATAATGCACAGGGGAAATCATCGGTAAGGCTGCATCTGGCCTGCCTGCTACCATCTTCCCAAGTGAAGAGAATTGAATACCTGAATTGGACTTTATCTGAACTTGTGACTTTCTTCTGATCTGTGACAACTATCACCTGAAAAAGACAAAAGACTTGCTGTTGTGCGACCGGCTTGTCAGGGCTTTCACCATGACTGCAGAGTGAGTTTTGATCAAGAGACCGGCCCAGGGATTCGGCTCCCTGCTCAACACTATCAATCAGGAATGACACCCTGGTGAATTGTGTGGGTGCTACTTCCCCTGACGAGCCAGCACTTCATCCTGAGGACTTCATTTCATCCATCCTGCAACCTGGTCTGGGTATTGTGAGTAACTCACAGGGTAGCTCCCTGCAACAAAAACCTAATCAACGTGTGTCCTCTGCTCTGACTTTGAAAGTCTATAGAAAATATATTTTCTTGTACATAGTTAATTTCAGGAGGGGGGAGGGGAATCGTGTAGGGGTATTAATATGTTCTGGAGTATCCAGCACTGCATGGAGGGCATAATACATGAAAGGGAGATAGAAGATACCAATCATGGTCTAAATGATAGAATCAAGAAAGGAGTAGCAGGAAGAGGAGAGATGAGACAGAAAGTACTAGAAGGAAGAAGTACAAAGAGAAAGAGTAAAGAAAAGAGAAAATATGTGCATTAATGACTAGGATAGTCTTCAAGGTGGTATCGCAAAGTGTTAATGGATTAAGTGGTCCTATAAAAAGGGCAAAGATTGGGTTCACTTGATGGCTGCCTAGCTGAAGGTCGTATCCTCTCCTCGCTCCCCGCTAATACCTGCAATTTTGTCCTTTTGTGCGAGTCTGTCTGTGATTCAGAAAATATTCTATGTAGGAAGCTCTCCGGAGACAGTCATCGGTGGAAATAAATGGAAATAGAAATGCGGAAAGCTCTGCCATGGCACACGCCTCCACTTTTTCCCAAAAAAGACAAGGCCGCAAAATGGCCCAAGGCACAGGCTACTACAACATCATTGTCGGCTGCGACTGCTACAGCATTGTTGGAAGCAAGGTTCATGGAAATTATGCTCCCTTTGCAGGATTCTATCACTGCGATATCTAGCGATGTGCAGCAAATTCGGGTTAATCTTGACTCAGTACTCGAGTCGGGGATGTTGATGCACGACTGGTGTCAGTAGAGAAATGGAGGGACAAGACAGAATTGGATTTCTCCACATTAAGACAAAAGCTCCGGAAAATGGAAGACATGCTGGAAGACCTTGAAGGGCGCAGTAGGCACAATAACCTAACTGTTGTTGGTCTCCCAGAGAAAGAAGAAAGCACCAACCCAGTACTATTCATACAAAAGCTGTGTGAAAAAGTAGTTGGGCCTTCCCTGAATAATACTACTTATGTAGTGGAGCGAGCACATCACTCCCTGGGCCCTCTCCCATTGCCAGGCACACCACTCAGACCGCTAGTGTTCAAACTACTCAATTACCTGGACACGATGCATATTATAAGTAAAGTTAAAGAAGTCCATGAAATTCAATGGGAAAGTAGCAAGTTAAGGTTGTCCCAAGATTTACCCCACTGAATGCATTTTAAAAGGCAAGAATTCCACCCCCTGGTATCTCGTGTGATCGCTGCTGGGGTACCGTTTCGTATAAAATACCCTGCAATGCTGCAAGTTAAGCATAAGGATAAATGGGTTACATTTGATACATTCAAGCAAGCCACGGAGGAGCTCTGCAAGTTATTTTCAGATCTCTTGAAGCAGTTTCTCTCGATTAAAACATACCTGAATTGGTCCGTATGGACTGATGTATAATTTGGACTGAACGATGGCTTTTTGGGGGCTCTTTATCAACAGCCTTAGACTGGCGTGAGACTCTATAACCCCTGCATTTGCTGCTCGTGACAAAGAATATTTTGGGTAGCCGAAGGAAAGCAGCACCTGGAATCCGAAAGAAGTGAGGCCAGATGACACAAATATCCATTTTGCCCTAACATAATAGTTAAGTACTTTGATGTACAACAGTTAGTTTATCTTGAAGTTGATATTAGCAGCAAGTGATCATTTTAAGTTTTCCTTGTTTTTTTCTTTCTCCCCTTTTTTTTTTTGAGGACTGACCAGGGTCTGTGTAATGGTGTCGAAAGACTTTACCCGGCCCAAGAGGATCTTCCAAGTTCAGTTACCTCTAAACTGATCAGAGCCCACGGACTGAGGAACCCTCGGCATGAGGTATACCGGACAAGTAAAGGAGTGACTTTGAGACTCCAGGATGGACTTTTCTTTTTTTTGTTCCCTTTCTCTTTTTTTTTATTGGGCCAATACCGCAAAGAAAATTACATAATTACAGAACAGTTGGAATTCGGCTGCATTGATCGCTTTTTTCCTTTTTGTTAGTCATCTACTTTTCCCTTTTTACTCGATTTGACTGAATGTTTTGATGCTCCTTATAGGATGAAGGGAAGGGCTCTTTGAAGGTTTGTTGCAGGGCATTTAGGAAATTAGGAGGACTCGTTAGATTGCATCCTGGTATGTTCGTGTATCTGTTTGTCTTTTTTTTTTTTTTTTGGATCAGCTGTATAATCATAGCAGGTTGGGGGGAGGAGTTTTTTTTTACTGGGGGTTAGGTGGTGAGAAGCTTTAGTCACGTGCTGTGTTGTACATTAGGAGTTCGGCTTTGTTTGAGCCGAGGGTAGTTCAGCATTCATTATTCATTATTATGGGTAGTTGTGGGGAAGGGCTGGGGTGGGTTTCATTTACATTTCTATCATAAAGAGGCGACATCACCTATGTCCTCCCTGCATTATAAGTATGACAACGAAGTGGGGGCAGTTTAGGGAAATTCTGCATATTAAGATTATAAGGGGAATATCTCGTGGTAAATTACTTACACTCAGGATGCCTTTTGTTTATCTACTATCTGTTCAAAGTTAATGGGGGGACCTTACAAATTCATGAGCTGGAACATAAAAGGGGCTCAGAGTAAACAAAAGAGGTGTATGATCATTGAACATCTCACCCACTTAGGAGCAGAGATTGCCTGCTTGCAAGAGACTCATCTGTCCAGGGATGACATTGTGTTTTTTAACCGGGGATGGGTGGGGCAAGTATATGGTTCTGGTACCTCCACCAAACGGGCTGGCACCATTATTTTGATAGCTAAACATGTATCATTTATTAAACTGCAAGAATGGTACGATCCAGAAGGACGCTACAGTATTATACAGGGCACATTGGCACTAACTCCAATCTTAATAGGTTCAATATATGGACCAAATATAGACTCACCTCTTTTTTTGGCTCAATTATTAGCAAAGGTGGTGTCAAACCCAACCATCTTGACAAATTTGGGGGAGATTGGAATCTGGTGTTGAGAGAAGATCTGGACCGCTCCGACAGTAAAAAAATGTGGACTCGCTGGCCCGTCAGTGCAGCAGTTGGATTTCCGCTTGCAACACCAGCGAGCCGGGTTTGGAAACGAGCTCGGGTCACTGGAGGGCCGGCCGGGAGGGGAGGCAGCTTGAGCGTCCCATGACTGCTCACTGTCTCCAGGGAGGGAAAGGATCATGACCCGGTGCCATAACGACCACTGGTGGAGGCCAGTGGTAGTACAGTACGTCAGGGCCATTAGGGGTGGTGCGTGACAGACGTCGGCTCTTGCCTTGACGTCCGGGCGTCACGTGCCTTCAGGAAACCAGAAAAATCGCTTGCTGGCCTCCAGATGATGGCTCTCCATTCCTGAGGGCCTCCAGTGCCTTCCCGGTGCCTCCTGCTCCCCAGCAGCATCCCCAGGCCCTAGAAAGTGTGTTCTGGGGCTGTCCCCTCCCCTAGTGCCTACCCCCTCAGAGGAGAGGGACCTGCCCAGTGAAGGGTTACACCCGGATATCTCTGGGGGTTGGCTGCGATCTGGGGATCCGAGGAGGGCCGGGAAAGGACAGAAGGGGTCAAAGGGAACTTGAAAGAGCCCGAAGGAGGGGAGGATCAGCGAGCACGGGGGGTGGGGTGGGGTGGAAAAATAGATTACTCAAAAAAAAAAAAAAAATGTGGGCTCTCACAAGCACAGCGTGCTTTTAGAGACCTCCTATTGGGAGCAGGGTAGTGGATGTATGGCGAGCCTTAAACCCAGCAGGAAAGCAATTTACATATTACTCTCCACCGCACGGCACCTTTTCTAGAATGGATTATTGGCTGGTAAGCGCCTTCTGTCTCTCTGGTATTATTGATGCAACCATTTATTCCAGAGTACTCTCAGACCATTCCCCAGTTGGTATATCCTTTATTTTAGGGCCAGGGGCCCACAGGAGCTCCCTCTGGCATCTTAATATGCAGTTACTTAAGCATCCGGCGACCCTAACCTTCACACAAGCATTTATTAAGGACTTCCTGGACGTAAATTTGGGTTCAGTAGAGAGGACTGATGTAGTGTGGGCTGCTCTTAAGTGTGCCATCAGGGGTAACTTTATACGGATTGCCTCTACCCGAGCTTGGAAAAATAAACTAATGCTTGACTCCTTATTAGATGAAATATACCAGTTGGAGCATATAATAAATAAGGTATCCCCACCAGAAGATTGGGTCAGGCTGCATCACCTTCAAGCATCCTACTATGAAATAATGGCACAGAAGGCAGAATTGGCCATCTATAACACTAAATTGAGATATCTGGAATCAGGGGAACAAGCAGGGTAACTTTTGGCACTTCGATTAAGACAACCTGAAATGTCTAAATTCACCCCGAGTCTGAGATCGCCCCAGGATGGACACATCATTTCCCATCCGCAAGAGATTGCAACAGCCTTTGGGAACTTTTATAAAGATCTCTACTCAGAGGAGGACTCCCTGCAGGTTACTGATAAAGACATCACTGATTATCTTTCCTCGGCTAACCTTCCGTCTTTACCACATACTATGGCAGTACAGCTTAGTGTTCCAATTTCGCTAGCGGAAGTACAAATAACCATTGCCCAGCTGCCCCAGGACAAAGCTCCTGGACCAGACGGTCTGTCTAATAACTTATACAAGACATGTCTTCCTCAACTTTCCACACTGCTGATGGACGTGTTTAATTTGTGTTTCACCAAGGGGTGAAAGACCCTAGCTTTCTAGAGGCAATTATTACAGTTATTCCTAAACCTAAGATTGATTATGTCCTGGGAATTACCGACCAATTTTGTTACTGAATTCGGATGTTAAAATATTAGCAAAAATCCTGGCCAGTCACTTAGCTCCAATATTGGGGAGTGTTATTGGTAATGACCAAGTTGGATTTATGGGGGACGTCTCTCTGGAGATCACATGCGTAGGCTAATGCACTTGATTTTGTGGGCCAAAGGGTCTGAGATCCCATCAATCCTTGTTTCTCTTAATGCTGAAAAAGCGTTCGATCGGGTCTCATGGCGCTTTTTGTTTGCTATTCTTAAGCAGCTTGGCATGCCGAATTCCTTCCTCACCTGGGTTAAAATTCTCTGCACCGCCCCTACGACATGGGTGTGGTGCAATGGGCACCTATCCCAAACCTTTCCGCTCGAGAAAGGTACTTGACAAGGATGCCCCATCTCCTCTTCTTTTTAACTGTTACCTCGAGCCATTAATTCGAACACTCGTCTCTTCCTCAGTATTAAAAGGAATCCAATTACATGGTGAGCGATATGTCCTGTTGGCATATGCGGATGATCTTCTGTTGCAACTAGAGGAGCCAGAAGCTTCACTACCGGCCCTCCTAGGGGAAATCCATAGATTTTCCAGAGTCTCAGCTTTCGAGCTTAAATAACTTATCCAAAACTAAGGTGTTTCCATTAAATCATAGAAACATAGAATTTGACGGCAGATAAGGACCGCTTGGCCCACCTAGTCTGCCCATTTTCCTACCTAACTGATAAGCTGCAGATCCTAGTTAACCAACAGCTTACTTCCTCTTACCGGCCCCTAGGACTGCCTTATGCCTGTCCCATGCATTCTTGAAGTCCACCACTGTTCTTGACTCCATGACCTCCTCAGGGAGGCTGTTCCATGCATCCACAACCCTCTCAGTGAAAAATACTTCCTCACATTACCCTGAACCGTCCCCTCTATCTCAAATTGTGCCCCTTGTTCTTGCACATCTCTTTTTCTGGAAGATGCTACCCTCTTGGACTTTGTTAATTCCCTTGAGGTACTTGAAAGTTTCTATCATGTCCCCTCTCTCCCTTCTTTCCTCAAGAGTATACATATTAAGCTCCTTTAGTCTTTCTTCGTATGTCTTCTGGTGCAGACCCTGCACCATTTTGGTTGCCCTCCTCTGGACAGCCTCCACTCTGTCTATGTCTTTGTGGAGATGGGGTCTCCAGAACTGTACTCAGTACTCCAGATGGGGTCTCACCAACTGTCTGTACAGAGGGATAACAACTTCCTGTTTTCTACTATTGATGCCTCTTCCTATGCATCCCAGTATCCCTCCAGCCTTCCTTACTGCCTTCTCACATTGCTTGCCCACATTTAGGTCATCTGATATAATTACCCCCAGGTCCCTTTCCATTTTTACTGTTGCCAGTATCTCACCCCCCATTGTGTATGCTTCCCCTGGGTTTTTGTTTCCCAGGTGCATTATCTTGCACTTCTTTGTATTGAATCTGAGCTGCCATACATTTGACCATTCCTCCAACCTTGCCAAGTCCCTTCTCATCCTTTCCACTCCATCCTGTGTATCAACCCTGTTGCAGATATTTGTGTCATCTGCAAAGAGACATACTTTTCCATCCAGTTCCTCTGCAATGTCACTTATAAAGACATTAAAAAGGACTGGTCCCAGTACTGAACCCTGTGGTACCCCACTAGTAACCCCCCTTTCTTCACTGTGTACTCCATTTATTACTACCCTTTGCGTCCTGTTGTCTAGCCAATTTTTTATCCAGGCTACCACCTTTGGACCCATTCTAAGGCTGGCTATCTTGTGTATTAATCTTTTGTGGGGGACTGTATCAAATGCCTTGCTAAAATCTAGGTAGGCCATGTCCACAGCCCCTCCCTGATCTACTACTTTGGTCACCCAGTCAAAGAAATCTATTAGATTCGTCTGACATGACCTTCCCATCATGAATCCATGCTGCCTCGGGTCCTGTGCCCCACTGGCCTCAAGGTACTCAACAATTCTTTCCTTCAGAAGTGATTCCATCATTTTCCCTACCACTGAGGTCAAACTAGCTGGTCTGTAGTTTCCTGCCTCTGTCCTGCTCCCACTTTTGTGAAGAGGAATTACATCTGCCCTCCTCCAGTCCTTGGGTACCACCCATCCTCCCATGATTTGTTAAAGAGATAGTCATCGATGTCACTAGTTCTACCCTTAGTTCTTTTAGAATTCTTGGGTGAATCCCATCAGGCCCCATTGCTTTGTCCACCTTCAATTTTATTAGTTCATTCAGAACCCTTTCTTCTGTAAATGGACTGGTATCGACCCCCGTCTGCAGAGTGTTTCTCTTGTTTGGTTTAGGTAACTCCCCCTCCTCTTCCTTTGTGAAGGGTTACTAGAGCTAATTCCACTGCTTTGGGTCTCGCCTGGGAGTACCGAACCCTTACTTACCTGGGAATAAAGATCTCCTGAGTATCCCCTCCATGTTTAGAGATAATTTGACTGTGTTAGTACAGACTTTGCAGGGAGACCTAAATAGGTGGAGTGCATTACCAATGACTTTATGGGGACGTATTAATATTCTGAAAATGAATGTTCTGCCAAGGCTTTTGTACCCGTTGGGTATGTTGGGGCTCAACATTCCCAAGGGATGGTTTATGAAATCGCAGAAAATGTTCAATAATTTTCTTTGCAGGAATAAACCAGCCAGGCGAGCATTTTTCAAACTAACAGCCCCTAAATTACAGGGAGGGCTTACCCTTCCTTCGCTATTCATCTATTATGGGGCCCAACATCTCAGTAAGATAGCCCTTTGGAGTGAGGCAGATTCATTGATTAATAGTGGTGGGTATTTTCCCGGTTGATTAAACATTGAAAGTAAAGCAGTGCAGTGTTAATAGTTCCCTGGCAGCTCTGGTGTACGTAAAGTTTTCCAAACTTGCTAAATCACTTAAGTCTACCCCTGTGGCCTGGTCACTTAAAGCCTTGCAACAAATACTGTGGCACTTTAACGATAAACTGGCATGTGTCACCCGCTCAACCTCTAATAGGTAATCCACATATTTAAATTGATCAGCGCCCCATTCCACCCTCTTTTCTCCCACAGCTTAAGCATTGTGCTCTGGCCAATCTCCTGCAAGAGAATGTGGTGGCCTCCTTTCAAATTTGGCAGACCCACTTTCAGCTGAGTCCCAGATTTTTTTAAGTATTTGCAAGTCAGGAATGCCATAGTAACCTTTAATAATAAAGAAAACTGGACTGACCAGTCAGCTCAGGGGTTACAGCAAATTGTTCAAAACACAGAAACTACTCATGTAGTCTCAAGGATATATAAGCATCTCCAGGCTTTAGATCATAACCTTCCAACCGGAATTTGTTACTATTGGGTGCAGAAGCTCTTTCTACCAGCTGAGGTAGAGTTGTGGACCAAAATATGGTGCACGAACTATAAATATATTAAACAGGACAGGTTGCATCTTATTCAATTTCAAATCATGCATAACATGTATTGCACGCCATTAAAATTATACAAGACAGGACTGGCTGCCTCCCCGGACTGTTTCAAATGTAAAACGGCCCCTGGCTCTCTTTATCACATGCTATGGGAGTGCCCCCGCACACAGATTTTCTGGAAATCTATTCAACAAGTGTTGGACCCCATTTTAGGCCTGGATACCCTATCTACCCCCTGAATCTTGTATACTGGCTGTATTCCCTCAGGGAACACTGGTGATACGTCAGGTCCATATAACACTAATTGTTTCTATTGCTAAGTTAACTATGTTGTGGCATTGGAAGGAGGATTCACTTCCCACGATGTTGGAGTGGTACCGTGAAGTTCTTCTCGCTATTCAGCTGGAAAAGCAAATTGCCACCATAAGGCAGAGTCCATTACTATCAAACTAACTGGGAGCCCCTTATGACCCTGCTTTCCCTACGGAGACCATAAAGGGATTTCTCAATATTCCACTGCAATCCTGTAGTACTTGGGAGCCAAGTTGACTCATCCTTATCCCTGTTCCTTTTTTTTTTCACTCCCCATTATTTCTGTCCTCATTTTATTTCTCCCACCATAGTGCAGAATGGGACTTAGGGTGGTGGGAGGGTAGGGGAAATATAGAAGGGATGGTGTGTGGGGTTATTTTTCTTTTATGGAAGTTTTTATCATTGTTTACTCAATAGTGTACAATGCTGGAAACCCGGGTATTTTATGTCTTGTTTTCTTTATTGTATTTTTTGTTGTTGTTGTTATTGTGTTGGTATATGACGAAAAACAATAACGCATGTTGAATTTAAAAAAAAAGGCAAAGATCATTTCCCATCTCCTTAAAATGCACCCCTACCTGATTCTTCTCCAGGAGACCCATTTATCCAGCACCGAGCATCAAAAACGTCTTAAGAGTGTCATGTCTCATGTAATAGCGAGTACCTACACAAAGGGAAGAAGAAGGGGAGTAGCAATTCTTATTCCCAGGTCTTCTGCCTTCCAACTTCTGGACTCTTACCAAGAAGGAGAGGGTAGACTAGCTATGGTTAGGGGAGTGTGGGAGGGACAAGTTTACACAGTAGGAAGCCTGTATGTCCCTCCAGGGTCAGACAGTATAGTATACCCGACATTATTTGATAAAATAATGGATTTCAAACAAGGGATTTTAGTAATTGGCGGAGACTTAAACCTTCAAAAGACAGCTCTAATCCCAGACCTACTACAGCTACAAAGGGACAGAGGCATGGTAGGAGGTTAATTAAGGACCTGGCCCTAGCTGATATATGGAGACATTGCTATCAGTCATCATGCCATTACACACACTATTCAGAATTCCTGGATAGAATGTGAAATGTTGCTATCTTCCAGTACATCTCTTAGACCATGCTGTAATTACATTAGAACTAGATTCTGGGCAGGAACGTAGGCAGAAGCAATGGTGATTCAATAATATGCTTCTCAAAGATAAGCAGTTCAGATATAAGGTGAAGCAATGGATATCACGTATTCTCCAGGAGAATGCAGACTCGGGGGTCCCAGAGTGAATTTTTTATTTATTTTTTTGCATTATATTGTTTGACTTATATGTCGTGTATTTGTATTCCTGTATTAAGTGAATATAAAAGTTATCTTTTTGTATAACATATTGTGACTATTTTATAGTCTCGGGTCGCATATGAAAAAGGGCCTTGGTTCATATGTTTACCCGGTTAACAAAATAAATAAATAAATAAATAAAAATCACACAGATAAATAAAGATCCAACTCCAAGAGATGTTAAACCAGAAAATGGAACAGGTTCTGAGATATTTAAAATAGAGATATTATGAAGAGGACAGCTAGGCAGCCAAAGTATTAGCGTATAGACTTAGAAAGCTTCAGGCAACTTCTACGATAACCAAAATCAAACATCCTTTTCTCCCCCAAATTTTAAATAAAACAAATGACTTATTAGAAGGATTTGGGGACTGCCACCTCAAATTATACGACCAACCCCTGAACCGGAAGAAGACAGTTATAAAGGATTCTTTGGCAAAATACACCTACCCCAAATTACTAAAAAACAGCAAATGTGGTTAACGAGACCAATTACTTCTCTGGAAATTGACCTTATCGTTTTGAAATTCTAAGCCAAATCAGAGCCCAGGACCTGACAGTTACACCACAGAATTCTATAAATCATTCAGAAAGGAGCTGCTTCAACCCCTTAATAGGCTGTTCAAGGAAATTCAGGAGGACATTCCCCCCACCCCCAAAATAGCTGGCAATACACAAACATATCCACAATATTAAAACCAAATAAAGAACTTTCAAACTGCAAATCGTACTGACCTATCTCAGTCCTCAACTAGGATTATACATATTTTGCAGCAATTCTGTCAAAAAGGTTGGAGAGATTACTACCTGATATAATTAATCAAGACCAGGTAGGCTTCATAGTTAAGTGTCAGACCACAGGCAATATCAAATGCACACTGTTTCTGTTAGAGAAAGCCCAGGAAGAACAGGTCCCATTTGTCCTCCTGAGCATGGATGCCCAGAAGGCATTCGATCGGGTTTCATGGAGATTTTTGAGATATACAGTGGAGAAGTTTAACTTCCCCAATCCCTTCATGCATATTATCTAACTATACTGCTCTCCACAAGTAATGATTAAAGTGAATAGCTCCTATTCTGCTTGTTCCCTTTGGAAACAAAGTACCCGACAGGGATGCCCCCTATCACCTCTCCTCTTTGCATTATATGCAGAAGCTCTGTCACAGGCGTCCGATAAACAGATACAGTGCATTAGACAGCCTTTTTTGCTGATGATTTATTGATATATTTAATGATCCCTGAGACTTTCCTGCCGGGATTGTTTCCCCTTCTGGGAGATCTGGAGATCTTATCTGGATATAAATTAAATACAAGTAAGACCGAGGTGCTAACCTTCAACTGCAATCCCAGCAATGGGATTCAAAACCAGCTTCCCCCAAGATGGAAGAGTCACAAGTTTAGGTATACTACTAAAATGCCAGCAGGATAGGTCTAACGGTCTTTCGTGTCTGCTCGTTTGGTCAGCCCCCACCCTGGGAGCTGACCTTGCTGCCCCCCTCTCCCTCTCTTCTCTTCTTCCTTCCCAGTCCCGGATATTCTCACTGCACTGGTATTTGCTTCCAAAACCCTTCCCCTGTACCTGTCCCACCCCCTCTTGAACCTCTCCACCATCTCTGCCTCCACCAGCCCCCTGGGCAGCGCATTCCATGGCTCCACCGCCTTCTCAGTGAAGTAGCACCTCCTCCTTTCTCCCCTGAATCTCCGCCCCTCCAGCTTCCACTCATGCCCTCTAGTTGCCCCCTATCCTTCCTTCGGAACACCCTGACCATATTTACCCCCTTCATGTACCTGAAGACCTCTATCACGTCCCCCTGGTCCCTTCTCTCTTCCAATGCGTACATATTTAGCTCTTCGAGCCTCTCCCCATAGGTCCTATCCCCCAAGTCCCAAATAATTTTCGGTTGCCCTCCTCTGGACCTTCTCCAGGAGTTCAATGTCTCTCTTTAAATGTAGCCTCCAAAACTGCATGCTCTAGGAATAATTCTCCCCAGTGAAACCCGAAACCTATGCGAAGCAAATTACAGACCGCTAACTAAAGCTATAAATGAAGATTTCCAGAGATGGACCCTCTTCCCCTATCCCTGAACCAAAGAATAGACATAATAAGACTGAAAAAGATATAGATATCTGGAAAACACATTCAGACTGTCCCAATAGTTCCAGCTAAAAGGGACTTTAAACAATAGAACAAAATGATATCAGACTTTATATGGCAGGAAAAGGCCAAGGATAAAAGACAAGGTTTTACAATTACCTAAAAACAGAGGAGGCTTGGCACTGCCAAATCTAGAAAAATATACTCAAGAGGCAGTAGTGTCACATGTGCTATACTGGTTAGACGGCGGGGCAGACCTGCATTGGAAGGAAGTAGAACAGAGGGACTAGAACAGAGGGAAGTGAGAGCAGGGATAGAGAAATATTTATTTAATATTACTGCACATAAAGATAACACTGGAAAAGGAAATAAAGTCCTAATATACCACCCAAACTCTCACAATCTGGAGGAGAATAATTAAAAGTATAAAAGATCCTTCCATAAACCTACTTCAGTGAATATCAGAAGACCCGGGGTTTGAACCAGCCAGGGTCGACCATACTTTCAGAAGGTGGCAACGCCAGGGAGTTTGCTGTTATTACCAGTTATATGAGCAAGGGATTTTTTTCTCAATTACAGGACTTGGATAGGAGATTCCAATTGAGCAGACAGGAGTTTTATAGATTTTGCAAATAAGAAATCACTGTAAGGAAATGATAGGTCTAGTATGGGACGCGAGTAAACTATACCCACTCATCGAAATTTAGTCAAAGTGATAGAGAAGGCAATTCCAGAACATATAATATCAAAGGCATACCAAACCCTCTCTCAGGGGCCCAGAGATATAATTCAGAGTACCCAGAAAAGATGGGAGGAGGAGATGGGAGTACACATAGAAGAGGAAGGGTGGAGAACTATATGTTCAGCTATCCACAAAACCACCAAATCATTTATTTGGAGAGAGTTTGGTTGGAAATGCATAACATGTTTTTTCAAAACACCCCAGAAAACATGGAAGTTTGATGCTCAAGGTGGACCGGGGTACCGGCGAAGTTGTAGGGAACCAATAGCCAATCACACACACGCATATACTGTATTTTGAAAGTGTGAAAAGCTAGATACATTCCGGAGGTACATTTCAAATGCTTTAAAAGAACTGTTCCCAGAGATGGGGACTTTATCCCCGGAGTGTGCACTTCTTCTTAAGTTCCAGATTGATATTAGGGGGGCACATTCCAAAAAGCTGCTGGCCATACCCCTCTTGGTGGCTAATAAGGCCATCACGAGGAAGTGGCTTCAAAAAGATCCTCTAACAGTGAGAGAATGGGAAGATATTGCATACCAAATCTATAAAATGGAAACGCTGACTGCTGACATAAACCTGAGAGTACAGGAATGTGTGACTTTTTTGAATAAATGGTGGATATGGGTTTTGGGCCATACTGTGTAGATCAGATATTATACCATAAAGAAAGTGGGGTTTATTCTTCACAAGTGAGGTTGTGTGGCGCCACCAGGGACACAAGATGGACAATGAATTGCAAGTCTAAAACATTGTATAAGAACCGTAACCTCTGGTACTCATTTGGACTGAAATGTAATTAGTCTTCAAATTGAATGTAACACATCTTTTGCAGTGCATGGATCTCTCTTAAAAATCTCAATAAAAAACATAAAAAAAGTGTGTCGTCTGATTTAATTGTTTTGATTGATTGTCACAAACTGAGCCCTCTGGCTCTGGAATACAAATTTTGGGTTAAAGGTACATGTTGCGTTTTCCTTCTTAAGGGCCCCAACAATGGCTGCAACGCTGGCCTACCCCAGGCAACGCTTCAGGCTAGCCTGTAAATCCAGCTGGGTACCCAAAGTGTGTGTGAGGCTGTGATAGAGGGACTCTGAGAGGAATGCATGCTTAACCTTATTTAATCAGAACCAGAATCAAGCTCTGAATTATACCCCTTCCTTGTTACTACCTCTAAATAAATCAGATCGGAATCTATTTGCACTTAAACGGGTTGTGATGTACCTCTGTACAGTCAGCATTGAAATACTGTTGGTTACTGTGTTAAACCTTGTTTTACAGGGGGTCTCCGTGGCCGAGCCAGCTGAACCAGCCCTGGTGGTAAGTGCAACGAGTGTGGGGTTAAATCTGCTTTCTGGTGTTAATTGCCATTGTGTATCTGGTGAACCTTTTAGGCCACTAGAGGGAAAAGAGGAGGTAACAGTGTCCCGGAGGGCTGCAGCCACAGCAACTATGCTACCATTGACCCTGTCCTCCAGGTGGAGGCATCCATTTCTAGTACCCAGGCCCCTTAATGTGCACTTAGTCATGCAGGCAGGGGTAGTATCCCTTGGGAAAGTGCCACCTAGGAGTTAGATATGATTATGCCACAGAGCAGCATATTCAGAAGGAATGTGCCCCTCACTGTCCAGAGATGTGCGGCACAGAGCTCTGCCACGAAAAACAGGACTAAATTGCCCAGCCACCCACAGATAGGCCATGGCAGTATAGGCAGGTGCACAGCAGCCTGCTAGACCCAGCAGCCATGTGGCAAATCCCCTCCCATCCCCAGGTGTGAATGGAATATAGCATCCTTATAGTTCCCTGGTAGTCTAGTGCCCCCTCCCATCCCCAACTCTCCCTGGTAGTCCAGTGGCCCCCCTCCCATCCCCAATTGTAAATGAATATAGCATCCCCGTAGTTCTCTGGTAGTTTACTAGACCCAAGCCCTGATTGTAACAGAAAACTTTAATCCCAGTATATTACTGATAGTCCAGTGCACCCCCCCCCCCACTCCCTGCTCCCCCAGTGCCAGCATGGCTAAAGAAGCTAGCAGCAGCAAAACCCACCTGCACACCTCCATGGCTGCCCGCTGACTGTGCTGCAACAGAATGACACCTTACAGTATGCACTACAATATCATTAGTTGACACGGTTGACCAATGGGCTTGCAGTGTGTACTGTAAGCTTTCATTCACATAGTTGACCTTGTGAGTTGCTTGACATTGTTGTCCAGTGGTATTGCAGTGCATACTGTAAGCCAGCGGTTTTCAACCGGGGGTCCGTGGCCCAAAGGGGGGTCCACGAGAGACCACTGGGGGGGGGCGTGGATCACTCATTTAAAATCATTGCCGTTCTAAAAATACATCAGTGAATATTTAATTTCTGACCGCAGTGCGCTAGTAAAGTAAGAACATCGGTCATATGCGGTTGTACTGCCTATTAGACATCACTGTGAGTACATAACTGGTAACAGCCATTAGCTCCGCGGTATGCTAAGGAGGTGTTAATGGCTGTGTTAATAGCTTTGATTATTGCACCTGAAGTAAATGGTCACAGCACAGCTACTTCTCCCCTGCTAAGTCTCCCCGTTAACTAGCAGCTGTGCCCGATCTGATCAGGATCTTCCAGTACAAGTGTGATTCTTGCTGGCATTCATACCCGGTTCTCCGCTCCGATTCAGCCCGCTTCTGCCTGCTTCTATCTAGCCTCGGTGTTTGGAAAATGGCATACTCTGAACTTGTCTCTCACTGCCCTCTTCCCGTTTTTTAAACAAATTAAATTCAGGAGATGAGCAATGTAGCACAGTCACAGTAAGTTAAGGTGCGAGATTCGCTTGCCACTGGTCCTCCTCCTTAACATTTTCAGAACAAACTGTGAATAAGCATAGGAGGAGACTTGCATTCACCTCAGCAGTCAAACATTTGCTAATTTGGTAACATATTTTTGTATAAAGTAGATGCTGACAGTCCCCCACACACACACACACACACACACCACCACCACAGACTGTGCTTTTGAATACTGAGCTTGATTTTTGCTGGCTATCAACACATTGCTAGTCCCCACCTGCCCAGTGCCACTGACTGCAACTAGTATAATGTGTCACATTAATCTCTACGGTATTATTACTGAATAATTTTACTTAATAACAATAAAGGCTTTTTACATTAGTTTACAATTGTTAAAATCTTTTTAAACTTAGTTTACAATTGTTTGCGTTTTTCTTTGGCTATCATTTTATACATGTATGTATAATAGCAGTACAAACACGCAGTCCAGTATGAAATCAGCAGCTGGTTTGTAGGGGGTTCCCGGCGTGGCTGGCACTTGGCCAGGGGGGCCTCAGACCAAAAAAGGTTGACAACCACTGCTGTAAGCTGTCATTCTGTGACACCTGAGTTGGCGGTGGCTATGGAGGTGTGCAGGTGGGTTTTGCTGCCCGCCGGCTTGATAGGCCATGCTGGCATGGGGGCAGGGCGGAATGTTGGTGCCTCAGTGGGTGGCAGATCCACTGGACTACCAAGGATATATTGTGATTAAGTTTTCTGTTACGATTGAGGCTGGGAGGGGGGCCACTAGTCTACCAGGGAACTATGGGAATGTGAATACATAGATACATAGACAGTGTCGGCACATAAGGGCCTATGGCCCACCTAGTCTGCCCATTTGAGCTTGTAAGTTCAGTTTGTTTTCCTAGAAGTCTATTTCCCCTTACTCCTGACCTCTAGAATTCCTTTATGTCTATCCCATGCATTCTTAAATCCGGTGATTGTTTCAGCCCCCACCACTTCCTCTGGCAGGGTGTTCCACTTGTTCACCACCCGTTCTGTGAAGAAATTCTTTCTCATGTTTCCTCTTAATCGTCCCTCCCTCCAACTTCATCCCATGCCCTCTAGTCCTGAAACATCTTTTTCGCTTAAAATAGTGTTTTCCTGCACCCTGTTCCTCCCTGTAAGATACTTGTATGTCTCTATCATATACCTCTCCCTCCTCTCCTCCAGGGAGTACATGTTCAGTTCCTTCAACCTGTCTTCACAGGACTTGTGATGCAATCCATGCACCATCTTTGTTGCCCTCCTCTGAACCTTCTCTACCCTGTCTATGTCCTTACGTAGGTATGGTCTCCAGAACTATACACTGTACTCCAGGTGGGGCCTCACTAGTGTCTTGTATAGCGGAATTATGACCTCCCTTTTCCTGCTGGTGATGCCCCTGCCTATACATCCCAGCATCCTATTTGCTTTACTGTTGTGGGATAACAGATGGACCAGACCCCAAACTTCAGGTTCAACACACAATCTCTGTGTGATATTTATTCAAAATATAAGAAATAACCTTCTGCAGTGGCATATTTCTTCTTCAGTTTGCGGCAACAGACTATGCATGTCCTTTATCTATACTTAGCCAGCACCTGCTTACACTGATCCCATTCACCAGTTGAGCTGTAGCCATAACCCCAATGCAGGCCTTATTTGCTTGCATAGTGGGGGCTCAAAAAGAAAACAAAGCAAGCTATAAACAAAGAATCTCAATGCAGAACCTCTGAAAGAAGAGTTACCCCAAAGGGCATTGGCAACAAATCAAGTTTCAAAGAAATACATCATCATACATACTTCCATAATGCAATGCATTATGGGACACATGCAAATTACCATGACATTTCTAACTTAAGTTTACAACAATATACATGCATTTTAAATTACACAACTAGTTTAATTTCTATAATAGACACCTAGTACTTTTTACCATTATCAAAACACCAAGTGCCATGGTATTTTCAACATTTACAGGTTTCATAAGCATAAGGTATATACATCTAGGTATCTTATGACACAGTGCTATTACATACTAAATCCAACAACAATAAACACAATCTGTTTTACGTACACTTGGAGGTCACCACAATAACCTCCCTGTATGAGGACCTAAGAGGGAAAAATGGAAATTGAAGAGGACACTGTAGCATAGTCAAGAGAGGGAGAAGGGGTTGCCCATAGGTGGCCAACCTTATGGACTAGAAATAGTAAAGGATAGATTAGGCTAAGAAACAGAAGAACTGTTGCAGCAGATTTAAGAAAAGGTCGGTCCTCAAGAGTGGCAGGAGCTTCCGGTCACAGGGAATAATGTATAATTTACAATCGGGGTGGAAGGGGGCCACTAGACTAGCAGAGGGAGTTGGGGAAGGTTTTGGAGAGGGGTTTATATTTTAGGCAGGGATGGGAGGGGGTGCCACTAGACTGCCAGGGTGTTGTGGAGTGTTCTCTGTTTCACATGGAATTGCAGGGCACCAGGTGCATTCAGCCAGATGCATGCATGGTGCCCCTTTGTGCCGTGCTAATGGGCTCGTAGTGAGCATGCATGGTGCCCCTTTGTGCCATGCTAATGGGCTTATAGTGAGCATGCATGGTGCCCCTTTGTGCCATGCTAATGGGATCGCAATGAGTATGAATGGTGCCCCTTTGTGCCATGCTAATGGGCTTGTAGTGAGCATGCATGGTGCCCCTTTGTGCCATGCTAATGGGCTCGTAGTGAGCATGCACAGTGCCCCTTTGTGCCATGCTAATGGGCTCATAGTGAGCATGCATGGTGCCCCTTTGTGCCATGCTAATGGGATCTCAATGAGTATGAATGGTGCCCCTTTGTGCCATGCTAATGGGCTTGTAGTGAGCATGCACAGTGCCCCTTTGTGCCATGCTAATGAGTTTGTAGTGAGCATGCATGGTGCCCCTTTGTGCCATGCTAATGGGCTCGTAGTGAGCATGCACAGTGCCCCTTTGTGCCATGCTAATGGGCTCATAGTGAACATGCATGGTACCCCTTTGTGCCATGCTAATGGGCTCATAATGAGCATGCATGGTGCCCCTTTGTGCCGTGCTAATGGGCTCGTAGTGAGCATGCACGATGCCCCTTTGTGCCATGCTAATGGGCTCGTAGTGAGCATGCACGATGCCCCTTTGTGCCATGCTAATGGGCTTGTAGTGAGCATGCATGGTGCCCCTTTGTGCCATGCTAATGGGCTTGTAGTGAGCATGCATGGTGCCCCTTTGTGCCATGCTAATGGGCTAGTAGTGAGCATGCACAGTGCCCTTTGTGCCATGCTAATGGAGCATGTGTGAGCATGCACAGTGCCCTTTGTACCATGCTAATGGGCCCGCCATACATGCATGGTGCCCCTTGTGCCATGCTAATGGGCTCGTAATGCGTATGAATGGTGCCCCTTTGTGCCATGCTAACGGGCTCGCAATGAGTATGAATGGTGTCCCTTTGTGCCATGCTAATGGGCTTGTAGTGAGCATGCATGGTCCCCCTTGTGCCATGCTAATGGGCTTGTAGTGAGCATGCACAGTGCCCCTTTGTGCCATGCTAATGGGCTCGTAATGAGCATGCATGGTGCCCCTTTGTGCCATGCTAATGGGCTCATAGTGAGCATGCACGGTTCCCCTTTGTGCCATGCTATTGGGCTTGTAGTGAGCATGCACAGTGCCCCTCTGTGCCCTGCTAATGGGCTTGTAGTGAGCATGCACGGTGCCCCTCTGTGCCCTGCTAATGGGCTTGTAGTGAGCATGCACGGTGCCCCTCTGTGCCCTGCTAATGGGCTCATAGTGAGCATGCACGGTGCCCCTCTGTGCCATGCTAATGGGCTCGTAGTGAGCATGCACAGTGCACCGTTGTGCCATGCATGCCCAATATGCTCATTGTGATTTCCCAGCTGAATACCGCGCTTAGGGTCATGGCACATCCAGGTATGTGCTGTGCACAGCCCAGTGGTGGTATGTGGCACAGTCCCTGGTTGCTCTGTGCAGGATTCAGTGACTGCCTACTATTGCCTGCTCATCCAAGACAGATATTCAGGCAGCGTGTGCGATCAGTACAGATCTTGAATATTGTTTGAGTATACCCTCAGAGCTGGCCGGAGCATCTGTTCTACATGACCCATCATTACACCCGCAAAACCGGCTGGCTCTGAATATGTACCTCTTTGTTTGTAAAACAAACCAGATTACCGTCCCATCCCTGGAATTGATTACCCTTATACGCTACCCAACATACTGCATTTCTGCTGCCCCTAACAGAAGGTGCGAACATACCATAAACCTTATGATTTTCAATTTTATATATTGTTGAATATAAATATTATGTGATTCCTTACATTGTTTTATTTTATTCATATGTATAAATTGCTCAATGTTTCTCCTTTCTCTTTACCCAGGAATATGCCAAATGGGTATCCCTCTTAAATGAGCAATTGCTCTACCAGAATTTCCTTATTCATGTTGCTGGATAAAAATTACTACTACTACTAGTACTACTACTACAAAGATAAATAAAAGTTAAAAAATCCTGTACTACCAAGCCACGGTTCCTTTTTATGTTGTCTTGCATGCACAGCGTAGACAACGTATGGGGGTTGCTTGAAGTGCAAGAGCAGGTTTTGGAGGGGCGGCCGTGTTGTGGCCAGTAGCGCCACTGCTTTTTCGGGCTGGGCTCTGGGGCAAGAATTAGATTGCATGCTGTCTGTGACAGCAGTGCCAAAGCGTGCCACCAGCTTGAAATGATTTAGCTGCTGCAATGAGGGAGCACCCCTTTATTGCAGTGCATGCTTTGCCTTGTGTAATATTTCAATAAACATGGTGGGCGGCCACCCTCCGCCTGCTGCTCACAGTCCCAAGGAAGCTGACTTTGGGAGTGCCCATTCCCTCTGTCAGCATATGTACCCCTTTTCCTGCTGTGGTCTGCCGAGAGACTACTCAGTTCCCCTCAGCATTATGCCTCCGAACAGACAAGCTTGCCGACGGGGGTACCTAATCCCCCTGTCGGCATGTTAACCCTCCCCATTTTCCTGCCACTGCCCCACCCTGATTGTGTACCACACTGGGAGCCCACCCCAGTGTTGCTAATGTGACACCCCCCCAACAAATGTGCCACACTGGGAGCCCACCCCAGTGTGCCCAAAACCTGTAAAAAAAAAAAAAAAAAAAAAAAACTGAAAACAGTCCACAGTGAATTTTTAATTTTTGGTACCTGAAACAAAGAAACTGTCCCTCTCCGTCATGCTTCCCTCCCAGCCTGCACTTGCCCACTGCCACCCTTGCATCCTCACCGCACTCCCCCCCTACCCCATACCTGCTCCTCGAGTGCGGTGCGATGATCTTTGGTGGACCAAGAACACATCTGCACTCTTCAAAGTTGACAGCAAACTGAAGAAATGCTGGTAAGCTGTATAATGGCATAGGGTAAATTTTTTTTTTTTTTTTTTAATTATTTTTATAACTTTGGTGCATATCTCGGCCATTTTTTTGAATTTTGGCACCAGATTCTTAACATGGGGTTCTTGGGACCCCTCCTCATGAATTCAGTCACTCTCATCTTGTTATTTAGTCCTGAAAGGTGCTTTCATGGTTACTGCATGGAATTGCCTTTTGGGATTGATTAACGAAACGACAGTGTGACTGTTCATGAGGTGGGTTCCCAAGAAGCCTATATTGCAAATTTGGTGAAAAAATTCCAAAACATGACAGTGTTACGAGTGTGCATTGTACAGTTTCCACGCATGCTTGTAACTTCAAGAATTTTTAATATTTTTACTCCAGATTTTCAACATAGAAACATAGAAGTTGACAGCAGATAAGGATCGCAAGGCCCATCCAGTCTACACATTTTTTCTACCTTGTGAATGTGCCATAGGGCTGTACTATCTCAGTGGCCTATCTAGTAATACTCATCGTTACTGCTCCCTTATGCCTATCCCATGCCTGTCTGAAGCCCTGCACTGTATTCATATCTACCACTTCATAAGGGAAGGCCATTCCATACATCCACCATCCTTTTTGTGAAACAGAACTCCCTCACATTACCCCTACTCTGTCTAATCCTTCTGTGCTTTCACCTGCCTGCTGTAACTCTCTGTGCTTTCACCTGCCTGCTCTAACTCTCTGTGCTTACACCAACGCTCTGCTGCCAATCCATGCACTTGGTGCTTCGAGGCTGCACTGGGTCCCTCTTCTCTAATTTCTCTCTCTCTTGCCTCCCTGAGCGTTCACTCGTGCATCCCCCCCGCCGCACTGACATGCAAAACTTGGCATGCTAGCTCCCCTCAACTGAATTAGCATTTCTTTTTCACCCTCTATCCCCTGTTTAATTCTTTTGGAGGCGCCAGTCTTCAGCAGACACCCACCCCACGTCTGTGTCCTGATTCCCCCTACCTTTTACACCTCCTCCTCCTCTTTGTCTAATCTATTGCCACTCCCCTGCTGCTTCATTTAACTTCCTAACTCTTGCATTCTTTTCCCCTAGGTCCAGCCCATGTTCAGGGCGTGCCCTTGTGGCCAGGGCTGCGCCAACAGCCAGGTGGACAGCTCGCTCCTCTCCAGCCCGTTCTAGGGGCAGTCTCCCCCGGCAGCTTCCAGGTACATCTCCGGGACGCCTGACTCCTTCAGCTTTGCCTCCGATTGGCTTTCTGCTCCTCTACCTAGCGCTGATTGGACACTCCTGTCCCAGGACAATCCCGATTGGTGCATTCTAAGCCAGCCCTGCTGGCAGACTCTCACCCCGCTGTCTGCTGATTAAACTGTATTAGCCTAGATTCACTCACTGTTCAATATTTGAGCTAGTTTAGACTCCCTCAGTGTAATTTTCCCCCGCCCAACCCCGACCACTATTATATACATCCCCTCCCCAACTCTGCTACTAAACTACTCCCCCCTTGCTGCCTCACTGGTTCCCCTCTCTCTCTTGACCTTACTTGATCGATTTCCCACTCAACTCCACCAAGCCTGGCCTATCATACCGTCAGACTCACAGCCAGTTGTTACCACTGTCCTTCCCACTCTACCTAAATAAAACTTTCTCCTGCAATTAGCTCTTTCCTCCTCACTTATATTCTCTGCTCTTTCTTCTCTAGCCCCTCCATTTACTCCTTCTGCAAATCCTCGCCCATCCAGGCACAGCTTGGCCTAACCCCCCCCATTTCCAAGTATGTACCTCCAACTAGTTTAATGCCACTTGCTTCGCTCATGGCCATACTCTTCATGCTCACCGGCCTGCCCTGTACTGGCCCTATGCTGCCAGCCCTCCACATCCTGGGGCACACCTCCAGTTATGCCTATTGCACCATCACCTCGGTGCTTGACTCAGACCTGCCTCCCACCTGTAAGCCTCATGACACTGTTTGGCACACCAGGCTCTGGTCACAGCGAATACGACTGTGGCACCCCCACCCCGTACTTCCACTCAAACTGGTCCTGCTCACTGACAAAAACCTCAGTAGAATTTGCCTAGGAAACAACACAAAGCTAGTGCTAAACACCTCAAAAATTACTTGTTTAGACTTGCCTTTCTGCTTCTTTTACTTTCAGGAAACATACACCCCAACCCGGATCCACCCCCCCCAAAACCGGGGGATGTGTGCCCAGAAGTCAGGCATGCTAACTATTGCTTCTCTAAATATCCGCAGTCTAATAGCTAATTTCGATAACCTCCAGGCCTGGGTAGCCCTCCATAACTCTGAGGTAGAGACATGGCTCTCCCCTAGGATTCCTGATGCTGACGTCAGCCTTCCTGACTACAGGACCGCTTGTCTAAAAGAGGTGATGGCTGTGCATTCTACCTCAAGGACAGCCTTCAGGGCCTATTACATAGTCTTTCCAGCCTTGGGACCTCTGCTCTGGTCCTTGCCATTAAGGTCCTCCTTGGGGTCCAAAGCAAGACTCTAACACTGCTATTCATCTACATCCTCCCAAAGGACTCATCCTAGGGTCTCCAAGCTGTCATCGACTACCTAAGTAGCCAAACTCAAAGCTCCAAGATTATACTGCTCGATGACTTTAATATTAGCTGGCTTGCCCCTGAGGCAAACCACTTCAAGGATCCTGTCCAGGCTGTCCATTTCACTCAGCTTATTGAAGCCCCCACCCGGACTAACTACTGGACTAGCACTAGCACCCTGATTGACTGGGTGCTCACCAATCATCCAGAGCACACCTCTAATGCCTCTGTCCTCCCAGACAATATAATCAGCGACCACTCCCCTGTTATGTTCAACTGGACCAATAAATTCACCAAACCACCTCTGAGAACAGTCACAGTCACAGACACAGTCCTCAGGCCCAGTCACACTGATGGCCTAAATTTTGATCTCCATAATGCCAACTGGTCAGCCGTGTATGGGGCACCTGACATTGATAGTGTGCTGGAAGACTTCATCCACCAATTCAGTACTATCTGTGATACCCATGCCCCCATAAAATGCAGAAAATCACGAGTGATTACAACTCCTGGATGAGCTCTGACATCCTTGATCTTATGAAATACCGCAATCATCTCTGGTGCACAGCCAGAGCCACTGGGAAGCAGTCTGACACCTTAAAGTACAAACAAACCAGAAATAGCTGCACCAGGGCCATTTGTGTAGCCAAAAAACTCTACAAGGAGACCCTGTCCAAACACTGGAATGATGGCAGTAAATTCTGGGCAAACCTTAAAGAGATTACTGGCAAGGTGCCCAAAACTGCCCCTGACATGATCAGCGTTAATGGCTCCCCTATCCTTGACTCAAAAACCTAGCCGACACCTTCAACCTAGTCTTTACAGATCTCAGTCATGTCCTTCCTTCCAACTTCTTCCACCCAAGCAACCTTGTTGTTGGCCCTCAGTCCTCTGCGCATCCCCTCTTTTGGTTCAAAACCATCTCAATTCAGGATGCTAGGAAATACCTTCAGAAGGTGCTTGGCAAGAGGAGATTCACTGGTGACACCTTTGATCTGAATTTGATCTCTCTCTGCTTGGAAGAAATCCTGGCTCCACTCATCGACATCCTCAACTTGACACTTCAACTTTCTGTATTCCCTCATAAATGGAAAGCTGCGATAGTCACTCCAATACATAAGAGTGGGGACTGAGCCCTTACTGAAAACTATAGACCCATCTCCTTGCTACCACCTCTATTGAAGGCCCATGAATGAATAGTTACGGATCAACTAGTTGAATACCTAGACAAGTACAAACTCCTCTGCCCTGAGCAGCATGGCTTTAGAGCTGGGCACAGCAGCACCACAGCTCTTCTAGAATTCATGGGATACATCCGTAAATCACTTGATCATGGACAACTTACCAGAACAATCTTTATTGACCTAAGGCGTTCAATACTGATAACCATGCCCTCCTAACTGAGCAATTTGCCTCAATGGGCCTGGTTCCCAATGCAGTTTTGTGGTTCTGCAGCTACCTGGACCGTAGATCCCAGTGAGTTAGAATTGGTTCAACCCTCTTGGATGGCAAACCTGTCTGCTCTGGTGTCCCGCAGGGTCTATACTGGGTTCCCTCCTATTCAGCTTATTCTTAAATATTCTCCTTCAAGCCAGCCAGTGCTGCGTCCTACTCTATGCTGACGATGCAGTCATCTTCACACATGGTTCAAATCCTGATGAACAGGAGCATCAACTTCAAAGTGATTTCACCTGTCTTGAGAAGTGGTTCATAGATCATAAGCTAATAATGAACTATAAAAAAACTAAAACCATGCTGTTCTCTGGCCCCCATAACAGGCATCGTAACTACCCATTATAATATGTAATGTTGCTGGGGCATCCCTGGAACTGGTCCAACCTGTACCTTGGGATCACTATTGACAACTTGTTGTCCTACACTGTCCACATTGACAACACTGCCAGTGCAATCAACAAAAGTATTGGGCTGCTTTATTGTCACAGGCACAGCCTGACCCCCAAAGCCCTTAAAATAGCAGTTCACAGCTTTGTGAGTTCCCTCATTGACTATGGCCTGCCTATATGTGGCTCAGTCACTGATACTGCCCTCTGGCGCTTAAAAACTGCCTTAAACAGAGCTTGCTGACTAACCTTAGGGGCACCTAGGCTGACTCATACCTGCTATCTGTATAGCAATGCGCATTGTCTCCATCTCAGTGCTCGACTAAAATTCCAAACCTACCTTCTGGCAAAAAAGATCAGCCTTGGTACCCTCCCACCTGGGGTTAGTCAACTCCTGGTACGTTGTATTAATCCACAGCACACATGTTGCTCTGAGCACCAGTCCTTCACTATGCTGAAATGCCATACTTCCCAAGGTCAGAGGTCTTTTGCACACTGTGCCCTGCCCTGGTTCAGCTCTCTTCAGGAAGATCTTGTGCGGCAGCAGGGCTAGAAATAATTTTTTTGAGATGCCTGTCCGAGGGACAGGTGGAATGTAAATGTTGCCTGTCCGGACAAAGTTTTACCTGTCCACATTTTTGTGAGGTGAATTTTAAACTTAAAACATAAAATGCACTGTAAAGTGGAAAGAGAGAAAACTGTTGCTTTTTGGGGGGTTATTTTTCAAGTTAAAACACTGATTGAGTCTAGTCTATTTCTGAATCAGAACTTGAATCTAATCTGCAGCCATATGGTCTCACATGAGGTCTTCTCTTTTCTTTCAGATTTGAACCATAGTGTTATGGCATCCTGCAGGTCAAATGTAGTAACGCTAGCATCTGACAGCTCTGACACGCATTAGTTCAGATGTAGTCATAGGAGACAGACAGGACCGCCAGTCAGACTTCACTCTGCCCATCAAGCTGAATCTCTCTCAACTACTGCAGTTTGGGTTGGGATCAGTAGAGCTTTGTGACTAAGACCAGAATATCAGGGAATCGCTGTTCATGTGCATCATTATGGAGAATTTTTTGCCAGAAATCCAAATAGTGAAATTTCGGAGACAGCTCATTCAGTGATTTTTTCATAAGTGGTTTAAGCTCTAACCATTGCGCTTCAATCAAGTTTATATTATTATTGTGTTTCTTCAGTAGGTCACTGTAGTGCTCTGTGAGGGTTCTGACTTCCTCATTGCCATAAAGGACTAGTTGGTCACTATCTGGTGGTAACTGTAATGGGTTAAATATACTGAATGACCGTTGGACTTTGTCTGTTTTAAAATTGGAAAATCGTGAGTTAATACTTTCAATTGTTGATGAAAGAAGGCTTGTAACATCACGCAACACTGCCTGTTTGGTTCTATCTATAGAATATCCCCTTTCTAAGTTAAGGAAGATATCAGATCCACGGAACTGAACCTGAGTAGTGGCTGAGCCTGTCAGTCGACTTGTGCTACTGCTAGTGTCACTGTCAGCTGTGTCAGAGTCAGGAAGCAACAGCAATTCATTACAGACTTTGTCAAGTTTATCCTGTGCAGGGTAGTTCTCTACCAGAGCACTGTGCTTTCAACCTTGTTGACTATTGTTTCTGCTGAGCTGTCCTTCTGTAGAGTTAGACTGAAGGCCATCATGACAGAAAGGTATTCAGCCAGAAACTGAGAAAGAGGACAAATCTCACAGTACTTATTGTTTTGAACAACCCACTGGCCTGATCTTTTGTTTGCCCTGGTGTGGAAGCAATGTTGTAAATGTACAACTAAGGCCTTGTAGCTGGACAGAATAACAGACAGAGCCCTTTCTCTGTGTGCAACCCACCGGTCCCTGACACGTTAACTGGTTTGTGAATGGTGTACCTCATATTACTGGCTAACTCTTTGAGACCGGCCCAGTTTTTGGGAGACTTATGGTATATTTTATAGATACCCATTAAGACTTCATCTGTTGTTTTCGTGTACGGAATAGATGTTGCTGATTGCTTTATAGCTAGCTCCAACTTGTGGGCACTGCACTGAACTCAACAAATAAGGCACGCTCTTCAAAATCCTGCCAACACCCCAGTCACTTTACCCAACATGACGAGTGCCCCATCAGATCCAAAAGCAACAATTTTTCTTTCCAGTCTTTACAGTCCAAGGTGAATTCTAAGGCATCACCTATTGAGTTATAAATGCTTTCACCATTTGGAATACAGACTGGCTTGAAGGGAAACAAATTTGTTAACTGGACGGAAATTTTCCATTGTCCTAATATAGACTGCCTCTTCTATTACTGAGGCATCAGTGCTCAGTCCATAGGACAGAGATGAAAGTGTTACTATTAACCAGTTTTGCATCTTTTATCCTTATTGATTCTGAAATAAATGTGTGAACGTTGCTGCCTGTTTGTCACTTCTATAACTGACTCCGACATTTGCACCATTTACATGTTGTAATTCTAAGATGCCAGGAAATCTGTGAATGGGCGTTCGAATTAATCAAATAAAGAGTTGTTCTAAACAAATGTTCCACTTGTGTCGCCTCATTTTTCCATTTGTAGTATTCCTCGTTCTGTTGCTAAGTTGGATGGGTCTGTGTTAGACACAGTATTTTTTCATTGGCTAATTTATGAGGTTTGGAGAGTTCATGAGCTCGTACATTTTCAAGTCTCATGCTCTTACAGCCACCATGAAAGTGTTTGTCTCCCTAAGTATTTTTGCAGTATGAGCAGGTCATGCCCACATCAGGCTCATATAGTAGCCACCTCATTTTTCTTCCAGTCTCCTGGAACCCCTTTCTTTTGCCCGGACTCCCACCACTTTCAACAGTAGTCAGAGTTGCTGGCATATCAGCACTGGCACTACAAGTTGTCACATCTGTGGCCACAATGGTGGGGTGAGTAGTTGTCTACTGAGTCTATCAGTAATGGAGAAGTAGTACACATAGAAGAACCCGAGCTTTCTCCTCCTCTCACGCTTGAAACTGAAGGCTTTCCTGTAATTTTTAAAGCCAAACTTTAACAAAGACATTTTTTCCCTTTGGTTTACTTAGCTAGTACGAATTTAAAGTACAGTAAGCACTCTGAAGACAGTGGACACTACAGTGAAGTGATGATCAGAGATATTAGAAGACGTGAACAGTCTGTTTAGTTTTCTTTCTCTCCCTGTAAAACCCCAGACAAAGGAGTTTAATATTTATATTTTCCTCCCGCTCAGATTTCACAACTAAAACCTGAGGGGTATCCTGCTGTCAACCTGTTTTGTAATTGAATCCCCTCCTCTCCCTTTGACAGTGCCTTCTTGTCACAGTGTCACTCAATTTTACTTTTATTCAGTTAGTCCAGTGGCAGAGCACAACAGCAGGCTGACAGGGGCTAGTTTAAATTAGTACTAGAGTAGTAGTAGTAGTAGTAGTACAGTAAGTCTGTCAGTATCTATCTTCAAGGTTCAAGCTCTGGAGGGCTTTACACAGGCTGAGTGAACAATAAGCTTTAATAGAGCCTTGCCTTCACCTCTCTGCACACTCAAGATATATTTTTTTATTCAGAGTTAGAGATGATGAGACGAGACTTGCAGATCACAAGGTGTCTTTTGGCTTTTAGAGAGTTGTGTACAGGTACAGTGTCTGACTGCTTTGAGACTTACACTAAATAAGCCCCCTTGTTCACCTCCCCTCTCCTCCTCCAAGTACTAGCAGGACTGATTCACACAAACCGAGCCCCCATATGCTAGAGCCCTGAGAAGGGCTGTTGAGAATTTGCAGAAGTCTTTTTTTGCACTTTGAGACAAACTGAATAAGCCCCCTTGTTCACCTCCCCTCTCCTCCTCCAAGTACTAGCAGGACTTCACACAAACCGAGCCCCCAAATGCTAGAGCCCTGAGAAGGGCTGTTGAGAATTTGCAGAAGTTTTTTTTTTGCACTTTGAGGCAAACTGAATAAGCCCCGTTGTTCACCTCCCCTCTCCTCCTCCAAGTACTAGCAGGACTTCACACAAACCGAGCCCCCAAATGCTAGAGCCCTGAGAAGGGCTGTTCAGAATTTGCAGAAGTCTTTTTTTTGCACTTTGAGGCAAACTAAATAAGCCCCCTTGCCTTGTTCACCTCCCCTCTCCTCCTCCAAGTACTAGCAGGACACAAACCGAGCCCCCAAATGCTAGAGCCCTGAGAAGGGCTGTTCAGAATTTGCAGGTGTTTTTTTTTTTCCCACAATCCACTCGCTCGTGCTCTCCTAAATCGCGCTCCTCACCCTATGGCTTCACTACTGAGAGTGAGGAGAGCGAGTCAGCGCCAGTCAGTCTTCCCGCTCGCTGAGAGGTCAGGTGACACTAGGATGTGCAGTCACTTGACCCTCAGTGCCAGCGGGAAGACTGAATGGGTGGGCGGAGCTACGCGTCGGCGTCGACGTCATCTGGGGAAGCCTCCCGTCTGCCGCTGGGTCCTAGTGCCCAGCACAACACTGTCTCCCTCGCTGCTTCTCTCTCCCTCCCTCTCGCTGCTGAAACTGCCTGTCCAGGGGACAGGCGATCTTTTAAAAATGGCTGTCCCAGCTGGAAACCGGCTGTCCGGGACGGGTGGACAGCCGGTTATTTCAGGCTATCTCGGTAGTATGTTGTACTTTCAAAGTCCACCTTAAGCATCACTTGTTAAAGGTAGCCCACTGTGACTGTCACCCATAGCTTCGCCTCCCCCTGACGATGATACTCCTTGGTGCCCCTCTCTTTTTCCTCCTTCCTCGAGCCTTGTCCCCTATTCCCACCCACTCACTCACTCACCTCTCATCCTTCCCCCTGTTCCTTCCTGAGCCTTCCCCTCCACTCCCACCTCTTATTCCTGCCCTCTACTCCTTGCTTCAGTCTGCTCCTCTCTTCTTGCCTCCTCTCCCCTTACCCTCACCAGTTGCCTTCACACCCCTTCCCCCTTTCCCAGTTTAATTCTCACAGTATTACCTGATCACTTGGTACTTGGGGCTCCTCCCCTACCCACCCTGCACTTATCATCTCTCTACTAAACTTGTCACTGCAGACAGCTGACTGGTACTCACCGTCAGGCATCTAATACATGTAAGTCTGTTATTTAACCTCCACTCCCCATATCCTGACTGTCTTGTTGCTTCATTATATAATTCCCTCTTCTTGTCCTCTGTAATGTTGTACTACTCTGTTTTGTATTGTGAACTTGACGTGGCACCTATGCAAAGAGCTCTGAGCTCAAGTGGTGTAATCCAAGAGTGTAATAAATAAATGAATAAATTAATCAACCTCCCTCTAACCTCATACTTTGTCCTCTTGTCCTGCTATTTTTCTTATATTGAAACATGTTAAACTCTTTCACCTTGTTAATGCCCTTGAGATGCTTAAATGTTTTGATCGTATCACCTCTTTCCCTCCTTTGCCCTAGGGTATACATATTGAGCTCCATTAATCTGTCCTTATATGTTTTCTGATGTAGTCCCTGCACCATTTTGGTTGTGCTTCTCTGGACTGCTTCTGTTTTGTTAATGTCCTTGTGAAGGTGTGGCCTCCAATACTGCACACAGTACTTCAGATGGGGCCTATCCAGTGTCTTGTAAAGAGGGATTATTACCTCCCTCTTACAACTTGTGATACCCCTACTAATACACCCCAGCATCCCTCTAGCCGTATCTACTGCTTTAGTGGTCTGCTTGGATGATTTCAGGTCATCTGTGATGATAATGCCCAAGTCTCTTTCTTCCCTTGTGATTGCCAGCAGCTCTGCTCCAAACCTATAGATGGCTTCAGGGTTTCTCTTCCCTGTGTGCATGATCTTGCACTTCTTTGCATTAAACCTCATTTGCCATGCTTCCAACCATTATGCCAGTTTATCCACATTTCTTTTCATTCTGCCCATCCCATCAGGATCATCCACTCTGTTGCAGATCTTGGTGTCATCTGCAAACAGACAAACCTTACCCTTCAGTCCATCTGCAATGTCACTGATGAAGATATTGAAGAGGACTGTCCCCAGGACTATTCTCTGAGGCACCCCACTTGTGACTTGCATCTCTTCTGACTGTATAACATTTACTACCACTCTCTGTTTTCTGCCTATCAACCAGTTTGCCACCTGGTTGACCAGCTTCTGACCGAACCCAAGCCTACACAGCTTATTCATCAATCTTTTATGTGGAACAGTATTGAAAGCTTTGCTGAAGTCAAGTTAAGCAACCTCAACTGCTCCCCCTTGGTCCACCACTCTGGTTACCCAGTCAAAGTAATCTATAAGATTAGTTTGACATGACCTTCCTGTTTTAAACCCATGCTGTCTTGGATCCTGTGCTCCTATGGATTCCGGGTATTGCACTATCCTTTCCTTAAGGAGTACCTCCATAATGTTGCCCACTACTGAGGTAAGACTGACTGGTCTGTAGATCTCTGCCTCCTCCCTGCTACCACTCTTGTAGAGCGAGATCACATGTGCCCTTCCTCAGTCTTCTGAGACCTCTCCTGTGCTCAGAGACTCACTAAACAATTCTGCTAATGGCTCTGCTAGTTCCACCCTTAGCTCCTTTAGTACCCTGGGATGTATGCCATTAGGTCCCATTGCCTTGTCCACCCTGAGCTTAGGAGCTCTTGTAGGACCCTTTCTTTTGTGAAGGGAGAAGTGCACACATCCCTCCCCCTGTGCCCATTGTGTTGAACTGTGGGCCATGCACTACCTTGTCCTCAGTAAATACTGAGCAGAAGTATCTCTTTAGGATAGATGCTTTTCCTTGGTCTTCCTCCTCCTCACACTCCCCCTTATCCCCCTTGATCTTAGCAATACCCCCTCTGCACTTCCTCCTTTCACTAATGTATCTATATAAATTCTTGTCACCTTTTTTTACTGTTCATGCTAGTGTTTCCTTGATTTGGGCCTTTGCTTTCTTTACTGCTTTCCCTGCTTCCCTTAGGGAAGTTTGGTATGCCTTCATATCTTTGTCCTGCTGCATTCCCTTGCATTTCCTGAAGGCCAGCCTTTTGGCTTTGACCTTTTCTGCTGCTGTTTTTGAGAACCAAAGTAGTTTCCTTCTTCTTTTGTGCTTGTTCTTCTCTCTAACACAATGGGATGTTGTTTCAAGTATTATATCCTTAGTGGTTGCCCACTTTGTCTGTACCCCCTCACCTGTACTTCTTCTTGCCAGGGCTAGCTTAACTCTATTGGCCATCTTATCAAAGTCAGCTCCTCTGAAGTCCCATATTTTTGCCTTGGAATGTGGTGATTTAGTTGTAGTGGCCAAATTGAACCATACCATGTGATGGTCACCAGCCTAGGGGTGTAGCCAGAAATTTCCATTTTGTACACACAATCTCCAAAGTTACACCTCCCCCATTAAAACAATGTTCACATCCTCTCCAAATGGTATCCCCCTTCCAAACAAGTCAGATTATTATCAGATGATTCCTTTAATCTCTAGAGAGGTTATACATATATCTGTCTCCTGAGCAACAAGTTTAAACAGAGACACTCCTCAGTGGCCTACACTAACCCAAATACTATAGATTACAGGGTTTTAAATAATTGATTAGCAGTTTTTTTCTTGGGACAATACTAACTGTGCAGAAAGCATTTATATAGGTTTTCTAGAAGTGTCATGTTTGTTAGACACAGTGAGGCAAGTGATATGCATTTTCACAATGTTTTAGAACTTTTATGAGCAAAACGCTAATCAATTTTTAGAGTTATTTAAAACCCTGGATTAGAATGAAAATGGCATATGGTTTGTGATAGGCACTCAACAAAACTTTACACAAATGTGTACAGTAAGTATGCCTGTCTACACCCTTGCACTGGCCCCCAGGTGACTTTCTACCTGGAGATCTGTGATCTGTTCCCCATTAGTCAGTACTAGATCTAGGATAGCCCTATCTCTTGTGGGTGTTCTACCAGTTGTTTGAGATGCTCCCCCTGCAGGGAATTGACTAAGTGTCTAGTTCTGGCAGATGTTCCTGCTGATATTGACCAATGTGTATCTGGCATGTTGAAGTCTCCCATTATCAAAACCTCCCCTTTAGTTGTCATGTTTTGTATATCTTCTAACAGTAATGTGTCTGTGTTCTCCCCTGGGTCTGGAGGCCTGTAAACAACCCGAATTCATATGGCTGTCCCATTTCCTGTTTCCAAGGTGGCCCACAGTTCTTCTGGCTCCACATGTGTATGCTGAATTTCTGTAGCTTTGATATTTTCATTGACATAAAGGGCCACTCCACCCTTTCCCTTTGCACCTCGGTCTCTTCTGAACAGCACATAGCAGGGTACTGAAGTCTCCCAAGTGTGGTTACTGTTGAACCATGTCTCTGACATACTTACTGTACACATATAGCCTCGAGAAAAGGAGGGAGAGGGGGGACATGATAGAAACTTTCAAGTACCTCAAGGGAATCAGCAAAGTCCAAGAGGGTAGCATCTTTCAAAAAAGTGTGCAAGAACAAGGGGGCACAATTTGAAGATAGAAGGGGGCAGCTCAGAGATAATTTAAGGAAGTATTTTTTCACAGAGAGGGTTGTGGATGTATGGAACGGCCTTCCAGAGGAGGTTGTGGAGTCAAAAACAGTGGTGGAATTCAAGCATGCATGGGACAGTCATAAGGCAATTCTAGGGGGTGGGAGTAGGAAGAAGTAGACTGCTGGTTAACTAGGATCTGCAACTCATCCATCAGGTAGGGAAAAGGGCAGACTGGGTGGGCCAAGCGGTCCTTATCTGCTGTCAAATTCTATGTTTCTATGTTTCTATTGATGGCTACTATGTCCAGTTTAGCCTCTGTCATTGTTGCCTGTAGGTCTGGGATCTTGTTTCCCACACTGTGACAATAGAAACACACTGGGTAAGGGGGTTGACACCAGTCCATTTACAGAAGAAAGAGTCTTTAAAGAACTCCTAAAACTCAAGGTGGACAAAGCAATGGGACCTGACGGAATTCACTCCAGAATCCTAAAAGAACTAAGGGAGGACCTAGTGACACCACTGACCACGCTTTTTAACAAATCATGGGAGGATGGGGTGGTACCTGAGGACTGGAGGAGGGCATATGTGATTCCCCTTCACAAAAGTGGGAGCAAGGCAGAAGCAGGAAACTACAGACCTGTAAGTTTAACCTCAGTGGTAGGGAAAATGATGGAATCACTTCTAAAAAGAAAGAATTGTTGAGTACCTAGAGGCCAGCAGGGCACAGGACCAAAAGCAGCATGGATTTACAGCAGGAAGGTCATGTCAGACAAACCAAATTGATTTCTTTGACTGGGTGACCAAAGTAATAGATCAGGGAGGGGCTGTGGATATGGCCTACCTAGACTTTAGCAAGGCATTTGACACAGTCCAGCACAAAAGATTAATAATCAAGTTAGCCAGCCTGGGAGTGGGTTCCAGGGTGGTAGCCTGGGTAGCAAACTGGCTGCACAACAGAACACAGAAGGTAATAGTGAATGGAATACATTCTGAAGAAAGGGGGGTTACTAGTGGAGTACCTCAGGGCTCAGTACTGGGTCCAGTCCTCTTTAACATCTTTATAGGTGTCATTGCAGAGGGTCTGAAGGGAAATGTATGCCTCTTTGCAGATGACACAAAGATCTGTAACAGAGTTGATACATAACGGGGAGGGTAGAAAGGATGAGAAGGGACTTGGCAAGGTAGGAAGAATGGTCAGACATATGGCAACTTAGACTTAGTGCAAAGAAGTGCAAAGTAATGCACCTGGGAAACAAAAACCCAGGAGAAGAGTACACAATATCAGGGGAGGTACTAACAACAAAAATGGAAAGGGACTTGGGGGTAGTCATATCAGATAACCTAAATGTGGGTAAGCAATATGAGAAGTCAGTAAGGAGAGCCAGGGGGATACTGGGATGCATAGGAAGGGGCATCACAAGTAGAAAAAGGGAAGTGGTAATCCCTCTGTACAGACAGTTGGTGAGACCCCATCTGGAATACTGTGTGCAGTTTTGGAGACCCCATCTACACAAGGACATAGACAGGATGGAAGCAGTCCAGAGGAGGGCAACTAAAATGGTGCAGGGTCTGCATCAGAAACCATATGAAGAGGGACTGAGATAGCTTAATATGTGTACCCTTGATGAAAGGAGAGATGAGGGGACATGATAGAAATGTTCAAGTGCCTCAAGGGAATCAACAAAGTCCAGGAGGGTAGCATCTTTCAGAAAAAGAGATGTGTAAGAACAAGGGGGCGCAATTTAAAGATGGGGGGGTGGCTCAGGGGTAATGTGAGGAATTTTATTTTCACAGAGAGAATGAAGGATGCATGGAACCGCCTTCCTTGGGAGGTTGTTGGATCTAAAACAGTGGGGGAATTCAAACATGCATGGGACTGACATAAGGCAATTATAGTGGGGGGTTGCAGGAAGTAGGCTGTTGGTTAACTAGAATCTGCAGCTTATCCAATAGGTAGGGAAATGGGCAGACTGGGTGGGCCAAATGGTCCTTATCTGCTGTCAAAGTCTATGTTTCTGTGTTTCTATGTTTCTTACTGTGAGCATTTGTGTACATAATTTTCCATTGGCCAGATTTCGGTGTGTTAGTTGTTGGACGAGGTCCGGCTTGTCCCCTGTGTGTCATATGGGGAGCCAGACCTTTTTTCTTACCTGGTGGTGTAAATGAACTACAAACATGCTGAACTCCTGTTCAATCACTAGTTGAGGGGGAAGTGGTGTTCTTCCCATTCTATGTAACGGGTGCTGCACCCTTCTCCCAATTTGCTATTTTAGACTCCCTTCTTAGTCAGATGCAGTCTATTGAATTTAAAGAACTTTCACTCCCCAAACTGTTGCCAGTTACCTACAAATTTGTGTCCTTTTTCCTGGCACCAGCCCTTGAGCCACATGTTTAGTTTCCCTATATCCTTTTCTCTGACCTTCCATCCATCTGCCCCCACTCCTAGACTGGCAGGATCTCAGTGAAGGAGATGCCGGACGAAATGGATGACAGTTTGTCATACGTAGAAACATAAAATTTGAAGGCAGATAAGGACTGCTTGGCCCACCCAGTCTGCCCATTTCCCTACCTAATGAATAAGCTGCAGATCCTAGTTAACTAGCAGCCTACTTCTTCCTACCTCCACGCCCTAGAATTGCCTTATGACTGTCCCATGCATTCTTGAATTCCACCACTGTTTTTGACTGCACAGCCTCCTCCAGAAGGCTGTTCCATGCATCCACAACCCTCTCTGTGAGAAAATACTTCCTTACATTACCTCTGAGCCACCCCCCATCTTTAGATTGTGCCCCTTGTTCTTGCACACCTCTTTTCTGAAAGATGCTACCCTCTTGGACTTTGTTGATTCCCTTGAGGTACTTGAAAGTTTCTATCATGTTCCCCTTCTCCCTCCTTTCCTCCAGGCTATACATATTAAGCTCCTTAAGTCTCTCTACATGTGTCTTCCGGTGCAGACACTGCACCATTTTAGTTGTCCTCCTCTGGACAGCTTCCATCCTGTCTATGTCTTTGCGGAGATTGGATCTCTAGAACTGCACGCAGTACTCCAGATGGGGTCTCACCAGCTGTCTGTACAGAGGGATAACAACTTCCTGTTTTCTACTGGTGATGCCACTCCCTGTGCATCCCAGTATCGCTCCAGCCCTCCTTATTGCCCTCTCACATTGCTTGCCCACCTTTAGGTCATCTGATATGGCTACCCCCAGGTCCCTTTCCGTTGTTGTTGTTGTTGTTGTTGTTGTTGTTAGTATCTCACCCCCCATTGTGTACTCTTCCCCTGGGTTTTTGTTTCCCAAGTGCATTACCTTGCACTTCTTAGTATTGACTCTAAGCTGCCATACATTTGACCATTCCTCTAAACTTGCCAAGTCCCTTCTCATCCTTTCCACCCCACCTTGTGCATCACCTCTGTTGCAGATCTTTGTGTCATCTGCAAAGAGACATACTTTTCCTTCCAGTCCCTCTGCAATGTCACTTATAAAGACATTGAAGAGGACCAGTCCTAATACTGAACCCTGCGGTACCCCACCAGTAAGCCCTCTTTCTTCAGAGTGGACTCCATTTACTATTACCCTCTGTATCTTATTCTCCAGCCAATTCTTTACCATGGCTATCATCTTGGGACCCACACCCAGGCTGGCTAACTTGTATATTAATCTTTTGTGTGGGACTGTGTCAAATGCCTTGCTAAAGTCTAGGTAGGCCACGTCCACAGCCCTTCCCTGATCTACTACTTTGGTCACCCAGTCAAAGAAATCTATTAGAGTCATCTGGCATGACATTCTTGCTGTGAATCCATGCTGCCTTGGGTCCTGTGCCCCTCTGGCCTCTAGGTACTCGACATTTTTTCTTGACAAGTGATTCCATAATTTTCCCTATCACTGAGGTTAAACTAACAGGTCTGTAGTTTCCTGCTTCTGCCCTGCTCCCACTTTTATGAAGTGGAATCACATCTGCATTCCTCCAGTCCTTAGGTACCACCCCATCCTCCCATGATTTGTTAAAGAGGGTAGTCAGTGGTGTCACTAGTTCTACCCTTAGTTCTTTTAGAATTCTGGGATGAATCTCATCAGGCCCCATTGCTTTGTCCGCCTTCAGTTTTAAGAGTTCTTTCAGAACCCTTTCTTCTGTAAATGGGCTGGTATCAACTTCTGTATCCAGAGTGTTTCTATTGTTTGGTTTAGGTACTTCCCCCTCTTCCTTTGTAAATACTGAGCAAAAATATTTGTTTAGTATCTCTGCCTTTTCATAGTCACCCTCTGCCCACCCTCCTCCCCTTTATTAAGCCTCACTATCCCTCCCTTGGTCTTCCTTCGCTCCCTGATGTACCTATAAAAGGTTTTAACCCACTTCTTAACTGAGTTGGCTATCTTTTCCTTGGTTTGGGCCTTTGCTGTTCTGACTGCCTTCCCAGCTTCCTTTTGCTTTAACTGATACAATTCTCTGTCCTGCTCCTTCTGTGATTCCTTGTACTTCCTGAATGCTTTCTTTTTCTTTTGAACCTTCACTGCCACCTCCTATGAGAACCATAGTGGTTTCTTACATCATTTTGTTTTGTTTATTTGCTTCACACAAAGGCTTGTTACCTCTGTGATGGCAGTTTTGATTATTCCCCATTGTTCTTCCACCCCTCCTTCCTGTCCATTTGCTAGTGCATTCCTTAGGCACTCATCCATTTTGGCAAAGTCAGCCCTCCTAAAGTTCAGTACTTTTGCCTTTGTATGGCTTGACTCTACTGCTGTGTTTATTGTGAACCATACTGTTTGATGGTGACTAGTTCCCAGATGGCTACCCACTTCTACATCTGTGATCCTCTCTCCGTCTCAATTGAGAGAACCAGGTCTAAGATTACTCCCTCTCGAGTGGGTTCCAATACTAGTTGTCTAAGGCATGCCCCCGTAGGGCATCTAGAATAACCCCACTCTTAGAAGTGGCTGCTGCAACTGCACTCCGGTTAACATCTGGCATATTCAGATCACCCATCAGCAATATCTCCCCTTTTTCTGCCATTCTAAGTATACTTTCTATCATGTCCTTGGTCCATTTCCTCCCCCTGAGAGGAAGGTCTGTATACAACCCCTGTGCGGATTGTGGTGCCATTGCCTGTCTCCAAATTGACCCACAGTGCTTCTTCTCCTTCCTGTTTACCCTTTTGTTCTGTTGCTTTGATTCCTTCCCTTATGTAGAGAGCCACTCCTCCTCCTTTTTTACCCTTCCTCTCCCTCCTGTAGATAGTGTATCCTGGTATGTTTACGTCCCAGTCATGGTTCTGTGTGTACCATGTTTCTGTGACTGCCATAATATCCAGATGTTCCAACTCCATCAAGGCCACTAATTCTGGAAGCTTGTTACCTACACTACAGCATTGACACTCATTGCTATCCATTGTTTGATGGCTTTACCTTTTGTAGCAGCATCCCCCACTGACCTTTCTACCTTGGTCTTTTCCTCATTTAGTACCCTGTTTTGTAGGGGGAGGCTGGGAATTTCCTGCTGCTTATCAGTGCCTCCCCCCTTGACTAGTTTAAAAGCTTGCCAATAAAGCATTTAACCGATTGCCCAAAAGACTTGTTCCCTTCCTGGACAGATGCAGATCATCCTGCCAGTATAGGCTGTTGTCCCTCCAGGTGGAATCCCAATCCCCAGTGAAGCCAAACCCCTGTGCTCCACACCATTTTTTCAACCATTGATTAAATCACATGGTGCAAAGTACCCTCGCCTCACCCATTCCATAGACAGGCAGCACCTCTGAGAAGGATACTATGTGTGCTACTTGTCTTAGGCCCCTCCCCAACTCTACAAAGTCCTCCTGCACTGCTCTAATCTCATGATGAGTCAAGTCATTTGTCCCTACGTGGACAATGATGTCCAGCTCAGACTCCCGTGCAGCTGTTCTCGTAATCCTGAGGATGTGCTTCCTGTCCCTCCAAGCCATGGCACCAATCAGGCACCTTACTTCAGTTTTCCCTGCTCCCCCCGGTTCTTTCCCCCTAATAATTGAGTCCCCCACCAGGAGCTGCTTCCTTTCCCTGTGATGTCCTCTGCCTCCTTCATGTGGGCCTCCCTTGTGACACTTGTCCGCAACCTCCTTAGTCTCCTCTGCGGGTGCATCCATAGGGGAACTATGCTGCCCCAGAATGGTGTATGGATTGTGGAGTGGAACAACTGAGTGGGTGTGCCTCTGTTCCACCACCCTCACTCTCCCTGAGCCCACTGTGGTCCAACTGCTGTGCTTTCTTTGCAACCTCTGAGGTAGTGGTGGTGACTTTGGTGCTTCCTGGATGGGGGAGGTTCCCTTACTACTGTCCACTGTGGCCTAGGGGGAAGGTTCTCTTACTGCTGTCCAGTGTGGCATGGGAGAAGGTTCTCTTATTACTGTCCAGTGTGACCTGAAGATGGGCAACTTCCTCCCTCAGGGTAGAGAGTTGTCTGCAAATAGGGCAGCATCTCATTCTCCAGAAAGACTCCCGGAAGACTGCTGCCCCATAGCCATTACGTTGCACTACCCCCCATATGTCTGTCTACCTTCTTGTTTATCCTGTTTAATTTCTTTTGTGTGTGTGTGTGTGTGTGTGTGTGATTGGTTTGTTATATAGAAATATATATATATCATACAATGTGTATGCCTATATTGTCAGTGCAGTGTGCTAGAAAGGATATGACAGTGATATGCACCTTGGCCTCCTGAGGAAATGGTGTCAGAACCCCAGATATAAAATAAATATTTCCAGGGGTGGGTGGGGTGAGTTTTGGGCCTAAACTGTGTTCTTACAAAACAATCAGCTAAAAGCTCTGACCCACTGCTGCAATGAATGCCTTCCTGTCAGCAAGATGCCCTACACGATAATTTAACAGAGAAAATACCCTGCTAATCAAACAGAGAAAAATCCAAACATCCAAGTCAGACACAGGTAAACCTCCCCAGCCCCAAAAAAGCCTGGTGATTTGTGCTCTGAAAGCAATCAGCCCCAAAACAAGTCAGCTGTGCACAAGGACAGACACAGTAAACAGTATTTCAGTCCCTCTGGGTTTAAACTCTTCCTGCACTTAAAATAATAACAATTGTAACAAAAGTAAAGCAAGGTCCACCTCTCTCTATCGATTTGAAAGACTGTCTTGCCTGATAATTCTAAGTTCCTTATTTCACCTTTCAGTTAGAAGTAGCCTCCACTTGAAGAATATTAGCTTTTCTGATGAATCAGCCTGGTCAGGTGTTCCTTGGTCTCCACAACTGACCAGCTGGCTAGATCGTTAATCACAATGTGAACCAGGACGTCAGTGTTTTCTCCTGCTTCCTGCAGAACTTTAGCAATGCAGTCAGTGTCTCTCCATGCTGATGTACCTGGGAGCATCTGACCATTACCCCCAGCTGGAGGTAGGCATCAACTCTTTGACTTATGGAGTCTCCTGTGATCAGAAGTGTTTTGAATTTCCTCTTTGCTTTTTTGGTTTTGGTTCCTGTTTTGGGTGAGTTTTGTTGTGCAAGAAAGCTGTGTTGCAGTGTGTTCTCTGCTCCTTTGATTTCAGCGATAGAGGCAGACACCTATTTATAGTTTTTATGTGGTTTGTGGAGGTGATACGTTGGAGAGCAACATATGATAGGGCACCCAATTTGCCCTTCCTAACCACCTGCCAACCTCCTGGACCAACTACACTCTGCGGTCAAGATGCTTCTCTTGTATATTGGGGAAATGGCGGGTGGTTCTTATAATATATTTGTTCCTGAATATGCAATTTGAGGCTCACAATCTCTGCCCATGCTACCTGGAGCTGAACCCTTAGATCTCCAGTGGTCCAGCATTTAGGACAGTGTCCTAAATCCTGTATAACTGCTTTTTTTAAATGTGTCCTGCAGTACCTGCAGTTAGTAATATCTATTCCAGATGAGTTGCTGGGTTTATAACCTGGTCAGAGTAATTCAAAGATGGAAAATGAAAGCAAAAGTTTGATTTTGTGTTTTGTTTGTTTTTGTATAACTTGTTATAACAAGTTAAATTACTTGTGCCCCCGTAAATTAGGTAACTGTGCGGTTACCCCTCTGATCCTCCCCTTTCTGCTTTGCTACAGGAAATGTCACAACTGTGCTACCCTATACAAGAGTGTAGCGTGGGGGTTGGGGTGGGGGTGACTGGGCCTTCCCTGCTGAAAAAGGAGAACCATGGACGAAAGAAACAAGGAGGTAAGAGCAGAAACAATCAGCCAGCAACAAATGCAGTAGCCCAGAAAGATTAGCCTAATGATAGCTAAAACTGTGAAACTTATAAAGCACCACCAATAATAATTTTACAGAAGATATACCCTGTAAAAAACACTGCTGCAGCGAAAAATAAATTAGTAACAGAAGCTATACCTTGCAAAAGACAATTTGAATTAGATTACAGCAGTAATCTGTAAGCACAGACCTGCAGGCACACCCTGTAATAATGCAGCAGAAAGAATACCCACCAACAACAATTTGAGTCAGAGAAAAATAAAGCAGTAAAATGTGTTAGCAACAAACAGTAACAACCCACATGAGTACAAAAGAAAATAATAACACACAGTAAATCTGCCTAGCCAAAAGAGGCCTTAATCTTTTCCCTTGCTCTGTCCTTACAAGCAACCTAGACGAAATGAGCTCAGGTGAAGCTGGGTGCCTTTGTCAGCAAACCTAGTTTTCCACATTGCCATTTTTCACACCTCCTTATGAACAGTACAGCTGTCATTTTCCACATCCTGCCTGAAATGTGTTTTTGCACATCCGGGGCACAGTGGCACAGTTGCTGTAGGAAAACAGTGTTCAAGACAGAGTAAGAAAATCACAGTAACACAATGTGCAGAGGTCCCAAAATGCGTGTGTTGAAAATGTGGTGACAAAAATTCCCAAAAATGACTGTGTTACGAGCGTGTGTTGCACAGTTTCCATACACACTTGTAACTTCGAGAATTTTTAATACTTCTACTCCAGATTTTCAACATTGACATTTTTTCACACCTCCTTACGAACAGTACAGCTGTCATTTTCCACATACTGCCCAAAATGTGTTTTCGTACATCCATTGCCAAGTTTCACAGTCGGTGTAGGAAAACAATGTTCAGGACACAGTAAGAAAATCACAGTAACACTGTTCATGGCCAGCCCTGTGGTGCTGAACGCCACACCTCGTGCATGCTGGTGACCCAGGTTTGGAAGCGAGCTCATGGAGCTGGGGGTCGGCAGGGGTGGGATAGGATTGTGTGGCCACTGGATTGCTCTCCTATCCCGGGGGGGGTGGAAGTTGGGGAGTTCGGCACTCCTGCGAACCCTGGTGGAGACTAGGGGATACTGCAGATGCACCAAGCTGCACGTAAATAGCATGTCTGACGCTGGCAGGGTAGCTGTGTGCCATTGTGTCATGGAGTGAACATGCAGGGATGGGGGAGGGCACAACAGAACAGAGCAAAACCCCGGTTCCAAGGGGTAGGCGACGGCACCGATCTCCATGCCCACGACCAGGTCCGATGCGGCCACCTTCCATATCTCCTCCGTCCAGGGCCCATGCCTCAAAGCTGGAGTCTACAAAGTTAAGAGTGCCCAAGGTAGGAGCAGTGGCTGCTGTACACCAGGGTCTGCCAGGGCACGTGCCCTGGTTAAAAAAAAACAAATGCTGTGCCCCAGTTGGTGCCCCATATGGTGCAGAGATTCCCCCATAGTAACAATATATAAGTGCCCTGGCTACCAACTGTTGTGCCCTGGTAACCATTTGTGGCTAGAGCCGCTGCTGGGTAGATTTGTGGTAGGACGGTGGAGGAGAGATGTCAGGTCGGGGGGGGACTTCAAGCAGGACAGGACAAGATCGGATTCCTGAGAGAGGCTTCTGGAACCACGGCCGGAGGGAAAAAGAATAAATAAAAAAAAAAAACACTGTTCACGAGCAGAGGTCCAAAAATGCCTATGTTGAAAATTTGGTGAAGAAATTCCATAAAATGACCGTGTTACAAGCGAGTGTTGTGCAGTGTCCACACAGTCGTAAGTTCATGAATGTTTAATATTTTCTCTCCAGATATTCAGCATTGCCATTTTTGCACACTTTCTTAAGAAATGTACAGCTGTCATTTTTCACATCCTGCTCAAAATGTGGTTTTGCACATCTGGCACACAATGACCGGTCTCTTTGGGAAATCAACATTCTGGACAGATTAAGAAAATCATACCACCACTGTTAATGAGCAGAGGTCCCAAAATGCCTATGTTAAAAATTTGATGAAAGAATTCCAAAAAAAGACTGTTACAAATATGTTTTGTGCAGTTTTCATGCACCTTCGAGAATTTTTTATATTTTCACTCCAGATTTTCAACATTGCCATCTCTTCACACCTCCTTATGAATGGTGCAGCTGACATTTTTATGTGGTGCAGAATGGCGCAGTCACTGTGGGAAATCAACGTTCGGGACACATTAACAAAATCACAGCAACACTGTTCATGAGTAGAGGTCCCACGTGCTTTCATGAGGTGGGGTCACAAAAAAGCCATGTTGAAAATTTGGAGTGCAGATACAAACAAATGCCCAGGGTGTTAGGGTTTCTAACCATAACAGCCCACCTTACACAGACTAACAGGTGCCAGGGTGTACCTTTGGATTGTCGGCTGTAATGCCTACAGCCACTGACGGGCATCCAGGTGTGCCTTGGACTCTTCAGCCCCAACGTTCACCCCATTCTGCTATATTGTACCCATCTCAACATACTTCCTTATGAAATGGGAAGAACGTAAGGCCCGCGACCCCAAGGCACAATGCAACACTTCTCAGAGTCTGCAGGATAGGGTGAGGTGAAATGGCATGAGCATTATGACCAGTGATCCAAAGGCACACCCTAATGTCTGTCACTTTCTGCAGGGTGGGGTTGGGTTGTCCAGTTCTATACTTCACTGTCATTCTTGTTATGCATCTCTGTAACTCCTGCATTACCAGTGCTAACACCAGCAAGACAACATTCAGCATTCACAAATGCTTGTTTATATAAATACAAAAAAATAAAATCAAGAGCTTTTATCTTGCCTGGTAGCTCACCCCTGAGATTCCGTGAAATAGAGATTAGATTCATCCTTGGTGAATGGGTTCTGATTCATCCTGATGCTTAACATTGCCTGTTCCCTTCTTGTATAATAGTTGCAGAGTTGTCAATGTGTGCACTGACATCAAGAGCAATTAAACTCTCCTCCTGTCCTTTCAGGTACCAGAAACCTTTGAAGATGTTGCTGTCGATTTTTCTGAAGAGGAGTGGAAGATGTTAAGCGAACAAGAGAAGGAGCTTCACAGTGAAGTGATGGTGCAGAATTATGAAACTATGGTTTCAGTAGGTAAGAATACACACAATCTCTGAGCTGGAATCTTTATGAGAGGAGAATGGTCTGACTTCAGGTCTCGTAGCATGTTGACAGTAGGGAGATGGGATAAATTAGGGACTGGCTTAGGGTTCCGCTATAACATTCTTGTAACTTTTTGAAACCTGCAGCAGTATGTATAAGTTTGTTCCGCTTACCTCACCTTTTTGTGATGCACTAATTGTTAGAGAAGCGAAGAACATCACAGGAAACAGAAACATCAAATCTGACAGCAGGAGGTCGATTGGTCTATCCAGTATGCATTTTTCACTACTTAACCTATAATGTCGAGCTCCCCTAAGGATTCCTTTTCCTCTTTTTCTCGCTTTATCCCCAACCCCTGTTGCTTCCAACTAAACACTTGTGGGTATCCCATCAATGCTTGGACCCTGCCACTGAGTGTGCACAGACCACCTCAATGGGCATCAGTCTATTCCACCTGTCCTCCACCATCTCCATAAAAACAGTGTTTCCTAACTTCCTTCTTAAATGCGCCCTCTACCGGCTTCTTCATGTTACCTCCTGTATTTGTGTTTACACGGATGGTGAGCAATGCACTGCTAACCACTTTGATTATGTAACCCAGGTGCCATGTACCAGCTTCTTCACATTACCTCCAGTGTTTGTGTTTACACTGAAGGTGAACAACGCACTGCTGTCCACCTTGGTTATGTAACTCGGGCACCGTGTACCAGGATCTTCACATTACCTCCAGTGTTTGTGTTTACACTGAAGGTGAGCAATTCACTGCTATCCACTTTGGTTATGTAACCCAGGCACCATGTCCCAGCTTCTTCACATTACCGCCAGTGTTTGTGTTTACACTGAAGGTGAGCAATGCACTGCCACCCACTTTGGTTATTTAACCCAAGTACCATGTACCAGCTTCTTCACATTACCTCCAGTGTTTGTGTTTACACTGAATGGGAGCAATGCACTGCTAACCACTTTGGTTATGTAACCCAGGCACCATGTCCCAGCTTCTTCACATTACCTCCAGTGTTTGTGTTTACACTGAAGGTGAGCAATGCACTGCTATCCACTTTGGTTATGTAACCCGGGCACCATGTCCCAGCTTCTTCACATTGCCTCCAGTGTTTGTGTTTACACTGAATGTGAGCAATGCACTGCTATCCACTTTGGTTATGTAACCCAGGCACCATTTACCAACTTCTTCACGTTTCCTCCAGTGTTTGTGTTTACAGTGAAGATGAACAGTGCACTGCTACCCACTTTGGTTATGTAACCCGGGCACCATGTACCAGCTTCTTCATATTACCTCCTATGTTTGTGTTTACACTGAATATGAGCAGTGCACTGCAGTCTGCTTTGGTTATGTAACCTGAGCACCATGTACCAGCATCTTCACATTACTGCCAGTGTTTGTGTTTATGCTGAATGTGAGCAATGCACTGCTAACCACTTTGGTTATGTAACCCAGGCACCATGTACCAGCTGCTTCATGTTTCCTCCAGTGTTTGTGTTTACATTGAAGGTGAGTAATGCACTGCTTACTACTTTGGTTATGTAACCCGGGCACCATGTACCAGCTTCTTCACATTACCTCCAGTGTTTGTGTTTACACTGAAGGGGAGCAGTGCACTGCTATCCACTTTGGTTATGTAACCCGGGCACCATGTACCAGCTTCTTCGTATTACCTCCTGTGTTTGTGTTTACACTGAATGTGAGCAGTGCACTGCAATCTGCTTTGGTTATGTAACCCAGGCACCATGTAGCAGCTTCTTCACATTACCTCCAGTGTTTGTGTTTACACTTAAGGTGAGTAATGCACTGCTATCCACTTTGGTTATGTAACCCTGGCACCATGTACCAGCTTCTTCGTATTACCTCCAGTGTTTGTGTTTACACTGAATGTGAGCAATGCACTGCTAACCACTTTGGTTATGTAACCCGGTCACCATGTACCAGCTTCTTCACGTTACCTCCAGTGTTTATGTTTACATTGAAGGTGAGTAATGCACTGCTGTCTACTTTGGTTATGTAACCCTGGCACCATGTACCAGCTTCTTCAAATTACCTCCAGTGTTTGTGTTTACACTGAAAGTGAGCAATGCACTGCTGTCCAATTTGGTTATGTAACCCGGGCACCATGTGCCAGCTTCTTCACATTACCTCCAGTGTTTGTGTTTACACTGAAGGTGAGTAATGCACTGATATCCACTTTGGTTATGTAACCCGGGCACCATGTACCAGCTTCTTCACATTGCTTCTAGTGTTTGTGTTTACACTGAAGGTGAGCAGTGCACTGCTACCCACTTTGGTTATGTAACCCGGGCACCATGTACCAGCTTCTTCACATGACCTCCTGTGTTTGTGTTTACACTGAAGGTGAGCAGTGCACTGCTATCCACTTTAGTTATGTAACCCAGGCACCATGTACCAGCTTCTTCACATTACCTCCAGTGTTTGAGTTTACACTGAAGGGGAGCAGTGCACTGCTATCCACTTTGGTTATGTAACCCTGGCACCATGTAGCAGCTTCTTCACAGTACCTCCAGTGTTTGTGTTTACACTGAATGTGAGCAATGCACTGCTATCCACTTTGGTTATGTAACCCAGGCACCATGTAGCAGCTTCTTCACATTACCTCCAGTGTTTGTGTTTACACTGAATGTGAGCAATGCACTGCTATCCACTTTGGTTATGTAACCCTGGCACCATGTACCAGCTTCTTCACATTACCTCCAGTGTTTGTGTTTACACTGAAGGTGAGCAATGCACTGCTATCCACTTTGGTTATGTAACCCAAGTACCATGTACCAGCTTCTTCACATTACCTCCAGTGTTTGTGTTTACACTGAATGTGAGTAATGCACTGCTAACCACTTTGGTTATGTAACCCAGGCACCATGTCCCAGCTTCTTCACATTACCTCCAGTGTTTGTGTTTACACTGAAGGTGAGCAATGCACTGCTATCCACTTTGGTTATGTAACCCGGGCACCGTGTCCCAGCTTCTTCACATTGCCTCCAGTGTTTGTGTTTACACTGAATGTGAGCAATGCACTGCTATCCACTTTGGTTATGCAACCCAGGCATCATTTACCAGCTTCTTCACGTTTCCTCCAGTGTTTGTGTTTACACTGAAGGGGAGCAGTGCACTGCTATCCACTTTGGTTATGTAAACCGGGCCCCATGTACCAGTGTCTTCACATTACTTCCAGTGTTTGTGTTTACAGTGAAGATGAACAGTGCACTGCTACCCACTTTGGTTATGTAACCCGGGCACCATGTACCAGCTTCTTCATATTACCTCCTATGTTTGTGTTTACACTGAATATGAGCAGTGCACTGCAGTCTGCTTTGGTTATGTAACCTGAGCACCATGTACCAGCATCTTCACATTACTGCCAGTGTTTGTGTTTACACTGAATGTGAGCAATGCACTGCTAACCACTTTGGTTATGTAACCCAGGCACCATGTACCAGCTTCTTCACGTTTCCTCCAGTGTTTGTGTTTTCATTGAAGGTGAGTAATGCACTGCTTACTACTTTGGTTATGTTACCCGGGCACCATGTACCAGCTTCTTCACATTACCTCCAGTGTTTGCGTTTACACTGAAGGGGAGCAGTGCACTGCTATCCACTTTGGTTATGTAATCCTGGCACCATGTAACAGCTTCTTCATATTACCTCCTGTGTTTGTGTTTACACTGAATGTGAGCAGTGCACTGCAATCTGCTTTGGTTATGTAACCCAGGCACCATGTAGCAGCTTCTTCACATTACCTCCAGTGTTTGTGTTTACACTTAAGGTGAGTAATGCACTGCTATCCACTTTGGTTATATAACCCAGGCACCATGTAGCAGTTTCTTCTCATTACCTCCAGTGTTTGTGTTTACACGGATGGTGAGCAATGTACTGCTATCCACTTTGGTTATGTAACCCGGGCACCATGTGCCAGCTTCTTCACATTACCTCCAGAGTTTGTGTCTACACTGAAGGGGAGCAGTGCACTGCTATCCACTTTGGTTATGTAACCCTGGCACCATGTACCAGCTTCTTCGTATTACCTCCTGTGTTTGTGTTTACACTGAATGTGAGCAGTGCACTGCAATCTGCTTTGGTTATGTAACCCAGGCACCATGTAGCAGCTTCTTCACATTACCTCCAGTGTTTGTGTTTACACTTAAGGTGAGTAATGCAGTGCTATCCACTTTGGTTATGTAACCCTGGCACCATGTACCAGCTTCGTCATATTACCTCCAGTGTTTGTTTTTACACTGAATGTGAGCAATGCACTGCTAACCACTTTGGCTATGTAACCCGGTCACCATGTACCAGCTTCTTCACGTTACCTCCAGTGTTTGTGTTTACATTGAAGGTGAGTAATGCACTGCTATCTACTTTGGTTATGTAACCCTGGCACCATGTACCAGCTTCTTCAAATTACCTCCAGTGTTTGTGTTTACACTGAAAGTGAGCAATGCACTGCTGTCCAATTTGGTTATGTAACCCGGGCACCATGTGCCAGCTTCTTCACATTACCTCCAGTGTTTGTGTTTACACTGAAGGTGAGTAATGCACTGCTATCCACTTTGGTTATGTAACCCGGGCACCATGTACCAGCTTCTTCACATTGCTTCTAGTGTTTGTGTTTACACTGAAGGTGAGCAGTGCACTGCTACCCACTTTGGTTATGTAACCCGGGCACCATGTACCAGCTTCTTCACATGACCTCCTGTGTTTGTGTTTACACTGAAGGTGAGCAGTGCACTGCTATCCACTTTAGTTATGTAACCCAGGCACCATGTACCAGCTTCTTCACATTACCTCCAGTGTTTGAGTTTACACTGAAGGGGAGCAGTGCACTGCTATCCACTTTGGTTATGTAACCCTGGCACCATGTAGCAGCTTCTTCACAGTACCTCCAGTGTTTGTGTTTACACTGAATGTTAGCAATGCACTGCTATCCACTTTGGTTATGTAACCCAGGCACCATGTAGCAGCTTCTTCACATTACCTCCAGTGTTTGTGTTTACACTGAATGTGAGCAATGCACTGCTATCCACTTTGGTTATGTAACCCTGGCACCATGTACCAGCTTCTTCACATTACCTCCAGTGTTTGTGTTTACACTGAAGGTGAGCAATGCACTGCTATCCACTTTGGTTATGTAACCCAAGTACCATGTACCAGCTTCTTCACATTACCTCCAGTGTTTGTGTTTACACTGAATGTGAGTAATGCACTGCTAACCACTTTGGTTATGTAACCCAGGCACCATGTCCCAGCTTCTTCACATTACCTCCAGTGTTTGTGTTTACACTGAAGATGAGCAATGCACTGCTATCCACTTTGGTTATGTAACCCGGGCACCGTGTCCCAGCTTCTTCACATTACCTCCAGTGTTTGTGTTTACACTGAAGGGGAGCAGTGCACTGCTATCCACTTTGGTTATGTAAACCGGGCCCCATGTACCAGTGTCTTCACATTACTTCCAGTGTTTGTGTTTACAGTGAAGATGAACAGTGCACTGCTACCCACTTTGGTTATGTAACCCGGGCACCATGTACCAGCTTCTTCATATTACCTCCTATGTTTGTGTTTACACTGAATATGAGCAGTGCACTGCAGTCTGCTTTGGTTATGTAACCTGAGCACCATGTACCAGCATCTTCACATTACCTCCAGTGTTTGTGTTTACACTTAAGGTGAGTAATGCACTGCTATCCACTTTGGTTATATAACCCAGGCACCATGTACCAGTTTCTTCTCATTACCTCCAGTGTTTGTGTTTACACGGATGGTGAGCAATGTACTGCTATCCACTTTGGTTATGTAACCCGGGCACCATGTGCCAGCTTCTTCACATTACCTCCAGTGTTTGTGTCTACACTGAAGGGGAGCAGTACACTGCTATCCACTTTGGTTATGTAACCCTGGCACCATGTAGCAGCTTCTTCACAGTACATCCAGTGTTTGTGTTTACACTGAATGTGAGCAATGCACTGCTATCCACTTTGGTTATGTAACCCAGGCACCATGTACCAGCTTCTTCACATTACCTCCAGTGTTTGTGTTTACACTGAATGTGAGCAATGCACTGCTATCCACTTTGGTTATGTAACCCGGTCACCATGTACCAGCTTCTTCATGTTACCTCCTGTGCTTGTGTTTACACGGAAGGTGAGCAATGCCCTGCTATCCACTTTGGTTATATAACCCGGGCCCCATGTACCAGCTTCTTCACATTACCTCCTGTGTTTGTGTTTACACTGAATGTGAGCAATGCACTGCTAACCACTTTGGTTATGTAACCCGGGCACCATGTACCAGCTTCTTCACATTACTTCCAGTGTTTATGTTTACACTGAAGATGAACAGTGCACTGCTACCCAGTTTGGTTATGTAACCCGGGCACCATGTACCAGCTTCTTCATATTACCTCCTGTGTTTGTGTTTACACTGAATGTGAGCAGTGCACTGCAATCTGCTTTGGTTATGTAACCTGAGCACCATGTACCAGCATCTTCACATTACTGCCAGTGTTTGTGTTTACACTGAATGTGAGCAATGCACTGTTAACCACTTTGGTTATGTAACCCAGGCACCATGTTCCAGCTTCTTCACGTTTCCTCCAGTGTTTGTGTTTACATTGAAGGTGAGTAATGCACTGCTTACCACTTTGGTTATGTAACCCTGGCACCATGTACCAGCTTCTTCGTATTACCTCCTGTGTTTGTGTTTACACTGAATGTGAGCAGTGCACTGCAATCTGCATTGGTTATGTAACCCAGGCACCATATAGCAGCTTCTTCACATTACCTCCAGTGTTTGTGTTTACACTGAAGGTGAGTAATGCACTGCTATCCACTTTGGTTATGTAACCCTGGCACCATGTACCAGCTTCTTCGAATTACCTCCAGTGTTTGTGTTTACACTGAATGTGAGCAATGCATTGCTAACCACTTTGGTTATGCAACCCGGTCACCATGTACCAGCTTCTTCACGTTACCTCCAGTGTTTGTGTTTACACTGAAGGTGAGCAATGCACTGCTATCCACTTTGGTTATGTAACCCGGGCACCATGTGCCAGCTTCTTCACATTACCTCCAGTGTTTGTGTTTACACTGAAGGTGAGTAATGCACTGCTATCCACTTTGGTTATGTAACCCGGGCACCATGTGCCAGCTTCTTCACATTGCTTCTAGTGTTTGTGTTTACATTGAAGGTGAGCAGTGCACTGCTATCCACTTTGGTTATGTAACCCAGGCACCATGTACCAGCTTCTTCACATTACCTCCAGTGTTTGTGTTTACACTGAAGGCGAGTAATGCATTGCTATCCACTTTGGTTATGTAACCCGGGCACCATGTACTAGCTTCTTCTAATTACCCCCAGTGTTTGTGTGTACACTGAAGGTGAGCAGTGCACTGCTAACCACTTTGGTTATGTAACCCAGGCACCATGTACTGGCTTCTTCACATTACCTCCATTGTTTGTGTTTACACTGAAGGTGAGCAGTGCACTGCTATCCACTTTGGTTATGTAACCCAGGCACCATGTACCAGCTTCTTCACATTACCTCCATTGTTTGTGTTTACACTGAAGGTGAGCAGTGCACTGCTATCCACTTTGGTTATGTAACCCAGGCACCATGTACCAGCTTCTTCACATTACCTCCAGTGTTTGTGTTTACACTGAAGGCGAGTAATGCATTGCTATCCACTTTGGTTATGTAACCCGGGCACCATGTACTAGCTTCTTCTAATTACCCCCAGTGTTTGTGTGTACACTGAAGGTGAGCAGTGCACTGCTAACCACTTTGGTTATGTAACCCAGGCACCATGTACTGGCTTCTTCACATTTCCTCCATTGTTTGTGTTTACACTGAAGGTGAGCAGTGCACTGCTATCCACTTTGGTTATGTAACCCAGGCACCATGTACCAGCTTCTTCACATTACCTCCAGTGTTTGTGTTTACACTGAAGGTGAGCAGTGCACTGCTATCCACTTTGGTTATGTAACCCGGGTACCATGTACCAGCTTCTTCACATTACCTCCAGTGTTTGTGTTTACACTGAAGGTGAGCAATGCACTGCTAGTCACTTTGGTTATGCCTTGTGGAGATGTAAATGTTTCTGTTATGCTCTGTCTCTCTCTCTTCTGGTTTCTAGCGAGTCCATCTTAAGAATATTTCCTGGTGTTTCAGCATTCCCATATCCCATAGATAAGTTTCAGAGCAGTACATGATGGCCATCTAATTATTTAAATCCCACATTAAAAAACACAGGTTTCCATAAGTATTCTTATGTTAGGTGGTGAAACTCAATACCTGTCATGGAAAAATCCATAAGTTGTAAGATTGCTTTATATTTTTATAACATCATTGTTTTAGATGCCTACATGAGGGTGAAAGAAAAAGTGATATGAGGTGAGACGCCAATGCAGTCTGATTTTTCGTGTGTGTGTGTATGCATACTATATATATATATAATATTTATATGTACACATAAAGTAAGTTAGCAGGTTGGGGAGAATTGAAAATTGCATTCTTCTATTGTCATTCCAGGCCTTTTGACATTCAGCTACAATGGGTTTTTTATCTGAGCATTTCTGTGTTCTTACAGTGGGGAAGCAGCTTGGTGTGGACAGCTGGTCTCTTCAGATGAATGACTATGTTTTGAAAACAACAAAAGACTGAGCCCATTGAATTGAAGGAAGCTATTTCTGTAGTGCCCCACATTGTCATTGGGTATTTATTCCAACTGGGTATTATGCACCCCTCCTTGGGGAAATACTAAGGTTTTAGGATTGAAGAAGATGGTATGCCAATGTGGATTCCTTCCGAAAACCCATAATGGCACAGTCTGTTTCTAGCAAGTATATAGTGTCTAGGTTTCTCTTAAACTGTTTTTTATCTTTACTGATTATAATATCTAGAGGAAAACCATTCCAAGGGTTAACTACCCTCTGTGTGAAATAAGATTTTCTCTTATTTGTCAAATATCGCTTTGGTCTCCATTACAATGGGTGCCCTCTATCCCACATTTTATCACTTTTGAATTCTAAGTTCAGTTTGCGTATTAGGGAACTATCTTGCATGATGTCCTAACAACATAAGAGCATATCACCTCTGCTCCTTCTGGTCGCTAGTGACATAAGGTTTAGTTTCTGGAGATGTTCATTATATGATAAAATCTTTAAGATATATACCATTTTGGGTGCATATCTCTGAACTCTTTCTAACCAATTTTCAGACCCCTTATTAATGGCATTCCATGGCTGGTACCCATAGTCCAGAAGTGGTCTCACATATGCCCTGTATAATGGCATCACTGCTTCCTCAACCCTGCTTTTAAAATGTCTTTTGATAGGCCATAGCAGTCTTTTTGCTTATTTGTCAGAATGTCCATCATAAGCTAATTGTTCTGGGATTGTTATGCCTAGATCTTTTTCTTCAGTTGTTTCTTTTAAAGGTAGTCCATTTAGAGAATAAGGGCTGTCAGTGGCTCAGCAGGTTGCACACTCATCTCTGAGGCTGGGAGATCAGATGGTTGAGGGTTCTATCCCCACATCGTACACTTGGGTTAATGTCCCAGTACTGACACTTCAGCGCAGCATGAGGGGGATGTTGCATTCCTGAGATGTCGTCTTTCAGATGAGATGTTAAACTGAGGTCCCGTTTGCCTGTTCTGGTGGTTGTTCAGGAGGATGTTAAAGAACCCATGACATTTCTTGAAAACAGTAGAGGAATTTTAATTAGAAAAATTGGACTTCATTACAAGACAACTCAAAGTAATACAAGCAAAAAAAAACATATTGTACAATTATTTACAAAGAACAACATATACTTTATGCAGATAACTATGCCTTTACAAATTACATCCCTTACTATTATTCACACCAGGTTCTGTAGTTTCTCCACAGATGTGATATTTTTGACAACGGATGCCTAGATAAATCAAATTTTAACAATTGTTGTAAAGCCTTTTTTATTTTCAAAAAGACTACTGTCTGAGATAAGCATTTTTGTTGTAGTGCCCACAAATATCTTGCTTGCCATAAATAATACATAATTATTGCTAAAATCACATATATAGTATCTGCATGATACCTCCTCAATAACCCTGGATTATTACCATATACAATTTCTGAGTATGTTAGGCATAAAATGTTTGTTCACCTCATTCTTTTGCCAATATCTCCCCTAACTTTTGAGCATATTCACAGTCAAGAAACAAATGTTGCTATGTCTCTATAATTTGAAAACAGTACTCTCTTGGGCATTATCTCTCTGATAGTTGTTTGTGTCTATTATTTCCTTTAACATTCATTCTCTCATAATTCCCCAACCATAAACTATCCCAAATATATGGTGGCATTCTAGGATTAATTAATTGTTTCAATACTTACTTCTTCCATTGTGCAGAGCAAAGTGGAAATTCTACCACTTCATTTTCTGATTTCTAAAATGTGTTTATACATCCCCTTCCTGTTCAAAATAGTTATTTTATTTGGTAATATACCCCATTTCAAGGACCATTTTATGCTGTCTATCCCCCCACTTCCCAAAGTACTTATTTAGCTCACCTTTGCTTCTCTTCTTGTCTCTCCATGGCTGGGAGCCCTTGAGGTTGAGAGGACACTACCGTTGCAGCTCACCCCTATCCCTCGAATCACACCGGCGTCAGGTACAGAGACCGTACATCCTGAAACAGATGTGGGGAAGGAATCTGTTGCTGGCCCAGCCGGTGCTCCATGCCGGCTACCCCACCACCACCCTTGGTCAACTTGCCACTACATAGCGAGGGTCATGGGTTCAACGTGACCTAATCAGTCAACTTTCCCATCTACAGCCTATATTCTTACATCACTAGAGGCCATTTCAGATTATTCTTCTCTTCCACCTATAGATTTCAAACACCATCTTTTATCTCTACCTTACTTTTCTAACCCTGTTGTTCCCTCTGTTGTCTCTCCCACCCTCAAAGTTCCCCAAGAAGCAGACACAACTAATTCCAACCTATACTCCACCTGCCTGGCACTCTCCTAGTAGCATCCTCCATATCAGGCTGTACCTAACTCCCATGCTACTGCTACAGCAGGTCAGCCGCTCTATACTGCCTCCCTCCTTTCAGGTGGGCCTCATACCCCTAATGTATACCACTCCAAACCACTCCATGACTGTCCCTCGTCCATGGGGCACTAACCAAAAAATGCAAACCTCAATGCCTTATGACACTCTAATAGTGACCCTCCTTTTACTACTTGCTGGTGACATTGAGACAAATCCTGGTCCATCCACTCCTTATTGGCATGGACTCATTCTTACTCTCCTTAGCCTACCTAGTGGCCTAAAGTGGATGCATCTGAATATCTGCAGCCTGATAAACAAAATAACCTTGTTACAGCCTACCATCCTCTCCCTGAACCTTGATGTTCTAGTCATCTCCGAAACCTGGCTCAAGCCTCACTACAAAGACTGCGAAATCACTATCCCAGGCTACTCCATTATCAGGCATGACCAATTGGGCAACAAGAGGGGAGGTGGCTTAGCTGTCTACATCTTGTCCTTCATACAGTTCACCCAAATCATGCTACCAAGTCTCCCACATGTGTTAGATTCAGCACTAATCAAACTCTCCCTACCCCATACAAACTCCATTTTTATAGCAGGGACTTACTCTTCCCCCCCATTTCCTCAGCTTCAGAAAGAGTGAGGGAAGCCCTCAGCTCCCTTAAGATGGAGAAATCACTGGGGCCAGATAAATTACATCCCAGAGTGCTGAAGGAACTTGCGGATGTCCTGGCGAAACCCCTCGCAGAGCTTTTCACCATCTCTCTGAGGACAGGGTGGGTGCCCCAGGACTGGAAGGTGGCGCATATAGTGCCTGTTCATAAGGGGGGATCAAGGGAGGTGGCATGGAACTACAGGCCTGTCAGCCTGATATCTGTGTTGGGCAAGGTGATGGAGGGCATTGTCAAGGAGAGGCTGGGGGGGACCTGGAAAAGTCAGGGTGCCTGGATGATAGACAACATGGATTTATCCCAGGGAAATCATGTCAGACAAACCTTGTGGAGTTCTATTACTGGGTGACAGTGCCTTGGACCTGGGTAAACCAGTGGACATCCTCTTCCTAGACTTCAGCAAGGTATTTGACTCTGTTCTTCATGTGGGCCTGTTGGATAAACTGGGAGAAATGGGGGTGAGGGACCAGATGATCAGATGGATAGGCAATTGGCTCCAGGACCGTACCCAGGGGGTCATAGTTGGTGGGATAGTCTCATCCTCAGGGAGGGTCATTAGTGGGGTCCCACAGAGATCAGTCCTTGGGCCCCTCCTGTTCAACACCTACATCTCTGACATAAAGACAGGAATCAGGAATGAGATGAGTCTCTTTGCGGATGACTCAAAACTGGAGGCGGTGGTGGCTAGGGAGGAGGGGAGGGTGGCCCTACAGGGGGACCTGGAGGCTCTGGAAAGATGGTCTAGAAAGTGGAAGCTGAGGTTCAGTGCAGGGAAATGCAAGGTACTCCACCTGGGGGCCAGAAACCCGGGCCACGTGTATACCCGGGGGGGTGGAGGAAATGCTACAAGTCTCGATGGCTGAGAGGGACCTGGGGGTGGTGGTGGATGATGTCAAGATGAACAACTCAGAGACTTGTAGGAAGGCAGCAGCTAAGGCCAACAGGATGCTGGGATGCAATGCTAGGGGGATCACCTCCAGAAGGAGAAAAGTGATACTCCCTCTGTATAACTGTTTGGTGAGGCCACACCTTGAGTACTGCATGCAGTTTTGGAGGCCACACTTAAAGAGGGACATTAAACTCCTGGAGAGGGTCCAGAGGAGGGCAACCAAAATGATTTGGGGCTTGGGGGACAGGACCTATGAGGAGAGGCTCGAAGAGCTAAATATGTACACATTGGAAGAGAGAAGGGACCTGGGGGACATGATAGAGGTCTTCAGGTACATGAAGAGGGTAAATAGGGGAGGAGCAGTCAGGGTGCTTCAAAGGAAGGAAGAAGGGGCCACTAGAGGGCATGGGTGGAAGCTGGAGGGGGGAAGATTCAAGGGAGAAAAGAGGAGATGCTACTTCACTGAGAGGGTGGTGGAGCCATGGAATGCGCTGCCTAGGGGGCTGGTGGAGGCAGAGACAGTGGAGGGGTTCAAGAGTGGGTGGAACAGGTACAGGGGAAAGGTTCTGGAAGCAAAATCCAATGCAGCAAGAATATCCAGAACTGGAAAGGGAGAAGCCAGAGAAGGCGAGGGGGGCAGCAAGGTCAGCACCCAGGGTGGGGCTGACCAATCGAGCAGACACGAGAGACCATTAGGCCTATTCTGCTGGCATTTTAGTATCTTAGTATGTAGAAATCATGGAACTCCTTGTCACATTGAAATCCCTTGCTAAGTGTGGCAAGCTCAATATCCTAGGGGATTTCAAGTTTAAATTGGCTATCTAGCAGCTCCTCCGAGTTCTGCAACCAAGTTGCTAGACTTAAACTGTCACAAGTGATCACTGATCCCACTCATCTACATAAAAACTCATCTAATCACTCCCTTCTGGATTGGGCCCTCCCCTCCCACCAGCATCAAGTAATTGCTTCTGGCACTCTACCGGATTCCCTAAGTGATCACCATATGGTTTTCATTATCTGTAAAATATTCAGAACCAAATCGTCCTCTCTCAGTGTCATTCTCACTAGGTCTTTTAAATCCCTGGACCTTCCCTCGCTATTAAAGGATCTGACAACCACTGATTGGTCCCTCCTCCATAATGCCTCATCTATTGACGAAGCATGGCGCTATTTCAAACTCAAGTTCCTAGCAGCTTGGGATATATGTGCACCACTCAAAAGGTCCTGGGTGAGAGGTGCTTCCTTGCCCAGAGTCACTGTGGACATTGTGGCCCTTATCAGAGAAAGAGACCAGGCATGGAAATCATTTAAGGTCTCCAGCTCTCCTGCGGACCAGGCAAAATACCAATCCCTGTTAAACACCTGCACTAGGCGAATCAGGCAGGCCAAGACAAGTTACTTCCAAGCTTCCTTCCAGGCTAACATAAGCAAACCAACTAATTTCTGGAAAGTGGTCAAATCACTCTTCTCTCTGCCCTCTCAGCCCCCCACGCTCCTACACTAAAAGTGGATGGAACCACCACAACTGACCCATTAGTTGTTGCAGCTGCTTTTCAAATTGAATATATTTCAGGGTTTTAAATAATTGATTAGCAGTTTTTTCTTGGGACAATGCTAACTGTACAGACAGTATTTACAGAGGTTTTCTAGAAGTGTTACATTTGTTAAACACAGTGAGGCAAGTGCTATGCATTTTCACAATATTTTAGCACTTTTATGAGCAAAACGCTAATCAATTTTTGGAGTTAAATAAATCCCTGTATTTTATTCATTCGTAGGAAGAGTTAAGATATCATTTAACTCGGACATTTGACATGAGCATTGTCATATACATTCTGTGTGAACAGTGTTCTATGCTAGGGGTCCTGTTATAATACAAAGTCTTGTAAAGTATGTATTACAAACATGGTCTCAGCTGTGTTCAAATATTACAATCTCGGCTGACTACAGAGACCCTTCCTCCTCCTACTCCCCCCCGACTCCCCCTCTCCCTCCCTTTCAGGTATGCAGCAGCAGTGTCCATCATTCCCTGTAATCCAGGTAAGGTAGTCGGGGAGGATCATCTTTAGTGAAGTTGTATCACTCTTGTGATGCTATCCCCTTCTAGTCTTACTTACTTATTTGGTAGCCTCAAACCACTGAATAGTCAGTAGAGTATGTAAAGGTGGCCATGTTTTTTGACAGTATTGTGACCTCCGTGCAATGTGAGCAATTGTGTTCTCAGCCTGCAGGGCAAATAGTATCTCTTTTAGTCATTCCGTATATGTAGGGATATTTTGGTCTAACCAGTGGTGCATAGTCACTTTTTTGGCACACACTGATATTAGTGTGATATATTTTTGTTGGGTGTCACTTAGAACTTCACCATAGTCTCCTATTATACAAATTTCTGGCTTGAACACATCAGATATCCCTAAGAGTGGGTCTAAGTTGGACTTAATACTATCCCAGAAAGGCGTGACCATACTGCATTCCCACAATATATGCAACATAGTGCCAGGCCTTTGCTTACAACATGAACATACATTTGAGGAGATTTTCCCCATCTGATAAAGCCTAGCTGGGGTGTAGTATAAATCATGTATAATGTAAAACTGTAAGATGCGGTATCTGATCCATTTCACATCTTGGTACAATTGTGACCAAATCTTTGGCCATGATCGAGGAGCTGAGGTGTTTGTAGGTAGTACATGGTTCCAGACATAATATGGCTCACCTTGCTTCCTCTCCATGGCTTTCCTTACGAGGCAATAGAAGTGGGAAATGAGGTGAGAGGAAGGTAAGTTAGGGATAGCCTGTAAAATGGGGCCATTTAGATACTGTGTCCAGTATCCCGCTCCAAAGTGTCGTAGGAGCATATGTTGCACTTGGAGGTATTTAAAACAAAAGGTTTTAGGGAGGTTAAACCATGAGCTGGCCGCCTGAAAAGGTATCAGTGTGTGTTCATGAAGTAAATCCACAACTCTCAGTTGGGTGTTACCCAGCCAGAAATTGTTCAAGAGGGGCAGTCCCCCTATTTTGAAATTGGGATTAGCACATATAGGCTGGGAAACATCCTTTACCAGAGAGAGCTGAAAAAAGTTACACATTTGGAAATGTACTCAAAGCGTTGTTTCCATAGGTGTAGTCTTGAGAGCTTTGTGCAAGTTCTTGAGAGGGGAGAAAATGAGAGCCTTGGGAGATATGTTGTGAGGAGAGAGTAAACTTTGTTCAATTTGGTACCACAAGGGAATATAATGAACACCCTCCTGACATGAATTGTCCCTCATCCAATATACAAGAATCAAACAGACAATGGAGAACTGATAAAGGAGCAAGTCTGGGAGTTGTAAACCCTAATTTTTTTACTCCTCTGCAGCTTAAAAAAAGCCAGACGAGATGTCTTCCCACTCCACAGAAAGTTGGACATAATTTTGTTGACCTGGGTAAACCATGCTTTGGGTAGAAAAGGTTGTATCATCTGTAGGGGTACAAAATTTGGGGAAGGATGTTCATTTTCAGAACATTTACCCATCCCTAAAGAGTTAACGGCAACGTGGCCCAGTGGGAGAGATCCATTTTGATCTGCATAAGAGTTTTGTCCAAGTTGTATTGTTTCATCCTGGTCTATGAACCGGAGAGATAAATACCTAGGTATTTTAGCTTATCTTTGGTCCAGTAGAATCCAAGGTGAGCAATTTCAGCCTGGAACAGATGAACATTTAAGGGCATCACTTCTGTTTTTGTAATATTGAGTTTGTAATTAGAAAAAGTCCCAAATGTTTTGATAATTTCGAGAGCGGTGGGGGACGATTTTGAAGGGTGAATTATGTGAAGTAAAATCTCACTGGCATAGACCGAGATTTTGTATTGTGTGGGCCCAGTAGAGATACCGGTAATATTTGGGGATAATTTAATACATCTAATAAGCTGTTCCAGATATAAATCGAACAGAAAGGGGGAAAGTGGGCACCCCTGTCTTGTTCCTTGTTGTAGCTTAAAGGGATGGAGTAGATGCCCATTGCATAGTATACGTGCTGAGGGGCAAGTATATAATATCTTGACCCATTGTGTATACTGTTTTGGGATATTATAAAGTTGCAGCAAATGGAATAAGTATTCCCAGGAGACCCTATCAAACGCTTTCTCTGCATCCAGGGACACCAAAGCAGCTGGAATTCAAGAGTCCCTGGATGCAGAGATCAAATACGCCAGCTTGCTCATGTGGGCAGATGAGATCCTACCAGCTACAAAGCCAACCTGTTCACCTGTTCACAGCTTATTAGACTTTGCCAAACCTTGGATAGCCTGGTGGCCATAATTTTTGCCAGTATTTTTATGTCAACATTAATTAATGATATCGGACGATAATTTGTGACATGAAGAGGGTCCCTGTCAGGCTTTGGGATAACCACAATAGTGGCCTCAAATAGGGTAGGTTCAGTAATACCATGCTCAAACATATAATTATAGGTATCTAAAAGCATTGGTCCAGTTTGTTCTTTGAAAGTTGCAACTGCTTTTAATTCCTACTTCACAAGCTGTACCTCATCCCTGCTGACTGCCCTCCCCCTTTACAGCAAAAACCCAAAGCTGCAGCTTCCACCACACAAGCTCATTCCTCTCTTCCCTCTACTTTCTCCTTCTGTCAAACAACACCCTCTGAAGTCTTTGAAGCCTTGATCTCCTTAACTACTAACAAAGGCAGATGCCCTACAGGGCTGGATGCCAAGGTGCTCCACCTAGCCGTTCTTGCCATAGCTGCTCCTCTGGCTGATCTTGATAACCTCTCATTTTCCTTAGCCTCCGTTCCCTCAGAATGGAAACATGCTACTGTCATCCTGCTGGCTAAGGGTGGTGACATCTCTGAACCTTGTAACTACCAACATATCTCCCTCCTCCCCTTCCTGGCAAAGATCCAAGAGAAACTAGTCCTCTCCCAACTCTCCACATTCCTCAACTCCTCCTCCTTTTTTTCATCCTACCAGTTTGGGTTCAGAAAGTCCCACTCTACATCCACTTCCCTCCTATGCCTCACCGATGCCATCCTTGATGGCATTGACAAGGGACATCTCACATCTCCAATCTTTGTCGATCTAGCAAAGGCCTTCAACACGGTCTTCCATCCTCTCTTACTGGATACGCTGTCCACTACTGGGCTATCTGCTAAGACCACCAGTTGGTTCCACTTCTGCTTGGGGAAATGATCCCAGTCTGTCAAAATTAGTGACTCCACCTCCCCCCTCCATGCTATCACCAGTGTCCCCCAGGGATCCATCCTCGGTCTGCTCCTGTTCTCCACCTTTCTTAATGACCTGCCAACAACCTGTCCACGCACCTTCATACACACGTATGCAGATGACATAGTCTTGTATGCTTCTGGCCCCATAACCGCTGAAGTTGAAACCACGTTACAGCAGGACTTTAGTCAAGTCCAGCTCTGGTTTTGTGGAAACTAGCTATTCCTAAATGCCAAGAAAATGGTCTCCATGACCTTTGGAATGAGGCAGAGGCTTTCGGCTCAAAACTCTCTCCTTATTCCACACCCTGGATGGGACCACTCTGGAAGCTAGCACTTCTTTCAGATATCTCGGAATCTGGCTGGACCAGCATCTCATCTTTTGTGTACACGTTGAAGCCATCCACAAAAAATTTCATCCTAAATTGGGAGCTCTCTACCGCAGTCGTGGTAGCATCCCCCTACCAGCCCACAGGGCACTAGTACAGAAAATGATTCTCCCCATCTTTGACTATGACGATGTATTTTATAGTGCCACTCCCAAATCCATCCTGTCCAGACTGGACCCCCTCTTCCACTTTTTCTTTAGATTCACCCTTGACAGCCTGCCCTCTACTCACCACTGCGACCTCTGTCGGGCCCTAAAGCTGCCTTCACTCCATGACCGGTGACAGGCACACTGTATGATACTCTGCAAAGTATTGGTCCCAGTCCATCCCTCAATACCTCAATGCAGTGCTATTTCCTCTTCCCACCACCGCTTATTCCCTGAGGAAAGTAAACACCCTTCTCCTATCAGTACAATGCACGACCTCATTGGCTGCCCAAGCAGCCTTCAGACACCTAATGCTTAAGTTATGGAACTCCCTCCCTGCAAGCACTCAACTAATGCCCTCACCCACTCACCTCAGGCACCTCATAAATGAGCACTGCAACTCACCCTGCACGTGCTCATAGAGGTGCCGGTTCAGTACTCTGCCCCGGACTCCCACTACAGTACTGATTAGTCGTCTCAGTTCTGATTGCAGGCCTTGCTTCCTTCTGGATGAAATGATGATTGTCAGTAGCTGCAAGTCACATTGTTAATACCCAAATATAAATATGTATGTACGTTCAAATTTTCCAGACTATGTGTCAACCTAGCAATGTACCTGAACTGTACTGTACTTGCCTCTTTGTTTTTGTCTCCTTGTGTCCCCCTTCCCCCAGGATGTACCAGGAATCAAGCAGTACTCTGCTTAGTGTGCCTTTCTGGTTAAACTTTTAAATAAATAAATAGGAATAGACTTTGTCTTCCCCACCAAATGTGCCTTCTATTGTTGCCATGGCTCAAGATTAGGAGTAATCCAATAACTTAACCATTGTTTCCAAATAACCCTTCCAGGTCTAAGGCATTTCCCAAAATTAACATCAATGAAAATACTAACAAAGAAAGCTACAGGATTAACCATCCCTACCCCCCCTTTTGCTTTAGATCTATACGTAAGGTTTCTCTTCACTGGGTTTAACCTAGAACCCCAAAGACCTTGAAACATACGCTATAGAGTCTAGTGAAAACTTATTTGGGAGGAAAATATAACTTATGTACAAAAATGTTTTATTTAACTGTACCCTTTTTAATTTTCCAGTAGCTTTCTTTCTCCAACCCAAAATAACCCTCTCAGCTCTGGCTATACCCGATTCCCAATTCAGAATATTCGAGGTTTGAGGGCCAAAAATTACACTTAATGTTTTCATGGGCCCTTTTGTGATTTTATTCCCCCATGGCACCTGATACTGATAAACGGGTCTGACCTAATGGAACCCCTTTACTTTTGTTTACATTTTATTTTTACCCTGTCACTGAAGAATAGTTACTAATCACTTTTTTTAAGGCTTTCTCATCAGTCTGAGAATCCAATATTAACACATCATCTGCATATGTTAATATCTTAATGTTTTGGGAGTGATTTGGAATTCCTAACCCAACTGTTCCTTGTTCCTGAATACATACTCTGATAAAATTATCCATACAAAAAACATACAATGGGGGCTCAGTGGACAACCCTGACGTACCCCCCTCCGTACCACTACTGATCTCCCATACCACCCGTTTACATTTGGAATTATCGCTGCATCTCTGTGCAATAATGCAATCCAGTCTATAAATTTCTCTGGGACCCCAACAGCTTTTAGTACTGTAAATAAAAACTGATGTGATAACCAGTCAAAGGCCTTCTCCTGGTCTATACCTGCTATCCATCCAGATAATTCCTTTAATTCCCCTTGGTAAAACATCTCTCAAGTTAGGATTAAATAATCATTTTGTTTTCTACCTTGCAATGCACATGCCTGTGGATCACTAATCACATATGAGGCTAATTTAGAGAGCCTGCCTTATATACTAACATAAGTTTAGGCAAGATTCTTGTATCTGTATTTAAAAGACTTAACGGTCTCCAATTATTAGTGTCTGTAGATTGTCCTTTTTTATGAATTAACACCAAAATTGCCTCTTTCATGAATGAAGCTAATCTACTTTCATTTACCATGTTATTTAACAAGATAGCTAAGGCCGATGCTAAAGTTTCTTTGAATCGTTTATACAGTCCGGCTCCTATCCCATCTGTCCCAGGAGCCGAGTCATTCTTTAATTTATCTATAGCTAATGTTACTTCTTTTTCTGTAATCTCTTCAGTGAGATGTTCAATGTTGTCTACTGTGACTTGAGGTAGATATAAACCCTCCAAGATTTTACCCACTGGCTCGTTCTGAGAACTTTCCCCAAATAAACTCTGCACCTGATTTCTTACTAACTCTAAGAGGCCTAGTGGGGAAGTTACAGTGTCACCTGATGACAGAAGTAACTCTGGAATTATTCTAGATTCTACCTTCTCCTTACAATTTTTATGTGGATCAATACTAATTTTGTCTTCTTTCATTCTAAATTTAGCTTCCTGCCCTAAAGGTTGTGCTCAGTTGTACTGTAATTTCTTCATTTGCATCTTAAGAAAAAGAGCCATGGCTCAAAGGTATTTGTAATGCTAGACTTGATAGATAGATAGATAGATAGATAGATAGATAGATAGATAGATAGATAGATAGATAAAGTGCCTTAATTTTGGGCTTATACTTTTGAGATGTAGTTTCTGACATGCAAATTAAATGCTGCAGTTGCTGTCTAAGTGATAAGTAATCCAGATAGTTTTGATTATTTTCTGTATTTGACTTATTTTTAAATAACTCTTGCCATGATTTTTGTACCCTCCCACCAGTCAGTTAAATCTTCAGAGCAATCAACCATTGATAATCTTGCTGTCCAGTTTTGTTCCCATAATTCCTGATTTTTCTTATCTGATAACAAGGATTCATTTAACCTCCATTGATTTTTTTTTTTGCACCTCGAGTTATACTGCCAGGTGACCCATGTGTACACATCACCGTATGATCTGTAAATTCAAATGCCTGAGTCCTGCTGAATAAAACCATTAGAAATTTTGAAATAAAAATAAAATCAGTTTGAGTTTTGAGTTTGCTTTTGAAAAATGTTAAACCACCTGAGGCATGTAAACATCTGTAGAAATCTTTCAGAGCAGCATTTGAAATAATCTGTTGTAAGGCTATTGAATAAAAAAAAAAGTTTTTCTGGGGGTGTGGCCAGCCGTCTAACTGAATGGACATCTAAACGTCTAGCTCCTGAAATAGAACCCCTTAAATCCTGCTTTTACAGATTCGTTCCTGCACAACGGCACAAGACCAAATCAATAACCTACTGGTTATCATCCCGGTAACTATTTCTTGACTGGCACATGAAAATGTATCTGTTTACAGCCGCATTTCAGGTGTCTTACTTCGCCATTCGGCCTACAAGTGCATCAGAACGGAGTCTGTCTCTATGCAAACAACACCGGAGAGCAATTTACTAGAAATACGGCAGATGTTTGCCGAAATTTTACATCGCATGGAGAGACTGGACGTAGCTACAAAGAAAAATATGGAAGATGTTATAGATTTATCGCAACGAGCCTGTATTTCTGAACATAAACTAGCAGAGGCTGAGGATGGCTGGCGCAAGACTGGGGCTAAGCTATACGACCAGGAGCGGGTGATTCATTTTGTTTGGACCACGTTGAAGACCTTGAAAATCGCAGCTGTCGGAATAACCTCAGATTTTTGGGGTTTCTGGAGGGCTGCAAGGAGAACGATGTTATACTGTTCCTACAAAAAGAGCCTCCCCCCCGCTGAATGGGCATTGTGAAACCCCCTGGGAGATAGAGTGCATAGAACTCTCGCTCCACACCCGGCTCCTGGTGGACACCCTGGTACCATCCTAGCCTGATTCTTCTGGTTTAAGAACCGTGAACTAATTACCCAGCTGGCTCGGCAGAAAAAAAGAACTGTTTTGGAAGGGCCATAAAATTAAAATCTTTGCTGACTATTCGTAGAAAGTTTCTAACAGGCGAAGGGCCTTTACAGCGGCTCATAGGGTGTGTACTGAGCTGGGACTTGAGTACTCTTTTCAATACCCTGCATCTCTTCGAATTGTGGTTAATGGGTCGTCATGGGTCTTTGACAACCCAGCATCTGCTGAGGACTTTATATCAGTCCAAGCTCCCAAATTAAACTGGGACAAGTTACGTGACACCCACAGCTCCAGGGTCATGCCTGCACACCCTGCCTCGATGGGCACTGCCAAACCCAGGGCCTCTGACGCTCTATTAGCTTCTACCCCTCAGTCAGTCAAACAACCCGTGACCCCCACTCATGCATCTTCCCTAAAATCTGGCAGCAAGAAAAAGAATAGGAGAAGGGCTAGGATCGAGGGAGGGCACGTAGACAAACCACCACAGCTCTGTTGTAGAAGTAGAAGCCAAAGTGGTAGCCCCAAACACAATGGCTCTCAAGATACACTAATCCCAGATATGAGTAACAATCAGTATAAGGCACTGATGGCTCTCCCTTCTGAAGATGTTCCCCGCGATTCACCTCTTCCTCCCAGACGCTCCCGTTCAGAGGGTTCGAAGTCTTCCGCTGCAAAGGATCTTCTTCGGGCCGAGGAACCAGCGGGCACCCCCTCGGAAGACTATGTGACCTCAACAGCTGCGCCAGCCATGGAAACAACCTTAGGCGATATGGATATCTCCACTCCTGCTGTTGAATCTGTAGGCTGACTATTGCAATTATATCCTATTTTTTTAACACCATGTATGTTGGAGGATAAGACAGCCCTCTCCTCTGACTAGGGAAGTTACCCATGGGCCCCAATGTTAAGAGGGGTCCGTCCCCTTAGAGGATGACTGCGAATGGCTCCTGGGCCTATGTATAGCTATTTAGTTAGGGCTTTACCTTTCTTTTTTTATCTCCTGCTGTCTCAATATACTGAACAGGTATTTTATATGTTAGCCCTTTAGCTGCAATGACTAATGGTGCAGGGGGATGTCTGTATTTTTTTTTACTCGGGGGGGGCCCATTTATACTAATTCTTGATAACACTACTGATGTGTCTAGAGGGACTTGGGTGGGCCTTTATTATTTCCACCTACCAGTCTGATGAACAGCAGTTTATAGGCCGTTGTTACATGGAAGTTTTCGTTTCTCCTTTCATTTTTGTTTTACAGGGGTTACAAGGAGAACCATTTCACTTTTTTGAGATGAGTTCCTGGGGCTGCATACCTCCCAGCGACTTCTTCTGGTGTCTGGGCCTTTTTTTAGCCGACACATACAGTGGATGCTGGTCATGTGGGGGTTTGAGTGGTAGTGAACGGGGGGGGTGCTGGACTGGGTACTGTTAATCAGTCAATCAAATCTTTATTTATTCAGGCAAACATCATTGAGAAACATAGAAACATAGAATTTGATGGCAGATAAGGACCGCTTGGCCCACCTAGTCTGCCCATTTTCCTACCTAACAGATAAGCTGCAGATTCTAGTTAACCAACAGCTTACTTCCTCTTACCCACCCCTAGGGCGCCTTATGCCTGTCCCATGCATTCTTGAAGTCCACCACTGTTCTTGACTCCACGACCTCCTCAGGGAGGCTGTTCCATGCATCAACAACCCTCTCAGTGAAAAAATACTTCCTCACATTACCCTGAGCCATCCCCCCTCTATCTTCAAATTGTGCCCCCTTGTTCTTGCACATCTCTTTTTTTGGAAGATGCTACCCTCTTGGACTTTGTTAATTCCCTTGAGGTACTTGAAAGTTTCTATCATGTCCCCTCTCTCCCTTCTTTCCTCAAGGTATACATATTAAGCTCCTTTAGTCTTTCTTCGTATGTCTTCTGGTGCAGACCCTGCACCATTTTGGTTGCCCTCCTCTGGACAGCCTCCACTCTGTCTATGTCTTTGCGGAGATGGGGTCTCCAGAACTGCACACAGTACTCCAGATGGGGTCTCACCAACTGTCTGTACAGAGGGATAACAACTTCCTGTTTTCTACTATTGATGCCTCTTCCTATGCATCCCAGTATCCCTCCAGCCTTCCTTACTGCCTTCTCACATTGCTTGCCCACCTTTAGGTCATCTGATATAATTACCCCCAGGTCCCTTTCCATTTTTACTGTTGCCAGTATCTCACCCCCCCATTGTGTATGCTTCTCCTGGGTTTTTGTTTCCCAGGTGCATTATCTTGCACTTCTTTGCATTGAATCTGAGCTGCCATACATTTGACCATACCACCAACCTTGCCAAGTCCCTTCTCATCCTTTCCACTCCATCCTGTGTATCAACCCTGTTGCAGATCTCTGTGTCATCTGCAAAGAGACATACTTTTCCTTCCAGTTCCTCTGCAATGTCACTTATAAAGACATTAAAAAGGACTGATCCCAGTACTGAACCCTGTGGTACCCCACTAGTAACCCCCCTTTCTTCACTGTGTATTCCATTTACTACTACCCTTTGCATCCTGTTGTCTAGCCAATTTTTTATCCAGGCTACCACCTTGGGACCCATTCCAAGGCTGGCTATCTTGTGTATTAATCTTTTGTGGTGGACTGTATCAAATGCCTTGCTAAAATCTAGGTAGGCCATGTCCACAGCCCCTCCCTGATCTACTACTTTGGTCACCCAGTCAAAGAAATCTATTAGATTTGTCTGACATGACCTTCCCATCGTGAATCCATGCTGCCTTGGGTCCTGTGCCCCACTGGCCTCAAGGTACTCAACAATTCTTTCCTTCAGAAGTGATTCCATCATTTTCCCTATGACTGAAGTCAAACTAACTGGTCTGTAGTTTCCTGCCTCTGTCCTGCTCCCACTTTTGTGAAGAGGAATTACATCTGCCCTCCTCCAGTCCTTGGGTACCACCCCATCCTCCCATGATTTGTTAAAGAGAGTAGTCAGCGATGTCACTAGTTCTACTCTTAGTTCTTTTAGAATTCTTGGGTGAATCCCATCAGGCCCCATTGCTTTGTCCACCTTCAATTTTATTAGTTCATTCAGAACCCTTTCTTCTGTAAATGGACTGGTATCGACCCCTGTCTGAAGAGTGTTTCTCTTGTTTGGTTTAGGTAACTCCCTCCTCTTCCTTTGTGAATACTGAGCAGAAATATTCATTCAGTAACCCTGCTTTTTCACTGTCACCCTCTACCCACATTCCCTCTCCTTTATTAAGCTTCAGTATCCCTCCTGTGGTCTTTCTTCGCTCCCTAATGTACCTATAAAAGGTCTTATCCCCCTTCTTAACAGAATTGGCTATCCTTTCTTCAGTTTGGGCCTTTGCTATTCTGACTACCTTCCCAGCCTCTTTCTGCTTTAACTGATAAAGTTCTCTGTCCTGCTCCTTCTGTGTTTCCTTATATTTCCTGAATGCTGCCCTTTTCTCCTTAACCTTCCCTGCCACCTCTTTTGTGAACCATAGCGGTTTTTTCCTTCGTTATGTTTTATTGAATTTTTTTACATAAAGGCTTGTTGCCTCTGTGATGGCTGTTTTGATCACTTCCCATTGTTCCTCCACCCCTCCTTCTTGCCTGTTTGCTAGTGTTTTTCTGAGGCACTCTCTCATTTTCCCAAAGTCAGCTCTCCCAAAGTCTAGTACTCTTGCTTTTGTATGGCTTGATTGTATGGCTGTGTTTATCGTAACCACACTGTTTGGTGGTCACTTGTTCCCAGATGGCTACCACTTCTAAATCTGAGATTCTTTCTCCATCCCCATTTGAAAGTACCAGGTCTAGATTGCTCCCTCCGAGTCGGTTCCAGTACTAGCTGTCTGAGACATGTCCCCTGGAGCATCAAGAATGACTCTGCTTTTGGATGTGCCTGCAGCAAAGTGCTCAAGTTAACATCTGGCATATTCAGGTCCCCCATCAACAATATCTCCCCTTTTTCTGCCATTCTAAGAAAGCCTTCTATCATTTCCTTGTCCATTCCCTCCCCCTGAGATGGGGGTCTGTATACAACCCCCATGCGGATTGTGGTGCCATTTCCTGTCTCCAGGGTGACCCAAAGTGCCTCATCTGCTCCCTGTTTGCTCTTTAGTTCTGTTGCTTTGATCCCTTGCTCTACATAGAGAGCTACTCCTCCTCCTCTTTTACCCTCCCTGTCCCTCCTGTAGATTGTGTATCCTGGTATGTTGACATCCCAGTCATGGTTCTCTGTGTACCATGTTTCTGTGACTGCCACAATATCCAGGCAATCTTCCATCAAGGCCACTGGTTCAGGGCTTGTTACACAGACTCAGGGCATTGGTACTCATCACCCTCCACTTTTTGATAGCCTTACCCTTTTAGCCCCATTTCTGTCCTTACTACCTTTGCCTTTTTACATTTAAATCTGTTCTGCTCCCTAATAACTTCTGTACCCTGGTGTTTATCACTAATCACCATGTTTTGTGGGGAGACTTGATTTCCCAGCGCCCTTTCAGTGCCTCCCCTTATTAGTTTAAATGCTTGCCAATGAAGCATTTAAACCTCTCACCTAGGATCCTGGTTCCCCCGGACAGATGCAGACCATCGCACCAGTATAGGTCTGCATTCCTCCAGGTGGCTCCCCAGTCCCCAATGAAGCCAAAACCCTGAGCTCCACACCAGTTTTTCAACCACTCAATGAATTCCCTGGTGAGAAGTGCCCTAGCATCTCCCTTGCCATAGACAGGCAGCACCTCCGAGAAGGTTACCGTATACGCTACTTGTCTAAGCCCCTTCCCAACTCTACAAACTCCTCTTGCACTGCTCTGATCCCATTCCTAGCCAGGTCATTTGTCCCCAGGTGGACAATGACATCCAGCTCCCTCCCTCATGCAGCTTCTCCCACGATCCTGAGGATTGCTTCCTGTCCCTCAAGCCGTGGTGCCAGGAAGGCACTCCTCCTTCTCCCCATCCTCCCATTTCTACCCCTAATGATTGAGTCCCCACCAGGGTTGTTTCCTTCCCTGTGGGGTCCCCTGCCACTCTCCTGTGGGTCTCCTTTGTGGAGGTTCCCAGCATCCTCCTTGGTCTCCACTGTAGGTGCCTCCATAGAGGAACCACACTTTGCCAGAATGGCATAGGAATTGTGGAGAGGTACAACTGGAGGGATGCGCCTCTGTTCCACCACCCTCACCTCCTGAGCCCACTGTGGTCCAACCGCTCCTCTTTCTTGGCAACCTCTGAGGCAATGGCAGTGGCACTGGTGGTCCCTGGATGGAAGAGGAGGTCCCACAAATCCTGGCCAACTCAGCCTGGAGATGAGCAACCTCCTCCCTCAGCCCAGAGAGGTGCCTGCAGATGGGACAATACCGCATCCTCCAGAATATCTCCTGGAAGACTGCTGCTCCACAGCCACTGCACTGCACCACTCCAATCATGTCTTATTTCTGGCCCCTTAACTGTTTGCAATCCTTACTCTATCCTCTGTTTTTTTTCTCTCTCTCTCTCTCTCTCCTTACTTTCTGCCTGTGTGCCCTTTAAGCTCCTGATTGTCCTGTTCTGAGACAAGAATATCCTATATTTCTCAGTAGACCACTTACTTGTTCAGAGACAGACCTCCAGCAGCTAGAGGGGGCCGGAGAGCTACTCTTGCCCTTCTAGGATGGTGGGTCCTTGGTGGTTCTGTGCTCACTCACTTCCTGCTCCTAAACAGGAAGTTCCTGTTGTCAGTCAAATCCTGTGTCTATAAAAATAGAACTAGCTTTGGGTGTGGGGGTGGAGGGGAGGGAAGGAGGGCAATATAGTCACAGTAGAGAAGTTCAGTCACACAGCAGTCCTTTCTCCTGTTGTCTTCTGCCAAGCTATTAGAAGAATCTTTCTAAGGCAATCTTTAAATGTAGCTTCCTTCTAGCTAAGCCATTCTCCCTACTTACCAGATCTTTGTACAAGTCATTTAAACCTCACAGCAGTTAAGTCCTTTCAGTCACTTGAGATTTACACCTAGATGACTTTTCAGTTACCCATTCAGTTCAGTTAACCCAAACACACACTTTTTTTTTGTTTTTGTACGTTAGTTTTTTTACCCTAAATTAAAGGTCCAAATACAAAAGTTGTTCTACTTTAGTCCCCGCAGAGAAGTTCAGTCACACAGCAGTCCTTTCTCCTGTTGTCTTCTGCCAAGCAAGGCTTATTTGCAAGATGGACCTGATAAGGTCAAGGTTCAAAAGTTGGTACACAACAGATACATGAATGCACTTGTATGCATAACAGATACAGAAAGAAAACACTTGTAAATACAATGTTCAAGGGTAAGGAGCTGATTACGACATACGTGACAAGGTAGGTTTATAGGAACATTATACTAATAGATAAAGCATATACATTAAAATGGATTAAATGTCCTCCTGTCACTGGGGATTGTAAATATTAGTTCTTTTTTGTTTCAGGTTAAAATGTTTGTACTATGGTGTTATGTTAACTGTTTTTATGGAGGTCTTATTCATGGGGTGAGGATGTACTCCTCAATACTGAAGGGGAAGTAAGGAGGGAAACGGTGCTAAACTCAGACTTTCTATGTTGTTTCCAGTCATATTTTCCTGTTGACATTTTCTTACGGTTGGTTTAAATGGAGACTAAGCTGATTTCTTGGAATGTGAGGGGGCTTAATTCTCTTATCAAGCGGAAGAAAGTTTTACTTCACTTGAAAAAACTAGGCCCTATGGTGGCCTTCTTGCAAGAGACGAAACTCTCTTCTGGGGAAGCCATGAAGCTTAAACAGGGTTGAAACATATACTTTGATGGCAGATAAGGACCGCTAGGCCCATCTAGTCTGCCCATTTCCCTACCTACTGGATAGACTGCAGATCCTAGTTAACCAACAGCGTATATCTTCCTGCCCCCCACAAGAATTGCCTTATGTCTGTCCCATGCATTCTTGAATTCTCCCACAGTTTTAGACCCACAACTTCCTCAGGAGGGCTGTTCCATGCATCCACTACTCTCTCTGTGAAATATTACTTCCTCACATTGCCCCTGAACCGCCCTCCTTCTATCTTTAAATTGTGTTCCCTTGTTCTTGCAAGTCTCTTTTTCTCAAAGATGCTGCCCTCTTGGACTTTGTTGATTCCCTTGAGGTACTTGAAAGTTTCTATCATGTCCCCCCTCTCCCTTCTTTCCTCAAGGGTATACATATTAAGCTCCTTTAGTCTCTCCTCATACGACTTCTCTTGCAGACCCTGCACCATTTTAGTTTCCCTTTTCTGGACTGCCTCTATCCTGTCTATGTCCTTGTGGAGATGGGGTCTCCAGAACTGGACACAGTATTCCAGATGGGGTCTCACCAACTGTCTGTACAGTTGGGTGATTAAAAAACTTCACAGTGTGGAACCCTCTCATAAGTGGGGGGGTCTCTATACTCTTTCATAAAAATTTGGGATGGAAGATGAAGGACTATATACGAAATCAGGAAGGGAGATGGATTATAGCAGAAGTTGAAACCCCTGAAGGCCCCTTGGTTCTGGCAAACCTATATGTTCCCAATCAGGATTACCCTCAATTTTTTTTCATAAGTCAATCAGGCCTTGTTGAACTTTAACAAAAATAGAGTCCCAATACTTTTAGGAGGGGATTTTAATTTAACATTAGATCACTCTGTAGCTAGAAACAATAAATCCCCTGAACCCCATAGACAGGCTAGGAGAGCAGTAGGGAAACTAATGTTTGAACTCTGGCTACTGGATGCCTGGAGGGCATTACACCCAGGAATAAATGATTATTCATGCTTTTCCCCAACCTATGGAACTTCCAGCAGGATAGATCTCTGGCTCATATCTTCTGGGTTATATGAGAAGGTGGTCAGGGCCTTGATACACCCAATTTATGTTTCCGATCATGCCCCTCTGGAATTAGTTATTAAAAGGGGACAGGATTCCTACCAGTCTCCCACATGGCATTTGGACCCTCTCCGGCTAGAGGACACAACTTTTCTAGATTGGATTGGCCCAGCAGTATCAGAATATTGGACGGACAATGACAATGGGGAGGTATCCGATTCAACTTTATGGGAGTCCTTCAAAGCTACTATTTGGGGCAGGATAAGTTCCTTTGCTGCTGCCAGGTGGCACCGTCGGGAAGCAGACCAGAGGGCACTGGAGAAGCAATTATATATTTTGGAATCCTAATACAAAGTTCTCAAAAATCAAACCCCGTCTTCAACTCTGTTAGCACAATTAGCCAGCACACGAATCTCCCTTAACACCCGTTTATCTCGGCAGGCTGAACTAAATATCTGACGCATCCGCCATGCTTTCTGGGAAAGGGGGGAAAGTCCAGCAAGCTTTTGGCCTACCGTCTTAAATGACAGCAAGCCTCCAAGGTAATACATGCACTGGTGGACACGAAAGGGGCTCCATGCCATATGAACTCTGTGATAAATTTAATCATGTCTCAATTCTATGAAAATTTGTATGCTTCTCCAAATCCCCCTGATCCAGCTAAGATCCAAGCTTTTCTATCCTCACTACCCATTCCCAGAATTTCTGGCTGTGAGACCAAACTGTTGGAAGTCCCAATAACAGCGGAAGAAGTGACTCAGGCGATTCACTCTTTGAACCCACGTAAAACCCCAAGGAAAGATGGATTGGCCATAGATTTGTATGGGACTTCGGGGAGTTAATTTGGCCCCATGTTTGGTTCGGGTATTCCAGCACTCTTTACTTAATGGACATCTGCCCCCTCCATGAGAGAAGCCACTATTACAGTGCTTCCCAAAAAAGGGAAAGATCCATTGTTTCCAGGTAGTTATCACCCCATCTCCCTCATTAACGCAGATGCCAAGATACTGGCCAAGGTTCTTGCCAGTTAGCTTGAACCTCTTCTGCATGGTTTGGTTAACCAATCGCAAGAGGGCTTTGTTAAAGGCTGTCTGGGGTCAGATCACCACAGAACCCTAGGGTCTCTAATGCACTCTGTCAGACTGTCATTTATCCCCTCAGTAGCTTTGGCCATTGACTTTGAAAAGGCCTTCGATTTGGTCGAATGGCCTTTTCTATTTCATACACTCTCTGTGATGGGTTTTGACCCAGAATATATTGCCTGGATAAGGCTTCTATATACTGCTCCCTTAGCCTCGGTACTGACCAATGGCAGCCTGTCTCAGCCCTTCCAACTACAGAAGGGCATAAGACAGGGATGCCAACTTCCTTCCTTCTATTTAGTCTAGCTATAGAGCCTCTGGCCATCACACTTAGGTCCTCCAATTCTATCCCTGGAATTCAGGTGGGGGATGCCAAATATAAACATTTTTATACGCAGATGATCTCCTTATTACTACTGAATATACTTCTCTAGGGATTCAGACAGTCTTTAACATCCTGACTGATTTTACAAAGATATCAGGTTTAAAGTTAAATCAGTCTAAAACTGAAATTCTCCCACTGAACCCCTTAGCCTCTGGAGAAGAGTCTATTGCCATGGGGCTTAAATTGTCCCCCCAAGGTATAAAATACCTCAGCATTATCTTACATCCAGATTCATCTAAAATGCTTGCAGCTAATTTTAACCCTCTGATTGATACCCTGAGGTTAGAGTTCAAAAGATGGAGAGCAAGGTACCATCTCCTTTGCTGGTAAAATTGACTTGATCAAAATGATGGCTGCCCTGAAGATGCTTTATTTATTGGCTCACCTACCCATGTCTATACCCCAGAAGTGGTTCCAAAAATTGGAGGCCCTGATGGGCAATTTCCTGTGGGAGGGCGCACCCCCTCGATATAGTAAATTTAAACTTTGACAACACTGGAAAAGGGGTGGTTGGGGACTCCCTTGGTTGCAGCGGTATCATATGGCCTTCATTCTGTCTCAGACTCATAGATGGTTTTCTAAAATTGGACAGGACTCTCCTCACTGGCTCCATTTAGAAGCCTCCCTAACTCTCACTCCTTCCCCAGCGGTCGCTTTATATGGCAAGAAAAATTTACCCATGGGCCTCTCTCCCTCTATATTATTATCAATAAAATATTGGAAGCAAGCAATGGCTCTGCTGGTCCATGACACAGCTCTTGGGAATATATGCCTCTGTGGGACAATCGGGCCCTGAAAATAGGGGAATCCACTTTGAACTGAAAAGTCTGGATGGTACAGGGTATCTTCTCTATACAGGATCTCCTAATCCTTGCAACTACTGTTATAGACTCTTTTGAATCTCTGAAGGCAAGGTACCATCTCCCTGCTTCTCACTTTTGGAGATACCGTCAGTTGAGAGATACTTCATCTCACCTTTCAAATTTCCCCCACTACAATACATCGGGGAAAGCCCACACCCCATGTTTTCATGGAGTAAACTTACCAAGAATAGAGCCAGCTGCATATATAGTGCTCTCAAAGAATCCACCAAAGCCCCCTCCCAAAAAGCCAGATTGCAATGGGAAAAAGAATTACAGACTTCTATTTCGGAGCAACAATGGGAACAAGGATGGGTACGAATCCATCTGGCCTGCTGGGATGGACGTACATGACTTATTATAAATAAGATCCTCCATAGATGGTACAGAGAACCGGCTAAACTAGTTAAGATGGGACTTATTTTAGCAGACATGTTGGAAATGTGGCAACCCCAGTGCCCACCTGTTCCATATACTCTGGGACTGCCCCAATCTTCAGCACTTTTGGTTAGCAATTCAGGACATGTGCCAACAGGTGCTCCCCAATACTGTTTTGTACCCTCTTTTGCTCCTTCTGGGCTGTGGTAGCTCGACCGTGCCCAGGTACAGTCCAGAAGCACAGTGGATCACATTGGTCAGGACACTGGCCAAGAGTCTCGTACTGATGAGATGGAGAACCTCGGAGACTCCAACTTTGCATGAGTTCCTCTTGGCACTTGCCCAAGAGACCACATTCGAGAGGATCTCCAGTTTTGCCCAAGGCTCTTTAGCTCGGTATGATAAATGCTGGCAACCTTATTTAAGGTCTAAGTATTGTCATAATACTCTTTCCAATTCCATTTCCTAGATTTCTCCCTCCATCACTAATAGGTCTGGGTTTTGTTATCTGTAATCCCCTTGTCCCTTTCTCTACCCTGGATATATGTATGCCTCAATAAAGATTGCCTTCTGTATATAATTGATATTACAATCTGCAAGGTAGATGGACATACTTGAGGTAGAGAAGTTAGATTATGTCTTAGGCCTATTTGTCACATCTTTGTCTTCGCTGCAATGTATGCATTTTCTTTTTCACCAGGCTCCCCTCTATTAGGGAGGAGCAACCTTACATTGGCTTGTTAATCACTGGATCTCATTGGCTTGTTAATCCCTGGATCCAAGGACTGTTATATGGACATTATCTTAAATCATATTTTCTAAAGTTTGCAGCCAATGGAGTGAATATTTGTTAATTTCATTCGCTGCCTGTACCAAATGTTGCGGTATGAGTCAGATTTGTATGTGCAATACTCTGCTTGTACGTGTGTGTTCTGTCCAAAATAATAATAATAAAAATGTTAAGAGAAAAAAATGTTTTTCTGTTTGTAAGGCCCAATCTTTAAGATGCAGACTGCAATTGAAATCCCCTACCCACACAGCTACCCTAGATGTGTGCAAGAAGGGATGTATGTCCTTAAATAATGCAGCCCGAAGGGCTTTGGTCTGAGGAACATATATAACTATCAAACATAATCTTTCTTTAAAATATGAGATATTCAGAAATAACTCAAGTCCTGGGCATATATCTGTCATTCTCATGACTATACAAATTGGATTAGCCAGTAGTACACCTACCCCATCACACAACTCCATACCTGTCGACCAAAAGGAGGGGCCCAGAAGCCAGGCCTGTGAGGCATGTGAAAGTTCTCCTCTTGTCTTCAATTTGGTATCTAGAAGGCAAATAATATCACTAGCAGACTCTTGCAGTGATGGCATAGTACCAGCCAATTTCTTATCCCCTTTTTATGCTGTTAACATTAACAGAGGTAATGGAGAGCTGTTCATATAAATTAGTGGAGTGTCTCATGCATAAAATATTATGGTGTCTGGGTTTTCTGCCTTTGCCTGGTTCATTTGGCTATTGAATCTAAGCCTCCTCCTCCTTCAGTGTCTGTATAAGAAATTATTGATGAAGAGTCTGTCCCTTCACCTTCTGAATCTCTATCCTCCGAGTGTAAAACTGCAAACGTGTTCCCTTTCTTCTACAACCTGGAAGAGACTGCTTTCCCTATCCCGCCAAACTTCCTAGACACTACTTTCCCCAACCTTGATCTTCTGGTTTGCGTAACACGTGTAAATCCTTCATTTGCTGGAGGGGGAGGAGGAGGCATGTCCATTGTAGTATCCCTGACTCCTTCGAGGTCGATTTGTGGATCAGAGGTTTGTGCAGGCCCCATTACTCAAGATCTGATCAGGATCTGGGCTTGGTGTGTCTGCCATGGCCTGATTGGAAGTTTTTGGTGTTTTATCTCTCTGAGGTACCGTATTCTCATTCTGTCCGTGAAACTCTGCCTCTGCTCTTGCACTTAGCTCCGCTACTTTCTTGGCTTGATGCTGTTGTGCCACGTTTATTAACCGTCCATGTGAGGCCCAAGGACACCTACCATAAGAATGTCCCATCTTCTCACAAAAATTGCACTTGAACAAGTTTAAACATTTACCTGAGGAGTGCCCCGATTCTGAACAGTGACTGCATTTCATCATGTTGCAAGCTGAACTTAAATGCGTCCTAGCTCCACATTTAAAGCGTGACCGAGGTTGTCCAACATGAAAAAATCGAACCTCTATCCTTACCCAAATAAAAAATGCTTGGAAGGTGAACAGGGCCTGTATTTGTAGTGATTAATTTCACTCGAACCCTCCACCCCCCCATCCCAAATCTGCTCACTGTCTAGTGTAGGGCCAGACCTGTTTAATATCACATCTCTGACGTAACAAATAAAGAGTATCTTTGAAATTCACACCTTCGTTTTTAAACATAATAGTTATATTTTTAACTATGTGGTTTTGTCAGTGGGATGGTGTGAAAGGGCACCCACAAAGGGGTGTTCTTAAGCTTGTTATATTGTGCCCAAAACCTATCCAGTCCTGATACATTTTTAAAACTGATATCATAATTACTGTTTCCCAAATGAATGAGTGCAAATATCTCAGACGAAAAGAACCGTAAGGACTCCTTCAATAACTGTTTTGCAATAAATACCTGGTCCAGAGGCTCTATTAAACCTCCCTTGTATAATAATCTAACTGCATTTCAGCGTGGAGCCAGTTCACCTGTTTTTTAATAAGTCAGACAATTTTAAAATGGATGCAATACCTTCCTCTTCATTATTTTCTAGTTGCTCTGGAATACCCACCCTCATTTTCTAAACCATGCTCAACCACTATTTCATTACATACATTAGCCACAGTCTCAGTTAAAACCTTACCCCAGGGTTTGCTGGAGCTCATATTTTCCTAAGAGGTGGTGGCCACATTTATAGAAGACAACATTGCTGCATATGATGATTCTGATTTATCAGGGATCCATTGACCTTCTGCAGTTTGTTCCCAACCAGCGTTTTCTAATGCCTGAATAGGGGACCAACTTGGGCCTCTTATCTCCTCATTGTCCAAAGTCTGTTCTGAGTTAAAATCATTGCTTGTTTCCATTTTCTTTCCTTCTTCTATTAATTTGCCTGCAGTAGGTTTACTCCAGTCAGGCCTCAATTTATCCATAGGAAAAACACAGTCTGTCCCTTGCCGAGGTATCTGTATTTCATTTGGAGGGGCTTCTGCACCAGGACCGCGCCCCACTCCAAGCCTTTTTTTGTTTTATTTTTTCCCCACAGCAGTGTTTGTCATAGGTTCTTGTGACTCACATGTATTGCTATTAAAACTGCCAGCTTGAGCGTTGGATCCATCTTTCATCTGTATTCCTGTTACAGAGCTGGATTTTGAAACTTTTCCAGTGAAAACCTTATTCAAGGTATATTTTCCTCATTTTGATGTTTTGTACGGGCTTCCCTTGTTCTCCTGAGTTCCTGTGTTGTGACGGAACCCTGGCTGCTACGTCGGTGTTCTGCTGACTCAGCACCTGACTGACAGCGTCTGTAACTCTGATGACAGGTTCTCCTATAGCTGTGTGTCCTGCTAGAGGCGCAACCAGTCTCTCAAGTTCTTTTAACAGAGCTGCCTTTTTCTGTAACATTTTCCTGTGCATTTCTGGAGTTAATGATTCTGAGCCCTTTCCCTGAATCTTCAGTTGCATTTACCCCAGCTCCTGAATCCTGTTGCGATTGCGATAAATCAAACTCCAGCAAAGTAGCTGGCGCTAACGCAGCATCAACGGCCTCTTATGGCTCCGTGCTCGGGGAGGAAGCCTGCTCCCCTGCACTCGCCACATCCATCTCCTCCAAAAGTGCGCCCGGACTGGCCATCCTGGAACAGATGGCCAAGGGTTCCCCCTGCTGGATGAGTAAGGGAATTTCCCTGGTGTGCTGGCCAAATGTCCGCCCATTTACTAAAAATACCACCAACAGCTTAATTTGGCTCAATTTCAGTTGGTTACCATCTGTACAACCCCCCAGTCATCCCTGAAAAAGGGACTTCTAGTCTCAGTGAGCCTACCGGCTCAACAAAATCCAATCAATCAATAAATAAATATTCAGACTGCACCCGGCAGTGGTGCAAGTGGAGGCGCAGCACAACCGAGGTGTGCCATAGCAAGACAGGGTGATATTCAAAGGCGATGCCCCATGGTGCATCACCTCTGAATATAACACAGAATGTGCAGGACACATATACAATGCGCCAGTACATACCCCAGACAGATAGGAATAGGAATGCTCCAGTGCAACTGTGGCTGCGCTGGGTGCATTTCCCAGATATTCGGACCTGGATATGCAAATGGGGCCGTAATGTATGCAAGACACAAATGGGGCCATTTGCATGAGTTGCACAGGGCAGCCCAGCAAAATGCAGCTGGCACCCTGCACAGCATGTAGTGTGGACAGAGGGGGTCTTGGAACAGCCCCACTCTGTAGCAACGATCGCCAGTATTAATAAATAAATATAATCTGTGGTAGTCTAGTGGCACCCCCCCACCCTTCCTGTAACCCTGATTTTGGGGAAACCCTACAGAATGTAATCCCTGGTGGTCCAGTGGCACCTCCACCCACACAGGACCCCCTGCCCACCCAGCCCCCATTGTGTCAGTGGCTCAGTAGGTAGCACACTCGCCTCTGAGGCCGGGAGATCAGAGGCTGTGGGTTCAGTTCCCACATCTGGCACTTGGGTTAATATCCCAATACTGACACTGTAATGCAGCATGAGAGGGGTGCTGCATTTCTGAGGTGCCGTCTTTCGGATGAGACGTTAAACCGAGGTCCCATCTGCCTGGATTGGTGGTAGTTCAGGTGGATGTTAAAGATCCAATGGCACTTATCGAAAAAGAGTAGGGGAATTTCCCCGGTGTCCTGGCCAAATTTCCCTCATTCACTAAAAATACCACCAACAGCTTAATCTGATTCAAGGTCAGTTGGCATTCATCTGTATCCCCCCTCCCCCGGGTCGTGCCTGAAAATAGGCAGGATTTGTCTAGTGCACTTACCCGGTCAACAAAAGCTAAATAAATAAATAAAATCATTGGTGGGCAGCTGCAATCCACCTGCATATGGCCCAGCTGCCCACTGAATTACAGCTTATAGTATGAGCTGTACACCCATTGGTCCACACTGTGGACCAATGGGCTTGCAGGGCATATTGTACTAGACAGTCACAAATATGTGAATGAAGTCATTCATATATTTGTGACTGTTTGGTACAATATGCCCTGTAAGCCCATTGGTCCACAGTGTTTTTCAAGCTAATATATCTCTTACGATCCCTCACCAGTCATGCCTCTGAGCTGGGGAGGAACCTTATGTATGAGTTGGTGTCACAAATACACTCTGCAGGTCAGGCCTTCTGCTCCCACAGTGCCAGCCTCAGAGCTCAATAGTGTGAACGGGTAACAGACAGGGTAACCCTCCTGTCTGCTTTGGTCTAAATCACCTATTAGCCTCAAATTCTGGATGGATTCAAACTGTGAACCTTAAGCTAGCATACCCATTTAACAGGCTCAGATACATACCCCCTTCAGGGGATGCGGTACAATCCTTCACCCAGGAGTACCCAGCCAGGTTTTTCAAAATGTACTCTTAGAACCCTGTTAGAGACTTAGGTATTTCTTACCTTTTTCAAGTTTAGTAACACCATGCAAGCCCTTTAATAGCTGCCAGCCTTAAACACAGATTAAGTATCACATGTAAAATAACAGAAGAGCACAGGCAGTATTTTAAAGAAAAGTTTGTTTACTTTACTTAGGGAGTCAGTATAGCACAGTGGTTTAAGGCTCTGAGCTGCAAATCTGGAGACCTGGGTTTTAATCCCACAGCCCCCACTTGCATACTGTTTGACCCTGAGCAAGTCACTTAACTACCCTGTGCTCCCAGGTTGCACCTGTAAACAAGCTTTCAGCTTAGTGTGTCTCACCTGGTTAACCAATAGGCAAAAAAAAAAAAAAGGTAAAATAGGTGAAATAAAATACAGAATAAATTATATCACAAATATCACAATAATCTACAAATAAAAAGGAAAGTTGCAGAATACAAACTTTTACCCCAAATACTTAATTATTTTCTTAGCATTACCTTTAAGTGCTTTCAGAGAACTCTCTCTCTCTCTCTCTTAGAGTCTAGAATCATATATCACACTCTCCAGATGCAATGTTTCATTTTAACTCTACCTTTCCCCACCCCTTTTTGGTGAGTCAGCTAGCTCCTCCCTTAGAGTTCATTCTAACATAATATCTACAAGGAGGTATTTTAATTAATGTGAATATCAGAACAAAGCCATTTATTACATATGACGGTCTTTAATCAAACATTTCTCTTTTGAGGATTTACAACTGCACAATCTGTCACTAAGGTGTGAGAAAGCTAAGGGGAATCTGCCAAAATGTCATTCCTTTCCTAATATTCTAAAATTCATTATTCAGGAACCAGCATCAAAGCAGAAGCAGTTGATAAGGGGCTATAAACTATCCTTCTGGAAGGAAGACATCAACTAAGTTTCCCTGGTCTGTTTAATGACATCCTGAATGACTGCTAACTTGTGCGAGACAATTACACACACAGACCATTGATTTATAATACAAATATTATACAGTAACCATAAGCAGATGGCAGAGTATCGCAATCCTCCCCACCTAGACTGAATTTTGGGGCTATATCCCCTGCATGGGATAAGCTCCCCAACTCGGTTCATTCCTCATACTGACACGACAAGTCATCTGCATTTTTATTAGCTGCTCCTGCCCTGTGGAAGACTGTCATGTCATACCCTTGCAAGGCAAGACTTCATCTTAGTAGTCTGCCATTCGTTTTATCCATTTGTGCCAGCCAAACCAGGGGGTTGTGGTCAGTTTGTACCTCAAAATGCTGCCCATATAAGTATGGCTGTAACTTCTTTAGGGGACACACCATGGCAAGACACACTTTTTCCACAGTAGAGTAAGCCTGCTCCCTGGGAAGTAACTTTTACTTAGGTACACTATGGGGTGATTTTTCACTTGGTTGGATGTCTGACTCAGCACTGCCCCAATACCCACATCTGAGGTGTTGGGCTGGACTATAAAGAGTCTGCTATAGCCTGGATTTGTCAGTACAGGACCACTGCACAGTGCCTCCTTCAGTCTGGTGAAAACTTTTTCACAGGCTGGTTCCCAGATAATTTTCTTAGGCATCTTTTTCTCTACCAAGTCAGATAGAGGAGCGGCCAGGGCACTGTTTTTATTTTTTTATTTATTTTGTTTTTGTTGACCGGGTAAATCCACTAGACAAATCCTGCCTATTTTCAGACATGACCCAGGGGGAGGGCGATACAGATGAATGCCAGCTAACCTTGAACCAAATTAAGCTGCTGGTGGTATTTTTAGTGAATGGAGGAAAATTTGGCCAGAGCACTGGGGAAATTCCTCTACTCTTTTCGAGAAGTGACTTGGGATCTTTAACATCCACCTGAACTACCACCAGAACAAGCAGATGGGCCCTTGGTTTAACATCTCATCTGAAAGATGGCACCTCAGTAGTGCAGCACCCCCCTCATGCTGCACTACAGTGTCAGTATTGGGATTTTTACCCAAGTGCCTGGTGTGGGGATAGAACCTCCAGCCTTCTGATCTGCCGGCCTCAGAGGCGAGTGTGCTACCTGCTGAGCCACTGACACTGACTGTAATTGGGTACAGATTCCCTATAGTACCCTGCTGTCCCCAGAAATCTCCTGACCTGTTTCTGCATTTCTGGTCCGCGCCATGCCTTGATGACCTCTATTTTTAGTAGGTTAGGACAGAACTGTTCCCAGCCTACACAGTGCCCGAGGTATGCCACTTCAGCCATGGCCACCTGGCACTTCTCAGTTTTGACAATGTGCCCAGCCCTCTGTATCCTGCCCAGCACTTCTCTAAGGTGGGATAGGTGTTCCTTCCAGCTGGCACTAAAGATGGCAATGTCATCCAGGTACACCACAGCATATTCCTCTGCACCATTTAACACCAGGTTCACCAACCTCTGGAAAGTGGCCATCGCGTTCTTCATTCTGAAAGGTATTACTTTAAATTCAAATAACCCTATCGGAGTGATGAAGGCTGACCTCTTCCTAGCTCTGGCAGTTAACTCTACCTGCCAGTACCCCTTTGTCAGGTCAGTTGTTGTAAGATATTTCACCCCTCCCAGCTTGTCCAGGAGTTCATCCATCCGTGGCATCGGGTAGGCATCTGACTTTGTGACTGCATTCAGTACGCGATAGTCCACACAAAAATGAGTTGAGCCATCTGGCTTGGAAACAAGGACTACGTGTGAGGCTCAGGGGTTGTGGGATTTCTTTATTACCCCTAAATCCAGAATTTCCTCTGCCTCCCTCCTAATGTCCTTTTGGACAGCAGGGACACCCCATATGCTGTTTGCATGGGTGCCTGTGTCCCTGTCTCCATGTTGTCTGTTGCTAAGGGGATTAGTCCAGGCTTAGCGTTAAACAGTGGTGCGAAGTCTGCTAAAACCTCTCTTATTTCCTGGACCTGGTCTGGGGCCAACTAGGGTGATATTTTAATTGCCTCCACAGAGGACTTCCACTTGCTTTCTTCCTGCAAGTCCGGAAGGGGGTCTCCTTCATCCATCCCCTCTCCAGGACTACACACTGCAAACACCATGTCAGTCCTATTAGCATATGGCTTCATCATGTTGACATGGTACATCCTTTGTGTCTGTCGTCTGTCAGGTAACTCTATAATATAGTTTACATCATTTACCTTTCTGACTACTTTGTATGGTCCCGCCCACTTGGCCTGCAGCTTGTCTTTCTGGACTGGAATTAGAACCATGACTTCCTGACCCACTGTGTACGAGCAAGCTCTGGCTCTGCAGTTATACCACACGGCCTTCTGTTTTTGTTGGGCCACTGCCAGGTTGCTCTGGGCTATCCTCATAATCTCCTTCAACTTTTCCCTGAACCTAAGGACATATTACACTACTGGGAGTTCCCTGGGTGGCATGCTTGCCTTCCCAGTCCTCCTGGGTCAAGTTGCAGCCTCAGAGCTTCCTGTGGTGCTGTAGAAAAAATATTTTCTGCAGGCACAAACCACACCTTCGGCTACTTGCAGTTAAAGGTGGCCATAAACTTTCAGTGCTAGGGAATGTTAATTTATTGTCTCCTAGCAGACACCTGTAGTCAGTGAAATACCCTGGTGTGTCCTGAGGATGCCTACAGAGGTCAGCTACTGACTTCCTGTGTGCCCTTGCAACATCTGGAGACATTACTTACATATTTTAATATATAATATAACAGAATATAATATATATGTGACTGCATAGCACCATTGGAAAGGTAATTTTGTGCTGAACAACTTTGCCACTGATATTTTGTGTATATCGTGTATACTTCAGGAATTATTCACATTTGTTTGGTATGGTGTGTATGGCTTATGTTGCCTATTTTAGTGGAAAAAAAATGTCATTGCTGTTTTAACCAGCATAGAAATAAAACTAAATGACTTATTATTTGCATACTGCCATTGGAAAGGTAATTTTATGCTGAATAACTTTGCCACTCATACTTTGTGTCCAACAAGTACAGTTCTTGAGCTATTAGGATTTGTTTGTGGCATGCTGACTATAGCTTGATTTTGCTTAGAAAGGCCTAGGATTCACTATTAACAGTATACAGGAGACAAGTGGTGCAACTTTAGAAAGCTCTTGTGGAGGCAAAGAGTTAAATAAAATATACATTTATTTCACAATTGTGGTAGCACCCCACTAGATGCACCCATCAATGTTTCAAGCTTTCTAGCTCTTTATCAAGACAATGGTTCCCTCTAGCATGAAACCTAAATAGTGCAATACCTTAACGTTTATAATACATCCTTTGTTATAACTTTTTACCAAATATTCTTAATTATAAGTGCCTATTTAATGTGCAATACTTGGTACCAATTTCTTGGCACAGTGACAAGACCTACATTACTCCTTCTCCTGCTGGGTGAAGTTGGGCCAATAGAAATTCTGGGTCAATCGCTGCATAGTGCACTTGATTCCAAGAAAACCAGTCCATGGGAATATCATGTGCAATCTAGAGCAACTGCTCACGGTACCCCTGGGGAACAAGTTGCCCGCCTATCACCCCTCCCTCTGTCTTAGCATCCTGAGTATACATCAGTCCATTGTCACAATAAACCTTATGTTCTAGGGACGTGGATATGTTGTTCAATCCACACTTACTGGCAGGTTCCTTGCCGCTTTAAATCTTGCCGGAAGGTCTTCAAGCTGGCTCCTCCCACCCACCCGGGTGGTAAAACTCTCGCCTCTGCCCCATGACGCTAGATCTTCCTTACTGCTAGGAAGCTCAGGTTCCCTCCTTAGTGCTCTGCGTTTTAGGCCTGGATGTACACTCGTCGGTTAACCCAAAACTTATTCTTAAATTCACCAGACTTCGGTCTTCAATTTCCCTCCCGGCTGTGATGGACAAATTGACTCCCAGATTTCATCAGTGCCCCTGTGGGCAGAAGATGTCCTGGACTGACCCACACTCCACGTGCGTTTACTGCCTAGGACTCGGCCATGATTCGCAGGCTTGTGAGTTATGCAAATCCTTTTTGGCTTCGGTCCTCAGTCACGGCATTTATCTCGTTCTCCTTGGGCTCTTCCTGTACAGCTTCTTTTAAGGAGTGTTACCAGTCCCTTTCCACCAAGGGAGAAGGACCATAGGGACATTCCAGTCTGTCCAAAAAGGAGGACTCCTAAGGTAAGTCCCACCATCGATGTTAGTGGGAGTGGGAGAGATCCCCTTCACCGGATAGTCGACTTTTGACTTCAGTCAAGGTTGCGGCTAAGGCCACTGGCTTCACGGTGTCCCTGTCAGGTCAGTCGGCTGAGACATCCGTCGATGCAGTTGAGATATTTCTCGAGCCGGACGGTTTGTCGACTGGAGATGCCAACAACCCTTCTTCACCGGTTCCCCCAGTGGAAACCGAGGACTTACCTGTACCGGAGTCTCCAGTTAAGGTCTCTGAACCTAGGGAGGAGTGGGTTCCCCCTGACCCACCCTCGGAGTCCCCGAGGGTCTCGGTCTCAGACCTCTTCCAGGTCCAGCCAGTCCTGCCAACTTTGGCGGTCTCAGTCTCGGCACCATGGAAAGCGGCGGCACCACTCATCCTCATCATCCTCGTCAGAGGATAGGCTCCAGCTCAAGTTGCATCGGCGCTATGAGAATTTAATGTGGCAGTAGCTCTTATTGTCCAGGAATAAGCCAACTCCTGATGGTCAAGCAGGTGCGGAGCAGGGAAGGGCAGTGGCCAAACAGCAGCTCCAAACTTCCTTGGACATCACTGACTCATGTGCCTGGTCAGTAGCGGCTGCAGTGGCCATGTGCCGCAGAGCTTGGCTGTGGATCTCCACCTTTATGGCGGATACCCAGCACAAGCTGGCGGACGTTCCCTTTTTGGGTACCGACTTGTTCGGACCTGGGGTGGAGGGTCATCTCCAGTGGATCAAGAAGTCCAATTCCACTCTGGACTCTGTCAGGTCTGCCCAGAAGGACAAAGGCGACCAGCAGCAGCATAAGCCCTTTCATCCTTCAGCCCCTGGTGTACGTCTGGCCCAGCAATGCCAACATCAGGGCCAGCAGGCTTGCATTTGGCACCCCAAAGCCAAGCCTGCCACTTCCTCCAGCAGGAAGCCAGGAGGAAAAGGCCTGGGCAGCTGTTCGGCTGACCCCTCCTCCAAGCCTGCCCAGTGACGGGTTGAGGGGTGTGGCCGCCAACCTCATCACTCCTCCGCAGGTTTCACCCCATGGGGGATGGCTCTGTCACTACCTTTACACCTGGTCTGATATCACCACAGACCGCTGGGTGTTTGAAGTGGTAGGCAGGGGTCTGTCACTGGAATTCGAGCAGTCCCCGTCCTATCGAGCCGTTGCCCCATGGGGGGCTACAGGTTCCGCAGCCTCTCTTTTGGCTTATCGAGCTGACATTGCCCTGCTTCTCCAGAAGGAGGTAATCAGGGAGGTGGCGGACCCTCCTCCAGACACAGGGTTTGTGTCCAGGTACTTCCTGGTCCCGAAACGGATGGGTGGCTGGTGCCCCATTCTCGACCTACACGACCTGAACAAGTTCCTAAGGTCTCGTACCTTCAGGATGGTCACTCTGGCTCAGATCATTCCATCCTTGGAACGAGGCATGTGGTTCTGTTCTCTGGACCTTCAGGATGCATTCTTTCATGTCCCAATCTGTCCGTCTCACCAGTGATTTCCTTTGCGGGCAGAGGTATCCCTTTATGAGTTCCGGGCCATGCCCTTTGGCCTCTCTCCAGCTCCCAGGGTCCTCACCAAATGCATGGCAGTGGTGACAGCATTCCTGCAGTGCTGAAGAGTCCGGGTGTACCCTTACCTGGATGATTGGCTGATTGCAGCCCCCTCTAGGTTGGAGGTGGAGCAGTCCAGGGATCTGGCCCTCCAGGTCTGCTCTCAGATTGGCCTCCTCATCAGTAACGCCAGGTCAGAACTCGTGCCATCGCAGATGATTTAGTTCATCGGGGCAGAGCTCAACTCTTTTCGAGCCAGAGCACGGCTCCCTGCGGACAGGGCTGAGGTCCTTTCCTCCTTCTTTGCCCAGTCATTTCTGGTTGGGCAATTGCGCCCTGCCCAGGACTTCCTGCACCTCCTGGGCCTCATGGTGGCCTGCACCAGTGTGGTCCATTGGGCCCACTGGCACATGCGTCCCCTGCAGTGGGGGCTGGCCCGCCAGTGGTCACAGCGCTCTGGTTCTCTGGATCAGCCAGTGACTGTGACCCTGGAGATGTGGAATGCTCTCCAGTGGTGGCTCACTCCAGCTCATCTGCAGGAGGGTAACCCATTTGTTTTCCCCGCGAGCCGACAGTCACTCTCATGACCGACGCCTCTCTGATGGGTTGGGGTGGCCCATCTGGGGGAACACAGAGCCCATGGCCTCTGGTCCCCTCAGGAGTCTTGATGCCACATCAGCCTGCTGGAGCTTTGAGCAGTCCGACTAGCCCTCACAGCCTTCGCTCAGTTTGTACGGGGTCAAGTGGTCCAGGTCCAGATGGACAACACCACGACCTCAACCGGCAGGGCAGGATGCACTCCTTGCCTCTATGCAAGGAGGATCTCCACACTTGGTCTCTCGTGATCAGCCTGGAAGTGGATCTCTTAGCCATCCATGTGGCAGGAGCCTCCAACAGTCTGGCCAATGCCCTAAGCCAGATAGGCGCTGCATCTCATGAGTGGTCTCTCCTGCCGGAGATATTACAAGATCTGTTCTCCCACTGGGGCACCCCTCAGGTGGATCCATTTGCCTCCAGGGAGAATGTGAAGCTGAGGCTGTTTCATGCCCACCCCCTCAGCAGGGCTCGCTATAGGGGAATGCCTTCTCAAGGCTGTGGACCCCGGGCCTCTTCTGTGCCTTCCCTCCATTTCCCTTGATCCACTAGGTGCTTCTTAAGGTGAAGAGGACAAGGCATAGGTGATTCTGGTAGCCCCAGACTGACCCAGCCAGTTCTGGTACTCAGATCTCCTCAGCCTCAGTTCCAGGCTCCTGAGGTGGCTTCCAGCCCACCTGGACCTTATCTCAGTCAACAAGGGGAAGGTACTCCATCCAGCCCTTCAGTCCCTGCACTTGACGGCCTGGTTCCTGAGCGGCAAGAGTTCCAGGTCTTGGGTCTTTCCGACGAGGTCCTCAATGTTGTTGAGGCATCCCATAAGGAGTCGACCAGAAAATGCTATGCCTTTAAATGGAAGAGATTCTCCATTTGGTATCAGGACAAGGGGTTGGACCCTTCCTTCTGTTCTTTAGTTAGCATTCTGGACTCCCTGTGGTCCCTTTCTCAGCTAGGGCTTCGGTCAATGACCCTTAAGGTGCACCTGGCAGCCATCTCTGCTTACCCGGATGTGGGTCAGAAAGCAATCGGTGGGGCAGGAGATAGTGGTCGGGTACTTTTTCAGAGGCCTTGATCACATATCCCCTCTGGTGCAAGAACCTCCAGCTCCGTGGGTTCTACTGCTGGTACTGGCTAAGCTCATGGGCAAAGCCATTTGAACCGATGCACAGGTGTGATATCTCTATCTCTCACCTGTCGTGGAAGACTGCCTTCTTGGTGGCTATCATGTCAGCCAGAAGGATGGGAGAGCTCCAGGTGCTTTCCATCGAGTCTCCTTATCTGGTCTTCCACAGGGACAAGGTTGTCCTGTGCCCCCACTCGAAAATTCCTTCAAAAGGTGTTGTCGGAGTTTCACCTTAACCAGGTGTTGACTGTGCTGGTGTTCTACCCCAATCACACGTCGGAGGCTGAATAGGCTCCATAATTTGGACCCTAGAAGAGCACTCTCTTATTATAAGGAGCGGACGGCTGAAGTTCAGGGAGAGGTTTGCCAGCTGTTTGTCATCTACGCTGATGCTGCACCTGGCAGACCTGCAGCCAAGCGGACGATAGGCAGGTGGGTCACCTCCTGCATAGATGTCTGCTATAGGTTGGTGGGCATGGAGCCTCCCAAAGGGATAAGAGTTCATTCTACCCACCATACCACTGCTTCGTTGGCTGTTTCCAGGGACGTCTCTATCCAGGAAATCTGCAGGGCTGCTACCTGGAAGTCAGCACACACCTTCATTACCCATTACCACATCTACGTTGAGTCACGCTGGGACGCTGGTTTTGGGACCTTGGTTCTCCGGTCCTCATTCCCTAAGTAGTGGGTGCGCGCCTTGCCTCCCTCTTCCCGGAGAACTGCTAGGAGTCTGCCAGTAAGTGTGGATTGAACAACATATCCACGTCCCTAAAAATACAGGTTACTCACCTGTAACAGGAGTTCTAGGAGTGGTATATGTTGTTCATCCACACAACCCACCCGACCTCCCAGGCTTTGACATGCAACCTGGCTTCCAGCGGGCTAGATCTAGCTTCATGGGGCAGAGCAGAGAGTTTTACCACCTGGGTGGGTGGGAGGAGCCAGCTTGAAGACCTTCTGGCAAGATTTAAAGTGGCAAGGAACCTGCCAGTAAGTGTGGATGAACAACATATACCACTCCCAGAACTCCTGTTACAGGTGAGTAACCTGTATTTTCCTGTCACCTCCCTGTGCTCCATCAGAGTCTGCCCAAGCCCATAGTTTCTCTAGACTAGGGTCACTTTTCTGAGCAGCTGCAAACTCCTTACACATTTCCAAGGTATGGGACAGGTCCCCTTCAGTATCTAAACTAGGGTCCCTAGCTCTAGCATCAGGGCACTCAGGATGACTGCTGTGCCTAACCCTTTGACAATGGGTCACCCTTCCTTCATCAGAGTAACCCTCAGTAGCTGTTTGGTTAACTGCTACTGGGGAAATGTCTACCCCCTTTCATTAGTCTCCATCTCAGGAGACCCAGGCTGGGGACCAGTCTCCCAGTGGTTTCCACAGTGGCTTCTATGGGGTCCCGGGAACCACAACTTTCCTTTGCCACTTGGCTGTGGCTAACTGCACACACCATCCCCTGTTTGAGATTGTTGCTGATAATTATATTAACAGCTAAAGTTTCGGGTATGGCAACCTTTTGTACAGTCCCCCCTTTCTCACCCCAGTCTAGGAGGACATTAGCAAATGGCAAGGTTTTCTCCTCCCCAGTGAATCCTTGTACAGTTACAGATTGGTTGAGTATAAGCTGACCAGACTCTATGAGATCCCCTTTTACCAAAGTCACGGATGCCCCCGTGTCTCTTAACCCATGTGTCTGTACACCATTCACAGTGACTGGATACATGTGTTCCCTCATGTTGATTAGCATGCTTTCAGGGACACACAAACAACCCTTCTCTTTTCATGCACCACTTTGTGCACTATTTGTCCTTTCTGAGACACTGTCTGGCAATATGCCCAGTTTCTTTGCAAACCCAACATTCATTTCTTTTCTCATGTACATCTTTTCTTTGAAACCTGGGGCTACCTGGTTTCAGTGAAGGCAGTGAGGGTTTTAGTTGCCCTGAAGATGCACTTTTCCCTTTCTGCACTGCCATGCCCACCTCATTTGCTCTTGGAGCAGGTCTGTTCTTGGCATAGCGGTCCGAGAGTTCAGCAGCCTCTTGCACTGTTTTTGGATCTCGGTCCTCCAGCCAGGTTTTCAGCTCAGCTGGGCATGCCACAAAAAACTGCTCCAACAATACAGCATTTTCAATTTTATTTAGAGTCTGCTTCAATTACTTCCCACCAATGATTTAAAAACTGACGTAATTTCATGGCTAGCTCCTCGTAGTGCATGTCAGGGCTTCTCCTGAGCTTGCAGAATTTAGTTCTGTATGCTTCCACAGTTAAATCATAATTTTTTAAAAGTGCAGTTTTCAGTTTACTGTAATCATTACTGTCCTCACTGTCCATTTGATCCAGTGCAACCCAAACTTTCCCGGTAAGTAGCGGGGATAGCTGGAAACTTCAGGTCGCTCTAGGAATATTTGCCTGAATACAAACTTTTTCAAAGGAATTTAGAAAGGCATCCATACCCTCCCCCTCTTTAAATTTGGCTATCAATTTAGAATTTAGTTTTTAACCCAGTCCTGTAGTTAAACCCAGGCCACTTACCTGCTCTGGTGCTGGTCTTGGGAGGTGTAGCTTCTGCAATTCAGATCTCCACTGGTGCTCTCTCTCCTCTTGTTCGGCCTTATGCTAAGACTGTTCCTCTTCTCGCTCGGCCTCCCACTGTTTTTGCTCAGCTTCTCACTGTTCTTGCACCCTCTTCTTCTCTGCAGTTTGCTGAGGCTGCTCTGTCTTCTCCAACCTCCTCTTTTCAAGCTCCCTTTGCTACTGGACTTCGAACCTTTTCTGTTCAAACTCCTGCTCCATCCTCTGCAACTCCACCTGTAGCCCGATTGCTTCTGGCTCCAGAATGCTGGTGATATTCCCCTGCTGCTGTAGCCCTTGGCTTGCACTAGCCCTGCTGTCCTCCTCATCAGATCTGGACACTGCACTGGCCCCTCCACACCCAAGGTTTGGCCCTTTTCAGTCACAGATTGTGAAGCGGGGCTCTAAGCATCTGCTGCCATCAGAGCCTCCACAAGGTTCTGCATGTTGGCTTTTCCCTCATACTGAACTCCTCTGTCCTGGAACAACTGCCTCAAGTATTTATTTATTTACTTTTTATTTATGTTTTTGGTAACCAGGTAAGTGCATTGATCCAGAGGACCATTTTCAGTCATAACCTGGGCCTCAAGGTGGCGATGCAGTAATACAAAGTAGACACAATATATAATATATACACTTGTTATACTGTACAGCACAAATGAACAACGAAAACAGACATTATTTACATATGTTCCACAAGCATGGCAACTAAGTATCATAAAAATGCAGGCAGCAGTGTTATGCATTTGTACAATATGACAAGGAATGGTATAAATCTAACAGGTTGATTAACAACAGAACTAGGGGTATAAACCTAGCAGGTTATTTCACATCAAAACTAGGTACCATGCCTGGCCTGGTGATGGAAAGCAGGTCATCCTGAGAAAGCTTGTGGCAAACCGAGCATGGCTCCCAGACAGTGCCCCATGCTCAGACAGAGGGGGAGCATTGGCTGAAGTATGAGGAGGGCAGAATAGGAAGTACTGTGCCCTATAGAGTCCAAGAACATCTACTGTTTCAGCCTGGGTGGGGTACATTGATGTGTCTGGGATCATACAGGTGGGCTGTGTGAGGCAGCATCAGAGTGATGTGTGCAGGTTACTGCTCTGGGGCATAGAGGACAGGGGTGGAGGAAAGAGGGAGGGGGATGGGCATAATGGCACCAGGCTATGGTAGGATTATGGTAGCGTTCGGGCTTCTACAGTGCCCAGTGAGCATTTACAGCTGGATTCTTCCAGCAGCCAGGCCTTCAGGTTAGATTTGAAGGACACATGTGATGTTGATATATGGACTGATGCAGGAAGGTGGTTCCGGGGAGGGGGGCAGAGACAGAGAAGGCCTTACAGCCCATCACTGTAGAGACACGGGAGACTTTTAAGGGTTTGAATGGAGGAGGCCCTAAGAGGTCTAGTGGCTACTCTAATTATGACTAGGGAAGCATAGGGGGATAGCTGGTTACTTCTGAGAGCACTGTCCACTAAGCAGCCTGCAGCACAGTCAAAGTGTGCCTGGAGAGGGAGCCATGCAAGGGACTGGTAGAGTGAACGGTGGTGAGGTAACGAGGGAGCTTTGAGAACAAAGCAACAGATGGCATTGTATGTTGTGTTGAGGCAGGAGTGTTAGTTTATGGACATGTGGGAGTAGATGGGGGAGTAGTAATTTAGGAGTGGGAGAAGCTTGCCTTTGCGCAATGGCAAGGCGAGTTTCAGGTGATAGCAGGTGGTTTGCGTGGTATGCCGCACCTAGCTTCTGATTAATTTTACGGTCAGTGTTGCGTGATCATTGTAGGTGAGTGATGGGTCGAGAGTAACACCGAGATATTTGAAGGAGGTGACCTGCTTGAGCGGAGGGCCTGCAGGTGTGCATACAGAGAGAGAGGAGTTAGATTTGGAGGCCTTAATTAGGAAAGGCTTGGATCCAAAGAACATGGCCATCATCTGTTTCCCATTGACAAGGAGTTATCTGGATGCGAACCATCCTACTGCCCCAACATAGTTGCCAGAGAGAGGAAGAGATGGAATCAAGGGACTTATTGCTGTGGTAGAACACTAGGTCATCCATGTCAGGGTTTTAAATAATTGATTAGCAGTTTTTTTTCTTGGGACTATACTAACTGTACAAAAAGTATTTATATAGATTTTCTAGAAATGCTGTGTTTGTTAAACACACTGAGGTAAGTGCTATGCATTTTCACAAAAATTTAGCACTTCTATGAGCAAAACACTAATCAATTTTTAGAGTTAAATAAATCCCTGCATGTACAGGAGTGCATTGCAGTTCAGGTGATCTACCAGTAAAGCATTGATAAACATGGAGAAGAGAAGGGGGCCAAGGATTGATCCCTGAGGAGCTCCAAGTTGAGGCAACTTTGCCTATGAGCATGGATTGTGACTGGTTTGTGAGGTAATGAAACCAGGCTACAGGTCCAGGGGCACAGCCAAGTAGTCCAAGATGGGAGAGAAAAAGTCTGCAGTGTATCTGCTGTAGTTGGAAGCCATCTTTTTCCCTAACAATGGCTACTCTAACTTACACTCGAAAAAATAATATAAAGCAGGTAAGAACTTTGACTATAAGCAAAATGATATAGTTCTGTTTACGTTTTAAAAAATAAATCACTGCCTTATTTTGCACATGAGCAGAACAGTATTAAGCAGACACACTGAACTGTTAAAGCTTGTGTTACCAATACTTTCTAATCCCACCTCTGCCAACCAAATCTGTCACAAACACACTCCGCAGGTCAGGCCCTCTGCTCCCAGTGTCAACCTCAGAGTAGAATAGTGTGAACAGGTAACAGACAGGCTAACACTCCTGTCTGCTTTGGGTCCAAGTCACCTATTAGCTTCAAGTTCTGGAGGGATTCAAACTGTGAACCTTATGCTAGCATGCCTAATTAACAGGCTCAGATAAGTACCCTCTTCAGGGGATTCCTTGTACTTCCTGAATGCTTTCTTCTTCTCTTGAACCTTCACTGCCACTTCCTTTGAGAACCATAGTGGTTTCTTACATCGTTTTGTTTTGTTTATTGCTTCACACAAAGGCTTGTTACCTCTTTGATGGCAGTTTTTATTATTCCCCATTGTTCTTCCACCCCTCCTTACTGCCCATTTGCTAGTGCATTCCTGAGGCACTCACCCATTTTGGTAAAATCAGCCATCCTAAAGTCCAGTAATTTTGCCTTTGTATTGGCTTGACTCTATTGCTTTGTTTATTGTGAACCATACTGTTCGATGGTCGCTAGTTCCCAGATGGCTACCCACTTCTACATCTGTGATCCTCTCTCCATCTCCATTTGAGAGAACCAGGTCTAAGATTGTTCCCTCTTGAGTGGGCTCCAATACTAGTTGTCTAAGGCATGCCCCCTGTAGGGCATCTAGAATAACCCCACTCTTCGAAGTGGCTGCTGCAACTGCACTCCAGTTAACATCTGGCATATTCAGATCACCTATCAGCAATGTCTCCCCTTTTTCTGCCATTCTAAGTATACTTTCTATCATTTCCTTGTCCATTTCTTCCCCCTGAGAAGGGGGTCTGTATACAATCCCTGTGCAGATTGTGATGCCATTGCTTGTCTCCAAATTTACCCACAGTGCTTCTTCTCCTCCCTGTTTACCCTTTTGTTCTGTTGCTTTTATTCTTTCCCTTATGTAAAGAGCTACTCCTCCTCCTCTTTTACCCTCCCTGTCCCTCCTGTAGATAGTGTATCCTGGTAATTTTACGTCCCAGTCATGGTTTTGTGCATACCATGTTTCTCTGACTGCCACGATATCCAGATGTTCCTCCTCCATCAAGACCACTAATTCAGGAAGCTTGTTACCCAGACTACGGGCATTGGTACTCATTGCTCTCCATTTTTGATGGCTTTACCTTCTGTTGCAGCATCCCCCACTGACTGACTACCTCGGTCTTTTTCTCATTTAGTACCCTGTTTTGTAGGGAGAGGCTGGGATTTTCCTGCTGCTTTTCAGCGCCTCCCCATTTGACTAGTTTAAAAGCTTGCCAATGAAGTATTTAAACCGATTGCTCAAAAGACTTGTTCCCTTCCTGGACAGATGCAGACCATCCTGCCAGTATAGGCTGGTGTCCCTCCAGGTGGAACCCCAGTCCCCAATGAAGCCAAACCCCTGTGCTCCACACCATTTTTCAACCATTCATTAAACTGCATGGTGCCAGTTACCCTCGCCTCACCCATGCCATTGACAGGCAGCACCTCTGGGAAGGATACTCTGTGTGCTACTTGTCTTAGGCCCCTCCCCAACTCTACAAAGTCCTCCTGCACTGCTCTAATCTCATGATGAGCCAAGTCATTTGTCCCTAGGTGGACAGTGACATCCAGCTGAGACTCCTGTGCAGTTGTTCTCATGATCCTGAGGATGCACTTCCTGTCTCTCCAAGCCATGGCACCAGGCAGGCACCTTACTTCAGTTTTCCCTGCTCCCCCCAGTTCTATCCCCCTAATAATTGAGTCCCCCACCAGGAGCTGCTTCCTTTCCCTGTGGTGTCCTCTGCCTCCTTTCTGTAGGCCTCCCTTGTGACAGTTGTTATCAGTCTCCTCTGCGGGTGCATCCATAGGGAAGCTATACTCCCCCAGAATGGTGTATGGATTGTGGAGTGGAAAACTGACTTGGTGTGCCTCTGTTCCACTATCCTCACCCTCCCTGAGCCCACTGTGGTCTAACTGCTGTGCTGTCTTCGCAACCTCTGAGGTAGTTGTGATGGCTCTGGTGCTCCCTGGATGGGGGAGGTTCCCTTCCTACTGTCCAGTGTGACCTGGGGGAAGGTTCCCTTACTACTGTCCAGTGTGGCCTGAAGATGGGCAACTTCCTCCCTCAGGGCAGAGAGTTGTCTGCAAATAGGGCAGCATCTCAGCCTCTGGAAAGACTCCCGGAAGACTGCTGCCCCACAGCCATTACATTGCACTACTCCCCACATGTTTATCTACTTTTTTTTGTTTATTTGTGTGTGTGTGTGTGTGATGGGTTTGTTATATAGAAATATATATACCGGCATTCCAGGGCCTCCAGCGAGTTCTTGTGGGAGTGTCTGCCTTCAGCTAGCATCAGATTACAGGTGTGGGGAGTTAAATTGTTTGTGCTTGGTGAATTTACTTCATCTGATTAAATTTATGGTCCCAAACTGTTCCAGGGTATGTTTACTTTGAAACTAGCATTCCAATGTTTCTAGCACATTCTTGTCAGAGGTGTCTGCTTTTTTGTTGAATTGTTTGTACAGATTGTCCTGCTGAAGGGAAGGAAAGCACTCACAGACCAGGAAAGGAGTTGGAAAACCTGCTCCCCCACCCGGGGACCACCAGGGCCCCAGCCGCTCTCTCAGTGGTTGCCAAGAAAATGGAGTGGTTGGACTATAGTGGGCTCACGGGGGGTGAGGGTGGTGGAACAGAGACGCATCCCTCCAGTTGTACTTCACCACAATTCATATGCCATTCTGGAAGAGCGTGGTTTCTCTATGGAGGAGCCTACAATGGAGACCATTAAAGAAGCTCCACAAGGGAGACCCACAGGAGTATGGCACGGGACCCCACAGGAGAAGGAAACAGCTTCTGGTGGGGGACTCCATTGTTGGGGAGGTAGAACTGGGGGATAGGAGAGGGAGATAAGGTGCCTACCCCGACCATGGCTTGGAGGGACAGGAAGAGAATTCTCTGGGTCATGAGAGCAGCTGCGAGGGAGAGGGAGCTGGCCATCATTGTCCACCTAGGTACATATGACCTAACTGGGAATGGGATCAGAGCAGTGCAGGAGGAGTTTGTGGAGTTGTGGAGGGGCCTTAGACAACTAGCACATACGGTAACCTTCTCTGAGGTGCTGCCTGTCTATGGCATGGGTGAGGCTAGAATACTCCACACCTTAGGATTCAATTAATGGTTGAAAAGCTGGTGCCATCAGTAGGGTTTTGTCTTCATTAGGGATTGGGGGTCCACCTGGAGGGACACGGGCCTATACTGGTGGGAAGGTCTGCATTTGTCCAGGAGGGGAACCAGAATTCTAGCTGATATGTTTAAATGCTTCATTGGCAAGCTTTTAAACTAGCAAGGGAGGAGGCACTGAAAAGGAGCAGGGAGTTCCCAACCTCCTCCCACAAAACAGTGTAGTTAGTGAGAGAAGCACCAAGGTAGAGGTCGATAAAGAGAAGGACAGGGGAAAATGGAGAAAGAAGCAAAGGCAGTAAGTACAGGGATAGGGCTAAAAGAGGAAAGACCACAAACAAATGGAGGGCTATGAGTACCACTCTCTCTAGTCTGTGTAACAAACTCCCTGAAGTAGTGACCTTGATGGAAGAGGGATGACTGGATATTGTGGCAGTCACAGAAACATGGTACACAGAGAACCATGATTGGGATGTCAACATACCAGGGTACACAATCTACAGGAGGGACACTGAGGGTAACAGAGGAGTTGCTTTCTACGTAAGGAAAGGGATCAAGGCAACAGAACTAAAGGGTAAACAGGGAGGAGTGCAGGCACTGTGAGTCACCCTGGAGATAGGCAGTGGTACCGCAATCTACACAAGGATTGTATACAGACTCCATCCCAAGGGAGAGGAATTGGACAGGGAAATGATAGTTGGCATATTTAGAATAGCAGAAAAAGGGGAATATTGCTGATGGGGGACCTAAAGTAAATATACCAGATGTTAACTGGAGCACATTTGCTGCAGCCACATTGAGGAGCAAGGTAATTCTCAATGCCCTACAGGGGGCATGCCTCAGACACCTAGCATTGGAACCCACTCAGGAGGGTGCAATCTTAGACCTGGTACTCTCAAATGGGAACAGTGAGAGGATGTTGGATTTAGAAGTGGGTAGCCATCTGGGGACAAGCAACCACCAAACAGTGCTGTTCACGATAAATACAGCTGAGGAGTCAAGCCATACAAAAGTGAGGGCACTGGACTTTAGGAGGGCTGATTTTGGCAAAATGGAAAAGAACCTAAGGAAGGAACTAGCAAAGAGGCAGGAAGGAGATGTGGAGGAACAATGGGGAAACATTTAATATGCCATACAAAAAGCAACAAGCCGTTGTGTGAAAAGAGGTGGAGGGGAAGGTTAGGGAGATAAAGTTAGCATTCAGGAACTATAAGAAATCACAACAGGAGCAGGACAGAGAACTGTATCAGTTAAAGAAGAAAGAAGCAGGAAAGGCAGTCAGAATAACAAAGGTCCAGACTGAGGAAAGGATAGCCAACTCAGTTAAGAAGGGGAATAAAACCTTTTATAGGTGCATTAGTGAGTGAAGAAAGACCAAGGGAGGGATTGTGAGGCTTAATACAAGGGAGGGGGTGGGCAGAGGCGACAGTGAAATGGCAGAGATACTGAACAAATACTTTTTTCAGTATTCACAAAAGAAGAGGTACCTAAACCAAACAATAGAAACACTCTGGTTAGGTAGTTTGATGCAGTCTGTTCATGAAAGAAAGGGTCCTGAAAGAACTCCTAAAACTGAAGGTGGACAAGACAATGGGGCCTGCCAGAATTCACCACAGAATTCTAAAAGAACTAAGGGCAGAACTAGTGGCACCAATGACTACTCTTTTTAACAAATCATGGGGTTTTGGGGTGGTGTCTTTGGACTGGAGGAATATCCCCCACCAGCATCAGAGGGGCCGGTGTGGGAACCGGTGTCGGCGGGTCCGGTATTGGGGCTGGCGTCGGAGGAGCCGGGGCCGGCATCAGGAGAGCTGATGTTAGATCTGGCTCTGTAGGAAGAGTATGGACTGTAGCCTAGGATCCGAGCCTCATCCGGGGGATGGAGAAATCCCAGGGGCCACGCAGGGGGTTTCGGGCTCCCTGATGGCAGCGAAGGCTGCAAGGGAGCCTGGTATGACCAGGCAGGCTTGGGTCTGCCATAGGCTCTGAGGCCCAGTGCATGTCTGAGGAGCCGACAGGCGCGGCTTAGGGGCCACATCCAAGGCCGGGGGTCCCTTTGTCGGAGACGGGCTGAGGATGGGAGGAGGCCCGGTCCAAGGGGACGCGCCGCGCGCTGCCCCAAAGGGTCGAGCGGCTTATCGGCTCCATGGATGTCGGAGGATCCAACATCCGACTTAAGGGAGGTGCCCGCATCCAGTAGCGGCTGACAGGTCGGCGGTACTGGGGCTGGAGCCTCCTTTTGCCCAGAGGCACCCGGTGGGCTCAAACGAGAACCCGACAGGCAGGCCGACACCTCCTCCAAAGCCTTGGAGGCTGCCGTCGGATGATCCCCCAGAGGGGATGTTATCTTGCCCACGACTCCGGCCGGAGTTGCAGAGAAGGAGGCCTTCTCCTGGTGCCTATCCTTGTCCCGCTTCTTGTACCCTTCAGGGAAGGGTGATGCCTGCCAAAGTTTCTTCAACTCCTTCTCCATCGCAGACATCATCTTTTTGAGGAGATGGGCTTCGAGAGACTACTGGCATCATCTGTGGGTGGCCGCGTTAAAACGTAGGCAGTGCGGACACTTGTCGACTACGTGGTCGGCCTAACAGATTAGGCAGGAGAGAGAGGACCGCTCTTTGTGAGGCGCAGTTACCCACGAGTCGCACTTGTTCTTTGAAGGGAACGACATATACTGATGTTCACCTGATGATAGAAATATAAAATATAATACTGAAAACTTTTTTGGAAAAACCGACGAAGTAACAGGACTGAGCAACAGGAACTTAACCGCGAAGTGCTGCATGAGCTGACGGCGGGAAAGAACTGGAAGGCGGGTGTCCGGGACCGCCCCTTTATACCGACGTCGTATAATGCCAGTCACCTGACGTGGGGGCAGTCCCTCACCAGGGACTGCTAGTTAGAAATTTTTCAGTGGGGTCCTGCTGCTGACCAGCGCCAGTCCTGTATGTAATTACCTACTGCAAGAGCCTCTCTTGAAGATCTACTGTTATGGTAAGTTCTTACGTAACTGTACTTTCTTGTTACACTCTCATTTCACTTCATCAGCACTGGAAAATTTTCTGGACACAAGACCGTAGCATTTTGGGGATGCACATTACTTCTGGTGACTGTGTGTGACCACTGCACACATGACTTGAGTGCACCATTAATTCTGGGAGAGTTTGCATTTCTTGTTACACTCTCATTTCACTTCTTCAGCACTTGGGAATTTTCTGGACACAAGACAGTAGCATTTTGGGGATGCACATTAATTCTGGTGACTGTGTGTTACCACTGTATGTATGACTGAGCATGCCATTAATTCTGGGAGACTTTGCATTTCTTGTTACACTCTCGCTTCACTTTGTCAGCACTGGGGAATTTTCTGGACACAAGACAGTAGCATTTTGGGGATGCACAATATTTCTTGTGACTGTGCGTGACAACTGTGCACTTGACTGAGTGCAGCATTAATTCTGGGAGACTTTGCATTTCTTGTGACGCTCTAATTTTACTTCATCAGCACTGGGAAATCTTCTGGACACAAGACAGTGACATTTTGGGAATGCACATTAATTCTGGGGATAGTGTTGTGACCACTGCGTGCATGACTGAGTGCGGCATTAATTCTGGGAGACTTTACTTTTCTTGTTACACTCTCTTTTCATTTCACCAGCACTGAGGAATTTTATAGAGACCACAAGACAGTAGCATTTTGGGTATGCACATTAATTCTGGTGACTGGGTGTGACCACTGCGCATATGACTTGAGTGTGGCATTAATTCTGGGAGACTTTGCATTTATTATGTTCTCATTTCACTTTGTCAGCACTGGGGAATTTTCTGGACACAAGACAGTAGTATTTTGGGGGGTGCACATTAATTCTGGTGACTGTGTGTGACCACTGCACGCATGACTGAGTGCACCAATAATTCTGGGATACTTTGCATTTCTTGTGCTCTCATTTAACTTTGTCAGCACTGGGGAGTTTCTGGACACAAAACAGTAGCATTTTGGAGATGCACATTAATTTTTGTGACTGTATGTGGGGAGGTGCCAATATTGTTGTCACTTTACCTTATTTTGCGTTAAGGGGGAATGACAACGTAAAATAATAATTACAAGGTGAAGTGAGCCTTTTATGTTGGCCACTCCACATAGTGGAGTGACAATGTGACGTGCCCACTTCTCTAATCATTATGAATTTAAAATAAAATGGATTAGCCAGCAGTTTTCTTATTGAGGGAAACTCTTCATTTATACTAAATATGGCTTTCTTAGACACCAAACCACTGTAAATTATATAACATTTTCAATGTACTTTAAGCAGTCACACATAGTTTATATGTGCTGCAAAACAACAGTGCAGCAAAAATGGGTCATATTTTAAATGTGCAAATATTTAACAATGGATACCTGTTTTTATATTGGCAAATGAAGCTATGCTAGCTTTCTATTGCATTATTGGGTCATGTTGAGCGATGCAGGATGCATTTTACTGGTACTTGAAAGGGAAACATAGTGTAAAGAAGAAAAGGGGGAGGGGCATTGTAGATGGCCATCCTGACATAACCAGGAGAGGACAATGCAGTATAAGCTGTCACAAATGCGCCCCCTAGGTCAGGCCCTCTGCTCCAACAGTGCCAAACTTAGAGTGCAATATTGTGAACAGGTAAAAAATAGTGTAACCCTCCTGTCTGTTTTGGGTCCAAATCACCTACTATCCTCGAATGCTGGGGGGTCAGAATGTGAACGTTATGATAACATACCCATTTAACAGGCTTGGATATGTACTCTCTTCTGGGGGATGTGGTACAAACCTTCACCCATGGGCAACCAGACAGGTCTCCAAAATGTACCCTTACAACTCAATATGAGACCTAGGTATATTTTTACCTTTTTCAAGTTTAGTAGCACATGCAAGCCCTTAAAGGAGAAGTCCACCCAGAATGTGCAAAAACATATGTTATGTAGAGTGTTTTGATATGTATGTTAAATCCTAGTGTGTCCTTCCCTCTGTCTGCTATTAGGAGTTTTTCCTAAATTAGCCTGCTAGCTGTATAGTAGTTTTACGACCCCTGGGGATCTCCATCACAAATAGGTTTATTGGCTTTCTTTCTCCTACGATGCACCTTGGCTCATGTGACAGTGATGTAGCTATGCCCTGAGATTTAGCTGGGTCTGTCACAGCTCAGCCACAAAGACAATACTTCTTTCAGAGAAGTCACACTGCTAGATTTTGGGTGAGTGTAATCATCATTTTTTTACATTACTACCTTGGCCTGCTATGTCACAACCTATAAGGTGATGTTCAATTTTTGCTACTTAGTACTGGTGCAAAAACTGAAAGTGACCGAGAGGAATAGAGAAACAGTGACATGATTCCAACACACACACACACACACGCACGCACACAGCAGAACATAGCAGGACAAGGTACTGGTACCAAAAAATAATAATGATTACACTCACCCAAAATCTAGTAGTGTGTCTTATCTGGAAGAAGTATTTTCTCTGTGGCTGAGCTATGACAGACCCTGTAACAAGACACTGGCTTCCTGCAGGGGCAATTAGACATTACAACACTGGGCACTCTGGGAAGACTAGAGGCCATAAAAGAAACCAGAATGGCAACCTCCAAGGGCAATAAAACAGGGAAAGTTAGAAAAAACATCTCTCATAGCCAGAGGAAAAGAAAATGCTGGTAACTGGTTAGAACACAGGAAAAAAAGACTACTACATATCTTTTTCTGATTTTAACATGGAGTTTTCCTTTAACAGCTGTCAGACTTAAACGCAGCATTCACGTGTAAAAGAACTGAGGAAAAACACAGGCAGTATATTAAAGAAAATGTGGTTTACTAAGAATGATAGAACAGGTGAAATCAAACACAGAACAAATTATATCGTTACCTTATAACCACATAAAATAAATGGAAAGTTACAGAACAAAAATATGTCTATCCCAAATACTTAGTTCTTTCCTAGCTAGATGTTACCATTAAGTGCTTTCTTTTAGTCCAGAGAATTGTCTCTCTCTTGAGTCCAGAATAATATGCACTGTTTTCCCCTAATGTTTGTTCATTTTAAACTCCATCTCCCCACCCTTCCTGGTGAGGTCACCATTAGATCCTCCCTTAGATTTAATTTCTTAACATAATTCCCCACAAAGACGTATGTTATTACTTTGAAAAATCAGCAGCTAGACAGTTCCCAAATATGACAGTCTTTGACCAAAACATATCCCTTTTGGCTGTTTCCCAAGAAAGATCTAAGGTTTATGACTTATAACACTGTCCTGCTCTCAAATTGGCCTCTTCCTTCAGGAACCGTAACATTTTATGAGGGCCTATCTCCTGACAGATGGCCAGGAAGCTTTAGTTAAGACAGAACAGGAAACATTTAATTATGTTTTTTCTTTACTGGTCCATTTGACACATCCTGCAGCTGTCAGCCACTGACGCTTTTGGGGTCAAAGGTCAGCTTACTTGTTGACTGGAGTATCAGGCAGACGATCACATAATACAGACCATTTATTTATAATACAAATATCATACAGATAACCATAAGCAGAGGGCAGAGCGTCCCACTGACTAGTTAGAATGCTGATGCAATAGGCCTTATAAAATAAATTAGAAGAGAGTCACTTTAATATTTAGGTAGGGCAACCAGCTGTACCTAGAGATGTGTGAAATTGCTGAATTTCATTCCACAAAATATCCCTCTGCAGAGCATGAAAGCTCACCTGCCATCTTTTGGCAGAATGTTACATTTCATGGGTGAAATTTTACAACTTCGTATCCCGTAAAATATTTTGTAGACTGGCCAAATTCTGCAAAACATTTCATGCAATGAAATTGCCAATTTCATGAGAATTTCACTCATGATATTTAATTTCGCAGCATCCCTATCTCTACCACACTAGGGTTAGTCCTGGGACCTGTTAAATTCAATATGATCATCAGTGATATAGGAGGAGGGAACCTGGACATGTTGTCTGTCTGCTGATGACACTGAACTCTGGGATAGGGTAGATCATCAGTGATATAGGGGGAGGGGACCTGGACATGTTGTCTCTCTGCTGATGACACTGAACTCTGGGACAGGGTAAATCATCAGTGATGTAGGGGAAGGGAACCTGGACATGTTGTCCCTCTGCTGATGACACTGAACTCTGGGATAAGGTAGATCATCAGTGATATAGGGGGAGGGAACCTGGACATGTTGTCTCTCTGCTGATGACATTGAACTCTGGGATAGGGTAGATCATCAGTGATGTAGGGGGAGAGAACCTGGACATGTTGTCTCTCTGCTGATGACACTGAACTCTGGGATAGGGTAGATCATCAGTGATATAGGGGAAGGGAACCTGTACATGTTGTCTCTCTGCAGATGACACTGAACTCTGGGATAGGGTAGATCATCAGGAAGGGGCGTTGGAGGTCCCAATGACTTAAAGATGCAGGAGAGATGGTCTAAGATCTGGCAGTTGAGATTCATTGTCAAGACATTCAAGATAATGCACTTAGGGAGATGGAACCCACACACTAAGTACCTTATGGCAGGAGTTCAACTGAATCATTCAGCAGCACAGAGGGATCTGGGGGTCATCATCAGTGATTCCCTCAAGCAAGTTAGTCATTGTAACAATGCATAGAGCTAGGTGTCAAGGATGCTTGGGTGTATAGGGAGAGGTTCTGAAAATGGAACAAGTGAGGCGCTACTGCTCCTACACAGATTCTTGGTGAGGCCTCATCTTAAATACTGTGCTCCGTTCCAGGGTCTTCATGTGAGGAAGTATGTAGACAGTCTGAAGTTGGTGTATCAGAGAGTCACCAACATGTTCCAGGGCCAGCAAGGCAGATACTGTTAGAATGGCAGGTGGCCCTAAATATGTGCTCGCTAGAGGTGAGGCATAAGAAGTGGACATGATGGCAACAAATTTGTCTCTGAAGGGTATGCACAGGGTGAATAGCAAGGACCTGTCTGTAAATAATAGAGAAGCAGTCACTAGGGGCATGATTGGAGGATGGTGGGGGCAAGTTCAAGAGACATGAGAAACTTTTACTTCATGGAAAGGGTGGTGAAACCATTGTTGAAGTAGTGGGCAACTACTCTACATGTGTTTAAACATGGCTGGAACAGGGCATGGAGAATCATAATTCTTATGGGGGCAACACTGACTTGAGGGTGAGGGAAGGGGGGGACCACCATCCAGTGCAGTAGGTTGGAATGGTGAGGTGGTACAGTGTAGGCAGACTTGATGGCCCCTGTCTCCCCCACCATCGGATTCTATATCTCTATATTGTGGAAAATCGTCCATAAATTTACAATTAGTAGCAGCAACAGGGACACTACTATTTTTCATGGAAGAGTGTTTTTCTGACATTTGTCTGATTCTGATTAAAAATAACATTTGCACTGCCTTTTGTTTTTGATGTACAGGTTACAACATCCCAGTAGAGCAATTGTTGTTGCTGTTTCAGAGGGATGAGGAACTCACATTTGGTGACGTGAAGGTGGAAGAGACTGCACAGCAGAATGATCATCTTGAAATCACTCCCATAAGTAAATGTAGTAGATGACTAGATAATATGCTTAAATGGAAACACAGAAACATAGAATTTGTCATTGGAAAGGATTCCTTCACCCACTGATTCCACCCAGATGCTTGCAGTATTGGAATTTTTCCAACTAAGGTTGAGAGTGAATAGGTTAAGAAAATAAAGTCTAGAACTGGAAGAGCAGATAAGTTGAGATTACGAGTAGCCAGTGATGTTGTCAGAAAACCTGGAAGCAGTAAAGCTTAAACCTAGATAACAAGCTTGTTCTCAAGCTATATCGTCTTGTCTTGTTTGTTTTTTCGTAAATGACGTGGAACCTATGTAATGAGCTTGTTCTTAAATGGTGTTATCCTAGATCACAAATAAATAAACAATAAAAAAAAACAATGAGCATCTTAACAAGAAACCTTTCTGTGTTATTGTGGATATGGAATTGGATTAGGAACTGGTGAACCATACTGAGCTTTGGAGTCATGCAGTCACAATTGCAGAAGTGGTTGAGAAGGCAAATATTTCTCTCATTCATAATTCTGATAGCAGGGACTTAGGAAGTGCCCAGATGAGGAAATTACTGTAGTCAAGAAGGGGAAAATGATAGCAGGGACATAGGAAGTACCAGAGGAGGATATTACTGTAGCCATGAAGTGGGATACAATAGCAGGGACTTAGGAGGGGCACAGGTGAGATAATTACTGTAATCATGAAGGGGAGGATATGATAGCAGGGACTTAGGATGTGCACAGAGGAGATAATTACTGTAGTCAGAAAGGAGGATATGATAGCAGGGACTTGGGAAGTGCACAGAGGAGGAAATTACTGTAGTCAAGAAGGAAGATATGATAGGGACTTGGGAAGTGCACAGAGGAGATAATTACTGTAGTCAGAAAGGAGGATATGATAGCAGGGACTTGGGAAGTGCACAGAGGAGGAAATTACTGTAGTCAAGAAGGAAGATATGATAGGGACTTGGGAAGTGCACAGAGGAGGGAATTACTGTAGTCAAGAAGAATATGATAGCAGGGACTTAGGAAGTGCACAGAGGAGGAAATTACTGTACTCAAGAAGGGGAGATATGGTAGCAGGGACTTAGGAAGTGCACAGAGGAGGAAATTACTGTAGTGAAGAAGGGAGCTATGATAGCAGGGACTTAGGAAGTGCACAGAGGAGATAATTACTGCAGTCAAGAAGGGGGTATGATAGCAGGGACTTAGGAGGTGCACAGAGGAGGAAATTACTCTAGTCAAGAAGGGGGATATGAAAAAGAGTTTCTGCAGAAGAGGGGTCTAGCAAGGGACAATACAGGCAGGTTTTCGAAGACAATAGTACCCTGAGTAGGGTCTTTCAAAGTTGATAGTTCCCTGAGTAGGGTCCATGTTGGCACTGTAGGAAAGGAAAATAGGGCAGACTTAAAGGATCAAGAGGTCCTTATATGCCATTAACTTCTGAGTTTCTATGTTTCTGTTAAAATTCTCTGACAAGACTTTCCCCTGGTGAGGACATGCTGCCTTTTTCCTGGGATGCATCTGCTTCCAGAAACTCCACTGATCTTACTCTATAGTGGCCTGCAGCATCTTGCAAACAATGGACGTCAGGCTTACTGGTCTATAGTTGTCTGGCTTACGCCTTTTCCCACTCCTATTCAGGGGCACCATATTTGTTGATCTCTAATCCTGTGACACTACTCATAATTCCAGCAAGCTGTTATATAGACTGTTCAAGGGTGATGCCAGCTCTTTCCCCAGTTCTTTTGGCTTTATAGGATGCAGTCCATCTGCACCCATTGATCTTCCCATGCTTAGAGCTTGGAGACCCTGCAGTACCCCTTGCTCAGTTGCTCCCCACCCCACAACTGTCTTGAATTTGACATTCTGATAGTGGACTACGTCTCTATTGTAAATGCAGAGCAAACATACTAATTAAAAAGAAGGCACCTAATTGGTTGGCTGGCACCTTTGCAGCATTACCAGAGCAAAAGGTGCCAGTCAGACTGATCTCTGTAATCAGTCTGACTCCTGGCCACAAAAGATGACAACCACCATCAGGGTTTTAAATAATTGATTAGCAGTTTTTTTCTTGGGATGATACTAACTGTACAGAAAGTATTTATATAGATTTTCTAGAAGTGCTGTGTTTGTTAAGCATAGTGAGGCAAGTGCTATGCATTTTCACAAAGATTTAGCACTTTTATGAGCAAAACGCTAATCAATTTTTATAGTTAAATAAATCCCTGACCATGTTGAACCACCAGCAAACCATGGTCCCATTAAAAAAACAAAGGGCAGAAACCCACCATGCTGACTCACCGCTAAACTGACACTAAGGACTGCAACAGCTGTTGCAAGTTATATTGAAAAAGGAACAGCAGCTTCATTAAAGAGTCCAGAAACCCACACTGAAAAGCTCAGAAACACTACTTGCACCCGCCTTGTCTGTCCATTTTTCTTTTCTCTACTGGCTCGGCTTCTTTCCCGTGTTAAGCGCAAGCTAATCGGCTGCTGAACAAAATGCATCGCCTGTTACTAAATAGTTTTCTGAACAGCACAAAGTGAAGTCTATTTTTTTTTTTTAGTCTTTGGTAACTGGGTAAGGCCCACTAGGCACAAGTGCCTGTTTTTAGAGGTGACCTGGGAGCACTGCGTGGTTAAGCGACTTGCTCAGAGTCACAAGTATGAATGTGGAAGTTGTGAGACTCAGACTCAGGTCTGGTCTGCTGGATGCATCAAGCTCATTCACACCTCGTTCCTCTAACCTGTAGGCTATACTGCCTAGAGGATATTTCAAACTGAGCTGTATTATGGAATTTACTGTTTGAAAATGCAAGCTGAGAATTGGGGTATCCACTGACGACATCAACACTACTGCGCAAGCATCTGCCCATGTGACAAAACCACGCCAGGCATGGGGTAAACCCAGCATCACCCTCACCCTGTTGTGGTCTAGTGCTTAAATAAATTATTGCTACAATTGGCCTCCCCCCCCCCCTGCTTCAATCCAACTATCTCCTCCTTAGATTTACATTTTTCCCTTACGTAGTAGAAAGGCACCTTGTCCCCATATTGCTTTTGTCAGACCACACAGCAAGGCATGCCCAGGCTGTACATGTGGCGCTGCCATCACCTTTGGTAAACTGGTGTAGTCTGGTAAACTGTCGTTCAGGGGGAGTGCTAGAGATACTCCAGTTGAACAAGCCACAAGGTTTCAGCTATTGGGCTTGGTAAGGTAGCCAACAATTTCTGTACCACATGGGGAGTCAATAACCCGTCCAAGATTAATAGAATAGCACAGCTTTATTAAGATTTCACTGCCTGAAAGAAGGAGGGTTAGTGCAAATGTCAACTTTAAACATGGACTGCATAGGTACCCTGCTAGGCAGGCTAGATCTATCCCTTCCTACCTGTCACCGGATATGAAACAGATCTGAATGGGACCTCCCTTAACTCAGTCCCTGGGTATTGCAGGTGTAGAATTGCTGCAATCTGTGCATTTTGCTGCAGGTTGTAGACACTGATGTACTTTAAACAGAGCAATGTGCTCAGTTCCCCAAACCCAAGAGGCCAAACAATTTCTTAAATGGCAGAAAACTCTTAAACATGGAGTATTTACATGGGTGGATAAGGTGCAAGGCCTGAGTGGTATATACCCCTGGGTGCTGAAGGAATTGGCAGTTGTCCTGGCAGAGCCATTAGTGGACTTGTTCAAAACTTCTCTGAGAACAGGGTGCATACCCCAGGACTGAAGGATGGCTCACATAGTGCTCCTCCACAAAAGCAGACCCAAGGATGAGCCGGTCAGTTCTAGACCAGTGAGCCTTACATCCGTTGTGGGAAAGTTAATGGAGGCAATCCTTCAGGAGAGGTTGGTAACCATTCTAGAACGTATTTGGTCTCCAGGAAGAAAGGCAGCAGTTCCATGTCATAAGGGCAACTGCTAACTGCCATCGGCCCTCATGGCGAAAAGGGCCATGGCGCAACTGCAGCACTAGTGACAGTGGTGCAAAACAATTATTTCTTTTATGCGGGGAGCTGTGCCCCCTGCACCCCCTTAACTTATGATTCTCAACTCCAGGAGGGGTACATGTTAGGAGGGGGGTCATTCAGTAAAAAATAAAAAAACTGTCTCGGGCTGGGTGCAACAAAAAATACTGCCACCCAGTCCTGAACCCTGCATCCCCGCCACCCCAGGCCAGCACCCAACCCACCATGCCACAATGCCAGCTCGATGGCACCCCCCTCACAAATCTTCTTACCCGTGGAGGATAGTCTTCTATTGTATATGAAGTGTGCTTTCTTATATACTCGAATTTCAATAAAAAGATAAAATGAGAAGACAAAACAAATCCTCTCACCCATCGCTTGGTGCGCTCGCTCCCAGCCACCCCCCACATGAGTATACACGTGCGCTATCCTGTTGCTGTGTCACAATCCCTCCCCATCCAGTCACCCTCCCTACACCTTGCCATCAGGGAAGTCACCGCAAGTTGGTCACCATTTTAGTAGGCGCCCCTTCACAGGATACCAAAGCCAGCATAGGTTTGTCTGTGGCAGATCCTGCCAGACCAGCCCAGTTGACTGTTATAACTGGGTCACTAGGGCACTTGACATGGGCCATGTGGTGGATGTTCTGTATCTGGATTTCAGCAAGACATTCTATTCGGTGCCACATGGGATGATGGTTGGCAATTTGGGACACCAGGGAGTAGGGACAAAGATGGTGAATTTGATGAAGAACTGGCTGCAAGGGGGAAAACTGAGTGTAGTGGTTTGGGGGGGGCTCTCATCTCCAAGGGCAGTAACTAGTGGGGTATTGTAGGGCTCGATACTGGCCTCGTTATTGTTCAGTATTTTCATTGTTGACATCTCACATGGTATAAAGAACAAGATTAGTCTCTTTGCAGATGACATGAATATGGGTCCGGTGGTGGCTGACAGTATGATGACAGAGGCTTTAAGGTGATCTGGCTAGACTTGAGTACTGGTCAAACATACAGTAGCTGGGGTTCAGTGCTAAGAATTGCAGTCATGTACTTGGGAGTAAGGAATCCAAGGAGGAGTTATCAGTTGGGAGTGGTACAGACAGCCACTACAGAGGAGGAGAACAATCTTGGGGTGATGCTAATGAGGCAGACAAACCACTCAGCACAGTGCAGGAAAGCAGTAGCTAAAGCCAATAAGATGCTCGAGTGTTTTGCTAGATGAATCGCCTCCAGGAGTGGGAAGGTAATCCTGCCACTGTACAGGTCATTGGTGAGACTGCACCTGGAGTACTGCGTGCATTACTGCTACCCATACTTAGAGAAGGACGTTAAGTTACTGGAGGGGGTCCAGCATAGAGCAACAAGGATGATCCTTGGATTGGAGGACATACCCTACGAGGAAAGGCTGAGGGAGCTTAACATGTATTCCCTGGAGGAGAGGAGGGACTGGGGATATGATACAGACCTTTAAATATATTATAGGTATAAACAAGACTGGTACAGAGGGGACTTTTAAATTAAGGGGAGGAAGGGACACAGGGGGACATGGTCAGATATTGGAGGGTTGAAGGTTCAGGAGGGAAATGAGGACACACTTCTCTACAGAAAGGACAATGACTATGTGGAATGTGCTACCCGAAGAGGTAGTATCCTGTAAGTCAGTGGGCAGTTTTAAAAGGGGATGGTACACAGTGAGAAAGGGTCACTGTTCTGGGGGTAGAGGAGGAAGAGGCAACTGCAGTTTAATAATTGCTATTATACAATGGCAAGAAAGAATCTAGGAATGTGATTGGTCAGTGGGGGACTAGAGCCGTGATGTTATCCTGGTATAACATCACAGATCTAGTCTCAGCACGACGAGTGACTGAATAAAATGTAAAAACAAAACAAAAAAATCACTACACAACTGTACCTGCAATCCTCTTCACCACACTGCAGAAAACCACAACGCAATAACGTCTGCATCCCTAGCACAGAAACACTCAAAACCCAGCCCACAACCATGGCACATGTAAAAAAAAAAAAATCCCCATAATGTATTTTTTCCATTTTTTTTTAAATCACTTCTGTGAACCCCATCTAGTTTCCGGAAGCACTTCATGCACCCTCTTCCTAACCCAGCCCGATCCCGCTAGGCAACCCGCTAGCTTCCCTCTGAACAAGACTGTTACCACCAAAAGATATCAATAATCATCACACATTTCCCCAAAACGGTACAACTTTCCTTTTTTATATAAAACAGTAAAGTAATTGAAACTCCTTTTGAGCACCACATGCACCCAGTGAGTAAGCGAGCGAGCTCTCTCGTTCGCTCCCTTCCAAAGTCATGCTTCTTTTTTTTACTGCTAGGTACATAAAATACATCATCCCTGCCATTTCCCTACCTTCTCTCCTCTTTATATAAAGTTTGTATGTAAGGCAAACAGTGTGCCGGTGCGTGAAAAACTTGCATGGTGGGGGGCTTAAAATTCCCAAGTTGCCACCAACATTTGCTTACTGCAGAAAAAAACTGAATAAAAAAAAAAAAAGCTACAATGGAATAGGACACACTAGTAACGAACTGAGCACCAGTAACAAAGGTCCTGTGCCAAGCAGAATACCTTAGTTACTATGAGAACTACAGAAGCACAGCTCCACCTACTGGCTGGAAGTGAAAATCAGAATTATTTCTCCATAAAGTAATCCTACGCATATAAAAAAATTGGCAAAAAGTCAACTTTAAATATACATTTTTATCTTTTTTTTTTTTTTTTACTACAAATGAGCCATTGTATAATAGGAATAATATATTCCAGGGTGTGTGTAGTGCTGGTGTAACATCACTTCAGGGGTGATTTGTCACACTTGGCCTGCAACCTCATGCTCAAGCACCCTAGGTGTGATGTTATGCCAGTACGACACACACCCTGTTGTATATTATTCCTTTAACTGCACACTCAAGCAGACTTGATAACTCATATGGCCTGTATATGGTGGCAGTTTGGTATGTTTGTATGTTCACATTTGTAATCTAAATTGTGAAGCATTGTGAAAAACGGGTGTTGTCCCCATGAGACAGTGCTGCACTGCAGTGCACTCATGGTTCCTAGACCCCGATGGTTCCTTGCAGTGCAATAGATCACTGGAACTCTTCTCTCACAAGGAGCCTGTGATGCAAGTAGGCCTTCTCTTGGTGCTGTATGCTTAATCAACTATCTTGTGCACTTGCTGCAGGCTCTTCCTCCGTCCTTCCACTCACTCTGGACTGTTGAGGCACCGAACCAACCCTTGTACATCCTGGCTTTTAAATTCCTAGGTCAAAGACAGCCCAGCACCTTAGAAACATAGTAGAAACATAGAATTTGATGGCAGATAAGGACTGCTTGGCCTACACAGTCTGCCCATTACCTCTTCTAATACCGTAGAGTCTACTTGATTTCCAGCTTCGCCCTACCTTCCCTATTGACTAAGGTTCCCTGATGCCTATCCCATGCATTCTTGAATCCCGCTGCAGCTTTCACTCCCACCACCTCTGATGGAAGGCTGTTGTAGGCATCCACTACTCTCTGTGTGAAGAAGTACTTCCTTACATTTACCCTGAGTCTGCCTCCCCTGCTTCATAACCTGTTCCTTGTTCTTGAGCATCATTTTTTCCAGAAACGTAGAATTTGACAGCAAATACAGATCACCTGGCCTATCTAGTCTGCCCGTTTCCCCTGCCTATTTGATAAGTTGCAGATCCTAGTCAACCAACAGCCTACTTCCTCCTACCCCCCCCCCAGGAATTGCCTTGTGTCTGCCCCATGCATTCTTGAATTCACCTACCATTGTTGCCCCCACAAGCTCCTCAGGGAGGCTGTTCCATGCATCCACCACCCTTTCTGTGTAACAATAATTCCCTCACTTTGCCACTGCATGTTCCTTCCCCGCAGCCTCATATTGTGACCCCTTGTTCTTGCACATCTTTTTTTCAGAAAAATACTGCCCTCTTGAACTCTGTTGATTCCCTTGAGATATGGGAATGTCTCTATATCACCGCTTTTCCCTTCTTTCCTCTAGTGTATACATATTGAGTTCTCTCAGTCTGTCCTTGTGGTTTCTGCTGTAGCCTCTGCACCATTTGCATTGCCCTTCTCTGGACTACCTCTACCCTGTCAATGTCCTTTCAGAGATGGGGTCTCCAGAACTGCACATAGTACTCCAGATGTGGCCTCACAAACCGCCACCTCCTGTTTTCTACTGGTGATACCTCTCCCTGTACACCCCAGCATCCCCCTGACTTTCCTCACTGCCTTCTCGCATTGTTTGGCTTCTTTTAGATCATCTGTTATGATTACCCCAAGCAGTGGAGTAACCAACCTTTAATAAAGTGTACGTACCAATAATCTAAACTGTAGGCCAGGGATCTGGGGGCATCCAGGCCCCCAGAAAATATTTGTTTTTTGGTGCATTCTGGTGCATTTGGGGGGTAATCTGAAACAGAATTAGCTACCCTGCCCCCCCTCCCCATGCTTAGTAAGTTGCATTATAGTCCCCACAGTTTAGTGTGTTGCCTAAACCACCCATCAGTCAACTCCTTTCCTCCTGAGTCCATCCCATCCCAACTATAATAACAGGTAGGAGTCTAGGCAGGAGTTTTTTTGGGAGGGTGCTTGGATATAACATTTATGAATAAGGACAAATAAAAGCCGGGAGTTTGGGGATCGCCAGGCCCCCAGAAGCTCTGGGGGGTTTACATGCCCTGTGGTGAGTTTTAGGGGTTTTCTTGAAGAAAAAAATAGTTTTATTACATCTTGCCTACTCTTAATTTCAAGAGAAATGTTCCCCCCATGGACTCAGGGGTGTTGGAGTCTGCAGTTTAAATGGTTGTGGACAACTGTCTGTCAAACAGTGCCATCATCCACCTACCCTGGATGCATTTTTTTGTAATATACTGTGAAATATTTCTACACTAAGGCTGGGGGTCACTGTAGGGGGCTTACATTGTTCTTTGGTGAGTTTGGGGGCTTTTCTTGGAAAAAAAAACACTTGTCACATCTTCCCTACCCCTAATTTCAGGGAAAATCTTCCCCCATGGAATCAGGAGTGTGACAGACTGGCTGACATTGGAGTCTACAGCTCCAGTTGTTGTGCACCAACACAATAAGTCAAAACACCCAGTAGCACATATAAAATATTTATATCATAGGTTCTTTTGCAGTAGTTCTGCTGAGCATTGGCAGTTTGTCCATGATGCCCGATCCACACCCCCCCAACTTGCCTGCACCATGATCAAGGAAATGAACAATGTAATTTGCACCTGCTCCTCCTGGTGATGCCAGTACCAAGATTAGAAGTTTTGAGTGATGTGCCCTATTGCTTCATTATTCTGTGCCCCCATCCCATGAAACTGGAGATGAAATATGCAGCACAGTTTCCACTGCTGATGGATCCAATTTCAAATGGATTAGCAGCATATAAAAAAGTTTCAGGTTTGTCTGTGACAATAAAAGGTGTTTGTTCCTCTGAGGCAGTGGGCCCCCGACACTGTGAGCCCTACTGCAACTGCATCTCTTTCATCCCCCTGGTCACTGCCCTGACCACAGGCACAGAGAATTTAATGCCACCCGAGACTGAGTCTCCTGCCTACAGTCAGGGCAGGGACAAAAATACATATATGCTACATTGCTCAGCAGCCTGCCTGCCTTACTGAAGTCTGATTCTGAACTGAATTAATGTGTTTTACCTGACTGACAGTGGTCGACTCGACTCGACTGCCATCCATCAGGGCCAGGGCAGCTGGGCAGACAGGCAGGCCACAACAGCTCCAGACAGACTTCCCCAATCACATAGTCCTAGTACTTCTCTGGCTTGCCTTTTAGCTTTCAGTGGTCCTTCTTTTCTTAGCCTGCTCTCAGCACTCCCTCCTGAGTCCCAACCGCGGCGCGACATCTGGTTCATTCTCCTTAGTCCTTCCCTCCCGTCCCATTATTTTAATTAAAAATATTTTCTTCTTGGTCGCGACATACAGCACTTTTCTTGGCTCCCACATCCCGCCACCAACACAGCACAAAACAGTCCTCAGAGTCCTCCTCCCAGACAAGCAATGCGGCAGTGCGTGCTGTGTGCCAGTGTGCATTAAACACCAAGCTGCCAAATTCCAGCCACAAACTTGATTCCGAACACCCCCCCACCTGAACCCCTGCAGCCTCCATACACTAACCCCTGACCTGACCAAGGCTCATCCTTGATGGATTTTTCTCTGTTTGATTAGCAGGGTATTTTCTCTGTCAAATTGTTGTGTAGGGCATCTTGCTGACAGGAAGGCACTCATTGCAGTGCTGGGTCAGAGCTCTTAGCTGATTGTTTTGCGAGGGCACAGTTTAGGCCCAACCCTTCCACCCCTCACCCCACCCACCCTGGAAATAGTTCCTTTATACCTGGGGTTCTGACATCATTTTCTCATGAGTGCAAGGTGCATATCACTGACATATCCTCTCTAGCACACTGCACTGACAATAAAAGCATACACATTGTATAATATATATATTTCTATATAGCAAACCAATCACACACACACACACACACACACACACACACACACAAAGAAAAAAGTAGATAAACATGTGGGGAGTAGTACAATGTAATGGCTGTGGGGCAGCAGTCTTCTGGGAGTCTTTCTGGAGGCTGAGATGCTGCCCTATTTGCAGACAACTCTCTGCCCTGAGGGAGGAAGTTGCCCATCTTCAGGCCATGCTGGACAGTAGTAAGGGAACCTTCCCCCAGGCAACACTGGATGGTAGGAAGGGAACCTCCCCCATCCAGGGCGCGCACCAGAGCCACCACCACTACCTCAGAGGTTGCAAAGAAAACACAGCAGTTGGACCACAGTGGGCTCAGGAAGGGTGAGGATAGTGGAACAGAGGCACACCCAGTCAGTTGTTCCACTCCACAATCCATACACCATTCTGGGGGAGCATAGCTCCCCTATGGATGCACCCACAGAGGAGACTAAGGAGGCTGAGGACAGCTGTCACAAGGGAGGCCCACAGGAAGGAGACAGAGGACACCACAAGGAAAGGAAGCAGCTCCTGGTGGGGGACTCAATTACTAGGGATATAGAACTGGGGGGAGCAGGGAAAACTGAAGTAAGGTGCCTGTTTGGTGCCATGGCTTGGAGGGACAGGAAGCACATCCTCAGGATCAAGGGAACAGCTGCACGGGAGTCTGAGCTGGATGTCATTGTCCACGTAGGGACAAATGACTTGGCTCATCATGAGATTAGAGCAGTGCAGAACGACTTTGTAGAATTGGGGAGGGGCCTAAGACAAGTAGCACACACAGTATCCTTCTCAGAGGTGCTGCCTGTCAATGGCATGAGTGAGGCGAGGGTACTTTGCACCATGCAGTTTAATTAATGGTAAAAAATGGTGTAGAGCACAGGGGTTTGGCTTCACTGGGGACTGGGGTTCCACCTGGAGGGACACCAGCCTATACTGGCAGGATGGTCTGCATCTGTCCAGGAAGGGAACAAGTCTTTTGAGCAATCGGTTTAAATGCTTAATTGGCAAGCTTTTAAACTAGTCAAGGAGGGAGGCACTGATAAGCAGCAGGAAAATCCCAGCCTCTCCCTACAAAACAGGGTACTAAATGAGAAAAAGACCGAGGTAGAAAGGTCAGTGGGGGATGCTGCAACAGAAGGTAAAGCCATCAAAAAATGGAGAGCAATGAGTACCAATGCCCGTAGTCTGAGTAACAAGCTTCCTGAATTAGTGGCCTTGATGGAGGAGGAACATCTGGATATTGTGGCAGTCACAGAAACATGGTACACAAAACCATGACTGGGATGTAAACATACCAGGATACACTATCTACAGGAGGGACAGGGAGGGTAAAAGAGGAGGAGGAGTAGCTCTTTACATAAGGGAAGGAATCAAAGCAACAGAACAGAAGGTAAACAGGGAGGAGAAGAAGCACTGTGGGTAAATTTGGAGACTGGCAATGGCACCACAATACGCACAGGGGTTGTATACAGACCCCCTTCTCAGGGGGAGGAAATGGATAAGGAAATGATAGAAAGTATACTTAGAATGGCAGAAAAAGGGGAGATATTGCTGATGGGTGATCTGAATATATCAGATATTAACTGGAGTGCAGTTGCAGCAGCCACTTCGAAGAGTGTGGTTATTCTAGATGCCCTACAGGGGGCATGCCTTAGACAACTAGTATTGGAGCCCACTCAAGAGGGAGCAATCTTAGACCTGGTTCTCTCAAATGGAGATGAAGAGAGGATCACAGATGTAGAAGTGGGCAGCCATCTGGGAACTAGCGACCATCGAACAGTATGGTTCACAATAAACACAGCAATAGAGTCAAGCCATACAAAGACAAAGGTACTGGATTTTAGGAGGGTTGGCTTTGTCAAAATGGGTGAGTGCCTAAGGAATGCACTAGCAAATGGGCAGGAAGGAGGGGTGGAAGAACAATGGGGAATAAAAAAAACTGCCATCACAGAGGTATCAAGCCTTTGTGTAAAGCAAATAAACGAAATGAAACGAGGCAAGAAACCACTATGGTTCTCAAAGAGAGTGGCAGTGAAGGTTCAAGAGAAAAGAAAGCATTCAGGAAGTACAAGGAATCACAGAAGGAACAGGACAGAGAACTGTATCAGTTAAAGCAAAAGGAAGCTGGGAAGGCAGTTAGAACAGCAAAGGCCCAAACCGAGGAAAAGATAGCCAACTCAGTTAAGAAGGGGGATAAAACCTTTTATAGGGACATCAGGGAGCGAAGTAAGACCAAGGGAGGGATAGTGAGGCTTAATAAAGGGAGGAGGGTGGGCAGAGGAGACTGTGAAAGGCAGAGATACTAAACAAATATTTTTGCTCAGTATTTACAAAGGAAAAGGTACCTAAAACAAACAGTAGAAACACTCTGGATACAGAAGTTGATACCAACCCATTTACAGAAAAAGGGTTCTGAAAGAACTCTTAAAACTGAAGGTGGACAAAGCAATGGGGCCTGATGGGATTCATCCCAGAATTCTAAAGAACTAAAGGTAGAACTAGTGACACCACTGACTAAACTCTTTAACAAATTATGGGAGGATGGGGTGGTACCCGAGGACTGGAGGAGGGCAGATGTGATTCCCCTTCACAAAAGAGGGAGCAAGGCAGAAGCAGGAAACTACAGACCTGTTAGTTTAACCTCAGTGGTAGGGAAAATGATGGAATCAGTTCTGAAGGAAAGAATTGTTAAATATCTAGAGGCCAGAGGGGCACAGGACCCAAGGCAGCATGGATTCACAGCAGGAAGGTCATGCCAGACAAATCTGATAGATTTCTTTGACTGGGTGACCAAAGCAGTTGATCAGGGAGGGCTGTGGACATAGCCTACCTAGACTTTAGCAAGGCATTTGACAGTCCCACAAAAGATTAATACAAGTTAGCCAGCCTTTGAGTGGGTCCCAAGATGACAGCCTGGGTAAAGAATTGGCTGGAGAATAGGACACAGAGAGTAATAGTAAATGGAGTCCACTCTGAAAAAAGGGGGGTTAGTAGTGGGGTACCGCAGGGTTCAGTATTAGGACCGGTCCTATTCAATGCAGAGGGACTGGAAGGAAAAGTATGTCTCTTTGCAGATGACACAAAGATCTGCAATAGAGTTGATGCACAAGGTGGGGTGGAAAGGATGAGAAGGGACTTGGCAAGGTTAGAGGAATGGTCATATGTATGGCAGCTTAGATTCAATGCTAAGAAGTGCAAGGTAATTCACCTGGGAAACAAAAACCCAGGGGAAGAGTACACAATGGGGGGGTGAGATACTAACAACAACAAAAATGGAAAGGGACCTGGGGGTAGTCATATCAGATGACCTAAAGGTGGGCAAGCAAATATGATAGGGCAGCAAGGAGGGCTGGGGGGATACTGGGATGCATAGGGAGAGGCATCACCAGTAGAAAACAAGAAGTTATCATCCCTCTGTACAGACAGCTAGTGAGACCCCATCTGGAGTACTGCGTGCAGTTCTGGAGACCCTGTCTCTGCAAAGACATAGACAGGATGGAAGCTGTCCAGAGGAGGGCAACTAAAATGGTGCAGGGTCTGCACGGAGACATATGAGAGAGAGACTTAAGGAGCTTAATATGTATAGCCTCGAGGAAAGGAGGGAGGGGGACATGATAGAAACTTTAAAGTACCTCAAGGGAATCAACAAAGTCCAAGAGGGTAGCATCTTTCAAAAAGAGATGTGCAATAACAAGGGGGCACAATTTGAAGATAGAAGGGGGGGGCGGCTCAGAGGTAATTTAAGGAAGTATTTTTTCACAGAGAGGGTAGGGGATGTATGGAACGGCCTTCCAGAGAAGGTTGTGGAGTCACAAACAGTGGTGGAATTCAAGCATGCATGGGACAGTCATAAGGCAATTCTAGGGGTTGGGGGTAGGAAGAAGTAGGCTGCTGGTTAACTAGGATCTGCAGCTTATCCATCCGGTAGGAAAATGGGCAGACTGGGTGGGCCAAGCGGTCCTTATCTGACGTCAAATTCTATGTTTCTATCCAGCTGGCCTCCCAAAACTCAGAATTTTTAAATGGCCAGTTTGAATTTTTTTTTTTTTTGGTATCAGGCTGTAAAAAACTATGCCTGTGCGTACAATAAGTTTGCATGGTCATGCCACTGACCCCCAAGGTCTCTTTCCAGTTTGATTGTTGTTAGTACCTCTGCCATTTCTGAAAAATGCTTCCCTCTTCTACCTTATTTATACCTAGAAACATAGATTTTGATGGCAGATAAGGACCGCTTGGCCCACCTAGTCTGCCCATTTCCCTACCTACTGGATAAGCTGCAGATCCTAGTTAACCAACAGTCTGTTTCTTCCTTCCTCCCACATTTATTGTCATATGTCTGTCCCATGCATTCTTGAATTCTCCCACAGTTTTAGACCCCACAACCTTCTCAAGAAGGTGGTTCCATGCATCCACCACCCTCTCTGTGAAAATAATCTTCCTCACATTGCCCCTGAGCTGTTCCCCCTCTATCTTCAAATTGTGTCCTCTTGTTCTTGCACACCTCTTTTTCTGAAAGGTGCTACCCTCTTGGACTTTGTTGATTCCACTGAAGTACTTAAGAGTTTCTATCATGTCTCCCCTCCCTTCTTTCCTCAAGGGTATACATATTAAGCTCCTTTATTCTCTCCTCAAATGGCTTCTCTTGCAGACCCTGCACCATTTTAGCTGCCCTCCTCTGGACTGCCTCCATCCTGTCTATGTCTTTGCAGAGATGGGGTCTCCAGAACTGAATGCATTACTCCAGTTGGAGTCTCACCAACTGTCTGTACAGAGGGATAACAAATTCCTGTTTTCCGCTGGTGATGCCTCTCCCTATACATACCGATATCCCCGCAGTCCTCCCTACTGCCTTCTCACATTGCTTGCCAACCTTAAGGTTATCTGATATGATTACCCCAGGTCCCTTTCCATTTTTGTTGTTGTTACTACCTCCCCCCATTGTGTATTCGTCCCCTGGGTTTTTGTTTCCCAGGTGCATTATTTTGCACTTCTTTGCATTGAATCCAAGCTACCATACTTCTGACCATTCCTCCAACCTTGCCAAATCCCTTCTCATCTTTTTCACACCCTCTTGTATATCAACTCAGTTGCAGATCTTTTTGTCATCTGCAAAGAGGCATACTTTTCCTTCCAGTCCATCTGCAATGTCACTTATAAAGACATTCAAAAGGACTGGACCCAGTACTGAATCCTGCAGCACCCCACTAGTAACCCCCCTTTCTTCAGAGTAGACTCTGTTTACTATTACCTTCTGTGTCCTGTTGTCCAGCCAGTGTTTTACCCAGGCTACCACCCTGGGACCCACTCCCAGGCTAGCTAATTTGTTTATTAATCTTTTGTGTGGGACTATGTCAAATGCCTTGCTCAAATACCTGTGAGGTGTTTGGAAGTTCCTATTCTATCCTATCTTTCCTTTCTTTTCTACAGGGTGCACGTATTAAGGTCTTTGTAGTCTATCCTCATATGGCCTCTGTTGCGGACTCTGCACCATTTTTGTTGCCCTCCTCTGGACTGCCTCTACTCTGTGTCCTTCCAGAGATGAATTCTCCAGAACTGGACACAATTCTCCAGGTGAAGTTTCACCAATAATCTATACACTTGAAAATGTTACTTCCTTCAAGTACCTTGGGATCCTGCTGGACCAATCCCTGGATTTTAATTTTCACATTCAGTCCTTGTGCAAAACTGTAAACTCGAAACTGGGAGTAGATTACAAAACGAGCTACATGCTTACACCCTCGGCCAAATTAGCAATTGCCCGAGGTATTCTGCTTCCAACCCTTACTTATGGTGCCTCTATTCTTACCTCTGCCCATAAAACCTCCCTACGAAAATGGGACGTAACTTATAACAATATATGCCGATTTGCCTCTTTGTCGCCTCGACTTAAACATCACTGCCTTCTTTATAAGGATCTGAATTGGCTCTCACCCTCTGCCAGTAGACAATTATACCTTGGATCACTAATGGATTTGATCATCCGAGAAAAAAAAAAACATCCCAGCTGGCTGCGTTGCTGGTCCCTCAACCATCCTCCCATGACCTGCGATCAGCTGACAAATCCTTGCTCTGTGTTCCGAGATGTCGGACGACTAAAGGCACAGGGGCCTTCCAATTCTCTGCTCCCAGGCTATGGAATGCTCTTCTACTCAACCTCCGGCTGTCTCAGTCTCACTTTGGATTTAAAAGTGAATATCGTCGTTATCTATCCTCAGCTGATGCTTGTACATGCTTTGACCCAACCGGAAGCTCCTGAGACTTACCAGTAATGTCACCCCTGCTCTAATCCAGCTCCAAGACTGTCTGCTCTTCCCCTCCCCATATTTTTCCTTCTCCTTGTAAATAACTTCTTGACTACTAGCTGTCTTCCTTCTTGAACCTTGTTGCTGACCATCCACTGTTGTTTTACCAGTTACCACCCCTGACCTTCCTTCTGTCAGTCTTTCTTGTTATATTTGAACATTCCTCACATTTCTCTCTATATAACCTTACTATCTTATTAACCCTTTCACTCCACAGGTCGGGTCCATGGTTTCTGCACTTATTATATATCTTACTGCCATTATTTGTATAATGCTTGCCATTATTTTTTGTTGTTTCTACTCATTGTATTTTTGTAGCACGGCTGTACTGTTCCTCTATTTGTATTATTGTACCCATGTTGCTGTTGTGCAACTGTTCTCCTTTTTGTTGTACTCTCTTGGGTTGTGCCTGAAAATAGTCATTTTATGGCTAGTGCACCAACCCGGTTAGGAAAAAATAAATAACAAAAATAGCAAAAAGTGGTATCACCACCTCCCTCTTTCCGCTGGTGAAACCCTTCCCTATGTGCTATAGCATCTCTGTAGCTCTACCCACTGTCTTGTCACACTGTTTGACCACCTTTAGGCCATCAGATATAATTTACCCCCAGGTCTCTTTCCAGTTTGGTGGTCGTCAGTACTACTCCCCCCATCTTGTACTCTGCCCCAGGGTTTTTGATGCTCTGAGTGTGAAATTTTGCACTTCTTCTTCACATTGAAACATAGTTGCTACATTCTTGATCACTCCTCAAACTTTCCTAAATCCCTATTCATATTTCCACCCCCTGCAGAGTGTCTACCCTATTGCAAGCTTTAGTGTCCTCTGCAAAAGGATGCGCCTTCCCTTGTTGTCCCTCTGCAATGCCACAAATAAATACATTAAAGAGGTCCTGTCCCAGTACTGATCCTTGTGGCACCCTGCTGGTCACCCTCCCTTCTTGTCTGTCTGCAGTGCCTCAAATAAATACTTTAAAGAAGACCAATGGCAGTTCTGATCCTTGTGGCACCCTTCCTTCTAGTACCTCTGCAATGCCACAGATAAATACATTAAAGAGGCCCAGTGGCAGTACTGATTCTTGTGGCACCCCGCTGGTCACCTTTCCTTCCTTGGTGTGAACTCTTTTTACCACCACCCTTTGACTCCTATTCCCCAATGAATTCCTTAATAGTTTACCACTTTTGGCCCCGCCCCTAGGCTGCCCAGCTTGTTTACTAGTCTCGTATATGGAACAGCGTCGTAGGCCTTACTGAAATCTAGGTAGGTCACATCCACTGCTGCACCCTGCTCTATTCCCTGGTCACCCAGTTGAAGAAATCTATCAGATTTGTTTGACATGACCCCCCTCTGGTGAACCTATGGGGCTGGCAGAATAGCCTAGAAGTTAGAGTAATGAGCTATGAATGTGCTTGACATAACCAACAGACAGACCTGGATTTGATTTTCACAACCTCCATTTGCATACTCTGCAATGCTGAACAAGTCACTTAAGCTCCCCAGTGCTCCCAGGCTGCCCCAGAAAACAGGCACCTCTGCCTAGTGGGCCTTACCTGCTTAACAAAGGATACAATAAAAAATGCTGTCTCCGATCTTGTAAGTTGCTGGTATCAAGATATTCCACAGTTCTTTCCTTCAGCAGTGATTCCATTAATTCCCTCACCACTGAGACCAGGCTGACTGGCCTGAAATGTCCAGCTTCCTCCCTGTTTCTGCTTTCGTGAAGTGGGATTACATCTGCTCTCCTCCAGTTCGCTGGGACCATTTACATCCCCAGTGAGCAGTTGAACAGGACTATCAGAGGTGCAGTCAGTATCCCTCTGAGCTCCTTCAATATCCTAGGATATATCCCGCCTGGCCCCATTGTCTTCAGATTTGTGAGTTCCTTCAGGACTCTCTTCTCTGTAAAAGGGCTAGTGCCCATCGCCCTTCCTTCGTTGCCCCTGTCATTTACCTGTGGTCCCTCTCCTTCCCCTTTCGCCATGAACACTGAACAAAAATATTTGTTCAGGATGCCTGCTTTTTTCCTGGTCCCCCTTCACACACACCTCCCATTCTTTCCTTAGCCTTACAGTTCTTTCCCTGGTTTTCCTCCTTTTGCTTACCTATCTGAAACATGTCTTACCCCCTTTCTTAGTGCCTGTGCTATTTTCTCCTCTGTTTGTGCCTTTGCGCTCCTGACTGCCTTCCCTGCCTCCCTCTGCATCTCATGATATACTTCCCTATCAATCTCCTTATACTTCTGAATGCTAACTTTTTTTATAAACATAGAAACTGACAGCCGTTAAGGATCGCTTAACCCACCTAGTCAGGCCATTTTCTCTGCCTAACTACTGCATTACTACAGATCCTACTGGATCTCTGGATTTTACCCTCTGTTTACCATTGCTAGGGTTCCCTTGTGCCTACTCCATGCATTCTTGAATTCCTCTACTGTTGTTGGCCCCACCTCTTCTGTAGAGATGCTGTTCCATGCATCCCCCACTCTGCCTGTGGAAAAAATACTTCCTCATGTTACCCCTGAGTCTATCCCCCCAGCCTCATAGCATGACCCCTTGTTCTTGAACATCTTTTTTTCTAAAAGATGAAACCATCTTGTATCCTATTTACGACCTTGAGGTATTTGAAGGTCTGTATCATACCACCCCCCCAATCTTCCAGTGTATACATAATGAGGTCCTCTAGTCTCTCCTTAGATGACTTTTGGTGCAGAACCTGTGCCATTTTTGTTGCCCTTTTATAAACTGCCTCTACTCTGTGTTCATCCAGAGATGTAGCCTTCAAAGGTGGACACAGTACTCCAGATGGGGTCTCACCAATTATTTGTACAGTATGGTGGTATCACCATTTCTCCTTTTTTTGTTGTTGCTGCTGATGATGCCTCTCCCTACGCACACAGCATCCCACTGGCTCTCCCCACAGCCTTTTCACAATGTTTGAGCTCCTTAAGGTCATCAGATACGATTACCTCCTGGTCCCTTTCCTGCATTGTGGTTGTCCGTAGCTCCCCACCCACCATCATGTACTCCTCCCCTGGGTTTCTGGCCCCAACTGCATGATTTTATACTTCTTTGCATTGAATCTTAGCTGTCACACTCTTGACCACTCCTCAAGCTTGCTTAGCCCCCCCCAAAGTGCCAAGCCTGTTGCAGATCTTGCTGTTGTAGGCAAAAAGCCATGCTTTCCATTCCAGCTCCTCTGCAGTGTTGCTTATGAAGACTTTGAAGAGGACTGGCCCCAGAACTGATCCTTGTGCCACCCTGCTGGTCATCCTTCTCTCGTCGGAATGAATTCTGTATACCACCACCCTCTGTGTTCTATGCCTTAACCTATTTCTGACTCGGTTTACCACCTCGGGGCCCACTCCCAGGCTGCCCACCACCTCGGGGCCCACTCCCAGGCTGCCAACCACCTCGGGGCCCACTCCCAGGCTGCCCACCACCTCGGGGCCCACTCCCAGCCTGCCCACCACCTCGGGGCCCACTCCCAGCCTGCCCACCACCTCGGGGCCCACTCCCAGCCTGCCCACCACCTCGGGGCCCACTCCCAGGCTGCCCACCACCTCAGGGCCCACTCCTAGCTTGCCCAGCTTCTTTTCAAGCCCCCTGTGTGGACAGTGTCGAAGGCCTTTCTGAAATCCAGGTAGGCCACATCTGCCACCCCTCCCTGATCTAATTCCCTGGTCACCCAGTCAAAGAAAATCTATCAGCTTTGTTTCACATGGCATTGCCTTTTAGGAATACATGCAGCCTAGGATCCTGTGAGCTGGTGGATTCAAGATATACCACGGTCCTTTCCATTATCAATGATTCCATTGACTTTTGCGTCCAATAGAATCTCGCAGCCCTCCCAGAGTAGCAAATAAGGAGCACAAAAGAAGTGTACCTCACAGTTTTTTATTTTGCCGTTCTGTTCAGCACAGTTTAAAACAATGGATCTTAATGGTTATAGAGCCAACCCCGAAAAACACCTTGATGGCTTTTCGCCCCTTTCACAGGGGCTTTAACGAGATCTGAATCTTTAGTGCCATACTACCCATATATATAGTGCATTCAGTATACAAAGTTACAACTAGTTACAAAAAGTGTGCACAAATTTCAACAATCAGTTAAAATTTGCATATATAATCGACCTTAATTTATTTAATACATTGTGTTACTTACAGTATCTAACTAAAGTACATAGAAGAATGCATGAGGTTGTGTGTGTGATGAATTTTTACACACACTCCAAGGTGTTGGAAGCTACAAAAACCCCAAGAGCGAAGCTCGAGGGGTTTCTTTTAGCATCTAACACAGAGGGCTGTGTGTGTAAAAACCTGAGTTAAACACACAACCTCATGTTATATTTTAGATAATTTCTGGGGAGCGTTTTCTCACCACAGCACTTGAATAACATAAACAGCCACAGTCTGGTCCAGTGGTCCCAATGAAAGGCTGTCAGCGATCTGAGGAAGAGCATATGCTGAAACCTTTTTGTTTTCGTCTTTAAAATAAAAATTAAAAAATTAAGTGAGTACTCATACAGCACTGGGAGAGGCAATTTTTTTTTCAACATTTACTTACAGCTGAGTGATGATGGTGGGGTTGACTGTGGGCAAATGTCTAGAGGGCTGTGTGACCAGAGATGGGCACATGCATGGATTGAGGAAAACCCGGTGCATGTTCACCATTACAACTCATGGGTTATAATGGCAAATTATAACCTGGATTTCCTATGGGAAAAGATGCACTAAGTTGTTATTTTATTTTTGTAGCGAACCACCCTGAACCTCAGTCTCTGCTAACCCATGGCACCCTTCTTTGCACCCCCAGAACGTTCCTTCTTTTTGGACCGATACCCCCTGGATTGCCCCCCCAGGGTGGGGCCACCACACCAACTCAGTCTCCGCAATGATGGGACATGGATGTCAGCAGATATGCCCACCAGCATTGCCTCCTTGGCTTGTCCCCCAGGTTGGGGCATGGAATCAACCAGCCATAGTGGACAGCAAAATAGGTTGGGACCTGGGAAGCACCATGGTGTGCAATTGGGGCCAGGTTAGCAGGCATCATGGATGGTGGTCGATATTTTTGATGCGATTGTTCCCCCTGGGGGCATGGACATGCAATGATGTCCCATGTACACCCCACCCCACACAAGTGATGGCACAGGCACGGAGGCATCTCTCGCATCTTCCAGGGATCCACATTGTGCCAGACACACTTCCTTCCTCCTGGAGGAGGAGAGCAGTCCCTGGGATGCTCAGTCCTTCTCCCTCTGGCCGGCCCTCCAATGCCCCAGGTCCGTTCAGAACATGGGTCATCTGTGTCACAAATGGGCACCCAACACAAGTGATGGCACAGGCATGGAGGCATCTCCCACCTCTGCCAGGGATCCACATTGTGCCAGACACACTACCTCCCTCACGGAGGAGGAGAGCAGTACCTGGGATGCTCAGTCCTTCTCCCTCTGGCCGGCCCTCCAATGCCCCAGGTCCGTTCAGAACATGGCTCATCTGTGTCACAAATGGGCACCCCTCCTTTGCACCAGTTGGCTGGTTCCTCCACAGTTATTATATATCAGTTATACACAAATTCTATAAATATATCCGCCATGTGGCATTTTAAGCGTTGACTTAAAAACCCCATTTTCTGTTCTGTACTTTTCATATGAAAGGTTTATGAGAGGCAGCGGCTCATTTGTTCCCAGCCCAGCAGTTACTGATATGGAACACAAACATGAAACTGTGTTGCAGGCAGCTTGTTGATAACAGTCCACGTTTTTGTTGTTAAAGTGATTTTTAAGTACAGTTTCTTTTACTGCTGATTTCCTTTCACCAGATTAAGTAGATCATTCAGCATTAGTTTCTCAACAAATATGCCTTGAATGACATCATTCAGTTCATCATATTGCCGTGGGGGTTCAATCAGCACTTCAGGTTCAAATCCTAAGGAGGCCATGGGGTCAAAAACAGTGGGGGAATACAAGAATGCGTGAGACAGACATAAGGCAATTCATTGGGGGTAGGAACAAGCAGGCTGTTGGTTAACTAGGATCTGCAGCTTATTCAGTAGGTAGGGAAATCGGAAGACTGGGTGGGCCAGTCGGTCCTTATTTGCAGACAAAGTCTATGTTTCTAAATGGAAACTTTTTAACAAAATATAAACTACATCCAGGGAAAGATACAAAAGCCACATTTATCAGTTCCATTAGACAGACATAAACAAAATCATCTTTCACATTTAAGAAGCCTATTAAACATCAAATATATATAATATTTCCTTTTAAAAGTCTTCCCCAAGATTATAGTAAAAAGCCAGTTTGAATTTCACAAAACCGCTTATACATTAATTTGAGGAAGTTCAGTGCAATAATCAAAGCTAAAATCTCCTTACAAATTATCCCTACCATGTATTTCTCAGGAACAAATGTTTTCGTATACAGTATAGTGAGGAGATCTAGTTTTACAGAGGTGCAAAACCACAATAGAAGTAGTTTTTATGCAGGAATTGGATATATACAGACCCACTCACCCAAAAAATGTTTCTGTTATGTTTTCTTTTTTAATGAAATATAGCAATTCCATTAATTATTTTCTGTCCTTTCAGGTATCAACCTTCCTCAGAGAATCTGGATTCAGAATTCAGTGACGCGTGTATTTTTTGTTGGTGTAATAAATTAACTTATAAAAATGTAGAAAATATATAATAAACATATCTAAAGAATGCATAGGCACGGATATTCAAAGGGGTTGAGCATGGCGCAACACAGTTGCACCTGCGCAACCCCGCCATTGCGCACCGGTGGGATATTGGATAGGCTGCCCAGCACAGTGCAAATCCCAATGCACTGGAGCACAGTGTAACTGTATGCAGCACAGATGCAGGGGGCATGCCCATGCATATACGCCACATTCCGATATTCAGCCAGGGATGTGTGGCACATATGCTGGCGCAACCCTGCATTGCGCTGCATGGGGGGGCTCAAATTTGAGCCCGTGAAGAGTGGGAACAAATCCTGGCCACCCATATGTGGGCTGCTGTAATGCATGGTGAAACACAGCAGCCGCCAGCCGTGGGTGGCCACCCGCCCACTCAGCACACCGTCACGAAGCACCCACATAACCCTGGTGGTCTAGTGGCACCCCCATCCCTCCCATGTCCCCGATCGCGGGTATCTGACATATATTGACATCCTTGGTAGTCCAGTGTAACCCCCCCCCCCCGGCCAGTGCCGTGATTGCGGTAAATGTAAAATAAAACATGCCCTGGCAGTCTAGTGGTATCCCTGTCCTGCCTTTGTCCCCAGTCATGTGTATCGGACATTTAGATTAATCCCTGGTAGTCTAGTGGTATCCCTGTCCTGCCTTTGTCCCCAGTCATGTGTATCGGACATTTAGATTAATCCCTGGCAGTCTAGTGGTATCCCTGTCCTGCCTTTGTCCCCAGCCATGTGTATCGGACATTTAGATTAATCCCTGGCAGTCTAGTGGTATCCCTGTCCTGCCTTTGTCCCCAGTCATGTGTATCGGACATTTAGATTAATCCCTGGCAGTCTAGTGGTATCCCTGTCCTGCCTTGTCCCCAGTCATGTGTATCGGACATTTAGATTAATCCCTGGCAGTCTAGTGGTATCCCTGTCCTGCCTTTGTCCCCAGTCATGTGTATCGGACATTTAGATTAATCCCTGGCAGTCTAGTGGTATCCCTGTCCTGCCTTTGTCCCCAGTCATGTGTATCGGACATTTAGATTAATCCCTGGCAGTCTAGTGGTATCCCTGTCCTGCCTTTGTCCCCAGTCATGTGTATCGGACATTTAGATTAATCCCTGGCAGTCTAGTGGTATCCCTGTCCTGCCTTTGTCCCCAGTCATGTGTATCGGACATTTAGATTAATCCCTGGCAGTCTAGTGGTATCCCTGTCCTGCCTTTGTCCCCAGTCATGTGTATCGGACATTTAGATTAATCCCTGGCAGTCTAGTGGTATCCTGTCCTGCCTTTGTCCCCAGTCACGTGTATCGGACATTTAGATTAATCCCTGGCAGTCTAGTGGTATCCCTGTCCTGCCTTTGTCCCCAGTCACGTGTATCGGACATTTAGATTAATCCCTGGCAGTCTAGTGGTATCCCTGTCCTGCCTTTGTCCCCAGTCACGTGTATCGGACATTTAGATTAATCCCTGGCAGTCTAGTGGTATCCCTGTCCTGCCTTTGTCCCCAGTCACGTGTATCGGACATTTAGATTAATCCCTGGCAGTCTAGTGGTATCCCTGTCCTGCCTTTGTCCCCAGTCATGTGTATCGGACATTTAGATGAATCCCTGGCAGTCTAGTGGACCCTCCAACCCATTGCCATGATCACAGTACAGCTCTGTAGAATAAATCCCTGGTGATCCTGTGGCACCCCCACTCCTCCCACCCACACAGAACCCCTTGCCTCTCCCGCTCCCCCCACATCATTGGCGGGCGGCAGCAATCCACCCACATATTGCCCGGTCACCCGCTGAATGACAGGTACAGTATGGACTGTAAGCCCATTGGTCCCCAGTGTGGATCAATAGGCTTGCAGGGCATACTGTACTAGACAGCCCCAAATATGTGAATGAAGTAATTCTGCACACGTCATGCCGTGCAGGGCACCAAGCCCAAGACGCCAGGCTGCTGTGAGCAAGGCATGCAAATGGAGCCATTTGTGCCTTGCATATACTGTATTATGGCCTTATTTGCATGCCCCCCCCCACTGAATATTGCAGGCGATGCACCTAGCACACCTGCACTTGCACTGGTGCATCCTCATGCTCCTGATCTGTGGCTTGTGCTGGCACAGTGCTACTGCACTGTGTGCAGTGTGTGCCATATTCAACAGTGCTGTGCCATGGTGCATCACCATTGAATATCGCCTGGTCCTGGCCCCGATGCATCCCAGTTGTGCTGTGCCCAGGCTTGCGCCACTGTCCGGTGCAGTCTGAATATCTGGACCAAACTGCACAACTCACGTGCTTTAAATAATAGGCTACTGTCTCTTTAAGACTAATTCAGTTTTCTTGCAATATTTAAACATATAAATTGATCACAAGTTTCTTGGACCTTTTATATCTGATTTTAACAACAAAGTGGCAGCCCAGTATATCTATGAATAGCTTAATTGCACCTGCATTCTTTCACTCTACAGTAGTGATTCATAACATAATCCTATTCAGTGTTAAACTACTGTGTTTCTTTCTAAAAACATAAAACGATGTCTCAGCTGACTTATACACCATTCTCTTGTACTACTTTATTACATCAAACAAGATTTTTCCATTTATACACCTCATTCTTTGCAATGAATTCCTTTTAATGTTTGCCTGAGCATTCGCAAGAAACATATTGTGGCAGCTTAGGAAAGAAGCGAGTTGTGGAGGTGCAGCACTGTGGCAGCCAACGTAGCCACTGCATTTATGGGCTTGGCCTCCTCTATCCAATGTGGTGGCATGCTGCTGCTGACACTAGTTCAGCAAGCGTGCCACCAACCTGAAAGAAATTGGTTGCTGCAATGAGGGAGAAACTCCTCATTGTAAGGCGTGCCTTGCCTGGTGTAACATTTCAACACAACATGGTGGCTCTCGTCAACCGCTCACAGTCCCGGTACAAGATGACGGGGGTGCCTAATCCCCCTGTTGGCATGCCCCAGCCCCAGTTCATTTGCCAACGGGGGAGCCCAGTTCCCATCGGCATAATGCACTCCCCAATTTGTTGTGTGCCCCCGGGGGTGCCCAGTCCCCCTCTACATCATGCCCCCAAAACAGGCTTTCTTTGCCGACGTGGGGCCCTAGTCACCATTGACTTAAGTCCCCCTCCTGAAAAATGCAGGTTGCACACTGGGAGCCCACCCCAGTGTGCAAAAAAGCAAACCTGCAGAAAGAAAAACCTTCCTGTGATGTCCTTCTTTTTTTTTTTTCTTTTCCCTGAAAGAAAGAAAACAGTCCTTCGCTGTCGGCTCCCCTCCCCAACCCGTGCCCACCCTCTGTGTACCTCACCTCCCACACCCTCCTCGCCCCATACTTACCTCCGGAGCACGGTGCAATGAACTCCGGTGGACCGGGAACTCTTCTGCACTCTTCAAAGCTGAACGCAAACTGAAGAAATGCCGGTAAGCTGTACAATGGCATAAATGCTTTTTTTTTCAACTTTGGTGCTCAGGAACTCAGGAACTCAACTCAGGAATTGTTGGGAATTTCGGAACCAAATTTTTAGCATGGGGTTATTGGGACCCCTTCTCATGAATTCAGTCATTGTCATGGCGTCATTCAGTCCCGAATGGTGATTTCATGGTCACTGTGCGGAATCACCTTTTGGACCGATTAATGAAATGACAGTACCACCGTTCACAGGTTGAGCTCTCAAAAAGCCTATGTTGTGAATTTGGTGAAAAAAATCCCAATAATGATTGTTTTATGAGCAAGCATTGCGCAGTTTCCATGCACGCTCGTAACTCCGGGAATTTTTTATATTTCCTCTTCAGATTTTCAACATTGCAGTTTTTGCACACGTTCTTATGAACAGTACCACTGTTATTTTTTACATCCTGCCCAAAATGTGGTTTCACACATCCAGCACACAATGCCACAGTCGCAGTGGGAAGTCATTGTTCAGGACAGATTATGAAAATCATAGTGTTACTGTTCATGAGCAGAGGTCCCAAAATGCCTATGTTGAAAATTTGGTGACAGAATTAAAATGACTGTGTTATGGTCATGTGTTGCACAGTTTTCACGTGCACTTGTAACTTTGACAATTTTTAATATTTTCACTCCAGATTTCCAACATTGCCATCTCTTCACACCTCCTTATGAATGGTACAGCTGTCATTTTTTACATCCTGCCCGAACTGTGGTTTTGCACATCTGGCACAGAAAGGTGCGGTCATTGTGGGAAATCAATGTTCGGAACAGATTAACAAAATCACAGTGCCAGTGTTCATGAGCAGAGGTCCCAATGCTTTCATCAGGCAGGAGTTGCAAAAAGGCCATGTTGAAAATTTGTAGTGCAAATACCAACAAACGCCGGGGGCGTTAGGGGTTTCTTACCATTAGGTCCCACCCTGTACAGACTGACAGGCGTCATGGGTGTGCCATTGGATTACCAGCTGTAATGCTCATGCCATTTCACCCCCACCCTGCAGCCAGTGACAGGCATCGAGGTTTGCCTTGGACTCTTCAGCCTCAGAGTTCACCCCATTCTCCTGTACTGCACCCCTGTCAGAGTACGTTCTTATGAAACAGGGTGACTGTAAAGCTGAACACACCAAGGCACACCTTAACACTTGCCAGTGTCTGCAGAACTGGGTGAGATGAGGTGAAATGGCATGAACAATACGGGCAATGACCCAAAGGCATACCCCAGTGCCTATCCATCTCTGCAGGGTGGAGGTGGGCATCTGTCTAACTCCTGCACTTCCAATGCAAATACCAGCAAGCAGACATTTAGCATTGACACATGCTTTTTTTTCTTCCCCCTCCTGGGCAGATTGGCTGCAGGGCCCCTGGCTTAATCAAACATCACAGCAGAAAAGACAATAATTTTAAATCACTTCACGATGACAGTATGGGCAGACTGGATGGGCCAAGTAGTCCTTATCAGCTGTCAAATTCTGTTTCTCTGTTGTGGTACAGGCTACAGGGACCAGAGCCTAGGTGGTCTTCCAAAGTGGTGATACAACTGAGAGAGTGCATGTAAGGAAGAGATGGGAGGGTGGGGGAAGAGGGAGAGGGCAAGAGAGAAACAGTGGGGGAGAGAGAAAAGAAGGAAGGAAGGGAAAGAGAAGGAGAGAATGAGATGGGGAGGGTAAGAGGGAGAGAGGGCAAGAGAAAGAAAGACAGCAAGTGCAGTCTTATGAATAGTTTGATGTATAAACTTTGGCAACACCTGTATATCTTGTCATGACAATAAAGTTATTTTAAATTTGATAGCAGGAGGGAGGGTCGAGGAAGGAAACGGGAGAGAAAATGAGAGTGAAAGAGGGAGTGACAGTGGGAAAGAGAGAGGGAGAGGAGAAGAGACAGCGAGGGATGGAGAGGAGAAAGGATAACAGTTTGTGCAAGAGAGAAGGAAGGGGGAGAGAGGGAGAGAGAGAGTGGGAGGAAGGATGGAAAACGGATGGGGGAGAAAAATGGAAGGGATAAGGAAGGGAGTGTGAGAGAGAAAAGGAGGTAGAAGAAGTGGAGGAGACAGAGAAGGAGGGAAAGGAAGGAGGAAAAAGGGGGGGAGAAGGGGACAAGAGAGGGGAGGCGGGAGAAGGGGAGGAGGGAGAAAATGAAAGGAAGGGGAAGGAGGAGATGCAGGGAGGGAGAGAGTCTAAAATGGAGAGGGGAGAGAGGAAGGGAGGTAGGGAGATAAAATGAGGAGTAGAGGGAGGGAGACAGAGAGGATGAGAAGTGAGAGACAGGGAGAGGGGCAGGGAGGGAGATAATCAAATGCTATATTGGTCCCACACCCTGTTTCCTGGAAGGCATGGGATTCTAAGGATTAGGATCCCTTCTCATGTGACCAGACCTACCCAGAAACCCCACTATTAACATTTCATGCTTTGCTGTAGCTGTTTGCAGTTCATTGCTGCCTTTGTGCCTAAATCATTGCTTCTAGCTATCATTCATTTTTACAAACCGTTTGCACATTTAAATGGCTTTCCCCTAGCTATTGGCATGTGCACAAAAGGTACTTACAGTGAAGCCCACCAGGATAAAGTGCAGCACTACAGAATTCTTCAGTACAGTTACTGCAGCAAACAATACAGTTTCAATGGGAATTTAATCCCTTTTGTCATGCAGTAAACCTGTGACACTGCATTACATCCTCGCAGGCTTCTCTGTATTTTGTTGCTTACAAAAGAAGCTATGCTTCCATTATTCTCCCCTACAGAACTGAATCCCAAACACAGTGGCAGGAGCAGCATATCAGTTCCCGTCATGAAAGAGATCCAATTTTCTATTGTAAGTCTCGTTATTGGTAGATGCAACCACTCCCTTAACACTTCTACTGTTAGGGCAGGGGTAGTGTTGAAAGTGATTCTTCTTTATATTCATTTGCTTTTAAATATTCCAAAACATAATGATAGCTTGCCTGCTTGTTAAAATAAAACTTTCATTTCAATTCATTTTTTTCAAAGCATTTTGTGCAGTAAAAACTGGTACAGAGTTGGGCAAATTTAACAAACTTTTCCTTGTGATACGAGTGGGAGTTGCACTGCAGCACTGTAGCAGATTGTCTTATTAGCTTTGTGTTTTACTTTAATTTTATTTATTTTATAATATAGTTTATGAAATGCATATTTAGATTATTTTCCTACTAGTACTGCCATACCTATGGCAGCATTTTAATTGTATGCATGCCACATTTATAGGGTTGGCTATGTTTTGAGAACCACTGTTTCCAAACTTACACTGAAACATAAACATGGATTGCAGAAAAAGGTGCAGCGTCCCACCCAATGTATCCAGCCCTGCCTACGGTTGGATGTGATGGGCTTACTGGTCACTCACTCCTTCACCACACCCTTCCCTATCCCTTTTGCCCTTACACAGGTCATATATTTGTCCAACCCTTATTTGAATCCTTCGATTGATATAGCACCAATAACCTCCCTTGGCAGCTTGTTCCACCCATCCACAACTCCATGGAAAAGTATTTCCTGGTGTCCCTTCTGAATTCCCACCACCCCTGTCAGCTTCACTGAGCACCCTCTTGTCTGTGCGCTCACTCAGTGTGAACAACTATTTGCAGTCTACTTTATGTAGGTACTTGTATGTCTGTGTCATATCCCTTCTCACCTCCATGGTTTACATATTGAAGGCTTCCAACTTTTCCATTCAGAATTTACCTGGACCCTGAATTATTTTGGTTACCCTCTTCTGTACTGCATCCACCTTCTTCCTGTGCCTCCTTGAGTGTGGGCTCCAGAATGACACACACTACTCCAAGTGAGATTGAACGAGGGATTTGTATGTGGGCAAGATCACCGCCTTCCTCCTACTGCTGATACCATTCCCTGTGCATCCTAGCATTTTATTTGCCTTTCCCAGTACCCTGTTATGCTACGCTGATGATTTCGAGTTGCATGGCGTAACACTGGGAGGAGGGGTCGTACATTTTGTTCTGTTTTTGAAGGCCTCCCACAGAATGCTGTACTGCTTTCTATGTACTTTTTTGCACACTGGATGCCAAAGACAGTACATAGATACTAATGGAGCACCTGATTGAAGCATTTGCTCTTCTTCTCCAAGTTCACAAGCTTGAGAGTTTTTTTCCTTTTAAAGGTGGGAGACTTGTTTTGCAACTTTCAAGGTTAGTGAAGTGACCACTGAAGGCACATGCAATATCAAGACAGCAATCCAGCATCTGGCCATTGACCTCTGTAGGTCCAAAGGTGGGGTTGCCATTGCCTTTTATAAGGTCATTGATGTGGGACAAAAAGGACTTAGGGTTGGCAAGGTTTGTGTTCTGGAGGTGTTTGACAGTCTCTCTTTGCTCTTTTTCTGGTTCGTTTGCACTGGTTCCTTAGGGTTTTATAGGAGACTGAATCCGCAGACAGGACAGAGTTTTTGTACTTCTTCCAAGCCTTTTCATGACACACCATCAGAGATTTGAGCTCTGGGGTGATTCATTTGTTGCAGCTGCCTTTGGCCCAGTGTTTCCTGAATGGGGCAAACAGGTTTGCTGCAGAGATTGAGTTCTGGAAGCACTCCAGGGCTTCATCCAAGGTTGGGAGGTGCCATATAGGGCTCCAATCTAGGTTGCAAGGTATTCATTGAAGGCATTGCAGAGAATTTGGAGTAGTCTCTAGTGGTAATTATCCTAGAAGGAATCCGGGGTGATCCATTCTTCCAAATTCAGAAGATAGGCGAATGGTCACCCAAGGCATCTGCCATGATGCCAACTACCAGAATGTTAGAGGGGTGAGACACCAGTGCCCAGTCTGGGACATGTTGTCCCCAGTTTTGTAGTTAGCCCTTGCTTTTTCAGTGATAACTTGCTCCAGGTTAGCTTCTAGAAGGGAGGCTTTGAGGGTCTGCTCCATGTCCTGAGCCCAGTTTTGGTTGAAGGCGCCCTGGATTAGATGTTCTGAGGAAGCCTCAGTAGCCAGAGCCTTGGTCAGGGCCTCCAGGGCTTGTTGGGCCACCTTAGAAGGGTTGTAGAGGCAGCCAATGGTAAGGTGTGTTACTTGGCTAAGGGTAGTTCTTATGAAGACAGACTTGCAACCAACGAGGCCAGAGCCGGGGAGGGGGGCTAGAACCACATCTAGTGAATCCTTGCGTAAATGAGTATCCCACCCCCGTTTTTGCCCTCCTGGTCCTTCTGGAAGGAATTGTAACTATGGACTGTAATCTCATGTGGCATGGTATGTGGCTTGAGCCAGGTTTCAGAGACAGTCAGTATGTCTAGTTTGTAGAGAGCCGTCCATCCCTGGACTTCATGAATATTTGGGCGGAGGCTGCAGATGTTCATGTGGGCTATTTTTAGGCCCTTGGATGACATCCAGTGCACACCATAGGGGGAGGCTAGGGTGATATTGGTGACCGTCAGACCAGGATTAGTCTCAGTATCGCCTGGTAGAAGCAGCAGTGCAGTCATAAGGCCTAAGACTCTGAGTGTTAGGGAGGTAGGCCCCTAGGACCATGCCTTCGATACAACCTTGACTGCCCATATACAGATTGGCCATGCCCAGGGAAAACATAGTCTCATAGCTTTCACTTTTCTTCAGAAGTACTGTTGCTTCTAGAAACAGAAAATAGTTTTGTAATACACAGTTTCAGACAGTTCACATAACTATTCTCTTTTTTTCTTTGCAATTTCCATTCTGTCTTTTAGAAAAAAAAATTGTACAACCTTATTCCCCTTCCCCGCCATATGACTCATCGCTATATAAAGCATTAACATTCACAGCAACCAGTAGGCAGTCCTGTTGAACCTGCATATTTTCCATATTGGCCAGTCTTTATATGCAATTTGTGGTGGAATACTGATGCAGTTATGAACCATCATTTGTCAATTTTTAAGTATAAACAACTACAGGTACAATTCAGAAATTCCCTGAGCATCTTTTTTTTCACCTTTGTATAGCTCTGATAAGAAATTATATTTATATTAACCAGTGTTTTCTCTTTTTAATGTGCAGGATACAACCTCCCAAAGTTACTTTGTTACAAGTTTGTTAATACAAACAAACTGTTGCTGTTTGAGATGGGTGAGGAATGCCCACGTGGTGATGTGAAGGGGAAAGAGACTGAACAGCAGAATAATCATTTAGAAGACACTCAAGACACTCCCAGCAGTAAGTAGATGGCCAGATAATGAGTTTGTAATGTGGGATTTGTCCAACTGCTGTTGAGAAGGGGGTTAGTATGAACAGGGGAAACAAATGTAGAGCTGAAGGAGCAGGGAGTATGGGATTACAGGGAGGTAGGGGAGATGTCAGAAAGTCATAAATGTGTAAAGCTAAGGCCGATTTTTAAAGAAACAAGTCAGTTTTATAGTGGCTATGGAACAGAACTGACAGTTGATAGACATGACAAGGAACTGACTTAAGGGGGGTCTTTATTCCAGGAGTGGATAGGCAGGTATCTGTTTTATAAACATTTTACTCTTCAAAGAGAAAAGACTTGGGAAGTCCAGAGAGGCGTGTATTACTGTAATCATGAGAGAAAATGATGGCAAGAAAAAGGTTTTAAGTAGGAGAGTGGTGTAAGAAGTGACGATACAAGCAGCATTTTATGGAGAACAGTAAATCAATCAAGAATTCACTTTATAGTGACTTTCCATAGGCATGCTCAAGGCACTGTATGGTGTGTTAAACACAGTAATAGTCTGACGGATGCATCACATTATAATACATACATATTCATACAGCACAGTCTACCATCAGTGTCTGACAGATGCATCACATTATAATACATGCATATTCATACAGCACAGCCTACCATCAGTGTCTGACAGATGCATCACATTATAATACATGTATAGTCATGCAGCACAGTCTACCATCATTGTCTGACAGATGCATCACATTATAATACATGTATAGTCATACAGCACAGTCTAACATCAGCGTCTGACAGATGCATCACATTATAACACATGTATAGTCATATAGCACAGTCTACCATCAGTGTCTGACCGATGCATCACATTATAACACATGTATAGTCATACAGCACAGTCTACCATCAGTGTCTGACCGATGCATCACATTATAACACATGTATAGTCATACAGCACAGTCCACCATCAGTGTCAGACAGATGCATCACATTATAATACATGCGTATTCATACAGCACAGTCCACCATCAGTGTCTGACAGATGGATCACATTGTAACACATGAATAGTCATACAGCACAGTCTACCATCAGTGTCTGTCAGATGCATCACATTATAACACATGTATAGTCATACAGCACAGTCTACCATCAGTGTCTGACAGATGCATCACGTTAGAATACATGTATAGTCATATCGCACAGTCTACCATCACTGTCTGAGAGATGCATCACATTATAATACATGTATATTCATACAGCACAGTCGCCATAAGTGTCTGACAGATGCATCACATTATAATACATGCACATTCATAAAGCACAGTCTACCATCAGTGTCTGACAGATGCATCATATTATAATACATGCATATTCATACAGCACAGTCACCATCAGTGTCTGACAGATGCATCACTTTATAATACATGCACATTCATACAGCACAGTCTACCATCAGTGTCTGACGGATGCATCACATTGTAATACATGTAAATTCATATAGCACAGTCTACCATCAAAGTACCTTGAAAATATACAAAATACATCATACACCGAGTCATCAAAGCAATTTTGAATAGAAATGCTTTAATCTGAAGAGAATACTTAATTGTTGAGGCTGTTGATGTTATATACTCTGGTAAAGAGTTCCATAATATAACTGCCTTGACACTAACAGAACAACCTCCTACCATCTTCATTTACTTCTGAAACTGAAAAAAGGGTAATGATTTCCAGAACAAAGACCCTGAATGAAACAATAAACATACTATAACTTCTTTCATCACCTGGACCTGTTACATGTAATGTTTTATGTCCATGAGAGAATTTAACAAATAATTCTTTGTTCTACGAGGCACCAGTCAAGGTATACTAAAAGTGGGACAGATGTGAGCAAATGTTTTTGTTCCAGTTACAGTGTGAGTAGCTGAATTCATAACCAGCTGTAACTTATTGAAGGAGTTGTTTATTAGACCAGGCAAAATACCATTGCTATATAGTAGTTCTATGTATGGAACAACAGGGAAAGTGCATCAGCATTTTCTCTGCATCCAAAGTGAGATGTTTATAAATTTATACAGTGTGTTCTAAGATGATAGGTTACTTTTTAAAATGCAATTATTAAGGTCTCAAAGGAAAATATGTGATCTAAGATTGCACCTGGATCTCTGACTTGAACGTTTACTTGAAGTTCACAGTGGCAACTTTTACACAGAAACATAGATACATAGGGTGACATTTTCAAAGATGCACCAGTACAATGCAAGAAATGCACCACTGCCCTTAGATTCAAAGGCTGGAGATGCTCCGAACAACTGTAACTGTGCTGAAGCACAGCAATAAAGTATGTGACACATCTCCTGGGGGTGTACCCGTGAATATGCGGCGCATCTCTATATTCAGCTAAGATGTGCGGCGCATCTGCCTACACATCTCTGAGATGTGCTGCAAAACATGAGGCATGTAAAAAGCACACGTAACTGGTAGCTACCCGCAAGTGTGCTGTTGTTCTGCATATAGCAGCACAGCAGCCACCAACCCCTGGGTGGCTAGCCCCCACCAACCTGAACCTTGATGCTATTACAGTAAGCAGGCACCATATTTCCTGGTGGTCTAGTGGCACCCCCTCACATTCCAGAGCCCCAAAACAGTGACCGTATTGCCCCTCGCTCCAAATTGTAGGGTCCCCCCCCCCATATGATCCTTCTGTGACATATGACAGTCCTGGCTGATCCCTTTCTTCATTGTATAGTGCCCCTCCCCCCGTCCCAAGCACCTAGTGATAGCAAAGAAAATCCCTCTTGAATCCTTTCTCTATAATGTACAGTAGTGTCCCTCCTCCCCATCACAATCCCCACCTGAAATAAAATATAATATTGCCCCATAGCCCGCTTGCCAGTATTCTGGTGCCACCTTCCTCTCATGAACCCCATCCAAAGTAAAATAAAATATTTCCCCACAAACCACCTGTCAACATTAAAGTGCACCCCCCATGTCAATCCCTATGTGACACAGAACAAAATATTGCCCCCCCCGGCCCTCTTTTCCATAGTGTAGTGGCTGCCCCACCCCCCACCCACTGAAGCACGCACATCCCACCCTGCTCCCCTGTCCCAACGTGGCCAGTTAACTGGCGGGCAGCAGTGTCCTCTGGATACCTCCATGGCTGCTCACCAACTGAGCTGTCAATGACTGACAGTGTACTGCACACGTTGGTGGACACTGTTGACCAATGGGCTTGCAGTATGTACTGTAAGCTGTCATTCTTAGAAGTTGTTTGGTCTCCTGTGGGCCGGAAGGGTGTGCTCGGTATCTCATGTATCAGGATACTAAGTCTTGGCATTGCATAATATACCTGATGACAGTTTGAAAGATTGAGCTCATCTGTAAAACGGGAGCTCCTTTTTTAAGTTTTTTTTTCTAACCGAGTCCTGTGCATGCAGAGCTGTACTGATGTCACAGAATCCTGACTCGCGCTGTGGTCAGGCTGTCTTTGGTTTATATTGATTAGTTTCTTGGTTGTCTTTGAGAGATCAGGTAGTGGTAATTCTACCTTGGTATGTGGCTTATTACATAAATTGTAAAGAATTTACAGGCTGTATATTTTTATGTAGTTTATTTTGAGATGGCAGTTACGGACAGTTGAACACAATGAAACAACACTCTGAAATGAAGTTGTTCAGAACAGAATGTCAGTTTACACTGTGTATGGAAAATACATTTATGATATTGGAAGTTGAAGTTGGAATGTGAGTGCCAGTGAAACAATGCTGCTTTTATTTTCGGGGGGGGGGGGTGAGAGAGTGTAACTGACATTTTGTTCTGAATAGCCTTAGACTGTAGCTACACTTTGTACAACTGTCCGTAACTGATTTTTCTTTAAAAAGGAGCTATTACTTTAAAAACAAACTTGTAAAGTCTTCAGTATTTATGTAAAAAGGCACCTGCCCATGTAGAATTACCACTACCTGTCACAGATACGCAAGGAACTAATCAGTATAAACTACACGACAGCCACAAGTGGTGTTGCAATACTGGGAGATTGATCCCAGTTGGGGGGGGGGAGTACACTTCACAGTCTCCTGTGTGGCAGATCACTAGAGCCTGATGTGGTGCTGCGGCTCTAGGGAAGAGATCCCTGTCGGGGGGGGTGCACTTCACAGTCTGCTGTGTGGCACATCACTAGATCCTGATGTGGTGCTGCGGCACTGGAGGAGAGATCCCTGTCATGCGGGGTGCACTTCACAGTCCCTGTGTGGCAGATCACTAGAGCCTGATGTGGTGCTGCGGCTCTGGGAAGAGATCCCTGTCGGGGTGCACTTCACAGTCCCCTGTGTGGCAGATCACTAGAGCCTGATGTGGTGCTGCGGCTCTAGGGAAGAGATCCCTGTCGGGGGGGTGCACTTCACAGTCTGCTGTGTGGCACATCACTAGATCCTGATGCGGTGCTGCGGCACTGGAGGAGAGATCCCTGTCATGTGGGGGGGTGCACTTCACAGTCCCCTGTGTGGCAGATCACTAGAGCCTGATGTGGTGCTGCGGCTCTAGGGAAGAGATCCCTGTCGGGGGGGTGCACTTCACAGTCTGCTGTGTGGCACATCACTAGATCCTGATGTGGTGCTGCGGCACTGGAGGAGAGACTCTGTCATGCGGGGGGGTGCACTTCACAGTCCCCTGTGTGGCAGATCACTAGAGCCTGATGTGGTGCTGCGGTTCTAGGAAAGAGATCCCTGTCGGGGGGGGTGCACTTCACAGTCTGCTGTGTGGCACATCACTAGATCCTGATGTGGTGCTGCAGCACTGGAGGAGAGATCCCTGTCATGCGGGGGGGTGCACTTCACAGTCCCCTGTGTGGCAGATCACTAGAGCCTGCTGTGGTGCTGCAGCTCTAGGGAAGAGATCCCTGTTGGGAGGGGTGCCCTTCACAGTCCCCTGTGTGGCAGATTATTGGAGTGGGCGGAGTTACAAAAATTAAATCTGGTACTGGCAATCACTGAATGATCAGCAATGGCTGTGAATTTGATGCAGCTTAACATTATGAGTCTGTGATGTGTTTCTCTCACAATGCTAGTGTGAACATTTTGGCAGAGGGATTGTGTTACATCAATAATTGTGAATATCTGAAATTAATAAAGTAAAGTAAAACACTGCAAACCTGCATGCAGTCACAGCCCATTGATAATAATAGCAATAATGAACTATGGGGTTACATTTAATGTTCAGGTTAATCACCACCTGGGGCAATATGGCACTCTGCTGCTTTACTGAAAGATGTTACCCTCCTGTGCCTTGTTTATACCCCTAAGGTACTTGAATGTCTCTATAATATACCCACTCTCTCTTCTCCTCCTCCTCCAGGGAATACATATTGAGGTCCTCTAGTCTTTCCATATATGACTTTTGGTGCAGTCCATGCACCATTTTTGTTGCCTTTCTCTGGACTGCCTCTATTTTGTCTATGTCTTTCTGGAGATGTGGCCTCCAGAACGGGACACTGTACTGCAGACAAGGTCTCACTAGTGATCTGTACATTGCCATATTCACCTTCTTTTTCTGCTGGTGATACCGCTCCCTCTGCACTCTAGCATCCCACTGGCTGTCCTCACAGCCTTCTCACATTGTTTGGTTACCTTTAGGTCATCAGATATGACCAGGGTCCCTACTTTTCTGCGGCACAGTGGGACCAAGTTCTGCGCCAAGACTACCATTTGCCGCAGAACTTCTGCGGTGGTGGTTTGTAATTTCTGCTGAAGTTCTGCGGCACTAACAAACTACCACATCACAGTGTCAGCTTGTCATCCTGACTTCACTTTCATGGCAGTGGTTATAGCAATCAGGATGGTGGAAAGCAGAGTAACACTAATTCAAAAATAACAGACTGATAAAAATAATTTTATGCCTACAAAGGCAAAACAAATGTGTCTCCCTTAAGGTCCTAGCCTATTGCATAAATGACATATGCAGAGGGGAGCTTATGTGATAAATAAGGTATTTCTATATGCATGCTATCTATCCCACTCATGAGGTTCCCACTGTGTATCACTTATATATTTATATGCAATCTGTAACATACATACAAATATGTGTGTGTGGTGAGAGAGACAGAGATACTATGTATATGTGTGTGTGTGTGTGTGTGTGTGTGTGTGTATGTGTGTGTCTCTCTCTCTCTCTCTCTATATATATATATATATATATATATATATATATATATTTTAATTTCCATGCACTTGCATCCTCATTCATACAGGTCCCATTGGAAATGGAGTAGAGGAGTTATTGCAAAACTAATTTTTCATGTCAACCTGCTTTCCCTGACACACTGTGTAACAAAATCAGGCCATGACATGCATGTGAACCAATTTTGAGATACAGCTCTCCAGCCCATCACAATGTGTCCACCATGTGACAGAACACTGCACCATACCTTCCCAGGCTCCGAGCAGTGATGTGTTACACCAGTCCTTGTGCTGCCAAGCCAGCTCCCAGAACTAATCTCTGAACCTGACTTGCCAGCACGGAAACACAGCATGCTACCCTCTGGCCCAACAGCTGTCCCTGTACGCAACATTTCTCCATAACTTTTAGGTGATCCTATCAACCAATGACAATATGTAATCAATAACCCTGGCAAAAATGCATACAGCACAATTATTTATTTAACAGGTCTACACATTATTATATGCCACTTTTCTGGGCATAATTACTTCATTTTTCTTAAAAATGACAGTAAAATTCATTTTACCAGTTATTCATTTCAGATGGCATCTCTGTACCTTAAAGGCACAAATAGGTTTGTACAAAGTGAGGTATGGACTTAAGAGGTCTGTGCTATTGACAAGGTTTTGTTTAAGTTGGCATTAGTGCAATAATGTAAGACTGAAAACTGTATTAGGCTGTAGTGCAGGTTGAGCAAATATCACCATGCATGATATACTGTGCCACCATCTCTGGCAGTGGGAGCTGTGGTAGATAAGTGACTGTTCATTTCTGTTGCAGAATGCAGCTGTTTCATTAGCTAAAGTATGATATAGCAATGATAACATCACATTCTGAGCATATAGCGGAGTTTTGGATATAAAAAGAGAGGAAGGTGACCAGATTCTATGGATAAACAGAAATATTAATAACAAAAATCACCAAAAGAGTGAATTCTGCGGCACCACAGAAGTTCTGCAGTAGATTGCAAGTTCTGCACAAAATTCTGCAGCCGCAGAATTCTAGGGGCCTTGGATATGATTGCCCCCAGATCCCTCTCCTGACTGATGGCCATCAGTACCTCTCCCTCCATCTTGAACTACTCCCTTGGATTTCTGTGCCCCAGATGCATCATTTCTACTTCTTTGCATTGAATCTTAGTTGCCATATTCTCAACCACACCTCAAGCAGTTTAGGTCCTTTCACATTCCACCCCTCCCCCCACAGAATGTCGACCCTGTTGCAGATCTTAGTGTCATCTGCAAAGAGGCATACCTTCCCTTCCAGCCCCTCTGCAATGTCGCTTATGAAGACATTAAAGAGGACTGGCCCCAGCACTGATTCCTGTGGCACCACACTGGTCAAACCACCTCACTGGATTTAATGCCATTTACCACCATCCTCTGTGTCCTGTCACTCAACCAGTTTCTGACCCACTTTACCTTCTTGGGGCCCACTCCCAGGCTGCCCAACTTATTTACCAGCCTCCAGTGTGGGACAGTGTCATAGGCCTTGCTGAAATCTAGGTACGCCATATCCACTGCTCCTCCCTGATCTACTTCCCTGGTCACCCAGTCAAAAAATATTATCAGATTTATTTTGACAAGACCTTCCGAATGTGAATCCATGCTGCCTTAAATCCTGTGCTCCACTGGATTCAGAAATCCCAAGCCTTTCTTGTAGCACTGGCTCCATTAATTTCCCCATCATCGAGGTCAGTCTGACTAGCCTATAGTTGCCAGCCTCCTACCTGTTCCCACTTTTATGGAGAGGGACTAAATTTGCCCTCCTGCAGTCCCCTGGAACCACCCCTGTCTAGTGACTTTTGAATAGAGCTGTTAGTGGTGCTGCCAGCACCTTATAAATTATTTTAATGTAACCCCTAGGTGGTGCTACCCCAAGGGATACTACCCCTGCCTGCATGACTAAGTGCAGGTTGTGGGGCCTGAGTTCCAAGAACGGGTGCCTCCATCCAGAGGACAGGGTCAATGGTAACGTAGCTGCTGTGGGTGCAGCCCTCTGGGACACTGTTACAACCTCCTTCCCCTCTAGTGGCCTAAGCTATTTAGTAAATACACAACTGCAATTTACACCAGGATAAAATGTCAGTCCCACACTTAATACACTTGCCACCAGGGCTGGATCAGCTGGCTGGGCCCTGGAGACCCCCTGCAAAATAAGTCCTGCAATTGGGAAAAACAATAGCAATACAGTATCCCCACCACAAAGGTACACAATAGCCAGGTTAAATGCAAAACTATATTTATCTGATTTATTGGGTGACATGAACAAGGAAGAGGAGGGATGGGGTAACCCGGGCTTGATTCTAGTACTGATTAAATCATAATAAGCATGCATGTCTCTAACAATCCCTCTATCACAGTTACACACACTCTGGATGCTCAGTTAGATTTACAGGCTAACCTGAAGCATTGCCCGGGGTAGGCCGGCATTGCAGCTATTGTTGGGGCCCTTAGGGGAGAAAGCACAACATGCACTTTAACCCACAATTTGTATTCCAGAGCTCTGGGCTCAGTTTGTAAAAAATCAATCAAAACAATTATGTCAGATGACACACTTTGATTTGGGATTTGGTTGCAGGGAGCTACCATGTGATTTGCTCATGATACCCTGACCAGGTTACAGGATTGACGAAATGGAGACCTCAGGATGAAGTGCTGGTTTGCAAGGAGAAGCAGGGCCCACACGATTCACCATAGTGTTGTTCCTTTCCAATCTAGTTGAACAGTGAGCCGAATCCCCAGGTAGGTCTCTCGTTTATCGACACTCTGCAGCACGAGCGGCAGTTTGGGCCAAGGTGTTGAGGCCCAGACTAGGTGGAAGAAATGGATTCAGTCCGATTAGATTTACTGGATACAGCTTCCAGCAAGGGTGACACATTCAGTCAGTGGGGAACCAAATTGCAACCCACTGTCCGCATCCAGCACACTTATAGTAAAAGCAAAGAAAAAACACAGTTCGGATGACAGTCCGATTGCAATACTCAAGGGTTTTTGCACAAATGTGCGCTTTGTGGTTATGATGGAAATCCTGATAGGCCGATCGCTCCAAAGCAAATCTTCGGTCCTGCTTCAGGTGAAATTAGTCACAATTCAGGCTGACAGTTACAGGTTCAGATAAAGTCTGATTCAGGTTTACAATTTTCTTCACTTGGGAAGATGGTAGCAGGCAGGCCAGACATGACCTTCCCGCCAATTTCCCCTGCCCTCTATGCAGGAGCAGCAGCTCGAAAACTCAAGCTCCTCTCACTCTCAACTCCTACTACAGACTGACCCACTGTGCCCACTATTCAGGGCACAGCAAAATATTCAAAGAAAAGTCTGAATTAAGGTTGCAGAAATCTCTCCATGAGGGAGAACTAGAGGCAGGCAGGCCAGACTCAGCATTCCGTCTGAATCCCCACGCTTGAGCTGCTCACTCTTCCAGCTCCAACTCACTTCTGCTTCACTGTTACAGGTGCTCTGTAATTTTCCTCTGATCTAAATGGTTCAGTTGGTTGATCCATCTGTCTGTCAAAGCAAGGGCTCCCTCTCCAGGTCCATTTAGGCACCAAAATACAAAAAATACACCTCCTACAGAAATCACTCCCATAAGACTCCTGGAGGCAGGCTCCATTTTAGAGCCCCCAAAGGCACTGATTGATGCAAACTGGCAGTTCAAAACCAAGATGGTGGTACAAACAGAAAAAGTCCATGCTGCAAAAGAAGGCAGGTTAGACAAACTACAACATCATTGTCCTTAAAGCAGATAACCAGCAAACACTTGCATTTCTTGATAGAGCTTCCATAGAAACATAGAAGTTGATGGCAGATAAGGACCGCAAGGCCATCCAGTCTGCCCATTGCTTTTTCTACCTTATAAATGTGCCATCGGCCTTTGCTCTGTCAGTGGCCTATCTAGTCATAGTCATCTGTATTGCTCCCTTATGCCTATCCCATGCCTGTTTGAAGCCCTGCACTGTATTCATTTTTCTTTCTCCACAAATAGTGGTGGCAGAAGGAAACAAAAGCACTGCAGTCCAGGCAGGACTCAAACCTAGAAACACTCAGCCCCTACTAAAATTGGTTATATCCTACGAGAGTAGCACTTTTAAAGTGGCAGGCACGGAGGCCAATAGGGCACTTGCATGCAACCCTGGAAAATTATTTAGACACAGGATACCAGCCTGGCAGAGGGCATTAGGCAAGCCCAGGAAGGTATTTTAGCAACTCCCATTTGTAGGGGGTTACATTAATATTCAGGAATGTATCCCATCTGGCCCCATAGCCTTGTCCTCTTTCAGATTCTCGAGTCCCTTTATGACTCTTCTCACCGTACATGGACTGGTACCAACCTCTCTCCCATTGGTGCCCCATCACCCAATAGTGGTTCTTCTCCTTCCCTTTCTGCTGAGAATACTGAATGAAAATGTTTTTCAGGATTGTTGCTTTTTCTAGGCCCCCTTCCGCACCCTCCCTCCCTTTTTAACCTCACAATCCCTCCCTTGGTCTTCTTTCTCTCACTATTGTATCTAAAAAAGATCTTGTCCTCTTTCTTAATTGCCTGGGATATCTTTTCCTCTGTTTGTGCCTTTGTGCTCCTGACTGCTTTCCCTGCTCCCTCTGCTTTTACAGATACAGGTCCCTGTCTTTCCCCTCTGTGTTTCCTTGTACCATCTGAAAACTAGCCTTCTTTCTCTTACCTTTCCGACCACATCTTTTGAGAACCATAGTGTTTTGTCCTTTCTCTTTCTTTTGCTTAATTGCTTAACACAAAGGCTTATTGCCTCTGCTATAACTCCCTTAAGATTAGTCCATTGTTTCTCAACATCCCTCTTTTTCTACTAGGGTTTCCTTGAGACATTGACCCTTGTTTGCAAAGTCAACCCATCTGAATTCCAGGACCCTTGCTTTCATGTGGTTTGACTCCTCCACTGTTTTCACATTGAACCACACAGTGCGATGATCACTGCACCCAAGGTGGCTACCCGCCATTACAGCAGTGAATCTGTCCCCATTGGTAAGTACCAGGTCTAATTTTGCTCCTTCTCTAATGGCTTCCACCACAAGCTGCTTGAGACATGCCCCCTGCACAGCATCCAGGTTGCCTCTGCCCCTGGCTGTGGCTGCATCCTGAGTGCTCCAGTCCATATGAGGCAAACTGAAGTCTCCCAGCAGTAGCATGTAACCTTTGTCTGTCATTTTGTGGAAGGCTTCTACTAGTACCCTGTCCATCTTCTCTCCTCCCCTTGGGCTGAAGGTCTTCCGATCATGCCATTGTGATGGTGGTATTATTTCCTGTCTCCAGGGTGATCCACAGTGCTTTTGCTCTCTCCTGCATTTCCTGAACTTGAGTTGCTTTAATTCCCCCGCCCCCCCAACATAGATAGCCAGCCCTCCACAGTTTTCCCCACCCTGTCTTTAGTAAATAGAGTGTAACCTGGTATGGCTATATCCCATTCATGGTTCCGTCTGTATCATGTCTCGATAACAGCAACAATGTCCAGGTCCGCCTCTGCAATCAAGACCACTCGGCCGTGGGATTTTATTTGGGAAACGAGGGGAACTCTCAATGGTAATCAGTTGCCTGTTTTTCAGTTAGTTTAGATGGAGCATGCCTATATTTAGAAAGTCATGGTCAAAGAGAGGTTTGGCAGCTCTAGTCCCCAAAACAGGTACTCAGCATACTAACATACTAAAATGCCAGCAGAATAGGCCTAATGGTCTTTCGTGTCTGTTGGTTTGGTCAGCCCCCACCCTGGGTGCTGACCTTGCTGTCCCCCTCGTCTTCTCTGGCTTCTCCCTTCCCAGTTCCAGATATTCTTGCTGCATTGGATTTTGCTTCCAGAACCCTTCCCCTGTACCTGTCCCACCCCCTCTTGAACCCCTCCACTGTCTCTTTCTCCACCAGCCCCCTAGGTAGTGCATTCCATGGCTCCACCACCCTCTCAGTGAAGTAGCACCTCCTCCTTTCTCACCTGAATCTTCCCCCCTCCAGCTTCCACCCATGTCCTCTAGTGGGCCCTTCCTCCTTCCTTCGAAGCACCCTGACTGTTTCTCCTCTATTTACCCTCTTCATGTACCTGAAGACCTCTATCATGTCCCCCGGTCTCTTCTCTCTTCCAAAGTGTACATATTTAGCTCTTCGAGCCTCTCCTCATAGGTCCTGTCCCCCAAGCCCCAAATAATTTTGGTTGCCCTCCTCTGGACCCTCTCCAGGAGTTTAATGTCCCTCTTTAAGTGTGGCCTCCAAAACTGCGTGCAGTACTCCAGGTGCGGCCTCACCAAGCAGTTATACAGAGGGAGTATCACTTCCCTCCTTCTGGAGGTGATCTCCCTAGCGATGCATCCCAGCATCCTGTTGGCCTTGGCTGCTGCCCTCCTACAAGTCTCAGAGTTGTTCATCTTGACATCCATCACCACCCCCAGGTCCCTCTCAGCCATTGAGACTTGTAGCATTTCTCCCCCCCTCAACACCACTTGAATTTTCAAAACTCAAAATTCTTTATTTTTCTTTCAGATTTTACACACCCCAACATTTTGCCAGAATGGCTTCATCTGGGGGGGCTATTGGATAAAATCAGATGCATTTTACTTGTACTTTCTTTTTCATTTTTCATATTCAAAATTAATATTCAGGAAAAAAAACATTATACTACTGGTCTAATTCCTTTTGGAAAATGGGCTTTTTATTTCCTGGCATCTGATTGTCTAGTTCCCTTGCAAAGAGGTATATTAACTTTCAATAGATGCCCAGGAAATAAAAAGCACTGGCCCAAGTGCCCATTTACCCATACACCATATCCTTGTGCCCACCTTGCTTCCCTGTTGGACAAAACAACCCAATTTAATTTGAAATCCATGCCATTTTATTCTCTTACTTAGTGAGAGATATGAGCCCCGATTGCACCGCTTACTCCCAAAATAAAGCTGACTGCCCTAGAAAAGAAACTATACCAAACCAAATGCCCTCTTGAACTTATACAGTATTACAAGAAAAAGTTCCATCATATCTACACAGGGGTGCACAGCTCCTGAAATACTTCCCGATCTCTGCGCTGATGAACCATGTGGTGCTGCCTGTAATGCTCGCTCCACTCCACTCTTGCACCATGACAAACACATCTCTCACCCCTCACAATCAATATAAAGAAAAATAAACACTATACAGTACTTCCTCAAAAAAAAATGAATTTCTCAACACCCTTCTTCTGTTTTCTCCTTACTTCCATGTGTGATGTCATTGTCATACATGAACTGCCACAAAGTAACCGATCAAGAAATCTGTTAATTTTGTTTCTAAATTTTTTACATGTAGTTGTGCTCCTCATCTTTATTTTACACTTACTGACACCTGAATGTGAGAGGTATTTCTGAGCAGAGCTCACAAGAAATGACGGGTGGTGAAGTAGACCACCGTGCAGACCACAAACTACTGCCGTACCTCTAAGCCCCTGTGCAGGTACAGTCCAACAGTTTTTTTTCACAGTATTACCAGAAAAAAAAATGTATCTCTTCATCTGGAGAGCGGGGGGGGGGGTTAAGAACAAGAGAATCCCTGTTGGGGTGTTGGGGGAAACAGGACAACAAATCTGGGAACACATGTAACAGCACAGAGACAGGGACTACTTTCTCACACAAACATTTAAACATCATCATTATTGTATTTAACTATTTTTCATAAGTTTTTGATATCCCACATAAAATTGATACAGTGTCCATTTTCTGAGTACAATAATGCCCTCCAATGTGGGCAGTATGGACAATACCAGACCATCCAGGGGATATAACACCCTCTGCCTGTGATGTCAGGCCTGATTACACCCCCTGCATGGTCTGGTATTGCTCAGTACTACCCACCCTGTCAAACACTGTCGCTTGCTTTATGCACCGTACACGTGCATATCTTAAATTCATAACATTATTTATCTTTGCAGTATTCAAATAGTTATGCAGTTTCATATGTGTGCACTATATAAACCAGTCAGCTTCCTTTACTTATTTGTGCTGCCTGGCCATTTCAGCCGCTCATTTCTGCACTCAGACAGGTTCTTTTCCCACTGTTCTGCATGTTTACCTTTATGGGAGCGTATATATATAAACAATGCTTTACTACAGTCTTGTTAGGAGGTCTAAATCTCACTTTCAGGTTCTTGGCAGTATTGGGAATGCAAGTAATCACAGACATGTTGCATAAGAGTAATAAACAAGTTTATTACTACCAAAAGGATAAATCACATTTGCCCTAAGCAGTTCTTACCAGTACTAACCAGGAGCCACTGTTAAGTGTTCCCTATACCTTGAGATTTCTCTGTGTCTCTTGGGGTCTCTCCTAAGGTCTCCGAGGTGTAAGACTACTGTATTACATTATATACCTATGATAATTACTATGGTTACTGTAAGATAGAAACATTTCTAGTTACAGAGATGAGCCCTATTGGCTAAATTAGAGGTTGCTCCATGGTCTAAGATAACATTATACACTTCTGTATAGTTATCAGTTTATGAACAGAAGAGTTCTTATACAGAGTCTTACATAACTCAGTGTAGTAGTACAAATCACCAAAAGGTGGCAATGCTGTCTTACATATTATAATTACTCCAAGGACACAGATGCCTTGGCATCTTACAAGTAAGAAATACACAGAAAATACACAGCAGAATATATGTATTAGCAAGCAAAGTGAATTACAACAATATGCATTCATATCCTGACATCTACTCTTGTACGGTAGATTCCCTTAGCCCTATATGTTAGTATAACATATACTTAAGTGCTAGCTGTCTATGGTGTATCTCTGAGGGTACCAATTAGGGTGCAGAGGCCTCATGTAACAATCTTTTGCTTCATGTTCTTATATTTGCCAATAAAATACAGTAAATAAAGTTTCCTTTTATACCTTGTGTGCGATGGTGTTCTCACTCATAGCTAGTAAATAATGCAGGAAAGTCTATCGTTGCGTCTGCCTTTGGGAATACAAATATATCCATTGTTTCTTATTTTTATTTCCATGTTTAAGCATGTCTTCAAGCTTTTACATGCAAAGCTCACTTATCATGTGCTGTATCTTTAATTCCATTTTTTTCCTTTAATATGTTCACCTGTGGTGATGCTCAAGAATAGCTGCTGAATTGTGCAGAAACAGAAATGTACCTGAAACGTAAAGGCTTGCAATTCCTTTTTAACTCTTGTTACTGTGTTCAGTCTTTGCTCTCTGTAATGTTTTCAATACAGTAATTCATTGTTTGTTACAGATGTCTTTCAGTCTTTCTTTGCTTTATCACAGACTATTTTATACATTTAACATTGCTTATGACTTTACAAACTGTAGTTCTAAAACAACACTTAAGCTGATTGCCTAGTTTTGTTGTTCTGACAGAGATACATTTTCGGTTTCATAATTACATTCATTAAGTTTTCAGAGATGGTTCGCTTTTTTACTTTATATAAGTGGCTCTTTAAAGGAGCAGTGCACCCAAGATCTGCAAAAACATATGTTGTGCAGAGTATTTTGATTTGTGTACGAAATCCTAGTGGGTCATTCCCTCTGTCTGCTGTTAGGAGTTTTTCCTAAATTAGCCTGCTAGCTTTATGGTAGTTTTATGACCCCTAGGGATCTCCATCTGAGTCATTTTTATTGCTTTCCTTGTTCCTCCAGTGCATCCTGTCTCATATAACAGTGATGTAGCAGAGACAATAGACTCAGCAGCAAGCACTGCTTTAGAATCAGTTCACAACAACAAAGCTGTGTAACTTTTCTTATCCAGTGAGAACAAATTGCTACATTTACAGTTTAGCAAATACTTGAGAGCTAACTGAGTGAGGTTTCTGGAAGAAAACAGATACTAAATAGTTCTAATTCAGTATTTTTGTTTGCTGTGTGTGTCAGGTCTAGCTAGTATGCGTAAGTGTTTTAATTGTAAAACTTTTAATTTCATCAAAATGTGCACAACCATAGAAAGCACCCCAGATCTTGAGTGCTATAATTAGTAGAGTCTAGCTGTTTTCTTACAGAAAACCCCACTCAGTTAGCTCTCAAGTATTTGCTAAACTGTAAATGTAGGTTCCAGCATTCTATTGGGTAGAACTGGCAATTAGTGCTGATTTTTCTCTGCGACATGATTTTCATTTGTTTTAAATGTGAATTCTTTTCTAATTATTTATGTCTTATTATAGGTAAAAGTAAGTATGTGCAAGTTTTTTAGATTGTTGAATACAATACAAATGTGTTATCATTTGAAAAAGTGTGATACACTAAGTTTGAAGTTCAGTGAACCATCATGAAATGGAATCATGTGTAGCCAAAATAGTCACTGTCAGTTTGGCATCATGTTGCTTTCATGCCATACCACACACACAGGAGTGAAATTGACTTCAAAGTATTTTGCAGTTTCTAGGCTGCAAATTCATATCATACATTTCATATATTCATTCGGTGAAAATAGATGGAATAGACCAACCTGGTAGTGCTGAGGATTGAGGTGCTGAACGCCACGCCTCACTCTGCGCCAGTGACCCAGGATTGAGAATGAGCCTGGGACATCAGCGGTTGGCATAGAGGGAGGGAGGGAGGGAGGAGCTGGATTGAACTGTCATCTGACAGCTCTCCTCTCCTCTCCATGGGATTGCTTGACACCACACCAGATGGCAGACAGTATTGGGAGGGGGAGGTCACTGTGTCTCTGCACAGCTTCCCACCTGGAACTTGGTTCTTCATGTTGGTGCTCTCGGGGGCTACGGACCATGATGTAGCTCCTGTACCAGGAGAAAAAGAGGAGAACACAAGGTATGGAAACAGACAAATCCTTGTAAATTGAACTGGCACAGTTTGGGGGAACCATATACTATATAAAATAACAGATAGGGAACTGTACAGCAGTAAGGCTGTGTTTCCATCTTGGAAGGTTGATGACACTATAGGGACCTCTCAAGCTTTGCTCTCGGGGTCTATGATGTCATCAACCCCCTCAATGGAAACCCAGCCTTGTTGTGCACAGTTCCCTAGCCATTATTTTATATATAGTGTATGGTTGAACGTTGTTCTACCCAGTTTCTCAGCTGAGCTGAAATGTTGTTCAACCACAGTGCAAAAGTGTGGAATGCCGGTCAGTCCTTCTGTGACAGAACAGCATTCCAGCTCAGTTGAAAATCATATTAGCCACACTTACAAACAACAGGATCTAACAGATTAAACCACCTAACTCTGTGACAGCACAGATGGAAACTCGACCAGACCTGCAAATGTGGCATCAACCAGATATAGCCTTCTAATATAAAAAAATAATGCAGGATCAACCAGATATAACCCACCAGTGTAAAAAAAAAGCTAAATGCAGGATCAACCAGATATAATCCTCCAGTGTAAAAAACTAAATGCAGGATCAACCAGATATGACCCTCCAGTTAAAAAAAAAAAAAACTAAATACAAGATCTACCAGATATAACCCTCCAGTGTAAAAAAAACTAAATGCAAGATCTACCAGATATAACTCTCCAGTGTAAAAAATTAAATGCAGGATCAACCAGATATAACCCTCAAGTGTAAACAGCTAAATGCAGGATCAACTAGATATAATCCTCCAGTGTAACAAACTAAATGCAGGATCTACCAGATATAACCCTCCAGTGTAAAAAAAACTAAATGCAGGACCAACCAGATATAAACCTCCAGTGTAAAAAACTAAATGCAGGATATGCCAAAAATAACCCTCCAGTGTAAAAACTAAATGCAAGATCAACCAGATATAACCCTCCAGTGTAAAAAAAACTAAATGCAAGATCTACCAGATATAACTCTCCAGTGTAAAAAATTAAATGCAGGATCAACCAGATATAACCCTCAAGTGTAAACAGCTAAATGCAGGATCAACTAGATATAATCCTCCAGTGTAGAAAACTAAATGCAGGATCAACCAGATATAACCCTCCAGTGTAAAAAACTAAATGCAGGACCAACCAGATATAACCCTCCAGTGTAAAAAAAACTAAATGCAGGATCAACAAGATATTTATTTATTTAAAGTTTCAGAATTACAACCTTTGAGTCAGTGACTCCTTTGCAAAGGCTTCACTTTGGCAAACAGACAATTTATGCAAGATATAACAATAATAATTAAAAATGTTAATGTACAGAGGTGATTACAATAAAACAGAAGACATAATTCCATGGATCGGGTAGTTACATTTGGGGTTGCTATTGCAGCCCAAGTCAGATAGACAATGCATCATTTAAGAAAACTTGTGAGTACTTTCCAGAAGTGTAGAACAACTTTGCAATCAACGGACCTTGTCTCAGGTTGGATAATCAACCCTGCGTCCATGTGGTGCATTATGTTTAGGTGCAGCAGCATGACTCTGAGTTTAGTAGGTGCATCTTGATGCTGGCTTTGAACAGACTAATGCTTGGGGCTTGTGATATGGATGGGGGGAGTTAATTGAGCCAGGTGGATGCCTCATAAGCAAATGACCTTTGGCCTAGCACGGTCCTTCTAAGGGGGACTAAGGTTTGTGTTTTAGTTGGGTGTCTTGGGGTAATCCTGTGAGTGTTGAGCTTTATTAGGGGGTGGAGCCCAGTGGGTGCCATCCTCAATTGGATTTTCTTGGCCTGGAGGCAGGTGTGGTATTTTAACCTGCCTGTGAAAGTCAGCCAGTTAGCTTTTTTGTAAAGCTCACAGGTATGGGTTAGCTTATCGCTGTCTGTAACCAGATGGCTGGCTTTGTTAAGGACCAGATTGATATATTTTAGTGTCATGGGGTCAGCTGCTCCATATATTGTTATTCCATAGTCTACCAAAGATAGAACCAAGCTACTTACTGCCAGACGAAGGCCGAGGGGTGGAAGGCATTGTCTGTGCCTGAAAAGGGTCAAGTCTGGCGTTTACTGAGGCAGACAGTTGGTCAATGTGCATGTGATAGGTCAGTGATGTCTAGCTATTTGAAGTGTGATATTTGGTCAATTATGGTGCATTGGTGGTTGGTTATGTTTAGTTGGGAGCTATAGTAAGGGCTTTGTCTGTGCACAAAGATCATGGATTTTGTTTTGCTGAGATTTAGTACTAACCATTGATTCAAGAACCAGTGTTCTATTTCCTGGAAATTAGTTTGGAGATTGTGCTGAAGAGCATTCAGGGTGGAATCTTTCCAATAGATTACTGCATCATCTGCATAAATTAGAAGCTTACAGTTGCAGGTGCTAGGGATGACATTTAGGAATAGGGTGAAAAGGAGAGGACCTAGAATTGATCCTTGTGGTACGCCCGACTTAACTGTGAGTTTTGAGGATAGAGTGGTGTTTATTTTTACTTCTTGTGTCCGGTCTGTGAGGTAGTTCTTGAACCAGAGTATGGAGTCTGGACCTAGGTTGAGTGATGGAAGTTGGTGTAATAGTAAATCATGATTTACAGTGTCAAAAACATTAGTTAGATCTATGGAAATTGCTCCTGCTAGGTCACCCGCATCGAGAGTTTCATGGATATATGATGTAAGCACGAGGAGAGCCATGGTGGTGCTATGACCTGCTCTGAAACCATGTTGTTCTTGGCAGAGTAGGGAGTGCTTTGTCAGGTACTCAGTGAGTTGGTCTAACACTATTCTTTTGAGGGCTTTTGAGAGAGGGGGAGGAATCGTGATTGGCCTATAGTTACCAGGGTCAGTTGAATCACCCTTTTTTAGTAAAGGAGTGATGATTCCCCTTTTCCAGAGAGTTGGGAATTGCCCTAGGCGAAGTGAAAAACTAAATGCAGGATCTACCAGATATAACCTTCCAGTGTAAAAAACTATATGCAGCACCAACCATATATAATCCTCTAGTGTAAAAAGCTAAATGCAGGATCTACCACCTATAACCCTCCAGTGTAAAAAAAAACTAAATGCAGGACCAACTAGTTATAATCCTCTAGTGTAAAAAACTAAATGCAGGATCTACTAGATATAATCCTCCAGTGTAAAAAAAAAAAAAAACTAAATGCAGGACCAACCAGATATAATCCTCCAGTGTAAAAAAACTAAATGCAGGATCTACCAGATATAACCCTTCAGTGTAAAAAACTAAATGCAGGACCAACCAGATATTTATTAAAACTTAACGAAAATAGACATGATCCTCAGCTCGCTAACAGAGTCTTACAGCCGCCATGTTTTTCTGTGTGAAAACACCACCCAAACCTGTTAGATAATCAGTGGGAGTGTGCACTACTAATGTAAGGTGTCTAGTCCCTAGCAACCACACAACTCACTATAGCAACTAGCCCCAATTTCAGAAATAAGACAGGGCACTGAACAATTTATTTTCTATATATAAAAAGCATATAAATTGCTAAAAGCAAATTAAATTATTCAGAGGAACACCATACACTATAACAAATACTGGATGGGCAACCCTGTGCCCAACCAGTGTGTTTGCCACCTCATGGGCTCTGATTCCCAAGGACCTCTTGAGGTCACAGGGAATCATATTCTCTCTGTGGCAGAACACACTGGTTCAGCATGGTTGCCCATCCAATATTCTCAATGCTAAGGAATGCTGTAAACTTTCTATGCTTTTGAGACTCGTGCTGTACTATATTATACAAGAGCAAGGAAATTTCCTGTGCTCTGATTGGTCAGTAGGTGCCTGGAACAGTGGAGTTGTTAACCGTGACATCACTGTATGAAGTCCAGGCACACAGGTGACCACATGAGAGGCAGAAAGCATGACATGGCTATTTCATCTTCAGTGGATTGTGCAGACTGCAACTGTTGGTCACGTGCTTCATTGACGCTGGTCAATTTGGTGGAAAAAAGCAAAGCACTACAACTTTATGTTCTCCCTTCTAAAACAAAAGTAAGAGAAAGCCGTAACAGTGCCTTCTCTGTGACAGTCCCCCAATGTTCCTGAATTCCAGCTCTGACATTGGCAGTTGTAGTGCGTGAGCAGTGCAGCACCCTGCTCACTGCAGGACTTGGTGGACGCACATCCATGTCTTACACAGAATCAAATGATTGCAAACAGTTGCTCAGTGAGCCAGCAACAAATCAGGTCTGCGCAGCAATGGGGCGCAAGCCCAAAAGCAATACAAGTAAAAAGCAGAAGAAGCTGCGCATCAACGAGCACTTCAAATTGAAGCCTCAAATCGGTACTTCACGAACAATCTGATGCACACTACTGAGGCCCCACCTGGAGTACAGTGTACAGTTCTGGAGACCATACCTACGTAAGGACATAGACAGGGTAGAGGAGGGCAACAAAGATGGTGCATGGATTGCATCACAAGTCCTATGAAGACAGGTTGAAGGAACTGAACATGTACTCCCTGGAGGAGAGGAGGGAGAGGGGGGATATGATAGAGACATACAAGTATCTTACAGGGAGGAACAGGATGCAGGAAAACACTATTTTTAAGTGAAAAGAATGTTTCAGGACTAGAGGGCATGGGATGAAGTTGGAGAGAGGATGATTCAGAGGAAACATGAGAAAGAATTTCTTCACAGAACGGGTGGTGGACAAGTGGAACACCCTGCCAGAGGAAGTGGTGGGGGCTGAAACAATCACGGGATTTAAGAATGCATGGGATAGACATAAAGGAATTCTAGAGGTCATGGGTAAGGGGAAATGGACTTCTAGGAAAACAAACTGAACTTACAAGCTCAAATGGGCAGACTGGGTGGGCCATACGCCCTTATCTGCCGACACTGTCTATGTATCTATGTATCCACGCAGCTCCGTACATTCACAAAGAGTCGCAGTCCATGGAATTTCACTTAGTTGCAAGATTTATTAGTTTGTGAATTATACCAAGCATGAGACAACAACATGCCTCATCTCAGTGCTTTGGGTAACAAACCCTTCTTCAGGAGGCATAGCTTTGTGAGAACAAGAGTGCCTTTATATACCAAGTATATTCAAAACACCTGTTACAAATTAAATCAAACAAAAAGCTAGTGCATACTCATTACAAAAGGTGTAATTATTAAAAGCAGCAAATAGCTAATATAGAGGGGAACTGTTAGCTTCATATCCTTTAAATTATAACAGTTCTAAACAAATTCATGTGTTATTTCATATATATTTTTTCCAAAGACCTCTATTATTAGCATCATGTAACATTAGCATCATGTAACATGACCCTGTCTTGCTCAAAAAAAATTTAATAATAAACTCATTAAAATTCTGTATTGGTTAGGTGCATTTGTTACAGATTTCAGAGTAGGAACAATCTCAGGAAACAAATGAATCACAATGAAAAAGGAATGGAAATAAGTTCAGGCTATTTGTAGCCATGGCACAGAAACCTAGCCACAAAATGGCAAAGGGCTAAATAGTTATCCATTTTTAAAATGTTACCTTTGAAATAAAAAGCAAAATAGAAAAAAATGATTAATAGAAGGGGCTGAAGAAAGATAAGGGGGGAGGGATTTGGAAGGGGGGTTTCAGTCTCAAAATTTAAGATCAGGGTGGATCAGTGCTTCATGCTATCTTTCATAAGTCGATCACACCATAGCTTCAAGATTTCTCTAATTGTATGATACTCTAGAAAGGGGGAAAAAAAGCATATATTAAAGTAATAAATTCCTGTCCACAATGTTAGTTCTTCAACATACAGTTCGATAGGCAGATCCTAAACTTTACCGATAGTTCTCAAAATAAAATGAATTGAATCTGCCTAATACCATTAATCCTATACCAGGAAGCCTCCCTGCAAAAGGTTATAACATATTCACGTAACATCCATCATCAATACCTTTCTTCCACAAATGGCGTTTCAATGGCCAGTAACCATTTAAACCTAGAGGTCTAACTATCTTCAGTGGGTAGATCCAAAAACGTTCTTTTTGTAGTAACATGTATTTTCTACTCCCACCATACCTTGAGTGATATACATGTTCCAGGACTACAGACTTCATTTAATTGGGGTCATAATCATGTCGACTAGCAAAGTGGGTACCTACAGGGGTGTCTGATGTCCCATTCACAATGAACCTAACATGCTCCTGTATTCTTTGTTTTAATGGACGCACAGGGCATCCCACACACGTGAGGCCACATGTGCACCATAGAGCATGGACACAGAAGGGTATGTCACAAGTGACTGTCTGATGTCAACATGAAAATCTAATACCTTGGGATGCTTAAATTCTGTAGTAGTCTCAGAGTATTTGCAGATATTACATTTTGTGCATTTAAAGAAGTCTTTAGGTTTTGCTGGAAACCATCCCCTACCAGTTTCTTTTTGATTTTGAAACCTGCTGTGTACTAACATATCACACACGTTTTGTTTTCCTAAATGTTATTCCGGGTTTAGATCCCACTGCTTGTGACACAGTACCACCTGATTGTAAAACGGACCAGTTGCTATACAACACATTTCCAATTTTACCAGCAATATGGTTATATTCTGTAGAAAATGTAATGACCCTATCAAACTCATTTAATTGGTCTTTCTCTTTCCCTTTAAGTAACAACTCCCTCTCCTGTCTCATTGCTCTTTCCTTAGAGTTCTGTAGTATATTATAATCATACTCCCTATTTAGGAATCTACACTCTAACTCTTTAGACTGCTGTTCAAAGTTCTGTCTGTTGCTGCAGTTTCTCCATAATCTTAAAAACTGTCCGTAAGGAATAGAATTCTTCAGAGTTGTGGAATGATCACTATCATAACACAAAAGTGTATCTTTAGCTGTTAGTTTTCTATGGCACTTTGTTTCCAATTTATGGTCAGTTTGTGACACATAAATGATTAAGTCCAGAAAATTAATCTTGTGTGAACTAATAACATAGCTAAATGACAAATTGAGCTCATTCTCATGTAGCCACTGAACAAAATCTACAAAGGTTGCCTTGGTTCCCTGCCACATACACAGTATGTCATCCGCAAATCCGTGCCATCCTTTTGTGTTGTTAAGGAATGGATTGCTGTACACATTGCTCACCCACACATGTTCCCAGTAGCCCAAAGACAAATGTGCATAACTGGGTGTCATACTGGCACCCATAGCTGTTCCACATTTTTGCAGGAAAAAAAATTCTCATTGAATTCAAAAAAATTATGAGTCAGAATAAGTTCTAACCTATTCAATATAAATTCAACCGGTATATGTTTTCTCTCCTTATGAGTCTCTAAATAATATCTGTGTGCCTGTATTCCCTTTTCATGTTTTATAGATGTATAGCGGGAGTTCACATCTATTGATGGCAATAAAAACTCAGGCTGCCTTTCAGTGTCTTGTATTTTCAGCAGAACATCATTTGTATCTTTTAAGAAATGACTCCACTTCTGGGATACATTTCTGCAGGTAAAAATCAACATATTGCTCTAACTTCTCTGTTAGAGAATCTATCCCCACAACTATGGGTCTACCCCTGTGGACCTTTGGCAAGGCATAGAAACTAGAAATCTCAGGATTTTCAGACCAACTAAATTTGAACTCATTTTCCATGATGTCCTCTCTTTTGGCAGCATCCTCTAACATTTTCAACATTTCTTTTTTGCATTGCATACTTGGATTCCTGTTTAATATTCCATAATTATTCCTGTCATTTAACAAATCCTTTACCATCTTTTTATACTTTTCTTTCCCTATGACAACAACATTGCTGCCCTTGTCTGCAGATTTAACTACAATTCAATAAGCTGTTTTAGTGCTTTTATTCTCTTCATTTAAATTATATTTCTTGACCTTTGTATCCTGCTCTCATAGGAACATAGAATTTGACGACAGATAAGGACCACTTGGCTCACCCAGTCTGCCCATTTCCCTACCCAATGGATAAGCTGCAGATCCTAGTTAACCAACGGCCTACTTCCTCCTACCCCCACCCCCTAGAATTGCCTTATGTCTGTCCCACGCACTTTTGAGTTCCCCCACTGTTTTTGACTCTACAACCTCCTCAGGAAGGCTGTTCCATGCATCCACAACCCTCTCTGTGAAAAAGTACTTCCTCACATTACCCCTGAGCTATCCCCCCTCTGTCTTCAAATTGTGCCCCCTTATTCTTGCACACCTCTTTTTCTGAAAGATGCTACCCTCTTGGACTTTGTTGAGTCCCTTGAGGTACTTGAAAGTTTCTATCATGTCCCCCTTCTCCCTCCTTTCCTAGAGGCTATACATATTAAGCTCCTTAAGTCTCTCTTTGTATGTCTTCTGGTGCAGACCCCTAGGGTTACCACCTGTCCTGATTTTCACAGGACAGTCCTGATTTGGGCAGCTGTGTCCTGCAAAAAAAACCCATGAAAAATACCAAATGTCCCAATTTTTTAGTGGGAAAAAATATTTTCTAACTTTCCACTAAATGTTCTAGAAAACTACAATAACTTAACTACAATACCTTAAAATGATAAGAAACAATAGAAGCAACTAAGAAACTACAATACTTAGCCTTAATTTTGATTATATAGTGAAAACAAGACTGTTGTATTGGTCAAGGTTACGTACTGTCCTGCGAAAAATCATGTTTCAGTAAGAAATGTCCCACTTTGGGCTTCTTAAAAGGTGGTAATCCTACAGACCCTGCACCATTTTAGTTGCCCTCTTCTGGACTGCCTCCATCCTCTCTATGTCTTTATGAAGAAAGGGTCTCTAGAACTGCACACAGTACTCCAGATGGGGTCTCACCAGCTGTCTGGACAGAGGGATAACAACTTCCTGTTTTCTACTGGTGATGCCTCTCCCTAAGCATCCCAGTATCCCCCCAGCCCTCCTTGCTGCCCTCTCACATTGCTTGCTCACTTTTAGGTCATCTGATATGACTACTCCCAGGTCCCTTTCAATTTTTGTTGTTGTTAGTATCTCACCCCCCACTGTGTACCCTTCCCCTGGGTTTTTGTTTCCCAGGTGCATTACTTTGCACTTCTTAGCATTAAATCTGCCATACGTTTGACCATTCCTCCAACCTTGCCAAGAACCTTCTCATCCTTTCCACCACACCTTGTGTATCAACTCTGTTGCAGATGTTTGTGTCATCTGCAAAGAGACATACTTTCTTTCCAGTCCCTCTGCAATGTCGCTTATAAAGACATTAAAGAGGACCAGTTGTAGTACTGAACCCTGTGGTACCCCACTAGTAACCCCCCTTTCTTCAGAGTGGACTCCATTTACTATTACCCTCTGTGTCCTATTCTTCAGCCAATTCTTTACTCAGGCTGTCATCTTGGGACCCACTCCAAGGGTAGCTAACTTGTATTTTGATCTTTCATGTGGGAGTGTGTTAAATGCATTGCTAAAGTCTAGGAAGGTCATGTCCACAGCCCCTCCCTGATCTGCTACTTTGGTCACCCAGTCAGAGAAATCTATTCGCTTCATCTGACATGACCTTCCTGCTGTGATTCCTTGCTGCTTTGGGTCCTGTGCTCCTCTGGCCTCTAGGTACTGAACAATTCTTTCCTTCAGAAGTGATTCCATCATGTTCCCAATCACTGAGGTTAAACTTACAGGTCTGTAGTTTCCTGCTTCTGCCCTGCTCCCACTTTTGTGAAGGGGAATCACATCTGCTGTCCTCCAGTCTTCATGTACCACCCCATCCTCCCATGATTTATTAAAGAGGGTAGTCAGTGGTGTCACTAGTTCTACCCTTAGTTCTTTTAGAATTCTGGTATGAATCCTATCAGGCCCCATTGCTTTGTCCACCTTCAGTTTTAGGAGTTCCTTCAGAACCCTTTCTTCTGTGAAAGGGCTGGTATCAACCCCCATATCCAGCATGTTTCTATTGTGGGTTGCATCTCCATCTGGTGCCCGACCCACCTTGCCCCAAGGTGGTATATTGACAAGACATCGGTGCATGATCTGAGACTAAAATATTCTGAATTCTAGTGTCTGAGATGTCGCCAGCTGTAGAGGAGCCTGCAAGCCAGAGGTATATCTGACTGTATGTAGAGTGCACCACCGAGAGGAAGGAATAATCCCTTCCTGATGGATGATCTCTGCGCCACACATCCTCCATGCCTCACTTTGCCATAATCTTCTGTAATGCCAGCAGTGTTTTAGGATGTGTTTGGGGGGGTTGGTTTCGACTTGTTGAGAAAAATATCTGGGGTGAGATTAAAATCCCCTCCCACCAATATGGGAATCTGTGGATAGTCAGCAGTGAGAGACTCCACTGCCTTGTTGAGATCCAGTAGGGTGTCTGGGTCATCCACATTTGGCCTGTAAACATTAGCTATCAGCATCTGTCCCCCAGGATAGATGCAGCAAACTGCTATCTATCTACACATTTTGTCAGTAGTGCCCTGTTCTGGAGCCCACGGACATGATTTTTTGGCCAGGATAGCCACCCCCTTAGTTTTATTGGGTGCAGAGCTTGCCAGGACCATGTCCACCCATGCCTTTTTGAGCCACATTACGGTTCTTGCAGTGAGGTAGGTCTCTTGGATGAGTGCAACATCCGCCTGCAAGGAGCGTAAGTACTTGAGAACCATAGATCTCTTTACCGGAAGATTCAGTCCCTTCACATTCCAGGATATGAGGTTTACCCTGAAGTTAGATCTCTGCATATTTCCTCAAGAAGAAATAATGTACCAGTACTCACCACCCTTGTTCAGAGGAGATAGAGGAGCTGGGAGTAGCAAATTATGGGAAACAAGAGAAAGAGAGATAGGTAACAAGTGCAGTGAGGCAGTCTATACCTGAACAGCAACTGCAATAATAACCTGATATAGGGAAGACAAAGGGATAAGACAACAAATTAGGTTACACCACTGAATATGTTACACATTGACCTATTGACTATTAATGATATCCCGTAAGTGGCATATAAAGAATAAACACTTGATTAAAACACTTAATAGCTTCCAAATTTAAGTAAAGCACTAGCCTAATGGCAAGTGAGTGAATGCCCAAGGTGCTGTCCTTCACACAAAGGAGAAGAAGCACTTAGCTGTGCCGTCCACTTACCTATATATGGGACTGTGAAGATAAGCCAAGCAGTAAACCGCTCATCTCCTACCCCAGCTATACATATATGTTGAAACAGGACACTTAAGTCCAGGGATCATGGGAGGGTACCCAGGTTCAGGGAGGGGGGAGAGGCAGTTCATAGCCTTGACAGCAAGAGAAGAGACTACCTTCCCCAGGGAGACATTCTAAGTAGTAGTCTTCCATCCCCTAAATCCCTCCTTAGGCAAAATGTCAGAACAGTCGGCCCATCCTTTATAGCAGAACATCCTTCTCTGTTCAACCCTACCTAAATCACCCACAGGGTAATAGAAGAGGGGGGCTAATGTCACCATACCCATCCACCCTCACATTACAGCCACCCTAAGCAGCAAGCGGGCTGTCTTTATATTGTAAACAGCATCACTTGGTGTGGGGGGGCAGTATATGCAGAACTGGGCTGCCTTGACTACTGGGCAACTATTATAACCTCTCCAGAATGATGAGAGCAAAGGGAAAGAAAGGTAAATAAAGTTCAGTCATAGAGACTGGGTCCAACAGAATTGTCCAGAGCCCCAGCAAATGGGGAAGAGCCTTTAGTCACCGCCTCTGCATAGGTCAATATGCCCGGTTTCACCAAGACATTAGAAAAATCCCAGTACCCCTCGACATCTGAGTGGTAGTCTGCCCAGGATGCATGTTCGACTGCTTCCATTAGAGTTTTGTCTAGAATATCTTCCATGTAGCCTGTATTGGGATAGTCTTCCTTTGTCAGCTTGGTGGGCGGTGCTTCCTTTGGGCCCTCGGAGGGGAAGCCCGGGTCGCTGAAGGAGCGTTGGCAAACTCTAGTCATCTGGGTTGAGCCCTGTGGAGGTAGACCAGGTGGAGGAGAAGCAATTATCCCTTGTTGTGGTGGGTTATTGTTGTTCATTAGTTCAGATGACTTGTGGGACGGAGGAGACCTGGGGGGACATTTAAGTGTGACATAGTTCACCTGCCATTAGTGTTCTCCCAGTAACTATCAGTGGAAGAGTTGATCCGAGCTTCTCTCGTTCTGGATCCTGGCATCCAGAGTTTCTTGGGGGATGTAGTCCTGAGGGATATCCTAGGCTAGTCCTTATGAACCCATTTCTCAGTCTCCTTTGGGGATTCTGCAATAACGTCTCACCCCTCTCTGGACACATAGAGGTAAGCCAGGTTCCTGAAACTACATCGAAAACCTTGTTCAGCCAGTATTTTCTTAATGGAGGTAAAGGCCTTCCTTCGGGCAGCCACGTCAGCCAAAAAGTCTCTAAAAAAAGAGATTCAAGCCGCCTGCCACATCCGTTCAGCCTTATCTCGAGTGACCCTCAAGACTCTTTCCTTTGTTGAATATCTCAGTATGTAGCCAATAAATGGTCTGGGAGGGCCCTGGCAGGACCTAGTGCCACTCGGTATACGATGTGCTCTCTTGATCTCAACCGGTCCTACCCGTCTCTCCCCTAGCATTTTGGGTATCACGTCATTGAGGAAAAGTTCAGTATTTTGCCCTTCGGCCCCCTCCGGTATCCCAAGTATTCTGATATTATTTCGTCTTCCCCTATTCTCCTGGTCCTCTACCACCCTCCATAGTGTAGCCAGCTTTTCTTCATGGTTCCTCGGGCGATGCCATATTTTTGCCTGATCCACCTCTATGTCATCAGTACGCTGCTCCATGACATTAAACTTATCATTGAGTTCCTTCCCCTTCTTGACAGTACCAGAAAGAGTTGTAGAAAAAGTGTCCACCCTCGAAAGGAGGGTTTCCAGCATAATTGTAATATGTCGTAGCAAAGCGCTAGTATCAGATGATTGCACAGCAGCTACCTTAGGTGTGCGGCAAAGATGTTTTGCAGAGTCTTTTAACAAAGCCATGTTGTAAGGTAAGCAGGGTTTGCTATACATAAGGGGTGTCGCCAAAGGTTGAAACCAGCTCATACACTACCCTCTTTCTGCTGCATTCATGGAAATCAGCCCAAGACACGTAGTTGGCCGCGTTACAGTGTTGCCACTGATTCAGCATACTTGAGGCCTAGGTTGAGTGCTCCGCGTCACGTGTAAGCCATTGCCGTGATGCAACATACTAGAGCCTGGAATGTGCTACAGACCCACTTTCAGTAACCCTGGGGAGCTATGGATGTTTACGATCGTCCTGGTGGGGTTGAGTACCCCTGAATGCCTGTGATACAACTACTTGAGTACATGGGCTCTACACACTGTACCATCTTAGCATTACTTGAGTACATGGGCTATACACACAGTAGCACTTCAGCAATACTTGAGTAAATGGGCTGTAGAGACTGTACAACCTCAGCAATCTCAGCATTACTTCAGTACATGTGCTGTAAACACAGTACCACCTCAGTACTACTTGAGTACATGGGCTCTACACACTGTACCATCTTAGCATTACTTGAGTACATGGGCTATACACACAGTAGCACTTCAGCAATACTTGAGTAAATGGGCTGTACAGACTGTACAACCTCAGCAATACAGCTGTAATTCTTTCCTTTCCTGTTCCATAGGTTTCTGTTGTGACTTTGATATTGCACCACCTCTTCTAGCCCTCCTTGTTTCCCCGATATTCCTGTGCTGTTTAGTTTGTCCCCTAAGAAAGGACCCTTTCTGGTGAAATTAACACTTTGACCTTCATTCAGTCTCTGCTCATTAGCACTACTGGATCGCGATTTATTGTATCTGTTCCTTTGAAGACGGACCCTTGATCTCCCCAGCTTTTAGATCTGGAGAATTTAGGTTTAGACTAAACTGCTACTTCTCCCTTTTCATAATCTTTCTCATCCCTCATTAATTTAACTTTCTTCTTCTTTTCTGTAACTCAATTACATATTTTTCAAGTTTCCTTCATAATTTGATATCAGGTTCCTCATAGCCTTCTGTCCCTTTAAGAGTCAGTACCTGTGCCTTGGTTACAGTGAGTTCTGTTAACAATTTATCATACTTCTTATATCTGATTTAATGAATACATTTCGTGAACATTACTGAGCATATTTTGGCTGCTTCAGTCCACTCACTTTGGAATTCAAAGTCATCCAATCCTGATGACGGCATCAAGCCATGGGTGTGGCCAAGCATACTCCAAGTACTCCGTGGTGTGCAATTTTATTTTAGGGGGGTAGCAAATGGGCTCTGAACTGCTTCATTTTCCTTGAAAACTAACAAAGAAAATGCTGAACCCATCTGTAATTCTATTCACAGGAGTCGAAATTAGAAGGACTGGTCACTAATACTGTCTTTGCATCCCAAGGACAATACAACTTTACAGGCTCTGGGCTGGTATGTGGGTGTCTTAGGGAGCAATGCATGGCATTTGTGTTTACCCAAGCATGGCAACAACCATTGTCTTGATATACAAAAGTTGTATGTATTGTGCCAAATGAGGCAACAAACACGGTCCTGATGTACATTTGTATATTGTCTGGCTACAACCCTGGGGGGGTAGCACACTCTAATGGGGGGGGTAGCAGTGAATCCACTTGGTGTGCAGATCTGATATCCCTGGCTACACCCCTGCATCAAGCCTAAGACCTCGCAGTATCTGGTCCTTACCAAGATATTGCTCCAATGTCGCAATGTTATAGGATATATCTATTTCCTTTAGCAACAATCTTTCTAAATTTATGAACGATTATTTTTAAAACATCTGCAGTCTCTGTGCTAGGGTTAATCTCTGACATTTGCAAATGTTCTGTGACTTTCTGTTTCCTCCTCTGAAGTGTTTCAGTTCCCTTCCAGCTAGTGCAGCCTGGTTTATAAGTATTTGTGCTCATGGCAGCCTCTCGATTTTGCATTCTCTCACTTCTTGAAAGTAAAAACCAAAACTGCAGTAGTCAGAATGTAAATGCCGTTGGTAGCCTGAAGTACTTCTAGCCCTAAAGTTGATGCCAAAAAATTAAACCACCAAAAATTCGGAGTGTCCGTGGTTCTGCTGTGCTAGACTCACATTAGTGATTGCAAACAGTTGCTCATTGAGCCAGCGGCAACAAAATCGGGTCTGTGCAGCAATGGGGCACAAGCCCAAAAGCAATACAAGTAAAAAGCAGAAGAAGCTGCGCATCAATGAGCACTTCAAATTGAAGCCTCAGATCGGCTACTTCACGAACAATCTGATGCATCCACGCAGCTTCATACATTCACAAAGAGTCGCAGTCCATGGAATTTCACCTAATTGCAAGATTTATTAGTTTGTGAATTATACCAAGCAGTGAGACAACAACATGTCTCGCATCAGCGCTTTGGGTAACAAACCCTTCCTCAGGAGGTGTGGCTTTGTCAGAACAAGAGTGCCTTTATATATCAAGTATATTCAAAACACCTGTTACAAATTAAATCAAACAAAAAGCTAGTGCATCCTCATTACAAAAGGTGAAATTATTAAAAGCAGCAAACAATAGCTAATATAGAGGGGGACTGTTAGCTTCATGTCCATTAAATTATTACACTTCGCCTGAAGGCCACCACAAGAAAAAGTGGGACTAGGAGAAACACTGGGACTGGGACTCATCATCGACAGCTGCTGCAACTTTGGCTAGAGTTGCGGCCCTTCAGGTATCTTCCCCACTGGGGAAATGATCCTCAGTAGCCGCCTTGGTGGTTACCAAGCCGGCATCACCCCTCCCCAAACAGGCTTGCGCTTGGGCCCGCTGGGAGCCTTCAGGATAAAGGAGCCTCCACTCCTGCTACGGCCACTAAACCCTCTTAGCCTACCAGTGTTAGTGGGTCCAATAAGTCAGGCACCGGCTCCACAGACATCTCCTTGGACAAGGCTGTTAAGCTGGTCATTGACTCCTCTGATGACCGCCCAGCCCGTGACCCCACATCAGGCTCTGAATCCACACCTGATGTCTGGGAGTCACTGCAATGTACTTCCACTGCATAGCCATCTGAGGCTCCTCCGTCCCCTCAGACTCCCCTTGGGGATTCTGCTCCCTCTTCCCTGACTGGGGTCGAGGACACTGGGATGCTGTGGTCAGGGGTTCCACCCACACCGGATCCTCAGACACCTGACCCAACACCAGTTAACCCGACTTCACCCTCCGGCATCCCATTACCTGACGACAGACCCATTCTGCCATCGGGGCCAGCTGGGCTTCCAGTCCCTCCTGTGGGTCTGCCTACTATGGGCCCTATGCCATCCAGGCTGATGCCTGATCCATCCGGTCCGTCTGCTGGGCCGACACCAAAACCTTCTGCTCCATCAGAGCTCCTGGTGCCAGGATTCATTTCAGCATCTGCATGTCAAATGGCAAAATAGCACACATTACTCATTGGTGCTTGCTTGCCTACTATGTGAATGAATATAGTTTCCCACTGACAAAGAAATAAAGCAGTTAATTAATTTGAACAATAGTGATACTGTTTTCTTTCATTCCTGCTCTCAAGATATACAAAATATATTTTTTTAAAGAACATTAGAGCAGTCAGTAACTCACTGACTGCTCTAATGCCCTTAAATAAAAAGTTACTTTTGCATATATTGAATACAAGAATAAAAGAAAACACTATAGTATCGTCATTATTCAAACAAATTAGTTACTTTATTGCTTTATCAGAAGGAAACTGTTCATTTACAAACATAGTAGGCAAGCAAGCACTATTGGGTAATGTGTGCTGTTATGCTGTTTGACATGCAGATGCTAAAACAAAGATGTTTAAGTACCGAATAAAGAACAAAAGGGACTGACAGATAGCTGTAACATCATTCAGTTGGACTGCTTTAAAAAATTTCATCTCTCATTCACTCAAGAGTGGCACTGGTTGAATTAATTGAATGAATTCTGTAGTATTCTTTTATTTCAAGTGAGGGACACGACTCAGTCAGATGTTGTTGCAGGTGGGAGGTAGCTTGGTTTAGAGCCTGTCCAAGACCAAGTCACCAACTCAACAGTGTTTGTTTCACGCAGCCTGCCAGCCACTGCACGATAAAAATAGCATCATCTTGCTGCCCCACTCTGCTGCTGAACTCCTAGCAAGCACAAGTGTCTACCGTGATGATAACCACACACAAACATACATTAACATCATTGAATCAATAACATAATCAATGATGTATACATATCATAGGCTTCAGATAAAATCTATGACAAATAAGAAGGAAAAAAACATTATTTTGGTTGGGAGTAGAGGTGAAGGGGGCCCGCTGAAGATTCATTGCCTGGGGGCCCACAAAAGACAGTGTGGGAGACCATAAGAATTAATTTTTAGAGAAACAAAATAGTTACACAGTTTCATTTCAGACCGTTTACCTCAGTGTTCTTCTCTAGTAGTGACGTTGAGGTCATTGACCATCTGTTTGAGAGATCGCAAGTGAGGAAAAAGTGAAACCTGATCCAGGTCCCTGCCATCGCTGGACAGATGATGATAAAAAAAAAAAAAAAGAAAAACACCTCTCTTTGCACAGCACAAAGGATAACAGAGAGAGGTCAGCAGGCACAAAAGTACTGCTTCAGCGTCCGTGACCATTCTGAACTGCTCCACTCGATGTCATCTGTGCTTTGAATATGGCTTCCTGCTGGTGCTAGAGAGCCTTGCCTCATGACTAAATGGAGAGTACTAGGACCAGAGAAGGCGGTGTGATAATCCAATCACAGCCAGCAGAAACAGTGGCCAATCAATGGGGGGATTGTGTTTAAATAGATGTAATTTCAACAGTCGCCACCCATCAAGGATCATAAATATTTATGTGACTGACAGAAGACAGTCGTTACCAGGGTGACAATGGATAGCAACCAATGGCATCCGCTAACAGCTCTGTGCAGCAGCAAACCCCAATCAGACAGAAGCATAAATCTGATCTCGGATCCATGGCTGAAATGTGGTCTGAGTATATTGAAAGTTCAGCATGCGGTCTGTGATCACGCAAAGTAGAGTGCAGTCAATTACATCAACAACCAATACTTAAAAAAAAAAAATAATAAAATGGTCAAAACCTGAGGGGGTGAAATAGATATTTGGCCCCCCTTGAATAATAGTGGGGAGGCCATAGCCTGGCTGGCCCCCTCATTTTAGACGCCACTGCAGACATACAGCAGATGGTATTGCATAAATGTTTGACAAGAAAGTATTTAAAATGACATTAATATCGCAATTAAAATTAAAACTATGAATTGGTAGGAAATCAAAAATAACCTAATAAAAGGAGGCAGACCAAGGTGCTTTGTCAAATTTAGGTACAGGTATGTTTGGGAGAACAAAAGTTCAGGTAATTGAAGATAAACAGTGGAAAGAAAGTGGAGAGTGGGGGGCTGAGTTGAAAGAAGGATCGGGGAAGGAGGCAGGAAAGGGAGAAGAGTGGTTAGGGTGAATGTGGTGTAGGGTTGTCAGAACCCTCTGAAGTTCTGTGTTCTAGTTCTAGTCTAGAACTTTTGAAAAAGTTCTAGGGTTCTAATATTTTTTAGAACTTTTTAGAACTCGAACCCTATTTTTTTATTGTGCTGCCAGTAACGAAGATAGTAATGAAATACATGTAAAGGAAAAACTGTTCAAAATAAGGGGGAGAGAAATTATCTTGTGTGACATTGATAGGAATACAACTAGGTTTATCTATAGTTTCTTCTGTTTGCTAAAGTCAGCAACTTAATACGTAACAGGCCCACCACCCACCAATATGTTAAAATTTCCTGCTGCAGCTGCATCATAGTTCCTTAGTGAAAGAAAGAGGCACATTAGCCATTTATGTACTCAGCTATATATATATCGTCATGAATTAGAGGAAAAATAACTGATATTACCTAATTTCAGCTATTTGCTGCTTTCTGTTTTAAATGAGTGAATCAAAAGTTGCTATATTTAAAAGAAAGCTTTTATAACAAAGTCAAGCCAAGTACTACAGCAGCAACATGTGGAACTGTTACAAAACATATTATGTCATAACATATTCAGTCAAGACATTGGAATAAAAAATATTTGCAGAAACCACAAGAAGGCTGCTCCAATCCTAAGTTGTGCCTGTGTGAAAAGCTGAGCACCAGAACAAAAAACACAGCACCAACACTTCAAAAAATATACTGTATGTGCATTTTAACTGATAGCATCACAGTACAGAAACGCCATGCAGGACAAAACAGTTTAAACAGACAGGTCCTTGTGCTATTTATTTTAATCCTATTTGTTCTCTACTACTAACAAAACACTTACTAATACATATATGTTCAAATGTTGAATGCTAATATCTTTATTCTTAATAAAAATATGCCAGTCATTGTTGCTGGCAAAATGCATCACAATTTTCTAAGGTAATGCATACATATACCAACATTTTTGTTGGCAAATTGAAGTAATACATACAAAAATTCTAAGATGATGCATTTTGCAGCTGATACTTCAATAAAATCTGTATTTCAGTCACATAAATAAAACAGTGGTTTCCTCACCACATACTAAGGAACATTTAATGTAGCTGCAGCAGTTGGCATGTGATGTTTAAGGGACAGCGTCTGTCAACCCCATTATGTATCAAATTATCACTACTATAAAGCAAAAACACTATGATACATCACATTCTGTGAAAACTGCTGATGCAGATTTTCTTTTATTTCTGATTCCTTTATTCTTTTTAAAGGGACAGGACAATTGTGCTAGGTGGCAGCAGTTTGCAATGTATTTAATAAGAATATATATTATGTGTACAGTAGGTTCGGTCTGTCATCATTTTTTCCTCACCATCCCCAGCTGATCACGAATCTGTAAATGAAAGAACTAAAACAACACTCACCTTTCACCCCATCACCCATTCCACTTTTCTTCCACCACCCTCATCTGTGCAGTAGCACCATGCCACCCTTACACCCATGTTAAAAACCAACCCACACCCTCACCCATGTACTAGCATCCATTTTCGTTTATGGCTAACATTTCTGTAATTGAAAAATAATAAACAGCTACCAATTAGAACTCATCGTTTTGTCCTCTTTAAAATTGAAAAATAGACCGTCTCCTGTCCCAGCCCATGCTGATGCACCACAAAGTCACAGAAGGTAAATCCAAAATATATGTTTGCACTTTAACTATAAATAATATGATACAGAAAGGATTGACGTGACAGTGTCCCTTTTATGCAAATTTGGGCCTGTTCCCACTGATGTTAAAATTGCCTTATATATAAAACTTGTTGACTTTAGTTTAGACCCTAGCTACAAAGCAGTTTGCCATGAAATGGTGAAAGTTTTGGGGGGTATATAGTCCAAGGTAGTAGATCGAGAAAGGAGAGAGACGACAACCAAAGTCATCACAGTCTGTAAAAGTTTCCTTTTTGGTGCAGAAAGACTCCGTCCCACACAGTATTTACCAGCCACCACCATCTGAGTTGTCATCACCATCAACATCCACAACATCAATCACTTCAGGATCAGTTTGTATACTCTTGTAGGGATACGAAAATCTTGACTTATTAACTTTAATAAAAGTTAACATGTGTACATTTTCTGACAGCAACCTATTTCTGGTGTCTGTCACAATATTGCCAGCTGTACTAAACATGCATTCTGAAGAGACACTTGTTGCAGGACAACCAAGATATTTACAGGCTTCATCATACAGCTCTGTCCAAATTGACTTTTTTGATCTCCAGTATTCAAAAGGGCATGCGTCAATAGGAATAGGCAGTTCTTGCAGGTAACTGTCTACCATGTTGGACAGAGACCGCTCAGAAGAGGAATCAGCAGAAGCAGCTGGTATGGCAGCAATTTGGGAAAGGTTTTGTCACAGATTTCGTTTGCTACTAAGGGCTGAAGAAGTGGCAGTTGTGGAACAACTACTGTTAATGTTTGGTGACTTTTCCAGTTCTGTATCCCTTTGTGAAGATGAACCTGCATGTTGTGGTGATGACAACCTGATGGTACTGTGCGTGTCTGTGTTTGACTCCTGTGAGTGCTGCAGCTCATCTAGCAACATACATTTGTACTGCTCTATATCATCTGTTTTTGGAAGATGTATAGCCTTGAACCTGGGATCTAAGAGAGTTGCAAGGATGCAGTGTCTTGATTTCGTCATTGCAACTAATTTGTCATTGGTTTTGAAGCGCTCGCTCATTCTCTTTACGAGATTCCCATGATATAGGCGACATGTTGTCTGCGCTTCAGATCTGTTTTTTTCTATTTGTAGATTTAGAACACTAAGATGATGTGAAATGAGCATTATGAGTGGGATAACCTAACTCACAGATGCACCTTCAGAAGATATGTCCCTTGTAGCTGTCTCAAAGGAGCTAGGATACAGCACACTGTCTCCATTAATTTCCACTGCAGCACAGACAGCATAATGCCATCTCCAATAATGTAACTGGAGCAGTACTCATGTACAGCTTGCTTTTTGCTCAAGAGGCGCTGCAGCATATAAAGCGTTGAGTTCCAACGAGTGGAAACATTTTGAATCAGCTTTTGCTGGGGCAGCTTGTGTTTTTTTGTGCTTCGGACAATGTCCGATAGCCTTGGTTGAATGTGAAAAGTGAGTCACAATTTTTGCAAACAGCAATCATACCATCCACTTGTGTTTCGTTGCTGAGAAATCCCGTGACAATTAAGTGTAAGCAATGTGCAAAGCAAGAAGCATGCAGAAATCCTCCATCCTGTACTGCTTTTAAGATGTTGGCTCCATTGCCACTTACTATGAAGCCACATTTTAGACCGTGAGAATAAACCCATTTGTCAAGGAGGTCATTTAGTTCCTGCAAGATGTTTGCAGCAGTATGACTTTGCCCAAACTTCTTTATATGCAGCAGCGCCATCTTCTGGGGTGTCTTTGTTTTTGAAGAAGCACAAGAAAATGACCCAATGAGCTGTAAGGGACATGTAATCTATGTTTTGAGTGCTGGTCCACATATCTGTTGTGACATGAATAACCCCACCCTCTGCAGTTTTAAGTGCAAGCATCACTGTCACTTTTAAAGCCTGATAAATGTTTGGTATTTCAACATAGGAAAAGTACCTTCGATGAGGAACATTGTAATGAGGCTCTGCTAATGTCATGAGCTCCCTAAAATCCTCATGATCTACCAAAGAGTATGGGAGAAGAGCTCCGGCTAACAGTTCACCAATTCAGTGATTAAGATGAAGGGTCTTTGGATGATTTCTAGTAAAGGTATTCTTCCTTTCAAATGCCTGAGACAGTGTTAGCTGTTTGCAACATGTCCCTGCTGGTTTATTATACACCGTGCTTCGATGGGCAGATGGCGAGAGATGGTGGACTAGGACTTATACATTCAGTGCCATCACTGGATGTGCAACTGGTACTAATGGTGCTGGCATTGGTGGTAACAGTGATCCTAGGGCTGGCAGTGGTTCTGCCGCATCAAGTTCAGACAATTCAGTATCCATTTCAGATTCCTGATCCTGACCCTTCTCACGGCGGTCTGGAAGATGGAGGACATGGGTTTTGGTTTTGGATGATCAAGCAAAACCGAATGCTTTTTCAGATGGCGTTTAAGAGCCGTGAGTGCCAAGGCATGACACAACTTTACCACGGCTTACACTCTGTTACACAGGAACAAATTGCTCTGCATGGATCAGTTTACTGACTGAGAAATAATTCCACACCTCAGATGTGACAGATTTTGTTCGAGTGCTAGGAAGATAGCTAAAGACTGTTTGTGTCTTTTCACCTGTCCTAACAGAACCTGGGACATGCTCCTTGGTGCTAGAAGAGTGGACAGAAGACTCTGATGGATTTTCATTGCTGGCCAACACAGAAGTGGTGGATTCAATGGATATGTCCTTTTCATTGCCAACAGTGCTGGATGTATTTGCAAGTGCACTACCTGATTCATTGTCAGCAGACTTGCTCATTTCACTTTGTTGAGGAAGTAATGATTTGTCACGAGACACAACAGTGTGGGACTGAGACAAAGAGGTACTGTCTGAGTCAGAGAGGGACTCACTGTCACTTGCATTATTGCTGCTAGTCACAGGGATCTTAACGGCATAAATGGCATACCTTATGGTGCCTCTCCGTGTGACCCCAGCAGCTGTACAGGTTTTCTTAAAAGGTCCCCCTTTACCACACTTCACTGTTGCTCTTTTGCTGTTTGTTGAATTTTTATCACGTGAAACATTTTGGTTATTTTGTTAGCACCAGGATTACCACTACCACCAACACCTGCTCCAACACCAGCACTAAATGCTTCATCTATGTTGGTGTCAGCCATAACAGACAGTAAGTACCAGTACTACCAGTCCAGTATACTGCAGTGAACACACCAACACCCAAACAATTCCTGTGTAACAAAGCAATGTGATCTGTAATCGCTGGCTACAACTCCAAAATTTTATTTTGGTTGTGTGACACTGTGATCGTGGACTGAAAGTAATTGAAGAATATGACAGTTTGCAACTAAAGGATCCCAGGTTCAAGGCTTACAGAATGATTGGGCTGCTGGGCATAGGCATACACATAGCAATCAAAAGGCACACAGCAGCAGGGTGATGGGCTGACCACAGGAGACGGAGTCACATACGCAAACCAGGGAATGAGAATTATATTTCTACGTTTCTGTCATGTAAGGTTAATGCCACCACACAACTGGCCACTGGGCTTCTCTCTGTAAGCCACACTCTGGGTAGGGTACAGTGCAGTCAAAGGGCGCACAGCAGCAGGGTGATGGACTGACCAAAGGAGACGGAGTCACATACGCAAACCAGGGAATGAGAATTATATTTCTACGTTTCTGTCATGTAAGGTTAATGCCACCACACAACTGGCCACTGGGCTTCTCTCTGTAACACACACACTGGGTAGGGTACAGTGCAGTCAAAGGGCACACAGCAGCAGGGTGATGGGCTGACCACAGGAGACGGAGTCACATACGCAACCCAGGGAATGAGAATTATATTTCTACGCTTCTGTCATGTAAGGTTAATGCCACCACACAACTGGCCACTGGGCTTTCTCTGTAACACACACGCTGGTAGGGTACAGTGCACAAGGGCACACAGCAGCAGGGTGATGGGCTGACCACAGGAGACGGAGTCACATACGCAAACCAGGGAATGAGAATTATATTTCTATGTTTCTGTCATGTAAGGTTAATGCCACCACACAACTGGCCACTGAGCTTCTCTCTGTAACACACACACTGGGTAGGGTACAGTGCAGTCAAAGGGCACACAGCAGCAGGGTGATGGGCTGACCACAGGAGACGAGTCACATACGCAAACCAGGGAATGAGAATTATATTTCTACATTTCTGTCATGTAAGGTTAATGCCACCACACAACTGGCCACTGGGATTCTCTCTGTAACACACACTGGGTAGGGTACAGTACAGTGCAGTCAAGGGGCACACACTGGGCTTCTATCTGTGACACACACACTAGGGTTCAGAAAGATTTATTTGCCTTTTTTTGGCCCCCCTTGTATGCTTGTATGCTTGTTGCTGGCAGCTGCTGAGTGTGCAGTGTGCTACAGTTTCAAATAATCACATTTCACAAAGGTTCTTATAATCTTCAGTCTTCTTCTTATTTTTTTTTTAGTCTCTCTCCGAGTCCTCCTCCAGTCCTCCTGATATTGGTCTCAAATCAATCCTTCCCTATTCCCCAGTCCCTTCCCCCAATCTTGATTAATCCCTCCTTCTGTCCTGAACCGGCCCTAGTCCCTCCCAGCCCCCGATTTTTAGCTTTTTCCAGCCTTTCTCTTGTTCTCGGTCTCACAGGAGAAGAAGAAGTGGCCACGACTGGACAAGAGTAGCGGACACGCTAACCGCTTTTGCTACAGTTTAGTGGGCTGCTGGTGCTGCCTGCTGCTGCTGCCTCTGTCTGCTCCCGATGATCCTCACTCAAATGGCGCTCCTTCTCGTGGCGCATCTCTTTAAATACCCCCACAGATCCCGCTGCTCGCGTAGCTTACTCGACTCCCACGTCGTCTCGCGGTGATTCGAACCCTTTTGCGAACCGTTTAGTGTTTGAGTTCTAAGTTAGAACTCGAACACCAGGGTTCGAGGAGGGTTCGAATCTTTGCCGAACCTGTTCTGACAACCCTAATGTGGTGGTTATTCGCAGAGGAAGGGGGAAGAAGTAGGTATGCAGGGATGTGTCAGTACTGCTGCGGTAGTGCCATGTCAGTTGAAATGGTCACAGGAACTGTTAGCTGTAAGGTGCTGATGAAGAGTGCCTTTAAATGGTCTCAGTTCTGGTAAGGAAGATATCACTGGGCAATGCATTAAACCATAGTGGTGCTCTGTATGCAAACGATCATTGCTCTTGTGTAGTCTGGTATCTTAGGACAGAGAGGAGTTGGTTGACTGAGCTACGCATGTGCTGGGAACTGCAAGAGGGGATGAGTAAGTTTGTAACAACAGATGGCAGGAGCCTGAGAAGTGCCTTTTTAGTTGGCAAGCAGGTTTGATAGTGAATCCTCCCATTAAGCTGAATCCAACTTGCTGGCACATACAGTTCACATGTTTGGGTAAGGCATGCTGCTCCAGTAAGAGGTGGACATGCTTTGAGTGCCACAGATAGTCTGTGGAGGGTAGTGGTGGAAGCTGAGCCGTAGCTAACCAGACCATAGTCAGTAATGGATACCATGGAGCTATAGATAGTCTAAGGGTTTCAGGTGTTCGATTGTGTTTATATCTATGGATTAACCCTATCTTGACACTGGCAGACATGGCAACATTCTCAACATGCTGTGCATATGGTAGTGGATGTGTGGAGCAAATTGTTTACCACACAGAAAGCCTATACTTTTTACTCATGGAAACATAGAAACATAGAATTTTACGGCAGATAAGGACCGCTTGGCCCACCCAGTCTGCCCATTTCCCTACCTACTGGATAAGCTGCAGATCCTAGTTAACCAGCAGCCTACTTCTTCCTACCCCCAACCCCCAGAACTGCCTTATGACTATCCCATGCATGCTTGAATTCCACCACTGATTTTGACTCCACAACCTCCTCCGGAAGGCCATTCTATGCATCCACAACCCTCTCTGTAAAAAAATACTTCCTTAAATTACCTCTGAGCCATCCCCCCATCTTCAAATTGTGCCCTCTTGTTCTTGCACACCTCTTTTTTTGAAAGATGCTACCCTCTTGGACTTTGTTGATTCCCTTGAGGTACTTGAACGTTTTTATCATGTCCCCCCTCTCCCTTCTTTCCTCGAGGCTATACATATTAAGCTCCTTAAGTCTCTCCTCATATGTCTTCCGGTGCAGACCCTGCACCATTTTAGTTGCCCTCCTCTGACAGCTTCCATCCTGTCTATGTCTTTCTGGAGATTGGGTCTCCAGAACTGCACACAGTACTCCAGATGGGGTCTCACCAGCTGTCTGTACAGAGGGATAATAACTTTCTGTTTTCTACTGGTGATGCCTCTCCCTGTGCATCCCAGTATCCCCCCAGCCCTCGAGGCTGCCCTCTCACATTGCTTGCCCGTCTTTAGGTCATCTGATATGACTACCCCCAGGTCCCTTTCCATTTTTGTTGTTGTTAGTATCTCACCCCCCATTGTGTACTCTTCCCCTGGGTTTTGTTTCCCAGGTGCATTACTTGCACTTCTTAGCATTGAATCTAAGCTGCCATGCATTTGACCATTCCTCTAACCTTGCCAAGTCCCTTCTCATCCTTTCCACCTCACCCTGTACATCAACTCTGTTGCAGATCTTAGTGTCATCTTCAAAGAGACATACTTTTCCTTCCAGTCCTTCTGCAATGTCGCTTATAAAGACATTGAAGAGGACCGGTCCTAATACTGAACCCTGTGGTACCCCACTAGTAACCCTCCTTTCTTCTGAGTGGACTCCATTTACTACTACTCTCTGTGTCCTATTCTCCAACCAATTTTTTACCCAGACTGTCATCTTGGGACCCACTCTCAGGCTGGCTAACTTGTATATTAATCTTTTGTGTGGGACTGTGTCAAATGCCTTGCTAAAGTCTAGGTAGGCCATGTCCACAGCCCCTCCCTGATCTACTACTTTGGTCACCCAGTCAAAGAAATCTATCAGATTCGTCTGGCATGACCTTCCCACTGTGAATCCATGCTGCCTAGGGTCCTGTGCCCCTCTGATCTCTAGATACTTGACAGTGCTTTCCTTTAGAAGTGATTCCATCATTTTCCCTATCACTGAGGTTAAACTAACAGGTCTATAGTTTCCTGCTTCTGCCTTGCTCACACTTTTGTGAAGGGGAATCACATCTGCCCTCCTGCTGTCCTCAGGTACCACCCCATCCTCCCATGATTTGTTAAAAAGGGTAGTCAGTGGTGTCACTAGTTCTACCCTTAGTTCTTTTAGAATTCTAGGGTGAATCCCATCAGGCCCCATTGCTTTGTCCACCTTCAGTTTTAAGAGTTCTTTCAGAACCCTTTGTTCTGTAAATGGGCCGGTATCAACTTCTGTATCCAGAGTGTTACTACTGTTTGTTTTATGTACCTCCTCTTCCTTTGTAAATACCGAGCAAAAATATTTGTTTAGTATCTCTGCCTTTTCACAGTCTCCTCTGCCCACCCTCCCTCCCTTTATTAAGCCTCTCTATCCCTCCCTTGGTCTTCCTTCGCTCCTGATGTACCTATAAAAGGTTTTATCCCCCTTTTTAACTGAGTTGGCTATCTTTTCCTCGGTTTGGGCCTTTGGTGTTCTGACTGCCTTGAGATTCCAAAGTTACTCTATGTTAGATTTTTTTTCTTTATTTTCTGTGAAGACTTTCAGTTGGCACAGGATGGGACCTTGTCTTCTCTCAGACCACCCTTCTCTCCTTTTAAAAATAGATTTGGGAAACAAAAGTGACAAACATGGTGACTTATTGAATCTTTGTTAAAAGACCCTCAGTTTATTATATTTATTCATGGTAGGAACCCCCAGATAATTAAAGAAAATGCTCCCTATGGGACAACAGCTGCAATGCTATGGGATACTTTAATGGCAGTCCTTAGAGGGGGGAAATAATAGCATATGCCATACAGAAGAAAGGTCAATTGGAAACCATGTACCCTACTCTTGTGGAGCAATTACAGACATGCCAGTTATTATATAGGGAAGGTGATAAGGAAGTACGGCTCACAATTAAGGAGACAAAGCAGGAGATCTATAAGATTATGGACTATAAGGTCCAACAAGCATTGCTGTATCTAAAACAAACTGAAGGAGGAGCATATCTGTTGGCTTGCAAACTATGAGCACAGAAAAGAACAGCAACCATACTTAAACTAAGACACAACTAGAAATCTAACCCACAAGGAGGAGGACAAGATCCAGGCCATCTTCATTAGTTTCAATTCCCCGTATACAGCCGACTGTGCATCTGCTCCTGCAGAACGGCAATCATTTCTGCAACCTGTGAGCCTACCTCGGCTAACAGATGCCCAGAGGCACAGACTGGATGCTTCAGTTACAACAGAAGAAATAATATAACATATTTTTCTGGCCAAATCTCATAAGTGTCCAGATCTGGTGGCTTCAGTGCTGAATGGTATAAAAAAATTTCAGGATTATTAATACCTACATTATTGCAGGTGTTCTGAGAAATGATGAGTGGCGAGGACCCCCCACCATCTTGGGCATATGCAGTTTTGGCAGCTCTACCAAAGCAGGGTAAAGGTACTACAGACCCTTCCTCATATCGCCCTATTTCCAATCCTGTGATTCCCTGGTGTCTAGTTGTCCCCCATCCCCAATTGCCCCAGATTTCTTAAACTGTTCAGTAGCATTATGCAAATGATAAACAGGTCGATGTATAATTTATTTATTTTATTTTATTTATTTGAGATTTTGATAACTGGGTAAGTCCACTGAGACAATTACAATCCCTTTTTCAGGGTCGACATGGGGTCGAGAATCAACCACGAAAGTACAAGTGCAACCAGCAATGCAATTCTCATGTTACAAAGTTGGCAATAGACAGAGTACATGTCGAGACAAATTATTGCAAGAACACAAACAATTGGCTACAGACTGTCTCTTGACAAGCGATGTACAAATTAAATGGCCTGATGCAAGCCTAGGTAGAGGAGAAGTTTATATACAGGGCAGTTATAGTACAAAACTTCATAGTAAGCATCCTAGTAATATACATGGGAATGGCTAGGATCAGAGATTCTACATGTACTATTCTCATATTATGCTAGGAGTAGCAGTAGTGGAGTGGGAGAAGAATAAGACAGGCAGAGGCAGCCATAGGTAAGGCAGAGGATTAATTGGGTGGCTATTCCTATCCCCAGTGTTTAACTTAGCTAAGCATAGAATTGCATTTGCTCCTCAATATATACTATCTTGTTCGCTATTAGGCACCCGCGTAGTTCATTGTCTAATTAACCCACCCCCTAATTCTATGTACATTTCCATTAGTGCTCCCAACTCTAAGTTAGCATTACCCCCTCATTACATTCTATTTATGAGCAAAGAGGATGCTTTCTTTCTAGGGATCTGTACACAATCCTCACTGTGCTCTGTATGCGGGGAGATCTATTTGCCTATTTGCCCATCCTTCTGGTTGAAAAATATTTATGAAGCCCTGAAGGCTTACAGTACATTCATGTCAATGGAGCCTTGACACCCCCCTCCCCCGTTTGTTTACAGTGAGGCACCTGACGGGGATGTCCTCTCTCCCATTCTTTTTGCTCTCTTCATGGAGCCCCTTGCCATCACATTTTGAAACAAAGAGGGTATAGAGGGGATACGCCTGGGTCAGACACAGCATAAGGTGTCATTTATCGCTGATGATGTCTTACTTGCAGCGCTAGCGCCAGATGAAACTGGTCCCAAAGATATGGGAGATTTTGAAGGCATTTGAAATAATAGCAGACTTTAAATTAAATGTCACAAAAACTAAAGTTTTAACTTTTCTTAGTCAGCAAATTTAAAAAGTAGACTTCCTTTGCGATGACTGAGGATGAAGATAAAGGTTCCATGTCATAATGGCGATCACTAAAAAACCATTGTCATTATGGCACGTGTACATTACTGAAATTCAATTTGGGCAATGTACACCTCCGATGACAAATAAACGGCACAAAGGACTCTACTTTTTAATGTTATGCAGGGGCTTCACCCCCCCACCCCCACTATAAGATTCTCAAGTCCGGGGGGGGGGCTGCATGTTGGGAGGGGTGCATCATAAAATACTTGGGCCAGGCACAAAAAAACATACCTGCACCCAGACCCACACCCAGCATCCTAGCCATCCAAGCATAGCACCCACCCACCATGCCACAGAGCCAGCTCAGCAGCTCACTAAGCACCGCCCCTCACAAACCCTCCTGCCCCTCGCTCAGCATGCTCGCTTCCCCTCACGTGCGTGTACATATAGTGACATATTGCCGTTATTCATGACCCCCTCATCCAGTCACTTTCCCTACTTCCTTGCCCTGTCAACATGCACCGCAAGTGGGTCACCATTTTGGTAGGTGCCCACTCGTGACCAGCGCATGTCACAGGATACCAAAGATAAAATACTTGGGCATCTACATACCACAAGATATTAATCATTTGGAGCTTGTGAATTATGAACCCCTAACTCAAACAATGCAACAATATCTTGTTAATTGGGGTAAATTAAATCTGTCCTTTTTCCAAGAAGTTGAAACTATCAGAATTTTTTTCCCTGACTACTGTATTCATTTCCAAATTTGCCTGTTTGGCCACCCCATTTTTATTTTCCTACATGGAAGAAAATAATATTGAATTTTATTTGGGAAGGGCAACGTCCTAGGGTTAGTATTTTAATTCTGAATTTATTGTTGGCTTTGGGAGGGGTGAACTTCCCTAATCTTGAATGGTATGCCAGAGCAGCCTTTCTTAAAACATTAATTTTGTGGCTTACACCCACTATGCAGCTTGGAAGGATGCAGAATATGTGTTAAATGATCACTATGATTTGGCACCCATTCTGCTTGCAACTCGGGAAGAGGGGGGATCTATTCCTATGTGAAATTTCTCTGAATTCACCGATGGAGTCCTGAAAATATGGAATCAGATGAAATATCATCTGAAATTTTTGGAAATATTCTACTATATGTGGCTAATATCGGCTGATGGATACTTTAGACCAGCCTCAGTACCCCTGACATTTTGTGTCTGGCATTAATTGGGTATACATTATATATTCCAAATACTCACAACTGCGGGTATTACCTTCTTCAAAGCTTTACAGAGGGAATACGGACTGCCACATAGGGATCATTTTCGTTATCTCCAAGTGCAGGCCTATATACAAAGTCAGAATTCACAGAGGATGAAATTACCTCAACCTAAACCACCTCTGCTACAATTGTTAGTTGATACAATATGTGGTAACTTGGAAGGCCACATTATTGGGCAACTGTATCACATAATATGGGGTACCCGAGGCAATACAACATTAACAGTCCTAAATAGATGGAGTGCTGAACTGTAATTGTCAATTCCACCTGAAAAATGGTTAAAATATGTCTTGCCAGCAATAAAAGTTACCCTTTCCTCTGTTTGGAGGGAATATGCATAGAAATGCCATTATAGATATTTCAGATTGCCTGCTGTATTAATTCAGTAAATGCCTTCCAACTTTGGACACTGCTGTTTTTGCTTTTTAAAAAAGAACACTGGAAAAATATGTTTATAATAATTAATTTTTTACTGCTCCTCCTCGACCCTGACTTGCCGCTGTTTCTGGCCGCTCGTGCCCCCCCCACCGTGTACCCCATCATCGCCAGTCCGTGGGTAACCCCATGTAACCCTTCATCAGGTGGGTCCCCCCTCCGGTGGAGAAGTGCATGTGTCTTTAGCCACACTGATGTATCTCAGGGCCACATACCCATGCCACCAGGCTCCAGAAAGAATATCTTACCACAACAAAACAGAAGGATAATTTAAACCACACATATTCAACATGAATGATGTCAGTGCAACAAACTGAGCTATTCACATATTATTACTAAGTACATCTATCTGTACACTATTGGCTTATGTTTGTACTATGAATGCAACCTTTAACACAGTTCAAAATATAATAGAACAAACATATGAGGCCATAGCCAGAAAGTACCATAAGTGTAGAGTCCCCCCTCCATGAGGACTTCAACAGAGTTCAGACTTGTATCCAGAAGAACCAATTCAAACTAAATGCTAAAAACACAGTGGCCATGACTTTTGGTTCCACACAAAAACTGGCCACTGACCAGACTTCTCCTGTCTTCACAACTGTGGAAAGCATTCCACTTGAAAATGTCTCTGCTTCCAAATACTTGGAAATATGGTTGGATTACCACCTGGGCTTTTCTACCCATGTCAGTGCCATCTTCACTACACTTCACCTCAAACTGGCAGTTCTGTATGGACATAAAGACAGCCTCCCCCTCCTCACCCAACAAGAGTTGGTAACCAAAATTATCCTTCCCATCTTTGATTATGCTAACGTGATGTATGGCACAGCTTCTTATTCCTCACTTGCCAGATTGGACCCCCTTCTCAATGCTTTCTGCCAGTTCACCACTGCCTTTCTCCCTTACTCACCACTCTTTCCTGTACTCAACCTTATCCTTTGTGCCTCTATCTCACAGGATAATGGTTCACTGTGCCTCCTATATTGCAAAGTACCGGTTTGGCATCCTCCCATCCTACCTCTGCAACCACTTTGTACAAACTGCCTCCTCAAACTGCTCCCTTCACCATATGAATCCACACACCTTTTCTATCCTCCACCCTAACTCTGCATTTGGTCAGTCTGCTTTCTCCTTCAATTTCTCTTCCCTCTGGAATAAACTCCCCTCTGATCTCTAACTAGCATCCTCCCTCTTCTCTCTCAAACAGCTCCTCAGACTTCTACCTTATGCACAATGCTATTAGTGTTCCCAACTCTCACCTCCCTGAACTACATAAAGTACCCCCCCCCAATGTGGTCAACTCTTTAGATTTTTAGGATTGTAAATGAGTTTTTTCTACTCACTGGAGCTTATCCTATTTTTGTTCACATTGTATGAATAAGAATAACATGTTTACAAACAAACAAACAAACAATAACCCCTCTCTCCCCTCGTTCTGATATTTTCTCAATGGTTAATCTGCATACACTGCTAATGGGAGCAATATCAATTCACAATTAGTTCAACTGTGGTTTCATATCGTCTTCTATGTATATTGCATCCCTGTATCTGGATGTTACCTAACGTTTTGGTCTAGTAACCTTGACCCACGTTAGATGAATCAGCTTTTTTGCATGTGCTATGCAAATTTATTATGTCACTATATCTGGATGCTGCCAACCATTAGGTCTTGTAATCATGATGACCCATGCTTGCTTTACTGTATTTGTTCATGTTTATATGCAGTTTTATCCCTATATAACCCTTCCCTTGGGTTGCACCTGGAAACAAGCCTCGGCTCACTGATGTTTTTCTTGGTTATCAAGAAAGATATTTCCCTGTCTTTTCCTCCAACCCAGCAACCCATGATGCCTTAGCCATCAATGTATCCCTGCCTTTCTCACTCCCTATCTTTGTAGCCAGTATCTATTGCTGTGCAAATGTCCAGCCTGCTGTCTCCCTTGATCTCCTGACTTCCATTACATCCCTCTCTCAATCTAGCGAGCTTTACAGCCTTGGTGACCTCAGTTTAAATTGACTATCCCCAGCAACATCTACCACAAGAAATGCTATCAGTGTGGGCAAAAGATTTAGGATTAGAGATTCCTGATAACCTATGGGATAAAATATTGGCTTTTCCTATGGCTAATAGCAGGTCTAGTAAATTGCAGCAAATTCATTTTAACACTCTGCACAGGACTTATTTTATACCTTATAAATTAAATAAGATTAATAAATCAGTCTCTGCTAGGTGCCCTAGATGTGCTTGTACTTCAGGTACATTAGTCCATATGTTACATAATTGTCCTTATCTTTCCAATGTCTGGCCCAAAATGTATGCTTTTCTTAATAAGATATTAAATGTTAATATAAAGATAGAGCAAATGTTTGTTCTCTTGGCCTTTTCTGGACAAGATACTTTTTTAGAAACTCATCAACAAACTTTTTTTTTTCCATATCTATGATGGTGGCAAAAAATGCATATTTTAAAATGGAAAGATCTGCTCCATCTCTGTATGACACCTGGTTAAACTTTCTGATTGATGTTATGAAATTGGAAAGAGTGTATTATTTAAAAAATTAGGATATTACCTCTTTTGAAAATAATTGGGCCCCGTTATACATTCAGATTAAAAAAAAAAATGAATAAATAAGATATTTATATATAATTCAATAATATTTAGGGAAATATGAAATTGTGGACCCATAGGAGGGATATGATGATGATGCAGGTAGAGGGTATTATCTTAACTCATTCTACTCCATTCTGACTTTAGAATGTTGGTGATGGAACTCCAGGCTGTTTTGCTGTGCATTCCTAATGCACTGCATAGAATTGTAAGCATATTTGTACACATGTCAAACAAGTGTAAATATCTGGAAAACTACATGAGCTACTGGGAAACATACAGTGGCAAAGTGATACAGCAGAATAAGACCTTTACAATGAGGGTAGCCACTCAGCTGAAATCATTATACTTATTAAATTATGGCCATTTGAAGTGTTAGGTTTGTCACAAAAACACTGAAATTCGGGTACTCAAATGGCCATAATTTAAAAAGTATAATGATTTCAGCTTAGTGATTACCCTCACTGTAAAGGTCTTATTCTCCTGAACAACTGTGCTGCTGGTTGTGTGGGTGTAGCATTTTTAGTTTTCAAGATATTTACATTTGTTTGACATATGTGCTACTGTGTTGAATTTGACTGCACACAGTAAGACATGCTGTTTCTTGACAGGTTGAGCTGCAATTACGAGCCATTTAATTTTAATACAGAACCCAAATTTAAAAAGTTAAAGTGGCAGTTTTGTAGAATATAATGTTTACAAACCAAATAGTGCCTTGTATAGTTCAGATGCTGTATTTTTAATGAAACTGAGCTTCTACAATATCATGCTGGTCCCCATCAAAAACGTGAGACAGGAAGTGAGCTGTAAGCCAAAAAGACTCTCCCTTCTGACTGGATTTGTAAAATAAAGAGCTGTATTTTTCAGAAATGTAAGCCAGTAGTTCATTAAATAATTTAATTCTAGTGCCTGTTTCTGTGAAGTTTTAATAAATAAAACCTTTATGACTAAACCAGAGTCCTTTGAAATCTGTGCTGCATGTCAGAAAAACGGAAAACCGGAAGTTCCTTGCCGTGATCCTCTCACATCATTCAGAGTGCACAGGAGCCCAAATATGTCACTTTATGCTTATATTTCTAAGAAAATAACCCTGTATTTGAAAAGAAAGCATCAAGGCAACGTGGCATTCAGTGATAAAAGTATTGAAAGTGAATCAGTTTGCAAACCGGAGCATGAGGAAAAGCAGGCACATTCCGATTTGCAAACAATGGGGAAACATCAAAACTGCCATCACAGAGGCAACAAGCCTTTGTGTGAAGCAAATAAAATAAAACAAAAGAAAAAAATGCTATGGTCCTCAAAAGAGGTGGCAGGGAAGCTTAGGGAGAAAAAATTAGCATTTAGGAAGTATAAAGAAACACATAAGGAGCAGGACAGAGAACTGTACCAGCTAAAGCAGAAGGAAGCGGGGAAGGCAGACAGAATAGCAAAGACCCAAACCAAGGAAAAGATAGTCAACTCAGTTAAGGAGGGGGATAACATCTTATATAGGTACATTAGGGAGCAAAAAAAGACAAAGGCAGGGATACCGAGGCTGAATAAAGAGGAGAGTCAGTTTGACCTTAGTGGTAGGGAAAAGGATGGAGTCACTTCTGAAGGAATTGTTAAGTACCTAGAGGCCAGTGGGGCAGAGGACCCAAGGCAGCATGGATTCACAGCGAGAATGTCATGCCAGATGACTCTAATTGATTTCTTTGACTGGGTGACCAAAGTAGTAGACCAGGGAGGGGCTGTGAACATGGCCTACCTAGACTTTAGCAAGGCATTTGACACAGTCCCACACAAAAAGATTAATAAACAAATTAGCCAGCCTGGGAGTGGGTCCCAGGATGGTAGCCTGAGTAAAATGTTGACTGGACAACAGGACACAGAGGATAATAGTAAATGGAGTCCACAGTGAAGAAACGGAGGTTACTAGTGGGGTACCAAAGGGTTCAGTTCTGGGGCCTGTCCTTTTGAATGTCTTTATAAGTGACATTGAAGATGGACTGGAAGGAGAAGTATGTCTCTTTGCAGATGACACAAAGATCTGCAACAGGGTTGATATGCAAGATGGGGTGGGAAGGATGAAAAGGGGCTTGGCAAGGTTGAAAGAATGGTCAAATGTATAGCAGCTTAGATTCAACAAAGAAGTGCAGAGTAATGCACCTAGGAAACAAAACCCCGAGGGAAGAGTACACAATGGGGGGTGAGATATTGACAACAACAAAAATGGAAAGGGACCTGGTGATAGTCATACCAGATGACCTAAAGGTGGGCAGGCAATGTGAGAAGGCAGTAAGGAGGACTGGGGAGATATTGGGATGCATAGGGAGAGGCATCACCAGTAGAAAACAGGCAGTTGCTGTCCATCTGTACAGACAGTGGGTAAGACCATATCTGGAGTACTGTATACAGTTCTGGAGACCCCATCTCCACAAAGACATAGACAGGGTGGAGGCTGTCCAGAGGAGGACAACCAAAATGGTGCAGGGTCTGCACCAGAAGACATATGAAAGGCCGGCTCATCAGTGCAGCGGTTAGATTTCCATCTGCGACGCCGGCAACCCAGGTTCAGGAACGGACTCGGGTTGCCGGATGGCCAGCCGGGGGGAGAAGGATAGAACATCCGGGAACAGCTCTTCTTCTCCGGGGGAAGGCAGGGGATGCACACCTACATAGGCTGACTCCTGGCAGAGGCTCGGAGTGCAGCAATACAGCCAGGGCTCGGTGTCCAAGGGGGTGGTGACAAGAAAAAGTGGAAAAAGTCTGCCTGGTCTGCTGGATGATGGCTGCTGACTCCCCGCCACCTCAGATGCCCCGAAGCAGCAGCACCCAGGGGCTGATCAGAGAGTGCGCTGACACCCCCCTCCTGGTGCCTTCCCCCTCGGAAGAGAGGGACCCATCCGGTGAAGGGTTACATCGAGGCCACCCCTGGGTCAGCTGCAATCTGAGTTGAGTAGGAAGGAGGTCGGGACAAGGAGGTTGGGGGGGGGTCTTGTGCAGCTGGAAGGAGTGGCAGGCCAGGGGCCAGTAAGGTGGCAGAAATAACATAATGCAAAAAAAAAGAAGACATATGAAGAAAGACTAAAGGAACTTTAGATGTATATCCTCGAGGAAACAAGGGAGGGAGGACATGATAGAAACGTTAAAATACCACAAGGGAATCAACAAAGTCCGAGAGGGTAGCATCTTTCAGAAAAAGAGATGTGCAAGAACAAGGGAGCACAATTTGAAGTTAGAGAGGGGATGGCTTAGTGGTAATGTGAGGAAGTATTTCTTCACAAGGTGGGTTGTAGATGCATGTAATAGCCTTCCTGAGGAGGTCATAGAGTCAAAAACAGTGGGTGAATTCAAAAATGCATGGGACAGACATAAGGCAATTCTAGTTGGGTAGGAGGAAGTAGGCTGTTGGTTAACTAGGGTTTGCAGCTTATCCGTTAGGTAGGAAAATGGGCAGACTAGGTGGGCCAAGCGATCCTTATGTGCCATCAGAGTCTTTGTTTCTATGTTTCTGTTTTTATAAATGACCTCCCATCCACCTGCTCTCCTTTCTCTTCCATTCACATGTACGCTGATGATGCAGTCTTACATGCCTCTGGCTCCTGCCCCTCCGAGGTTGCATCCAACTTGCAGCATGACTTCGACAAAGTTCAGCATTGGTTTGCAAACCACCAACTATCTCTTAACACAAAAAAAACAGTCTCCTTGACCTTCAGCACCAGGCAGAAACTTACCAGGTTTCCTTCTCTGCCGTCCTTCCACACCCTTGATGGGTCTTTACCCGAGGACAGGTCCTCCTTTAGGTATTTAGGTGTCTGACTGGACCAACACCTCAACATCTTGGGTCATATCTGTGCCATTCAGAAAAAAATTGCATCCTGAGCTCTGTACCTTCTTCAGGAACCATGCCTGCATCCCACCTATGGCTAGGCATGAGGTTGTCCAGAAGATGATCTTACCCATCTTCGACTACTGTGACATAGTCTACGGTGCTGCCCCTAAGTCCTCCCTGGCCAGACTAGATACCCTCTTCAACTCCTTTTGCCCTTGATGCCCCCTCTGCACTCACCATTGTGATCTCTACCATGCCCTATCCTTCTCTTCCCCAACAAACCAACGTCTCTCTCACTGTGCAAAATTCACTTCCAGGCACTGGCTGGGTGAACTTCCCTCCTCATCTCCCTCTACCTTTAAAACCACCCCTCCTTCCCACTTCCTAAGATCAACTGACTCACAAAACCCTGATGGTCTCATGTTGCTCCACCCTTTATTGGCCAATCGAAGTTATTCTTATCGCTTCCCAAAAATCTGGAATTCACTTCCCACTCAAATTCGCCACTCATCCTCTTACTACTCCATTAACTCTGCTTTAAGAACTTCTTTGCACCTTCCTGTGCCTGCCATGACCCTCTCTAATCCCCCATCTCCCCTAAGCCCATATTACCATATGCCTATTCCTCACCACTCCTGTTTTCCTCTGATCATGCTCATTCTTATCTTACCATCTTCGACTACTGTGACATAGTCTACGGTGCTGCCCCTAAGTCCTCCCTGGCCAGACTAGATACCCTCTTCAACTCCTTTTGCCCTTGATGCCCCCTCTGCACTCACCATTGTGATCTCTACCATGCCCTATCCTTCTCTTCCCCAACAAACCAACGTCTCTCTCACTGTGCAAAATTCACTTCCAGGCACTGGCTGGGTGAACTTCCCTCCTATCTCTCCTCTACCTTTAAAACCACCCCTTCTCCTTCCCACTTCCTAAGATCAACTGACTCACAAACCCTGATGGTCTCATGCTGCTCCACCCTTATTGGCCAATCGAGTTATTCTTATCGCCTCCCAAAAATCTGGAATTCACTTCCCACTCAAATTCGCCACTCATCCTCTTACTACTCCATTAACTCTGCTTTAAGAACTTCTTTGCACCTTCCTGTGCCTGCCATGACCCTCTCTAATCCCCCATCTCCCCTAAGCCCATATTACCATATGCCTATTCCTCACCACTCCTGTTTTCCTCTGATCATGCTCATTCTTGTCCCCTACTCTCCCTCCTCCTAAGGGCTTCCTCCCCCTTCTTTCTCTACCCTTAATCTATCTCCCTCCTGTGAGCTCGATCACTGCCTTGTGCAGGCAGGATCCATAGCGCATGGTGGGTAACAACATTAGCCCCTTTCCCTTATTTCTCCTTTTACTGCTCCCCTTCAGTCACTGCTAGATCACTGCCTTGTGCAGGCAGGGTCACCCAGCACACTGGTGGGGTATTGCCCCCCCTCTATAGTTGACCTCTGCTAGCCTCTCCCACAACATATTTCCCCCAGCACCCCCCCTTGCATCACTATGTATAAAAAACTCTCATTGCCTATAACCAGTGTCCACCACTCTGCCCAGATGGGGCTAACAGGACACTGTTGAATTTCAGCACCCCTTCACCTCCTTGGATACCCCCAGCTACAATACCTCTCTCTCTCTCATTCACCCCACCACACTCTACCTCTCCTCTCCTCTACCCTACCTTTCCTTCACTAGTGAAAGGGTTCTGAAAGGGCTGGCCACACCTAAGATAAATAAGGCCCTGGTACCAGATGTGTTGCATCCAAGGATACTCAGGGAAATGGCAGTGGAACTGGAGGAACCACTGGTATGTCTGTTCAACTGCTCACTTATATCTGGGGAAGTTCCAAGGGATTAGAAGGTGCTAGACATTATACCACTTCATAAGAGGTAGGATTAAGGAGCAACCAGGGAACTACAGGCCTGTCAGTCTAACCTCTGTTGTAGGGAAGCTGATGAAGTCACTGATGTAAGAGAACCTTGTGGACTACCTGGAGGGCAACAGATACCAGGATAGTAAACAGCATGGTTTCACAGCAGGACGACCTTGTTGACTTACCTGATAGTTTTCTTTGATTAAGTGACAAAGGAATTAGACAAGGGCCACACTGTGGATCTGGTCTACTTTGACTTCAGCAAGGCTTTTGACTCAGTACCTCACAAACAATTGCTCAAGAAGATGGAAGACCGGGATACAGCTAAACCCACAGTGAAAAGGATGGGTAACTATTTGGAGGAGAGGCAGCACAGGGTGGTGGTCAATGTGGCTAAATCCGATGAGAAGAAGGTCATGAGTGGAGTTCCACTGGGACTGGTCCTGGGTCCGATCCTCTTCAGCATGTTCATGAGTGACATTGGAAAAGGAATCCAGGGCACATTGTGTCTCTTCACAGATGACACAAAACTATGTGGGAGGGTGTATAGGCATGAGGGAATAAGGTAGATGCAGAGAGACCTACAAAAGCTAGAGGGGTTGTCAAAGGTATAGCAGTTGAAATTCAGTTGCTGAAAGTGCAAGGTAATGTGCCTAGGAAAAAATAACCCCAAGACAGAGTACTGAATGGGAGGAGAGAGATTTATAGCTGAGGAACAGGATCTGGGATTTATCATTGCAACTCATTAAAGCAACTGAGTCAGTGCAGCCAGACCTATAGCAAGGCTTAACAGTATGCTGAGATGTAGTGGTAGGGATATTGAGAGTAGAAGAAAAGAGGCAATACTTCACCTCTGCAGATTCCTGGTGAGGCCTCACCTAGAGTACTGTGCCCAGTTCTGGAGTCCTCACCTCAGAAAGGATAAGGATAGACTGGAGACAGTTCAGTGCAGAGTAACCAATCAATCAATCAGACTTTATTTAACCAGGCATAAACACCATTGAGCAAGCTCATTTTCAAAGTGGATCTGGATAGCAATACAATACAATACAATACACAGTCACAAATAAGGTAGACAAAAAGCAAAACATTGTACATGTGAAGAATGGTTCAGGCTTATACATACTGATCTAACATAGGTAAATGCAGTTACAGTTCATATTACGTACACAGGGGAGAGAAGAGACTTCAAGTCTAAGCAGTCACCAGTAAATAAAGGCTAGTACCTTTATAAAAAAAAGTTGGCGAGGGAGAGGAGAGAGTATGTAAGAAAGGAGGGAGGGGATAGGATGATGAGGACCGGGAGAGGAGGAGATGGGCTAATAAGTGCTGGGTACCCCCTACTTGGGATGTGAGTTGAGTGAGACTCTGTGTCATAGGATTCATGGGAGAAACCAGAAGCTGAGTGCACATAGTCACCTAAAACAGCTGCAGGTTTCCTTCAGGTATTCAGCTATTAGTGCTTTGAATGTGAATGGACCTGGAAGTGAACAGAGCTTTAGTGAGCTTTGCATGGTGTTCCATAGGGATGAGAATGAGAAATTGATTGCAGCCAAGCCATAGGTTGTTTTTACTCTGGGAATCTGGAAGCAGAGTATGGAGAAGCGTCTCAAACCATAGGATCCCTTGACATATTCGAAGAAGCTTGAAATGTATGCAGGAAGTTTATCAGACAGCACTCTAAAGAACCAGAGAGAGCATTTCTTTTCCCCCCTTGTTGAAATTAAGGGCCATCTCATCTCTTGCTACAATAGGCAGTGGTGTGTGTGTGAGTAGGCATGTTAAGGATGAACCTTAAAGCCCGGTGGTAAAGAGTGTCAAGTTGAGAGGCAATGACTGTAGAGAAAGTCAGCATAGTCCAATAAGGGTTGGTATGTGGATTGTACTAGCCTCTTTCTGGCTTCTTTGGTGAGCAGATGCGTAATATGATAGAATAGGCCTAACCACTGCCTTAGTTTTTTCGAAACTTCATTCAGGCGGCACAGAAAGTTAAGTTTGTTATCCAGCCAGAACCCTAGGTATTTAAAGATATCAGCTATTTCAAGGGGTTCACCCAAAAGCGTTAGAATCTTGGGAATGTGTGTTGGTCCCGAGGCTGCCTTTGGGGAGAGGATCCTGGCTTTGGTCTTTTTGGCGTTGAGTAGGAGCTTGTGTTTGATAAGGTTATACTGGAGAGAGATAAAGTCTCGCCATAAGTCCTCATGGGCCAAGTCCAGGGATGAATTTGAGGTGTAGAGTACAGTATCATCTGCAAATAAGTGCACATTAGCTGTACACAGATGTGAGTCAAGGTTATTGATATAGATTGCAAATAGGATTGGTCCCAGGATGGAGCCTTGGGGGGACACCTTGTGGAAGTGATTTTAGTGGAGACAGTTCACCTGCAGCTTTGACTTGTTGTAACCTGTTAGTAAGGTAGCTGGTGAACCATTTGATGGCAGAACTATCGAGGCCGATATTGCTCAGTGCTGTAAGCATAATGTTGTGATCCACAGTATCGAAAGCCTTACTAAGATCAAGGAAATAACAAAAATGATTCAAGACCAGCAGGGCAGATCCTATGAGTAACACCTCAAGGCACTAAATCTGTACTCAGTGGAGACTACAAAGGAGAAGGGAGATAATGATAGAGAATTTCAAGTTGCGTAAAGGAATTAGCGAGGGTGAACTGCAGGGAACTGTTTGACCGGAATACCAATTTGTAGTCACATGGACATGAATGTAAATCAGCAGGAGGCAGGTTCAGGAGGGATGTGAGGAAGTACCAAGTAAGTCTCCTCTGATTTGTGAGGGACTCATGCCCACCTTAAGGACCCTTTCACCTCCGCTGCAGTACATACCTCTCTCTCATACCTCCTTCCTTCAACCCTCTGCCAGCTATCCCCTTCCCTCTGAAGTACTGACAGGGCACTTTGTGGCTGCTTATTCCCCCACCCTATAAAGTGTTTTTCTTGTTATTTAACTTGCACCTATGTTTTGAGTTATTCTGTAAGTTCTGAATCCAAGCTGTATCGTTCATTGTAATGTACCTTTGCTTTCTCCTACTGTACTTTGTTTTGCAATCTTTGATGTGGAACATTTGTAAAAGAGCTTGTGCTCAAAGGTCTTTTCCAGATCACTAAATAAATAAATTCAAAAAATACTGGGTTTAGGACTTCAGTGCTTTGGGGAGCAATTTCTGCAGCCACCATTTGGGGGCAGCGGAGATCTTACAGTATATGTCTGGGAGAGTAGAAAGAGAGACCGGTGGGCACTGTGGTAAGGCAGTGTGAAGGGGACCCCCCCTTCCTTTAGGCAGGTCAGCCATTGAAGCAGTGAAGCACCAGGGTCCTGGGCTGGGCTTCCGTTGGGTGGTGGTAAGTAGCCACATATAGGATCATTTGTGTCCTGGGTCCCTGGAGGTCTGGGTGGTGAAAACTCCCAGGTAGATAATGTGGGGAGGTATGTTAGGCCCTGGGGGACAGTGATGGGAACTCATGGCATCGGTTTGGTGGTTTGGACTGTCAGCATTGCAGAGGCGGTAGCAGGGCCTCTGCAGAGGATGGTGGTCTGGTGGCAGCAGTTCTCCACCATTCCTGGTGTGGCATGGTGGCACAAGCAGTTAAATATTGAGGCTGGGGGAGCCTTTACCCATTTTGGGGCCTGTTTGGAGGGACAGGCCTCGTGGCACCAGATGAATTTACCCAGGCAGGTCTGTGAAGGCCTTTTAGGCTCCCCGTGTTGGTTTGCTCATATTGAGCACAAGAGGAAACTTGGGAGACACCTTATGTGTGTATTGGATCTAAGGATCGGAAGCATGTTCAGGCAGTCAGGAAAATTGGAAGGCTGCAGTGATCTGAGTGGTGATCTGAGTGGACCTAGAGATCAGGTTGGGCAGGGAATAGACGCAGGACTGGAGAGAACCTGGCAGAATATGATAGCACCTGAGGTATTAGCAGGCTGCAGCATCCATATCTCTTGGGCTGAGAAGAGAGAGCCAGGGAATGGTTTGGAGAAGTTTTTCACTTCTCAGGTTTGAGGGAGTGGCTCACTGAAGAATGAATTGAGGAGCACTCCATTGGGAGACCCATAGTTGGGAGCCCTAGAGAACACTGTGAAGCTTAAGTGCAAAAACTAAGGGCTATGGGTTTATGGAGTTTATGGGTTCCAGGATTTTTAAAATATTTGTTCCTGTGTAAAAAAAACTGATGTGGAAGATATGTGCTGTAGAGCATCTCCTCGGACTAAAAAAATGTTTACCTCCCAGAATGATTGCTTAAAGCTTAGCTCCATGGAGCTGTGATTCTTATTTTCTAAGCCATTGGGGCCAATGAGTCCTGATAATCATTTTTGGGCTTGGGAGAATAAGTCTTGATTGTTTGGGAGGGATCTGGTGTCCTGGTTTTGATTTATTACATGAGGATGCTAATAGGAAAATAATCCTTAGGTTTTAAAATCCCTGAGTTTCCTTCCAGAGGTTCTTTCCTGAAAATCCTGCCTCCATATTCTCCAGGGCCAATGGGGGGGGGGGGGAGCTAGAGGCTGAAATGTAGGAATGAATAGAATCTATGGTCCCTCTCCTCAGGGTGCAAGTTAACTGTTCCATCAAGGGAAACATTGGTTTTGGTTGGCTTGAAGACAGTTTAAGATCATCTACATTTTATTTCATGAATTCAAATGAGAAAGTCTGGTAGAGGATTTTGTGTTGTGGACCCCCTTCCCCTGGAACAGCAGGCCTCTAGATGTATAAAGAAGGGGGGTGCTACAACTACTTTATGGAAAGGATGGTGCAATCTTGGAACTACCTGTCAGCTGAGGTGGTAGGTGTGAAAACCGTCAAGAGATTCAAGCAGGGCTGGTACATAACAAAGGAAATAGTGGTTATTGGAGGTGACAGAACCAAGCAGGTAGATAGAGAATGGATGGGGAAGGTTAGTACCCTGGAGTAACAGTAGGCTTCAGGGATTATAGGGGACTTGGGCAGACTGGATAGACCTCTGGTCATTTCTGTGGTCATTGTCTGTGTCTTTCTTTGACCTTCAGGTTTTTGTCACATCCAGTTACATATACCAAAAAATCTTTTAGCTCATGTAATCCCCCTACCAATTTGAGGGCTTACCTGTAGCCCATAGATCCCGTTTGCTCTCCACCATGGGGACTCCAGGACAGCCTGCATATTTTTTGGGGGGGTTCCCCACTTATGCCCTGAGTTTTTCTGTGTTCTGGTGCCCCAGTAGCAGCCCCCATGTGAACTCAACCCTACAGGGCTCCAGACATCTGAAACCTGATCACCCGCATTGCCAATGTACTGATATGCAGCTGGGGTTTTATTTATTTATTTATTTGTACATTTCAGATTTACAACCTTTGAGTCAGAGACTCATTTACAAAAGCACTTCATCACAAAGAGGACAGACAGTGTTTCATAGTTCAAGATGCAAACAGTGTTACATAGATTATGTACATCATATTTACAATGGTTATATATGAGCAAAAAGGGGAGCACACCCCTGTTATACATTACAGCATAGGTAGAGAATAAATGACATTCAATGTTGGAGCGACTGAGCACTGCTCTAGGGCCAGGGTACAACATAGAGATGTCTGGTGACTGCAGGTGCAGGATGTAAGACAGATGTCCAGTGAGGAAGTGGACTTTGGAGCTGGTGAGGAGAGGGAAAATGGGGGTGTCTGGGTATGCTGTCCAGCGGACATTGTCGAAGTTTGGAGTGTTCTGGTAAGCTTCGCCCCACAGGAAGTCTGGGGGGGATGAGAGAGAGCAACAGTTAGTTACATTTACAGCAGCGTGCGTTGAAAAGTTGGTTGTGAAGTGCGGTCTTAAAGGGACTTATTTGGGGAGTGTTGGTGATGCTGACTGGAAGGGAGTTGAACCAGGAGGTAGCTCTGTGACAAAAAGACCTCTGGTTTTAGGCACCAGTAGGGTGGCCTTATTCGAGCTGCAAGTGTAGACGTAGAGGTGGCATGCTGAAGGGAGACTGACACCCCAGGGGGAGAGCCCGAGTAGAGTTTTCTTAGCTAGCAGGCAGGTCTGGTAGCAGAGTCTTTCTTCGTAGTTGAGAAGGTTGGTGGTGGAGTAAAGCAGGCAGGTATGGGTCTGCCTGGGGGCTCCAGTCAGGAGTCTACAGGCCATGTTGATAGAGAGCTGGATTTTATTGAGTGCAGTATTGTCAGCAACTCTGTATATGGGCAAGCCATATTCCACTAGGAACAGGACAGAGGAGGTGATGGGCAGCCAGAGTGCATCAGGAGGAAGGTAGTCCCTGTGGTGGTATAGAAGGCCAGTCTGGGAGTTAGTGGCAGCCGAGAGGGCACCGATGTGGGCATGGAAAGTGAGGGCAGTGTCAAAGGTAATGCCTAAGTATTTATAAGTGGCCACTTGCTCTAAGGGGTGATGAGTGCTGGGGCATATCAGGAGTGGAGCATTTCTGGCCTTGTGTTGGTGGTGGGTGAAGAGCATCGACTTAGTCTTCTATAGATTAATTGCTAGTATGGTTCATTGAACCACATTTTAGCTTGGCTGAAGGTGATTTGGGGAGAGGCCTGAAGAGAGGTAGATTTATGGTGTGAGATGTAGAGAACTGCATCATCCACATATAGGAGAATTTTACTAGAACAGGTACTGGGCAGTGTTAAGATAGAAACTGAGCTGGTCCACCGGTGCAGCAGTTGGATTTCTGCTTGTGACGCCGGCGAACTGGGTTTGGGAATAAGCCTGGGTTGTCGGAGGGCTGGCTGGGAGGAGAAGGATTGAGCATCCCTAGGACTGCTCTCTTTTCCAGGGGTGGGGGTTATTGTGCTTAGTGCAGGAGTGACACCTAGCAAAAGCTGGGTGTATCACCCCAAGCACTGGCGCATTGTCAAGGGGCACTGGGGCGGGACAGACACCAACGTTATTGCATGTCTCCGCCCCAGCCTATAGATAAAAATCCCTCTGTCGACGTCTCTATGATGTCCTGCCCCCAAGATTTGATCAGCTGCCTGGCCGAGGGCCCCCCCAACCAGATACAGTCCCATGGCGCTGGTCCCTCCTACGGTGCCATGCCCCACCTCCTGGGGAGTAAGCCAGGAGTGACTTGGGGAGTGAGGGGCTCATCAGGCATTGGAGTCTCTGGAGCACCATGACCTGGGCTGAGATCGGATGCATGACACAAGGGAAAAAGTAAAGTAAATAAAAAAAAAGATAGAAACTGAAAAGTAGGGGTCCCAGGATGGAACCCTGGGGAACCCCAGAGCAGACAGGTTGGGTGTTGGACAAGGTCTCATTGATTTTTATGCACTGGGATTGGGCTGAGAGGTAACTAGAGAAGCAGGCAAGGGGACCAGTGGAGAAACCGATTTGGTAGAGGGAGTCAAGCAAGAGGGGATGGCAGACAGTGTCAAAGGCCTTGGAGAGGTCAATGAACACAGTTCCAGCATGGTTGTCAGAGTCAAGAGAGGAGTGCAGGTAGTTAGAGAACACTAGGAGAACAGTGGTGGTGCTGTGTCCTGAGTGGAAACCGTGCTGCTCAGGGCACAAAATTCATACTTAGGTACTCGGTGAGCTGAGTAGCCGCCACTTTTTCAAGAGCTTTGGACAGTGGGGGGAGGATGGAAATTGGCTGATAGTTATTGGGGAGAAGGACCTAGCACCACTTTTGTGTATGGGTGTGATGATGGCTGTTTTCCAGACACTGGGGAATTGACCCAGGCATAGGGAGCAGGTAAGTAGGCCAGTCAGTGGGACTAGGATGACATCCAGGACTTGGAATAGGATCCTGGTGTTCAGAGGGTCATTACTGGGGCTATTGCTACCTAGGGCTTTTAGCAGATACGGTCTGGCTTCTTGAGTGGATATTTTGCACAGGTGGAACTGAGGATGTTGAAGGGCAGGGGGCTGAGTTGCAGGGACGGGGTCAAAGAAACTACTAGGGAGGGTGGATCTAAGATTGGTGAACGTGGTATTAAGACAATCTGCTATGTCGATGAGGACTGTGGTAACAGTGCCATCAATAGAGAGCTGGGATGGGGGGAGTGAGACTTCCCATTTAACTCTTTCATGCTATCCCAGAAGGTCCGGGCTGACCCCCAGGAGGAGGAAAGGATGGCCTTGTGGATGGCCCACGTGCACTTATTGCTTGCAGCATTGTAGGCTTGCTTATCCATTGACTTGTCCTATTCCACAGCCAGAGGTTTTCCCTCTAATTGAGTTTTTGGATAAGGAATGGGGTGACCCATGGCACATTTTGTTTTTTGGTGCAGGGTCTGGTGAATGGCGTGAAGCAGTCGCAGGTCTTGTTAAAAGCTTGTGTAAAGAGGTTGAACGCTGAGTCAGTGCTAGGAGCATGGTTGGTTGGGGACCAGTCAATCTGGACAAGATATTGCTTAAGTTTTCTAAGGCCGCCTGGGTGAAGACACCTGCGAAGAATGGTATGGACCACTGGTTTGGGGGTGGAGGAGGACCAGAGGAAGAGGATAGAGGAGTGGTCACTTAAAGAGTTGGGAAGGATATTGATATCCCGGATTTTCTGGGGCCAGTTTGAGGCTATGACATCCAGGAGGGTGCTGGTTCCACTTGAGGGGTTGAATCTAGTGGACTGGGAAACTAATTGGGTCATATTAAGGGCAGCGAAGGAGTCCCTTGCTTGGGATGTGGAGGTACCAAGCCAATTGACATTAAGGTCCCCTAATATGACTTGCTCAGCTTTGTGTGGGAGAGTTGAGAGGTAGTTGGTGTGTGACAAGAGTGCCATATTTTGGTTCTTAGGGGGAACTAGGAGACCATGATGTAGACTGGCCCCTGGTAGGATCAGGGATGATTTTGAGAGTGAGAGCTTGAGCTCCATTGTCAAGCTTGGGAGCAGATTGAAAGTTTATGATCAACAATGGTGTTGCGAATGAAGACAGCACAGCCTCCCACATGTTTGTCTACCCAATCCTCCCAGTAGAGGGTGTACCCGGGGAGTGAAACAAAGGAATCGGGGGTGGATTTGGAAAGCCAGGTCTCTGCTAGGACAGAGATGCCGGGTCAGTGTTCTATGACCCAACACTGGAGCACAGCATATTTTTTCAGAATGCTGCAGATGTTCAGGGAGGCAACGCGGAGCCCTGAAGAGGAGGTCTTGGGTGGACTGGTAGGTGTGGGGCCCAGGTTGGAGTGGACATTTCCAGAGAGTAGTAGTAACAGTGTGATAATTCTAACCAGGGGGCAGTGGCAAATGGAACCCTTAGCTGGGTGCTGAGATCAGGACGTAACTGCTAGGGTACAGGGAATGGGTAGGGCCTGAAGAGTGGGAATAGCAGTGAGGAGGTGGATTCAGGGGGGTCCGGGAAGGCAGAGGGGGCAGGAGTGCTGCCAAGAGGTGGGTGCTGGAGTCCAGAGGGAATGTCCAAGGTGGGGGGGAGGTCGAGATACCATGGAGTAGGTCAGAGGTTCTGCACCCTGTGTGCCAGGCATGTGGTGAGGTTGAGGAAAGGCCAGCACCGGGAGGGCCAAAATAGCCAGGCATAGTAGCAGGGAGCTGGTGCCCATGTTGCCTATTGTGGGTAGAGTGGTGGATTAGATAAGGGTTAAGGCTGAACTTCTGTGAGGGTGACAGCCACTGTGGAGTAGTGGTAGGGCTGCAGACATTGGCACAGGGGTGGGAGCTCAGGCCCCCAGCCATGCCACTGGGCCTGGTGATCCAGTTAATCTTCTCCATCCAGGAGGGGGTTTTGCCTTCTTAGCAGTGAAAGTTAAGGTCATTTAGTTTATGGAGAACATGCTAACCTGGGGTTGCCAGAATGCTAGCCCTCACTTCCCCTTCAGTGTAAGAGGTGGACGTGCAGTTTGACATCGAGCCAGCTGTGAGAGAACTGATTCTACCTCAGTTGTGAGAGGACTGATGACATCAGGAGCCTTCATTGCAGAGATCTACCATCAGGAGGCTGAGTGAGTGCCCTTGTACCCCCAGTGCAAGAAAGAAAGAAACTTGCTTAATTGGAGCTGCCAATGTCCACAGAATGTCTAATCTGTGTTGTTCATCTGGTCTGCACCCTGCATCCTGCTGCACCTAACCTCAGTCCAGCACGGATGGACCCTTTTTAAAACTTTGCTGTTTGTGATTGTCCCATAAGTGTGAATCTTGCATCTGCTGTGCCTGTCTTGTCCAGCAAAGGTGGACCTGACCACTCTGGGGGACCCAAGTGACCCCAGAGTATCGTATAGATGTGCTGATAGGTGATTGTCTGCTGTGGAGCCTACAGGACTGGAAGAGGTGCACTCAGTGCCAGGACTCAACCAGACAGGTCCTGTACCTTCTAACTAGTTTCATTCAGGATGTCCTGTGGAGCTGCAACCTACAGCCATGTACCACCAATAGGACTGAGACCCCAAGTTTTTTTGATTTGACTTTGTTATCCGGAAATGACTGCGTTCTGAAGTAAACTGACTAGGACGGCCACCCTGACCCCTGGTTGAAGGCGCTGTCCTTTCATTGATTTGTACCAGATATAAATGCCCTGAATGTACCAGATATAAATGCTCTGAATGTACCAGATACAAATGCCCTGAATGTACCAGATACAAATGCCCTGAACGTACCAGATATAAATGCTCTGAATGTACCAGAACGTATAAATGTGATGGATGTTGAGGAAGAAATAACTGACTTCCAATTCTAGTGTACCCAGCTGGCTACACCTACCAATGTTTTTAACTGCAACATGCAGGGCAATCCATGTATACCCCAAAGAGACTGTACATAGTTCAGATATCAAATGTTGGAAAAGTTAATTGCAATTCTTGTTAATCAGCCTGCCAACATACAGCTGCTCTGTCTGCCAGGCCTACGACCATCAATGGATGGCAGACTGAACTGTTTTCCCCTTTACATCCCATCAGAACCTGTGCTGGAGTTGATAATTGGGGGCCTGTAATAACATGCTTGCAGTTAATTGCCTGAGGCATTTGAATTAACTGTATTGTGTGGGGGCTTGGTGGCAGGCCAGTCATCATGCTGGGTTGCCTCTAGAGGCAGGGTTTTGTCCCTTTAAAGCAACAAGCGCTCACCACACAGAATATCTAACAAAGCAGCCTGTACCCATTTACTTAACACCTGCCAGTACAACACTGGCACTTTCGACTTGTTACGTGCAGCAGGGAAGAAACATTGAAGAAGTTGTACTCACGGGTGAGCGAAATGTCTGCCTGCAAATCTGAACTGCTTGCAGCGAGAAACTCATTGAGGTTGCTGTGTGCTGTGGGAGAACGCGATATTGGTGTAAGTGCCCCCATGATACATTGCATTGACTAAGATCTGCCTGCTTGTAAATGGACTCTGCAGTTGTGACAGCTATCAAAGCTGCTATACTCTGGGGTGAGTATCTATACAGACTGTACTGTTTTCCCCTTTGCATCACATCAGAACTTATGCTGGACTTGATAATTGGGGGCCTGTAATAACATTCTTGCAGTCAATTGCCTAAGGCATTTGAATTTACCACATTGTGTGGGAGCTTGGTGGCGGGCCAATCATTATGCAGGATTGCCTCTAGAGGTGGGCTTTGTCCCTTTAAAACAATCAGCGCTAGCCACACAGCGAAAGCATGTGGTGCGAGCGTGAGTGGCTGCGCCACTTGGAGGAGAAATTGTGTTTGAAATTGAGCTAACCTCTGAGCTGCTAAAACAGTATAAAAAGTAAGTATTAAAGGCTTAAATGTAAAGGCATAGCGGGAATGTGCATGGGGTTTTATGAAGTGCTGAAACCTGAGTAATTGTACAACTGGGATTGTATTTTAATTTGTGAAGTGTTGACATATTCTTTTGGAAATTTAAAGTTTTATTAATTTAAGTTAGCATAAACATACAGCAAACTGTCAGCAATGCAAGACAGTGCACATTGACCAGGAAAAAATAAACCAAGAAAAAACAAACCCTCCCCCTCATCCCCCACCACCTTCCCTGCCTCCATCCCACCCTTCCCTTGGAATGTGCCTATTATCATTTAAAGCAAACCCAAACCCTCAAGCTAATGAAAATGCCAGGTATATGGTAGCCCTCCGAGTGGGGTACACAGTGAGATCCCAGAGGACTCAGGATAAGTATAGGGCATGTAATGTGCCTCATTTTTCTGTTAAGTAGAGGTAGTTGGTGGCGGAGGCTGGTGATCATAAGTTCAACCCGAAGGGAGAAGGATAGCTACTGCAGTCATTTGGAGTATGAGATATGCATTTGATCCAGCCAGTACATAAGGACTGTTTTTTTTAACCGTCAAGGATAGGAGGGCCATATGGTACCTTCTCTCCTTGACCAGGATCTGGGAGTAATCACCAATTACACATATTTCGGGAGAGAAAAGGCAAGATAGACCCAGAAGGGGGTCACTCTGTTCCTCTATTTGGGCCCACAGGGAAGACACTTTCTCACAGGACCAGAATATATGTAATAGTATGTCATTCGCTTTCCACATCTAGTGCAATTGGGAGAGGGGAGATGACCCATTTTAGCTAGCTTTACTGGAGTATAATGTTGTTACATATACATGTCGTTTAGTATATGATATTGCATGAGTCTTGAGATACTGTATATATGTGTGAAGATCTTTCCAGAGTTTTGGCCAGTTAAAAATAACATTTGGGAGCAGGGATTCCCATACCTTGGAGCCAGCTGGAGTAAGGGAGGGGTGGGTGGTGGATAATCACTGGTACACCTTTGATATACCGTGAGGCTTGGGGACCAGTCTTGAGCCTAAGGAGATCCTTGAGATTAGAAGATATCAGAATGGAACCAAATTGCTGTAAAATTAGATAGTGGATCTGGTAAAGTTTAAATATGTACATTGAACCCAGCTGGAATTTCCCCATTAACTCTTGAAAAGTCAGGAGAGAGGATTGGGAGTAGAAATCGGACACATTAACTGCTAGTGGCAATGGCAGCCATTCAGGGGTAGTGACCATTCCTCAATCTTAATGTTAAGATTAGAGAAGATGGGCTGGGTGACATCTTTAGAAAGATGTATCTGCAGATACATGCAGATTTGGGAAAAAAACTTAATGGAGGTACCAAGTGGAGAGGCGCCTACTGGGTCTGGTAGAGATTTCCATGGGGTAAAGAAGATGGTAGCAGTAGACAAATTGTGAATATAAAAGAGACAATGTTCTATCTGTAACTAAACAGGGGAGTATTCATCCTCAGTCATGGGGAACAGATTGAAGAACCATTTTTTGCATTTGTACAGATGGCTGGCCCAATAATAGCACAAAAAATTAGGAAGTCGAAGTCCACTGGAATCTTTAGGGAGGCCCAGCTTAAGGTACACGCATCTGGATGACTTACCCATTCAGATGAAGGAGTGACTGTGTTTAAAGAAAGAGAGAGGAAGTACGATGTTGAGCATATTTAAGGAGTAAAAGAATCTGGGAAGGATATTCATTTTAATTATATTAATCCTGACAAGTAGAGAGATAGGAATGCTCTTCCACCTTGTTAAATCCTGCCGAATCATGACCAAGAGATCCTCCAGGTTCAGTTTCATCAGCAGAGAGGGGTCGGTAGTGAGATAAATGGCTAGGTATTTAAAGAAGCGAGGAGCCCAACGCATACCAAAGGTGACAAAATCTATCTTGCTGGTAGAATGATTAAGGGGGTAGATTTCAATTTTACTGAGACTAAGTTTATAGTTAGAATAGTGACTGAATTGATCAATCACATTCAACACCTAAGAGAATGGACCAGGTCAGAAAGATACAGAAGGATGCCATCCGCATAAACCAGATAGAGGGTGAGAAATGATCTATGGGGATGCCTCATATATCAGGTGAGGCCTTCAGGCACCTAATGAGCATCTCAATATATAGATTAAAGAGGAAAAGAGATAATAGGTAACCTTGGCGGGTACCAGTATGTAGGAAAAAGTGGAGGAGAAAATACCATTGCAATAGATCTTTGCTGAGGGGGAGGAGTAGATTGTTTTAAGTCATTGAAGAAATGATGCAGGGAAGGCCATTTTCTGTAGAGTAAGCCACAGAAAAGACCAGTCCACTCTATTGAAGGCTGTCTCTGCATAGAGAGATTAATGCCATTGAGAGAGGGGAGGCTTGGGCCACCTGTGTTAAGTGTCTAATCTTAGGGAGGTGATCTGCAGAGGCTCTCCCAGGAACAAAACTTACTTGCTCTGGACTTAATAGCCCAGACCATGCCACCCGAATATGAGTTGCTAGTACTTTGGCCAAGATTTTAATATCTCAATTTAGTAAGGAAATAGGTCGATAGCTCAGTGGATTAAGAGGGGGCTTGTCCGGTTTAAGGAGAACTATTGTGGCTTCCAAAAGTGAGGGATCTAACTCTTCTTCAGAGAACATATATTGGTAAAGTCACAGTAGAAGAGGGGACAGGTCATGTCATTTAATTTCATTTTCATTTTTTATACTTGTAAGCAAGATGGGCAAATTGCCCGTCTTCACAAGCGACAAGTTTGAATAGAAAAAAACACACATCTTACAAATACAAGACATAATACAAAACACATATAAATAACAACATTAACTGTTACATATCACAATCAAATCAATCATACCATTAATGAAAACAATTGCACTCCGTTTCAGCAGCTAGCCATTGAACCAACCTATCCTTAAATGTTCTTACTAACCTAGACTCAATTACTGTTGAGGGGATACTATAAAAAAAATGATGGCCCTATATATCGCTGATATTTGACCTATTACTTTCCTGTATAAAGGAATACTAAACAATTCCTTAGAATGAGACCTGGTATTCTTTAGACCAATTGAAATAGGAAAGAGATCAGCAATGGGGGGTGTGGGAGGGGGAACAGTAGACCCAGGGTAACCTTAAATGCAAATACTCTCAATTTAATTTTAATTCTTTCCAAAAAAAAGGGACAGTTTGCTTCCCTAGCCAGTACAAAATGATGGGTATTATATGGCAAACCAGTCATGAATCATAAAATACCATGATAAGTGGACCTGTGTTTCTGTGACATTTTTTTTCATTTGTACCAGAATAAATTAACAATCTGTAATCCAACAAACTTAATAGTAGACTGTGTGCCACTAACATTTGGGATTCAGGGACAAGAAAATATCTTATCCCGAAAAGCATTCCCAACCTCTGATAGATTTTCTTGATTAATATATTAATATGATCTACAAAAGAAAATTGAGAATCCAAAGTAATTCCCAAGTAATTAAATCTATCAACAAGTTGAATAACATTACCCTGTAAATCTAAACTAGGAACAGAGATATCTTTTAATTTCCTGGGACACGAAAAAACCATGACCTTAGTCTTAGATGAATTCAAAATTAAACTATGAGAACATAACAAATTTTGAAATCTATCAAAATCACGTTGGACATTTACCAAGGCCGTGTCAGGATCTGGGCCTTCTGCAAACAATACTGTGTTGTCCACATATAAATTAATCCTAGAACCAACACAAGAAAAGGAGCAGAATTCATAAAAAGGGAAAAGATTAAAGGACCCAGTATTGAGCCCTGTGGTACCCCACAGGAGATTGAGAGAGACTGAGAGCACACATTAGCAATAATGATCTTACCCAATACCTGGAAATGGGCCGTTGTTGCTCCTATCCCCAAAGGGGGTCCTTGGAAATCCATCGGTAACTATAGGCCGATCTCACTCTGGCCAAGATTCAGGAAAGGCTAATGTACTGTCAACTCCATGACTACCTGGAGGGTAACCAATTAATAGACCCCACCCAACATGGCTTTAGGCAAAAGCATGGCACTGACACAGCCCTCATAAAATTCACAGTTGACGTACAAGGGGCTATGAACAAAGGACTCCCCACAGGAGCTGTCTTTATTGATCTTTCTAAGGCCTTTGACCTAGTAAACCACAAACTCCTGCTGTCCAAACTGGCTTCCTTTGGCCTGGATCAGCATTCCATTTCCTGGTTCACCTGCTACCTGTCTGACCGCTTCCAGCAGGTCAGGTGGAGGAGAGCGACCTCTGATCCACTCCCCCTAAATAAGGGGGTGTCTCAGGGTTCCATCCTAGGCCCCTCCTCTTCTCGCTATTCATTAACAACCTTAATTCCCACTGCGGTGGCAGTTTGGTCATTCAATACACAGACGATGCTGTAATCTACCAGTCCCTGAGCAATCCATCTGATCTGGGACCCCATCTGCAAGCTGACTTTGTCAAGTTAGAGTCCTGGCTTACAGAAAATAAGATGGTTTTAAACACCACTAAAACCAAGGTAATGCTACTTGGACAGAGAAACCTTGGTCCAGACAGGAGTACCTTACTCCCTCTGACTTCAACCTCAGGCAGCCACATTGAGGTAATGAGTTCCCTCAAATACTTGGGGTTAACTCTGGATCAGGGGTTCACCCTCAAGTCTAACTTAGACCAGGTAACCAAAATGGTGCACTGTAAACTGGGCCTCCTGTACCGCCTGAATGACCAGCTCATCCCTGAGTCAAGAATCACGATAGCCAACAGTCTCCTCCTTCCTACACTGACCTTTGCTGCCCCTATACCTCAGAGATTGACTAAACAGGAGATGTGCAGGCAGCAAGTTCTCTACAACAAAGTAGCTTGGTTTGCATCTCAGTCTCACAGAAGATGGCACCACTGTGATGCCCTTGCTTCCCTACAGTGGCCCTCCCTAGACAGCCACCTTCAGTACCCCCTACTTTGCCACACCTACAGTACAAGCTCCTACACAGCAAATCCCCAGATAGCCTGTCCAGTCGTCTGGTTCCCAAGTGCTCAATGTGTACCCTTCGAATCTCTGGGCATAATCTCCTAGACAAACCTAAGGTTCAAATCACTGCTGGCAGCAAGTCCTTTGCCATTTCTGCCCCTGCCCTATGGAATAAGCTTCCCCCCTCCTTCAGGAAGCCCCCTCCCTTGGAACTTTCCACAAGGGACTCCATGCTCACTTACTAGTAGTTAGCATCTGCTCCTGTCAATATAGTGGCAGACCCAATCTCAAAGGCCAGGTCCTTGCTAGCCTAAGCTGTTCACTACTGTATTAAGTATTACATTTTCTCCCGCACTGCTACCATTGACTTCTTATGTGATCATCTTCTTCTGAGTGCAGTACTGCTACCACTGACTTTTTATGTAATTGTCTTCACCTGGAACTAACTTTGGCACAACGTCAGCACTGTTTATTTGTGTACTTGAATTCTCCCTATTGTTAAGATGTACTGTGTCCTTGTTCCATCATTGTACTTGTATCCTTCTGTAACTAATTCCGGGTCGCCCCTGGAAAAGGGACCTTCGGAGCTAAGTGGGCCTACCCGGTTACCAAAAATAAATAAATGTTCCCTTTTTGTAAGTAGTCAGATAACCATAATTTCACATTATCTGAACTTCTAACCTCCTTTAGGGACTCCAAAAGCTGGGAGTGATTAACAAGATCAAAGGCCTTGGTGAGGTCCACAGACACTGCAGCCACAGAGAGACCTTAATCCAGGGCACCCAGTACACTGTTTGTGAACCCCACCAAGGCCATTTCAGTATTGAAACCCCTCCTAAAACCATGCTGACAGTCGGGCAACGAATCATATTTAAACAGAAAATCCTGAAATTGAGCAATGACAGTTCTTTCAAGAATCTTGAATAAAGGTGCCAACAATGAAATGGGACAATAATTTGAAACCATTTTCCTACAACCTGCCTTGCAAATAGGCTTAACAAAAAGCCAACTTCCAGATCCCTGGAAAAACATTATTACATAACATGAAATTGAAAATAGCTGACAATGGAGTACCCAAAACATTTATACCAAGTTTAAGAAATCTACAGTCAATCAAATCCTAACCAATAAATGGCCTGGGATTGTACTTAAGAATGTAAGAAGTGACTATTTCTGGGGTTACGATCCAAAATTAAAAATGGGGGTAACCATTACTCCCTTCATCATGGGAGGACTGAGGCACAGGTGATACTAAATTTTTATGATATTTTGATAAATCCCCAAAATACTCGTTAAACAAAGTGGATACATGAGTAGGGTCGCTAACCAGAGAATCATCTTTCATTAAGGAAGTTACTTATCATTAACATTCTTTCCCATTACATTGTAAAGCATATGCCAGGTTTGTTTTGGGGGGAGGGGGGATTCCCCAGAGATAACAACTGTTTTTTTTTAGTCTATCTTTGCCCTCCTAATGGCTGACTTACGCCTAGTCCTCAAAATCTTGCACTCATGTAGATGACTAATATCCTGACACTTCATAAATAATTAGCATGCTTTAGCTTTATGTCTTTCAGATCTGTAATAAATGAGTTATCTAAAGCTAAACTGTTTATTGCTGCCTTGTTTGTTTGTTGACTCTTGTTGACCTAGTAAGCCCACTGGACCTAGAAGTCCCTTTTTCAGGGGCAACCAGGAAGGGGGATACAGATGGTAAGCAACTGAAATTGAACCAGATTAAGCTGTTGGTGGTATTTTTAGTGAATGAGGGAAATTTGTTCAGGACACCGAGGAAATTCCCCTACTCTTTTTGATAAGTGCCATGGGATCTTTAACATCCACCTTAACTACCACCAATCCAGGCAGATGGGACCTCGGTTTAACGTCTCATCCGAAAGATGACACTTCAGAAGTACAGCACCCCTCTCATGCTGCACTACAGTGTCAGTATTAGGATATTAACCCAAGTGCCAGATGTGGGAAGTGAACCCACAGCCCTCTGATCTCCTGGCCTTAGAGGCGAGTGTGCTACCTACTGAGCCACTGACACTGATATTCTGCAAGGGAGATGGGAGCAGAGAGAAGGGAACAATGGTGGTTCATGAGACAGGGTAGCAGGGAGGAGTCCAGATAGGAAGTCATTTCTGCTGCGGTTGGTAGGGAATGGCATCTGCCATATAGAGTGGAGTGAAATTGCTCAAAGTGTGCCACCATATCCCTAGGGGATGTTTTTAATGAGCCATCTGTGGCAGAGATTGATGGGACAATCCATCACAACTCTAGTTTTCGAAGTCAAAGAGCCAGCAGATGTCCTGCCTTCTCATCTTGCTCTTTACATTTGGACTTAGTCTTAAGAATAGAGTATTCAGCTCTCTCTTGAAGGAGGTTGGCATATTTTTCCCTAAGAGATAATAGGGCTTTTAGAGAGTCCAGAGAGGATGTGGGGAAAAGCGATTGTTCCAGGGCACCTATTTGAGCAGGAGTCAAGAGTGTCTCCATTTCTCTACGACTTTTCTGGTGGGAGGCTATATGGATGAATTCACCCCTTAAGAAGCATTTCCAGGCACACCATTCATGATCGTGCCTCTTAACAGTGTCTTGATTAGAAGCGGGAAAGGATTGTATAAGATTGGAGATTCTAGAAATCACCTGTTCATCTTTGAGAAGTTTGGTATTAAGCTTCCAAGAGGTATAAAGGGTTGACATTTTATAAATTTTTGGTGTCCTAGGCTTGAATATTAGTTTTAGTATATAGTGAGATAGGGGATCTAAACATGTGTTCAGTGTTAGCTGTATTTGGGATTTCACATATGCGATCATGGCTTTTTTGCCTGACTGTTAAGTGTTTATTAGATTTCAAATACTTGTCTCATTGCATGGGGGAACAAGAACATCCATTGATTATACCGCATATGGCAGCTTTGGTAAGCAGTTCCTGGCCAATCCCTATGGATTATACTCTAAGGGATATATCACTGACTAGGGATTTACCAATCATACAACAGTTTGCACAGCCAATGTTGCCTTTGTATTTGGGACATCAGATTTAACGTTTTTTTTTTAAGGGAATATTGGGCTGGAGGTCTTTCCATTAAGAATGTATAATTTTGGGAAATTTGGGTTAAAAAGTAAATGGGTAAATCAATTTTTTATTTCCTTCTGTCTTCTACAATGTGGGGATATTAATCCCAACCCTGGACCTGAGCAACTACAATATAAAAAAGTTATCTTGTTTACTCATTCTAATGTCAGGAGTATGTTGCCCAAATTAGAGCTGATTAGGGAATTTTCAGCTGAGTATAGTCTTGACTTTATGTTATTTATGGAGACTTGGTTACATAATAGAGTAGAAGATGTTGACATTTTTAGTTAATGGATATAACATTCATAGAGCAGATAGAAATAAAAAAGGGGTGCTTTTAGTTTAAGTTTCTAATAAATGTTTCCCTAAATGATTGTACTAGGATATCTGCCCCGATGTTTATGAGTACATTGCTATACAAATTGTTTTCTGGTGGGAAACCATTGTTACCCAGGTTCATATACTGCCCTCCAAAAAATTTAAAGCACAAAATAAAGCAACTTGCAACAGTATTGGATCATTATTTGGATACTCATGTAGTTCTTCATTTTGGGGGATTTTAACGAGAATTGGTGGCAGGATGGAGATTCTTGTGTTATAAAAATGTGACGCTTTCCCTCGGTCTTGATCAATTAATTAGTGCTCCCACTAGAATAAATGTGAAAAGCCCTAATGATTCAACTTTATTTTGGATCTGATTTTGACAAATGCTTCTCATAATTATACTGTGGGGACAATTGGAAGATTTGAATAGTGATCATAACACAATGTATTGTGCAAGAGGGAAGTGTCAAATTCCAGCACAACCTAGGTTTATTTATTTTCAGGGTATAACACACTTTGATTATTTTTTTTTATTTGCAAGGGACTTAGATAGTATGGCTTAGGATAGACTGTCTCTTATACCAGATATTGAATCAGCCTGGGATAATTTTCTATCTGAATTAATGGGTATTACAGATTATCATCTGCCATTAAAAACAACGAAAATCAAACGGTGCTCTGCCTCTTGGTATTCTCTTGCTTTAAGGAAACTTAAACATCAGAAGAAGCAGGTATGGGAATGGGCCCATTTTACTAATAACACATTTGATTGGGACTGTTATGGAAGACAGAGAAACAATTATGTAGCAGCAGTGAGGGAAAACAAGAGAACATTCTACAGTACTAAATTTGAGGCATCCGCAGGAGATCTAAGGGCCTTCTGGAAAATTGGTACATATCTAAATAGATGCACTGCAGAGGCTACACATAATATTCAGATCCCTGTGCAAGATGGGACTGGTCTTCAATAATTACTTTGTTTAAGATGGACATTTTTGGGGTGCCATTAGCAGTGATACTAATTATGTAACGGATTTAGATTTTGAGCATTGTAGAAGTAACTCTTCTTTTTCAAATAGGAAAATAGAAGAATATGAGGTCTTAGACCAGCTTTTTGGTATGAAAACTAATAAGGGTGGTGTCCGAGATGGCCTGACCCATTTTCTTTTAAAGATCTCGGCTCTACAGATTGCTGCTCCATTAACATTTTTATTTAACTGGTCTGTTGGAGAGGGAGTTATATCTGGGGCTTGAAAGCTGGCCTGGGTTGTGCCAATATTTAAAGGGGGCAGCCCTGATCAGCTAACAAACTACCACCCAATTTCTTTATTATCTCCGGTTTCTAAGTTGTTTGAGAGGCTGTTAGCAGCTTAATTAATGGATCATCTGTCATAGAACAACTTGTACGATAGATATCAGTCAGGATTTTGTAAGTCCCATGGAATGGTGGTGTCCATGTCACGGGTCTTGGACGACATCCACAAAGCAATGGAAAAGGGCCAGTTAACTGGTGCCATCTTTGTTGATCTCTTCAAGGCCTTCGACATGGTTGACCACCAAATACTGTTCTCTAGGTTGAGAGATGTTCCATTTTCTCTATCTACCGTTAAATGGTTTGCACCATTTCTGGGAGGGAGATGCCAGGTAACAGCTGTAAATCGTATAACTTCTGACCCACTTCCTGTTGTTCGAGGGGTACCACAGGGCTCGGTATTAGGCCCCTTGTTATTTTTATTATACCTAAGTAACTTTGGGGATGTAGTTAATAGGTTGGCATATCATTTATATGCCGACAATACAATAATTTACCCTTCTGCTCAAATCATTCAAGAAACTGAGGCCAATTTACAATTAAGTTTTAACACCATGCAGGACTACTTTGTGAAATTTAAATTAAAAATTAACATTTCTAAAACAAAGTGCATGGTTTTGGGGGTCTGCACCAAAATGAAAGAACTGCTCAGATTTGGTTATTACAGATTCAGGGGGGTGGTACTGGACCATCTCCACAGGGGCAGGACCATCTGGGGGGCCATAAACATGAACCTTACAGTGCTGTGATTCGACCAAACAACTGGATCTGCACTGAGGTCGATAATATCTATACTAGAAGAAAAAACTAGGTCCAATGTGTGGCCACCCATGTGTGTTGCTGTTGTTACATTTTATGTCAAGCCCAAGGCCTCCATGCTCCCAAGGAGATCGCGTTCAAATTTTGAGAGCCCACCATTGACCCAAGCATTGAAGTCCCATAGAATCAATGTCCTGGGGGACTCCAACAGCAGGCCTGTGATGAGCCCCTCAACTTCCTGTAGAAAGTCCCCATCCTTTCCTGGGGGGTGATAAAGCAGGGGACCCTGAAGTCCACACCAACACCACCTTGGCTGGCCACATATTCAAAGGACCATGTAGGACCGACAGGTAGCACCATAAGGTTCAGGCTAGATTTAAAACAAATGGTCACCCCTGCCTCTGTGATCCTTTCTCTGTGTATCACAGAGTACCCAGCCAGCACTGCTGCCTCCAAAATGGGAGCGGCATTTTCACCAGGTCTCCATGATGCAGGCCAGGTCGACTGAGGATATCAAGTCCACCATTATGGCAGTCTTGTTCCTCATTGACCTAGTGTTGCATAACACAACCCGAGTAGGATGAGGTGGGGTAACCGGACCAGCTATCTGCCCACACTCTAAGGTGCAGCCCTTGGGTATGGGAACTAAGTATGGCAGCCCCGTTCACATTCTCATTTTACTCCAGGGCATGTCCTTGGCCTCACCACCTGAATCCCAGACACCCCGGCAGCCACTTGGGGGAGACTCCCCTGGGGCCTCTCCTCTGAGCTATCCCCAAGACCCTACATCTTTTATAGGCCTCAACTGGCAATACTGGAAGCTCGAAGGAGCAGAGATCCCATAGGTCACCACCTGAGTAGCTGCACCTTATGGGCCCTTGTCCCAAGCACATTTCTTTAATAACAAACTCCCTCCACTAAAACACAATCCTCAAATACCCCACAATCACCCCAACACCATAAGTAATCCCAAAAACATAAATACCAAACCTTCAACCTCTCACCAACACAATCTCAATTTTACAATCACACACCTTCCACACACACATACACACCCAAAATACAAAAACACACAAACAGTTAATTATAAATAAAATTCTCAAAAACTCCTCAAACAGGCACAAAATGCCGGTTAACAGATTCAAAGTTCTTAGATTGCTCAGTCCAAGACTTAAATCTCTGAAGAACTCATCAGTGGCAATCCATATTCAAATCAAAATCAATAACTTGTCCAAAAATGTAACTTAGACAAACACTGGGGAGCTCTCATCTCCGCAGCCCAAACAGCTTGGATACTAAGAGGCTCTCACCCTCCTAGCTCATGCTATTTACTTTAGTTTAACTGTAATAGACTTCAATACTTTACAGAAGGCATAAACCGACTCACAGAATTTGATGTAAGAGGAGAGGGGAGGGTAGCTCAGCAGACCTATGATCCTCTTCAGCAGACACAGCAGCACACGACTCTTCTTGCTGGTTTCTTCATTCAAGAAAACACATTTTGCTGGCTCTGATGCAGCCCAAACCACAACATGATCCAGGAACTCCCCTGCAGCCACAGCTGCCCTCCAGCAGCTGCCCCACCAGTTCCTTCTGTCAGAAGTCAGCCAACCTCCAATGATCAACTCCCCAGATACCCCCTAGAAACATCCCTGCAGTTCAGCCATGGACCCCACCAGGTTGTTGCTCTAGGAAGTCCCAGTAAACTACAGCTCATCCCTCTTCCTTCCTTCCATGTCCCGCTGAACAGTGCACCTCCAAAACTCCCACACTGCAAATCCCCTGTTCTAATCCTCAGAACTGCTCCACCAGCCTCTCCGCCACAAACTCCAACCAAATTTTGCCAGCTTCACAGATGTCCACACGGATAGTACTCTTCTCATAAATCAACTAAATCCACAGGCAAGTCCTCCAAATAATGTTTTATAAAGTTATTTTTGTGTTTGAGCAAAAGACCATGAGAAAATCATCCACTAGCGAGCCGGGTCTTCGGTTCCCCTGCGTCTCTGTTCCTCCGAGGAATTCCACAAAAGCTTATAATAACAAAATGAACAGTACCAAATAGCTCTCTAAATATATATCAAGTATGCAAAATTATACGCTCAAGTACTCGAAAATAAAACTAAAAATCTAAAAATGCCACTCCCAGATCTTCATGATCAGCCCAGCATGGCCGCTATGTTAAGGACTCGGGGGTTATTTAACTAGATAAAAGCTAGACCACTTAAAGCTAGACTCTGGGTATAGGCACTGCACACATGTAAAATCATGGAAAAGAACCAGTTACATAGAAACATACACTTTGACTGCAGATAAGGACTGCTTGGCCCACCTATTGGATAAGCTGAAGATTCTAGTTAACCAACAGCCTACTTCCTCCTGCTCCTCACTGTAATTGCCTTATGTCTGTCCCTTGCATTCTTGAATTCCCCCACTGTTTTTGACCCCACAACCTCCTGAAGAAGGTGGTTCTATGTGTCCACCACCCTGTCCATGAAAATAAAACTACCTCACGTTGCCCCTGAGCTGTCCACCTGTATCTTCAAATTGTGCCCCCTTGTTCTTGCATACCTCTAATCTGAAAGATGCTCATATCTTGGGCTTTGTTTATTTCCTTAAGGTACTTGAAAGTTTCTATCATGTCCTGCTCTCCCTCCTTCTCTCAAGGATATACAAGGTTAAACACTTTTAGTCTTTCTTCTCATGACTTCTGTTGCAGACCCTGCACCATTTTAGTTGCCCTCCTCTGGACTGCTTCCATCCTGTCTATGTCCCTGATGAGATGAGGGTCTCTGGAACTGCATGCAGTACTCCACATGGTGTCTCACCAACTGCCTGTACAGAGGGGTAATAACTTCCTGTTTTCTACTGGTGATGCCTCTCCCTATACATCCCAGTATCCCTCCAGCCCTCCTTACTGCCTTCTCACATTGCTTACCTACCTTAAGGTGATCTGATATGACTACACCAGGTCTCTTTTCATTTTTTTATTGTTAATACCCCCCCCCATTGTGTATTCTTGCCCTGGGTTTACATTTTCCAAGTGTATTACTTTGCACTTCTTTGCACTGAGTCTAAGCTGCCATACTTTTGACCATTCCTCCCACCTTGCCAAGTCCCTCCTCATCCTTTCAACCCCCCATTTGTGTATCAACCCTTTTGCAGATCTTTGTGTCATCTGCAGAGAGGCATCCTTTTCCTTCCAGTCCCTCTATAGTGTCACTTATAAAGACATTAAAAAGGATGGGACCCAGTACTGTACCTTGTGGTACCCCACTAGTAACCCTTGATCTTACTTTGAGATGGTTCCTGCAGTAGGTCTTCACATATTGGTCTGTGCCCACTGGCATCAGGTTTGAACGGCAAACTTGTAGCTAGCAGTCTTCATCGGGGACCGCCCCCGACAGCAGGTGATGCAACATCAGTCAGGCTAACATAGAAACATAGAATTTGACAGCAGATAAGGACCGCTTGGCCCACCTAGTCTGCCCATTTTCCTACCTAATAGATAAGCTGCAGATCTTAGTTAATCTACAGTTTACTTCCTCTTACCCGCCCCTAGGACTGCCTTATGCCTGTCCCATGCATTCTTGAAGTCCCCCACTGTTCTGGACTCCACAACCTCTGCTATAAAAGGGGCAGTCCCGCACTTGCCCTCCAGTTCTTTTCTGCTGTTACTTCAGTTCGTTCAACAGACGTGGTAGAACATTGAAGTCGCCTGCTTAGTATTCAATGATTTTTGGTCTTATTTTACATATTTTTATCTGAATTTTTTGAACACGTGTGTGCCGTCTCATCTCAAGAAAAAGTGCTCCAAGTGCAGCGTCCAAATCCTACATGGGGATGACCACTCCTGCTGCCTCCTCTGCCTGGGGCCTAAGCACAACTTGACTGAGTGTGCTATTTGCCAAGGGTTCAACTAGGCCACACGGACTGTATGCAAGTGGACCCTCGAGGCCCACCTTCTGACTCAACAGCTGGCTTCTGTGGAAAAAGTGCTCTAGGAGCTTAGGGAGACGTCGTCATCTCTGGCCCTAGAAAAAAGAAAGAAAAAGAAGGACAAGGAGAAGCACTGGGAGAGAAGCCCATCCTCACAAGGGATACCCTTCACTTCCAGAACTGTGAGTAGCACTCTTACGGGCACTCTGTCCACTTCTGCAGGCTGGATGCCTTCTCCCCATCCTGCTGAGATTTGCAGACAGCCGAGGGTTGCCTCTCTTGAGGTATCTGTCAGTTTTTCCACTTGTAGCACTGCCGATAAGTCACCCTCTGCCCTGCTGCTGAGCACCCATCCCAGACCTATAAGCCTGACCGCAATTTACTCATATCTCTTAAATTTTTGTTTGCGTGAGGGGGTGGAGGGCTCTTCGGTCTGGGCAGACCTTCTTCCTGATATTGTCCCGGTCTGGACTAATATTTGGCATGGTTTTTATAGATACCTCACTCAGGATAGGCTGCGATTAATACAGTATTATATTGTGAATAATCTCTACTATACCCCCGTTAAACTCTTTCAGCTTAAAATGGTTTCCGGTTCGGACTGTTTTAGGTGCTTGCAGGCGGAGGGCAATTTAATTCATATCTTCTGGGAATGTTCCAAAGTGGCCCCACTGTGGTCCCTGATCCAAGAGAATCTGGATCCCCTTCTGGGTCTGAGTGGTTACTTTTGTCCCGAAGTCTGTGTTTTGGGAGATTTTTCTAACATACATAGTGTTGAACGCCGATACCACATGGCTTTAGTGTCCATGGCAGTTAAGAAACTGGTTTTAAGGCACTGGAAGGACCAATTGGCTTTATTATACTCAGATTGGCTGAAGGAGTTGGTCGTTTCTCCAATCTGAGCATTTGATTGCCAGTTTTAAAGATCGGAGGGATCTGTTCTATAAAAGATGGGGTAAGCTACAAACTTTATGCTTGAAGTAATATTAAGGCCTGACAACCTGATCCCTTTGCCCTCATACGGTATACAGTATTTATTTCTGTATCATTGCTGATTCTAGATTTCTCTTTGTTGCTCTATATGACCTATTGACCTATGTGTTCGAAAGACATATTATTTTGTTCCAGGTATATAAGGATATCCAGATTTAGGATGGTTTTCCTTTAGGTCTTATGTTGGTTCACCCATTTGGGGTGGGGGGGTATGGTTCCTGTGGTATGACATATATATTACTCAACTGTATATTTGTGTGGGTTGTTTGGGGAAGGGGGGTTTTGTTTGGTTTGTTACATTTTTGTTTTTTCTTGTTTGTATTCTCAAAACTAATAAACTTAAATTTCAAAAAAAAAAAAAAGCCTGACCGCAGTCCTTCTTCCACAGCCAGCCCAGTTGTGAAGGATAAGCTGGATGATGGACCCTCCGTCAACCACACAGCCACATCTACTCTCCTGTCAGGTTCCCTTGAGGACCCCAATGCCAGGACAAGTGTGCTCATGGGGGGCACTTTATCAATGCCGGTCTCTACCCACAGGGATTCGCCACCTGTTCCCGACCTTTCCCTTCTGTCAGGATCACTCTCAGGTCTATCGTTGGGGTCTCTTCCAGAGCTTCCCCCTTCATCTGTTTATTTTCTGCCAATGGATCCCCCTCTGCCTAGGGGTCCGTTGCCAGACTGGGATCTTTGAGGTATGGGGCCACCTCTTCCAGTACCCTCAGGCCCTACACCTGATCCCTTGCCGCTGCCCAGCGGCCCTTCGTAGCCTCCCCTGGCCAGGCCTTCAGCTCTTTCTGTGGGACTCTCTGGTAGTTTCCCAGGGCCTGACCCCCATGTTCCGCCACCAGGCAGCCCTCCGCTGGATCCTTCTCATCCAACACCAGGCCTGGTGCTTCTGATGCTGGGTTGCCCAACACCAGGATTCCTGATGCCTGGATATCTGCCATTAGGTTATCCCTCGGGGTTTGCAGGGTACCAATATCCCTACTGGTATCATCCTGCTTACCAGCCCTTGGCTGGGTATCCCGGGTACCAGCCTCCTTTTCCACCAAAGCCATCTGATCATGAATCTGTCCCGGTGTGGTGGCAGGATGCTGGGACACAGCTCCTTACAGAACATAGGCAGTCCCAGTCGCTTGGAGGAATTCCTCTACCCAGAGCACCACCTCCTCCTCCAGTTCCTTTGGGGTGTGCTGTGGGTTCTCTTCCAGTGGGTGACACCAAGATGAGTCCTTCCCGTCTCAGTGGTTCGGAGCCCTGGGATTCAGATGAGTATTCCAATATTGACATCTCTGAACCTCATTCACCAGTTGAATGTCATCCAAAAGAATCTTCCCAGTCCTCCCCCAGAGGATCCTTCTTTTGGGGATCTCTTGAAGACTATTAAAACAGCAGGGGGCTGGCCGTCCAAGGAGATGGATCCTCAGTGAAAAAGGCTGGCTGAACATTTGGACTTGTCCACCATAGACCCTCTACCCATCCCCCCTTGGATGGGCCTGTACAAAGGTCTAGCTACTACAACGTGGCAACAGCCCTCTTCCATCTCAGCTGTTTCCAGGAAGGCTTACAGAACCTACTTCTGCCCCAGAAGGGATCTCCCATCTGACTTCACACCCAAAACCCGACTTTATGTTCATCATGGATGCACATGACGGCTCAGCTTAACCTAAACATTTGAGATCCTCCCCACCAGACAAGGACTGAAGACAACTTGACCAGTTCGGTAGGAAGATTTACTCCTCCACCTCCTGTGCCATCTGGTCACTGAACTACTTGTCCCACATGGTGGCTTTTCAGAAGTCCTCTATCACAGAACTGGAGAGGGACCTTCAGGACATCCCTAACAAAAACATCGGGGCAAAACTGCTGGACAAGATTTACATGAATAAATCTTCCTGCCATCATGCACTCTGGGCCACTTGTGATTTTGTGGACTCTGTGGCTTGGGCTGCGGCCTCAGAAATCTGCCTTCAATGACTAGCATGGTGGCACCTATCAGGTCTGGCACAGGGGTTCCATCCTCTTTGGCAGTGATGCGAAAGACATTATTACAGGGCTGCAAGATAGTGGTAGGTCTCTTAGAGATGTATGCTCTATGTATCAGATGGGTCAAAAGAAACAACCCTTTCATCACCAGAGAAGATGGAACAAGAACCAGAACAAGCGTCAAGGCAAAAGACATGCCAGTGGCTCTGGGGCCCAAGCTCCTTTGGCTGAGTTTGCAAAATCAGCCTCAGGAACCAAAGCTCTGCTCTTCTCGGCATCCTGTCTCACTTCCCCTCCTCCCGCTCCCTCCGTCCCACTGAGAGGAACCAATAGGAGGGAGGTTCAGTCTCCACCTGGAGGGATGGAAGTCCATCACTGCAGATGTATGGGTTCTTCAGCTCATTCAAAGAGGTCACTATCAAGTTCCTGGAGATTCCACCTTCAAACCCTCCAGGAAGGTCCTTTTACCCATTGGGTCAGATCCCCATCATCCACCAAGAGAACCAGGCCTTGCTACAAAAAGCGGCCATAGAAACCATCCCCCCAAATCAACTAAGAAGGGGATTCTACTCCCATTTCTTCCTAGTCCCAAAATAAGATGGGGGATCTGAGACCTATCGTGGATCTTGGCATGCTCAACCTCTTTGTGGAGTACAAGAGGTTCTGCATGCTGGCTTTTCAGAGAGTCCTGCCCCTGGTCCCGCCAAACACATGGCTGTGCTTCCTGGATATGCAGGATACTTACCGTCATATCCCCATCCTCCCAGCTCACCTCCTCTTCCTTTGATTCTGCTTCTAGGATAACCATTTCCAATTTAAGGCACTTCCCTTTGGCCTATCCTCAGTGCCCTGGGTTTTCACCAAGTGCCTAGCAGTGGTAGCAGTGTTTCACCACTGCAGGGGAATATATGTGTTCCCATACCTGGACAACTGGCTCTTTTCAGCCCCATCCCCAGACAGCCTGAAGGAGTCTCTCTCCATCACTCTGGATCTGTTTGCCCAGCTGGGCACCTCGGCCAGTCTCTCCAAGTCTCAGATAGTATCTTCTCAGCACCTCCAATTTATTGGAGCGGTACTGGATATAGTCCAGAGCAAAGCCTTCTTACCATCAGATCAAGCCGAGACCTTGACTTCTCAGGCCACTTTGATGGCCAGAGCTCAATGGACCCCAGCGCACTCGGTGCTCCGTCTTTTGGGTCTTATGGCAGTGGCCATTCCTACTATCCCCCTGGCCAGCCTGCACATGAGGGTTACCCAGTGGTCTCTTCGAGTCCAGTGGGATCAGCAATTGGACAATATGAAGCAGCTAGTCATGATCTCCAACAGCCTTCAGACAGACCTTCTCTGGTAGCAGGACCTCACCAACTTGTTTTTGGGAGCCCCCTTCCACTCTCTGGCTCCCTCCCAGACCCTCACCTCGGATGCCTCCAGTATGGGCTGGGGAGCCTATTTGGGGGATCACAGAACTCAAGGTTCATGGTCTCCTCAGGAGCGACATCTTCACATCAACATCCTGAAGACCAGAGCAGTCCTCTACACTTTCCAGGCCTTCCAGTCATTACTCCTACCAGGAACACTTCTGGTCCAGTCAGACACCATGGTGACTGTCTGGTACCTCAATAAACATGGAGGTAGCCAACCAAGTGACACTGAGGGTTGAGACACTGGATGCCACACCTCGTTCCATGCTGGCAACCCTGGTTCAGGAATGAGTTAGGGTCATCGTAGGCTGGTGGAGGGGAGGGACAGGATGGGAGAAGCTGCCAGCAGGCACCGCTCTACCTTGGGAGGAGGTATCCAGCTCTCTCAGAACTTAGTTGCCCTCTGGCAGAGGCTGGAGGGATGGCACCGTGAAAGAGCTTAGACATAGGTCGATGAGGAGGCTTGAGGAGACCCAGTTCGAAGCTGCAGTGTGCATGTGCACCTCCATGCGTGTGCGCTACCACTTCTGGGAGTCCCAGGGTAGTTCTCTAGAGAAAACAGAGGAAACAGTAGAGGTTGGCATGGATGATGCCCCTGGACCAACTCTGGGGATCTAGCAGGGAGCACATGGCGCTAGAAGCCCTCGAAAGACCTCAAGCTCAGTAGGCTTGGTGAACAAAGAGGTTGACCTGCCATTAGGAGTATATAAATAATTGAAAAAAAAAATGTTTTTTAAAACAAACAGGGAGGTACCCGGTCATACCCTCTTTGCAGGGAAGCAGTGAGAGTATGGTATTGGGCTATTCAGCACGGCCTGTTTCTGACAGCAATCCATATAGCAGGCATGCACAATGTCCTGGCAGACAGTTTCAGCCGATCAGTAGCCAGGGCTCACGAGCTGGAACTAAAACAGGAGGTAGTCGAAGACCTGTTTCTTTGGTAGGGTCAGCCAGACCTAGATCTGTTTGCCTCCCCATTCAACGCAAAACTGCCCAGCTTGCTTGTTCCCAGGCATGGTGTCTTTTGATGAGACGCACTGTCTTTCTCTTGGACATGGAGGTTTCTATACACATTTCCTCCCTTTCTTCTCATTCAGCAGGTTCTGTTGAAACTCCAGGCAGAAAAGGCCCACTTGATTTCTGTGGCCCTGACAGATTTGGTTCCAGCTGTTACAACAACTAGTTCTAGAATCGCCCGTCCTTCTGTCACTGTCTCATGACCTTCTGTCTCAGGAGCAGGGCACCTTGATCCGTCCAAGCCTTTAGTCTCTCCTCTTCATGCATGGCACCTGTGGACATAGTGATTTCTCACAATGGAGTTTCCTTTCAAGTTGCTCAGGTGCTGGCGGAAGCCAGAAAACCCTCTACTAGATCCACCTACACCATGAAGTGGAAGAGATTTTCTGTCTGGGCCACAGCCAAATGCTTGGACCCTTTTTCTTGCTTGGCCTCCCACGTGTTAGAATACCTCTTACGTCTTTCTAAGTTGGGCCTTAGTTACTGCTCTATTAAGGTCCATCTTTCTGCGGTGTTGGCCTACCACCTTCCAGTGAATGGCAAAACCATAGCACAACTATTGGTTTCCAAAACTTTCTTGAAGGGTATCCTTCCCATCAAACCTCCAGTCCAGAACCCCTGTCCTCCCTGGGATCTTAATTTTATGGAGGATAAACTTACTTTGCCCCCTTTTGAACCATCAGCAAGTTGTGATATGCACTTCCTGTCCTGAAAGACACTGTTTTTGGTTGCAGTTACTTCAGCTAGAAGGGTCTCAAAGCTCCCTTCTTGAAGATCTACTGTTTTGGTAAGTTCTTGTGTAACTGCTATTTTCTTCAGAGAAGACTCCATTTAGTATTACCCAGTAAGCCAATTTTTTACCCAGGCTACCACCCTGGGACCCACTCCCATGCTAGATAATTTGTTTATTAATCTTTAGTGTAGGACTGTGTCAAATGCCTAGCTAAAGACTAGGTAGGCCATTACTACATCTCCTCCTTGGTCTACTACTTTGGTCACCCAGTCAAAAAAATCTTTTACATTCATCTGACATGACCTTCCCACTGTGAACCCATGCTACCTTGGGTTCTGTGCCCTGCTGGCCTCTAGGTGCTCAACAATTCATCTTTCAGAAGTGATTCCATCATTTTCCTTGCCACAGAGATCAAGTTAACAGGTCTGTAGTTTCCTGCCTCTGCTTTGCTCCCACATTTGTGAAGGAGAATCACATCTGCCCTCCTCCAGTCCTTAGGTACCACACCATCCTTCCATGATTTGTTGAAAAGGGTGGTCAGTGGTGTCACTAGTTCTCCCCTTAGTTCTTTTAGAATTCTGGGGTGAATCCAATCAGATCTCATTGCTTTGTCCACCTTCAGTTTTAGGAGGTGTTTTGGAACCCTTTCTTCTGTGAAAGGACTGGTATTGACCCCCCTATCCAGGGTGGTTCTACTGATTGGATTAGGTACCTCCCCCTTCTCTTCCAATGGACAGTGCGGTGATCAGTGGGAGGTCACTGTGCCTCGGTTTGGCAGGTCGGCTGTGTACTCTGGATGATCTTCATGATATCCATGGTCATCATCTGTTCAAAGGCCGACCAACCAAACCGAGGCTCAGCTACCTCCCACTGATCACTGCACTACCCATTGGAATGGGCTGTGCAGATCTTTGATCTAATGTCAGCAGGCAAACAGACTTGTTACACGTATCTTCTGAGGAGGCTCTTCAGACCTGCAGACAGACTGGATTGCACAGTCTGTTCACAGTTCAAAAGAGCTAAACTGGTCGGTTCTGTGCAGCTGGACAGGAACGCTGCCATCTTACAGGAGATAAGCGATTGATATTCCGAGTAGTGAGCCATCAATGTAAGTCTGTCAGCATCAAGACCAGATTTCCATCAGCGATGCTCCATCCTTTGCCCCTTTTTCTTCATCTCCCTCAAGGTTCCATCAATCCAGTGGGACCGAGGGTGAAGGAGAGGGGATGAACACAGACAGGAGCGATAGAGTCCAGAGCCACCACCCATTAGATATTGGTTCCCTTACCTTTAATAATCTATGTGTTTGTGATGCCCCTATTAATTTTCTTTTTTCCAATGTTAGCCAATCTAGTGTTTGATACAATTCACAAAGGTTAGATTTAAAATCACACTGTAGAATAAATCTAGCTTACCATATCATTTATATGGACATAAAATTTCAGACCCTGGTCTACCCATGCCCCTAAATATTTGTAACAGGGGACCTGTTCTAATATTTCCTGTTTTAATATATTTATATTTAATGACTGTTTTTAATTCGTTTTACCCTTCTGAGAAGAAAAAAGAAGGGTTTTAGTTTTTTTACTATTTAATACTAATTTTGATTGGACTAACCCTTTTTCTAGCCCTGAAAAATCTTCCTGAAAACCCTTTTCAATCTCATTAGTATTTACTCCGTATGTCAGTAAAACTGTATCATCAGCATATAGTTTAATTTTTGTTTGAGTAGCAATTTTTGCTAAATTATCTACATAAACCAAAAACGGGGTCAGACCCAGAATGGACCCCCTATGGAACCCCTCTAATTATGCTGAGCAGTTTTGAAGTTATTTCTCCAAGTTGAACCAGTTGTGATCTTTCTGATAAATAAGAAGAAACCCATTCTAATGTTTCAGAATCTAAACCAAGATTTTCTAATCTCTGAAGCAAAACCCTGTGGTCTATGGTTCTGAAGGCTTTGGATAAATCCATAAACACTGCACCCACCTCCCTGCCCTCCTCAAGCAAGGAGAAAACAACATCTATTAGGTTGGTGAGCGCAGTGTCCATGGAGTGTCCTTTTCACAATCCCGATTGTGAATCCAAGAGTAGATGATATTTCTCTAAATAATTACGTAGTTGTCTTTGAACCAAGTTTTCTATTACCTTGACACTGTGGACAACAGGGCTATTGGCCTGTAGCTTGAGGGATCTGCCGGGCCCCCCCCCCCAAAGACCAGTACCACTTTTGCTTTTTTCCAACTGGAGAGAAATCTCTTTTCCATTAGACTCCAGTTAAATATCTCAGTTAATATAGGAACCAAAGATTCAGCAGCATAATAACCTATTTTCAATTCCAGCTAACCCATATGCTTTGTTTATTTTTAGTTTATTTTGTTCTTTCTTGACCTCATTACAACAAATTTTCTTAAATCTAATCTTGGAATACTTAAAGAAATAGTGGATAGTGAAGTCAGTGTCATTTTTTTCATATTCAGGAATGTCTATGCAAGGTAAATTTATAAAATAAGCATTCAGAATATGAACAGAATCCACTTTACCTTGGAGTATACCATTTTGTTGGATTTGAGCAGGAAATTTGTTTGTAACTGATTTCTCTAAAGAGTAGATCAGAGAACAATATTTCCTTGGGTCTAGAAACTGTACTATCATATTGTGTGTTTTTAATTTTTATGCCCAATCTATTTTGATGTGTTTTATACTCTTCCCAGTCACTTATGCTTAAAGATTTATTCACCCTTTTCTATGGTCGATTTTTTAATTCTAATTTCTTTTTTTAGTTTTTCTGTAATCCAGGGGGGCTGATTTTTCTTTGCTGCAATAAATTTAAAGGGGGCAACTTTCTTACAGGCCTCAAGGAACATTTTGGAGAATTCTGTCATAGCCAGATCTAAATCAAGAATAAGAAAAATTCTATACAATTTCATTGTTGCTAAAGTATGTAAAAAATAGTTCTTTACTATAATATTTAAAATACCTCTTTCTTATTTTCATAGGAACTTCTGATTTTATTCCTTGACCCTTAGCCTCTAATTTACATTTGCATATTATTGAACAGTGATCACCCAAATGTGGTTCATTTACCTGTATCTCTTGGATTCTTATGCTTTCTGTTGCAAAGCAGAAATCCAGTATGTTTCCCCTACTATCAGAATCTGTCTTTCTGGTGGGAGTCACCATGATCTGGGTCAGGTCGAGGAGACTTAAGTTCAGTGACGGGGCATTGTCATTCAGCCTGCCCCAGGCTGCATTAACATCCCCCAGCAAAACCAAGTCACAACCCATTGTACGTTTCTGTATAACTTGTGACAAATGCTTAAATTCCCCAACCTTCTCTTTGGGAGGTGAATAGACCAAGCCATCAACAAATTTTTTATGCAACAAATGAATCAGAAGAATCTCCATTTGACTTTTTTTCCCTGGATAAATAACCTTAAAACTGCCCAGTTTCCAATTTGTATAAAGCAGAACTCCTAATCCTCTCTTTCCTTCCCTACTAATCTGTGGAGAAAAAAGCCCTCTATTTCAATTTCATTTGAGTGAACCTGGGGAGTTGGCCAAGATTATGTTGTGGCTATAATATCAGGGGCTTCTTCTGTTACCCATAGTTTCATAGCAGCAATTTTTGTTTTTAGGCTTCTTGCAATATCAACAATAATTTTAATTATGTCTGTAAAGCAAGGACCAGGATTCATTTCTGCATCCCCACTCAAAATCATCTGGTAAAGCTGCTTTCTCCTACCGGCTTCCCAGCTTGTGGAATAAACTTGCCCCCTCCATTAGAAATACCTCCTCTCATGCTGGCCCACTGGCACAGAGGCATGGCCGACATTTGCCATGCCGGTAGTCTGAGTTCGGGAATGGATCTGGGAGTTGGAGGGCCGGCTGGGGGGAGTAGGATGGAGCATCCACTGGACTGCTCTCCTACTCTGGGAAGGACGTGAGGCAGAGTGTCTGACACACTATGGGCCCCCAATGGAGGCCAGGGGTACCATAAGCAGTCAGTGCCGGTGCACACGGGGGGGCGGGGTAGATGCGGGCCATCATTGCATGTCACTGCCACCGAAGGAACCATAACAGAAAAAATGCTGACCCTTGGCTGATGAGCCAGCTCCGGTGCCTCCTCTCTGGCCATGTTAGTTCCACTGCTGGTGGTCACACTCAGGGAGTGGCATCCTCAACAATGAGGTGGAATGTTCCCAGAAGCCTGGCAAGCCTGTTCACAGGGTTAGGGGTTGCTGACACCAAAAAAGTATATAATAAAAAAAAAAAAAAAGAAACACCTCCTTTCACTTCATTTGCCAGACTCAACTATGCCTTCTGCTATCTCCCACCTGCCATTGTCCCAGGTAATCTATATCTCTATACCACTGCACTTACAAGACCTTAGTCCATGCTGCGCACACTTTCTCTTGTGAATCCAGTTTTCCCAGTTGCCTCAAGTCCAGGAAATGATTTCCAAGCTTGTCTCTTCTGTTAAATCTGACTTATTCGCTGTAGACTGATGTCTTGCCGTCTCAAATGACCCAAAATGCTGTCCAGCTTCTGCTGGAACTGGTTGTCTTAAACTACTGTTTGTAACTGAAACTCTTTTTGTGATAATTTGTATGTACTGTTAAACCCCTCTCCCCCAGGTCACACCTGGAAATAAGCCTCAGCTCAGTGTGCCTATCCTGGTTAACAAATAATTAATTAATTAAACATTCAGAGCTGTCTAACTTGCTGGGCTGTTTTTGTACTGCTTTCTTAGCCTGTTTGTGCGGCTTCATTTGCACGCTGTAGTCAACTGATTTTGCCCCAGGGCTATTCCTTTGGATATAGGGTGCAAATGGTTCTGGGCTAATTTTCAACATTGTGCAATGCTAATTTTGCCCCGGGGCTAACTTTTGAAAATCTGGCCCCAGAAGTAATTGACGAAGCTTTTAACAGAGCATCTAACACCCAAAAAACTGATCTTTTACAAACAGGAAATATTCACAAACAGATAACAAATCTTCTAGTGTTTGTTACCTAGTTCAACAGATTGAACCATGAAGTGATTTGAGTTATTAATAAGTTCTGGGGAGTCTTAGAAGCAGAGCAAACACTGAGGGAGAACATAAAAAACCCAAGTCCTTGATTAGTTACAGCAGAAGCAGTAATATAAGGGACAAGCTAGTCCACAGCTTCTACATAGATAAAAGAAACAAAAGCACATGGCTAGGACCCCAGTCTCAAGGACATTTTTTTTCTACATGTAATTTGTGCTTTTTCACATTTTCTCCCTGTAGTTTCTGGGCACTGGCAAACATGGCAGTGCATGAACATGGAGGCACACATGCACTCCAGGCACCGAATCAGCCCCTTTCATACCAGCTCTGGCTATCACCAGGCTCCCTGTAGTTTCTGGGCACTGGCAAACATGGCAGTGCATGAACAAGGAGGTGCACGTGCACTCCGGGCGCCGGATGAGCCCCTTTCATACCAGCTCTGGCTATCACCAGGCTCCCTCTAGTTTCTGGGCACTGGCAAACATGGCAGTGCATGAACATGGAGGTGCACATGCACTCCAGGCACTGGCTCAGCCCCTTTCATACAAGCTCTGGCTATCACCAGGCTCCCTGTAGTTTCTGGGCACTGGCAAACATGGCAGTGCATGAACAAGGAGATGCACTTGCACTCCGGGCACCGGCTGAGCCCCTTTCATACCACCTCTGGCTATCTTTGGGCTCCCTGTAGTTTCTGGGCACTGGCAAACATGGCAGTGCATGAACATGGAGGTGCACATGCACCCCGGGTGCCAGCTCAGTCCCTTCTAAAGTAGGAATGATAACTGCAAAACCTGACTTAATCTTATTCTTAATTTCTGATTGTAAATGCATCAGGTCAATTTTTTTTAACCAATTCACTGTTCATTAAATCCCAATCCCTGAGCCCACCCTCTGCCCCCCGATGGTTTCTAAATCAGCTGTACCAGTACAATAACTGACATGTCAAGGCTTTTGAGTATTATTTATGGCAGCAGGATTTTGAAAATCACAGTTTGCTGTACAGACAGAGCATTTGGTGAGGAGTTTCTAATATGTGACAAATTACTTCCTATAGGCCACTCGGTTCCATTCCCTACAGATGAGATATTCAGACTTAACCCTTTGCTATTCTCTGTGTCCACTGTAAGGTAACCAATTTCTTCTGATTCTGGAACCGAAATTACTGCCCTGTGCTTCTGACGCTGTGGCGCTTGAGATTGAGGTAATGCAGAAATAGCTTGTTCACCCGCTGCTGATGGAACAGTTTCCTTTCCTTTGTTGCCATCAGAGAAGGGATAGGGAGCCGACTCCCCCGAGTCATTAGATGGCATGGGCAATTGCAGTAGGGTGGAAAGAGATCTGCCCAGGAAAATAGTGTCCTTGAAAAAGAAGCTCAGGTTTGGCTGCTGGAGCTGGGTTCTGCAGCCGCTGGTGCTGGGGACTTTAATATTGCCTTCACAGATTCCATTGCTAATGCCTCTTTTTGGGACATCTCTTCTTCTTACAATGTACCTGAGAGTCTGAAGCTGGCGAGGTGGAATCAACCTCCGACGGCATACTAACACACCCATCGGCACAGAGCACCCGAGTTTCAAGAGGTAGAGTAGGTAAGTCGCCAATTCACCGAGCTCCAGAGCAAGTATACACCAGGTTTGTAACTGAAATTAGCAACGGATGTGAAACTGTAACAGGCATTTGCTTTGGCTAATAAAAATAACATATATACAAATTCAGGCCAGAGGCATTTACCACTTCATGCATTCACTCAGCCATTATTGTGGGGCTTGTCGCTAGTGCCTCCCTCACTTCCTCCACTCCTTGATAAGAATATTATTGCCCTCTATTTGTAAATCATGTACAAAAATGAAACAGTAGTGGTCCCAAGACAGATCCCTAGGGAACACCACTAGTCACCTGTCCCTCTGATAATAGATAGCCATTAACATGTACCATGTGAGACCTGCCTGTAAGCCTGGCTACTATCCATGAAGTTATGTGTTTATCTATTATTCCAGAATGCAGGAGGGTGTCAAAAGCCTTCTGGAAGTCGAACAGTATCACATCTATTGGTTCATTCTCATAGAAACATAGAATTTGATGGCAGTTAAGGACTGCTTGGCCTACCTAGTCTGCCCAGTTTTCCCTACATAATGGATAAGCTGTGGATCCTAGTTAACCAACAGCCTACTTCCTCCTGGCCTATCCCATGCATTCTTGAAATACCCCACTGTTTGTGACTCCATGGCCTCCTCAGAAAGGCTGTTTCATGTATCCACAACCCTCTCTGTGAAAAAATACTTCCCCACATTACCTCTGAGCCATCCCCCCTCTGTCTTCAAATTGTGCCCCCTTGTTCTTGCACATCTTTTTTCTGAAAGATGCTATTCTCTTGGACTTTGTTGATTCCCTTGAGGTACTTGAAAGTTTCTGTCATGCCCCCCTCCTTTCCTCAAGGGTATGCATATTAAGCTCCCTTTAATCTCTCTTCGTATGTCTTCTGGTTCAGACCCTGCACCATTTTGGTTGCCTCCTCTGGACAGCCTCCTCTATGCTTTTGCTAACCATATCATAGAAAGTGAGAAGATTTGTGTTACAAATTCTTTTTTCAGTAAAGCCATGTTGTTGGGGGTGCTGTCCACATGTCCTTGGTCTTATAAGTATTTTATCTTTTTTTTTATTATTCCCTCTAATCGTTTAATAATGATCAAGGTCAGGCTGATAGGTCTGTACTTAAATGGTATATTTTAATTTCCTTTTTGTGGTTGCTTGCACATATGTGCAAAAATCCCATTGTGTCAGCTTCCTTCACAAGCTGGTTGTGGAGGCGGGGCAGCGTTGTGCCAAATGGCAGTGGTCTGTTCTGAGGCTGGTCTCCGCCACGGTGAATAGAGGAGCATGCTGGGGATGATGGCCATTAATGAGCGTGCCGCTACGCTCAAAGAATCTTGGCCGCTGTGATCAGGGAGCACCCTGCCACTGCACAATCAGCTGTTTTTGCTGTGGGGTGGTCCCTGACTGCAGCAGTCAATTACAGATGCATTGTGTAGTATCCACTTTCAGTAAACATGGTGACAGCTTCTCTGTCCACTTCTCACAGTCCTCATGAAGCCAACAGAAAGCTGCCACCTGCCTCTCCCAGTTCTTAAAGCTGACAGGGGGTGCCCAGTCCCACTGTTGGTATGCCCCCCTCCCTGGTTCATTTGCTGATGGGGAAGCCCAACCTTCATCAGCATGATGCTGAGGGGGCACCGAATCCCCCTCTGCTAATGCACATTACCCCCAAACACACTGTATAGCTGATAGGGGTTCCTAATCCCCATCGGCTTCAGCCCCTCTAAAAATGCCCAGGGGTGCCGGCACACTGGGAGCCCACCCCAGCATGCAACAAAGCATCCCATGTTGCTGTCTTTATCTTTTAAAACCTCTGACAACAGAAATTGGTCCCTTGTGATCTCTCATGCCCCCTCCCCAACCTGCGCTCACTCTCTGTGCACCCTGCCTCCCCACACACTCCTCACCCCATACTTATCTCCAGAGCCCAGTGTGATTATCTTTGGTGGACCAGGAACATGTCTGCACTTTTCAAAACTGACCACGATCTGAAAAAATGCCGGTAATCTGTATAATGGCATAAATGGGGGGGTTCAACTTAGGTGCATATTTCGTCCATTTTTCGGAATTTGTTCACCAAATACTCAACATGGAGTTCTTGGGACCCACCCCATGAACTCAGTCACTGTCATTTTGTTATTCAGTCCCGAAAGGTGATTTCACAGTCACTAAGTGGAACCACCTTTCAGAACCAATTAATAAAATGACAGTGTCACAGTTCATGAGGTAGGCCCCCAAAAACCCTGTGTTGAAAATTTGGTGAAATAATTCCCCAAAATGACTGTTTTACAAACGTGCATTGTGCATTTCCTTCGCACGCTCATAACTTCTAGACTTTTTAATATTTTCACTCCAGATTTTCATTATTATCACTTTGCCACACCTCCTTATGAACAGTACAGCTGTCATTTTTCACATCTCGTCCAAAATGTGTTTTCGCACATGTTGCACGCAATGGCAAGGTCAGTGTGCGAAATCAATGTTCAGGATAGATTAAGAAAATCACAGTGACACTGTTCATGTGCAGAGGTCTTAAAATACCTATGTTGAAAATTTGATGACAAAAGTCCATAAAATGACTGTTACGAGTGTGCATGGCAGTTTCCACGGACCTTCATAACTTCATGACTCTATAATATTTTCACTCCAGATTTTCAACATTGGCATTTTTCCACACCTCCTTATGAACAGTACAGCTGTTATTTTTCACATCCTGGCTGAAATATGTTTCTAGGGACATGGATATGTTGTTCATCCACACTAGCAGGTTCCTTGCCACTTTAAATCTTGCCGGAATTTCTTCAAACTGGCTCCTCCCACCCACCCAGGTGGTAAAACTCTCGGCTCCGCCCCATGACGCCAGATCTTCCTTACCACTTGGAAGCTCAGGTTCCCTCCTTAACGCTCTGTGATTAAGAATTGGTTCCTAACTCTTCTAAACTTCAAAACTCGTTTCAAATTACCAAAATACTTTGGTCTTCTTCTCCTTGCGGCTGCGATGGATAAATCGACCCCCGGATTTCGGAGATGCCCCTGCAGGCAGAAAATGTCTTGGACAGACCTGCACTCCACGTGCGTCTACTGCCTAGGCCTTGAGCACGAACTGCAGGTTTGTGACCTGTGCTCTTCATTTTCGGTCTATGTCCTCGAGGATCGTGCTGTCCGTTTGCAGTTGAGGCGTCCCGAGAAGAGATTTCCTCCAGTCAAGTTGAAGGAGGCCGATTGGCGGTGTCCACGGCTGCGGGCTCTGAAGAACAGCTTGAGTAGATGATTGCTGGCCACTCCATCTTCGGCCGCAGCATTTGTCCCACTCTCTCTCGGCGCCTTGTACTCGGCTTCTTTTAAGGAGCTCTGCCTGACCCTCTCCACCAAAGGCGAGGGTCCAACCTCTTCTGGACCATTTTATCGGTCGAAAAAGAGTAAGGGTAAGTCCCATCATCGACGCTCTTGGGAGCGGGAAAGATCTCCCTCCCCTTGTCGACAGTCGACTTCGGTCGACCCTTCAGCTTCGGCCACTGGCTTCACGGTGTCCCCATCAGGCCAGTTGACCGAGACACCCGACGACTCGGTCGAGATTTTTCTCGACCCGTTAGAAGGGTTGTCAGCTGATAAAGCAGATAATCCCCTCTCCCAGGTTCCCCCGGCGAGAGTTGAGGATCCCGTCAGCTCGACTGTGCCTCTGGTTCCGGAGCCGTCGGTGGAATCATCCAAGCCGAAGGGAGTACCAATCCTCGGTACCCTGCTGTGCCGACCTCGGCCTAGCCGAGATTCTCGGTCTCGGACCTCCTCGCGGTCCAGCTGATCCCGCCGTCATAGGCGGTCTCGGCACCGCAGTAAGCGGTGCTGCCGCTCTTCCTCTTCTTCCTCCTCCTCGGACGAGGGGAGGCTTCGACACAAGCTGTGTCGGAAATATGAAGAGCTTATGTGGCAACAGCTTCTGTTGGCTGGGAATAAGCCGACCCAGTCGTCTTCACCGGCCATTAAGTGGCTGTCACTGGAGCGGCCGAAACAACCCCTCACGGTGGTCAAGGAGCCTGTTTCCAGGCTGGTTGTTTGGCCTATTACTGCTGCCCCATCCTCAGCCGTTAGTTGGGGCTCCAACCAAGAGTTCTCGGTCGGCTCAGGGGCTGCCCCATAGGCTGTCGGACACCCTCACTCCCGACAAACCTCGGCAGGTGGAGGGTGTCTCAGGCTCGAGGCAGCTCTTTGAAGACTCGTCGGTGTCTGAAGATGATGACTCCTTGTTCTCCAGGCAGATGGACTTGGAGTCCTCAGGGGGGCAGTCAGTGGACGATAGCCCTTCGTCCTTTCTTGGTCTACTTCTACTCATCTCGGAGTCCACCGGGATGAAGCTCGAACCCATTTCTAAACGGGCCAGATATCCCCTCATGGAGATTCTGGACCGAGGGAATTCTCCAACGGAGGCCTTTCCAGTGGCTGAAGCCATTGTTGGTCCGGCCTTGGAACTATGGCAGCATCCTGCTTCCTGCCCTGCGCCTTCGGCCAGGATGGCCAGGAAGTACTCGGTCCCTACCGGTTCCCTGTCCGGTTTCTCGGAACCCCCTTACCGACAGCGTTTTCTGGTGCACCAGGAACGTCAGGGACGTGGACAAACCTCCCAACAAGGAATCCAAGAAATTGGATTATGCAGGGCAGAAAGTCTATGCTGTGTCTTCTCTCTGCCTTCGTCAGGCCAGTTCGGCCTTCCTGATGACACATTTTTCTCCTGCCCTGTTGGGCTCCCTGGATGAGGTTGTTCCCCATCTTCCCGCGGACCTGCAGACCACGGTCAGGCAGGTGCGGGACCAGGGCAGGGCGGTAGCGAAGCAGCAGCTCCAGACTGCGCTTGACATCGGAGACTCTCATGCCAGATCAGTGGCGACCGCAGTGGCCATGCGTCGGCGGGCTTGGCTGAGGATATCCACCTTCACCTCGGATACCCAGCACAAATTGGCGGATGTTCCCTTTTTGGGGACTAACCTCTTCAGCCCTGGAGTGGAAGGTCACCTCAAGGGGATCGAAAAGTCCAATGCCACCTTGGACTCGGTCTCTTCCGCGCAGAAGGACAAAGGCTATAAGCCTCAGCCTAAGCCCTTTCGCCCTTCTGTACCCGCGGCGCACCCGGCCCAGCAATGTCAGGGCCAGCAGGCTCGACCGTGGTACCCCAAACCCAAGCCGTCGGCTTCCTCTAACAGGAAGCAAGGAGGAAAAGGCCCAGGAGGTCCTTCAGCCGGTCCCTCCTCCAAGCCTGCTCAGTGACGGGCTGAGGGATGTCGCCCCATCCCCGACGCATCACCCCTGGTTCCCCCCATGGGGGGATGGCTCCGGCACTTCCTTTCCGCCTGGTCCACTGTTACCACAGACAGGTGGGTCCTGGAGGTGGTGGGAAGAGGCCTGCCTCTAGAGTTTGAGCAGGCTCCGCCCTACAGAGCTGTCACCCCTCGGGGGGCTTCGGGGTCCCCAGCCTCACTGACGGCTCATCGAGCCGACATCAATCTCCTCCTCCAGAAGGAGGTGATAAGAGAGGTGGAGGACCCTCCCTTAGACCCGGGGTTTGTGTCCAGGTATTTCCTGGTCCCGAAATGGAAGGGGGGGGTTGGCACCCCATTCTCGACCTACACGACCTAAACAAGTTCCTAAGGTCTTGAACCTTCAGAATGGTCACTCTGGCTCAGATAATACTATCTCTGGAACATGGCATGTGGTTTTGCTCTCTGGACTTTCAGGATGCGTTTTTTCATGTCCCTATCCATCCATCTCACCGGAGATTCTTCCGCCTCCGAGCGGAGGGATCCTTATTCGAGTTCCAAGCCATGCCCTTCGGCCTTTCTCTAGCTCCCAGGGTCTTCACCAAATGCATGGCAATGGTGACAGCATTCCTGCGGTGCCGAGGGGTCCAGGTGTACCCTTACCTGGATGACTGGCTGATAGCAGCCCCCTCCAGACAGGAGGTGGAGCGGTCCAGAGATCTGGCCCTCCAGGTTTGCTCTCAGGTCGGCCTCCTTATCAACGAGGCCAAATCAGAACTCGAGCCGAAGCAGGTGATACTGTTCATCGGGGCAGAGCTCGACTCTCTACAAGCCAGAGCATGGCTCCCGGCGGACAGGGCCGAGGTTCTTACCTCCTTTGCCCAGTCATTTCTGGTTGGGCAATTGCACCCTGCCCGGGACTTCCTGCACCTCCTGGGTCTCATGGCGGCCTGTACCAGCGTAGTCCATTGGGCATGTTGGCACATGCGCCCTCTTCAGTGGGGGCTGGCCAGCCAGTGGTCACAATGCTGCGATCCCTTGGACCAGCTTGTGAGGACGACCCAGGAGATGTGGATCGCTCTCCGGTGGTGGACCGTTCCATCCCATCTGCAAGAGGGCATCCCGTTTGTCCGCCCTGAGCCGACGGTCTCTCTATCGACCGACGCCTCTTTGATGGGTTGGGGTGCCCATCTGGGGGAACACCGAGTGCATGGCCTCTGGTCCCCATGGGAGTCACAATGCCACATCAACCTGCTGGAGCTCCGAGTGGTCCACCTAGCTCTCGCCGCCTTTGCTCCGTTTCTCCGGGGTCAAGTGGTCCGAGTCCAGACAGACAATACCATGACCATGTACTACCTGAACCGCCAGGGCGGGACGCGCTCCATGCTTCTATGCAAGGAAGCTCTCCACATCTGGTCACTCGTGCGCAGCCTGGAGGTGGATCTCCTAGCCATTCATGTGGCAGGAGCCTCCAACACCCTGGCCGATGCCCTGAGCTGGATAGGGGCTGCATCTCACGAGTGGTCTCTCCTGCCGGAGGTAGTACAAGATCTGTTCTCCCACTGGGGCACACCTCTGGTGGATCTGTTTGCCTCCAGGGAGAACGCGAAGCTGAGGCTGTTTCATGCCCGTCCCCCTCAGCAGGGCTCACTGCAGGGGGATGCCTTCTCGAGGCCATGGACCCCAGGCCTCTTTTACACCTTCCCCCCTTTCCCCTGATTCACAGGGTCCTGCTCAAAGCGAGGAGGGACAAGGCACAGGTGATTCAGATAGCCCCAGACTGGCCATGCCAGTTCTGGTACCCAGATCTCCTCAGTCTCAGCTCCAGGCTCCTGAGGCAGCTTCCAGCTCACCCGGACCTGCTCTCAGTCAATCAGGGGAAGGTGTTGCATCCAGACCTTCAATCCCTGCACCTGACGGCCTGGTTCCTGAGCGGCTAGAGTTCCACCTACACGACCTAAACAAGTTCCTAAGGTCTTGAACCTTCAGAATGGTCACTCTGGCTCAGATAATAACATCTCAGGAACACGGCGTGTGGTTTTGCTCTCTGGACTTTCAGGACGCGTTTTTTCATGTCCCTATCCATCCATCTCACCAGAGGTTCCTCCGCTTCCAAGCAGAGGGATCCTTATTTGAGTTCCAAGCCATGCCCTTCAGCCTTTCTCTAGCTCCCAGGGTCTTCACCAAATGCATGGCAATGGTGACAGCATTCCTGCGGTGCCGAGGGGTCCGGGTGTACCCTTACCTGGACGACTGGCTGATAGCAGCCCCCTCCAGACAGGAGGTGGAGCGGTCCAGAGATCTGGCCCTCCAGGTTTGCTCTCAGGTTGGCCTCCTTATTAATGAGGCCAAATCGGAACTCGAGCTGAAGCAGGTGATACTGTTCATCGGGGCAGAGCTCGACTCTCTACGAGCCAGAGCACGGCTCCCGGCGGACAGGGCCGAGGTTCTTACCTCCTTTGCCCAGTCATTTCTGGTTGGGCAATTGCACCCTGCCCGGGACTTCCTGTGCCTCCTGGGTCTCATGGCAGCCTGTACCAGCGTAGTCCATTGGGCACGTTGGCACATGCGCCCCCTTCAGTGGGGGCTGGCCAGCCAGTGGTCACAACGCTGCGATCCCTTGGACCAGCTTGTGAGGACGACCCAGGAGATGTGGATCGCTCTCCAGTGGTGGACCGTTCCATCCCATCTGCAGGAGGGCATCCCGTTTGTCCGCCCTGAGCCGACGGTCTCTCTGTTGACCGACGCCTCTTTGATGGGTTGGGGTGCTCATCTGGGGGAACACCGAGTGCATGGCCTCTGGTCCCCGTGGGAGTCCCGATGCCACATCAACCTACTGGAGCTCCAAGCGGTCCGCCTAGCTCTCACCGCCTTTGCTCTGTTTCTCCGGGGTCAAGTGGTCCGAGTCCAGACAGACAATACAATGACCATGTACTACCTGAACCGCCAGGGCGGAACGCGCTCCATGCTTCTATGCAAGGAAGCTCTCCACATCTGGTCACTCGTGCGCAGCCTGGAGGCGGATCTCCTAGCCATTCATGTGGCAGGAGCCTCCAACACCCTGGCCGATGCCCTGAGCCAGATAGGGGCTGCATCTCACGAGTGGTCTCTCCTGCCGGAGATAGTACAAGATCTGTTCTCCCACTGGGGCACACCTCTGGTGGATCTGTTTGCCTCCAGGGAGAATGTGAAGCTGAGGCTGTTTCATGCCCGTCCCCCTCAGCAGGGCTCACTGCAGGGGGATGCCTTCTCGAGGCCATGGACCCCAGGCCTCTTTTACACCTTCCCCCCCCTTTCCCCTGATTCACAGGGTCCTGCGAGGAGGGACAAGACGCAGGTGATTCAGATAGCCCCAGACTGGCCACGCCAGTTCTGGTACCCAGATCTCCTCAGTCTCATCTCCAGGCTCCCGAGGCAGCTTCCAGCTCGCCCGGACCTGGTCTCAGTCAATCAGGGGAAGGTGTTCCATCCGGACCTTCAATCCCTGCACCTGACGGCCTGGTTCCTGAGCGGCTAGAGTTCCAGGCCTTGGGTCTTTCCGACGAGGTCCTCAACATCATTGAGGCATCCCATAAGGAGTCGACCAGAAAATGCTACGCCTTCAAATGGAAGAGATTCTCCATTTGGTGTCGGGTAAGGGCTTGGACCCTTCCTCTTGTTCAGTGGCCAGCATTTTGGACTATCTATGGTCCCTATCTAGTCATGGGCTTAGGTCAACGACCCTAAAGGTGCACCTGGCAGCCATCTCTGCTTACCGGGTGCGGACCGGTGAGCAGTCAGTGGTGCAGGAGAAGGTGGTCAGGCGCTTCTTCAAAGGCCTTGATCACATTTCCCTTCCAGTGCGGGAACCCCCACCTCTGTGGGATTTACTGCTGGTACTGGCAAAGCTCATGGGCAAGCCATTTGAACCAATGCCAGGTGTGATCTCTCCACCTGTAGGGAGACTGCCTTCTTGGTGGCTGTCACGTCAGCCAGAAGGATGGGAGAACTCCAGGCACTTAGCATCGAGTCTTCTTACCTGGTCTTCCACAGGGACAAAGTTGTCCTACGCCCCCACCCGAAATTCCTTCCGAAGGTGGTGTCGGAGTTTCACCTTAACCAGGTGCTGACTCTGCCGGTGTTCTACCCCAATCACACCTTGGAGGCTGAATATAGGCTCCATACTTTGGACCCTAGAAGGGCGCTCGCCTATTACAAGGAGCGCACAGCTGGGATTCGGGGAGAGGTTTGCCAGCTGTTTATCACGTACGCTGAAGCCGCACTTGGCAGACCTGCAGCCAAGCGGACGATAAGCAGATGGGTCACCTCTGCATAGATCTCTGCTATAAGTTGGCGGGCATGGAGCCTCCCAGAGGATAAGAGCTCATTCTACCCGCCATACTGCTCGCATCGGGTGGCTGCTTCCAGTACGTCCCTATCCAGGATATCTGCAGGGCTGCTACCTGGAAGTCAGCAAACACCTTCATTACCACTACCACATCGACCTTGAGTCACGCCGGGATGCTGGTTTTGGGGCCTCGGTTCTCCAGTCCTTATTTCCCAAGTAAGTATTAAGGGGGTGTGCGCCTTGCCTCCCTCCTCCCGGAGAACTGCTAGGAGTCTGCCAGATAGTGTGGATGAACAACATATCCATGTCCCTAAATACAGGTTACTCACCTGTAACAGGAGTTCTAGGAATGGTATATGTTGTTCATCCACACCTGACCTCCCCGGCTTCGACGCACAACCTGAGCTTCCAGCGGGCCAAATCTGGCATCATGGGGTGGAGCCGAGAGTTTTACCACCCGGGTGGGAGGGAGGAGCCAGCTTGAAGACCTTACGGCAAGATTTAAAGTGGCAAGGAACCTGCCAGATAGTGTGGATGAACAACATATACGATTCCTAGAACTCCTGTTACAGGTGAGTAACCTGTATTTTCACACTTCCGGGGCAGAATAGCACGGTCACTGTGGGAAATCAGTGTTCAGGACAGATTACGAAAATCACAGTGACGTTGTTCATGAGTGGAGGTCCTAAAATACTCATGTTGAACATCTAGTGTAAGAAATCCCCAAAATAATTACATTACGGGTGTACGTTATGCATTTTCTATGCACATTCATGACCACCAGTTTTATTTATATTTTTACTCCAGATTTTCAACATTACCATTTTTTTACACCTCCTCATGAACAGTACAGTTGTCATTTTTCACATTCTGTTCAAAATGTGTTTTCACACCTGTGGCACTAAATGGCGCAGTCACTGTGCATAATCACCTGTCAGCTAACGAACTGATAGTGTCACTGTTCATGTGGTGGGGTCACAAAAAGCCCATTTTGAAAACTGGGAGTAAAACTACCAAGAAATGCAGGGACTGACAGGCATCAGAGGTGTGACTTGGGATTGTCAACAGTAATGTTCACACCATTCCACCCCCACCCACACCATGCAGCCAGTGATAGGCATCGAGGTGCACCTTGGACTTTCTGACCCCAAAGTTCACCCCATTCTCCTATACTACACCCATTTCAGCATATTTCCTTATGGAATGAGGTGAGTATAAAGTCCGAACACCCCCAAGGCACACCTTGACACTTGTCAGTGTCTGCAGGGTAGAGTGAGGTGAAATGTCATGACCGCTATGGGCAACAACCCAGAGGCACACCTCTATGTCTGTCTATCTCTGCAGGGTGGGGGTGCAGTTGGTGTCAGTTCAGTACTTTACTGCCATTCCTATATTGCATCTGTCTAACTCCTGCACTTCCATGCCTAATGCCAGCAAGCAACCATTCGGCATTGACACATGCTTGTTTATAGCTAGGGACTGCAATGGTCCTTTTTCAGTCCTTCAGTACACTTTCTTCTGTAAGAGTTTTATTTCCTATGATAGGTATTGGTATTGCTAAAATATCTGCCAGTGTTCCCCATTCATTGTTTTAGGGTGGTGGGCCACCACCCTATATTGTTTTACCACTGCTCTGTATTTTTTTGCCACCATCCTATATTTTTATCCATTTTTTTATAAAATCCTCTAAAATTGTATTTTATTGACATCCTTTATTGCAATACTACCCATTTAATACCAGCACACTATATGTTACTTAAAAGCTACTTATGCACATGTACAGTACATATAGGAGGTCCCGAAAAATAATGCACCATTTGACTCGATCACCACTGCCACCGCCCTATATTTTCAGAGAGTGGGGAACCCTGTCTGCTAATTATTTTAGTAACCATGGGTGCAAGTTATCAGGTCCATGTGATGTGTTACTGTTTAATTTGCTAACTTTATTCGTGATTGTTTCTTGTTTACAGATTTTTATATTTTTATTGTTTTGTATCTCCCGCAGATTGTCTCTGTGGTCAGTTGTGCTCTGGATGTAGTTGAGCAGAAGTATTCATTAAATACACAAGCCATTTCTTCTGGTTTACTATACATAACAGTGTTATGGATTAATGAACCTATCACCCTTGACGTACCTCTCTTAGTGTTTATGTATGAGCAGAAGCCCTTTAAGCTGTCTTTTGAGTGGGCTTGCATACGTTTGGTATCCCTACGTGCTTTAGTTATTGTAGCTTTTAATTGTTTTAATATTAATTTATATTTCCTTACATTAGTAGTTTTTTCATAGCCCAAAATAGCCTTTTTTCTTAAAGAAGAAGTCCACCTAAAACTTGAAAAAATATATGTTGTGCAGAGTGTTTTAATTTGTATGTGAAGTTCTAGTGTTTCCTTCCCTCTGACTGGTATTAGGAGTTTTTCCTAAATTAGCCTACTAGCTTTGTACTTGTTTTTCGACCCCTGGGGAACTTCAACCCTGTCAGCTTAATTGTATTTATTGTTCCTACAGTGCATCTTGTCTCATGTGACAGTGATGTAAGAGAGACCCAACATTCAGCACACACATGCCAAACAAACTAAATATCTTGGAAGCTTTACAAGCTGCACAAAAATTACCAGCAGCAAAGTTTTTCAGGACAGTAAGATCTTTACGATGAGGGTAGTCACTAAGCTGAACTCTGTGGATTTTAAAATATAGCCATCTCTACTGTTGTGAACTGATTGTAAAGCAGTGCTTTCTGCTGGATTTATGGTCTCTGCTACATCACCATCACATGAAATAAGAAGCATTGTAGGACAAAGGAATACAATTAAGCTGTTTCATATGGAGATCCCCGGGGTCGTAAAACTACTCTGAAGCTAGCAGGCTAATTTAGGAAAAACTCCTAATACCAGTCAGAGGGAAAGAAACACTAGAACTTCACATGCAAATTAAAACACTCTGCACAACATATATTTTTTTCAAGTTTTGGGTGGACTTCTTTAATGAATCATTGTAGTTTATTATTGATCCATATAGGTTTCTTACCCCTTTTGTTATAAACATTTTCTTTGGAATTAACTAGGGATCCTTTTTTTTTATCAATGACTAAAGTCCAAGCTTTGTCAGATTTCAAAGGCAGAGTTTTGTTGGGAAGATCTACATCCTGAAGTTTTTTTGCCTAGTTGACATCCAGTCTGTTTATCATAATTAATGAAGGTTAAGTTGCCCTTAGTGTATTGTGTTTTAATTTTTATCCAGATTGACACTGACTGTATTTATGGCTGCCATTTAATGGGGTTGCATTTATTCTAATGTTTGTGACATTGTATGGGATGTTTCTTAATATAACGTCCAGTAATTTGATATCCCTGGTAGGTTTTAATGCCATTTGATGTAGCTCTAGGTTTTCCAGGACATCAACAATGTCTTGGTCATGAGTACCTATTGCCTGGCCTGTTGTCCAGTTAGTGTTTGGCAAGTTCAAGTCTCCCACTATTATAAGATCCCCTTTGGGTGTTATGTGCTATATTTGTTTCAGCAATAAATTGGTTGAATCTGTACTATTGTTAGGTGGCCTATATAATTTTCCCAGGAGGAAACATTTCCCTGTCATCCCTGTTACATTTAGCCATATAGTTTGTACTTCACTTCCTACTGTAGTATTTACTTCAACCATATGGCATTCAATATCTTCCTTTGCATATATGGCAACACTGCCCCCCCCCCAAGCCAGACCTAGGTCCGTTAAACAGCTGGTAACCCTGTATCTCCTTATTCCATTGGCTGCTGTTGTCCCACCAGGTCTCTGAAATATAGATGAAATCTATTTTGTTTGATGCTGCCATGGCAGTCAATTCGGCAAGCTTTTCACTATTTAAGTTTCTTGCATTAAGGAACATTATGTTTACCTTTTTTACTCCTCAATCTCTCATTAATTATTTTTTTCTGTCTGTCTTATTTGGTTGGTGTCAGGGGTGTAGCCAGGAATTTCAGATCTGCACCCCAAGTGGACTCACTACCCCCCCTTAGGGTGAGCCCCCCCCCCCGTGTAGCCAGACAATATACAAAAGTACACCAGGACCATGTTTGTTGCCTCATTTGGCACAATAAATACAACTTTTGTAGCTCATGACAGTGGTTGTTGCCATGCATGGGTAAATACAAATGCCATGTATTGCTCCCTAAGACACCCCCATACCAGTCCAGAGCCTGTAACATTGTATTGTCCTTGGGATGCAAAGAGAGTATTAGTGACCAGTCCTCCTAGTTTTGACTCCTATGAATAAAATGACAGAAAGGTTCAGTATTTTCTTTTTTTTTAATTTTTCATGGAAAAAGGAAGCAGTTCAGAGCCTATTTGCTACCCCCTTAAATAAAATTGCACACCATGGAGTGCTTGGAGTATGCCTGCCTACACCCATGGTTGGTGTGAATATCCCTTCACCCCTGAGTTAGCCAGTTTGAAGTGGCCATCACTATACTCAACCCCAAGGTTTTGGTGCCCTTTTTGCTAAGACTCAAACTATCTTTACAACACATTTCTGGTTTGTCACAAAAACTGTCCCAGTGTCTTATGAATGTATATTTTATTCCTTAGCCCAGTTCCTCATCCATTGATTGATGTGTTTAATTTCTTCTTTTCTCCTCTCATTTGCTCTGGATACTGGTAGTATTTCAAGAAATATTATCTCACATACCTTACTTTTCAAATTACCAACTAATTTCATGAAGTCACCTTCTACCTGCCCCCTCCCTTTTTTTCTGTCATTTACACCTACATATATTACTGCTAGAGGGTGTTCTTCTGCCCCTTTAAATATTTTATCAGTCATTTTTGTGATGTCACATGGCCCTTCCCCTGAGTAGCTACATACCATAATATGTTCTTTGTCATACTGACAGATGTAACTATCAGTATATTTTTCTATAGAGTCTCCCAAAACTGTTAGTTGCCAGGGATGTGGTGTGGGGGGGTCTCTTTTCACTGACTGATGTTCCATTGTGGACTTACCTTCAATATTTATGATATTTTCATTTTCATTATTGTTCAGCAGGGATTATTACTATTTGTCAGGAGAATATCCTCTCTTTGTAATGGATTAGTACTAGGGCTTTTTGTTTCAGATGTCTCTCTCAAAATGGTGTTTGGTGATTTGGTTTAGTGAACCTCTCTGCCACCATTTTTTTTCCTTTAACTATTTGAACCTCACAGCATTCATTGTCTGGGTTACTTAGTTCAAATGTTGCTTTCCTTTTATGATTTGAAGTAATAGGAACACTTAGTTTGGCTACCTGGTTTGTTTTAGTTAAAGTAGGATATGCCTTCAGTTTGTTTGCCAGATCTTCTTGAGTTTTCTCCAATGCCTCTTGTTGCAAAGAAAACAGCCAGAGTTGTTCTATTAGCTGTGTGTTGTCAATGCACTTGGTACATACGTAGTTGTCCAGTAGCTGTTTCTGTGTGAATAAAGAATACAGTAGACAAAGACTACATTGATAACCAATGTCACCATCTAGTGTCATGATTTTGTTTGCCATTTTGTTAGTTGGGTCAAATTTTGTTGTTGTACTTGTTCTACCTTGTACTGATTTTTGCTAGATAAGGGGTATGGCCTCTTTCCTCTCCTTTCCCACCAGACACGCCTACCTGCACACACCCTGCTCATAGAGGGGCAAGCTGTATACTCATCTGTGACCTGGAAGTTCTTTCAGGGTCAAATTGAAACCTCCTAGCTGCTTAAGTTCACCACGGCTGAAATCATTAGCAACAGCCACCACAAAGTAATTTTGGGTGTCCTGCTCATAGAGGGGTGAGCATTTTACTCATCCATGACTCAGAAGTTCTCTCAGAGTCGCCCTTCATCCCAAACAGTACAAATGGGTTTTTCTAAATTAAAACTTTGTGAAAACCTCTCATTCGAAGCTCTGGCAAGTGTTAGTGAAGACAGTTGTAGCCCAACTGTAAAATGGACCATCCTACTAGAGCTTGTAGTACAGAGAATACTCTTGAAACAGGAATGTTATTGGATAAATGAACTCCAAACAGTCAAGCCAAAGAGACAAAATGATGACTTGGTGCTTTCTTGATCTTTCTTCGAGACACAGCTCTTGCAGCAGGTTACACCATTAGGACTGAAGCCGGCAGGCGCCAGGACCCCTCGGAAACTTTTCTAGCTAGCTATCTTCAGCGGGGACCGCCCCTGACGTCGGTCCCGCCTCCGGCCGCCAGGCGTGGTATAAAAGGGGGTGGTCCCACCAGAATCCCCAGTTCTTTCCCACCGTCGAACTGCATGCCTCTACCCTCCAGTCACAGTCTAGCACGCGACGTGTGGTTCCAAGAACTTCCTTCAGGAAATTGTCTACAATCAAAAATTTTCGAACTCTGATGTCCTCTCCAACCTCCAGTCACTTATCCAAGTGCGCGTGTCACAAACAGATCCCCTTTAAGGACCTGCATTCTGCGTGCATCCGGTGCTTGGGCCCAGACCGTGACACCAAGGCCTGCTCCCTGTGCCAAGGGTTCAACAGTCGCACCAGGATCCACCGGAAGAAGGCCCTCCAGGCATTTTTGCTAGAAGAACAGCTCCGGGCCATGTCATCTAAGGGGGAATCATCTCACAGACACAGGAAAAGAAGAAGAAGGAGAGGGATCTTCCTCGGTCGCCGACTCAGGCCTCCGAGTCCCACAGCTCCGGTTCACGGTCCGACCGGTCCCCGTCTAGGGCCTCATCTCTTCCCCCAGCTGCGGATCCAGTTCTGAAGCCTGCTCAGGCCTCTTCCACCAGGCCATCATCCTCTTCAGCCGAGAAGGCCGTGGCGAAGTCAGGGGAAAGCCACCACCATCATCACAAGTCGGGCTCCCGCTCCTCAGTCCCCGACGCCCGGTCTTCCTCTATGCCCCCCGGAAGACCTTGGACCTGACGCCGCTGAGGAAGCCAGTGGATCTTTCATCGGCCAGACCATCGTCAGCCGTACGCCACCGTTCCTCTAGGCCATTGCCGGCCTCATCCACGCATTGGACGTCGGTGGGGAGGTCCGACGTCCGTGCTGCCTGAGCCGAGGGCTCCTGCGCCTCCGACATCCGTTGGACGGAGTCCCCTCACGGAGGAGGGTGGTCAACCCAATGACCAGACCAGGCACTCCAACTGTGAGCAGTCTCCCAGGGTCCCTGGCCACCACCGAGGCCCGGAGCTGTCACCAGGACCTGACGACCGGCCCTCACCCTCAGAGCCGACGTCGGGGTTGTCATTGGCTGAGGTGAAGGACCTGTTTACGTATTGGTGGGACACCATTAGAAAGGACATTGTACCCCCAGTCCCTCCTCCTCCACCTCCTCCTGTAACTAATCCAGCCCCAGCCCCACCTTCACCTGTGAGGTCAGCCGGCTGCTCCATCCCCAGGGAGCCTGAGACTCCTCTCAGGGGCCATCATTCCAAAAGGAGATCTCTGTCCAGATCTTTTGTCTTCTGGATCGTCCAGTCCCAAGAGATCCAGAAGACACCATCGGTCACCGTCGACGGAGGGCATGGGATCATCCTTCTCTACTTCCAGATCCCCGTCTCTGGTCTCGCTTCCCTCGCTGGACCCACGTGAGACTCCACGGTCTCCTCCGGACGACCCTTCCTTCATGGATATTTTGCGTCATATCCAGGAGAATATGGGGTGGGAAGCTGAAGAGTTGGACCCCGAGAGGTTACGCCTGGCCAAGTACCTTCAGCAGAAAGACCCTAAGCCTGTGGTGGTGCCACCCTTGGTGGACACATTTGTGGACGTCACCAAGGCTGCGTGGAAACATCCACGCTCGCTACCGGCGGTGCCGAAGAAGGCTGAACATTTGTACAGGGCTCCCAGGGGGGACCAGTACCTGTCACAGCACCCTCTGGCTGATTCTCTGGTTATCACAGCCTCACATGACCGGTCTCAGAGGCCGCAGCATCTGAGCACCCTGCCACCGGACCCTGAGTCCAAGCAGCTGGACTCCTTGGGTAGGCGCACGTACGCTTCTGCGACTTGCGCCATTAGGTCCCTGAACTACCTTACCCACATGGTGCAGTTCCAGAATGCCCTGTGGGAGCAGGGCCTAGAGGCGGCTGAGAAGCTGCCAGATGGTGAACAAAAGGAGGAGATACTTCAGCTTCTCCGCACGGGTTCAGACGTGGGAACCCAAGTTCTTAGAGCCGCATATGATTCAGCGGACTCTTCAGCCAGAGCGGCCGTGTCAGGCATTTGTCTCCAGAGGCACTCATGGCTCCGTGTCTCCGGTTTCACCCCGGACGTCCAGAAGAACATCTTGGACGCCACCTTTGAAGGTGAGGTTTTGTTTGGTAGTCCATCCAAAAGGATCATTACCAAACTCCAAGAGGCCGGAAAGGCGGTCCGGACAGTCCAGGCGATGTACCGGCCGAGGCTTGGTTCCTTTCGTAGGAACCAAGGCCGCTTTCATGGGCGGACTCAGAGGCAACAGCCCCGTTCCACCACACAGCACAGGGGCTCCGGTTTTAGAAGGACCCAGGGGAAACAGTCCGCCAGCAGGTGTCAGCACACTCCCAAGACCTCCCAGCCGGCGGGCCCTTCAGCCGCCACAGCATGACTCCTTTCCGGCCCCCGCCCCTCAGGATCAATGGGATGTTTCGGTCAGGGGTCGAATTGTGAACTTCCTGCCGGGATGGCAGGCAATTACCACTGACAGGTGGGTGCTTCAGCTGGTCAGCACTGGCCATTTTTTAGAGTTCGCAGAGCAGCCACCCTCGAGGCCTCCTCTGCTCTCCCGGTATTCGGGTCAGCACCGCGACTTAATTTGGCAAGAGGTGATCACACTCCTAAGCAAGGGGGTGATACAACATGTCCCAGGAAACCAGAGAAGACTAGGGTACTATTCTCACTTCTTCCTGGTTCCCAAAAAGACAGGAGACCTCTGTCCTATTCTGGACCTAAGCGACCTCAACTTATCAGTCGCATACAAAAGATTCTGCATGGTGACTCTTCCGAGTCTAATTCCCATGCTAAAACAAGGTGCCTATTTAGCATCTCTAGACATGCAGGATGCCTACCTGCACATCCCCATAGCTCAGGCGCATCAGAGGTTCCTGCACTTCGAGTTGCTACCACCACTTTCAGTTCCGGGCTATCCCTTTTGGGCTGTCATCCACTCCAAGGGTCTTTACCAAATGCATGGCAGTCATGGCAGCTGCTCTGAGGAGAAAGGGCCACTATGTGTTCCCGTACCTCGACGATTGGCTTCTCATGGCCGTCTCCAGGGAGGCGCTCCTACAAGCGATCCAGGACACCCAGGTTTTGTTCAGATCACTGGGAATTCTCATAAACCAGGAGAAGTCAGTCTTGGTACCATTGCAGAACCTGCAATTTATAGGTGCAGTGCCGGACACGGTCCAGGGGAGGGCTTTCCTCCCAGTCGACAGGGCAGAATGCATCAGGTCTCTCATAGAGGACCTATCAATGAATCAGACAGCCCAAGCCAAGTCGGTCCTTCATCTGCTCGGTCACATGGCTGCGGCCATTCCCACGGTACCCATCGCGTGACTCCACATGCAAATAATGCAGTGGATGCTGAAGGCGCAGTGGGACCAGTGGCAAGACCATTTGCAGCACCCAGTCCAAATCACGAGACGGGTGATTCAGGATTGGTAATGGTGGTTAGCCTCCGGGTCGCTTTCCAAGGATGTCCCTCTTGCAGCACCATCCACGGAGATAACCCTCACCACAGACGCCTCAGGTCTCGGGTGGGGAGCTCACCTGGATGGGGTGAAGTCTCAAGGTGTATGGAGCCCGCTAGAGGCTCATCTTCACATCAATGTTCTAGAGATGAGAGCAGTCCTCTATGCACTCCAGGCTTTCCAGTCCTTGATCCCACCGTGCACCATCCTGCTTCAGATGGACAACACAGCGGTGATGTATTACCTCAACAAACAAGGAGGCGCACACTCGTACCCCCTTTGCAGGGAGGGCATGAGAATGTGGGATTGGGTAATCAGACACGGCGCAAGCTTAATCGCAGTACATGTTCCCGGCATGGACAACACGATTGCAGATGGTCTGAGTCACACTCAGGCCAGAGTCCACGAGTGGGAACTCCTTCAGGAGGTGGCAGAGGATCTGTTCCTTCGATGGAGGACCCCAGATCTAGATTTATTCGCATCCCCATCCAATGCAAAACTTCCCAATTTCTGCTCGCTAGATCCAGGGCCTGGAGTTTTCTGGAGAGACGCATTGTCCCTCTTCTGGGTGAACAGATTCCTCTATGCTTTTCCTCCCTTCCCGTTGATCCAGAGAGTTCTTCTCAAACTGCGCAGGGAGCATGCACGCTTGATTCTGGTAGCCACATTTTGGCCCAGACAGATCAGGTTCCCATTGCTGGCTCAGCTTTCCTGGGAACCTCCGTTCCCACTGCCGCTCAGTTCCCACCTTCTGTCTCAGGAGAGAGGTTCATTGTTGCACCTTGATTTTCGCTCTTTGAACCTGCATGCATGGCTCCTAGAGACGTAGCCATTTTGCGACACCGGGTCTCGCAAGAGGTTGCGGAGGTCCTCTGTGCAGCCAGGAAGCCAGCTACACAGGCTACATATGCCATGAAATGGTGTCGGTTTTGTTTGTGGTCATGGGCTCGTGACCTCTCCCCTTTAGGTTGTCTTGTGGGGGTAGTCTTGGACTACCTCCTTTCCCACTCGGGGTTGGCCTACTCCTCTATTAAGGTACACCTGTGCACTATCTCGGCCTATCATCTGCCGGAGAGGCAGCGCACGATTGCTCAGCTTGATGCTTCTCGGGAGTTTTTGAGAGGGGTGTTAGACCTTAGGCCTCCTATCAAGGACCCGGTTCCTCCATGGGATCTCCTTTTTGTCCTGGAGCAGCTTACGCTTCCTCCCTTTGAACCAGCCGCGGATTGCGAGCTACATTTTCTGTCATGGAAGACGTTGTTTTTAGTTGCCGTCACTTCAGCCAGAAGGATTTCTGAGCTTCATGCCCTCATGTGTAAAGAGCCCTATTTGGTTTTTCACTGGGACAAAGTATCTCTGAGGACAAATCTGAAGTTTTTGCCCAAGGTGGTTTCAGCTCTCTCTTTAAATCAGGATATTGACCTTCCGGTCTACTTCCCCAGTTATTCGAATAGAGGGGAGACTTTGCTCCACACTCTAGATGTTCACCTCAAGCTGAGGTATTACCTCAACAGAACTAAGCCCTTTCGGGCTTCTGATCAGCTCTTCATCTCTTTCGCACAGAGAATGAGATGCTGGCCGGTGTCTAAGCAGTCCTTATCTCGCTGGCTCGTACAGTGTATCTCTCATTGCTACCAATCTAGGCAGAAGCCCCTACCGGGTTCCATCTGGGGTCATTCCACTAGAGGGGTGGCCACTTCCTTTGCAGGGCTCAAGAATGTATCAACCTCAGCTTTTTGTGCTGCTGCTACTTGGAGCTCTGTGCACACCTTTATCAGGCATTACAGTCTGGATATAGCCTCTAGGTGAAGGGCCAGCATCAGCCTGGCCGTGTTGCAGGGCCTCTTGTCCTGAGTCAGGACTTGGCTTGATTTATTTCTCTGTTTCTTCCTCTTCCTCCTCCCAATGTTTGTGAGACAAGCATTATTGCTTGGGAATCAGTCCTAATGGTGTAACCTGCTGCAAGAGCTGTGTCTCGAAGAAAGATAGTACAGTTATGTAAGAGCACCATAAGTACATCTTCGAGAACAGCTCTTGCAGGTACCTTCCTGCCTCCCGATCCCTTGAGAAGTAGGGCTCATTGTTGTTCAAAAACCAACAACAACACACTGTGAAAGGAAAGAGAAAAAGGGAAGGAAACAGTTTCCTTCTGAACGGCTGAACGAGTGCAGAAGTCTGATATTCACTCGGGAAGAGTGTACTGTGTTTAGATCCTGTTGGCATTTTGTCCCTTATTGCCTTCTGACGGTGGATCCTCGGTCTCCCCTTCTGATGTTATCCTGCGGCCGGGAGTCTCCGGCGGGAGAACTGGGGATTCTGGCGGGACCACCCCCTTTTATACCACGCCTGATGTCGGAGGTGGGACCGATGTCAGGGGCGGTCCCCACTGAAGATAGCTAGCTAGAAAAGTTTCCGAGGGGTCCTGGTGCCTGCCGGCTTCAGTCCTAATGGTGTAACTTGCTGCAAGAGCTGTTCTCGAAGATCTACTGTTACAGTAAGTTCTTACGTAACTGTACTTTATTTGTATTCTTGTTGCTCCTGTAGGTGATGGTGTCTTATTTTTTTTTTTTTATGGTTTAGAGAGCTCCCTTTGTAGTTTTTTTGTTAGGACCTGCAAGGGTGGTAGTAAGTTCCTTAAATAATCTGTATGAGAGTGTTGAAAGTTTGGTAGCAGAAATGTAATTTAAAATGCTCCATATATGAACAGCCTAGTGTATGAATGGGCTGAGAATAAAGATAAAGTGCTGTCTTGTACATAATACAAAGTTCAAGGTGAAGCACAGCTGTGCACTCACTGTTATTCAGTATGTTATACATATAAAACACTGACAGTACAATGCCACCAAGCACAATATAACTTTTTAATTCACAGTGCCACTATATATTCACAAGGGAGATAGAAAGCTAACTTATCGCATTATCCAATTAGGACTGGTGGCAGATTAGGGTAATCAGTGACTTTGAGCATTTAAGCAAGGCAGTTGGCATGGTATGATAGCTCTGATGAGTCTATGACATCATAGCAAAACATTAGCACATCTGTGCATGCACTCATGGATGAATGTCCGTCATTCCCTCAGGCTGGATATCCTTAGACATGAACTATGAAAGAGCTATATGCTCTACAAAACTGGGTGAACTTGCAATGAAACACATCTAGCAGCCTAGAAGGTACAGATACAATGGAAACATGCAACTAACTAGTCAGCAAACTGAGGAAAAAGATTCAGAAGGGCTATAGCTGATGGTATGTGCAGTGTATGTGCAATGTGTGACTTTCTACTATGCCAAGTGTCATTTATGTGATGGTGTTGAACAATACATTTATTTGATTTTTGTACAATAATACAAGTAAAAAGAAGTTTCTTCTAACAATTTAAACAACACTAAAAATGTGGAACACAAGTGCTCTGCTCTGGCAGTGCCCAGCACCTTCTGACTGTACTTTCCCTGTTCAGAGTAACCACAAAACCAGGGGTGATAACGACCGATTCAAAAGTGTGAAGCATTTTCCTCTGTAATTGTTTTCAAGCTGCTATTCTATGCCAGTACTAGCCCAGCCTGGATCCATGCTCAAAATCTTGCTGATGCCCTCTCTAACAGTGAAAAGTACTAACAGACAAAATCATAGAGGAAAGGCACTCACAGAGTAAGAAAGAAGGAACTATCACATTTGAAGGCTGCAAAAGTTTCCTTTATGTAAACATAAGGAGCAAGTTGCAAGCTGAAGGTGCAGGCCTGGCCATAGGGCTTTGAATGACTAGGAGGCACTTTTGTGGGGACCTTTATTTTACTCTGTCTGCCCACTGCCTACATTTAAAAATGTAAACTTGTTTTTTACTTTGGGGGGGCTTACTGCAGCTGTAGTTTACTCAGCCTGCCTGATTTTTGCAAGAGTGAAAACTGGAGAGGGGAAGACAGCCAGAGTTACACTTTTTATTCTGTCTCAGCCTTGTGCCTGCTTTTTGAAAATGTAATTTTAAATGTCTGTCACTCCACAGAGGGAAGAGTGACCAGTGGGTTACCACAGAGATCAGTGCTGGGGCTGGTCCTATTCAGCGTCTTCATAAGTAACATTGCACAGGACCTAGAAGGCAGAATCTCCCTGTTCACGGATGACACAATGCTTTGTAACAGAGTGAACACACCAGAGGGTGTAGACAAAATGAGGAGGGACCTGCAGAAACTTGAAGAATGGTCAGGGGTTTGGCAGTTAAAATTCAATGCAAAGAATTGCAAGATAATGCATATGGGGCACAAAAACCCTGGCATAATATATCAGTTGGGGGTGAGGATATAGCATGCACCAAGCAGGAAAGGGATCTTGGGGTTATCATCTCTGATGACCTCAAGGTAGGGAAACAGTGCGACATGGCAGCAGGTAAAGCAAATAGGATGCTGGGATGCATAGGCAGGGCAATCACCAGCAGGAAAAGGGAGGTCAGAATTTCACAGTACAAGACACTAGTGAGGCCCTACCTGGAGTACAGTGTACAGTTCTGGAAACCTTACCTGCATAAGGACATAGACAAGGTAGAGAAGGTTCAGAAGTTGGCAAAGGGATTGCATCACAAGTCCTATGAGGACAGGTTGAAGGACTTGAATATGTACTCCCTGGAGGAGTGGAGGGAGAGAGGGGATATGATAGAGACATACAGGTATCTTACAGGGAGGAACAGAATGCAGGAATACACTATTTTTCAGTGAAAAAGATGTTCCAGGACTAGAGGGCATGGGATGAAGTTGGAGGGAGGGTGATTCAGAGGGAACGTGAGGAAGAATTTCTTCACAGAATGGGTGGAGGACAAGTGGAACACCCTGCCAGAGGAAGTAGTGGGTGCTGAAACAATCACAGGATTTAAGAATACATGGGATAGACATGAAGGAATTCTGGAGGTCAGGGGTAAGGGGCAACAGACTTCTAGAAAAACATAAAGTGAACTTACAATCTCAAATAGGCAGACTGGGTGAACTGTAGGCCCTTATCTGCTGACAGTGTCAGCAGTGTCTTTTTAGGGGACTCTCAGTTTGTATTCATCTCTATGTCAGGCTACCATCTGCATTTTGAAAGTTTAAACTTCTTTGTTTTTAACTAGAGAAGTAGCTGCAGTTGTATTTTACTCTGTCAGGCTGTAGCAACTGCCTGCATTTTGAAAATGGTAATTTGAAATTTTCTTTTGGGGAGGACAACTTGTCATGTAGTTCTGTTTAATTTTCATTTTAATGTTTTGTCTTGTTTAGTTACTGTAACACTCCTGCCATGTTTCTGCACCTGTTGATAATATCCTCTGTGGCCAGGTACTGACAAATGAAGAGCCAGAACTGGCAGATCTGTTTTATAAATATTATCATTAAAAACAAGAAACTGAAACATCACAGGAATAATTCAGTGTTTAAAAACACACATTCCTGTGGCTAAATCTAGATGAAGTTATTGTAAACATAGATTAAGTAAAAATATCTGACACATTTGTTTCCTTGCTGTTATAAAATACAAATATTATATCTGTTTTTAGTCAGCAGGAGCACTGAATGCAGTGAGAGATGGAGCCAGCAGTCATCGCTTTAGAAACACCAGCTGTGCCACACAGCAGAGAAGCTGCATCAGTATCCTCAGTGTGAGAAGAGTTACCATGACCTTCATCTCATCCCTGAACAACAACAGCTTCTTGAAGAAGAAAGGAAATATAAATGTTCTGAATGTGACAAGAGTTTTACAGCACAGAGAAGCCTCCTAATACATCAGAAAATTCATACAAGACCATATAAATGTGCAAAATGTAACCGGAGGTTTTCCCAAAAACATAAACTTATACATCAGAGGATTCACGCAGGACAGAAACCATACAAGTGTACTAAATGCAACAAGAGGTTTTCCTATAAACGTACTCTAAAAGAACATCAGCAACTTCACACAGGAGAGAAACCATATAAATGTGCTGAATGCAACAAGTGGTTTTCCCAAAAACATTATCTAATGAAACATCAGCATGTTCACACAGGACAGAAATCCCAGCATAAAAAAGTGCCCAACCCTAGCCTAGGCACTAGGGCAAGGGTTGGACGATGTGATAGTGCCGTATCCTCGAGTAATAGTACCATCCCTGCCACAGTGTCAGATCATGGAATGCATGGTCCCACAGTGGTAGCCGCAGAAGCCAGCAAGCCACAAACAGTAAAAAGACTGATAGGCCAGCCCAGAGGACTGCAAACAGTTAAGTGGACTTACGAGGACAAACTAGAAATTATGTATTGTTATTATTATCGCGCACCTGAGTTTCAGTAAGAGGATATACCATCAGACTTGAACAAATTGCAGCAGAGAGAAATAATTGCCACAGACAAACTGAACAGTGTGACAGATGCAAACTTTAGATCCCTAATAGGACAAATAAAACAAAAAAATACATAGATAAGATTAACTTGGGCAGACTACAGAAGGAAGCAAGTGAAGAGGTAGCAAAAGGGAAGGAAGAGGTACCAGAGGCTTTCATAGCAGGAAGAGCAGATACATGGGACAGCAAAGAAAAGGGATCTGATATGGTGTAGCATTTATGCCAAAAAAGCAGCTCTTACCAGCACAGCAACGAAAATTACAGACATATTCGAACAGACATATAGACAGAGACATCCAGATATGGCAAACATCACAAAGAAAGAATAACCACACAAAGTGGAATGTAATGAAAAGTGCACAGTTTAGTGATCTAGAAAGGCAACACATCGAAATAGAAGTCCTTGAACAGTTAAAGAAAGAAGGATTTGAGGTAGAGACTCAGCCTCCACCAATATCATCTGGTAAGCCGTTACAGCAGACAACTGCTCAGCCAATATTGGTACATGAAACGAAACATGACACATCTCCTAAAGACACCCAGCAAAGTGCACATCAAGTGACATATCCGAGTAAAACAGCTGAAGTTCCAGTTCAACCCATACAGAGAGTGGAAGAGCAGGAAATGCCAACTACAGGAACAACCCTTAACCAAGAGGAAGAAAACATGAGAGAAGACTTGCTGGACCTAATTGACATGGACAAATATATTAAAATACATCAAAGGGAAAGACTGCAAAAATTATGCCTGACATACACAGTTAGGGAACACATAAAACAGATAAACAAAGTTATTGGAACCATCCAGAGGGATCCATATGATGTCACTGAAATAAACAGAATACATTATTGTGCAGCGAGACTAATAACAAATAGAGAAGTGCCAAAAAGCAAGGAATGAGGAACAAAAGAGGAAATTCAGCATACCACCATGGAAAAGCGGATAGAAGGGACAATTATGGAACTAAGATCAGAAGTATCACTGCTGGAGGAGTTTAGAAAAGGTAATAGATCAATGAAAGTCATCAGGAAAGTGGGTGAAATCAAGAAAAATGCTGTATTAAAACAGATCAAGACCTAAATTTACCATCTCAAATAACAAGCAAGATCTCTGCTCAAGCCGAGAAGCTCAGGAGATACGTGAAAGGAACAATGAAAAATGCAAAATAGATAGTTTAGAGAGACCGAAGAAATTCTATAGGGAGCTGGGAAAAACAGCTAACATAAAACTCCACCAGTAAAGAAAGAAATTGAGGAATTCTGGAGAAGTATTTATGAAGACCAGTTGAACATAATAGGGATGCAGAGTGGATACAGGAAATAAAAGACAGCATTAAAATGGTACTACTAGAGATATGGGTGGCCTGGCGTAACTGCTAAGGAGATAGAAATGAAGATAAGAGAGGCCTCCAACTGGAAAACCCAGGTCCAGATGCAGTACCCAACTTCTGGCTGAAAGTACTAACATCTTTGCACCAAGATTTAGCTACCTCAAAAACTATTTATCACGCACACCTGACTTGACACCCATCTGGTTAACAACAGGGAATACCACACTCCTTATTAAATCTGAACCTGCCAGTCTCCCCAAGAACTATCGCCCAATAACCTGTTTACCAACAACATATAAACTATATACTGGAATCGATGCAGATAGAGTCTACAACCATTTAGACTGCAATAAACTCATGGCAATAGAACAAAAAGGTAATAAAAGAAAATCATATGGCACAAAGGACCATCTCATGTTGAACAAAGCCATTATGGAGAGCTGCAAAAAATGCCGAAATCTTAGTGTAGCATGGATCGACTACAAAAAGCATTTGACAGTATCCCACTCCTGGATCACTGAGTGTTTACAATCTACAGGATACATCCCACACTGATAAACTTCATCACAACAACAATGACAAAGTGGCAAACCACTCTGCAATTAAATCATGAGAAAGGTCAAATCACCATTCCAAATATAAGTATCCAACGAGGGATATTTCAAGGTGACTCTTTGTCACCACTTCTTTTGCCTTGCCCTCAATCCCTTGAGTAGCCTAATCAACAACCTAGGCTATGGATACAGCTTGAACCCCAGAAACAAAAACAATCAACAGCTAACATCTCACCTTCTATTTGTAGATGACCTAAAACTTTACAGTTCATCTGACAAACATTTGAAAGAACAACTACAAATTGTTAAGACCTTCTCTGATGACATACCGGATGGCGTTTGGCCTGAACAAATGTGCAAAAGCAACATTTGTAGCAGGAAAGTAACTCGTAAACAAAACATGAATCTGGCGGAGGTTTGTGACATAAAAGAACTTGAGCAAGAGGAGTGTATAAATATCTGGGAATAGAAGAAGGAGCAACAGCACAACATGAACAAATGAGAGTAAAATAAGCAGGAATATTTTAGAAGGTTAAAGCTAATTTTGAAAACTGCTTTGACAACACGAAATAAAGTGCAAGCTATAAATCAACTCGCCCTTCCAGTGATATCATACAGCTTTGGTGTGATAGACTGGCCACAGAAAGTGTTGAACCAGCTAGATATAAAAACAAGAAAAATGTTTCATGCTCACCAATTAATATACAAAAATCAGTGTATGCCAAGATTATACATCCCAAGGGCAGAGGAGGCATGGGCCTCATTGAGATTGATTACACATATAGATCCACAATAGTGGGCTACATACATACTTACTGACATCCTTAGACCCAAATATAGTCAAGGTCTTGCATCATGAAGAAAATAAGCCTAAAATGACTTCACTCATCAAATTAGGAGAAGCCTTCAGAAGGGTAGCGAGATTGATGTCAATCCAAAGGTAGATAAGGAATTGTCAGCAACAGAAAATACAAAGAATCAGAAAAAGGAGTATAAGGATAAAGACCAACAGAAAAGAAAAACAATTGGAAAGTCCATAATTATAGTGGAAAATACAGGGAGCTACTGGAGCAACCACAGGTCGATCAAGCCCTGACCCATGATTGGTTAAAAGAGGGTGAATTTAGGCCACGAGATGAGAGACTAATAATGGCAGCCCAAGATAGTGGGCTACGACAAGATGGTTCACAAAATCCATGGAAAAAACAGGAGAAACAGACAAGTGTAGGTTCTGTAGTACAGAATTAGAAACAGTTAGCATCTTGTGGCTGGATGAAAGTACTTATGGCAGAAGGCCTGTATACTGAAAGACACAACAATGTAGCAAGATTGATCCACTGGAAACTGTGCAAACACTATAACATACAGGTAGCAGAGAGACACTGGAAACATGAACCACAAAGAATCACAGAGAATGAAAAGATGATCACATGGGATCACCCATACCAACAGCCAAGAAAGTGGAAGCAAGAAAGCCTGATATTGTAATACAAGAAAAGAGGACAAAGGTAGCATTACTGATTGAAATAGCCACCTAGTGACTACAGTGTACTGCGTACAGAGACACAAAATCATGAAATACCAAGATATGCAGTCAGAAACCAAACTGACGTGGAATAAGGACACACAGATTGTTCCAGTAGTGCTTGGAGCAATGGGACTAATCAAAAGAATTTTCAGGCACATTTAAATATACTACCAATATTTGTGACACCTTATGAACTGCAAAAGGAAGCTATTTTGGGGACATTGCGTGTGCTGAGAAGAGCACTCTCAGCAAACATCAAAGATTAATACAGTACTAATTTCTTGAGTTTTGAATATGCCCTGGCTAAAGAATGGGGTCCATTCTTGCCACGGTATTAGAAATCCCTAAACATTTGGAGACACTAACCCCGAGAGAAACCCTATAAATGTGCTGAATGCCACAAGACATATGCCCAGAAACGTAATCTAATAATACATCAGTGGGTTCACATGGGACAGAAACCCTATAAAGGTGTTGAATGCCACAAGACATTTACCCAGAAACGTAATTTAATAATAGATCAGCTGGTTCACATGGGAGAGAAACCCTATAAATGTGCTGACTGCCACAAGACATTTACCCGGAAACTTAATCTAACAATACATCAGCGGGTTCAGACGGGATGAAGAAGTAATGATCACGTGGGATCACCCAATACCAACAGCCAAGAAAGTGGAAGCAAGAAAACCTGATATTGTAATACAAGAAAAGAGAACAAAGGTAGCATTACTGATTGAAATAGCCACCCCTAGTGACTACAGTGTGCTGCGTACAGAGAGACACAAAATCATGAAATACCAAGATATGCAGTCAGAAACTAAACTGATGTGGAATAAGGACACACAGATTGTTCCAGTAGTGCTTGGAGCAACGGGACTAATCAAAAAGAACTTTCAGGCACATTTAAATATGCTTCCAATATTTGTGACACCTTATGAACTTCAAAAGGAAGCTATTTTGGGGACATTGCGTGTGCTGAGAAGAGCGCTCTCAGCAAACATCAAAGATTAATACAGTACTAATTTCTTGAGTTTTGAATATGCCCTGGCTAAAGAATGGGGTCCATTCTTGCCACGGTATTAAAAATCCCTAAACACTTGGAGACACTAACCCCGAGAGAAACCCTATAAATGTGCCGAATGCCACAAGACATTTACCCGGAAACATAATCTAACAATACATCAGTGGGTTCACACAGAGCAGAAACCATATAAATGTACTGAATGCCATAAGACATTTACCCAGAAACATAATCTAATAATACATCAGTGGGTTCACACAGAGCAGAAAGGAGTATAAGGATAAAGACCAACAGAAAAGAAAAAACAATTGGAAAGCCCATAATTATAGTGGAAAATACAGGGAGCTACTGGAGCAACCACTGGTCGATCAAGCCCTGACCCATGAATGGTTAAGAAGAGTTGAATTTAGGCCATGAGATGAGAGACTAATAATGGCAGCCCAAGATAGTGGGCTACGCACAAGATGGTTCACAAAATCCATAGAAAAAACAGGCGAAACAGACAAGTGCAGGTTCTGTAGTACAGAATTAGAAACAGTTGCACATCTTGTGGCTGGATGTGAAGTACTCATGACAGAAGGCCTGTATACTGAAAGACACAACAATGTAGCAAGACTGATCCACTGGAAACTGTACAAACACTATAACATACAGGTAACAGAGAGACACTGGAAACATGAACCACAAAGAATCACAGAGAATGAAGAAGTAATGATCACATGGGATCACCCAATACCTTCAGCCAAGAAAGTGGAAGCAAGAAAACCCGATATTGTAATACAAGAAAAGAGAACACAAGTAGCATTACTGATTGAAATAGCCACCCCTAGTGACTACAGTGTGCGGTGTACAGAGAGACACAAAATTATTAAATACCAAGATATGCAGTCAGAAACCAAACTGATGTGGAATAAGGACACACAAATTGTTCCAGTAGTGCTTGGAGCAATGGGACTAATCAAAAAGAACGTTCAGGTACATTTAAATATGCTACCGATACTTGTGACACCTTATGAACTTCAAAAGGAAGCCATTTTGGGGACGTTGCGTGTGCTGAGAAGAGAGCTCTCAGCAAACATCAAAGACTAATACAATACTAATTTCTTGAGTTTTGAATATGCCCTGGCTAAAGAATGGGGTCCATTCTTGCCACGGTATTAGAAATCCTTAAACATTTGGAGACACTAACCCTGAGAGAAACTATATAAATGTACTGAATGCAACAAGAGTTTTGCTTAGAAGCAGGAACTAAAAAAACAGCGACTTCACACAGGGTAGAAACCATATACTGTAAATGTGCTGCACATAACATGACATTTGCACAAACACAGCATCTAATGACACATTAATGGGGTCACACAGGACAGAAACCATATAAATGTGCTGAATGCAACAAGAGTTTTACTGCACAGAGTGGCCTCATGATCCATCAGTATGATCATGTGGGGGAGAAACCGTATAAATGCGCTGAATGACACAAGTGTTGTACATCAGAGAATGGCCTCATGAAACTTCCTGAGTTTTTTGAATATGCTCTGGCCTAAGAATGAGGTCCACTCTTGTAATGGCATGAGAAATCACTTAACATTTGGAGACACTTGCCCACCAAGGGAAACATGGTATAAATCAGTTGAATACAAGAGATTTGCCCAACAGTCTGACCTAATAATACATCAGTTGGTTTTCATATGGGAGCCATCTTGGGGATGTTGCATGTGCTGAGAAGAGCGCTCTCAGTAAACATCAAGGATTAATACAGTACTAATTTCTTGAGTTTTGAATATGCCCTGGCTAAAGAATGAGGTCCATTCTTGCCACGGTATAAGAAATCCCTAAACATTTGGAGATACTAAAACCGGAGAAATGCTGTCCATTCTTGTCACGGTACCAGAAATCCCTGAACATTTGGTGTCACTGACCCTGGGATAAACCATATAGTTGTGATGAATGCAACAGAAGACTCCCAGAAACAACACCTAATTAAACCTCAGTGGATTCGGGGGGGGGGGATAAAAATGAGTTAAATAGAACAAGAAGTGTCACAGAATCGATTTATCAAATAGCAGACTCTCACAGGGGAGAAACCAAAGAAATGTGCTGAATATAACAAATAGTTTTACATAATAGAATAGCTTCATAAAATAGCAGGTTCACAGTGGTATGCCCTGGCTTTAGAACTGGGTCAATTATTGTCCCATCACTAGACATCCCTGAACATTTAGGGACTGTAACCACAGATATGTAAATGTGCTAAATGCAACAAGAGTTGTACATCACAGAAAAGCCATATGAAATGTATGTGGGTTCACACAGACGAGAGACCATATAAATCTGCAGAATATAACAAGAGTTTTACATAATAGAATAGCTTCGTAAAACAGCAGGTTCACAGTGGTATGCCCTAGCTTAAGAACTGTGTCGATTCTTGTCCCATCACTAGACATCCCTGAACATTTAGAGACTGTAACCATGGAAAACTAATTGAAAAGATAATCAATCTGGGGACTGATTACTGTATAGTAAGTTAGGTATCCCAGTGGTTGAGAAATAGGAAACAACAAGTTAGGTTCAGGGGATGTCTGCCGGAACCTCAAAAGGTGGGGAGTGGAATTCCATAGGGGTCGGTGTTGGGACCTCTATTGTTCAGTTTATTTATAGGAGACTTGATTTTTGATTGTCAGAATAAACTGGTCAGATTTGTAGATGATATTAAGATGGGGGGATTGTGAATACTTTTGATGATAGATTGCTGTTTGGGAAAGATCTGATAAAAATTATGGAATGGGCTGAAAATAACAGTATGGAATTTAATAATGAGAAGTGTGTTATAATGCACTTGGGAGAGCACAATATACATCAGGGTTATTATATAAATAACTTGGAACTAAAGATATCAGTATGAGAAAAAGATCTGGGGGTTTACATCCAGAGTTATTTGAAAAGTAGTTCACATTGTAGAAACATGTCAAATAGAGCCATGTTCTTGGTAAACAGTGTTAGGAGTTTTCATTTAAGAGAAAGTGAGGCAGTAATGCCATTATACAAAACATTGATTAGGCCCACGTTGGATTACTCTTCTACTGTATGGAGTCCCATCTTAGTTAAGGATGTAAAATTGGTAGAGACACCACAGAGGTCTTACATCAAACTGATGTTGGGTTGTATGGACTTAAATTATGAGGAAAGGTTGGTGAAATTGGGATTGTGGTCCTTGAAGGACAGGAGAGTTAGAGGGGACTTACTGAGCTTATGTAACATAACTAAAAACAATAGTATGATTAATTACATTAATTTGGAATTCAAATACAATCCATATCAGTTGAGGGGACGTGACAGACAGTTGAGAGAATCAAAAGTAGGACAGAAATAAGAAGAAACAGTTTTATAGGTAGAACAATAAAACTGTGGAATGGACTTCCAAAGGATGTAATAGAGGTGGATAGTGTGGGTAAATTTAAGAAAAGATTAGATAGATATCTCAGTGAAGTTGGTAACTTCGGTTATCACCATTGAATAGTGGGGAAGTCTGTATGGGCTATGCATTTTTTGACTTCCTATCTTCCAGTATGAAATATGTAAATGTGCTAAATGTAACAAGAGTTGTACATCACAGAAAAGGCATTTGAAATGTCACAGGGTAGAGACTGTATAAATCTGCAGAATATAACAAGGGTTTTGCCCAGAAGAGTAGCAAGTCCTGCCTTTATGGCCACCTGACTTTAATAGTAACAAAACAGAAGTGAAGAATCCTGTTCCCACAAATCCATATATCTGTACAGAAGGTAAAAACAGTGATCGACTCGAGCCATTGATAGAGCATATTCTCAGTTTGATTCATGTGTCCAAACAGTAAGTCCAAACAAGGGTATGCCAGTGACACACAGTGCAGGGCCGGTGCTAGTGACAGAAGGTTAGCCAGCCCTGAATCAATGTAGAACCAAGGGAAGCAGCAGCTCTCAAGATGAGTTAGTATCAGCAGTAATTCAAACTGTAATCATAAACTTACAATGTTAGTTACATGCATTTATCAGTAGTCTGCTGTGCAGTTGTAACACCAGCACTTTGATTCGAATCAGTCTTCATTGGGGGTTGACTGTTGTGAAGCCATCAAACTTAAACAACAAAAGTAACAGATGCAAACAAATCTTCAACAATAGGTGTTAATACAAAAAGTGCCCAAATCTGCCTGTAATCAAAAACAGCTATGCCATTCATGTAATCGCTAGTGTTTACATTGTAATCACAATTTAATTATAGTAATTCATACAACAGACTGAAAACAGGGCAGAAAAAGAATATAATATAAAAGAGAAATTAGATAGGAGCTGCAGGGCTGGACAATACTCTATATGCTTGCAAGGCATCAAATGTAAAGGACAAATCTTGAAAAAAAATGTAATACCTTTGTATGTATTTTTTGAAATGACCCGGTCCCCTGGGGGTCACTAGAATCCCATCAGTGTCAGTGCTAGGTAAGGAAGGCAGTAGGTGAATAACTAGTTAAATGGGGTTTTCACCTACTCACTCTCTTGTTTACTTGGTTTCAGTTGAAATGAGAGAAATGAAGTCATTTAGAACTCTTGCAGCAGTATCGCCAGAGCAGCTGGCTGTGAGTGGGGAGTTTTAGCATCTTGGAGTAGTTCTGGGTCAGTAGTTGAAGTGTGAGGAGTGAGAGCTGTGGGCTCTGAGAGGAGAGCCTGCTTTCTCACCCTAGTCCTGAAAGTCACCTACCTGCCAAGAGAAGTGGTGGAAACTATTGTCTATAGGAGGATCTCCTGATTTTCATCCTAGAGGGACGAAAAGAACTGCTAGAGAATGGATCTTATGGGCAATCCCCTATTTGATCCAGGACTATTTGAAACTGCCTATACTGTTCTAACTGTGAGTCAGTCTGACTTTGTGCTTCCTGAAGTAAAGACCTGCACTTTGGGTGTTTCTCCGGTTAAAAGGGAAAGGTACACCAGTTCTGTTCTAAGTGTGAGACTTTTCTCAGTTTCTAGTTGGCTGAAAATTGTGGGGTCTTGATGTAGACTAATGCTCATTGTTAATTTCCTACACTCCCAGAGTAGTATTTTCTAATGCTGGATGTGAAAGTTCATTCAAAGATGCATTTTCCTAAGTGTTTTTCAAAATGTTTTAAGGTGTAACTCAGAAAGAATGGCTGGGTATGGATGTGGAAGTGAAGGGTAGGCAGTCCCCCATCTGAAGTAACTAGTTCAGCACTACAGGGTACAAAATGGTGCCTGAATATTCAGGAAGTGGTGGCCAATGTCTGAAGAAAAGTTTACCCCCTGGAGTGGGTTGTGCTAGTAATGAGTCCCTATGTGCTCTGTTGTGGCCAGTTGCCACTTGAGAAAGTTTTAAAGTCCTATGCCATATGGGAACAATGTGTGTGCTCAGTTGTGGTAAGTGCCACTAGAAGAAATATGTGTTAATTTGCACCCATTACCACATAAGAGAATTCAATGTCCTATGAAATATGGGAATACATAGTTTCTGTTAAATACAGTTGTTTTGTTGTTCTGAAAATGCCTTGTGCCACGATATGTAAACCTTGAGGGTCCACCCTTGCTTTAGAGAACATCTTTTGGAATAAAGTCACATTCTAGAACTGCAACTCTGGTTTGGACATTTACAATTTTGCTTCCTGTGTGAAGTTATTGGGTACCCCTCCAGAAGTACAGGATACTGGGTTATGATGGAATTCACCCCAGAATTCTAAAATAATTAAGGAAGGAACTAGTGAAACCACTGGCTACTCTTTTTAATAAATCATGGGAGGATGGTGTGGTACCCGAGGACTGGAGGAAGGCGGATGTAATTCCCCTTCACAAAAGTGGGACCAAGACAAAGGCAGGAAACTGCAGACCTGTCAGTCTGACATCTGTGGTAGGGAAAGTGATGGAGTCACTTCTGAAGGAAAGAATAATTGAGTACCTAGAGGTCAGTGGAGCACAAGATCCAAGGCAGCATGGGTTCGACAGCGGAAGGTCATGTCAGACAGAATCTAATAGATTTCTTTGACTGGGTGGCGAAGTAGTAGACCAGGGAGGGCTGTGGACATGGCCTACCTAGACTTTAGCAAGGCATTTGACACAGTCCCACACAAAGATTATTAGTCAAATTAACCAGCCTGGGGTGGGTCCCAGGGTGATAGCCTAGGTAAAACATTGGCGAACAACAGGACACAGAAGGTAATTGTAAATGAGTCCACTCTGAAGAAAAGGCGGTTACCAGTGGGGTACCACAGGGTTCAGTATTGGGTCCAGTCCTTTTTAATGTCTTCATCAGTGACATTGCAGAGGGACTGGAAGGAAAAGTATGCCTTTTTGCAGATGACACAAAGATCTGCAACAGGGTTGATACACAAGGAGGTGTGGAAAGAATGAAAAGGGACTTGGCAAGGTTGGAGGAATGGTCAGACGTATGGCAGCTAGGATTCAATGCAAACAAGTGCAAAATAATGCACCTGGGAAACAAGAACCCTGGGGAAGAATACACAATGGTTGGGGAGGCAGTAACAACAACAAAACAGGAAAGGGGCCTGGGGTAATCATATCAGATGACCTTAAGGTTAGCAAGCAATGTGAGAAGGCAGTAGGGAGGGCCAGGGGTATACTGGGATGTATAGGGAGAGGCATCAGCAGCAGAAAACAGGAAGTTGTTATCCCTCTGTACAGACAGTTGGTGAGACCCCATCTGGAATACTGTGTCCAGTTCTGAAGACCCCATCTCCGCAATGACATAGACAGGATAGAGGCAGTCAGAGGAGGACAACTAAAATGGTGCAGGGTCTGCAAGAGAAGCCATATGAGGAGAGACTAAAGGAGCTTAATATGTATACCCTTGAGGAAAGAAGGGAGGGGGGAACATGATACAAAACTTTCAAGTACCTCAAGGGAATCAACAAAGTCCAAGAGGGTAGCATCTTTCAGAAAAAGAGACTTGCAAGAACAAAGGGACATGATTTAAAGATAGGAGGAGGGCGGTTCAGGGGCAATGTGAGGAAGTATTATTTCACAGAGAGGGTAGTGGATGCATGGAACAGCCTTCCTGAGGAAGTTGTGGGGTCTAAAACTGTGGGAGAATTCAAGAATGCATGGGACAGACATAAGGCAATTCTTGTGGGGGGCAGGAAGATATAGGCTGTTGGTTAACTAGGATCTGCGGCTTATCCTGTAGGTAGGGAAATGGGCATACTAGATGGGCCTAGCGGTCCTTATCTGCCGTCAAAGTTTATGTTTCTAAGTCTATGTTTCTATACAGGCACAACAAGGCTCCCAGCTGTGTGTGACTGCACTGCTGATATGTGTGACAAGCTGGCCTATGGTATATGGAAAGGCAACATGCTGTGTTTCAGGTTCACAGAACAAAATGACCTTTTATTGCTTCAAATGTGAGTTGTTATTCCAGAAAATCATAATCCGTTAGTTCAACTTCCCCAGCCTGGTCAGGTAACATAATTGTTAACATAAAACAGTTCTTTCAGGCTGATTTGACAAAGAAATCTTTGTACCACTTATGTGGGCCAGCAGTTTCTTCAATATACAGTCTTAAATAAAGCACAAACAGTTTCCCCTTTAGCCTTATCTTCAGGCAGTTCTCAGCAGTGTATTCATACTAACATACTAACATACTATTTGCCAGCAGATTAGGCCTTATGGTCTATCAAGTCTGCTCGAACCTAGATCCTTAGTTGGGTGCTGAGACCCTCCCATCCCTTGTGCTCCAGAAACCCCTATCATCCATCCCAACCCCCCCGGGACAGGCCATCATCTGATACATCCACTTTCTGTGTCTGTCCCACCCTCTCTTAAAGCTCTCCTGTGGATCTCTGAACCAGCTCACCAGGCAGAGCATTCCAAGGGTCCACCACCCTCTCAGTGAAAAACCTCCTCCTCTTTTCCCCCTCACCCTTCCACCCTCCAACTTCAAACCATGCCCTCTGGTGATGCCTCCCTGCTTTAGTCTAAAGATCCCCTCCATGTTTACCCTATTTATTCCCTTGAGGTACTTGAAGACCTCAATCATGTCCCCACGTCTCTCCTCTCCTCCAATGAAAACAGGTAGAACTCCTCAAGTCTGTCCTCGTAAGTCAAATCCCTAGCCCTCGTATCATCTTTGTTGCCCTCCTCTGTACCCTCTCCAGGAGCTGTATGTCCCTCTTCAAGTGTGGTCTCCAGTACTGTACACAGTACTCAAGGTGTGGTCTAACCAGTCCATTGTACAGCGGCAGAATCACTTCCCTTGCTCCTAGAGGTGATCCCCTTGCGATGCATCCCAACATCCTGTTTGCCTTGCTAGCTGCTCTCCTGCACTGCTCAGAGTTATTCATACATGTATCCACCATGACCCCTAGGTCTTTTTCCCTGTTGAGGCTTCCAGCACCTCCTCCCAGGGTGTACCTGTGTTTAGGGTTTCCCGACCAAGATGCAACACCTTGCACTTGGTGATATTAAATTAATTTCCATGTGTGAGCCCAGCTTTCCAGGGTGTCCAGGTCCCCTTGCAGGGCCAACCTCCCCTCTTCTCCCTCAACTACTGCTCCCATCTTGGAGTCATCCATGAAGAGACTCATTTCACCCTATACCATCCCTGATGTCCGATATGTATGCATTAAACAGGATTGGACCCAGGACCCGAGCCCTGTGGTGCCCACTACCAACCTCTGTAGGGTTCGAGAGCTCCCCACAGACACACTCTCTGAGTGCATCCAGCTATCCAGTTTTCAATCCATCTGACCATCAAAGGGCCTACTCTAACCCTATCAGTTTCTCCACCAGACCATTGTGGGGACAGAGTCAAACGCCTTCTGAAGTCCAAGAATAATACATCCACAGGCTTACCCCTGTCCAGTTCTGATGTTACCCATTCATAGAACTCCACAAGGTTGGTTTGACATGATCTACCTGGCACAAACCCATGCTGCTGACTATCCAGACCTCCCACCTCCCCCAAGTAAACCCCCAATCGTTCCTTTAGTATACTCTCCATTAATTTTCCCACCACCGAGGTTAAACTGATGGGCCCACAGCCCACTTGACTGCAAAACACTCTTTTTCTATTCTGCTCGCTGTTATTGGCCCGGATGGCTAAACTAGTCTTTTCATTCAGGATCCTCTGCTCCAGGCATGGTCTGGACAGTTCTCAGGAGCAGGCTTCAGCTGTTTTTCCCCAAAGACTCTCTCTCTCTGACCTAAACATTATCTTGGGTTTCAGCTCTGGTTTGTCTCTCACAGGGCAGCAGTTTCCAGCTTCTCTCGCCCTTGCTGAATTCCTCTGCAGTTGTTGCAGTCTCTCTCTAATTGGCCACACCTGTGTAGGCATCCCCCCTTTGCCTGTTGCAGTTTCTACATTTCTTCAGTCTCATCCAAGGGGTTAACCCCTTGTTCCCCGGTGTTGCATTTACCCTGTCACATGCCACTCCCCTTTGAAGGCACAGTTGGTCAGCCCAGACAGGAAGTCTGCATTTCCATTCTGGGTCCTGGCCCAGTGGTACACTGTGAAGGAAAAAGGCTGAAGGGCTAAGTACCACCTGGTGATGTGGAGGTTGTCATCCTTCGTCACTTGAAGCCAACGTAGAGGGGCATGGTCTGTAACCAGAAGGAACTGCTGACCATGCAGGTAGTAGCGGAGGGTGCCCACAGCCCACTTGACTGCAAAACACTCTTTTTCTATTTCTCCCAGGGAAAGAGTTTTTGGCTGAGGTAGAGGATAGGATGTGCCTCCATCTCAAACTCCTGGGAGAGCACAGCTCTTAGCCCAACTTCAGAGGCATCAGTTTGCAGGATGAAGGTCTTGTTGAAGTCAGGACTGCATAACACTGGCTCTTTGCATAGTGCCACTTTAAGTTGTTTGAAGGCCTGGTCACACTCCTCTGACCAGTGGACCCTGTTGGGGGCAGATTTCTGGGTGAGGTCTGTAAGGGGGCTGACAAGGGTAGAGAATGACGGTATGAACCAGCGGTAATACCCCGCCAACCCTAAGAATGCCCTCATCTGGATTTTTGTGGTGGATACCTGGCACTCTGCTACGGCTTGCACATTACTGATCAAGGGTCTCACCAACCATTTCCTATACAGTACACTAAGTACTTTGTCTCTTCTTTGGCCAAAGCACACTTTGCTGGATTGGCTGTCAGCCTTGCTTCTCGGAGGGACTGTAGTACAGCTGCTACCTTGGATACATGGGATTCCCAATCAGTGCTGTGTATCACCATGTCATCCAGATAAGCAGCAGCATACTGGACATGGGGTCGCAGCAAGTGATTCATGAGCCTTTGAAAGGTTGCAGGGGCCCCATGTAAGCCAAAAGGCATGGTATGGAACTGGTATAGCCCAAAGGGGGTAGCAAATGCTGTCTTTTCCCGTGACTCAGGGGTCAAAGGGATTTGCCAGTAACCTTTTATTAGGTCCAACATTGTGATGTACTTGGCTTCCCCAAGTCTATCCAACAGTTTGTCTACCCGAGGCATGGGGTAGGCATTGAACTTCGAGATGACATTGACCCTGCGAAAGTCAATACAGAAGCGGGTAGCCACACTTTCTTTTGGTACTAACACTATGGGGCTACTTTAGTCACTGTTGGATTCCTCAGTCACTCCCAACTCTAGCATGTCCTGTAATTCTTTCTTAATCGTGCCTCGTACGGCTTCTGGCAAGTGATACAGTTGCTGACGCACTTTCTTCCCCAGCTCTGTTTCTGTATGGTCGGCTTTCATATGGGTTGTCCCCGGGAGGAAGGAAAAAACATCTAAAAACTGGCTTGCCAACTCTTCTAGTTGCTGTTTCTGTTTGTGAGACAGCTGTTCTCCCATTGGGACTTGTATCCTCAGATTGTCATCTGTCACTTTGGGTCCCAGATCCACTATGTCTGGTTCAAGGTAAATCAATAGACTATCCCTCTGGTTCCAGAATTTCAGCAAATTGACATGGTAGATCTGGGTCTCTTTTCACCTCTCTGGCTGGCAAACTTCATAGTCAACTAGGCCCACCCTCTGGGTAACTTCATAAGGCCCCTTCCATTTGGTTAGAAACTTATTCTGGCTGCTTGGCAACAACACTAGTACTTGGTCCACTGGTTTATATTCCCTCAGCTGGGCTTCCTTGTTATAGTAGTACTCTTGTCTTTGTTGAGCCTTCACCAGATTCTCTCAGGCAAATTTCCCCACCCGATCTACTCTTTCCCTCAATTGCAAGACATATTGCACCACATTTTCAGTCTTGGTGTCAAGCTTCTCCCACTTTTCTTTTACTGTATCAAGAACACCTCATGGGCAGTGCCCATGGAGGAGTTCAAAAGGAGCGAAACCTGTAGACGCTTGAGGGACTTCCCATATTGTGAACAGCAGTAAGGGAAGTAACTTGTCCCAGTCCCTGACTTCAGTGGTTGTGAACTTTTTAAGCATGGTTTTAAGGGTTTGGTTGAATCGCTCCACGAGACCATCCATCTGGGGATGGTAGATCGAGGTCCTTATGGAGCTGATTCCCAACAAAGTACAAACCTCCTGAGTCAGGCAGGACATGAAGTTAGTTCCCTAGTCCGTCAACATTTCCTTCTATATTCTCATGTGGCTAAAGACCTTTAACAGTTCCCCGGCTACAACTTTGGCTGAAATGCTTCATAACGGGATGGCATTGGGGTACCAGATAGCATAGTTCACAATTACCAGATTGTATTGGTACCCTCATGCTCTCTTTTCCAGTGGTCCCACTATGTTAACACCGATCCAGTCAAAAGGTGCCTGCATAACAGGTAAAGGTACTAAAAGGGCCCTGGGATTGTTTTTTGGAGCTAACTAGCACTTGGAACAGTATGCACAATAATCTTTAACCTGTTGATATATGCCCGGCCAAAAGAATTGGGGTAACAGTCGGGCTAGTGTATGCTCTACCCAACAGTGCCCAGCCACTGGAATAGAGTGGGCAAGGCATAGTAATTCCCCCTGAAAGACTCGAGGGATTAGCAACTGGTGCCAGGTATCCCCTGTTTGGGCCTCTTTACTAACTTGATACAGGATACTTCCTTGTACCTCAAAATGAGGATAGCATGCTGCCCAATTCTCATCTACCACCTCCCCTTCCTTGACAGCCAACTGGGTGTATACCTGACTGAGTAGACCAACAGTCCTTTGTTCTTTGGCAATGTCTGGGCAGTGCTTTAATACATCTTGCTCTGATAGGGATGGTCCTGTTGAACTTGGGTTAAGTGGGTAAGCGTTAGGGTCGTACTGTCGGTCTGGACCCAATTCTGCCTTTGCTTCACCTCCCTGTTGGGCAATGCTGGGGAAATGCTACAAGTCTCGATGGCTGAGAGGGACCTGGGGGTGGTGGTGGATGTCAAGATGAACAACTCTGAGACCTGTAGGAGGGCAGCAGCCAAGGCCAACAGGATGCTGGGATGCATCGCTAGGGGGATCACCTCCAGAAGGAGGGAAGTGATACTCCCTCTGTATAACTGCTTGGTGAGGCCGCACCTTGAGTACTGTGTGCAGTTTGGAGGCCACACTTAAGAGGGACATTAACCTCCTGGAGAGGGTCCAGGAGGGCAACAAAATGATTTGGGGCTTGGGGGACAGGACCTATGAGGAGAGGCTCAGAGCTAAATATGTACACATTGGAAGAGAGAAGGGACTGGGGAGACATGATAGGGGTCTTCAGGTACATGAAGAGGGTAAATAGAAAGGAACAGTCAGAGTGCTTTGAAGGAAGGAGGAAGGGGCCACTAGAGGGCATGGGTGGAAGCTGGAGGGGGGAAGATTCAGGGGAGAAAGGAGGAGGTGCTACTTCACTGAAAGGGTGGTGGAGCCATGGAATGCATTGCCTAGGGGGCTGGTGGAGGCAGAGACAGTGGAGGGGTTCAAGAGGGGGTGGGACAGGTACAGGGGAAGGGTTCTGGAAGCAAAATCCAAATGCAGCAAGAATATCCGGATCTGGGAAGGGAGAAGCCAGAGAAGGCAAGGGGGACAGCAAGGTCAGCACCCAGGTTGGGGGCTGACCAAATGAGCAGACACGAAAGACCGTTAGGCCTATTCTGCTGGCATTTTTGTATGTTAGTATGTTACAAAATCACACATGCCCCCACAATGCAAAGCATCATGGGCTGCATATGCAAATCACCACAGAATGTTATGCTGGTCCAACTTTAAGCTGAATTGCATGGTGCCGAAAGGCCTCTCACACAGTTTGCAAAGGGCGCTAACAGAAGACATAGACACATGTTTGCGTCCTACCAAGACTCATCAGTATGCCTCATCTGTTTGACACCCCAGTGGAATGGACCAGCTATCCCTAAGGCAGTGTGCCTGGGATATATTGTGGTGAACCCATTAAAATAAAAAAACATTTAAAAGACAAAGAACCTCTGTGCGTAAACACTGAAGCAAGGGTTACCCCAAAGGGCATTTGGCTGGGAAGCCAAGTTTCAAGAAAATACAAAATCACACATGCCCACACAATGCAAAGCATCATGGGCTGCATATACAAATCACCACAGAATGTTATGCTGGTCCAACTTTAAGCAGAATTGCATGGTGCCGAAAGGCCTCTCACACAGTTTGCAAAGGCTAACAGAAGACATAGACACGTGTTTCGTCCTACCAGGACTCATCAGTATGCCTCGTCTGTTTGACACCCCAGTGGAATGGACCAGCTACCCCTAAGGCAGTGTGCCTGGGATATATTGTGGTGAACCCATTAAAATAAAAAAAGTATGTTAGCCCCTTTGGGACCCCTTTTCTTTGCTGCCCTACATTCCTACTTAGATTTGCAGGTTCTGGTCTGGGCGTTAAAAATCTCTGGTCTGGGAAAGGAAAAACATCCCCAAGCTGAAGGTGGCTGGCCCCCTCTCTCTTCATGACCCAGAGATCGGGAAGTTACCAAAGATAAGTCTGCTTTCTATAAGTCATCAAACCATTTCCAATCTCTTCCCAGTAACACTGGATAGGGTAACCCTGGGGCAACCCCCACTTTTATAGTCTCTGTTTGGCCCCCAGAGTAAGGGTAACCATCGCTTCAGGTTAAGCCTTTACATCCCCATGCACACATTGGATAGGGTCTGGGTTCTGGTCCTGCCAGTGTCAGGGGTTCACCAAGGTCACCCTGACTAGGGTCTGGCAGCTTCCTGAGTCCACCAGAACCTCTGTCTCTATCCCATCTACTTTGACAGGGATCACAAAATCTCAGGATTCAGGGCCCCTTCCCCCACTGTACAGTGAATACCCATTTGTAAATGTGCAGTCTATGAAGGTACAGTCCATGTGGGGGCAGTTCTTCACAAAATGACCCCTCTGTCCACATGAGAAACATGCCCTGGTGTCTCTGCTACAGGGTGAACCTCCAGACTTAGGCAGTGGGCCCTCAGGAAATGTCTCCCTGGGCTGCTGGGGTGTCATTTTTCTCAGAGTCTGACCCTTATTTGGCCCATACATCCCCTCCCTACATGCCCAAGGTCCCTTCAAAGTTCCAGCCAATATTCCTTCAGCTTGGCTCCTGGGTTGATTCCCCATTTTCCCCAGTGGCCTTGTAGACTGGATCACAGGGTGGAGGGAGAGTTCAGCATCCAACACTTGTTCTGCAGTCTGCATGGCCTCTGCTAGGATGGTGATCTTCTGTTTGTGGACCCAGCTCTGAATTCTCCGGGGCAGGATGTTCAGAAATTGTTCCAAGATTATTAACTCGGCCACCTCAAGACCACTGCATCCTTTGTGTTTTTGCCAGTGCCAACACAGGTCCCGCTGTTGTTGTTCCACCGCTCTAGGTTGTGCATCTGCTGAAAATTTGAAGCTCCAGAACCTCCATCTGTAACTTTCTGCATTGATGCCAAGGCAGTCTAGGATTGCCACTTTCACCTCTGTGTACTCCCCGTCTGTGGTACTGTCCATAGATCGATAGGCTGTTTGGGCTTCCCCGGTGAGATGGGGGCAAGGCGGACAGCCCACTGGGGTCTGAGCCATCCAGCAGCTTCCGACACTCGCTCAAATGTTACCAGGAATGCCTCGGGATCATCTTCGGGTGTCATTTTAGTCAGCATGGCTTTCATCCTAGGAATCCCTGACCCTATGATAGACAGACCAGCATCACCAGTAGAATCCTGTTGTGGTAGTTGCAACAGAGAATGCAGGAGCTACTGTTGTTGTTGTCCCAGCTGTATAAGAAACTGCTGCTGTGCCTCCTGTTGCACCTCCTGCTGGGCTTGCTGTGCTTGTTGTGTCCTCTGTTGCACCTCCTGTTGCTGCTGAGCCAGCTGGGTGAGAACCTGTTGTTGCTGAGCCTGTTGTGTTTGTTGCACCCAACCTGTTGTTGCTGAGCCTGCTGTGCTTGTTGCACCTCTGTTGTGCCTACTGCTGCTGCTTTGCCAGCTGGGTGAGAACCTGTTGTTGCTGAGCCTGTTGTGCTTGTTGCTGTTCCATGAGGAACTTCAGCAATTTTTCCATATCCATATTTCCAGAATGTAGCTAGTCCTGCTCACTCCAGCAGGGGTTCAAATCCCACTTCTGTAACCACATGTGATAAGCTGGCATATGATATATGGAAAGGCAACATGCTGTTTTTCAGATTCACAGAACAAAATGCACTTTTATTGCTTCAAATGTGAGTTGTTATTCCAGAAAATCATAAGCAGTCAGTTCAACTTCCCCAGCCTGCTCAGATAACATAACTGTTAACATAAAACAGTTATTTCAGGCTGATTTGACAAAGGACTCTTTGCACTACCTACGTGGGCCAGCAGTTTGTTTAATATACAGTCTTAAATGAAGCACAGTTTCCCCTTTAGCATTATCTTCAGGCAGTTCTCAACACTGCATTCTACTCACTGTTATAGGCCCAGCTGGCTAAACTAGTCCTTTCATTCAGGATTCTCTACTCCAGGCATGGTCTGGATGTTTCTCAGGAGCAGGCCTCATCTGTTTTTCCCCAAGGACTCTCTCTCTCTGACCTAAACATTATCTTGGGTTTTCAGCTCTGGTTTCTGTCTCACAGGGCAGCAGTTTCCAGCTTTCCTCTCTCCTGTGCTGAATTCCTCTGCCTTTTTGCAGTCTCTTTCTAATTGGCCAAACCTGTGGAGGCATCCTCCCCTCTTTGCCTGTTGCAGTCTCTACATTTCTTCAGTCTCATCCAAGGGGTTAACCCCTTGTTCCCTGGTGTTGTGTTTACCCAGTCATAATATCATCATGCAGGAACTTCATGCACTTGGAAACCAATCACTAAGCACCACTCTTGAGTTTGTATGCCTAGCACATTAGTGACCAAGCTATAGTTTCAGTGTGGCTTGCAGTGTTCTTCAAATTTCTCTCTTTCATCAGCCCACACCTCTGGAATGGGTCCATGACAGTTCACTCCCTGACTTTTTGCTCCCATCAATTCACTCCTGTGACAACTCACTCCCATGGCAACTCCCACAATTCACACCATACAGTGGTCATATTCATATTTTTTTTTTACCTCGCACCTGATAAAATTAAAACAAACTTTACTGAAGATAATGTGCCAGAGTTTATAGATCAGTAATCAAAACAGTATGTGCAAATTCCTCAGTGGTACATTCTGCACACTTTTCAGCTATGTACAGCACTCAAGACTCTGAGCATTATCCGGATAGACCTGACGGGGTAAAGTTGGTTGATTTCTTGCTGCAAGCTGTTCACTTTCAGATGCTCTCTTTTTCTGTATTCCTCTACTTACATCAATAAACTTCCAAACTGTTGGATGTGCTATGCCAAGAATACTTTGCATTCCATGGTGAAATGTTTCAAGAACATTGTTGGTTCTTGCTCTTTTATCATGGACACTATGGCAGTGATTCTACAGTTTGATTAAAAAAATCAGCTGATGGTATCTATTTCCCCGACGGTTCCTCCTCCTGATCCAGGTGTCTTCAAAGTAATCAACTAAAGGTATTGAGTGACATGAAAGAAACGTCCAACCTGTTGTGTCTGTAGAAATGTTGAGTGAAATGCAAGGATTGTGGCTCTTTCAAAATCGGTTACGACAATCTCAGGATTCAATCTTGGGTTCAATTGTTTGAGCAATTGCAACATACACTCATGTCATGTGTGTCTCTTTATTGGTTTGGTAGGAGGGCATAAATCACAGGTTGCATGTTACCAAGCCTCTCACCAAGGATAATGTAGACTTTGTCAAATAAATGAAGAGCTCCATTAACCCTTAGGCTGCCAACAGAATTAGAACGTATAGGAATTTTGGACTGCTATATCAGTCAATGGTACAGCAGGGGTTAAAGAGACTATATGCATGCCAATATTTGGAACATTCAAGGAATGTAAAATTTTTCTCAGCTCCAAAAATCAATATGCTTTCTGTTCCAGGACCGCTGTCGTGGAGCAAGAAATCCCCCCCCACCCGAATCTGGCATGTAATTCTGAAATTTAGTTGCAATAATAAGATAATTGAGAACTTTTAGATTTGAAGGAGCACCGTGAACTCTGACTCATTAAATTGTCTTTTTCATATTTCTGTTAACAATCTTGCCTTGAGCAGCCAATGACACACATTATTTTGCATGCAGTAACACCTGAGCAGTAGTATCCTGAGTAGATACTGCCCTTTCCTTAGCTGGATTCATAGCTGCACCTTTTACAACTGCTGCTGGATCAGGGGCATGAGTGCGCTGACTGAATCAATGTATGACGATGGGGTTGTCGTTGATCACAATGTGCAACCGACATCGCAGACTTTAGACTTTTTCACAGCTTTCTCACACTGCCAAATTCATTGCCCAGCAGGTCTTCTCTTATAGTGAATGTAACTAAAGTTGTTTTTGTCCACCAAGTTTAATTTTAGTCTCTCAGAAAAAATAAATCTGGCCATCATGTTGCAAACACTGCAATGGTTTGGCAGCTTTAATTTTTGCCTGTGATTTATGGCTATGGATCAAACTGGAGCTAATTTTAAGGTTTGCCACAACCTGTTTTCTGGAGTGTGCAAGGACCGGCCTCCTGTAAAGAGCTAGCAGTCAAACTCACTGGAGCAGGGACTGGTAACATCGTTGTGATGAATAAGAGTGGCAGTTAGGGATTTGCTTTCTGAAAATTATGAGGAACAGTACTCCTGCCTGGTCCTATAAGAAATTTCACATTGTTACTTTTTTTTTTAATTGTATGTCTGGTGATAATAATTACAGAGGGAGTGATTCTAAACTAGTTGTAGTGGGAGTTAAATGATGGGAGAGGAATGTCATGGAGCAAACTAATGAGAATGAATTGTTTTGTTCCCCTCTGGAGCTATAGCTGCCAGGCACTAAAACAACATGGAAACCTTTTAGGAAACATGATCACTAGGGCCACCCATGATGTCATATGTTGGCACCTCCCATATAAATGTGTGCTGCCCAACACCTCCTCAGTTCTTTTACCACCATCGACCGTACTTTGACTCTCCACTGAGACGACACTGCTTTGGTGGACTGCAAATTAACCTTTTTTAATTTTTACTCCCTAATTAGATAACACTTTTTAAAAAGTGATTGTTGCTGAGGTGTATTTCACAGACATAGAAACATAGACTGTGTTAGCAGATAAGGACTGCTGGACCCATGCAGTCTGCCTAATTGTGTGATCAGTGAGCTAGACCTAAGATGCTAGCTTCATTGGCTAATCATTTCCTCTGCATGGATCGATAATACCTTTGTGCCTGACCCACACTGCCTTGAATTCCACCACTGTCCTTATGTCCACTACCTCGAGAAAGTGGCTGCACTGCAGCTGGATCATCATCTTGTAGTTCACAATGTCTATGAAGTCCTTCAGTCTGGCTTTAGGAAATGGCATAGCATAGAAACTGCCCTTGTCCAGGTGTTAAATGACTTCCTAATAGTGAGGGATCAGAAGGCTTATACCATCTTGGTCCTTCTCAATCTCTCAGCAGCTTTTGACGCTGTGGACCATGGAGTGCATTTGGAAACCCTGCGATTCCTCAGTGGATTGTCAGGTACAGTCCTCCATTGGTTTTGATCTTTTCTCACAGGAGGTCACTGGAATTTATTCTTCTGACACCCTCTCTCTGTCCTCTGGGGTGCCGCAAGGCTCCTTATTGGCACCCATGTTGTTCGCAGTGTACATGCTACCATTGGGAGATATCATAAGGCGATATTGCTTGAGTTTTCACTACTATGCAATTGATACTCAGCTATATATGTCCTTTGTGCCTGGACAGGTCGATGTTATCTCTGTGCTAAATAATTGCCTTTCTGAGATCAATGACTGGATGGGCTCTAGTAGACTGAGATTAAATCCAGATAAGACTGAGGTGCTGATTGTGGACCCCAGGTCAACTGGGGGTGAGTCTGGGGCTTCGGCAAGTGTCTGTCCTATGGCTTGATGGTGTCCAGCTCAAGACCTCTGATTGGGTACAGAACCTGGGCATTACTTTTGATGATGCTTTGACCCTAAAATCTCAGGTGTCAGCAGTAGTCAAATCCTCATTTTACCATCTGAGGAATATCATGCGGGTGAAACACCGGGTTCTACTGTGTGACCATCAAGCATTGGTTCACATCTTCATCACTACCCATCTTGACTACTATAATGCCCTCTACCTAGGGCTGTCGGGAGCTGATATCTGCTGCTGGCAGCTGGTACAGAATGCTGTAGCCACACTATTGACAGGTACCTTTAGGTTCAGTCACATTACTGCTTGTGCTGCACAGACTGCACTGACTGCCAGTTAAGTGGTGGATCACATATAAGGTAGGCTTGCTTACCTTTAAAGCTCTAAATGAACAGGGACCTGACTACATAAAAAAATCTCCTGACTCCCTACACCCCTAATCATCCTCTCTGATCCACCTATGAGGGATTGCTAGATATTCCAAGGGTTGGTCTTAAAACATCTGGAGCATGTGTGTTTTCATTTGCAGCATTAACCTTGTGGAATTCTCTACCTCATCAGTTGAGAGAATGCCTGACTGCCAGTAGTTTTGAATCTATGCTTATTTATTTTCACTAGCCTTCCCAAACGAAATTATTTTTAAATAGTTATGCTGCTCTCTGTTTTTATCTTTGTTTTTATATGTGTGTAACAATGTGTGCAGCTCCTTGATATTGAAAGGCACTATACAAACAAAGAATGATTGATTGATTCCTCCTCTGGGAGTTCGCTCCAGTTATCTACCACCCTCTCCATGAAAAATAGCTTTTTATGTTACCCCTGAATCTATCCCCCTCTATCTGCATATCATGACCCCTTGTTTTTGAGTGCCTCTTCAGTTGGAAGATGTCACTCACCTGTACCCTGTTGATACCCTTGATGTACCTGAAGGTCTCAAACATGTCTCATCTTTCCATTCGTCACTCCAGTGAGTACATGTTGAGGTCTCTCAACCTGACTTTGTACAACAACTGACTGAGACCCTTCACCATTTTTGATATCCTCCTCTGGACTAGCTTCAATCTATACAAAGAGCAGATAAAGGCCTAGAGAGCTATCCAATAGGTAAAACAAAAGTAGATGCTGCACTCTATAGCCAGGCAGGGTGCTGGACCCGGGCTCCCGCGCTTGAAACACTAAGACAAAAGGTAAAACCAGCACTCCAGAGCCAGGAGTTCACACTTGTACACTCCAGTGAAGGAACTCCATGTGACACAATTGTTGCAAAACCAAAAAGTATTTATTTTTGAAGGTAAATTCTCCATTCTTTAAACAGAGCAGGTATAAAGTCTGTCTCTAATCAGGCTGCCCTGGCACTTTGCCACACTTTGCTAGAGAAGGAGCCAGAAGAGGAAGGAAGGAAACATATTCAATTCAGTGCTTTAGAGTAACTGGTAATTGCTATTTTTCTTTTAAACTTAGATTGTGGGCTTTTAGTGACGCTGTACTTTCTTTGTTGTCTTTACTTATAATTGTTTTTGGGCTGTTGAACATTTAAAACATAGTGGTGGTGTAATTCTATGCTGTCTTTAATTGCTGCAGATTTTATCTTGGCTTGTCTGACTGTCCTGTAGTTGGGTGAAGGGTGTTAATTGTCTGGCCTCTGAACTCGGCTACATGATAACTGGAGGTGGGGCTTAGTCAGAGTTGAGGTAGCAAGTAGAGTTTTATTTTCTCAGAAGAAGCCAGAAGGGGAAGGAAGGAAACATATTCAATTTAGTGCTTTAGAGTAACTGGTAATTGCTATTTTTCTTTTAAACTTAGATTGTGGGCTTTTAGTGACACTGTAATTTCTTTGTTGGCTTTACTTGTAATTGTTTTTGGGCTGTTGAAAATTTAAAACATAGTGGTGGTGTAATTCTGTGCTGTCTTTAATTGCTGCACATTTTTGCCCCTCTCCCCTTCCCCCAACTCTTAATTATATGCCCTGTTAAATCTGACTGATGGAAGCTAAACACAGGGTATAGTAAAGGGTGTGAAGTAGGAGGGGCATAAGGGGGAAGAAGCCCACCCTCAGCACAACAAGTGTTTTGACTCATTTATTTATTTATTGCTTTCTTTTTTTTTTAAAGAAAATTATCTGAGGATCAGTAGCAGGATTTTTAGGACAGTAAATTAATAAAAAGGGAACTGGGAGAGCTTCAGTAGCAGACAAGTAGTGGAATTGCAGTATAATGTGGGGAGTGGTGCAATGCAGTGGCTGTGGGGCAGCCATATTCAGGCAGACCTTCTGGACACTGAGGTGCTGCCCTATCTGCATGCATCTCTCTGGACTGTGAGATGAGGTAGCCAGACTCAGAGTGAAAGTAAACTGGGTCAGGAGTACCATCACCCCTATCCAGAGACCACCCAGTCCAATGCTGCTGCCTCAAAGGATGCTGAGAATGAGGAGCACTTGGATGACAGTGGGCTCAGGAAGGTTAGAAGCAGTCAAGCAGAGGCACATCCCAGATCCTATTCACTAAGAACTCATTATGCCACACTGGCAAACGAGGACAACCAAATAGAGGTACCCAGAAAGTGGAAGGAAAGGATGTGGAGGTTAGCCAAGGAGATGACCTCAGCAGGGAAAGCAGTGGACCCCAGAGGAGGAGGAAGCAAATCCTGGTGGGGGACTCCATCATAAGAGGGATCCAGCTAGGAACACAGGAGGGGGAGGACAGGGAGGTGAGGTGCCTACCAGGTGCCATGGCATGGAGGGATAGAAGAAAGATCCTGGGGATCATTGGGAAGGCAAGATGGGAGGGTGAGCTGGATGTCATTATCCACCTAAGTACTAATGACCTGGCAAATGGGGAGCCAAAGGAAGTTCAGGAAGAGTTTAGGAAACTGGGAGGGTCTCAAGCAGTAGCTACTTCTGTCACTTTCTCAAGTACTACCTGTGAGAGCAAGGAGATCATAGGAGTGCATGCACCAGGAACTTTAACTCATGGTTGAAGAACTGGTGCTGTGAGGAAGGGGTTGGATTCATTGGTGACTGGGGACTCACCTGGAGGGATGGAGGTTTGTTCAAGCCTGGCAGCCTGCATCCATCCTGGAGGGGAATCCAAGCACTCAATGATAAGTTTAAATGCTACATTGACAAGCATTTAAACTAGCAAAGGGGGAGTGGCAGGCCAGCAAGGAGGGTACCTACTTGCTCACCCCCCACAGCAGTGGAACCAGTGAACCAGAGGAGTGGCTATCTCTGCAAAGCAGTGTGCAAAAGATGGATATTAGTGCCCAAGAGGTGGATAGGCAGAAAAAGGGAAAATTTCAGCAGAAGGGCAGACAGCAAGGAGAACCAGGGATAAAGGACAACCAAAGGAGGTGCTGGAGTAGAACAGTGAAACAGTCTAGGGAGGTCAAATCATGGAAAGCCATGTGTACAAATGCCAGGAGCCTTAGCAACAAGATGGAAGATCTGCAGGCTGTCATGGTGCAGTCAGACCTGGACATTGTCACCATCACTGAAACCTGGTGTAATGATAACCACGACTGGGAGATGGCCATACCTGGCTACAACATATTCAGAAGAGACAGAGCAGGCAGGAAGGGAGGAGGAGGAGTAGCACTGTATGTGAAAAATGACATAAGGGCCACAGAGATCCAGGAGGAACAAAATGGGGGAGAGATACTGTGGGTTATGCTGGAAAGGAAAATGGGGCCAGCCATCCGCACAGGTGTGGTCTATAGACCACCAGCCCAGGAGGAAGAAACAGATAGGGAGCTGATGCTAGCCATCCAAAGGATGGTAGACACGGGTGAGGTAGTACTGGTTGGTGACTTCAATATTCCAGACATGGACTGGAGCATCCCAGCAGCAGCAGCATCAACTAGGAGCAGATTTATCCTGGACTCCCTTCAGGATGCCTTCCTCAAGCAACTGGTCATGGAACCAACTCGGCAGAAGGCAATACTGGACCTTGTGCTCACAAACAGGGACAGTGTGATGGGGTAACAGTGGGGGAGCACCTGGGTAACAGTGACCACCAGTCATTGTGGTTTGAAATCACAGAAAGAGCAGAACCAAACCACACAAAAACAAGTATCCTGGATTTTAGGGGGGGCAGACTTTGGGAAAATGGGGAGATACTTGAATGAGGCATTAAGGGGAATGGGACAGGAATCAGGGGTCAAGAAACAGTGGGCAGTATTTAAAATGGGGATTACAAGCACAACAGAATTATGCATTAAGCAGGTTAGCAAAAGGAAAAGGAAGAGGAGACCAATATGGTTTTCCAAAGAGATAGCATAGAAAGTGAAAGCCAAAAAGATTACATTCAGGCAATACAAAAAGACACAGGCAGAAGGGGATAGGGAGAAGTACCAGGAGAAGTAAAGGGAGGCAGGGAGGTCAGTAAGGGAAGCCTAAGCTCAGACAGAAGAACACATTGCAAAATCAGTGGGTAGAGGGGACAAAACCTTTTACAGGTACATAAGTGAAAAAGAAAAGACAAAGGAGGGATAATGAGATTGAAGGGGAGGAGGGGGCCGTGTGGAGGATGACAACAGTAAAGCTGACATATTGAACGGTATTTCTGCTCAGTCTTTACTGAGGAAGAGGAGGGTAATGGGTCTGAAGGGAGTACAAGGGGTGAGAATGGTGCAGAAATGGACACAAGTCCCTTACATGAGAAAGGATCCTGAAGGAACTGGAAGTAAAGAGTTGATAAACAATGGGGCCAGATGGGGTGCACCCCAGGGTCCTTAAAGAACTAAGAGAGGTGGTGGCTGAACCTCTGGCTATCCTGTTTAGCCAATCACTGGAAACAGGGGAGGTACCCAAAGACTGGAGGACAGCAGATGTAGTCCCCTAATACAAAAGCGGGAACAAAGAGGAAGCAGGGAACTACATACCAGTCAGCCTCACCTCAGTAGTGGGGAAGATCATGAAAGCACTACTGAAGGAAAGATTGGTGGAACATCTGGTTGTCAATGGACTACAGAACCCAAGGCAGCATGGTTTCACCAGGGGGAGGTCATGTCAGACCAACCTCGTTGAATTTTTTGACTGGATGACTAGGGAGGTGGATCTGGGAGGGCAGTGGACATGGCCTATCTGGACTTCAGCAAGGCCTTTGACACTGTGCCACATAGAAGACTATTACATAAACTGGGGAATATGGGTGTGGGCAGGACAGTAGTGTGGTGGGTAGGTAATTGGCTGGGTGGCAGGACACAGATGGTGGTGGTAAATGGCTGTCACTCCACAGAGGGAAGAGTGACCAGTGGGTACAACAGGGATCAGTCCTATTCAACATCTTCATCAGTGACATTGCCCAGAACTTAGAAGGCAGAATTTCACTGTTCGCAGATGACACAAAGCTCTGTAACAGAGTAGACACACCAGAGGGTGTAGACAGAATGAGAAGGGACCTGCAGAAACTTGAAGAATGGTCAGGGGTTTGGCAGTTGAAATTCAATGCAAAGAAGTGCAAGATAATGCATATGGGCACAAAAACCATGGCATAGTATATCAGTTGGGGGTGAGGATAGCATGCACCAAGCAGGAAAGGGATCTTGGGGTTATCATCTCTGATGACCTCAAGGTAGGAAAATCAGTGTGACAAGGCAGCAGGTAAAGCAAATAGGATGCTGGGATGTATAGGCAGGAGCATCACCAGCAGGAAAGAGAGGTCATAATTCCGCTATACAAGACACTAGTGAGGCCCCACCTGGAGTACAGTGTACAGTTCTGGAGACCATACCTACGTAAGGACATAGACAGGGTAGAGAAGGTTCAGAGGAGGGCAATAAATATGGTGCATGGATTGCATCACAAGTCCTATGAAGACAGGTTGAAGGAACTGAACATGTACTCCCCGGAGGAGAGGAGGCAGGGAGGAAGGGAATATGATAGAGACATACAAGTATCTCACAGGGAGGAACAGGGTGCAGGAATACACTATTTTTAAGTGTAAAAGATATTACAGAACTAGAGGGCATGGGAGGATGATTCAGAGGAAACATGAGGAAGAATTTCTTCACAGAACGGGTGGTGGACAAGTGGAACACCCTGCCAGAGGAAGTGGTGGGGGCTGAAACAATCACGGGATTTAAAAATGCACGGGATAGAAATAAAGGAATTCTGGAGGTCAGGGGAAAGGGGCAACAGACTTCTAGGAAAACATAAAACTGAACTTACAAGCTCAAATGGGCAGACTGAGTGAGCCATAGGCCCTTCTCTGCCGACACTGTCTATTTATCTATGTGTAAGGGCTTCATCAGCGAGCATTAGTCTGCTGTAGGACAGCCCCTTAAATACAAGTAAATCATATGACATCATCATTACCTCATGATTTCATTATGAAAATATTCCTTCTTGCAACTTCTTATATTTCTCAGGATTTAAGGGTACACAATTAATTACAAATCATATAAAATAACTCTGATTTGTTTTGTATGTGTCTAATTCCTATAATGCATATTCAGTTTCACCTGTGATGCATCAACGTCCGCCCCCCCCCCCAATATGGACATAATAGTTTGAGCTGCAGCCCAGAATCTTGCTGCCACATTGAACTGATCATGAAAAGAACATGTGAGTGCCGCATCTGAAACCTTTTTAGGACAACTCAGATTAGTTTCTTATTCACTTGCCTTAAAGTTGATGTAATGAGAATTCTACATGATCAGTAGAATTTAGTAATTCAGTGAACATTCCATGTTAAGCGGCAAATATGTATAGCCATTTGAAGTCAAATTCATTCATTTAGCATTAACACAGTTATATGGCATTCTGCTGTGAAAATTGACAGTTTTTATAACTACATGCATTAAATTTAAACTATTAGGAGGAATGTAGTGATACAGTACTCACAGATTTTCTTTTAAGTGATTTTGACCTTTGTATTTTACCCAACAGGTATTTCAAATGGATTGAGGCATGCAGTCTTTAGAAAGAATTTAGCTTGTATACTCTTCCCACCACTCTCCCATGTAATTGCTCCTGCTGTTCTATCATTGCCTGTCTGCTAAGGCTCTATCCCTATCCCATATTCTTTAATAGTTATTTTACCATTGTTAATTGTTTACTTCTTTGTTACACTGTGGTTACTATTATACATTTGCCTAGTTTTCCTGATGTGGAACCTTTGTAAATGAGCTTGTAGCTCAAAGGTTGCAATACAAGAAATCAATAAACTTAAAGTAAATAGGCTTAAAAGCTAGAGAGTTCATTACATGCTTTTATTGTTTCATTATTTACACTACTTTATAGGTATACCAATGAGTTTTGGTACCTATTTTACCTATACCTATAATATTTTACGTGTTTTAAGACACATTTAGAAGTATAATTGTGTTTGATAGCTTTGTTGTTAAGATTTTGTTTTGAAGTATAGTTATGAGGTTAGCTATGGTGATGTTCACAATAGAGATCTTGTATCACAGCCAGGAATTAGTCTGAAATTAACTAAAGTTTGAATCATATATATATATTTATGCAACAGGGGTCAGGATAAAAACTGTAGAATAAAACCATTTATCTTCGCTACTATGGTAATAAATTTATTTATCCACATAGTAACTACATCATCACCCATTTATTCACACAGTAACTACATCACTAGCTCATTTATCTACACAGTTCTCTTCAGAATTCATTTAGAATGTTCGGCCTCAGAAGCAGTACTAATCATATTTAAATGTCAATAACTTAAAAACGAAAAAGATAACATGGTACTGTGAGCACGAAAATTGTTCAGCATAAAATTATCTACAAAATGAATACTGTTTCATTTATATAAACCCTGTATATTGTATATGATTAGCAAGAAAACAGAAGAAAATGTAATTTTTGTTCACTTTTTGACAAACAAATATAAATAACTTTAAAACAAAAAATGATAGCATGGTACTGTGAGCACGAAAAATGTTCAGCTCAAAAATATCTACAAAATGAGTGGTGTTTCATTTATAGATACCATTTTGTTTTTTTATAATTAGCAAAAAACAGCATAAAATTCTATTTTCTTTTCCCTTTTTTGACAAATTATTTACACCTACCAAAATCAAAATGTTCACACAACATCTAAACCTGTTGCATAAATGGAACATGCAGCGGTTCAGTGTGTGATAATGCATTTATTTTGTACAGTTTCAAGTGACCTCTCATAACTCTCACTGGAGTATAGAGCACTCAGTAAGTTAGCAAGTCACTGAAACTATTCAAGATAAATGCATTATCACACTGAACTACTGCATATCCCTTTATATATATATATATATATATATATATATATATATATTAGTTGTTTATTGTTTGTATCTATATATTTTTAGTTGAATATGTAGTCTGATGAAAATATGAGAGCAGCATAGTGTGGGATGCAGCCCTGTTATCAGAGAGGTAGCTAATTATTTTATTTGCATCATCAATTTTCATATGGCCTTGTTAGATAACACACTGTTCAATGTGCAAGATTAAAAAAAATATTATTTAAAATTTACACAGTTTTGTAAACATTTTATGATTGGTGTACTAATTATTGTTTAATATATGTTGGGTGAACGTTGGGGCTACTGAACTTAAACTGGAATAAACCATATGAATTTTGACAAACAAGAAACTGTGTGTGTGGCTTTTGCCAGAGCCGGTGCAATTTCTTGATTTTGACTAATTCCTATAATGTATAATTCTCTTATTTAAATTATAAATCATTTCCATATTTATTTCTAAATGTCCTTCTCAGTTCATTAGCCACTAAAACAAGTCACAAATAACAATAACTGATTTTCTATTAATGCCAACATTTAATAATATCACTGTATACTGGTTAACACCACCGCATACTTTTTCTGCCAATGGTTTCATTATTGCTCTAGAGTCCCTTCAAAAAAATGATGACATATTCAATCTTTGCTTTAACAGTGCCATTTAAAGGAGTCATCCACTCAGCCAACTTTAGCTGAACAAATTGTGGTTGAATTCAGGAAGATCCTGAGTTCTCCAGTGTTGTTGCACTGAAAATATAACAGTAAAATGCAGATAAACCATTAGTACTTATTTTTTCTCTTAAAATTCATTTATCAAGGCACCAAAACAACAAGGTTCAATTGCAGTGTCAGTTTCTCTATGTTATGGTTCACAGATCTTATAATAGAAGTACAAAAATAGCCTGGTTACACTCATGTAAGAGGAAAAAGAGAGGGATGTTGGTTGGGGGTTTAGTTTGTCCTCCCTCTGTTTAGAGAGAGAGTCAATTGGTTAAAATTTTCTGTGGGCACTCACAAATAGGGTGTGAAATCAATTTCCTGATTTAGTCCATCAGGTGTCTCTCAAATTAAAAATCCAAAATGTTTCTATTTGGGACAGTTCGTTTAATATGTCACCTTCCCTGGTACTAACTTTAACCTGTGCCAGTCCTGTAAATCTTAGAGTTCTATGATCACTATTGTGATGTAGCATAAAGTGTTCTGCAACTGGACTATTGATATTAATGTTCCTGATGTTTGTTAAATGTTCTTGTATTCTGATTTTTAATGGATGGACTGTTCTTCCCACATATAATTAGGGACAGTTGCACCAGAGGGCATAAACTGTGTAGGTAGTTACAGATGATAAAATATCTAATAATCCCCTCTCTATTATTTGTTGGTGAAATAAAACTTGTCCCATGTTGGCAGAGTAAACATACATTACAATGTCCTCATTTGTGCATTCCTTTTGGTTTTACTGGTAGCCATGTATTCCTACCTGATGGAATTTTTTCTTCATGAAACTGGCTAGTCACAATTTCATCTCTGATATTTTTTCCTCTGCTGTAGGATAGCTCAGGTTTCTCTCCAATGTGTGGTGCAAAGCTTCTATCACTCAAAATGATTAACTAGTATTTAGTAACTATATTCTCAATTTGTCCAGGTAGTCTATTATATGTTGTTATAAAGTTTACTTTCTGGATCTGGTTCTGGTTCCTCTCCTTGAGTTTTAATAATTCCTCCCTATTTTGGGTTAGGGCTTTATTATAAGACTTTTCCAAAATTTTGGGACAGTAGCCTCTTATTAAGAACCATTCTTTCAGTTCTTCTGCTTGAGCTTTGAATAGTTCAATTTCACTGCAATTCCATCTCAATCTCAGGAACTGTGAATAGGGAATTTAATTTTTCGGGGATCTGGGGTGTGATGTCGTAGCCAGCTGTAAGTTATTAGTTGCTGTACATTTTCTGTAACCTTTTGTTACTACATTATGGTTCGCGCCTCTACTCAGAACAAAGTCCAGAAATTCTCTTTCATTAGTCACATTTATAGGTAAAAGCCAGGTTCTTATCATTCACATTAAGCTATTTTATAAATTCTGCTGCTTTGACTGCATCACCTGTCCAGATGCAAAGGACATCATCTATAAAGAGTGGCCATTTCTTGATTTTTGTATGGAAAGGATTTACTATTTTATTCAGAACTGTTTGTTCTTTCCACAGCCCCAAGAACAAGTTTGCATAAGAGGGGGCCATTGCTGCCCCCATAGCTGTGCCACATTTTTGCAGATAGAATTCCGAATCAAACTCAAAGTAGTTATGATTTAATATAAAATCAAGTCCTTCAAGAATTAGCTTAATGGGCATGTGTTCTTTTAATGGCTCTTGTAGTAAGAAATGCCTACATGCCTCAATCCCATCATTATGTCTAATTGATGTGTAAAGTGACTCGACATCAATTACTAACCACATAATTTCTTCTGTGAATTCAAACTCTTTTAACTGTTCCAATATATGCATTGTATCTCTTGTGTAAGAATTTAGACAGGAGACACATATTTTCAGAAAGAAATCTATGTAAACACATAAATTACATTTTAATGAATTAGTTCTAGAAACAATTGGTCGTCCATGTGGCTCCCTTAGATTCTTATGATTCTTTAGGAATATGTAAAATGTGGGTGTAACGGTGTTTTACTAATAGTCAAATTCTTTCTTGGAAATCTCCTGTGTCTCTTGCTCTTTCTAGGATAGGAATACATTCTAAAATTAATTGTGATAATGGATTTCCCCTTAACTTTTCACAGTTAAGCATTAGATAATAGATCCAATACCTTACCCTTATAAAACTGTTTATAATCCACCTTTATTAGCCTGTTTGATGGTGATATGTTTATTATTTTTCAACTCAGATATAGCCTCTTTTTCAATTTTAGACATATGGGGCCAGATATTCAAAGCAATTGCACATGGCACAATTGAGTTGCACTAGCACAACAGCAACAGTGCACAAAGGAGCAATATTCAGTGGGAGGCAATGCAGAGCGCACTTCCCAGTGTGCAAGAGTGCAGTAATGAAGGCATGCGCAAGGTCTAGGGGTGTGGCCATGAATATGCAGTGCAGTGCGACATTCAACGGTGGAACCATATCACATGTGAGGAGCAACTGCCCATTGCACCAAGCAGAGTTGAGCCCATAAATACAGGGCGCAGACAGCATGACAGCAGATGTGCCAGGGATGAGGGAGACGATGAAAGAGTAAGAGAGTGAAAGAGAGAAAGAGAAACAAAGAAGGTGGAAGGAAGATGGCCACCGGAGTGTGCAGGGAACAGACACAGGAGAGCTGGGGTGAGAAAAGCCAGGTAGGGGTAGGAATCATACCCAGACATCCACAGGGGAGCTGTGCATGTGGAAATTGCACTAGGGGCAGTGCGACCAACAGGGTGAGGCAGGCAGGGCAGCAGGCACAGCACCGGGATACCAGGGAGCAGACAGTAGCCAATCACCCAGTGGGCACCAGGACAGCAGGGGCATGGCTAGTGTACCCTTCCTGATGGAAGTTGTAATGAGGGGTGTGAGAAGGCAGGAGGAACAGCAGTGTGGCCATGGGAGGGCCCATCAGCAGTACCGTGGAAGAGTTGGTACCGTTCTCAGACTTTCTTCGAGGTCTTCAGTGATGTGGAGATCGTGGGCTGGTATCACCTGAACCAGGCAATGCTGAGGCAGCACTGTGAGCTGTGCAATGAGATGCAGGCACCACCAGATGAAGTCATGCCATGTCAGTGGGGACCAAGATGACAGCAGTCATGTGCCTGCTCAACACAGGCACCTTCCAGAGATCAACAGGGGATACAACAGGCATAACCCAGTTGACTGCATCCAGACTAGTCACACAATTCCTCAACGCACTGCAGCCACATGCTTTAGACTATATCCATTTCCCCATTACACAGGCAGAGTGTACATCAACAAAGCAGGACTTCCACAGGATAGCACACATGCCTGGCATGCTAGAAACCATTGACTTCACCCACATTGGCATCTGCATGCCACCTGGCCCAGAGGGGATTACCTATGTGAACAGGAAGGGGTTGTCAAGCATCAACTGCCAGGTGGTGTGTGCGATGTTAGGGGATGCATCAATAATGTCTGTGCCACACACCCTGTGAGTGCGTGACACCTACCTCTGGCACAGCAGTGCACTGAACCACAGGTTTGAGTGTGGGGACATCCCCACAGGCCACGTAGTGGGTGAGTATGTGATGGACAAGGGACAGGGCATGACAAGAGATGTGGGAGGGCAGGGTGAAAGTGGTTGCATGTGTGCCAGGGAAGGGCACAGACACACAGGACACTAGATTAACCATGTGCTTCTCCCACAGGCAACAGCAGATACCCACTGAGGCCATGGCTGCTCACCCCCTACCGGCGCCCGTCGTCCCCAGCAGAATGAAGGTACAACGAGGCACACGCCAGCATGTGGAACATCATTGAATGCATGATTGGGATGCTGAAGGCACGATTCCATTGCCTGGACAGATCTGGTGGTGCCCTATGGCACAGCCTGTCGAAAGTCTGTGGCATTATCCTGGCCTGTTGCATACTGCACAATATGGCCATTGACAGTGGAATTGCCATAGAGGTGGAGGAGGGGGACAGCAGTGGGGATAATGGGGATGATGGGCTGGAGGGCAGTGGAACACCACCCCTTGATGGAGGCACCCCCTGTATGCTGAGGATGGCCCACCAGCTCGGAGACACCATAATCCAGGAGCACTGTGCTGACCACAGCTAGGTAACAATACACACATGCACTGCACATACCAGGATGGACAGCTGGTGGGGGCATTCATGGCAAGGGGAATGCACACAATGGGGTGTGGTGCAAGGGCAAGGGAGATGGGCCACAGAGCCACACACAACAGTATGCTGCGGGGACTGGCACCATACACAGAGACACTGACACTGGCACAGACACACACAGTCCAATGCGCACTGGCATGTGGCATGGATTAGAAGTGCACTGGTGCACAGGTGGAGCCAGTGTATACCCAGATCATCATGTCCACACCACATGGGTCAGTGGCTGGACATGTGCTGGAACAGGCAGTGCGTGGCACGGCACATGGGAGACACACCTGTGGACCACACACACACACACACACACACACACTGCCCATGTGCACTCAGGGTGGTGGCAGCAGACAGCTGGCCAGGCTGCAGGCAACTCATGTCCAACACAAAGTAGCATGGCCACCACAGACATGTGCATGGCCATGCCATGGCCGATGGCAGCCACAGTTTACCCAGCAGCTACTGGGGGCAAGTGCTCCAGCCCTGTAGGGGTAGAACTGTGGGACCATGTCTGGGGTCCACACAGGTGTCTGTAGGCTCCCAAACAGGCCTGCTCCAGGCATGCCAGGGATGCCCACGACAGAACCAGGTGTTGATAGGGATGGTGATGCATGATGCCTGGTCAGTGGGGTGGATGGTGCACCATGCAGCATGTCGGGTGGCAAACTATGTCCAGTGATGGCCAGCAGCACACGCCCATCCCTGATAGCACTGCCAATGTGGTTCTGGGATGCGGTTGTGCCCTCCCGCAGGCACCGTATAGCCTTTATGATCTGCACCGTGCCCCTCTCACACTGCTCTGCAGCTTGGAGCACCTCTGCCTACAGTGCATACACCCCAGCCACAAGCAGCACCTGTTGCTCCACCAATGCCCGCAGCAATTGGGTGTGCTTGGTTACTGGTTCTGTGTCCAGGGGCACCAGGCCATCATGCTGACCCACTGGGGATGTACAGATGCACTGGGCAGTCCCCCTCTCAGGTGGATGCTGCATAGCGGATGCTGCTTGAGGTTGGACCCTGTCAGATGCCCTGGTGCCAGACACAGCTTCTGCCTGCCCCCTGTCCCCTGCCACCCCTCTGGCCCCTGTGCACTGCCCAGCGACCATGCATCTGGACTGCCACCATGGGGCACGAATGTGGTGGTATCCACAGTGGTGCCTGCTGTGGCATCAGCTGGTGGACACACAGTTGAATGGCCACTGGGCACGCCACCCAGAGGGGACACAGGTATGGGTGCCTCACCCTCGACAACACCACCACTGTCCATGATCATGGTCGCATCGTCATCAGAGTCAGACCCCACCCTGATCTGTGTTTCCATGCACAGGACGCCATGGGTGACCTCCCGCTGGAACCCAACCAGGGCCTCATCCAACCCCATGCCCAGTTCTTCCGGCTGGACAATGATTGTGTGCTGCAGCCTAACAGGCCCCCAGATGCCTGTTGATGTTGATGGTTGGTCCTCTGGGGCTGGGCCCACCTCCATGGATGCCACTGGTGCCTCTTCCACTGCAAACAGGCATGCAGGATCTGTATGGGGAAACAGATGTGTTAGTAATGTCACCACCCAGGACAAGCCTCCCAATCCCGAAATATGTACCATGCAGTGAGGGGCTGCCACCCATCTGGAAGCCACCTCCTGACATGCCCTCAACTGTGCAGTGATGCATAGTGGCCACCACCAGCTCCTCCTGCAGTGTGAGCTGCACCGCTTTAGCATGCCTCCCTCCGCTGACAGTCTGGGTGGCACGTATTGCTCCTACCTTCTCCTTTATGCAGTGTTTGTCTGTGCCCACCTTCTTATGGCACTCCTGCACTGACCGCTGGTGGCTGCCCTGCTGGTTCACACTCTCTGCCACCTCTGCCAAGGCCACAGCCCTGGTCTGTGGCATGCCAGTGGCACCACTCAGCAGAGGCTTCCTGTCAAGATAGGCCTTGAACAGGGCATCCACCTCTGCTCTGGTGAAATTGAGCCTGCATTTCCATGCAGGCCCAGGCTCCTCCATACCCTCAAGTTCTGACATAGTGCTACCCATGGACATGAACATGTCTGTCAGTGGTTGCCACACCATCCCTCCTGCCGTTCAGTCGCTGCCAGCTACGTGCGCAACTTACTGCTAATGGGTGCAATACCAGTCCATGGTGTACTGCACTGTGTGGTGCTTTTATTGTGCAAGCCATGCAAATGAGCATTGGAGCAATTATGACAACATGCTAATGGGCGATGTGCACCGTGCATAGGCTGATGAGCACATTTGCATATGTCAGCTGAATATCATGCTATTGCGCCATATGCAATGGTCTTGCACAGAAGCAACTTCTTATGCCTGCACTATGCGTGGTAACACTGCACGCATGTGCTACCCCTGATACAGCTGTCCAATGAGCAGTCCACACACCTTGCACTATAGGTAATGTGGCACACTGGCTGGTGTGTGTGCTATCTCGCATCTGTGTATGGTGTGTGATGTGTATTCATACCCCAATGCTGTCCTCCGACCCCTGACCCCTGGTTCCAGTCAGCCGCACCCTCTCTGAGCAGCACTGTGATTGCATGATTGACCTGTACAGTGCATTACCCCATAGCTGCGCAGCCTGCGTATGCATGTTCCATGTGCAGGACCACCGCCATTTTGGTTATCGGTCTGCAGCGATGACACAGCTTGGATGACGTGGGCTTGCTCCAAACTGGAGCCAGGTCAGGCTGGCCAACCTTGTGGCCTATGTGGCACCTTATGTGCCACGACTGTATGGGCAGGCACCCCTGCACCAGGCACAGGTGGTGGTGTGGAGTGCGGTCAGCCTGGCACTGACCACTCGCATGGGCATCGCGCACATGTGGGAGCAGTGCAGGCACCAGTATGGTGACTTGCAGTGGAGGGATCCGGAGTTGCTGTGGTGCCTGGAGGCACATGCCAGGTGTGGGGCTGTGCCACAGCCAGGTGAGTGTACCCACCATAGTTGTGTGTCCAGGCACTATTCTGTGGTGTAGGCCTTGCTGCCTGGTGTGTCCTGCAGGGTGGTTTTCTGCCCCCATGTGCACCGACCTGCACAGCCATCCTGTGGGCCATGTCAGGTGGGGGCTCGCCCTGGTTCAGGGGGTGGGGATCGGGTGTGGGCCTGCTGCATTGCACGTGTATTGATGTGCGTCTTTCTCTCTACCATTCACAGATCATGAAGACTGGAGGAGATTGGCGCTGGCTGCTTACCAGGCTGCAACTAGACAGCTGGGAGGAGTCAGAAGTCCAGGAGGCCAGGCCGTGGTGGCTCCATCACCACCCCCACCACCACCACCACTGCCTGTGGGGCCCCGGCAACCAGGTAGGTTCTGTTCATGCTGTGCATCTAAACTGTTGTGGGTGTGGGTGTAGTGGGCTGGACTGACTGGTGTGGTGGCTGTCTGTGTGGCACTGTGTGTTGGTCCCCCCACTGTGGGGCAGCCATCTCTACTTCTGCCTGCCGCTGGTGGAGTGGGTGAGCACATGGCCACCATGGACAGTGCTGTGGTGCAGGGATGGCACTGGGCCATGTGACCACTGTGCTGTGTTAGATGGCCAACCTGCAGTACACCTATGATGGGCACTGCTGTGATTTGCTGCACGCCAGCAGGCATTGGCATGCACCCCTCTGGGTGGCCTATACGGACCTCCAGTGGGGTGCGCACCCCCATGCTTGGTCTGTGCACTGGGCTGGCTATGATCCTTGAGTGGTTGCAGTGAACCTGTGTTCTGTACCTTTTCTTAGGTGTATGAAGAAGTCCCCGGCTGCCGCTTTTCTGCCACCTTTTATGGCAGGTCCTTTTGATTGTGTCCACCATGATGGAGGCAGTGGTCCAGATACATGGCCAAGTGCGGAGGCTCCACAGGGAGTTGAAGCAGCTGTCTGCAGCATGCAATGACCGGCATTGATTTCCACACCTTCCCCTGTTCTCCTCCCCATTCCTCACCCACCTGTTCCCCCATACCATTGTACAGTCCCTGTTCCCTGTCCCCTTCCCTCCTTTTCTTAGCCCTACCCACAACCTGTTTTGTATTCTTGTACATAGTTCATAATATATTTCTACTTTTTGGTCTGCCTGTGTCTGTGTCTGCATTGCAGCTGGCCAGTGGGGCCAGGCTGCAGTGCCAAGCTGTGTGTCTGGGTGGTGTGGCTGTGTTGCAGGGTGTGCATGCATACTGTGGTCACGTCCCCTGGTCAGTGGGTGTTCCTTGGGGTGGCTGTGTGGCATGTGTGCCCCTGCCTGCAGGGTTCTGGGTATGTGGTGCTGGGCTTGGGTGGGTTGGGGGCCCCAATGACAGGCTTCTGGTGGTCATTTTGTCACCTGTTGCCTGCTATGCCTGCCACGGGTGTGTACCGGGGGGGGCTGTGTGTGACCCGGGGGTGGTGTGCGCTTGTGCCCTGCCACATTGCATCCCTGCCATTGTCCCTGTTATCCTGTGTCCTGGCCCACACCTTTCCACTACTGCTGTGCCCCCACCTGTGCCTGTGTCACTGTATGTGTGCCTTGGGTCCTTCCCCGGTAACCCTGTGTGAGCCCTGGTTGTGCTGTTTGCCTGCTGTGGCTGCTCCTTGGTGCATGTCTGCTTGCACATGGCGCATATGTGCTTGCACCTTGACGCCTGTCTGGTTGTGCCATGATGCATCAGTGTGATATTCAGTCTACTGCTGCTCCTTGGTACATGTCTGGTTGTGCCATGGTGCACTGTTTGAATATCACTCCCATTTAGCCATAGCGCATCAGTTTTGCACTGCGTCAGCATAGTGCCAGCCTTGGGCACATTTCTGAATATTTGTCCCATTGTCTTTCTCCACATTCTGGACATTCATAAACAATTTCCGTACTTCATTCTTGTTTTTCTATATGTCAATATACAATTATTCTGAATAGTGGGCAAAACTCAGATTTTTGTTTAAATATTTCTTTCATTATTCTTTTCAGATTATCTAAATTGGTATCATAGAGATACACATCTAAATACCTGTTGTCTCAGCTTTCATATTCTTTATTTTCTGCCCAAAGTTCATTCAAAATTTCCAAATTATGACAGTCCAAAGAGTCCAAATATCTTTCTGCATCAAAATTCAACATCTCTTCTGATGAATTCAGAAAATGAAAAATGCCATTATATCACATTCTAATTATTGTTCTCTGGCCAAGAAACACATATTTTCTCTCTGAATTTGTTTTGAAAAGAAATCTTTTAAAGTATTTCTTCTGAACAGCTATATCCATTGTAATTTCAAATGCATCTGGACGTGATGCTAGCATAAATGATAGTCCCCTTGACAAAACCCTTCTTTGACTTTCAGTTAGTTCATAGCCAGTATGATTTTGTCCCACTCTTGGCTGTACATTTCTTTATAATCTCTTTTGCCACCCCTCTGCCCCCGCTGCATTTTCTTCCACCATTTTTTTTGCTGTGACTCAGTTTGTGTTCTGTTATCCTTTGAAGATAGACTGTTTGACATGTGCCTGCAGAGGAGGGTTCTGTGGCTTGAGTGTCTTTAGTAGTTTGATTTTTACTCTGCTGTTTCTCTTGTCTTCTCTCCAGTTGTTTCTTGCCAAATGTTTGAAATCTTATATGAGACCTTGAGCATCCCCTAGACTCTGACCTTTGGACAGTGAAATGGGAACAATTCGATTTTTTGCTTTCTTGGTAATCAAGCAAATCCCTCTCTATCTTGTGTTGTTTGTGTGCTGTAGTTTCTAATTTGTGTTCTTTAATCTTTTCTTGGAGCTATGTATAGAAACATAGAAACATAGAATTTGACGGCAGATAAGGACCACTTGGCCCACCCAGTCTGCCCATTTCCCTACCTGAAGGATAAGCTGCAGGTCTTAGTTAACCAGCAGCCTACTTCTTCCTACCCCACCCCCTAGAATTGCCTTATGACTGTCCCATGCATGCTTGAATTCCACCACTGTTTTTGACTCCACAACCTCCTCTGGAAGGCCGTTCCATACATCTACAACCCTCTCTGTGAAAAAACTTCCTTAAATTACCTCTGAGCCTCCCCCCTTCTATCTTCAAATTGTGCCCCCTTGTTCTTGCACACCTCTTTTTTTGAAAGATGCTACCCTCTTGGACGTTGTTGATTCCCTTGAGGTACTTGAAAGTTTCTAACATGTCTCCCCTCCCTCCTTTCCTCGAGGCTATACATATTAAGCTCCTTAGTCTCTCTTCATATGTCTTCGGTGCAGACCCTGCACCATTTTGAGTTGCCCTCCTCTGGACAGCTTCCATCCTGTCTATGTCTTTATGGATTGGGTCTCCAGAACTGCATGCAGTACTCCAGATGGGGTCTCACTAGCTGTCTGTACAGAGGAATAATAACTTCCTGTTTTCTACTGGTGATGCCTCTTCCTATGCATCCAAGTATCCCCCAGCCCTCCTTGCTGCCCTCTCACATTGCTTTCCCACCTTTAGGTCATCTGATATGACTACCCCAGGTCCCTTTCCATTTTGTTGTTGTTAGTATATCACCCCCATTGTGTACTCTTCCCTGGTTTTGTTTCCCAGGTGCATTACCTCACTTCTTAGCATTGAGTCTAAGCTGCCATACATTTGACCATTCCTCTAACCTTGCCAAGTCCCTTCTCATCCTTTCCACTCCACCTTGTGCATCAACTCTGTTGCAGATCTTTGTGTCATCTGCAAAGAGACATACTTTTCTTCCAGTCCCTCTGCAATGTCGCTTATAAAGACATTGAAGAGGACTGTCCTAATACTGAACCTCAGCGTACCCCACTACTAACCCCCCTTTTTTCAGAGTGGACTCCATTTACTATTACTCTCGTGTCCTATTCTCCAGCCAATTCTTTACCCAGGCTGTCATCTTGGGACCCACTCCCAGGCTGGCTAACTTGTATATTAATCTTTTGTGTGGGACTGTGTCAAATGCCTTGCTAAAGTCTAGGTAGGCCATGTCCACAGCCCCTCCCTGATCTACTACTTTGGTCACCCAGTCAAAGAAATCTATCAGATTTGTCTGGCATGACCTTCCCTGCCATGAATCCATGCTGCCTTGGGTCCTGTGCCCCTCTGGCCTCTAGATACTCAACAATTCTTTCCTTCAGAAGTGATTCCATCATTTTCCCCACCACTGAGGTTAAAGTAATAGGTCTGTAGTTTCTGCTTCTGCCTTGCTCCCACTTTTGTGAAGGGAATTACATCTGCCCTCCTCAGTCCTCAGGTACCACCCCATCCTCCCATGATTTGTTATAGAGGGTAGTCAGTGGTATCACTAGTTCTACCTTAGTTCTTTTAGAATTCTGGGATGAATCCCATCAGGCCCCATTGCTTTGTCCACCTTCAGTTTTTAAGAGTTCTTTCAGAACCCTTTCTTCTGTAAATGGGCTGGTATCAACTTCTGTATCCAGAGTGTTTCTACTGTTTGTTTTAGGTACCTCCCCTCTTCCTTTGTAAATACTGAGCAAAAATATTTGTTTAGTATCTCTGCCTTTCACAGTCTCCCTCTGCCCACCCTCCCTCCCTTTACTAAGCCTCACTATCCCTCCCTTGGTCTTGCTTCCGCTCCCTGTGTACCTATAAAGGTTTATCCCCTTCTTAACTGAGTTGGCTATCTTTTCCTCAGTTTAGGCCTTTGCTGTTCTGACTTCCTTCCCAGCTTCTTTTGCTTTTACTTGATACAGTTCTCTGTCCTGCTCCTTCTGTGATTCCTTGTACTTCCTGAATGCTTTCTTTTCTCTTGAACCTTCACTGCCACTTCCTTTGAGAACCATAGTGGTTTCTTACCTCGTTTCATTTTGTTTATTTGATTTACACAAAGGCTTGTTACCTCTGTGATGGCAGTTTTATTATTCCCCATTGTTCTTCACCCTCCTTCCTGCCCATTTGCTATGTGCATTCCTTTGGCACTCACCCATTTGACAAAGTCAGCCCTCCTAAAATCCAGTACCTTTGTCTTTGTATGGCTTGACTCTATTGCTGTGTTTATTGTGAACCATACTGTTCGATGGTCGCTAGTTCCCAGATGGCTACCCACTTCACATCTGTGATCCTCTCCTCATCTCCATTTGAGAGAACCAGGTCTAAGATTGTTCCCTCTTGAGTGGGCTCCAATACTAGTTGTCTAAGGCATGCCCCCTGTAGGATATCTAGAATAACCCCACTCATAGAAGTAGCTGCTGCAACTGCACTCCAGTTAACATCTGGCATATTCAGATCACCCATCAGCAATATCTCCCCTTTTTCTGCCATACTAAGTATACTTTCTATCATTTCCTTGTCCATTTCCTCCCCCTGAGAAGGGGGTCTGTATCTAACCCTGTCAGCGGATTGTGGTGCCATTACGGTCTCAAATTTACCCACAGTGCTTCTTCTCCTCCTGTTTACCCTTTTGTTCTGTTGCTTTGATTCCTCCCTTATGTAAACTCCTCCTCCTCCTCTCTTTACCCTCCCTGTCCCTCCTGTAGATAGTGTATCCTGGCATGTTTACATCCCAGTCATGGTTTTGTGTGTACCATGTTTCTGTGACTGCCATGATATCCAGATGTTCCTCCTCCATCAAGGCCACTAATTCAGGAAGCTTGTTACTCAGACTACGGGCATTGGTACTCATTGCTCTCCATTTTTTGATGGCTTTACTTTCTGTTGCAGCATCCCCCACTGACCTTTCTACCTCGGTCTTTTTCCCATTCAGTACCCTGTTTTGTAGGGAGAGGCTGGGATTTTTCTGCTGCTTATCAGTGCCTCCCCCCTTGACTAGTTTAAAAGCTTGCCAATGAAGCATTTAAACCGATTGCTCAAAAGACTTGTTCCCTTCCTGGACAGATGCAGACCATCCTGCCAGTATAGGCTGGTGTCCCTCCAGGTGGAACCCCAGTCCCCAATGAAGCCAAACCCCTGTGCTCCACACCATTTTTTCAACCACTCATTAAACTGCAAGGTGCAAAGTACCCTTGCCTCACTCATGCCATTGACAGGCAGCACCTCTGAGAAGGATACAGTGCATGCTACTTGTCTTAGGCCTCTCCCCAGTTCTACAAAGTCCTTCTGCACTGCTGTAAGCTCATGTTGAGCCAAGTCATTTGTCCCTAGGTGGACAATGACATCCAGCTCAGACTCCCGTGCAGCTGTTCTCATGATCCTGAGGATGCGCTTCCTGTCCCTACAAGCCATGGCACCAGGCAGGCACTTTACTTTAGTTTTCCCTGCTCCCCCCAGTTCTATCCCCCTAATAATTGAGTCCCCCACCAGGAGCTGCTTCCTTTCCTTGTGGCATCCTCTGCCTCCTTCCTGTGGGCCTCCCTTGTGACAAGTGTCCTCAGCCTCCTAATCTCCTCCATGGGTGCATCCATAGGGAACTGTGCTCCCCAGAATGGTGTATGGATTGTGCAGTGGAACAACTGACTGGTGTGCCTCTGTTCCACCCTCCTCACCCTCCCTGAGCCCACAGTGGTCCAACTGCTGTGCTTTCTTTGCAACCTCTGAGGTAGTGGTGGTGGCTCTGGTGCTCCCTGGATGGGGGTTCCCTTCCTACCATCCAGTCTGGCCTGGGGGAAGGTTTTCTTACTGCTGTCCAGTGTGGCCTGAAGACGGGCAACTTCCTCCCTCAGGGCAGAGAGTTGTCTGCAAATAGGGCAGCATCTCAGCCTCCAGAAAGACTCCCGGAAGACTGCTGCCCCACAGCCATTACATTGCACTACTCCCCACATGACTATGTACTTTTTTTGTGTGTGTGTGTGTGTGCTTGTGTGAGTGATTGGTTTGTTATATAGAAATCTATATATTATACAATGTGTATGCATATATTTTCAGTGCTGTGTGCTAGAGAGGATATGACATTGATATGCACCTTGCCCTCTTGAGGAAATGATGTCAGAACCCCAGGTATAAAGGAACTATTTCCAGGGGGTGGGGTGAGGGTGGGAAGGGTTGAGCCTAAACTGTGCCCTCACAAACAATCAGCTAAGAGCTCTGACCCACCACTGCGATGAGTGCCTTCCTGTCAAAAGATACTATACACAACAATTTGACAGAGAAAATCCCCTGCTACTCAAACAGAGAAAAATCCAGACATTCAAGTCAGACACAGGTAAACCTCCCCAGCCCCAAAACAGCCTGGTGGTTTGTGCTCTGAAAGCAGTCAGTCCCAAAATAAGTGAGCTGTGCTTTGAACTCTTCCTGCACTGAAAATCTTAAGAATTGTAACAAGACTGTCTTTTCCTGATAATTGTAAATACCTTATTTCACCTTTCAGTTAGAAGCAGCCTCCACCTGCAGTTTTTCTGCTACAAAGCAAAGACAATTGAAAGGTCCCTTCCCTCTGTTGTGAGCACAACTCGCTTTCTTGCAAATCCTATGTTCAGTATTGCAGTTCCCAACAAGAGATAGTTTGACTAGGAAAACTAAGTCCAGTGTTGCAGCTTGCAGCCAGAGGTAGCTTCACCTGAAAGACTATGAGGTTATCTGATGAGCCTGCTAAAATTAGTACTTTTATCAAGGTCTGTAAGATTCTTCCAGAGCTATTGGCTGTTAAGTAGCTATGATTTAAGCACTTCCTGACACAGTCTGTCTTGGCCTTATAAGGCACTGAGGTAAACAAAGAAAAAACAGTTTTCACCCCCTAGGGACTGTCTGGGTCCAATACACAGCCTGTAACCTGCTCTCAATTCAGGGCTTATGACAAATTCTTAGCCCAGTGAATACTCACAGTATTACAAATATTGCAATGCAAACAGTCAATCACTAACTCCAACCAAGTCAGAAGGGCAGAAACACAGAAAACAGTAAAATCTTAACAATTGTAACAAGTAAAGCAAACTCCACCTCCCTCTGTTGATTGAAAGACTGCCTTTTCTGATAATTCTAAGTTGCTTATTTCACCCTTCAGTTAGAAGTATCCTCCACCTGAAGAATATTAACTTTCCTAAGGAATCTGCTTCAAACTAAAGACAATTGTAAATTGTAAAGTTCACCTCCCTCTGTTGTAAGCACTACTCACTTTCTTGCAAATCTTAAGTCCACTGTTGCAGCTTGCAGCCAGAGGTAGCTTCACCTGAAGACTATGAGGTTATATTCTATGTGTGTTAGATATTTTTGCAGTGCTATTTTAGTCTCAGTTATTTCTATTAAAAGTCTCTCATTTTTTTTGTGTCATTCTGGATAAACAGCTTCACGAAGATTAAGGCACATTTTTGAGCAGCTTCTTCCCAGGCATCTCCAGACTCACTCTTCTAAACCCCCTGATGGCACTATTGTTATCCTGAGTCCAGGTTGTTGATGTTACAAATAATGTTAACTTCTCTGAACAGTTGCCTTTCCAAAGTTTTGAACAGAAACATAGAAACAGAATTTGATGGCAGATAAGTACCGCTTGGCCCACCTAGTCTGCCCATTTCCCTACCTAATGCATAGGCTGCAGATCCTAGTTAACCGACAGCCTACTTCCTCCTACCCTCCACTAGAATTGCCCTATGTCTGTCCCATGCATTCTTGAATTCCCCCACTGTTTTTCAGTCCACTACCTCCTCAGGAAGGCCGTTCCATGTATCCACAACCATCTCTGTGAAAAAATAGTTCCTCACATTACCTTTGAGCCGTCCTCCCTCTATCTTCAAATTGTGCCCTCTTGCACATCTCTTTTTTCTGAAAGATGCTACCATCTTGAACACTGTTGATCCCTTGATATACTTAAAAGTTTCTTTCATGTTGCCCCTCTCCCTCCTCTCCTTGAGTGTATACATATTAAGCTTCTTCAATCTCTCTGCACCATTTTAGTTGCCCGCCTCTGGATAGCCTCCATCCTGTCTATGTCCTTGTTGAGATGGGGTCTCTGGAACTGGACACAGAACTCCAGATGGGGTCTCACTAACTGTCTGTAGAGAGGGATAACAACTTCCTGTTTTCTACTGGTGATCCCTCTCCCTATGCATCCCAGTATTCCACCAGCCCTCCTTATTGTCCTCTCACATTGCTTTCCCACCTTAAGGTCATCTGATATGACTAACCCAGGTCCCTTTCCATTTCTGTTGTTATTATCTCACCTCCCACTGTGTACACTTCCCCTGGACTTTTGTTTTCTAGGTGCATGACTTTGCACGTCTTTGCATTGTATGTAAGTTGCCATGTATTTGACCATTCCTCTAACCTTGCCAAATGTTTTTATCTCACCTCAACCTGAGCCACCATTGGGTGTTGTTAAATGTTGTCTTGCAGAAAGTTTCCATTTGCCAATTTTGTACAAGACGTACAAACAAACCGGTTGCAGTGCAGTATCTTCACCTTCTGAGGAATTGTCCATGCAGTCCTCTGCATTCATTTCCAGCTCATTCTCAGGATACTGGTAACTTAGACTCACTGCGCCAGTTTCCAACCCAGTTCGTATAGTCCTGCTCTGGTTGTCAGTTCCTTCGTTATTCCTTCACCTCTCACTGCTCAATGTAATCATGCAGTGCCTGGGTCACACCACTAACACAGAAAATTCAAATGCTGCTCTCTGTAGCCAGGCAGGGTGCTGAACCTGGGCTCCGGCCCTTGAAACACTAAGACAAAAAGTAAAACCAGCACTCCAGAGACAGGAATTTAAATTTGCACACTCCAGTGAAGGAACTCCATGTAACACAGTTGTTGCAAAACCAAAAAGTATTTATTTTTGGAGGTAAATGTTCTTTTTTTCAACAGAGCAGGTACAAGGTCTGACTCTAATCAATCTGCCTTGGCACTTCACCCCATAAGGGCTTCATCAGCGAGCATTAGTCTGTTGTAGGACCGCCCCTTAAATACAAGTAAATCATATGACATCATCATTGCATCATGATTACGTTATGAAAATGACTATCAAGTTTACTCGAACATGCAGCTAGCACTCCTTATTCTGCAGCTGCCGCTCCCTCCCACACTTCCCCTCCATTGACCCTCCCTTTTGCCTTATCCCAGCCCTTTTTAAAGCACTCCACTCTTCTACTGGATGCCACTTCTGTCGGTAATGCATTCCACCAAGCTACCACCCTCTCTATAAAAAAGTGTCTCCTCATCTCCTTCCTGAACTTTCCTCCCTATAGTCTCATATCATGGCCCATGTTGTCCCACCCTCCCTCCTTACTTTGAACAGCCCTCTGTACCTGTCTTGTTTATTTCTTTCATGTACTTGAAGGTTTCAATCGTGACCCCCATCCCTCCTCTCCTCCAGTGAGTGCATGTTCAGCTCTCTCAGCCTCCTCTCGTATGGTAAGTCCCCCAGCCCCTGGATCATCTTTGTCGCCCTGCGCTGCACCCCCTCCAGTAACTTAATGTCCCTCTTTAGATATAGGCACCAGTACTCCAGGTGTGGTATAACTAATGACCTATACAGTAGCAGAATTACCTCCCACCCCCAAAGGAGTTACCCCCTACAATGCAACCCAGCATGTTGTTGGCCTTTGCAGCAGTCTTCCTACATTGTGCTGAGTTGTTCATTGACCCTGTAATGAACACTCCCAGATCCTTCTCCTCCTATGTCTTGGCTAGCTGCACTCCCCCCAACTGATAACTTCTTCTTGGGTTCTTCACCCCCAAAATACAGCACCTTGCACTTTTTGGCATTAAATCCCAGTTGCCAGGTTTCCAGCTTTTCCAGATCATCCTGCAACCACTGCCCCTTCCCCCCCCGGTCATCCACCACCACTCCCATCTTGATGTCATCAGCAAACAGACTGATCTTGCTCTTGATGTCCAATGATATGTCTGCAATGAATATCTCAAACACTGGTCCCAACACTGAGCCCTGTGGAACACTGCTCATCACTACCCTTGAGGATGAGAGTGCCCCACCCACTACCACCCTCTGTTGCCTTCCCTAAAGCCAGTTCCCTTCCCATTTCACCAGCTTTTTACCTGAGCCTGTGCCTTCTAACTTGCTTTCCAGCCTCTGAGCACTGAGTTGAATGCCTTACTGAAGTCCAGATACAGGACATCCATTGCATGGCTGTTGTCCAATTGCCTAGTTATCGAGTCATAGAACTCCACCAGGTTGGTTTGGCCAGATCTGCTATGTCTGAAGCCATGCTGTCTGCTGTCCTGAAGTCCTTTGGCCTACAAGATGGCCACCATCCTGTCCTTCAGGATAGTCTCCATCAGCATACCCATGTCTGTGAGGCTCAATGGAATGTACTACCCGGTTCATCCTTGGGGCCACTGTTGTTGAGGGGCACTACAAGAGCCATCCTCCAATCCTGAGGTGTACACCCTGAGTGTAGTGAGGCATTAAATAGGTCTGCCAAAGGTCCTGCCAGGACCTCTGCCAGCTCCTTCAGTACCCTGGAGTGGATGCCCTCTGGGCCTGGCACCTTGTCCACCCTCAGTGCCCTCAAACCCTCCAGAACTCTGCCCTCCATGATTTCCTCATCTCTCACCCTCCCCTCATTTCTGCTGTTCCTCCCTCCTTGGGTATCACCTCTCTTCTCCTTAGTAAATACTGAGCATAAATAATCATTTAGCGTTTCTACATTATCACCCCCTGCTTCCACCCAACCCCCCTTCCTAATCCTTACTATGTTGTCCTTACAGTTCTTTTTCTCCCTGATGTACCTAAAGAAATCCTTCTCTCCCTTCTTACTGCCTTGTGCCAGCCTGTGTTCCTCAGATGCTTTGGCTCCCCTTACTGCCCATGTCACCTCCTTCAGTTCCTTCAGGTACTCATCCCTGTCCTCCCACTCCCTGTTTTCTTGTACCTCCTAAAGGCAGCTCTTTTCCTCCTTACCTTTTCCATGACCTCCTTGCTCAACCAACTCAGTTTCTTAGCCCTAGCCTTCTTGCTCTTGGCCTTGCTGCAGGTTCTGGTTGTCTCCACTGTCCCCAGCTTTACGACCTCCCACCTCTGGTTAGTGCCCATACTAGGTCGAATTCTGGCTAGGTACCCTTTTGCCACTTTTCCCATCCTCCCAAAGTTGGCCTTCCTGAAGTCCAGCACCCTTGTGCCAGATTCCACTCCTTCCTTGCCCACATCCAATGTGAGCCATACTCAGTGGTGGTCACATCCTGACAGTGGTTCTTCCACCCTAATTTCCCTCACAAACTCCCCAGTTGCCATTGCAAGGTCAAGGGTATTCCCTAACCAAGTTGGTTTACTGACCATTTGCATCTGGAACCTTTACTGGAAGGCATCCAGCAGTACCTACTCTCTTCTATTCCTGGTTTTTGGGGTACTCCAGTCCACTCCTGGCATGTTGAAGTTCCCCACAATCATAACATTCCCCTTCTCACAGGTCCTTCTGATCTGTCCCGCTAGTTCTCTGTCTAACTCCTCTGTCTGAGATGGCATCCTGTATACCTCTCCTATTCTGAGAGTCCTATTCTTGGAATCCCAGATTTGCATCCAAAGTGACTCCTAACTACCTTCCTCCCTTACTCACTTCAGTCCATCCCTCACATATAGTGCCAACCCCCCTTCCCAATCATTCTATCCCTATGAAATAACCTGTACCCTGGTACAGACAGGTTCCAGTAATTGTACAGGGTGGCCCATGTTTCTGTGATGGCTGTAATGTCCACCTCTCCCTCTGCCATGAGTGCCTGTAGCTCTGCAGTTTTCCTCCCAATGCTTCTAGCATTGAAGGTGACTACCTTCAACCCCTTCCCCACCTCTCATCCTGCCCTCCTTTGCTAGCATCACCAATAGTGCTTGCCATTTTCCTTAGTCACTGTTATGGGGGTAAGCTCATATGGCTTCCCAACATGTGGTCTCTGCATGTCTCTTGCCCACTTGTCACCCCCTGGTCCTAGTTTAAATTCCCAGTTTCCTCTATGTACTCCTCTATCCTCTGTTTCAACACTTTCTTTACCTCCTTGCTCAAGTGTAGTTTGTCCTTGGCATAGAGTTACTGTCCTCCCAGGTCCCTCCCAACCCTACCCCCACCAGTCCATACCCTTTAGCATGATACCAGGTTCTTGGCCATCCATTGAATTCCTCTATTCTCAGCTTTCCTTGGGCACTGAAGTATCTCTGAAAAAGTTACTGATCTTCCTGCCCACTCACATAGTTGTCCTAGTTCCTCAAACCTCCTCTGGACTATATCTACCATCTTGCCAGCCAGCTCTTTCATCCCCAGATGTGGAATCAAATGAGGCTTGTCCCTACCCTTCTAGCATATTTCAGAACAGATTGACCCACGCTTTCTGCTGTCATTCCTGACATAGCCTCCACCCAAATGCGACGATGCCTTTCCCCTTTGCTACCCCACCTAACTCCTCTTAGTATTGAGTCCCCAGCACCAATATTCCACTCCTCTTACTCCCTGCTTGCTTCCATTCCTATCCATCTCTTAGTCCTGGCTCCTCTTCTTCCTCCTGCACATTATTTCCCACTTCTGCCCCATTGTAATTGCCCCCAGCAGAACTCCTTCCCCAATTCAGTTTGGTCCAGGCATTTACCAGTTATTCCTCCAATTTCATCAACTGTCACCTCTTCCTTCCCCTCTATTATGGCAAAACAATTTTCTGAAGACCCTTCATCAATCACCAGTTCCTCTCTCCTAATAGTAACCTATTCCCTCCTTTCTACTCCATGACTGCTGACACTTCTCCTCCCCTCACAAGTTTCTACCGCTTCCTTCTGTTTGCCTTTGGTCCCCTGACCTGGTTTCCCCAGACACCGTTCCTCTTGACTTGGGACCCTCTGTCTTCGCTTCCCTTCTTCTGAACCTCTCCTCACCACTGTTGGCTCAAATTGCCCTCCCTCATCTCCCCTCCTGCCTCCCTCCAGTATTGTGCTATAACCTCCTCCAGTCTGCCTTGCCTGCCTTAGTTCCTCCTGTAGACACTCAATCTCCTTCCTAAGTTTCTCTGTGTGGTTGCACACTAAATATCCCCCCCCCCACCTTCCAGGCAATTTTTAGAAAGATTGGCACAGTGCAGTTGTTGCAGCCTGCCACCCTACCCATTGCTCTCATTGTCCAGCACCACCCCCACCTTTCCAGATGAAGGATACCAAACATCCCCCCTCCCCCTCTATCAGTGCAAAATATTCTTCCCCTTTTCTAAATTTCTCTTACCCCCTTTGTCGTACACTTCTAGATTGATTAAGCAACTGCTTTTTACATTCCTATCCCTCCTGTCTACACCCAAAAAGAAACTTTAAGCAACTATTGCACAGCCTTCTTCAAACTCATGTCCCCCCCTTTCCACAATGCAAATACCAATGCAAACGGATAACAATAAAAGCTCCTTGTTTTGTAGTTACTTCTATTCCATTGAGGTAGCAGTCACCTCTTCACTCATTGCTGTTCCTTTCCTGGATGTCTGCTTCTGCTATAACAGGTGCATGTCCTTTCCCCTTCTGAGGAAGTGATGTCAGTACCCCCGTTATAAAGGAAATCTTGTACCTGGGGGGTGGAGTGAAGGGCAAGGATGGTGGGACCATCCTGTGCCTTCCAGAAACAATCAGGTAGCTGAGTCAGTCAGATCATTAGCACCCTTCCCTCACTATGCACTAAACTTTGCAGCTAGTGAAGCCCTACTGCCCTAAAGGCAGCAGTCTCAAAAAGAGTTTAAAGCTTACCAGCAACTAAAATCCTTCCCTCCTGCCCCTCCACAAACTTCTCAGCAACATAAAGTTCAAACTATCTCAGTCCGACCAAGTCTGCTTCTGCGCTACTGCTGTGTGAGAGAAGGAACTGGTATTTAAGCCACACTGAGCTGTAAATTGATCCTTGCTGAGGGGAGAGGACAGAACCTTCCAGAAAGCTGCTACCAATGTCTGTTGAAAAGATAAATGAATCTCCAGCTCCCACTATAGATCCCACACAAAAAAAACACTGTATTAAACAAGTCAGCACTACCGCCCTAAAAGCAACAGACTCGAAAAGAGTTTAAAGTTCACCAGCAACTAAATCCTTCCCTCCTGCCTCTCCACAAACTTCTCAGCAACAGAAAGTTCAGACTACCTCAGCCAGACCAAGTCTGCTTCTGCACTACTGTACATTTTTTTCTGAGGTGTGGTCTCTGGAACTGGACCCCTTATAACCTTCCTCCTCCTACTAGTGATCCCCCTACCAATAAAACGCAACATCCTACTAGCTCTTGTCACTGCCCTCTCGCACTACTTTGCCACCTTGAGGTCCCTTGAGATGATTATGCCGTGGTTCCTTTCTAGCTTGGTCTCTCTCCCCCCAATTGCGTATTCCACCCCCTGATTTCTGTTGCCTAAATACATGATCTTGCATTTTTTTGCAGTGAAGAACAGTGATCACTCCTTTGACCAATCCTCCAGTTTTTGCAGATCCCTGTGCATTTTTTCAGCTCCCTCTGGAGTATCCACTCTATTGTAGATATTTGCATCATCTGCGAACAGTCAGAACTTCCCTTCCAATCCTTCAGCTATGTCTCATATGAAGATATTAAACAGGAGTGGTCCTTACACTAACTCCTGTGGTACTGTGCTGGTAACCATACCCTCCTCAGAAGTTACCCCATTTACTATTACCTTTTGTCTTCCATCCTCCAGCCAGTTTTGTACCCACCCCACTACTACCAGACCCAGCCCAAAGCATCTCATTTTCTGCAAGAGTCTTCTGTGCCATGCAGAATCGAATGCCTTGCTTAAGTCAAGGTATGCAACATCCATCCCAACCCAGCCTGTTTCTAAATAACCTCTCCAAGGCATATCATGACACTGGCCTATTGTATGCAGACAATGTTGTGCTATTCTCTTGTCTTCCCAACTCTGAAGCTCTAGAAAAACAAATGCAGACAAATTTCTCTGAAGAGGAGACCTGGTTCATCAACTCCAAGCTCCTACTAAATTACAAGACTAAAACTATGCTGTTCACCTCTACTCAGAAGACACAGGTCTTTTTGTCTTAAGATTCTTAACAACTGTAATGATAGTGCTAGAGAGGATCAGTAGCTTTAAATACCTTGGGGTCACTCTTAAAAGCTCCTTCTCATTTACACAGCACTTAGACCAAGTAGCCAATGCTACTAACTCATGCATTGGTCAATGATATGGGTGTAGACACCACCTTACTGATGATGATGATGCCCTTAAACTCGTAGTCATTAGTTATGTCCTATCAATTCTTGACTACGGGCTAGTAGTCTATGGGGCTGGGACTAACACAGCTCTAACAAGAATCAAATCAGTCTTAAATGAAGCATTATACTAGGTGCACATCGATTAACACACATCTGTGAGCTCTTCGCCTGTCCGGATGGGTTAATCTGCAAAACAATGTCCAATACCAGATCAGGCTGCTTGGAAAGAAAACTGCCCTAGGCCTCACACTGCCATGATTACAGAACCTTCTTCACTTGCCCACTCACCCCAGACTAACCAGGGGAACTTGTAATAAAATGCTCCAAGTCCCTTTCCACCAAACATCATATGGGCAAAGGTTGTTCACTTATAGTGCCCCTCTGTAGCTCAGCTCTCTTAATGCTGACCTACAATCTGAACCTAAACTTAGCCCATTCAAGTAAAATCTTTGTGCCCATCTTGCTGCTACCCACATGTGTGACTGAAATACCTAACACTCTCTCCCCTTTTTCCTTGGGACTACTCTCAACAGCATCACTTAGTCACCACCTACCTCTCCTATGCCATCTCCTACCTTCATCCTCTGCATTCCAGGCTCTCCTTCCTCCCTATGGTTTCTGCCAACTTCTCCCCTTTGTGGCCAGCTTTCCACTCACCACTATCTACTCATTAATGTGTGTATTGTTTACTCATATGATGTGGAACCTCTGTAAATGAGCTTTTAGTTCAAATATACTAATCTGAGATGTTAATAAATAAAATAAATAGAGATGTAGCCCCTAGATGGCGCTATCCCAGGGGCTACTACCCCTGCCTGATTTGCCACTAACAGGTTGAGGGGCCTAGATCCAAAGACAGGTGCCTCCACCCAGAGGTCAGGGTTTGCAATAGTTAAACTAACTTGGTCACAGCCCTCTGGGACACTGCAACCCCCCTTTCTTCCCACTAGTGGCCCACACAGTATATCAGAATTACCTTCACAGTATACACTTAGCCCCAGGACTGGTTCAGGCACTGGGACCCCCTGTAAAATAAGAAGATACAGTGCAACAATCAAGTACAATACTTTAACGTAGACATATAACTTTGCTGAAACAAACAGCTCTGATTTACTTAGGGGGATATAACAAGGACAGGGGAAATCAGGTTAATTAGCTTATCACTTTACTCATCTCATTTATGGCTCTGTGCACAGGCCTATCCCTACCAGTTACTGTCCCTGGGTACCCAAGCCCTAGTGGCTAGTCCAAACCGTGGCAGCTGGTAGGGGCCCTTTCACACAGAGAAAAGAAAAATTAGTTAAACAGTCAGCAGTACAGTAATTCCATTTGGATTCAATGTGGCAATTCAACAGGGAGTGACCCTGAATTAGTACTCACGATCTCCAAACAAGATAGGGTCATTCAACATCAGCAGGGCTACTCTTGAGCTCCATGAGACTCCTCACACATTTATATGACAAACTACAACAGGCAAAAGTCCTTTAATGGCAGCAGGATTCACTTGAGCTACACAAGCCTCCTCACACATTTATATGGTAAACAGTAACAGACAAAAGTCCTTTAATGGCAGCAGGATTCACTTGAGCTACACAAGCTTCCTCACACATTTATATGGTAAAAAGAAAGTACTATACCAGGCAGGCTGCTTCTCTATCCCAATCGCAATTACTGCACAATACCCAGGAGAACACACAGCAGATTCAGTTCCTGACAGACCAAGCGCAATTCAGCAATTTCTCCAGTCTTCTACAGGGTGAGCCTGGTTTCTACTCTTCAGATATCCTTTGATTCTCTTCACAGGATGGATTCAGTCCTAACAAGCAGTTACACAAGCTGCAGACCGGAACTCTGGGCCTTACACACGTTTTCTGACTAAAACTGCATACCGAAAAAGCATAGGGCTCCTTCCCTCTTCACTGCCAGAGCTCAACTGAAACTCCAGCAGACAAAACCGGGCACTTCCTTTGAGTTCCTCCCAGTTCTTGGCTGGATTGGCTGTCACTCACAATAGACTGCCCCTGTTGGTCCAAAAAGGCACCGAAGTCCAAACTACATCTCCCAGTCACTGCCCATACAATCCTCTTGTGGCTGGCTCAGATTACGAGTCCAAGTTCTGATTCGTCTAAGGCACCATTTTAGAGCTACCTTAACCCACACTGATTGGTCCAGTTCAGCAGTTCAAAACTAGAATGGGGAACTAGGCAAACACAGTTCTGACTGCAAAGAAAGCAGGTTAGACAAACTGTATTTTCATTATTACTCTAAATGATTTCTGGCAGTTACATCTTTCAGATAGGTTCCCTTTGCACTCCTAGTGACTGCAAAAATGGAGTGAATTGGCAGCAGCTCGAGGGGTACTCAAGCAGAGAAACACACAGTCCCCCCATACAAACTAATTATGTCTGCAAGCAGACAGCTCTTAAAGAGACAGTACCAGAGGCTCTAAAAACACTCACAGATAAATGGCTTAAACACCAAACACCATTCAGGCTTAGAGCATTTAAGCAAGCTCCTGGAAGTCTTTTGGGAACCCCATTTGCAGGGGGTTACAGAGAGACAAGGAGAGTGAGAGACTGAAACTTGGAATTAAGAGATACCCTCAGGAGAAGGACTTTGTGTTTTCTGTTTGCACTGCCTGTGTAAATAGATATACTGAATAATTTTTTTATTTTATTTTGCTGTTATTGAGAAAAATAAAATGCTATTTGTGAATTTTGAAACTGCTACTGTTTTTTCTAAGCTTCCTGACCTGTTCCACGATGACATGGGACTCAAAACTGAGTAACCACAAAGCCAATGTTTCTGCTCACTCAGGGAGTCCCATCAACACATCAAGCTGCTGGCACTCACAGAATGTGCTCCTCTTTGCCAGGGTCAGGTTGTATATGTCCAGATGGATAACAACACTACTACATTTTGAAGAGTGAAGAGTGAAGACATTTTCCACCACCATCGGACAGTGGCCCATTAGCTTGCCAACTTCCTCTCCCAGTCACACATCTGCAATACTAACTGCCTATGGTGCCCTCTATCTCTTATTGTTTCTCTTATTGTTACCACAGCCAGCTGCCTACTTAAGCTGCTTGTTCTATAAATATTATCTCAAAGTATGTTATAATTGAGTATCTTTATTTTTTCTTTTAGTTGTTTTGGTTGTTTATTGTACATTCTTTTACTACTTCTGTATGCATGTTGACCCTCATCCTTTGACGTGGAACCTTCGTAAACTAGCAGTTTCTGCTCAAAGGTATTTGTAATCCAAGAATTTAATAAATAAATAAATAAAATAAAATTTTACCTAAACAGCAGGACAGAACTCATTGCCTGGATATCACGGCAGTCACTGAAACATGGTACACAGAGAACCATGACTGGGATGTCAGCATATTAGGGTACACAATCTATAGGAGGGACAGGGAGGGTAGAAGAGGAGGAGGGGTAACTCTTTATGTAAGGGAAGAGATCAAAGCAACAGAAGTAAAGGGTAAACAGGGAGTAGAGGAGGCAGTGTGGGTCACCCTGGAGGCTGGAAATTTCACCATAGAGAACTGTATCAGTTAAAGCAAAAGGAAGCTGGAAAGGCAGTCAGAACAGCAAAGGCCCAAACTGAGGAAAAGATAGCCAACTCAGTTAAGAAGGGGGATAAAACCTTTTATAGGTACATCAGAGAGCGAAGGAAGACCAAGGGAGGGATAGTGATACTTAATAAAGGAGGGAGGGTGGGCAGAGGGTGACTGTGAAAAGACAGAGATACTAAACAAATATTTTTGCTCAGTATTTACAAAGGAAGAGGGGGAGGTACTTAAAACAAACAGTAGAAACATTCTGGATACAGAAGTTGATACCAGCCCATTTACAGAAGAAAGGGTTCTTAAAACTGAAGGTGAACAAAGCAATGGAGCCTGATGGGATTCATCCCAGAATTCTAAAAGAACTAAGGATAGAACTAGTGACACCACTGACTACCCTCTTTAACAAATCATGGGAGGATGGAGTGGTCCCTGAGGACTGGAGGAGGGCAGATGTGATTTCCCTTCACAAAAGTGGGAGCAAGGCAGAAGCAGGAAACTACAGACCTGTTAGTTTAACCCCAGTGGTAGGGAAAATGATGGAATCACATCTGAAGGAAAGAATTGTTGCGTTTCTAGAGACCAGAGGGGCACAGGACCCAAGGCAGCATGGATTCACAGCGGGAAGGTCATGCCAGACAAATCTGATAGATTTCTTTGACTGGGTGACCAAAGTAGTAGATCAGGGAGGGGCTGTGGACATGGCCTACCTAGACTTTAGCAAGGCATTTGACACAGTCCCACACAAAAGATTAATATACAAGTTAGCCAGCCTGGGAGTGGGTCCCAAGATGATAGCCTGGGTAAAGAATTGGCTAGAAAATAGGACACAGAGAGTAATAGTAAATGGAGTCCACTCTGAAAAAAGGGGGGTTAGCAGTGGGGTACCACAGGGTTCAGTATTAGGACCGGTCCTCTTCAATGTCTTTATAAGTGACATTGCAGAAGGATTGGAAGGAAAAGTATGTCTCTTTGCAGATGACACAAAGATCTGCAACGGGGTTGATGCACAAGGTGGGGTGGAAAGGCTGAGAAGGGACTTGACAAGGTTAGAGGAATGGTCAAATGTATGGCAGCTTAGATTCAGTGCTAAGAAGTGCAAGGTAATGCACCTGGGATACAAAAACGCAGGGGAAGAGTACACAATGGGGGGTGAGATACTAACAACAACAAAAATGGAAAGGGACCTGGGGGTAGTCATATCAGATGACCTAAAGGTGGGCAAGCAATGTGAGAGGGCAGCAAGGAGGGCTGGGGGGATACTGGGACGCATAGGGAGAGGCATCACCAGTGGAAAACAGGAAGTGATTATCCCTCTGTACAGACAGCTGGTGAGACCACATCTGGAGTACTGCATGCAGTTCTGGAGACCCAATCTCCGCAAAGACATAGACAGGATGGAAGCTGTCCAGAGGAGGGCAACTAAAATGGTGCAGGGTCTGCACCAGAAGACATATGAAGAGAGAGAGACTTAAGGAGCTTAATATGTATAGCCTTGAGGAAAGGAGGGAGAGGGGGGACATGATAGAAATGTTCAAATACCTCAAGGGAATCAACATAGTCCAAGAGGGTAGCATATTTCAAAAAAAGAGGTGTGCAAGAACAAGGGGGCACAATTTGAAGATAGAAGGGGGGTGGCTCAGAGGTAATTTAAAGAAGTATTTTTTCACAGAGAGGGTTGTGAATGTATGGAACAGCCTTCCAGGGGAGGTTGTGGAGTCAAAAACAGTGGTGGAATTCAAGCATGCATGGGACAGTCATAAGGCAATTCTAGGGGTTGGGGGTAGGAAGACGTATGCTGCTGGTTAACTAGGAACTGCAGCTTATTCATCAGGTAGGGAAATGGGCAGACTGGGTGGGCCAAGTGGTCCTTATCTGCCATCAAATTCTATGTTTCTATGTTTCTAACCCACCTCAGATCTACCACCCTGGTGACTCAGTCAAAAAACTCTATCAAGTTCATTTGACATGCCCTGCCCTCAGTGGACCCATGTTGTTGATGGTTCTGCAGGCCATTGGCTTTATGGTATCTATTGATTTATTTTCTGAAGCAGTTTTTCCAAGAACTTGCCCATTAGCAAAATTAAACTCACAAATCTGTAATTGTCTATCTCATTCTTGTCCCTTCCCTTGTGCAGGGGTAGTACATCCACCCATCTCCAGTAATTGGGCACCTCCCCTGACTCCAAGGATTTGTTGAAGCAGTTAGTCAATGTCTCCACCAGTATATGACTGAGCTTCCTTAGTACCCTGGGGTGCACCCCATCAGGACTCTTGGCCTTGTCCACCTTCACCCTCTATCTCCCTCAGGGCTTCATTTTCCCAGAATGGACTGGTGCCCCCCCTCCTGCTACTACCTCCCTTTCCCCGATCTGCCTACTTTCTCCCTCCTTCTCTATCATGAACACAGAACAGAAATAGCTGTTCAATATGTTCACCTTGTCATAGTTATCCTCTGCCGCCCCCATCTTTGTGTTTTAGTCTAACTATCCCCCTTCAACTTTCTCCTCTCACTCACATACCCGAAATAGGTTTTGTTCCTTTCCCTGACTGTGTGAGCTATTCTCTTTTCTGTCCTTGCCTCCACTTTCCTGACTTCCAGTTCTACTTCCTTCTGCTTTTTCTGGCAGATGGTTATTGAAAGACACCACTAAGCTCTGTAGATACTGCAGGTGTGATGAAAACATTTATTCAGGTGACCTGCTTGACATCCATGTATGCTGCCTCTGTGCAGCCCATAATGTTAAGGCACATGAACTCTGCCTTAAATTTAATATCGCTACCCAGTGACACAGAAATAACACACTGGAAACCAACCTCTTAAAACAGCAGGTAGCCAGGATGGAAAAAGAGCTCCAGGAGAAGAGCTCCACCACATTACTGAACTGCTCTTCCATCTCCAGAGCTTTGAAGTCCTGGAATAAATTACGAGGCAACACAAGCCTAAACACTGGGACGGGGAAAGAAGTAAAGTTAAATCCTCCCCAGTAAGTTCTTGGTCATCACTGCCACCTAGTGTGACTGCTACTGAGTCATTGACCACACCAGCAACAATGCCTCTGATCTCCTGGCTCTCTGACCCTCCTGGTCGGGTCAGACTGAGAGTTCCACCGGGCCTATCATGGCTGGGTGAAGGACTGTCAACCTTCGTGATAGCACCTTCCCCATGGACATCTCCAAGCACACCTGTACCACAGGCTAGTGCTGACTTGCAGGCTGTACTTTCATCCTTTACAAACCTTTTACTGTGACTACTACTTCCTCCTCTTCCTACGGGAGTGGCATCTGTGAGTCACTCCAGACAAGCCTCACCACTGATGCCTTGTCAGTAAACATGCCACTTGCATTCTTGGGCATGGACAGCCTCTCCTTTTCTTTCTTTGAGGCCTACAGCAGCCATCAGTGAGGATCAAGAATATTGTCCTGACCTCATGCTACAAAAAGAAGAGGAGGAGGAGGAGGAGGAGGAGGAGGAATAATAATATATGAACATACAAAATGCCAGCAGAAATAGGCCTCACGGTCTATTGAGTCTGCTCGATTATGCAGCTAGCCCCTTTTCTTGCAGCTGTTCCACTATCCTCTCCCCTCCTCATAACCACCCTCACACAGTCTGTCCCACCCTCTTTTAAATCCTCTCACCATACTACATGATACCACCTCCTCAGGCATAGTGTTCCACTTATCTACCACCCTTTCCATGAAAAAGTGTCTCCTGATTTCCCTCCTCCAGTCTCAGCTGATGCCCTCTTGTGTCTCTCCCCCTCCTGATCTGAAAAATCCCTTCTGTATTAATCCTGATAATACTCTTTAAGTGCTTAAAGGTTTTGAGCATATCAGCCCTATTCTTCCGCTCTTCCAGGGAACACATTTGCAGCTCTCCCAGCCTCTCCTCGTAGGATTTCCCTTCAAGTCTCTGTATCATCTTCGTTGTCCTACACTGCACTCCCTCCAGCAATCTGATGTCCCTCTTCAGGAATGGTCACCAGTACTGCATGCAGTATTCCAGGTGAGGCCTGACCAGTGACTTGTACAGAGGTGGGATCGCTCCTCTGTGCCTGGAGGAGATTCCCCTCCCTATGCAGCACAGCATCTTGTTCACCTTCGCAGCTCCTTTCCTGCACTAAGTTGAGTGGTTCACACTCCCCATGATTAGTACTTCTAGATTATTTTCCTCCATTGTACTTACCAACTGTACCCCTCCCAACTGATATTTTCTCCCCTGGTTCCTTGCTCCAAAGTGCAGTACCTTGTACTTCTTGGCATTGAAATTCAACTGCCATGTCACAGACCATTCCTGTAGTTTGGTAAGATCTTCTTGCAGCCCCCTCCATCCATTTATGTCATCTGCCACTGCACCGATCTTAGTATCATCTACAGACTGATCCTACTCTGGATCCCATTTGAAATATCAGCTATGAATATCCTGAACAGCATTGGTCCCAGTACTGAATACCTGGGGCATCCCACTCATAATGTCCCTTGGTGATGAGAATTCTCCCACCACCACCACACTTTGCTGCCTACCTCTCATCCAGTTGGCGATACAGTTGACCATTTTTGTCCCCACCGTAATGTATTCCAGTTTTGCCCCCAGTCTCCCATGAAGCACCGAATCAAAGGCCTTGCTGAAGTCCAAATATAGGACGTCCACCGCATGGCCCCTGTCTAGTTCCCAGGTAACCCAGTCATAGTATTCGACAAGGTTAGTCTGGCAGGATCTGCCCAATACAAAGCCATGCTGATGTCCATCTTAGAGACCACTGTATTCCAGAAAGGACACTAGCCTCTCTTTTAGGATTGACTCCGTGAGTTTCCCCATGACTGAAGTGAGACTCACCAGTCTGTAGTTGCCTGGATCATCCTTTGGGCCACTGTTATGAATGGGCACCACAAGGGCCATCCTGCAGTCCAGTGGCATGCATCCTGTGTCCAGTGATGTACTGAACAGGTCTGCCAGTGGTCCCACCAGGATCTCCTCTAGCTCCCAAAGTACCTTAGGGTGAATGCCATCCGGTCTCGGTGCCTTGTCCACCCTCAGTGCCCTTAGTCCCTCTAACACCCTGTCCTTTGTAATTCTGATATCAGTCACCCCAGACCCCTTCTGCCTCCTCCATCATTCCCATGGGGTATCTGCCTCCTCTTTCCTTCATGAAAACAGAGCAGAAGTATTCATTAAGTGCCTCTGCTTGGTCCTCTCCCTTCTCCACTGACCCCCCTCCCATCTTTCTTAATCCTCACAATCTGGTCTTTGTTTCTTCTTCTCCTACCAAGGTATCTAAAGAAGTCCTATTCCCTGTTCTTAATTCCCTGTGCCAGTCTCAGCTCTCTGGAAGCCTTGGATGCACTGACTAGCTTGGTAACCTCCCTGGACTTCTTTTAGTACTTGCCTTTGTCTCCTTGTCCTCCCAATTTCCTAGGCCTCTGGAATGCTTTTCCATTGGCCCTCAACCCTTCCATTATCTCCCGAGTCAGCCAGCTAAGCTTCTTTGCTCTCTCCTTCTTGCTCCGTGTTCTGGTGCAGGTCTCAGTAGCCTCTGCCAGCCCTTTCTTAATGATATTCCATTTTTGGCTGGCACTCGTGCATGTCTGAATTCCCACCATATGCGCAACCAAAATTTCCTCTATCCTTTTAAAGTCTGCTCCCTTAAAATCCATCACCCTGGTACTGTACCTGTTCCTCCTGTTACCCTTCCCATATTGAGTGTGAACCACACCGTATGATGGTCAATCCCAGCCAGGGGGTCCTCCACTCCCAGATCCCTTGCAGCCTCCCTGTTTAATACCAGGTTCAGAGTCCTACCCTCCCTCGTCGGCTCACAGATCAGCAGTTCTGAAATGCATTTTGTAATCTCTGCTCCTTTGCACATGTGGTGGTTGGGGTGTTCCAGTCCATCCCAGGGAGGCTGAAGTCCCCCACCACTGTGGTGTCCTCTTCCTACAGACTCTTCTAATCTGCTTGGCAAACTCCCTATCCAGGTCATCCCCCTGAGCTGGTGGCCTGTACACTACCCCCACCCTCAGTGTCTTTCTTTTAGAGTCTTGAAACTGCATTCATAGGGCCTCTGTCCTGCCCTCCACCCCCTCCTCTCTCTCATACAGCTTATACCCTCCCTCATGAAGATTGCCATCCCCACTAGTACTGTCCTTCCTGAAATTCCTGTACCCTGAGATCATCATGTCCCAGTCCTGGTTCTGGGTGGCCCATGTCTCAGTAATGGCCGCAATGTCCAACCTCCCCACAGCCAAGAGAGTCTGTAGTTTGGCTGATTTGTTATCTAAACTTCTTGCATTTGGTGAGACCACCCTCCATCCTATGTCTTTCTTCCCCCCCACCCTGGTTCCCCCTCCTAATCCCACCTTTTGTCCCCACCTCAGATACCTCTCTGATAACTTGAGGGTAAGCACACTCTGCTCTCCCCTCTGGGATCCCTGCCTACTAGCTGTCCTCCAGCCTCCCCTTCACCTAGTTTAAATCTATCCTTGATGCTATGTACACCTCAGACCCATTTCCCTCCCCATTTAGGTGCAGCCCAACCCCTGCATATAGATCCTTATTTTTTTTTTTAACCAGGAGAGACACACTAAGCTGAAAGCTTGACTTGTATGGGGTAACCCAGTATGCATGTAGGCAGGTACTGCCCTAGTTCCCCAGTATGCCATACCCCTTAGACTGACACCATTCCTCAGCCATTTGTTGAACTCCCCAATCCTCCCTTTCTTTCCCGTACTTGCACAGGGTACCAGGAGCACCTCTGAAAATGCTACTGATTCCCATACTACTTAACACAGCCCTCCTAATTCCTCAAATCTCATCCTCACTACTTCCATCCTCTCCCCTTCCAGGTCATTAGTGCCCACATGCACCACTACAAGTGGTTTTTTCCTGCCCCTCCTTGTGCACTTAATAACTGCCTGCCCTACCCTGTCTGCCATTAGCCTGGGTATAGCCTCCACCCATATTCTGCCCTGCCTCTCCCCCCCCCCTCCCATCTGATCCTTTTAAGTATGTAATCACCTAGCACTAGTATACCCCTTCCACATTTCTTGTCTCTGCCCCCACCCTTTTCCCTGGGAATCCAATCTTAGAGCATGCCAGCTCACTAACTCCACCCTTCCTCTCCACTGCTTTCTCTCCCCCTTCCCCCTGTCCTGTCCCTGCCCCTTCACTGTTCTCTACCTATCCCCCACATCCTTCCCCTCTGCCCTGGCACCCCCCACTTTTCCACCCCATCATGCACCCCACCAGCAGTGCTTCTCTCCCCTTCACTCTTGTCTCCCTCCTTTGACTGACTCCTGTCCCTTGTGGGTTTCTCTCTTCCTCCCTCTCCTGCTCTCCCCTGGAGACCACTCCCACTCTTCTCCTCCACCAGTGTCACCAGAACAGCAAACCTATTTCCTGCCCATCCTGCCTGTGCTTCTACTTCCTCCCCCCTGACTCTAGCCTTACCACTAATGCTAGGCCCCTTGTTTGTTCCACTCCTGCTCTCCCTCCCCATCACTTCCCTTGAGCCACTTTTCCTCCCCCCACGGTGTCTTCATGTTATTTCCTGGATATGACCCTCCTGCCTCCAGGCCCTTTCCCTGTCCCCTCATCTTCTCCAGCTCTCTACCAAGCCACTTAACTTCCTCTTCCAGCCTCCTCAACTGGATACAGATTGGATACCCTCCTAGCTTCCAGAATATGTTAATCCAAACTGCTGCCACACATCCATTACAGACCACTATCCTACCCATGACACCAGTATTAACTAAAACATACAGTCCAATATATAAGTTTCCAGGGATCTAAAACATCTTGCTAGACAGGCTAAGCAGTTCACAGTTAAGGATGCATGAGTGGGAACTGCTGACCTCAGTGGCAGAAAACCTGTTCAACAGGTGGGGTCATTCAGAGTCAGACCTTTTTACGTCACCACACAATGCAAAACTGCCACTTTTCTGCTTGCTTGTCCCACAGCCTGGAGAATTTTGGCAAGAGGTATAGCCCTTCTCTTGGAAGTAGAGGTTCCTTTACACCTTTCCTCCCTTCCCTCTAATCCAGAAGGTGTTAATAAATCTTCAAATGGAAGGAGCACCTCTGATTTTCATTGCTCCCCATTGGCCACATTAGATCTTGTTCCCTTTTCTGTAGCAGTAGTAGTGGAACCATTGGTGCCTTTACCCCTGTGCAAGGGTTTACTATCACAGGAACCTGGAACTCTGGTCCATCTGGATCTCAAGTCACTCCTTCTCCATGCATGGCTCCTAAGGGCATAGCCATTGATAGATTTGCGGTATCTCAAAAGGTGGCAGATGTTCTGGAGGATTGGAGTGGTAGTTGATTGTTTCTGGAGGGCACAAGTTTACTCCCACCCACTCTGCCCCTCACCCCACCCGCCGCAAGAGCATATCTTCCTTTATAGCAGAGGTTCTGACATGACTTCCCCAAAATTGCTAACATACACCTGTTCATATCTTTAAAGGCACAGAGCACTGCAAAGGGGGTAGACACACTAACAGGTTGGCACACACTAAAACAAGAACAAAAAAGAAAACATCTGAAATGGGAAGGGAGTCAGACATGAGGAGTGGTGCAATACACTGGCTGTGGAGCAGCAGTTTTCTGGGAGACATCTGGTGACAGCATTGCTGCCCTATTTTCAGGCACCTCGGTGGTCTGAGGGAGGAGGTTGCTCAACTCCATGCTGACCTGGCAGGGATTAGGGAAACTTACTCCCCACCCAGGGACCACCCAGGCCACTGCCACTGCCTCAGAGGTTGCCAAGAAAGAGGAGTGGTTGGACCATGGTGGGCTCAGGGAGGGTGAGAGCTGTGGAAGAGAGATGCATCCCTCCCATTGTGCCTCTCCACAATTCATTAATTCACCACTCTGACTTAGCATGGTTCCTCTATGGAGGCTCCCCCAGTGGACACCAAGGAGGATGCTGGGAACTTTCATGATGGAGACCCACAGGAGGATGGCACAGGACCCTACTTAGAAAGGAAACAACTCCTGTGGGAGACTCAGTTGTTAGGGTGTAGAACTGGGGAAGGGAATGGAAAGGGGGGTAAGGTGCCTGCCCAGCACCAAGGCTTGGAGGGACAAGAAACAAATCCTCAGAATCACGGAAGCAGCTGCAAGGGGGAGTGAGCTGGATGTAATTATCTACCTAGGGACAAATGACCTGGCCAAGAATGGGATCAGGGCAAATCAACTGGAGTTTGTGGAGTTGGTGAGAGGCCTTAGACAAGTGGCACACATAGTAACTTTCTCAGAAGTGCTACCTGTCTAGGGCATGGATGAGGTTAGGGTACTCTGCACCATGGAATTAAATGACTGGTTGAAAAACTGGTGCGGAGCTCAGGGATTTGGCTTCATTGGGGACTAAGAGTCCACCTGTAGGGATACAGTCCTGTACTGGTATGATGGTTTGTATCTGTCTGGGAGGGGAACCATGATCCTATGTGATATGTTTAAATGCTTCTTTGGCAAGCATATAAACTAGCCAAGGGGGGAGGCACTGAAGAGAAGCAGGGAAGTCCCAACCCCCAAAAAACAGGGTAGTTAGTGAAGTAGACACAAAGGTAGTGATGTCAATAGGAAACATGACAGGGGAAAATCTAGGAAAAGGCAAGAGCAGTAAGAAGAGGGATGGGCCTAAAAGGTGTAAGGCCATAAAAAATGGAGGGTGATGAGTACCAATTCCCATAGTCTAGGTAACACTCTCCCTGAACTAGAGGCCTTGATGGAAAAGGGACATCTGGATATCGTGGCAGCCACAGAAACATGATACACAGAGAACCATGACTGGGATGTCAACATACCAGGGTACACAATTTACAGGAGGAACAGGGAGGGTAAAAGAGGAGGAGGAGCTTTCTACACAAGGGAAGGAATCAAAGCAACAGAACTAAAGGGTAAATAGGAAGGGGAGGAGGCACTGTGAGGCACCCTGGAGACAGGAAATGGCACCACAATCCACACAGGGGTTGTTTATAGACCCCCATCTCAGGGGGAGGCAATGGACAAGGAAATGATAGAAGGAATCCTTAGAATGGCAGAAAAAGGAGAGCTATTGTTGATGAGGAACCTGAATATGCCAGATGGTAACTGGAACACCTTAACTACAGCCACATAAAAGAGCGTGGTCATTCTCCATGCCCTATGGGGGCATGCTTCCGACAGCTAGTGTTGGAATCCCCACAGGAGGGAGCAATCTTTGACCTGGTACTCTCAAATGGGGACTGAGAGAGGCTCTCAGATTTAGAAGTGGGTAGCCATCTGGTAACAAATGACTGCCAAACAGTATGGTTCACAATACACAGCTGTAGAGTCGAGCCATACAAAAGCAAGAGTGCTGGACTTAAGGGGGGTTGACGTTGGTAATATGGGAGAGTGCCTCAGAAAAGCACTAGCAAACAGGCAAGTAGGAGGGGTGTAAGAAAATTGGGGCAAAGTCAAAACTGCCATCACAGAAACAACAAGCCTTTCTGCAAAACAAAGCAACAAAACAACATGAAGGAAAACGCCACTATGGTTCTGAATAGAGGTGGTAGGGAAGGTTTAGAAAAAAAGGATAGCATTCAGGAAATACAAGGAAACACAGAAGGAGCAGGATAGTGAACTATATCAGTTAAAAGACAAAGAATCTCTGTGCCCAAGCACTGAGGCAATGGTTACCCCAAAGGGCATTTGGCGGGAAGCCAAGTTTCAAAGAAATACAAAATCACACATGCCCCCACAATGCTTTGCATTGTGGGCTGCATATACAAATCACCACAGGATATTGTGCTGGTTCAACTTTAAGCAGAAATGCATGGTGCCGAAAGGCCTCTTACAAAGTTTGCAAAGGGTGCCAACAGAAACACAGAGACATAGACTTTGACAGCAGATAAGGACCACTTGACCCGCCTAGTCTGCCCATTTCCTTACCTAGAGGATAAGCTGCAGATCATATTCAACCAAAAGCCTATTTCTTCCTACCCCCCACAAAAATTTCCTTATGTCTGTCCCATGCATTCTTGAATTCTCCCACAGTTTTAGACCCCACAATCTCCTCAGGAAGACTGTTCCATGCATCCACCACCCTCTCTGTGAAAAAATACTTCCTCACATTGGACCTGAGCCGTCCTCCCTCTATCTTCAAATTGTGTCCCCTTGTTCTTGCACATCTCTTTTTCTGAAAGATGCTACCCTCTTGGACCTTGTTGATTCCACTGAGGTACTTAAACGTTTCTATCATGTCCCCCCACTCCATCCTTTCCTCAAGGGTATATGTATTAAGCTCCTTTAGCCTCTCCTTGTATGGCTTCTCTTGCAGACCCTGCACCATTTTAGTTGCCCTGCTCTGAACTGACTCCATCCTGTCTATGTCCTTGCGGAGATGGGGTCTCCAGAACTGGACGCAGTACTCCAGATGGGGTCTCACCAACTGTCTATATAGGAGGATAACAACTTCCTGTTTTCTGCTGGTGATGCCTCTCCCTATACATCCCAGTATCCCCCAGCCCTCCCTACTGCCTTCTCACATTGCTTGTCAACCTTAAGGTCATCTGATATGATTACCCCCAGGTCCCTTTCCATTTGTGTTGTTACTACCTCCCCCCATTGTGTAATCTTCCCCATGGTTTTTGTTTCCCAGGTGCATTACTTTGCACTTCTTTACATTGAATCCAAGCTGCCATACTTCTGACCATTACTACAACCTTACCAAGTCCCTTCTCATCTTTTCCACGCCTCCTTGTGTATCAACCATGTTGCAGATCTTTGTGTCATCTGCAAAGAGGCCTACTTTTCCTTTCAGTCTCTCTGCAATGTCACTTATAAAGACATTAAAAAGGACTGAATCCAGTACTGAACCCTGCGGTACCCCACTAGTAACCCCTCTTTCTTCAGAGTGGACTCCATTTACAATTACCTTCTGTGTCCTGTTGTTCAACCAATGTTTTACTCAGGCTACCACCCTGGGACCCACTCCAAGGCTGATTAATTTGACTACTAATCATTTGTGTGGGACTGTGTTAAATGCCTTGCTAATGTCTAGGTAGGCCATGTCCACAGCCCCTCCCTGGTCTACTACTTTGGTCACCCAGTCAAAGAAATTGATTAGATTCATCTGACAAGCACTGATAAGCAAAAGGAAAATCCCAGCCTCCCCCTACAAAACAGGGTACTAAATGAGAAAAAGACCAAGGTAGAAAGGTCAGTGGGGGTTGCCGCTACAGAAGGTAAAGCCATCAAAAAATGGAGAGCAATGAGTACCAATGCCCGTAGTCTGGGTAACAAGCTTCCTGAATTAGTGGCCTTGGTGGAGGAGGAAGATCTGGATATTATGGCATCACAGAAACATGGTACACACAGAACCATGACTGGGATGTAAACATACCAGGATGCACTATCTACAGGAGGGACAGGAGGGTAAAAGAGGAGGAGTAGCTCTCACATAAGAGAAGAAATCAAAGCAACAGAACAAAAGGGTAAAAGGGAGGAGAAGAAGTGCTGTGGGTCGTTCTCGGAGGCAGGCATGCACCACAATCCGCAAAGGGTTAGATATAGACCCCCTCCAGGGGAGTGAAATGGACAAGGAATGATAGAAAGTATACTTAGAATGGCAGATAAAGGGAGATATTGCTGATGGGTGATCTGAATATGCCAGATGTTAACTGGAGTGCAGTTGCAGCAGCCACTTCTAAGAGTGGGTTATTCTGGATGCCCTACAGGGGCATGCCTTGAATGCTAGTATTGGAGCCCACTCGAGAGAGGAGCAATCTTAGACCTGGTTCTCTCAAAGCGGAGATGAAGAGGATCACAGATGTAAGTGGGTAGCCATCTGGGAACTAGCAACCATCGAACAGTATGGTTCACAATAAACACAGCAATAGAGTCAAGCCATACAAAGACAAAGGTACTGGACTTTAGGAGGGCTGACTTTGCCAAAATGGGTGAGTGCCTAAGGAATGCACTAGCAAATGGGCAGGAAGGAGGGGTGGAAGAACAATGGGGAATAATAAAAACTGCCATCACAGAGGTAACGAGCCTGTGTGTGAAGCAAATAAACAAAAAAGACGATGTAAGAAACCACTATGGTTCTCAAAGGAAGTGGCAGTGAAGGTTCAAGAGAAAAAGAAAGCATTCAGGAAGTACAAGGAATCACAGAAGGAACAGGACAGAGAACTGTATCAGTTAAAGCAAAAGGAAGCTGGAAAGGCAGTCAGAACAGCAAAGGCCCAAACTGAGGAAAGGATGGCCAACTCAGTTAGGAAGGGGTAAAACCTTTATAGGTACATCAGGAGCAAAGGAAGACCAAGGGAGGGATAGTGTGAGGCTTAATAATGGGGAGGAGGGTGGGAAGAGGAGACTGTGAAAAGGCAGAGATACTAAACAAATATTTTTGCTCAGTATTTACAAAAGAGGGGGGTACCTAAACAAACAGTAGAAACACTCTGGATACAGAAGTTGATACCAGCCCATTTACAGAAGAAAGAGTTCTGAAAGAGCTCTTAAAACTGAAGGTGGACAAAGCAATGGGGCCTGATGGGATTCATCCCAGAATTCTAAAAGAACTAAGGGTAGAACTAGTGACACCACTAACTACCCTCTTTAACAAATCATAGGAGGATGGGGTGGTACCTGAGGACTGGAGGAAGGCAGATGTGATTCTCCTTCACAAAAGTGGGAGCAAGGCAGAAGCAGGAAACTACAGACCTGTTAGTTTAACCTCAGTGGTAGGGAAAATGATGGAATCACTTCTGAAGGAAAGAATTGTTGGTATCTAGAGGTCAGAGGGGCACAGGACCCAAGGCAGCATGGATTCACAGTGGGAAGGTCATGCCAGACAAATCTGATAGATTTCTTGGACTGGGTGACCAAAGTAGTAGATCAGGGAGGGGCTGTGGACATGGCCTACCTAGACTTTAGCAAGGCATTTGACACAGTCCCACACAAAAGATTAATATATAAGTTAGCCAGCCTGGGAGTGGGTCCCAAGATGACAGCCTGGGTAAAGAACTGGCTGGAGAATAGGACACAGAGAGTAATAATAAATGGAGTCCACTCTGAAAAAAGGGGGGTTAGCAGTGGGGTACCACAGGGTTCAGTATTAGGACTGGTCCTCTTCAATGTCTTTATAAGTGACATTGCAGAGGGACTGGAAGGAAGAGTATGTCTCTTTACAGATGACACAAAGATCTGCAACAGAGTTGATGCACAAGGTGGAGTGGAAAGGATGAGAAGGGACTTGGCAAGGTTAGAGGAATGGTCCAATGTATGGCAGCTTAGATTCAATGCTAAGAAGTGCAGGGTAATGCACCTGGGAAACAAAAACCCAGGGGAAGAGTACACAATGGGGTGAGATACTAACAACAACAAAATGGAAAGGGACCTGGGGTAGTCATATCAGATGACCTAAAGGTGGACAAGCAATGTGAGAGGGCAGCAAGGAGAGCTGGGGGATACTGGGATGCATAGGAAGAGGCATCACCAGCAGAAAACAAGAGTTATTATCCTCTGTACAGACAGCTGGTGAGACCACATCTGGAGTACTGCATGCAGTTCTGGAGACCCAATCTCCGCAAAGACATAGACAGGATGGAAGCTGTCCAGAGGAGGGCAACTAAAATGGTGCAGGGTCTGCACCGGAAGACATATGAAGAGAGACTTTAGGAGCTTAATATGTATAGCCGAGAGGAAAGGAGGGAGAGGGAACATGATAGAAACTTTCAAGTACCTCAAGGGAATCAACAAAGTCCAAGAGGGTAGCATCTTTCAAAAAAAGAGGTGTGCAAGAACAAGGGGGCACAATTTGAAGATAGAAGGGGTGGCTCAGAGGTAATTTAAGGAAGTATTTTTTCACAGAGAGGGTTGTGGATGCATGGAACAGCCTTCCAGAGGAGGTTGTGGAGTCGAAAACAGTGGTGGAATTCAAGCATGCATGGGACAGTCATAATGCAATTCTAGGGGTTGGGGGTAGGAAGAAGTAGGCTGCTGGTTAACTAGGATCTGCAGCTTATCCATCAGGTAGGGAAATGGGCAGACTGGGTGGGCCAAGCGGTCCTTATCTGCTGTTAAATTCAAATTCTATGACATGACCTTCACACTGTGAACCCATGCTGGCTTGGGTCCTGTGCCACACTGACCTCTAGGTACTCAACAATTCTTTCCTTCAGAAGTGGCTCCATCAGCTTCCCTACCAGAGGTCAAATTGACAGGTATGTAGTTTCCTGCCTCTGCCTTCATCCCACTTTTGTGAAGGGGAATCACATCCGCCTTCCTCCAGTCCTCGGGTACCACACCATCTTCCATGATTTGTTAAAAAGAGTAGTCAGTGGCTTCACTAGTTCCCACTTTACTTCTTTTAGAATTCTGGAGTGAATTCCATCAGGCCCCATTGCTTTGTCCACCTTCAGTTTTAGGAGTTCTTTCAGAACCCTTTCTTCTGTGAAAGGACTGGGATCGATTTAAAACACAGTCCCACTGGCCAGGTGGTGCCGAGGGTTAAGGAGCTGGGTGCCACACCTCAATCCACACCAATAAGCTGGGTTCGGGAGTAAACTCAGGTTGCCGAGGGTCAGGAGGGGTGGAGAGGGATGGAGCTTCTGAGTGACTGCTCTCCCTCTCTGGGGTGGGGGATCCCAGTTGTCAGTGCACTTTTAGCCCCTAGTGGAGACTGGGGGTGGTGCACTGGCAACACACTGTGGGGGCGGAGTTGGGGCATGGTGCCAGGAGGGAGTGCATGCTGATGCGTATGCAACCCTTCCCTTGGTGCCATTGCATGCCCCACTCACATAGGGGAAGAAGAAGAGAAAATCTGGTGACCAGTCACAGCAGATTGATGGCCATCCCACGTGGCACCTGGCTTAGGGGGGGAATCACCAAAAATACTGGATCCAGACCTGGCGAAGATCCAGGAGTCTCTCCGCTGCCCTGCCATGGGGGGTAATCTGCAGGGGTAACAGGAAAGGGTCCCCACAAAGAAGCCAGGTTACACCGGACAGTGGCCGGTGATGAGGATGACCAGAGGACTTAGCCAGACTGGGAGCCAGGTAGCAAAAAAAGGAATAAGAAATTAAAAAAAAAACAGTCACATCTACTGCATACAGTCTGCCCCATCTATTGCTTCATTAGAGCCTACTGTTTTTAAAACAGTCCCACCCACTGCATACGGCCTGTAACCCACCTATTGTTTCCTCAGTGCTTGCTGCATTTAAAACACAGTCTCACCCACTGCACACAGCCTGCTCCCCATCTGTTGCTTTCTAACTGGCTGCTGCATTTAAAACAGTCCCATCTGCTGCATACAGCCTGTACCATCAATTGCTTTCTCAGTGCCTGCTTCATTTAATACACAGTCCCACCCACTGTATACAGACTGCTCCCCATCTACTGTTTCCTCAGTGCCTACTGCATTTAAAACACAATCCTATCCCCTGCACACAGCCTGCGACCTTGTACTGCTTCTTGTCTCCTGCATTTAAAATGCAATCCCATTAGCTGGATACCACCTGCCCCCATCTACTGCTTCCTCAGTGTCTCCTGCATTTACAACACAGTCTGACCCGTCACATATAGCCTGTTCCATCTATTGTTTCATTGGTGTTTGCTGTATTTAAAACAGTCACATCTGTATCTTAAAGTCTGTCCCATCTATTGCTTCCTCAGTACCTTCCACATTTAAATCACAATCCCATCCACTGCATACATCCTGCACCATCTATTGCTTCTTCAGTGCCAATTGCATTTAAAAAACAGTAACATCCACTGCATACATCCTGCACCATCTATTGCTTCCTCAGTGCCTACTCCATTTAAAACACAGTCCCATCCACTGCATACATCCTGCACCATTACTTCTTCAGTGCCTACTGCATTTAAAATGCAGTAACATCCACTGCAAACATCATGCGCCAACTATTCCTTCCTCAGTGCTTTACGCATTTCAATCACAATCCCATCCACTGCATACATCCTTCACCATCTATTGCTTCTTCAGTGCTTCTGTATTTAAATGACACTAACATCCACTGAATACATCCTGCACAATCTATTGCTTCCTCAGTGCCTTCTGCATTTAAAATGGAATCACATCCACTGCATACATCCTGCACCATCTATTGCTTCCTCAGTGCCTTATGCATTTCAATCACAAGCCCATCCACTGCATACATCCTGCACCATCTACTGTGTCCTCAATGCCTACTGCATTTAAAACACAGTCCCATCCACTGCATATATCCTGCACCATCTATTGCTTCTTCAGTGCCTATTGCATTTAAAAAACAGTAACATCCACTGCATACATCCTGCACCATCTATTGCTTCCTCAGTGCCTTCTGCATTTAAATCACAATCCCATCCACTGCATACATCCTGCACCATCTGTTGCATCCTCAATGCCTACTGCATTTAAAACACAGTCCCATCCACTGCATACATCCTGCACCATCTATTGCTTCCTCAGTACCTGCTGCATTTAAACCACTGTCCCATACACTGCATACATCCTGCACCATCTATTGCTTCTTCAGTGCATATTGCATTTAAAAAACAGTAACATCCACTGCATACATCCTGCACCATCTATGGCTTCCTCAGTGCCTTGTGCACTGAAATCACAATCCCAGCTACTGCATACATCCAGCACCATCTACTGCTTCTTCAGTGCCTACTGCATTTAAAACACAGTAGCATCCACTGCATACATCATGTACCATATATTGCTTCCTCAGTGTCTTCTGCATTTAAATCACAATCACATCCACTGCATACATCCTGCACCATCTATTGCTTCCTTAGTGCCGTACGCATTTAAATCACAAGCGCATCCACTGCATACATCCTGCACCATCTATTGCTTCCTCAGTGCCGTATGCATTTAAATCAAGAGCACATCCACTGCATACATCCTGCACCATCTATTGCTTCCTCAGTGCCTTCTGCATTTAAATCAAAATCCCATCCACTGTGTACATCCTGCACAATCTATTGCTTCCTCAGTGCCTTCCACATTAAAATCACAAGCCCATCCACTGCATACATCCTGCACCATCTATTGCTTCCTCAGTGCCTTCTGCATTTAAATCACAATCACATCCACTGCATACATCCTGCACCATTTACTGTTTCCTCAGTGCCTACTGCATTTAAAACACAGTCCCATCCACTGCATATATCCTGCACCATCTATTGCTTCTTTAGTGCCTATTGCATTTAAAAAACAGTAACATCTACTGCATACATCCTGCACCATCTACTGCTTCCCCAGTGCATACTGCATTTAAAAAAACATTCCATCCACTGCATACATCCTGCACCATCTATTGCTTCTTCAGTGCCTATTGCATTTAAAAAAAACATAACATCCATTGCACACATCGTGCACCATCTGTTGCTTCCTCAGTGCCTACTTCATTTAAAACACAGTCCCATCCACTGCATCCATCCTGCACCATCTATTGCTTCCTCAGTGCCCTCCGCATTTAAATCACAATCCCATCCACTGCATTCATCTGGCACCATCTATTACTTCCTCAGTGCCTTGTGCATTGAAATCACAATCCTATCCACTGCATATATCCTGCACCATCTATTGCTTCCTCAGTGCCTTACGCATTTAAAAAAAACAGTCCCATCCACTGCATACATCCTGCACCATCTATTGCTTCCTCAGTGCCTACTGCATTTAAAACAGTCACATCCACTGCATACATCCTGCACCATCTATTGCTTCCTTCATGCCTGCTGCATTTAAAGCATAGTCCCATTCATTGCATATATCCTGCACCATCTATTGCATCCTCAATGCCTTGTGTATTTAAAAACATAGTCCCATCCACTGCATAAATCCTGCACCATTTATTGCTTCCTCAGTGCCTGCTGCATTTAAAACACAGTCCCATCCACTGCATGAATCCTGCACCATCTACTGCTTCCTCAGTGTCTACTGCATTTAAAACACAGTAACATCTAGTGCATATGTCCTGCACCATCTATTGCTTCCTCCGTGCCTGCTGCATTTAAAGCAGTCCAATTCACTGCATATATCCTGCACCATCCATTGCATCCTCAATGCCTTCTGCATTTAAAACATAGTCCCATCTACTGCATACATCCTGCACCATCTATTGCTTCCTCAGTGCCTTCCGCATTTAAATCAGAAGCCCATCCACTACATACATCCTGCACCATCCATTGCTTCCTCAGTGCCTTCCGCATTTAAATCAGAAGCCCATCCACTGGATACATCCTGCACCATATATTGCTTCCTCTGTGCCTTCTGCATTTAAATCACAATCCCATCCACTGCATACATCCTAAACCTATATTGCTTCCTCAGTGCCTTCTGCATTTAAATCACAATCCCATCTACTGCATACATCCTGCACCATCTATCGTTTCCTCAGTGCCTTCCGCATTTAAATCACAGTCCCATCCACTGCATACATCCTGCACCATCTATTGCTTCTTCAGTGCCTTCCACATTTAAATCACAATCCCATCCACTGCATACAGTCTGCTCCCCATCTATTGCTTCCTCACTTTCTTCTGCATTTAAAGCAAAGTCCCACCTGCTGCATACAGCCTTCCCCCAAACTGTAACCTCCCTTTTGTGGGGAAGGTTATTGAAAAAGTTGTGGCAGCTCAACTTGATAACCATTTGACCATCCATAGTTTATACGAGCCTCTCCAGTCAGGTTTTCATAAGAGGCATAGCACCGAGAGTGCTCTGGTTTGGGTGCTCAATGATCTCCTGATGGCGAGAGATTGGAGACACTGCTCTATTCTAGTTCTCCTTGATCTGTCATCAGCTTTTGATACTGTGGATCATGGGGTTTTGCTTGAACATCTGAGGTTCATCTGCGGGCTTTCAGGTGTGGTCCTCAGATGGTTTTCATCTTACTTCCTGGGGAGAACTCAGAGAGTGGTTTCCGGTTTATATTCATCTGGGGCTTTCTGTCTACCTTGTGGGGTACCTCAGGATTCGGTGCTTTCCCCCATGTTATTCGCAGTATATACGCTACCCCTCGGAGACATTGTAAGATGGTATGAGCTGAGGTTTCATTGCTATGCTGATGATACCCAGCTCTACCAGACTTTTGCACCTGACCAGGTTAGTGCTATCTTGGTGCTGAATAATTGCCTCATTGATATCCAAGACTGGATGAATACCAGTGGTTTGAAGTTGAACCTGGGAAAGAACTGAGGTTATGGTGGTAGACCCCGGTCTCAGGGTTGAGGGTCTAGGGATAGGGTCCCCCTCTGGATTAGTTCTTGGGGTAGACCAGATCCCTACCTCTGAATGGGTGCATAACCTGGGTGTGGAGCTTGACCCTTCGCTATCAGGTGTCTGCAGTAGTCAAGACTTCATTTTTTCATCTTAGAAACATCTCCAGGATTAGGCACCAGGTCCCACCAGGCAATTTGGTCCACGCCTTTGTGACATCTCGTCTTGATTACTGTAACTCCCTGTACCTAGGGCTTGCTGGAGCTGATATCCGCCACTTGCAGCTAGTGCAGAATGCAGCAGCATGTTTGTTGACTGGGGTGTCTAGAAGGTCCCATATTACCCCTGTGCTGCGCACTCTGCACTGGCTGCCAATACAGTGGCGGATCACCTTTAAAGTGGGTCTTCTGACCTACAAAGCCCTACATGGGTTAGGTCCCGACTACCTGAAAGAGCTTCTGGTGCCTTACACCCCTCTGAGACAGCTTCGCTCAGCTGACGAGGGGTTGCTGGAGATACCGAGGGTGAATCTGAAGTCTTCTGGAGCCCGTGATTTTGGTGTTGTGGCTCCCACCCTCTGGAATTCTCTGCCCCACCAGCTCTGAGAAAGTACAATGGTGGATAGTTTTAAGAAGGCTTTAAAGTCATTTTTATGGAACCAGGCATTTCCTGTTGTATTTTAATTGTTTATTTTAAATATTTTATTGGTTGTATTGTCAGTGTATGTATTGTTATGTTGAATGCTATGATGCTTTGTAAAGCGCCTTGAAATATTTGAAAGGTGCTTAATCAAATAAATGTTATTATTATTATCTATTGCTTCATCAATGCCTGCTGCATTTGAAACACAGTCCCACCCATTGCATACAGCCTGGTCCCCATCTATTGCTTCCTCAGTGCCTACTGCATTTAAAACACAATCCCATCTGCTGCTACAGCCTGCTTCATCTATTGCTTCCTCGGTGCCTGCTGCATTTAAATCACAATCCCAACCACTGCATACATCCTGCGCCATCTATTGCTTCCTCAGTGCCTTGTGCATTAAAATCACAAGCCCATCCACTGGATACATCCTGCACAATCTATTGCTTCCTCAGTGCCTTCCACATTTAAATCACAATCCCATCCACTGCATTCATCCGGCACCATCTATTGCTTCCTCAGTCCCTTGTGCATTGAAATCATAATCCTATCCACAGCATACATCCTGCACCATCTATTGCTTCCTCAGTGTCTACTGCATTTAAAACACAGTCACATCCACTGCATACATTCTGCACCATGTATTGCTTCTTCAGTGCCCACTGCATTTAAAAGACAGTAACATCCACTGCATACATCCTGCACCATCTATTGCTTCCTCAGTGCCTTCTGCATTTAAATCACACTAACATCCACTGAATACATCCTGCACCATCTATTGCTTGCTCAGTGCCTTCTGCATTGAAATCACAATCCCATCCACTGCATGCATCCTGCACCATCTACTGCTTCCTCACTGCCTACTGCATTTAAAACACAGTCTCATCCACTGCATATATCCTGCACCATCTATTGCTTCTTCAGTGCCTACTGCATTTAAAACACAGTAACATCCAGTGCATACATCCTGCACCATCTATTGCTTCCTCCATGCCTGCTGCATTTAAAGCATAGTCCCATTCACTGTATACAACCCACACCATCTATTGCATCCTCAATGCTTTCTGCATTTAAAACATAGTCCCATCCACTGCATAAATCCTGCACCATTTATTGCTTCCTCAGTGCCTGCTGCATTTAAAACACAGTCCCATCCACTGCATGCATCCTGCACCATCTACTGCTTCCTCAGTGCCTACTGCATTTAAAACACAGTCCCATCCACTGCATACATCCTGCACCATCTATTGCTTCTTTAGTGCCTACTGCATTTAAAACACAATAACATCCTGTGCATACATCCTGCACCATCTATTGCTTCCTCCTTGCCTGCTGCATTTAAAGCACAGTCCAATTCACTGCATACATCCTGCACCATCCATTGCATCCTCAATGCCTTCTGCATTTAAAACATAGTCCCATCCACTGCATACATCCTGCACCATCTATTGCTTCCTCAGTGCCTTCTGCATTTAAATCACAAGCCCATCCACTGCATACATCCTACACCATATGTTGCTTCTTCAGTGCCTTCTGCATTTAAATCACAATCCCATCTACTGCATACATCCTGCACCATCTATTGCTTTTCAGTGCCTATTGCATTTAAATCACAAGCCCATCCACTGCATACATCCTGCACCATCTATGGCTTTCTCAGTACCTTCTGCATTTAAATCACAATCCCTTCCACTGCATACATCCTGCACCATCTATTGCATCCTCAATGCCTTCTGCATTTAAAACATAGTCCCATCCATTGCATACATCCTGCACCATCTATCGCTTCCTCAGTGCCTTCCGCATTTAAATCACAAGCCCATCCGCTGTATACATCCTGCACCATCTATTGCTTCCTCAGTGCCTTCCGCATTTAAATCACAATCCCATCCACTGCATACAGTCTGCTCCCCATCTGTTGCTTCCTCACTTTCTTCTGCATTTAAAGCAAAGTCCCACCTGCTGCATACAGCCTTCCCCATCTATTGCTTCATCAATGTCTGCTGCATTTAAAACACAGTCCCACCCATTGCATACAGCCTGGTCCCCATCTATTGCTTCCTCAGTTCCTACTGCATTTGAAACAAAATCTCATCTGCTGCTTACAGCCTACTCCTCATCTATTGCTTCTTCAGTACCTGCTGCTTTTAAAACACAGCCCCAACCACGTCCTACAGCCTGTCCCCATCTATTGCTTTCTTAGTGCCCACTGCATTTGCAACACAGTCCCATCTGCTGCATACAGCCTGCTCCCCATCAACTGCGTCCTCAGTGACTGCTACATTTAAAGACAGCCCCACCCACTGCATACAGTCTGCCACATCTACTGTTTCCTCAATACCTGCTGCTTTTAAAGCATAATACCAACCTTCTGCATGCACCTGCTCCCCACCAATTGCTTCTGCAGTGTGCACTGCATTGAAATTACAGTCCTACCAACTGCATACAACTTCATGTACATGAAAGGAGCCAGCTGAGCATATCATAGTGGCTAGCTCATTTCATCTGCATGACACTGTCCAACAACCAGCTAAGTGGCATCATCCTCAGTGAACTTTTTTGTGTGTGTTACAAATTCCACCTCCTCCTTCTGTGAACACTCTCATCCACCAAGCCTCTGTTCATGGTCTGTACAGGATATAATGTACTGCCAGCACTGGACCAACTCCCAGATCTCTGAATGAGTGAGGTCCACTGTCACCTATTGTGACTGTCTGACCCACCTGGGTGGGTTCTTCTAATGGTTGTTTTTTTTCCAGGTGAGCATAGCACTGATCTGTAAAGCTGTTTTCACCTCCATCCTGGCTTCCCATGTCCTGCCCACCTGCCTGCCTCAGTCTGATGAAATGTAAAAATTGTGAACTGTGTGGACATCATAAAGGGGACTAATGCTGGCATTTGCTGCATTTTGGTATCATTCACTAGTCATCTCATTGTGACTTGTGGTACCAACAGGAAATGTTTTTTATTGGAATCAATTAACTGAGGCTCAAGGGATGGACAGAAGAACTGAGAGTCTGGACTCAGGATTGCTGTGCATGAACAAGGGTCCAGGAAGGGAGCTAGTCAGCCCAGGCAATTTAATGCTGAGTTTCCCAGTGAACACCAAGGCAACACTCATAGGAGAGGAGATGTAGACTCTGACCCACCCATTAGTTTACTTTATTTATTTGATAACCAAGAGAAGCACCCTGAGCCAAGGCTCGACTCCAGGTGCGACTCAGGGTAAGGGATAAGAGGAGAACAAAACATACGTAAATGAGATACAGGCAGATTAACAGTGATATCGCAGGCTCATTACAATAAGCCTGCGTAAAAGACACATACAATATTTCTGCAAGGCAGACAAGTTACAAGGAAGGCTGAGGAGAAAAAAGTCAAGACAAACAAAGAGAGAGCCCAACGTGAAGTCAATGTCAAAGCTATGGCAGACCCTATCTCCAGGCCAGACACAAAACTGACAAGTGAGTAAGCAGCGGCAATTAAGTTTGTTTATTCTGTGGTGGGTTCTGTTTGGGGAGGGGGGAGGTATGAGCAGTCAGCCAGCCTAGTATCAAAATGATGAAGAGGTAGGGGGCCTCTTTGTGTCCACGTTAGAGAAAAGATTAGTGGGTCCAGGGAGGAGAGCACAACAGCCAGAGTGGACTGTGTTACAGTGTCCTTGTGAAAGAATATGTGAAATGTGTGATCAAATATTTTTATCATATATTTTTTTCTGTCACAAGGGCATCATAATAGCCTGCTCCAAATTTCAGTGTGTGATACCTCGGATCATGGAAAAACTATGGAAAGTAGAACATCAGTGTGATACCAATATTACTATTTTCAGGTGTGCCCCTGATTTTGGTTATTTGAACGTCTTTTTTAAATGTTCTTGATTTGTGATGAGGCTATGAGGTCAATAACTGAATGGGACTGATGTAAAAACATGACTTCAGTGACAGGGTAAAGGAATGGAGGACTGCTCGGTGGGTCATAACCCTTGCTGCAGAGTATGGGGAAAACTTAGCTGAGTCTTGCATTACCCTGGCACTGAGAGTAAAGGGGACTGGACTGAATGGGGTATTACTCTGGCACTGGGGAAAGTAGGGCCTGCTCAGTCTGTGTAGGGTATTGCCTGAGTTAGAGGAAGGGCTTGTTTTTCACACTGTTCCAGTAGGCAACACTGGAATTTATAACACTGGACATACATTTCCAGAAGCCATTCCTTCTTCACTTGGTACACTCTGTCTATAGTGAGGCCCTGGTTTCTTTATAAAGAGTTACCAGAAAAGCCATGTTGAAACTGGTCCATAACATAATTTTGTTATCCAATGCACATGAAGGCTTTAGTAGAGGTCAGAGCTGTGCACTTTGTCTGAAGTTAGTTCTACTGGGGAATGGATGATGCATGATCAGTGGTATAGCTCCATGTACATGGAACTGGGAGACAGACTTATGAAAGAGGGCAGCGTGAGCCTAAATTGATTTATTACTCAGCTCCAGAACTGTGTGTGGATAGAGCTGGTAAACAGAGTGGAAATGAACAGAAACATATAATATGATGGCAGATAAGGACCAATTGGCCTATCTAGTCTGTCCATTGTTTCTATCTACTGTAATACCGCAGACCCTACTTGATCTCCAGCTTTACCCCCCACCACTAAATTTTCCTTATGCCTAGCCCATGTAGTCTTGAATCCCATTACTGGTTTTGCCCCATCACTTCTGCTGGGAGGCTGTTCCAGGTATCTACCACTCCTTCTGTGAAAAAGTACTTCCTGACATCTCCTGAGTCTAACCCTTCTGGCTTCATAACATGACCCCTTGTTCTTGGGAATCTTTTTCTCCAAACAATGCTTCCCTCTTGAACCTTATTTATATCCATGAGATATTTGAAAGTCTCTATCATACCCCCCCTTTTCTCCAGAGTGTACATATTGTTTTTTTTCAGTCTCCCCTCATAGGGCTTCTTATGCAGACGCTGCACCATTTTAGTTGTCCTTCTCTGGACTGCCTCTACTCTATGTCCTTCCAAAGGTGTGGTTTCCAGAACTGGACACATTACTCTAGTTGAGATCTCCCCAGTGAGTTACACAGCAGTATTACCACCTCCCTCATTCTGCTGGCGATGCCTCTCCCTATGCACCCTAGCATCCCACTGGCTCTCCCCACTGCCTTGTCACACTGTTTGGCCTCTTTTAGGTCATTAGATATGTACACTTCCAGGTCTTTTTCCACTTTGGTGGTCATCGGTACCACTCTCCCCATTTTGTACTCTGCCCCTGAGTTTCTATGCTCCAAATGCACAATGTTATGCTTCTTCACACTGAAACCTTGCTGCCACACTCTTGACCACTGCTCAAGCTTTCTTAGGTCTCTCTTCATTTTTTTTCTACCACCCCTCTGGAGTATTTACCCTATTGTAGATGTTAGTGTCATCTGCAAATAGGCATACCTTCCCTACTAGACCCTCTGCATTGTTGCTAATAAAGACATTAAAGAGGTCTGGTCCCAGTATGGATCATTGTGGCACCCAGCTGATCACTCTACCTTCTTCAGAGTGAACTCCATTTACCACCTCACTCTGGCACCTATCCCTCAAACAAAATCTTAACCAGTTAAGCAACTTTGGCCCCCTTTCCAGGCTGTCCAGCTTGCTTACGAGTCTCCTATGGGGAATGACATCAAAGGCCTTACTGCACTCTATGTCATGGGGGTAATATATGGGGTGGCATGCCCCTATGATAGAATTTATATTGGAAAGACCAAGCAACAGTTGACGTATATAATAGGGGAACATAAAGGATATGTTAGAAATATGGATTTGATTTCCCTATAGCAAGACATTTTGCAGAAAAGGGACATCCACTTCCTATACTTAGGTTCTTTGGGATTGATAAAATGACTAAAGATAGAAGGGGTGGCGATTTTAACTAAATACTATTGTTGAGAGAGGCTCATTACATAGACTACATTCAGGCAATAAACCCAGCGTATGGTTTCAATGAATGCATTGATTGGCAACCAATACTGTAGTAGCCTTTCACTTAAAGGAGCTATAAAAACTTTGAATAGGATACGAACATACGAAATTTGCCAGCAGATAAAGGCCTCGATGTCTAGCAAGTCTGCTCGAATGTGCAGCTAGCACCCCTTATTCTGCAGCTGCCCATCCCTTGCACCTTTCCCCTTCATTAACCCTCCCCCTTGTCCTGCCCCATCCCTTTTTGAAGCAGTCCACTGTTCTACTGGATACCACTTCTGCAGGTAACACATTCCACCCAGCCACCACCCTCTCAGTAAAAAAAGTGTCTCCTCCTCTCCCTCCTGAACCTTCCTCCCTCCAGTCTCATATCATGGCCCCTGGTGTCCCTACCCTCCCTTACTTTGAACAGCCCCTCTGTACCTGTCTTGTTTATTCCTTTCATGTACTTAAAGGTTTCAATCATGTCCCCTCCAGTGAGTACATGTTCAACTCCCTCAACCTCCTCTCATATGATAAGTCCCCCAGCCCCTTGATCATCTTTGTCACCCTGTGCTGCACCCCCTCCAGTAACTTAATGTCCCTCTTCAGATATGAGTGCCAGTACTGCACACAGTACTCTAGGTGCAGTCTAACTAATGACCTATACAGTGGCAGAATCACCTCCTCCCTCCTCGAGGATCTACCCCTTGCAATACAACCCAGCACCTAGCTAGTTTCCTCTCCCAACCCCCACCAACATACTATATATATATAATAGTAATGATACATTAAAGCTGGAGTCTGTGATAGCGTTCTTTAGGTGGGACAGTGCTCCTTCTCACAAGGAATATACTTGAGTGCTGTTAAGAATGGAACATTTCAATAAGGAGTTACTACTAAATATAACATTATGGAACAAATGACACTCATGTTTGTTTCAAAAATTTAGGATCCAAGATCAAGATGGAAAATAGACAAGCAATACAGTGCAGTGGTTAAAGGCTCTAAGCTGCAAATCTGGAGACCTGGGTTTGAATCCCACAGCCCCCACTTGCATACTGTGTGGCCCTGAGCAAGCCACTTAACTTCCCTATGCTCCCAGGTTGCACCTGTAAACAAACTTTCAGCTTAGTGTGTCTCTCATGGTTAAAAAAAATCCCACAGCTCCCAGTTTCATAGTATGTGACCCTAAGCAAGTCACTTAACTTCCCTGTGCTCCCAGGTCACACCTGTAAACTAGCTTTCAGGTTAGTGTGCCACTCCTGGTTAAGCAATTGGGGGGAAAAATTAGATAAAGATAAAAGAAATGTTTTAAGCTGAACCAGACACCTGCAAAGATAGGTGCCGCTTTGAGCAGGTCTGGCACACAGGTGAGCAGGCACCTGCTCACAAGCATGTGCAGACTTCCAAGGACAGCCTGACATGTGACACTGCCTGATTCTGGTATGCGGTCTATCAAATAAAAGGCTGCTTTGTGACACAGATTTCCCTCCCTTAACCTTGATGGATATCCAAGAGATCAGGTCAGGCTTTACAAAGGTAAAGGATTTGAAATGTTACTAGTTATTTATCTGAACATTTAAATGAAAATGTGAATATTTAATGAGTATATTGTTGGGCACATTCATATAGAAAACAGAAAACAAATTACTTTTGTGAATTCCTGGCAAGAGAAAAGAAATACACCTGTCCAAGGTAGGAACTCATTGCATTTTGTAAAACAGTCAAACTGATTGTTCAAGAAAGAATGTTTGGACCATTGTGATATATGTTTTAAATTTAATATTTTAATATGTTTAGAGGGAAGCAAAGAATATGTATAAAAATTAAAAGATAAAACAGAGTTCATAAGATATTTAAGTAAGTGCAGCAGCAATGTTTTTTGACTTTTTGTGACATCTAAAAATGAAATTTATGGTATATCAAGATTGATTAATGTACAGTATGTTATACTTTTTTAGAAATGTAGCTGGGCTCCCTGAAAAAGGGGTATCCCCTGAAACATTTGGAAGTTTATTTGTCTGGAAGTTATTAAGAATAAAATCTGATTATGATTTATCTTTGGGTGAGTGGGCTGTTTTTGCCAATTTGTTCACATGTGATCTAGCATCGATTGGTTTTCTGGCCTCTCCCCTCTATAAGACATTTACTACTTTCGTTTATAAATTTCTTTGAGGCTGGCTGTGCTGGAGACTCTATTTATCAACTCTAGGTAGCCCACATCCGCCGCTGCACCCTGATCTAATTCTCTAGTCACCCAGTCAAAGAAATCTGTCACATTTGTTTAACATGACCCCCGTGAATTGATGCAACCTTGGATATTGTAAGCCACTAAATTCAAGATATTCCACAATCCTTTCCTTCAGTAGTGATTCCACTAATTTCTCCACCACCTAAATCAAGTTGACTGGCCTGCTATTGCCAACCTCCTAGCTGCTACCACTTAAATTCACTTCTTTTCAACCAATCTTGGGTCAGTTTTTGATCAACCTGTGTTTTATTAGCAGCTCCCTGTATTTTCTCCTACAATTATGGGCTTTCCAGTTGTCCCTTCTTCTGTGTTGCTCTTTGTCCTTATATTCTTTTTTCTACTTTGCACTTTCTGTTGCTGGTTGTTCTTATATACTGGTGGCTTAACATCGATCTCTGCTACCCTCTTGAAGGCTCCTCCTAATTTGATGATGGAAGTCATCTTAGGCTTTTCTTCATGATTTAGGACCTTGACTATGTTCGGGTCCAAGACTGTTAGTAAGTATGTCTGCATCCCCTGTATGTGTAATCTGTCTTGAGGAGCCCCATGCCTCCCTCAGACATGGGGTTGTATAATCTTGGCATGCACTATTGCTTGTGTATTAACTGGTAGACGTGGAGTAGTTTTCTTGTTTGTACATCTAGCTGGTTCAGTGCTTTCTGGGGCTAGTCTATCACAATGAAGCTGTGATTGCACTTTGTTTCATGCTGTTAAAACAGTTTTCAGTACAATCTTCTGCCTTTTGAAATATTGCTTGCCAACTCTCATTTGTTCATGTTGTATTGCTACTGCTTGATCTATTCCCTGGTATTGGTACACTCCGTCTTGCTTAAATTCTTTTATGTCACAACCATCAGGTTGGAATTTTTTTTATGAGTTAACTTTCTAGTATAAATGTTTTTTTGGCACATTTGTCTTTGCCGTATGTCATCGGAGAAGGTCTTGACAGTTTGTAGTTGTGTTTTCCAGTGTTTATCAGATGAATTATAAAGCTTCAGGCCATCTACAAGGAGAAGGTGAGATGTTAGCTGTTGATTATTCTGGGTTCTGGAGTTCAAGTTGTATCCATAGCCCAAGTTATTTAATAGGTTACTTAATGGGTTGAGGCAAGGTAGAACAGAAGTGGTGACAAAGAGTTGACTTGAAATACCTATAGTTGGATCCTGATGCTTGGGGTGGTGATTTGACCTTTCCTATGATTTAACTGCAGGGTGGTTTGCCAGTTACTCATAATGGTTGTAATGAAGTTCATCAGTGTGGGATATACCCTGTAAATGTGTAAACACTCGATGATCCAAGAGCATGGGATGCTGTCAAATGCTTTTTGTGTAATTGATCCATGCTACACTAAGGTTTTGGCTTTTTTTTTTTTTGCAGCTCTCCATTATGGCTTTGGAGATGGTCCTTTGTACTATATGATTTTTCTTGTGTTGTCTTTTTGTTATATTGCCATGAGTGTGCTGCATTCTAAATGGTTGTAGACTATGTCTTCATCAATTCTGCTCATGTCTCATGAGTGTACTCTGTGACACAAAATTCTTGTTACATTTGTAAGCAATAACCCCAAACAGGGTATGCATGTTTAATAACCAAGTAGACATAGTAGGCTAAGGGCCAGACTGACAAAGTAGAAAAACTTATAGAACACTTCATAAAAGATTGTACATATACATAAACATGTTAAAAATGTGCTGATATATTACTAGTTCACACAGCAAACACCTTCACCTTAAGCACATTTATATGCCCCCATGTGAATTCCTTAATGTTTCATAGGGTTACCCTTCAGTACAAACCTCTTGTTGCATTCAGTGGATTCCTATGGTTTCTCCCAGGGTTAGTGTCTCCAAATGTTCAGAGATTTATAGTACCATGATGAGAATGGACCCCATTCTTAAGTCAGGCATATTTAACATATCAGGAAATCAGTACTGTATTAGTCTTTGATGTTTGCTGAGAATGCTTTTCTCAGCACATGCATCATCCCCAGTGTGAATTTGCTGATGTGTTTTGAGGTTACTCCGTCGTGTAAAAGTCTTGTAACATTCAGCACATTTATATGGTTTCTCCCCGGTGTGAACCCACTGATGTTTTATTAGGTATTTTTTCTGAGCAAAACTATTGTTGCATTCAGCACATTTATAGGGCTTCTCCCTAGTGTGAACCCACTGATGTCTTACTAGATTATGTCTATGGGCAAAACTCTTGTTGCATTCAGCACATTTATACAGTTTCTCCCTCGTGTGAATTTGCTGATGTGATATAAGGCCAATGTGTTGTGTAAAACTCTTGTTACATTCAGCACATCTATATGGCTTCTCCCCTGTGTGAATTCTCTGATGCATTTTGAGGCTACTCTGTTGCGTAAAACTCTTGTAACATTCAGCACATTTATATGGTTTCTCCCCCGTGTGAACCCGCTGATGTGCTATTAGGTTCTTTTTCTGGGCAAAACTCTTGTTGCATTCAGCACATATATAGGGTTTCTCCCCAGTGTGAACCCAATGATGTCTTACTAGGTTATGTTTGTGGGAAAAACTTTTGTTGCATTCAGCACATTTATATGGTTTCTCACCCGTGTGAATTTGCTGATGTGATTTGAGGCCATTCTGTTGTGTAAAACTTTTGTTACATTCAATGCATTTATATGGTTTCTCCCGTCTGTGAATTCGCTGGTGTGTTATGAGGCTACTCTGTGCGGTAAACCTCTTGTTACATTCAGCACATTTATATGATTTCTGCCCCATGTGAGTCTGCTGATGTTCTGTTAGGAAATGTTTCTGAGAAAACCTCTTGTTGCAGTCAGAACATTTACATGGTTTCTCCCCTGTGTGAATTTGTGGATGCTTTATGAAGCTATGCTGTACTGAAAAACCCTTGTTACATTTAGGACATTCATATGGTCTCTTCCCCATGTGAATTTGCTGATGTATTATGAGGCTTCTTTGTCCTGTACAACTCTTGTCACATTCAGAACATTTATATTTCTTTTCTCCTTCATGAGCCTGTTGTTGTACAGGAATGAGATGAAGGTCGTGGAAGCTCTTCACATACGGAGAATACTGATGCAACTTCTCTGTTGTGTGACACAGCTGGTGTTTCTGAAGCGATGACTGCTGCCTCTGACTGCGAAGGCACTCAATGCTCCTGCTGACTAAGAATAGATATTTTACTAGCATTTGCTTATAACAAACATGTCAGATATTGTTTCTTGACCTGTCTGTGAGCTACAGCAACTCTGTTTACATTTAACCACATATATATTGTTTGTAAAGCATTCCCATTAAAAAAAAATACTTTGGATTAAATGATTCTTTCAGTAGCATTTCAATTTCTTGTTTTTACTGATAATAAATACAATGGATCTGACAAACTTTGGTTTCTCATTTGTCCTAACCTGGTCAGAGGGAATATGGCAGGACAGTTGTGCTAACCAAACACAGGACAAAGGATTAGTAAGATAATTAAGCAGAACCACAAGACAAGTCTTCCTCTTCATGAGAAAAATGCAAAGTTCCATTTTCAAAATGCAGGTACTAGCCAGAACCAGAGCAACATAGGGCTGCAGCTACCTCCCTAGTAACAACAAAAACAGTTTAGCTTTTTAAAATGCAGATAGTATCGTCAAATGCAGAGTTTAATACAAATTCTGAGCCCTCTAGTAAAACACAAGCTTATACTTTCAAAATGCAGACAGTAGACAGACACAAAGTAATATACAACTGCAGATGTTCTATGAGATTACTCTTTCAAAATGCAGACTGTAGGCAGACACAGAGTAATACACAGCTGCAGATGTTCACTATTTCCCTCCATGTTTTCACCTTTTTTTCCTACAAAGGATTTTCCCTCTCCTTGGCTGAATGAGCTGAAAGTTAGGCTGATACACAGGTACCACTGACCGTCCCTTACCTCCATCCTTAGAGCCCTCATGGACTGCCATACCCCTCAGTGCCTCTCATCCAGAAGTCCACCTAACTGGCATTGGCAGAGTGGGTTGCTGTATCTTGGATAAGGCTTCACTAAACCCAGTCTCTTATTTTCCACCAAGCTTTTCTCCCCTACATCCCAGAACTGTAATGGCATGGAGGATACCTGTGCATGGAGGTGCATGTGTGTTCTGGAACTGCAGCTCCCTCCACCATCCCCAACACCCTTCTGTTCCTTCAGCATCAGCACTACCACGTGGCCGCCACCTGGTAGTAGACAAGAGCTAGAAAGGCACATCACTCCAGTCTGAAAGTAAGTACATTTTTTATTTACATGGCACCCAATCCCAGGGGCTTTGGGTGCCTCATATAGGTACAAACAGGCAGAGTTATATAGATACCACCACACAGGGTCTTAAATAAAAAATAAATTAAATCCTTAATTAAGCAATAATGCATGATGAAGTGTGTTGCTGTGAGATTTGCCCATGCCTCAGGTGCCGTTAACAACCTGAGGCATGTGTAAATCTCACAACAACACTCCCCCTGGAGAGCATTATTGCTATTATAAAATGAATCAAGAAAAAAATGTAGTACATATATATTTTTTTTTTATTTATTTCAAATTCAGATTAATATCTTTGAGCCGAGGGCTCATTTACAAAGGCTCCAAGTCAACAAGGAATACAAGACATTTACAGGTGATGTAACATTGCAGAACAGACAGACATCAACTAACAAGTGGTATTAGTGTGCAGTTGCAACATTAAGCAGGGTACAAGAAGCAAAGAAAAACAGGACCACACTTCCAGAAAAACATATTAATGCAGCACAAATTAAGTGCAGTACAGTGTTTAACAATCATATTTCTTGCTAATAAATCAATTTTGTTTACTGTTTTGTTCATTTGCCTATGAAAAAATAGTTACAGTACCATAGAAACAAATCATTGATTCCTGCTCCCATTAGGTCTGTCTCGAGTGTATTTTATTGATGTAGAATATTAAGAATGTTTTAGTTATATCAAAGTTTACAGTGCATTTTCCATGTGAGTAGCACCTTTTTCATGAGGGACACAGCAATTATCAGAAGTAAAAAGGGAGTCAGTCCTCCTAATCAGGAACAGTTGAGAGGAATGCTTGCAAGAGGTGTGTGCTGTCAAAATTGAGCTGTGAAGTGGGAGCAACTGGTGTGCATGCAAACTGGGTTTTTTTATGCATAGAAGTTGTGTTGGGAGGCTGATTGCGAGTGATCAGGAGCGGGCTAATGAAAGTCAAGATGATGGTTGAAATGTTCACAGGAATTGCGTCAGCCGACAGGATTTCTGTACACCCTTCTCGTCCCTCTGGTATCATGTATTAGTGCTTTATCAATAAAAGCACATTGCCTTAGCTCAAGTATGCATTAAAATCATACTCTGAATGAAGGCTGCCACTGTTTCTGGTGCTATGTGCAGGTCTTCTAACTACACAGCAGGTTTTCAAAAACCGTGTTACACCGAGAAACTGAAAAGTTACTTTTCTGTTTATTTGCCATTGCCTATTCAGTCTCTATCCAACTCCTTTTCTGCAAACCCCAATCACCCTGTTTCTCATTTTCTGCAGTGCCATCTTCCCCAAACCGTGATCACCTTCTTTTCTGTGCCCCCCCTCAGTCTTATTACAATTAATTCACTTCAGCCGATACACTGCTCTAATTATCTGGCTAAGTTCCAGGAACCATGGCAGCAGGAGCCTTCCCCTGATAAAACTCTTGGTTTTCAGCACAATTTACTTTTCATGTTTCCATCCACAACACTACTGATAACATACAATATGTCACACTTCACTTTTTTTATATACCCTTACTGCTAAAATACATTAGCTGCCATATTCAAAAGACAGTCATTGCTGGGCTCTGTGGTATTCACTGAAGTATAAGAAAAATAGCAGGACAAGAGGACACAGCATTAGAGGGAGGCTGATTAAGGGGTAATGTGAGGAACTTCTTTTTCACAGAAAGGGTGGTGGATGCATGGAACAGCCTACCTCAGTAAGTAGTGGATATGAATACAGTGCAGGGCTTCAAACAGGCATGAGATAGGCATAAGGGAGCAATACAGATGAGTATGAATAGATAAGCCATTGACAGAGCAAAGGCCGATGGCACATTTATAAGGTAGAAAAAGAAATGGGTAGATTGGTTGGACCTTGCGGTACTTATCTGCTGTCAACTTCTATGTTTCTATGTAACTTCTTGATCAGGGCTAACAACTTAAAAAGTTACTGCAGGGAGCAAATCATCAGTTCAAAACAGGTACTCTGCATATTTACATACTTTTTTGGTTAATGGCTTTTTAGCTTTTGGTTTTCAGGCTGTTCCAGTTAGCAGTTTAAAAAATGGCAGTTCCAGTCTACGTGAGCATTCAGTCACTTACTACCACTCTGCAGGGCTGTTGTGCAGCCAATGGTGGTCAGCCGGGACTTACTCCATGTGTTTGTTGTGAGATTTAAACATGGATAAGGTCCAGACTGACCAATCTGATTGTGTGGATTTTCTTGTCCATTTTATAATAAATAATAACATTAAAACCAGCTGGAATTAAACAGAATCTGCTTCTTTAAAAAGATAAGTTTTCAGACCCCTTTTGAATGCTTTCACCAATGGAGCCTCCCTCAGAGATCTGGGGAGTGAGTTATAGAGGTCCGCAGATGGCCACCTCAAACACCCGGTCATCCAAGGTTTTCAGTGTGTCCCTTCAAACTGCTAGGAGGCCACAGGTGGAGGATCACAGAGAGCACACTGGGATAGCAGGTGTAAGGAGGGCAGTCATGTGGCTGGGGCCCGAACCATATAGGGCCTTATGGGTGAGCAAGCACACCTTGACGATGATCCTCCACCAGACAAGCAGGCAATGCAGTTCAGGCAGGACTGGGATCACATGATAAAACCTATACAGGCTGATTAGCAACCTGGTCAATGCATTGTGCACCAGCTGCAGTTGGCATAGGTTCCTTCCACTGACCTGAAAGTATAGAGTGTTGCAGTAGTCCAGCTTGGATGTAACAAAGGCATTCACCAGTGAGGGCAGGTCCACGAGCAGAATTGGGGGTTTAATCTGAGTGACATTCCTTAAGTGGTAAAAATCACTTTGGACAACAGATGACATCTGAGCATCAAGTGTCAGCCTGTCATCAAGGATGAAGCCCAGATTAATCACCCTAGTGCATGACATCAACAGGGTACATCCCAGGACCAACCCTGTTGCCACCCCGGAAGCACCTCACCACGCCCATGGCCAGGCTCAATTACCAGTACCTTCTTCTTGCCAGGGTTTAGCCTCAGCCAGATAGAGGATGTCCAGTCCTGGATCTCAGCCAGGCAGTTGTTTAGCACTTTAATGGTGTTATTTGTCCTAGGGACAAAGGACATATGCAGCTGGGTGTCATCTGAGTAACAGTGAAAACCCAGACTGTAACATCTAATGAGCTCTCCCAGTGGCAGCATGCATACCATGAATAACATCAGAGACAGGATCAAACCTTGAGGAACCCTACATGGCATGGGCCTCGGAGAGGAGGAGAAATTCCCCATTATCACCCATTGCCTCCTGCAAGGGATAAGATTCAAACCAGTGGATGACAGTACTGGCAAGTTCACAGTACTCTCTAAGGTGATCCAAAAGCACAACGTGGTCTACAGTGTCAAATGCCAAGAAGAGATCAAGGAGAATGAGAACTGAGTGTTCCCCTCTATCCCTCACCCTGAGGAGGTCATTTTGAACACTCACCGATGCTGTCTCAGTGCTATACCTAGAACTAAACCTGGACTGGAGTGTTTCCTAGATTTCAAAGGCCACAAGGTGTGCCTTAAACTTCAGCACCGCCACTTTCTCAACAACCTTACCTAAGAATGGGAGTCTGGCAATAGCTCAGTCCTCTCCTAGCCCTCTCCGCAGCTGACCCCCAGTGTCCTGAGCTCATTCTCCAGCCTGGGTCACCAGCGTGGTGTGAGGTAAGGCACTTGCAGGGGAGTCTGGCAGTGGCTCTGTCCTCTCCCAGCCCTCCCTGCAGCCGACCCCCAGTATTCTGAGCTCATTCTCCAACTTGGGTCACTGGCGTGGTGTGAGGAAAGGCACTTGCAGGGGAGTCTGACAGTGGCTCTGTCCTCTCCCAGCCCTCCCTGCAGCCGGCCCCCAGTATCCTGAGCTCATTCTCCAACTTGGGTCACCGGCATGGTGTGAGGTAAGGCACTTACAGGGGAGTCTGACAGTGGCTCGTTCTCTCCCAGCCCTCCCTGCAGCCGGCCCCCAGTATCCTGAGCTCATTCTCCAACTTGGGTCACCGGCGTGGTGTGAGGTAAGGCACTTGCAGGGGAGTCTGACAGTGGCTCGTCCTCTCCCAGCCCTCCCTGCAGCCAACCCACAGTATCCTGAGCTCATTCTCCAGCCTGGGTCACCGGCGTGGTGTGAGGTAAGGCACTTGCAGGGGAGTCTGACAGTGGCTCGTCCTCTCCCAGCCCTCCCTGAAGCTGGTCCCCAGTATCCTGAGCTCATTCTCCAGCCTGGGTCACCAGCATGGTGTGAGGTAAGGCACTTGCAGGGGAGTCTGACAGTGGCTCTGTCGTCTTCCAGCCCTCCCTGCAGCCAACCCCCAGTATCCTGAGCTCATTCTCCAACTTGGGTCACCGGCGTGGTGTGAGGTAAGGCACTTGCAGGGGAGTCTGACAGTGGCTCCTCCTCTCCTAGCCCTCCCTGCAGCTGGCCCCCAGTATCCTGAGCTCATTCTCCAGCCTGGGTCACCAGCATGGTGTGAGATAAGGCGCTTGCAGTGTGTCAGCACTCTGTGTCGCCAGGCTGGCTGAGTCTTCACCATATTAAAATGCAGGCAGTAGTACGGCAGAGTAAACTACTGTACAGCTGTTGTTAACCCAACCACCAAGTAAAAAGCAAGTTTACATTGCCTAAATGCAGGCAGTGGACAGGCTGAGTAAAATAATAAAAAGGATAAAGGATTACTTGTCTGAAATGCATTAGGCAGCATAGTTTTTTTTCTTTCTGCACTAAATAAAATACATTTATTTTATTATTAATGCATTTCAGAGTCATGCTTTTTGAATGGAGGTGGTGAAAGCCCGATTCGTAATCTCTAATGTATCCTAGTCATGCAAAGCCCTGCAATCTGGCCAGCACCTCCAGCTTGCACATGCCCTTGCTCCATATGAAAAAGAAACAGTACTTTTGCAACATTTGTAAATTACATTTCCTTCTTCATTGCTCTGTGAGTGCCTCTCCTCTATGATTCTGCCTGATTGTACTATTAGAGCATCAGTGATACTGTGAGCATGACTCCATGCTCTGCCAGTACTGACACAGAATGATCACCATCTCCCCCAACCACCCCCCCCAAATTAAAGATCACAGATGGATTTGGTGGCAGCGACAGAAGTGTGGGCCACAGAGTACAACTGCTAGGAAAGGTACGGTATTTACCAGTAAAAGTAGATCATTGTTAGCATCTCCAAAGAGCCATAATGCATTGACTTGAAAGCCATTGGCATCAGGACCTTGTAGAAAGTTTTTACATGATGGGACAGCCCATGTTGACATGTCTGCATGCACATTTGTGGCACATATTGGTGCCTATATAATGTGAGAGAGCCCCAAAAGCTTTTATTTCCCACCATTGTTGAATGGAGTACTGAACATCCACCAGTCATGCACAGAAAGGCAGGAGTACAGTGAACACTGCTCAGCACACAGCATGTGGCAGCATAAGATAATGGCATGAGACTCACTATCAAGTGTCTTGCTAAGTAGCTGAAAGGAAAGTCCACCATACCAGGGGATCTTGGGCAGTAAGGTTATGGCTCTATGGAGATCCTCAATAATCTTTGAGATGTCTCTATAGAACCATAAAAGAATGTAACATTACTAAGCAGTATCAACCCCACTTAGGTGGTTGGTGAAATAGCAGATTGGCCCATCAGGAGATCAAGTCTTACAAGACAGCAAGGTCAAAACCTGCCCTCCTACAGGGGATGAGAACCAAACTGTAATGCCTAGTAGAAGTGCAAGCCATGTGCCAGGTAACAGGCCTGCCAATATCAGCTGCTGAAACTAAATGGAAGGAGGTCACTGAGGCTGCTATGCCCTGTGTGTCATGTCCAGTAGCATACTCCACAGGTCCTGCTACACTTGCTTGTAGTAGAACACAGTGCAGGAGATCCATTTGAAAGATAGAAGTTATTGGCAGATAAGGACCGCCAGGCCCATCTAGTCTGCCCATTTTCCCTACTTGTACTAGCGACTTGTGACACTAGTTGGTCATCAGCTCAAGCTCTGTGGTTCCCTTATCCCTATCTTATGCATGTCTGAATCCTGCTGCAGTGTGTGCTCCCACCACCTGTTGTGGCAGGCCATTCCATGCATCTACCACCCTCCCGGTGAAGAAGAACTTCTTCAAATTTCCCCTTATGTGCACCCCCCAATCTCATGTCATGACCTCTTGTTCTAGTACTCTTTTTATACTGGAAGATGTTTTCCCTTATTTATACCTTTGAGGTACTTGAACATTTCAGGCATATCCCCCCAACCTCTTCCTCCTCTGCTCCAGCATATACATACTGAGGTCTTTTAATCTTTCCTGGTAAGTCTTATGCTGTAAACCCTGCACCATCTTTGTGGCACCGTTTTCATCTTGTCTATGTCCCTATGAAGGTGTGGCCTCTAGAACTGCATGCAGAATTCCAGATGAGGCCTCACCAGTGTTTTGCATGGTGGAACCAGTACTTCTATTCTTTGGCTTGTAATGCCCCTTCCTATACAATCCAGCACCCCACTGGCCTTCCCCACTGCCTTTGCTGCCTGCTTGGTGGTTTGCAGGTCATCTGTGATAATAACCCCTAGATCTTCCTCTTTGGAGACAGATGGCAGCTTTTCCACCATCCTGTACCTCTGTCCTGGGTACCTACTCCCCACTTGCATGATTTTGCATTTATTTGCATTAAACCTTAGTTGACACTCCTCAGACCATTTTTGCAGCTTTTCTAGATATTTTTTCATTCTTTCCACTCACTCTGGAGTATCAGCTCTATTGTAGATCTTGGTGTCATCTTCAACAAGCAGGTCTTCCCCTCCAGCCATTCTGCAATGTTGCTGATGAAGACGCTGAAAAGGATTGGCCCTAGAATTGAACCTTGAGGAATCCCACTGGTCACTTTTATTTCTTCTGACTGGGTTCCATTAACCACTACCCTCTGCTTCCAATCCCTCAGTCAGTTACTAACCCAGTCCACCATTTCATGGCTCAACCCCAGACTACTAAGCTTGTTGAACAACCATCAATGTGGAATGATATTGGAGGCTTTATCTAAGTAGGTGATACTTCTGCTCCTCCTTGTTCAACACCTTTGCACACAGTCAAAGAAATCAGTTAGGTTTGTTTGACATGACCTTGCCGCTTTGAATACATGTTGCTTCAGATCCTGTGTAAATATGGATTCCAGATGTTCCACAATCTGCTCCTTAAAGAGTGTCTCCATGATCTTATCCACTACTGATGTGAGAATGACTTGTCTGTGACACTCTGCCATCTGCTTATTGTTGTATTATATATTTTGTATTATAAACAAATGTGTCTGAATATCTGCTTAGAGACAAAACAGGATGGCTGTTACAGTGAGTGACGTTTGACCTAAAGTGTCAGTTGATGAAACAGCAGAGTTGGTAAATTGACCAGTGAAGAGAAAACCCCAATTATACATTTCTTGTTCTGTCTTAATTTAAACCTTCTGGCCGTCTGCCAGGAGATAAGACCTCTTAAAATGTTATGATTCCTGCAGGAAGAGGCCATTTGATAACAGAACTGTGTTATACCAGTTGTAAAGATCACTCTAGCAAAACAGGAAACCAGCAGGGAAGCATCAAAGGGGGTGTTTTGATCAAAGATTGTCATATTTTGGAAATGGCTAGTTGCTGATTTTTCACAGTAATAACATACATCCTTGTGGATAATTATGTCAAGAAGAACGCTAGGAGGATCTAACTGTGACCTCACCGAAAGGGGTGGGGAGATGAATCCTGAAATGAACAGCCATCAGAGAGAAACAGTGCATATTATTCTGGACTCAGAGAGAGACAATTCTCTGAACTTAAGAAAGCACTTAATGGTAACATCTAGATATGCAAGAACTTTTAAGTATTTGGGGTATACATATTTGTGTTCTGTAAACTTCCCATTTATTTCTTGTGACTGTAAGTTAGTGATATAATTGTTCTGTATTTGATTTTACCTGTTTTATGATTTTTAGTGAACAATATTTTCTTTAAAATACTGCCTGTGCTTTTTCTCAGTTCTTTTACATGTGACTGCTGAACCTGTGTTTAAGTCTGACAGCTGTTAAGAGCTTGAATATGTTACTAAGCTTGCTTAAAAGTAAGGATATACCTAGATCTCATATAGAGTTGTAAGGGTACATTTTGGAAACCGGGCTGGGTACCCCTGGGTGAAGGATTGTACTGCATCCCCCAAAGAGGATACATATTTGAACCTGGTAACTGGGTATGCTAGCATAAGGTTCACATTTGACTCTGAGGACTTGAGGCTAGTAGGTGATTCAGACCCAAAACAGACAAGAGGGTTACCCTGTTTGTCACCTGTTCACACTATTGCACTCTGAGGTTGGCACTGTGGGAGCAGAGGGCCTGACCTGCAGAGTGCATTTGTGACAGTCTGCAATTCCTTGGCTCTTTTTTGCTGCCACTCTTGTGAAACACAGAAACATAAACTCTGATGGCAGATAAGGACTGTTTGGCCCACCTAGTCTGCCCATTTCTCTACCTAGAGGATGAGCTGCAGATCCTATTTAACCAACAGCCTGTTTCTTCCTACCCCTCACAAAAATTGCCTTATGTCTGTCCCATGCATTCTTGAATTCTCCTCCAGTTTTAGACAGCACAACCTCCTCAGGAAGGCTGTTCCATGCGTCCACCACCCTCTCTGTGAGGGACCACATGTGCCCTTCACCAGCCATCTAGGACTATGCTTGTATTAAGGAACTCAGTGAACAGGACTGCCAGCTCCATCCTTTGTTCCTTCAGAATCATGGGATGAATGCCATCTGGACAAATGGCTTTATCCATTTTTAGCTTTGTAAGCTCCTCTAGAACCCTTTCCTCTGTAAAATGACTGGTGCCCCCCCCCCCTTCTGTGCCTATGCTGGGTAACTGTGGTCCCTGTCCCTCTCCTTCCACTGTGAAGACTGAACAGAAATATTTGCTTAGAAAGGATGCCTTATCTTGACAGCCCTCTACACTCTGTTCCTTACCCACCCCCTCAACTTTAGCAATTCCCCCCTGCACTTTCAAGTACTTATTTCTTGATACAACTATAATGTAGAAATACTCCTACTTCATACTATTGTTCTGTACCATTTTGAACTATTCAATTTATGCTGCTGAGCATTGATTTGTATCAGTTTGTGCTGTCCTACCCAGGGCCTCCTCATAAATGAGCTTGCTCAATGGAGCTTTATCATGATAAAATAATAAACTTTTTCCCCCCCACTACTGTACCTGTAGAATGTTGTGTCCCTTTCTTCATTGATTGAGCTGTTGTAGTCTTTCCTCAGTGTATGGCTTTGTGCTCCTTATAGCTTTTCCTGCCTCTCCCAGACCATTCTGGTACACCTCCCTATCCTCATACGCATGAACATACAAAATTGTCAGCAGATGAAGGCCTTATGATCTATCAAGTCTGTGCGATTACACAGCTAGCAGCCCTTATACTGCAGTTGCCCCTCTTTCCAATCCTCCCTCCAATGACCTTCCCCCTTACTCTGTCCCATCCTCTTTTGAAGCATCTCACTATTCTACAGGATACCACTTCCACAAGCAATGTGTTCCACCCAGACACCACCCTCTCAATAAAAAAGTGTTTTCTCCTTTCCCTTCTGAACCTTTCCCCTCCAACCTCGGGTCATGTTCCTGAGTGTCCCTTCCCCCTTAACTTGAAAAGCCCCTACATGCTTGTCTTGTTTATGCCCTTCATGTACATTTGAAAGTTTTAATCATATTCCCCATATCTCGTCTCTCCTCCAGGGAGTATATGTTCAGTTCCCACAGCCTGCTTTCGTAGGTTATGTCCTCTAGCCCCTGGATCATCTTTGTTGTCCTGCACTGCACCTTGTCCAGTAACATTACGTCCTTCCTCAGGTACTGTCACTAGAACTGCATGCAATACTGCAGAAGTGGCCTAACCAGTGACCTATATAGTGGCAGGATCACCTCCCCCCTCTTGGAGGATATACCCTTGGCAATACAACTCAGCATCCTGTTGGCCTTTGCAGCAGCTTTCCAACATTGTACTGAGTTATTCACTGAGCCTGTTATGATCACCCCCAGATCATTCTCTTCCTCTGTCATTGCTAGCTGACCCTCCCAACTAGTAGCGCCTCCTTGTTTTTCTTTTGCTGAAAAGTAGCACCTTGCACTTTTTAGCATTGAAACTCAGCTGCCAAGTGTCTGACCAGGCCTCCAGTTCTGACACATCCTCTTACAACCCCTGCCGCCCCCCCACCAGGTCATCCACTACTGCTCCCATCTTGGTGTCATCTGCAAACAGACTGATCTTGCTCTTGATACCTACCAAGATGTCTGCTATGAATATACCAAACAACACCAGCCCCAGCAATGAGCCCTGTGGTACCCTGCTTGTCACTACTCTTGGAAATGAGAGCTCACCTCCCACCACCACCCTCTGCTGTCTCCCTTGCAGCCAGTTCACTACCCATCCCACCATCTTCACCACTGCACCTGTGTCTTCCAGCTTACTTCCTTGTCTCCCATGCAGCACCACATGAAATCCCTTACTGAAGTCCAGGTCCAGGGCATCTATTGCATGGCCTGTCTAATTGCCTAGCTACTCAGTCACAGTAATCCACCAGGTTGGTCTGACAGGTTCTGCCTGCAGAACAAACCCATGCTGTCTACCATCCTGCAAGCCATTAGTCTCTAGAAAGGAAACCAGCTTTTTCTTCAGGAATGTCTCCATCAGCTTTCCCATGATGGATGTGAGGCTTACTGGTATGCAATACCCTTGTTCATCCTTGGGACCGCTCTTATGGAGGAGTACCACATGAGCCATCCTCCAGTCCTGAGGCACACTTCCTGATTCTTGACTGAACGAGTCTGCCAAAGGCTCCGCCAGGACATCTGCCAGCACCCTGGGTTGTATGCCATCTGTCCCAGATGCCTTGTCCACACTCTCAGTCCTCTCAACCCCTTCAGTATTCTACCCACTGTGATTGCCCCATCTGTCACTTCCTCCCCTCCCGTGCTTGTCCTCCCACCCACCCCCAGGTACAGCCCCTCCTTTCTCCATAGTAAATACTCAGCAGAAGTATTTGTTTAATGTTTCTGCCTGCTCTGCCTCGGTCTCCACCCACCCCCCATTCCTCTTAATCCTGACAATGTGGTCTTTACAACTCCTTTTCTCCCTGATATACCTGAAGAAGCCATTCACTCTCTCTTTAATGCCTTATGCCAGTCTGCGCTCCCTAGAAGCCTTGGCTGCCTCGATTGCCCTTATCACCTCCTTCAACTGCTTCAGGTAATCCTCTCTGTCCTCCCCCTCCCAGCTTTTTTTGAACCTCCTGAAGGCAGCTCTTTTCTTCCTTACTTTTTTCCATGACCCTCTTGCTCACCCAGCTAGGTTTCTTGGCTCTAGCCCTCTTACTCTGGACCCTGATGCAGGTTTTGGTTGCCTTCTCTATCCCCAGTTTGATGACCTCCCACTTCTGGTTAGTGTCCATATTTGGATGGATTCTGGCCAGATACCTCTTTACTATTCCCCCATCCCCTTGAAGTCAGTCCACCAAAAGTCTAAAACCCTTGTACCTGTTTGTACACCTTCCTTGCCCATATTTATCATGAACCACACTGAGTGGTGGTCACTCCCCCCCCAGCAGTTTCTCAATAGCCAGCTTCCTCACAAACTCTCAGTTAGTCAGCACAAAATATAGGGTATTCCCTAACCTGGTTGCTTGCTGACCAATAGAAAGCTGCCCCGGAATGCATCCAGAAGTACCTGCCCCCTTCTATTTGTGGTGGCTGCGGTACCCCAAGCCATTCCTAGCAGGTTGAAGTCCTCCCACAATCACCGTGCTACCCTTCCCACAGGTCCTTCTGATCTGTCTTGCTAATTCTCTAGCTCTTCTGTCTGAGAGGGTGGCTTGTACACCAGTCCCATCCTGAGAGTCCTATTTTTGGAATCTTGGAGCTGCATCCATAATGACTCCGCAGTGCCCTCCTCCTGGACATACTTCAGTCCTTCTGTCACGTACAATGCCACCCCTCCTTTCCCTTTTACCCTTTCCCTGTGAAATAACCTATACCCTGGGACCGCCAGTTCCCATTCATGATAATGGGTGGCCCATGCCAGCAGCATTAGTTCTCACAGTCTGTCAAGTCTGCATGATTGTGCAGCTAGCCCCTCATCTCGCAGCTGCCCCTTCCATTCCTCCTCTTACTTAGATTTTACTCTCCCCCTCAACTTGTCCCATCCCCTCTTGAAACCCCACCATCTTGCAGGCCACCACCTCCTGTGGTAGTGTTCCACTTGCCCACCACCCTTTCCATGAAGAACTGTCTCCTTACCACCCTCTTGAATCCCCCCCAGTCTGAGACTGTGCCTTCTTGTGTCCCTTCCTCTTCTTAGTTGGAAGATCCCCTCTGTTCAAGTCTTGTTTATCCCTTTCAGGTACTTAAAGGTCTCAATCATGTCCCCCCATCCCTCCTCTCCCCCAAGGAATAAATATGTAGCTTGTTCAGCTTTTTCCCTATAGGGTTTGCCCTCTAATCCCTGGATCATCTTTGTCTCTCTACACTGCACCCCCTCCAATGATCTGACATCCTAATTCAGGTACGGGTGCCAGAACTGCACACAGTACTCCAGATGTGGCCTGCCCAGTGACCTGTACAGGGGGAGGACTACCTCCCTACTTCTGGAGGAGATTCTCCTTGCTATGTACACCTGCATCTTGTTGGCCTTCGCTGCCACCTTCCTACACTGAGCAGTGTTGTTTATGCTCCCCATTATAAGTACCCCAGGTTCTTTTCCTCCATGGTGCTACCCAGCATTACCCCTCCCAGTGGATAGTTCCTCCCCTGGTTATTTGCTGCCATGTTTCTGATCATTCCTGTATTTTAGTTAGGTCATTCTCTGGCCCCTTCCATCCCTTAATGTCATCATCTACTGCCCCCATTTTGGTATTGTCTACAAACAGACTGATCTTACTTCAGATCCCATGTGAGATATCAGCTATGAATAACTCAAATAACACCGGCCCCAGCTTCAACTCCTGTGGTGCCCTGATTGTCAATGCCTTCTGTGTTGAGAGTTCTCCTCCCACTTCCACCCTCTGCTGCCTATCCCTTAGTCAGTTCTTTATCCATTTCACCATCTTCACTCCCGACCCACAACTTCCAACTTTCCCCCCAACCTCCCATGCAGCACAGAGTCAAAGACCTTGCTGAAATCCAAATACAAGATATCCACTGCATGGTCCTTTTCTAGTTTCCTTGTCACCCAATCATAGTACTCAATGAGGTTGGTTTGGCAGGATCTGAGGCAAACCCATGCTGATGCCCATCCTGGAGTTCATTGTCCTCCAAAAAGGTCACCAGTCTCTCTTTCAGGATTGTCTCCAGGAGCTTCCGTATGATTGATGTGAGGCTCACTGGCCTGTAGCTTCCTGGTTCATCCTTTGGGCCACCTTTATAGATGGACACCACATGGGTCATCCTCCAATACTGTGGTATGCATCGTGTGTCCAGGGAGGTATTGAACAGGTCAGCTACTGGTGCTGCCAGAACCTCAGACAGCTCCTTGAGTACCCTAGGGTGAATGCCATATGGTCCAGGTGCCTTGTCCACCCTCACTGCCCTCAGTCCTTCCAGTACTCTGTCCTCAGTAATCTTCACATCTAACACTCCTCCCCACCCACCCCACCACTCACCCCACGTGGTACCTGCCTCACTTTCTCTTGCATGAATACAGAAGTATTCATTGATAGCTTCTCCTGATCATCCCATCTCTCCACCCACCACCCCCATCCTTATTCATCCTATTTGGTCCTTGTTATTCCTTCTTTCCCTTATGTATCTGAAGAAATCCTTTCCTCCATTTTTAATACCCCATGCCAGCCTCAGCTCCCTGGAAACTTTGGCTGCTCTGACTAGTTTGGTAGCCTCTCTGGATTTCTCCATGTACATTTCCTTGTCTTCTCCCTTCCCTGAATTTATGAACCTCTGGAATGCCTCTCTCTTGGCTCTCACCCCCTCTCTGACCACCTGCCTAATCCAGCTGGGCTTCTTTACCCTCCTTTTCTTGCTCTGTGTTCTAGTGCATGCACCCGTAGCCTCCATTAGCCTCTTTTTTTGTATGACATCCCACTTCTGACTTGTGTCCCAGCCTGACTGAATCCCCTTCCAGGTGACCCACCAGAATTTCCCAAAATTTTTAAAGTCCGCCCACCTAAAGTCAATCACCTTGTTACCTGTATCCCCAGCTTCCTTCCCCGTGATAAGTATGAACCACACCAAGTAGTGATCGCTCCCCACTAGAGGGTCCTCCACCCCCAGATCCCTTACCATCTCCCCATTTGACAGTACAAGGTCCAAAGTATGTCCTACCTGAGTTGGCCCGTGGATCAACTGCATCAAGAAGAGAAAAGTCTCTGACAGGGTTTGCTCCCTTGCAGTTGTGGTGGTTGGGGTACTCCAATCCACCCCAGGTAAGCTGAAATCCCCCAACACCACTGGGTTACCCTTCCTACAGATCCTTCAGATTTTCTCAGCTAACTCCCTGTCCAGGTCCTCCAGTTGAGCTGCTGGTCTATAAACTATCTCTATCCTCAGTTTCCTGCCTTTTGAGTCCTGAAAATGCATCCATAGAGTCTCTGTCCTGCCCTCCTCCCCCAATCCCTTGCACACCTTATCCCCTCCTGTACACAGATCACCACCCCACCTTGGTCCTGTCTTTTCTGAATATCCTACACTCTAGGACCATCAACTCCCAGTCCTGGTACTGGGTGGCCCCTTCCATTTCAGTGATTGCTACCATGTCTCCTCCCCCATCATGTCGACAGATGGCAACTCAAGCTGTTTTGTTCCCAGGCTACCAACATTCAAGGTTACCACCTTCAACCCCATTTTCCTCCCCCCCCTCCCAACCTGCTCTCCCTTTCTAGCATCCCCATCTTGAACTCTCCCTTAGTTCCTTGCTGCTGGTATGGGGGGGTAAGCTCATTTGGCTTCCCTTCTTGTGGATCCTGCATAACTCCAGCTCACTTACCACCCCTCAACACGTAGTTCAAATTCCCTTTGTTTGCTATGTATTCCCAAAGCCTGTTTTAATACCCTTTTCCCCATCTCACATAAGTGTAGCCTATCCCTAGCATAGAGGCCACTGTCCTCCCAGGTCCTTCCCCACTCCCCCAACAGCTCATACGCATTGGACTGACAACAATTTCTTAGCCACGCATTAAATTCCTCTATCCTCATTTTCCTTGCAGTACTCACCTTGGGTATAGGAAGTACTTCCAAGAAAGCTACTGATCTTCCTGCATCCTTACATATCTTTCCCAACCCCTCAAACCTCTTCTGAACTGCATTTACCATATTTTCTGCCAGGTCATTTGTTCCCAATATCAGAATTATATGGAGTTTCTCCCTAACCCTCCTAGCTACTTCACAACAGGTTGACCAACCCTTTCCGCTGTCATACTTGGCATGGCCTCCACCCATTTGTGACTATACCTCTCCCACTGGCTTCCCCACATTGCACAGGATCTAGAAGGCAGAATTTCACTGTTCGCTGATGACACAAAGCTCTGTAACACAGTAGACACACCAGAGGGTGTAGACAGAATGAGAAGGGACCTGCAGAAACTTGAAGAATGGTCAGGGGTTTGGCAGTTGAAATTCAATGCAAAGAAGTGCAAGATAATGCATATGGGGCACAAAAACCCTGGCACAATATATCAGTTGGGGGTGAGGATGCTAGCATGCACCAAGCAGGAAAGGGATCTTGGGGTTGTCATCTCTGATGACCTCAAGGTAGGGAAACAGTGTGACAAGGCATCAGGTAAGCAAATAGGATGCTGGGATGTATAGGCAGGGGCATCACCAGCAGGAAAAGGGAGTCATAATTCCATTCTCTAGGAACACTAGGTGAGGTCACACCTGGGTGCACAGGCGTACAGTTCTGGAGACCATACCTCGTGGGACATAGACGGGGTGAGAAGGTTCAGAGGAGGGCAACAAAGATGGTGCATGGATTGCATCACAAGTCCTATGAAGACAGGTTGAAGGAACTGAACATGTACTCCCTGGAGGGGAGGGAGAGAGAGGATATGATAGAGACATGCAAGTATCTTACAGGGAGAAACAGAGATGCAGGAAAACACTATTTTAAGCGAAAAGGTGTTCCAGGACTAGAGGCATGGGATGAACTGGAGGGAGGACGATTCAGAGGAAACATGAGAAAGAATTTCTTCACAGAATGGGTGGTGGACAGATGAACACCCTGCCAGAGGAAGTGGGTGGGGCTGAAAACAATCATGGGATTGCAGAATGCATGGGATAGACATAAAGGAATTCTAGGGGTCAGGGAGCAGGAAACGGACTTCTAGAAAACAAACTGAACTTACAAGCTCAAATGGGCAGACTGGGTGTGCCATAGGCCCTTATCTGCCGACACTGTCTATGCATCTATGTATCTGACCCTTTATGGTGTTGAGTCTCCCAGCACTAAGAACCCCCCTCATTTTCAATGGCCTCTCTTTATCTCATCCCCTTCCTTCCCACTCCACCTCCTCCAGCACAGCTGTTCCCCCTTCCACCACTGTTATAAGACCCCTAGGCCATATCCTTGCTCTGGTCTCATCCCCCTTTTCCCACTGACTTCATTTCCTCCCTTCACAGGGCTCCACCTGCCTCCTTCCTTTGATGCATCACTCCCCCTTCCCCACACCCCACTTACTTGACATATCCCCCCTTCCCAGATCCCCCAACCCCTTGTCCTCCTCTCTTATTCCTTTCTCCTCTGCCCTATCTTTAGCTCCTCCACTAAGCACTTCCCCATCACGTCCCCCACTCCAGTACTGTGAAATGATTTTTCGATATCCCTTTGCTACCACTAGTTTCCTCCTTCTTTCTGCTAGCCACACCACTGCTGTTGACCCTGTGACTGTTAGATCCCGCCTTCTCTCCCCTCTGCTGCCTTTGTTTGCCCTCAGAACCGTATCCTCCTGACTCATTACCTCATCTGCTACCCTTTTCCCACTCATCCTCCCCTTCTTGATTTGATTAGTCTGCCCCCTCAATTACCCTCCTACCAACCCCAGCTGTTGAGCTGTTTTCCACTGCAGCCAGCAGACCTCTCCACAGTTATGTTTATAAACAGCTGATCTCATTTTAAATGATGCCTTATTTGCTTGCACACTAAACATCCTCCCACTCTCCAAATCATTTTAAGAAAGACTGCCACTTCATAGTTGTTGCAGCCAACCATTCTTTCCGACTCTCTATTCACCCACCAACTCCCCTCATTTTCAGTTGAAGGATGCCCATACCACCTCCGTGTCCCCACCTGCCCATCCTCCTTTACCAGTCCTGACAATGTTCTCTAGCTTTCTAATACCTGACCCCCTTGAAAAAGTTGGCTAACCCACAAAGTGTGCTCTACCATAAAGCAGCCTGCTCCTTAAACACAACCAAAAGAAGTTTGCCCTTTAAACCCTGATTACAATTCATAGTACAGTAAATATTATCTTATAACCACTGTACTAAACAATTCAGTTCCTAGATTGCTAGAAATGCCCTGATAAAAAAAGTATAGACTCTGATTAAACTCTGATTACAATTTACAGTACAGTAAATACTGTCACAAACCCATTCAGTTCCTAGATTGCTAGAAATGCCCTGATTAAAAAAAAAACAGTATAGACTCTGATTAAACCCTGATTACAATTTACAGTACAGTAAATACTGTCACAAACCCATTCAGCAGATCAGGCCCTTTACTCCCAAAGTGCCAACCTCCGAGCGCAATCTTGTGAACAGTTTAACAGAACAAGGTTACCCTCTTGTCTGTTTTGTGAGTTCGGATCGACCTTTGGTCTCAAGTCTTCAAGGGATTAAAACTGTGAACCTCTTGCTAGCATACCCAATGCACAGGCTCAGATATTTCTGTCTTTGGGGGGCCAGACATCTTTGCCTATGGGCTTCTAACCAGATATACAGAGATGAACCCTTAAAAACTTTAATAAAGACCTCAGATTTAAAACACTTCTCTTTCCAGTTTGGTATCACCATTCAAGCTGTGCCTCGTGTCTGCTATAACCATATATACTTTTCTTACAGCTAAAAGAAATTTAAAGACAGACCAAATATGTTCTAAAAAGAATTTTACTAGAATAGTTAAAAATATGTAAAACACAAAATACAGAACTGTTATATCACAAGAAATACAAATATTTTAACAGAACAAGGTTTAAACAGTGCAAATTCCTACTTACAGTAGATTTGACTCTCTCTCTAAACACCTGCTTAAAGTGCTTACAGATGTATCCTCTTCAGAGTCTAGATAAAAGTGTCCAAGTAAAACAGAATTATTCCTTAAAGGAAACTGTATTTGCCAACCCTTTTTGTGTGAGGTCATCTAGCTCCTCCTCGGTCAGATTATATATAAAAATATATCTAATAAAAAACAGGATGTCTTCTTTTTCAAGTATGAAATTCTGCAACCACAGCATAACTCATATGTTTCAAATGACATCTCTTTGATCCATGCTGCATCCTCCCTCACACAGGCTTCACAGGAGCATTTACAACTACGCACCCCTGTGTAACAACCTAGGTTCCTCTCCAACATCATAAAATGGATATGATCTTCCACCTTAGCAACTACGGCTGTAATTAACTCAGAAAAACATGAGATCCTTGATTAAGGCCTTCCATGTAACACACTGTCTCTAAAAACTGAGTGTGTGTGATCTCACATGCTGTATCAGCATTTTCTCATGGCTTTCATCTTTCAGCTGAATCCTGGGGAGTTAGCGAGCGAGGTCACTCCTTGAACATCAGATTTTCAGCAGAGACATTCAGTAATACATTTTATATTAAAAAAAACTGATACAGCACTTAGAACTGTCTGTCCACATCACAAATACTACCTTACAACCACTGTGCCCAGGGCTGCAGCTATGAATCCTGGGGCCCTGGACAAAGTCACTTGGAATGGGCCCCCGTTTCCCATACCAGCTAATGACAGAAGTAATGTCAGCTCCTCAGGAGGGCCCCTCCTGAGCTCAGGGCCCCAGACAACTTCCCCACTTACCCCCCCATTACTGCAGCCCTGACTGTGCCAAACATGTCAGTACTTGGATTCCCAGAAATGCTCTCTAATAAAAAAAGTATTGTGAAACATTTTTTTTCTACTATTGGTCACTCCCATCTCTCTGCTGAGCTCTCTCAACTTCCTCTCCTCACCTGCTGGTGGTAGCCTCCCCTGGGTGTAGCCCGAGGGAGTCTATTTAATAACTGAAGAAGGTGGGGGGGGAGAAATTATATCCCTGTTGATGGTTCTTCTCCATGGCAGCAATGACCACCTGATTTATTGACTGCGGCAATGGCCTCCTTTTCTCCCCTGCTGTTTCACTCTGCAAATCAAACAGACCTGCATCTTCTTTTTAAGGCTCTCCTCAGTTTGAAATAGGTGCCCTGCTGCATTACTTTGTTCTGACTGGCTCCTTCAGCTTTTGGAACCAATCGGAAACAAAGCCACAGTCAATGATTGGTCCTGGCACACAGTCCTCCTCTGAAGTGGCAATGGCCAACGGATGTCTTTGTGGGAGTTTCTCAATAGTAGCTATGGCTGCCGGACTCCTTAGAAGTGGCAATGCATACTGAACCTTCTCTTGTCCCTACTTCTGGTTGTCATCCATGGTGGCAATCACAGCCTGATTTCTTGGCTGCGGCAACAACTGTCTTTTTGCCCCTGCTGTTTCACTCATCCCTTTGATCTCCTTATATTTTCTGGAGGCCACCCTTTTGGCCCTTACCTTCTCTACTACAGCATTGAAAACCACAGTAGCTTCCTGCTTCTCTTCCCTTTGTTTCTTACCCTAGCACATTGCTCTATGACCCCAAAAATGGTCTCTTTAATATGTGCCCATTGCTCTCCCACTCCCCCTCCTGATTTTCTTGGTTAAAGGGCTTCTTTAACAGTTTTCCCATCTTGCACAAGTCAGTTCTTCTGAAATCTAAGATCTTTGCCTTTGAGTGACTTGACCATACCCTGTATTGAACCTGAACTGTACCATATGGTGGCTGCTGGACCCCAGATGCCCTTCCACATGGAGATCAGTGATTCTGTCTCCATTGGTCAGTACTAGATCGAGGATTTCCTGGTCTCTGGTGGGCTCCCACACTAGTTATCTGAGGCCTGCCCCTTGTAGTGAGTCCACAATGTCTTGGGCCCTGGTCGAGGCCTCTGCTGGGATGGACCAGTCCACGTCTGGCATGTTAAAGTCCCTCATCAGCAGAATCTCCCCTTTTGCCATCATATCACGTATGTTATCAGCAATGTCTTGTCAACTTCTTCCCCCTGAGCTGGGGGGTCTGCAGACTACCTTTGCCCAAACTGCTGCTCCCTTTCCTTTCTCAAGGGTGTCCCATACTTCCTCTTCCTCCTTATGACTGCCCAGTATTTTGATTGCTTTGATGTTCTCTTTGACATAAAGGCCCCCTCTTGCCTATTTTATCCCTTCTGAACAGAGCATAGATACATAGATAGATACATAGACAGTGTCAGCAGATAAGGGCCTATGGCCCACCCAGTCTGCCCATTTAAGTTTGTAAGTTCAGTTTATGTTTTCCAGGAAGTCTGTTGCCCCTCACCCCTGACCTCCAGAATTCCTTTATGTCTATCCCATGCATTCTTAAATCCCGTGATTGTTTCAGCCCCCACCACTTCCTCTGGCAGGGTGTTCCATTTGTCCACCACCTGTTCCGTGAAGAAATTCTTCCTCATGTTTCCTCTGAATGTCCTCCTCCAACTTCATCCCATGCCTCTAGTCCTGGAACATCTTTTCACTTAAAATAGTGCATTCCTGCACCCTGTTCCTCCCTGTAAGATACTTGTATGTCTCTATCATATCCTCTCTCCCTCCTCTCCTCCAGGAGTACATGTTCAGTGCCTTCTACCTGTCCTCATAGGACTTGTGATGCAATCCATGCACCATCTTTGTTGCCCTCCTCTGAACCTTCTCTACCCTGTCTATGTCCTTACATGGTAAGGTCTCCAGAACTGCACAGTGTACTCCAGGTGTGGCCTCACTAGTGTCTTGTATAGTGGAATTATGACCTCCTTTTCCTGCTGGTGATGCCCCTGCCTATGCATCCCAGCATCCTATTTGCTTTACCTGCTGCCTTGTCACACTGTTTCCCTGCCTTGAGGTCATCAGAGATGATAACTCCAAGATCCCTTTCCTGCTTGGTGCATGCTATATCCTCACCCCCCAACTGATATATTGTGCCAGGGGTTTTTGTGCCCCATATGCATTATCTTGCACTTCCTTGCATTGAATTTCAACTGCCAAACCCCTGACCATTCTTCAAGTTTCTGCAGGTCCTTCTCATTCTGTCTACACCCTCTGGTGTGTCTACTCTGTTACAGAGCTTTGTGTCATCAGCGAACAGTGAAATTCTGCCTTCTAGGTCTGCGCAATGTCAGTGATGAAGATATTGAATAGTACCGGTCCCAGCACTGATCCCTGTGGTACCCCACTGGTCACTCTTCCCTCTGTGGAGTGACAGCCATTTACCACCACCCTCTGTGTCCTGCTACCCAGCCAGTTACCTACCCACCACACTACTGTCCTGCCCACAGCCATATTCCCCAGTTTGTGCAATAGTCTTCTATGTGGCACAGTGTCAAGAGCCTTGCTGAAGTCCAGATGAGCCATGTCACTGCCTCCTGATCCACCTCCCTAGTCACCCAGTCAAAAATTCAATGAGGTTGGTCTGACAGACCTTCCCTGGTGAAACCATGCTGTCTTGGGTCCTGTAGTCCACTGACAACCAGATGTTCCACCAATCTCTCCTTCAGTAGTGCTTCCATGATCTTCCCCACTACCGAGGTGAGGCTGACTGGTCTGTAGTTCTCCGCTTCCTCTTTGTTCCCACTTTGTATAAGGGGACTACATCTGCTATCCTCCAGTCTTTGGGTACCTCCCTGTTTCTAGTGATTGGCTAAACAGGATAGCAAGGGTTCAGCCACCATCTCTCTTAGTTCTTTAAGGACCCTGGGTGCACCCATCTGGCCCCATTAGCTTTATCAACTCTTATTACTTCCAGTTCCTTCAGGACCCTTTCTCGGTAAAGGGACTTGTGTCCATTTCTGCACCATTCTCACCCTTGTACTCCATTCAGACCCATTACCCTCCTCTTCCTCAGTAAAGACTGAGCAGAAATACCTGTTCAATATGTCAGCTTTACTGTTGTCATCCTCACACAGCCCCCATCCTCCCCTTCAGTCTCACTATCCCTCCCTTTGCCTTTCTTTTTCACTTATGTACCTGTAAAGGTTTTGTCCCTCTACCCACTGATTTTGCAATGTGTTCTTCTGTCTGAACTTTGGCTTCCCTACACCTCCTGCCTCCCTTTGCTTCTCCTGGTACTTCTCCCTATCCCCTTCTGCCTGTGTCTTTGTGTATTGCCTGAATGCAATCTTTTGGCTTTCACTTTCTTTGCTACCTCTTTGGAAAACCATAATGGTCTTCTCTTCCTTTTCCTCTTGCTAACCTGCTTAATACATAATTCTGTTGCTCTTGTAATCCCCATTTTAAATACTTCCCATTGTTCCTCAAACCCTGATTCCTGCCCCATTCCCCTTAATGCCTCTTTCAAGTATCTCCCCATTTTCTCAAAGTTTGCCCCCCTAAAATCCAGGATACGTGTTTTTGCGTGGTTTGGTTCTGCTCTTTCTGTGATTTCAAACCACAGTGACTGGTGGTCACTGTTCCCCAGGTGCTCCCCCACTCTTACCCCCATCACACTGTCCCTGTTTGTGAGCCCAAGGTCCAGTATTGCCTTCTGCCGAGTTGGTTCCATGACCAGTTGCTTGAGGAAGGCACCCTGAAGGGAGTCCAGGATAAATCTGCTCCTAACCTGGTATGTTCATCTTCCAGCTGTGGTTACTGGTGTACTTGTTTATCTTCCAGCTGTGGTTACTGGTGTACCATGTCTTGGTTATGGACACTATGTCCAGATCCTCCTCCTTTATTACAGCCACTAGATCTGGGACTTTGTTACCCAGACTGTGGGCATTTGTATGCATGATTTTCCAAGTACTGCTGCCCCCCCTCCCCATTAGTGGGTTTGTCATCTTGTCTCTTTCCATCAGCTTTGGTGTTACCTACAGGTATGTGCTGATTTCCTATTCCTACCATGTTCATTACCAGTGGATTAGGTGCATCTGCCAGATACATGAGTTTCTGGTCCTCACCAGGTGACTTCTATTGTGCAGGATATACTAATAAGGACTATCAACTAAGGGCAGAGTTAGTAACACTCATTGGCATACCCCACATGCTGGAAGCTTCCCAGTATCCGAGAGATGATGACAGGTGGCTCAATGACATAAGGATCATTATGGATCTCTCCACACAGTAACAAACTAAGCCTTCATATCCATGCCTTGATCCAAGATGTCTATCAGAATGAGTTACCCACTGCAATGTCTGAGCCTAAGGAGCCTGTGAGTGGGATCTGCCCATTTGATGAGAACAGGTTCAGCTTTTCCACTCAGATATTGCCAAGACTGCTCAGCATATATACTATGTATAACATTTACCCAGCCACCTACTTACTGTTGATAGTGCTTTCTTCAGGAGACTGCTGGCCTATGGTCTCATCCTTGCTCACCAGCTCTAGTACTGAGAGCTCTTCATCTTTCACAATCAAGGTCACATAGCTTTCTGGCACTGGAAGTTCTGCTACTGTTAAGAGTGTAAAGGTAAATCAGAGGTAGGGACATAACCACTGGCATTAGCCCTGTGATAGAGACATAACCCCATGCACTGCAAACAAGGAGATCAGAGGCTGAGAATAGACCTAGGTTTCCCACAGTTATACAACTGATACAAACATAACTCCTTGCATTGCCACCTGGTATTTCCAGGTTTGAGAACGGACTTGGGTTACTCAACCTGATATTGTACCTACTACACACATATCTCCCTGAACATATACCCAAGACTCCCAGGCTTGGGAACAGACTCAGGTTTCCCACCCCGGTATTTTACCAGTGATACAGACATTACCCCCTGCACTGCCACCTGGGAGTCTTGGGTATAAGAAAGGACTCATGTTTTCTACCCTGGTATTAAACAATACAGACACCCCCCCCTCACTGCCACCTTAGTATTATTATTTTGTAAAAAAAGAAAAACTTTTGTAAGTATAGTGCTCCCTCACTATAACAAATGAAATGGGAGCCATAATGCAAGTTCATTATTGATCCCCATTCATTACATTGAGAGACACTGCAAAATTAGACTTGTCTCATCCCAACCTCTTACCCAACTCCATGGCACTAGAATTATTTAGTTTACTTGGCTTGTACGCAAATAAATACTTGAAGTCAGTAGATTATCGTAGAATTTAAATTGAAAAAAATATTTTGGTTGTTCTCAATATACTTTCCTCTCAGTTCTTCCCTTCCCCTGCCCCTTACACTCAGTCTGAAAATACAGTACTGTTCAAATCAAAATGGAGGGATATGGCTTTTGCTTACCAGCTTGTACAAATTTGACACGTGTGAATTCTTGATAGAGTAACGTTTTGCTGTGCTGGCACTTGGGAGAGAGTTCTGGGAGATGGTTGGTGCACATACTGTATTGTAACTAGTTCTGGGAGATGGTTGGTGCACATGCTGCATTGTAACTAATTCTGGGAGATGGTTGGCGCACATGCTGTATTGTAACTAGTTCTGGGAGAAGGTTGGCGCATATGCTGCACTGTAACTAGTTCTGGGAAATGGTTGGCGCACATGCTGCACTGCAACTAGTTCTGGGAGATGGCTGGTGCACATGCTGCACTGCAACTAGTTCTGGGAGATGGCTGGCGCACATGCTGTATTGTAACTAGTTCTGGGAGATGGCTGGTGCACATGCTGCATTGTAACTAGTTCTGGGAGATGGCTGGCGCACATGCTGCATTGTAACTAGTTCTGGGAGATGGCTGGCGCACATGCTGCATTGTAACTAGTTCTGGGAGATGGTTGGCGCACATGCTGCATTGTAACTAGTTCTGGGAGATGGTTGGCGCACATGCTGTATTGTAACTAGTTCTGGGAGATGGTTGGCGCACATGCTGCATTGTAACTAGTTCTGGGAGATGGTTGGTGCACATGCTGCATTGTAACTAGTTCTGGGAGATGGTTGGTGCACATGCTGCACTGTAACTAGTTCTGGGAGATGGTTGGCGAACACGCTGCACTGTAACTAGTTCTGGGAGATGGTTGGCGAACACGCTGCACTGTAACTAGTTCTGGGAGATGGTTCACGCACACGCTGCACTGTAACTAGTTCTGGGAGATGGTTGGCGCACACGCTGCACTGTAACTAGTTCTCGGAGATGGTTGGCACACATGCTGCACTGTAACAAGTTCTGGGAGATAGTTGGTGCACATACTGTATTGTAACTAGTTCTGGGAGATGGTTGGCGCACATACTGCTTTGTAACTAGTTCTGGGAGATGGTTGGCGCACATGCTGCATTGTAACTAGTTCTAGGAGATGGTTGGCACACATACTGCATTGTAACTAGTGGAGATGGCACACATACTGCATTGTAGCTAGTTCTGGGAGATGGTTGGGGCACATACTGCATTGTAGCTAGTTCTGGGAGATGGTTGGTGCACATACTGCATTGTAGCTAGTTCTGGGAGATGGTTGGTGCACATACTGCATTGTAACTAGTTCTGGGAGATGGTTGGTGCACATACTGCATTGTAACTAGTTCTGGGAGATGGTTGGCGCACATGCTGCATTGTAACTAGTTCTCGGAGATGGTTGGCACACATACTGCTTTGTAACTAGTTCTGGGAGATGGTTGGCACACATACTGCATTGTAACTAGTGGAGATGGCACACATACTGCATTGTAGCTAGTTCTGGGAGATGGTTGGCGCACATACGGCATTGTAACTAGTTCTGGGAGATGGTTGGTGCACATACTGCATTGTAGCTAGTTCTGGGAGATGGTTGGCGCACATACTGCATTGTAGCTAGTTCTGGGAGATGGTTGGTGCACATACTGCATTGTAACTAGTTCTGGGAGATGGTTGGTGCACATACTGCATTGTAACTAGTTCTGGGAGATGGTTGGCACACATGCTGCATTGTAACTAGTTCTGGGAATGTTGGCACACATACTGCATTGTAACTAGTTCTGGGAGATGGTTGGCACACATGCTGCCTTGTAACTAGTTCTGGGAGATGTTTGCACACATACTGCATTGTAACTAGTTCTGGGAGATGGTTGGCATACATACTGTATTGTAACTAGTTCTGGGAGATGGTTGGCGCACATACTGCTTTGTAACTAGTTCTGGGAGATGGTTGGTGCACATACTGCATTGTAACTAGTTCTGGGAGATGGTTGGCGCACATACTGCATTGTAACTAGTTCTGCGAGATGGTTGGCGCACATACTGCATTGTAGCTAGTTCTGGGAGATGGTTGGCGCACATACTGCATTGTAACTAGTTCTGGGAGATGGTTGGCGCACATACTGCATTGTAGCTAGTTCTGGGAGATGGTTGGCGCACATACTGCATTGTAACTAGTTCTGGGAGATGGTTGGCGCACATACTGCATTGTAGCTAGTTCTGGGAGATGGTTGGCACACATGCTGCATTGTAGCTAGTTCTGGGAGATGGTTGGCACACATGCTGCATTGTAACTAGTTCTGGGAGATGGTTGGCGCACATGCTGCATTGTAACTAGTTCTGGGAGATGGTTGGCACACATGCTGTATTGTAACTAGTTCTGGGAGATGGCTGGCACACATGCTGTATTGTAATTAGTTCTGGGAGATGGTTGGCACACATGCTGTATTGTAACTAGTTCTGGGAGATGGTTGGCACACATACTGTATTGTAACTAGTTCTGGGAGATGGTTGGCACTCATGCTGTATTGTAACTAGTTCTGGGAGATGGTTGGCACACATGCTGTATTGTAACTAGTTCTGGGAGATGGTTGGCACACATACTGTATTGTAACTAGTTCTGGGAGATGGTTGGCACACATACTGTATTGTAACTAGTTCTGGGAGATGGTTGGCACACATACTGTATTGTAACTGTAACAGCTCTGCTCAGCTTCGACCCCACTTACTCTCCAGTGATGGCTATTCAGCTTTGGCACCAGATTATAAAACAAATGCAGGACAGTGGTGTTTAATTTTATTTACTTTATTTTAGCTGGAAAGTTGGTAAAATACTAAAGTAAACTGAAAGGGTGTCCCAAACTTCTTAGAGCAGTTCAGCTTCAGTTCCTCATCCTTCGTGGTCTCCGGGAGCTCTCCCATTAAATGTACAGTACCAGTAGTGATTATGTAACTTATTGCACTTATTCTACAGCATTTCCAGATGAACAAGAGTATTGGGTGCATGTTGGAAGGGTGTTCTTGAGAGGCTAATAGGTTTGAATCTGTGTGCAAAGCCAGAATAGGGAACAGCCAATAGTATTGGGAGCCACACTAGGCATTAGTTATACCTAGGTTTTCATTATAGCTAGGTTCACTATAGTGAGGGAGCACTGGATATGTAAAAATATGGACAGGATAAATCACATACTATCCTGCAGGGCTGTGTAATCACTGGTACTACATTAGATCATAAATCACATTAAAGGCACAATATCCTGCAGTGCTGTATAATAACTTGTACTAATAGGAAGTTATTATCCTTCTGTACAGACAGCTGGTGAGACCCCATCTGGAGTACTGTGTTCAGTTCTGGAGATCCAATCTCCGCAAAGACATAGACAGGATGGAAGCTGTCCAGAGGAGGGCAACTAAAGTGGTGCAGGGTCTGCACCGGAAGACATATGAAGACAGACTTAAGGAGCTTAATATGTATAGCCTCGAGGAAAGGAGGGAGAAGGGGGACATGATAGAAACTTTCAAGTATCTCAAGGGAATCAACAAAGTCCAAGAGGGTAGCATCTTTCAAAAAAAGAGGTGTGCAAGAACAAGGGGGCACAATTTGAAGATAAGGGGGCAGCTCAGAGGTAATTTAAGGAAGTATTTTTTCACAGAGAGGGTTGTGGATGCATGGAATGGCCTTCGGAGGAGGTTGTGGAGTCAAAATCAGTGGTGGAATTCAAGCATGCATGGGACAGTCATAAGGCAATTCTAGGGGGTGGGGGTAGGAAGAAGTAGGCTGCTGGTTAACTAAGATCTGCAGCTTATCCAGTAGGTAGGGAAATGGGCAGACTGGGTGGGCCAAGCGGTCCTTATCTGCCGTCAAATTCTACGCTTCTATGTACTACATTAGATCATAAATCACATTAAAGGCATAATATTCTGCAGTGCTGTATAATCACTGGTACTACATTATATCATTCACAAAAATCCAAACAAACTATTACTATCAAGTTGAAGAAACCTCTTGAGTGAATTGCAGAGGAAGGGGAAAAAGATGAATGGGGAAGGGGGAGGGGAGGAGGAGGAGAGAGAATGACAAAGTTAATTTTCAACCAGAACTTATATCAGCATGGACCCACACTTATAGCATTGACCAGTTTACAAGCCTACTTTGACATCTAGTTTATCATAATGTCCAATAGGGGTCAAACCTTTCAAATAATAGATACACTGGGCTTCTTTCTGTAACAGTTCCTTGGCTTAATCACTGCCATGATCATGTGATGGCACTTGCTCCAAAGTGTGCATTTTTAAATCTTCCATTTTCCCCTGCATTTCATTAAAGTGCCTCCCCATTGGTATATCTGACCCCCCTCCATATCTCATACATGTGCTCTATTTTGCACTCTGACCACAGCAGGTTGTCAAACCATGGTCGAAAGGGTTCTACTCAAGGACACTAAGGAAATCAACAGTCTGACTAACAAAGACTACAAATGTAGATGGAACGCTCTTGGGTTATTCTTCTTGGAATACCGATCCCTTAGAGGAGATCTAATTTACACATTTAAGGCTCTCCAGAAAGAGTCCTTGTTAAATACAATCTGTTTCGAAAGTCAGCATTTAAGCACCAAATACAAGAGCTCATAATCTTAAGTTAAAAACCACCTTATATAAAACTATGAAGTGCAAAATGTTCTTTACCCAGAGGGTGTCTCCCATCTGGAACTCACTTCCTAGTGATGTTATTACAATTAATACTGTGGAACTATTCAAAAAAAGACTAGGGGCTGGATATTCAAACTGCGCTATTCTTAGGTGCAAGCCCTAGCACTGTGCAAAATAGTTGCGCAGGGGTGTGGCCGGCGCAATATTCAAAGGAGTTACGCTATTGAGCCCGATCCCCGAGGACTTGCGCCTGGTGCCTTGCCAGGCAGCAGCCCCTGCAGCCTGATCACGGGCAAATGTGTATAAAATCCCCCACCCCCGACTGGCCCGATCATGGGCAACAGCTAAATACCCCCACCAGCCTGATCGCGGGCAGCAAAGTGCCCCAGAACATTTCCCTGGTGGTCAGTGGACCGATAAGCCTGATCACGGGCTGCATAATGTGGTGAAACCCCCACCCCAAAGACCATATCCCTGAGACTAGTGTCCCCACCCACCTACCCATGAAGCCCCACCACCTCACTCCCCCACAGCCGTGGTAGCATCCACCCGCCTGCCGCCCGCTTCCTGCTGACTGACTGCCCAGTAGGGCTGCATGCCCATGGTGCAGAGCAAGAGCCAATGGGCGTGCAGCCCATAGCGTACAAAGGCAGTCCAGATATGTGAATGAATTTATTTTTATGCGGTATGGATGCACGCCCATTGGCTCTGTTTCTGCACCAATGGGCATGTAGTCCCTCACAGGGCAGTGGGCGGTGGGGCAGCAGGTGGATGCTGCCACCCGCCGGCTGTGGTGGGAGCGGGGTGGTGGGGCTCATGCAGGGTGGGTGGGGAACACTAGATCACCAGGGATATGGTCTTCGTGGGGTTCACCATATTATTCAGCCTGCACTGGGCTTATCGATCCACTGGACCACCAGGGATACGTTCGGGGGGGACACTTTGATGCCCACGATCGGGCTGGTGGGGGGTGATTTAAGCTTTTGCCCACGATCAGGCCAGTAGGGGGGGATTTTTTACACTTTCACCCGCGATCGGGCTGCAGAGGGGGCACAGGGAGTAGGTTGAGGGCCAGCCACAGGTGGCAGCTGCTGTCTTGTGCCCTGCAATGCAGCAGCTCACCTGTGGGTGGCCCTCGACTTACTCCTTTTTTTTTAGGCTCAAAGTTGTGCAGGCACAGGTTGGGGGTTGTGCCTGCACAACTCTGCACAGCCTGGCTGAATATCGGGCTGTTCAGTTTATGCATGGTTACTCCCCCTCCGGTTGCACATGCATTCATTTGCATTGCACTGTTGCTCAGCTTGCCTTGGGGGGTGCAACTGCCTCCTGCTGAATATGGCAGAATGGCACAATTTCGGACCTGCACATGTGCAACTCTATTGCGCATGGCAAAACCCTTTTGAATATCCAGCCCTAGATCTTTATATGGACAATAAAAAGAATGATTTTCACCAATAATCCTGTCGGTGGGGAGTTCTCTATGGGCCAACACCTCCTGAACTCGTACCTTATTATGAAACTATGTTCTTGTAGACCATTTTTGCCTCCCTTACTGTTTTACGACATAGAAACATAGAATTTGATGGCAGATAAGGACCGCTTGGCCCACCCAGTCTGCCCATTTCCCTACCTAATGGATAAGCTGCAGATCCTAGTTAACCAGGAGCCTAGATAACCAGCAGCCTAGTACATAGATTTTATTGCAAGCTGCGCAGCAGTGTGTAGATAACAAAAGTGGACACACAGGATAAAAACTGTCTAATGTCATAAATTTGTTTTGAAATGGAGTGTTCAAAGTTTTCACTTTGTACTACATATCTGCAACAGTTGCAATTCCCACAGCTGAAAATATCCATTGATTTAGGTGGAAACCAACTAATAGTTTGAGTCAATGACTTGGTAACAAATCTTTAAGGTTTCTTGACTGGCTATATACAGTACAACTCAGGGTTCCTCTTTAATTTTTTTAGGAGTCTCTGAATTATATAAAACTGGCCAATGTTTCAATAATATGTTTTATTCTCAGTGCAACTTTGTTATATTACAAATCAAAAGTCAGTCTCTGTGTCCCTCATTATTTTTATGTTTTGGAATCAGTAAAGCAGCTCTATTTATTTTTTTTGTTTTCAAGTAAGATTTACTTGAGGTCTTTTTTTTGTATCCATGCAGTAAAAGTCTGTTGGTGAGAGCTTCAGCTTGTTGCTTAAAATCCAAATTCCTAAAACAATTATGTCTCAAATGGATGTACTGTCCATAAGGAATGCTATTTATCAAACTAGGAGGATATGCACTTGAGGCACGTAATATTGCATTCCCCATTTTCTTTCTGTATCCTGCGTTACTGTTTTCCTCTATAAATAGTTCTAAGTCGAGGAACCTGACAGAGACGCTATGGATTTCAAATGTAAATTTCAAGATTCAGGTTGTTCCCATTCAAGAATTCCACAAAATCCATTTTTTCTTGACCTGTGCCATCCCATATCACCAGTACATCATAAATAACATGAAACCTTTGTACTATGTTTTTTGGAAATGTATTCAAAATGTTGTTAAACATGATTCTGAATTCCCAGAAACCAAGACATGAGTTAGCATATGTGGGCACTATAGCTGTTCCCATAACTGCATTTCCTTTTGTAATAGTACTGCCCATTAAACAGAAAAAAAACTGTATGTCAATATAAATTCCACTGATCTAATCACAGATTCAGCAAGTGGTACAACTGGACTCATATTGTTTTCAAGATAGAATCTTAATGCTTCAAGTTCCAAATCAAATCAATCTTTATTTAACCAGGAGAAAACACCATTGAGCAAGCTCATTTGCAAGGTGATCCTGGATGGACAAGAACAACAAGAAATGCAACTACAAAAAATGGTATACAGTGGATACACAAAAGAAATACAAGGCAATATAAAGTGCACCTACAATATGGTATACATTGGTAAAGCAAAGAGCCATACACAAGGGGGATGGCTAAACACAGGGGTGGATATAAGGGTGAGAGTGAATTACGAGTTCTTAACAGTTGAGAAGAATACAAAAAATAAAGGGCAAGTACAGAGGATAGAAAGTATGTACAAAATATACAAATATGCAAACTGCTTAAGAATGGGAGGGGCTAAGGGGTCGTGGGAGTAGTAGAAAGCCATCAGGAAGAGGGAGGGGCAAGATAGAAGTCATAACTCATAAGGCAATAAGGAGGGCTGAGGGAGGGAGGGAGACAGACAGGGAAGGAAGGGATGGGGAATGGGGAAGGGGGGCTTGGAAGCGGCAACAAGCTTTGAGAACCTTCATTTGTTGGGGAAGAAATAGCAGGCTTTACCCAGCCATGAATATAAAGAGTAGGTAGCGCTAAAAGGGAATAGATGTGGAATACAAGTATATAGCGAACAAACATCGATGCTCATCCATTTGTATGTAGATTTCTGTTGGAGGGATTTTAATTTATTAAGTCCGTCCTTTGAATCCCTGAGAATAGATGGTACATTTGCAGCAACTGATGGAAGAAAAAAATCAGTAAATTTAGACAGATTTTCACATAGGGACCCAAGATGAGAAATAGTGAATCTCTCTGGTGTGGATCGATGGTTTTTTGGTGTAGTTTAGGGAGGTAATAAAATGGAGCTGATTTTGGGTGTGGATTCTTAATCAAATCTGCTTAATTCACTACTCATCATGCCTTGATGTATTGCAGCATCTATGAAGCCGTACAGTTCATAACTAAATTGCCTAGTTGGGTAACTATTACATTTTTCATAAGATCACTGTCTCCTAAGTTTATCTGCTTCCTTTAAATAATCACTTCTGTTTAGAATGATCACATGGCTCCCTTTGTCTGAGCTTCAGATAATAACATGTATTTCCTGAAGCTCTACCAGTGCCACCATTTCTACTTTCAATAAACTATGCCTTCCTGCACAAAGTAGTAACCTCTCATTCCACTATTTTTGATAGGCTATTATGGCAGCACCTCTTGTAGGTGCACAAAATTGTGATTATGGTTTAAATTGTGAACTGCTAAAACAGAGGCATACATGAAGTTCACCGCCCACATTTTCATTTGGTACATTTGTAGACACATTAGTTATATCAGACAATTCGCTCATCTCAGTAGTATTTAAAGCAGTCCTTACAGTAGTACATCTCTCCATTATATCTTCTGACTGTGAATACTGTTTTTCTGAGGAACTTTTGATATTTTCTTGATATTCTTGTGTTATTTATTTATTCAGATCTCAGATTAAACGTCTTTGAGCTATACTAACATACTATTTGCCAGCAGATTAGGCCTTACGGTCTATCAAGTGTGCTCGGACCTCAGATCCTTAGTTGGGTGCCGAGGCCCACCCCCCCCTTGTGTTCCAGAAACCCCTATCATCCATCCCCACCCCTCTGGGACAGGCCATCATCCGATACATCCACTTTCTGTGTCTGTCCCACCCTCTCTTGAAACCCTCCACTGTGGATCTCTGAAACAGCTCGCCAGGCAGTGCATTCCAAGGGTCCACCACACTCTCCGTGAAGAACCTCCTCCTCTTTTTCCCCCTCACCCTTCCACCTTCCAACTTCAAACCATGCCCTCTGGTGATACCTCCCTGCTTTAGTCTAAAGATCCCCTCCATGTTTACCCCATTTATTCCCTTGAGGTACTTGAAGACCTCAATCATGTCCCCACGTCTCTCCTCTCCTCCAATGAAAACAGGCAGAGCTCCTCAAGTCTGTCCTCATAAGTCAAATCCCCTAGCCCTCGTATCATCTTAGTTGCCCTCCTCAGTACCCTCTCCAGGAGCTGTATGTCCCTCTTCAAGTGTGGTCTCCAGTACTGTACACAGTAATCAAGGTGTGGTCTAAGCTGTCCATTGTATAGCGGCAGAATCACTTCCTTGCTCCTAGAGGTGATCCCCCTTACGATGGATCTCAACATCCTGTTTGCCTTGCTAGCCGCTCTCCTGCATTGCTCAGAGTTATTCATACATGCATCCACCATGACCCCTAGGTCTTTTTCCCCTATTGAGGCCTCCAGCACCTCCCCTCCCAGGGTGTACCTTTGTTTAGGGTCCCCCCCCCCAAGATGTAACACCTTGCACTTGGTGATATTGAAATTTAATTTCAGTGTGTGAGCCCAGCTTTCCAGGGTGCCCAGGTCCCCTTGCAGGGCCAACCTCCCCTCTTCTCCCTCAACTACTGCTCCCATCTTGAAGTCATCAGTAAAGAGACTCATTTCACACCCTATACCCTCCCTGATGTCCGATATGTATGCATTAAACAGGACTGAACCCAGGACCGAGCCCTGCAGTACCCCACTACCAACCTCTCTAGGGTTCAAGAGCTCCCCACAGACCACTACTCTCTGGGTTTGTCCAGCTAGCCAGTTTTCAATCCATCTGACCATCAAAGGGCCTACTCCCAACCCCATCAGTTTCTCCACCAGACCATTGTGGGGGACAGAGTCGAACGCCTTGCTGAAGTCCAAGAATAATACATCCACAGGCTTTCCCCTGTCCAGTTCTGATGCTACCCATTTGTAGAACTCCACAAGATTGGTTTGACATGATCTACCTGGCACAAACCCATATTGCCGACTATCCAGACCTCCCACCTCCTCCAAGTACACCCCCGATCGTTCCTTTAGTATACTCTCCATTAATTTTCCCACCACCGAGGTCAAACTGATGGGTCTATAGTTACCTGGTACTTCCCTTGACCCCTTTATGGATTGGCACCACATGTGCCTCTCGTCAATCCCTAGGTACCCTCCCTGTCTCAAGTGACCTGTTGAAGAGCTCCGCCAGGGGTGCAGCCAGTATGTCCGCCAATTCCCATAGTACTCTCAGATGAATGCCATCCGGCCCAGGAGATTTGTCTTTCTTTAGGGCCTTGAAGGCTAACCACACCCTTTTGGTGGAGATAGCATCATCCATCCCCTCCACCTTACTGGCCTTTTTATCCTTATCCTGACGTGACACCCCTGGGGTACCTCTCCCTCCCTCTTGCTCCATTTCTGTCGCTTCTGTCCCCATCATGCCTTGCTTTGTAGATATCCCATCCCCCTCCCTAGTGAACACAGAGGCAAAGTACTCATTAAATACCTCTGCCTGGTCCCTCGCCTCTTTCACCCACCCTCCTTCTGATCTCAATCTTCTGAGATGGCCCTTAGTTTTTCTACACTCCCCAATGTACTGGAAGAACCCCCCTTTTTCCCTCCATGTATCCCCTGTGCCAGCCGCTGCTCTTTACTGGACTTTGCCCCCCTCACCATCCAGGTGACTTTTCTAGATGCAAGATGTTACATTTCCTTATCCCTATCTCCTCTTGTTGTTTTATATTTTTTGTAGGCCGTCTTCTTTTCTCTGACCGTTACCTGAACCTCACTGGACCACCAGCATGGTTTATGTGACCTTACTCCCTTACGTTTCACCTTAGCGCAGGTCCTGACTGCCTCTTGAAGTCCCCATTTTATGACATCCCATCTCCTATCCACATTTGTCATTGATGTAATCCCCTTCAAGTGATCCTTGAGAATATTTCCAATGCTCACAAAGTCTGCCCCCCTGAAGTCCACTGCAAGTGTCCTAGATCTCACCCCCCTTCCCCCATGCTTATTTGAAACCAGACAGTATTGTGGTCGCTCCCAGTCAGGGGATCCTCTACAACCAGGTCCCTTACCAGATCCCCATCTGCCAAAACCACATCCAGGACATGCCCCTCCCTTGTGGGCTCCACCACATGCTGTGTTAAGAACACATCCTGGAAGCCATCCAGTAGTCTCTGCTCCTTGGCCACCTTAGAGGACATGGTTCCCCAGTTTGCACCTGGCATATTAAGGTCCCCCATCAACACCACTCCTTCCCCTTTTGGTCCACAATGGGCAGTGATGTTGTCCAGCAAACCATTCTCCAGAACATCACCCATCCAGGGGCCTATATACTACACCCAGCTTGACCTTATCTTCTGCTGGGGGTCGTAAGGTGACCCATAAGGCCTCCATGTTTCCCCCTGCCTCTTCTACCCTAGCAATTTCTATGTCATCTCTATTGAACATAGCCACTCCACCCCCTCTGCCCTCCTTTCTATCCTTCTTAAGCATAGTGTACCCCCACATGTTTAGGTCCCAGTCATGGTTTTTGTTGGCCCACGCCTCCATGACAGCCACCACATCCACCCCTCCTCGAACAGCATGGCCTGGAACTCTGGCAACTTGTTTCCCAAGCTCCTGGCAGTTACTAACACCAAGCCCCACCCCTTATCCCTGATCCCTTTGTCGAACCCCACCCAGGTTCCTTATACTTTCATCCTCCTGCTGCTCCTCCTGAAACCTCCACCCCCAGTCTGTTTCCCCCCTCTCCCCCTTGGGTCTGAAGGATACTCCCCTCATCTGGAGGAAAGGGCTTCTGGTCAGCCCATCCCTTATCCCTTCCCCCTTCACAAATTTAAACCCCACCTTTCTTGAATGTAGTCAGCCATCCCCTGTTTAAGGACTTCCTTCCCTAATGGGGCAAGATGAAGCCTGTCCTTGGCATACAGTCCCTTATCCTCCCAAACTCCTTTCCAGTTCCCTAACACCCCCAACCCACTCTCTTCACCCCACTTACTGAGCCAGTCATTAACCTCTGTGATCTTCATTTTTCTCTCTACTGAGGCCTTTGGTACTGGCAATATCTCCAAAAAGGAAAAGTTGCATCCATTATCCCGACAGACTCTGGCAAGTTCTTGGAACCTTGCCTGGATTTCCATAACGCTATTTCCCTCTAGATCATTAGTTCCCAAATGCACCACGAAATCTGGTTTGCCTCCACAATCCCTAACCAGTTCGTACACCATGAACTTTGCTCTGTGCACTGTCAGTCCAGAGATACTCATTAACTTCACCTGGCTATGGCATCCACCCCCCTGTCCCTCCCACTGGATACCCCTAATCATCGAGTCTCCCAATAACAGAACCTTAACACCGCCATCATCCTTTTGGTTACCTCCACTATGCACTCTCAGACTCCCATCTCCCCTTTATTCATCATATCAATTCCATGGGAGTCTTCCTGCCTTATTAGAGACCCCTTTGTCACCCTCCCCTTTCTGCCTCCCTCATTATTTTGCCCACTTAACTCAGCCCCCCTCTGAATAGGTGTCCCCTTTAACCCTCTCTTATCTGAACCATTTATCCTGGCCCTGATGGTTTCCCTTCCCCACACGCCATCCTCCCCCTTGTAATAGTACCCCTACCTCAGATGCTCTCTGTGGGTCCCCTTTAGCTAGGGTCCCATCCTTGGTACTGCCCCCGCTGAAGGGGCTCCTCCCCCACCTCCTTGTCTCCCAGTTTCTCTCCAGTCATGCTCTCCTCCCTCATGTCTGCAGTATGTTGCATCTCCCCCATCTGCTTAACATTTATGTTTCCCCTTCTCCCTCTGGGACTATTTCTATCCTTTCCATTGCCAGTCTGTGATGCCCTATGGGTACCCGACTCCCTCCCCCCGGCCTCTGTATCAGTTTCCTCATTTCCACCAACCCCTTCCTCCCCCTCTAGGTTGCTTAGTAACTCAAATTTATTGTGACACTGTATGTCAGCCTCCATCAAGTAACCCGAGTTTCCTCTGACTGCACCTCTAAACTGCCCCTCTTCTTCCCCTCTTGCTCTATTCTCCTTAGGAGCTCCCTTCCCACAGTCTGCTGTTTTAGGCTTCTCCACAACAGCCCCTACCTTCTCAATGTCTGCTCTACTAGGCTTCCCCACAACAGCCCCTCCTGACTTTTCCCCCTCCACTTTCTTTGTATTCAGAATGTTCACCCCGTACGCTTTCCCCTTAGTGTCAACATCCCTATCTAAGGGTCCTCTGTCCCTAATATCCCCCCTCCTGCTTGCTGTAACATAACATCCTGTAATTTCAAAGCATTGCCCCAGCCTCCCCTCAGCCCCATCCTTCTGCTGCCCATATACACACCCCTTATCCTTGGACACCCCCCAACTCCCCCAGCTTACTCCTTAACCAATATACTTCACTCCTGATACAAGATAGCTGTCTACAGAGTGGGCAGCCTCCCTCTCTCCAGGCCCAATTGAGGATTATTGCCATCCCACAGCCCATGCAGCCTACAACCCTTCCAAAGATGCCTGCCATGGTGGAATATGGCCACCCTGTTTGTCCCCCTCTGTTTATAATGGCATACAACCCTTTCTCAGTCACTTCCCCCGGAATACAGTTTCTCTCTATACTGACTGCAGTTATTTACAAACCCAATTTCAACCCCACCAATAAAGTTCCCAAGTCCCACAAACACATACAGTCCAGTGTGTTTCCAGTCCCACTAACAGTGTGTGTATGCAGACGTCAGGTACCATATGATGTCACAGGCCCACCAGTTCCTGTTGCTTCAAATTTCAGTCCCAAACAGAAATACACAGCCCTTCAATCCCAACCCTCAGTGGCTTTTCAGTATTTTAAGAAAGCCTACAAAACAGGGTGGGTGGGAGGCTCTTACCAACACCAGGCAAACATCATATTTAAATTTCACTCTAATTATCACTGCCAAACAAGTGTTCCCAAGCCCAAAAAATTACAATATCACAGCCCAAGTAACAGTTCTAACTCAAAGTAGTAATTTTTAACACACAGAACTAATTTCACGTACAAAACTATTCAAATATTTCAGTTAAAACAGAATATAAACCCAGACCTTTGTCCTTACCAGCCTCTTGCTTATGTTCCCAAGTGAACAATGAAAGACAAGGTGATTCTTGTTAATATCCCTTCCCCCAACACCAGGCAAACATCACATTTAAATTTCACTCTAATTATCACTGCCAAACAAGTGTTCCCAAGCCCAAAATTACAATATCACAGCCCAAGTAACAGTTCTAACTCAAAGTAGTAATTTTTAACACACAGAACTAATTTAACATACAAAACTATTCAAATATTTCAGTTAAAACAGAATATAAACCCAGACCTTTGTCCTTACCAGCCTCTTGCTTATGTTCCCAAGTGAACAATGAAAGACAAGGTGATTCTTGTTAATATCCCTTCCCCAACACCAGGCAAACATCACATTTAAATTTCACTCTAATTATCACTGCCAAACAAGTGTTCCCAGGCCCAAAAAATTACAATATCATAGCCCAAGTAACAGTTCTAACTCAAAGTAGTAATTTTTAACACACAGAACTAATTTCACGTACATAACTATTCAAATATTTCAGTTAAAACAGAACATAAACCCAGACTTCTGTCCTTACCAGCCTCCTGCTTATGTTCCCAAGTGAACAATACATAGATACATAGATACATAGACAGTGTCGGCAGATAAGGGCCTATGGCCCACCTAGTCTGCCCATTTGAGCTTGTAAGTTCAGTTTGTTTTCCTAGAAGTCTGTTTCCCCTTACCCCTGCCCTCTAGAATTCCTTTATGTCTATCCCATGCATTCTTAAATCCCGTGATTGTTTCAGCCCCCACCACTTCCTCTGGGACGGTGTTCCACTTGTCCACCACCCGTTCTGTGAAGAAATTCTTTCTCATGTTTCCTCTGAATCGTCCTCCCTCCAACTTCATCCCATGCCCTCTAGTCCTGAAACATATTTTTCGCTTAAAAATAGTGTTTTCCTTCTCTACCCTGTCTATGTCCTTACGTAGGTATGGTCTCCAGAACTGTACACTGTACTCCAGGTGGGGCCTCACTAGTGTCTTGTATAGCGGAATTATGACCTCCCTTTTCCTGCTGGTGATGCCCCTGCCTATACATCCCAGCATCCTATTTGCTTTACCTGATGCCTTGTCACACTGTTTCCCTACCTTGAGGTCATCAGAGATGACAACCCCAAGATCCCTTTCCTGCTTGGTGCATGCTATATCCTCACCCCCCAACTGATATATTGTGCCAGGGTTTTTGTGCCCCATATGCATTATCTTGCACTTCTTTGCATTGAATTTCAACTGAATTCCAACAATGAAAGACAAGGGGATTCTTGTTAATTTCCCTTCCCCCTAACACCAGGTAAACATCACATTTAAATTTCACTCTAATTATCACTGCCAAATAAGTGTTCCCAAAAGTTACAATATCACAGCCCAAGTAACATTTCTAACTCAAAGTAGTAATTTTTAACCCACAGAACTAATTTCATGTACAAAACTATTCAAATATTTCAGTTAAAACAGAATATAAACCCAGACCTCTGTCCTTACCAGCCTCCTGCTTATGTTCCCAAGTGAACAATGAAAGACAAGGTGATTCTTGTTAATGTCCCTTCCCCCTAACACCAGGCAAACAGTACATTTAAATTTCACTCTAATTATCAATGCCAAACAAGTGTTTCCAAGCCCCAAAAGTTACAATATCACAGCCCAAGTAACAGTTCTAACTCAGAGTAGTAATTTTTAACACATAGAACTAATTTCTCGTTCAAAACTATTCAAATATTTCAGTTAAAACAGAATATAAACCCAGACCTCTGTCTTTACCAGCCTCCTGCTTATGTTCCCAAGTGAACATATCAGATCTTTCACATAGGTTACATGTCAGTATGACAGACAAGTTACAGTGAAGAACAGATTAACAATTTCGCAAGAGAAAAAACATAAGGTGGCATTGTACAATGTATGCCAGAGATTTAGGTTAATACAAAAATTGCAGACTGTTGGGACACAGAACAATAACCATAGGATCAGCCCATGTGGCCTTGTCCAGGATGGATTCAAGTGGGAAGAGGGAGTGAAAGTTAGGGTAGGAGGTGAGGAAGTGAGGAAAAAGGAGGGGGGATGATAGGGCAAGGTGTAGAGGTGGGGTGAAAAGTAGAGTTTGAGTAAGGAAGTATACAGGGCAGTGGCAGTAAGGGTTGTTCTTCTATATAAGCAATTTAAAATTTCAGTTCTTCTCTGTCTGTTAATTCCACAGCTCTCCTCTCGAGGTGGCTGTACTTTCATAAAGAACCATAGAAGCATTTTAAATTTAACTTTCTGAATATTTTAAATAGTTCCACTTTAATGCTGAATCCATCCACATGGGCAGAGGGGACAAAACTCAGATCTTTTTTAAAAACATGAAGCTGTTCCTCTGTAATTTCACGTGCTGGTAAATTAACTACCTCTTTTTTATCTTCCATTAATCCATGGCTGTGTTCCATGTTGTTCTTTTTGGTCCCTTTTCCTTCTCTTTTCCTCTTCTTCTCTTTTTTCATTTGTGCCTTTGTCTAACTGCTTGTTATTGGTGTTTTTGTTGTTTTTCTGTTTACTGGATTAATAGGACAAAAGAAGGCGTATGGCCCATCAAGACTGTCCCCCACAAATGTGGGCCACTAATTAAGAGGGTAGTGATGGTGTAGCCAAATATCAAGATTTTGCTTAAAGAAGTCAAAATGTAAGCAGTTAACTAATTCTTGAGGCAACAGGTTCTAGGCTCTTGCTGCTCTAATGCAGAAGAAATTGTCCCACTTGTTAGTGTTAGCCCAGTGGATAACCAATTGTTTATTGTGAACTCTACCCACTATGCATTTGGTGGCCAGTGACAGTCTACACTGTTCCATCAGAGTTGGTGACTCTAGAAGTTTGCAAATAAATAGGATGTCACCTCTGAACCTTCTTTGATGTAATGGAGGTAGCCCAGTGACTTTTAGCCTAGTGTTGTAGTCAAAGGGGGATAGTTTAAGGATCAATTTTGTCAATCGCCTCCGAACCTGTTTGAGCCTATTAATGTCACCTTTGAGGTGAGGTAAAGGTTCCAGAAGGGTGAACCATAGTCAAGGTGGGGACAGACATATGCTTTGTACAAGGGAATAAGACAGTGATCAGACTTTCTAATAATTTTTTTTAATTTAAGAATGATATTAGTAGTAGGAACAACTTTGTTACAATGGGTTGAGGAAGATAATTTGTTAAGTTGGACTCACAAGTTGTGTTCATTTTTAGAAGACTTTATCAAGGAATTATTTAGGTAGAACCTGTTTAATGGATTATTTTTCCCTAAATGAAGCACTGTGCATTTGTCAATATTAAAAGTATTGGAGTTTTGGGACACACATAATTTAACGGTTCTTAGATCATGTTCTAATGATGTTATGCTAGATGAATTGTCTACTCTACCACCAAGCTTGGTATCATCAGTGAATTTTGAGATGAAGTTAGTAGGGCTGAATAACATATCACTAATAAAATTGTTAAACAAAGTAGGCCAAAGGACAGACCCCTGTGGTCCACCACTTGTGACATGACCAATTTTTGATTTTGAGCAGTTTATCTTAACTGTGTGTAAGCCACTTGGCAATCCAATTAAGTTTTGAATTAAAGCCAAGCAAATGAAGTCCATTTATTAATTTTGAATAGGATATCTTATCAAAGGCTTTACTGTAATCAAGTAAAATAACATCAGTAGGAGTATTCGTAACAAGTATTATGATGTTGTTATTGTGATATGATATGAGGTTAGTAGTAAAAGAGTGACCTAGTTTAGAATTATGGTGTGCTATGTCATGAAGGCCAAGGTTACTGATCTCATACCCTAGCCATTGTTTGATTAAGCATTCCATCACTTTTCCTATAGTGGATGTTAGGCTGATGGGTTGACAGTTTTGGACATCAGCTTTACTTCCTTTTTTGTGAATAGGTATCATAGTTGCTTGCTGCTACTCCTCTGGAATATCACATTCTGATAAAGATTTGTTAAAAAAAATTGTTCTCAGAGCTTGTATTCCCATCTTCTGCATTTATGTTCTGTGGGGTTGAGTTATCAGGTTCATCACTGGTGTTGTTTTCAAATAAGACCTTGTAACCTCATTGTTTAGATGTTTGCGTCTGGCTTTCAGCTCATTTGCCATGTGACTGAGACCTATTTGATGTTCTACCTCTACTTTGTGATGTTCCTCTTCTATCACAATAAAAAAAACCTGGCCTGTTAAATAATCATGTTAATTTCTGCCCTTCTTTGTCTTTTTTCTCTCAATGACTTCCATCTCTATTTTCTTTAAAAGCTCATTAGGGCATTCTCCCAATTTCAGCTCATACCCATCACTGGTACTGCAGGGCAGTACTGGGGGTGGGGGGTTGCTCTCCTATTAGAGTTGGAATGAAGTCCAACAGCAGAGACTTGTACCCATACCATGGGCAACACAGCAGGGAAGTACTGGAGGATGGGTTGCTATCCTATTTGAAGTTAGCTTCACTTTTTGAGGTTAGCTTCAAGAACTACAGCAGAGATGTTAGCTCATCCATCACTGACACTTCAAGGCAGTATTGGGGGAGGAGCTGCTCAGTATAGAGTAAGGACAGGGATGGGGCTAAAAGGGGTAAGGCCATCACCAAATGGAGGGTGATGAGTACTGTGACATAGACAGCCAGCTCTGAGTGCTGTATCAATTTTTTTATTACATATAAAATATATGATGGGAAGGTCAGTTTGAGGAAACTACTGTCTTATTGGAACTGACACATCAAGACCCCCTCAGGATAAGTTCAAAGGACAGGCCACAGCTAAACTACAGATATCTGGGGTGCAATTATTTTGTCAATTTGCTTTCATCCCAGGAAATAAGATTAGCCATTCATAATTCCCTCAGGGAAAATCCTTTGACTTGCAATAGTTTTCATGAAGAACTTGAGAGGGAAGTGTTTCAGAGAGAAGCCAGAATGGACATTGAAGAGAAGTTGATGTCTGGGCCAGGGAAGACCAAGATGAATTTGGAAGGCCCAATATACATTCCTTGGGAACCCTTGAATTAAATCAGAGAGACCTTTGAGGTGTAGATTCCAAGGTCCAGATGAAATTAAAGAGGCAAATACACTTTTGCTTTGAATACAGTGACTTAGATCAAAGAAACTTTCGAGATGTATGTATAGCAGATCACAAACCGGTTTGGTCTGGTTTACCTGAGGGAGGAAAGGCAGTGAGGTCACCTATTATGTTTTTTTAAATATTTTATTTGGACACCCTGTGAGATAAAATATAGATGTTGTTACACCAAGGCAGAGTTATGTGACCTCAGAGAAGGCCGGCTCAGAACTGTGTTTAATTGCTGAGAGAACCTTGACAGAGACACAAGACAATTTCCCTGACTGAGAGAAGAGAGACCATCAAAGCACTGAAAGAAAGTAAGCATATATTAGATTAGACCAGTCTGAATGTAGGTACTGTAGGAACTGCACTTTTGCCTGTTTGTTTTAAAGCGGTATATGTTGGGATAAATTTGTTCTGTAATTATTGCTCTGTTTTGATATTTTAAAGTAAAGATATTTTACAACAGAAACTGCCTGGAGTGCCTTGACATTTCTTTTTATCTTAAGTGGAGCTTTTAAAGGTTATAAGTAACACTGTGTATGAGCTTATTGTATATCAGACGGGGAAATGGACAGAGTTCTCTAAAGTCTTGCACAGATTTTTAAAGGTTCATTTGAAAGACCTGGTTGGGTGCCCATAGGCAAAGATATCTGGCCCCCTGAAGACAGAATTATTTAAGCCTGATAATTGGGTACATTAACAAGAGGTTATCAGTTTGAATCCTTCCAGAGCTTGAAGCTAAGGTGACTTGAACCCACAAAACAGACAAGAGAGTTATCTTGTTCTGTTTACTGTACACAAATCATACACTCAGAGGTTGGCACTTTGGGAGTAGAGGGATGACCAGCTGAGCAAGTTTGTGACAGACTGGTTGGCAGCGGTGGCATAAAAAGTTTGGTGGTATAAGCTTCATTGTTCAAAGTGTCAGCTTGAGACTGTTAGCTCACTTGGAGAAAAAAGGCAGTGTTTTATTTCAAAAGGAAACAGAACTATATCACTTGACCTACAGTTAAGTTCCCACCCATTTTATTTTTTTTCTCTCTGAAGTGCCAGTCAGAATAGTATTAGTAGTGAGGGAAGAAGACAATGGCTTCCGAGTACAGCAGGCACACTGTAGATTTCTTAAAGCAGCTGTGCAGGGACAGGGGAGTCCCATTTGGAGTGAAAGCCAGTAAGCAGAACCTCATAGAGGCCCTGATGGTAGCAGATACCCAGAGCAGCGAGTCACAGACCATGACTGAAAAGGACCAAACCTCAAGTCTGGAAGGGCTAGTGGCCAGTGAGGGGTCCTGAGCCGATGAGGCGAACAGCAGGGCCACTGTCAGTGAAGGGCCATAGCAGCAGGGACAAGTCACCAGTATTCCGAATCTGGAAGTTCTCAGGTTGCAACTTGAGTAGCGCAGGATGGAGCTGGAATCCCAGGAGAGGAGAGAAAGGGAACAGAGAGCAGCAGACCATGAGGAGCGTGAGTGCCAGTAAGTTGTAGAGGAGAAGAGAGAGTGAGAATGCAGAGAGGCAGACGAGAGGAGAGAGAGGAGCGCCAGTGGCAACATGAACTGGAGAAGTTACGACTCCAACCAGCAGTACCAGGGCAGGTAAGTGGCTTGGGTTTAACTGGGACTACAGGATTGGGTTACAAATTGAACTCCAAATTAATAGCTGAGTTTAAGGACGGGGAGGACATGGACACCTTTAAAATTCTTTTGAAAAAGTTTGTATTCAGGCTAAAATTCCTAGAGGGTCGTGGAGCTTCCAGCTATCCCTGCTACTTACCGGGAAAGCTCAGGATCCATTGAGTCAAATGGACAAGGAGGACAGTAATGATTACAGCAAACTAAAAGCTGCACTGTTATAAAAGTTTGACTTAACTGCTGAATCATACAGAGCTAAATTCCATAAGCTCAGGAGAAGCTCTGATATGAGCTACAAGGAGCTAGCCATGAAACGTCAGTTTTTAAAACATGGTGGGAAGGAATTGAGGCAAACACTGTTGATAAAACTGAAAATGTGATTTTATTAGAACAGTTTTATTGGGCATGCACAGCAGAGTTAAAAACCTGGCTAGAGGACTGAGATCCAAAAACAGTGCAAGAGGCTGCTGAACTCTCGGACACTATGCCAAGAGCAGACCTGCTCTGAGAGCAAATCGGGTGGGCGTGGCAGTGCAGAAAGGGAAAAGCATGCCTTCAGGGCAGCTAAAACCCTCACTGCCTCCACCAAAACCAGTTAGCCCCAGGTTTCAAAGAAAAGATTTCTCTGAAGTAAGACACTTTTGTTTGTTATGTAAAGAAACTGGGCACATTGCCAGACAGTGTTCAAGAAGGGCAAGCAATAATACACAAAGTAGCACCAGAAAGGAAGTGGATTGTTTGTGTGTCCCTGGAAGCATGCCAGTGAACATGAGGGAACACATGCACCCAGTCATGGTAAATGGTGTACAGACGCAGGGGTTAAGGGACACAGAGGCATCCCTGACATTGGTGAAAGGGGATCTGGTACAGTCTGGTCAGCTTATACCCAATAAATACATAACTGTACAAGGGTTTACTGGTGAAAAGAAAACACTGCCACTGGCCAGTGTTCTCCTGGACTGGAGTGAAACAGGGGGAACTGTGCAACAGGTGGCTGTAGCCAACACATTAGCAGTGGATGTGACCCCGGGTAACAATCTCCAGCAGGGGGTGGTATGCGCAGTTACCCATAGCCAAGTGGCCAGGGAAAATTGTAGTTCCCTGAGCTCCCCAGAAGCCATTAGGGAGGATACTGAGAGGCTGGTTCCCCAGCCTGTCTCTCCAGAGGAGGAGACTGATAAAAAGAGGGTAGAAATTTCCCCAGTAGCAAGCAACCACATAGCTACAGAGGGTTACTCCGAAGAAGGAGGGGTGACCTCTTGTCAGATGGTTGGGATTGACAGTGATCCTGAGGGTTCTGATGCTAGTGCTAGGGACCCGAGTTTAGTGACTGAAGGGGACCTGTCCCATGCCTTGGGTTATGTAGCTGCTATGTTATTGTATTTTATGATGTGTATTTATTGCACCATGTAAACTCTTTTTACATATTTTGTAAAGGTCTACAACCAAACAATAAAATAATTTACCTACCTTACCCTGAGACTATACCCCTCTAGCTTCATATCATGCCCTTCTGTTCATGTACACCTTCTTTTCTGAAAGATGCTACCCTCCTGTACCTTGTTTATACCTCTAAGGTACTTGAATGTCTCTATCATATCCCCCTCTCTCTCCTCTCCTCTCCTTCATGGAAAAGCATACTGAGGTCACAGCTGCTCAGAGAAGTGACCTTTGTTTAGAGAAGCTGAGGTCTTGGGCAGACTCGGACGGGTCACAGGGAGGCGACGGTAGACATAAGGTTTATTGGGAAGACGGACTTGTATATACTCAGGCAGTACAGACAGAGGGAGGGATGTTAGGCTGGCAGCTTGTCGTTCCCCAGGGATCTCGTGAGCAGTTGCTCAAGGCTGCCCATGATATTCTCTTGTCTGGTCATCTGGGAACTGCTTGCACAATGCAGCAGGTGACCCAGAATTTCTACCAGCCTAACTTCACCCAGCAGGTGAAGGGGTATTGCAGGTCTTGTCACCGGTGCCAAGAAATAGGGAAGGCGGGCAAGAAAACCCAAGCCACCCTGATCCCCTTGCCCATAGTGGTGGAGCCATTCCAGAGGGTGGGAATGGATATTGTGGGGCCTTTAAATACCCCCAGCTCCTCAGGGAAGAGATTCATCCTGACTGTGGTGGATTATGCCACCCAGTACCCAGAGGCAGTCGCCCTATTCTTACTGAGGACAGACAAAGTGGAAGATGCCTTACTTGGGATTTTCTCCCATGTTGGGTTTCTGCGGGAGGTAATCACTGATTGAGGGGGTTCCTTCATGTTGGACCTAATGAAATGTCTATGGAAGAAGTGTGGGGTGGTGCAGAGATGCATGACACTATAGCACCCACAAGCCAATGGGCTTGTGGAACGCTTCCATGGTACCCTAAAGTCAATGCGCAGGGCATTTGCTGAACAGCACAGGAGGGACTGGGAGAAATACCTTCCCCACCTGTTGTTTGCATACAGGGTGATGCCCCAAGAGTCAACAGAATTTTCCCCCTTCAAGCTGTTGTATGGATGCCAGGTACATGGGCCCCTAGACTTGATCCAGGGCCACTGGGAAGGCAAGCACACAACCCAGGGAACTCCCAATGTGGATTACATTCTAAGGTTTAGGAAAAGGCTGAAGGAACTTATGGGAACATCCCAGAGCAACCTGGCAGCTTCCCAGCAGAAACAAAAAGTATTGTACGACCACAGAGCCAGAGCTTGCTCATACATGGTGGGTCAGGAAGTCATGGTCCTTATTCCAGTCTGGAAAGACAAGCTGCAAGCTGAATGGGCAGAACCGTACAAAGTGGTTAGGAAGGTAAATGATGTAAACTACCTTGTGGAGTTACCTGACCGTAGACAGACAGAAAGGATGTACCATGTCAACATGATGCAGCCATATGCAAATAGGGCTGACATGGTGTTCGCAGTGTGTAGTCATGGGAAGGGGACGGATGAAGGAGACCCCCTTCTGAACTTGCTGGAGGAAAATAAGCAGGAGTCTTCTGTGGAGGCAGTAAAACTGTCTCCCCAGCTGACCACGGGCCAGATCCAGAAAGTGAGGGAGGTTTTAGCAGACTTTTCCCCCTTGTTTAGTGCCAAGCCTGGAACCCCCTTAGCAACACACAATGTGGAGACAGGGACACAGATGCCCATGCAGCAGACAGCATATTGGGTGGCAGAGGTTGTCCAAAAGGACATTAAGAGGGAAGTGGAGGAGATGCTGGATTTAGGGGTAATCCAGAGATCCCACAGTCCCTGGGCCTCACCCATAGTCCTTGTACCCAAGCCAGATGGCTCAACCCATTTCTGTGTAGACTATCATAGACTGAATGCAGTCACAAAGTCAAATGCCCACCCAATGCCCTGGATGGACGAACTCCTGGACAAGTTGGGGGGGTGACCTACTTTACGACCATTGACCTGACAAAGGGGTATTGGAAGGCAGAGTTGACAGACAGAGCTAGGGAGAGGTTATCCTTCATCACTCCGATAGGCTAATTTGAGTTCAAAGTAATTCCTTTAGGAATGAAGAATGCACCGTCCATTTTCCAAAGGTTGGTGAACCAGGTGTTAAATGGTGCTGAGGAGTATGCTGTGGCATACCTGGATAACACTGCCATCTTCAGTACCAGCTGGGAGGAACACCTGTCACACCTTAGGGAAGTGCTGGGCAGAACACAGAGGGCCTGGCTCACTGTCAAAGCTGAGAAGTGCCAGGTGGCCATGGGAGAAGTGGCATACCTTGGGCATGTGGTAGGCCGGGGACAGCTCCATCCTAACCAAACCAAGATAGAGGTAATACATGCATGGCCCAGACCAGAAACTCAGAAGCAGGTCAGGAGTTTTCTCGGGACAGCAGGGTATTATTAAAAATTTGTACCAAATTACAGTGCCCTGACTGCTCCCCTATTTGACCTGACAAAGAAACAGATGGCCAAGAAAATCACCTGGGGCCCAGCCTGTGAGGATGCCTTTTCCAAACTAAAGGAGGCACTGTGCAGTGCTCCTGGTTTGACAAGTCCGAACTATAGGAAAACCTTTACAGTTCAGTCGGACACCTCAGATGTGGGTATTGGGACAGTACTGAGCCAGACATCCAGCAAAGGGAGGGACCACCCCATAGCCTACCTGAGCCGAAAGCTGTTCCCTAGGGAACAAGCATACTCCACAGTGGAAAATGAGTGTCTTGCCCTAGTGTGGGCCCTAAAGAAATTGGAGCCATACTTGTATGGGCAGACTTTTGTGGTGCAGACTGACCACAACCCCCGGTCTAGCTAACGCAGATGGGGGAAAAACAAAGGTAGACTGCTCAGATGGAGTCTTGTTTTACAAGGGTATGATTTGAAAATCGTACATAGGGCTGGAGAAAAGAATCAGAACTCAGATGGACTGTCTAGGGTCTATGAAGAGTGAACTGATTTGGGAAGCTCATCCCATGTAGAGGATAGAGCCCCCAAATTCAGTCTAGGTCAGGAGGAGTGTGATGTAGACAGCTAGCTCTGAGTGCTGTATCAATTTTTTTTATTGCATATAAAATATGTGATGGGAAGGTCAGCTTGAGGAAACTACTATCTTACTAGAACTGGCACATCAAGACCCCCCAGGGATAAGTTCAAAGGACAGGACATAGCTAAACTGCAGATATCTGGGGTGTAATTACCTTGTCAATTTGCTTTCATCCCAGGAAATAAGATTAGCCATTCATAATTCCCTCAGGGAAAATCCTTTGACTTGCAATAGTTGTCAGGAAGAACTTGAGAGGGAGGAGTGTCAGAGAGAAGCCAGAATGGACATAGAAGAGAGGTTGATGTCTGGGCCAGGGAAGACCCAGATGAATTTGGAAGGCCCAATATACCTTCCCAGGGAACCCTTGAATTACATCAGAGAGACCTTTGAGGTGTAGATTCCAAGGTCCAGATGAAATTAAAGAGGCAAATACACTTTTGCTTTGAATACAGTGACTTAGATCAAATACATTTTTGAGATGTATGTGCAGCAGAGCACAAACCAGTTTGGTCTGGTTAACCTAAGAGAGGAAAGGCAGTGAGGTCACCTATTATATTTTTTTAAATATTTTATTCGGACATCTTGTGAGATAAAATATAGATGTTACATCAAGGCGGAGTTATGTGACCTCAGAGAAGGCCGGCTCAGAACTGTGTTTAATTGCTGAGAAAACCTTGACAGAGACACAAGGCAATTTCCCTGACTGAGAGAAGAGAGACCATCAAAGCACTGAAAGAAAGTAAGCATATATTAGATTAGACCAGTCAGAATGCATGTATTGTAGGAACTGCACTTTTACCTGTTTGTTTTAAAGCTGTATGTGTTGGGATATATTTGTTCTGTAATTATTGTTCTGTTTTGATATTTTAAAGAAAAGATATTTTACAACAGAAACCGCCCGGGAGTGCCTTGACATTTCATTTTATTTTAAGTGGAGCTTTTAAAGGTTTTAAGTAACACTGTGTATGAGGTTATTGTATACCAAACTGGGAAATGGATAGAGTTCTCTACAGTCTTGCATAGAGTTCTAAGGGTTCATTTGAAAGACCTGGTTGGGTGCCCGTAAGTAAAGATATCTGGCCCACAAAGACAGAATTATCTGAGCCTGATAATTGGGTATGCTAACAAGAGGTTATCAGTTTGAATCCCTCCAGAGCTTTAGACTAAGGTGACTTGAACCCACAAAACAGACAAGAGGGGTTACCTTGTTCTGTTCACTGTACACAAATCATACACTCAGAGGTTGGCACTTTGGGAGTAGAGGTCTAACCAGCTGAGTGAGTTTGTGCCAAGTACCAATACCCATAGTCTGTGTAACAATCTCCCTGAACTAGTGGCCTTGATGGAAGAGGAACATCTGGACATTGTGGCAGTCAAGGAAACATGGTACACTGAGAACCATGACTGGGATGTAAACATACCAGGATACACAATGTACAGTAGGGACAAAGAGGGTAAAAGAGGAGTAGCTCTCTATGTAAGGGAAGGGATCAAAGCAATGGAACTAAAGGATAAACAGGGAGTAGAGGAGGCACTCTGGGTTACCCTGGAGACAGGTTATGGCACCACAATTCGCACAGGGTTTGTTTATAGACGCCATCTCAGGAGGAGGCAATGGACAAGGAAATGATAGAAGACATCCTTAGAATGGCAGAAAAAGAGGAGATATTGTTGGTGTGGGACCTGAATATGCCAGATGTTAGCAGGAACAGCCTGGATGCAGCCACATCAAAAAGCAAGGTCATTCTCGATGCCCTACAGGGGGGCATGCCTCAGACAGCTAGTGGTGGAACCCACTAGGGAGGAAGCAATCTTAGACCTGGTACTGTCAAATAGGGATGGAGAAAGGATCTCAGATTTAGAAGTGGGTAGCCATCTGGGAACAACTGACCACCAAACAGTGTGGTTCACAATAAACACAGCCATAGAGTCGAGTCATACAAAAGCAAGAGTTTTGGACTTTAGGAAGGCTGACTTTGGGGAAATGGGAGAGTGCCTCAGAAAAGCATTAGCAAATTGGCAAGAAGAAGGGGTGGAGAAACAATGGGGAAAAATCAAAACAGCCATCACAGAGACAACAAGCCTTTGTGTGAAGCAAATCAACCAAGCAAAATGAAGGGAAAAACCACTATGGTTCTCAAAAGAGGTGGCGGGGAAGGTTAAGAAGAAAAAGGTAGCATTCAGGAAATATAGGAAAACACAGAAGGAGCAGGACAGACAACTGTACCAGTTAAATCAGAAGGAAGCAGGGGAAGGCGGTCAGAATAGTAAAAGCCCAAACTGAGGAAAAGATAGCCAACTCAGTTAAGAGGTGGGATCAAACCTTTTATAGGTACATTAGGGAGTGAAGAAATATAAAGGGAGGGATAATGAGGCTTAATAAAGGGAAGGGAGGGTGGGCAGAGGATGACAGTGAAAAAGCAGGGATACTGACTGAATGAATACTTCTGCTCACCATTTACAAAGGAAGAGGGGGGAGGTACCTAAATGAAAGAAAAGAAGCACTCTGGATAGGGAGGTCAATACCAGTCCATTCACAGAAGATAGGGTTCTGAAATAACTCATAAAACTGAAGGTGGACAAAGCAATTGGGCCTGATTGGATTCACCTAATAATTTTAAAAGAACTAAGAGTAGAACTAGTGATGCCACTAACCCTTTTTAACAAACCATGGGAGGATGGTGTGGTACCTGAGGACTGGAGGAGGGAAGATGTGATTCCCCTTCACAAAATTAGGAGCAAGACAGAGGCAAGAAACTACAGATCTGTTCATTTGACCTCAGTGGTAGGGAAAATGATGGAATCAATGCTAAAGGAAAGAACTATTTAGTTTCTAGAGGCCAGTGGGGCACTGGATGCAAGGCAGCATGGATTCACAGTGGAAAGGTCGTGTCAGATTAATCTAATAGATTTATTTGACTGGGTGGCCAATGTAGTAGACAAGGGAAGGGCTGTGGACATGTCCTACCTAGACTTTAGCAAGGCATTTGACACAGTCCTACACAAAAGATCAGTATACAAGTTAGACAGCCTTGGAGTGGGTCCCATAGTGGTAGCCTGGGTAAAAGATTGGCTGAATAACAGGATACAGAGAGTAATAATAAACAGAGTTCACTCTGAAGGAAGGGGGTTACTAGTGAGGTACTGTAGGGTTCAGTACTGGGACCAGTCCTCTTTAACATCTTTATGACTGACATTGCAGAGGGACTGGAAGGAAAAGTATGTCTTTGCAGATGACACAAAGATCTGCAACAGGGTCAATACAGAAGGTAGAGTGGAAATAATGCAAAGGGAATTGGCAAGGTTGGAGGAATGGTCAAATGTATGGCAGTTTAAACTTAGTGCAAGTAATGCACCTGGGAAACAAAACCCCAGAGGAAGAGTACACAGTGGGGGGGGGGAGAGATAATAACAAAAATGGAAAGGGATCTGGGGGTAGTCATATCACATAGCCTTAAGGTGGGCAAGCAATGTGAGAAGGCAGTAAGGAGAGCTGGTGGCATACTGGGATGCATAGGGAGAGGCATCAGCAGCAGAAAACAGGACATTGTCATCCCTCTGTACAGACAGTTGGTGAGACCCCATTTGGAGTACTGTGTCCAGTTCTGGAGACCCCATCTCCACAAGGACATAGACAAGATGGATGCTGTCCAGAGGAGGGCAACAAAAATGGTTCAGGGTCAGCACCAGAAGACATATGAAAGGAGATTAAAGAAGCTTAATATGTATACACTTGAAGAGAGGAGGGAGAGGGGGGACATGATAGAAACTTTCAAGTACATCAAGGGAATCAATAGAGTCCAAGAGGGTAGCATCTTTCAGAAAAAGAGATGTGCAAGAACAAGGGGGCACAATTTGAAGATAGAGGGGGATGGCTCAGAGGTAATGTGTGGAAGTATTTTTTCACAAAGAGGGTTGTGGATACATGGAACAACCTTCCTGAGGAGGTAGAGGAGTCAAAAACTGGGGGAATTCAAGAATGCATGGGACAGACATAAGGCAATTCTAGTGTGGGGGTAGGAGTAAGTAGTCTGTTGGTTAGCTAGGGTCTGCAGCCTATCCATTAGGTAGGGAAATGAGCAGACTAGGTGAGCCAAGCGGTCCTTACCTGCTGTCAAATTCTATGTTTCTAAGTTTCTCCTAATGGAGCTGGATTCAAGACACGCAGCAGAGACTTGAGCTCATACCCTGGCCAACACAGTAGGGAAATACTGTGAGAAGGGTTGCTATCCTACAGGAAACATAGAAAGATAGGTGACAACAGATAGGGACTGTGTGACTCACCTAGTCCGCCCCTTTTCCCTACCTAATGCAATACGACAGACCCTAGTTGATCTGTGACTTACCCTCTCTTCCCTATCGTGAGAGTACTCTTATGTCTATCCCATGCATTCTTGAATTAAGCTACCATTTTTTTGCCCCACCTCCTCTGTAGGGAGGCTGTTCCATGCATTCACTACTCTTCTGGTGAAAAAGTACTTCCTTATTTTGCCCCTGAGGCTATGTAGCTGCTATGTTATTGTATTTTATGATGTGTATTTATTGCACCATGTAAACTGTTTTTACATATTTTGTAAAGGTCTACAATCAAACAATAAAATAATTTACCTACCTTACCCTGAGACTATACCCCTCTAGCTTCATATCATGCCCTTCTGTTCATGTACACCTTCTTTTCTGAAAGATGCTACCCTCCTGTACCTTGTTTATACCTCTAAGGTACTTGAATGTCTCTATCATATCCCCCTCTCTCTCCTCTCCTCTCCTTCATGGAAAAACATATTGAGGTCCTCTAGTCTTTCCTCATATGACTTTTGGTGCAGTCCCTGCATCATGTGTGTTGGCCTTCTCTGGACTGCCTCTATTTTGTCTATGTCTTACCAGAGTTGTGGCCTCCAGAACTGGATACAGTACTCCAGAGGAGATCTCACTAGTAATCTGTAGAGTGGCATCGCCACCTCCTTTTTTCTGCTACTGATACCTCTCGCTAAGCACCCTAGCATCCTACTGATTCTTCCCACAGCCATCTCACAATATTTGGTTATTTTTATGCCATCAGATATGATTACCCCAGGTCCCTTTCTTGATTCTTGGCTGTTGGTACCTCTCCCTCTATCTTGTACGTCTCCCTTGGATTTGTGTGCCCAAAATGTATAATTTTGCACTTTTTTGCACTGAATCTTAGCTACCACACTCTCAATCACTCCTCAGGCATGTTTAGGTCCTTTCTCATTTTTTCCACCCCCTTGGAGTGTCCACCCTGTTGCAGATCTTAGTTTTGTCTGCAGAGAGGCATATCTTCCCCTCGAGCCCCTCTCCAATGTTGCTTATGAAGACATTAAAGAGGATAGGCTCCAGTATGGATCCCTGTGGCACCTCACTGGTCACCCCCCCCTCCTCAGATGGAAGGCCACTTACCACCACCCTCTATGTCTTGTCACTCAACCAGTTTCTGACCCAAATTATTACATTGGGGCCCACTCCCAGGCTGCCCCTCTTATTTACCATTCTCCTATGTGTGATGGTATTGAAGGCCTTGCTGCAATCTAGGTGGGCCACATTTACCACCCCTTGCTGATCTATATCCCTGGTCATCAAGTCAAACAAATCTAACAGATTTCTTCGACAAGACCTTCCCACTGTAAATCCATGCAGCCTCAAAATCTGTACTCCACTGGATTCTAGAAATATCACAATCCTTTCCTTCAGCAGTGACTCCATTAATTTCCCCACCACCAAGGTCAGGTTGACTGGCCTGTAATTGCCAACCTCCTGCCTGTTTCAACTTTTGTGGAGAAGCACTGCATTTGCCCTCCTCCAATTCCCTTGGAACAACCCCTGTCTCTTTTGGTTTGTTAAATTGTACTGTTAGCGGTACTGCCAGCCCCTCTCTAAGTTCCTTTAATATTCTGGGATATATCCCATCCAGCCCCATAGCCTTGTCCCCTTTCAGATTCTCAAATTCCTTTAGCACTCTTCCCTCTGCAAACAGGCTGGTGTCCACCTCTCTTCCATTGGTGCCCCTATCACCCAAAAGTGGTCCTTCTCATTCCCCTTCTTCTGTGAATAGTGAACAAAAATATTTGTTCAGGATTGCTGCTTTTTTCCAGGTCCCTCTCCACACACACACACCCCTCCCTCCTTGTTTAACCTCACAATCCCACCCAGTCATCTTTCTTTCATTAATGTATCTGAAAAAGGTCTTGACTCTTTTTCTTAATTGCTTGAGATTTTTTCCTGTTTGCGTCTTTGCACTTCTGACTGCTTTCCCTGCTTCCCTCAGATTTTCCAGATACATTTCCTTGTCTTCTTCCCTCTGTGTTTCCTTGTACCTCCTGAAAGTTAGCCGTTTCTCTCTTTCCTCTCCAGTCATGTCCTTTGAGAACCATAATGTCTTTTCTTTCTCTATTTTGCTTAGTTGCCTAATACACAGGCCATTGCCTGTGCTATGGCTCCCTTAAGGTTAGCCCATTTTTATTTATTTATTTATTTTGTCTTTGATAACCAGGTAAGTGCACTAGATATAAAATGCCTATTTTCAGGCATGACCCAGGAGAGTACAAATGAGAACATTCAATGAAAATAGAAGGACAATATTATAACAAAAGGGAAATACACACTCATCATAAAAATGCAAGTGCAAATATGGTACAGAAAGTGAAATCACAACTAGGTCAGCAACATCACTGGAAATAAATGCAAATCACAAAAATGTTTCTCTACATTCCCTTCCCCCCCCTTCTTCTCCTGCCAGGGTTTCCTTGATAGTCCCCCATTTTTGCAAAGTCGACCCTGTCTGAAATTAAGGACCCTTGCTTTCATGTGGTTTGTACTCCTCCACTGTTCTAGCACTGAACTACACCGTACGATGATCAATGGACCTCAGGTGGCTGCCCACCATTACATTGGTGACTCTGTCCCCACTGGTGAGTACCAGGTCCAATATTACTCCTTCTCCGGTGGGTTCCTCTACAAGCTGCTTGAGGCACCCCCCCCTGCAGGTCATCCAGGATGCATCTGTTCCTGGCTGCAGCCCGGATGCTCCAGTCCTGATCAGGCAAGTTGAAGTCTCCCACCAGCTGCACTTGCTGTCATTTTGTGGATTGCTTCCACTAGTACCCTGTCCATCTCTTCCCTTGTGCTGGAGGTCTGCAGATCACACCAGTGGGAATAGCGGTGCCATTTCCTGTCTTCAGGGTGACCCACAATGCTTCCACTCCCTCCTGCATTCCCTGAACTTCAGTTGCTTTAATTCCCTCCATGACGTAGACAGCCACTCCTCCACCTTTCTCCCCCCACCCTGTCTTTTCTTAATAGAGTGTAGCCTAGTACAGCTATATCACATTCAGGGTTCCCCGTGTACCATGTCTCAGTAACCGTGACAATGCCCTGGTCCACCTCTGCCACCAAGGCCACTAGGTCCACGATTTTATTTTTCAGGCTATGGGCATTCATGTACATGGCTTTCCAAGTTCTGCAACCTGCTATTCTAGCAGCTCCCCTCCTATCCCCATGTTGTCCCTCTCTTCCCCTCCTGTTTTTACTCTCACTCTTCCTAGTCTCTGCCATTTTACCTATCTCAGTTTTAGGTTTTAGTGTTGCTTTCCCAGCCCTTGTGTCCTCTGTACTGACTGCTTCATCCTGTGTTTGTGTGGGGGGGGGCGGGGGCAGTTAACTTCTTCCTGCTTACTCTCTATTCACCCCTTGACTAGTTTAAATGCTTGTCAATAAAGCATTTCAACCTATCACTGAGGATCTTGGCTCCTCCCTTGGATAGATGCAGTCTGTTACATTTGTACAGGCCTGCATCCCTTCAGGTGGGACCTCAGTCCCTAATGAAGTCAAAGTCTCTGATCTGCACCAGTTCCTTCAACCATGTGCGGAATCTCATAGTGTGAAGTTCCCTGTCTTCCACCTTGTTTTTGAATAGTAGCACCTTCAAAAAGGTTACAGTGTGTGCCACTTGTCTAAGACTGGAGGTTAGATTCAAAAACCAGAGCAGAGACATTAATTCTTCCATCACAGATGCTGCAGGGCAGTACCAGGTGAGGGGGTGCTCTCCTATTGAAGGTTGGATTCAAGACCCATAGCAGAGACTTGGGCTCATACCATGGCTGACACAGCAAAGAAGTACTGGTGGATGGGTTGCTATCCTATTTGAAATGAACTTCAAGAACTACAGCAGAGATGTTGGCTCTTCTATTCCTGCCACTTCAAGGCAGTACTGGGGAAGGAGTTTCTTTCATAATGGCGCAGGATTTAAGACACACAGCAGTGACTTAGGCTCATACCAAGGCTGACAAAGCAGGGAAGTACTGGATGACAGGCTACTATCCTATTGATTGTTAGCTATAAGAACCACAGTGCAGATGCTGGCTATTCCATCACTGACACTACAGGGCTGTATTAGTAGAGGGGCTGCTGCTCCATTGCAGGTTGGGTTTAAGTCCCACTGTAAATACTTTGGCTCATCTATCACAGATGCTAAGGGCAGTAGTGGAGAAGGGGTTGCTGCCCTACTGGTGGCTGGGTTCTAGTCCTACAGAAAAGACTTGACTCATCCATCACTCATACTGCAGGGCAGTACTGGGGGAGGAGCTGATGCCTAATTGGATGTTGTGGACAAGTCCCACAGCAGAGACTTTGGCTAATGCATCAAACACAGAAACATAAAAGTTGACAGCTAAAGGAGACCAATTAGAAAGAGATCATGGACACTGCACTGAAGGAGATCACCAACACTGTAGGGTAGTACTGGGGAAGGGGATGCCGCCCAATTAGATGCTGTGATCAAGTCCCAAGGCAGAGACTTTGGACCATCCATCACTGACACAGCAGGGTAGTACTGGGGGAGGGGTTACTGCACTATTGGAAGTTGTGTTTAAGTCCCTCAGTGTAACCTTTGGCTCATCCATCACAGACACTGCAGGGCAGTACTTGGGGAGGGGTTACTGCATTATATGAAGTTGTGTTTAAGCCCCTAAGTGTAATGTTGGGCATATCCATCACAGACACTGCAGGGCAGTACTGGGGGAGAGGTTACTGCACTACTGGAGGTTGTGTTTAAAACCCACAGTGTAACCTTGGGCTCATCTATCACAGACACTGCAGGGCAGTACTGGGGTAGGGGTTACTGCACTACTGGAGGTTGTGTTTAAACCCCACAGTGTAACCTTGGGCTCATCCATCACAGACACTGCAGGGCAGTACTGGGGCAGGTGTTACTGCACTACTGGAGGTTGTGTTTAAACCCCTCAGTGTAACCTTGGGCTCATCTGGGTGACCAAAGTAATAGACCAGGGAGGGGCTGTGGATATGGCCTACCTAGACTTTAGCAAGGCATTTGACACAGTCCCACACAAAAGATTAATAATCAAGTTAGCCAGCCTGGGTAGCGAACTGGCTGCACAACAGGACACAGAAGGTAATAGTGAATGGAACACATTCCGAAGAAAGGGGGGTTACTAGTGGAGTACCTCAAGGCTCAGTACTGGGTCCAATCCTTTTTAACATCTTTATAAGTGACATTGCAGAGGGTCTGGAGGAAAGGTATGCCTCTTTGCAGATAACACAAAGATCTGTAACAGAGTTGATACACAAGAGGGGTAGAAAAGATGAGAAGGGACTTGGCAAGGTTGGAGGAATGGTCAGACATATGGCAACTTAGATTCAATGCAAAAAGTGCAATAATGCACCTGGGAAACAAAAACCCAGGAGAAGAGTACACATTAGCAGGAGGTACTAACAACAACAAAAATGAAAGGGACCTGGGGTAGTCATATCAGATGACCTAAAGGTGGGTAAGCAATGTGAAAAGTCAGTAAGGAGAGCCAGGGGATACTGGGATACATAGGAAGGGGCATCACAAGTAGAAAAAGGAAGTGGTTATTCCTCTGTACAGACAGTTGGTGAGACCCCATCTGGAGTACTGTGTGCAGTTTGGAGACCTCATCTACGTAAGGACATAGACAGGATGGAAGCAGTCAGAGGAGGGCAACTACAATGGTGCAGGGTCTACATCAGAAACTATATGAGAGACTGAGAGGCTTAATATGTATACCCTTGATGAAAGGAGGGACAGGGGGGACATGATAGAAATGTTCAAGTACCTCAAGGGAATCAACAAAGTCCAGGAGGGTAGCATCTTTCAGAAAAAGAGATGTGTAAGAACAAGGAGGCACAGTTTAAAGATAGAGGGTGGGCGGCTCAGGGGTAATGTGAGGAAATTCTTTTTCACGGAGAGAGTGGTGGATACATGGAACAGCCTTCCTGAGGAGGTCGTTGGGTCTAAAACAGTGGGGAAATTCAAACATGCATGGGACAGATACAAAGCAATTATAATGGGGAGTTGCAGGAAACAGGCTGTTGGTTAACTAGAATCTACAGCTTATCCAGTAGGTAGGGAAATGGGCAGACTGGGTGGGCCAAGTGATCCTTATCTGCCGTCAAAGTCTATGTCTCTGTGTTTCATCCATCACAGACACAACACGGCAGTACTGGGGGAAGGGTTACTGCACTACTGGAGGTTGTGATTAAGCCCACAGTGTGTACACTTGGGCTCATTCATCACTGACACTGCAGGACAGTACTGGGGAAGACGTTACTGCACTGTTAGAGGCTGTGTTTAACCCCACAGTGTAACCTTGGGCATATCCATCACATACATGGCAGGGCAGTACTGGGGCAGGTGTTGCCGCACTGTTGGAGCTTGTGTTTAACCCCACAGTGAAACTCTTGGCTCATCCCTCACAGACACTGTAGAGCAGTACTGCGGGAGGTGTTACTGCACTGTTGGAGCTTGTGTTTAACCCCCACAGTGTAACCTTGGGCTCATCCCTCACAGACACAGTAGGGCAGTACTGTGAGATGGTCTGTTGCCCAATTGGAGGCCAGATTCAGTCCCACAGCAGAAGCTTGGGCTCATACCCAAGGCTAACACCGAAGAATTGTACTGGGGAGAGTTTTTTGTTTACAATTTTTGGCCAGGAAAGACATGCTTAGCTGATGGCCAAGGCTTGTGTCACTTTTCAGGTGCTTCTTGGTAACACAGAGAAGTTAAGTGACTTGTTCATGTACACACACTATGCAAGTGGGGACTGTGGGATTCAAACCTGTTTTCCAGGTTTGCAACTTGGTGCTCTTAACCACTATGCTATACTGCCTCTCCTATCATTGCTACCATATTGAAGGCTGGGTTCAAGTGCTATAGCAGGGACTTTGGCTCACTCATCACAAACACTGCGGGCAGTACAGGGGGAATTGGTTCCTGCTCCATTGCAGGTTTGGGTTAAGTGCTACACCAGAGATATGGGATCTTCCATTGCTGACACTGTAGGGAAGTGCTGGAGGAGGGGCACTGCCCTATTGCAATTTTGGATTACAGCTTACACCAGAGATGTAGGCTCTTACATTGCTGGCACTACAGGGCAGTACTGGGGGAAGGGTTGCTGGTTTGGTTTTCGACTTACACCATAGATACATAGTAGTTGTTAGCAGCAAAAGACCTATTGGTACATCCAGTCTGACCTGGTTGCAGAGTTGCTCTAGTCTTAATTTCGTAGATCTTGTTAGATCTGGGTCCTTACTCCTTCCTGGTTCCAGTCTCACTAGCCCTCTGAGTCTATCCCAAGCATACTTGAAGGCCTCCATGGTGCCTATACCCACCACCTCCCCTGGCAGCTTGTTCCATGGTTCAACTACCCTTTCTGTGGAGGAGTATTTCCTTACATTGCCTCCGAGTCTCCCCCCTACTAGCCTTATATCGTGGCCCCTAGTCCTGGTGGCCTTCCTATTTGTACGTAGCTTCCCTCCCCTACTTTATTGATCCCCGACATATTTGAAAGCCTGTACCATGCCTCCGCTCTCCCAACTTATCTTTAATGAGTACCTGTTTAAATCCCTTAACCTGTCTTCATAGTGTTTGTGATGCATGCCCTGGACCATGTTGGTAGTTCTTCTCTGCACTGCATCCATCTGGTCAATGTCCTTTCTGAGATGGGGCCTCCAGAACTGGACACAGTATTCAAGGTGAGACCTCACCAAAGACCTATAGAGGGGCACTATTACCTCACCCTACCTACTTGGTATTTCTCTCCCTATGCAACCAAACATCCTGTTCACGTGTCCCACTGCCATTCCATATCGTTTAGCCACCTTGAGGTTATCTGTTATGTTGATTCCCAGGTCCTTTTCCTGACTAGTTGTTGCTACGTCTTCTCCTCCAAGTTGGTAAGTTGCCCTCAGGTTGTTACGTCCCATATGCATGACTTTACACTTTTTAGTATTAAACCCCAACTGCCATACCATAAACCATTCCTTCAGATTGCTCAAGTCTCTTTTCATTCTATCCATTCCTTCCTGTGTGTCAACCCTGTTGCAAATTTTTGTGCCATCTGCAAACAGGCACACTTTCTCTTCTAGCCCTTCTGCTATGTTCCCTGAAAAGCAGTGGCCCCAGTGCCAATCCCTGTGGCATTCCACTTGTTACATCCCCTTCCTCTGATCCTACCCCATTCACTGCTACCCACTGTCCCGTTGCTTAACCAGTTTTGCACCCACCTTACCACTTTTGTTCCCACCCCTAGATTTTTTAGCTTGTTTAATAGTCTCCTGTGCAGGACTGTGTCAAAGGCCTTCCTGAAGTCAAGTTACGCCACAACCACAGCCCCCCCAATCCACGACTCTTGCCACCCAGTCAAAGAACTCCATTAGAATGGTTTGTCATTATCTCCATTCTGTGAAGCCATGCTGTCTTTGATCCTGCAGTTTATTAATGGTCAGATACCCTATCATTCTGTCTTTTATTAATGTCTCCATGACCTTCCCCACCACTGCTGTCAGGCTTGCCAGCCTATAGTCCCCACCTCCTCTCGGCTCCCACTCTTGTGGATCGGCACCGTGTCCACTTTCCTTCACTCCTCTGGTGCCACTCCTGTCTCCATTGATTGGCTGAACAGGGCTGCCAAGGGTGCAACCAGTTCCCACCTTAGTTCTTTTAGTATCCTTGGATGAATCCCATCAGCTCCCACGGCTCTGTTTACCCTTATTTTTTCCAATTCCTCGAGTACTCTTTCCTCTGAAAAGGGGCTTGTGTCTACCCGCCCCCCCCCAAGGTTGACCTTTCTCCTTCACCTGTGGACCAATTCCTTTTCCCTTTTTAGTGAATATTGAACAAAAGTAGTTGTTCAGTATCTGTGTCTTCTTCTAGTCCTCCTCTACACTCTCTCCCCCCTTAATTCTCACAATCCCTGCCTTGGTTTTTCATTTTTTGTTGACATATCGGTAAAAAGTTTTATCCTCCTGTCTCACAGTCCTTGCTATGCTCCCCTGTGTGTGTGTATTTTAGCTTCTGTAACTTCTTTTATTGTTTCTTTTCTCTTGTTCCTATAATACTCCCTATCCTGATCCTCCTGTGTTGTCTTGTACTTTCTGAAGGCCAGTCTTTTAGTCTTAACAGCTTCCGCTACCTTCCAGGAGAACCAGGGTGGTTTCCTTTTCCCTTGTTTTTTGATACCTGAGATGTGGGCACTTCCGTTACTAGCACTGCAGGGCAGTACTGGAGGAGGGGTTGCTGCTATGTTGCAGATTTGGGTTAAGTCCTACATCAGAGACATTGAGTCTCACATTGTTTGCACAGTATGGTAGTACAGGAGGAGGAGGGGTTACTGCTATACTACAGGTTTGGGTCAAGTCCTACACCAGAGACATGGGATCTTTCATTGCAGGCACTGCAGGACAGTACTGGAGGAGGGTTCATATAATCATCAAAATGTGATGGCAGAAAAGGAACCTCTTGGCCCATCTAGTCTGCCCTTCCCCCTTCATCCTACTTGCTCCCTTCTTCCCAAGATTTCCCACCCTGCCATTGGACAACCTGTGTGTCTATCCCAGGCCCTCTTGAATTCCTACACCATTTCAGCCCCCATCACCTACTCCAGCAGACTGTTCCAAGGCTCCACCACCCTTTCCATGAAGTAACACTCCCTCGTATTGCCCCTAAACCTTCCTGTTCCACCCTCATCCCATGCCCCCTCATTCTAGTATCTCCTCGTTTCATGGATAAGCCCTTCCCCACTTTATTAATCCCCTTCATGCACGTGAACATTTCAATCATGTCCCCCCCCCTTCTGTTCTCCAGCATGGGCTGACAGTATAGCCTAGAGGTTAGAGTAATGAGCTGTGAACAAGCTTGGTACATCTAGCAGACTAGACCTGGGTTTGATTCTCACAACCTCCACTTGCATACTGTGTGACTCTGAACAAGTCACCTAACCACAGGTGCTCCCAGGTCACCCCTGAAAACAGGCATTTGTGCCTAGTGGGCCTTATCCAGTTAACAAAGACTAAAAAAAAAAATTAGCTTTTGGGAAGGGGCCTTAGATGAGTAGCGCATACGGTAACCTTCTCAGAGGTTCTGCTTGTCTATGGTAAGGGAGATGCTAGGGCATTTCTTACCAGGGAATTCAATGAGTGGTTGAAAATCTGGTGTGGAGCTCAGGGTTTTGGCTTCATTGGGGACTGGGGAGCCACCTGGAGGGATGTAGACCTATACTGGTGCGATGGCCTGCATCTGTCCAGGGGTGGAACCCGGATCCTAGGTGAGACGTTTAAATGCTTCATTGGCAAGCATTTAAACTAGCCAAGGGGGGAGGCACTGAAAAGAAGCAGGGAAATCCGAGCTTCCCTCCACAAAACATGGTGATTAGTGAGGTAAACACCAAGGTACAAAAGTTATTAGGGAGCAGAACAGATTTAAAGGTGAAAAAATGCAAAGGCAGTAGGGACAGAAATGGGGCTAAAAGGGGTAAAGCTATCAAAAAGTGGAGGGTGATGAGTACCAATGCCCATAGTCTATGTAACGTGCTCCCTGAACTAGTGGCCTTGAAGGAAGAGGGTTGCCTGGATATTGTGGCAGTCACAGGAACATGGTACACAGAGAACCATGGCTGGGATGTCAACATACCAGGATACACAATCTACAGGAGGGACAGGGAGGGTAAAAGAGGAGGAGGAGTAGCTCTCTATGTAAAGGAAGAGATCAAAGCAACAGAACTAAAGAGTAAACAGGGAGCAGATGAGGCACTTTGGGTCACCCTGGAGACAGGAAATGGCACCACAATCCGCATGGGGTTGTACAGACCCCATCTCAGGGGAGGAATGGACAAGGAAATGATAGAAGGCTTTCTTAGAATGGCAGAAAAAGGGGAGATATTGTTGATGGGGGACCTGAATATGCCCGATGTTAACTGGAGCACCTTTGTAGCAGGCACATCCAAGAGCAGAGTCATTCTTGATGCCCTACAGGGGGCATGCCTCAGACAGCTAGTATTGGAACCCACTCAGGAGGGAGCAATCTTAGACCTGGTACTCTCAAATGGGGATGGAGAAAGAATCTCAGATTTAGAAGTGAGTAGCCATCTGGGAACAAGCGACCACCAGAGTGGTTCATGATAAACACAGCCATACAATCAAGCCATACAAAAGCAAGAGTACTGGACTTTAGGAGGGCTGACTTTGGGAAAATGAGAGAGTGCCTCAGAAAAGCACTAGCAAACAGACAAGAAAGAGGGTTGGAGGAACAATGGGGAGTGATCAAAACAGCCATCACAGAGGAAACAAGCCTTTGTGTAAAGCAAATCAATAAAACACAACGAAGGAAAAAAAATGCAGTTACATACAGTTCTCAAAAGAGGTGGCAGGGAAGGTTAAGGAGGAGAAAAGGACAGCATTCAGGAAATATAAGGAAACACAGAAGGAGCAGGACAGAGAACTTTATCAGTTAAAGCAGAAAGAGGCTGGGAAGGCAGTCAGAATAGCAAAGGCCCAAACCGAGGAAAGGATAGCCAATTCTGTTAGGAAGGGGGATGAGACCTTTTATAGGTATATTAGGGAGTGAAGAAAGACCAAAGGAGGGATACTGAAGCTTAATAAAGGGAAGGGAATGTGGGTAGAGGGTGACAGTGAAAAAGCAGGGATACTGAACGAATATTTCTGCTCAGTATTCACAAAGGAAGAGGAAGGGGAGTTACCTAAACCAACCAAGAGAAACACTCTGAAGACGGGGTTCAATACCAGCCCATTTACAGAAGAAAGGGTTCTGAAAGAACTAATAAAATTGAAGGTGGACAAAGCAATGGGGCCTGATGGGACTCACCCAAGAATTCTAAAAGAACTAAGGGTAGGACTAGTGACACCGCTGACTACTCTCTTTAACAAATCATGAGAGGATGGGGTGGTACCCGAGGACTGGAGGAGGGCAGATGTGATTCCTCTTCACAAAAGTAGGAGCAAAACAGAGGCAGGAAACTACAGACCAGTTAGTTTGACCTCAGTGGTAGGAAAAATGATGAAATCACTTCTGAAGGAAAGAACTGTTGAGTACCTAGAGGTCAGTGGGGCACGGGACCCAAGGCAGCATGGATTCACGAAGGGAAGGTCGTGTCAGATGAATGTAATAGATTTCTTTGACTGGGTGACCAAAGTAGTAGACCAGAGAGGGGCTGTGGACATGGCCTACCTAGATTTTAGCAAGGCATTTGATACAGTCCCACACAAAAGATTAATACACAAGATAGCCAGCCTTGGAGTAGGTCCCAAGGTGGTAGCCTGGATAAAACATTGGCTAGACAACAGGATGCAAACGGTAGTAGTAAATGGAGTACACAGTGAAGAAAGGAGGGTTACTAGCAGGGTACCGCAGGGTTCAGTACTGGGACCGGTCCTTTTTAATGTCTTTATAAGTGACATTGCAGAGGAACTGGAAGGAAAAGTATGTCTGTTTGCAGATGACACAAAGATCTGCAACAGGGTTGATACACAAGATGGAGTGGAAAGGATGAGAAGGGACTTGGCAAGGTTGGAGGAATGGTCAAATGTACAGCAGCTCAGATTCAATGCAAAGAAGTGCAAGCTAATGCACATAGGAAACAAAAACCCAGGGGAAGCGTACACAATGGGGGGTGAGATACTGACAACAGAAAAAACAGAAAGGGACCTGGGGTAATTATATCAGATGACCTAAAGGTGGGCAAGCAATGTGAGAAGGCAGTAAGGAATGCTGGGGGATACTGGGATGCATAGGAAGAGGCATCAATAGTAGAAAACAGGAAGTTGTTATCCCTCTGTACAGACAGTTGGTGAGACCCCATCTGGAGTACTGTGTGCAGTTCTGGAGACCCCATCTCTGCAATGACATAGACAGAGTGGAGGCTGTCCAGAGGAGGGCAACCAAAATGGTGCAGGGTCTGCACCAGAAGACATACTGAAGAAAGACTAAAGGAGCTTAATATATATACCCTTGAGGAAAGAAGGGAGAGAGGGGACATGATAGAAACTTTCAAGTACCTCAAGGGAATTAACAAAGTCCAAGAGGGTAGCATCTTCCAGAAAAAGAGATGTGCAAGAACAAGGGGGCACAATTTGAAGATCTATACCAGAGATGTGGGATCTGCAATTGCTGGTACTGCAGGGTAGTACTAGAAACAGACAAACATAGAAATTGGCAGAAAATAAAGACTGCTAGGCCCAGCTAGTCTGCCCATTTTTCCCTGCCTACCGTAAAAGTTGCAGACCCTACTTGATCTCCAGCTTTACCTCCTTGTTCCTACTGCTAGGGTTCCTCTATGCATGTCCCATGCATGCTTGAATCCCCACACTGTGTTTGCTCCCACCATCTCCCCTGAGAGTCTATTCCATGCATCCACCACCCTTCTGTGAAGAAATACTTCCTAATGCTGCCCCTTAGTCTACCCCCTTCCAACCTCATATCATGCCCCCCCTTGTTCCTGGACATTTCCTTTTCTGAAAGAAGCTATCTTCTGGTACCCTATTTATGCCTTTTAGATATTTGAGGAGGGTTACTGCTATATTGCTGGATGAGATTAAGTCCTACACCAGATACATGAGATCTTTCATTGCTGGCACTCTGGAGGAGGGTTGCTGTTTTACTGCAGGTTTGGGTTAAGTACACCAAAGATGTGGACTCTTCCATTGCTGGCACTGCATGCAGTATTGGAGGTGAGCATACTGAAGGGTCCAAGTAGAAATATTGAACCGTGTCACACCCCACTTGTCACCTTCCTAAACCTTGAATGAGTTCTATTTACCACCACACTCTGTGTTCTCTCACTCAGCCCCCTGTTTATCTAACTGGATACACTCTGCCCCAACCCCAGGCACCTTATCTTCTTCACAAATCTCCTGTGCAGCACCAAGTTGAAGGCACTGTTAAAGTTCAAGCAGAGGACATCTACGACCTGGCCTTTGTCCACTGCCTGCGACACTGAGTCAAAGTAGCCAATGAGGTTTGTGTGGTACAACCGCCCTTTAACAATATCTCAGCTTTTCTCATGCTCTTCTGACATCATCACAACATCCTTGCAATTCCATACTCCCTGTTCCTCCAACTCATACACTTTTTTCCTGTCTCCCCTAACCCCTTCCTCAACAACAGTTAGAAAAATCCCCTATAAATTCATTTTCTAGCTGTCCACTTACTGCTGTTAGTGTCTTCAAACTGCTCCTTCTGCTGTGCGGCTTTATTCCCCACCACATGGGTAGTCCTCATCCTGCACAAACAGCAACAGCAGTTCCTCCTTTGGGATGTTGTATCCTGAGTATTACAAGGAGCAGGAACTGAGTGATATAAATGTAATTCATACTTAGAGCTAGACAGAGGTAAAAGGACAATTCAGGGAATGTGTGAATTGCACCTGTAGTGATGATGGTCCATAACAGCATCAGTATTCTATCCCAAATTAGGGATATAGATTGACCACCTCTGAAGCCAAACATAGAAACATAGAAGTTGGTGGCAGATAAGGACTGCAGGGCCCATCCAGTCTGCCCATTTCTTTTTTTACCTTATAAATGTGCCATCGGCCTTTGCTCTGTCAATGGCCTATCTATTCATACTCATCTGTATTGCTCCCTTTTGCCTATCCCATGCCTGTATGAAGCCATGCACTGTATTCATATCCACCACTTCCTGAGGTAGGCTGTTCCATGCATCCACCACCCTTTCTGTGAAAAAGAACTTCCTCACATTACCCTTAATCAGCCCGCCTTTTGGATGAGATGTTAAACTGAGGTCCAATCTGCCTGGATTGGTGGTAGTTCAGGTAGATGTTAAAGATCCCATGGAACTTCTCGAAAAGAGCAGGGGAATTTCCCTGGTGTCCTGGCCAAATTTCCCTCATTCACTAAAAATACCACCAATAGCTTAATCTGGTTCAAGGTCAGTTGGCATTCATCTGTAGCCCCTTCCCCCAGGTCGTGCCTGAAAATAGGCAGGATTTGTCTAGTGCACTTACCCAGTCAACAAAAACTAAATAAATAAATAAAAATAAAATAATCTCATGCTGTGTCCTCTTGTCCTGCTATTTTTCTTGTATTGAAACATGTTAGAGTCTTTCACCTTGTTAATGCCCTAAAGTTGTTTGAATGTTTCGATCATATCATCTCTCTCCCTCCTTTGCTCTAGGGTATACATATTGAGCTCCATTAATCTATCCCCATGTTTTCTGATGCAGTCCCTGCACCATTTTGGTTGCCCTTCTCTGGAGTGCCTCAATTTGGTTAATGCCCTTGTGAAGATGTGGCCTCCAAAACTGCACACAGTACTCCAGATGGGGCCTAACCAGTGTCTTGTAAAGAGGGATTATTACCTCCCTCTTCCAACTTGTGATACCCCTACAAATACACCCCAACATCCCCCTAGCCTTACCTACTGCTTTAGTGCTCTGCTTGGATGATTTCAGGTCATTGGTGGTGATGATGATGTGCAAGTTTTTTTCTTTCCTTGTGACTGTCAGCAACTTCCCCTCCCAACCTATAGGTGGGTTCAGGGTTTCTCTTCCCTATGTGCATGATCTTGCACTTCTTTGCATTAAACCCCAGTTGCCACTCTTCCGACCATTTTGCTAGTTTATCCAGATCTCTTCTCATTCTGCCTACCCCATCTGGATCATCTACTCTGTTGCAGATCTCGGTGTAATCTGTAAACAGACAAATCTTACCCTCCAGTCCATCTGCAATGTCACTGATGAAGATATTGAAGAGGACTGGCCCCAAGACAGATCCCTGAGGTACCCCACTTGTGACTTGCATCTCTTCTGACTGTATACTATTTACTACGACTCTCTGTTTTCTGCCCGTCAACTAGTTTGCCACCCAGTTGGCCAACTTCTGACCCACCCTGAGCCTACCCAGCTTATTAATCAATCTTCTATGTGGAACAGTATCAAAAGCTTGCTGAAATCAAGGTAGGTGACATCAACTGCTCCCCCTTGGTCCACCACTCTGGTTACCCAAAGAAATCTATGAGATTAGTTTGACAGGACCTTCCTTTTGTAAACCCATGCTGTCTTGGATCCTGTGGTCCTATGGATTCCAGGTGTTGCACTATCCTTTCCTTAAGGACTACCTCCATAATCCTGCCCATGACTGAAGTAAGACTGACTGGTCTGTAGTTCCCTGCCTCCTCCCTGCTACCACTCTTGTGGAGCGGGATCACATGAGCCCTTCACCAGTCTTCTGGGACCTCTCGTTTGCTCAGAGACTCACTAGACAGTTCTGATAATGGCTCTGCTAGTTCCACCCTTAGCTCCTTTAGTACCCTGGGAAGTATGCCATCAGGTCCCATTGCCTTGTCCACCCTGAGCTTATTGAGCTCTTGTAGGACCCTTTCTTTTGTGAGGGGACTAGTGCATGCCTCCCTCCCCCGTGTCCATGGTGCTGAGCTGTGGGCCCTGCCCTACCTTCTCTTCAGTAAATACTGAGCAGAAGTATCTATTTAGGATAGATGCTTTTACATGGTCCCCCTCCTCACCACTCCCTTATCTCCTTTGATCTTAGCAATACCCCCTCTTGACTTTCTCCTTTCACTAATGTATCTATAGAAAGTCTTGTCACCTTCTTTTACTGTTTGTGCTAGTGTTTCCTCAGTTTGGGACTTTGCCTGCCTTACTGCCTTCCCTGCTTCCCTTAGTGAAGTTTGGTATGCCTCCTTATCTTCTACCTGCTTCATTCTCTTATATTTCCTGAAGGCCAGCCTTTTGGTTCTGACCTTTTCTGCTACTGTTTTTGAGAACCAAAGTGGTTTCCTTCTTCTTTTGCACTTCTTTTTCCTCTCTAACACAATGAAATGTTGCTTCAAGCACTGCATCCTTAATGCATGACCACTTTGCCTGTACCCCTTCACCTGTATTTCTTTTTGCCAGGGCTAGCTTAACTCTGTTGGCCATCTTATGAAAGTCAGCTCCTTGGAAGTCCCAAATTTTTGCCTTGGAATGGGATGATTTAGTTCTAGTGACCAAATTGAACCATACCATGAGATGGTCACTGGGCAGCAGGTGACCTTCTACCTGGAGATCAGTGATCCTTTCCCTGTTAGTCATACTAGATCTAGGAGAGCCCTGTCTCTTGTGGGTTGTTACTAACATACTAAAATGCCAGCAGAATAGGCCTAACAGTCTTTCATGTCTGCTCGTTTGGTCAGCCCCCACCCTGGGTGCTGACTTTGCTGCCCCCTCACCTTCTCTGGCTTCTCCCTTCCCAGTTCCGGATATTCTTGCTGCATTGGATTTTGCTTCCAGAACCCTTCCCCTGTACCTGTTCCACCCCCTCTTGAACCCCTCCGCTGTCTCTGCCACCACCAGCCCCCTAGGCAGCGCATTCCATGGCTCCACCACCTTCTCAGTGAAGTAGCACCTCCTCCTTTCTCCCCTGAATCTTCCCCCCAGCTTCCACCCAAGCCCTCTAGTGGCCCCCTCCTCCTTCCTTCGAAGCACCCTGACTGTTCTTGTTGTTGTACCAATTGTTTGAGGCCCTCCCCCTGCAGGGAATCCACCATGTGTCTAGTTCTGGCAGATGTTCCTGCTGGTATTTACCAATCTGTAGCTGGCATGTTGAAGTCTCCCATTATCAGAACCTCCCCTTTAGCTATCAACTTTTGTATATATTCTAACAGTAATGTGTCTATGTCCTCCCCCTGGTCTGGGGGCCTGTAGACAACCCCAGTTCATATGGCTGCCCCATTCCCTGTTTCCAGGATGAACCACCGTTCTTCTAGCTCCTAATGTGTATTCTGAATTTCTGTAGTTTTGATATTTTCATTGACATATAGGGCCATTCCACCCCCTCCCCCCATACCTCGGTCTCTTCTGAACAGTACATAGCCAGGTACTGAAGTCTCCCAAATGTGGTTACTCGTAAATCATGTCTCACTAATTGCTACTATGTCCAGCTTAGCCTCTGTCATTATTGCCTGCAGGTCTGAGATCTTGTTTCCCAGACTGCAAGCATTTGTGTACATGATTTTCCATTGGCCAGATTTCAGTGTGTTAGTTGTTGGGTGAGGTCTGGTGTTTCCCCTGAGTGTCGTATGGGGAGCTGGGCCTTTTTCCTTACCTGGTGATGCAAATGAACTGCAAGCATACTGAAATCCTGTTTGACCATTATCTAAGGGGGGAGGGGTGCCCTTCCTATTCGACATATGGGGTGCTGCACCCCTCTCCCCATCTGCTAGTTTAAATATTCTGCAAAGACGTCAAACTTTTCCCCCAATGCACTGACTTCCTCCTTAGTCAGATGCAGTCCATCAAATTTAAAGAACTTCTGCCATTTCCCTACAAATGTGTGTCCTTTTGCCTGGCACCAGCCCTTGATCCACATGTTTAGCTTCCCTATCTCCCCTTCTCTGACTTTCCATCCATCTGTTCCCCTCTCCCAGACTAGCAGGATCTCAAGAAGGAGATGCTGGATGAAATGGATGATAGTTTGTCACCCAGCCAGGTCAGGTGTTCCTAGGTCTCCACAACTGACTGGCTAGTGAGATCATTAGTCCCTATGTGCACCAGGACATCAACGTTTTCTCCTGCTTCCCAAACAATTTTAGTAATGTGATCAGTGTCTCTCCACGCCAATGTACCTGGGAGACATCTGACCATTATCCCTGGCTGGAGATGGATATCAACTTCCCGAATCATGGAGTCTCCTGTGATCAGAAATTTTTTGGCTTTCCTTTTTGCTTTTTTTGTTTTGGTTCCTGTTTTGGGTGAGTTTTGTTGTGCTAGCTCCTGTACAGCAGTGTCCTGATCTGCAGTGTCCTCTGCCCTTTTGTTTGATTTTGGAGATAGAAGCAGATACCTGTTTGTAGTTTGTAGTTTTTATATGGTTTGTAGAAGTAATATGCTGGAGAGCACTGAGTGATGGGGCACCCGATTTGCCCCTGCCAACCACCTGCCAACCTCCTGGACCAACTACCCTCTGCGGTCGAGGTGCTTCTGTTGGATGTTGAGGAAACGGTGGGTGGTTCTTATAATATATTTCCACTTGAATATGTAATTTGAGGCAAGCAATCTCTGCCCATGCTGCCTGGAGCTGAGCCCTTAGATCTCCAATGGCCCAGCATGTAGGACAGTGTCCTAAATCCTGTAAAACCACCCTTCTGAAAAGTGTTCCACAGTATCTGCAGTTATTGATATCCATTCCAGATAAGTTGCTGGGGGTATAACCTGATCAGAATAATTAGAAAGAAGAAAATGAAAGCAAAAGTTTGATTTTGTGTTTTGCTTGTTTGTTTTTGTATAACTTGTTATAACAAGTTAAATTACTAGTGCCCCTGTAAATGAGTTCACTGTGTGAATACTCCACTGATCTGCCCCTTCCTGCTTTGCCACAGGAAATATCACAACTGTGCTACCCTATAAAAGGAGTGTAGTGTGGGGTGCTTGGGGATGGGGGTGGGTGGCTAGGCCCTTCCCCTGCTGAAAAAGAAGAACCATGGATGAAAGAAACAAGGAGTCAAGAGCAGAAACAATCAGCCAGCAACAAATGCAGTAGCCCCGAAAGCTTATCCTAATGATAGATAAAACTGTAAAACCTGTAAAGCACTACCTGTAATAATTTCACAGAAGATATACCCTGTAAGAAACGCTTTGCTACAGAGAAAAATAAAGCAGTAACAGAAGATATACCTTGCAAAAGACCATTTAAATTAGAAGATTACAGCAGTAATCTGTTAGCACACACCTCTAGGCACACCCTGTAATAAGACAGTGGAAGGTATACCCAGCAACAACAATTTGAATCAGAGAAAAATAAAGAACCTGTAACAATTCTTGTGAGTACAAAATAAAAATAACAACACACAGTAAATCTGCCTGGCCAAAAGAAGCCTTAATCCTTTCCCTTGGTTTGTCCTTTCAAGCAACCTAGAAGGAAAGAGCTCAGGTGAAGCTAAGTGCCTTGGCCAGCAAACAAAGTCTTCCAAATTATTATTTTCCATACTTGTATAGTCATGGGCCCTGTGTTCTCTCCCTACTGACATATTCCTACATAACATTTTGTTTCTATACTTACATATTCCTGCAACCTTATTCTCTTACACATTTACATATTCCTCTACTGCATATTCTCTCCATAGCTACATATTTCCACATTCACTGTTCTTTTTATATGTAAATACTCCCAGACCCATGTTCTCTCCATAGGGACAGGTGGGAGGGCAATACTGTACTGTCAAATAACAGGCTTTTATAAGAAGGTACTAAGCCTCGGTCAGCTCCATCTCCCAATTACACACCTGATTCATAGGTCTTCCTGAAACTACTCACCCCAGAATTAAGTTTCTGACCTACTTTTCCCCATACCACTTGTTATAACTTAAAACCCATGTTTCAAGGTACCCCAGCCATTGCCTACCAAGTTTTAAATTGATCTTTGATGCTTGTATTGATTCACAAACTGGTTATTTCAGATGTGGGTGACAGATACCTTTTTCCATTTGGTCATATTAGGATTTACCATGGCTGAAAAGTGCCAGTCAGCCAATCATGTTTCAGCATTCTCAGACCCCACTGTATAATACATAGATACATAGATACATAGACAGTGTCGGCAGATAAGGGCCTATGGCCCACCCAGTCTGCCCATTTAAGTTTGTAAGTTCAGTTTATGTTTTCCAGGAAGTCTGTTGCCCCTTACCCCTGATCTCCACAATTCCTTTATGTCTGTCCCATGCATTCTTAAATCCCGTGATTGTTTCAGCCCCCACCACTTCCTCTGGCAGGGTGTTCCACTTGTCCACCACCCGTTCTGTGAAGAAATTCTTCCTCACGTTTCCTCTGAATCGTCCTCCCTCCAACTTCATCCCATGCCCTCTAGTCCTGGAACATCTTTTTTCACTTAAAAATAGTGCATTCCTGCACCCTGTTCCTCCCTGTAAGATACTTGTATGTCTCTATCATATCCCCTCTCTCCCTCCTCTCCTCCAGGGAGTACATGTTCAGTGCCTTCAACCTGTCCTCATAGGACTTGTGATGCAATCCATGCACCATCTTTGTTGCCATCCTCTGAACCTTCTCTACCCTGTCTATGTCCTTACGTAGGTAAGGTCTCCAGAACTGCACAGTGTACTCCAGGTGCGGCCTCACTAGTGTCTTGTATAGTGGAATTATGACCTCCCTTTTCCTGCTGGTGATGCCCTGCCTATGCATCCCAGCATCCTATTTGCTTTACCTGCTGCCTTGTCACACTGTTTCCTGCCTTGAGGTCATCAGAGATGATAACTCCAAGATCCTTTCCTGCTTGGTGCATGCTATATCCTCACCCCCAACTGATATATTGTGCCAGGGTTTTGTGCTCCATATGCATTATCTTGCACTTCCTTGCATTGAATTTCAACTGCCAAACCTGACCATTCTTCAAGTTTCTGCAGGTCCTTCTCATTCTGTCTACACCCTCTGGTGTGTCTACTGTGTTACAGAGCTTTGTGTCATCAGCGAACAGTGAAATTCTGCCTTCTAGGTCCTGTGCAATGTCACTGATGAAGATATTGAATAGTACCAGTCCCAGCACTGATCCCTGTGGTACCCCACTGGTCACTCTTCCCTCTGTAGAGTGACAGCCATTTACCACCACCCTCTGTGTCCTGCCACCCAGCCAGTTACCAGTAATAATGGTCAGTACACCCATGCCCTGTCATGGGGTAAAGCTTACACAGCAATCTTTGAAAGAAAACTGAAGCAGTCTATTGATTCAAGTCACTGGTTAGTATAACTATAATACAGGGCATTATAGAAATGATGATAAAACTGAAATGAAATAATGTTTATACACAATCAAATCAAGCATCAGTGTTGGGTCCTCATATGAGACACTGAAGCTTATTTATATATTGTACAGCAGTAGGATTTATATCTAATGTTTAAAATACTTATTTAAAACATTTTATTTAACAGAATGTACATCATTATTTTGAAGATTTTTCAAGTAAGAACAGAAGCTTTGTATTATTGAGGCATACGGGAAGAAGAATGTATTTATTTTACCAGGAAAAAGACTCCATTGAGCAAGGCACATTTGCAAGGAGGTCATGGATAGGACAGAATACAATGTATGAATTAACAATTCAAAGCACAAGATCATCAAGTGGCACAAAAACATGAAAAGACAGTATACGTAACAAGCAATGTAGTATGAGAGTAAAGATAAGCTTACAGTGTGGCACACAGGGAAAAACAACAGAGTCCAATTTATACCTACACAGTATGTTATGAGGAATAAAACAGTATGACAGAGGTAGAATCTTCCCTCACATTTATTTTCACTAAAATATTTCATCGGAATGTTAAGCAGGGATGTATATAGAGTAAAATGTATTCATTTATTATATAAAGAACTAAAATCACAAAGGTATTATTCACCTATGGATTGAGACTCTGTGTCCTGTAAATGCAGTATATTATATATTATGTATATTATAGTGTCAGTGGCTCAGTAGGTTACGCACTCATCTGTGAGGCTGAAAGATCAGAAGGTTGTGGGTTCTATCCCCACACCAGGCACTTGTGTTAAATCCTAGTACTGACACTGTAGTGCAGCATGAGGGAGGTGTTGCACTCCTGAAGTGCCGTCTTTCAGACGAGACATTAGACCGAGGTCCCACATGTCTGTTATGGTGGTAGTTCAGGTGGTTGCTAAATATCACATTGCACTTCTTGAAAAGAGATGGGGAGGGTTTTGTTTTTTATTGAAGGGGGTACATACAATATACAAGAAACAACATTATGAAATCACAAATTGTAGAATTCAGTATGTTCTGGCATTATATAAGGAAAATAATTTTATCACAATCAGTCTAATATATGTAGACTCTGGATATGCATTTCCTTATGTATTTACTTTTAAGTTAAAAAAAATCAAACTATGGTGCCTACTATTCTATTTATATTTAATAAAAAACAATAATCATTTCCACTACATTTGAACCTTTTGAAGTGGATGTAGAGTTAAATCTTTTGTATAGGATTCAAATAAAGCTTTTTCATGTAACAGTTGAAATACAAAAAAGGGCATTCTTTGTTGTCTGAGAACCCACTGAACTCTTGCTTGCCACAAGTAAAATGTTAATACTGCAAAAATAATTGATAGTGTGCTTATGTGATATTTAGCTAAACAGTTGGAGTAATTTCCTAACGCGATGTTGTCATATGTCAAATTTTGTAACCAACGCAATTTCCAGGAAGCAGGTAAGAACTTCCACAAGTTTTGTGAATAGGAACATTTTAAGACAAAATGTTCCATGATTTCTTCCACAGCAATGCAGTCATCATAAGGTCAAAATTTTATTTATATATTAGGTGATCAGAATTACAACCTTTGAGCTAAAAGCTCATTTACAAAGGATCCTCGTCAAAAGGGCAGGGAGAACAAAGAATACGTAAAAAAGGGCAGCCACAAAGGCATTGTCAGTTAACAAAATAATAGAACAATGTAATCACTAAAGATATAAGGCAAGTCATAACATAAGATTCTCATAAGCAGGTTTTACATAGTCATTGCGTGAGTGCAGGAAAACGGAGGGATACAATCCCCATGCCAAAAATGATAAGAAAGTGCACTAGTCAGAGCAAAGAGAATACCTTTAGCCAACAAGAGTACAACATGAGTGATTAGGATAGAACTATACATCAATGTGAGTATCGTGACTAGTAGAGTCATGAGAAATAGTCCTAATGAAGGAGACAGGTCAAGTTGGTGAGAGGTGTTGCTGGAAGGTAGTGTGGAGGCACTAGGGGCACCTTGAGTGACAAGAAATGGGAGCAGAGGGAGTAATGGCAGCTAGGGGAGGGAGTATAGCCCTTGACAGGGCATGGGGCAGTGGTAGTACTATCTGGAGGTCGGGCAGATAGGGTAGTTGGGGGATTTATGTTTACTATTACCTCGTACTGCATGTTAAGTCTGCCATAAGCAGATAACCAAACCATTTCCCATATTTTAGCAGGGGAATTTCCCTAGTGTCCTGGCCAAATGTTCCCCATACACTAAAAATACCAACAGCTTAATCTGGTTCAATATCAGCTGGCATTCATCTGTATCCCCCTCTCCTGGGACAAGGCTGAAAATAGACAGAATTTTCTAGTCCTCCTTTCCCAGAGAACAAAAAACTAACTATTCAAGTTAACTGAATAATCCAATTTATTATCTGATTGAGCATCCATGTTTATCATTTAAACTGTCAATAATGTATTCTGGAATCTGATTTTAACGTTTTCGTTTGTAGACCCTGTTTTGCTTGAAAAAGCCAGGCCACTGGCATAACGTTGGTAACGAACATGACAGGTTGGACACATGAATAAAACTGGGAATATGCTATATTAATGGCTCAAGTAGTTCACTGTTCTTGCCTTCTGTATTGATACAAGGATTTGTGGGAACAGAACTTCTTGCTGCTGTTTTGTTACCTTTCAAGTCAGGTGGCCATGAAGGCAGGGCCTGCTGTTCTTCTGAGCAAACCTCTTGTTATATGAAGACAATATAGTGCAGTGGTTTAAGCTGAGCTGCAAACCTGGAAACCTGGATTTTAATCCCACCTCCCCCACTTAATACAGTGTGATCCTCAGCAAGTCACTTAACATCCTTGTGTTCCCAGATTGCACCTGGAATCAAGCTTCTGCTTAGTGTGCCTCTCCTGGTTAAACAATTTCCCTTTTCCTTTCCCTTATATTCAGCACATTTATAAGGTCTCTCCCCTGTGTGAATCCACAGACACTTCTGTGATGTACTGTACAACTCTTGTTACATATAGCACATATGGTTTCTTCCATGATTAGTATCTGCAAATGTTCAGGAATTTCTAGTGCCATGATGAGAATGGACCCCATTCTTAAGACATGGTATAACACTGTGGCCTTCCTGATGTTTCAAGAAGCTATTCTATTAAGTAAAACTCTCTTTACATTCAGGACATTTCTATGGTTTCTCCCATGTGAACCTGCTGTCTGATAAAGAGTTTCTGTGCTGTAAAATTCATGTTCCATTTAGCACATTTATACTGTTTCACCCCCCCACCACCACCACCACCACCTGCACCCACTGATGTTTAAATTAGGTGCTGTTTCTGGGGAAACCTCTTGTTGTATTCATCACATTTATAATTAGGTTAATCTGTTGGGCAAGCCTCCTATTACATTCAGCAGATTTATACTATGTCTCCCTTGGGGTGAGTGTCTCAAAATGTTCAGGGATTTCTAGTGCTGTAATGGGAATGGACCCCCATTTTAAGGCCAAAGCATATTAAATAAAATCAGGAAGTTTCATGACTCTATGCTGTGATGTACAATGCTTGTGTCATTCAGTGCACTTAAATGGTTTCTCCCCTACGTGAACTTGCTGATGTCTCTTGAGGCTACTCTGTGCAGTAAAACTCCTGTTACACTCAATGCATTTAAATGGTTTCTCCCCTGTGTGAATTCTCTGGTGTTGTACAAGTCTATACTGATGTGTAAAACTCTTCTTGCATTTAGTGCATTTTAATGGTTTCTCCTCGGTATGAATTCTCTGATGTATTATGAAGCTACTCTGTTGTGTGAAACTCTTGTTGCATTCAGCACATTTATATGGTTTCTGCCCTACGTGAGTCCGCTGATGTCGTACAAGACTACTCTGCACACTGAAACACTTGATACATTCAATGCATTTAAATGGTTTCTCCCCTGTGTGAATTCTTTGATGTTGTAGGAGTCTACTCTGTTGCGTAAAACTCTTCTTGCATTCAGTACATTTAAATGGTTTTTCCTCAGCGTGAATTCTCTGATGTATTATGAGGCTACTCTGTTGTGTAAAACTCCTGTTGCATTCAGCACATTTATATGGTTTCTGCCCTGTGTGAATCCGCTGATGTTGTGCAAGGCTATTCTGTGCGCTGAAACACTTGCTACATTCAATACACTGATATGGTTTCTCTCCCGTGTGACTTCGCTGATGTACTACGAGGCCACTCTGTTGTGTAAAACTCCTGCTGCATTCAGTACATTTATATGGTTTCTCCCCTGTATGAAGTCGCTGATGTGTTATTAGATGCTGTTTCATGGCAAACCTCTTGTTACATTCAACACATTTATATGGTTTCTGCCCCGTGTGAACCCACTGATGTGTTATTAGAGACTGTTTCTGTGCAAACCTCTTGGTACATTCAGCACATTTATATGGCTTCTGCCCCGTGTGAACAAGTTGATGTGTTATTAGATTCTGCTTCTGGGCAAACCTCTTGTTGCATTCAGCATATTTATATGGTTTCTCCCCTGTGTGAACCCGGTAATGTTTACTCAGAGTATCCTTTTTAGTACATTTATAAGGTTTCTCCCCCCTGTGAACCCTCTGATGAATTATTTGTTTTTGTTTTTGGGCAAACTTCTTGTTACAAACAGCACATTTATAAAGTCTTGAGTGAATCTGCTGATGTATTATGAGGCTTCTCCTTGCTGTAAAACTCTTGTCACATACAGAACATTTATATTTCCTTTCTCCATCATGAATTTTTTGTTGTACAGGAATGGGATTAAGGTCATGGAAACTGTTCTCACACTGAGGATACTGATGCAGCCTGTCTGTTATGTGACATAACTGGTATTTCCCAAGCAATGACTGCTGGCTCCAGCTCTCATTACACTCAGTGCTTCTGCCAACTAAAAATAGATATTTTATTAGTAGTTCATAACAGCAAAAAAACACATGTGTCAGATAATTTTCCTTAATTTTTCTTTGAGGTACAATAACGTCATCTAGATTTAGTCACAGGACTGTGTTTTTTTTTTCAAACATTCCCATTTAAAAATAATTTAGATTGAATTATTCTTTCTGTAATGTTTAAATTTCTTGTTTTAATGTTTATAAAATAGGTCAGATTAATTCTGGCCCTTCATTTGTTAGAACTTGGTCACAGTGGGTGTTATCAATAGGTACAAAAACATGGCACGAGTGTTATAGCAACCAAGCAAGACAAATGATTAATATGAAAATTAAACCAAACCACATGACAAGTTCTCCTCCCCACTGATTATAGTTATCACTTCTGTGTGGGTCTATAAGCGTTAATGCTTGGAATTGACTTGGTAATAAGTACAGTATTTGATTTTTAATGAATGATTGCTGAGATTTACCATGATGTCATATGGTCACATGGGTGTTTCAGAGTATTTAAGTGTGATACTTTTTTGTAGTCCTTAGCCTTTTGATAAAGGATCACCACAGGTCTGAAACGTGTCAGACAGGATGCATGTTCCAATAAGGACTGAGCTTTTAATTTAAAACTAAGTTGTGTCTGTCACAAACCCACTCAGCAGGTCATCCCTCTACTCCCAAAGTGCCAACCTCCAAGTGCAGTCTTGTGAACAGTAAACAGAAACAGGACAACCCTCCTGTCTGTTTTGTGGGTTAAAATCAACCTTTCGTCTCAAGTCTTGAAGGGATTCAAACTGTGAACCTCTTGCTAGCGTACCCAATGCACAGGTGCAGATAATTCTATCTTCGGGAGGCCAGATGTCTTTGCCTATGGGCAACTAACCAGCTGTATAAAATGAACCCTTAAAAACTCTAAGAAAGACCTCAGATTACTCTTACCTTTTTCCAGTTTGGTATCACCATTCAAGCTTATGCACAGTGTCTGCTTTAACCATATATACTCCACTTGTTAAAGAAAAGAAATTCAAAAATAGACCAAGCAGGCTCTAAAAATAGAATTTTACTAAAATAGATAAAACATATGTAAAACATAAAATACAGAATTATATATCACATGAACCATACAATCTTTTAAAAGAACAAGGTTTCAACAGTGCAATTCCTACTACAGTACTTAAATTTTCTCTCTCTAAATACCTGCCTAAAGTGCTCAAAGATGTTTCTTTGTCAGTGTAGATAAAAGTGTCGCTGAAAGAAAACAGAATATTCTTTAAAAAAATGTATTTGCCAACCCCTTTGTGTGAGGTCACCTAGCTCCTCCTCTGTTTATTAAAAATCATACACCCAGGAAGTTTTATCATTTTAGAAGGAAAGTTAATTTTTATTTATTTATTTATTTAGCTTTTGTTGACTGGATAATTGCGGTAGACAAATCCTGCCTATTTTCAGGCACGACCTGGGGAAGGGGGATGCAGATGAATGCCAACTGACCTTGAACCAGATTAAGCTGTTGGTGGTATTTATAGTGAATGAGGGAAATTTGGCCAGGACACCGGGGAAATTCTCCTACTCTTTTCGATAAGTGCCATGGGATCTTTAACATCCACCTGAACTACCACCAATCCAGGCAGATGGGACCTCGGTTTAACGTCTCATCCGAAAGACGACACCTCAGAAGTGCAGCACCCCTCTCATGCTGCACTACAGTGTCAGTACTGGGATATTAACCCAAGTGCCAGATGTGGGAACTGAACCCACAGCCCTCTGATCTCCCGGCCTCAGAGGCGAGTGTGCTACCTACTGAGCCACTGACACTGCTAATTAAGGTTACATCAGCAGAAACTCCTTTCCCCATGTTACTTCCCCAATCAAGTCTGTAAATTTCCTTTCATCTATGAACAGTATCCCCTCTCACACAGACGTCAAAACATTTATGATTTCGCACCAGTGTGCTAAACCTGATTTCCTCCTCAGAACATCATAAAATGGATACCGATTTCCCTCTTAGCAGTTAAAGCTATATTTAACTTAGAAAAATAGGAGATTCTTGATTAAGGCCTGTTCTAGTCTGTAATTAGCTTCTGACCTTCCAGGTAACACCTTGTATCTAAAACCTGTGTGTGTGTGTCATTTCACATGCTGTCTCAGCACCTCTCATGAGAGACAGTCCATAACACATTTTTATATTACAAAAAAAATCACAGTGTGCCCAGAACTGGCTGTCCACGTGTCACAGTGTTGTCCCTCTATGGGGGTTGGTGAGCACCTGAGCCTGATGTTTGCCTATGATAAAACCAAATTACAGCAAGTAGGTATAAAATGTGGAGATATAAACACAATAGGAGATTCATTCCCGGATAACTTTAAAATCAAGAAAAGCTTAGAAAATAATAAAGATGAGCAGGTACCATCAGTATTTGGATTAAACAGATTTTACAGTGAGACATCAAAGAACCTAAGGTTGAAAGTGGGAAATCTATTAGAATCCACCTTAAAAATAAATAGAATGAGTAAGCAAATCAAGACATCAACAAAGGGGCACTAATGTGGGGTAGATAAGACAAACACATTCCTTTGGAGCTCCGTGTTAGAAAGTGCTAAAAATAAAATTCTGGTGTTATATTTCTGCAATTTTTGGTACACTTGGCAGCTGAGAGTGCAGTAAAATGGATGATTACCTCACTTCAGCTAAAATGCCATGGCAATTGGCTAAAACAGCCAAGAAAAACCAGCAGCAAGACAATGTCGTGACAAGCAGTCTAGGTCCCATCTTCCTCTCTGCAGCAGGGCTTGCGTTGTTGGGGGAAACAGTAACTGAGCAGGTACTGAAGGGCATGAGCCTGAGGCTAGACCAGTTCAAGGACAAAACTGGCACCCTTACTGTGGAAACATCTCAGCAGGCAAAAGATCTCCATGAGTTGCAACAGACAGTGTCCAACGTAGAGGATGCAGTGACCCCACAAACTAACTGAATGGCGCAACTGGAACAGGAACTGGAGGCATTAAAAGATTCTCTCAATTACCAAGAGAACTACAAACGATGGAGCAATTTAAGGCTATGGGGACTCCCTGAAGGAATGGAAGGAAAGAGCGCTGTAGCTTTCTGCTCAGAGGACATCCCAAATTACTGTGACTGGAAGTCAAAGAGGGAAAACTTAAAATTTAACATGCACATAGAGCATTAGCTCCCAGGCCTCCAGCAGATCAGCTGCCCAGACAAATCATTTTTAGATTGCACCACTTTGGTGACCACCAGGCAATCATGGCAGCCTATGGGGGAAAAAAAGAAGTGCTGTACAAAGGAGCCAAGCTAACACTCCACAAAGACCTCTACTCGAGGGTGCGAAGAAAGAGGCAGCAATTCAATCATTACATGGATCTGCTAAGAGAGAGAGGGATCGAATTCTCTAGTGAGAGTAAAGTTGGAAGGTGCAAGCTATTCGTTTTGGGAAACAGACAAACTGAAAAGATTTATAGAGGAGCAGGACAAGAAAAATGCTAAGAAGTGAAGGTTAAAAGGATACTGCTACATCAACACCGAGTGGCACCTAGCCATGATTTTTTTCTTTTTACCACTTGATTTGATCCAGAACACCTGGGGGACAGTTTGGGCTGGTGTGGATCCAGTTTTTCCAAGAGAGAGGACTGCCTCTTCATTATGGGGAGGGCCAATGCCATGTTAAAAGCATATGGACAGAATTTGAAAAGAACACAATGACTTGAGTGCTCAAAGTTTAGGAGGCTTCTTGAGGACTACTTGAATTGCCACAAACACAATGCCCTATGGAAGGCCTATTTATTATGCTGCATTGAGAGGAGGATATAGTAGAAGAAATCCAGTACCACTGTGGACCCGACCACACCGGAACAGGTCAGTGGGTTGGGGGGCTAACATGTATGTTTAACTATGTGGGCCAACTCCGTCTAGATCTGGGCCTAGGGATGAGAGTGGACTTGGCTCCTAAAATGGATGGGTAACTGGGGATTACTATAAGAGGAGAATAGGTGCAAATGATGCTACACATTGGTGAGGGGGAGCTACAGAGCATGGGACCAGTCCTTGCTGGACTGAATTAAGGGGTCTAAGGGGTAGAAATAAGCTGTGGGAGGGCTTGGATTTAGATATTGTTGAAAAGAGGGGAGACAGCCCCTATGCTCTCGAAATAAGTTACTACCAGAAAACAGTATTAAAAGATGGCAACACAGAAGGAGGGGGGTGATCGGAGGTTATTGGAAATACTGTATCAGTAGATGAGAGGAAAGATAGGTGAACTCCATTTGTTGGCTGTATTCATGGGATTGTAGAATATTTTGCATTGGAGGGGGGGCACAGTAGGTGGGGGATAGTTTGTTTAATTGTTGGCACATGTTTTGCCAGTGTTTAAAGTTTGTTAATACCTTTTTCATTCTGCCAAAACACTAATAGGATGCAGGGGTAGTGCTGTCTGGAAACAAAAAAAAAAAAAAGACAAATCGGCTTAATGGTTGGGGGTGTGCTCCACCCAGGATGGCTCCCAGTTCCTAATGGCTGATAAAAGAGCAGATTTAATCATCTCCTGGAATGTGAAGGGGCTTTTGACTCCAATTAAGAGAACAAAAATAATGACGGCCCCATAGAAAGAAGGGCATAATGGTGGCTGTACTCCAGGAGATACATCTTATGCCCAAAAAGCATAATAAGTTGGTTGGAGGATGGGTGGGAGCATGCTACGTGGCTTCATACTCCTCACATAAATGGGAGCAGCGATTATTATCCATAAGAATTACCCTTTCCAGGCCTCTCACATAGTGAGGGATGGGTGGGGGGCAGATACATTTTTGTGGTGGGTCATATTGGGACACAAACTATGACATTTGGAAGTCTGTATGTCCCCTCAGTATTTGACTCCAACTTTTATCAGCACATACTGGATTTGCTGAACAGGAAACAATTTCCTACCCTAATTATGGGGGTGGGACTGGGGGACTTCAACCTGGTTATGGATCCCAGACTAGATTACTCGGGCAGTGGGAGATGGACCAATAAGGCAATGGCTGCATGGGTGAATAGTCTGCTTGACCTGGCCCTTGTGGATAGTTGAAGACAAGCATACCCTGGGGCCCAAGAGTACATCTTCCACTCGGTACCACATGATTCATGGTCTCAATTGTACTATCTACACATAGCCCGATCTTTATATGGGCGGGTGTTGATGTCTCCAATGGCCCGACTGGAGTCTCAGATCACTCTATGGTGAGGATAAAAATACAGTGGAGAGACTCTGAACCATGAAAGGGTACATGGTGTTTCCCCACCTATCTGTGGGGGAAAGAAGAATTCAAAGAATACATTAAAGAGCAATGGGAGAGTTCTCTGAGGCTTAACAAGGGAACAGTGGACCGGGCGGCAACACTGTGGAGGCAAAAAAGGCATACATGAGGGGGGATATTATTAGTTATACCTCTAAAATTAAGAAAGAAAAATGTCAGAAGATTGAAACACTGGAAAAAACAATGAAGGATCTGGAACATAGGGCCTTGATGCAAGGGGAGACCTTGGAGAAGATGCAGTTGAGAAATGCCCGGGAGGCACTGAATGATTGCTTAATGGGAGAGGCACACACTAGGCTACTCTTTGCCAACAAAAAATATATGAATGGGGTAACAAGCCAGATCCCCTGTTGGTCAAGTTAATGAAGGAAGGAAAGGTATCACATAAGATCACTGCTATTAAAAGGCAAAAGGGACATCTAATAAGGGATGAGTAAGGTATGAGGGAAAGCTTTCAAAGCTTCTACTTGAAACTATGTCAAGCAGAATGTGCAGGAATGCAGGAGTTCACAAATATGTTTCTGGATGGTATGAACATCCCGAGGCTGAATGAAAACCAAAGGGAAAGGGATAGGGGCAGGGGTTACTAAGACAGAAATCGTCAAAGTCATAAGTACCCTCCAGGTAGGCAAGGCAGCTGGCCTGGATGGGTTCAGAGCAGAATACTATAAAATCCTAAAGGGGGATGTGGCAGAGGTGTTGCGTGATCTAATACAGGAAGCCAGAGAGGAGGAGGGACTCCCCAAAGCCTGCCTTGAGGCAACTATTACCCTGATACCAAAAGCAGACAAAGCCAAGGCAGAGCACTACAGAACCGCCCTAGCCACCTCCTTGGGTAGCACAAGAAAGTTCTGGGATAACATCAAGGAGCTTAATGGTAAATCCCACTCTTCCCCCCCCTCACAACTTAGTGTTAATGGTACTACCACCACAGACATACTTCACATAGCTAACTGCCTCAACTCCACCTTCTCAGACCTCAATTCAGTCCTCCCTAGCAAATTTTTTGATCCAATTCAGCCTACCCCACCATCTGAGCTCCTCCACCCCCTTCCAACTCAGAGTTATTACCCCTACAGAAGCGAAAGCCTACCTGTCCAAAGCCCTCCAGAGCTCCAACTACTGCAAAGACGGCTTTGATATACATATCCTATACCTTGTGCTAGACTCAGTTATCTCTCCACTCAGGACCTTCTAAATCTGTCCCTGCACCTGGGTCAGTTCCCAACCTCATGGAAAACGGCAGTGATAACATCAATATTGAAGTGTGGTGACAGCTCCCTCCCAAACAACTACTGGCCCACCTCGATTCTCTCCCCACTCTCAACAGCCCTTGAAAAGATCATGGCCAATCAGTTCACTGACTACCTCCTCACACACAACCTCTTATTTAGGGAGCAGCATGGTTTCAGAGTTAGTCATAGCACTATGACCGCCCTCACAGAATTTTCTAACTCCCTGCACTCCACACTTGACAAGGGGTACCTCGCAGGGGCCGACATGGTTTCTCATCCCTTTCTTCTTAACACATTACAACAAATTGGCGTCTCTCATTGTCCACTCTCATGGTTCTCCAGCTATCTTTCATCTAGAACCCAATGTGTTAAAATTAATAATACCATATCTACTATGCTCCCTGTGCACTCAGGAGTTTCTCCAGGGATCTATCCTGGGTCCCTGCTATTCAGCATCTACCTCAATGCCCTGCTTAAATCTTGTCCCAGCAACCTTCTCCTCTACGCGGACGATACTGTTCTTTATGCTGCACATCCTGATCCTCTCTCTCACCAGTGTACTTTACAAAGCTCCTTCTCTCAGACCGAACACTGGTTTGCTGAACACAGATTGGTGGTCAACATTAAAAAAACTAAGACGATGTTCTATGTCTACCGCCAAAACAGATCAAAGGATTTCCCCCTGGAAATACTCTCTGTCTCTCTCATCCCACTGGAATATATCCAAAAGTACAAGTATCTAGGTATTAGATCTGACTCTTTCCTCTCATTCCATGAACATATAAAAATCCTCACTTCCACCACCACCACCTGCATTGGTCTCCTTTATAGACATAATGACTGCCTGCCACCTTAAGCACTTCACCTAGCCATTACCACCTCAATCTTATCACTGTTGGACTATGGCCTCACAATCTACGCTGCCGCCGACCCTATGGTGCTTCATCAAATACAAACAGTCATCAATAAGACCTGCTGGCTCCTCTCTGGTGCTGAGAGAAATACACACACCTGCACCCTATACTCGCTCACCAATATCCTTTCCCTTGAGGAAAGACTATTATACCAGACCTGTCTCTTCACCAAAAAAAATCCACCTGGGTTTAACTCCAGTAGGTGTCATGGAGTCTCTTTAGGCAGCCACCATCTCAGCATTCACACCGGCTGCCCCAAAACTATCTGTAAGGTGCCTAGGCACAGTGATCCTTCCCCCTTAGCACTCCATCCTAGTACAATACCCTCCCACCAGCTGTCACATCAATCACCAATCTAGGTCCTTTTAAAGCTGCCTCAAGGGCCTATATTCTTGCTTCACATTAGTGCTAGTGTAACCGGTAACCTGTGGATTCTGCACCACGCTGCTAGGCCACGCACCCGCCCTTGGTCTGGCAGTGGAGAGCCCTCACTATTTCTAGCCTACAGGCACCTCACCTCCCTCAGTTACCATATAGTTGCACTGGACCATGAATGCATTGTATTATGTATAAGACAAGGCCTCCCTGAGGCGGCTTACTACCAACTCATATCATGCATTGCTTTATCTACCAATTGTATAGGTCTTAACCGCTCATTAAATAAATATATCGATAGCTCTGCCCTGTTTTAGCTACCAAATGTACGGGCATTAACCCGTGCTCACTGTATTTATACTCTGCATGACTGCTCACCCACATTTAGTATATGTATGTACTGTATGAATGTCTATGTTTTGTTCCAATGTGGAGCCTTTGGAAATGAGTCTATGACTCAAAGGGTTGTAATTCCAATTTCCTAAATAAATAAATAAATAATAAATAAGATGACACTGACTGTGCTTCCTACAGACCCATCTCTTTGCTAAGCTGTGATTGCAAGATTATAGCTAAAGTACTGAGTTTGAGATTGGAGCAGATCCTCCCTGGGATTATACGTCCTGATCAGACAGGATTTGTGAAGGGAAGGCTATTCCATCATAACATGAGAAGGCTTCTAAATGTGATAAGGTGCGGGGCAAGAAACTTGGATAAGGCATGTGTTCTGACTATGGATGTGGAAAAAGCCTTTGACTGCACTGAGTGGGAATATTTGTTTGAGACAATGCGTAGGTTTGGGCTTGGAGATAGGTTTGTGGAAGTGGTACAAATGCTCTATAAAAAACCTAGAGCCAGGGTGCTGGTAAATGGCTGGGCCACTGAGGAGTTTGAACTGTTTAGGGGTACCAGGCAGGGGTCTCCCCTCTCTTGTTTGCCATGGCCATTGAGCCACTGGCGATCAAGATCATGGCCACAGAGGAAATAAAAAGGATCCCAGGTGGGGGGACAGACAGCTGAAACTGGCTGTATAGGCTGACGATTTATTGCTGTTCACTACCCAACCAAGGGAGATGATTCCAGCTCTTCTACAAATGATATCAGAGTTTACAGCATTCTCAGACTATAAATGAAATCTATCAAAGTCAGAGATCTTGCCACTGGGTAGGAATGTGGAGGGAGTCCCAAATCATACATGGGGTCTTAAAAAAGTAAAAGAATACTTTACTTACTTGAGAATAAAAGTAGGTAGCTCACTACCTAAATTATATCATCTAAATTATACCCCCCAGTTCAGCGCAGTCCTGGCAGACCTGTCTAGAAGGAGAGCTCTCCCAATCTCATGGCTGGGACGTATCAATCTAATTAAAATGAACATCTCGCCTCACCTTCTTTACCCTATGCAGATGGTCACAGATTGTCCCATGCTCAGGGATATTAAGAAACTGGAGAAGGGGTTTGCAAACTTTCTCTGTAGCGGTAGGAGGGCTAGAATGAAACTTGATAAACTCAAATGTTCAAAAGAAAGGTGGGGACTGGAATTCCCAGACCTCAAGGGATACTTCTTAGCCATCCAGCACAGATATCTACAGAACTGGATGAGCAAGGGAGAGGCTGCCTGTTGGCTGGACCTTGAAGAGGCTGATAGTCTGGGCAGGCTAATAGTCTACCTGGCTAAAAAGGGACAGAATGCCTATGCACAATTATTGGATCTGAACCCTTTAGTGAGGGAAGTGTTAGAGGCCTTGGAAGATATTAGATGAAGAAGGGAGACTGGGGAGGAGCATTCCCTCCTGGTTCCTGTAGTCAGGAATCTGGGATTCCTACCTGGGCTGGAGGATCCGGGTTTTGCTGTGTGGGAGGAGATGGGCGCTCGATGCACGGAAGATCTGCATAATCATCTATTTCGATATATGCAGCTTAGGAACTACACCACTAGCTTGAACAGAAGACACAGTGATACATCCACCTTAGAACCAGTGGAAAGAGTTAATACCTGGGGCATGGACCCAGGAAAAGGGATTAATAGGAAGAGCAGTGAGATTGGACAGACAATGCTTTCCAGGCCAGTCTGGGAAAACCTGAATGCACTGGGAGGAGGACTTGGGACTCCACATATCAGAGGATAATTGGAGCATGTTGTTTTCATCCCGTATGGAGCTGTTGTTATGCAACAGGTTCAAAGAATCTCAATATAAATTATTTCATAGGTTGTATTATCCCCAAGCATAGTCCATGAATTTCACCCAGGGGTTTCAAATAAATGTTGGCGGTGTGGGCTGTGGAGAGGAACTTACTTATATTGTTTCTGGCAATGTCCAGTGCTCCAAGTATATTGGAAAGAGATCAAGAGAGAGTCATCAAAGGTATGGGGCAGGGAGGTGAATTTTTCACCTGAGATGCTGCTATTTGGACTTGAGGTGGACAATTCAAGGGAGTGGAATCATTGCCACAGGTGGGTTAGGGTGGTACTGGTTGTTTCCAGGCAAGTTATCCTCAATACATGGGTGTCCAATGTCATGCCATCCTCTTATATGTGGAGGACGTTACTGCTTTCTACCCTTGCCATGGACAAACTTACATATGCCCTAAAAGGCAGAGAGGAAAGATTCCAAAGGGACTGGGCAGAGCTGCTAGTTTCATTATCCCTGGTAGAAACAATTATGTTATATGGGTCTGAGGTAGATTAAGGAATTGAATGAGAGTTGAAGTTATTTACACACCCTGGAGGATACAGGCTTAATACAACAATTGTGCAGCCACGCTAGAGAGAACATATAAATATGATTCAATGTTTGTGAAATATGTAATACTTGGTGATACTGAGATGGTTTGTGAATATTTTAATATCAAATACAGTACAATATTAGTACAGTGTCAGTGGCTCAGTAGGTAGCACACTCACCTCTGAGGCCGGGAGATCAGACAGCTGTGGATTCAGGTCCCACATCTGGGACTTGGGTTAATATCCCAGTACTGACACTGTAGTGCAGCATGAGAGGGGTACTGCACTTCTGAGGTACCATTTTTCAGATGAAACGTTAAACTGAGGTCCCATCTGCCAGGATTGGTGATAGTTCAGGTGGATGTTAAAGATCCCATGGCACTTATCGAAAAGAGTAGGGGATCTTCCCCGGTGCCCTGGCCAAATTTCCCTCATTCACTAAAAAAATACCACCAACAGCTTAATCTGGTTCAAGGTCAGTTGGCATTCATCTGTATCCCCCTCCCCTGGGTCATGCCTGAAAATAGGCAGGATTTGTCTACTGCACTTACCCGGTCAACAAAAACTAAAAAAAAAAAAAAAGAATATAATGTGTTTTTTCTCCATTTCCACCCAGGTAGATGAGCTGGGTAGCTGAAATAGAAGCCCTACCCAAGGGTGGACAGAGTGCAGGAGAAGGAGGAGGAGGAGGCTGATGGGGAAGATGGAGGGTGAGCTTCAGATTTCAAGCACGAAGTGCTGCGAGAGGTGTATTTTTTAAAGGGAAGTAGGAGGAGCCTATTTCCCCACATTGAACCTCGGGCTTAAAGCCCTCCTATTCAAAGTTGGTGAAATATGTAATGCTTAGTGATGCTGAGATGGTTTGTGAGTACTTTAATATTGAACACAATGTGGCTTTTCTCTATTCCCGTCCTTGGTAGATGAGCTGGGTAGCTAAAATAGAAGCCCAAAAAGAATGACCTCCTCCAACTCCAGAGAGTGTGATCAGGAGCACTCAGGAGAGGAAAAAAACCTTTGGGGAAAACCTCTGAGGACCCATGGCTACTGATCTTCTCGTCCTCTGAGCAAACTAAGAGGAGATAATAGAAAAAGCATTTTTTAGTTTGGAAGTTAGATTGGGGATGTATATTTCAAAGGCAGATTATTTTCATCTTCCGAGTCTTTTGATGAAATGAACGGGGATATTATGATTAGATGCTGAAGTGGCTGCTCCTATATGGAATGAATGACCTGAAAATGAAAATGAATTTAGTCTGAATCTCTGAAGGAGGATTCTTGTATGGTCAATGAACCATTTCATTGTCATTGGTGTGTTGGCATCTGTAGTTAGAAGGGGAAAAGATGGATTGGAATTTGAGTGAAACTTCATGTGTTTTGAGAGGATTATGACTGGGCACCTTTTGTTTGCTGTAGAGTAATAGGTTATGAAAGTCCCGGATTGCAGTCTGTCAGTTTTTAATGAAGGCAGTTTAAGAATGAAGGTGTCATTATATCTTTTGAGATTAGATACTCTGAGAATGGAAGATGAGCGAGCTGGTGATATAGTAAATTCTTCAGGATGAAGGACTCCATAGAAAGCAAGCGTGATGGCTGAAGATATCAGAATATTTGAATGATGTTCAAATGGATTTGAATCCAGTAAGTTTAATAGATTTCAAAATAGTGGTACTTCGATTGGAAGTCGACTAGGGGAACTTGGAGTAGGTAATCGTTGGAATCCCAATAATAGCAGTTTGACTGACTGATTGGAGAATAAAGATGGTGAAGACAGCGAATACTGAGAGAGAAAGAACTAGATACCAGCTAGATACAATTTGATTGTGCCATGTGCGAAATGTGGAGCTTGATGGAAAAATGTCAGGAAGACCAGAACTCGATCAACAGAAATGATAGTTGGTTGTGATGATGACGAAGCACGGAATGATATATATTTGTTCCAGGCTGTTGAATATATGGATCTGGTAGATTAAGCTAATGATGACCACGTGATGAGAGATGCCTGATTTCGATGATAGCTTATGTCATTATTAGGTCGTAGTATGATGGTGGCGGAGTCATGATAGGATCTGCTGAAGAATGGAGCTGGAAGAATTCCTGAAATTGAAATTGAGAAAGAGCATCAGCCACTTGGTTTTGAGCACAAGGAATGTAGTAGCAAGTGACAGTGAAATCATGAATGAGAGAGAGCCGTGTTAACTTCTGCATGAATAACAAGATGGAAGGTGAGGATGAGCAACCTCTGTTAATGATAGCTACTGTAGACTGATTATCGGAGTATACAGAAACTGACTGGTGGGACCATAAGTGCCCCCATAGAACTGCGGCTGCTACAATGGGGTATTTCAAATAGCGGAGAAGTGGAAGCAAATTTTGTGAGAGATGAGACATCTGGAGGCCAAGGGGCTGTGATCCATGCACAAGAGAATATAGCTGCGTATCCGTTAGTAGAAGATGCATCTGTGAATATACAAGGATGAGTTTGAGGTGATGTATCATTTCAAAACATAGAGCAACCATTCCATCTTGCAAGAAATAGGGACCACATGGCTAGGTCGGATTTAGCAGATGCTGTAATTCTGACATAATGGTGTAGTTCTAGAACGGATGAGGCTTGAAAGAGTAGGTAAGATTTAATGGAACGACCTTGTGGAATTATTCTCATTGCAAAATTTAGGTACCCCAAAAGGGAAAACAGTTCGTGTTTTGTGCAGTCCACTCAGGTAGAAAATGAAGACACCACCGCCTGAATCCGAGAAAGCTTATCCAGCAGAAGGCGAGCTTCCATGCGGTCGGAATCCAATACTATGCCCAGAAATTCAATAGATGTAGAAGGTCCAGATGTTTTCTCGGCCGCAATGGGAACCAATAAATCATCGAATAGCCAGAGAAGCACTGCAATACTAATTTCAGGAATGGAGTGAGGCGGATCAATGAGGAGGAAATCACCCAACAGATGACGCACGGCAGGCAGCTGGCAGACATTAATCAGAACCCGCACAGAAATTCAGCAAAGGTGCCAAACAGCTTAGGACTGCTACATCAGCCAAATGCAAGGCAGACAACAAAATAGAAAGTAGAATCTCAAGAAATGTCATATAGATGCCTGAGAGAAGGATGGATGGGAAGCAGCTTGAAGGCATCACATATGTCGGCTTTGGACAGCCAGGAGCCATGGCCGGATTGCTTAATGATTGTCATGGCATCATTGATATGGGCATATGCCAAAAAAAATTCAGCAGCCGGAATGAGGGAATTGACACTCGGAGTGGAAGAATTTTGAGGAGCAGAAAGATCGATAACTAGCTGCTTTTTGCCAGAAAATTTGCGAGTGGTAACACCGATTGGATTAATCCTATAGATGGGGAACGGAAGGTGTAAGAAAGGGCCTAAGACAAAGCCTTTATCCATTTCTGATTGATGGAGGGAGCGTACTATATGGTTCCTGGATAGCAAACTGCAGGCTAGGGGAGACAAATGATGAAGTGGGGAGAATGAAGATGCCAGTGTAAAAACCATGAATGAAACCTGAGAGGAGAAATCTCACAGCATCCAGATCAGGGTGAGTCATCAGCAGATGAGTGAGTGCACTGAGGTCCACAGGGGTAGAAGGATGAACCTGATGTCTTCTGGATGGTTTGGGAGCCTTAGGGAAAATATAGGGAGTATGAGCATCCCTACAAATGCAGCACAGGTGCAGGAATTGGCATCATGGGGTTGACAACTGCGGTCATTGAAATTATTACAGATGGATTTGTTTCCAGATGTTGTGAATGGGACGACCGTGGCGGTCGATGTAAGCAGGCTGATTGGGGACCAGGCGAGCCAGGCTGGAAATGGAAGATGATTCGAAAGAGCGAGAGGGTTCTGGGATGGATGAGGAGGGGCGAGGAGGAGACACTGTCAAGGGACAAGGGGAGCGAAATGGTTGAAGGAACCACGCAGAGAACAAGAGTAGGCACGTTGGCCGGTGAAGTGGCGACAAAAGAGTTCATTGTCCAAAGCGGCCCAATTGAGCGTGACGTTGTAGTGGTTCAGTGCAGAGGTGGCCTTAGTTGAAAAGGAGCAATGACAGTCATAAAAATGTGTCCCACCATACCAGACACTAAGGTCGACAAGGAGATAGAGATAAGTATCCGAGGAACAAATAATGTCTTGATATAAGCTGAAAGCAAACACAAATTCGGCCATAGTCATTTTTCAAAGGAGATGAGAATCCTTGGACTTCAGGTTGACGGAGACATCTCCACAGGACACAATACGATTATCCAACACATCGTGGGAAGAGATGGGCAGAGAGACTAAGTTTACATGATTACCATCCAGGATGTCTTTGCTTAGGTGAACAGGCACAATCTGAATAGGAGAAATGAATGGAGGCTGAGGAGTGAGGAGATAGGGATGAACATGAAGGAAATGCAGGAGGCACCACGAACAGAGGAAGACTGGAGTCTGGATGTGAAGTAAGGTCTGTGGAAGCACTCGAGCAGGCAGGGCGGGAGCCAGAAGGAAAGATGGAGAAACTGCTGGGAGGGCTTCAAGCGAAGAGAAGCGAGTCTGGATATCCAATTTGCGCCATAAATTCCTGAATATCCGAAAGGGGAATAGAATCAGGCTGAGTAAGGAGCTGCCTAGGACCAGGGGCAGGTCTTGGCTGCAATAATGCTGTCATGAGGAGGCTGAAGAGCTCTTGCTTCCAAGCGGAAGTAGAGTAGGAGATGCCTCTTCTGGTCAACTCCAACATGAGCTGAGGCACTGTCCAGTCTTTGATGGAATGATGGGACTTGGAAGTGCATTTTCGACTGACTGGAGCCAAAGGGGGCGGTGGAGACGTCGAAGGATCTTCGATGGATGACATTGTCTTGAAGGATATCTAGAGATGAGAAAGAGGATAGGGGAAGCAAGAATAATTAACCTGAGAGTGACAATGATGAGAGGAAGGAAGAAAGATGAGGGCAAGGAACTTCGGAAAGATATGAAGGGAATGGGAAACGAACAACCGAGGAGCGGTACTGAAACTTACCACTGGAGGTTGAATCCTAGCAAGCATGTGATAGGACAGAAATAGCTCTAGACAATGGGTTCTGGCAGACTACCGGAAACGATCTCGATGGAAGGTACCACAGACCTGAAATAAAGAAGCAAGGTGTGAAGAGGCAGGAAACAAAAAGAGAGAGATGTAAAGGTTGGGGGGGATTATCTTTTTTTTTTTGTAGTAATCAGGAAGGAATAAGCACAAATACAGCATGAAAGAAATGCAGAAATGAATAAAGGCAGGTTGGAATATATAGGTGTTCCAAGGCAAGCCTCGGCAGCAGAAATGGGAAGAAAACTATGGAAAATGCAGAGGCCATAAGATGTGTAGTATTTGTTTCTTTTTAATTTTATTATTAATCGGTGTGCAGAATTCCCTTGAGCAGACTAATGTTGTATGTAGGCTTGAATTTCCAGATAGTGAAGGAGGTGGTACTGAGGAGATGTGTGAGAAATTAATTTACTAAAGAACAGGCTGCCGTTGAAAGCTAAGAAGCATACTGTGGCTCAATACCTGGAATTGAACTTCGGTGTTGGACCAGAGCCATAAAAATAAGTAGACCCCACACGTGCAAAACACCAATGAGTGAAAAGAGTGCACAAAAAAACAGTGAGCCCCCCTGTTTGCTACACAGAACAACACACCACCCATTTTTTTTTTTTTTAATTTCTTCATGGTATGCCTCTTGAGACAGTTACCCCCCCCTTCCCAGCATGCCACACAGGGCCATCGCAACTACTCCTCCTGCACCCAGATAGGAAATAATTGAAATATGAGCAAGTGCAAGACGAGGAAACATTGTGAGGGGAAAAAATATATATATATAGTAATTAAAGCCATGAAATGGGATGCAGAATGCTGAAGAGATGGGGTACAAAGTAAGAGGCATGGAGCGGGGTTTCAGACAGCCAAATGTGGAGATTTTTTTTTTGTCATAATGTTATCTTGAAATAAGCAGCATGCATGGGCCAGTCAGTGAATGTACTCAGCGAATAGGTCTAGCTTGCAAGTGAAAGCGGGCAGGAAAGAAGGACTGGAGTTACAGCGGAGATGAGCGGCAGGTACGCTGCAGGAGCAAGGTAGGATCGGGGGAGACTCGGGTGGGAAAACAAATGAAGTAAGGGGCAAGTACTAAATGCAAGCAAGATAAAACCAAATAAAAGGAAGCTTACCAGGGGAGTAGGAAAGAAAATTGCAGGGGAGCAAGCTGGAAGGAGCCCACTGGCAGAAACCCCGATAGGAGAAGGGGGGCTAAACGGCCGCTTGACAGATCCTCCAGAACATTTGGTGAAGCAAAGTATGGCACAATGTATGTAGATTAAGGCTGCAGATGGTTCAAAGGCAGGAAGGAAAACAAAAGAGAAGTAGGAGGATGAATCAAAATGCTATGCATGAGCTCAGGGAAACAAGATGAAAAACCGAGTTTCAGATTCCAAGCACAAAGTGCTGCGAGAGGTATATTTTTTAAAGGGGAAGTAGGATGAGCCTATTTCCCCACATTGAACCTCTGGCTTAAAGCCCTCCCATAAAAACAGCTTGGGCTAATTCAATACACTGCTATAAGGGGTGACACTATTTTGAATTTGGACAGAATGAACTTTCTTATTTCTCTTTTTTCTTCATTTTACTCTCTGTTCCATTCTACTCTATATCTCATACTATTTTCTTGATACACATTCTCTAACTCTTTACTCTGCTGTCTCTCTTTTATCTCTAAGTAGCTCTCTAGTGCAATTAAGAACTATGAAAGTGCACAGAGATATGGATTTGTTCTATGTTGTCTGAAATTAATTATATGGTAATAATGCACAAAGGGTATAACAGATAACCTGATAAGTACAATCAAGTCCTTGGGGAATGACTGACATTAAGAAATAGATTTAGGCCAAATAAATATGTACTAATGCTAGATATATAAAGGGGACAATTTTACTCTGTGTACCATGAATGGAATTACTAATTGGGAGCACTGAGATATTTGTACATATGTTATCTCTGTCAACTGTCCTTTGTTTCCATGAATATAAAATCAATAAAAAGATTATATAAAAAAAGAAAGCAACATGATGGGAGGCAAATGACCAGGTATTTCTAAGGATTGAAGGGGAGGAATGACTCAATCATCTGACAAGTAAACTAGGGGAGTTAAATTTCCTAGGAATAAATATTAATAAAATGCATTTTAACATATCTAAATGTGGAGTACTTCATTTGGGAAAGAATAACCCCAAACAATAATATTATTTAAATAATACCATTATTAAGATGTTCTGTGTTGAAAAATATCTGGTAATTTTGGTAAATAAACTATCATCAGCTTCTCATTGTCCCAGGCTTGCTAATCAAACAAATGCATTATTATGTACAATAAATAAAACATTTATTACCAAATCTGAAGAATGCCTTTTAACTTTGTATAGATCTCTTGTAAGGCCTTACTTAGATTATGCGTCTCCATTTTGGAGTCCTTCTCTAAACTGAGATATTAACAAAATGGAACAAGTTCAACGTAGAGCCACTAAACTAGTACCCCATCTTGCTCACCTAGAATATGACATTAAACTTCAAAACTTCAAAAACGGGATTACATTCCCTTAAACAAAGATGAACTAGAGGAGACCTTCTGCAGCTGTTTAAAATTATTAAATCCCCCAGTTCAAATGGCATTGTTTATTCTTTAAGGAAAATTGTGCCTAGGCTTCATAATAAACAATTAGAAGTCCAAAAAGCAAATAATAATGAGAGGTTACATTTCTTTACTATCAGAACTCCCAGGATATGGAATACACAACCCCATGATATTGTTGACTCTTCAACTATTACAATTTTTAAGAATAATTTAGATACATGGATGGAGAGACGGGGTCTGGGTTAATGTTCCATTTATATGGAGGACAATCTTAATGGGCAAACTGCCTCCTTTTGTCCTATAAACCAAGTAACCAAGAATATATATGCATGATTGCAACACAAAGAAGCTGATTAGGGAAATCATGAAGGAAAATTCAGATTGGGCATGCATGCTGGAAACAGCTAACGAATATGCAGTGCTGGTAGAGACTGATAGGAATCGACAAAAACTAAAATATGATATGTCTAAAGGGAGCAAGGATTTTGCCCCTAACTTGCTGTCGCGGAATATTTCAGGAATAAAAAACAAATGGGTAGCTAAATAAATTAATTTATTTCTGAATGTAACTTTGTGACCCTACAGGAAACATGGATAAATAAAGAAATTTAAATGGTTTTAAAATGTATTTCAAACCAGCAGTTAGGACAAAAAAAATATGGTAGATACTTTGGGGGGTGGATCTGATCACATTTGCAAATTAGACTCATAACTATAAGACAGAGGAAATAGAAATGGAGAATGACAGTGTGTTGGGAATCAGAATTTGGTTCCCCAAACAAAATATTGTATTACGGAATGTACGCATGCAACCTGTGGATAAGAATGGTGTGAGATCTGCCACCCTCAGTGAATTGGGGCAAGTTAACAGAGAATGACATGTCAGAAGATCCAGCAACGAGTTGCATAACTGCAGGAGAATTTAATGCTGGAGTGGGACACTGCCCAGAATGAAGGGATGATAAACTAGATCATATGGCAATGGATAACTCTGTCTCTTCCCTACAAGAAATACCACAGGATGGAAAAGCAATAATAAAGGCCACAGGCTTAGTAATTTGTTAATGGATACAAATTTCATCCTAGTCAATGGGTAAACTAAACAAGACAAAAAAAGGGGTATTTACATACTGTATACAAGTACACATTGTAACTCTATAATAGATCACACATGGATAAGCATGAATGTAAGTAACAGATGTAGAGATTTTAGGGTGAGAAATGGAAGAAACGGTGAACACCTACCACCGGAACTAGAAATCTCAGGAATCCAGGACAAAAATAACAAGAATCAGATCACAGAACCAAACATTATATAACATTATAATAACTATAAAAGAGGTATAGGGTGGAATCTAATAAACAGTACTGAGTATAACGAGGCACTGGAAGTGAGAGGCACATTGCAAAAAATGGCAGAATACACTGACATGAAAGAGGAAAAGGATAATATTAGGGCATATGTGTGCATAATATCACACATATCTGCAGTTTTAAGTAAAGAAATAAAATTATACAAAAAGAAAAAAAGAGCCTGATGGTTTACCAGAGAATGCTGACTTGCTAAAAGACAATTGCATTGCCAGTCAAGGGTAGTAAAAAAGTGCCCAAACAAGAAAAATAGAAAAAGATTAAATATAATAAAAGCAAATTACAATAAAAGTATGATTAAAAAATACACACTGGGAAAGAGCCTGTCGAAAACTAGAACAAACTATAATAAACATAATGGAAAATTCTGGCTGCTTGTGAGCTAGGAATTAATGTAGATATTTTACAAAAATTATAACCCAAACAGGAACAGTTTGTTACTAAATGCAGTGCAGTAAGAGAAAATATCAGTTTGATTTGATTTTGTCTGAAAGTAAGAGGGGGTCAAAGGTGAGGAGAGGGGTGAGGAAGGCTTGTAGAGCGGGTGATTTGGTCAAAGAGGTAGGCATGGTGCACCATGTCCAGTCTAGGTTAAGCAGTCACAGTGGTTTGCCTGAGACAGAAGGAGGCGAGGCTCCTATCTGAAATGGCCTATCTTATCACACTCAATGAGGGAGGCTGGGAGTTTGTTTAACCTCTGAGGCCCATGGTAGGAAAGGGCACCCTGGGCAAAAGAGGTGTGTTTGAAGGGAACCCAGAGAGCACCCTTAGCCGTGCTTCTAGTAGATTTGGTGGAATAAATGCATTGGGTTATACCAGCCGTGGAGGCAGGGGTGTGCCCCAGTAAAGCTTTCTTCCATCAGGCAAGGCCAATATTTTACTTGGTGCAGATGGCGCTAACATGTTTCGTAGCAAAGCCTACAGGTGTGCATAAAGCGATGTGCTCCCAGGGCCAATCTACAGGCTTTGTTAAGAAGTACTTTGACTCTTTTCCCAGGAGGTGTCACACCCAGCACTGTAGATTACCAGGCCATAGTCGACCCAGGATAGCACCAAGTTCCATGTCATGAAGCACAGGGCCTCAGGGGTCATTGCCTGCCCGTTGTAGTATAGGAGTCCAAGCTTGGTGTTTGCCATTTTAAATATGTGATTGATGTATGATGCAAAAGATAGTGTCTCATCAAGGTGCACTCTTTAAGTATCTGAAAGAGCTGACTTGTTCACGAGTCTTACCTTTCTTTATTTGGATGATCGGGGGCTGGGTTTTCTCTTGTTAATTGGCAGTGAGAAGTTCATAGCTTCAGTTTTTTTTAATAGTTGAGAAGTTTGTTTTGAGAGAACCAGTTTTCAAGATTTGTGAAACTATCTTGTAAGCCCTTTTTAACATTGGCCTGCTGACTAACACAGTGATAATTGCGTCATCAGCATACAGCATGTCTCTTAACTGTCCCTGATTTTGCCTCAACATTTTCCTCTATCTCTGGTAAAATGTGTGTTCTTGTGACAGAACAGTGGGGATTAAAATCAGAAAAAATGTCAAACATTAAAGTTACAGACTTGTTCTTCTTTAGAAAATGCATCTTAACACACATCCTCTTATTCTATCAGCATTCTGAGTGAATAGCACCCATTTTTAAGATGAGTTCCTGATTTTGTGTCTTTGTCCCTGATTTTGTTTAAGCTTTGCCCTGATTCAGAAGGCAAGAGGTTGAGAGGTATGGCATACAGCAGCATTTTAGCCGAGCACGCTGAGGTAGTGGGTTTATAGCTACTGTGAGCAGTAGAGGGATGAATACTGACCCTAGGGGGACCCCTAGAGATACATCCCTAGGGTTGGAAGTGACTCCGCTTACTTTCACGCACTGTGATCTTGAGGACAAGTGGCTACGGAACCAGTTTGCTACACTGAGGGATAATCCTGTAGCCAGTAAGTTGTCAAGCAGGATCTGGTGCTTTACAGTATCGAACACCTTGGTGAGGTCTGCGAAGATATACCCCACTGCCTTACTGCTGTTGAGTGCTTTGTACAGGTTGGTGCTGTGATCTATGAGTGTGGTTATGGTTCTGTGTTTTTTGAAAGCCATGTTGTTGTGGGCACAGCAGGTTGTACTTTTCATAGATTCATAGATATATGTGTCAGCAGAAAAAGACCTATTTAGTTGATCGAGTCTGCCCCATCCTCCCTGATTAACTGCCTCCCTCCCCCTTACTTTAGACAACCCCTTGTGATTATCCCAAGCCCTCTTGAATCCCTCCAGTGTTTCAGCCTCCACCATCTCCAGCAGCAGACTGTTCCAGGGGGTCACCACCCTCTCAGTGAAGTAGTGCCCCCTCACATTCCCTTTAAACTTACTCCCTTCCACCCTCAGCCCATGTCCTCTAGTTCTAGCACCTACCTTCCTTGTAAATAGGCTCCCTCCCACCCTATTGATCCTCTTTATATACTTGTACATTTCTATCATATTCCCCTCTCCCTTCTGGTCTCCAGTGGGTATAAATCCAACTCTCTCAGTCTCTCTTTGTATGGCCTCCCACTTAACCCATGCAACATTTTGGTAGCCCTTCTCTGTACCTTCTCCATGGCATCTTTGTCTTTGTGCAGGTGAAGTCTCCAAAACTGCATCCCGTACTCCAGGTGGGATTTCACCACGGACATGTACAGTGGCATCAGCACCTCTTGTCTCCTACTAGTTATCCCTCTGCCTATGCCTGCCAGTATTCTGTTTGCTTTGCCCACCACCTTGCTGCATTGGGTCCCTACTTTAAGGTTGTCTGTGATTAAGATTCCGAGGTCCTTTTTCTGCTCTGACACCTTAACTTCCTTCCCCTCGTGTGTATTTTGCTTGTGGATTATTTCTCCCCATATGCATTACTGTGCATTTCCTGCTGCTGAATTTTAGTTGCCATGTCTCCGACCACCCCTCCAGCACCATTAAATCCTCTCTCATAACATCCACTCCCTCTGGGGTGTTCACCCTCTTGCAGATCGTAGTATCGTCTACAGAAAGGCAGACCTTCCCTTGCAGTCCCTCTGACCTAGATGTTAAACAGGATGGGCCCCAACACTGACCCCTGGGAAACCCGGCTCATCACCCCCTCTTCCGCTGAGTGCACCACATTTACTACCACCCTCTGTCTTCTTCCCATCAACCAGTTTTCCACCTACGTTAATATTTTTTGTCCTACCCCCAAGCTTTCCAGTTTATTTACCAACCTCTTGTGGGGCACAATGCTGAATGCCTTTCCAAAGTCCAGACAGGCCACGTATGCTGCCCCAATCAACTAACCTTGTCACCTCATCGAACAAGTCTATTAGGTTTATCTGACATGACCTCCTTTGTGTGAAGCCATACTGATGGGTGTCCTGTAGCCCATTACCCTCCAAGTATTTAACCAGCCTTTCCTTCAACATTCTTTACATTAGAGAAGGGATAAGGTGTGCAAGAGATCAGAGGGAGGAGGGTAAAACAGAGGCATTATGAATGCAGTTCCTTTATTATAAAAGTAGGATGCTGCAGATGGGGGGTGGTGTACAGATCACCAGCACAGACAGATGACTTGGACAAGAAGTTAGCAGAGCAGATTAGAAGGGTATGCAGGAAAGGAAACACAGTGATTTGGGGGGTCTTCAATCTACCAGGAGTTGACTGAGGATCCCAGCCACCTCAAGCGCAAGGGAGCAGGTGCTACTGGATGCATTCCAGGATAGCTTTCTGGTACAGATGGTCAGTGGGCCAACTCGGTTGGAAAACATTCTGGACCTAGAGCTAACTAACAGGGAGGCTGTGAGGGATCTGAGGGTGAAGCACCTGCTTGCTGGGAGTGACCGTCAATTGGTGTGGTTCATGCTCAGCATAGGCAGGGAGACTGTAGGTACAGGGACTGGGGTGGTTGACTTCAGGTGGACAGACTTCATCAAGACAGGGGAGACTCTGGGAAGGCACCTGGTAGGAATTAGGCCTGATATGGGTTCAAATTAGAAGTGGGATATTATCAAACTTAGGCTGATTGAGGCTACTAGGTCATATACCAAGACACTGAGCAAGAACAGTAGGGCTAAGAATCCAAGCTGGATGAACAAGGAGGTTTTGGAAGGGGTAAGGGCAAAAAAAAAAAAGCAGCTTTTTAGAGGTTCAAGAAGTCTGGGAGAGGGGAGGACAAGGAACTGTATGCGAAGAAGTCCAAGGAGGTAACCAGATTGGTCAGGGCAGCCAAGGCTTTCAAGGAGCTGAGGCTGGCACAGGACATCAAGGAGAGGGAGGAAGATTTTTTTTCAGATACATAAGGAAGAGAAAGAGCTGCATGGACCAGATAATGAGGATTAGGAAGGACGGGGGTGGAGAAGGGGGCAGAACAGGCAGAAGCACAGAATGGGTACTTCTGTTCTGTGTTCACAAAGGAGAAGGGTGGACAGCTACCTCAGAGGATGAGGAAGGTGGGCAGGTGAAGGGGTGACAGATGGGGTAATTACAGAGGGCAAGGTGATGGAGGGGTCTGAAGGCACTAAGTGTGGATAAGGCACCAGGTCCAGATGGCATTTATCCCAGGGTGCAGAAAGAACTGGTGCAGCTGCTGGCAGACCTGTTCCATACCTCCCTGGACACAGGTTGTGTGCCATATGATTGGAGGATGGCTCACATGGTGCCCCTCCACAAGAGTGGTCCAAAGGATGAACCAGGCAATTACAGACCTGTAAGCCTCACATCCATTGTAGGAAAACTTATGGAAGCAATCCTGAAAGACAGGCTGGTGACCTTTTTGGAGGAAAATGGACTCCAGGACAGTCAGCAGCATGGCTTCATCTCAGGAAGATCCTGCCAGATCAACTAAATTGAATACTATGACTGGGTAACGAGGGAACTGGATAAAGGCCATACAGTGGATGTGTTGTATTTAGACTTCAGCAAGGCCTTTAATTCAGTGCCTCATAGGGGGCTGGGGGGTAAGTTGCAATATGTGGGGGCAGGGACAAAGATGGTAAACTGGATTGTGAACTGGCTGAAGGGGAGGTAGCAATGGGTGGTGGTGGTGGGAGGCACTCTCTTCCCCAAGGGCAGTTGCAAGTGGGGTGCCACATGGCTCAGTTCTAGGTCCCGTGTTGTTTGGTTATTCATACAGGATAACTCACATGACATTAGGTGCAAGATCAGTCTGTTTGCAGATGATACCAAGATAGGGGCAGTGGTGGACGACACAGAGGGGTGGCAGGGACTACAGGAGGACATGATCAAACTGAAGGAGTGGTCAGAAAAGTTGCAATTGAGCTTCAATGCAAAGAAGTGCAAGGTTATGCACTTTGGAGCAAAGAACCAAGGGAGGAGCTACTAGTTGGGAGGGGTTGAGATAGAGGTCAATGAGGAGGAGAAGGACCTAGGGGTGATCATGGTGGGTAACATGAACAACTCAGTTCAGTGTAGGAAGGTGGCAGCTAAGGCCACCAAGATGCTGGGGTGTACTGCAAGAGGAATCTCATCCAGAACTAGGGATGTGATTCTGCCGCTGTACAGGTCACTACTCAGGCCATATTTGGAGTACTGCGTGCAGTTCTGGCATTCCTTTCTGAAGAAGGATATCAGATTGCTGGAGGGGGTGCATCGTAAAGCAACTAAGATGATCCAAGGGCAAAACCTATGAGGACAGGCTGACTGAGTTAAATATGTACACCGTAGAGGAAAGGAGGAATCAGAGGGATATGATTGAGACCTTCAAAGATTTGAAGGGGATTAACAAAATGAGCACAGAAAGGATATTTAAGCTGAGGAGAGGAAGGGACATGAGAGGATATGGTCTCAGGTTGGAGGGTGGAAGATATAAAGAAATGAGGAGGCATTTTTTCACAGAGGGAGTGGTGGAGAAATGCAACACTACTCAAGGAGGTAATATCCTATAGCACAGCAGGCAGTTTTAAAGGGCATGGGACAGGGTGTGAGGGGGGGTAAAGGTGAGGGGGGGCAGCTGCAATATTAGGGTGCTAGTTGCGCATTTGAGCAGATTAACTTGATAAGACCATAAGGCCCGTTTCTGCTGTCAGAATCGTATGTTCCAAACCACCTCCATTATCTTACCCATCACTGATGAGAGGCTGACCAGGCGATAGTTCCCAGCCTCCTCCCTGTTGCCACTTTTGTAAAGTGGCACCGCATCTGCCCTCTTCCAGTCTTCTGACACCCTTCCTGTATCTAAGGACAAGTTAAATAACTTTGCTAAAGGTGCCGCTAGGTCCTCCCTTAGCTCCCGGAACACCCTGGGATGCAGTGCATCTGGGAACATTACCTTGTCTATTCTCAACTGACCCAGTTCCTCTCTGACCCTGTCCACACTAACTGAACTGGTATCCATCCCTATATCCCTCCTTCCCTTCCAGGTCTGGTCTCCTTCCCTCTCCCTCTGCTGGGAAAATTGAGCCAAAATATCTATTTAACACCTTCACTTTCTCGAAGTCACCCTCCGCTTGTGCTCTCCCCCTCTCACTCTTTAACCTAACTATCCCCTGCTTGCTTTTCTTTTTTCCTCCACGTACCAAAAGTCTTATCACCACTTCTGGCCTTTCTAACAATTTTCTCTTTTGTTTCCGATTTCACTTTCCTAATGCTTTGCCCTGCCACTCTTATCTTCTCCTTGTAAATCTCCCTGTCCTCTCTCCCATGCATCCTTTAGTAATCCCGAAACGCTTTTCCCCCATTGCCTCCCTCACTTCCCTATTGAACCACAACAGTCTCCTCCTTTTTCTGTTCTTCCTCACCTTCCTCATACAGCTCTCTGTGGCCTTTAATACCCCCCCTTGATTCTGTTCCGTAAATCCCCTCCCCATTTCTTCCAACCCCTCCATTTCCTTCCTGAATACCCCCCTTCAATTTGTGAAAATCTGCCCGCTTAAAATCTAGGGCTTTTGCGATGGTTTGACTTGCTTCATGCCCTGCTCTAATCATGAAACCCACTGAGTTGTGGTTGCTTGCTCCTATGCTGACCCCACTCTCTCCATACTATTGGAGGCCGTATAGCGCAGTGGGTTAAGGCTCAGAGCTGCAGATCTGGAGACCTGGGTTTGAGTCCCACAGCTGCCTAGGTGCATACTGTGTGATCCTGAGCAAGTCACTTGGCTTCCTTGTGCTCCCAGGTCGCATCTGGAAACAAGCTTCGGCTTAGTGTGCTACTCCTGGTTAAACAATTTTCCCATTCCCTATCCCCATTTGTGAGGACCACATCAGGAATATTACTCCTCCTAGTGGGCTTTGTTACCAGCTCCTGCAGGAAGGCTCCCTGGAGGGACTCAAGGATCTCCCTGCTCCTGGACAACCTAGCTGTTGGGATATCCCAATCTACATCTAGGAGGTTAAGGTCATCCACGAGCACAATCTCCCCTTTTTGCACCATTCATTGAACCACCTGTAGCATATGTATGTCCATTTACTTACTTTGCATTGGGGGTCTGTACACCACACACAGCCTTATAGAGGTCACAGCCCTTCACTCTAGCATGACCCACAGTATTCCTACTTCACCTTGCTCTTCCTGCCTTCAGTTGCCTTTATGCTCTCCTTTATGTACAGCACAATTCCCCCTCCCTTTCTGTCAGCCCTATCCCTCCTGAATAGCCTGTAGCCCAGGTCCCCTACTTCCCAGGCCTGGTGCTCCAACCAGCAGGTCTCAGTTATGCCAACTATGTTCAGACCCCCCCCCCCCACAACTCCATTAAAGCTTCTAAGTCTATCTTATTTCCCAGGCTTTGTGCATTTGAGGAAAGTCCTTTCCACCATAATTCCCTCTCCCCATCCCCTCCTGCTTTTCCCAGTCTGTACCCCTCTCCCTTTTGCGGGTGAGTGCTGGCTAGTCTGCTCTCTCCTCCTGTTGTATCCTCTCCCATCCTAGCTTTGTACACCCCCACCCCTTCCATCCTAGTTTTGTACTCCCCCCTACCAGTTTAACTCCCCAGGACCTTATCAATGTACCCCTATAACCCCACTCAGTGCTCTTCCCCCCACGTCACTAAGATGTAGTCTATCCTCCAGTACAAGTCCTCATCCTCCCAAGTGTCCCCCCACTCCCTCTACATCCAAACCCTTCCTCTCGGCACCATGCCTGAGCCATTCACTGAACTCCCTGATTCTTCTCTGTCTAGTAGTGTTGACACAAGGGACTGGAAAGACCTCTGAAAAAGCTAAAGATTTAGCCTCTTCCAGACATCCCTGCATCAGTGCCTTGAACCTCCACTGGACCTCCTGCACTTCATCGTTTGCCAGATCATTGGTTCCGATATGACGTATAAGGTGAGGTTTCCCCACCATCCGAGCCTTCTCCCTGATTTTTTTTGTATTGCCCTTCCTGCCTCCATTCATGGTTCACAAAAAAAGTCTCTGCCAGTAAGTAGGTCTCCTCCTGATCCAATATATTCCCTTAATCACAGAGTCCCCAAATACCACGGTGTTCTCCACCTCCACTACTAATGGATCTGTTCTTGTTCCCGGTGGGACTCTCCTCAGGATGCTTTTTCTTCTACCCACATGCCCTTGCCCTGTACTGCCTACTTGACCTTTTTGATTTCCCTGTTTCCCCAACTTCCCACCCCCTGTTGGAAGATAATGGCCCACTTTCTCCCATGATCCCCTCCAGCTCCCCACCTCTGCCTTTCTTGTCCTCCCAGTTTATCTTTACCTCCTGACAGTTCACTGTCTCTACCCCAGCTAACTCCTCATCTTTTTTCTCCTCTTCCTGCCTCCTTTCTCCCTTTCCAGTATCTTCAGAGTTCCTTGTTTACAACCCCCCTCTGCTCCCTTCACTATGCTGTGAAATTTCTTTCAGTCCACCAGACCCTTCCCTCCCCTCTTCCCACTGTCACCTTCCCATACCTGCTTCCATCTCCCCCTCCCCTGCATCCCATGCCTGGTCCTTGGCCAATACCTGCTGTTCCCCTGTTCCTTCTAGGACTCCTTCCTCCTTTATATCTGCCAGAGGTGCATACCTGCTAGACACTGCAATATCCCCCTCCTGTGTTGTGTTTTATGTTCTGCTGTGGCCTGTGTCCTTCCATGAGCCCTTACAGACCCATTTCCCCTTTGCTACTTGCCAGCCATTTATCCCCCCACTGCCTTTTCTGTGAACCATTTCTCCCTGACCCCTGCTGGTCTGCCTTTTTGCTCCATGTCCCCCACCTGTCTCTCACCTTCCTACACCCATTTCAGCAGCCCTCTGCGTCCCTCTGCTACTGTTATCATTGTATATTCCCACTCCCTCCCCCTTATCCTTCCACTGTCTCTCCATTCCCCCTTTGCCTGCCTAACTCTGCCTCCAGTTGCCCCATTTTGAAACAAACTGGACAGCACCCTAACTGCCACAGTGTGTCCATGAACACTGCTTCCCCACATCCATTGCACCCCACTATTCTGCCCATTTTTCTGCCTTCCCCTGGTGCCCCCCTCCTCTTCCAGGCAGCTTTCTGCCCCGTCCTCCCCACCATCTTGCCCTGCAATTAACACCCCTATGTACTATCCCCTCCTTTGGCCTGCCAACACCGGCTCCCTAAGGCTAGCTCATAAACTGCAATATAATTTCTAATACCAATGCAATATAGTATGATGCCACAGTCTTTTCAGTATTTAGTGTAAAACCTGCCCATACTTCCTCCCGAAGGCTATCTCATACTTCAATAACAATTTCTAATATCAATGCAATAATGTAGTATAACAAGCCAGCAATAAGACACGACAAGGTGTGGGTTATGGCCTGATAACAGCATGCCCCAGGTGCGTTATGAGGCACGAGGTGCTTGCGCCGAGTGCCTTTAGCACCTAGGAAGTGCTCTTATCAGGCCATAACCCACACCTCAGAGTGTCTTACTGTGCTTTTAAAATAGGCCCCACCAAGCTACTATTTAAGGGAAAAAAGTAATTAAAAACATGCCAACCCGGCTCGGTGATGCTGATGGTTGAGGTGCTGGACTCCACACCTCGCGCCATGCCGGCGACCCAGGTTCGGGAACGGACTCGGGTTGCCGGGGGTCAGAGGGGAGGAGGAGGATCAAGCGTCCCAACTGATGCTCTCCTCCTCCAGGGGTGGGTCCCTGGGCGCTATGTGCACCCGGCCCCAGGGGGCGGTGGAAGCATGGGCACCCAGGCAAGCGGCTAAGAGCCGGGGAGGGAGGCCATCGAGCTGACAACGGCGCAGTGCCAGCACGCTGCCTGTCTGGACATCAGTCCTGCGTGTCGAATGCCCTTAAGTGGGTAGAGGGAGAAAAACAGATAAACCCCTCGGTGGTCCTAGATGAAGACGGCTCCACCCAAGACCACCGAACTCAGAACAGACCCCAATGTGCAGAGAAGGAGGGAGGAGAGAGGTACTCTAGGGGCAGATTCTGGGTGAGTGGCGTAAAGGGGATGAGCAGTCCGAAGGAGTGGACGCCAAGGTAGGAAAGGGGGATAAATAAGAAGGTTAAAAAAAAAATGACAAAAATGTTTTAAAACTTGAGGTTTTAATGTCGGAAGAAGTAAAATAATCCCTGCACTGAGGTCATTTCTGAAGTGTTTGATGTGTACTGTAGTAGAGGGTGCTTTCCCCCCAACACACACACAGACTGCTGAGGTTCTCCTCCACATCCCCCTTTGATTTCCCACTACACAAATCCATTTTTATAATAGGGTGTCTCTGGTGTCCAAGAATGTGCCAGTTTTTCAGCCACTGTTTGATTCTGATGGCCAGTACAGCCCACTCCCACACACACACACAGATGCTGCTGAGAGTGTTCTTTCATTCCCTGGATAAGGGTATTAAATTAGAATTTGCACTAACACACACCCATTTTCATGAAGGGTGTCTGGGAGCGCACTGAGCAGTCGTTTTGACAGTGAGCAGCTGCAATCATTAAGAGCGGGCGTGACCCTTGCCAAACACCATAGAATAGTCATTTCTACTATCAGCCTGCTTGCTCACTCTACTGTAGTAAGGAAAACATTTTTCAGATAAATGTTTTTAAATGTTGATAACTGGCACCTGAAGGAGTCTGTGGAGGAACAAGTCTGTGGATTTACTTTGAGTACCCATCCAGGCAACACCGGCTTCTGTTGATTTGTTGCAGTCAACAAAACTTGTTCGTTTTTTACATAATAAATGTTTTTTTAAACTGTTGATAACTGGCACATGCCAGTGTCTGTGGAGGAACAGGTCTATGCTTTTAAGCTGACGACGGATCCAGGCAGCACGTGCATCGGTCGCCTTCATTGCGATCAGCTCTTTTTTCTTTTTTTTTTTTACAGATCAGCAATCAAGGACTGTTTTATTTTCTAACATTCTGCCATGACATTGTTTTTAATCAGCTAATGCTGTGTGTTTCTGTGGTGGGGTGTGGGGGATGGGGATAATGTTCTCCACCTCGGCCACGGAGCTTCTCTTGCTTTTAAAATTTGTAGACTGGCACAATAGTGATTTTGTTCTGTTGTGGGGCTCAGTTGGCACAAGTAGTGCCGGTTGTAAAGTTATGTCCTGATAAGGACACGGCTGGAAAAGACTTTCAGCCAATCATGGTTCAGGAAATATTTTGCCCATGTTATAATTTCTAATACAGATGCAATAATGTAGTAAAATACCACAGTTGTTTCAATATGTAGTGTAAAACTTGCCCACACTTGCTCCCCAAGGCTATCTCATATACCGCAATAATTTCTAATACCAATGCAATAATGCAGTATAATGCAACACATTAAAATTGTCCGAACTTCTAATACCAAAGCAATATGTAGTATAATGCCACAATTTAAAATTGCCCGAACTTAGTGTAAAACCTGTTTGGTCATTTCTCTGAATAATCTTGTAGAGATAGCCCCCAACTGCTTATTTGCACCAGAGTCACAGTTTTTGAATAATTTACTGTATTACTTAGCTGTTCACTCACTCCACCTACTGTCCTTCTTCTCTACTTAGTATTTATAATAAATAGTCTCACCAGTTTCTTCAGTCCAGGATCTGCTGGTAGTGATCAGTCTTTTTATGCCTATGTATTTCCCCTCCTCTGCAGAGAGTCCTTCCCTATAGAGGGAGACTCCGTCCCATGTTCTTTAGATGCAAACTAAGAGGTGGCTCCACCTCCTTCCCCAGGCATCTTATAGCGGTCAGGGCCAGGGTGGGTGGGTGGGTGAAACTGTCCTCCTTTGCTGCAGCCTCTGTGCTGGAGAGTTGTGGTATGAGCATTATAAAACCTGGCCACTCTTCAAACTTGGTACTCTCCAGCTGATTGGCTCTTCCGGGAACGGAGATTTTGCAGTGACAGTTGTGGGAACTGAGCTGCAGCTCCAATCACCAAGACCTGAGCGACAACTGCCACTGGGCTGTAACTGTGGCTCCAGCTGGAAAACCCTCTGCTGTCCTCCTGTCTGGTGGTTGCTGTGACAGATGCTGGACCCCCCTATCCTCCTTTGCTGTGGCTTCTGTGCTGGAGAGCAGTGTCAGGACCTTTTAAATCCAGGCCACTCTTCAAACTTGGTGCTCCCCAGCAGACTGCTTCCTCCAGGAGCTGAGAATTTGCAGTGATAGCCACAGAAATTCAGCTGTGGCTCTGGCCACCGAGACTTGAGCGACAATTGCCGCTGGGCTGCAACTCTGGCTCCAGCCACAAAATCCACTGCTGCCCTCCTTTCTGGTGGTTGCAGTGATGGCTGTTCCCCCCCCCGATCCTCCTTTGCTGTGGTTTATCTAGGTATTCTATTTGATAGCATTTGATAGGGGCGGAAGTATAGGAATGGGTCTGTAGTGTACTCAGACAGGTTCTGTGGCCACTTTTAAACACCAGGGTGACAAGCGCTGTCTTAGACTTGTCTGGCAACACACCAGTTCTTATTTTGTGAGCAGTAGTGCTAATTCATCTAGTGAGAGGGTGAATTTCATATCAATTATATCACTAACAACCATTGTTTTTCCCAGGACCGTCTTTATGTATTTTAAAGCTTGAGTCATGGAGATATGTCTGAAGTAGAATGGGGGACTCCCACCCTTACTGGGGGGGGGGAGGAGTTTGCCCTGGAGGGAATAGTGGAGGGTTGGGTTGTTCGGTACTACAGAGGACGTACTATGCTAAGGTCAGTGAAAGCATTGTTAAAGGCATTAGCCAGGTCCTTTGATCTTGCAGTATACTGACTTCCATCACAATTAAGTCAGGGGCGCTTTGGATTCCCTACCAGTTAATGTTTTTATGGTGTTCAAGAAATCCATCCCTTTTCCCCAGTTATTCTGCCATTGTTCTTTGTAGTAATTGGCTTTTGCTCCCTTACCAATGTAGGCCACCCATTTCTGGCTGCTCTGTAGGCTGTAGATGTCATCTCCCAAAACAGAGTAAACGAATTGTGAGGGCGCTTCAAGCAAATATATATCCACAGACAGTCTTCTTTTATATTTTCAAACTTCCTTTTTATTATTTTAAAATGTGGCAATCCTCAACGTTTCACCAAGTATCTTGGCTTTATCAAGAGATGCCCTTATAAAAATATATAAATACACAAAGTTAAAAAGACTGTCTACACAATTACATATAATCTTCTAACTTTTACAAATATATGAAAATAAGTAAATAAATATCCACTGATGCCACTTACTTCATAAGGTCTTATCAATTCTATAGTATTTTCTTGACCATTTGCATGGATTTATGATCCTATGCAAAATAAGATGAAATAAACTTCTATGTATATGTAGTGCCCATATTTCTCATATCAATCATAAAGAAATGGAACCCAACACCAAAACACCATATCGTGATGCACTATATCACCAACATTTCAAAGAGGTGCTTATTTAGTACCTGTTTAATCCCAACGAATATTTTAAACCTTAATATGTGCCCTCATGTATGGCTTCATCATTATTTATCTCTTCATGTATCTTCCTCAACTAAAAATGAAAGACAAAAAAGAAGAACATCCCTATTCAACCTTATTCTTTAATCAGGATATCCTTTTAAAATTTCTATTAGCGTTAACAAACTGCCTGCCATTCTTTTTGTATTTATTACTTCTTAAAGACCTTTCTATACACAATCGATATTGTTATTCCATCCCAGAAATTTTTTTTTTAAACTAATCTATAACCATCTTGAGTCTCTAGATCCTAGGGAGCCTTCAGCAACAATGAAGTTCTTTACTTTCAGGTTAATATTGCTAACATAATATTGGCCTTTCATTGCTCGCATTCTTTATTACAACATAACTTCCCTTTTCCTCCGACTAAGTAAGCAATTCTTTAAAACCCTTATTTTTCTTTTTCTCCCTTCAGTACTTCTATGCAGTCATTTGTTTCCTGTATTAATCTGCCAGTTCTCACTTAAACAAGTATTGTATCCCTCAGATGTCTAGTACCCACATAAAGTCTCTACCTGCCATCTCCAGGCGTCCGTCGTTATAGATTCTAAGGAGAGGAGATATCTTCTCCTCTCTCGTCCTCCTTCCTGCGTCTAATGCGCGCAATTTTTCTTTCTAACGTTCAGCGGCGGCTCTGCCGTGACCTAAATATGCTCCTTTAATGGCGTCACACCATCCCATCTTAAAGGAGAATCTCCTTCTCTACGCTCTACTTGTATCAAATGCGATTAACATTCTTTGTGACTCCTTCTCTAATCCTCACCCAAGGTCTCTCTCGAACCATATTAGATATTATCATCCATGTCTCAAATGTAAGCACTCGTTTTAATGACTGACAATGAATAGCTAAATAACCCCTGGATAAGTTTAACATGTCCTCAACTATAAACTGCATTTTGCTTCAATCCGATAACACAGGGGTGGGGGGGATTGAAGCAAAATGCAGTTTATAGTTGAGGACATGTTAAACTTATCCAGGGGTTATTTAGCTATTCATTTGTGTCATTAAAAACGTATGCTTACATTTGAGACATGGATGATAATATCTAATATGGTTCGAGAGAGACCTTGGGTGGAGGATTAGAGAAGGAGTCACAAAGAATGTTATATCGTACGCATACAAGTAGAGCAAGAAAGGAGATTCTCCTTTAAGATGGGATGGTGTGACGTCATTAAAGGAGCGTATTTAGGTCACGGCAGAGCGCCGGGCTGAACGTTAGAAAGAAAAATTGCGGCGTACTAGACGCAGGAAGGAGGACGCAGAGAGGAGAAGATATCTCCTTCTCCTTTAGAATCAATAACGACGGACGCCTGGAGATGGCAGGTAGAGACTTTATGTGGGTACTAGATGTCTGAGGGATACAATGCTTGTTTACGTATAATTGGCAGATTAATACAGGAAACAAATGACTGCATTGAAGTACTGAAGGGGAGAAAAAAGAAAAAATAAGGGTTTTAAAGAATTAAGCAACCTAGTCGGAGGAAAAGGGAAGTTATGTTGTAATAAAGAACGCGAGTACGAGTGCCAATATTATGTTAGCAATATTAACCTGAAAGTAAAGAACTTCATTGTTGCTGAAGGCTCCCTAGGATCTAGAGACTCAAGATGGTTATAGATTAGTTTTAAAAAAAAATTTCTGGGATGGAATAACAATATCGATTGTGTATAGAAAGGTCTTTAAGAAGTAATAAATACAAAAAGAATGGCAGGCAGTTTGTTAACGCTAATAGAAATTTTAAAAGGATATCCTGATTAAAGAATAAGGTTGAATAGGGATGTTCTTCTTTTTTGTCTTTCATTTTTAGTTGAGGAAGATACATGAAGAGATAAATAATTTATTTTATTTTAGCTTTTGTTGACCAGGTAAGTGCACTAGACAAATCCTGCCTATTTTCAGGCACGACCCGGGGAAGGGGGGAAACAGATGAATGCCAACTGACCTTGAACCAGATTAAGCTGTTGGTGGTATTTTTAGTGAATGAGGGAAATATGGCCAGAACACCGGGGAAATTCCCCTACTCTTTTCGATAAGTGCCATGGGATCTTTAACATCCACCTGAACTACCACCAATCCAGGCAGATGGGGCCTCGGTTTAACGTCTCATCGGAAAGACGGCACCTCAGAAATGCAGCACCCCTCTCATGCTGCATTACAGTGTCAGTACTGGGATATTAACCCAAGTGCCAGACGTGGGAACTGAACCCACAGCCCTCTGATCTCCCGGCCTCAGAAGCGAGTGTACTACCTACTGAGCCACTGACACTGCTCATCAAGCAACTGATAATGATGAAGCCATACATGAGGGCACATATTAAGGTTTAAAATATTCATTGGGATTGAACAGGTACTAAATAAGCACCTGTTTGAAATGTTGGTGATATAGTGCATCACAATATGGTGTTTTGGTGTTGGGTTCCATTTCTTTATGATTGATATGAGAAATATGGGCACTACATATACACAGAAGTTTATTTCGTCTTATTTTGCATAGGATCAGAAATCCATGCAAATGGTCAAGAAAATACTATAGAATTGATAAGACCTTATGAAGTAAGTGGCATCAGTGGATATTTATTTACTTATTTTCATATATTTGTAAAAGTTAGAAGATTATATGTAATTGTGTAGACAGTCTTTTTAACTTTGTGTATTTATATATTTTTATAAGGGCATCTCTTGATAAAGCCAAGATACTTGGTGAAACGTTGAGGATTGCCACATTTTAAAATAATAAAAAGGAAGTTTGAAAATATAAAAGAAGACTGTCTGTGGATATATATTTGCTTAAAGCGCCCTCACAATTCGTTTACTCTGTTTTGGGAGATGACATCTACAGCATACACACATCGGGAGAGGCAGCTTCTAAACGTATAAAAAGGACTTTATCCATTTCCTGTGGAACTGTTTTTCTTGCTCTGTAGGCTGCAAAGTCAGCCTGTTTGCCTGTGACTTTTGCCTTGTGTCATAGGTTGTCTCAGTAGTTCAGTTGCTTGATGAGGGCACCCGAGAGCTAGGGATTGATAGGAGCATAGGAACATAGGAAAGTGATGGCAGAAGGGGACCACCAGGCCCATCTAGTCGTCCCTTTTGTCTAGCAACCTCTAGGCTTGCTGTGGTTCCCCCCTCCTCCCTTCAACATCCCTTTATGCCTGTCCTATGCCCTCTTGAACCCCCCCACTGTATTTTCACCCACCATTTCATTTGGCAGTCCATTCCAGGTGCCCATTCTAGGTGTCCACCACCCTTTCGGAAAAGAAGTATTTCCTGATGTTAACCCTAAACTTCCTGCCCTCTAGCTGGAGATCATGACCACTTTTCCTGGGGCACCCCTTCAGTTGGAATAGGTTCTCTGTAGACACTTTGTTGATCCCTTTTAGGTACTTAAAAGTCTCTATCATGTCTCCCCACTCCCTCTTCTGTTTCAGGGACCACATGTCAAGGGCTCCCAGTCTCTCCTTGTACTGCAAGTGGTCGAGTCCCATCACCATCTTTGTCACCTTCCTCTGTACCTGCTCCGCCATCTCCACATCCTTTTTAAGTAAGGGTTCCAGAACTGAACCCCATATTTCAGATGTGGGCTGACCAGCTGGGTGTACAAGGGCATCAGGACCTCTCTCCTCCTGCTGGTGATCCTCCTCCCAATAGAACCTAACAGTCTGCTGGCTGTTGCCACTGCCTTCCTGCACTGACCAGCCACCTTCCAGTCCTATGAGATGATGATGCCAAGGTCCCTCTCTTCCTTGGTCACTACCAGTTGCTTTCCTCCCAGACTGTATTCTGCTCTCATTCTTTTTGCCTAGGTGCATGATTTTGTATTTAGTCATGTTCAGCGATAACTCCAGTTCCTGGCCCATTCTTCTATTATCCTTAGGTCCCCCTGCATCCTCTCGGCACCATCCAGCAAGTCCACGCTATTGCAGATCTTAACATCATCCACAAACAGGCTCACTCTACCCCTAGCCCCTCAGCTAGGTTCCCTATAAAGATGTTGAACAGCAGGGGTGCCAGCACTGACCCCTAGGGAACACCGCTAGTGACTGCTAATACTCCCAAGGGCAGCCTGTTGACTAATACCCTCTGCTTTCTGCCTTCCAACCAATTTTGCACCCACCCTGTAACTGCCTTACCCAGACCCAGGCACTCCATTGATAGTCCCTTTAACTTCTGTGGATTTGTGTGATGCAAATAAGTTTCATGCATTATTGAAAATTGAGATGACGTAATCAAGGGCTTGATTTGCATCATTTATGCTTTCAGGGGGGGTCCAGTCAGCCCATCTTAAATACTGTCTGAATTGCTGTAGCATCCCTTTCCTAAGTGTCCCATTTTTGGTGTATCTAGGGGAGTTCTCTAGTCTCTTGTTCGTCCACAGGCACACCACTGGTAAGTGATTGCTGAGAGTCAAGTAGCACTGTGATGTCTGCAATGTGTTTGGGGCAGGTTGAGAGTAGCCAATCTATGAGCGAGCTTGTTCCAACTCTGTAGTTCCATCTAGTAGCTTGTGAGACCATTTGCATTAGGTAAAGGCTGTTAATTTGATCTTTAATGGGTACGGTATCTTGTGCAAGCCAGTTCATGTTAAAATCACCCACGATAACCTGTTCCCAGTTCTGTGTTACCTGTTTAATTTGGTCAGTAAACTGCGCAATATCAGAGCAAAAGCTATAGTATCAACATTTTATAAAGGTCACTGAGATTTGCCTCAGGCCTTGCACCACAAAAAATCACAGAATTTCATAAATAATCATAACATTTTTTTCTTACACACTATCCCTTGCTAAGTTTTGGATAACAGCAAAAAGCATTTCTGTCACACCCAAGAATATGGAAAACAAAGTTTATTAACACCTATACAATAATTCTAAACATGTGTAATTAGCATAAATATCAAGCATAATAAAAATAATGCAAAAACAACACAAATGTTAATCCCAAATATGTCAGCAAATAAACAATGCAGTCAAGAATAAAATTTTCAGAAAACCAAATTAATAAAAGAAATATTTCAGCAAATAAACAATCATAACAAATGAATGAATGAGCAATGTTCAGCACGATAAATGGTATTGGCTATATACTATCTATGACTCTAAAGTACTTTGTATTTAGCAGAATCTTTTTCTTTTCACGAGAACTTGCAACTCATTACGCTAGTGTCTTGAATTATAGTTTTATAAAAACTTTGCTTCAATTTCTCATAGCATGCAAAATGTATTTCTTTGATTTAAACTTTTTAACCTATATACCCAAGGTCTTGTAGTTAAAGGTTAAATTCCCTATGCTAACATAGAAACATAGACTTTGACGGCAGATAAGGACCACTTGGCCAACCCAGTCTGCCCATTTCCCTACCTATTGGATAAGCTGCAGATTCTAGTTAACCAACAGCCTATTTCCTGCAACCCCCCACTATAATTGCCTTATGTCTGTCCCATGCATGTTTGAATTCCCCCACTGTTTTAGACCCCACAGCCTCTGCAGGAATGCGGTTCCATGTGTCCACCACTCTCTCTGTGAAAAAGAATTTCCTCACATTACCCCTGAGCCGTCCCCCCTCTAACTTTAAATTGTGCCCCCTTGTTCTTACACATCTCTTTTTCTGAAAGATGCTACCCTCCTGGACTTTGTTGATTCCCTTGAGGTACTTGAATGTTTCTATCATGTCCCCCCTGTCCCTCCTTTCATCAAGGGTATACATATTAAGCTCTCTCAGTCTCTCCTCCTATGGTTTCTAATGCAGACCCTGCACCATTTTAGTTGCCCTCCTCTGGACTGCTTCCATCCTGTCTGTCTTTGCATAGATGAGGTCTCCAAAACTGCATGCAGTACTCCAGATGGAGTCTTACCAACTGTCTGTACAGAGGGATAACCACTTCCCTTTTTCTACTTGTGATGCCCCTCCCTGTGCATCCCAGTATCCCCATGGCTCTCCTTACCGACTTCTCACATTGCTTACCCACCTTTAGGTCATCTGATATGACTACCCCCAGGTCCCTTTACATTATTGTGTCAGTGGCTCAGTAGGTAGCACACTCGCCTCTGAGGCCGGGAGATCAGAGGGCTGTGGGTTCAGTTCCCACATCTGGCACTCGGGTTAATATCCCAGTACTGACACTGTAATGCAGCATGAGAGGGGTGCTGAATTTCTGAGGTGCCTCTTTCGGATGAGACGTTAAACCGAGGGGTCCCATCTGCCTGGATTGGTGGTAGTTCAGGTGGATGTTAAAGATCCATGGCACTTATCGAAAGAGTAGGAATTTCCCGGTGTCCTGTAAATTCCCTCATTCACTAAAAATACCACCAACAGCTTAACCTGGTTCAAGGTCAGTTGGCATTCATCTGTATTCCCCTTCCCCCGGGTCCTGCCTGAAAATAGGCAAGATTTGTCTAGTGCACTTACCCGGTCAACAAAAGCTAAATAAATAAAATAAAAAATTGTTGTTGTTAGTACCTCCCCTGCTATTGTGTACTCTTCTCCTGGATGTTTATTTCCCAGGTGCATTACTTTGCACTTCTTTGCATGTTATTTTATGTTATTTTCCCCAGATAATTTAATTTGGCTTACTAATAATATTAATTAAAAAAATTAATACAGTTAAGTTAATTAAAATAATACTTAAATTTATGATTATTGTAGGAGTGATTCTTTTTCCTCTTTTAACTTAGACATCTTGGGGGAACTGCTTTTTGGATTAGAGGAGTCCTTTTTGGTAGTCATCTTGGCTATACTCTGTCTCTTCCCTCGATCCTGTAACTCTGGATTTTCCTGGCATCAATTTAGCAGTGCAGACTGGATCCTCCTTGCTAGAAGTATCATGAATTATCGAAAGTTACTTATTAGGACTTGGTAGGAAACATCAGACCAAGATTTAAATAGTCCTGCAGCAACAGCTTGTGGTACAGGATTTCCTTGTAAACAACAAAGCTGTCTTGATAACTCTGGATCCTACGACTTTTTCATGTTAATGTAATTCAACTTAAACCTCAGGACACTGACAAGAATTCTTCTCTTATTCAACAGTGCTGCAGGCTTGCTTTGGCTGAGGAATTTCAAAGTTAGTCTCTTGTCCAGGCCTTCAGCAGAAACTTAAAAACATTACTTTCATAAGAGTGTCCATTATTTAACCACACTCTTTGCTCTATCCCACATTGGGAAAAGTCCTTCTTGTTTACAAACTTCTTTGTAGCTGGACCTCGTGGCAATGCTGTGTAGACTTTCAAGCTTATCCTTAACATCAAAGGTTACCAAAAACTGGTTCCCCAGCATTCCAAGCACAGGCGTGGTTTAAGGATTTCGGCCTAGCAAAAAGTCTTCAAACCATTAGGTTTTTCAGACAGACTGACATAGCTCCTTCCACCTTGATGGTTTGAGCAGATCTGGGCTGGAACAGCAGTCATCACGTATATGTTTCTATGTTGGGTGGCATCATCACCAGATTCTGATTGGATCTTGCAGATGACGAATGTCTGACAGTCATCACTATCCAGGATTAATTTTTTTTAGAAATGACTTCAGTTTAAGACAAAGTTTTTGTATAAAGCAATCTCTCTTTCTTGCATCTATGGGCACTTTGGCACAAACTTAACTTATATTTTCATAACATGATAGTTTTAACTATAAGAGAAGGTCTGCAGTTTATAAAAGCCTTATAAAACTTTATTATATAGATATCCTAAAAGTGTTCACAGATTTCAGAAGTACTTTTTTTTTTTTTAGTTCAAATGGATATGTGTCTTGCTTACCTATCATTTCCACACAGTCTATAACATGGGAAACTTCTTTCTGAAAGTGATTCTCTTTGTCTGTGTCCACAACGAGGAAAGGGCGGAGCATAGGAGTTTATTTAGAGGGTATACCTAGGTTATATTGCAGGCTAGGTCACATCAGACATGACAGGAGTGGTGCGGTGCAGTGGCTGTGGAGCAGCAGTCTTCAGGGAGATGTTCTGGAGGCTGCGATGCTGCCCTATCTGCAAGCACCTCTCTGAGCTAAGGGAGGAGGTTGCCTGTCTCAGTGCAGAGGTGGCCAGGTTACAATCAGCATCCACCCCCCCACACAGAGACCGCTAAGTCCACAGCATCGACCTCAAAGGTTGCCCATGAAGAAGGATAACTGGATCACAGTGGGCTCAGGGAGAGTGGGAAGGGGTCAGAGACATATCCCCCAACCAGCCAGCTTAATAACTCCTACGTTGTTTTGGAGGAATGGGACTGCCCCACACAGGCACTCACAGCTGGGACAAGGGAGGATGGTCGGGACCTCCAATCCGGAGTCCCAGGGAAGGGGGGCAAGAGACCCCAGAGGAGGGGGAAGCTTCTCCTAGTAGGGGACTCTACTGTAGGGGTGTGAAATTAGGGACAACTAGCAGGGGGAAGAGAGAGGTCAAGTGCCTCCCAGGAAGCACTGCATGGAGGGATAGGCAGTGAATCCACAGGATCACTAGGGTGATAGCCGGTAGGGAGGAGCTGGATGTCACTGTCCACCTGGGGACCAATGATTTGGCGAGGAGAAGGGTAGAGTTAGCCAAAGTCCAGGAGGATTTCAGTAAGTTGGGAGAGGACCTGAAATGGGTAGCACATTCTGTGTCATTCTCAGAGGTGCTACCTGTCCAAGGCATGAGGGAGGCCAGGGCACTCCACATCCAAACCATCAACTCCTGGTTGAAGGATTGGTGTAGAAGGGAAGGATTTGGCTTCATAGGGGACTAGAGTCTAACCTGGGCAGATATGAGCTTGTACCAGGAGGATGGCCAGCATCTGTCTGGAAAAGGGACCTCAGTCCTTAATGAGAAGTTGGAATGCTTCAGCAGAGAGCATTTAAACTGGCCAAGGGGGGAGAACCAGGAGAGACAGGTGGCTTAGGATCACCCCCCAAGAACATGCAAATGTACAAATTGACAACTGGAACAATGCAAGCGAGCAGTGAGGGTCAGGCAAGGGAAACTTTTATAATTTATTTAAAATTGGTTACTGGCCAAGGCACACTGAGCGGAGGCTTGTTTCCAGGTGTGACATGGGTACAAGGTGTACACAGAGGTATGCAGAAAAATTACAATTTTTGGTTACAGACAGTAAGTACAACATCTGCAGACAGTACGTTCAACAACTAGAACTGCAGTACAGACATTAATCTTTACAGTATGGTATAAACAGGCACAGGAATTGTACAGCAGAGAAGCAGGATTCAATACAGTATGAGGCTATCATGTTCAATATTGACTGTATGAGGCTTCCTAGTGTAGGTTAGGCCCGTGTCAGGGTGGGTCCTATGGAGCATCTCTGGCAGAGAGGGGAAGGGAGGAGCCTGAGGAGTTGTTTAATGGCTGAAAGGGAGAAGGCCTGGTGAAGGTTGGGTAAAAGGTTGTTACATAGGAGGGGGAGACAGTAGCAAAAGGCAGCTTGACCGCTAGCAGTATGGGGGCGCGGGAGGTGGAAAGTGCGAGTGTCCCTGTGGTAGATGGAGTAGCCTAGGGAATTTGCTGGTGCAAGGCAGGAAGTGAGGTAAGGGGGGAGGGAGCCTAACCAGTATTTAGCTATGAGGGAGGCGCTGTGAACAGTTCTCCTATGGGAGAGCGGTAGCAGGGAGAGGGTCATGTAGAGGAGGCAATGATGAGTAAGTGGGGAGACAGTGGCAAAATGACAGAACGAGTTGAGTAGGATGTCAAGTTTGGAGAGGGATGAGGTTGGGGCCATGCCATATATGATGTCCGTGTAGTCCAGTACTGGCAAGATTGTTTTATGTACGAGTTCGCTACGGGTGGGAAGAGGAAGACTGGCTTTGTGGCAACAGAGGATGGCGAGTTTGGGCTGGAGTTTGATGCAGACAGCCTCGACGTGGGTGGAGAAATTGAGGTGGCTGTCCAGCCAGACTCCAAGGTATTTTAAGGCAGGGACCAACTCAAGGGGTGAGTCATCCAGGGTGGAGATAGCTGAGGGGCCAGTTAGGGAGGCAAGCTTTTGTCTAGATACGAAGAACATGGTGACAGTATTTTTGGCATTAAGTTTGAGCTGGTTTGTCAGGAACCATGACTGGACTCTGCTGAAGTCATTTTAAAGATCTGGGAGGACACTGTTGTGGGAGGGGCCCGAGGTATAAATGATCGTGACGTCAGTGTACAGATGCATGTTAAAGGAGAGACAGGCAGAGGGGAAGTCATTTATGAAAAGAGAGAAGAGGATGGGGCCTAGGATAGAACCTTGGGGGACAGCTGAGAGGATGGGAAGAGGAGGGGACAGGGTGTCACCTATTTGAACCAACCGTTGCCTATTCAGGAGGTATGAGTGGAATCAGTCTATGGCAGGCTGAGTGAGGCCAAAGGAGCGAAGTTTGTGGAGCAGCAGAAGGTGGGAGACTGAGTCGAAGGCTTGTTCCAAATTGATAAAAAATGGCGGTGGTGGTTTGGCTGTTGTCCATGGCAGAGAGGATAGAGTCGGTTACTCGCAGCAAGGTGGTGATGGCAGTGTTTCCTAAATCCTGACTGAAAGGGAGAGAGAGAGCTGTTAGAGAAGAGAAAATTTGGCAATTTGGACAGCATGAAGGATTCTTGTATTTTGGCGAGGAAGGGGAGGAGCGAGATGGGCCTGTAGTTTCCCGGCAGGGAAGGGTCGCCGCCTTTGTGCAGAGGGAGGATCTTAGCCAGTTTCCAGGCACAGGATCTGTGGCTCTGGTGAGGGAGAGGTTAAGTATGTGTGTCAAGGGTGCAGCTAAGGCCACGGCAGAGATGCGGAGCAGTCTGGGGTGCATGCCGTCCGGGCTTGTTTTGGACTGGTTCAGGGAGGTGAGTGCATTGTAGACTTCCAGGGATGTGAATGGAGGAAAGAGGAAGCTGGGGGAAGTGGGGGCAGATTTGGAGGAGTCAGGTGGAGGAAAGGGGGAGTCAGGCAGGGCACAAGAGACGAAAAACGAGTTGAAAAGTCCAGCTACGGAAGCAGGATCTGAGACAGGTCTTCCAGCAATGTTAAGGACAGGACAAGTCTGCTTAGAAGGGGGGTCAATAAGGGAGTTGATCACCTTCCAGAAGGACACAATGGAATTTTGGTTCTGTGTGAGTTGCACTTTGAAGTAGGAGGATTTAGATTGCTGAGTTGCTTTAATGCATTTGCTTCTGAGGTGTTTGGAGGTCACAAGTAGGAGGCAGTATAGCGCAGTGGGTTAAGGCTCTGAGCTGCAGATCTGGAGACCTGGGTTTGAGTCCCACAGCTGCCTAGGAACATACTGTGTGATCCTGAGCAAGTCACTTAACTTCCTTGTGCTCCCAGGTCGCATCTGGAAACAAGCTTCGGCTTAGTGTGCTACTCCTCATTAAACAAGTGGCATGGGAGGCTTTGTATAGCCTCCATGCCTTGTCCCTGGAGTGACACAAGGCGATGAGGTCAGATGTGATCCAGGGTGATGGTACCGTTTAACTCTAGCTTTCCTGAGGGGAGCGTGAAGGTCCCAGGTGGTTAGGAAAATGTTGCAGAAGTGGGATAGGGTGAGGTCAACGTCTGGCATGGAAAAGACAGGTAGCCAGTCTGCGTTTGTCAGGTCATGCTGCAGTGCAGATTCGTTGAGGAGGTGTACAGGGTGAGACCACATGAATTTGGGATGAGAGTGCAGGGAGTGGATTTTGCAGATGCAGTAAGTAATGCAGTGGTTACTAAGGGCATCAGAGAAGATGCCTGATGCAGAGATCCTGTGGAGATGGGTGGATAAAACCCAGTCCACAAGGGTGTGCTTTTCGATCTGGTGGTTTAGATAGGTTGGCTCCCAGATTAGCTAGGAGATATTTAGGGCTTCAATCCTTAGTGCAGTGGGTTTGGCGGAGGAGGAGAGCCAGTCAAGATTGAAGTTGCCTAGTAATATGAGTTCACCATTTGAGGTACATGAGGAAATTGCCAAGATGGCCTTGACAAGGGAGTCAGATGAGGTCTTTCGGAGGGCATACAGAACCCCAGTATAGAGGGGGTTGGACGAGGCAAAGGATAGTTGAGCAACAATAGATTCATGGGAGGAAGGACAGGCTTACTTGAATATAATGGAACATGTAATGGAATCCCTGATGTACAGTGCTACCCCCCGCCTCACTTACCATGATCCTGGTGGAACAACATGTAGTTTGAGATGGCCAGAGAGGGGTTGGAGATTTTGGTGGATAACCAGAGTATGTCTGGTTAGTACTGGTAGGCCCAGATGGAGAGGGCATCTAGTTTGGGGAGGAGGCTCCTGGCGTTGAGGTGAAATATGCGGAGGCCCTCGGGGAGAGAATCTGAGGGCAGGCTGGATGAGGGCAGGGGTGCAGACGTGGTTTATTTGGGTGCTAAAGGGCCAGGGTTAGGATGTACATCACCTGCCAGGAGCAGAAGTAGTAGGGCTATGTTGCAGAAAGGGGACTGCTTACATCTACTGGTACTGCATCTGGAGGGTGGAGCATGGGGATTTAAGCACCACAGAAGAGCCTCAAGATTTAGTAGGCGCGAGTGGAATAATGCAGGTGGATAAAGGGAGGGCATGAATACTGGGGTGGTGGGAAGAGGCAAAGTAGAGAAAACAGGAACAGAGGGAAGGCAGGGAGTAAAACATGGAAGGTCATATTTACAAATGCCTGCAGTCTAGGAAATAAGGTTCCAGACCTAGAAGCCTTGATGATGGATGCAGACCTTGACATAACAGTAATAACAGAGACATGGTATTCTGCTACCCACAGTTGGGATGCCAATGTACCAGGCTATACACTGTTCAGATTGGACAAGGAAGGTAAACATGGAAGGGGGTGGCCCTGTACATCAGAGAAGGCATAAAGGCTACAGAAGTGCAGGGAAGGCAGTTGGAGACTGAGGCAATGTAGGTCAACCTTGAACTAGGAAATGGCACAGCAGTACATACAGGGGTGATCTACAGATCCCTGGCACAGAGGGAGGAAATGGACATGGTACTAGTGGAGGAAATTCATGACATGGCAGCTAAAGGTGAAATCCTGTTGATGGGAGAGTTCAATATACCGGACATGGACTGGACCACCCAGGCAGCTGCTTCAGCCAGAAGCACAGCCATCCTGGAATCCCTGGAGGGAGCTGGACTCAGACAGCTGGTACTTGAGCCAACCAGGGACAAAATCGATTCTAGACCTGGTATGGACCAATGGGTACAGAGTCAAAACAATCCAGGTAGAAAGGCAGCTGGGATCCAGCAACCACCACATGGTGTGGTTTGACATGGAGACAAAGACTCAATTAAGCCACACAAGGCAAAACATTAGATTTCAGGAGGGCAGAATTTAATGAAATGGGGAGATGTTTAAAAGTGACCCTGGAGAAGGTAGAGGTAATGGAAGGGGTGGAGGAACAGTGGGGGAGACTAAAAGGAGCCATTCTGGAGGTAACTAACCAATGCATTAGGATAGTGGCCAAAGGGAAAAGAAGAAAGTAACCACTATGATTTTCTAAAGAGGTGGGGGACAAAGTAAGGGCTAAAAGAGCATGTTTCAGGAAGCATAAGGGGACCCAAAGGGAGGAGGACCTTGAATGTCTCAGAGAGGCAGGGAAGGTTGTTAGGAAAGCCAATGCACAGACAGAGGAGGGTTTAGTGCGGTTGGTGCAAAAAGGGGACAAGACATGCTATAGGTACACCAGCGATAGAAGAAAAAACGGCAGGGATTATGAGGCTAGGGAGGAGGGAAAGTATAAGAAGGGGGAACTAGACAAGCCAGAAATACTGAACAAATACTTCTGTTCAGTATTCACTGAGGAGGGAGTGGGTCAAGGACCACAATTGGGGAGCAGAGGCAATCAGGAGGGGGGAGAAATGGACACCAGTCCATTCACAGTGGAGAGAGTTCTGGAGGAACTCACAAAGCTGAAGGTGGCTAAAGCCAAGGGGCCACGTGATATACACCTGAGGATATTAAGGGAGCTATGGAGGGAACTAACAGCACCTCTGGCCACCCTGTTCACAGAGTCACTCAACACAGGCATGGTTCCAGAGGATTGGAGGAGGGCGCATGTAGTTCCACTGCATGAACGTGGCAGTAGGGTGGAAGTGGGGAAATACAGGCCAATCAGCCTCACCTCAGTGGTGGGGAAGATCATTGAGATGCTGTTGAAAGAAAGAATAGTGGCACACCTGGAATCCATTGGTGCCCAGGATCTGAGGCAGCACAGATTCACATCAGGAAGTTCTTGTCAAACGAATCTGATAGATTTTTTTTGATTGGTTGACTAGGGAAGTGAATCAGGGAGGGGCCGTAGACATTGTCTACCAGGATTTCAGCAAAGTCTTTGATACTGTCACACACAGAAGGTTGGTTAACAAGATGAGTAGTCTGGTCATGGGGCATAAGGTGATACAGTGGGTTAGAAACTGGCTGACAGACAGAAGACAGAGGATGGTGGTAAATGGGATCCAGTCTGGGGAGAGAGGGGTGACCAGCGGAGTGCCACAAGGATCAGTACTGGGATCAGTCCTGTTCAATGTCTTCATTAATGACATTACAGAGTGTGTACCAAGGGGGAGCAATTGATATTGCCTACCTTGACTTCAGCAAAGCTTTCGATACTGTTCCACATAGAAGATTGATTAATAAGCTGGGTAGGCTCAGGGTGAGTCAGAAGTTGGCCAACTGGGTGGCAAACTGGTTGACAGGCAGAAAACAGAGTGGTGGTGGTAAATGGTATACAGTCAGAAGAGATCCAAGTCACAAGTGAGGTACCTCAGGGATCAGTCCTGGGGCCAGTCCTCTTCCATATCTTCATCAGTGACACTGCAGATGGACTGGAGGGTAAGGTTTGTCTGTTTGCAGATGACACCAAGATCTGCAACAGAGTAGATGATCCAGATGACGTGGGCAGAATGAGAAGAGATCTGGATAAACTGGCAAAATGGTCAGAAAAGTGGCAACTGGGGTTTAACCCAAAGAAGTGCAAGATCATGCACATAGGGAAGAGAAACCCTGAAGCCACCTATAGGTTGGGAGGGGAGTTGCTGGTAATCACAAGGGAAGAAAGAGACTTGGGCATCATCATCATTACAGATGACCTGAAATCATCCAAGCTTACCACTAAAGCAGTAGTAAATAGTAATAAATGTTATTTTATAGTTCGGTCAAAGACCATTACAAAAATAATTACAAATGATTCCTCTAAAAGACATTTGTCAATGCAAAATAAATCAATTTTACAATACAATCCAAATACACAGTACAAAATATATCAGATCATCTTCCCTTGGATACCTAATAAGGTGCTATTTAATCTTTCTTCTAATACCAACAATTGCTCTGAGATACCCAGCTACGTTACTGATGACATTGTCATCTTCTGAAGTAAACATAATGCTTAACGGTACATTTTTATCTGTAGTATCAATACCTTTTCAAATTGGGAAAAGTCATCTCATCCTGGGTTTATTATACCAAGAGCAATCAAAAACTACGTGACCCACATCTTCTCTCTTCTTATTTGTACAGGTACGTAAGGTGTCCTTTGGACCAATCGATTCTTGCTGTTAATACCTTACTCAGAAACTGTTCTATACGATATCTGGTAAACAGTTTTCTGAGTTCTGAGTCTATCAGAAAGTCCACATAGTATCGAAATCTGGACTGAATGTCATTCTGAATCAGCCATGGTAAAATTGTTAGGTAGGAAATGGCAGCACAACCATCCAACCTAGATAGATCCTCAATCCCAATAAAGCAGTAGGCAAGGCTAGGGGGATGTTGGGGTGTATTAGTAGGGGTATCACAAGTCGTGAGAGGGAGATAATAATCCCTCTTTACAAGACACTGGTTAGGCCCCATCTAGAGTACTGCGTGCAGTACTGGAGGCTGCACCTTCACAAGGACATTAACAAAATGGAGGCAGTCCAGAGAAGGGAAACCAAAATGGTGCAGGGACTGCATCAGAAAACGTATGAGGGCAGATTAACAGAGCTCAATATGTATACCCTGGAGCAAAGGAGGGAGAGAGGGTGATATGATCAAAACATTCAAACACTTTAAGGGCATTAACAAGGTGAAACAGTCTAACATGTTTCAGTATAAGAAGAATAGCAGGACAAGAGGACATAGCATGAGATTAGAGGGAGGCTGATTAAGGGGTAATGTGAGGAAGTTCTTTTTCACAGAAAGGGTGGTGGATGCATGGCACAGCCTACCTCAGGAAGTGGTGGATATGCATACAGTGCAGGGTTTCAAACAGGCATGGGATAGGCATAAGGGAGCAAAACAGATGAGTATGAATAGATAGGCCATTGACAGAGCAAAGGCAGATGGCACATTCATAAGGTAGAAAAATAAATGGGCAGACAGGATGCGCCTTGCGGTCCTTATCTGCCGTCAACTTCTACATTTCTATGAGGGGCTGGAAGGAAAGGTCAGCCTATTTGCAGATGACACCAAGATCTGCAATAGGGTAGATACTCCAGAAAGGGTGCAGATAATGAAGAAGAACCTGGAGAAGCTTGAAAGATGGTTGGAGGTGTGGCGACTGAGGTTCAATGCAAAAAAGTGCAAGATAAAATATCTGGGCAGGGGGAGCCCTGGAGAGACCTACAGGATAGGGGGAGGTGCTGACTGTCACCAAACACGAGAGGGACCTAGGAATTATCATATCTGATGACCTGAAGGTAGCAAAGCAGTGGTGCAAAAGCTGCAGGGAGGGCCAGTGGCATGCTGGGGTGCATAGGCAGATGTATTACTAGTAGGAGGCAGAAAATGGTGATGCCATTGTTTTTTTTTAATTCAATATACTTCATTGATTTCAGCAGCATATAACCATAGGTAGGACCTAGAAACCATCACAGTGGCAAAAAACATTTAACAATCAGACACATATTAAAACAAAAACAGGATACAATATTAATATATAACATAGAAACCTCCCTCTTAATCCCCCACCCCTCCCCAATCCTGCATGTCAGAAAGATAGTACTGGGGATTCTGGAACTAATGATCTAAGGTTGCCAGAGGGATAATAAAGCCTGGAGAGGTTCTTATAATGATTGATAAGCCTCTAGCCTATGCCACATGCTGGCAATATGCGTTTCCAGTTGGATAGCTGTCAACATCTCATAATACCATTCTGGGACTGAAGGTAGCGATTCTTCCTTCCTGTGCCTAAGTATAACCAACTTGGCGGTGGCTGCAATTAGGGTCAAGTGAGCTTTCCGAGAGTTGGGTGTGCCCCTTGGAAATAAAGACAAAAGACAGGATTCTGGAGTAAACAAAGATTCTAGGCCTAAAATAGGGTCCAGTATCTCTTTGATGGAACTCCAGAATTTTGGGGCTTTCGGGCATTCCCACAACATATGAAACAGGATTCCCAACTCCTCTCTACACTTATGGCAGAGTGGTGATACCAATTTACCCATGGTGTGTAGCTTGACAGGAGTATAGTACAAGTTATGCATTATGTTGAATTGGGTAAGCCTCAGCCTGTCTTGTTTGATAAGTTTGTAAATGTTTCTCCACACCTTGCTCCAATAGCCCAGGTTACCGGGAAGGGAAAGCATTTGCACCCAATAAAAGCATACTCCTGTTGGGAGGGCAGGGTCGAGATTTTGCAGAATTTATATACATTGGAGACAGCATGCGGTCGCCTCACTACCTTAAACACCTTGGGTAGGTCTTCCTGTGGTAAAGGTGTCCAGGGTTTGGGCCTCAGAAAAGTAAAGCTAGCATGCTTTATTTGCCAGTATTTGAAGACTTCATTATTAGTTAAATGAAATGTTCCCTGTAGGGAAGAGAATGGTAGTATGGAACCCCCATTACAAAAGTCTCCTAATATACTGTGTCGAAGCTGAGGACAAAAAGATGGAATTGTGTAGCTCGCTATAAGAAAGTGAGTGTTATTAAAAAGGGGTTGACCTGTCGACTTATGCCAATCAGCGAGGTTTACCTGTGTCTGGTGTAGGGCTCGGAGGGACCAGCCCATGGGAGAATTCCTGGGAAGATGGGGGAGATGAGAGGGGAGTTGGTATGCAAGAGCTGAAAGGGAACAACGGGCACGGTTTGCTAGATCCCTCTCAACTTTCGACCCACGTGGGAGTATAGCCGCCAGGCTGCTGTATGACAAGGTTGTCCCGCCATCTAGCCAACTTAGTTACATGTCGGGCCCCACAGTAGGTAAAGGGGGATGGAAGAGCAAGGCTGGCCCCCCCCCCCGCAGCTCAGGGGCAGTAAGTTTAGCATATCTCCTACGAACTCCCTTGTTTTTCCATAAAAACTTATTGAATATTCTCCACAACTGGGTAAACCAAGATTTAGGGAGGAACAGGTCCAACAACTCCATTGGGTATAGAATCCGTGGAAGTAGATTCATTTTAAGGACACCTGTGCATCCCCAAATAGACACTGGCAAGGTATTGCACCTGTCTAGGTCCTCTTTGAGTGTGGTAATCAGTTTGGTGAGGTGCTCCTTCATCAGTGAAGGTACATCTTTGGTGACTTTTTTTTTAACATATCACTATTTACACCCTGCTGCGGTGTCTTACCAGCCGAGACAGCAGCAGGCTCACTCACATGATGGGGGTCCAGTACAGCTGTCACCAACCCACTGGAGGGCCTCCCTGTACCATGCAAAGCCGGGCCTGCCTCAGGCCCCCCACAGCGTGATTCCACGACAGTCCTCCTGGCATCACAGGGCACAGCCATCAGGTTGCATGGTCACACACAGCCATTTTTCCTTTTTCCTGTTTTTCCTCAGAGCGTAGGCATGCAATGACGTCCATGTAGTACATGTATACGTCCGCCGCGCTCCCCACTCCAGTGACACCTTGCACCTGCAGTGCCTCTGGGTGTCCTCAGGGGTCACCGCAGCGTGGTGTGATTTCCCCAGCCCACCCCAGGACTAGGAGACCTGTCAGCAGATGCTCGATCCTAGTCCTCCCTTGATGACCCAGGCTCGTTCCTGAACCCGGGTCACCGGCGTTGCATAAGGTGTGGCGTCCAGGGCCTTAACCCTCAGCACCAATGGCCTGGACATCTCTGGTGGCTTTAATCCCTAAGTAAGTCAAGTTATGAGGGGTCCAAGTCAAACCCAAGCCAAAAGCTTGACTTTCGTAATGCGGTAGTTTACTGGGAAGATTTGGGAGTGATTTAGTTTGTAAGAGGAGACCCTGGAGAAAAGATTCAATTCTTCTATTAGAGCTGGTAATGTGGAAGCGGAGTCTCCTATATGTAGCAGAAGTTCATCCGCGTATACTGAGAGGCGATATTTTCTATCTCCAAGTCGGATACCAGTCAGGCTGACAGAGGTGACTAATCTGCAAATAAGGGGTTCCAAATAGAAACTAAAAAGGAGCAAGGAAAGTGGGCAATGTTGATGGGTCCCCCGCTGCAGGGGGAACGAGCCTGATAAGTGACCATTGCACTACACTTTGGCCATAGGGCCAGTGTATAATATCCGGACCTATTTAATGAAATCATCGGGGATCCCAAACTTAGAGAGGAAGGCAAAAAAGAAACTCCAGGAGACTGTCTAATGCTTTCTCAGCGTCGAGGGAGACCAAGGCAGAAGGCACCTCAGACTCCCTCGATGCCAAGATTAGGTGCAACAGTTTCCTCATATGATCTCCAGAGGAATGGTCCAACATAAGGCAGACCTGGTCTTGCCTGATGACTTCTCCCATGAGCGGTGCAAGACGGGCAACCAATATTTTTATCACAATTTTCACAACTGAGTTAAGGAGAGAGATTGGGTGGTAGTTACCAGGGTGCAAAGGACCTTTGCCCAGCTTGGGAAACAGAGTTATTAGGGCTTCTAGGAAGAATTGATCACTAACTCCTTTTTCAAACCAGAAACTGTACACCTCTGTTATGAGTGGTGCCAATTGGGCACAGCAGAGTTTGTACAAATTATTTGGGAGGCCGTCTGGCCCAGGAGTTTTGTCAAAGGGTAGGAACTTAATAGCAAGCTCTTCTTCTGTGACAGTAATAGGGGATCCAACCTGGCAGTCCGCTGGGGTGAGAGGTTAGGCAGGGCTACTGATTCTAAATATTCATCAATGGTGGGACCTCAGGGGTGAAAAAATCTTCAGCCGTGTAAAGTACTTTATAGTAATTGCCAAAAATATCCTCCTCTGGAGATAGGCACAGACTAGGCACAAATCTTGCAGCCTCAGCCAGTCTAAGTCTAAGGGCCAGTAACTTCCTGGCTCTCTCCCCTGACTCCAAATATCACATTTTAGTATGATGTAGGGAGAGCTCAGCCTTTTGGGCCATTATATCTGAGCATTTCGACTGGAGAAGGTACAGTTTAGCCCAGTCAGAATCTGGGGAAGATCGGTGCAGAGAATGTTCCAGCTGCCTTATGTCACCTAGGATGGAGTTCAGAAGGGCTTTGCTCTGCCTGATGTGTATAGTTGCCAAGCGGATGAGGTCCCCCGGAGCACACATTTAAGCACAGCCCAGATGAGATCTACTCTGGTTGCCGAGCCCTTGTTAGTCTCCAAAAAAGTGGAGATGAAATTTTGGGTGTGTTCAATCAGGAAGGGTTTTTGTAACAGCTGCGTATTAGGTGCCACAGGGTATCCCTCTTAAACCCCAGTCCCAGAAGAAAAGAGATGCTTAAGGGGGAATGGTCAGACAAGACCCTGGGGTGGATATCTACTTTAAGACCCTGGGGAGAGAAGCTGTGCTAAGTAAGAAGTAATCTATACAAAATCAGGTTTTATGCAGTGGAGAAAAGTATGTGAATCGGCGTTCCCTGGTGTTCAAAGTGTGCCACACATCGAGTGTCCCAGTACCTGTCATAAGGTCCCTGAGAGCTCTTTGGGCCAGAGATAAACCAACTCTTCTGCTGTTTGAGCGGTTGATTTCAGATTGGTGTACTATATTCTAATCGCCTCCTAGAATAGTGAGTTGAGGGGTCTACTGCTGCCACTAATAACAGGTTAACAAAGAAGTGTGGGATCTCTACATTCGGGCCATGGACTAAGCCTATTATTATAGGGGAGGACTCTAAGGTGCCCTGGAGAACAACATATCTTTCCAACAGGTCCCACCACTCCTGTACCATTACAAATGGGACAGATTTAGCCACCAAAATTGCAGTACCTCCCCATCTGGAGGAGGATCCAGCCCCGAAGGCTTGTCCAACACAGAGCCTCCACAGTAGTGATACTTCATCTCATCTAAGATGGGTCTCTTGCAGGTGTACAAAGTGTGCCCTTAAATGCTGGAGATGCCTCAAAACAGTGTTTTGTTCACAGCTATCGCGAGCCCCTTTAATCTTCCAACTAATGAAATTATACTGGCTACCCATAGTACCAGCTAAAAAATGTACTGCAGGGGCCACATCCGTCTTCCCTCCAGTGCTGTCCCTATTAAGTAATAATATTAAATCATAACTTGCTGACACACCAGGTTTTCCTGCCCTCCACTCGCCCTCCTCATCCCTGTATGTAAAGCTCCCCCCATCAAAAACAACAAGTAACAACACACTATAAACATAGGAATATATGAAACTCTATTGAATGCCTCCCAACTCCCTCTCATCCACCCCAGTCCTAATGACTGAATCTCCGTACGTCCTGGGATGTTATTCAAACACCCTGCCCACAGTGTATGCCCCTCCCCAACCCTGCCCGTAATCAATCAAAAATCAGCAGGAGGCTCTCATTTTTAAAAACTATTCACAACGTAGCGTCAGCAAAGATATGCTGAAACATCTGGCTCATGGCTGTTTGTAAGAAGGGGGAGGATATTCCAGAATTAGGGGGGCCATGGATAAATTATAGGGTGGGGTTTGCTGCTCCATGAGACTCTAGAATCCTGGGGAGAAAATCCCTTACTGCAGGGGAGCACTTCTTCCTGAGACGGTTGAACCCCGTAGAATACCCGCATTACCATGAGTGAGATTAAATCCCTAGAATTACCCCCATAGCTCAGCAAATATAGGTTAGAATCTATATTAAACAGAGTAACCCTCCCTCGTGATAAAGCAAGCAAGACAGGTAACCTTCGATGTCCCCTCTCAAAAGAAAAAAGGCAGCTACAACAGACAAAACCATGCAGGTACTTAAATAATAATACAGTAACTAAGCTTTCTTAGCTGAGCTTAGAGGAAGCTCCAAAACGCTTGATCAGGAGGCAAACTAGAGGCTTAGCAAAATAAATGTAGTTCAGGGACTTTCGTCAAGTTCAGGTGAGCATAACCAAAAAGAGTAAAAAGGGAAAGAAAATAGCCAAGCTGTTATGCTAAGTGTGCAGTCTGTTGAGTGGTATCTTCAACTGTCCATTAAGTGGAGCCCGAACTCTTCACAATTGAGGGAGAGTTCAAATTAAAGCAATCCAGTCCTTCTGGCTCTGTGGGTTTAAGATGACCCCAGATAAAAACAACGATCTTAGCCTTATCTTTCAGACTAACGTCAAGTCCCAAATGAAAATCTCCAATTGAATGCTAGCCATCAAAAAAGGGGGAGTCCCCTGTCAGTTTCAAGGGAATCCCAAATAAATTGGGATGCAATGTTCGGCTCCCGAAGCTAGCTGCCAGCCATATCGAAAGGAAACATATCTAGTGCTCAGTCCCTTGGGACGGGGCCACACAAGTGTAAATTCAATAGCAAGAAGGTTCCTCTCTGACATCGTCGCATGGTAAGTTGATTGTTACCTCAGCAAGATAAAGTCTGTGTTTACCATGAGTGTGAACCAAAAGAAAGGGATCTTTCTGGTAATCGGGCCCTCATTTAATGTGAGCAAGGAGCACGTTCATGAGAGCCACTCTCGCTTGTTCCACCGTTATTGTAGGAGTGCCACTGGTCCAGTACATAGACCTGGAGAAGGGTCGGGCACTTAACCCTGAATTTAATACCCGCAACAATAATGTTTGCAGTTACGGGGTGCAAAGCCATTCTCTGTCGAATGGAATATGGCACGTCTTGAACAAGTCTAATTTGTTTTACCCTCCCAATGGGCCTTCTTTATGTCCTTAATCGCTCCAAGGATATGTTGTTTATCTAAAAAGTTCAGGAGCCGGAAAATAAGCAGTCTTGGGGGGGTACCCTGTGGAGGAGTTTTCCGGAGGGCTCTATGGGCTCGCTCGATGACATAAGCGGGCCCATTACGAGAAGGGCCTGCAATCTTCTCACATCATTTTTCTACTAACAGAATTTCATCCTGACTCTCCTCTTTTTCAGGTAGACCCAGGATAACTACATTTTTTCTTCTGGACCTGCCTTCCAGGTCCTCGAATTTTTCTTCGACTTTCTTCACCCTGTGGCATAGGGCTGTTAACTCCGGGTCAGTCCTATTGTGCTAGTCATTCAGAGACAAAATCCTGACCTCATTATCCCCTGTGCGGGTAACCAGCTGTTCGACTATAACCTTCGTCATGTGGAGATCTGCTGACAGGCCAGTTAATATTTCCTTGAAGGAGTTAAGGCCCTCCTGAAATTTACTCTAGGTTAGTGTGGCCTGGGGCTGCTGGTATTGATGCTGCAGGAGTTGACTGCACTTTCACCCCCGCTTGGCCTGCTTATCCTTCGTGGAAGTGGTCGGTGGCATGTGTCATGGCAGGAGGTCTTGCATTTCCGCCTCCATTCAGGTAAGATTTCACAATTTTACTGAAGCTCTGACAAAATAAGGATGACAACCTGACAGAGGCAAGTGAATTAGTTTGTTTTTAGGGCTAAAAGTGGCTTATTTTAGGCAGGGGTGCAGGAGCTCACTCGGCACACGTCTTGCATCTTAGGCAGCCATCACATGACCTGTGGTGATGCCACTGTGTAAAACACTAGTAAGGCCTCACCTGGAGTACTGTGTGCAGTACTGGAGACCACACATGTGCAACAGATCGCGCATCCTGTTTGAATATCAGACCCTGGATGACCGGCACAAAAGGAGGTGGCCACCAATGTGCCCAGTGCTCCTATGGTGCAGGCTGAAGACCACCAATGAGGGATGTTCAGCACATCCCAGATGAGCCAAGCCCCCCTAAGGCGATATTGAGCCAGAAAATGCAAATTAGCTCATTGGGCATGCATGGAGCAAATGGACATCATGCATGCCCATTATGTGGTCATCTGCGTGTCTGCGCAGGACAGGATGTGCTGAGCCAGCCTGCCCCCCCCAGCCCCATTCCCCGATGCCCATGATAGTAGCAAAAAAAAAACTCTTTTCCACAGTGTAGTGGACCGCCCTCCCAGCCCCATACCCCTATGCTCATGAAAGTAGCAAAACAAGCCCACATTTCCATAGTGTAGTGAACCCCCTACTCCATCCCTGATCACACAGCACAGATGGGTGGCCCCAGCCCAAGATTTCCAGTCATATGAGAAACCCATTTCGTACCCATTTCTGCAGTGTAGTGGCCCCCCCACCCTGGTAGGCAGGACCCCATCCCGCACCCCTCAATCTAACCCATGCCAGTGACAGGCACTGCACTCCACACCCTGCCATGGCCAGCTGCCGACTGATTGGGTCACAAGCCCCTACTGTACAAAGTACAAGCTCATTGGTGATAGCCAATGAGATCGTACTATGTACAGTAGGAGCTCATAACCCAATCACTTGGTGGCTAGCAATTGCAGGGTGTGGAGGGCTGTGCCAGTCACTGACATGGGTCGAGTTGGGGGGGTGCAGGGGCCATTACACTAGGGAAATGGGTGCAACATGGGTTTCTATTGCAATCTGTGATCTTGGACAGGGGCTACCTAACTGTGCTATGTGATCAGAAATCAGGGATCAGGGACGAGGTGGAGGGTCCACTACATTATGGAAATGTGGCTTTGTTTTGCTGCTATCATAGGCATCAGGGTACTGTGCAGGAAGAAGGGTCCACTACACAATGGAAGAATGTTGTTTTTTTAGTATGAACATTGGCATTGGGTACCGGGGCTAGGGAAGTGCCACTGGGCTCTGAGGGCTGGCAGGCTGCTGTGCTCCTGTCTGTACTACCGCAGCCTGCCTGTGGGTGACCAGCAGTTAGGCATGATTTTTCCATACCTAACTTTGTGCCACTCATCTCATGCACTTGAGTGGCCCCTCTTTTCTGAATATTCCCATAGGCAGGATATTCATGGGCACACCCCCTCCACTTGGGCCACTTACATTATATTTGGGCTGTGGTCTAACTTGATTTGGGTGACCCATCTACCCCTTCTGAATATAGCAGTTTGGAGCATTTTTTGAGATGGGTATCTCAGCTCCATTTTTTTTCCGAGATGCACCACCCATCTCCTTTGACTATGTGGGCCCAAGAGGGTAAAAGCAGAGGAGGGGCAGCTCTTTACATCAAGGAGGGTATAAAGGCAATGATGGTGCAATGAATGAATTGAAGGCAGAGACACTGTGGGTCACCCTGGAGATGGGCAATGGGACAGCCATTCACACAGGCAGATTCCCAGCACAAGAGGAGGAAACAAACAGGGATCTACTGGAAGCCATCCATATGATGTCAGCTGAAGGGGAGGTGTTACTGGTGGGCACCTTCAATCTGCCAGATGTTGACTGGCTTATCCCAGTGGCTGCCACAGCCAGAGGCAGAGACATCCTGGACTTCCAGCAAGGGGCATGTCTCAAGCAGCTAGTGCTTGAGCCAACCCAAGAGAGCGATACTGGATCTCGTACTAATCAACAGGGACAGAATTACAGATGGCAAGGTAGGTTAACACCTAGATTCCAGAGACCATCACACGCTGTGGCTCAATACGAGTGCTACAACAGGATCAAGCCACACAAAAGCTAGGGTCCTGGACTGCAGGAGGTCAGACATTACTAGGATGGGGGTATGTCTTATGAAAGCCCTAGCAGAGAGGTAGAATTGTGGGGGAGCCGAGGAACAATGATACTATCTAAAAGGAGCCATAGTGGAGGTGACAAATCTTTGCATTTGGCAAAAAAACAAAAGCAAAAGAGAGAGAAAATCACTATGGTTCTCAAAGGAAGTGGTCGGGAAAGTAAGGACAAAAAAAATGTCTTTCAGGAAATACAAGGAAACACAGGAGGAACAGGACAGGGCAGTGTATCTAGAGAAGCAAAAGGGAGGCAGGGAATGTGGCCAGGAGCACAAAGACAGAGGAAAAAATAGTAAAAGAACATACAAAAGAGGACAAGACTTTCTATAGGTACGTTGGTGAAATGAGAAAGATAGAAGGGGGGGATTGTACAGCTAAAAGAGGAGTAAGGAGAGGGCATGGAATGAGATCAGGAAAAAGCATCAATCCTGAACAAATATTTCTGTTCAGTAGTCACAGAGAAATGGGAATGGGAGGGACCATGGATAAGAAACAGGATTGAAAGGGAGGTGGACGCCAGTCTGTTTACAGAGGACAGAATTCTAAAGGAACTCACAAAACTTGAAGACAGACAAGGCAATGGGACCAGTCGGGATATACCCAGCAATATTAAAGGATTTAAGGGAGATGCTGGCAGCACCACTGGCAGCCCTGTTCAACAAGTCACTGAATACGGAAGTGGTTCCAGAGGACTGGAGAAGGGCAGATCTAATCCCTCTCCACAAAAGTGGGAGCAGGGAGAAGGCTACTAACTATAGAGCTGTCGGTCTGACTTTGATGGTGGGGAAAAGTATGGAATCACTGCTAAAAGAAAGGATAGAGGAACACCATGAATCTACACAAGATCCGAGGATGCACAAGTTCATATCAAGAAAGTGATGTCAAACAAATCTAATGGATTTCTTTGACTGGATCACCAGGGAAGTGGATCAGAGGAGAGTGCTGGATGTGGCCTACCTGGACTTCAGCAAGGCATCCAACCCCGTTCCACATAGGAGGCTTGTGACCAAATTGGACAGCCTGGGATTGGATCACAAGGTGATGAACTGGATCGGGAATTGGTTCAATCAATCAATTTTATATATATGGTGCCATTCAAATGCCAAGGAACCTCACAAACAATAAAACGACAGCCTAAAATTACATATATTATAAATAATATAAGATAAAATAGCAGTAGTCAGTCAGTAATGTTCGGGTTATTCCCCAAACGCTCGAATCCATGAAACAGTTTTAAGGGCCTGTTTAAAATCTCTCCACGGTCGGGCACTGGTTGAGGGACAAAACGCAGAGGGTCACGGTAAACTGAGCTAAAGAAGGGAGGGTGACCAGCGGGGTGCCACAGTATCAGTACTTGATCCAGTACTGTTTAATATCTACACTGGTGACACTGTGTAGATGCTGGAGGAGAAGATATGCCTCTTTGCAGATGACACTACAATCTGCAACAGGGTAGACACTCCAGGAGGGATGAAAAAAATGAGAATGGTCCAGAGTTTGGCAGCTGAGATTCAACGTGAAGAAGTGCAAAATACTACACTTGGGGTGCAGGAACCCAGGTGAGGATTACATGATAGGTGGGGAGTTATGAACGACCACCAAACAGGAATGAGGTCTGGGGGTGATCATATCTGATAACCTAAAGGTAGCCAAACAATGTGCCAATGCCTTTGGGAGAGCCAGAGGGATGCTGGAGTGCCTAGGGAGAGGTATCACCAGCAGGAGAAAAGAGGTGGTGCTGCCACAGTACAAATCATTGGTGACACCTCAGTTGGATTACAATATCCAGTTCTGAGGCCACATCTCCAAAAGGATATAGACAGGGTCGAAGCAGTTCAAAGAAGTGCAACAAAAATGGTGCAGGGCCTGCATTAAAAGACATACAAGAAGAGACTAGAGGAGCTCAATATTTATACCCTGGAGGAGAGGCGAGAAAATGGAAACATGATAGAGACCTTTAATCACATAAAGGGAATAAATAAAATACAGGAGGACAGCATCTTTCAGAAAAGAAGATGCTGTAGAACAAGAAGGCATGATGTGAAACTGGAGGAGGGTAGACTAAGGGGCAATGTGAGAAAAGTACTTCTTCATGGAAACGGTGGTGGAGGAATGCAACAGCCTCCCAGCAGAGGTGCTGGGGGAAAAGTCAGTGGGGGAATTCAAAACTGCATGGGATAGACATTAGGAACTCTAGCAATTCAAAAGAGGAGATAAAGCCAGAGATAAAAGTAGGATCTGTGGCATTTTTAGTAGGTAGGTAAAAAGGGCAGACTGGATAGGCCAATCAGTCCACATCAGCTGTCAATTTCTATGTTTCTAAACAAAAAAATGAAGTACCAACCTTTCCTTTCCTGAAAGAGGATCAGATCAGGTTTACCCTCAGGGTACTCGTGTACTCTCAGCCCTCCGCATGGGGAAGAGCACCTGAGAGTAAGAGCTCCTCACAAATCTGGCGAGACCTGGAACTGATCATGGCCTGGCTGGGATTACTGTGGCACAGGAGTAAGAGGGTTCCTGCTTGGCCCAAGGGCAGAAGAAGTGAGCTAGGCCAAAGATGTCATTTGGGATAGGCAACCCCATGCACAGACTGCTACTCCTTTTTTTTTTTTTTTTTTATATTCATTCTACATTTTTCCCCAAGTAGGACCCTCCTGTCGAATTCGGCCCTGGTCATGGCCCCTGGGACTCCCACCTACTGCCCATTGCCATTGCTCTCCCGGTCACCCCCGGCTTACCCCCCTGAGGGCGGGACCATAGCACTGGTCTACGGCATTCAGTGCCACGGGGTAGTATATAGTTGGGAGAGCTTCTGGCGGCAGAGGTTAATTGAAGTCCTGGGGAGGGTTTCACAGAGACAGGGGTCCCACCATGCTTTTCCTTCTCTGTAGGCTGGGGCACAGACGTGCAATGACACCAGCATCTCTCCCTCTCCAGAGAGCCTTGATTTCACATCTCGTACAGGCCAGCAACCCACCCTCTGCCAGGTGTCACTCCTGTGCGATCGCGGGTCCGGAGAAGGAGAGCAGTCCTGGGGACGCTCAATCCTTCTCCCCCCGGCCAGCCCTCCGACGACCTGAGTCCTTTCCCAAACCCAGGTCGTGAGCGGAAATCCAACCGCTGTGCTGACGGGCCAGCCAGACTGCTATTCCTACTGGTCAGGTGGTCACTTCTCTGGCATCATAAGATGCCTTTGCCTGGTGCCATGCTACCTTCATACTTTATGTGGAATGGTTGATGGCTTGCCTGACTTCCTTGCTTTGAGACAGCACAGCTAGCACACTGTGCAGCTGCAACAATAGGTGACCATCACAGATCATCATATGGGCCTGGTGGGCAGACACACACTTAAGGGCATGTGCCAAGGTAATAAACTTCCTTCCCAATGCATCCAAATAAACAGAGTCACATCTGGAGGTTGATAATGGCAGAGGTTCTGTGGACCTGACAAGGTCAACTATAGACCCTGAGGTTGCATGATACTTCATGAGGAGGTCCCTGGGTATGGCAAAAGTGGCAGAGGCATGCCTCCTCAAGGTCCTTCATGCCTCCTCCATATCTGTGGGCCATGGAGGAATGACAACTGTATCAATACTGGGAACTCCAAGGAATCCCAGTAGCAGGGCTGTTAAATTGGTACTGGTAAAGACCTGAAGCAACTCCACCAAGAACCGCTGGTACAGTGTGTATTCCTCAAGAGACAAGATAAACCAATAACTCTTTGTCCTCTGAGAAGGACATTTCTGGAAATGAAGTGCCACCTCTGGCTCACGACAGTTTCAAGGAGAACAGCCTGAAATGGGCTCTGGGCCTGAGTCTCCAGTTCTCAAGGGCCTCATCTGGGGTGTAGAAATCCAAAGAGGGCTTTCACCTGAGGAGAAGGCCTACCAGAGCAGCCTTAGGGTGTCCTTCTACACTGGAAAAATTACCAGACTAGTGCCTTTGGGAAAAAGCCCAACATCGGAAATTAGAGCCATTTGGGTGCCACTAAGTGACCATGGTCATCACTGGCAATGATGTCAACAAGTGGCTGTGGGGAGGCCTGGTTCATCGCCCAACTCCAAACTGGCACCACCACTGGCACTGAACGTGTCAGATGATGTTCTCGGAGACAGGGACGTCCTTGTCATTGTGGTCAGCATCATCTTTCACATCACTCTCAATGTCAACATTGATGTGTGACCCACTGCTGTCACCCTCCTCGACACTGAAGTTGGAGACAGACACCAAGACAACATCACTGAAGGCACCATGTTCAGAACTGGACCTAGGTCTAACACCATAGCTGCTGCCAATGTTGTCTCCAGGCTTGGAATCTTCTCCTCCCTCATTGTTGCTAGCGACACCACATCAGGAACAGACTCCCAGCTGGCTCCAACACCAGCTTCAGCTTCACTGCCAGGCCCTCTCATAGCACTGGGGGCGACAGTGCCTAGGAGCCTGGCACCATCCCTGGTATCATCCACCATGTCAACACTGTGAACCATGACAACAGAGTGAGTATCACTAAGGGACTGCACTGACTTGTCCACTGGTGTGTATAGCTGTGGCCCCACCACTGGTAACATCTGCTGCTCAAGGCAATCAGACTGTGATGCGTTCTCAGCCAGGCACTCAGAAGGAGCTGGCTGTCCACCAGACCCAGTCACCAGAGTCTACAACACCTCAGCATGATGAGGTCATGGAGAACCTTGTGCTTCCTTATAACCAGAGGTTCCAGGAAGAGGCCCACATGAATGACCTAGCAACCTTACATTTGAAGCTTGTATGCATTACGTGCCACCAATGATGAGAATTGGGTGACACCACTTCAATACATGGTCTTTAATGGTATGCGGTCCACAGAGAAGCAGGCATCACAGGAGTCCGTGTTATGTTTCAGTGCATGGCAGGCCATGCAGGGTTGTTGCTGCTCAGAAGCAATCTTGTTCCCACAGGGGCACTGATGCATAATAAGTAGCTTTCCTTCCTTTTCTTGGCTATGGCTGCTTCGGACTTCACTTTGACATTGTGAACAGAAAAGGATCAGAATGACACCATACAAGAAAAGGAGAACGGTGGAGCAGCAAAATAAGTCACCTGCGATGAGGCAACCCGAGGTGATGCTCCCATGGTGTGAACTGCACATCCGAAAAAAACAGAACTGAGGCTGGCAAGGGAGATGGTAATGGCTGTTGGCCAAAGTGTGGCACCACATGGTGGAGTGTAGTCATTGTACCCAGTAGCTGTTGCCAGCACACTGGCTAAATATTTGTTCCCTTGAGGCCCTAGTGCCTTCCACCCAAATCCATAAGAGGGAATCAGTGGAGAAGATCAATTCACAGAAGATAATTTTTATTCAGAATTACTGATAATGATTCAGGGTGTGATGTACTCTGTATATTAAGAACTGTACATTGATGTTATACTGTGCTACCTGTATATGTATGTAACATGATGTGATTCATCTGTCAGATTTTATTGCAGTTCAATGTACCCATACAGTTCCTTGATCACTGTAATGGACCATCACCATAAAGTGAATCTATGATCGAGTCACTAACAACTTTGCAATCCTGCTTCCATCATCACTTCCTAGACCACCCTTCTGCTGAAACTCCTTTTTCTTGTCTTCATCTCTTCTATTTTGAACTACAGTAGTTCACTCCTCTCTGAATGTGCCAAGTCCTTCCTTTTTCAAGAACAAAATATTTATAATGCTGATACCTGCCTGCTCACTCACTCCTGAAATAAAGACCCATGAAGTCAATCTCTTGTCATGTCCACAAACTCCCATTTCAGTTCCACAGCCATTATAAAAAGTAACCCGTTTCTTTTTAAAAATTCCTCTTGGCGTTGCTCATTTGAATCATTCTGACATCATCACTACCTCCTCATAGTAATTCCATACTCCCTGCTCCTCTAGCACAACAATTTTTCACTATTCCTCCTAACCCCCTCGCAACAACAGTTGGAAAATTCCCATATAAACTCATTATCTAGCAGTCTACTTACTGCTGGGAGTGTCTTCAAGATGATCCTTCTGCTCCGTAGTCTTTCTCCTCTCCACTTCATCCTGTGGGCATTCCTTATCCCTCTTAAACAGCAATAACAGTTTTTTCTTTGGGATTTTGTATCCTGCACATAAAAAAGGAGAACAAACCTAATAATATCAACGCTATTTATAATTACAGCTAGATGAAGGTAAAAAAAGGCTCTCCAAGGAATGTCTGAACTATTCCTGTAGTTGCTCTTACATGAAAACTGACAGATGATAATTCATAACTACACCAGTATAACATCATCACACATTTTTCCTTTTTTTTTTCTCTCTTTCAGGGCAGCCAGATCTCTGAAACCACCCCCTTCCCCCCAGTACTTCCCTCCCAGCTACCCGTTTCCAAAAGAAACATGACTTGTCCCTCATGGAGGAACTCCCTGCATGGAGAGACCATATCACCCTATGAGCCCAGTTGGGACTTACACTTTCAGGTCATTTAAGTATGCAGGAGATAGTGTCCCAGCGTCAAGTTACAGCCAAGTGAGAAGGGTTTTCCTTTGAAGTTTCCTCCAAAACTCAATCATTCAATGGCATTAGAGGCATGCCAAGCAGTCTCCCATATGTGTGTGTGACAATGACTCCAAGCCTGTGCACAAGGTGTCAGATGTACCTGCCCCTAGTTGCTGCACTGAGTCAGATTACCATTGACTGTCCTGACCCACCCTCCTCTGAGGAAGCAAGCAGTCCTCTGGATGCTCATCCTCTTCCCTACAGTCAGCCCTCCAAGGATTTGGACTAATTCCTGAACACGGGTCTTCAGTGCTGCAAGTGGCAGTGATACCGCTCAAGCCAGCAAGCTGGCTATTCCATCATGGTGTACCCAGTGGGTGACACCAGCTCTTTTGAGTGCGTGGTGGTGAGAGGGGGTCCTGGACTGGATATTAGAATTCTTCTTGTCTACCATCCTCCAGGCTGGGACAGGAGTTTTCTGTAAGAGTGGACTGCTTTTGGTACCAAAAGGGTGTTGGTGTTACCGAGGTGGTTCATTCTTGGTGACTTCAAATCCTGGGTGGAAGACAACAGCATGTCTAAAGCAAGAGACTTCTTATCCAGCATGGAGTCCCTTGGCCTCTCTCTAGCTTCCAGGTCTGGGACCCACTACTCAATCCCTCAAAATGGTGTTCTCACTGGGTTTTGAGATTACCACCATCAAAACTGAACCAGTCACCTGGTCAGATCACTGCATCATCATCAAGTTCAGTTTCAGACCCCCCTAGTTGTCCGGCCCCCTGTTGAAATGATCCAGTTCCACCCTTTAAAAGGGTTATAGCCTTAGGGACTATTGGCAGAACTGGACATTTCTTTTGTGCTAGAGACCTGCGCAAGTAGTCCAAGAGAGGCCATGGCAGCATATAATATGACTGTCATGAGTGCCTTGGATCACCTGGCACCAGTCCATGTACATCCCCTGGTTTTGCACCTTGGCTTGCCATGGTTTGATGGCGAGCAAAGAATTTTCAAAACCAGAGGATGGAAGTTGGATAGGCATTAGAGAAAGACCAGATTCCCAGAGGACAAGCTGGTTATGATGAGTCATTATGATGACTATCACAAATGTAAATCATCACCAATAAAAAGGCAGGGTTTATATTAAGGATGATTCCAGCTGGGAGAAATCGACTAGCTCAGCTCATTCATGTTGTATACAGATTGTTACATTCTGCCTGTTTGGAACCTGTCAGAGCATTTTCAGCCCAAAAGTGTGAGGAGTTTGCTCGATTTTTCTCAGACAGAGTGTCCTCTGTGAGGGCTGGGATTTCAACGAGCAGAATACAAGCATCCAGCATTGGTGGGCCTCGGAATGGCAGATGCATATGGTCTGACTGGGGGGAATTCCATCCGGTTATAGTGATGGAGGTTTGTGAGTTGATCTTGGGCCTTAAACCAACTTCCTGTGACTTGGACCAGGGCCCGATGCACCTACTTGTGGGCTGCGTTGGAGCCCTGAGACAGATCTGTGCTAAGATTGTCGGGAGTTCTTTTACAGCAGAGGTGTTCCCAGAGCCTCTTAAGGAGGCTTTGGTGAAGCCCCTGCTGAAAAAATAATCACTGGACCAAGACATCCAGGTGAACTATCGACCTATCTCGAACCTTCCATTTTTGGGGAAGGTTCTGGAGAAGGTAGTCGCAGAACAGATGAGTCCCTTACCTTCTATGAACATATTTGTACTATTACCACCACTGCTAACAGGATGTTAGGGGACCTCTACAGGCTTCAGTCCTGCCTCACTCCAGAGGCCAGGTATCTGGCCGTTAAGTGGTACAATCCTAGACTATGGAATTGTGGTCTACGGTGCAGCCTCTGACACCAGCCTACACAGAGCCCACACCACACTAAACAAAGTCTGCAGATTTGTCTTAGATGCTGATCACCTTATGCACACTTGTGGTCTGTACATTAGAACAAAATGGCTTCCTCTCAAGGACTGGATCCGACTCCACTCCTGCCTCCTGTGGATGAAAGCCCTGCTTGGACATGCACCACCTTCTTTACGGGCTTTTTCTGCCCTTCCCCTTCTAAACATGTTATGAGAAGTGTTACAAAACATAAACTTGCGGTGCCATTCAGAAGAACTGCCCTAGGGAGTCGTGCCTGTACAGTCTGGACACCCACCTGGCTAAACGAGCTCTCTCAAGCTAACATAAGCCTCGCCAGCATTCATCACCTCAAATCCGAACTTCAGAATACCATTGCCCCACCTACACACTGCTACTGCTCTACCTAACCCCCCAGGGCATTACTTGCATACCCTGCAAGACTATATCCATACATACTCTGTTAAAATCGGCCTCACCACTCTCTTACCTAGTGGCCGCTACACATTCACTGAGATGTTTCTACCTTGGCATCCTCTTGCCTACGACAAGGCTTCTTAGCTGCTATTTGTGAGTACCTAACTGAATTGTTAGCACTTTATTTACACTACCGGTGTTTTGTTCCTTATGTACTCTGTGTTAAGACTATTTTACAATTTGCCTGTCTTTAATACTCAATTTCTTGAATTATATTAGTCTGTTAATGTGTTACTAATATGTTTATGACAATGCCTGTTAGCTGCATTTGCTATTCTCAACTCATATAATTGTCCCCCTCCTTTGACTGATGAGGACCCTATGTAAATGAGCTCCTAGCTCAGAGGTTTGTAATTTCGATTCTTTAATAAATAAAATTAAAAAAACAACTCGAGCTTCACCTCGCGGAGTTCCAGATCTACAAACCTTATCAGTCCGGGTTTAGGGCCATGCACAGCATGGAGACAGTGCCAGTTAGTGGGCGGAATGATCTGCTCAGGGCAAGGGATAGAGGGGAGTGAACTATTCTAGAGGGGAGTGAACTATTCTCATTCTCCTTGATCTGCCCTCTGCATCTGACAGTGTGGACCATGGGGTGTTATTGGACAGGTAGCGGGAGTATGTGGGACTCACGGGCAAGGTAATCAGCTGGTTCAGGTCCTTTCTGCAGGGTTGCACCTACAGGGTCATTTTAGGGAATTATTCCTCTGACTCGATGGCCATTCCCTGCAGAGCGCCCCAAGGCTCTGTCCTTTCCCCCATGTTGTGTGCTGTGTATATGTTGCCCCTGGGCAGGGTCATTAGGTGATATGAGCCGAGTTTTCATTGCTATACTGATGATACTCAGCTCTACCTGTCCACACCCTAAAGACCTGATGCCACTGACAAGCTGAATAAGTATTTGGCTTAGCTCCAGGCTTGGACATCAACTAACTGGTAGGGGCCCAGGTAAGACCGAAGTACTGGTGGTGGAGCCGTGTCAAAAGTGGGGGTTGTGCAGCCTCAGGGGAATGTCTAGGGCTTTTTTCTGGCCAGAATGAACCTGAGGCCTCTTCTAAAGTTAAAAATGTGTGCATTGTTGTGGACAGCAATCTAACACATGATTCTCAGGTGTTACCCATTGTCCATGTGGGTTTCTACCATCTCTGCAACATCACCCTAATTAGGCCTCTTATCCCTCCTTCAAACCTGGCCACTCTAATGAATGTGTTTGTCACCTCCAGGTTTGACTACTATAATGCCCTCTACCTCAGGGTCAGTGGTGGTACACTGAGGCACCTTCAGCTGCTGTCAAAATACTGCAGTCAGCTTTTGACAGGTCTACCAAGATCCTGTCATATAATGCTGGTCCTGCTTGAACTGCACTGGCTGCCCGTTTGCTGGCGCATCTCCTTTAAAATAGGTCTTTCCACCAAAAAGACCCTACACAGGCAGGTCCGAGTTACCTGAAAGGGCTCCTGCATCCATACACATCAGATTGTCCCATCTGGTCAACTGGGGAGGCTCTTCCGGAGGTGCCCAAGATGAGATTAATATCAAGCGATTGGGTCTTTGATGCTGCAGCACCAGTTTTATGGAACTGTCTTCTGCGCTACCTCTGGAAGGCGCCCTCCTTGGAGTGTTTGAAAAAGGGTTTGAAAACCTATTTCACGTTGCCTTTAAATCATGTTCAGCTGAATTATTTATATATTTTTAGAGAGCTGTTTTAAGGATATATGTTTGATGGATATAAATTGATGATATTCAGCCAAGGTTTTTGAAGTTAATATCTTCATACATTTACAAGCCTTTGACAAAAATATTTAATTTGTCCTTAGAAATAGGGATCTTTCCACAACAATGGAAAAAAAACATAAGACCAATTTTAAAGGGGGGAAATAGTGAAGATTTGGGGAATTATCGCCCTATTTCTCTTCTCCATGCTTTAGGTAACATTTTAGAAAAGATAACAAGGGTATAAATTAGTGATTATTTACAATTGACTGAGCTTCAGGCTCCTGAGCAGCATGACTTTAGGAAATTCCATAGTACAGGAACTGCCTTAGCCAGGTTCACAAACCACATCAGTGAGGCTATGGAGAGGGGTGAGCTCACTGGTGCTGTTTTTGTGGACCTGTCCAAGGCATTTGACCTTGTTGACCATCGCCAGTTGCTCAGGAGCCTAGCTGCCAAGGGATTATCAAGATTGTCATTAGAATGGGTGGAGAGTTATTTGTCAGATAAGGAACTACAAGTTCTTTATGAGGGTTCAGTGTCAAAGAGTAGAATTTTAGAAAAGGGTGTACCTCAAGGGTCAATCTTGGGACCCCTATTGTTTTCCATATTTGTGGATATTATACCAAGTAAAATTCTTAAGGCTAAGACAATCTTATATGCTGATGATATAAACTCTAATTCATTAGATAAAATTGCTCAAGATTTGACTGTAGATTTTCAGAGTCTAGAAAATTGTTTGTTGGACTTAAAATTATCATTGAATATTTCAAAAACCAAGAGTATGATATTTACCTCTAAACAAAAGTTGATTAAATTAGGGAAACTGAATATTTTTGGTAAAAATGGAACTAATTTGGAGCAGGTGCAATGTTTTAGATATTTGGGAATGAATTTGGACTCAAATTTAATATTTGCAAATCATATATTGACTTTAACAAAATTAGTAAATCAAAAATTAGGGGTTTTATTCAGACTACAGAATGTGTTAACTTTACAAGCCAGGAAACATATAGCCCAAAGTATACTACTTTCTCAACTGAATTATAATTCATTTTTGTTTACTAGTTTGTCTAAACATGTGGTAAATAACTTAACAATGACTTTTCATAGTATTTGTAAATTTGTTTATAGATTGCCTCATTGTACTTTATATCAAGTTTCAGGGTTTCTACTGCCTAACTTGAGTTCCATTTACTCTCTCTGTTGTAAAACAGATAATGTATCGAGACAAAAAAGTCTCTCCCCCTTGTATTCTCTGATATCTGTAAGGGAAGTTTCGAGAAACTTGAGATCAAATTTTCTTTCTGTTTAAATTTGAAAGTCACTAAAACTAAAATGGGTGCTCAAGCTTTTTCTATCCAAGCACCAAAATACTGGAATGATCTTCCAACTGAATTGAGAACTATGAGTAGTCATAATTTATTCAAAAATAAATTGAAGTATCATTTATTGAGTAGCTTGCAATGTCACTGCTATTTTAAATAATTTGTATTATATTGTTTGTCTTAAATGTCATGTATTTATATTCCTGTACTAAGTGAATGTAAAAGTTATCTCTTTGTATAACATCTTGTGACTATTTTATAGTCTCGGGTCGCATATGAAAAAGGGCCTTGGCTCACATGTTTACCCAGTTAACAAAATAAATAAATAAAAATAAAATGTTGCTGGATTTCATCGAGCCCACTAATTCTGTGTTTATTGTCTGGAGATGTTTGTAACGGTGCCGTAAGCCTTCAGGGAAGGACTCCCAAAATTAAATAAAATCAACTACTACTACTACAACTACTGCTACTACTGATGTCAAATTACTACTTTCCATACTTACATATTCTTGTGCCATGTATTCTCTCCATACCTACATATTCTTACACACCCTGTTCTCTCTAGGCTTACATATTCCTACACACTGTGTTCTTGTTATAATTACATATTTTTGTATCTCTTCTCTCTATACTTTCATATTCATTCACCCCATGTTTATTACAGAATGAGGAACAGAGAAACGATTACAGGCAGAGAAAGACCAAAGGCCCATCCACTCTGATCTGCTCCAACCTACTTTCACTCCAGCCTGTCATTGGGTGGGCTTCATCCAAGTCCTCTATTAGCAGATGAGACCATTTTGCAGCTTTAACCACTCTCACAACTCCTTATTCCTGCATTATCACTGTTTTTGTCCCCACATCTGTTGGAATGCTGTTCCAGGAGTCCGCCACTTTTTCTGTGAAGAAACACTTCCTAACATCTCACCTGAATTTAACACCTCCAACTTCATAACATGTCCCCTTGTTCTTAAGCACATTCTCATCTGAAAAAGTACTCCCTTCCTGTACTTTATTTACCCACATGAGGTATTTAAAGGACTGTATCATATCCCCTCTCTATTCCAAGGTGTACATATTGAGGTCCTTTAATATCTCCTCATAGGACTTTTGATGCAGACCTTACACCATTTTCATTGCCTCCTCAGACCACCTCCATTCTGTCTATGTCCTTTCAGAGATGTGGTCTCCAGAACTGGACACAATATTCTAGGTGGGTTCTTACCAGCAATCTATACAGAGGCAACACCACCTCCCTCTTTCTGCTGGTGATACCCTTCCCTATGCACCCCATCATCCTATTCACTCTCCCTAGTGCCTTGTCACACTGCCTGGCCACATTTAGGTCACCTGATATGAATACCCCCAGGCCTCTTTTGGCTGCGTGTTGGCCATCAGTCCCAGTCATATAGAATGTGATGGCAGGTAAAGACTGCTTGGCCCATTCAGTCTGCCCATTTCTCCCCACCTACACTGTTACCACAGACCATGTACAATCTACAGCTCCTTCTCCCTCCACTCATCCTTCCCACCGTGATTCCCTCTCTCCTGTATAGCCTCTGCCTACCCTGCCCCTCACATCACTATTAAATTAATCTCCCCCTCTTTGTTTTCTCTCCCACAGCTGTGCCTTTGATTGGGCACTATTTTAGTTGTCCTCCTCTAAACTGCCTCCACTCTGTCTATGTCCTTCCAAAGATGTAGTATCCAGAATTGGCAACACTACCTCCCTCTTTCTGCTAGTGATACCCCTCCCTATGCACCCTGGAATCTCACTCACTTGCATCTTTATAGCCTCTCTCCTTCTCCTTCCTCTGTGAACACTAAACAAAAGTATTTGTTCAGAATGTCTGCCTTTTCCAGGCCCCCTTTGCACAGTCCCACTTCCCTTTTTAACCTTACAGTCCCACCCCTGGTCTCTCTCTTTTTCCTTACATACCTAAAACATGTCTTGTCCCCTTTCATTACCTCCTGAGCTATCCTCGCTTCAGTCTGCACCTTTGCGTTCCTTACTGCTTTCCCTGTGTCCCTCCATTTCCCCAATACACATCCATATCTTCCTCCCTCTGTATCTTCTTATACCTTCTGAATACAACCCTTTTAGCTTTTACCTTTTCTGCCACCTCTTTCAAGAACCACAGTGGTCTTTTTCCTCTTGCATTTGCTTAATTGTTTGATGTAGAGGTTTGTTGTCTTTAGTAAGCTCCCTTTTATCTTCATTTACTGTTCCTCCACCCCACCTAGGTCATTCCCCCTGCTAGGTCATCCCTGAGGCATTCACCCACCTTTTTAAAATCTGTCCTCCTGAAGGTCTGGACCCTCAGATTTGTGTGGTTCAATTCCTTTGCAGTCCTTATACTGAATCAGTGTGCAGTGATCACTTGTATGCACGTGTCCTCCCACCTTGACGTCTGCAACACTGTCCCTGTTAGTAAGTACCAGGTCCAGTAATGCCCATCATGAGTGGGTTCACTGACGATTTGCTTGAGGAACATCCCCTGCAATGAGTCCAAGATATCCCTGTTTCTAGCTGAACTTGCTGCTGTGAGGCTCTAGTCCATATCTGGCAGGTTGAAGTCTCCCATCAGCAGCACAACCACCTCCTTTTCTGCCATCTTACTAATGACTGCCACCACCACCTTATCTAATTCCTCTCTCTCTGTGCTGCTGGTCTGTAGATCACTCCAGTGGGAATAGTAGCTCCATCCTTAATCTCCACGGTAACCCATAGTACCCCAGCGTCCCCCTGTATTCCCTGCATTTCCATGGCCTTATGCTTTCCCTCACATAAATCACCACTCGCCCCTCGCCCCTTTCACTGCTACCCATTCCTTCCTGAACAGAGTATAGCCCAGTATGGCCATGTTCCAGTCATGGTTTTCAATGCACTGTGACTCAGTAATGACCACAATATCCAGGTCAGCCTTGGCCATGATGGCTTCTAGGCCCAGAATCTTATTTCCTAGACTTCAAGCATTCCCACACATGGACTTTCAGATTTTGTTTCCACTCTGCTTGTTGCCCCCTTTTCTCTTTTTCCTCTCTCCTTCCCACTTCTCTTTTTAATGCCCCATTTCTTTCCCCTTTTATCTCTACCACCCTATTTCCTTTATTGATTTGCACCCTGGGTTATTCCTATCTCCTTTGGTTCTGTTTATTCTCTACTTCAATCTGTGAGGGGTCAATTTCTGACTCCCTGATTCCTTTTGCCACCCCCCTTTGCTAGTTTAAATGTTAATCAAAGTTGTATTTAAACCATCCACTGAGGATTGTAATTCCCCTTCTCAATGGATGCAGGCCGTCACCCATGTATAGGCCCTTATCTTTCATAGGACCAGTAGGATACTAAGATGTCTAGGGAGAGGTATCTCCAGCTGGAGGAGGGAGGTGGTGTTGCCACTGTATCGCGCTCTCATAATACCCCTCCTGGAATACTGTGTGCAGTTCTGGAGGCTGAACCTCAGAAAGGACATACATAGATTGGAGGCAGTCCAGAGAAGGGCAACTAAAATGGTGCAAGGGTTGCATCATAAGCCCTATGAAAGAAGACTGAAGGATCATATGTACTCCCTGGAAGACAGGAGAGAAAGAGGTACATGACAGAAACCTACAAGTACCTCACAGCAGTGAAACGGGAGCATGAGAAGAGTCCCTTTCACATGAAAAAGAGCACCGAGATCAGATGAAATGTGATGAAGCCGGAGAGAGGGAGAAGTTTCAGAGAGATGTGAGGAAGTACTACTTCACTGAAACAGTGATGCATGCCTGACAGATGCTAGCGGATGTGGCACAAGTAAAAACAGTCGGTGGCTTCAAGCATGCATGTGATACACACGGGGGTATGTTAGTAAAGAGGAAGTGAGGAGGGAGGGTCCCCAGAGACTAGGTAGGGTCTGTGAAGACAAACTAGACAGGGATCAGGTGGGCAGACTGTGTGGGCTAAGTGGTCCTTTTCTGCCAACAAATTCTATGTTTCTATTTTTCTAGGCTTGCCATGTTAAAAGTAATACTGCCCCAATCAGAATAAAGGTCCCACTTCCCAGACTGTGATTTATCCTTACCTACTGAAACCATGGTTTCATAATTCTGCACCATCACTTCCCTGTGTGAAGCTCCTTCTCCTGTTTGCTTAACATCTTCCACTCCTCATCTGAAAAAGTGACAGCGACATCTTCAAAGGTTTCTGGTACCTGAAAGGACAGGAGATGTGTTTAATTGATCTTTGTTTCACTGCACACATTGAGAAATCTGCAACTTTTCTACAAGAAGGGAACAGGCCTGGTTACATTTTGCAAAACAAAGTAGCCACATGAAGTGGTCACCTATTTACCAAGGATAAATCAATTCTCCCTTTCACCCAAGTGGGTGATGGATTGACAAAGAGTTCAATGATTAGAGTGGTGAGCTTACAGCCAAGACAGAAGCTCCTTATTATGTTTGCCTGCACATGCAGCATATAAGATACAGGAGAGTGTATGGGTTCCTGTTCACAACAAGGCTATTCTTTACCATAGTCATTACAATGATAGCTGTTGACCTCGAGAGCGAAGCTTGAGAGGTCCAACAGTCGTCATAGTAACCACGAGGGTAAAGACTGATACATCCAGCAAACCAGACCCGAGTTTGATTCTCACAACATCCACTTGCATACTGTGTGACTCTGAGCAAGTCACTTAACCGCCCAGTGCTCCCATGTCTCCCCTGAAAACAGGCACTTGTGCCTAGTGGGCCTTACCCAGTTACCAAAGACTATAAAAAAAAAAAAAGGATACTAAAATGCTGGAGGAAAAGGCAGTGTGACATCTGTACTAAAGCAGAACGAAAAGTAATTCTACTGCACTATGGATGTCATTACTGCAGCAGAACCGCATTTTTGAAAAGACTGATTTTGGTTAGAACAACATTCTAACATACACTATAAACATTTTGAGCAGAGTAGAGTATTGCAGAGGTGTGTCAGTGTTTGGCCAATTCAGCGAACACTTTCAGAGGCACATCCCTCAGCCACCAATCAACAGGGAAGCTGCCAATGATGGCAGTTTCAGAGCGAGTGCTGGATTTGAAAGAAATCTGCTGCTCCTGTCGTGGATAGTTTCATCACTGCAGCGTCAGATCTCTTCACCCTTCCCGGCAACCAGGAACATTCCAGCCATGCACATTACAGTGCACAGTAATGCACATGGCTGGACTTACGAGCAACTTATTTGCTCAGTGTGCCTTTCCCAGCAAAAAAAAAATAAGCCACTTGGCTTTGCATAACTGGTGGCTCCTGCCGCCCACCACACATTCCCCCCAAAGCCAACATTGGGATGCCCATAATCCATGCTGGCATGCCCCCAAGCTATCTTTTGCCGACAACGGGGTGCCCAATCCCCGTGTCAGCATGCCCCCTCCCTCACTATTGTGGCACACTGGGAGCCAACCCTAGTGTGCCAAAATAAACATTTTGTTTTACCGACACTGAGATGCCCACTCCTGGTGTCAGATGCGGCCCCCATGCCTCCTTTTTGTCAGCCAACCTTGGGGCGCCCAATCCCTGGGTCGGCATTGACCCCCCCCACTAGTCTGGCACACTAGGAGCCCACCCCAGTGTGATGAAATCTGTTGTTCATAAAATTACACCTGTAAAAGAAGAAAACCATCCCCGATGTTTTTTTTTTTTAACTGTAAAAACAAAAATGGTCCCTCATCATCCCAGTGGCCCCCATCCCAAGCCTCCCTCTGCACACCCAACCTCTCAGCACCCCCCTCACCCCATACTTACCTCCAGAGGTCTGGTGCTGTGATCCTCTGTGGACCTGGAACACGTCTGCACTCTTTAAAAGCCAACTGCAAACTGAAGAAAATCATGGTAAGCCCTATAACGGGAGTCAAAGAGGGGAAGGGGATTCAACTTAGGTTGATATCTTAGCCATTTTTTTTTGAGTTTTGGCCAAAAATTTTTAACATGGGGTTCTTGGGACCCCACCTCATGACCACAGACACTGTCATTTTGGTTCTTGGTCCCGAAAGGTGCTTTCGTGGCTGCTGTGTGGAATCACCTTTCAGGTCTGATTAACAAAACAACAGTGCCACTGTTCATGAGGTGTGGTTCCAAAAAGCCTATGTTACGAGTTTGGTGAAAAATATCCAAACAATGACTGTGTTATGAGCGTGTATTGTGCAGTTTGCACGCATGCCATAACTTCTCCAATTTTTAATATTTTTATTCCAATTTTCCAACATTGCTATTTTTTCACACCTCCATATGAACAGTACAGCTGTCATTTTTTGCATCCTGGCAGAAGCACCTGTGGTGCAGAATGGCGCAGTCTCTGTGTGAAATCACTTTTTGGGATTGAGTAATGAAATGATAGTGCCATTGTTCGTGAGGTGAGGTCCCAGAAAGCCTGTGTTGAAAATCTGGAGTGAAAATACCAAGAAACGCCCAGGTCTGTACAGACTGACAGGCTCACTGGGTGTGGCTTGGGGTTGTCGGCTGAAGTTAGGTGCCATTCCACCCCCACCCTGCAGCCACTGACAGGCATCGAGGTGTGCCTTGGGGTCTTGGCCCTAATGTTCACCCCATCCTCCTATACTGCACCCATCTCAGCTTATTTCCTTATGGAATGGGGTGAGCGTAAGGGCCGAAGACCCCAAGGCACACCATGACACCTGTCAGTGTCTGCAGGGTGGGGTGAGGTGGAATGGTGTGAGCATTATGGCCAACGATCCAAAGGCACACCCCAATGCCTGTCAGTCTCTGCAGGGTGGAGGGTGGGGGTTGGAGTTAGTTCAATACTTCACTGCCATTCCTAGTACGCAGCTCTCTATCTCATGCAGCATCAATGCCAATACCAGCAAACAAACACTCGGCATTAACAAATTCTTGCTTTCAGTAGCACTAATATAAAGCAAAGAATGGCTTGAAAGTACAGAACTTTTTAACTTCACTTATGTAACAAGCCCCTCCCAATAGTAGGAGGAGAAGGTTGTTGGCATGTGTGTCCAGAAGGGGAATAGTGCCCTGACATAATTCTCTGTGGGTGAAGCTGATGTGGGAGGAGCTACAGTGAGTATACAGATAGGGTGCACTCAAGGGAAGGGGACTGGTGCCATGACATCATCCTCTGTGTGTGAAGCTGATGTGGGAGGAGCTACAGTGAGTATATAGATAGGGTGCACTCAAGGGAAGGGGAATGGTGCCCTGACATCATCCTCTGTTGGTGAAGCTGATGTGGGAGGAGCTACAGTGAGTATATAGATAGGGTGCACTCAAGGGAAGGGGAATGGTGCCCTGACATCATCCTCTGTGGATGAAGCTGGTGTGGGAGGAGCTACAGTGAGTATATAGATAGGGTGCACTCAAGGGAAGGGGAATGGTGCCCTGACATCATCCTCTGTTGGTGAAGCTGATGTGGGAGGAGCTACAGTGAGTATATAGATAGGGTGCACTCAAGGAAGGGAATGGTGCCTGACATCATCCTCTGTTGGTGAAGCTGATGTGGGAGGAGCTACAGTGAGTATATAGATAGGGTGCACTCAAGGAAGGAATGGTGCCTGACATCATCCTCTGTTGGTGAAGCTGATGTGGGAGGAGCTACAGTGAGTATATAGATAGGGTGCACTCAAGGGAAGGGGAATGGTGCCCTGACATCATCCTCTGTGGGTGAAGCTGATGTGGGAGGAGCTACAGTGAGTACATAGACAGGGTGCACTCTAGGGAAGGGGAATGGTGCCCTGACATCATCCTCTGTGTGTGAAGCTGATGTGGGAGGAGCTACAGTGAGTATATAGATAGGGTGCACTCAAGGGAAGGGGAACAGTGCCCTGACATCATCCTCTGTGGATGAAGCTGGTGTGGGAGGAGCTACAGTGAGTATGTCGATAGGATGCATTCAAGGGAAGGGGAACGGTGCCCTGACTTCATCCTCTGTGGGTGAAGCTGATGTGGGAGGAGCTACACTGAGTATATAGATAGGGTGCACTCAAGGGAAGGGGAATGGTGCCCTGACATCATCCTCTGTGGGTGAAGCTGATGTGGGAGGAGCTACAGTGAGTATATAGACAGGGTGCACTCTAGGGAAGGTGAATGGTGCCCTGACATCATCCTCTGTGTGTGAAGCTGATGTGGGAGGAGCTACAGTGAGTATATAGATAGGGTGCACTCAAGGGAAGGGGAATGGTGCCCTGACATCATCCTCTGTGTGTGAAGCTGATGTGGGAGGAGCTACAGGGAGTATATAGATAGGGTGCACTCAAGGGAAGGGGAATGGTGCCCTGACATCATCCTCTGTGGGTGAAGCTGATGTGGAAGGAGCTACAGTGAGTAGATAGGGTGCCCTCAAGAGAAGGGGAATGGTGCCCTGACATCATCCTGTGTGGGTAGAGCTGATTTGTGAGGAGCTACAGTGAGTATATAGATAGGGTGCACTCTATGGAAGGGGAATGGTGCCCTGACATCATCCTCTGTGGGTGAAGCTACTGTGAGTATATAGATACTGTAGGGTGCCTGCGTCCTTGAGGTTACATAGATACATAGACACTGCCAGCAGATAAGGGCCTATGGCCCACTCAGTCTGCCCATTTTGACTTGTAAGTTCCCTTTACATTTTTCTAGAAGTCTGTTGCCCCTTACCCCTGACTCCAGAATTCCCTTATGTCTACACCATGCATTCTTAAATCCCATAATTGTTAGCCAGCCTGGTGGCATACAGGGCTGAGGTGCTGGTGCCTTACCTTGACCCACACCGGTGACCCGGTTTTGGGAACTAGCCCAGGTCGTTGGAGGTCGGCACGGGAGGGAGGGCGGAGCTGGATGGAGCTGTCGGCAGGCAGCTCTCCTCTCCAGGGTTGGGGAAGTGGCATCCCTCAGCAATGACTGCCCCCTGCTGGAGGCCAGGAGACAGTGCAGGTGACAGGGTACCCGGCATTATGCCAATGGGGTGGGCGGACAAGGGTCTTTACTGGGGCTGAAGACGGACGTGCGCTTCCATGCGCATGTGCCATTCTCCTGGGGCCCTCGGGAGAAAATGGAGGATGAAAAATGACTGCGGCAGGATGAGAACTGACTTTCTGCAGGTGCCGCACCCAGGCCAGGCAAAGGTAAGCCCCGGTAATTCCAGGTGAAGGGGCTGGGGGAATCGGTTGGATGGGGACCGTCAAGGGGGTGAAAAAATCTAACATGATCAAAAAAAAAAAATCCCGTAATTGTTTCAGCCCCACCACTTCCTCTAGTGTTCCACTTATCCACCACCTCTTCTTTTTTTTTTTTAAATTAAAATTTATTGGAGAACTTTTTTTCCATAGAAATATGAGTGTTAACAGTCTACAAGAAAGTCAATTTCTATTCACTTACACAGTCTAAAACCAAAAAACAAAGGAAAGAGGAAGAAAAGGAAAGAAGAAGAAAAGCAGGGGAGAAAGGAAAGATTAACAGGTGGGAGAGTGCCTACAGAAACTTAAGAAAAGAGGAGAGGAGCAGGGAGAGAAACACTCTAACACTATAAGTGCTGTCAGTAACTTGTTGCCTCTAACAAATATTGAAGTTATCTTAATTGTTACTAAAGGCCCAGACTTACAAACTCACCCTAAAGGTACACTATATAAGTACCTCATAAAAAGGGACATACTCGAAAATTAATAGTAAAGCAAGTCAGAAACACAGAAATGAGGAGACCTCCTGGCCTCATATCTCAGCCAGAACCTTCAGACCAGACCCGGAGAATCCTCTCAGGCATATCTAGCAAGCAATTCTAATACAGGTTTCCCTTCCCGGGAGGCCATGAAATACAAAAATGGTAGCCATCTCCCTTTAAATTTATCTAAAGATAGCCTCAGCTTGGCCGTTAGATATTCCCTGTCTAGGATCCTGATGCAGATTTCATACCAAGTAGAGGTGGTAGGCTTGTCCGGAGTAAGCCATGACAAATTAATAGCCTTGAGGGCTGCTGCCACCAAAATTCCAAACAAATAACGGGAAGATCTGGAAGCCAGAAGAGGGGGAGGTAATCCCAATAACCAGTACTGAGGGGACTCTGGCAGTACTAACTCAAAAATCCTTTCAAAGATATCCTTTACTTCCCTCCAGTACTCCCGTATAACTTTGCATTCCCAGAATGTATGGAAATATGTACCAACCAACTGACAGTTTCTCCAGCAAAGGTCAGAATGATGTAACCCATAATGTTTTGTCACCACAGGAGCTCTAAAAAATCTAACAGCTAGCTTCCACCGAAATTCTAGCCAAAAGAGGGACAAAGTGGTGTTTTGAATAGCCTTCCAAATGGAGGTCCAGTCAAATTCTGACAGGGCCACACCTAGGTCTCTATGCCACTTGTCCTTAACCAGAATTAAGGAGTCGCCCTCGGCGCAATTCATCCCCTGTACTAATCTGGAGATCAGTTTTTTTTTTATTTGGAGAACTAATCAAGGAAGAAAGGGTGTCTTGCACTGGGTTGTTTAGAAATTCTGTACCTAAGTCAAGCTCCTTTTCATTTAAGTGAACATAGTGTCATAACTGGAGATAATGGAAAAAGTCTGTATGTTGGAGGTTGAATCCGGCCTTTAACTGCTGGAATGGTTTTACTAAATTCTGATCGAAAAGCTGGCCCAGATTAATCAGCCTAGCTCTCGCCCACCACTGAAAACCCATATCCCACCTAAGTGGGCCAAAATCTAAGCAGCTCAATATAGTTGTGTATTTGTTAAGCTTTAAGCTAATGCCTAGTTTTGAGTTCATGTCCCCTCCAAACCTGAGAGATCACCCTAGTGAAAGGATTCCTAAAGTCAAGCTGGCGCAGCCTGGAAGTGTCCAGGAAAATAAGGTCCGAGACATTTCCCAGAGGAGAATCGGCTCCCTCAATCTGAACCCACTTCGGTGGAGACTCTTGAGCCATAGTCACCAGCGGTTACAGCTGAGATGCCCAGAAATATTTCTGGACATCAGGTACCCCAAAGCCCCCCCCTTTCCTTAGGGGCCACCATGGTCTTCCATCTCACCCGGGGCCTCCTACCAGACCAAAGAAATTTAGAGAGGGTAGAGTTCAGGTCTCACCAAAAATTCCTCAGGGGCCTGAGAGGAATGGCACCCATTATAAACAAAAGGCAAGGGAGAATATTCATGCAGATAGATTCCCCCCTTCCCGAGATGGAACGAGGGAGCTCTCGCCATCTGTTACAGTCCTCCCTAATCTCCTGAAGTACCCTTAAATGGTTTGTAGAATATAAGGCCTTGTAATCCCTAGGTACCCATACTCCTAGGTATCTGAACCCTGACTTACACCACTTAATTTGCTGTACCTTTGGTAAGGGCTGATTCAGGAAACCACCCAGAGGGAATAGCTCGGATTTGTCCAGATTAACCTTCTAACCGTAAAAATCTCTGAATTCAGAGAGGAAACCGAAAATCCTGGGAACTGCATTTTATGGGATCTGATATATATAACAAAGTGTCGTCCGCATATAATGAAATCTTAACCTCCACCTCCCTAACCTGGAGACCCTGGAAAATATCTGTTTGGAGAATAAATGCTGCCAGGGGTTCCAAACTGAGGGCAAATAAGAGAGGGGAGAGAGGACAGCCCTGCCTGGTGCCTCGCTCAATCCCAAACTGAGTGGAAATCATCCCATTCACCAGGACCTTTGCTCTAGGTTTAGAATATAAGTTGGATATCCAAGTCCAAAATTTTTCACCAAACCCAAAGCCCCCCAGGACTGAATCCAAATATTGCCAATTTAGGCGATCGAATGCTTTCTCAGCATCTAAAGAAAGTATTGCTGAAAGTGGGGAATCTATAGGGAGCTGGGCTGTGAAAATAACATTTAACAGCAATCTGATGTTGTCTTGGATGTGCCTCTCGGGTATAAACCCAGTGTGATCCGGGTAAACTAAGACAGGGACCACTTTCTGTAAACGTTCGCTGATGATCTTAGCGAAGATTTTAGCATCTTGGTTGAGCAGCAAAATAGGTCGGTACCCAGCACATGATGAATGATCTTTCCCCGGTTTGGGCAATACCAAGATAAGGGCCTCTCCCTAAGTATCTGGCAAAGCCCCCGGCTCTTGCACCAGAGGCAGTATAGCACAGTGGTCTAAGGCTCTGAGCTGCATATCTGGTGACATCCAGGAGACCAGACTTTGGTTTGAATCCCACAGCTTCCACTTGCATACTGTGTGACCCTGAGCAGGTCACTTAATCTCGTTGTGCTCCCAGGTCGCTCCTGTAAAAAAGCTTTCAGCTTAGTGTGCTATACCTGGTTAAACAACTAAATAAATAATAAAATAAAAAATATTGCAGACTCTAGAGAGCAGAGGGGTTAACAGATCCTGGAACCCTTTGTAAAATTCCAAAGTGAACCCATCAGGGCTGGGAGCCTTGCCAGAGCCGAGAGTCTTAATAGCCGCCCCCACCTCTCAATCAGTGAAGGGAGCCTCCAAGGAGTTCCTCTGAATACCTGACAGAGCAGGGAGCTCTAGACCTTGTAAGAAAGTCAACATTTTTTTCTCCATGCTCTTACGTTTCTTCCTTCATGTAAAGCTGTCTATAGAATTCCGTGAATTCCTGTGAAATATCACCAGGAAGAATCTTATAAGGGAGATTAGGCGAGTTGGAGCTGAACTTAGCCACATACCTATCAGCTGCATGCTTGCGGAGCCTTAGGGCAAGCAATTTGCCTGCCCTCTCTCCCCTCTCATAGTAACGCTGCCCAGTGTATCTAAGGGGATTCACTACCCTTCTGTGTAATAATGAGTTATAGGAGTCCCTAGCCTCCCTTAACTTTTTAAGTGTAAGGATAGACCCCATACGTTTGTGTGTAGCTTCCAGGTCAGCAATAGAAGTGAGAGCTTCCTGCATATGAGCCCGATGCAACTTATGCTTATGGGAAGAAAATGCTATTGTGTGCCCTCTCACCACTGCCTTTAAGGCATCCCACAAATACTTGGGCCTGGAATGCGCCTCTGTACTTTCTTTTAGATAACACTGAATAACCTTTTTAGTAGATTCTATATAAGGTTTATCATTGAGTAGTCCCAGGTCGAATCTCCAAAGACCACCCCCCTTCACTGTGTCCCAACGAAGTTGTGCCTTGACCATAGCATGGTCAGAGATCGTAATCAGGAGGACAGAAATGTCCCTGAATGAATGCAAAGCATTTCTCTGAGTGTAAAATCTGTCCAATCTGGAACACATATTGGAAGCCGGAGAGAGAAAGGTGAAATCTTTCACAGAGGGATTAAACTGCCTCCATGGGTCAATTAGTCCCGCTTCTACAAGCAAGTTACGAAGTAACCGGGAAAGGACCTTGAACCTGGGATTTTGGTAGAACTTCTGTCCAAACTGGCATCCTCAACACAGTTCCAATTCCCCATTAAAATAACTTGTCCAGGAGGTAAGCTTGCAACCAACTTAAAAAGGGAGCGAAAAAACTCTCCAGAGGGTGGGGTGGGGGCATAAATTCCAATCAAATGTATTGTCCTACCCTTATAAATGCCGGAAACCATCAATTGGTGTCCCAAGCCTGATTTAATTACAGATTGAATCTGAAATGGAAGGCCCCTATGAAGTAGGATAGCTACTCCCCCCCTTTTGGATTGTGGGTGCTCATCAGAGCATACCATATTCACCCAATCCCTGTGTAATTTCATATGCTCTCCCAGGGTCAACCTGGTCTCCTGAAGACAGGCAATATCACACTTTTCCCTTTTAAATTCAGCTAATATCTTAGCATGTTTAACAACATTGTTAATTCCTTTAACATTAAGTGAACAAACTGTCAAATCAGCCATGTTTTTTGTCCAAGAAAACTCCGAAAATAATTATATGCCCTGTATCGAATTGTATAATCATATCGCCTAATGGTGTAGAAAGGCACTCTCCCCAAAGCAAGTAAAGACAGAGAAGAGGGAAAGGGTAGAGAGGAAGCAGAGAAACAAGTAGTACAACCACTGTAGTACACAATAAATCAGAAAAAGTTGCAAGCCCTGCCCCAAGAGCTCTGGACCTGCCTCCACAATGGGAGTGCAATGACAAGAAGTCGTTGCTCATACCTAGCTTAACGCCCAAAGCGTCCATTCGTGCTGATGCTGCTCAGCTCAACAGGTGCTTCGATGCGAAATAGGGGGAGGAAAAAAATTACATCCCCTACAGGGAACAAAACTCCACTAGGACTGAAAAGGTTGGAAGGGGGCTCCCCAAAAACCTGGACAGTCACCAGCCTGTACCCTCTGATGGTTTCCTTAAGGAAAAGCTTCCGGGTAGGGCTAGGAAAAAGAACCTTTCAGGTCTCCAATGTTGACTCATTAGCAAACACAATTCCTTGATGGAGAATTCAGTGCAGCTCAGACTGCAAGGAAAAGAAAAAAAAAGGGGGGGAGAAGCAACAAGATTGGTAGCTGATTACTTAGCCTTCACTCTAAAGCAGCAAAAAAAAAAAAGGAAACGGGCCAGCCATCACATAAATGGGGCAGGGGCACACCAATTTGAGATCCTATTCGAGCAGAAAGAGTTCAGTCTTGATTATATCACCCTTGGTCAGAAAAAAAAACCCTGTGGGGCCTCGCCCTAGATAAAACAAAATGAAAATAAAAAATTGTACACTCATTCCCCCTTAGTGACGCTAACCAACTGGCAGGGACCTAGTGCGGCCTGTATCTAGATATGCCTCTTAAGTTCCATCCCAATTAGTGATCTAGGGTGATTATCTAAGTCACAAGGGAATGACCATTTCCCCACTCTTTACAAGGAGGGGGAACGACAAGGAAAAATCATGATGCAAAATCTATCCCTTTTCCCCCCTTCTCCTGCCCCTTCCCCCCAGCCAATAGTGAATAGAATCCAACTGTTACTATTCATCTCGGGGTGATGGGTAAACAAAAAAGCCCAACATCCACTGGACTCGATATACTTGTCTTACTTTAAGTTAAACGAGCTGCCCTTCATGTGAGTGTCCGAGTTATGGCCGTTGAGAAGCGGCCGTTGAAATATCCCCCTCCTCTGCCAAAAATCCACATTTGGACTGCATTCCTCGCAAAGAGGGGAAGGGAGGAGGAACAGAAAAGACCTCGTGAGGTCAGGGGGACCTAAACCAGAATGGCACTCCAGGAAGGCGCCACCTTGAGAAAAGGTCCCACCTGTCGTGAAATCCAAAATAAAGGGACCGCCCCTCTACCCCTCCGTGGCACTAGCACGAACCAGCCTCCATCAGAAGGAGGAGAGGGACCCCCCCCGAACTCCACACCACCCAGGACCAAAACAACCGTTGGGAGAAAAAACAAAAAGCAACCAGGTAAACCCCTTAGCCGCCTTTTTTTTGTAAACGCTATGTTTGAGAGGCAATTAAAACAAGTCAGGGTTCTAATACTCAAAAAAAAATAAATGCAGGTTTAACAATCTGTCCCCAGGTAAAACAGAGAAAAAATATGCGATCAGTTACTGCAGTTCAAGTAATCTTCTCAGAATGTTTCCCCTTGGCAATCCATTTGGAAAAATCAGCATGTAAGGGCAAAACTGAGTCCGCTCTTTTTTTTTTGAAATTTAAATTTTATTAAGTTTCAGATAACAAAACATACAAAACAAATCAAACGGTGAAAAACAAGACGAGAAAACAAATATGTATCGGTACAAACAACCCCCCCCAACATCCCCTACCCCCAACCCCCATCCAACCATCCCCTCCCCACCCTCACCCCACCTACTGGTGTGCCTATTGTTTATAAGAGAAAGTCGTTGGATTGGAATAGTCCACGGTTCATCCATAATAAACAAGGTTACTGTTCCTTTAAAGTAGCTAAGTAGGTCAAATAATCAAACAGTTCTTTCAGAGCAAACTACAGAGATCAGGTCATAGAGTTATTGGTACAAACAAAGTGCCTGCAATTTACCCCATCTCTTTTGGAATAAATCTGCCCGACGATGCAGGCTGGCAATTAAGTTCTCCGATTGAAGAAGGGCTGAGAGCTCAGTCAGCCATTCTGCATAGGTCAGGGGCAGTTGATCGGTCCAGTGCCTTAGGACCAGCTTCTTTGCTGCCATAGATACCAGGGCAATGTGGTAACGATGCTCCGCACAATCTATAAGGGAGTAGTCTCCTAGGACACAGGTCTCAGGAATAAAGTAATTTGACAGGCCCAGAAGGGGGTCTAGATTGTCCTGGATAAGGGTCCACAAGGGAGCAACTTTGTTACAGGCCCAAAAAACATGAAGGAGATTCCCTCTGCTTGGTTACATCTGGAACAAGTAGGATGGGAGAATTTTTAAGTTTAAAAGTTTTAGGGGGTTAATACAAATTATTTATAATATAGTACTGAGTTAGCTTTAGTCTATCCTGTGTGATATTTATAAAGGTCTTTCCAAATTCGAGGCAATTTAGAGTAGTGCAGGCAGCAAATGTGTCCAGACAGTAGAACCTCAACTCTCTCAGGGATTTATAGTTTAGAAGAAAGAGTAGATTAGTGAAATGGAATGAGGTTGGGAAGCTAGATCAATAATCTGAGAGAAAGGGGTAGGCATTGAATTCAGTAAAGGAGGCCATATCTCACAGCAATAAGATGTCGTATTTGAAATACTTTAAAGACTTGTTTCCCAGCAATATCAAACTTGTTCATTATTTCAGCAGACGAGAGAAGGGAAGTCTGATTATAAAAGTGCTCTAATCTGGTCTCCGTAAGCTGAGGGAGCCACTCAGAGGTAAGCCATGAATTATCCAGCTTAATATTGGGATTAAGGAGCACCGGCTGTTCCAGATCCGAGCCTACTGAAATATTGAGAGATACTAGACATTGGGCCACCGATTTAAGAGAAGTCAAAATCGTATTATTTGCCAACCTCTGCTCAACTGTTGGCAACGGAGCAAAGAAAATCGCATAGGAATCAAGCTTAGTTCGAGAAAGGAGTGAACGCTCAATCTGGAGCCAAATCGGGCACGGTAAATCGGAGTCAACCGAGAGCCACTTCCCTAATTTGGAGAGATGGGCTGCCCAGTGGTAGAGTAGAAGGTTAGGAAGCCTGAGCCCACCTTTCTCTTTAAGTTGCGATAGCTTAACGTAAGAACGTCTGACACCCTTTCCCGCCAGATAAAGTTAGAGAACATAGTGTGGAATTGCTGAAGATAAGAGGGGCAACCATAGGTTTAGTAAATTGGGGATAAAATCCTGGGAAGAATATTCATTTTAATTATATTTATACAGCCCCAGAGAGATGGGGAGGGTAGCCCACAGCTGTAGGTCCTGTGGACGAGAGTTTTGATATTATCCAAGTTAAGTTTCTTCAGCAAGAAGGAGTCAGTTGAGAAGTGAATCCCCAGGTATTTAATGGATTTGGGGCCCATCTCAACCCAAAGAGATAAGATCCTGTTTACAGGTATGGACGTTTAATGGAAGAATTTCAGACTTAAAGTATTCAATTTGTATTGAGAAGGTTCCAAACTGCATAATAATCTCTAAAGCGCTTTGAGGACTCAGCGGATGCTCAAGATGCAGGAAAATATCATCTGCATAGGCGAAAGTACTAATTCCTGCTGCAATACCCTACAGCCTTTGACTAATCGGGATGACTTGAGCCTAATGAGAAGCGGCTCCAGGTATAAATTGAACAGTAAAGGTGAGAGGGCATCCCTGTCTGGTACCGCAAATAAATGAAAAGAGAAGAGAAAACACTGTTACAATAGATTTTAGCAGAGGGGGCATAGTAGAAGGCCTGAATCCTTCTTAGGAAGGGATCTGGGAACCCCATTCTCCTCATCACTGCCCAAAGAAAGGCCCAATTCACCCGATCAAAGGCCTTTTCAGCGTCGAGGGCAACCAGAGCCGCAGAGTGAGGAAGCAGTTGGGCCTGCTGAGATATATGCCGCAAGGTTCTTAAGTGATCGGCAGAAGACCTACCAGAAACAAACCCAACTTGTTCGGGACTAATCAGGCCGGACCACACTTTTTTGATTCTTTCAGCCAATATTTTAGCCAGGATTTTCATATCGTAATTCTGAAGGGAGATGGGCCAATAATTTGCTGGATCCGTAGAATTTTATCAGGTTTGGGAATCAGGATAATTGTGGCTTCAAATAAGGTGGGGTCTATATCATAGCGATAGAGATATTCATATAATTTAAGAATGCGGAGGCAGCTCCTTAGAAAACCTTGTAAAGTTGGCAGAAACCCATCAGGGCGGGTGCTTTATCTGGGGTCAAAGAGATAGTCCTCTATTTCATCTAAGAAAATGGGAGTCATCAGGATTTTTATGGTGGGGTGGTGACAGACTGGGAATATCCATGTCCTTTAAGTATGTATTAATATTCAGAGTGGTGACTGGGGATAGGGTGCACTATACAAATCTGTGTAGTACTTTTCAAAAATGCGGACAATACCTCTGAGGGAGAATTCAGTAGAACCACTTGGGGCAATCAAGGGCGAGACTATCCTGGAACCCTCCAGTGTCGAGCGCAAGGCCAGGAGTTTCCCAGCTTTTCCCGTGATCGAGTACTTAGCTTGAGTTCTCCTCACACAGTATTCCATCTTTTCTTTCAGAAGATCCATATATTCACTCTTAGCAACCAACAGAGCTTTGAGGGAAGGTACGAGGAGGTTAAGGGTAATCTGCATCTAATTCTCTAATTCTACTTAACAGAGAGAGAGATTCCCGAGCCTGGCTTTCTTCCTAGCGGAAGCAATCTTTTTAGTTCACCTCTGAGATAACATTTTAAAGAGCTCCAAACCATATCAAATCTCTGGGTAGAATCAAGATTGTCCGCAAGAAAGAGAGAAATCAGGGACCTAATATTCGAGACCGTATGTGGGTCTTTAAGCAACTGAGTATTTAACCTACATATAGTATCATGACAAAACTCAGGATCTAAAGAAAGTTTAATCCACACTATAGCATGATCTGAGAGAATGATTGGCTCAATACCGGATTGCAAAAGCTTGGGAAGGAAGGTTTTACTAATTAAAAGGTAATCAATCCATGTGGTTGTGAAATAAAAGAGAAAACTTGGGAAAGGGGATTCAAAAGTCTCCAAGGATCACACAATCCTAACATTGACAATAAATCCTGGAGTGCTCTCTGGGCAGAGGTAGGGGAGCGGATGTCTTGAGGGTCCTTATCAAGTGTAGGAGAAAGGGGGACATTCCAATCCCCTCCCAGTATAATCTGAGAACGGAGGAGGGTGCTAATTTTATCAGCAAGGGACATAAAAAAATCAGGGCTGCCCCAACTGGGCCATATACGAACCTAAAATAACAGGACATCCGTTGAGGTACCCTTAACCAGGACAAACCTCCCTCTGGGTCTGGGGCAGCAGCTCCGTCACAAATAAAACATGTTTTTAATAAGCACAGCAACCCCCTTACTAAGATTTGAATTACCAGCTAGGTATGTCTGGGAGAAACCTGAACGAGACAGGGATTTGGCGTCTGCTGAGGTCAGGTGTGTTTCTTGGAGGAAAAGAATATCCACTTGCAATAATGAGCAATGATTAAAAACCTGGCACCTTTTGACCCGATCTCTGAGTCCGCGTACATTCCAGGATATTATCTTAGATGCATTAGTAACCATTTAAGAAGTAAGAAAAAGGGGATGCATGACCCGACATATTCAGTATTAGCGGAAAAGGAACAGCACACCATAATCAGATATAACCAGAAATTAACAATCTGCAAATGAAAACTGTGGTAAAACACTCGTAGAATGAACAACATTGTACCGACCATAATATAACTGCACATTGATCTAAACAGGCAGAGTGAACCCCATACCCCCAAAAAACCCTCCCTCCCGAAAATAAACCCAATAACCCCACCATATTCAGATTGCCTCCCCAGACAGATATTATCGGAGATGAACAGCATAGAGTAGTCCACTAAGGAGAGACAGTAAGCAGAGTAGGTCAGACAGTATCCCCCCCAGAACCTCCCTCCCCCCAAACCCTCTCGCATCGCTGGAAACGAGATAAGAACAGAAGAGTAATCACAAGGACCACCCTACACCCCCCCACAACAATCCCATAAACCCCGCAAGCAACTATTTACACCGGGGAGCCAGGAGTGAATATGAAACCACCTCCAACATGAAACAGTATGTCCTGGCCACCCACCCCTTATTGCGAACCCCCAAACCCCCAGCACCACTGAGTCTGAATGGATCAGAGAAACACCGGACCAGGAAGGAAACCAGACCCCCCCCATAACAGAATCAGTGATAGCACAACAGCTGGGGTGAGGTTAGCCAAACCCCCTAACCTAAGCTCATAATTTGACATGCAGCTATCTGCACTTTCAGCCCAAAACACCCTCCCCATCCCAGAAGGTCATTAGCTGCAGGTAAACAGAAGAGGAGGAACCCCAAAAGACCCCCGCATCACCCATCCCTTGGTCAAATCCAACACCGGCACTCGAGGTGAGAGAAACCGAAGGACTGAAAAGAAAAAGCACTCACCCTCTAGCGGCAGGCATAATCGTGGGGAAGGCCAGAAAGAGGACCAGGCTCTGGAGTATATAGGCGTGAGATCTAGGCCTGGTGATTCTAGGGGAACAAAACAGCAAGGACCAACCTGGTCCCTCATACAGGAAGTTCCTCCAGAAACTGCCACCCGGTATCTTAGTACCGAAACGCCCACGGATCGCATCAGGGAGAACGAGGGACCCAGCCCAGCCCCACAAGACACCTCCCGGCCACTCCATCCCGCGACCTGCCCAATCCCAGGTAAGAAAACGGACAACCAAGGGCAAAATTCATAAAGGGACAGGCGGTAGCCCGGGAAGGCAGCAGGGACTGAGAGGCGAGCCACAGAAAAATAGAGCAGAAATAGTGAACAAGGAGGTAAACCACAACCAAAGGAGAAGGTCAAGGCCCTAAAACCAACTAAACTATTAATAATTCAGTCCTTGAAATAGCAGGGCTGCAACACTGTGAATACCACTTGATTTTCAGCCAGGGGTTTTGAATAAGTTCGGCAGCCTGGTCGCAAAGTCCTTCATGGCCAGATCAGGGGAGTTAAAGCTGTAGCTGGAGCCTCCAATAGTAACTTTAAGTACTGCAGGGTATTGCATTCTGAAGGCGATGGATGCAGCAATTAGCTTCTGGAAAATAGGGTGGAAGGCTGCTCGTTTGTCTCTTATTTCCTTCGGGAGGTCTTGGGTGATTCGGATCCGATGAGCCCCAGGTAATCTCCTTCAAGTCGCGGGATTTGTTGTAGGCGTGCTGCCTATCCAGGTAGCTTAAAAATTTCATGATGATGGGAGCGGAGAGGAACCAGGTGGAGGAAGGCCTTGTGAGCGGTGGGCTCGTTCGAGGTGATAGGAGGGACTGATCGGAGACGGGCCTACTACTTTGGTTAAGAATCTCTGCAGGAAGGCCATAAGATCAGGCCCCTCTTCCATCTCCGGTAGGCCTAAAATCAGTAGATTGTTGCGACGATTGCGTCCCTCCAAGTCCTCGGTCTTTGCTTGGAGCTTCTTGTTGTGCTGCTGATATTCGGTCATTTCAACCTCAGCTTTGGCTTTCCACTGCTCCAGTGAAAATATTCTGGCCTCCACATCCTCGACTCGAGTGGAGACCGATGAGAGGTCACTCCGGAGGGACTTGAGCTCAACAGACAGCTCCCGGAGGATTTCTTTTAGTGGGGTTAATTCTTGCAGGAATTTATCTTCGGTTAATGGGTTAAGCGGTAGAATCTTATCCCCACTTCGCTCCGTCTTCGGGCCTCCCTGATTACGTTGCTTCTTAGCAGCCTTGTCAGGGGATGCAGGCGGCATATGTCGGATCGGGGCCTGCTTCAAATCCACATCCATCCTGGAGCGAGGACACCTTATCCTGATCCACAATGCAGCCCAGGGCATCGGGTAGTGTCTCAGCCCACTTTACAAATGATGATTGCCCTGAATCAGTGCACTGGAGGGTTAAAATTGGCTATAGGGACAGCAGGAGGGAAGAGCTTCAGGCCTCAGCTGCCGTTTAGCTGGCTGCCATCACATGACTCTAACTGAGTCCGCTCTGAAGTGGGGCCAATAAATGTTCTTCTAGCCTGGAGCCACTGCCCAAAGAAGCTGCTCAATCTCCTTCTCTGCAATCTCTTCCTTTATATCTGGGACCTGAATATCCTTCAAAGCCAGGAAATCTTCAGCCATTAGTAAGGAATCGTAGATTTTAGGACCATCAGGCAATTCTATCCCCAGTCTAGCAGGGTAACGCAGCTGAGCCCTCGTGCCTTTCTCTCTTAGCTGTTTCACCACACTGAGCACCTTTCTGTGACACTGGGCCAAGGCGGGGGGGAAATCTTGATCCACAAACACCTTCGTGCCATCGAAATTCAGAACCCTCTTAGCCCATGCCAAATGCAGGATCCTGTCATTAGTAGGGCACCTTAGAAATTTAATTATAATGGCTCTGGGAGGGGTGCCCTGCTTGGGCTTTGGGGTGAGGGCCCTGTGTGCCCTTTCAATCTCCAGTGGGGTATCTTCCTTTATCTGCTGCTCCATTTTTAACCAACAGTCCATAAAGGCCACCATGTCAGCCTGCTCAGCCCCCTCTGGTATTCCGACCACCCTTATATTGTTGTGCCTAGAGCATGCCTCAGCATCAGCTTTAGCTGTTAGTGCCTTCTCTCTACCATATAGGAATGCCAGCGATCTTCCATAGGCCATATGCTCGGCCTGCAGCCCCTGTAGATGCTGTTCCACTGCGGTAATTCTAGACTCCAGTTTTTTAAAATCCCTCTGAATGTCTGAGACCTTTGCGTCTATTTTGTGTAGAAGCTTAATTATTTTCCTCGATTCGGCCCTGGTGCTGGTAGAACTGGAATCGGAGCATGAATCCTTGGCCCCGGAAGCTGAAAGCACTGAAGAGCGCAAGGGAGCTGGACTGAGGCCTGCCTTCTGTCTGCCTTGTGAATTTACTGATGCAATTTTGGCGATCAAGGAGCCTCTCTTCTTCGTGCGGACCATTGCAGGTCACTTCTTGCACCGATGACACAGTGTAAAAACGAAGGATGCCACCAAAAAACACTGGATTCTCTTTATTATTTTCCATTGGAGAGCCAGAGCAAAGAGTTAAGCGGCCATTCCCACCTACTACGTCACCGGAAGTGTCATCCACCACCTTTCTGTGAAGAAATTCTTCCTCATGTTTCCTCTGAATTGCCCTCCCTCCAACTTCATCCCATGCCCTCTAGTCCTGGAACATCTTTTTCACTGGAAAATAGTGTATTCTTGCACCCTTTTCCACCCTGTAAGGTCCTTGTATATCTCGATCATATCCTTTCTGTCCCACCTCTCCTTCAGAGAGTAAAGATTCTGGTGCTTCAGCCTGTTCTCATATCACTTGTTATGCAATCCCTGTACTATCTGTGTTGCCCTCCTGTGAACCTTCTCTACTCTGTCTATGTCCTTATGACGATAAGGTCTCCAGAACTGTACAATGTACTCCAGGTGGGGCCTCACTAGTGTCTTGTATAGTAGAATTATGATCTCCCTTTTCCTGCTGGATTCTGTATTCCTAGGGCTAGGAGTTAGTGTTCTTGGGAGGGGGGTGAAAAATCAGCTAGGTGCCAGAGTGGCGGTACAGAGCGGTCACTACAAGTGTCCTCACTCGGTATGCAACCTAGGGTACAGGTGATGGAGCAGCTGCAACACTCAAGGTATAAGTGCCAGCTGAAAGCCATACGCAGGCACTGCCATCAAGGTGCTAGGGAGTCAAGGACACTCCAGCATGCCTGACTGAGGGGGGCATACACTATGCCAACAGGCTTGCTGAAGGACTTGGGCAGAGGGCATAGGAGACCTTCAGTGTATGCTGCCATCTGAAAGTCTGATCCTGAGAGTGGCAGGAGGTCCTGGACACCTTGCCACAATAATGGCACTGGTGTAGCACTGAGTAGGACCCTGACGGGATCGCAGATACCTGGGATATATCCCATATTACTGGGACTGGTTGGTGAGGATCTGGGGTTTTGCCCAAAGTTTGGGAGTTTCAAATGACAACCAAGAGGGTGCAGGGATCCCAAGGATGTCTCTTTAAGGGACATCTCCTGAGGGCTTTCAGGTCTGAGGCAGGTTCCCATGAAGTTCATTGTGACCATCTTAGTGGGTGGCCAAGACATCTGTCCTGATATCATCATGAACCCGAGAAACAGTTAAAGCAGGTACTGCATATAGACAGCAGAAGCCAGGGAAAAGGCTCATCTCCAAAACTTATGTGAGGAGGGTGAAGTTATCAAACAATATTAGGGTATCTTATGGCCTGTGTCATCAGAATGTCATCCTGGTCAAGGGGGTTGTAGGGTCCCCTGCTTATGCATCAAAAGAGTGGTGTGACTGATGTCCATTAGGTCTAGAGACCTGATGAGGGAGGTGCTAGCCTGATATGTTATTTAGACTGAGAGTTCAATCTGACAGCCAGCCTAGTGACATGGAAGGTTGAAGCACTGGATGCCACACTGACAACTCTGGTTCAGTTGCTGGAGTTCGCTAGGGAGGGAGGGAGAGGACTGAGCATCTAGGGGACAGTTCTCCTCTACCACGGAGGGGGAAAATGGTGCCCAGTTCAAGCCTGTCCCCTAGTGATGGCTGGGGGAAGGCAGCTGTGACCATTACATAGGGGGTCAGGGTAATGGTGATGGCGGACATCCTGCACAAGGGAGCGGGTGAAGAGTCATCGTAGGCAGGTCTGCATGCCTGCTCCCCTAAGTGGAGAAAAACAATGAAGCAGTGGCTGTTCCTAGTTCGGCTGGCCATTCCCAGCCACTCACAGACCCTGAAGCCACTGAGCACCTGGACTATGCTGTTGGTTGTATGTCTGTATGTCCTGGTGGAAAGCCAGAGTAATGGGTTTGTGCACATTTGGTCATCCCCGGGAGTACTGGGGCAAGTAATTAACTGCAAAAAGAGATTTCATCCTGATAGTACTGGTTGCTTATCAGCATGCTGTGTTCTGTAACAAGTAATGGGCTTTGTGTGCAGGTAGTGACACTAGAAGAGAAGGGAAGCCAGGTTTTAGTATAGAAGGGGAATAGGAAATCCCAGATACCCTGTTAAATAAGAATGGAAAGGCAGTACAAAGGAGCCTTGCATATCGAACCAAAAAGGATATAGTGCTAGAGACCATGTTCTAAGTGTGAACTACTGGAGGCAAGGAATTGACAGAATGCACCACAGCAGATGGCTGCTAAGCCACTAGCAAGCCTCATAGTCAGACAATAGTTAAAATGGCTACCCAGTAACACAGAGTTTCTATAATGAATGGTGTAAGAGGTGAAGGTCTTAGGCCCAGGACTACTTATTCTGCAAATGAACTTTGGTCTGAAGCCCTCCAATAAAGTCAAGTTCTAGAAGTCCAAGGATCTGGTGTTATTTTGTCCCACTATCTAAGGTGCCCACATCCACCGGCCCCAGTAGACAGTCACGTAACCCATGCTGCTGAGTGCAAGAGGTTCACAGTTGCAGCCCCACCATATATCCTAGACACAGGAGTTCCCTGGGCCATGTCTACCCCATCTAGGGCAGTGATGTAGGTTAGTTACAGTACGGCCTGTACTTCTGAATGCAGAAGGCTCACAGTGAGCAGCCCCACCATATATCCTTAGACATGGGAGTTCCCTGGGCCGTGCCCACGTCCATCCAGGGCAGTGATGCAGGCTGATTACTGTATCACCCTTACTGCTGAGTGCAAGAGATTTGCAGTGAGCAGCCTCACCATATATCCCTAGACACGAGAGTTCCATGGGCCATGCCCACCCCCATCCAGGGCAGTGAGTGATGCAGGTTGATCCTAGTGCAGCCTGTTTGGGGAGGGAGGCTGCATTTACATTCTTCACAAAGTTTTAAATGGTTTCAAATGGGACAAAATAATATTAAACATCAAACGTAGGATAAAAATGCTGACTTGTCAGTGCAGTGGGAGTGCTTCTACTTGCAATGCCCCTGATCTGGGTTAGGGAACGTGCCTGGATACTCGGGGTCCAGCATCACGGATGAGGATGAAGCATCCCAGAGGACACTCTCAGGGCACCTATCTCCAGTACTATATACTACCACCTCTGAGTGTTACTGCACACACTGCCACTGACCCAGGTTAGGGGACGTGCCTGGGCATTCAGGGGACAGAATCAGGGAGGAGGATCAAGCATCCCAGGGGGCACTCTCAGGGCAGCTACCTCCATGGCTAAAGTACAATCTCTGTGTGTCACTGCTCACACTGCCAGTGACACAGGTTAGGGAATGTGCTAGACAGTCAGGGGCCAGCATCAAGAAGGAGGATCAAGCATCCCAGAGGGCACTCTCAGGGCAGCTACCTCCATTGCTATACTACCACCTCTAGGTGATCACAGGTGGCAGTAAATCTGGAGCAGCTTAGAGGGAGAGGGAGAGGGAATTATAGTCAGGCTATGCACTCTTGCATACCAAGAGAAAAAGTTGAAGAAAAGTGAAAAGCCCTGGCCAGTAGCAGGATGGCGATCTGGCCCAAAGGTCTTACTCCAACAAAGTGACTCTCCTCCAAGATAGATCCCAAATTGCACTTGATGCTCGGGAGCTCTGCCACCCCAGTCACAGGGACAAGCATTGAGAGATGGAATACTGGTAAGCCTGTGAGAAGCTGGGTGACAGGGCTAGGGAGGATGGACTAGAAGTGGGCATGGTGACTGCAAGGGAGGCATTAAAATAGCAACCAAAAAAAAAACATAGGTAGCTACTAAACTCATCTATTACAACCGTCAGTAGTCTACATTTATATGGCGGGTTTGTAAAACACCGGAGACCCACAAATTCCATGTTTAGGTGTCCTTTAATGACCTAGACCAGAGTCATGCACATTAACCTCTTAGTGCTCAGAGGGCTCACTTGGATCTGCCAGTCTATTAGTGAATCCCCAACTGCGCGGAACAGAGGAGTTAAACTTGTATATATTATCTGAGAGTGTACTTGTTTAATAAGTATTAACTAACTTTGACAGCCTGATGTACTTTTAATAATTAAATTATGTTTATTTATCCTTTTGTACACTGGATATGCTTTGGTACGGAATACTTGGAAACATGAAAAGATACAGACAGAAAGATACAAGGTCAAACAAGTCAGGACACAGAAATAAAAACAGTTAAACATTTGAAAATGAACCAACAGCCTTGAAATGCCACTGTCTCTATATAAATGAATTCAGTCTGATATAAAATAATGGTAAACTAACCCCATGTGCCCAGTTTGTGCTATGTTTAAACAGAGTCACATACAGTAACTTCTTACCTCCAGCTTCATGATCCTGTTTTCAGTTTCCAGCCCCACCTCCTCACAATATGAAACCACACTGTTTAGAAATGTGAGCAGATGTAATTCTGCAGCCTTTCAGAGCCTTTAGACTTGGAAAATAATTAGCGTTTACAGGAAAAAAATGTTCCCTCTAAAGCTTCCTTTGTACTCCTGTCTCTATCTGCTCTCGGAAACCAAACTACACTTCCTGTCCACCTCTGGAATGTCTCCCTACCATTCATACCATCTCATTAATATTCATAGTGTGCTGCAGCAGGGGAGTGGCCAGGAAAGGGTTCAGAAACATGGCAATCCCTTAAAGTGGCAGGACCGCACTACAGTGTTTGGAGAAATTAGGTTGTATCTCTTTGGTCATGGAGGATTCCAGTACCCCAAAAAAAAATCATCTGCCCCTTTGTGGAAAGAAAGACACTCACCAACTTTTGGGTTCAAAAGATTGCAGAACAATTTAATTCAGAAATCAATCCACACAATTACATACACAGCAGATTATTTTCATTTACATAGAAACATAGACTTTGACGGCAGATAAGGACCACTTGGCCCACCCAGTCTGCTCATTTCCCTACCTACTGGATAAGCTGCAGATTCTAGTTAACCAACAGCCTACTTCCTGCAACCCCCCACTATATTTGCCTTATGTCTGTCCCATGCATGGTTGAATTCCCTCACTGTTTTAGACCCAACGACCTCCTCAGGAAGGCGGTTCCATGTATCCACCACTCTGTGAAAAAAAAATTCTCACATTACCCCTGAGCCGTCCCCCCTCTATCTTTAAATTGTGCCCCCTTGTTCTTAAACATCTCTTTTTCTGAAAGATGCTACCCTCCTGGACTTTGTTGATTCCCTAGAGGTACTTGAATGTTTCTATCATGTCCCTCCATCCCTCCTTTCATCAAGAGTATACATAGTAAGCTCTCTCAGTCTCTCTTCATATGGTTTCTGCTGCAGACCCTGCACCATTTTAGTTGCCCTCCTCTGGACTGCTTCCATCCTGTCTATGTCCTTGCATAGATGAGGTCTCCAAAACTGCACACAGTACTCCAGATGGGGTCTCACCAACTGTCTGTATACAGGGATAACCACTTCCCTTTTTTATTTATTTATTAGAATTTTGGATAAATACCTTTGAGCCAATGGCTCTTTTACAAAGTTTCCACATCAGTATACAAAGAATAGAAGTACAATTTGTGTGAGATTAGCAGGCAAGCAGTTGGAATACAAAATTCAGTACAGGGTATACATTGTCTAAAAGCTACAGGTAATATAAATAACAGTTAAAACAACATAATCAGGCATACATTTAAGAATGATGAGTCACAACAAATAATATTTACATGAATTAAAGCTGCCAGAAGGACATTGTGAAAGGGAAAGGTAGAGTAGAAAAACTGAGTAGCTGCCAATTGTGCCATGTAGCATAGGAAAGTGGAAGAGAGAGTGGGTGTAGAGGGGTAACTGGGAGGTAGGTAGAAGGAGAGGTGGATGGAAGGCAAGGATTGGGGAACAAGTGCAACAGTGGGTGGGGTGATCAGATTAGAAAAGGGAGAGAGGAAGGGAGTTGAGGGAGGGTAAGAGAGGAAGGTGGTGGACCAGGGCTGGGGAGAGAGGCAGGGGTAGATATGGGGAGGGTGGTGGCAGGGAGAGGTGGTGATAGTAGAGAGGTGCAAAGAACAGAAGTGACTACCAGGGAGATTAGGAGAAACAGTCACAGGAGACTCTGGACACAAGCGTTTAAGATAGCTTGTGTTTGAACAAGCAGATAGTGCCCAAGTTGCTGAGTTCACTGCCCAGGGAGTTAAACATCTTAGGGGCTCTACCTGCAAAAGACCACTGGCCTTGGGTGGTGTGACAGTAGGTAACAGACAGAGAATAGTTGTCAGAGCTTCTTGTGTAATGGGGTAGTTGGCTGAGCTTAAGAGAGACTGAACCCTAGGGAGCATGAGTCCCATTAATGACTTTTTTGCTAGTAGGCAGGTTTGGAAAGTAATCCCTCCCTGAAGTTGTAGCCAGTTTGACTGTTTGTAGAGGTCACAGGTGTGCGTGCGGTTGTCAGCACCAGTAAGGAGTCATACCTGACTTCCATAATTCATTGGAAATCCAACCCAATGGCAGGGGAAACTCACCCGTACTGAAAAGAAGGGTGAATTTTCAGTTGTTTTATTCTCAAAGTCCCTTAATTTCTCAGTATTTGTACCTTTCAACCATGTATTTTCCATTGCTTATCTTTACCCTTCACTATATGCTCCCAATATCCTTCAAATACCCTTCAAATGAACCACATTTTTAAGCGGTTTATTCCGAACCATTCATTTTCCATTTTGTATTAGTCTGAACCCATTAATTTTCCATTTTTTTATTATTCTGAACCATTCATTTTCCACTTTTTTCCTTTGTCAAAATTGCTCCTAATATCCATTCAAATACCCTTGAAATGATCCATCTTGTAGCAGTTAAATTATTATGACCATTACGTGTGTGTGTGTGCGTGTGTGTGTGTGTGATTTTTTTTTTTTGTGGGGGAGCTGATTCAGTTTACTGCTTTTTCACAATTAATATCAAATAAAATCAATGGTTGGTGAAAAAATCCAGGGTGGTCTAAGAAGAGCTGCTGGGCTGAAACAAGGGTATAAGGCAGTTTTCCATTATATATGGAGGAAGCATAAAATTAAAGTGATAACCCAGAGGGAAATGGAGTGCACACTACAATTTATAGTCCCATTCCAGTGTTAACATGGTGTACAGTAGAGTGAAATACCACTGCTGTTATTAACTGAACTGTAAATACACTGCACTGACTTTCTATTACATTCAGTAAAGAGATAACCCAGAGGGAAGTGGAGTGCACACTACGGTCTAGAGTCCCATTTCAGTGTTAACACAGTGTACAGTAGAGTGTAATACCCCCTGCTGTTATTAACTGACCTGTAAATACACTGCACTGACTTTCTATTACATTCAGTAAAGAGATAACCCAGAGGGAAGTGGAGTGCACACTACAGTCTAGAGTCCCATTTCAGTGTTACCACAGTGTACAGTAGAGTGAAATACCCCTGCTGTTATCAGCTGAACTGTAAATACACTGCACTGACTTTCTGTTACATTCAGTAAAGAGATAACCCAGAGGGAAGTGGAATGCACACTACAATCTAAAGTCTCATTTCAGTGTTAACATGGTGTACAGTAGAGTGAAATACCCCTGCTTTTATTAACTGAACTGCAAATACACTGCACTGACTTTCTATTACATTCAGTAAAGAGATAACCCAGAGGGAAGTGGAGTGCACACTACAATCTAGAGTCCCATTTCAGTGTTAACACGGTGTACGGTATGGTGAAATACCCCTGCTGTTATTAACTTAACTGTAAATACACTGCACTGTCTTTCTGTTACATTCAGTAAAGAGATAACCCAGAGGGAAGTGGAGTGCACACTAGAATCTAGAGTCCCATTTCAGTGTTAACATGGTGTACAGTAGAGTGAAACACCCCTGCTGTTATTAACTGAACTGTAAATACACTGCATTGACTTTCTATTACATTCAGAAAAGAGATAACCCAGAGGGAAGTGGAGTGCACACTGCAATCTAGAGTCACATTTCATTGTTAACACGGTGTCCAGTAGAGTGAAATACCCCTGCTGTTATTAACTGAACTGTAAATACACTGCACTGACTTTCTGTTGCATTAGTAAAGAGATAACCCAAAGGGAAGTGGAGTGCACACTACAGTCTAGAGTCCCATTTCAGTGTTAACACAGTGTACATTAGAGTGAAATACCCCTGCTGTTATCAACTGAACTGTAAATACACTGCACTGACTTTCTGTTACATTCAGTAAAGAGATAACCCAGAGGGAAGTGGAATGCACACTACAATCTAGAGTCTCATTTCAGTGTTCACATGGTGTACAGTAGAGTGAAATATCCCTGCTGTTATTAACTGAACTGTAAATACACTGCACTGACTTTCTGTTACATTCAGTAAAGAGATAACCCAGAGGGAAATGGAGTGCACACTAGAATCTAGAGTCCCATTTCAGTGTTAACATGGTGTACAGTAGAGTGAAATACCCCTGCTGTTATTAACTGAACTGTAAACACACTGCACTGACTTTCTGTTACATTCAGTAAAGAGATAACCCAGAGGGAAGTGGAGTGCACACTGCAATCTAGAGTCCCATTTCAGTGTTAACACAGTATACAGTAGAGTGAAATACCCCTGCTGTTATTACTGAACTGTAAATACACTGCACTGACTTTCTATTACATTCAGTAAAGAGACAACCCAGAGGGAAGTGGAGTGCACACTACAATCTAGAGTCTCATTTCAGTGTTAACATGGTGTACAGTAGAGTGAAATACCCCTGCTTTTATTAACTGAACTGCAAATACACTGCACTGACTTTCTATTACATTCAGTAAAGAGATAACCCAGAGGGAAGTGGAGTGCACACTACAATCTAGAGTCCCATTTCAGTGTTAACACGGTGTACGGTATGGTGAAATACCCCTGCTGTTATTAACTGAACTGTAAATACACTGCACTGTCTTTCTGTTACATTCAGTAAAGAGATAACCCAGAGGGAAGTGGAGTGTACACTGCAATCTAGAGTCACATTTCATTGTTAACACGGTGTCCAGTACAGTGAAACACCCCGGCTGTTATTAACTGAACTGTAAATACACTGCATTGACTTTCTGTTATATTTAGTAAAGAGATAACCCAGAGGGAAGTGGAGTGCACACTAGAATCTAGAGTCCCATTTCAGTGTTAACACGGTGTGCAGTAGAGTGAAATATCCCTGCTTTTATTACCTGAACTGTAAATACACTGCACTGACTTTCTATTACATTCAGTAAAGAGCTAACCCAGAGAGAAGTATAGTGCACACTACAATCTAGAGTCCCAGTTCAGTGTTAACACAGTGTACAGTACAGTTAAATATATAGAATAGTGGATGGTTGACCATCCACAACAAGGCTATTTTCCATCAAGGGAGTTGATGACATCATAGAGACCTCAAGAGCAAAGCTTGACAGGTCTCCCTGATGTCATCAACTACCGAGATGGGAAACTGCCTTGGTTATGGATAGTGAACCATCTACTATTTTATGTAGTATATGGTTCCTGGCTTTTGTCTTTTTTTTGTCTCCCCCCAAAGTTAATGGTTACCTTTGTTATGTCACGCTGCTCCTGCTCCAACTTGTCCCACTCTCAGTTTGGTTATACCCCATCCCGCTACCTCATTTCAGCTTCACTGCACTCCTGCCATTTGCTGCTTCTCCCCACACACGCTTGCTCTCTTTCAGCAGCAGTTTGTTCTTTAAAATAAAAAAAATGCTTATGCGTCACAAAGCCATGTGGTAGGAGCAAGATTCCCCAGGAAGATCTACCTCTCCATGACTGCCTAATCCTGCCACCATGTTTTAATTTTTTTTCGCTGTTACAGCCAGTGTAGTCAGCAAATCAGGAGGTAGGACAAGGCTGAAAAGTTGTACTATCGACATGACGTCAGAATGATAGTACAACAACTTTTTTGACCTTTGAACTGTCCTACAACAAGATTTAGAAAGCCACCAATTTTAATCTACAATAAGCCCTAACCATATACTATACCACTGTTATTAACTGAACTGTAAATACACTGCATGGATTTTCTGTTATAGTATGCTCCAAATGTACTGTCCACATTTGAACCGGACAGCCACTTGTAGCAGACAAAAGCCATTTGCCAAATGCCATTTCCATTGATGCCCATGTTAAAAAAATCGTAGTTACAACAGACCTAGCACTCCGCATGTACTCGATGCTTTGCTCCCACTTTTATGTAATCACTGTGCCACTCGCACCTCCCTATGCCTGTTGTAATGTGTACAACAGTTGATGCCATGTGTTAACCCTTGCTGTGCTGCTGACATGTATACATGTCCTTAAAACTTACATGTTCTAAATCTTCTGGCAGCCTAAACTCTCAGTTGGCAACCTTTAGTAACCCCCTCAATAGCACCTGATCAGCAGCAATTTCATTTCATTTTATTTTTTTATACTTGTAAATCTGATAAGCAAATCTGCCCTTTTTCACAGATGACAAGTTACAACAATAAAAAGAGCATTCAAGACAATATAACAACATACAATACAAAATGTCAAAATACATATAATTTAACAATTACCTCCTAGCATATGATCAACAAATACATTCAAACTTATTAGCAATCCATTGCTTAGGATGAAATTTATTACAAGAAACAGTTTTACACTTAACCGGGTCAATAGGAACTGAATTAAAAAACAGAGGTGCTCGGTACAAAAGTGACCTTTGGGCAATAGATTTTTTAACAAATGGTAATTTGAATACAAATTTACTCTGAGACCTGGTACTGCAAACATGAAGAAGACTAGGGAAAAGGCCTGAAACTGACACCAGTAAAAGCCCACTTATGATTTTAAATAAAAAACTCCCATTTTATAAGAAATTATATCCAACAAAGATAGACACTCAGGACATTTGTATAGATGACAATGATGTGTATGATAAGATGCACTTAGCATAAACCTCAGTATTGAATGATAGGTAACCCTCAAATTATTCATAACTATAACCTTGGTTGAAGAATAAACCAATAAACCATAATCAAAAACACTCAAAAGAAAATTATAGGCTAAAAGTGTATGGGAATCAACAGTTAAAAAGGCTTTAGCATGATACAGAAGACCTAATCTTTGATGAATAACCTTTTTTAGATGTTTAATATGTCAATCGAAAGATAATCCACTATCCATAGCCATTCCCAAATATTTAACATTTTCAACCAACTCAATGGTAACCCCATCCCTATCCTTAATGGGAATAAATTCATCATCAATTCTCCCAGGTCTACCTGAAAAAATCATAAATGTAGTTTTTTTTCTAATTCAAAACCATATGGTTTGAACTCAATCAATCTTGAAAATAATCAAAATCAGTCTGAACATCATCAACTATTGCACTTAAATTAATTCCTTCTCTATAACTAACCGCATCATCTGTGTATAAGATCATGGATGTTTTTGAACAAACACTTGGAACAGAATTAAAAAATAAAGAAATGATAAGGGGGCCCAGAATAGAACCCCGGGGCACCCCACTCTGCATCACAATTGTTTTTGAAAAACTATCACCAATCAAGGTCCTAATGGCCCTATTTGTAAGGTATTCAGAAAACCATCTGAGTGCCTCAACCAAGAAACGCAAATTTGTTAGTACTAAAGGCACTAAAGCATGAGCTACTTGGTCGAAGGCCTTGGTGAGGTCCACAAATAAAGCCCCAATAGAGTGCCCGTTATCAAGGGCACACTGTATGTGGCTAGTGAACCTCACCTAGGCCGTCTCAGTGTTATGATCTGATTTAATCTCATATTGACAATCAGTCAACATTTGATATTTAGTAAGATACTCTAAAGTTTGATCCAAAACTATCATTTCCAAAATTTTTGATAAGGGATTCAACAAAGAAATAGGTTGATAATTAGATACAATCTGAGGGTTGCTATTTTTCAGGATTGGTTGAATGGTGGATAACTTCTAATTTTGAGGGAAAACACAATTTTTTAATGAACTATTAAAAATCAAGGACAAGGGGTAGGAAAAAAAAAAGAAATACCTAACCTAATAATTCTATAATCAATTCCATCATATCCCACATTAGGTCAAAGGTCATTTTTAAGAATATAATCCTTTACTAACTCTGGTGTAACAGACACAAATTTAAATTCACCATGACAATTTTTCAACTAATTTTGTAATCGGCTATGATCATGACCCAATATTTTATAACTACCAAGGTCACCAAAATATTGATTAAACAATTCTGCCACTGAATTTGAATCACTAACAGGATGACCATTATGTTGTAAAGTAATATCAGTCGTCTTTTTTCCTCTACCAATCAATTAATTCAGAGTACACCAGGTTTTCCTAGAATCACCAAACAAATTCCTTTGTTCAGAGAGAAAAAAGATCTCTTTGCACTCCTAACTTCAGATTTACATTTATTCCTCAAGGATTTGTACATCTGTAAGGTGACAGGGTTTTTATTTTTCTTATATTGCTTCCAAATTATATCTCTAGATCTCATAAGGAGAAATAAATCTCAGGTGAACCACTTTTGCTTATTAGCTCTAATTCTCATTTTCCTTAAAGGTGCCACCCTATTAACAATTTCAGAAAAAAAACCTTTGGAATAAATCCAAAAGCGAATCCAAATCACCAAGAGAATCAAACAATGACAGTACAAACAGTCTCAATATAATCAGATGTTAAATGAGAAAGATTTCTTGATTCAATATACCTTGGCAGATTCCCCACTGCCTTAGTGGACCAGTTACAGAATACTGGTCAGTGGTCACTCCTGACTTCGGGCAGGACCCCAGACTTAGTAATCCTATCAGTGTGAGTGACCACAATCCAGCCCGAAACTGTTCCAACACCCATTTTTTAATTAGGTCTAGTTTCACCTTCAATAATTTGACAAACCCCCAAATCTAATAGAAACTCAGGAATACCATTTGTCAAATCTAAGAAGTAATTACAATTGAAATTGCCCAACAAAATCCATTCTTTATTAAACGGCAACCCACTATGAAATGTTATTAATTCTATCCCTGACTCAATTTTTTCCTGAAGGAATATAAATAGTACTTAGAGTAAGTTGTTTATCTTGACCAAGCAATAAATTTATAGATGTCATTTCACAACCCAGGCCATCCAAAGGACAGTCAAGGGTAGAGAAATGAAATCTCTCATGAACATAAATCAAGGTCATCCCCTCCCACGTTTCCCAACTCTGTCAAATCAATGATGTTTAAATCCCATTAAGGAAACTTCTCCATCCAAGCTATTGCTATTCAGCCAAGTCTCAGATAAAGTAATTATGTCAAAATCATTGTAGTCAACCCAGGCAACAAACCATGTCCATTTGGCCAACAAACTTTGCACATTAAGATGAACAATCTTGAGAGTGGAGCCAAAATATCTCTGGCTAATGACTGAACTCTGTATGGCCAAAGAACCAAAATCAATGGAACAGCTCAGGCCTGGGTGTGGGTGCACTGAGCCCGACATCAATAACAAAAGGACTAACAACTTCCTAAATTGAACAGTATTTTCAATCACAACTTCATGTCTGAGTAACTGTCTTTTTTTACACCAATTTGAGCAGTGTCATTCTTAAATAGTGACCATAATACATCATTGCAAAAATGAGAATTAAATGCAATAAAATTTGAATAGCTAAAAAAGCATCTGAACGGATGCATATCAAATGAAACGTTAAACACATCTATGTCTCAATGTAATGCAGACCCATCATACTCAATCACTGCCTTAATACCAAGACTATGATGAATACAACGGCAACTGCAAAACACAAGCCATCCCAATAAAATTGACATTATAACACTCGATTAACACTTAGGGGAAATCAAACTCAACTTCCAGTTCTGCCCTTCTTCCCAGATAAAATTCTGTCTAGGAGTGATATTCATGCCACTCTCAACGCTCGCACTTGGGAGTGGTGTGGTGATTTAAACCCCCAAACCCTGCCTTCAGCAGTGATGTAAGTGTTCATCTCCCCAAGCCCCCTACAAGCAAATAGAATGGCAATGTCCCAAACATATATGAAAAAACTAGCACAGTCTCTCACACTTGCAGTTTTCCTTCGGGCTTTGTGCAGGGGAAATCCTCTCGGGCAAGCAGCAATAGCAGCAGGCAAATGTGATTACAGATATGGCAGTCTAGCCACTTGCGAGCGGTGTGGTGATTTAAACCCCCAAACCGCGCCTTCAGCAGTGATGTAAGCATTCAGCTCCCTGATCCCCCTACAAGCAAACAGAATGGCAATGTCCCAAACATATATGAAAAAACTAGCACAGTCTCTCATCTCTCACACTTACAGTCTTCCTTTGGGCTTTGTGCAGCGGAAAGCCTCTCAAGCGAGCAGCAATAGCAGCAGGCAAGTGTGATTACAGATATGGCAACTAACTCTGTGCCACTTACAGCACTCAGTGGAGCTGAGCAGGCTAAACTAATCAAGCATGTGAATAAAAAGACCAGCTTAACAACTTGATCTATTCTGGTCTCTGTGTCACCCTGTTGTTCTGTTCAGTGCTAAATGATGTCCCAGTCAGTGCCTGCAATGCCTTCTACCACTGGGAAATGGACCTGCTTGTCACTAGCAAGGAAACTTTACATTCTACAGCAGATGAGAAACTCCCTAAGCTAAGCATAAGAGACCTCAGCTCGCACTTCGGAATTCCCAAATCAACTGGGAGTGAGTTGCTAAAAAACAAAACAGCCCTCCTATCTGACTAGCATTCCAACCACAACCCAGAGAGAAAAAGGAAGAGGCAGGGAAAAGACAATGATGTCAAGGAGGCTATGATTAGTTGCTTTGCCAATGCTAGGGGAAGGGAAGCAGTGATTAGCAGGCCCCTTTTAATTCAGAAGGCAGACAAACTGCGGAACCACTAGGCAAAATTGATTTTAGAGCAACTGATGGCTGGTTAAGCCACTGGAAACAGTAGCATAACATTGCATTTAAACAAAATCCATGGAGAAAAGTTAAATGCTGACACCATAGCTGCTGAAATGTGGTAGAAAAAAATGTTTTGTTCAAGATGTTGAGTTGTTTTAGACCTGAAAACACTTGCAACACCAATGAAACTGGGCTTTTTTTTTATGTGTGGGCCACAGCACACTAGCCTTTAAATCTGAGAATCTGCTTGGCCTTAAGAAAGCAAAAGAGGACTGTCTCATCGATGCAGCAGTTGGATTTCCACTCACGACACTGGCGACCCAGGTTCGGGAATGGACCAGTGTCGTTGGAGGGATGGCTGGAGGAGAAGGATAGAGCATCCTATGGACTGCTCTCCTTCTCCGGGGGGGGGAGCGTCCGGCAAATGGGGGACCTCTGATGGAGGCTGGGAGTCGCACAGCTACCTGCACTAAAATGCATACAGGAGGCGGAGTGGATGCAGGACGTCATTGCACGGCCCCACCTCCCCAGAAAAGCAGAAAAAAGACAGCTGTCGGCCACCCTCCATGAAGCCTGCTATGGCTTCGATTAGCCCCTCAGGCCAGGGCCCTCTGATCTATCTCAAGTCTGCAGCATGCATGCAGGCAGAGCGCCACAGCCCTGCCATGGGGGAAAAGCCACGGGGCTTTGGAGGGGCTGTGTGGCCGATGTGAGAGGTGGAAGTTCGTAGCTCCGCAACCGGGCTGAAAGTTCTGGGTGGCTAACAGCTCGGGGAGAAAAGAACATAAAATAAAAAAAATTAAAAAAAAGAACACAAAAGAGAGTGTGACAGTTCTGACCACATGCAACATGTCTGGCAATGACAAAAGAACTGCTATGGTCATAGGAAAGTCAGCACAATCGCACTGCTTCTGAGGTATCACCAATCTCCCAAGGCTGTACAGACACAATAAAATAGTATGGATGACTGGGGACATTTTTGAGACATGGTTACAAAATTGGGACCACAGGCTAGCACCCAGGAAGATAACCCTTCTACTAGACACTTGTAGCTCATACCTGAATGTCACTGGGCTAAGAAACATTAAATTAGCGTTCCCCCCCCCCAACACCACATGTTTAGTGCAGCCTTTAGACCAGGGCATTATTTGTTCATTTAAGAGACACTATGTCAAGTTAATGAGGGGTAGGCGTCTAGGAATCCTAGATCAGGATGAGGAAATCACTACATCTACCTGTGTCCACCGGATAAATCTCCTGGATGCGGTGAGGATAATGTAATGGGCTTGGAACACAGTGTCAGCAGAAACTATCCAAAGATGTTTTAGAAATGGTGGTTTCACTACAGATCCTGCAATTGGAATGACCACTGAAGAGGCAACTGACATAGAAGAGGAAACAGGCATATTGGCCGATGCTTTGGATGAGCTCTGTAACTTGGGAGCAGAGACTCAGTTGAAAGCACTGGATGACATCACTGAAGCCGTGTCCAGATTGGTCCCAGAGGACAAGCAACAGGAATCGGAAGCTGAGGAAGATCCTGAGGAAGACAAACAGGAGGTTCACGTTTCACCAGCTGACATCTGACAAGCACTGCTAATGCTGAGGAAAGCAGCAGAGCAGCATGCGGATATCATTTCAGAGTGGGGTTTACTCTCATAGATGGAGAATGCTTGGATGAAGTACACCACACAGAAGAAGAAGAAGACTGCGAACACTGACTACATCAGCTGTAGCCAGGTTTGATGCTGGATGCCTGGATGCCTTATGCAAGAACAGACGCTGCAACAGTACAGTACAGTAAAGTACTTTTTAACTCACTAAATGAAAATAAATAAAGTTTGAAAAATGCATGGGGTGTCACAAGGAAATTCTTCCTAAGGGAGCTGTATTCACTAGCCTACACCCTGTGCAAACTGTAAAATGCATGTTCGTTGTTTGAGTTGTTGTTTGTGCTCTGTGCTATTGTTAGCGTCAGTTTGTGCACTTTTTTTTTCAGATGCCACAGCTGATGTAACAAACATTGCTTCTATTGGACATGCTAGCACATGTCAAACTAATCTGGTACAAGTGGCACATACTGTACACTCCTTTACCACTGCATTGCCTTTGTTATTTTTAGATGCACACTGCAGGAGCACTGCACACACTTAACAGTGCACATTTTTAGATAATTCTCACACACATTTTCTCACATTATAGTTAATATTTGTTACAGCTAACATAATGAAAGCTCCTTGTAAATGTTCAAATTACTTTTGCTATTCTAGTTTCACTAACAGAGCTTTAAAGTTAATTTCCGTCATTCACATTTCTTTAGATTATTTCAGTTTAAACAAATTTTTTGTTTATTGTTTTATCCTTTCACCTCTCACAATTAAAATTACTATCATCTGAGCTTCATACATATGGCTTGGTTTTGGTAAATCTACTCCAGGTATGAACTGCTGCCAGTACCGGCATTTGGTGTACACAAACCACACAGCCGCCATGGTGGCATGCTGTATTTTGCACCCTTTCCTAGCCCTGACAGGAGGCTCTCAAGTCCCATCCTCAACCTCAGACATCTCTGCACACATAGCCGTGTTACTCAGTAATTTAAGGTGGCAGAAGGCTGAGGCCCATTGAGACCACCTTCCCTGCACTTGCAGGGTGTATGTTATGACCCACAGTCTAATAGATACTTTTCGAGGGGATCTTTAAACATTTCAGGGGAGCAGCTGTTCACCAGATAGTCAGGTAGTATATTTCAGAGTTTACTCACCCTAACAGTAAAAAAAATATTCATTTTATTGGTTTCCACCTTTGGAATTAGAAGTAGTTTGTTATGACATCTGAGTCCATCAGGTTTTGGAGCCAATGTGAGATTGCATTCCTTCATAAGATATGGATCCATTAAATATTGAATATCATGAGTAACTCACCCCTGATTCTGCAAGATTTTAAATCACACAGGTTTAGGGCTTTTATTCTGTTAAAGTAGGATAACCCACTAATGGGGGTAATCAGCTTAGTGGCCTTCCTTTGTACAAACTCAATTAGCCTAGATAGAATCTATAACTAAGTAAGGTGCCCAGAATGAGGCTGTATAATCCACACATGGTCTAACATAGGCTGTATATAAAGGACGGATGCAGGCCTTACTTCTGTTGATAAAGGATTTCTTAATTGAGTTTAGGAGTCTATTGACTCTGAATGATACTACTATACACTGGTCAATGGAAGACAATTCTTTATTGACAATGACACCCAGATTTACTCCTGAATCATCTGCTTTAACTGGACATCCATTTAGATACTAAGTAGTATTTGGATTCATTTTGCCGAAGTGTATTACAGAACATTTCTCTATGTTAAATTCCATTTTATTTAGTCTGGCTCAATTTTCAATTAAATTAATATACTGCTGGATAAGGGCAGATTTAACATTCACATCAACTTCAGAACTGAGTTTGGGACCACCTGGCAGTGGGTACCTAAGTTTATGTCACTAATAGAAATCCCCAAAAGAACATATCCCAATACTGATCCTTGGGGTACACCACTGGTGACCTTGATTTGTTTTGATAATGTATCTGAAACATAGACTTGTTGGGTTCTACTGGTAAGCTATGCAGAAACCCATCAAACTAAATAAGGGTTTAGACCAATTTCAGACATTCTAAATATAAAAGACAAAGAACCTCTGTGCGTAAACACTGAGGCAAGGGTTACCCCAAAGGGCATATGGCTGGGAAGCCAAGTTTCAAGAAAATGCAAAATCACACATGCCCCCACAGTGCAAAGCATCATGGGCTACATATGCAAATCACCACAGAATGTTATGCTGGTCCAACTTTAAGCAGAATTGCATGGTGCGGAAAGGCCTCTCACACAGTTTGCAAAGGGTGCTAACAGAAGACATAGACACGTGTTTCATCCTACCAGGACTCATCAGTATGCCTCGTCTGTTTGACACCCCAGTGGAATGGACCAGATACCCCTAAGGCAGTGTGCCTGGGATATATTGTGGTGAACCCATTCTGAATATAAGTTGTGTATGGGTTACCTTATCAAAAACTTTCTTTAGGTCAAGTACAGTAGCAGGACGTCCACTAGAATTCACTTGTCCAGGCTTCTACTTACTGAGTCATAGAACGACATTAAGTTACTCATGCAAGATCTTCCCTTAATGAAGCCATGCTGATTTGGGTCACTTAAATTCTTGTTACAAATCTCCAGTTCAAGCCTAGATTTTAATAACTTCTCCATACATTTGCATATAATTGAGATCAGACTAATGGGTCTATATTTGTTAGTCTTGCTTTTATTTCCCTTTTTATATATGGGTACCACAATAGCCTTCCTCCAGTCTGATGGGATTGTATCAGTTTGAAGGGATTTATTGAACATGATGGAGAGAGGGGGTTGTTAATTCATCTGCTGTTTCCTTTACAGATTTAACATTAATAAAATCCGGCCCTGAGGAGGATTTATCCTTAACTTCCCTTAGAGCTATGTTTACCTTGTTTTCTGTAATGGCCTTAAACATATCAGCTGGTTTGATTTTAGGAACGGGGATTGGATCTGACTTGGAAAAGACTGACCCAAAGAATGTATTAAATGCATTTGCTATGGCCCATGAGTAGGGTTACCACATGTCCCTATTTTCGCAGGACAGTCCTGATTTGGGCAGCTGTGTCCTGCAAAAAAACATGAAAAATACTAAATGTCCTGACATTATAGTAGAAAAAAATATTTTCAGACTTTCCTCTAAATGTTGCAAAAACTATAGTACCTAAACTAAAATACCTTAAAATGATATGAAACACTAAGGAACACCTAAAAAAACTGCAACACTTAGTCTTTAGTCTGATTATTTAGAGAAAAAATATGTTGTGTTGGTTGAGGTTACATATTGTCTTACAAAAAATCATGTTTCAGTAAGAAATGTCCCACTTTGGGCATCTTAAAAGGTGGTAACCCTACCCATCAGCTCAGTGGTTGGATTTCTGCTCATGATGCTGGTGACTGGGTTCAGGAATGGACCCGGGACTCCAGAGGGCCAGCCGGGGGGAGAAGACTTGAGAGTCTGATGTTGGCTCACCTTCTCCCAGGAGAAGGGAGGGGAATGCGGTCCGGTGGCTGTTGACTCATGGCAGAGACCAGGAGAATAGCAGCATTTTGGGCCCCACAGACTAGGGGGAGAAAAGGAGGAAAAAGCTCCGTACTTGACAGGATGATGGCCGCCCAGTCTCCTAATCCCACAAAAGTCCCAGCTGGCCACTGGAAGACCACTGCAGCAGCACCCAGAGTGGCCAATGAAGGAGCACACTGGCCTGCCCCCATTGGAGGGGGGGACCCACCCAGTGAAGGGTTACACTGGGTTACCCCCAGGAGTGACTGCAATGTGTGGTGGTGGCAGAAGGTGGCTAGAGGCAGAGAGTGAGCTGCGGGGTCCTTGTGCAGCCCAACATGAGGCAGATGGGGAGAGGGTGGAGGGGGGGCAATGAGTTCACTATATTTATTGGCTCCCTTAATTCTTTATTATTTTCACAGACAGGTCCAAATGTATAGTTGGTTTTTGAGTTGTTTCTAATACAGGCAAAGAAGGCTTTGGGATCTTAATTCATGGATAACCAGAATTCAATTTTGCTTCTTTCTTGCCTAATTATTTGTTTTGTTATTTTTAATTCCAGTTTGCACTTTTCCTTGTTACAGTCACTGGGATCATTTCTGTATTTAGTGTATGTGTTTTCCTTCTATTTGATATGTTTCTGGACTTTGTTAGTCAACCATGGGGTGGTTTTACCCCTGGTATTTGGGAATGCCTTTACTGGGATAAACATATCTACTAATATGTTAATGAAAGATTTCATAGCTGTCCAGCATTCCTCTACTGTACTGCTAGCCAGAACATAGCTCCAACCTATAGATTTTAACAGTTGTATTATTTATTTATTTATTGAAATGTTTCACCAGGAAGGCACACTGAGCAACAAGTTGCTCATCTCCCAGTGTGAACAGGGAGGAAGGGGTACAATTGGAATGAGACATTATACATTCAGCATGTTACAAGATCAACATTAACATACATAGCAAGGTAGGTGTTACAAATAGTGTTACAACAGTGTTGTGTATAACGTAGAAAGAGTGGACAATAATAAGTGCTAGGTTAATAAGTGAACAAGTGCTTACATGAAAGAAAAGGAAGAAAGGGGATGGACGGGTGAGGTATGGGAGGGGAAAAAGTCATGCTCCTTCAGGATGTTAGGAATCCTACAAGGAGAAGGGGGCTGGGGGGACCAGAGAGAAGGGATAAGGCAGTGTCCCAGAGAGGACCCCTTTAAGGTGGTAGGGGAAAGGAGTAGATACGAGATACAAGCCCCTTGATGGGCAGGAGAGAGACCCATGGAAAGCATTCAGGGTCCTTTACATTCTGTGAGAAATCAAGGGAGGCCAGTAAGGGGGAGCAATTAAGGGGAAGGGGAGAAAGGCTAGAGATTTGGGGGATGGGTGCACAGGGTAAAATGAAGGTGAGGGTAGGGGGTAGGGTTTGTCTGTGGCTTAGAGGAGGGATTTAGGGAGGGACATGGCAGGAGCAGCTACAGTAGGTGCAAGGTAATTATTGAGGGCAAAGCTGACGGAGTAGGAGGAGGATGAGTGCCAGATTTGGGGGGAGGGAATTCCAAATTTTTTGGAGGTCATGAGAGTTACTGGACTGGCTGATTTGGGTGGATCTGTGGGGCACCATCAGGGTATGGGAGTCAGTTGATCTAACTGAATGGGAAGGAGGGGGGTGTTATAAAGGAAGCGGTGAGGTAGGAAGGGAGCTCACCAAACCAATGCTTGGAGAGGTGAATTTAGCACAGTGGGAGAGTCATCTATTTGTAAGAGAGGGGAAGGATAGAGCACAATAAAGATCAGTTATGGGAGCAGGGGGGCATCCAGGGCAAAGCAGCAGAATGAATTGAAGAGGGTGTCCAGTCTGGCCAGGGAGGACTTAGTGGCAGCACCATAGACTACGACACAGTAGTCAAAAATTGGGCAGTGTCATCTTCTAAATAAGTTCACAGTACATGATGAAAGTGAACAGGAGTGCACAGGAACTTAGTTCCTGTACTTTTTCTACAGCAGGAATGGAATTCCTGTACTTCTTTCCACTTACACTGGAACTGAAATTCTTAAAGGAGCAGCATAATGACAATTTCTGGGCATGTGACCTGAAATTAGGGTTTCCATAACAACATTTGACTTGTACAATAATGCTATTTTCCTAGAAATACTTCAATATCTCTAACTGAATCTACTAGTGACTAAACAGATAGATGTCTTGACACAGCTATCCTTTAGATTGAGGATCGTCAGTCTGCATTTCATATTTGCCAGGGCCTGAGTTCCTGTACTTCTTGTTTACCACTTGCACCACTGGTTCACACCTACCCATAGGAAGGATGCAACTATTGTTCCTGAACAGTGCACAAAGCTTGGGGTGCTGTTTTTTCTGGATGGCGTAAATATGTCCAGAGAAGTTTAGGTGTTGGTCCAACCAAACACCTAAGTACATGAAGGATGATGTGTCCTCAAGGGTGTGAAAAGTGGGTAGGGAGGGAAGTCTAGAGTGTCTCTGCCTTGAGCCAAAGGTCATGGAGACAGCCTTTTTGGCATTGAGGAAATTTTTATGGTTAGCAAACCAGAGCTGAACCTTGTCAAAGACTTGCTGTAAGCTGGTTGTAACCTCAACAGGACAGGAGCCAAATGCATACAGGACTGTGTCATCAGCAAACATATGCATAGCAGAGGATGTGGAGAAAAGAAGATGGAGAATAGGAGGGGCCCTAATGCCAAGCCCTGGGGGACTCCAGTGCTAATCAGGAGAGAAGGGGATGAGGCACCAATAAGGTAGGCCTTGAACCAACTTGTGGAGGAGGAAGATAGGCCAGCTGCTGGGAGGGAGTTGAGAAGTAAGGAGTAAGAGATGGTGTTGAAGGCCTTGGCCAGGTCAACAAAATGGCAGAGGTAATTTGTCCATTGTCCATCCCAGTTAGGATGGAGTCTGTGAGCCATAGGAAAGAGATGGCGGTTGAGTGTTTTTTTCCTGAAACAGACTGGAAAGGGGTGAAAAAGGAGATGTCAGCTAGAAAAGAGGTGAGTTGGGAGAGGACAATGTGTTCTTGACACTTGGCAAGGGTAGGGAGGATATCTTTTCTTAGATACCTACAGTTCCCTCTGGTGTAATATTTAACCCTAGTCTTATTAGAAACAGTGTAGCAAAACATAATGCTGATGTGATCACTATTTCCTAATTGGGGGAGGGTAGTTATGCTAGATACCTCTGTTGGAATATTTATAAGTATAACATCAAGGATATTATTTCCTCTTGTAGGTTCTGACACCAGTTGTTCGAAGCCAGATTCTATTGTCACATTCAGAAACATTGATTCTTGATGTGTTGATACCTTAAGTGAGGCGGCCGAGTCAATACCAGGGAAATTTAAGTCATCCAGGACAATTAAGGTATTGTGTTCTAATAATTCACACATGAGAGATTTTAGTTCTAGGTCATAATTGCTGTCCGCAGAAGGGGGTCTATAAAAATGGCCAACTATAAGATCACCACCATTTGGGATTTTTATGCATGCACATACTCCTATCATTTCAGAAGTAACTACATACTCAGAGGATCCTATCCTGTTTGTAGCATATAAACAGACTCCCCTCATCCTGTACCCTGTTATATCATATGTGTGCTACCCTGTCCCTCCCACTATTCACACGCCTACATATATAATATATGTTCCCTTTGTTTCTACAGATCTGACTGGACTTTGACCTCTGCCCAGAAGATAAGTGTAGTTTTATTTACTATTTAGCCTATCTGCACTATTTTCCCCCAAGAACTATGGATCCCCTGTGATTCCCGTGTAAGCTTTGTTTTATAGGTACTCCCTACCCAATCTCCAGAATTAGGATCACCACAGAGGTTTTCTCAACTGGACCAGAAACTACCCATGATTTAGTTACGTGATGGGGGGGGTAAGCTATACTGGTCAGCCTGCATCCATTACAGAGGGTGTCCAGGGGGTTGGTACCAGGAAGCTAGCTTCATAATGAAGGACAATTGAGAGGTATGGGATAAGTCTAGCCATATCTGCCCCCTATAGCTGGACTCCTACATTGCAGCTGGACTCCCACCCCTCCCTGCAGTAGGAACCCCACAGCTGAAGATTATCTGTTTACTCACAGCACCTTCTCTGTGTGACAACACAATTTCCAATGAGGGACACAGCAATGCTGAGGGGTAAAATGAGAGAAGTCCATCATAATAAGTGATATTTGAGAGGAATGGGACAGTCCTTTTCCCACATTTGGACACCCTGCACTATGGTGCTAGGGATTTCACAGACTGTCATAGAGATCAAAAATAACTTTTTTAACAGGCAGCACCTCTGGAAAAGTCACTGAGCATGCTGCTTGTCTAAGACTGCTTCCCAGTTCCCTGATCTCCTCCTGCACTATCCCAGCTCCATCCCATGCCAGGTCACTGACAGGCAGCACCTCTGGAAAAGCTACTGAGCATACTGCTTGTCTAAGAATGCTTCCCAGTTCCCTGAACACCACCTGCACTATCCTAGCTCCATTCCTAGAGACATCATTGAAAGGCATCAACTCTGGAAAAGCTACTGAGCACACTGCTTGTCTAAGAATACTTCCCAGTTCCCTGAACTCCCCTTGCGCTGTCCCAGCTCCATTCCTAGCCAGGTCGTAGAGAGGCAGCACCTCTAGAAAAGCTACTGAGCATGCTGCTTGTCTAAAAATACTTCCCAGTTCCATGAACTCCCCCTGTGCTATCCCAGCTCCATCCCTAGACAGGTCATAGACAGGCAGCACCTCTGGAAAAGCTACTGAGCATGCTGCTTGTCTTAGGATACTTCCCAGTTCCCTGAACTCCTCCTGCACTATCCCACCTCCATCCCTAGCCAGGTCATAGACAGGCAGCACTTCTGCAAAAGCTACTGAGCATGCAGCTTGTCTAACGATACTTCCCAGTTCCCAGAACTCCCCCAGCAATATCCCAGCTCCATCCCTGGCCAGGTCATAGACAGGCAGCACCTATGGAAAAGCTACTGAGCATGCTGCTTCTCTAAAACTGCTTCCCAGTTCCCTGAACTCCCCCTGCACTATCCCAGCTCCATCCCTAGACAGGTCATAGACAGGCAGCACCTCTGGAAAAGCTACTGAGCATGGTGCTTGTCTAAGGATACTTCCCAGTTCCCAGAACTGCAGCTGCACTGTCCCCGCTCCATCCCTAGACAGGTGATTGGCAGGCAGCACCTCTGGAAAAGATAACGAGCATGTTGCTTGTCTAAGAATGTTTCCCAGTTCCCTGAACTCCCCCTTCACTATCCCAGCTCCATCTCTGGCCAGGTCATAGACAGGCAGCACCTGTGGAAAAGCTACTGAGCATGCTGCTAGTCTAGGAATGCTTCCCAGTTCCCTGAACTCCCCTTGCACTATCTCAGCTCTATCATTAGACAGGTCATAGACAGGAAGTCCCTCTAGAAAAACTACTGAGCATGCTAGCCTCCCCCAAAAAAATCATGGCAGTAAGTGTGGCAAACACCAACATAGAGGTGTCGATAGGGAGAAGGGTAGGGGTAAATGGAGAAAGTGACAAAGGCAAGAAGGACAGGGATGGGGAAAAAAGGAGTAAGGCCATCAGGAAATGGAGGGTAATGAGTACCAATGCCTGTAGTCTGGGCAACAAGCTCCCTGAGCTGGTGGCCTTGATGGAAGAGGGATGCCTGGATATTGTAGCAGTCACAGAAACATGGTACACAGAGAACCATGACTGGGATGTTAACATACCAGGGTACATAACCTACAGGAGAGACAGGCAGGGGAGAAGAGGTGGAGGAGTGCTCTCTATGTAAATGAAGGGATAAAAGCAAGTGAACAAAAGGGTAAACAGGGAGGACAGGAGGCACTGTGGGTCACCTTGGAGACTGGAAAAGGCACCACAATCTGCACTGGGGTTGTGTACAGACCCCCATGTCAGGGGAAGGGAATGGACAAGGATATAATAGAAGACATTCTTAGAATGACAGAGAAAGGGGAGATACTGTTGATGGGAGACCTGACTATGCTAGATGTTAACTGGAACACATTTGCTGCAGCCACATCCAAGAGCAGGGCCATTCTTGATGCCCTACAGGTGGCAAGCCTCAGACAGCTAGTTTCAGAACCCACTCATGAGGGAGCAATCTTAGACCTCATACTCTCAAATGGGGCAGTGAGAGGATCTCAGATCTAGAAGTGGGTGGCCATCTGGGAACAACTGACCATCATACAGTGTGGTTCACGTTAAACTCAGCTACAGAGCCAAGCCATACAAAAGTGAGGGTGCTGGACTTTAGGAGGGCTGACTTTGGTAAGATGGAGAGTGCTTCAGAAAAGCACTAGCAAACAGGCTAGAAGGAGGTGTGGAGCAACAATGGGGAATCATCAAAACTGCCATCACAGAGGCAACAAACTTTTGTGCAAAGCAAATAAATCAAAATGAAAGAAAAAGCCACTATGGTTCTCAAAAGAGGTGGCTGTGAAAGTTAGGAAGAAAAAGATAGCATTCCAGAAGTATAAGGAAACACAGAAGGAGCAGGACAGAGAGCTGTACCAGTTGAGGCAGAAGGAAGCAGGAAGGGAAGTCAGAATAGCAAAGGCCCAAACTGAGGGAAAGATAGCCAACTCAGTTAAGAAGGGGGATAAAACCTTTTATAGGTACATCAGCGAGTGTAGAAAGACAAAGGGAGGGATAGTAAGGCTGAATAGAATGAACGGTGCATGGGCAGAGGGGCAGTGAAAAAGCAGGGATACTGAATGAATATTTCTGCTCAGTATTCACAAAAGAGGAGGGGGAAGTGCCTAATCCAATTAACAGAAGCACTCTTGATGGGGGGGGGTCGATCCCAGTCCTTTCACAGAAGAAAGGGTTCTGCAAGAACTCCTAAAATTGAAGGTGGACAAAGCAATGGGTCCTGATGGAATTCAACCCAGAATTCTAAAAGAATTAAGGGAGGAACTAGTGAAACAACTGGCTACTCTTTTTAATAAATCATGGGAGGATGGTGTGGTACCCGAGGACTGGAGGAAGGTGGATGTGATTCCCCTTCACAAAGGTGGGACCAAGACAGAGGTAGGAAACTACAGACCTGTCAGTCTAACCTCTGTGGTAGGGAAAGTGATGGAGTCACTTCTGAAGCAATGAATAGTTGAGTACCTAGAGGCCAGTGGGGCACAGGAACCGAGGCAGCATGGGTTCACAACGGGAAGGTCATGTCAGATGAATCTAATCGATTTTTTTGACTGGGTGACCAAAGTAGTAGACCAGGGAGGGGCCGTGGACATGGCCTACCTAGACTTTAGCAAGGCATTTGACACAGTCCCACACAAAAGATTAATAGTCAAATTAACCAGCCTGGGAGTGGGTCCCAGGGTTGTAGCCTGGGTAAAACATTGGCTGCACAACAGGACATAGAAGGTAATTGTAAATGGAGTCCACTCTGAAGAAAGAGGGGTTACTAGTGGGGTACCGCATGTAACAGGGTCCTGTTATGAAGAGAAATATTAAGAATTTACAAGATGCCCCCTCACTTTTCAATTTTCACTCTATCCTGTCTGCTTCTATATTTGTATCTATCCTAATTTTCTTGTCAGGGTGGCCAACCTGGCAATCTTTAACCCTTTCTTTACTGTCCCTGGTTATCTTTAAAACAATCTGATATCTAAATCTTGATAAGCTGAAAAGCAGTCAGATGAAATTCTAGCTGTGAGGAATTTCATAAAAAAACAAGATTATGCAGCACATATAAAGAAAATAAGTTAGAGGAGACTACCGAGTAAAAATATTTACTAGAATTGTTGTCTAAAATAAATGTATGTTTACTTTCTGACAATTACATTTAAAAGTAAATAGAATCCTAAAACCTTGCAAGGAAGACAGCTAGGGAGCGTGTCCCTCATCTGTTTTTCCTTGCCAAGGCTGCAGATTTTATTTCAATCCTTAACAAGTATTTATTTTCTTTCTGTATTAAAACAAAATGAATGTGTACCTGAATGTCTTGCTTCTCCTGCTGAGGTCCTGCTATAGGGATGGCAGCCTACAAAATGGCTGCTTTTATAATATTCAGGTAATGTGATGTCACAATAGGGAAGGGGCTCAGTTCAAGACACACCCCTTCTGGCAAGTATATAAAGCCTCCACTAGGAGACCTGTTTAGATAGAGAGAGGAGAGTCAGTATTCGACTGACCACAGAGCAAGAAGGTTGTGTGTGTGCTTCCACACAAAGTGCTGTTCAGACAAAAGGAAAAGAAAAGGCAATTCAGGAGTCTGTGGAAATAAGTATTTCCTGTTTTTGGGTGTGAAGACTAATACCGATTTTTTTTCCTTTCTGTGAACTTTAAGTTAAGAATATTTTTTTTTTGTTTTTGGAAATAAATTGACAAACGCATACCTTTGCATTTTCTATGCATCTTAAACCTTTGGTCTGGACCTTTGTTATTTCCCACACTTCTACACTGGTGTCAGAAGTGGGATATAACTGGCACGTCGAGCCTGCCTGGGAGGCGTTGCCAGGGGGTATGGAAGTTAAGTACCCTAACAGATGGAGGAAGAGGACCTGACAAAGAAAGATGCATATCATGTCATTGGATCAGTGACTGAAAAAACTGGTATTCAGTTATTGCCTGGCCTGTAACCTGGAGCGAGGCCTAAAATGAGGAGAACAGAGGAGGAGAATGTGGATACAGAACCCCTGAGGCAGGAGGCTGCCCAGGTGACCCCAGTACCAGATAACCCTGGAGAATTATTAAAGTGGCTGTGTATTCACCAGATCGAAATAGATCATCAGAGGGAAGAGGATCATCGCCAGAGGGAAGAGGACAGGTGTGCCCAGGCTGAGGAACATCGGCAATAGGATGAGAAATGGATGGATACCCTGAAGGCTATTCAGGCACTTGCACAAGGTCAGTCTGATCGAACTATACCCAGAGACATTAAATTAACAAAGCTGTCAGAGAGTGATGATATAGAGGCATACCTCACCACTTTCAAGCGGATTGCCCAAATTTGCACTTGGCCCCAAGATCAATGGGTCATAAGACTGGTCCCATATTTAACTGGTAGAGCTCAAATGGTGTATAGCCAGTTAAGTGGGGTGGACTCAAATAATTATGATCGAGTAAAAGAAGAGATATAGCGACGCTATGATATTAGCGTGGAAACCTATAGACAGCGGTTTCGTACCCAGAGGATGACCATTCATGATACCCCTAGAGAAATCTATGCAAAATTAAAGGACTATGGTGGGAAATGGCTACAACCTTTAGTAAAAACTAAAGAGCAGATGATGGATGTGATTGTCATTGAACAGTTTATTCAGGTGTTACCTCATGATGTCCAGCTATGGGTGAAAGAACATCAGCCTGAATCTGCAGAGGATACAGTGAAGCTGGCAGAGGATTATATAGCTGCTCGACCCACTAGACCCAGAGGGCAACAAAATACCGCACCTCAGACATCAGAAATGGTAAGGCCTTTTTGTTCTAATGCATATCAGAATAATTACAGCAGGCGAGACAGAGGGGAAAGAATACCATATTCCTAACTGATCTGCCATGGGTGTCTTGGCAAAGGCCACATAATGAGAAACTGTCCAAAGAAGAAAATAACTGATATGACTCACCTAGCACTGGCTAGTATTGGGTATGTTGCAAATGTGGGGATTGGAGACCAACAGACATTGGGTTTATTAGATACAGGGAGTAAGCAGACCTTGCTGAGAGCAGATCTGGCCCTGGACAGTAAAGTTACCCCGAATGATACAACAGTAATGTGCATACATGGGGATATTCATCAGTATCACACTACAGTGGTTGAAATGACTGTCAATAATGAGCACCACTGTGTGACTGTTGGCCTGGCACCTCAATTGCCAGTTCCAGTGATTATAGGCCAAGACTTTCCCCACTTTAACTCACTGGTGCAAGCACAACAAGACTATGTAAATTCAGTAAATGTGGTAATCCTTGCCCAAGCAAAAAAACAACAGTCAGAGCCAGTGTTTTCTTTTGAAGAGGATTTCTTCGAAGGAACTGAAGGTTTGGGGAAACCCAGAAAGTCAAAAAATCAGAAGAAAAAAGAGCAGAGAAAGTGGACGGAACAACAAAAGAACAGTATTGCTGGCATTTTGCCAGAAGTACCCTTGCAAGACATTATTAAGGAACAACAAGCTGATGTTTCCTTAAAACCTTTTTTTTCGCAGGTTCAACAATAAAACATCCTGGACAATCTCATTTTATTGTGAAAAATAATATCTTGTATAGAGTCACTGTTGATACTACCATAAATGAACCTGTAGAACAGCTAATGGTACCAAAAATGTATAGAGAAAAGGTGATGCACTTAGCGCACAATATTCCAATGGCAGGCCATGAGGGGAGGGATCAAACCTTGCAAAGATTACTTGCACGGTTTAGCTGGCCAGGTATACATCAGGATGTGGTTGAATATTGTAGTGCCTGTAAAGAATGCCAGTTGGTTGCCCAAGGGGGAAAAAGAGATCAGGTGCCTCTTCAGCCAATACCTTATGTCACTACCCCATTTTAATGTATCGCAATGGATGTTGTAGGCCCTCTTACCAAAAGTTTTAAGGGTAACCGGTTCATATTAGTGGTATGTGATTATGCCACACGGTACCCTGAAGCTGTTCCTATGCGAACGATTACTGCACCTCGCATAGCTGAAGAGTTAGCCAAAATATTCAGCAGAATGGAGATACCCAAGGAGATTCTCACAGACAGAGGTAGTAATTTTACTTCTGTTATGTTGAGGGAGTTATATCACCTCCTAGGGGTATCTGTTGTGTGTACTTCACCTTACCACCCCCAAACAGATGGTCTTGTGGAGAGATTTAACAAAACCTTTAAAAAAATGCTACAGAAGTACGTTCAGGAAGAAGGCAGAGATTGGGACAAATATCTCCCTTACCTCCTGTTTGCCTATAGAGAGGTACCACAGACTACAACTGGGTTTTCACCTTTTTCATTACTTTATGGTAGAAATCCCAGGGGACCCTTAGATGTGGTAAAAGAACACTGGGAGGATGGTAAAAATGTTGGCTATAGTAACACCATAGACTACATGACTGCATTAAGAGAAAGATTGGTCAAATATGTAAGCATGGCCCATTTAAATGTGACCCAGAAACAAATGGGACAAAAAGAAGCATATGATGTGGGGTTAAAGTGTGAAATTTTTATACCTGGAGAAAAAGTGTTGTTATTATTACCCTCAACAGAGAACAAACTGTTGATGCACTGGCAGGGTCCCTTTGATGTAATCAGACAAACAGGAAGTGTCAACTTTGAGATTGAAATGCCTGGTCATTGACCAACTAAGAGGGTATACCATGCAAATCTTTTGAGGAAATGGATAGAAAAACCCCAGGTCCAAGCACTCTACAGTCACCCAGAGCCCCAGCAGACAGAATTGGATATTGCTTATGAGAGGCTTGACTGGCCCATAAATGATAAAAGTATACAAATAAATTCTGACCTAAGCCCTGAAAAAAGGTGGAGATAGATTAGTTGTTACACTATTTTCAGGACACTTTCACATCCACTCCAGGATGAGCTAATGGAGTAGAACATGACATTAAGGTCAACCAGCTGAAGCCCATACACCAAAAAGCCTATAGATTACCGGAAAAGATTAGGCAGGAGGTAACTGATGAGATGAAAAAGATGGAACAGTTGGGGGTGATTGTCCCTTCCAGGAGTGCATGGTCTTCCCCAATGGTGGTAGTGAACTAAAGGAAGGAAGAATAAGAATATGCTTAGACTTCCAAAAAATAAATTACATTTCAGATTTTGATGGGTATCCCATGCCCAGAATAGATGATCTGTTAGATAGAATAAGAAATGCCCGCTACATCAGCACGTTAGATTTAACCAAGGGGTACTGGAAAATTCCCTTGGCCCCCACTGCCCAAGCAATAACAGCTTTTCCTACACCAATCGGATTGTACCAATTTACCACTATGCCATTTGGACTCCATGGGGCACCTGCCACATTCCAACGGTACATGAACCACGTCCTAAGAGCACATGCCCAGTACAGTTCAGTGTACTTGGATGATGTAGTCATTTTCAGTCATGATTGGCATTCACATTTGATGCATTTAAGTGCAATTATTCATACCATTAAGGATGCGGGATTAACAATAAACCCTGCTAAGTGTGCCATAGCAAGGACAGAGACCAGATATTTGGGTTTCACAATTGGGAAGGGATTCTTGAAACCAGAGACTGATAAAGTGGAGGCAGTAGCCAACAGCCCCACCCCCATTACAAAGAAACATGTTCGATTTTTTGGGGGGTTTAGCAAATTATTACTGTCGATTTATCCCGGATTTTGCTACTCTGGCAACTTCCTTTACAGAGCTGACCAAAAACAAATATCCTAATAAAGTTAAATGGACACAAGTACGTGAGGAGGCCTTCAGGAACATAAAAGCGGTCCTTTGCTAAGCCCCTGTGCTAACTAGCCCAGATTTTACAAGACCATTTGAAATTCAAACAGATGCCTCAGAGACAGGTTTGGAGGCTGTGTTAACCCAATATGATGAAAAAGGGGAACATCCAGTATTGTATATTAGCAGGACACTTCATGAGCGTGAAAGGAAGTACTCTATGATAGAGAAGGAATGTTTGGCACTGAAGTGGGCCATAGAGTCCCTTAAGTATTACTTGTGGGGAAATGATTTTGTAGTGATGACAGATCATAATCCGTTGTGTTGGATAAACCAGATGAAAGATGAAAATGCACGGATTATGAGATGGTATTTGTCTCTACAACCATATAAGTTTACCGTAAAACACAGGCCAGGAACAAAGCATTTAAATGCTGATTTTCCATCTCGATATGGTGCTGCAAGAATGCCAAAGTAAAATGAATACTGGTGCTAAGTAAGCACTAGACACCGCAGGGAATTGTTTGTACAGTAGTTCTGATAAGACAGTAAATGTTATTTCTGTACAGAACTAGTTATAAGGGTCCCTGAGGTGGAATTTCTGAGGAGTGTGGTGTGGAGTTCCAACCTTCCAAGGGTGAAGGGTCTCAGCCAACAAATAAAAACATTATGTTGCCTTCTTGTGGTGCGAGGTGTGTAACGGGGTCCTGTTATGAAGAGAAATATCAAGAATTTACAAGATCCCCCCCCACTTTTCAATTTTTACTCTATCCTGTCTGCTTCTATATTCGTATCTAGCCTAATTTTCTTGTCAGGGTGGCCAACCTGGCAATCTTTAACCCTTTCTTTACCATCCCTGATTATCTTTAAAACAATCTGATATCTAAATCTTGATATGCTGAAAAGCAGTCAGCTGAAATTCTAGCTGTGAGGAATTTCATAAAAAACAAGCATTATGCAGCACATATAAAGAAAATATGTTAGAGGAGACTACTGAGTAAAAATATTTACTAGAATTGTTGTCTAAAATAAATGCATGTTTACTTTCTGACAATTACATTTAAAAGTAAATAGAATCCTGAAACCTTGCAAGGAAGACAGCAAGGGAGTGAGCCCCTCATCTGTTTTTCCTTGCCAAGGCTGCAGATTTTATTTCAATCCTTAACAAGTGTTTATTTTCTTTCTGTATTAAAATAAAATGAATGTGTACCTGAATGTCTTGCTTCTCCTGCTGAGGTCCTGCTATAGGGATGGCAACCTACAAAATGGCTGCTTTTATAGTATTCAGGTAATGTGATGTCACAATAGGGGAGGGGCTCAGTTCAAGACACACCCCTTCTGGAAAGTATATAAACCCTCCACTAGGAGACCTGTTTAGATAGAAAGAGGAGAGTCAGTATTCGACTGACCACAGAGCAAGAAGGTTGTGTGTGTGCTTCCACACAAAGTGCTGTTCAGACAAAAGGAAAGGAAAAGGCAATTCAGGAGTCTGTGGAAAGAAGTATTTCCTGTTTTTGGGTGTGAAGACTAATACCGATTTCTTTTCCTTTCTGTGAACTTAAAGTTAAGAATATTTTTTTTTGTTCTGATTTTGGAAATAAATTGACAAATGCATACCTTTGCATTTTTTATCTTAAACCTTTGGTCTGGACATCTGTTATTTCCCACGCTTCTACACCGCAGGGTTCAGTATTGGGTCCAGTCCTTTTTAATGTCTTCATCAGTGACATTGCAGAGGGACTGGAAGGAAAAGTATGCCTTTTTGAAGATGACACAAAGATCTCCAACAGGGCTGATACACAAGGAGGCATGGAAAGGATGAGAAGGGACTTGGCAAGGTTGGAGGAATGGTCAGAAATATGGCAGCTAGGATTCAATGCAAAGAAGTGCAAAATAATGCACCTGGGAAACAAGAACTCAGGAGAAGAATACACAATGGGGGGGAGGTAGTAACAACAACAAAAAAAGGAAAGGGACATGGGGGTAATCATATCAGATGACCTTAAGGTTAGCAAGCAATGTAAGAAGGCAGTAGGGAGGGCGGGGTATACTGGGATGCATAGGGAGAGGCATCAGCAGCAGAAAACAGGATGTTGTTATCCCTCTGTACAGACAGTTGGGGAGACCCCATCTGGAGTACTGTGTCCAGTTCTGGAGACCCCATCTCCGCAAGGACATAGACAGGATAGAGGCAGTCCAGAGGAGGGCAACTAAAATGGTGCAGTGTCTGCAAGAGAAGCCATATGAGGAGAGACTAAAGGAGCTTAATAAGTATACCCTTGAGGAAAGAAGGGAAAGGGGGGACATAATAGAAACTTTTAAGTACCTCAATGGAATCAACAAAGTCCAAGAGGGTAGCATCTTTCAGAAAAAGAGACGTGCAAGAACAAGGGGACACAATTTATAGATAGAAGGGGCAATGTGAGGAAGTATTATTTCACAGAGAGGGTAGTGGATGCATGGAACAGCCTTCCTGAGGAGGTTGTGGGGTCTAAAGCTGTGGGAAAATTCAAGAACGTATGGGACAGGCATAAGGAAATTCTTCTGGGCGGTGAGGAAGAAATACGCTGTTGGTTAACTAGGATCTGCGCCCAAACCTCTAGGTAGGGAAATGGGCAGACTAGATGGGCCAAGCAGTCCTTATCTGCCATCAAAGTCTATGTTTCTATGCTGCTTGTCTAAGAATGCTTCCCAGTTCCCTGAACTCCCCCTGCACTCTCCCAGCTCCATCCCTAGACATGTCTTAGACAGGCAGTACCTCTGGAATAGCTACTGAGCATGTTGCTTGAATAAGAATGCTTCCCAGTTCCCTGAACTCTGCCTGTACTGTCCCAGCTCCATCCCCAGCAGGCCATAGACAGGCAGCACCTCTGGCAAAGCTACTGAGCATGCTGCTTGTCTAAGAAAGCATTATCAGTTCCCAGAATTCCCCTGCACTGTCCCAGCTCCATCCCTAGCCATGTCATAGAGAGGCAGCACAACTGGAATAGCTACTGAGCATGCTGCTTGTCTAAGAATACTTTCCAGTTCCCTGAACTCCCCCTGCACTATCCCTGCTCAATCCCTAGACAGGTCATTGACAGGCAGCACCTCTAGAAAAGCTACTGAGCATACTGCTTGTCTAAGCATACTTCCCAGTTATCTGAACTTCCCCTGCACTATCCCAACTCCATCCCTAGACAGGTCATAGTCAGGCAGCACATCTGGAAAAGCTACTGAGCATACTGCTTGTCAATGAATACTTCCCAGTTCCCTGAACTCCCACTGCACTGTCCCAACTCCATCTCTAGACAGGTCATAGTCAGGCAGCACCTCTGGCAAAGCTACTGAGCATACTGCTTGTCTAAGCATACTTACCAGTTCCCTCAACCCCCCCTGCACTATCCCAGCTCCATCCCATGACAGGTCAAATACAGGCAGCACCTCTGGAAAAGCTACTGAACATGCTACTTGTCTATGACTGCTTCCCAGTTCCCTGAACTCCCGATGCACTATCCTAGCTCCATCTCTAGACAGGTCATAGTCAGGCAGCACCTCTGGAAAAGCTACTGAGCATACTGCTTGTCTAAGCATACTTCCCAGTTATCTGAACATCCCCTGCACTATCCCAACTCCATCCCTAGACAGGTCATAGTCAGGCAGCACCTCTGGAAAAGCTACTGAGCATACTGCTTGTCTAAGCATACTATCCAGTTCCCTGAACTCCCCTCACACTATCCCAGCTCAATCCCTAGACAGGTCATAGTCAGGCAGCACCTCTGGGAAAGCTACTGAGCATACTGCTTGTCCAAGATTATTTCCTAGTTCTCTGAACTGCCCCTGCACTATTCCATCTCCATCCTTAGACAGGTCATAGGCAGGCAGCACCTCTGGAAAAGCTACTGAGCATGATGCTTGTCTAAGAATGCTTCCAGGTTCCCTAAACTCCACCTCCACTATCCCAGCTCCATCGCTAGAAAGGTCATAGACAGGCAGCACCTCTGGAAAAGTTACTGAGCTTGCTACCTGTTATGACTGCTTCCCAGTTCCCTGAACTCCCGATGCACTATCCCAGCTCTATCATTAGCCAGACCTTAGACAGACAGCACCTGTGGAAAAGCTACTGAGCATGCTGCTAGTCTAGGAATGCTTCCCAGTTCCCTGAACTCCCCTTGCACTATCTCAGCTCCATCCCTAGACAGGTCATAGACAGGCAGCACCTCTGGAAAAGCTACTGAGCTTGCTACCTGTTATGACTGCTTCCCAGTTCCCTGAACTCCTGAAGCACTATCCCAGCTCTATCATTAGCCAGGTCTTAGACAGACAGCACCTGTGGAAAAGCTACTGAGCATGATGCTAGTCTAGGAATGCTTCCCAGTTCCCTGAACTCCCCTTGCACTATCTCAGCTCTATCATTAGACAGGTCATAGATAGGAAGCCCCTCTGGAAAAACTACTGAGCATGCTAGCCCCCCCAAAAAAATCACGGTTGTAAGTGCGGCAAACACCAACATAGAGGTGTCGCTAGGGAGAAGGGCAGGGGTAAATGGAGAAAGTGACAAAGGCAAGGACAGGGATGGGGCAAAAAGGAGTAAGGCCATCAAGAAATGGAGGGTAATGAGTACCAACGCCCGAAGTCTGGACAGCAAACTCCCTGAGCTGGTGGCCTTGATGGAAGAGGGATGTCTGGATATTGTAGTAGTCACAGAAACATGGTACACAGAGAACCATGACTGGGATGTGAACATACCAGGTTGCATAACCTATAGGAGAGACAGGCAGGGGAGAAGAGGGGGAGAAGAGTGCTCTCTATGTAAAGGAAGGGATAAAAGCAACTGAACAAAAGAGTAAACAGGGAGGAGAGGAGGCACCGTGGGTCACCTTGGAGACTGGAAAGGGTGCCACAATCTGCACTGGGGTTGTGTACTGACCCCCATGTCAGTGAGAGGGAATGGACAAGGATATGATAGAAGGCATTCTTAGAATGGCAGAGAAAGGGGAGGTACTGTTGATGGGAGACCTGCATATGCCAGATGTTAACTGGAACACATTTGCTACAGCCACATCCAAGAGCAGGGCCATTCTTGATGCCCTACAGGTGGCAGGCATTAGACGGCTAGTTTCGGAACCCACTCACGAGGAAGCAATCTTAGACGTCATACTCTCAAATGGGGGCAGTGAGAGGATCTCAGATCTAGAAGTGGGTTGCCATCTGGGAACAACTGACCATCAAACAGTGTGGCTCACGTTAAACTCAGCTACAGAGTCAAGCCATACAAAAGTGAGGGGACTGGACTTTAGGAGGGCTGACTTTGGCAAGATGGGAGAGTGCCTCAGAAAAGCACTAGCAAACAGGCTAGAAGGAGGTGTACAGCAACAATGGGTAATCATCAAAACTGCCATCACAGAGGCAACAAACCTTTGTGTGAAGCAAATAAACAAATCAAAATGGAAGAAAAAGCCACTATGGTTCTCAAAAGAGGTGGCTGTGAAAGTAGGGAAGAAAAAGATAGCATTCTGGAAGTATAAGGAAACACAGAAGGAGCAGGACAGAGTGCTGTACCAGTTGAGGTAGAAGGAAGCAGGGAGGGAAGTCAGAATAGCAAAGGCCCAAACTGAGGAAAAGATAGCCAACTCAGTTAAGAAGGGGGATAAAACCTTTTATAGGTACATCAGCGAGCGTAGAAAGACAAAGGGAGGGATAGTGAGGCTGAATAGAATGAACGGTGGGTGGGCAGAGGGTTACAGTGAAAAAGCAGGGATACTGAACGAATATTTCTGCGCAGTATTCACAAAAGAGGAGGGGAAGTGCCTAATCCAATTAACAGAAGCACTCTTGATATGTGGGTCGATCCCAGTCCTTTCACAGAAGAAAGGGTTCTGCAAGAACTCCTAAAACTAATGGTGGACAAAGCAATGGGTCCTGATGGAATTCACCCCAGAATTCTAAAAGAATTATGGGAGGAACTAGTGAAACAACTGGCTACTCTTTTTAATAAATAATGGGAGGATGATGTGGTACCCGAGGACTGGAGGAAGGCGGATGTGATTCCCCTTCACAAAAGTGGGACCAAGACAGAGGCAGGAAACTACAGACCTGTCAGTCTGACCTCTGTGGTAGGGAAAGTGATGGAGTCACTTCTAAAGCACAGAATAGTTGAGTACCTAGAGGCCAGTGGGGTACAGGACCCAAGGCAGCATGGGTTCACAGCGGGAAGGTCATGTCAGATGAATCTAATAGCTTTGTTTGACTGGGTGACCAAAGTAGTAGACCTGGGAGGGGCTGTGGACATGGCCTACCTAGACTTTAGCAAGGCATTTGACACAGTCCCACACAAAAGATTGATGGTCAAATTAACCAGCTTGGGAGTGGGTCCCAGGGTGGTAGCCTGGGTAAAACATTGGCTGCACAACAGGACACAGAAGGTAATTGTAAATGGAGTCCACTCTGAAGAAAGAGGGGTTACTAGTGGGGTACCGCAGGGTTCAGTATTGGGTCCAGTCCTTTTTAATGTCTTCATCAGTGACATTGCAGAGGGACTGGAAGGAAAAGTATGCCTTTTCGAAGATGACATAAAGATCTCCAACAGGGCTGATACACAAGAAGGTGTGAAAGGATGAGAAGGGACTTGGCAAGGTTGGAGGAATGGTCAGAAGTACGGCAACTAGGATTCAATGCAAAGAAGTGCAAAATAATGCACCTGGGAAACAAGAACCCAGGAGAAGAATACACAATGGGGGTGTAACCCCCCTGCAAATGGGGGTTCCTAAAAGACTTCCAGGAGCTTGCTTGAATGCTCCAAGCCTGAATGGTGTTTGGCATTTAAGCCATTTATCTGTGAGTGTTTTTAGAACCTCTGGTACTGTCTCTTTAAGAGCTGTCTGCTTGCAGACATAATTAGTTTGTATGGGGGGACTGTGTGCTTCTCTGTTTGAGTACCACTCGAGCTGCTGCCAATTCACTCTATTTTTGCAGTCACTAGGAGTGCAAAGGGAACCTATCTGAAAGATGTAACTGTCAGAAATCGTTTAGAGTAATAATGAAATTACAGTTTGTCTAACCTGCTTTCTTTGCAGTCAGAACTGTGTCTGCCTAGTTCCCCATTCTGGTTTTGAACTGCTGAACTGGACCAATCAGTGTGGGGTAAGCTAGCTCTAAAATGGTGCCTTGGACGAATCAGAACTTGGACTCATAATCTGAGCCAGCCACAAGAGGATTGTATGGGCAGTGACTCTGGGAGATGTAGTTTAGACTTCGGTGCCTTTTTGGACCAACAGGAGCAGTCTATTATGAATAACAGCCAATCCAGTCAAGAACTGGGAGGAACTCAAAGGAAGTGCCCGGTTTTGTCTGTTGGAGTTGCAGTTGAGCTCTGACAGTGAAGAAGGAAGGAGCCCTGTGTTTTTTCAGTGTGCAGTTTTAGTCGGGAAACGTGTGTAAGGCCCAGAGTTCCGGTCTGCAGCTTGTGTAACTGCTTGTTAGGACTGAATCCATCCTGTGAAGAGAATCAAAGGATATCTGAAGAATAGAAACCAGGCTCACCCTGTAGAACACTGGAGAAATTGCCGAATTGCACTCGGTCTGTCAGGAACTGAATCTGATGTGTGTTCTCCCGGGTATTGTGCAGTAATTGCGATCGGGATAGAGAAGCAGCCTGCCTGGTATAGTACTTTCTGTTTTACTATATAAATGTGTGAGGAGTCTCGTGGAGCTCAAGAGTAGCCCTGCTGACATTGAAGGACCCTATCTTGTTTGGAGGTCGTGAGTACTAATTCAGGGTCGCTCCCTGTTGAATTGCCACATTGAATCCAAATGGAATCACTGTACTGCTGACTGTTTAAACTAATTTTCTTTTCTCTGTGGGAAAGGGCCCCTACCAGCTGCCACGGTTTGGACTAGCCACTAGGGCTTGGGTACCCAGGGACAGTAACTGGTAGGGATAGGCCTGTGCACAGAGCCATAGGTAGATGAGTAAAGTGACAAGCTAATTAACCTGATTTCCCCCTGTCCTTGTTATATTCCCCCTAAATAAATCCGAGCTGCTTGTTTCAGCAAAGTTATACTGCCTGAGGTATTTGTCTATGTTAAAGTATTGTACTGTGATTGTTGCACTGTATCTTATTTTACAGGAGGTCCCAGTGCCTGAACCACCCCTGGGGGTAAGTGTATACTGTGAAGGTAATTCTGATATATTGTGTGGGCCACTAGTGGGAAGAAAGGGGGGTTGCAGTGTCCCAGAGGGCTGTGACCAAGTAAGTTTAACTATTGCAAACCCTGACCTCTGGGTGGAGGCACCTGCCATTGGATCCAGGCCCCTCAACCTGTTAGTGGCAAATCAGGCAGGGGTAGTAGCCCCTGGGATAGCGCCATCTAGGGGTTACAGGGGGAAGTAGTAACAACAACAAAAAAGGAAAGGGACCTGGGGGTAATCATATCAGATAACCTTAAGTTTAGCAAGCAATGTGGGAAGGCAGGGGGTATACTGGGATGCATAGGGAGAGGCATCAGCAGCAGAAAACAGGAAGTTATTATCCCTCTGTACAGACAGTTGGTGAGACCCCATCTGGAGTACTGCATTCACTTCTGGAGACCCCATCTCCGCAAGAACATAGACAGGATAGAGGCAGTCCAGAGGAGGGCAACTAAAATGGTGCGGGGTCTGCAAGAGAAGCCATATGAGGAGAGACTAAAGGAACTTAATATGTATACCCTGGAGGAAAGAAGGGAGAGGGGGGACATGATAGAAACCTTTAAGTACCTCAGTGGAATCAACAAAGTCCAAGATGGTAGCATCTTTCAGAAAAAGAGACGTGCAAGAACAAGGGGACACAATTTAAAGATAGAAGGGGAGCAGTTCAGGGGCAATGTGAGGAAGTATTATTTCACAGAGAGAGCAGTGGATGCATGGAACAGCCTTCCTGAGGAGGTTGTGGGGTCTAAAACTGTGGGAGAATTCAAGAACTCATGGGACAGACATAAGGCAATTCTTGTGGGCGGGGGAAGAAATAGGCTGTTGGTTAACTAGGATCTGCGGCCTATCCTCTAAGTAGGGGAATGGGCAGACTAGATGGGCCAAGTGGTCCTTATCTGCCATCAAAGTCTATGTTTCTATGCTGCATGTCTAAGAATGCTTCCCAGTTCCCTGAACTCCCCCTGCACTCTCCCAGCTCCATCCCTAGACATGTCATAGACAAGCAGTACCTCTGGAAAAGCTACTGAGCATGTTGCTTGTCTAAGGATGCTTTCCAGTTCTGTGAACTCCCCCTACACTATCTCAGCTCCATCATTATGCATGACATAGATTGGCAGCACCTCTAGAAAAGCTATTCAGCATGCTGCTTGAGTAACAGCGCTTCCCAGTTCCCTGAACTCCCTCTGCACTATCCCAGCTCCATTCCTAGACAGGTTGTAGAAAGACAGCAGCTCTGGAAAAGCTACTGAGCATGATACTTGTCTAAGAATACTTCCCAGTTCCCTGAACTCCCACTGCACTTTCCCAGCTCCATCTCTAGACAGGTCATAGACAGGCAGCACCTCTGGCAAAGCTACTGAGCATGCTGCTTGTCTAAGGATACTTCCCACTTCCCTTAACTCCTCCTGAACTATCCCAGCTCCATCCCTACACAGGTCATAGACAGGCAGCATCTCTGGAAAAGCTACTGAGCATGCTGCTAGTCTAGGAATGCTTTCCAGTTCCCTGACCTCCTCCTGCACTATCCCAGCTCCATCCCTAGACAGGTCATAGACAGGCAGCACCTTTGGAAAGGCTACTGAGCACGATGCTCATCTAAGAATTCTTCCCAGTTCTCTGAACTCCCCCTACACTATCCCAGCTCCATCCCTAGACACGTCATAGACAGGCAGCACCTCTGGAATAGCTACTGAGCGTGCTGCTTGGCTAAGAATGCTTCCCAGTTCCCTGAACTCCCTCTGCACTATCCCAGCTCCATCCCTAGACAGGACATAGTCAGGCAGCACCTCTGGAAAAGCTACTGAGCATACTGCTTGTCTAAGCATACTTCCCAGTTCCCTGAACTCCCGCTGTACTAACCCAGCTCCATCCCTAGACATGTCGTGGACAGGCGGCACCTCTGGAAAAGCTACTGAGCATGCTGCTTGTGTAAGACTGCTTCCGAGTTCTCTGACCTCCCCCCTGCACTATCCCAGCTCCATCTCTGGCCAGTCATTTGTCCTCAAGTTGACAATGACACACAGCTTCTCCTTCCTCCTTAGCAATCCTTGAAATATGCTTCCTATCCCACCGTACTATGGTGCCATGTAGGCAACTGACCTCCTTTTCTGCACCCTCTCCTATTCCCAAATAATCCCCCTTGTCAATTGTATCCCCTACCAGAAATTGCTTCCTTCTTATCTGGGGTACACTACCCCCCCTTGGGGTCACCATAGTGGTGGATCTTCACATACTCCCTGGCCACTACAGGGATGCTTCCCTACTAGAGTGGTGTAGGAATTTTGGAGTGGTACAGGGATGAGGAATGAGCCTGTAACCTCCTACCTGCTTTCCAGATCCCCCTACTCCCATGCTTCTGTAGCCCACTGTAGTCCAGCCATTCCTTCTACCTGGCATCCCTTATGGTAAAGATGCCAAACCTGAGTCTCTGAGTGGGGGAGAAGGTCCCTCTGGCTCCCTGCCAACTCTTCCTTGAGACTTGCAACCCTCTCCATCAACCCATAGAGGCACACAGAGATGGAGCAGCAGTGCCACTTCCAGAAGGTCTCTGAAAAGTGCCCCCCCACAGCTACTGTACCGCACTACTCCCACATTCTGCACTCCTGCTCTCCTTCTGCTACTTGAAAATCCCTCCCCTTTTGTTATTGTTATGCTCTCTACACTCCTTACCCTTGATAGGGTGCTGCTCTCATTCCCCTTATGTTACTTTTTGTACCTCACTGCACTCCTTATCCTAGATAGGCTGCTGCTCATATTCCCCTTATGTAACTTTTTGTACCACTCTGCACTCCTTACCCTGGATAGGGTGCTGGTCATAGTCCCCTTACGTTACTTGTTGTACCTCTCTGCACTTACCCTGGATAGGATGCTGCTCATATTCCCCTTAAGTTATTTGTTGTACTTCTCAGCACTCCTTACGCTAGATAGAGTGCTGCTCATATTTCCCTTATGTTACTTGTTGTACCTCTCTGCACTCCTTTCCCTAGATAGGGTGCTGCTCATATTTCCCTTATGTTACTTGTTGTACCTCTCTGCTCTCTTCCCTAGATAGGGTGCTGCTCATACTCCCCTTATGTTACTTGTTGTACCTCTCTGCACTCCTTACCCTAGATAGGGTGCTGCTTATATTCCCCTTATGTTACTTGTTGTACCTCTCTGCTCTCTTCCCTAGATGGGGTGCTGCCCATATTCCCCTTATGTTACTTGTTATACCTCTCTGCACTACTTGGTGTCAGTGTGGCTCAGTTGGTAGCACATCCGCCTCTAGACCAGAAGGTCGTGGGTTCTCGTCCCACACCGGGATTGGACTTGCACCTAAAAATTGCTGGCATCTGAGTGCAGTATTGGGGGGTATTGTACTGCTGGGGTGAGCTGCCCTTTGGATGAGACGTTAAACCGAGGTCCCTTCTGCCCATCCTGGTGTTGTCCTGGTGGGTGTCCAGGTGGAAGTAAAAGAACCCAGGGCACTCTTCGCAAAGAGTAGGGAACATTCCCAGTGTCCTGGCCAACATTACCCTTCCCATAAACCGGTTCATGCAATTATCCAGGCTGGGTGTGGGTGATGAAGTACGATATGGCTGACACCACACATTCAGTCACTTCACTACCAGTCTAGCATTGCTTGTGAAGCGCTTTGGGATACACTGTGTATGAAAAGTGCTATATAAATGCTAATTCTTCTTCCTCTTCTACATACCCTAGGCAGGGTGCTGCTCATATTCACATTACTTGTTATACCACTCTGCACTCCTTACCCTAGATAGGGTGCTGCTCATATTCCCCTAATGGTACTTGCTGTACCTCTCTGCATTCTTCCCTAGATAGGGTGCTGCTCATTTTCACCCTATGTTACTTGTTGTACCTCTCTGTATGCCTTACCCTGGATAGGATGCTGTTCATATTCCCCTTATGTTACTTGTTGTACCACATTGCACTCCTTTCCCTAGATAGCATGCTGCTCATATTCCCTTTATATTACTTGTTGTACCTTTCTGCACCCCTTACCCTAGATAGAATGCTGCTTATATTCCCCTTATGTTATTTGTTGTACCTCACTGCACTCCTTACCTTGGATAGGATGCTGCTCTTATTCCACGTATGTTACTTGTTGTACCTCACTGCACTCCTTACCTTGGATAGGATGCTGTTCATATTCCCCTTATGTTACTTGTTGTACTTCTCTGCACTCCTTACCTTGGATAGGATGCTGCTCATATTCCCCTTATGTTACTTGTACCTCTCTGCACGCCTTACCCTACATAGGGTGCTGCTATTATTCCCTTTATGTTACTTGTTGTACCACTCTGCACTCCTTACCCTAGAAAAGGTGCTGCTCATATTCCTCATATGTTACTTGTACCTCACTGCACTCCTTTCCCCTAGATACTTGGCAGTATGGCGCAGTGGGTTAAGGCTCTGAGCTGCAAATCTGGAGACCTTGCTTTGAATCCCACAGCCCCCTAGGTGCATAATGTGTGACCCTGAGCAAGTCACTTAACTTCCTTGTGCTCCCAGGTTGCACCTGCAAACAAGCTTTCAGCTTAGTGTGTCTCACCTGGTAAAATAATTGGTAAAAAAAAAAAAGATAGCATGCTGCTCATATTCCCTTTATGTTACTTGCTGTACCTCTCTGCACTCCTTACTCTAGATAGGGTGCTGGTCATATTCCCTGTATATTACTTGTTGTACCTCTCAGCACTCCTTGCCCTAGATAGGGTGTTGCTCATATTCCTTTTTTTTACCTGTTTGTATTCTTTTAATCATCCCTTATGTACCCTTTACTTCTGATGGGGGTGAACTACTAACACCCGTTGTATTTGTTTATACTGCCTGTAACCCTACCCTAGATATGGTGGTGTTTTTATTCCTAGTCTGTGCCTACCTTTTGTTTTCTACCCTTTCCAGCAGTGAGTACAACAACAAGAGTGAACAGGTGCCTTACTTCAGCCAACCAGCAGAATTCCCTGCTTCTCTGCTTTCTGCTGCAGACATTCTGTCGATGCCCCCAGATGGCAGTGAGCCAGATGCCACACTCCTGTTTCATGGCACTCCTGCTTTGAGGTCACTTGGACCTCTGGGAATTTTATAAAGGTAGTAGTCTCCTTATTGGTAGACTCCAGCCAAGTGGCCCAGATCACTTTCAATGGCACCTGCAGTACTGCCTTCTAGCTCCCTCCCTCAGCCCTCTCCCTAATGGTATCCTCCCTACACCCGTATTCTCCACACAGAATCCACAAAACAAGTTGTAAATCACAGTGTTGTGGCTGAGTTCCGTCCTACCACAAAGGAAAAAAAGCTTTAACAACAAAGGAAATACTTCCCTGGACTCTGGTCCATGCTAATCCTCTGCTCACTCTCAGCGTAGTTCTGCTGGAGGAACAGACTGCGGCTCCTTTTTGTTCCAAACTGCTGCCACTCTATTGATTCCAGTCACATGGTCCTGATTACCAGCAGTGGAAGTGGTCTACCTAGACTTGAGTAAGGCTTTCAACACTGTTCCAGCTAGCTCATTCCTTCCTGATGACTCCATATGGCATCATGAAAAAACATACCTCTTTTTCCTGACGACGCCATATGGCGTCCTAAATCATTTGCTTGCAGTTGATGACGCCTAATTACGGCCATATATATCTCTTGGTGCAGCTCAAGCATTTGTTTACATTTGATGAATTGAGTTGTACCAGCTAATAGGGGACATCGTACCCTTACTGATTTTATCTAATATAATATGTGTTCCCATTGGCTATTTTTGAGAAAACAAGCCTTAATACATAAATAAATAAATTTAATATTTTTTGCATGTGCTGTGAAAAATGTATTATGTTCATTCTGCCATTAGTTTGTATCGTAACAACAAATCATCTTGTTTTAGTGTAACATGTTAAGCTGATCAGGTTTACACTATAATTAATTTCATAATTTACATTTTTTTTTATTCAAGCAATCCGATTGGCCGTCACCATTTTGGTGTATTTATTTGTATTTTGGGGTATTCTTCTACAATAACATGTTGTCACTGATATCATGATTGTTATAACTATTAGTCCATTTATACCACTAAGTGAACTGAATATTTCTGTGTTTAAAAATCGAGCTCTGTGATTGGTCGGATTTTCTGACATCATCAGTTCTGAACTTAATTGGTATAAAGGGATTGTCTTAGATGCAGGCACCATCCCCCTTATGAAGCCTTAGTTGTCAAAGCACCAGGGAACCTGCACGCAGATCGTTTGTTGTGCCTTCCACTATTCTATTCAATGTGTGTGCCTGAAATGTTAGACTAAATCCTTATTTAGCATTCAAGCAAGGACTCGTATTTTTTTACAACTGTCACTGGAGGGGAAACTGGCTCTCTGGGCTCTGGAGTGTACAGTGATTTTTTTTTTTTTGATGTTTCAGTTAGGGGTCACAGCCCTCACCTGTACCTGCCCTAGCTCTGTAGCGCGTCACCATTTGGTCATATTGATTGGTTGCCATGCTTGCTCTATGCTTATTGTACACGTCACTATTTCCATTAACCAGTCAGAGTGCACACTGGTGCAGGAAGAGCATGGTGACTGGAAACTTAGATTCAAGATGGAGGTGCTGCTCTTATCCTAAAATACTCACTTCATTTCAGTGCCAAAACCTCGATTTGTAATCTGTATTTACTTTATTTGTTTTTATTTTTATTTATGATAAAAGTTTTCATAGTTGTCACTTTGTTCATTTTGGGATAATTTCTGGTCATCCTGTGTGATCACATCTTATGGATCCGATTGGCATTCCTGATGGGAGAGAGAGTTTCTTGTGCATGTACTAGATGCGGTCACGTGAATTCAGCACCTTTTGTTACTTTTTAGAGTTTATGTTCGAATTATGGCTATGTTAAAATCTATGTGGCATGTTGCTCCCTGCGTTATGGATGATAAGTGGGTTAGGGTCAGTAGCAGGTTTGTCTCATGCTCTGCACTTGAGTTTTCTCCCTAATACACAGTTGCTGATTGTTTAAAATGAAAAAATAATGGTGTTGCCTTCAACTTATCTGGCATCAGTCCAGCCCCAATCCCTGATGCATGGTAAAGGCCAAATCAGTTTTGAATCCCTCCACAGTCACTGGTGTTGTCCATCGATTCGTATGACGTCAGTCCAGACTCAACCTCTGATGCACTGGAAAGTGTTCTTCAGGTTAAAATCCCTCCACAGCCACTTGTAAGATCTAGCTCCTTACCATGCATCAGTCGAGCCCCAAACTGTAGTGAATAGTGAAGTGCATTTCAGGTTCAGATCCCTCCTCAACTGATAGTGTTGTCCATCGACTTACCATGCATCAGTCCTGACTAATCCATAATGCACTATGAAGTGCATTTCATGTTCAAAACCCTCCACATCCACTGGTGTAGTCCATCAATTCATATGACATCAGTTCAGCCCCAATCTGTGATGCACTGTAAAGTATTATTCAGGTTCAAATCCCTCCACAGCCACTTGTAAGATCTGTCTCCTTATCATGTGTCAGTCAAGCTCCAAACTGTAGTGAACAGTGAAGTGCATTTCAGGTTCAGATCCCTCCACAGCTGATGGTGTTGTCCATTGACTTACCATGTATCAGTCCAGACCAATCCCATAATGCACTGGGAAGTGCATTTGATGTTCAAAACCCTCCACTTCCACTGGTGTAGCCCATCAATTCATATGACATCAGTTCAGCCCCCAATCTCTGATGCACTGTAAACTATTCTTCAGGCTCAAATCCCTCCACAGCCACTTGTAAAATCTCAGTCTCAAATCCCTCCACAGACACTTGTAAAATCTATCTCCTTATCATGCATCCATCGCGCTCCAAACTGTAGTAAACAGTGAAGTGCATTTCAGGATCAGATCCCTCCACAGCCAATGATGTTGTCCATTGACTGATCTGGTGTCAGTACAGCCCCAACCTCTACTGCACTGTAAAGTGCTGTTCAGGTTCAGATCCCACCAGAGTCACCAATTTAGTCCATCTGTTCATCAGTCTTCAGTCTAACCTTTATCTCTGACACTCTGTGATGTGCATTACTGATATGGATCCCTCCTCAGTCACCATGGTGTAGTCCATTGTGCACATCAAGATTCATTCCAACACTACCCTCAGATGCACTGTAATGTTCTATTCACGTTCGAATCACTCCACAACCACTTTAGTCCCTTGTGCTCATAATGCTTCAGACCATCCCTTACCTCTGATGCACTGTGATGTGATCAGTGCCAGTGTATGACTTATACAGTCCATTCAAATGAAACATAGCACACAGTACACATGTGCACCAATGAGCATCACTCCATGGTGCAGGCATACCCACACTCTTCCCACCCACACAGTGCACCATACTGAATGTTGCAACATATCACGTGTGTATGCAGGCAAACCATGTGACACAGCACATAGTACACAACCTTTACAGGTGCCCATGTCATCACCCTGTATGTGTACTCACAACGTTTCTGCATGGCATATGAACACCATTACCAGGTGCAGGCAGCCCCACCTGCTTCCCTACAACATAGTATACCCCAAGGATGGGTGCCAATTCATGATGCAAAATGACTGCAGTGCCTATGGGCATCATTCCTTGGTACAGGCACACCCACCCCCTTCCCCATGACACAGTATACCCCAAATTACCAGTGCCTTTTCAGCAATTTTATCATCCTATACGTATACCCATAATGTGTCTACAGTATCTGTTAGCACCATTATTATATGCATACAGCCCCTCTCATTTCTACAGAACTTATGAAGTGCATCTGAGCCTGTATTATGAATGCAGGACCCCCCCACCACCACTAACACACAGTGCTTCCTCATACAGTCATTCCCTCACCTTAAACCATCCCATAATACAACCCCCCAAAAATAAACTATGCCAAGAAATTAAATAATACACAGATTTATGTAACATGATGTTTACTGAACGATGGGAACCTTTACATGAACAGCATCATGCTTCATTTACAGTATGATAAAGCAAACAGCACAAATAAAATACAGTTTCCTATACTTATTATGGGATTTTATTACAAAAATAAAATAAAATAGTTTATTTCAATGAAATTACACATTTTAACTACAGCAAATATGCAATTAATCATAGAGAGACCTCCAGCCCTAACAAATGTCTCCATTTCCTGTGTCAGCTCATTGACCTACACAGAAAGTGTTTTTCCTGTTTACATCACTTGACCTCACAAAGCACTTCCTTCCTGCATCACTTCCTGATATGTCCTTCTAAGGTAATGTGTGAATATATTCTTACTAAACTAGGGGAAATACAAAACAAATGATGATCAGATTTATAAACTAAAATCAGTGGATAAGAAGAATCATACACTGCAAAATTCCAACCAGTGGAGTGGAACAAAAAACTCAAACTGTAATAACAAGAGATTCAGATATTGATTTCTGACTTAAAAAAATGGTAAAAAACTAGCAAAATTTATATTTAGACAATGACAGATGTTTACTGTATATTTTTAACAATTTTAATCAACAATTTTACAGAAATTTAATATTTCTGCATGGCTAAGTAAACAGAACATAATTATAGTTAGATAAAATCATCAGAATTTATTAAAATATGAAAACAACCTCCCACAACATTAAATCCAGTTAAATAAACATTACCAAACCTCACTCATTTTCAAAAACTTTTTGTCCTGAAAAACTTTTCTTTTTACAGTTTTAAAATTGGATGTATGGTTTTTAAGATATGTAGGTTTAAGCACAGTGTGTTCGTATGAATGCTGCAGATCTAAAACCCCTTCAGGCACACAGGTGTTCTAGCAGCAGGCAGAGAGTACCTGAACATTCTAAGTGACAATAGGATAGAATGAGCTAGGAGACTTATAAAGAAGCTGAACAGCTTAGGGGTTGATCTGAAGCTGGTAAACTGGGTAAGAAAGTGATAAAGGAGCCAACAGAGGGTGGTTGTAAACAGAGTTCACATCAGAAAAGAGAGAGAGAGAGTGTAACCAGCGAGGTTCCACAGGGCTCAGTACTGGGGTCTGTGCTCTTTAATGTTTTCACAAGTGACACTGCAGATGGACTGGAAGGGAAGGTATGCCTCTTTGAAGATGACACCAAAATCGGCAATAGGGTGTATTTTATTTATTTATTTAGCTTTTGTTTACTGGATAAGTACACTAGAAAAGTATTATGCCTATTTTGAGGAATGACCCGGGAGAGTACAACATGAGGAACAACAGTCAAGGAGACATGGCAAAGTTTTTGTCACAGTAAACAAATGTGGGAAATGCATCATTTGACACTAGGGGAAACATACAGTAGTAAGAACTTTTCAGATCATACACTCTAGACTAGCTAGTTCAACTGAAAGATATATACAGGTCATAATACATAGAAGTGGAGCATAGCTCAAGAACTAGTGCTTGGAGGGTGTGGGCTATAGATAGAATATACAGTGACCTGAGAAAACATTAGAAGTGGGATATGGCGGCTGGGTTTCCAGGTCAAAAAAGTGCAAAATCATGCACTTAGAGCATAGAAACCCAGAGATGGAGTACAGAATGGGAGAAGAGGCATTGACAGTCACCAGACAGAAAAAGGACCTAAGAGTAATGGTATCCTGCGAGTTGGGCCTACCAAAATGGCAACCAACTTGTGGTGACTACCCCAACGGCAAGGACATAGGGCGGGCAGCCAGATAGGGAGGGTTCATGAAAAGGCAACAGGATATTTCGCGTGTATACGTGCACGGGGGGATCAAGTGTGTCGAGCGAGGGGTGGGAGGGTTTGTGAGGGGTAGTGCCACGGGTTGCTGGCATGGTAATGGAGTGGGTGCTGGCCTGGGGTGGCAGGAATGCAGAGTTTGGGACCAGGTGCCGGTACCTTTTGTTGCGCCCAGCCCGAGACAGCTTTTTTTTTTTGGTACGTGGATGCACCCCCCCTCCTGACATGCACTCCCTTGGTGTTGAGAATCTAAAATTATGGGGTTGTGGGGGGCTGTGCCCCCTGCATAAAACAAAACAAAACAAGGTTTTTAACACTTTCCCTGGTGCTGGAGTTCCACATCGCCGAAACTGAATTTCGGCAATGTGCACTCGCCATAAGGACAATCGCCATTCGGCAATCACCCTTATGACATAGAACCAAGAGTTATCATATCTGGTGATGTAAACATGGCCAGGCAGTGCAATGAAGCAGTTGGTAGAGCCATTGGGGTGCACAGGCAGGGACATCATGAGCAGAGAGATGGACGTGGTGTTGTCACTGTGTATATCGATGGTGAGACCCTACCTGGACAACTGTGTCCTGTTGTGGAGACCACATCGCTGGAAGCATATAGACAGAGTGGAGGATGTCCAAAAGGAAGCAAATAAAATTGTGCAGGGTCTGAACTGGAAACTTATAACATCCACCACAACACTTTCATAAGACCATTTATGCTAGATTCCCATACTGTACCCTCAGCTACAGTTATCCCTATCAGTGTTCCTCTTTCCACTCTACTATCCCAGAATAGGTCTTGAATCTGTGACTCTTGGAGCCAGGACCTGCTATAGACAACAGTAATATCCTCTAGGCCACTTAGCCAGCTAGAATGCACCCTCCCATAATGCATGTTAGTCCACTGGACCCTGTGGTCATACAAGGAATTACATATCGCAATAACCAATCAGTCAATCTTCTCACTTTGCCATTAATCTGTTATATGGACAGGCCACTAGGAGCCTCTATTGATAGTAATCCTGCAAACCTATCACACCTTGTTGATTTGACCTGGTAATACTCCTCTGCCTCAAGAGCCCTGTTGATCTGACCCAGTAATCCTCTGCTTCAAGAGCCCTGCCAAAACATCTGCCCTGCATAACCCCTACAATTAGCAACACTGAACACATCAACAAATGACCAAACTGCTCAAATGTAATTATGGCTAGTTCAAAATAATTGGTATTTAATCATTGTCCTCCTTTTCACCATTTCTCTTAGGGTCTTATATGAGCATTCCCATGTAAGCATGAACCCATCAAATATGGTACTAATGCTGCCTCACAGATCAGGCACAAATAGTTGTGAGGCTGATACCAGCAACAGATCCAGTATCTTCACTGGGTACCTACTCAGTAGTACAACAGAGCTGGCTGTATTACTTCTGCCCCACCTCACCCTACTACCACACTGACAAAACTATAGGAAAGTGACTAGGTGTTAACACTCCACAAACCTTAGAAAACTAAAAACCTTTCTGCTGCTGTCCATCTCGATGCTACTACTTCTCTCAGGCAACATCCACCCAAACCCTGTCCCATTCCAGCAGACACAGAGCAGTGTAAACTAGCCTGGGATGCTAAAATTGGAATCAGTAAATACATGTAGTCTGCCATCCAAGATGGACCAACTCCAAGTATGGGTGTGTCAACATGATCCAGACATGCTCTCCATATTGGAAACCTGGGTCTCATCAAAGATCCCTGACTCAGCCCTAACCCTAAATGGGTATACCCACTTCAGGCAGGATAGACTAGGAAAAAGGGGTGGAGTCTGTATAATTTACATTAGAGACAAACTACTGGGCCATGCCCTTAACCAAATGGAAGCTGGGAAAAATGAACAGGTCCTAGCTGTCAGGTTTTTACTTGAAGGGCACAACAAATTTGTATTTATTTATTTAAAATTTGTTAACCGGGAAAGGCACACTGAGCCAAGCTCATTTCCAGGTGCAACCCAGGGGCATGAACACAGAAAGGGGATACATACACTTGAACAATCAAATACAGAACAAGCCAAAAAGCTAAAGTACACTACAGAACAATGCACACGAGTAAATAGTCAAGATAGAGGGATAACAGTGATTAGCTAAAAGTAGCATCAGTTTACATTCTGCCTAGAGAACAATCCTGGGATTTTAGCAAGGTAATTGGCTGTTTCAAAAGACCTATGTCAAAACTGGGAAGTATTAGTTCTAAGGGATTTCAATGTCAATTGGCTAGCTTAAGAGGCAGTCCTATTTAAGGACACGCTCTCCAGTATCAATTTCATTTTAAATGGTAGACTTACCTACTAGAGCCAACTACAGGACAGGAACTAAAACACAGGTTGACCTGATTCCCATTAATCACCCAGGGAGAATTTATGACACCCCAGTCCTCGCTGACTCGCTCAGATGCCACTCTCCTGTTATGTGCCACTGGCCCAACTGATCTGCAACGTCTTCCCCTAAAATCATTACAAGCTGGGTCCTAAAGAGGGGGCAACTAAATTCTCTCAAGTCTCACCTCACACAAACTGACCGGTCACCAATCAACTCCCTATGTGATGTGGACAAGGCAGTAGACCACTAATCTCTACATTTAATGCAGCATTTGACATTTACACACCGATTAAAAAAAGTAAATTGAAGGGAACCAACAATTCATGGATCACGCCAGCACTGCTAAACCTTATGGGATCTAGGGATCACCTATGGGAAAGAGCCAAGAACACTGACAAGCAGGTTGATATACAGCAGTATGAACATGCTTGAAATGTCTGTACCCAGGAGGTCAGGCTAGCCAAAGTACACCACTTTAAAGACTGTTTCACAAAAACATGAGGGGATGGTAAAAGTTCAGGGACAGCTTGAAAGGCTTCACAGGCAGAGCTTACAAATCCTTTCCCTTCATGCTCCTTGTGAATGGGGAAATCACCCAAGATCCCAAAACAATAACGGACACATTCAACGTTGCATTCTCTGAACTCAGTAGCATACGCCCCCTGACTTCCTTGATACAGCCAATGGCTACCCAGAGGATGGGAGGAAATCCAACACCTGGCTCCAACAAGACGCCTCCTTTCTAGTTTAAGGAAATTTCATGTACTGAGGCCAAAAATATATCTTTAACATTCACTAGGCAAATCCAGGCTTAGTAATCAACTCTCTAGACCAGAAACTGATAACCTTCACCTTGGACAAAATAATATTGTCGCTCACAAAAATACTTAATTCATCCCACAGACTAGCACAACTCCCTCAGAGATGAAATGCCATGGTGGTCACTCTGGTTCACAAAAGTGGTAATTGTGCCCTCCATTCTAAATGCTGACCCAGCTCAATCCTACCTCCTCTTCAAAGCCCTAGAATGTATAGTATCTGACCAGCTGGTAGACTACCTCGATAAATAGAATATCCAGTGTCTGCAGCAGCGCTAATTCCTGAAGAGTCATACTGTAGTACCACAACAGCCCTACTTGAGTACTCCAGCTTTCTTCATGAGGCCCTGGACAGTAGCCGGTTTATGGGGGTGAAATACATCAACCTCACTAAAGCATTCAATGCTGTCAACCACAACATACTGCTCAGCAAACTCCACAGCATGGGACTGTCACCTGAAACTGTTGGATGGTTCAAGAGCTACCTCAGCAACAGAACATAACAAGTAAAAACAAAATGGTACCCTATCTGATAGTAGGCAAGTGAACATGGGAGTACCACAAGGGTCAATCCTAGATCCATTATTGTTCATTCTGTCCCTCAATTATCTTCTCCTAGCTTGTGCAGAAAAAGCACTCCTCTACACAGACAGTGCAGTCATGTTCTCCAGTTATCCTGACACTCACACACTAGAAATTCGTCTCCAAAAAAACATTGCAGCCATTGAGGTTTGAGTCTCCAAAACAAGCTCCTCATGGTCTGTAATAAAACATTGATCATGTTGTTTGTGAATCCACCAGATAAACAGAAAGCCTATCAAATGACAATTCCTAACAACAAACACGCCCTGTTAAAGCAGGTGACATTACCTTCGATAGGTCACTATCCTTCGCCCATACGATGAGCATGTTGTTACTGTCGACAAGACTTGAATCGGCCTCTTATATAGTTGCAGCCATAATATGTCCTCTGAAGCTCTGTCAGTCACTGTAAAAAGCTCTGTCCTGTCTAGTATTAATTATGGGCTTGTGGTGTATGGTGCAGTCACTGCCACACCCCTTAAATGAGTCAGTATGTCATTAAATAAGTCCTGTAGGCTAGTCATAGGTGCACAGTGATTATTTATTCACTTATTGCGTTATTTATTTATGTTTTTGGTAACTGGGTAAGCAAGCTGATCCAAGGGACCATTTTCAGTTGCGACTCAGGCCATACAGTGGCAAACATTTCAAGGTTAAGGTAATAGGCACAGGTTACAATACAGTAGGCGCACATAATACACTGAGTAAACATGGAAATCAGCACCAGTGACATATACATAGAAACCTAGAAACATAGAATTTGACGGCAGATAAGGACTGCTTGGCCCACCTAATCTGCCCATTTTCCTACCTAACAGATAAGCTGCAAATCCTAGTTATCCAACAGCTTACTTCCTCCTACCCCCCACTAGGACTGCCTTATGCCTGTCCCATGCATTCTTGAAGTCCCCCACTGTTCTTGACTCCATGACCTCCTCAGGGAGGCTGTCACACAATAAATCTAAGTTAGAAAAAAAAAGTTTCACAACAAATACAAGAGTGCATGCCTGATCTCAGATATTTGGTCATTTAAATGTAAAGCAGTCACATAATTTAATCAGTCAGGATATGCAACAGTGCATGGTGGAATACATTACAATAATCAGTGTTTACCCAGAGAGAACCAAGCAGTGCTAAGAAGTATATTTAGTAATCAGTGCCTTGGAGGTAAGTCAAGTGATACAGTTTAGCCTCTGCAGTGGCTATTTGGCGAGGGAGTTGCCGAGGGAGCATGTACAGGTGGCCTGGGACTTTAGCCAGTCTCTCAGCTGCAATTTGAAGGACTGATGAAAGGGTGATGTTCTAATGACAGATGGAAGTCTGTTCCAGAAAGAGGGGGCAGAGACAGAGAAGGCCTTGCTTCCCTTGACAGAAGATACACAGGGGACTACCGGGGGGTTGGAAGAGTCCCTGAAAGAATGAGTAACCACATGGGTGGTGAGAATCAGTGAGAAAGGGGACTTCAGTAAGTTCCTCAGGGAGATGTCGACTAGCCTGCCCATGGCACATTCATAGTGGCCATGCAGGGATAGCTAGTGTAATGACTGATAAAGAAAGCAGTGATGAATGGAGGAAAGGAACTGAAAGATGAAGCGACAGATGGAGTTATATGTGATACTTAGCTGAGAGAGAAATGAGGCAAAGGTGGTGGAGAAAACAGGACAGCAATAGTCGAGAAAGGACAGGAGATTTCCCCAGGCAATTGCAAGGTGAGCTTCAGGGGTCAGGAGGTGGTTTACACAGTAGGCTGCCCACAGCTTCTGGTAGACCCTTTTTATAGTGATATCAATGTAGACATTAAAGGTAAGGGAAGATCAAGAGTCACTCCTAGATATTTGAAGGAGGATACTATGTCAAGAGGTGTTCCAGCAGGAGTTACTATGAGTAATGTGGCATTTGTTTTGGTAACTTTTGTGAGGAATGGCTTGGAGCCAAAGAGCATGGCCTTCATTTTTTTCTCATTTACCTGGAGATTTTTGGAGAGGAACCAGTTCTGTGCTGCTCCATAGTTAGTGGTGAGGGTGGAGGATATGGTTTCGGGGGATCTGGCACTATGGTGGATGATGAGGTCATCAGCATAGAGGATTACATTGCAGTGTATACTCTCTGTAGGAAGATTATTTATGAAAAGAGAGAATAATAGAGGCCCAAGTATGGATCCCTGGGGTACACCATTGTGGACTGGCAATGTGGCAGAAGTAACCAGAGACAGTATAGTGCAGTGGTTTAAAGCTCTAAGCTGCAAATCTGGAGACCAGTGTTGGAAGCCCACAGCCCCAACTTGCATATACTATGTGACCCTAAGCAAGTCACTTAACTTCCCTGTGTTACCAGGTCACACCTGTAAACAAGCTTTCAGCTTAATTTGCCACTGATGGTTAAACAATTGGTAAAAAACGATATATAACTAACTAACCTTGCCTACTGTAATGGACTGGGATCTGTTTGTCAGGTAGCTGCTGAACCGAGCGGCAGCATCCACGGAGTGACCTAGGTCTAGCAGGGTGGAATTTAACAGGTGGTGGTCCACAAGGTTAAAAGCTTTTGAAAGTTCCATAAACACCCCACCTGTGGCCATGCCAATGTCCATGCTGCTAAGGACCTGGTTGGAAAAAAGGGCCAAGGCAGAGGCGGTGCTGTGTTGTTTGTAGAAACCATGTTGGAGTGGGGTCAGGAGGATTTAATTTTCAAGATATTCAGAAAGTTGGTGGTGGGTGATTTTTTTCTAATAGTTTGCTTAGGTGTGGGAGGAGGGAGATGGGACGGTAGTTTTCCAGTGCAGTCGGGTCACCAGATTTGAAAACAGGCATCTCATGTGCATGTTTCTATGAGTCAGACATGGTGGAGAATGAGACAGCGGGATTAAAAATGTCAGTCAGTGGCCTGACGAGAGCTGGAGAGATGATTTTCAAAAAGGAGAGATGCTGTCCATCACTTCCTGGGCTGCCCATGAAGGATAGTCCCCTTAGGAGTTTGCCAGTGACCCTGTGGTCAATGGCCCTTAAGTAGAAAGCAGGTCTAGGTGGATAAGAATGTCTTCGGTGGTTGTTCTGGACAGAGAAAGACTGAGAAAGGATTTTGGTGGTATAGGAGGTGAGATTAGTGAACATTTTGTTAAAGGTATCGGCAATGATACCTAAATCGTTGGTGGGACCAGCAGAGGCGATGCGTTCACTTATTGGTTTAATTGGCTTTGGGTTCAGGAGGATGTTTATGGAGGCTCAGAAATTACAGGGTTACTAAGAGACTCATTTTGCAGATTGGTAAAGCATTAACGTTTCAGTGTTTTCACCACCTGCTTACAGGAGTTACGGAGTGACCTGTATACATTCCATAATGGAGAGGAAGGGAAGGGGATGCCTTGAAGGCTCTCCATGCTTTGTCCCTTGCTTTCATTTGGGCCAGGAGTTCATGTGATAGCCAGCGGGTGTTACCCCCTTTAATCCTTCTGGCGGTGATTGGGAAATATCTGTCCTGTAGTATGTGAAGAGCTTCTGAAAAAACTGCCACTGCCACCAAGACATCTTTGAGTAGGTAGAGTGATGACCAATTTATGGCCCAGGCATCCCTTAGAACTAGGTTCAAGTTGAAGGCTTTAAGTTTCCTAAAAGACTAATTTATGTGGTGGACGTGTTGATTTGGTGGTTAAAGAAATATATATGGGGGTGTGGTCACTGATCACGTCGGCATAGTGCCTGATTGGAGGACTAGACTCAGACAGTTGGTGGCAATTCAATCAATGGTGAAATGGTTGGGTGAGCGAGGGTTGTATCTGGTTGGAGAGGAGATGGCTTGCTCAAGGTGATGCAACTTTATGAGGTGTGCATATTCAGATGCAGGGAATTCAGTCCAGTGGATGTTAAAATACCCAACTATAATGGCATCCTTGGAGGAGGGGGTAGAGGCCAGGCTGTTCACGAAACTAGATAGTCCTGGTGTTCCTCCTGTTCCTCCAGAGCAATTGCCTTTGTACCAGTTCTTTAATGCATCCAGAACAATTTCAGCAATGAGCCACTCCCTAACCTCGGAGGGGGCTGAGTGGGCAGTAGTGGTGGCATTATTATGGTCTTGCATGTATAGTGCAACACCACCACCCCTCTTTCTGCCAGGTCTATCAAGCTGCAGTAAGGAGTAGCCAGGGAGTAGGTAGGAGGCATCACTGTGGTATGTCTTGAGTCAGGTTTTGGAAAGTCCCAGGGCATGTGGTTTGTATAGGCATACCCAGGCTTCAAGTTCAGAGAACTTGGCTGGGAGGCTGCACACATTCAGGTGTACAACCCTTAGACTGCAGCACCCTTTCCAGACCACGTTGGCATGGTCAATATGCACATTTGAGGGACCAGGGTTGGTTTCCACATCCCCTGCTAGTAGGATAAGTAAGAGGAGGTGACAGGTAGAGGGGTGTCAGCAAGGGGATGGTATAGTGAGGAAGTGAAGAAAGAAAGCAAGGAGATACTGATCATGGTTCATCAGGAGGGCCATTATTATAGGCCCCATTGGAGAGAGCTCGTGTACTTTAGGTTTGGGTGGTGGGTCACTGAATGATGGTGCTTTGGTGAAGAATTGTAAGTCAGCCTGGTAGGAGGTGAGGACAATGGCACAGGAATCAGTGATGAGTAACAGGCCTGTTAGGGAGCATAAAGTAAAATAGAGGATGTGAAGAACATCTTTGTTGGTATTGACAGGAGACATATATATATATATATATATATATATATATATATATATATTTCCTAGGAGACCAGTGAGAGGACAGCTGCAGGGAAATTTGTTGGGTTTAGGGACTAGCTGGTTTAGACAAAGACGGCTGTTACGGGAAAGTAGCAATATAATTTGAACCCTACAGCTGCATCTGTTTATTTAAGGGGCATTGGAGAATGCAGATGGAGAAGAAGATTTCTTGGGGGTGGAGCCACTAGTGCATTTAATTAAGGCAGGAGGTGGGGGGGCATGGGGTTAAAAACTTGATACAGAGAAGTTGAAGTTGACTGTAGTAGGTTTCAATACTAGTTTTAAACAATTCCTGCTTTGGTTCCAAGAAGCCAAATTCGGTGTAGTGAACTCTGATTGGCTAAGAGGCCTAGGAGGGTGCTGACCGACCAATGCAGGGCAAAGTGTCCACGGCAGCCGCCAGTCACATTGTCATCATACAAGTCCACTAGAAACCTGTCTCAGTGGTTCACAAAATGAGTACAAATAGCCGTATCTGAATAGCGGCAGGAAAGGTCCCGTAGTAGCCAGCTCATCATTCTGAGCCGTGTCGCCAAGCAGCGGTGTGCAGTAGGGCGGTGGGTTTGGAGTTAGACTGTAGGGGAAGAGAGGAATAAATTAGGAGAGGTGCTGGAATAAATCAGGTTAGCAGAGCGGAGGTGGGGTTAGGTCAGTACAACAATACAAAGGGCAGAGGAGGGAGTGTGAAACAGGCTGGGCAAGGAAAAAGGGCTTAATTGCAGTACAGGGAAATGGTGCTGATTTACTTCCGGTGGACTGGCCACACGAAGAAAATGTAAGTTAGCAAGCTGGGGGTAGGAGAAGAGCAGCCACTGATTAGAAGGGGTGTCAGAGCTCCAAAAACATTAGCTGCAGGGGATTATGATAAGAGTCAGGCGGGGGCTGGGATAGTTGGTGACAGAGTTACAGCTGTCTCACAGGGGTGGATAATTAGGGTTGTAGAACAATATGAAGACAGAGAAGAGAGCAGAAACAGGGAACAGAAACAGTTGAAGTGGACAAAACGAGCAGGTATGGTGTCAGGAAGTGGGTGCTAGGCAGAGGTAAGAGAGACAGAGGGATTTCAAGACTGAGGTAAAGCCGCATCAGGGAAAACACTTTGGCCTGAGAGAGGTTGTGGCTAAAAAAAGGGGCCAGGGAAGATGGGAGCTAATGGGGTGAAACAGCAACAGCTTGCATCAAGAATAAGTTTAAAAAAAAAGTGTTTCAACGACTCTCTCAGTAGGCTACTTCACGCAGCAGAAACTTACAGTGAAAGTGATAACACAATTTAACAGTTGCTGAGTTAGCTAATTCACAGTGCAAATGATTCAGACACTATTTAACAGTTGTAGATTTCACTAATAAAACATTTTCCACAATTAGCTGAAAAACTTGATGCAGAGACGTCCAAGTTGACTGCAATAGGTTTCAATACTGTAGTTTAAAACAATCCTGCTGTGGTGAACTCCAATTCGCTGAGAGGCCTTGGAGGGTGCTGATTGACCAATGCACGGCAGAGTGAACGTGGCAGCCACCAATCACATTGGCGTCATACGATTCCAGCAGAAACCTGCCTCAGTTCCAAGATGAGCACAAACAGCCATACCTGAATAGCAGCAGGAAAGGTTCCGTAGGGGCCGGCTCATCCTTCTGAGCCATGCCGCCAAGCAACGGTGCACCTCGTGGGGCGGTGGGTCTGAGGTTAGGCTGAATAGCATCAGGAAAGGTCTGTGAGGGGCTAGCCTATCCTTTTCTGAGCCATGCCAAGCAACGGTGCACCTCGTGGGGCGGTGGGTCTGAGGTTAGGCTGAATAGCGTCAGAAAAGGTCCCCGTAACTGCCAGCTCATCCTTCTGTGCTGTGCCACCAAGCAGTGGCGCGCCCTGTGGGGTGGTGGGTCCCAAGTTAGGCTGAAGTGGCAGAGTGTCAAGACACAGTGTCGAGCCACACTGGGGGAGAGGTAGGACATAACTGCAGTTGTGTGTCAGTAAAGGCAGTGTGTGGAGCCACTCTCAGAAGGAGGGTTAGGGAGAAAGCTGCAGTTATATGTCAGTACAGACACAGTGTCGAGCCACACTGGGGGAGAGGTAGGACATAACTGCAGTTGTGTGTCAGTAAAGGCAGTGTGTGGAGCCACTCTCAGAAGGAGGGTTAGGGAGAAAGCTGCAGTTATATGTCAGTACAGACACAGTGTCGAGCCACACTGGGGGAGAGAGGTAGGACATAACTGCAGTTGTGTGTCAGTACAGGCTCACTGTGGCATCAAGATCTAGGATGGGGATGTAGGAGCAATGCAGTTCCATGACAGTACAGGCAGAGCGTGGAACCACACTTGGGGAGTGGCAGGGCGATTGTGGCACTTCAGATGCTGTGGGGTGCCGTGCTCGGGGAGGAGCAGGGAATAGCTGTGGTTCTGTATGAGTACTGCTACTACTGCTTGAATTTTAAAAATGTAAACATTTTTATGCAGGGTGGGGTTTAACTCATTACCTCCTGGGCGGTCATTTTGTGTCAGGTAAACAATGGATAGGTCGGGCTTCAGATGGAGCTATTGGAGGTAATGAGATAACTGCAGTTTATTTTACTCTATATGTGCCTATTGGTTGCATTTTAAAAATATAAACTTATTTTACTCTGTCACGCTACTGCCTGCATTTTAAAAATGTAAATTTTATTTTTTACTGGGGTGGAAGAAGAAATACAGTATCTGCATACTGTACATATTTTATTCCAAGTGTGCCAACTGCATACATTTTAAAAATGAATCCTTCACTGGAGGGCTGGCTGGGGAGAAGGAAAGGAGCATCCCAGGATGGCTTGCCTTTGGAGGATGGGGCTGCATCTCAGCACCTGCTGACTCCTGGCGGAGGCCAGGACCACAGCACGGTAGACTGAGCTGAAATAACTGGGGTAGTGGCGGACGTCAGCATATGCCTTGATGTCTTGTGGCATGCCACTCTCTTGGAGAAGATCCCGGAAACTGCCCTGGTCAATCAGACAACAATTCCTCCGGTCCCCTGCTGCTGTCAGGCCTTGATAGCCAGCCCTACCTCAGTGGCACCTGGGCCAAATGAAAAATAGTGTGCTGGCTGCTCCCACTAGTGCCTTCCCTCTCAGAGGAGGGGGACCCATCCGGCGAAGGGATACGCCGGGTTACCCAGGGGGCCATGATGTGAGGTTAGTGGCCAGCGTGTGAATGAGTGCACAGATAGGGAAGACCATGAGGAGCCCGAAGGAATGGCTGACCAGGGGTGAGGAGGAGGGGTAAAAATGAATCTTGTTTTTAACTCGGGGGGTAGCTGCAGCTGAACTGTATGTTATGTCAGGTTGCTACCTGCATTTCACAAATGCAAACTTGTTTTTGTATGTGTGTGTATGTGGGGGTAAATACAGTTGTAGTTTGCTCTGTCCAGTTTAAAAGTGGAAACTTGTTTTCTACTTCGGGGAAACTAGAAATAGCTGCAGCAATTTAAACTATGTGTGTCACGTTTACTGCATGCATTTAAAAATGCAGAATTACCTATTTACTAGAGGGAGGAGGATATAGCTGCAGCTGTATTTTATTATGTGTCTGCCTACTGCATGAATTTTAAAAATGTAGGGCAGAATTCACAAAGCAAATGCACTGGGCACAAATGAGATGCGCCAGTGCAAACAGGATGTGCCAACCAGAAGCCGAGCGATCCACAAAGGCATGTGCCACAAGAAGCACCATGCACAACCCCACTGTGTATCACACAGACAGGGCAGGGTGCAAGTGAAGATGTGCCAGCACATGCAGGGTGCACTGAGTCACCTGGGGAGCAACATAGTGAATCTGGTGCAAGCCAGCAAGGCAGGAAGGAGCAACAGGGGACAGAGCGGTGGAACACAGGAGAGAGGAATCCAGGTCCAATGAGACACACCAGAGAGGCTAAGGGCATAACATTGGCCACAACAGGCACAGAACCATGACAGGGACCCAGGAACAGCACACAGGGCCCCAGGACACAACCCACACAGGGCCAGGGCAGGCACACAGAACAGGCACACCAAAGTGGACATGATTATACACAACAGCGTGCAGGTACAAATGGCAAGCTGGGGGGCAGTGAACAGGGCCAACTCCACAGGGGCCATGACTATGGCAGTGGGGGGGGGAATACTCAGAGTGACACCATGCCAAACAGTATCCAGCACACTGTGGTACCACAGCACCACTCAGCCAGGCTACAACCCCAAACACAGGATACCACACACAGGTACACAGCAATCGTGCAGCAGTGCAATGTAGGGAGGCCACAAGCAGCGTGGACACAGACCAGGGGCAGGAACATGATCAAGTGGGACAGAAGGCCATGCACACGACACAGGCAATGGTAGTGCTGCATAGAGGAGGGGGCCTGGCAGGGAGGGAAGAAGGTCACACAATGCCATGGGTATGCACAGCCATGGCAGCAAGGGGACAGGGAAGAGCCCCCAACAGCACACATACACCCAGGAAGGTGGAACAGTGAATGACCACAGACACCATAGCAGAGTGTAATAATACTGATAATGAAAGCATAAACACAACGTACAACAAGAGCAGCAAAACCAAACAGAGAAACTATGTACAAAGGTCATACAAAAGAGAAAGGGGGTGTGGAACAAATTACAGAACATGGGTGCAGAACAGAGGGAGGGTGCTGGAACAACAACAGAGTACTGGAGGGTGTTGCAACAGTGGGCTGTCTACAATATTGACAACTCCCACATGGCTGTGGGCTACAAGTGTGGCCATGCACCTCTGAGCCCTGACCCCAAACAGCTACGAGCAGGCAGGAGTGGGAGGAGGCCCCCGATGGCCACACAAAGCCTCCCAACAGTCCACTGAATAGACCATAGTGCCACCTGGATGGCCCAGGTGATTGGCTGGTCCAGGTCCCCCATATGGTCCATGGCTCCTCCACCGCTGTCAGTAGCATGATGATCTAGGTGACCTACAGCAAGGACAGAGAACACATGCTAAAGACCACTGCAGACACACCACCCACACCAAGCAGAAGCCAACCCCAACAGACAGGCAAAGCCCACAGATGGGCAGCACCTACCTGCTCATGGATGGACACCACAATATGCTCCGACCACACCCTGGTGTCACTTCTTAGTGGCCTCCATGACCCGCCACCTGGCCTCCAGTCCTGCAAGACACAACAGACAGAAACCACCATGAGGAGACACAGCAGTACACAGACCCCACCCCAACACCAGTGTGCACATGTAGTGTAGGTGCACCCAGCCAGTGCAACACTGGTGGCCAGCTATGCTGATCGCAGAAGTGCACAGCCACTGTGCCTGAACCCCCAAGGTGCTCTCCCATGGGCATGCACCACACACGGTTGTCCCTCTCCATGTGAGACACAGTGAACAGGAACCACATACAGCACTGCTGAGTGCCTGCCACTTGTGGCATGCAGGACAGGGCACCATAGCGCAGGTGCAGCCATGGCCATGTATGCATGGTGTGATGGACTCATGTTGGTGCTTCCATGTGATGTGGCCCAGACCCACCTTGCCTGCACCTGCAATGGCCACGAATGCACAGAACCTATGTGGCCATGTCAGTGCACCCCTGCATGCATGTCGATGTAGCCACAGAAGATGGTCCCTGTCCCTCCATCTTAGGTCACTGTAACAGTGCCTGAACTATTCCCCAGGGTGAGGAACCCCTGTGTGCCTCACCAGCCTCTGAGTAATGGCAGCCCACACATGTGGCCTGGGCATCTGCAAGTCCTCCGGGCTAAACAACTGCCCCTCCACTGACGTCACCAGTTCCACCAGGTGAAGCAGCTCCAGGTGTGTCCAATTCATGGCCAGAGGTCCAGTTGTCCTTGCCCTAGGCATCGCACAGCAAAACTGCCCAGTGTAGCATGCACAAAATGTGCAGCGTGTAACACAGACATTGCCACATGCACCAGTAGGCTATGTGCAGTGCACCATGCACAGAAGTGGGAAGCATGAATGTTCTAGCAAGCACCCAGTGGTGCATGCGCAATGCACACCGCTGAGGTGGGGCAGGAGTCATGTCCAGGTCAGGCATGCATGATGCGCATGCGACCGCCATATTACATGTGGCAAGCGTGATCATGCAGAGCGTCCGTGATACGCGGTAGCACACCATTGCATATACGTCCATAATGTGTGATCTGAAAACAACACCATCAACCAGCACAGTGGGCACCATGGAGGTGGACGTGCAATACACGAACAGTCTGCACCATGTAATAGGCACCAGCTGCATGTCAGCGATGCAAAGGACAGTACAGTCATGCACATGCGGGATGCACTATGGGTACAATGGATAGTGCATGCGGCAGTGTGCGCCAAGGAAGATGCGACAGATTCAGGTACGTGCACCAAACGCAATGCACATGCATGGGAAATGCGCCTTGTATGGATGAGCCAAACTCAGCAGATGTACTGTGCTGACTGAGATGAATTGAGGGCAGTTATGCAATTCACAGACAATGCACCCAAACCAACCTTATATCGCATGCAGGGGCATCTCAGCTGTTTAGCATCTCATTAACACTGCCCCAGACCTCATTTGCATGCCCTGTGCCATAAATGCTCCCAACAGCAGTGTCAGTGGCTCAGTAGGTAGCACACTCGCCTCCGAGGCCGGGAGATCAGAGAGCTGTGGGTTCGGTTCCTACATATGGCACTTGGGTTAATATCCCAGTACTGACACTGCAGTGCAGCATGAGAGGGGTGCTGCACTTCTGAAGAGCCGTCTTTCAGATGAAACGTTAAACCGAGGTTTGTTCACTTGGGAGCTTAAGCAACAGGTTGGTAGAAAAGAGGCCAGGAATTATATTTTGTTTTAAACTGAAATATTTGAATAGTTTGTTAGTGAAAATAGTTCTATGTGTTAAAAATTAGTACCTTGAATTTGAACTGATACTTGGGCTGTGATATTGTAGGTTTGGGGATAGATGTTTGGCAGGGAAAAATAGAAGGTAATTTAAATGTGTTGTTTGCCTGGTGTTTGGAGGAGGGACATTAGCTGCAATTAACTTGTCTTTAAACAGGAATTACTGTGGCTTTCATTGTTCACTTGGGAGCTTAAGCAACAGGTTGGTAGAAAAGAGGCCAGGAATTATATTTTGTTTTAAACTGAAATATTTGAATAGTTTGTTAGTGAAAATAGTTCTATGTGTTAAAAATTAGTACCTGAATTTGAACTGATACTGGGCTGTGATATTGTAGGTTTGGGGATAGATGTTTGGCAGGGAAAAATAGAAGGTAATTTAAATGTGTTGTTTGCCTGGTGTTTGGTAAGAGCCCTCCCACTCACCCTGTTTTGTAGGCTTTCTAAATACTGAAAAGCCACTGGGGGTTGGGATTGAAGGGCTGAGTATTTCGTTTGGGACTGAAATTTGAAGCAACAGGAGTTGGTGGGCCTGTGACATCACACGGTACCTGGAGTCTGCTTGCACACACTGTTAGTGGACTGAACACATACTGGACTGTATGTGTTTGTGAGACTTGGGAACTTTGTTGGTGGGGTTGAAATTGGGTTTGTAAATAACTACAGTCAGTATAGAGAGAAACTGTACTCCAGGGGAAAGGGACTGAGAAAAGGGGGTGTGCTATTATAAACAGAGGGGGATAATCAGGGTGGCCATATTCCACCATGGCAGGCATCTTCGGAAGGGTTGTAGGCTGCACAGGCTGTGGGATGGCAATAATTCTAAATTGGGCCTGGAGAGAGGGAGGCTGCCCACTCTGTAGACAGCTATCTTGTATCAGGAGTGAGGTATATTGGTTAAGGAGTAAGCTGTGGGAGCTGGGGGGTGTCCAAGGATAAGGGGTGTGGATATGGGCAGCAGAAGGGTGGGGCTGAGGGGAGGCTGGGACAACGCTCTGAAATTACAGGACATATGCTACAGCAAGCAGAAGGGGGGATATTAGGGACAGAGGACCCTTAGATAGGGAAGTTGATGCTAAGGGGAAAGCGTACAGGGTGAAAAGTCTGAATTCAAGGAGACTGGAGGGGGAAGAGTCAGGAGGGCTGTTGTGCAGAAGCCTAAAACAGCAGACTGTGGGAAGGGAGCTCCTAAGGTGAACAGTGCAAGAGAGGAAGAAGAGGGTCAGTTTAGAGATGCAGTCAGGGGAAACTCGGGTTACTTGATGGAGGCTGACATAGAGTGTCACAATAAATTTGAGATACTAAGCATCCTAGAGGGGGAGGAAGGGGTTGGTGGAAATGAGGAAACTTATACAGAGGCCGGGGGGAGGGAGTCAGATACCCATAGGGCATCACAGAACAGCTATGGAAAGGATAGACATAGTCCCAGAGGGAGAAGGGGAAACATATATGTTAAGCAAATGGGGGAGATGCAACATATTCCAGACATGAGGGAGGAGAGCATGATTGGAGAGGAACTGGGAGACAAGGAGGTGGGAGAGGAGCCCCCCTTCAGCAGGAAGGTCAGTACCAAGGATGGGGCCCTAGCTAAAGGGGACCCACAGAGAGCCTCTGGAGACAGGGGTACTATTACAAGGGGGATGAGGGTGCGGGGAAGGGGAAACCATCAGGGCCAGGATAAATGGTTCAGATAAGAGAGGGTTAAAGGGGACACCTATTCAGAGGGGGTTTGAGTTAAGTGGGCAAAATAGCAAGGGAGGCAGAAAGGGGAGGGTGACAAGGGGGTCTCTAATAAGGCAGGAAGACTCCCATGAAATTGCGATCATGAATAAAGTGGGGGGGGGGCTGAGAGGGCATAGTGGAGGTAACCATAAGGATGATGGCGGTGTTAAGGTTCTGTTACTGGGAGACTCGATGATTAAGGGTATCCATTGGGAGGGACAGGGATGGATGCCATAGCCAGGTGAAGGTAGTGAGTATCTCTGGGCTGACAGTGCAAGAGCAAAGTCCATGGTGTATGAAATGATTAGGATTGTGGAGGAAACCGGATTTCGGTGCATTTGGGAACCAATGATCTAGAGGAAATAGCATTATGGAAATCCACAAGGTTCCAAGAACTTGCCAGAGTCTGTCGGGATAATGGATGCAACATTTCCTTCGGAGATATTGCCAGTACCAAAGGCCCCAGTGGAGAAAAATGAAGCTCACAGAGGTTAATAAATGGCTCAGGAAGTGGGTGAAGAGAATGGGTTGGGGTGTTAGGGAACTGGAATGGAGTTTGGGAGGATAAGGGACTATATGCCAAGGACAGGTTTCATCTTGCCCCATTAGGAAGGAAGTCCTTAAACAGGGGATGGCTGACTACATACAAGAAAGGTGGGGTTTAAACTTGTAAGGGGGAAGGGATATGGAGGCTGACCAAAGCCTCCTCCAGATGAGGGGAGTAGCCTTCAAGCCCAAGGGGGAGGGGAAAACAGACTGGAGGTGGAGGTTTCAGGAGGAGCAGGGGAGGATGGAAGTATAAGGAATCTGGGTGGGTTCAGACAAAAAGGATCGAGGATAAGGGTGGGGTTAGTGTTAGTAAATGCCAGGAGCTTGGGAAACAAGTTGCCAGAGTTCCAGGCCATGCTGTTCGAGGGGGGTGGATGTGGCGGCAGTCACGGAAACGTGGGCCAACAAAAACCATGACTGGGACCTAAATGTACGAGGGTACACTATGCTTAGGAAGGATAGAAAGGAGGGCAGAGGGGGTGGAGTGGCTATGTTCATTAGAGATGACATAGAAATTGCTATGGTAGAAGAGGCAGAGGGAAACGTGGAGGCCTTATGGGTCACCTTACGATCCCCAGCAGGAGATAAGGTCAAGCTGGGAGTAGCATATAGGCCCCCCGGGATGAGTGATGTTCTAGAGGATGGTTTGCTGGACAACATCATTGCCTAGTGTGGTCCAAAAGGGGAAGGAGTGGTGTTGATGGGGGACCTTAATATGCCAAGTACTAACTGGGGAACCATGTCTCTAAGGTGGCCAAGGAGCAGAGGCTGCTGGATGGCTTCCAGGATGTGTTCTTAACACAGCATGTGATGGAGCCCACAAGGAGGGGCATGTCCTGGATGGTTCTGGCAGATGGGGATCTGGTAAGGGACATGGTTGTACAGGACCCCTGACTGGGAGTGACCACAATACTGTCTGGTTTCAAATAAGCATTGGGGAGTGGGGTGAGATCTAGGACACTGGCAGTGGACTTCAGGGGGCAGACTTTATGGGCATGGGAAATATTCTCAAGGATCACTTGAAGGGATTACCTCAACAACAAGTGTGGAAAGGAGATGGAGGTCATAAAAACGGGGACTCATGAGGCAGACAGACCATGCTTAGTTGAAACGTAGGAGCAAGGTCACATAAACCATGCTGGTGGTCCAGTGAGGTCCAGGTAGCAGTCAGAGAAAGAAGGCTGCACAAAAATATAAAACAACAAGAGGGATAGGGATAAGGAAATGTACTAGCTTGCATCTAGAAAAGTCACCATATGGTGAGGGAGCAAAGTCCAGTAAAGAGCAACGGCTGGCACAGGGATACATGGAGGGAAAGGGGTTCTTCCGGTACATTGGGGAGCGGAGAAAACTAAGGGCCATCTCAGCAGATTGAGATCAGAAGGAGGGTGGTGGAAGAGGCGAGGGACCAGGCAGAGGTATTTTAACCCAGTACTTTGGCTCTGTGTTCACTAGGGAGGGGATGGATATCTACAAAGCAAGGCACAAAGGGATAGAAGCTGCAGGAGCGGACCAGGGAGCAGCAGAAATGGAGCAAAAGGGAGGAAAGGTACCCCAGGGTGTCACATCTGGATAAGGATAAAAGACCAGTAAGGTGGAGGGACGGATGATGCCATCCCCACCAAAAGGGTGTGGTTTGCCCTCAAGGCCCTAAAGAAAGACAATCTCTGGGCGGATGGCATTCATCCGAGAGTACTATGGGAATTGGCGGACATACTGGCTGCACTCCTGGCGGAGCTTTTCAACAGGTCACTTGAGACAGGGAGGGTACCTAGGGATTGGCGAGAGGCACATGTGGTAATTAACCATAAAGGGGGTCAAGGAAGTACCAGGAAACCATAGGCCCATCAGTTTAACCTTGGTGGTGGGAAAATTAATGGAGAGTATACTAAAGGAACGATTGGGGTTTACTTGGAGGAGGTGGGAGGTCTGGATAGTCGGCAGCATGGGTTTGTGCCAGGTAGATCATGTCAAACCAACCTTGTGGAGTTCTATAAGGATAAACATCAGAACTGGACAAGGGTAAGCCTGTGGATGTATTATTCTTGGACTTCAGCAAAGGCTTTGACTCTGTCCCCACAATGGTCTGGTGGAGAAACTGATGGGGTTAGGAGTAGGCCCTTTGATGGTCAGATGGATTGAAAACTGGATAGCTGGGCACTCAGAGGAGTGGTCTGTAGGGAGCTCTCGAACCCTACAGAGGTTGGTAGTGGGGACCACAGGGCTCGGTCCTGGGTCCAATCCTGTTTAATGCATACATATCAGACATCAGGATGGTATAGGTGAAATGAGTCTCTTCGGGAGGACCCAAGATGGGAGCAGTAGTTGAGGGAGAAGAGGGGAGGTTGGCCCTGCAAGGGACCTGGACACCCTGGAAAGCTGGGCTCACATGGAAATTAAATTTCAATATCACCAAGTGCAAGGTGTTGCATCTTGGTCGGAAACCCTAAACACATGTACACCCTGGGAGGAGTGCTGGAAGCCTCAACAGGGAAAAGACCTAGGGGTCATGGTGGATACATGTATGAATAACACTGAGCAGTGCAGGAGAGCAGCTAGCAAGGCAAACAGGATGTTGGGATGCATCGCAGAGGGATCACCTCTAGGAGCAAGGAAGTAGATTCTGCCACTGTACAATGGACTGGTTAGACCACACCTTGAGTACTGTGTACAGTACTGGAGACCACACTTGAAGAGGGACATACAGCTCCTGGAGAGGGTACAGCAGAGGAGGGCAACAAAGATGATACGAGGGCTAGGGGATTTGACTTACGAGGACAGACTTGAGGAGCTCTGCCTGTTTTCATTGGAGGAGAGGAGAGAGGGGACATGATTGAGGTCTCAAGTACCTCAAGGAATAAATAGGGTAAACATGGAGGGATCTTTAGACTAAAGCAGGGAGGCATCACCAGAGGGCATGGTTTGAAGTTGGAAGGTGGAAGGGTGAGGGGGAGAGAGGGAGGTTTTCACTAAGAGGGTGGTGGACCCTTGGAATGCTTTGCCTGGTGAGCTGGTTCAGAGATCCACAGTGGAGAGCTTTAGAGAGGGTGGGACAGACACAGAAAGTGGATGTATCAGATGATGGCCTGTCAGGGGTGGGGATGGATGATAGGGGTTTCTGGAGCACAAGGGATGGGAGGGTCTCGGCACCCAACTAAGGATCTAGGTTCGAGCAGACTTGATAGACCATAAGGCCTAATCTGCTGGCAAATAGTATGTTAGTATGTTAGTATGAGGTCCCATCTGCCTGGATTGGTGGTAGTTCAGGTGGATGTTAAAGATCCCATGGCACTTACTGAAAAAGAGTAGAGGAATTTTTCCGGAGTCCTGGCCAAATTTCCCTCATTCACTAAAAATACCACCAACAGCTTAATCTGGTTCAAGGTCAGTTGGCATTCATCTGTATCCCCTTCCCCCGGGTCGTGCCTGAAAATAGGCAGGATTTGTCTAGTGCACTTACCCGATCAACAAAAACTAAATTAAAAAAAAAAAAAATCATCCCACACTGAGAATGATTCACAGCTTTGAAGATGAGTACACAGCTATTCCTACATGTCAAACTGCAGGTACTGTGGAGTGGTTCTATGATGTTGGGGACCTCTGCCTCCAACATGGCACAACCCAGGGATGGGGTACACTGCAGTCTGCTACAGGAATGTCTGAGGTACACATCCGTTTGTGTAAGGCACAGTTGCACTGTAGCAAGGCCACATGCTGGGGCTGGCAGAGCACAAACCGTCGCCAGCAAGCCATGGGCAGGGACCCCTGGTGGGTGACATGGCATCCCACGCTCTGCCACACAGACAGCACCAGTGGGGGGGCCTGTTGACCAATGTGCCTGCACTGACAGTGTGGTGTGGACAGTGTGTGTGCAGGGCTGACAGCAATATGTGTCACTGGGCATGCAGCACTGGCGGTATGGCCATAGCCCTTCAGCCTTCTATGGCATGTGAAGTGTACATGCCAAATGCACTCACTCCCAGCACAGCTCAACATGCATAACCACACATGTGCACTGCCTACTGACCCTGGCTGACAGGTGCAGGTGTGCCAATCCACAACCACTGCCTTCTGGGATTGGCCACATAGGACCCCACCAGAGAAAGGCTAATGTCTGTCATTACCTTCCCACAGAAACCAAAATGACAGAAGGCAACAGTGCCACCAGCAGACAGTGGCTGAACTTCATGAAGGATGAGGAACAGGCCCTCATCAAGGAATGCCACCTATGGCTGGATGTCCTGACTGGTAGGGGTGGCAACCATGCAGCATGGGAGGAGGGCTGGAGGCAGTGACATGCCGTGTAAATGTCATGGGGGCATAGAACTGAACCCCCTGTAGTGCCAGAAGCACTGGAATGATGAGCAATGGAGGGTGAAGGAGAAGGTGGCCCGCATCAAGGCCTCCCTGCAGTGGACTGGGGGTGGCCCACCATTGGATGTCCACTTGAGCCCCAGTGAGGAGCTGCTTGCAGCCACCATCACCAAGGCTGCCATGCAGGGTGTTCCAGGCAGGGAGTTCCAGACCAGTGGAAGACCATCACAGCACTGTAAGTAGCCATAGTGACAGGACGTTACTGGTCCCATGTGCGCCCTGGCTGCCATGCCAGTCCCGGTGTGCCTTCCAGTACAACTGTGCTCCCAGGGACTGTACCATATGTCTTGGCTGCACATGGCTGTCATGTCATGATGCGCACAGCCCTGCCATGCTGCAGAACTGCATGCATCACCATGGCACTACTCTCTGCCACTCTGTACATGTCTGTGTCTCTGCATATCTGCATGACATTGTTTAGAACTGTGCACTAACCATGTTCCTCCATCTTCGTTCAACAACTCCATCACGTCTCATAGGTGCAGCTGTGGGCTTGGCTGCACAGGTGCCCTCACGGGGGATGATGCAGACCCATTGCACAGGGCTGCTGTCACCTCGGTGGATGGTGCTGTCCCTGGACTGTCCACTGCACTGGACACATCATACACAGCCCCGGTGGTAGCATGCCCATCAGAACCCTCGGCCATAGCTGGTACAGTGGCCGGCGAGGACAGCACATGGCTGGGTTTACTGACGATGACTGTGCAGGCATGGTGAACACCATCAATGCCCTCCTCATGCTCACCAGCGGTATGCAGAGGGCATACAGTGATGGCACCGTTGATGAGGATACCACACTATTCAAGGGAGCCATGCTCACCAGCGGTATGCAGAGGGCATACAGTGATGGCACCGTTGATGAGGATACCACACTATTCAAGGGAGCCATGCTCACCAGCGGTATGCAGAGGGCATACAGTGATGGCACCGTTGATGAGGATACCACACTATTCAAGGGAGACATGCTCACCAGCGGTATGCAGAGGGCATACAGTGATGGCACCGTTGATGAGGATACCACACTATTCAAGGGAGACATGGCCAACAGTGGGACACGCAGCACACAGAATCCTGTGCAGGTGGCCCCAGATGCCTCAAACAGCCCGGCTGTACATGGCACAGATGCAGTGGCCACAAAGCAGCCTGCTGCAGCCTGTGTTGTGCACTCTGTGCCCTGTCCAGGTGTGGTGGCTGAACTGTCAGGGGCCTCCAGTCCAGGTGCTGTGGGGCACATGCATGCATCGGTGGAGCATGTCACCGGCCATGGACATTCAGTGGCCGTGCATGGCCAAGGCCCACCCATTCTACAGTTGCCATGGTGCAACTTTCACTCATGGATGCCCCGGGGCAGGCTTTCTCACCCACCACTCGTCGGTGACACCACCATGACCCCTGACCTGCCAATGACATGGAGGGCTATATCCACCTCCTATTCAAAACAAGAAATGGCACTCCAGGCAAACGTTATTTCAAATGTCAAATAGATTTATTAAAAGGAACCTCAATAAATATAAACATGCATTTATTTCAGTATAAAAATACACAAATTATTTCACAACATAATGTGCAGGTTCACATACCATGTCAGTTATAGCAGCCCAGCACTATGTCTGTCTTCTGCATGACACTGTGGAGGGGCAGGTGGCCCAGTGTGCAGAGTTCAGGAGCCACAGGACTGTGATGGTCCTAGAGCACCAGTCTGTGACTGTATGGCGTGCCCAGATGTTGACCGAGGCATGCCTCCTGCAGGTGGGCATGACCGCAGCATTGGAGCAGATTGCAGCTGCTGCAGAAGCAACGGCTATAACCGTTGGGCACTGTGGACATCAGGCATCCAGCCGGACACCTAGGAGCACCTCCTGCACACCCTGGTAGTGGCATCAGGTGGAACCTCTGCTGCTTTCACCACACATCGCAGAACCCAGCATCCCCAGCCAGATGTTGCCTGTGGGGCCACAACACCAGTAAGCACCCATTCATGGTCTCATTGCAGTACCCCTGCAGGGTCATTGGCTACACCCCCTGTGGCTGGTGGTGCCGTGTCTGGAACTACCAGTCATGGCTGAGGCCACCCACGTGTCTGTGGCGGCCAAGGTGCCACCCTGTAGTCTCCTGGTTCCCAATCCACTGGCTGCAGCCTGTACCATCACTGTGTCCCACACACCTGGCCGACATTACCTGGGGTGGTGTGTGTGGCAGGCACCTGCCTCGGCACACCACCACCATGGGTTCCCTGTGCAGTGCCACCTGCATGTTTGAGTGTTCCACTATTGTGCCATGTGGCATGGGTGTGATGAGTGTGGTCCAGTGCCTGCTGTGTCTGTGTGCTGGTTGCGGTGCACAACGATTCATTCCATCCCTGGCACTGTCGTGGTGGAACATGTGCATTGCAGGCTGTGTGTGTGTGTGTGCATGTCCGTGTACTGTCCTGTGTCCGCCATGCACTGCATGGCTCTGTGACTACTTGTGCTCAGCATCGTGCCCTTCCCAGGTACATATCACTGATACTCACCTGCAGTTCCCAAAATGCTCCCCCACCAGTCAGCTGTGGTACTGCCTGTCTTGTTCTGCGAGCCCTGGGTCCCAGTGGCCCACTGCTGGGTTGCTGTTGTGGCCCTGTGGTGGTCATTCTTCCCCCCTACTCTCCTCCCCAGAACTGCTGCCCTAACTGACCTCGACAGGTATTCCATGGTCTATGGCCATGTTGTGTAGCATACAACAGGCCAGGAATATGCCACTTACCTTCTCAGGGCTATACTGTAGGGCACCACCAGACCTACACAGGCACAGAAGTGCATCTTCAACATGCCAAAGATGTGCTCTATGATAGCGTGTGTAGCAATGTATGCCTCGTTGTACTGCTCGTCCACCTCTGTTCTGGGTCATCCGATAGGGTTGAGGAGCCATGGCTTCAATAAGTATGCTGCATCACCTGTTAGAGGCAAGGATGGTTGTTTGTACATTGGTCCCATGTGTGGCATGCCCCCAGTCTGCAATGGTGAGTGCACAAGGCATCCTCCACTGCCTGTGCCTGTCCCTTCCCTGCATTCCTACTACCCTGCCCAGGCAGCTGTTGCTGGCCCCTGCCTGCTGGTGTTGTGCATGCCCCTGCCACATGTGCATATCCATGTCAGTGCACCACACATGCTGTGCACTGCAAGTGTGCTGCCCCATACCTGAAGGTGTCTGCCTGTGTCCTCTTGCATCCCTGTGCTGTCCCACTGCTGTTCTCCACACTGCACATTGTGCTTGTTGCTCACTGCACCCCCCCATCCTGACTGTGGTGCCCTGTTGTGCTGCTGGTTGGCATGTCCCATGTACCTAGTAGATGGCCACTTGGTATGTCCCCTGCCTGGAACCTCTGGCAGAGGGCTGACTGTTGCCAGATGGTGGCATTGTGCTCCCAGGGTGTGTGGCACAGACATTGCTGATGTGCCCTGTGGCATTGCACACCACCTGGCAGTTCACAGAGTGGTATCCCTTGCAGTTCACATAGTTGATGGCATCCTCACCAGGTGGTGCATGGATTGCTGCATGGGTGCAGTGTCAATGGCCCTTATGATGCCTGGCATGTGTGCTGCCCTGTAGAACCACTGCATGGCTTCTGTCCACTTTGTCTGCATGCTGGAGAACTGTATGCATTCCGGAGCATGTGGTAATAGTGCGGTGAAGAGTTATGTGAGGAGGCAGGAGGTGGAGGCCTGTGATACACCAGTGATGTCCCCAGTAGGCCTCTGGAAGGTTCCTGTGGTGAGCAAAACATTACTGTTGTCACCTTGGTCTCCACCGTGATGGCATGACCTCATGCAGTGGGTACCTGCCTTTTATCATGGCACAGCTCACAGAGCTGGAATCAGGCACTGTCTCCACATCTGTCAGCTGCTCGAATGACAGTCTGGCTCGATACCACCATGGAGCAGGCCACCTATGGTGCCTTCCACCTTCCCCTCTCCTCATCCTCATTAGTACGCCAACCTGGCGAATGGTGCTACATCCATGCTGCTGCTGCTGTTGCTCCTCTCTTTCTCTCTCACTGTCTCACTGGCTCTGTCTCTCCCGGGCTCTCTATCTCTCTCTCACACACTGTCCCCCTTTTCTCTGCCAGTGACCTGGTTCTGCTGTTCTGCCACTAACCTGCTGGGGGCTTGCACTTAAGTTTGTTTCTTTTATGCTCATCTTTCCATGGAGCATTTGATACTTGTGCTGGTTTGCTCTCTCACTGCACCAACGTTCTGCACTGTGAATCGCTTTGCACTGTGTACACATGTCTGCCCCCTCGGCTTGCGCCACATATCATTATGATGCACCTACAGCACATTCTGTTGGGCACGGCACAAGTGGGATGCACTGGTGCATGTGCCCTGTGTGTGAATCACATCTTGGTGCATTTTGCAGTTGCACCGGCGCATCTGACTTGCGCCCGGTGCATCTCTTTTGTAAATCCTGGCCGTAAACGTTATTTTTTACTTGGTGGAGGAAGAGATAGCTGCAGCTGTATTTTACTGTATGTGTGCCTACTGTCAGCATTTTAACATTGTAAAGGTTTTTACTCAGGGAAGGGGACAGCAGTTACATGTAACTGTGTCCAGCTACTGGTTGCATTTTTAAAATGTAAACTTGTTTTTACTCCGGACAAGGAATGACTAAAGCGATAATTTACTCAGTGACTGCTTACTACTACTTGCATTTTAAAAATGTAAACTTGATTTTTTTTTTTACCATGAGGGGAAAGCCTGCAGTTTCAGTTTGTGTGCCTATTGCTGGCATTTTACAATTTTAAACTTATTTTTTCAACTGGTGGTAGGATTGTACAGCTACAGTTGTATTAAACTCAGTTTGGTTCTAGCTACTACCTGCACTGTAGAAGTATGATTTCATTTTTTACTCTGGGGGGTGTCTGCAGATTTAAGTTATACTCTGCCTTGCTCTCATTGCTGTCTGCACTTTCAAAGTGTGATTTTACAGTTTTTTTCATGGGTGGTATTTAATGTTGTTCTGTTTGAATTACATAATAAACTTTTATCCTATTTTGTACTGCTTTTGATAAGCATACCCCTTTTGCCATGTTTTGTTATTTTTTTTTATTTGTTTTATTTTAGTCTTTGGTAACCGGTTAAGGCCCACTAGGCACAAGTGCCTGTTTTCAGGGGTGACCTAGGAGCACTGGGTGGTTAAGTGACTTGCTCAGAGTCGCACAGTATGCAAGTGGAGGTTGTGAGAATCAAACCCAGGTCTGGTCTGCTGGATGTACCAAGCTCATTTACACCTCAGTCATTACTCTAACCTCTAGGTTATACTACCAATCTGTTGGCATACCCCATGTGATGAGATTTTAAGCCAAAATTGAGTCAGTCCCATTCCATAAATATTAGCAATAAAGACATGAAATTAAAATGTCACAGAAAGGATAATTGAATACAGAGTATTTTGAAATAGAATACTTTAAAAACACCTTCCTGAGCTTACATGCCAGCAAAGTTGCAGTAGCTATCAGAAAGATAAAATAGAAACAAGGCAGTGAAAGAATACCCAGGTTCATCTGTTTGGCCCATTTCCTACATACCTATCTCCACAACACTTGCTAGAGCTCCTATTCAATGTGGTTTCTCTACTCCTTTGTGCATGTTCCCTGCTGTCTTGATGTCTGACACAATTCTGGCCATCTCCACCTGTCCTAGGAGGCTGTGCCTGTTGTCTGCCACTCTTTTGGTCAGGAAATGCTTCCTTGTGTTCCTCCTGAACTGACCCACTAGTTTATATTATATCCTTCTGGTAGTCATATGACAGCAGCTATTAAAGAGGCTTCTGTGGGCTGGCCTGGTGGTGTTGAGGGTTGAGGCGCTGGATGCCACACCTCGTGTCCCGAGGAACAAGCCCAGGTCATCGGGGGTCGGCAGGGGAGGACTGGGATTGAGTGTCCATAGACTGCTCTCCTGGTCCTGGGGTGGGTTGGGGAATTTTGCCGTGCTGTAGCACCCTGCAGATGCTTGGAGACTCTACTGGAGCAGGGGACACTGGAGGGGGAGTGTGGCGGACATCGACGTGCTGTGTCCAGGCGTCATTGCATGTCCACATTCCAGGGGGACCAGTCAGGAGGAAAAATGGCTGGGCATGACCGTGCAGCTTGATGACTATGCTCCGAGCCGCCTGGAGGACTTTGGCGGAGTCCTGTCAGGGAGGGTCCAAGGCTATCCTGGGCTGGCTGAGGCTGAGGGGAGCCCTCCAGCAGGATGGCATGATGGCCATCCCAGATCCTCCTGGATGCAGTTTGAGCTACCCAGTTCTCCGGGCGGGTGGAGCCAGTGGCTGGATGCCCCAAATCCGGAGTGCGCTGCAGAGGGCGACAAAATGTTAAATGATAAAAAAAGAGGCTTCTGTTATCTATCTTGTTCAAACATTTTACAGGCTTAATGGAAACTTACTATAAACACTGTTGTTTATGATTTTAATACAACTATAAAGGGGGAATTGTAAAAAGTCTGTTTAATAACTTCAGATCATTTTTGTGTGTTTTTTAATATTTCTAGTTGTGTTGTTTTTGATCTCTTGCTATTTGAACCTTTTTCTTATCCGATATTCATTTTTGATCACTTAGTTCTGAAACCCAGTGCATCACTTGACCAGACACCCTGCATGAAGAGCTTCACTGTGAGTCACTGCTCAACTGATGGCACTGGGTTCCAGAACTCCATAAATAAAAAATAAGAACTGGGTAGAAACAGAAGCAACACTAGCAAGAAGCCATACATATTTAAATAGGGCAACTTTAAAACAAACAGTTTCAGTCAAGTTTTACTATAAGTAAGAAGTCACCAATCATTCATGCCATTACTGATACAGACACTGTACAGAGTGGAAGCTGTACACTGGGCCATGGTTTCCTTCATTTACAGGTCAATAAAAAGTGGATTTCGGGGTATTAGGGGAAGAAGGGAGTATGGGTTAGAGGGAGCTGAGTGTGCAGAGTTAAACATTCAAGTCTGGTAGGGTGGTGAGAGAGTGTTTTGTTGCAAAGATAGGGGAAGGAAAATCAGTTTGCAAATATGTACATTTGCCAAGGCATAGAGACGAGAGGGTCTCTTACAGGGGATGGGAGATGGATTCATTATAAAAACTATCTGGGAAGGGGGTGGGATCTAATGGCATCACAGGTGGGGAAGGGAGTTTAAGCCTTTGGGGCTTTTTTGTGCCAGTGGAGGTTGGATTGCCACAGTCAATGCAGTTTCTACTGCCACTGTAAGTGCTTCATCGGTAAAAACTATGCAAATTATTTAATTTGCTGGTGGACTGGCATTTCGTGTATGTTTGCCGCAAAATGTTTGGCAGTTCTCCATGCATAATTTACATGAATTGGGGTGTGGTAGCTTGCTAATCATGGGTGGGACATCAATGTACCAAGCTATGCTCACTTTAGGAGTGATAGGGAGGGTACAAGAGGTGGTGGTGGTGGTCCTGTACATCAAAGAAGGTATAAAGGCTACAGAAATGCAGGGAAGACAGGGGGAGGCCAAGACACTATGGGATTCCCTCGAATCAACAATGGCACAACAATACACACAGGGGTGATCTACAGACCTCTGACACAGGGGGAGGAAATGGATTGGGAACTAGTGGATGAAATACTTGACATGGCATCAAAAGGCAAAGTCCTACTGCTGAGGGATTTCAATATGCCAAATGTGGATTTGATCACCTAGGCAGCTGCTTCAACCAGAAGCCAAGCCATTCTAAATTCTCTACTGGGGGCAGGACTCAGGCAGCTGGTGCTTAAGCCCACCAGGAACAAAGTGATTCTGGACCTGGTATTGACCAATAAGGACAGAGTTAAAGAAATCCAGGTAGAATTACAGCTAAGGTTCAGTGACCACCACATAGTGTGGTTTAACATGGAGACATGGACTCAATCAAGTCACACAAAGGTGAAGGTATATTTCAGGAGGGTGGACTTTGCTAAAATGGGTTGATGTATCAGAGTAACCCTGGTGAAGGGGGAGGTGAGGGGTTGAGGAGCAGCGGGGAAATCTGAAAGGTAACATAGTGTACATGGCAAACCAGTTCATCAGGTTGGTGTCCAAAGAGAACAGAAAAAGGAAGCCACTATGGTTCTCTAAGGAGGTGGCAGACAATGTCAGGGCAGAAAGGGTGAGTTTCAGGAACTATAAGGGAACCAAAAAGAGAGGAAGACAGGGAGGTGTACCTTGAATGTCTAAGGGAAACAGGGAAGGCTGTTAGGAGCGCAAAGGCACGGATGGAGGAGAGATTAATGCAGAAGAAAGGGGACAAGACATTCTATAGGCATATCAGCGAAAGAAGAAAAAACAGGAGGAATTGTAAGGCACAAAGAGTAAGGGGGGAGTGTAAACAGGGAGACCTTGACAAGGCAGAAATACTGAATAAATACGTTTGTTCAGTGTTCACTGAGGAGATGGAATATCAGGGACCACAGCTGGATGAGAGATGTAAATAGCATAGGAGAGCGGTGGACACTAGTCCATTCACAGTAGAAAAGGTTCTTTGAGAGCTCACAAAACTGAAGGTGAACAAAGCTATGGGGCCAGATGGCATATACCCAAGGATATTAAAGGAGCTTGAAAAAGGGAATTAGCAGCGCTTGTGGTGGCCATGTTCACCAACTCACTTAACACAGGAGTCATTCCAGAGGACTGGAAGGCACATGTAGTCCCTCTGCACAAAAGCAGCAGTAGAGAGGAGGTGGAGAACTACAGGCTGGTCAGCCTCACCTTGGTGGTGGTGCAGATCATGAAGGCAATGCTGAAAGAAAGGCTAAGGGGACACCTCAAATTCAGTGGTACCCTGGATCCAAGGCAACATGGATTGACAGCAGGGAGGTCATGTCAAATTAATCTTATAGATTCATAGATTCATAGATAGTTTCAAGCCAAGGATAGCAATTGCTAACCAAATAGGCTTGCCTTTCAAATTTAAAATTTTACAAAAAATGTGTCATTTCCATAATAGTCATCCATTCCCTTTTTGAATGTGTTCATACTAGAACTATTTACTATCTGTTTAGGTAAATTATTCCATGCTCCAACCACTCTCAGACTAAACCAATGTTTCCTAAAATTATGTATCCAGGTTTGCTGATACAATTGTTTGGTGTGCTTCCTTTTACTAATTCTTCCTGTATTGAACACAATTCCCATATCCATTAGTAGTTCAACATCCATAATATTTTTATATAGAAAACATAGATCACCTCTCAATCTACAGTAATATAGTGAATAAAGGTTCAAATTCACGAGTCTTTCCCAATATTCCTTGCCTGTCTGACCTTTTATTTGTTTAGTCAGTCTTTTTTGAACTTTCTCAATGGAAAGTATGTCTTCTCTGTTATAGGGAGCCCAGACCCTCGCACAATATTCCAGATGCGGTCTAACCAAGGCTACATACAAGGGGATTAAAACCTCTCTCCTTCTACTTGCAATGTATCTAAAAATACAATTTAGGACTTGAGAAGCTTTTTTTAGTTGTTTCCGACAGTGTACCCTAAATTTTAAATCGTTAGTAATTATGACGCCGAGGTCTTTCTCCTCCGCTACCACTCCCAGGTTAGTGTTATTTAGATGGTAATCTGCTTTATTATTTTTCTTTCCCAGGTGCATAACCTTGCATTTGGATATATTCAATTCCAGTTTATTCAGGTTGGTCCATTTGTTTATTAGGTCTAACGCTTGTTGTAGTGCAACTGTTTGCTCATCATTTGATGGAACCACACCCAACCTACAATCATCTGCAAATTTGTACATCCATACATTTATATTGTTTATTTGTAAAGAGGCAATGTATAAATTAAACAACAAAGGCCCCAACACCGAACCCTGCGGCACACCACTAGTAACAGGGGCCCATTGTGAATATTCTCCATTTACAACCACCCTCTGCCTCCTATCCTGAAGCCAATCAGAAATCCAACTGTAGATATTACTGGGCAGCCCTAAGTTATCTACTACCAATAATAATTCCTTATGTGGTATTTTATCAAAAGCTTTGGAGAAATCCAGGAATACCACATCCACAGGGTTTCCAGCATCCATCTCTCTATTCACCTTTTCATAAAAGGATAACAAATTTGTTTGACAGGATCTGTTCCACACAAAACCATGCTGTGCTCGGTCAACCAGGTCATGTCGCTCAATATGTTCCACAAGAATATTCTTGATAATTTTCTCCAGTAGTTTCCCTAATATCGAGGTCAGGGTAATGGGTCTAAAGTTGCCAGGGTCTGTGCTTGGTCCTTTCTTCAAGATAGGCACCACATTAGCCAATTTCCAATCTTGGATAACAGTACCAGTATTTATTGATTGTTGAAAAATATATGTTATGGGATGTACCAGCAGTTCTGCCAGTTCTCTCAATATCCTGGGGTGTATACCATCAGGGCCAGGGGATTTATTAGTTTTGAGTTCAATTATCCCTTTATAAATGTTTACTGAATTCAAAACAGTTGTCCCAAATTCAAGGGATCTACTTATACAGTGGTTATAAGAGTCTTTTTGTTGATATACAGAACAGAAGTAATTATTCTATAGATTGTTTTGATTTGGTGACAGAAGTAAATCAAGGTAGGGCTGTGGATGTCAGCTACCTCAATTCCAGCAAAACCTTCAACACCATCCCACTTGACAGCTGATTAAAAAGCTGGGTAGTCATGGCATGAGGCAAAAGGTGATAAACTGGGTTAGAAACTGGCTGATGGACAGGAGGCAGAGGATGGGGGTAAATGGGATCCAATCCATGGAGAGGGGGGTGACCAGCAGAGCATCTCAGGCATGTGTCTTGGGACCAGTCCTGTTCAATATCTTCATTAGTGACATTGTGGTAGTGCTGGAAGGAAATGTCTGTCTGTTTGCAGATAACACCAAGGTCTGTAACAGAGTGGCTGTTCCAGAAAGGGTGGAGAAAATGAAGAGGGACCTGGAGGGGCTTGAAAAATTGTTTAAGGAATGGCAACTGAGGTTCCATGCCAAGAACAGCAAAATAATGCACCTGGGAAGATGGAATCCTGGGGAGAGCTAGAGGATGGGGAGGTATTAATGATCACAAAGGAAGAAAGAGACCTATGAGTTATCTGAAGGTGTCAAAACAGAGCACAAAGGCTGCAGAGATGCCCAGTGGCATGCTGGGGTGCATAGGCAGAAGTATCACAAGCACAAGGTGGGAGGTGGCAATGCCATTGTATAAAACACTAATGAGGTCTCACCTAGAGTATTGTGTGCAGTACTGGAGGTCGTACCTGCACAAGTACACTGATAGGGTGGATGGGGTCCAGAGAAGGGAAATCAAGATTGTACATGGCTTGCACCACAAAACTTATGAGGAGAAATTAAAGGACCTCAATATGTACTGATTAGAGGAAAGGAGGGTGTTGGGGCATGACAGAAATATTGGTAATCTGATTAGTGGCTCTGTATCATCCTTGTCCTAAATTCATGCCATTGTTTTTCTGTCGTCATTGATTTGCTGTACTGTATTTTTTCTCTTGCATTGTGCTGTCCCAGGTTGACCCTGAAAAAGAGACTGCAATTGTCTCAGTTGTCTTACCTGGTTACCAAAATTCAAATAAATAAATACCTCAAGAGCATAAACAAGGTGCAGGGGGAAGACATTTTCCAGTGTAGAAGGAGGGCAAGAATGATGGGAACATTGCAGGGAGGTAAATTAGGAGGAAATGAGAGAAAATGTTTCTTCACAGAGAAGGTGATGGACACATAGAACAATCTGATACAAGAGGTGGTGAGAAGAAGCTCACTGTTTCTTTTTTTTTAAATATGCCTAGGACAGACACAAAGAAACCTTGAAGTGGGAAGGATTGGGAAGGAGTGATGAAAAACCACTGGCCAGGTTGAGTCAGAGGCTAGATACAAATACTGTATAAGGTTTATGGGCAGACTGGATGGGTCTAGTTGTCCTTATCTGCCAACAATTTCTATTTTTTTCTATGGGGTGGATGGAGAATTCCATATGCCAGTGAAACAAACAAAAATGTGGACAATGAAGACCATTACAGTGACAACTTTGACTCATTTTGATGTTGTCACTGTAATGGTCCCAGTTCTGAAATATCACTTTTTTGCTATGTTTCACCACCATTTCAAACAAACTCTGGCTCAGAGTTTGTTATATGTTTTGAAAAAACGATGACTGTCTGATAGGCAAAATTTCACCTGCTGATATTACGGATTTCACCAAGCTGCAATGTCATTTTGGCTTGGTGAAACTGGAGAATTCACAGTGTATTTCTCCTACATTGTCCACCACTTATATGAACACCAGCACTGGATGCAGCACTCCATGTGAGGTCTTATTAAGTATGTGTAGAGGGGCTGTTGCACCCCCTTCCTTCTGCTAGCATAGCCTCTCCCTATTGAACCCAGAATTCAGCTGCCCGCTCCTACTGATTTACTACACTGTGATGACAATTTGTGGTTGTCATTAATGATTACTCCAAATTACCTTAGTCCAGTGGTCAGACAGATTTGTACACCTTGAGTCAATAGTTCACCATTGGGTTTCCTTTGTCTATATAAGTAACATTGAACAGTTTGCATTAAACTTTAGCTGCAACAATGTTTACCATCATCCCTGCTTGTTTACATCTTCTCTGAGTCCAGATTACTATATTGATTAGTGTTCTCTACCAAGAGAAGAACTGTACTATTTATCCCTACGCCACTCTTGCTCATCAGGATATTACATTAAACAGGACCTGTCCAGCACTGAATTCTGTGGTACCTCAGTAGAGACATTCCTGATAAGTTTTCCTGGATTACTTCTACCTTTTAATCTATGCTATTTTAGAATGTCCAAATTATAGAACCAATTAAAGTTGGGCACTGTTTTATGCCTCCAGAAAAGTGTGACAAAAATAAATGAGCTGCCTCTAACAGTTATTGTTAGCAAAAACAAGAATACTTTCAAAAATAGATAGGATATCTGTATGAGATCAGGACAGCAATTAACTTACTATATGTAAACTTTGAAGCATAATGGACCTCACAGCCTCTTGCTTCAATCTGTACTTAGTATGGTTCTTAGTATTTCTACTACTACTCCATCTCGGCCAACTGTCCATCCATCTGGTGGGCTTCTCACCCACCCTCAGGTCCCTTCATTTTTATTTCTAATATTCCATGTGTGATTAAATGGAAAGCTTTACTGAAATCCAAGTACAGCACATTAACTGCTTGATCTGTGTCCACTGTTTGGATTACAAAGTAGAAGAAATTGATCAGGTTTGTCTGAACTTACCTTCCCCTCACAAACATGTATTGGTGATTGCCCTGCAGCCCACTTGTCTCTGCATAATCTTCAAAAGCCTCCTTTATTGTAGACTCCATGAGTTTACTCGCAACTGAGATTAAGGTAGCAGGATTATACTGAAGGAAAATGTCTACAACATGTGTGTCCTTTTTGTAAGACAATGCTAATTAAAAATCTGTTTTTAGTCAGCAGGAGCACTGAGTGCACTGAGAGCTGGAGCGATTGATCCTCACTTAAAAAAAGGCAAGCTGAGTCAAGCAAAAGAAAATCTGCATCAGTATCCTCAGTGTGGGAAGAATTCCCATGACCTTCCTCTCATATCTGCACAGCAACAGAGTCACAAGCGAGTGAGGCAATATAAATGTATTGAAAATCAGAGGAGTTTAAGCAAACTAAATGCAGTTAAACATGCATTCATGAGTTTTGCATTGCAGTATAAAATTACTTCTAAGCAAGTTAACGTGCTGAAAATAAAAAGAGTTTAATGGATCAGTGTAACCTCATACCACATAAGCAAATAAAAAAAGGGACAAAACTATATATATGTGCTGAAGGTAACAAGAGTGTTTACCAAAAAAGTCACCTGACATATCATCAGCAACTTAATTCAGGAGAGAGACCATACAAATATGATGAATGTGAGAAGAATTTTGCTCAGAAGTGTGATCTGTTAAGGCATCAGTGAGGTTACACAGTGCATGCCAAGATTATACATCCCAAGGTTGGAGGGAGGCATGGGCCTCATTGAGATTGATTACACATATAGATCCACAATAGTGGGGCTACATACATACTTACTGACATCCTTGGACCCAAATATAGTCAAGGTCTTGCATCATGAAGAAAATAAGCCTAAGATGAATTCACTCATCAAATTAACAGAAACCTTCAGAAGGGAAGCAGCGACTGGTGTCAATCCACAAGCAGATAAGGAACAGTCAACAACAGAAAGTGCAAAGAATCAGAAAAGGAGTATAAGGACAAAGACCAACAGAAAAGAAACAAAAGCTGGAAAGCCCATAATTATAATGGAAAATACAGGCAGTTACTGAAACAACCACAGGTCGATCAAGCCCTGACCCATGAGTGGTTAAAAAGAGGTGAATTTAGGTCATGAGATGAGAGATTGATAATGGCAGCCCAAGATAGTGGACTACACACAAGATGGTTCACAAAATCCATAGAAAAAACAGGAGAAATAGACAAGTGCAGGTTCTGTAGAACAGAATTAGAAACATTTGCTCATCTCTTGGCTGGATTTGAAGTACTCATGGCAGAAGGTCTGTATACTGAAAGACACAACAATGTAGCAAGACTGATCCACTGGAAACTGTGCAAACACTACAATAAACATGAACCACAAAGAGTCACAGAGAATGAAGAAGTAATGATCACATGGGATCACCCAATACCAACAGCCAAGAAAGTGGAAGCTAGAAAACCCAATATTGTAATATAAGAAAAGAGAAAAAATGTAGCATTGCTGATTGAAATAGCCACCCCTAGTGACTACAGTATCCTGTGTACAGAGAGACACAAAATCATGAAATACCAAGATATGCAGTCAGAAATCAAACAGATGTGAAATAAGGACACAAAAATTGTTCCAATAGTGCTTGGAGCAATGGGACTAATCAAAAAGAACTTTCAGGCTCATTTAAATATGCTACCAATACTTGTGACACCTTATGAACTTCAAAAGGAAGCCATCTTGGGGACGTTGCGTGTGCTGAGAAGAGCACTCTCAGCAAACATTAATGACTAATACAGTACTAATTTCTTGAGTTTTAAATATGCCTTGGCTAAAGAATTGGGTCCATTCTTGTCACGGTATCAAAAATCCCTAAACATTTGGAGACACTAACCCCAAGAGAAAGACCATATAACTGTAATGAATGTAAAAAGAGTTTTGCACAAAAAAGTTACCTAATATGCCATCAGCAAGTGTGATGAATGTGAGAATAGTTTTGCCCAGAAGGGTGAGCTTCTAAGGCATCAGAGAGTTCACACAGGGAAGTACTAACATCTTTGCGCCAAGATTTAGCTACCTCAAAAAATGATCTATACGCACATCCTGACCTGGCACCCATCTGGTTAACAACAGGGAATAACACTTCACTGAGCCTGCCAGTCTCCCCAAGAACTATTGCCCAATAACCTGTTTACCAACAACATATAAACTATATACTGGAATCGATGCAGACAGAGTCTACAGTCATTTAGACTGCAATAAACTCATGGCAATAGAACAAAAAGGCAATAAAAGAAAATCATATGGTACAAAGGACCATCTCCTGTTGAACAAAGCCATTATGGAGAGCTGCAAAAAATGCTGAAATCTTAGTGTAGCATGGATCACTACAAAAAAAGCATTTGACAGCATCCCACACTCCTGGATCACGGAGTGTTTACGGATCTACAGGATATATCCCACACTGATAAACTTCATCACAACAACAATGACAAAGTGGCAAACCACCCTGCAATTAAATTATGAGAAAGGTCAAATCACCATCCCAAATATAAGCATCCAATGAGGGATATTTCAAGGTGACTCCTTGTCACCACTTCTGTTTTGCATTGCCCTCAATCCCTTGAGTAGCCTAATCAACAACCTAGGCTATGGATACAGCTTGAACCCCAGAAACAAAAACAATCAACATCTAACATCTCACCTTCTATTTGTAGATGACCTAAAACTTTATAACTCATCTGACAAACATTTGAAAGAACAACTATAAATTGTTAAGACCTTTTCTGATGACATATGGATGACGTTTGGCCTAGACAAATGTGCCAAAGCAACATTTGTAGCAGGAAAGTTAACTCATAAAGAAAACATGAATCTGGCGGAGGTCTGTGACATAAAAGTACTTGAGCAAGAGGGAGTGTATAAATATCTGGGAATAGATGAAGGAGCAACATCACAACATGAACAAATGAGAGTAAAAGTAAGCAAGGAATATTTTAGAAGGTTAAAGCTAATTCTAAAAACTGCTTTGACAACATGAAATAAAGTGCAAGCTATAAATCAACTCGCCCTTCCAGTGATATCATACAGCTTTGGTGTGATAGACTGGCCACAGAAAGTGTTGAACCAGCTAGATATGAAAACAAGAAAAATGTTTCATGCTCACCAATTAAAACACAAAAAACAGTGCATGCCAAGATTATACATCCCAAGGTCAGGGGGAGGCATGGGCCTCCTTCAGTGATTACACATATAGATACACAATAGTGGGGTTACATACATATCTACTGACTTCCTTGGACCGAAACATAGTTAAGATCCTGCAGCATGAAGAAAACAACCCTAAGATGATTTCGCTCATCAAATTAGGAGAAACTTTTTGGATGCTAGCAGAGGTGGATGTTAATCTATTAGTAGATAAGGAACAGCTAGGAATAGAAAGTGCAAATAATCAGAAAAAGGAATAAAATCATAAAGACCAACAGAAAATACAGGGAGCTAATGAAACAATGACAGGTCGATCAAGGCCTGACTCCTGAGTGGTTAAAAAGAGATGCATTTAGGTCATAAGATGAGAGATTAATAATGGCAGGCCAAGATAGTGGACTATGCACTAGAAGGTTCACAAAATCCATAGAAAAAACAGGAAAAGCAGACGAGTGCAGGTTCTGTAATACATAATTAGAAACAGCTGTGCATCGCATGGCTGGATGGGAAGTACTCATGGCAGAAGGTTTGTATACCAAAAGACATAACAATGTAGCAAGACTGATTCACTAGAAACTATGCAGACACTTTAACATAAAGGCAGCAAAGAAACATGAACCACAAATAATCACAGAGAATGAAGAAGTAATGATCACATGGGATCACCCAATATCAACTGCCAAGAAAGTAGAAGTGAGTAAACCAGATATTGTAATACAAGAAAAAAGAACAAAGGTAGCATTGCTGATTGAAATAGCCACCCCCTAGTGACTACTGTATCTTGCAAACAGAGAGACACTAGATCATGACAGACCAAGATATGCAATCAGAAACTAAACTGATGTGGAATACGGACACACAAATTGTTCCAATAATGCTTGGAGAAATGTGACTAATCAAAAAGAACTTTCAGGCACATTTAAATACGCTATCAATATTTGTGACACCTTATGAATTTCAAAAGGAAGCCATTTTGGGGACGTTGCATGTGCTGAGAAGAGCGCTCTCAGCAAATATCAAAAACTAATACAGTACTAATTTCTTGAGTTTTGAATATGCCCTGGCTAAAGAATGGGGTCCATTCTCATTACGGTATCAGAAATCCCTAAACATTTAGAGACACTAACCCTGAGAGTGAGATCATATAAATGTGCTGAATGCAATAAAAGTATAGGTCAGAAGTGTAAACTGACAACACATCAGTGAATTCACTCAGGCGTGAGAGCTTAGATCAGAAGTTTCACTGTTGAAGGAGTTCAGAAAGGGAAACATATCAATGAAGCACTCAGGAAAGTAGAAGACATCAAAGAAAAATACTGAATTAAAATAGACTTGGACCTAAATTTTACCATCTCTAATAACAAATGCAAGATTTCCGCTCAAACTGAGAAGCTCATTACATAAGTGGAAAAGAACAAAGAAAAACAAAACAGATGGTTCAGAGAAAATCCAAAAAAATGTTTTATAGGGAACTAGGAAAGAAAACAAGCACAGTAACAATCCCACCATATAAGAAAGAAAGTGAGGAATTTTAAAGAAGCATCTATAAAGATCCAGTTGAAAACAGTAGAGATGCAAAGTGGATACAGGAAGTAAAAGTCAGTTTAAGATATGTTACCGCCAGGGAAATAGCAATGGCATGATGTAACAGGTAAGGCTGCAGAAGTAAAACCAAAAGCATTAACATCCATACACCATGATTTAGTCACCTGTAAAAACTATTTTCATACACATCCCAAGTCAACACCAACCCGGTTAACAACAGAGAACACCATACTCTTGATCAAATCTGACCTATCCTATATACCCAAGAACTATTGCCCAATAACCGGTTTGCCAGCAAATATAAACTTACACTGGAACTGATGCAGATTGAGTTTACATCCATTTAGATTATAACAAGCTCAAGGCAATAGAACAAAAAGGCAATAAAAGAAAAACATATGGTACAAAGAATCATTTTCTGTTGAATAAGACCATTATGGACAGCTGCAAAAAAGTGCTGAAACCTTAGTGTAGCATGGATCGTCTACAAAAAAGGGTTTGGCAGCATCCCACACTCCTGTAACACTGAGTGCTTACAGATCTACAGGATACATCCCACACTCCTGGAACACTGAGTGCTTACAGATCTACAGGATACATCCCACACTCCTGGAACACTGAGTGCTTACAGATCTACAGGATACATCCCACACTCCTGGAACACTGAGTGCTTACAGATCTACAGGATACATCCCACACTCCTGGAACACTGAGTGCTTACAGATCTACAGGATACATCCCACACTCCTGGAACACTGAGTGTTTACAGATCTACAGGATACATCCCACACTCCTGGATCATGGAGCGTTTACAGATCTGGAGGATACATCCCACACTCCTGGAACACTGAGTGCTTACAGATCTACAGGATACATCCCACACCCCTGGATCATGGAACGTTTACAGATCTACAGGATACATCCCACACTCCTAGATCATTTACAGATCTAGAGGATACATCCCACACTTCTGGAACACTGAGTGTTTAAAGATCTACAGGATACATCCCACACTCCTGGATCATGGAGAGTTTACAGATCTACAGGATACATACCACACTCCTGGATCATGGAGCGTTTACAGATCTACAGGATACATCCCACGCTCCTGGTTTGCTGAATGTTTACAGATCTACAGGATACATCCCACACTCCTGGATCACTGATTGTTTACAGATCTACAGGATATACCCCACACTCCTGGATCACTGCATGTTTATAGATTTACAGGATACATCTTGCACTCCTGGTTCGCTGAATGTTTACAGATCTACAGGATACATCCCTCACTCCTGGATCGCTGAGTGTTTACAGAGCTACAGGATACATTCCACACTCCTGGATCACTGAGTATTTACAGATCTACAGGATCTACCCCAAACTCCTGGCTCATTGATTGTTTACAGATCTACAGGAAACATTCCACACTCCTGGATCACTGCATGTTTACAAATTTACAGGATACATCCCACACTCCTGGATCATGAAGTGTTTACAGAGCTACAGGATACATCCCACACTCCTGGATCACTGAGTGTTTACACATCTACAGGATAGACCCCATACTCCCAGATCACTGCATGTTTACAGATTTACAGGATACATCCCACACCCCTGGATCACTGAATGTTTACAGATCTACAGGATACATTCCACACTCCTGGATCATGGAGTGTTTATAGATCTACAGGATACATTCCACACTCCTGGTTCGCTGAATGTTTACTGATCTACAGGATACATCCCACACTCCTGAATCATGGAGTGTTTATAGATCTACCGGATCAATCAATCAATCAAAATCTTTATTTAGGCAGGTGAACATCATTGACCAGAGCTCATTTGCAAGATGGACCCGAGTTGAACAAGGTCAGGGTAAAATAAGACAACACACATATGTATATGCTGTATAGCAGGTTATAATAGCATGCTAATAATTTTAACGCTATTAGCGTAAATGACAAAAAACACTAAATTAAAGCACCCTCTAATATAATGTTACAATAGTCATGGTGGCTTACTCTAGCAGCAAGTAATTCAAGCGTGGCATGGTCAAAGAAAACTCTTTATTGAGTAAAAAAAATGAGGGCACTTCAAGCACACTAGAACACCATGGGTGGGATATTCAGAGTGGATGCACCATATGCAACAGGGATGCCCCAGCACAAGTGCGGAAAAGCGCCATGGTGCGATATTTAGTGGAAGACGGCAGTGCAGCACAACAAGCAATGCACCAGAGCACAACAGTAATGAATGCATGCGCAACTGCAGGGGGCGGAATCAGGAATAACATGCGCAGTGCGATATTCAACAGCATGTAACGTGCGCAATAACAGAGCAAGTGGAAGTTGTGAGACAGTGGAAATGAGCCAACATAAAAGGGAGCAAGAGAGAGGAGGAAGAATGCACCACAGGGAAGCCATAGATGGGAGCATGGAGACAGAGTGCCAGGGAGGCAAGACAGGAAGCAGGGTGCAGGTGTGGCCAGGTGTAGGACAGGGCCCATTAGAAGTGTACCTAAATGAGGGTAGGAGTGGGTGTGCCCATGCCAGTGTGCGCGATAGGGCCTGAGAGTGCCACAGTGGATGGATGGGCAGTGGCAAGGGGCAGGGCAGCCACAGGCAAACAGCTGGAGGTGAACCCGGTGCAGGGGTAGCACCAGCAACAGACAGCGGGGGAAACAGGAGGACATTCACCCGGGGGGGGACACCAGCCAGGGACATGGCCAGTGTCACCTTCCAGAAAGAGGTGGTAATGGGGTGTGTGAGAAGGCTGGCAGCAAGGAGGTGTGGCTGTAAAAAGGCCCGTCAGTGGTATACCCAGAACAGGCAGTACCAAGCCCGCACCAGCTTCAAACAGTACCCTGACACTGAGATTGTGGGCTGGTACCACCTGAACCGGTTGATTCTGAGGTGGCTCTGTGAGCTGTGCAGTGAAGAGATGCAGGCACCCACACAACGGAGCCATGCGCTGTCAGTGGAGACAAAGGTCATAGCCGTCATGTGCCTGCTTGCCACAGGCACCTTCCAGAGACCAACAGGGGACACGACAGGCATAACCCAGTCAGCCGTGTCATGCCTACTCATACAATTCCTCAGTGCACTGCTGCCACATGCTGCGAAGTACATCCGTTTCCCCACAAGGGTGGAGCACAGAGCACACATACATGATTTCCTCAGGGTAGCACGGTTGCCTGGTGTGCTTGGGGTCATTGACTGCACCCATGTAGGCATCCAGATGCCACCTGGCCCGGAGGGTGCAGCATACATTAATCGCGAGGGCTACCCGAGTATAAACTGCCAGGTGGTGTGCGATGCCAGGGGGCGCATAATCAACGTCTGTGCCACGCACCCTGGGGGAGCACATGATGCCTTTATCTGGCACCAGTCTGCACTGCACCACAGGTTTGAGAGTGGGTACATCCCCACCAGCCATTTAGTAGGTGAGTATGCATAGCATGCTGGATGATGTGTGCAGACATGGGGGGACATTGTCAGGGGTGCCATGGGTACCGGCCATGATGGCCCATGGCATAGTGATGGAGACCACCATGCTAATGTCTCCCCCTACACACAGGTGACAGTGGTTACCCACTACGGCCCTGGCTGCTCACACCTTACTGATGCCCCATGACCCCATCACAGCAATGGTACAATGAGGCACATGCCACAACATGGAATGTCATCGAATGGGTGTTCAGGCTGCTGATAGCATGGTTCCGGTGCCTGCACACATCAGGCGGTGCCCTACAGTACAGCCCTTCAAAGGCCTGCGGGCTATTCCTGGCTTGCTGTATCCTGCACAACATGGCCACTGACTGTGGGATAGCAGTTGAGGTCAAAGAGGGGGATAGCAGTGGGGACTATGAGGACACCGGTCCAGCTGGTGTAGGGAAGCCATCCCCTGGGTGACGAGACCCCTGGCTGGTCCAGATGGCACAGCAGCACAGAGACACCATTGTAGAGGATTACTTTGGACAACACAGGTAGGTAACAGGGCCACGTGCAACCACCAAGAGCAAGGGCACAGCCCACAGACAGGCAGGGCTGGACACCAGGGGCGGATGGCGGTAAGAGAATGGGACTGAGTGGGGGACCGCACACGGCGGCAGGGATGGGCAGGGCTGAACACGTCATGTACACACACATGCACACACTACAGCACATGCGGAAAGGGCAAATGGCATTCCCACCCCAACAGGCACCCCCACACCCTCACAGGACCACACACGACCATGGCCAGTGGCTGGCACTGTGCATGCCTCAGATGCTGGGCACCACTGCACAGTGGCGGACAGTGCTATGCAGGCATCATCATGCACATGCCACAGTGGCCAGCAGCTGGGTCATTTGCACAGGGACCATGTGTGTGCAGGGCCAGGAACCCCTCCCATGCATTGCACAATAAACACCACAGTGCACACAGGGCAGCAGTGAACAGAGGCCATGGTGGGAGACAGGTCAGTCATGCGGCACAGTACCACAGCTGCCATGAATGCATAGGTGGCCCTGCTGAGACCTGCCAGCCATGCCAGGCTGACCAGTGGCCTCATGGGGTGGCACCAACAGGCTCCCAGGGGTGGTACTGCCTGAACATGACCATGTACACGCAGGGGTCTGAAGGCAACCAAACATACCACACCAGGGGTGCTCGGTATGCCCACAGCTGGACCCAGCATCGACATAGCAGGGGTCACACAATGTCGGGAACAGGGGATTGACATAACACAGTGTTGAGTCTGTGGCAGCTGGGCATCACATTGGGTCGCCAGTGTAGCCATGACAGGCATCACTGCAGTGGTCTGCCTGTCAATGGCAGTGGTCACATCTGCATGCTCCTGGGCCAACTCTGCCAGAAGCAAGCCATGGTCCCTGTTGCTCTGCTTGTCTGCCTGGCACAGAGCCGCATTGAGTGCATCGACCGCCATCACAAGTCACATCTGCTGATCAACTGAGGCCTGGAGAAGACGGCTGTGGTCATCCAAGGGGTCGTCTGCTTTTCCAGCATGCTGTCCCCATGGTGTTCCTGGCTCTGCTGGCCAGCAACCCTTGACAATGGGCACTGCACACCAGTGCCATTCTGGGGCATGTCCACATACGGTGCACTGCCACCACCCCCGACACTGTCCCACTACAGCCCCACTGCCCTGGATACACACCAGTGCTGCCCCACTGGGGCATACAGACAGGCTGGGAATGGGCTGTTGTGCAGACAGCCACGGCAGCATCACCCGCGGTATCGCCTGGGCAGTTGTCTGCTGTGGGACCATCCTGTGTCCCACATGTATCACTGTCCGGGACGTGCGTCCCGTCATCATCGGTGCTGGATCTGGCCCCAATCTGTATAACAGCACACTGGACACTGGGGGCAGTGTCATGCTGGAATGTAGGCAGGACCATGTCTGCACCCGCACCACCCGCATCAGTCCAGACAGACGTGCAGGTATGCACTTGTCTGGTCCTGCAGACACCTGTAGAGGTGGACTGGCAATCCTCCATGTCCAAGGCCACCCCCTTGGTGGACACACCCACCACTGCTGCCCCATGTAGATGCTCAGAAGCTGTAAAGGAACACAGTACCGTTAGTGGCTCCGCCTGGCCCTGTGGCATGCCCTCCACCATACACACACTGACAGCGCTGGACCGACCATGATGTGATGGGCTGCCACCCATCTGGAAGCCACTACCAGGAACGCCCTCGATGGCACTATGCCATATGCTACTGGCCACCCACTTCTCCCGTGGCATCATGCAGGGTTCGTCCTGCTGGCCCCCACCAGTGGCAGCACGTGCCACAATGATGGCAGCCACCTTGTCTTTTGTCCACCTCCTGTTCATGCCTACCTTCTTTTTGCACTCCTGCATAGACCGCTGGTGGCTGCCTTGCTGGTTTACAGCACGTGCCACCTCATCCCACACCTCAGCATGGGCCTGTGGCGTTCCCCACTGTCCGCAAAGCAGTGGTTCCCTGTCGAGATATGCCTCGAACAGGGCATCAGATTCTGCCTTGGTGAAGTTGGGCCTCCTCCTTCTTCCCCTTCCCAGTTCTTCCTCTTCCACTCGCTCAGTCATGCTCATGCCTGGGGGAAAGACAGGTGTTACCTTGGACTGTGCAGTCCCATACAGCCCTCCCAGACCACTGTCCCCACATCCCAACAACATGCAACCTACCACAAAGGATTGCAATACTGATCCATGGCCTATGCAGCCCCAGGTCACATATTTATAGTGCAATGCATGTAAATGGGAGCAGGCGCATCTGTATGTGGATGCTAATGCAGTTAGTGTGCTGTGGAATGGCTCTTGAGCCGATCTGCATATCCTATCTGAATATCGCGCTGTTGTGCCTTGCGCAATGTTGTTGATTGTGCTCAGACTACGGTGCACAACTGTGATGTGCTGATGCCGATGCGTGCGATGCTACAGATGTACTGTGCATGGGAGGCTGTGCAGAGCATGGCCACCACTATGCCTATGGCACTAGTGTGCTGTATGCCCAAGGGGCGCTTGTGCCATGATGCACCATGGATGCCATGGTGCTACAGTGCAGTGGGCCACTGCAGGGCGTCACACACATGCATCCAACCGCGCTATAGACAGGGTGTCCTGATAGCACTGTGTCACTCTGTGCACGGACAGACCCTTGACCCTGTGGTCGACCTCTGAACCCTAGGCATCATGTGTACACATGGCTGCACCCCTATTGTGCAGTCCTGTGACAGCATGATAGCGACTGGCAGCACAGTACTGCAATGCCTCTGCACATGGGGCATGTGTGCTACAGGGTGCCATTTTGATGTCATTTGTGACTGCACCATGCCTCAGACCACAGCACCGGTCTGGACTGCTATCAAGCTCACTAACCTAGTGGCCTTGGTGGAGCCGCATGCTGGTGCCCTCCTTGGGCAGTTACCCCTCCAGAGGCCATGGACTGCATTGTGGGAGGAGGTTGCAGAGGGCCTGGTGGAGGCAACAGAGAGCAGCAGAACAGTGGAGCAATGTCGGCACTGTTACGGTGATCTCCAGTGGTGAGACCCTAACTGCCTGGGGTGACTGTGCCACGGCCAGGTAGGTGCTTCATCCCATCACTGGTAGCGTCTGTCTATCCAGGTATCATGGTGGCCATCAGGCCATGCCAGAGGGGAGCCACCTGTGGGGGGGGTGGGGGTGCGTCATGGCTGGACTGTGCGGGCACACACACAGTGAGGGGGGAGCTGTGTTACTGACCAGTACTGATGTTTCCCTCTCCATGTTTGCACCCTAGGCTTGGAGGATTGCCGTAGGGCCTGTTTGGCCCATGGACAGAGACAGCAGGCCGGAGAGGGTAGTGTGGCCTTGCAGAAGGGGCATGGTGGTGGTGCCAAGGGTCAGCAGTGCCCTGCTGACCAGGATGCAGGTGAGTGCCAATTTCCCCTTACATCTGTGCATGGTGGGTTGCAGGGGTGGTTGCGGGGCATGGCCACCTGCACATGGCCCCACTGCTGTGCACGCCACACGGTGCACTCTGCACAGTCCAGTGGCACTGCATGTGTGGGTGAGTGTTGCAGGTGGGCTGCGCATGCACTGGGTTCATGGCTGTGCCACTGCTATCACACTGCATAACCATGCCATTATATGGCCACATTGGTGCTGTGCAGTACATGGATGGTGGGGGTGTGTAGCATTTCAAATGGCTATACGTGCCTGGGTAGGTGGGTCTTGTGGGTGAGGCCACTGTGGGTGGTTGCATGCCATCACAGAGGTGTGCCCCACGACTGTATGCCATGCACATTGGGTGGGCTGTGGGGGTCTGACCAGTCACATGTACCAACTCTGCTCCCTTGTCCTAGGTGGACAATGCTGGGCAGCCCTGGAGCGAAACATCCAAGAGCTCCTACAAGTGACCCAGGCAACTCTGGAGCTGCTCCAAGATATGAAGCACAGTGACCAGCAGAGGCACAGGCGGCGCCACAGGGACCGGAGAGAAGAGAGGGGCCGCCAGTAGGTCCTGCAGAGCATGTGCTGTGCATTCCCCCTGGACTGTCCCTCAAACCCCTTTGTCCCACTCCTTGATGTTCACCCTTGCCCCATGCCCACCCCCACCTGGATTGTGGCCCTTCTCCCCCACTTTGTACATAGTTCTGTTGGTGGTGTTGTTTGTACAGTTTCAGTTTTAATTATAACTATGTTTTATACAACAACTGTGGTGGTCTCTGATTTGCAGTGGGCGTATGGTGTTTTGCTGCAGTGGTGTGCATAGCGTCGAGGGTGGTGCAGGCCTGGGTGTGTGTGTGTGTGTGTCCAGCAGGGCCCCACTACTGGTGTGGGTGGGGGCCACGGAACCTGACTGTGGTATGTAGGTTGTTCCCTGTGCACTGGATGCCTGTGTGCAGTGGTCCCTGGTGCATGCGCTGTGTCCCTGCCACCCCTGTCAGTCTGCACTTGGCCCATGTGGCTGAGCTCCTTGCATGTCTGTGGTATGCATGGTCTGCTGGCATGTCATTGGTGACTGTCCATGCCAGCCACCCTCTGGGCATGGTGCCTTGGAAGCTGGCATTCTGTCACCTGGTTTACTGCATGTCTGCCTCAGGTGACAGTGTTGTCCCCTTCCATGCTGTCGCTGGTGTCTGTAGCAATGTCTGTGGTCTACTGTCTGTCCCTTATGCTCCAGTTGCATGCTGGCGGCAGTCAGCTTTATGGTGCATGCACCATATGGCTAGATCACCACTGTTATGGTGGGGTGCAGGCCATGGGTACACAGCATCATTGAACACACACCAGCAGCATCTATTGCCCTGCTATTTGTGGCCCTGTGTCTGATACCCTTGGGACAGGGTGGGGGATTTGTCTGTGACCTGTGTTGCATCCTGTGTGGCGCATGCCTCCATGCACCACAGTGGGCAGCTGTGCTGTCTGTTGGGGCCTGTGCTGGGACAGGGTGTGTGCATGGGTGGGTGTGGGGGCTGCTGTCCTGCAGGTGGTGGCATTCAGGGCTGGCCTTGTCACAGGCAGGGTCCCTTGGGTACTGACACAGGGTCGACCTCTCCAGGGGGACACTGTGTATGCTGTTGTTGAGTCAGTGGCTGGTGTCACCCACTGTGGGATGATCACAGTGGGGCTATCATTCATAGCACCATGGTGCACAGGGTTTCAGTGTCACGGTGGTGGTGGTGCTGGTGGCATGCATTCGGTGCCGTGCACTGTTGGGCATTGCTTCTGGGATGGATGTCTTGGGATCGCCGTACAGGGGTGATCAGCATTGGTGGGGTGTGGTGGCACTGGTGGTCCGGCCCTCCTTGTGTTGCGGTCACTGCTTGCCAGGGGAGTGTGCTGGGGTACTGTGCCTCTGCTGTTGATTCAGTGCTGGGGTTCATGGGCTGGTGGTCCATCCAGTTCATCTCTGGTTGTGCAGTTCATGGAGTGTCGGGGTGGGTCTGTCTGGCCTACTGCGTGATCCTTCGCCCATGGCTTCCATGGATAGTGCACCCCTGCCTCCTGTCCCTGTGCATCACTGGTTGTGCTACTGTGCATTGGCTCTGCTCCACTGTGCATCCCTGGTTGCGCCATGGTGCATGTGGTGTGATATTCAACTGTGTTGTGCAAATGCATCTTGGCCTCCGTTTGGTTTGAATATTGTGCGCGTTGCAGAGCAGCACACTGCACTTGTGCCTGCTCCTGCTATTGAGCATCGTTTTGGCGCAGTCTGAATATCCCACTCCATGTGTCACACACACAAACAAAACAAGTGCTTTTTGCTTTCATCTTCACTTGAGGCTTATTTGTTTCTACTGTTGATGAGCATCGCTGAGCTCCATCTGTAAAGAAAAAAAAGTACCTTTCAGCTACAGACCCTAACAGTAGCATCTACAGCAATTTTGCTTCATACAACACATACGTTTTTACAACTTACCAGGTTCAGGCAGTTTTCATGTACATTCTGTATTCCGGACTGCATGAATCCACGAATGATGTCATCCAGTTGGGCTTTTAAACTGTTAAAGCTGTTCTCTAGCCATCTAGAGTGGAGCTTCTTAAGGTTTAACAGTCTTAGATCAGCTGCTAGGTTATCAGTTCCCCTATCACTAGTCAGTCTGAGGCAACTCTTGCATACCAGCTTGTGAACTCCTTTTTCAAAAAGTCTTTGAAGAGTTTGTTAACATACAGATTGAGCAGTTGCAGGAGGTCTGTACATGAAGCTGGGACATACACAGGTATGATCTGATTAGCCTGTAAATGTTGCAGCACTTCCTGGGTGGTGTGTGCATGATACAGACCGAGTACAACTACTGACTTTTGTTCATATGGGAGTTCCATGGCTTGGATGTGGGTCTGAATGTAGGGCTTGTACTACGGAGATTTGCCTTTTATCTCCCATGCCTATGATGGACACCTGTTTTGCACTAGCCGCCTCCATAGCCCATTCAGAGACAGGGATCATATTGACCCCTGTCTCATGAAAGTCTCATTCAAGTTCATGACCAGCTGTACTGGTATCATCACTTGAGCACAGGCTCTGGATATACGGGACAAAAATGAAGACTTCAGATTGTTGTAATCACTGGGAGTTTTACGTCCAGCTTTAATCTTCTTTCTTCTGCTGTAGCCTATATGTTTTAAGAAGCTCCATGTCCACTTGCTGGTCAATGTGAGATGTCCCCCATTCTCAGCTAAAAGTTGTGGCAAGTTTGCCTTCACAATTCCAAATGCCACGGCTTGTGTAACTCCTGCATTTACTACTGCACCCTCCGTTCTAAGGGTTTTCACAATGCTCTTCAGCTGCCCTTCCAGTTCATCCTCCAGATGGTCAGATGACCTCACATTTTGCATGGAGAACAGTGGGCATAGTAGTGGGGTCTGGCATTTTATTCAGCTGCGGCAGGTACTCAGATTTAACATTTTTAACAGAGCTCCCATTTATGCTCTCTCCTGTTGTGGCAAGGTAGTACTGAACTGCTGCCATGGCTCCACGCTGAACAGAATACTGACCAAGTTTAAATCAAATTTTGGGGGTGTAACTCACATATGATGAATGCCATCTTTGTTTCTTTTTTGGTGGTTGGGGGAGATGCAAGCTCTTTTGCTACTGCAGTCATGACATTAACATCCACACCAGAACACCCAGCGAGATCAACACCTAATAGCACACTAGATTCCATCAGATACTTTCTTTTGGTCTGGGACAATTGTATCCATTTCAAGAGCGACATTTGATACTGAGAGCAAGCAAAAGGTAAATGAGTGTGAGCTGATAAGATAGCAGGCAAACGAGTGCACTATGAGTGAGTGAGCTGATAACTGTTAATATCAATTGGTGATATCAATTAGTGTGAACCTAGGTACTGTAACTGCAGGGGCATTGACTGCTAAATTTATTGGGCACTAACATATCAGCAACTACCCACCATGCTAAATATATCATCCACTAATATTTCCTGCTATACAGTATACATTAGTACAAATAGGTACAAAACAGTCATGATAAGGTGTAAAAAAAAAAAAATAACTATAACAATGGAGACCCTATCTCAGAAGAACCAATTACAAATTTCAGATGCACCAATTAACAGCATTACCCAAGTGAATATATAACATAAGGTACATTTGCAACAATACAAATATATACAAACTTGCCAGAGGAGATAATGAACACAGCTCATGAGGCAAACATGAAACAGTCAGCTAACGGCTAACGGAAGGTGGGGGTACCAGGTGGAAAGTAGGAGTACACTAGATCAGAGAAGGTCATCAGGGGAAGGGGGGTAACTACCATGACTGGGGATATGATAGAGAGGACTAGTGAGGGGGGACAAAGAAGAGCTGAGAAGGGAGGGACAGGTGATGTTGATCAGAAGATGTGGGTAAATCCACCCTTAGAGGGGGAACTGAGGATGAAGATGATTGATATGAGTCAGTGCTGAAGAGAGATGTAGAGACACCGAACAAAGATCACAAGACAGTTGAACATACAATTGAAAAGAGTATGATGGGTACGGCAGCTCGGTCAAGGCGCTGTGGGCCAGATAAGTGGAACAAACTGAATATGGCTACAGATTAGAATCATGGAAAACAGTTGCACGGTTCCTTTCTGAGACAAGAGTATAAGGACTTGAAGGTAGAGATGCTGACGGGTGTGCACAATTTCAGGTTTTTTTGGCAGTTTATTCCATAGGCAGGGTAGCACAAAGCTTATAGCTGTCCTACCAATGTGAGAGTTAATTTTGGGTGCTTTCAGTGAGATAGATGTGCAACTTCTCAGGGCATACTTGCCTATCGAGTTTAGTGGAGACAATCTGTAATATAGTGGGAACGTTTTTTGGAAATGGCTCTGAAGATCCATATAGCTGCATTTCTATCATGCCTATACTGGAGGGAGGTCCATCCCACTGCTTCATAAAAGGAGCAGTGATGCGTAGTATATGGAAGACCTGTAATAAACCTCAAAGCTCTATGATAGAGCGTGTCAAGTTTTGTGAGGTAGGAGGTAGGGCATTGACTATACAGAAAATCCATGTAGTCTATCAATGAGAGAAAAGTTGCTTGGACTAGCTGCAGTTTAGCATCTCTAATTAAAAAGTGAGTTATTCTGAAGAAAAGGCCACATTTCTGTCATAATTTTTTGAGTAACTCCTCAATGTGCTATGTATATAAGAGCCTGTGGTCCAACCATACTCCCAGGTATTTGAATTTTGAGACAAATTCCAACTTTTCACCTAGAACTGTAGCAATCTGTGGCACTGGTTTTGTACAGTCCAATTTTGCTACATGAACCGAAGGAGAAAAAAAGCATTGCTTTGGTTTTCTTGGCGTAAAGTAATAGCTTTTTATTTAACAGCTGGTATTGCAACAGATTGAATTCAGACTGAAGGTCACTACATGCAGTTTGTAATGTTGGGTTGTTAAAGTAAAGAACTGTATCATCTGCAATCAGATAAATGTTGGCCTTGGTTATGCTGTCATCAATGTTATTGATGTAGATTGCAAATAATGAAGGACCTAAGATAGATCCCTAAGGGACACCTCTTAGAAGAAGTTTGAGCATTGAGATCTCCTTCGGCCTTGACCTGCTGGAGGCGGTCGGAAAGGTAGTTATTAAACAATTGCAAAGATAAGGGGGTCAAGGGGAGTACCAGGTAACTATAGACCCATCAGTTTGACCTCAGTGGTGGGAAAATTAATGGAGAGTATACTAAAGGAACGATTGGGGGTGTACTTGGAGGAGGTGGGATGTCTGGATAGTCGGCAACATGGATTTGTGCCAGGTAGATCATGTCAAACCAATCTTGTGGAGTTCTATGAATGGGTAACATCAGAACTGGACAGGGTTAAAGCCTGTGGATGTATTATTCTTGGACTTCAGCAAGGCATTTGACTCTGTCCCCCACACTGGTCTGGTGGAGAAACTGATGGGGTTAGGAGTAGGCCCTTTGATGGTCAGATGGATTGAAAACTGGCTAGCTGGATGCACCCAGAGAGTAGTGGTCTGTGGGGAGCTCTCGTACCCTAGAGAGGTTGGTAGTGGGGTACCACAGGGCTCGGTCCTGGGTCCAATCCTGTTTAATGCATACATATCGGACATCAGGGAGGGTATAGGGTGTGAAATGAGTCTCTTCGCGGATGACTCCAAGATGGGAGCAGTAGTTGAGGGAGAAGAGGAGAGGTTGGCCCTGCAAGGGGACCTGGACACCCTGGAAAGCTGGGCTCACACATGGAAATTAAATTTCAATATCATTAAGTGCAAGGTGTTGCATCTTGGGTGGGGAAACCCTAAACAAAGGTACACCCTGGGAGGGGAGGCGCTGGAGGCCTCAACAGGGGAAAAAGACCTTGGGGTTATGGTGGATGCATGTATGAATAACTCTGAGCAATGCAGGAGAGCGGCTAGCAAAGCAAACAGGATGATGGGATGCATCGTAAGGGGGAATCACCTCTAGGAGCAGGGAAGTGATTCTGCCGCTGTACAATGGACTGGTTAGACCACACCTTGAGTACTGTGTGCAGTACTGGAGACCACACTTGAAGAGGGACATACAGCTCCTGGAGAGGGTACAGAGGAGGGCAACTAAGATGATACGAGGGCTAGGGGATTTGACATACGAGGACAGACTTGAGGCTCTGCCTGTTTTCATTGGAGGAGAGGAGGCGAGGGGACATGATTGAGGTCTTCAAGTACCTCAAGGGAATAAATAGGGTAAACATGGAGGGATCTTTGGTCTAAAACAGGAGGTATCACCAGAGGGCATGGTTTGAAGTTGGAAGGTGGAAGGGTGAGGGGAAGAGGAGGAGGTTTTTCACTGAGAGGGTGGTGGACCCTTGGAATGCACTGCCTGGCGAGCTGGTTCAGAGATCCACAGTGGAGGGCTTCAAGAGAGGGTGGGACAGACACAGAAAGTGGATGTATCAGATGATGGTCTGTCCCAGGGGGGTGGATGATAGGGGTTTCTGGAGCACGAGGGATGGGAGGGCCTCGGCACCCAACTAAGAATTTGAGGTTCAAGCAGACTCGATAGACCGTAAGGCCTAATCTGCTGGCAAATAGTATGTTAGTATAATATGTCCACACCTAATGAATTCAGGGAAGAAAACAGCAGATTATGATCGACAGTGTCGAATGCCTTGCTTAAGTCTAGGAACACAGTGCGGATGGAGTTTCTATTATCGAGGTCTCTTTGCCAGTCGTTGATCACTTTAGCAAGGGCTGTGATAGTGCTATGATTCACTCTAAAACCTGATTGGACAGAGTTTAAAAGGTTCGTAGATTCTAGGCAAAGCCTCAGTTGGTCACTTACAATTTTTTCCAATAGTTTTGACAGAACAAGAAGAATTGAAATAGGCCTGTAATTGCTGAGATCACAGGGATTCCACGACTTGAACAAAGGTATGATGTGCACTGTTTTCCAGATTGAAGGAATGAATCCTTGGGTCAGGGATAGGTTAAATAAGTGGGCTATGGGCACAGCTAGCACATGATGGGCCACCTTCCAAAAATACTGGCCAAGGGTGTCCACACCATCACTTTTTTAATATCCAACTTCAGTAACAGGTCTTTGACTTCTTTCAATGAAGTAGGGTGCAAAGGGAATACTGAGTCAGTGACACGGGGTTCAACATCTTGAGTGCCAACCTTGAAGTGTATCAGATTTGCAGGAGAGCTGTTGAATGCTAGGCCTGCAGTAGTGAAGTGATTATTAAAGGCGTCCAGAACATTCAACCTAACACTGACAATATTGTTGCCAGAAGAGATTTAGCCGGTAATAAGTTTCCAGGCATGTGGCTAGGCAAGTCCATAAAAGTTTTCCAAAATTTTGTTGGATTCTTAGAGGTCAAGTCAAATTCAAAGTGATAATAAGCAGCGTTTGCATCTCTAACCATGTTAGTGCATAACTTTCTTGTCCTCTTGAACTGGCACCAGTCCGCAGGGGTCCGAGTTCTGCATGCTTTTTTCCATAGTTTGTCCCTCTCAAACAATGCAGATTTAAGTTCCAATGTGAACCATCAACATGCTTTATTTACTACACGCACCTTGACTATAGGGGCATATTTATTTAGAGCCCCTATGAATATTTCATTGAAGATGTCAATAGCCGATTTCACATTTTTTTGCCAAGTTGAAATCTTGCCAGCGCAGGAGTGTTTTAGTTAGTTGATATAGGCAAAAAGGTCACATTTCCATCTAGATCTCTTAGTAGAGAACTTCAATGTAGATATTGGTTTATTAACTGATCTTACACTGGCAATGAAGCAATGATCACTGATATCACTGAAGAAGGTACTAGCGTGAAAGAAAAGATGTTTGTTCACTAAGATAACATCTAGCAGGGAGCTGTTATCAGTTTTTTTTATTAAGATGTGTTGGCTTTTCGATGAGTTGCATTAACCCATGAGTACTGCAAAAGGATAGGAGAGGTGAGGGGGCCTTGGATAGCCAATCTAAGTTAAGATCCCCAAGAATAATTGATTCAGAAGATCCTTGCCCGAGGATGTTGCTTAGATGTGCTAACAATCCTAGACCCACAGAAGGGGGTCTATAACATCCTATAACACATAACAATGTAGTGTGTGAGATTACAACCTTAAGTGACAGACATTCATATGCATTTATGACTGATGATGAGTCAAGACAGGATGCCGTGAATTTACCTTTAATGTAGATGGCCACCCTGGACTGCCTATCTGCTCTAAATAGTAAATAGTTTAGGATGTTAACCTCTCTATCAGGTGTATCTGATCTAAGCCAGGTTTCAGAAATCACCAAGATATCTGGTGAAGTGTGGAGAACCCAGACATGGAACATAGAGATCTTTTTTAATAGGCTGCATACATTGATATGGAGGAAGCTCATAGCTTGAGCTTGTCTAGGTCTGAAGGCGATGTGATAGTGTCTGGTGACCCAGGATTAAACTCATCATTGCCTGAGCAAAGAAGTAGGAAAAGCAGCAATTTTCTTAGGGCAGCAATAATTAGCTTAAGGTTTCTACCCCTTTTACATCTGTGCAGATTATCATCCCAGGTCAGTATGCCCCCACATCTTGAACCCTTCTGATTTAGGGCACCAGAGACTAGGACCCTGACTGCTATCTGTAATGGTGGCTCAGCTTTGGGGTAAGCAAGTGCCATACTCACCTGGTAAAGGTGATTGTGTTGGTTGACATCCATGGCACTCCAGACCTTACCTCATGGGTTTTAGCCCATCTGATAGGCTAGTGATGCACATGGCTCTAGGATCAAATTTCTAGTATATTCAGGTCCCAGAAACCCCTGCTCTCCACTTCGAATCTTCCATAGCTGAAATCAAGGTTAGTAAGGTACAAAGAGAAGTGCAAGAGTAGAGAACAATACAAATATTGTATAAAATGATGCCAAGTAAAATGTAAGCAGGCATGGCCAACAGGCACAAATTTATTTTCCCTATTATTTACAGTCTAATCTCGACCCTAAGGGAGTCGATAGTCAATTCTCAATGCATCATATCCCCTCCTGAGTTCTTGTTTGAATAGACTTCCAGCCCTGGTCACTCTGAGCAGTCTGTTGGGCGGGCCTTGGAGTGCCATGGATGTCAACCAACACAATCACCTTTACCAGGTGAGTAAACACCCATTACGTTTGGTTGACCATCCATGGCACTCCAGACATTGCCTCATGGGTAGGTAAGTGGCAGTGTGGTACCCATGGGTGGGAAACAGAGTGGTCTATGAGTGAGAGGTGGATGTAGCTGCTAGGAGGATCTGAGTGGCAAAAGTGGGCTGTATGTCTTACAGGTGCTCAAGCCTATAGTGCCTGGCAAATGTATGCATGGAGGTCCATGTAGCCGGCTTGCATATGTCCTCTGATGACACGTTTGCTCTTTCTGCCCAGGATGTGGCGACTGCTCTAGTGGAATGGGCCTTGATACCCTGGGGTGGTGTGATATGTTTTGCTAGGTAAGCCTCCTGAATGGTCCTTCTGAGCCATCCGGCGATCGTGGACTTGGAGGCTGGTCTGCCTTGTCTATGGCCCCTTGTGATGATAAACAGTCTTTCCGTCTTACGGAAGGGCAGTGTCCTGGTTATGTAGATGGAGAGAGTGATGCCAACATCCATATGATGCGGAATGGCCCGGGCGCCCTGTAGTGTGTCTGCAGGGAAGGTGGGTAGTTCGATGGGCTGTTCCCTGTGGAATGTTGTGGATACCTTCAGTTGAAAGGCTGGGACTATATGTAAATGGACTCCCTGAAGGGTGAACACGGTATAGGGCTCTTTGCACGATAGTGCCCCTAGTTCTCCAATCCGTCTAGCTGAACAGATGGCGACAAGGATGCAAGCTTTGAGGCCGACCCAGAATAGGTCTACCTTGTTGAGTGGCTTGAAAGGGGCTGAGCTGAGGGAGTCGAGTACCAGTGGAAGGTCCCATGGTACGATGGTCGGTCGTGTTCTGGGTCGGAGTACCTCCACTGCTTCTAGAAAACGCAGTGCGTCGGGGTGTGCTCCAGGGCTGTATCCCCCGATGGGACCCATGGCCACCCCAATTGCAGAGAGTTGAACCCTGAGGGATGAGTGGGTCAGACCCTTGTCTACTCCCTGCTGGAGGAATAGTAAAATGGTTGATATGTCTGTTTGTTCAGGATCCTCACCCTGTTCTTGATACCACTTTGCGAATACAGACCATTGTCTACCGTAGGTGGAAGTGGTGGGGGCCCATCTAGACTGTAATATGGTTGATATGACTGGTAACCTGCCTTCATTAGTCTCCTCCTTTCAGGAGCCAGGCTGTGAGTTTCAGTGTTTGCAGGGGCCGGGTGGATCACTGGGCCCTGCGACAGCATATCCATCCGGTAAGGCAATCGAAGGCTGGCTAAGGTCATTTTGAGTGCTGTGGCAAGCCATGTCCTCCATGGCCAGTAGGGGGCCACTAGGATGATGGTACAGTGGGATGCCCGGATCTTGCTTAGTACCTGGGGAATTAGAGGAAGGGGTGGGAACACGTATGCACGCTCCCGAGATAACGGTTGTGAGAGGGCATCGGTTCCCTGGGAGCGACCTTCCCTGAACCGAGAATAAAAGGCCTGGACTTGAGTGTTTTCCGCGGTAGCCATGAGGTCCATGGATACTGGTCCTCATGTCTCCTGTATCATCTGGAAGAGGTTGAGGTGTAGCCGCCATTCCCCTGGCTGAACCTGTTTCCTGCTGAGCCAATCCGCACGCACGTTGAGCCTTCCTGCGAGGTGCACTGTGCCGAGATGGTTGAGGTTGGTCTGAGCCCAACTAAGGACTGATATTGCCTCCCTCAGCATGGCTCTGCTCCTGGTGCTGCCTTGTTTTGCGATGTAGGTCACTGTTACCTGATTGTCAGAATGTATCAGAACCGACTGGCCGTGGATGAAGGATCTGAAAGCCTCGAGTGCATGGGATATGGCTCTCATCTCCAGGATACTGATGGATAATTTGGTTTCTCTTGGCGACCATAGGCCTTGAGCTGACAAGTCGCCCAGGCACACTCCCCAGCCTGATAGTCTCGCATCCATCTCTATTGAGGCCGTTTAGGTTGCCTCTAGATGTAACCCTCTGGTGAGGTTGGACTTCACTGTCCACCATGTTAGAAAGGGTCTCACTGATGGTGGTAGCGGGACGATGACCTGAAGATTGTATTCGTTTGGCAAACCGCGAGTAAGGACGTACGTTTGGAACAGTCACATGTGCCATCTGGCTCAGGGTATGAGATCTGTGCAGGGATGCCATGCACCCTAGCAACTGGGCTTTAAGTCCCAGGGTTGTCTGATGGCGGGCTCCCATCTGACGGGCCAGGGCTATCAGATTGAGTATTCTTGTCTGGGAGGGTTTTGCCCATCCCAGGGACATGCTGATTAGTGCTCCCAGATGTTCGATCTGCTGGGTGGGCACCAGATGACTCTTTTCCCGGTTCACTACCCAGTCATGTTCCTCAAGTGTCTGCAAGGCAGTCGTAGTGTCCTGGGTTGCCTACTTCTTGGAACGTGCTCAAATGAGCCAGTCATCCAAGTAGGGGATGATATCTAGCCCTTGTTCCCTGAGTTTGGCTACAAGAATGATGGACACCTTGGTGAACACTCTTGGCGCTGAGGTGAGATTGAAAGGCAGGGCCTGGTATTGGTAGTGGTGGCCCAAGGTGTGGAATCTGAGGAATTGCCGGTGTCTTGGGATGATTGGGATGTGGAAATATGCGTCCTTCAGGTCTATGGACGTGAGGTAATCACCTACTCAGATGCTGCATAGAGTTGATCGTATAGTCTCCATTTTGAATCTGTGGCACACATCGTGTTTGTTGAGGTGTTTCAGATCTAGAATGGGGTGCAGCTTTCCTGATTTTTTGGGCATGAGGAAGAAAATGGAGTATACCCCTAGCTTCTGCTCGTGTGTCGGAACGGGCTTAATGGCTCTGTTTCGCAGTAGTTCCAACAGGATGTGTTGGACCTGATGTGGTGTAGTCTTCCTTTTTGCAATCAGGGAAGTTACAAACCTGTGAATGACTGGTGCATAGGAAAGCTGTATGGAGTAGCCTCTTGAGACCACCTCTAGGACCCACCTGTCTGAGGTTGTGTTGAACCATTGGTGTTTGAATAGCGACAGTCTCTGCCCCACAGGAGGGTACGATCCCTGACTCTGAAAGGTTTTGGGTACGTAGTCATTGCGGTTTTACAGGTTTTCCCCTGTAGCTTCTACCTCTTCCCCCGAATTTTTGGCTATGGGCTGTAAAGGAGAACGGTTGGTAAGTCTGGGCATAAGGGCTACGGTAGCTATAGGCTGCCCCTCTGCCATGAAAGGAGCTGTTCTGTGAGTGCGTGTCCCTGCGTGGTTGGTATAGTCTGTCCCCTTCCCCCCGAAACCTCTGCCTTGTGGAAGGGAGGTAGGTGTATCTGGTCTTGTTCTTAAGGAGGTTTCTTGCCTCCTCCTTCTGTTTCAGGAATTCCTGCAGCCCCTCCCCAAAACATGCTTTCCCTTCATGGGTAAGTTTTGTAATAGTGTCTTTGATTCGTTGTCTGCATCCCACAGCTTCAGCCACAACGCTCTCCTGGCGCGATTGGTAATAGCCGCAGCCCTTGCGTGTAGTCACAGTGTCTCTACTGCCATGTCCGCCAGGTATTTTGCTGCATCAAGAGTGAACTATAAAAGTTCTGACTCACTGGATTTTGGGTTAGCTTGCTCTTGGAGCTCTTCGAGCCAGCGGATTTGTGCCCGAGCTGTGTAAATGGCAGTCGTGGTGGCTTTTGCAGCCGTTCCCTCGATCTCAAATGCCCTTTTTAGCATGTCCTCCACTTTCTTATCTGTTGGATCCTTTAGGGCTATTGCGCCACATGGTAGGATTGTCTTCTTACTGACTGCCGCCACCTGTGGGTCGATAATGGGGGCTTTGCACCAGATATCAGTCTTGTCCTGTTGGACTGGATACATTCTGTCCAGGTTTTTTTTCCTATTTGGCATTCTGCCTGGTCCTGCAGATTGCCACTCCTTGTTGAAGACATCCTCGATAGCCGGGCATACCGGGAAAGTCTCATAGGTGGACGCCTTCTCCTGTATCATGGGGTCAAATTTGGACTCGGGTTTACTCTCATCGATGTTGAACCCCATAGTGGCCTTGACAATCTTCATGAGGCCTGGTACCATGTCGAATGAACACAATTTAGAAGTAAGGGGCGGTAGAGCCTGAGGTTCCATATCCTCTTCGTCGGTTTCCACTCCATCTTCCTCTTCATCTGGGATATCCTTATCCTCTCCGGAGTCTGGCCAAGAGTTGTCTGGTACAGTATCTTCATGGTCTAGATGCTCCTCCGGGGGCCCTCCTGCCTTGTCTAGTTCCGAAGGTGCCGTGGTTGTTCTATGCTGTGTAAAAGATTCGAGCTTCTTCATTATCTTCAGCATGAAATTCTGTTGGCTCTCCATCATTGCAACTGTGGCCTGTTGATTTTGAATCAGGAGGGAGCCAGGGTCCATCCAAGCAGTACTGCTAGGTCCCGGATTGGTGGCATCCATGACCATGTTTTGCTCCATGGATAACTCATCATCATCCAGTAGACAGGCGGAGCAAAGGGTTCTGGAGTTTGGGGCAAAAGAATAGCATTGCAGCAGAAGCACTTCTTGGCCTTAACTATCTGGTGAGAAAGAAGAAGGCTTAAGACTAGGGCCGGTGCAATGCACAGTAGGAATCTCTCTATCCCCTTGAAAACAGCATAATTTTGTAAGTCTAGGTCCTCAATTTGGGGGGGAGGGGTGGAGGGCAGCCTTTGAGGTCGCTGTGAGAGAGACCCCTCAGGCCTAGGAGGACTTGTCTGGTTGTCACTATAGGGAGGGACTTCCAGATTATAGGTAAGCACTAGAGTCCCTGTAGGGAGTGACCCGTGCCAAGCATGAAGGTTGTAGGCCATAAGGTAGCAATAGGCCCTAACACTAGGGTTGCTATGGGAGGGACTCATGTGTAGGGTGTGTAGACTGTGGCTGGTGGAATTATATATATGTAGGTCACTATGTGAGGGACCCACATGATTCAAAATTGGAACAGAAAACTTGCACCTGTCGATAAACCCCCTTATTTTTGCCAGTAATAGCCTTGTACAGTGTTACATAGTATGCGTGGAGAAATCTGGAGGTGAAACCCAGGTTTCCAGATCTGCAGCATGGGGCCTTAACCGCAGGACGATACTGCCTCATGAGGCCTTGGTGGTGTCGCAAGCCGATCAAGGGCTTTTTCTTAAAAAAGGGGAGTTGATCGCCCCCTTGGATCCCTGGCATAGGGATCTTCGACTAGTGATGCCTTTGAAGTTGTGGTGGGAACAGTAAAAATAGTTGTGGGCGCTGTGTGGTGTGGCCACTGCAGGAATACGTAGCTTACGTAGGCCCCTTCCCCTAGAATAGCTGGGCCCAGTGTCACTGTCCTAGTCCTGTAATGGACATGCGGGTGGCCTGGATGCAGCAAGAGTGCCGAGGATTGCCCATCTCCCACTGCTAGAGATCTCCTTGCGGTTGGAGATGACAGAGGTCTGGAGCCTGTGCATCGGGGAACGAGACGCTAGTAGCGCCTCAGGATCGTGGGACACAGCCCGACAGTAGGGCCTTTGGAGGGGGGCTCCGTGCCGACCGGCTATGGAAGGAGGGCGTGGTGCAGAGAGAAAGTAGGCCCGAGGTCTGTAGATGCGCCTGTGGTGCGCGTGGCGATCGAGCTCCTGATGACTGTTCCCCCAGCAAGGGATGGGGTCAAGAGGGTGCCCCCTGCAGCGAGGGATCCAAGCGCCAGGAGGAAGAGGGCCTAGGAGGAGTTGCAAGGGGGGAGGGTTCCAGGATGGCACGGTGCGCCGATGAATACCTCGTGGGTGCGATGGGGCCGAAAGGATACCACGTGAGTGGCGTGGAGCAAACAAACCACATTCTTTCTAAAAAAACTGTTCAGAATTGAATAGAATACAGCTTATTCTTTCTTTACACTATGCATATCTTACAACTTGAACCGCAGAATACGGGAAACAGTAGGGATAGCATGCGACTGTAAGCTCTGTGGTTAAAAACTATCAATGGAGCACTAGTAGGAGATTTCACAATCCAGAAACTCACAATGCAGTGAAACAACAAGGAATAAGCCTTAGTAACCATGCTAGGGACACAACAGCATGACCCTACAGATCTATGAAATGAAGTGCATTGTAATTTATCTGTGCTAACAGAAAAAACTTTTTGAGCTACATAGCAGTGGTTCCTAGCTGTGGGCTGCTCTTTTGTTATTCTCTCTTGATTACCCCTTTTACAGATATTGTTATTCTATGTTCATAGGCTCACCTTTCTGGTGTGGAGCAGACAGGGATCCTGGTGTGCTTGTTGCCTGATCAGATGTACGATCTGAACTGGAGAGCAGGGGTTTCTGGAACCTGGATATACTAGAAATTTGATCCTAGAGTCATGTGCATCACTAGCCTATCAGGTGGGCTAAAACCCATGAGGTAATGTCTGGAGTGCCATGGATGGTCAACCAATCACAATGTAAATTTCTGGGAATGGAAGGAGTGGCAATGCAACACAAACAAATGAGAGCAAAAATCAGCAAGGGATATTTTAGCAGGCTGAAGCTTTTATTAAAAACATCTTTGGCAACTTGAAACAAAGTGCAAGGTATCAATCAACTCGCCCTTCCTGTGATATCATACAGCTTTCGGGTTATAGACTGGCCACAGAAAGTACTGAACCAGCTAGATATAAAAAGAAGAAAACTACTCCATGTTTACTAGTTAATATACAAGAACTACTGTAGTGAATGTCAAGAGTATAGATTCCAAGGTCTGAGGGAGCCATGAGCTTCCTTGAGATTGATTGTACATACAGTTCAACAATAGTAGTAGTAAACCTTTTATGCATTTCATAATCTCATAATCATGTTTCAAGTCTGTAGCATAAGCCTTTGTGACTTGTCACGTATCAGTGGAAATACAAAGTGTTTTCTGTTCCCATGTGGCTATCAAGTTGTACTTTACATTCATTCATAGTGCCACTTTATAATACAGACAGTGTGGTAGTGAAGAAAAAATTACTCACCTTAGTAATGTTGTTTCTTCTAATGGAGCCTTGCTATATTATGACATATGCAGTGAGTCCCAACCTTCGAACTGCTCCGGAGGCGAAAGTGTTAATTTTCCATGACAGGCATGGAACTTTGAGCTCGAGCTCGGTTGAAAACTCTATCTATTGTGCTTCAAACTCAAACTGTCACATCTTTATGAGCAAAACTCACTAAGACTCTGTGTGGAAGCTGTAAACCTACACTAGCCAACTGGCTACTAATTATATAAAGACATTTTTTGGTGCCAAAACAAAGACTCAAGTCAGGAAACCCAAAAAATGACAAACACAACACAGATCACCCCAAAAAGGAGGGGTGAAAAATAAGGTGGGCATCTACTAAGTTCCAACACTGCCCTGCCCACCCACATCCCAAAAGTAAAGGTTCTGAGAGGGGCAGGCGGGGGGAGGTTATAATATAGCAAGACTCCATTAGAAGAAACAACATTACTAAGGTGAGTAATTTTTTCTTCAAACAACATGAAGTCTTGCTATATTATGACATATGCAGACTACACAGCAGTACCTCCATGGAGGAGGGACAGAACCTACTTAGGAAATAGGCTCTTAAGCACTGCTGTGCCAAACCGAGCATCACTCCTAGCCTGGAGGTCCAGGGAGTAATGCTTGGTAAAAGTGTGAACTGTTTTCCAGGTAGCTGCTTGACATATTTCCAGGATAGGGATGTCCCTAGCAGCAGCCAGAGACGCAGCTGTACCTCTGGTAGAGTGAGCCCTCAGGCCTAAGGGAGGAACTTTACCCAGCTTTTCATAGCAGAATTGGATACAAGAGACAATCCACCTGGCAGTGGATCTTTTGGTGGCAGGTTTCCCATTGCCAACCTCACCATAAGTGAGGAACAGTTGGAGGGAGTCAAACCTGTGACCCTTGGTACGATCTATGTAGTAGCTAAGAGATCTTTTGACATCTAAACTGTGCAACCTCCTCTCGCCAGAGGAGGAATGGTCAGTGAAGTACACAGGGAGAGAGACATAGATTGATTAAGGTGGAAATCTGAAACCATCTTAGGCAAGAATTTTCTGTTAGTCCTGAGGACTACCTTATCTCTGTGAAAAGAGATAAAATCAGGCTCCACTGACAATGCTTGTAACTCACTTATGCGTCTGGCAGAAGTGATGGCTACCAAAAACACAGTTTTCCAAGTCAAGTACTTAAGCTCTGCTGAAGACAAGGGCTCAAAAGGGGGTTGCATAAGCTGGGCAATGCAAATATTAAGATACCAGGCAGGGGCAGGATCCCTGAATGGGGGGCTTGGTGTGAAGCAACCCCTTGAAAAACTTGAAAACAGGGTGAGCTGAAAGAGAAGAGGGTTTACCTGCTGATAAGAAAGCAGACACGGCTGCCAGGTGCACTTTTAGTGTAGCTGGTCTCAGCCCTAAAGTATTCAGATGGACCATATAGTCCAGGACTGTGGGTAAACCAGCAGATTCTGGGGGAATATGCTTTGCAGAGCACCATATGGAAAATCTCTTCCATTTGGAATTATAAGTAGCCCTGGTGGAAGGCTTCCTAGAAGCCTTCAGGATATCCAATACACCTTGGGAGAGGTGTAGGTCAGCAAACTCTAACTCTTCAAAAACCAGGCCTTGAGATTGAGAGATTTGAGGTTCGGGTACCAACCTCTCCCCTAAGCACAGGTTAATAGATTGTGATTCCTGGGAAGACACAGGGGAAGGTGGACTGCTAAGGACATAAGGAGTGGGTACCAGGGCTGTCTGGTCCAGTCTGGAGCAATCAGGATCATCTTGCAGGGTTGAGATCTGATTTTGACTAGCACTTTGAACTGGAGAGGGAAGGGGGGAAAAGCATAGAGAAACTTCCCTTCCCAACTGAGAAGGAAGGCATCCAGGGGGACTGAGCCCAATTCTGGGGGTCTGCAGCAAAAACGGGGAAGTTGGTGATTGTCTGGGGCTGCAAAAAGATCTATCTGGGGAGTGCCTCATCTGGCAAAAACCACATCCAGTACTAGGGGATCCAGAGCCCATTAGTGATGGCTCTGGGAAATCCTGCTGAGAGCATCTGCCAGGACGTTGTTCTTGCCTGGGAGGTGAACTGTTACAAGGGAGGTGTTCAGAGAGTAAGCCAGAGACCACAACTTCATTGCTTCAGTGCACAAGGCTGTAGACTGAGTGCCCCCTTGCTTGTTGATGTACCACATTGTGGTGGTATTGTCTATTCTGACCTGAATAACTTTGTTCTGAACAGATTTGGAAAAAAACTTGAAGTGCTAGAGAAACTGCTCTGAGTTCCAACAAATTGATGTGGAGCAGAGATTCTTGAGGGGACCACAATCCCTGGGTAGTGAGGTTGCCCATGTGAGCTCCCACCCCAAGAGGGATGCATCTGTAGTAAGGATTAAGGAATGAGACTGAGGGTGAAGGGGACCCCTGTCTGAAGTTGCCCTGGTCCTGCCACCACTGAAGGGCTTGGATCAGGGTTGAGTCACTAGGATTAATTTGGTTAGAGGTCCCTCTTTTGAGACCAAAAGGCTCTCAAATGGAACTGGATGTTCCTCATCTGAAATCTGGCTCCCTGCACCACTGCTGTCGAAGCAGCCATGTGTCCCAGGAGCTGGAGAAAATGCCTTGCTGGTTGAGAGACCTGCAGGGTGAAGGAGGAAGCCAGAGAAATCAGGGTCCTTGCTCTTTCCAGGGGAAGGAAGGCTCTGGCTTCTTGTGTGTTCAGTTCTGCACCTATGAAGGTGAAAAGCTGGACAGGTTCTAGGATTGACTTTGGAAGACTGAGAAGGAAACCTAGAGAAATTAGCAGTTGCTGAGTTACCTGAAGATGTAACCTGACTTGGTCTGGAGACTGGCCTACTATGAGCCAGTCGTCCAGGTAAGGAAAGATGGCAATTTTTTGCCTTCTTAAATGGGCAACTGCTACTGCCAGGCATTTTGTGAATACCCTTGGGGCAGATGTAAGGCCAAAGGGCATTGCTCTGAACTGGTAATGGCCTGAGGGCAGTTCGAATCTGAGGTACTTTCGATGGGAGCTTCTGATGAGAACATGAAAATAGGCATCCTTGAGGTCCAGGGACACTAGCCAGTCCCCTGGCCTTAAAGATGGTAGAATAATTCCCAGAGTCACCATTTTGAATTTTGGTTTTAAAAGATGCTTGTTTAGGTACCTGAGATCCAGGATGGGCTGCCATTCTCCTGTCTTTTTTGGGGTAAGGAAGTATCTGGAGTACAACCCTTTGCCCTGGTGTAGGGGTGGAACCCTTTTCACAGCTCTGAGAGCCAGGAGGGTAGCGACTTCTGCTTCTAGGGCAAGAGTTTCTGATGGATTTGCAGGTGGAAAGGATCTGGTTCTCATCTTTGGAAACTTTTTGAAGCTGAGAACCAGTCCCTGGCTTACTACTTCCAGGACCCACTTGTCTGACATTAGAGACTCCCAGTCCTGAACAAAGTAAGCCAGCCTGCCCGCTGCAGGTAGTGGAGAATCGGCCCTGGGCACCCCATCAGGGTGCCTGCTTAGCAGGGGCTTTAGGCTGAGGGGTGGAGGCAGGTCTGCTTGCACCCCATCTGCCTCTCCCTCTAAAGAACCCCCTCTGTGCATAAGCTGAAGAGGAGGCCTGGGCTTGGTAAAAAGGCCTATGAAAAGGCCTGCCCCTGCCCCTGAGAGGCTGCCTTTGAGGAGTGGCCTGCATTTCCTTGGCCTGTGCACTCCTATAGGTGGTCCTATATTCATCCATTTTCTTCATGTAATTCTCTGTTTGCTCCCCAAACAGAGAGTTGCCTACAACAGGAAAATCCGTGGCCTTAGTCTGGGTATCCTGTGACAGGCTAGTACATCTGAGCCAAGCCATCCTACGGAGAGCCACAGATGTAGCCATGACCCTAGATGACACATCATTAGAGTCCACTGCTGCATGGAATTGCACTTTAGATGCCTCAGTACCATCAGTGGCCACCTGCTCCAGCTCCTTGGCAAGCTAGCCAGGGACCTGCTTTGCTAGAGCCAAAATAGTATCCCATCTGGATTTCTGGTATCTAGCCACATAAGCCATATAATTTGCCTGTCTGAGTCCCAAGGATGCTGCCATGTACTGTTTCTTTGCCATGGCATCAACCTTTCTGGAGTCCTTGTCGGGGAGGGTGTGAGGCCAAGGGAATATTTGCCTTGTCACAGGCTGCAGCCTGCACAACCCCCACATGGCTGCACTGCTGTGTAAGGAACTCTGTATCAGAGCCTGATAATGCATACCTTTTGTCCATTCTTTTATCAACAGGAGGTATAGTGTGAGGAGATTTTAGAATTTTTACTGTCTGTTTCCAAAAAGATTTATGCAGAGGAATAGACAGTCTCCTAGACTCTGGGATATCCATCATTTCTACAAAATCAGGCTCTTCTTGATCATCCACAGCTTCCTCCATAGGGAGCTGGAGGGTTTCAGCCACCTTTTTATAAAACATAAAATGAGAAGGGGATTCAGAAAGCCTAGGGGGAGACACTCCTAAAGGTCTATCTGGAGAGATGTCTGGTTCAATGGGCACATCCAGACTTTCAAATCCACATTCACTCTCCTCATACTCCTCATCCCCCTCTTCTGGTTCATAAAATTCTTCTAAATCATACTCTTGAACCGGTGGAACCGACCGAACTGAATGCTTACCTGATGGTGCCGGTTCAGTCGGAACAGGGGAGAGTGACTGAACAATTTTAATTGCTTTAGCTATTTCTTCAGTGGTTGGAGAGGGAAGTTTTGGCTCCATACCAGCTGATTTTCTAGTTCTCTTTGTTGGAACCGACTCCTCAGAGTCGGCTCTCCTTTTGCCTGAGGAAGTATCGCCCTGGTCAGAGGGCACTGCCTCCAGTTCGGTTTCAACTGAACTGGGCTGGCCATCTGGTTCAGCAGACTTTTTGGCCTCCCTTTCCCTGAGTTTACCAACTCTTTTATCCAGGGTAGCTGCAGGAACACTTTTACAAATCTGGCAGTCTGCATTGAGGTGGTCAAACCCCAGACAATAAACACATGTGGTGTAGGGGTCAACCTTGGCAAAGGCTTCCCCACAGACAACACAGTGTTGAAACCCAGTGGGCCTGGTTTTCCTTTTGGGTTTCTCAGACAGAGTGCCAGCCTAACCAAAAACTTGCCCGTTTATGGCAATCCACCAAGCCAGACTCCTTTATCGGTTCCCAACCGTGTCACGGGTTGTGGAAAAAAACATAATGAAATCTGTTTTTTTTAGAACCGATAAGAACCGGGAACCGCATTTCTAAAAGATAGCAAATGTAATAGAAACAACCTGATCAGTTCGAACCGAACCGATGAAACCGTTTACAAGTTTCACACAGAAAGTAAATGTAAAACCTATCTAGTACTTACAAATACCACAGATAGAGCTTGAACCGACCGGTTGCGGTCTAAATCCGGTTAAAAAAATGAAAACTTTATACTTTAACCGACAAAATGAACTGAGCAGAAGGAGAAATCTCTGGAGCGACTGTTCAGTGAGGCGGAGTAAAGAATCTGACAGTTTGAGTTTGAAGCACAACAGATAGAGTTTTCAACCGAGCTCGAGCTCAAAGTTCCATGCCTGTCATGGAAAATTAACTCTTTCACCTCCGGAGCAGTTCAAAGGTTGGGACTCACTGCATATGTCATAATATAGCAAGACTTCATGTTGTTTGAATTCCAGATTTCCACAACTCTTTGACTAAATCACTGTTGACTCTTTTTGTTCCTGCATGATTCTCTCCTGTGACAGAAATGTGAAGGAAGGCATTAATGACTTGGAGTTTTGGCTGGTATTTTTTAGCAATCTAAAAACACACACACACACACACACACACATTGGGATTCCACTGTCTACCAGCATCTAGTTAAGGGCTTAGTAATAAATCTCAGACACAGTGACCAAGAAGGGGAGTGAACACACACACACATACTCACAGTTTAAAGGGACTGGATCACTCAAATATAAACCTAAATCAGCAGTACCATGTAAAAAAAAAATCTGTGTTTTTTTCCTTCATTTTTTTCCCTGTGCTCTGCTGATCATGTACCTGGTACTCTTTCCTGCTTGCATTGTACTATCACCCCATGATTTGCTCAGTTATCCTTTGCTTTTGTTTACTTTTCTGCCACCGGCCATGTTGAACTGGAAGTCTGGAATCCCCTCTGCTGCCAACTGCGCATGTGTAGGATTGGCAGTACTATACAGGGGTATCAGGACAGTTCAGTACAGAGATCCACTGCATTAACAAAAAGACAGGATGCAACCTGAAGGGGGAGCACAGCAGAACATTAGTCAGCCACCATATTTATTGTGGTGCAACAACAATTTAAATAAATTGCAAATATCTAAAAAAACTAAAGATAACCGAAAAAAAAATGTTTATAGAAATGGCAACTAGAACTATGGCTGCATGCTTACAACCGAAAAGCAGCATTTTGATAAATCACTTTCTGGTTTGGTAGTACTGCTGCTTTAAGGTTAAACATGAATATAATTGGACAATGATAGGTGTTTGGTCTGATTAGGACAATTAAATACATACATAGTAAATGGTCGGTGCATTCAAACAGGGAGCAATAAGCACCTATACTCAAGAGAGAATATAAGATGTTGAAAGACAGTTATAGTGTTGCTCTTGGAGTTGTTGGGGAAGTTACATCCGAGAGGCCAAGCTTGGGGCTACCCTTCTAGCTATGACTGTGGGAGAGGCCAGATAGCATAAAGTCCAATTTCTCTTCATGGATAGGGAAGGGTAAGAGTTTAATAGTATATCTCAGCAATACTTTTTTTTCTTTTGTCATCTGTTATTTAAAAACATTTGTTTACTTTTCCTGTAACAAAGTTATTCTCTTGTGTTAAACATATATGCTCTATAGTGCTACTTTTGACCTTCTGTTAAGTAAATAACTATTTATTTACCCAACAGTTGTTGCTATGACAAACTATTTATAAGGTATTTTAATGGTTTCCACTGGCTGAAGCAAAACTCTGTTTAGCATCCACCACCCAAGAGACACTCTACCTGGCTTTGATCTGTGCAATCGCAGGTTTGACCTCCCAATTCTGTATAAGTGGGAGTTCAGTGCTGGTCGAACCCAACTGGTTGCAGCATGTACTCAAATGCAAACACCCCTCTGAAAGTTGTTACAGCCCTGAGAGAGAGGTGGGTTGTCACATCCCCTTAGTTGCTTCCCATGTGATCAAGTTTTCCTTTTGCTGTCATTTAAACGAGTCTAGATGTAGTCTATATCTACTCATCTTCAAATGCCCTATATGCAAAAGACAGATTCCTCTTAATTACCTACATGTCAGTGAATATTGATCTATAGTATATAACCTCTCCCTGCATCCCATACTTCCCAGTCCTTGTATTTTCTTTGTTAGTTTTCTTCATACTCCCTCCATTTGTTTTATAAGTGAGATATATCCTGCTACAACAACAGGTGCACAGTAATCAAAATATATCCACATCAGGGCAGTTTACAACGGGATCAATACCTCCCTATTTCTACTCTTTATATTCTTTAGTATACATCCCAGAATTCTATTTCCTTTCTTCACCATCTCCCTATAGTGGTTACTGAATGCTAAGTTTTTATTTATATATACCCCGGATCCTCTCTAATTCAGTGTTGAGTAGTGTCACCTAGAATATATGAAGCATTTACATTATCGCATTCCAAGTGCATGACCTTGCACTTTCCTACATTAAATTCTAGGCCATACTCGCTTGCCTAAGCCAAAAGATTTTCTAGTTCATTTTGGAACTGAGCAGCTGCCTCTGCATTATTTACAGTTCCTACAATTTTAGCATTGTTCATATACATGCATAACCATGCCCCATTAGAGGTTTGCATGGAAGAGATCAGGAAATTAACATGGGTCCTAATACAGACCCTTGGGGCACCCCACCTGTCACAGCTATCCAATCTGAGCTAAATCCCCTAATAATCACCCAGTGGCTTTGCTCACTCAACCATGAGTGTACCCAAGATAAGCTACATGGATGGAAATCCTTTATGAATTGACGAATTTACTTGTGGTGAGGGACTGAGTAGAATGCTTTAGAATAGTCTAGGAATATCACAGCGACCAGTAGGCCATTATCCAATGTGCTGCTTACATTCTCAACAAACACAGCAGATTTGTTAGGCACAATTTTTCCTGCATAAAGCCATGCTGTGTCACATCTATCTGACCTCTTTTATGTAACTGCTCGTAGATCACATCTTTCACAAATTCTCTCATTAACTTACCCACTACAGACATCAGGCTAGTTCGTCTGTAATTCAAAACATTGCCTCTGTCACCCTTTTTATGTATATGAATGACATTAGCCTTTTCCATTCCAGTATTGCTTTACCATCCATGAGTGACTTATTGACTAACATGCATATTGGGCCTGACAGTTGTTTGGTCAATTCTCTTAACTGGGAGTGCACAACATTTGGTCTGGGAATTTGTTTACCTGTAAACCTATCGGTTTTTTTATAAACCTCTACTGTATTTATTTCTATGATCTGTTCATGTATCAATAACTCCATTTTAACACTGCCCTGTTTCTTTACCTTAAAGTTACATGCAAAGTAATGATTAAATGTGTCCAACATACCTTTTTCATCTGTTACTGTGTTATAACCATCTTTAATTAGCCTACTGTGCGCTGTCCTCCTTTTAAGCTCCCCACATAACTAAAACATGGTTTTGTGTTGTCCAGTGTGGCTGCAGCCATCCTTATTTCATTATCTGCCTTGGCTCTTTTTATTTCTTTATAATGACTGGTGACCCCAAATATCAACCAGATTACTGGTCTCTTCAAGTGCCATAATAACTGAATTTTGGGTTATTGTGCCCCAAAAAGTCGTAATAACCCCAAATCTGATTATGGCATTTCAAACCACTTTCACTTTCCCCAGAGTAGCGTGGCTGAGTGATTCAGTATTCTAAACAAAACTGTATACATTTTCCACAAAACAGCAGTATTTGGTATAAGAAACATGTTGAGCTTTTTATTATACCATCATTTGTGCACTTCCTGAGAAGAAGCCACAGAATGTACTGTACAGCGAGTGACTGGGCAGCTTTTGAAGACTCGATGCAAGCGTTACTACAGCAATGCTTGCTAATGCTTGTGTCGAGTCTTCTGAAGCTGCCGGGTCACTCGCTCTACAGGCGGCAGCTTCTTCTCAAGAAGATACACAAATGACAGTATAATAAAAAGCTTATCATGTTTCTTATATCAAATAATGTTGTATTGTGGAAAAACAATTTTGTTTGGAATACTGAATTGCTTGGTCATGCTACATTCTGCAGGAGAAGTGCAGGTAACTCACAATTAAAGAAATCCAGGCACCAGCCATTATAAAAAATAACGAATAGGTAAATGTGTATTTACGGATTTTTTTTGCACACCCTTGGTATTTGATGACCACATAAACATCTTTCAGCTTTGTTCTTGAGGTTGATGGGTCTTCAAACACCTTGGTGTGCAAACACAATCCATAATACACACTTGCCTATTATTCTCTATGTGTACTGTCCCTGGATATAGTTTTAGAGTGTTCCCAGTTGAACCTACTTGGACTCTTTTTATACTTTTCCTATGTTTTCTTTTTCTTCCTTATATTCTTTTTAATGTTTCTAGCAAACCATCTTGGTATTCGCTTATTAGAGTTATATTTTCAAATCTAAGGCACATGTTCTCTAATACAGTAATCTGTCCACTCCTTTATTTTAGTCCATGTTACCTCAAGATCATCATCTTGTAGGTCCTGCTCCCAGTCCCAGTTAGCCACATATTCTTTCATTTTCATTTAATCAGCTGTTACAGCATTTGAATATGGTAGTTCCCTCTGTATGTTGTATATTTCATGTGAAAAGCTGTTTTAATCATATTAGGGATACTCAGCTAGAGGCCCAAAGACTTCTACTTACTGTGGTAGGTCCTGGAGATCAGTAATTACCAGATCCAAGATGTTATTATCACATGTTGGTTCATTTATATACTGCTCTAGATTTTTATTCTCCATACTAACCAAAAACATTCTTTCCATAGTTGATGTTCCAGTCATTGTTTCCCAGTTAATATTGGGGCAGTTAAAATTTCCCACTAAAATGCAGTTTCCTTCTATTTCTTGTCGGTTTGTTCCAAGAAAATGTTGCGATTTACAGACAATTAGAAGCAATGTGCTTAAGTGCTGTTATTATTCTGTTTAAAGTACATCCTGAACATGTAGTTCGGGTCTAGCACTCTGTCAATGCTGTACAGTTTAATCTTGAAAAAAGATGAGTTAAAAAAAAAAAAAGAAAATTGTGCTTGCCTGAAGAAAACTGATGAAAATATTGTCTTGATATGTAGAAGAGGGTCCAAGGAAGTTAGATTTGTATTTGTGTGGAGATTTATTGGTTGAAAACAAGCATTAAATATGTTTGATGGAAATTTTGAAAGGTTTTTAAATGTAAAAAGATTAATTACGTGGTAGGCTTAATGTGTAATATCTCAGATGTGAAATGTTTCATGAACGTTTGCAAGGCCTGCAAGGAACTTGTCATTTAAATGTAGTTTGATAAAACCAGTAAATATATTTTAAACTGTTAATTCCACAAGGACATATTTCTTTTCAGAAAGTATTTTTCAAATTAAAAAAATGTCTGAACCAAATTTGGCTTCTCGCATGATAAATATGTCAGTACTCCTTGCAATAAGCAGGGTGTGACTGAAATGTTTCACCCCTCTTTTGCAAATGTGCTTTTTGAAGCATTAGAGATAGGTATGCTAGTCTGAAAAGAATAGGTATAATAATATGTTTGCATGTAAAGAAAGTGCCTTAGAAAGTTAAAAACGGTCATAAAATGAGTATGGATTTTCCGGGATTTGGAAAAGATTATGATATGGTAAAAGTTTTGCTTCAGTGCCCTGTGTACTGATTTAGCATACTATGAATGCAATTCAGACAGCTACAAGTGCTGTTGCTTTTTAGCATTTGGTAGTAAAAAGATGAGACATTCTTTACATTATTAATGTGCTTGTCTAACGTGCATTATGAATTGTTTGTCTTAAATGCGGTTTTTTTAAAATGTCATGCTGCAGGCAATACAAGTTTCAGAGTTTTCTGAAACAAACAATAAAAATGAATGTTACTAAAAAGGGCACACCTAATTGAAACAGGCTGTACCTCAGCATCCCCTGACTAAAAGGACATGTTAGTGCAACCACGCACTCTTTGGAGAAGCTAGAACTGCCTCAAATGGCATATTTTGTTTTTATTTTATCATAACAAGAGGCATGGACCTTCTGTTAAACCTTGGAATAGTGTAGTGCTTAAGGGCACTGCAGAGACAAACCTAGAGACTTGGGTATGAACAACACCAGCCGCCACTTGCATACCGTGTGACCTTTGGCAAGTCACTTGACTTCCTTGAGCTTCCAAGTCACACCCAACCACAAGCTGTGGCTTGGCATGCCTTTCCTTATTAAACAATGTTTTTTCCCTTTTAATCAAGTTTTCCACAATACACATCAACTGGTAATTTTAGAAATTTAACTTTTTTACAAAAAGCATGTGCTTGGCAATTGTCCTCTGTTAGGGAGAGGGAGCCATCTTCCATCTGGCTTGCTGCCATTAACCTTCTGACATATCTTTTACCAATGCTCAACTCTCCATACTAAAAATATATTTGTGACGCCTTCATGGAGGTACACTTTTAACTATGGCTTCCATTGCCTACTGCAATGCCATATCAATCATTTTGCCAAGGGAAGTAATGGGGCTGAGATCTTCCACAACTCCCAGTATTTGCGACAAAAGAGCCACACAAAAATAGACAGTCATTTACTCTGGCAGCATATATAGGCAAAACAAAAAACAAAGCCCATTTGCAAAGCAGTTTTACATGCTAAAGGAAAATATTACAATTGTGTTTTTCAGAAATGTATTTCTGCAGTACCTAATGTGCCCATTGGACAGCAAAAGGGGCAGATGATCTGGGAATGACATCCCAGATGAATGGGGAGATTTTCCCAATGTTTTTACTTCTTCTAACCTTTTTGTTACAGGCCTGAATGTGACTAACTCAACATGTAAATAAAGGGCCAGATATTCAGACTGCACCAGGCAATGGCACAAGTGGTGGTGCAGCACAAGTGAGATGCACCAGGGGCCAGACAGGGGCTATTCAAAGGTGATGTGCCATGGTGCGTCACCTGTGAATATGGCACAGAATGTGCATGGAGCATAAACAATGCACCGGTGCATTCCCCAGACAGAGAGGACTGGGAATGCTTCAGTGCAACTGTAGTTGTGCAAGGTGCATGTCCTGAGATATTCACACCTGGGCATGCAAATGGGGCCATAATGTATGCAAGGCACAAATGGGGCCGCTTGCATGTCCTTATGGTCCCATTTGCATGAGATGAACAGGGCAGCCTGGCAAAATGCACCTGATGCCCTGCATAGAATAGTGTGCAGACTGAGGGGGGGTCCTAGTGCGCCTGCATCCTGTAACTGTGATTGTGGTAAAACTGAATGAAGGCAAGACCTGGTGATCTACTGATCACCCCCCCACCTGTACCCCGATTGCAGGAAATAGTATGGTAAGAGATGCCCTGGTGGTCCAGTGGAACCCCCCCATCCTCCCATTAGCCCGATTGCAGGTACACTAAAGTGAATATAATAATAAAATGTATTTGTTAAGCGCTTTTCAAATTTCAAAGCGCTGTACAAGTCACATGAAACAAAACACAATAAATATAAGATAAAATCAGGAAAATATCAGGAATGCTTCCCATAGGAAAGTCTTAAGTGCCTGCTTAAAACTCCACACCATCCTGCACTCACAAAGCGGATGGGGCAGAGAATTCCAGAGGGTAGGTGACACAAATCCAAAGGCACATGCACCAGATGACTTTAAATTGACTCTCAGAATCTCCAGCAACCCCATGTCAGCCAAGCAGAGCTGTCACAAAGGAGTGTAAGGAACCAGGAGCTCTTTTAAGTGATCGGGACCCAAACTGTGTAGGGCTTTGTAAGTCAACAGACCTACCTTAAAGGTGATCCGTCACTGAATGGACAGCCAGTGCAGATCGTGCAGCACAGGTGTGATATGAAATCTTCTAGATGCTCCTGGCAACAAATGTGCTGCCGTGTTCTGCATGAGCTGCAAGCAGTGGATGTAAACCCCAGAAAGCTCTAGGTAAAGGGAGTTGCAGTAATCAAGGTGCGATGTCACAAAGGCATGGACCAAGACAGGTAGGTCATTGGATGGAACAAGGTGCCTAATCCTAGCGATGTTCCTAAGATGCTAAAAGGCCAGCTTGACGATTACTGAAAACTGATGATGAAAAAACAGACCGTCGTCAAGCACCATCTCTAGGTTACGCACCCATTCAGAAGTGAGAATCTGGGCCTCCCCCAGGACTAAACTGGAAGGGAGCCCAGTCCTCAACCCCTCTTCCCTATGACCCAGGTCCACAACCAAAACATTGGTCTTTTCTGGGTTCAACTTTAGACCACTGGTGTTCATCCAATCTTGGATTTCTACGAGGCAGCTATTCAGTACTGAGATAGCACTAACCTGGTCGGGAGCAAAAGACAGGTAGAGCTGGGTATCATCAGCACAGCAATGAAACCTCAGCCCATACCATCTTACAATGTCTCTGAGGGGTAGCATGTATACTGTGAATAACATGGGAGACAGCACTGAACTCTGAGGTACCTCGCAGGGCAGTGAGAAAGCCCTGGAAGAAAATAAACCAAGACAACTCTCTGCATTCTACCAGCGAGGAAAGATGAAAACCATCTGAAGACTGTACCAGACAGCCCACAGACAAACCTCAGACATTCAAGCAGAATCCAATGATCCACAGTATTAAAAGCTGATGATAAATCCAGGAGAACCAAGATAGAGCAGTGTCTCTGATCTCTCGCCATCAGGAGATCATTGAGCACCCGAACCAGAGCGATCTCAGTATTATGCCTCTAATGAAAACCCGATTGGAGGGGTTCGTATAAATTATGGGTAATTAAATGGTTATCCAGTTGAGCAGCCACAACTTTCTCAATAATCCCTGGTAGTTCAGTGGCACCCCCCACCCATTAGCCTGATCACAGGTACACTGAAGTGAATATACTCACTGGTAGTCAAGTGGTACTCCCCTCCAGTTAGTGGGTAAACTGACGTGAATGTAATCCCTGGTAGTCCAGCGGGACCCCCCCCCATTAGCCTGATCATGGGTAGAGTGCTGTATATAGAATCCCTGGCAGTCTAGTAGTCCCCCCATAAAGCCAATCCCAATAATGTAAAGGCAACAACTGCCCTGGTAGCCCAGTGGCATCCTCTCCCTATCCTGACCCTCTGATCATCTTAGCTAGCTACTATATGGGTCAGTCACAAATACATGAATGACACATATTTGTGACTGTCCCGTACAGTATGCCCTGCAAGCCCACTGGTCCCCACCGTGGACCAATAAGCTTACAGCGCATACTCTAAGCTGTCATTTGGTGGGCGGCCGGGTGGTATGCGGTCAGGTTGCAGCCCCCCGATGATGGAGAGGAGCTGGGTGGGCAGGGATCCTGTGTGGGTGGGGGGATGGGGTTACCACTGACCACCAGAGATCTGTAGGTTACTACTTCACCGGGTTTCGGTGGGGAGGAGGGAGGATCCACTGGTCAATCAGGGATATTTCTTAGCTAGCTAGCTAATGCAGCAGCATTTTTAAGATCGACACTATACTATCACAGAGGGTGTGGTCTGAAAAAGCTCTCCTTTGTGTTGTGTTTTCCTTTTTCTCTTAGGAAGAAGAGGGTCCATCTGGCCAGGGACTGAATTACTGGATGTAATAGACCTGCCCCTTTGAAATGTGTTACTTAAAGTTTGGACTAGGCCCAGTAGAAGTCCAAAATGTACTTTAACATTCTAAACCAGCTCAGCTCGTGTTTGTCAAGTGCAAATGCCAAACCACCTAAATCTTTTAGCAGGTGGCTTCATGCCAACCAGCACCAGCCTGGTTCAAGGGCCTGGGCCCTTAACAAGTAACCTACTGAGCTGGAGGTGTACCTTCAGCTGTTCCTTATTGTCTTCTCAGGACAATGCAAAATACTTTGACTGGCTAGAAAGAAAAACAGAGGGCCAGGCTCGGCCTTACATATCCACTTTTCCAGACATAAATAAGCTCCACCTAAATTATCTAGGATTCAAAATGGTGTATCCTAAAAAGGCCCTGCCAATCCTAACCATAATGTCTGACAACACAAATAGTCTTGTCAGGCTGTTTTTCATATGTACAACACAGAGTGGTGGGATACCAAAACAACATAGAAACATAGAATTTGATGGCAGATAAGGACCGCTTGGCCCACCCAGTCTGCCATATTTCCCTACCTGATGGATAAGCTGCAGATTCTAGTTAATCAACAGCTTACTTCCTCCTGCCCCCCCACTAGAATTGCCTAATGGCTGTCCCATGCATTAGTAAATTCTCCCACTGTTCCTGACTCCACAACCTCCTCAGGAAGGCTGTTCCATGCATCCACAACTCTCTGTGAAAAATTACTTTCTAACATTACCTCTGAGCAATCCCCCCCTCTATCTTCAAATTGCGCCCCCTCGTTCTTGCACATCTCTTCTTTTGAAAGATACTACCCTCTTGTACCTTGTTAATTACCTTGAGATACTTGAAAGTTTCTATCATGTCCCCCCCTCCCTCCTTTCCTCAAGGGTATACAGATTAATCTGCTTTATTCTCTCCTCGTATGTCTTCTGGTGCAGATCTTGCACCACTTTGGCTGCCCTCCTCTGAACAGCCTCCACTCTGTCTATGTCTTTACGGAGATGGGGTCTCCAGAATTGCATGCAGTACTCCAGATGGGGTCTCACTAACTGTCTGTAGAGAGGGATAACAACTTCCTGTTTTCTACTGTTGATGCCTCTCCCTAAGCATCCCAGAATCCTCCCAGCCCTCCTGCCTTCTCACATTGCTTGCCCACCTTTAGGTCATCTGATATAATTACTCCTAGATCCCTTTCAATTTTTGTTGTTGTTATTAACTCACCCCCCATTGTGTACTCTTCCCTTGGGTTTTTATTTCCCAGATGCATTACCTTGCACTTCTTTGCATTGAATCTGAGCTGCCATGTATTTGACCATTCCTCCAATCTTGCCAAGTCCCTTTTCATTCTTTCCACCCCACCTTGTGTATCAACCCTGTTGCAGATCTTTGTGTCATCTGCTAAGAGGCATACCTTTCCTTCCAGGTGCTCGCCAATGTCACTTATAAAGATATTAAAGAGGACCGGTCCCAGTACCGAACCCTGCGGTACCCCACTAGTTGCCTTCCTTCCTTTCTTCACTGTGGACTCTGTTTACTATTACCCTTTGCGTCCAGTTGTCCAGCCAGTTTTTTATCCACGCTACCACCTTGGGACCCACTCCAAGGCTTGCTAACTTGTATATTAATCTTTTGTGCGAGACTATGTCGAATGCCTTGCTAAAATCTAGGTAGGCCATATCCACAGCCCCTCCCTGGTCTACTACTTTGGTCACCCAGTCAAAGAAATCTATTAAGTTTGTCTGACATGACCTTCCTGCTGTGAACCCATGCTGCCTTGGGCCCTGTGCCCTACTGGCCTCTAGGTTCTCAACAATTCTTTCCTTCAAAAGTTATTCCTTCATTTTCCCTACCACTGAAGTCAAACTAACTGGTCTGTAGTTTCCTGCCTCTGCCCTGCTCCCACTTTTGTGAAGTAGAATCATATTTGCTGTCCTCCAGTCCTCAGGTACCACTCCATCCTCCCATGATTTGTTAAAGAGAGTAGTCAGTGGTGTTACTAGTTCTACCCTTAGTTCTTTTAGTATTTTTGGGTGAATTCCATCTGGCCCCATTGCTTTGTTTACCCTCAGTTTCAAGAAATCTTTCAAAACCCTTTCTTCTGTGAATGGACTGGTATCGACCCCCCCTTTCCAGAGTTTCTCCCTTGTTTGGTTTAGGCACCTCCCCCTCATCTGTTGTGAATACTGAGCAGAAATATTCGTTCGGTATCCCTGCTTTTTCACTGTCACCCTCTACCCACATTCCCTCCCCTTTATTAAGTCTCTGTATGCCTCCCTTGGTCTTTCTTTGCTCCCTAATTTACCTATAAAAGGTTTTATCCCCCTTCTTAACAAAGCTGGCTATCTTTTCCTCAGTTTGTGCCTTTGCTATTCTGACTGTCTTCCCTGCCTCCTTCTGCTTTAACTGATAAAGTTATCTGTCCTGCTCCTTCTGTGTTTCCTTATATTTCCTGAATGCTATCCTTTTCTCCTTAACCATCACTGCCACTTCTTTTGAGAACCATAATGTTTTTTTCCTTTGTTTTGTTTTATTGACTTGCTACACACAAAGGCTTGTTGCCTCTGTGATGGCTGTTTTGATTATTCCCCATTGTTCCTCCACCCCTCCTTCTTGCCCATTTGCTAGTGCTTTCTTAAGGCACTCTCTCATTTTCCCAAAGTCAGCCTTCCTAAAGTCCAATACTCTTGCTTTTGTATAGCTTAATTGTATGGCTATATTTATCGTGAACCACACTGTTTGGTGGTCACTTGTTCCCAGATGGCTACCCACTTCTAAATCTGAGATCCTTTCTCCTTCCCCCATTTGAGAGTACCAGGTCTAAGATTGCTCCCTCCTGAGTGGGTTCCAACACTAGCTGTCTGAGGCATGCCCTATGCAGGGCATCAAGAATGACCCTGCTCTTGAATGTGCCTGCAGCAAAGGTACTTCAGTTAACATCTGGCACATTCAGGTTCCTCCATCTACAATATCTCCCCTTTTTCTGTCATTTTAAGGATGTCTTCTATCATTTCCTTGTCCATTTCCTCCCCCCCTGAGATGGGGGTCTGTACACAACCCCCATGTGGATTGTGGTGCCATTTTCTGTCTCCAGGGTGACCCATAGTGACTCATCAACTTCCTGTTTACTCTTTAGTTCTGTTGCTTGAATCCCTTCCCTTATATAGAGAGCTACTCCTCCTCCTCCTCTTTAACCCACCCTGTCCCTCCTGTAGACTGTGTATCCTGGTATGCTGACTTCCCACTCATGGTTCTCTGTGTACCATGTTTCAGTGACTGCCACAATATCCAGGCATCCCTCTTCCATCAAGGCCACGAGTTCAGGGAGCTTGTTGCGCAGACTGCTGGCATTAGTACTCATCATCTTCCATTTATTTTTTATGGCCTTACCCCTTTTAGCCCCATCCCTGTCTTTAACACCTTTTTCTGCATTTATCCCTGTCATGCTCGCTACCAACTTGTCTGCCTTGGTGTTTACCTCTCTAACTACTGTGCTTTGTTGGGGGAGATTGAGATTTCCCTGCTTCTTTTCAGTGCCTCCCCCCTTGGCTAGTTTAAATGCTTGCCATTCAAGGCTTTCTTAGAATGGCAGAAAAAGGGGAGATATAGTTGATGGGGGACCTGAATATGCCAGATGTTAACTGGAGCACCTTTGCTGCAGGCACATCCAAGAGCAGGGTCATTCTTGATGCCCTACAGGGGGCATGCCTCAGACAGCTAGTATTGGAACCCACTCAGGAGAGAGCAATCTTAGACCTGGTACTTTCAAATGGGGATGGAGAAAGAATCTCAGATTTAGAAGTGGGTAGCCATCTGGGAACAAGCGACCACCAAACAGTGTGGTTCACGATAAACACAGCCATACAATCAAGCCATACAAAAGCAAGAGTACTAGACTTTAGGAGGGCTGACTTTGGGAAAATGAGAGAGTGCCTCAGAAAATCACTAGCAAACAGGCAAGAAGGAGGGGTAGAGGAACAATGGGGAGTGATCGAAACAGCCATCACAGAGGCAACAAGCATTTGTGTAAAGCAAATCAATAAAACACAACGAAGGAAAAAAATGCTATGGTTCACAAAAGAGGTGGCAGGGAAGGTTAAGGAGAAAAGGACAGCATTCAGGAAATATAAGGAAACACAGAAGAAGCAGGACAGAGAACTTTATCAGTTAAAGCAGAAAGAGGCTGGGAAGGCAGTCAGAATAGCAAAGGCCCAAACCGAGGAAAGGATAGCCAATTCTGTTAAGAAGGGGGATAAGACCTTTTATAGGTACATTAGGGAGCGAAGAAAGACCAAAGGAGGGATACTGAAGCTTAATAAAGGGAGGAATGTGGGTGAGGGTGACAGTGAAAAGCAGGGATACTGAACAAATATTTCTGCTCAGTATCCACAAAGGAAGAGGAGAGGGAGTTACCTAAACCAAACAAGAGAAACACTCTGATGATGGGGGTCGATACCAGTCCATTTACAGAAGAAAGGGTTCTGAAAGAACTAATAAAATTGAAGGTGGACAAAGCAATGGGGCCTGATGGGATTCACCCAAGAATTCTAACAGAACTAAGGGTAGAACTAGTGACACCGCTGACTACTCTCTTTAACAAATCATGGGAGGATGGGGTGGTACCCGAGGACTGGAAGAGGGCAGATGTGATTCTTCACAAAAGTGGGAGCAGGACAGAGGCAGGAAACTACAGACCAGTTAGTTTGACCTCAGTGGAAGGGAAAATAATGGAATCACTTCTGAAGGAAAGAATTGTTGAGTACCTAGAGGCCAGTGGGGCACAGGACCCAATGCAGCATGGATTCACGATGGGAAGGTCATGTCAGATGAATCTAATAGATTTCTTTGACTGGGTGACCAAAGTAGTAGACCAGGGGGGGTGTGGACATGGCCTACCTAGATTTTAGCAAGGCATTTGATACAGTCCCACACAAAGATTAATACACAAGATAACCAGCCTTGGAGTGGGTCCCAGGTGGCAGCCTGGATAAAAATTGGCTAGACAACAGAACGCAAGGGTAGTAGCAAATGGAGTCCACAGTGAAGAAAGGGGGCTACTAGTGGGGGATGCTAGGGTTCAGTACTGGGACCGGTCCTTTTAATGTCTTTATAAGTGACATTGCAGAGGAACTGGAAGGAAAAGTATGTCTCTTTGCAGATGACACAAAGATCTGCAACAAGGTTGATACACAAGATGGAGTGGAAAGGATGAGAAGGGACTTGGCAAGGTTGAGGGATGGTCAAATGTATGGCACCTCAGATTCAATGCAAAGAAGTGCAAGATAATGCACATGGGAAACAAAAATCCAGGGGAAGCGTACACAATGGGGGGTGAGATACTGACAACAGTAAAAATAGAAAGGGACCTGGGGGTAATTATATCAGATGACCTAAAGGTGGGCAAAAACTAATGTGAGAAGGCAGTAGGGAAGGCTGGGGGATACTGGGATGCATAGGAAGAGGCATCAATAGTAGAAAACAGGAGTTGCTATCCTCTGTACAGACAGTTGGTGAGACCCCATCTGAGTACTCTGTGCAGTTCTGGAGACCCCATCTCCGCAAAGACATAGACAGTGAGAAGCTGTCCAGAGGAGGGAACCAAAATGGTGCAGGGTCTGCACCAGAAGACACACTAAGAAAAGATAAAGGAGCTTAATATGTATACTCTTGAGAAAGAAGGAGAGGGACATGATAGAAACTTTCAAGTACCTCTAGGAATTAAAGCCCAAGAGGAAGCATCTTCCAGAAAAGAGATGTGCAAGAACAAGGGGCACAATTTGAAGATAGAGGGATGGCTCAGAGGTAATGTGAGGAAGTATTTTTCACTGAGAGGGTTGTGGATGCGGGAGCAGCCTCCCTGGGGAGGTCGTGGAGTCAAGAACAGTGGGGGACTTCAAGACTGCATGGCACAGGCATAAGGCAGTCCTAGTGGTGGGTAAGAGGAAGTAAGCTGTTGGTTAACTAGGATCTGCAGCTTATCTGTTAGGTAGGAAAACGGGCAGACTAGGTGGGCCAAGCGGTCCTTATCTGCTGTCAAATTCTATGTTTCTATGTTGCCAATGAAGCATTTAAACCTGTCACCTAGGATCCTGGATTCCCCCCCCAGACAGATGCAGACCATCGTGCCAGTATAAGCCTGCAACCTCCAGGTGGCTCCCCAGTCCCCAATGAAGCCAACACCCTGAGCTCCACACCAGTTTTTCAACCATTCATTGAATCCCATGGTGCAGAATACCCCAACATCATCCTTGCCATAGACAGGCAGCACCTCCGAGAAGGTCACCATACATGCTACATGTCTGAGGCCCCTCCCCAACTCCACAAACTCCTCTTGCACCACTCTGATACCATTTACAGCCAGATAATTTGTCCCTAGGTGGACAATGACATCCAGCTCCCTCCCTCGTGCAGCTGCTCCCACAATCCTGAGGATTCACTTCTTGTCCCTCCAAGCCATGACGCCAGGCAGGCATCATATCTCCCTATCCCCTTCCTCCCCCACGTCTACCCCCCCAAATGATTGAGTCCCCCACCAGGAGTTGTTTTCTTCCCCTGTGGGGTCTCGTGCCACCTTCCTGTGGGTCTCCTTTGTGGAGTTCCCAGCATCCTCCTTGGTCTCCACTGTAGATGCCTCCATGAAGGAACCACTCTTTGCCAGAACAGCATATAGATGTGGAGAGCTACAATTGGAGGATGCATCTCTGTTCCACCACCCTCTCCTCCCTGAGCCCACCTTGGTCCAACCCTCCTCTTTCTTGGCAACCTCTGGGAGTAGCGGTGGTGGCCCTGGTGATCCCTGGGTGGGAGAAGAGGTTTCCTGAATCCTAGCCAGGTCAGCCTGGAGACGGGCAACCTCCACCCTCAGACCAGAGAGGTGCCTGCAAACATGGCAGCATCACAGCCTCCAGAATGCTCCTGGAACACTGCTGCTCCACAGCCATTGCACTGCACCACTCCCATCTTGACTTATTTTGTGTCCCCTCTCCTGTTGCTTTGTATGCTTATTGTCTCCTCCCTCTATGTATTTTTACACTTACTTTCCTACTGCCTATGTGCCCTTACAACTCTCACCATTCCTGTTCTGGGACAGGAACTTCCTGTAGTCTTCAGTAGTCTCCTTCCTCCATGCTTGGGTTCAGACCTCCAGCAGCCGGGGAGGGGATAGAATTTTTTTTTTTTTTTTTTAAAGGTTCCTTCAAGGTTGCTGAAACTAATGTGTCTCAGTGATCTTTCCCTTCCCTTCCTACTGCCAAACAGGAAGTTCCTGTTGTCAGTCAAATTCAGTGGCTATAAAACTAGAACTGGCTTTGGGTGGGAGGGTGCAGGGGTGGAAAGGAGGGCAATTAGTAAAAAATCTGTAGTTCTGGACTTCTGTTTCTTGCTCTGCAACCAGTTCTCTTCTGCCCAAAACAGCTGGAAGCTGTAATTGGAGACAGGTGCTTTTGTACACATAAGCTGCTAAGCTATACCCCCAATTAGATTCACTCTCTGCTCTCAGTAAATTAAACTGATACTGCCCCATCCTCAGAAAAACCTTTTTTTTTTTTACTTAAATGAGATCCCCTTCTTCTAATAAAGTATTTGTTTGCTTAATCCAAATAGGTACTACCCCTGCTGAGACAGAAGTGATTGATTAGTAAAAAATCTGTAGTTCTGGACTTCTGTTTCTTGCTCTGCAACCAGTTCTCTTCTGCCAGAAACAGCCGATTCTCATTTAATAAAGGCATGCAACACCACGTGGTTGCACACATGTAACTGTATACCCACCCTTTGCAAACTCATCCCACCAGGTGCCCAACAAGCTGTTTACACACATTTTGACACCACCACCCTTCAACCACAGTTTCATAAGGCCTACCTTAAAGCTAGTCCTACCTAGGGGCCTGACTGCAATTTCCATTCCTGGGATTCTGTTTTAAAATCTTTACTTCATTTATGCCTCTGTAAATTTAAATATATAGTGGTGCACTGCAGGTATGCCCAATATGACCATTGTTCCATTGCAAATATGTTTAGGTGTCATGCTATTATGTTTTTACATATTGTTGCAGCTTATCAAGTATAAGTTCAGGAAACTGCTCCACATCTAGGGATACAAACATACAAAAATGCTAGCAGAAACAGGCCTCACGGTCTATCAAGTCTGCTTTATTGTGTAGACAGACCCTCAACTTGCAGCTGCTTCACCCTTTCCTGCCCCCTCGCAGTCATCTCCCCCACGCTCTGGTGCATCACCTCTTGAAAAAAAACCCTCTTGAAACAACCCACTGTTCTACAGGATACCACCTCCTCTGGTAGAAGGTTCCACTTTCTTACCACCCTTTTAATGAAAAAACTGTCCCATGATTTCTCTCCTAAATCCCCCCCCTTCAACCTCAGATGATGCTCTCTTATATCCCTTCCTCTTCTGATCCGGAATATCTCTCCTATAGTAGTCTTGTTTATTCCTTTCAGGTACTTAAAGGTCTCAATCATATCTTGCCTATCCCTTTTCTCCAAGGAATACATGTTAAGTATCTTCAACCTTTCCTCGTAGGATTTCCCTTAAAAACTCTAAATCATCTTAGTCACTCTGTGCTGCACCCCCTCCAACAAACTGATGTCCCTTTTCAAGAACTGGATCCAGTACTGCATGCAGTATTCCTGGTGCGGCCTGATCAATGACCTGTACATGGGAAGGATTACCTTACTATTTCTAGAGGCAATGCCCCTTACTATACAGCCCAGAATCTTCTTGTTTTTCACTGTGGCCTTCCTGCACTAAGCCGGGTTGTTCATATTCCCCGTCATAATCACCCCTAGGTATTTTCCTCCTCTGTGCTCCCCAACTGTACCCCTCATGTTGTTTAGTCAGGTCTCCCTGCAGTCCCCTCCACCCTTCAAGGTTATCCACCAAAGCCCCCATCTTGGTATGGTCTGTGAACAGACTGATCTTACTGTGGGTCCCATGTGAGATATCTGCTATGAATATCCCATACAGCACTGATCCCTGTGGTGCCCTGCTTGTTGCTGCTCTTGGTGATGGGAGTTTCCCCCTCCACCACCACCCTTTGCTGCCTGCCCTTCAGCCAGTTAGTGATCTGTTTGACCATCTTAGTACCCACCCCTACGTGTTCCAGCTTCCCATGAAGCACAGAATCAAGGTCTTGCTGATGTCTTAAGTACAGAACATCCGCTGCATTGCCCTTGTCCAGTTCCCTGGTCACTCACAGCACTCAGTTAGGTTTGTCTGGCAGGATCTGCCCAAGACAACTCCATGCTGTCACTCATTCTGGAGAACACTGCCCTCCAACATGTCACCAGCTTCTCTTTAAGGATTGTCTCTGTTAGCTTTCCCACAATTGATGTCAAGTTCACTGGCATGTAGTTACCTGGATCAATTTATGGGTTACCTTTGTGAATGGGCACCATATGGGCTAACCTCTAGTCCTGTGACACACATCCTGTGTCTAGAGAGGTATTGGAACAGCTCAGCCTGTGGTCCTGCCAGGCACCATGCCAGTAACCTGAGTACCCTCGGATGAATGCCACTGGGTCCCAGTGCCTTGTTCACCAACAGCACCCTCAGTCCTTCCAGTACCCTGTCCTCTGTAATTTCTCCCATCTGTCACTCCCTCCATCCTGCTCACCCCATCACTCCCATGAGGTATCTGTCCCCCCTCTTCTGTGAATACAGAGCCAAAGTTCTCACTGAGTTCTTCTGCCTGCTCCTCCCCCTTGCCTACTCACTCCCTGTCCTTAATTCTCACTATCTTGTCCCTGTTCTTCCTTCTCTCACTAATGTATCTGAAGCAGTTCTTCTCACTGCCCTTAATGCTCTGTGCCAGCCTCATCTCTCAGGATGCCTTGGTGTCCCCGGCTAGTCTGGTAACCTCCCCAGACTTCTTCATATACTCCTCCCAGTCATCTGCCCAGTCCCCGATCTCTTGAATTTCTGAAAAGCTTTCTTCTTGGCCCTCACCTCCTCCTTTATCCATTACCTTCTGGGTCAGGGGCTTCTTTGCCCTTCTCTTCTTACTTTGTGCCCTAGTACAAGTCCCAGTAGCCTCTGCCAGCCCTGCTTTAATAATATCCCAGTTTTGATTGTCACCCATGGTTGGTTGAATTCCCTCCAGATGATTTACCAGATTTCTTCCATCTTCTCAAAATCTGCCCTCCCCCAAACTCAGTCACCCTGGTACCTGAACCTCCAGTTTGCTTCTCCATTCTGAGTGTGAATCATACTGAGTGGTGATCACTCCTGGCCAGAGGGTCCTCCCAAGTTTATAGCACAAGGTCCAGAGTCCTTCTCAACCTAGTTGACTCATGTATCAACTGCACCAGCAAGCTACCCTGAAATGCCCCCAATATGACCTACACCCTTGCACTTTGTGGTGGTTGGTGTGCTCCAGTCTACCCAAGGTAGGCTGAAAGGTAGGCTGAAGTCCCCCAGCAGGATTTGGCTTTAACAGGCCTGGTGAGAAGTGTATTAGTCCTGTTTGGGTTAAATCTGACATGGAGGAGAATACAGAACAGCTAGGAGAACAAATTAGCTTAAAGTGTTTTAATGTATATGCTAGACAGTACTCATTGTTTTGTCACAAAATAAACAGTGAAACATAGACTTTGATGGCAGATGAGGACTGCTTGGCCCAGTCAGTCTTCCCATTTTCCTACCTATTGGATAAGCTGCAGATCCTAGTTAACCAACAGCCAACTTCCTCTTACCCCCGCTATATTTGCCTTATGTCTGTCCCATGAATGCTTGAATTCCCTACTATTTATGACCCCACAACCTCATCAGAAAGACTTTTACTTGTGTCCATCACCCTGTCTGCAAAAAAATACTTCCTCACATTGCCCCTTAGCCATTTCCCTTTATCTTCAAACTGTGCCCCATTGTTCTTGCACATCTCTTTTTCCCAAAACATGCTACCTGTTGATTTCCTTGAGGTACTTGAAAGTTTCTATCATGCCCCCTCCCTCCCTAATTTCCTACATCTATAACTAACTTCCACAACTCAGGATGTCTGCTTTGTACTGGCAGAACTGTACATACACTGTATCAATAACACTAGAATGGAAAAAAGAGGAGGACATGTTTTCCCTTTGTAATGCAGATATAAAATTAGACACAATTTATTAAAAAGGTATTATGACATCCTTTCAGTCCGTAACTATGTGTCTACAGGTGTAATAGGAATGTTCCAGTTTTCTAGGATTATGTCCATGCTGTTTAGCTGGTAGCAATGCAGCTGTAGGAACAAGAGTGTAAAAGGATATGAACAAATGTCCTAGTAAGTTGCAGGCTGTTATACACACACACACACACACACATATCACTTTCTTATACAGGTAACAAATAATAGAAACCATATAGCTCACAAGCTGGCTTTATTTAACAATTTTTAACACATTCCACCCTGCATGGCAATACATGCCTAATACTTTGGAGAAATATCTTGTTGCGTTCAGCACATTTATGTGGTCTTCCTCGGGGTTAGTGTCTCCAGATATTCAGGGATTTCTAATACCCTGACAAGAATGGACCCCATGCTTAAGCCAAGGCATATTCCAAAATCATGAAATCAGTACTGCATCTGATATTAATTCCCACAACCTCCACCTGCATACTATGTGTCTCTGAGGAAGTCACTTAACCACCCAATGCTCCCAGATTTTGCCCCTGAAGACAGGTACTTGTGCCTAGTTGGCCTTACTGAGTTACCAAAGACTAAAATAAAAAATAAAAAAATATTTGTTGAGAGAACTCTTCTCAGCACAGGCAACATCCCCAGGATGCCTTCTTTTTGTGGTTCATAAGGTGTCACGAATATTGATAGAATATTCAGGTGAGCCTGAAAGTTCTTTTTGATTAGCCCCATTGTTCCAAGCACTATTGGAATGATTTGTGTGTTTTTATTCCACATCAGGTCTGTTTTGTTTTGTTGTTTTTTTTTAACCAGGAGAGTCACACTAAGCTAAAAGCTTGTTTACAGGTGTGACCTGGGAGCACAAGGACATTAAGTGACTTGCTCAGAGTCACACAATATACTAGTGGGAGCTGTGGGATTCAAACACAGGTTTGCAGCTCAGAGCCTTAGATCACTGCACTGCCTCCTAATTTTCTGATTGCATATCTTGGTATTTCATGATTTTGTATCTCTCTGTATGCAGGACACTGTAATCATTAGGGTGGCAATTCTGATCAGCAATGCTATCTTTGTGACTTAAATTCTCCTCATTATAGCCACTCGTGGGTCAGGTCTTGATCAACCTGCAGCTGCTCCATTCAGAGTGAATTCACTGATGATTTATTAATTTACTTTTTTTTGCAAAAACTCTTTTCACATCAACGCATTTATATGGTTTCTCTCAGAGTTAGTGTCTCCAAATATTTAGGGATTTGGAAGACTGTGACAAGACCGAACCTCATTCTTAAACTAAGGCATAATCAAAACTCAGAAAATCAGTACTGCATTAGTCTTTGATGTTTGCTGAGAGAGCTCTTCCCAGCACACGTACTGTCCCCAAGATGGCTCCCTTTTGCAGTTTATAAGTTGTCATGAGTATTGGTAGCATATTTAGGTGTGCCTTAATGTTCACTTTGATTAGCCCTGTTGCTCTGAGTACTACTGGAATGATTTGTGTGTTCTTACTCCACATTGGTTTCCTCTTCCTCTTCTGGCCAAAAGTCTTATCGCATACAGTGCATTTGTATGGTCTCTCTCCAGAATGAATTTGCCGATGCACAAATAAGCTACTTTTCCAGCAAAAACTCTTGTCACATTCAGCACATTTATATGGTTTCTCTCCAGAGTGACTTTGCATATGCCTCATAAAGATATGCTGTTTCTGATTGCATACCCCAGTATTTCATGATTTTGTGTACCTCTGTGTGAAAGACACTGTAATCATTAGGGGTGGCTATTTTAATCACCAATGCTACCTTTGTTATTTTTCCTTGTATTAAAATATCTGATTTTCTTGCTTCCACTTTCTTGGTAGTCGGTATTGGGTGAGTGCATGTGATCATTACTTCTTCATTCTCTGTGGTTCATATTTCAATGTCTCTCTCAGGGTTAGTGACTCCCAATGTTTAGGGATTTCTGATACCATGGCAAGAATGGACCCCATTCTATAGCCAGGGCATATTCAAAACTCAAGAAATTAGTACTGTATTAGTCTTTGATGTTTGCTGAGAGTGCTCTTCTCAGCACATGCAATGTCCCCAAGATGACTTTCTTTTGAAGTTCATAAGGTGTCACAAGCATTGGTAGCATATTTAAGTGTGCCTGAAAGTTCTTTTTGATTAGTCCAGTTGCTCCAAGCACTACTGGAACAATCTGTGTGTCCTTATTCCACATCAGTTTGGTTTCTGACTGCATATCTTGGTATTTCATGATTTTGTGTCTATCTGTACACAGGACACTGTAGTCACTGGGGTGCCTTTTTCAATCAGCAATGCTACCTTTATTCGCTTATCTTGTATTACAATATTGGGTTTTCTCGCTTCCACTTTTTTGGCTGTTGGTATTGGGTGATCCCATGTGACTATTACTTCTTCATTCTCTGTGATTCTTTGTGGTACATGTTTCCAGTGTCTCTCTGTTACCTGTATGTTATAGTGTCTGCACAGTTTCCAGTGGATCATTCTTGCTACATTGTTGTGTCTTTCGGTATACAGGCCTTCTGCCATGAGTACTTCACATCCAGCCATGAGATGCACAGCTGTTTCTAATCCTGTACTACAGAACCTGCACTTGTCTGTTTCTCCTGTTATTTCTATGGATTCTGTGAACCATCTTGTGTGTAGCCCATGATCTTGGGCTATCATTATCAGTCTCTCATCTCATGACCTAAATTCACCTCTCCAGAATGAATTCTCTGATGTACTGTCAGGTTACCCTTCTGGGCAAAACTCTTGTTGCATTTAGCACATTTATGCAGTCTCTCTACAGGATGAATTTGCTGATGTACTATTAATTCACTCTTCAGGCCAAAACTCTTGTCACATACAGCACATGTGTATAGTCTCTTTCCGCAGTGAGTTCGCTGATGTCTTATTAGGTCACTCTTTTGGACAAAACTCTTGTCACATTCAGCACATGTGTATGGTCTCTCTCCAGAGTGAATTCGCTGATGCATTAATAGGCTATGTTTCCAGCGAAAACTCTTGTTGCATTCAGCACATTTATACGGTCTCTCTTTCGAGTGAACTCGCTGATGTACTGTTAAGTTCCTCTTCTGGCCAAAAGTCTTATCGCATACAGTGCATTTGTATGGTCTCTCTCCAGAATGAATTTGCCGATGCACAAATAAGCTACTTTTCCAGCAAAAACTCTTGTCACATTCAGCACATTTATATGGTTTCTCTCCAGAGTGACTTTGCATATGCCTCATAAAGATACGCTGTTCCATAAAACTCATGTCACATTGAGCACATTTATATGGTATCTTGTGAATTTGGTGTGCTACAGTTTTATACTGCACAGTAAAACTCTTGTCAGCACATTTAACTGCATCGAGCTTGCTTAAACACTTCTGATATTTGGTACATTTAAATTGCCCCTCTCCTTCATGAATATGTTGTTGTACAGTGATGACATGTAGGTCATGGAAACTCTTGCTGCACTGAGGATATGGATGAGTTTTCTCTGTTGAGTGACTCAGCTGGCAATTCTCAAGCGATGACTGCTGGTCCCAAGTCTCATTGCACTCAAACTTCCTGCTGACTGAAAATAGATATTTAATTAATATTTTCATATAATCAGCAAACATAGAAACATAAGACTTTGACAGTAGATAAGAACCACTTGGCCCACCCAGTCTGCCCATTTCCCTACCTACTGGATAAGCTGCAGATTGTAGTTAACCAACAGCCTACGTCCTGCAACCCCCCACTACAATTGCCTTATGTCTGTCCCATGCATGTTTGAATTCCCCACTGATTTAGACCCAACAACCTCCCCAGGAAGGTGGTTCCATGCATCCACCACTCTCTCCATGAAAAAACATTTCCTCACATTACCCCTGAGCCACCCCCCATGTGTTGGTTGTTTTCCATTATTTTAGCACTACTTGAATGTTTTTGAGATTTAACCTCATAAATACTTTTTTCAAACATTCCCATTGATGTGGAACCTTTGTAAATGAGCAGTTCCTGCTTAAAGGTACTTGTAATCCTAGAGTTTAATAAATAAAAGAATAAAAAATTAACATTTTAAACCATTTGAATAGAATTGTTCTTTCTGCAACATTTTAATTAATTGTTTTGATTGATAATATTCATAGAATGGGTCTGCTCAATTCTAGTTTCTCACTGCTACAAATCTGGTCACAAAGGAGTATGTTAAAAGGTAAATAAATCATGGTAGTAGTGCCATTCTAACAAAATACAGCAGTCAAGCAGGACAAAAGATAATTAAGCAAATCAGATAGAACCACATGGAACATTTCCAGCAGAGAAAAAAAATTAAATCACATTTTTAAAACATAGACAGTAACCACAGTTAGAGTAAGACCGAGAAAAATTTCAATATTCAGCTACCCATTCATTAAGTAAAAAAATGCAAAACCATATTTTTTAAAGTAGGATGGTCACCAAATTCAGACACAACACAACACAACACTACAGCAGCCACCTCTATACTCCAGTAAAAATAACTTTGATTTAATGCAGTCACAAAAGTGATACAGAATACAACACAACTGCTGCCACCTCTGTCCCCAGAGTAAAAAGCAAAAATCATTTTGATTTAATGCAGTCACAAAAGTGATACAGAATACAACACAACTGCTGCCACCTCTGTCCCCGAGTAAAAAGCAAAAATCATTTTGATTTAATGCAGTCACAAGTGATACAGAACACAACACATCTGCAGCCACCTCTGTCCCGAGTAAAAAGCAAAAATCATTTTGATTTAATGCAGGCACAAAAGTGATACAGAGTAATAACACATCTGCAGCCACCTCTGTCCCGAGTAAAAAGCAAAAATCATTTTGATTTAATGCATTCACAAAAGTGATACAGAATACAACACAACTGCAGCCACCTCTGTCCCCCGAGTAAAGAGCAAAAATCATTTTGATTTAACGGAGTCACAAAAGTGATACAGAATGCAAAACAACTGCTGCCACCTCTGTCCCCCGAGTAAAAAGCAAAAATCATTTTAATTTAACGCAGTCAGAAAAGTGATACAGAACACAACACAACTGCAGCCACCTCTGTCCGCTAAGTAAAAGCAAAAATAATTTTCGATTTAATGCAGTCACAAAAGTGATATAGAATTCAACACAACTGCAGCCACCTCTGTCCCCCGAGTAAAAAGCAAAAATCATTTTGATTTAATGCAGTCACAAAAATGATGCAGAATACAACACAAATGCAGCTATCTTTGTCCCCCAAGCAAAAATCATTTTGATTTAATGCAGTCACAAAAGTGTTACAGAATACAATATGACTGAAGCTACCCCATCCCCTGAGTAACAGAAAATCACAGTTTTGCTATACGGATAGCCACCAGAAACAGTTACACCACAATGCAAATGTAATGCACAAGATGTACTTGTTATAGATCAAAGTACTGGAACTGTCTGCCATGTACTTATGTCACACTCTCAGGTCATTACCTTCATTGCAAAGCATAAAAAAATGGTTTAAAGATAAGTACTTGGTCTGTTGTAACTATTGTCAACAATCATCTCTAGTACTGCATTTCAGACTCTGCTGTTATTTCTTATACTTTTTTGTTTCATAAATATTTGCATTTATCACGTCTATTTTATTTTGTATCAATTTGTTATGAAAACATTTTTGTACTATTATCAGGAAGCCATTGTAAATGAATGCAAGTTCAATTAGTCTTGTTATACATTTTCCTGTTCTAAATATAAATGCAGGCTGACTGGTTCTGGTGACTATTTGTGCAATAACATTGTTATTCCCCTAAGTAAAAAGCAACATCACCTTTTTATAATGTAGACAGTCACTATTGCTAGTCATAATAAAATATAAATGTATTCTGTGGGGCTCAATCTGGTGATTATTTGCATTATAAAAATGTGATTGAGTAAAAACAAAATCACACTTAAATGCAGACAGTTACCAAAGTCAGAGTATAAACATCACATTGTTATTCTTTATTTATCTGAAATTACTCCTAGCGGAATAACCCCATAAGATAAAGCATCTTGTTTACATGGTGGTCCAATAGAACATAGCAGCAGTTAGCATGTTACCATAGCCAAGCAGCAATAGTTATATGCAGGGTTTTAAATAATTGATTAGCAGTTTTTTCCTTGGTACAATACTAACTGTACAGAAAGCATTTATATAGGTTTTCTAGAAGTGTTATGGTTGTTAAACGCAGTGAGGCAAGTGCTATGCATTTTCACAATGTTTTGGAACTTTTATAAACAAAATGATAATCAATTTTTAGAGTTAAATAAAACCCTGATATGTAAGTCAAAGTATAAGCAGGAAAATAAATGAACTCTAAATGTAAAGTAAATCCAAAGGGCAATCAAAACAAGCACACAGAAATGGAATCACTGCTTTTTATCACACAGGTAAAGGTCACTAAAGCCAGACAGTACACTATAAGTGCACATATCCCATCTAACTAATAAAGCACGTAGCAATGCTGGACATAATTTGTGTCTACAATGTTACAATTTAGAGCACTAGTATCTTTAGGCTATGGGCAGACTGTTTTTACGTCCAGTAGCTACTGTCTTGTGGACGTTGAGTTCCACAGAGCTAAGTGTTATAGGTTCCCATATTCTAAGCCGGCCATATATGCTGTGCTGAAATAAACACTGTGTGGCAATTAATGTACAGCCAGTTCAGGGAAATATTCAGACAATTAGTACACTCTGACCAGAGCAGGCTAACTGAATATGGAGCCACGGCAGCACAGTGCAAAACAATGATGCATTGTGCTGACACAGCCCCAGACGAAATATTGCCCACAGGAACCTGATGTGGCTAGCACAACACAAACAGGATAGCACAAGGGCTCTTGCAGGCCATATTCAACCCTAATATGCTAATGAGACTGTTGAGTGTGCAAGGTTCTATGAGGAATTTAAATGCCCATAATGGGCTCATTAACATGCATGCATGGTCACCATGAGCAACGATTCTGTAGCTGTCTTGAACTGTGGGGGGGTGGTAGCACCTTTATAGTTAGAGCCGAGTAGCATGTTTAATGTTAAACCTCAAATTTTGTACAATAATAACTTTGCAATCGATCAATGGATTTGCACAAAAATTGGCATTTTTTTCCTCATTGTCTTGTGCCAAGATGGTGCAGAATTTTGTTTTTTTGTATGACAGAAGCAGCCTGGGTAGAATTGCCATGCTTAGTTTCATGAAAAAAATTATCTTTTGCAAAGTTAATCAATTTTTCATATACCATTGTTTTTGATGGGAAAACCACTTTTTAGGATAGAGGGATAAAGTTTGCGAAGGTTTTGATCTAATGAAAAAAGATTTTGTCTCACGAAACCAATCCTTTTTAGTAAGGAACAAATTATTCTTCATGAGCCTCAATCTTGTTTTCTCTTTCTTCACACAAAAAAACTATCTTAAAGTTTTCCCAGGAATGTCTTCTACAGGCATCCAATCATGTATCATGGCCATCGGGAGCTGATAAGCTTTAACATGTATTTTCTTTATGGCTCCTATGGTCTCAGAACTTTTTTTAAATGATTTAAAAGCACCAAATAGTGAGGAAAATGTTATGGCCTCATACTGAGTTACCAGCACATCAAAGCGATGTTTGCTGCTCAGCATCACAGAGAAGGCAATATTTCTATTTGAAAGTGTGTGTTTCCCACATAACCAGCACACCCCCCTTTATACTCCCCAACCCCCAAGGCCATGCTGAAATGCATAGCTGTTCTGTACCTTCCCGGTAAAACCATAGCACTACTAAAAGTGCTCTGGTTAAAACTATGGACCTGACAGCTTCTCTCGCTCAGATGTTAAGTGACGTCTCCATTGACCCTGACCTTGAAAGTAAGCAACTCCCCAGGTGTGTTTGCAGCCATATGGTCAGACAGGAATGTGCTGGGAGCAGTAGTTCTGTGGGGACAAGGTAGCATCAGTGAATATTGGGAGATGCAGTCAATTCTGAAACCCTGTTGCAGCACTATGGAGGGCTTTCAGTTCAGTCCGTCTTCGCTCCTACTAACTGCAGATTGACATATAAGCTTGCTTATGTTAAAATAAACTTAACTTGCCAGTTAACTTGCATCATTTGACAAAACAGTTCTGAGCTATACAATGTTTGTGTTCAAGTCTGTCAGTAATAGACTCCTAATGTGTTATGAAGTGCAAGTTAAGAACGGTGTGGCAATGGGAATTTCATAGGAAGTACCATGCCATATATACATGGGGGAACAGTGAAATGATGCAACAGATAACAAAAGTGACAGCCAGTAGTGCCTTGCACCTGACCCTCCTAATTCTTATAACAAAACAGTGCTGGGGACTACAATCTAAAACACATTATGTCAATAAATGAGTAACAAAAGTCCCAAATATTACCTGCTGCCCACACTGCTCCCGTGATGGCTTCAGCCCCTATTTTTTTTTACTCAGAATTATTAATTACATTACCACACTCACTACTGCACTGGTGAGCAATGGCTATGAAGGGGCACTGTTCCTCAGCAGTGCAACTTCGCAAGTTGTTCGGCTCAGAGATGCAGGCTTGCAGCATTGTGTGCTACTTGCTGATTTTAGGACCTGCAGGGCATAAACAACATACCTCTCTAGAGGGGTCCAAGGGAATGCTGTCCCGGGAAAACTTAGGTATGACATGGTGCAGGTGCCTAACATGCAGCATTTCATACCTAAATTTTCATGGAACAGTATGCCCCCAGATCCCCCTAAAGAGGTTTGGTTTCTGTGACCCATAAAAATTCTCTTTGCATAACACCCCTGCCCTTTCCCACACTTTGCATTAAATATAATGCTATGTCTCTTTGTGGAGAAAGGCAAGAAATGCACTTTACCAAATAGTTCTGCCATTTCCAAGAATGTTGGCAGGCACACTCTCACTGCTGACACAGCAGTTCATATGAACTTATGACATTTGCCAGCAGATAAAAGCCTATGTGTCTCCTGATACTGTTCAGTTTTGTAGCTAGCCCCCCATTTAGCAACTGACTTTCCATCCCTTAACCCCTCCCTCCCTTCACCCTCCCTCTTACCAGCCCCTTTTGAAGCAGCTCACTGTCCTGCAGGATACTAACTCTGTTGGTTATGTGTTCCACCTGGCCACCACCCTCTCTGTAAAAAAGTGTTTTATCTCCCTTCTGCATTTATCCCTCTCTAATCTCATAGCATGGCCCTTGGTACCCCTCCCTTCCCTTACTTTAAATAGTCCCTTCATCCCAGTTCTGTTTATGCCCTTCGTGTAGTTGGACAGCGCAATCATATCCCCCATCCCTCCTCTCCTCCAGCAAGTACATGTTCAGTTCCCTCAGTCTGCACTCATATGGTAAGTCCCCCAGTCCACAGATCATCATTGCACCCCTTCCAGCAGCTTAATGTCTTTCGTCAGATACAGGTGCCAGTACTGCTCGCAGTACTCCACATGTGGCCTTACTAGTGATCTGTACTTTTGCAGAATAACCTCCTCTCTTCTTGATAAGATACCCCTTGCAATATAGCCCAGCATTTTATTGGCCTTTGCAGTCACTTTCTTATACTAATCTAAGCTGTTCATTGATCCCGTTATGAGTAACCCCCAAATCCTTTTCCTCCTCAGTCATGGCTAGCTGTACCCCACCCAGCTGGTGTCTCCTCCTTGTTTGTTTTTTTCTTGCCCCAAAATGCAGCACTTTGCATTTTTCGGCATTATACTCCAACTCCAGTTGTCTGACCTGGTTTCCAGCTTTGCCAGATCCTCCTGCAACTCCTGACAACCACCAATATCATCCAACACCACCCCATCTTGATAACATCTACAAACAGACTGAACTCGCTCTTGATACCCACCGAAATGTCTATGCTAAATATCCCAGAATAGCACTGATCTCAACACTGAGCCCTTCAGAACTTCATTTGTCACCTCTCTTGATGATAAGAACTCCCCATCCACCACCACCCTCTGTTTCCTTCCACTTAGCCAGTTCCTTATCCATCCCACCATCCTAGCACCCACCCCCATGCCTTCTAGTTTCCTTCCTAGCCTCACATGTGGCACAGTCAAATGCCTTGCTGAAGTACAGATACAGGACATAGACTGCATGGCCCCCATTCAACTGCCTAGTTACCTAGTTGTAGTATTCCACCAGGTTGGTCTGACAGGACCTGCCAGTGGCAAAGCCATGTTGTCTATTGTCTGCAACCCACTGGCCTACAGGAGAGACACCAGTCTCTCTTTCAGGATTGTCTCCATCAGCTTCCCCAATGGATGTGAGGCTCACTGGCCTATAGTTTCCAGGTTTATCCTTGGGGTCACTCTTATTGAGGGAAATCACGTGAACAATCTTCACACCCTGAGGTACACACCCTGAGTTCAATGAGACACTGAAAGGATCTGACAAGGGCCCCTGCCAGCTCCTTTAGTACCCTTGGGTAGATGCCATCTAGCCCTGGTGCCTTGTCCCCGCTCAGTGACCTAAAGCCCTCTAGCTTTCTACTTTCTGTGACTATCCTGTCACCCCCCTCTGTTTCTGCCCTCCCATTTCCCTTGCGTATCTCCCCCCACACAGTCTCTCTTTAGTAAATACTGAGCAGCAGTAGTCATTAAATGCTTCTATCTTTTCTCCCCTTTTTCCACCCATCCCCTTCCTTCCTAATCCTTAAAATCTGTTCCTTACAGTTCCTTTTCTCCCAGATGTGCCTGAAGAAATCCTCCCCCCCAATGCCTTGCAACAACCTGAGCTCCTTAGAAGCTTCTGCCAGACTTACTGCCCTTATCATCTCCTTTGCTTCCTTCAAGTACTCCTCCTCCCCACCCTGGTTATTTGAATCTCATAAAGGCCCCTCTTTTCCTCGTCATCTTTACCATAAAACTTCAGCTCATCCATCCTGGCTTTTTCACTCCAGCCTTTTTTCTTTGATCCTCAGTACAGGATTTGGTTGCCTCTGCTACCCCTTTCTTTATGAGCTCCCATCTCTGGTTAGTGTCCATGCTAGGCTGGATTCAAGCTAGATACCCTCTTACTACATTCCCCATCATCACAAAATCAGCCCTCCTGAAGTCAAGAACCTTCATGATGGATGTTACTTTCTCCTTATTCATACTCAATGTGAGCCAAACTGAATGGTGGTCATTCCCTGCCAGTGGTTCACCCACCTTCAGATCCCTCACCAATTCCCCATTAATCAGCACTAGGTCAAAGCTGTTCCCTCTCCTGGTTGGTTTACTGACCACCTTTAACAGGAAGTTTTCCTGGGAAGCATTCAGCAATATCTGCTCCCATCTACTGTTGGTGGCTGGAGTTCCCCAATCCACTCCCGGCATGCTTAAGTCCCCCACAACCACCACACTCCCCTTTCTATATGACCTCCAAATTCATTCCACTAGTTTCCTAATCTCCTCCTCCTGGGAGGCAGTGTGTACATACACTCCCATCCAGAGGTCCTATTTCTGGAATCCTGGATTAACAACAACAATGACTCTGTACTGCCTTCTTTCCCTCCTCCCTTCCCTCAGACCGTCCCTTATGTATAACATTACCCCCCGCTCCCATTTACCCCATCCCTACAGAATAACCTGCAATCTGGTATTGCCAGGTCCCAGTTGTGGTACTGGGTAGTCCATGTTTCAGTGATGGCTGCCATGTCCACGTCCCCCTCCACCACAAGAGTCTGTAACCGTCATTTTGTTCCCCAGGATTCTTGCATTCAATGTGATCACCTTCCATCCCTGTACCTTTCTCCATCCCACCGCTCTCCCCTTCTAGCTAGCATCCCCTTTTATACTTTCACCTAATCACATGTCCCTGATTTGAGGGGGTAAGCTCATGTGACTTTCCATCCTGTAGCCTCTGCATGCCGTCTCCCCACCTGCCATCCCCCAGTTTAATTTTCCAGCTACGTTAATGAAATTTCAAATCCTGTATCAACACATTCTTGCCCTCTTCACTTAAATGCAATCTATCCCAAGAAACACAGAAACATAGAATTTGACGGCCGATAAGAACCGCTTGGCCCACCCAGTCTGCCCATTTCCCTACCTGATGGATAAGCTGCAGATCCTAGTTAACCAGCAGCCTACTTCTTCCTACCCCCACCCCCTAGAATTGCCTTATGACTGTCCCATGCATGCTTGAATTCTACCACTGTTTTTGACTCCACAACCTCCTCTGGAAGGCTGTTCCATACATCCACAACCCTCTCTGTGAAAAAATACTTCCTCAAATTACCTCTGAGCTGCCCCCCTTCTATCTTCAAATTGTGCCCCCTTGTTCTTGCACACCTCTTTTTTTGAAAGATGCTACCCTCTTGGACTTTGTTGATTCCCTTGAGGTACTCGAAAGTTTCTATCATGTCCCCCCTCTCCCTCCTTTCCTTGAGGCTACACATGTTAAGCTCTTTAACTCTCTTCATATGTCTTCCGGTGCAGACCCTGCACCATTTTAGATGCCCTCCTCTGGACAGCTTCCATCCTGTCTATGTCTTTCGGAGAATGGGTCTCCAGAACCGCGAGGGCATCTAGATGTGGTCTCACCAGCTGTCTGTACAGAGGGATAATAACTTTGTTTTTACTGTGATGCCTCTCCTATGCACCCAGTATCCCCCCAGCCCTCCTTACTGCCCTCTCACATCGCTTGCCCACCTTTAGGTCATCTGATATGATCTACCCCAGGTCCCTTTCCATTTTTGTTGTTGTTAGTATCTCACCCCCATTGTGTACTCTTCCCTGGGTTTTGTTTCCCAGGTGCATTACCCTGCACTTCTTAGCACTGAATCTAAGCTGCCTTACATTTGACCATTCCTCTAACCTTGCCAGTCCTTCTCATCCTTTCCACCCCACCTTGTGCATCAACTCTGTTGCAGATCTTTGTGTCATCTGCAAAGAGACATACTTTTTCCTTCAGTCCCTCTGCAATGTCACTTATAAAGACATTAGAGGACGATCTAATACTGAACCCTGCGGTGCCCTACTGCTAACCCCCTTTTTCCAGAGTGGACTCTATTACTATTACTCTCTGTGTCCTATTCTCCAGCTAAATCTTACCCAGGCTGTCATCTTGGGACCCACTCCCAGGCTGACTAACTTGTATATTAATCTTTTGTGTGGGACTGTGTCAAATGCCTTGCTAAAGTCTAGGTAGGCCATGTCCACAGCCCGTCCCTGATCAACTACTTTGGTCACCCAGTCAAAGAAATCTATCAGATTTGTCTGGCATGACCTTCCCGCTGTGAATCCATGCTGCCTTGGGTCCTGTGCCCCTCTGGCCTCTAGATAGGCAACAATTCTTTCCTTCAGAAGTGATTCCATCATTTTCCCTACCACTGATGTTAAACTAACAGGTCTGTAGTTTCCTGCTTCTGCCTTGCTCCCACTTTTGTGAAGGGGAATCACATCTGCCCTCCTCCAGTCCTCAGGTACCACCCCATCCTCCCATGATTTGTTAAAGAGGGTTGTCAGTGGTGTCACTAGTTCTACCCTTAGTTCTTTTAGAATTCTGGGATGAATCCCATCAGGCCCCATTGCTTTGTCCACCTTCAGTTTTAAGAGCTCTTTCAGAACCCTTTCTTCTGTAAATGGGCTGGTATCGACTTCTGTATCCAGAGTGTTTCTACTGTTTGTTTTAGGTACCTCCCCCTCTTCCTTTGTAAATACTGAGCAAAAATATTTGTTTAGTATCTCTGCCTTTTCACAGTCAACCTCTGCCCACCCTCCTCCCCTTTATTAAGCCCTCACTATCCTCCTTGGTCTTCTTCGCCCCTGATGTACCTATAAAAGGTTTTATCCCCGTTCTTAACAGAGTTGGCTATCTTTTCCTCGGTTTGGGCCTTTGCTGTTCTGACTGCCTTTCCAGCTTCCTTTTGCTTTAACTGATACAGTTCTCTGTCCTGTTCCTTCTGTGATTCCTTGTACTTCCTGAATGCTTTCTTTTTCTCTTGAACCTTCACTGCCACGTCCTTTGAGAACATAGTGCTTCCTTACCTCGTTTCGTTTGGTTTATTTGCTTTACACAAAGGCTTGTTACCTCTGTGATGGCAGTTTTTATTATTCCCCATTGTTCTTCCACCCCTCCTTCCTGCCCATTTGCTAGTGCATTCCTTAGGCACTTACCCACTCTGGCAAAGTCAGCCCTCCTAAAATCCAGTACCTTTTTCTTTGTATGGCTTGACTCTATTGCTGTGTTTATTGTGAACCATACTGTTCGATGGTCGCTAGTTCCCAGATGGCTACCCACTTCTACATCTGTGATCCTCTCTTCATCTCCATTTGAGAGAACCAGGTCTAAGATTGCTCCCTCTTGAGTGGGCTCCAATACTAGTTGTCTAAGGCATGCCCCCTGTAGAGCATCTAGAATAACCCCACTCTTAGAAGTGGCTGCTGCAACTGCACTCCAGTTAACATCTGGCATATTCAGATCACCCATCAGCAATATCTACCCTTTATCTGCCATTCTAAGTATACTTTCTATCATTTCCTTGTCCATTTCCTCCCCCTGAGAGGGGGGTCTGTATACAACCCCTGTGCGGATTGTGGTGCCATTGCCTGCCTCCAAATTGACCCACAGTGCTTCTTCTTCTCCTCCCTGTTTACCCTTTTGTTCTGTTGCTTTGATTTCTTCTCTTATGTAGAGAGCTACTCCTCCTTCTCTTTTACCCTCCCTGTTCCTCCTGTAGATAGTGTATCCTGGTATGTTTCGTCCCAGTCATGGTTCTGTGTGTACCATGTTTCTGTGACTGCCACGATATCCAGATGTTCCTCCTCCATCAAGGCCACTACTTCAGGAAGCTTGTTACCCAGACTATGGGCATTGGTACTCATTGCTCTCCATTTTTTGATAGCTTTACCTTCTGTAGCGGCAACCCCCACTGACCTTTCTACCTTGGTCTTTTTCTCATTTAGTACCCTGTTTTGTAGGGGGAGGCTGGGATTTTCCTGCTGCTTCTCAGTGCCTCCCACCTTGACTAGTTTAAAGGCTTGCCAATGAAGCATTTAAACCGATTGCCCAAAAGACTTGTTCCCTTCCTGGACAGATGCAGACCATCCTGCTAGTATAGGCTGGTGTCCCTCCAGGTGGAACCCCAGTCCCCAATGAAGCCAAACCCCTGTGTTCCACACCATTTTTTCAACCATTTGTTAAACTGCATGGTGCAAAGTACCCTCGCCTCACTCATGCCACTGACAGGCAGCACCTCTGAGAAGGATACTGTGTGTGCTACTTGTCTTAAGCCCCTCCCTAACTCTACAAAGTCCTTCTGCACTGCTCTAATCTCATGATGAGCCAAGGGTATAGACTACTGTCTTCCTAGATCATTCCCCACCTTGCCACCAACCCATACCCTTTAGCATAACACTACGACCCTAACCACTTGTTAAATTCCTTGATTCTCCATTTTCTTGTCTTGCTCACCTTGGGAACTGGTAGTACCTCTGAGAAAGTTACTGATCTACCAGCCCTCGCATAATGTTCCAGCTCCTCAAACTTCTTCTGAGCTTTATCTATCATCCTATTAGCCAGACTGTTTGTTCTCAAATGTATTGTTAAATGAGGTTTCTCCCTTTCCTTTGTAGCATACTTCAGGACTGACTGCTGTAATTCCTGGCATTGCTTCCACCCAGGTAAAACTGTGCCTTTCCTCCTTGCTTCCCTACCTGACACTTCTTAGAACTGAATCCCCCAGTATTAATAACCCCATTTTCATCTACCCACTTCCCTTCCTCCCTCACTTATCAAACTCCTTTTTCTCCTGCAAATCATTCCCCATCTGTGTTCCTTTTGCATGTCCCTGACCAATATTCTCCCAACCCCATGTACATTCAGGTTACCCTCTTTCTCATTATACACATCCTTTTCCCTCATACACAATTGTGCTATTGTTACCTGAACACCCTACCCTTATATCTCCTTCCACCTTGCCCATGGTTTTCCATCCCCTCATTCAGAGTCCCTGTCTTGTGCATCTTCCCCTCCCCCCGCCCTGCCACCTTCCATCATCCACCCCTTACTTTTATTTCCTCTACTCAGGCCCCCTGGGCCTGAGTCCCTGTCCCCTCTGCTAACCCACATCCTCTCCCTCCCTCCCTCTTGCTGCACTAAGTGACCTCCCTCCCTTGTTCCCCACCCTCCTTTTCTTCCTTCTGAACCATAACCTCCTGTAGCCTGTCTCGCCAGCCTCAGCTCCTCCTGTAGCCTCTCAATCACTTTCTGAGTTGCCCTGTTTGGGTACATACCAGATATTCTTCCCATTTGAGACACAATTTTAAGAACCATTGGTGTTCTGTAGATGCTGCATCCTGCCACTCTCCCCATTTCACTATCTGCCCACCAGCGATTCCTTGCATTTCCAGTAGAAGGATCCCCTTCTCTGCCTCCCTTCCCTAGTCTACCCTGCTAAACATGTCCAAATGTGGTAAGGTATGCATACATTAATGACTACTGAGCACTAGCTGTAATTTTTTTTAATCAATTTTACCACCTTCCTAATTGAAATTTCACTACCAGCCCTAATGGGGAAAGGGAAAACTGGTTAACCAGGAGTAACACACTAAGCCGAAGCTTGTTCTCAGATGCAACCTGGGAGCACAAGGATGTTAAGTAACTTGCTCAGGATCACACAGTATGCACCTAGGTGACTGTGGGATTCAAACCCAGGCCTACAGATCTGCAGCTCACAGCCTTAACCCACTGCGCTATACTGCCTCTCTAGCACATACAGTCCCCATCACACCCCTTCACTGATCTGTCTAGGAGATGCCTTATGGACTTCTACCCTTCTATATGATTATGTACTGCTTTCTAGATGTCTCCTAGCTGCACACACCCTTAATACATGGAACTTATGTTGTGCATGTAATTTATATTGTACATGCAACTTACATTGCACACTTCCATGGAGATGCCTTATTTATCTTCATACACTCCCCCAGTTGTCCATTCTGTGACTCTGCATAGACAATAACTGGCAATTCAAAGTCTCACTATCAGCCAAAGTCCAGGCTCCTCAGATAGTGATCAGCCCTTTCCTGTCCTTTCTAGCTCTTCTTCCACATCATGTCTTTCCATCTAGAGGGCAACACCCTCCACTGCTCTTCAGCTTTTAGGCTTATTGTTCCTCCCTGGAAAAGTCCCTGCCTCCTTTGCTGGTCACTTAATAGAGGCTGGGACTGGGCTGGGTGGGTCAGTGGGACTAAAATACTCCTTCAGTCTTTGCTCTGATCACTGCCTCCTGCCAAGCCTCCTCTTCCTTCTGTTGCACTCCTCCAATCCTCTACTCCTGCTGGTGTAGCTACAGCCACTGGGATCCCCAATTATCTTGTATGCCACCACTCCACTGGGTCTTTTATAGCCTGATCACTTTTTGGCTCTTTGAAAGCATCACTCTCTCGGCTGATTGGCTTCTCCAGGAGCCGAGGCTTGTACAGCTGAGCTGTGAGATTACAGCTCCTCTCTGGCTCCAGGATTTGGGTGGTACCTGATGCTTGATTGCTGAAGCAAAAATGCTCCCTCAGTCTCTGCTTTGGTTGCTGCCCCTGCCAAGCCTCCTCTTCCTTCTGTTGTGCTTCTCTGGGCCTTAAATAGTCTGACAACTTTTTTCTTCCAAAATTGGTGCTCTCTCTGCTGATTGGCTCCTCTGGGAGCAGAGCCTTTTGCAGCTCAGCCACGAGATTACAGCTCCTTTCTGGCCCCAGGATTTGGGTGACACATGCTGCTTAATGGCATCTGTGGCAAAAGCACTCCTTCAGTCTCTGCTCTGTTCACTGCCCCCTTCCAAACTTCCTCTTCCTTCTGTTCCACTCCTTCAGTCCTCCGCTCCTGCTGGTGCAGCTACAGCCACCATGATCCCCAGGTCACAACAGGAGACAAGCAACTTGTTGCTCAGCGTGCCTTTCTGGTGAAACATTTCAATAAATAAAATGATTCTTCTGTGCATCTCTGCTCCACTAAGCCTTTTATAGTTTGGCTGTTTTTATTTTCAAAAGCGGCAGTTTCTCTCTCCGATGATTTACTTCTCTGGGAGCGGAGACTTGTGTGGCTCAGCTGCAAGATTATACTTCCTCTCTGGCCCTGGGATTAGGGTGGCACCTGACGCTTGATTACAGCTGTGGTAAAAATGCTCCCTCAGTCTCTGCCCACTGCCAAGCTTCCTCTTCCTTCTGTTGTGCTCCCCTTGGTTCTCCGCTCCTGTTGGCGTGACTACAGCCACCATGATCACCTTATTCTGTGTGCCTTTGCTCTGCTGGGCCTTTTATAGCCCAGTCATTTTTCTTTTCTTTTCAGAAGTGGCACTCGCTCCACTGATTGGCTCCTCCAGCAGCAGAGACTTGTGTAGCTCAGCCACAAGATTACAGCTTCTCTCTGGCCCTGGGATTCTGTATCTGCAGCAAACAGCAGCATTCTCAGAAGAGACAGGCATAAGTATCTTGAAAAACATGTTTCTCTGAAATAGGCACTTCATTTTTGTCAGTGCAAGCTAAGGAATGGAAGTCTAACACTCCAACTGGTAAAACCTCAATATTATTGCTACCAAGCTCACTATGTTATTTATTTTAATTCCAGTTGACAAAGGTGGACATATGATGGTGGGGGCTAAGGAAGGACTGTTGCAGTCAAAATTGTTTTTATTTATTAGCACACTCATGCTGAATTGACTTGCTCCCAGCATGTCAGCGTGGCTCAGTTGGTAGCATATCCATCTTTGGAATGGGAGAGTCATGGGTTCTCGTCCCACACCAGGATTAGGCTCATATCTAAAAGTAATGGCACCAGAGTGCCACGGTGGCTCAGAGGCAGCTTCTGATGATTTAAATTTTCTTCTTCTCTCCCATGTACCGTCCTAGACTACTTTGAGTGCTCCCCACATATACAGTGCAATGCAAGTATTTGGACCAGTACAGTTCATTGTACACAAAAACATGTAATCGCTCTTTTCTGCCTGCCCTGCTTTGCCATCCCCTGACACTGGCACCTTCGCTGAAATACTATTTTTTTAATTTATTTATTCATTTTGAAGCCAAGAACCATAGTACACCAGTACTGGCAGTATAGCCTAGAATTTAAAGGAATGAGGTGTGAACGAGTTTGGTACCACTAGCAGACCAGACCTGAGTTTGATTCTCACAACCTCCACTTGCATACTGTGTGACTCTGAGCAAGTCAATTAACTGCCCAGTGCTCCCAGGTCACCCCTAATAACAGGCACTTGTGTCTAGTGGGCCTTACCCAGTTACCAATGATTAAAATAAAAAAAAAAGAAAGTTTAATTGATTCAAGTATGTTACAACAGTTTTATTTTACTTTTATAAGATATTAACATTATACTCAGAGTTGGAAGGGGTTTTACGTTTATGAGCTTTCCCCTGCTTCTTTACAAGCATGCACTATTACACCCAGGGTGGCCTGTAATTCTCTTGGTAATCAGAAACGAGTTCAGACTTTGTTTAAAGACATGTGTCAGCTTCAAAACCACTGTCTCTACTGGTAGGTAGTTCCACAGGTTCACCACCCATGCATGTTTATAAATGTGGGTTAAAACATTAAGGTCATTTTGGGATGATACTCCATGTACATCTGTGGCTAAGCCTGTGCAGTGGATGAGAGCCAAGTGCCAGTTCTGGACATACTGCAGATCACGCTTCATAACACCAGATATAAATATTGTACTGTTGCAAACGTTCTTTACTTTTAACCTGTAAGAAGAAAACTGATCCTTATATTTTTTTGTTTTATCCAGAAAAAAGGAATGCTTTTTCACCAAATTTTCAACATGGTCTTTCTGTGCCCCTACCTCATGAACACTGCAACTCTCATTTTGTTAATTGGACCCAGAAGGTAATTTTGTGGTTGCTGCAGAAAATCACCTTTCAGGCCTGAATAATGACATTTCACTGCCGATATTTATAAGGCAGGGTCCCAAACAGGCCATGTTGAAAATCTGGTGAGAATATTCATAAAAATGCCTAAGTTACTGTATGTGCATTTATTAAAATATTTCTATGCAGGCACATAACTTGGTAATTTTCAATATTTTGACTCCAAATTTTCAACATAGCCATTTTGCACACCACCTCTTGTTATTTTTCACATTCTATCCTACAAGTGTTTTTGCACCTGTTGCACAGAATGGCATTTTGGCATGCATTTGAACATTTTTCCTTATGGGGTTCATGAGATAAGGGATAAAAAGACTATGTTGAAAATGTGGGGTTGACATATGAAAAAATACTACTGTTATGATAGTTTGTTGCAATTTTGCTACACCCCCTAGTAACTTTGGACATTTTAAATATGTTCACCCCAAATTTTCAACATAGCTTTTCATTACCCCAACTCATGTATGCCATGCTGTCATTTTTCAAATCCAGCCAAAATGTGTTTTTGCACCTGTGCCATGAATGTTGTTGCAGTTGCGCAGAATACGTTTTAGCAGGGATTCAAATATTTTCTATACCGGGTACATGAGATGGGTGATTAAGATGGCTATGCTGGTAATTTGGTCACTATTGTCCTATAAACGGCCCTGTGATTTCCCAGTTGTCTGCATAAACACATCTACAGAGGGATGAGAGCACAGGCTCCAAAGGGCCCTGCACTCCCACAGTAAAATAAGGATACTATTATACTATCTCAGAAAGTAAGGAAATAAGTTGCAAAAAACTTTCCTAATGCTCTAGTTAGGGTCAAAATGACAAGCACTGGGCAGATATGGTGGGCCAGGTGGCCTTATCTACCATCAAAATGTGTGCTTCCATGTAATGAGGGGTTAGGTAAACCCTAACAACCCACCCTCCCAAAAACAGGCAGAAGAGCAAGTGTGGGGTGTGCCTTGGACTTCTCAAGCCTAACACTCACTTCATTTTCCTTAAGACTACACATCTAACCTTATTTACAGATGCAATGGAGTTAGTGTTAGGGTTGAAAACCTCAAGGCACACTCCACACATGCTCTCCTGCCTAGTTTGGGATGGTGAGGTATTAGGGATCCCCTAAGACCTCATTTCCCAACTTTTGTCACTTTGATCCTACCCAGAACATTAACAACATTTGTTTCAACTTATATTGAATATAAGGTATTGGCAGGTGTCCACAGATCATATGCATCTCCCATGGAGAACCCCCTACAGCCACATACATCACTACTAACAACACTGACATGTCGCTGTAGGAGTTGCACCCAGGACCCAGCAACACTTTCCTCCATCCTGCACCCCTTCCCTGAATCAACTCCGACTTGAGTTGGTATCCTAGGGATGGGGTGCAGCAGTCCTCCATGTGGGTGATTTGTAGCAAAGCCCTGAAAGAAAACACACCCTGCTGTGTGTGGCTCCCTGCCAACTGCAACCTGAAGTTCACAGGAACCTAGTGCTGCAATGCTGGCTGACAAGTATGCTGTCCCCTCAGCATCGTAGAGCCTCCACAGATTTTCCACAGTCTGCAACAGGCTCTGCTGGAGACACACAAGAACAGGTATGATAAAACAGGACTGTGTACACTGATCCTATAAGGAGTAGGGTAAATAACTAAAAGTGGTGGATTAACAACAAAGGGGTAAAACTGCACGACATACACAGATGTAGATGCAAGCAAAAAGGAAGCAGGAGATGCCGAGTCTAAGGTAAGGTGATCAATCCATTTCAAGGAGGATGAGGGACAGAAAAAGGTAGCTAGACATAAAAAGGAGGTAGTACAGCACTGGGGAGTGCATATGACAAGAATACTGGTAGAAGGGAAAATAGGATACACACTGTCTAGGGTACGATAATAAGTCCACTTTGGGCAGGGGTCAAAATTAACTTTCAGCCACTAGCCAGTCAGGCTAGTGACTGGAAAAATCCACCATCCCAAAAGGATCTTCACTGGCCTGGCACAAAAAATGATGAAAAAGGTTGTCTTTTTTTCAAGGAAAAGGTTTTACTGCAGTATAACAACATCATATATTTTTTTTGGGGGGGGGACTCTATTTCTGCTCCCTACCTTTGGGGCATCTCTTGGAGTCCCATTCATAGCTCCTCAGTTCCACTGCCCATCTGAACCATCCTATGTGAGCTTCATCAGGTTTAGGACTCTTGGCCCCTTGTTGAGGCCCTGGAATACCCAGTGGGAGATACGGAGGAACGGTCGACATTGGACATGTGGCCTTGGGCTACCAATGGTCGCTGTTGCCTCACCTGCCAATAGGGGGATTTTTCTTAGCTTCCTCCCTGAAGCTCGGACGTGCAATGTGTCCTACTCAGCGTGCACATGCTCTCTTACACACCCGAAAGATGTCCACCGCAGCTCCAAACCCCTGCATTCTATGGCTGTGCACTGTAGTGCCTCCAGCCACCGCTAGAGGTCACCAGTGCACCGGCTTGTGGAAAACCCACTCCTTGGGGAAGGAGAGCAGTCCATAGGACCCTCAATCCTTCCCCGACCCAAGCTTGCTCCCAAACCCAAGTCGCTGGCATGGTGCGAGGTGTGGCATCCAGCGCCTCAACCCTCAGCACCACCGGGCCTCAACAACAATATTTAATTCACATAGTGAATCAATGCATCTTAGCCCTTTGGGGTAACCACTGCCTCAGTGCTTGCACGCAGAGGTTCTTTGTTTTTCCAATACATCTCAGGATGGATTTGTCACACTGACATGAGATTACATTTTTTAAATGCATCAAGCTTTTGTAAGCTGTTAAGTTAGCAGTGCAGCTATTAAAATTGTTTTCAGTTAAGTACTGGCACACCACATAGAGACAAAAATCCTCACATATTTGGTAACATTAACAAACTGATTACTGAGACAGAGAGAGCAATTTTTACTACAACAAAGTAGCAATATCCAATTTCTAGCCACTAATCTGACTACCCAGTCTGTTCCCCAGTGGCAAACCTCACAAAAGATCTATCTGGCAGCTTTAATGATTGATTCGCTACTAGCAGCACAGCAACACACAACAATCAGCAACATCTGTGAGTTTAGGTACCAAATACCCTGCCTCGTTGTCATTTGCTCAGTCTCTGTTCCAAACTCAGTCTCTCTCTCTCTCTCTCTCTCTCTCAACAGCAGCAGTCAGTCTGGTTTTCTTGCTTAAACTGTATTTTCAGCAAGCAGAGGAGATTTTTACCTCAGGGCTCCTGGAACTCAGCCAGAGGAGGAAGAAATGCAGCCCTGTACATCATTCATTTTTAATTTCTCCCGTTTCCTTCCCCATGTTGAGTTATGTGACTTTGATCTACTTCAACACAACTTAACTGGTCTACTCATGAAACATGTGGAATTATTTGACTGTAAAGGACTCCGGATCATTTATTATAAAGGGCTGCTGGACTTTTATATTAATATTAATTAAGGGTCTATAATTTGGGGTTTGGGAGATTTTTAGAAGCAAGCTAGTTTACAGGATTAGGGTTTAAATTGTTTGGATGCTTGTTTTATTTATTAGTTTATCAATTACTGGGGTTACATTGTGGTATAAATTGTTTTATAATGTGTTGGGAGGATTTTGAGATGGTCAGGCATTATTCTCCCACCATGCTCAGGGCGTTATGCCCTTCTGACAGTCCCTCACTGTCAGCTGAGGCATATAAGAGATGTCGAGCCTTAGGGACAGTTAGAAATTGACTTGAAAAAGGGGCAACCCTGGCATGGTGGGAGAATGGAAAGGGGTGGTCGGATTGAGGTCGTCAGGAATAGGAGACACCCTGAGACAAAATTGGGTCAAGAAAGGGGGGCTCCCTGGCTGGTTCCCATACCCAAGGGCTCCACAAATATTGGGCAGGTCTCGGGATCTTCCTCGGTGACTCATCCAACTCGGGCACTGTTATGCAATGCCAGATCGATTAAAAACAAGATGGCTATTATAGATTATCTTGTTAAAACAACTGATCTGGCTTATTATCACCGAGAGCTGGTTGGACGAGAATGCAGGCCTCATTTTGGCATCTGCTGTTCCATCTGGGTTCTTGGTGATACACTGCCTGAGACTGGATCGTAGGGGCGGGAGTGCAGCCATTGTGTTTAAAATGGAACTGGGCCTTGTGGATATGTCATTAGGGTGCACGAGATCCTTTGAGTGTATCCTGGGAGCAGGTGTAGGTTTCAGGATACATCTCATTTACTGTCCACCTGGTGATGGGGGAAAATTCCTGAAGGAGTTTGCAGACTTCATTGTCGACATGGCCTTAGGAGTCACCCAGATGGCTAATTCTGGGTGATTTCAATGCCTGGGTCAATGATGAACTCTTGCAGTTTAGAAATAATCTTCTCCAGCTTATGACTATGCAGGGCCTTACATAGGTGGTTACCTCTGCTACCCATATTGGGGGTCACTCTCTGGATCTTGTGTTCCTTCTGGGGAAGTGACCACGGATTTGGGGGTGGAGCCAGTTTGTTGGTTAGACTATCACACCACAAGGTTCAGTTTTGGGGCACCCCCAAGTTGGTCTGCCCCTACGGAGATGGTCTGGAACCACCCTTTGAGGGAAGTTACCCCAGAAGGCCTATCAGCGGTGCTGAACCTATCGGGTTTCTTGAGTGAATGCATGAGTTCAGTTGGTCTTGTACTGGCTTACAATAGGGCAGTGTGAGATGCTCTGGACTCAATAGCTCCTGTTTGTGTTCGCCCACTCACTCTGCACCCGAGGACTCCTTGGTTTGATGAGTCCTTGAAGGAGCCGAAGAGGGTGGGTCGAAGACTAGAGAGAGCTTGGTGGAAATCCGGCCTTGATGCTGACAGGCTTAGATTGATGGAACATCAGGGTTTTACTTAACTCTAAAAATTGATTAGCGTTTTGCTCATAAAAGTTCTAAAACATTGTGAAAATACATAGCACTTGCCTCACTGAGGTTAGCAAACATAACACTTCCAGAAAACCTATATAAATGCTTTCTGTCATTAGTATTGCCCCAAGAAAAAAACTGCTAATCAATTATTTAAAACCATGGAACATTATAAGTTCTATCAATCAGCAATAACCCGTAAGAAGGAAGAGTTCCTGTCCGGGGAGATTGCTGCTGCTCAAAATCGACCAGCTCAGCTCTTACTGACTGTGGACAGCTTGTACAATCCAGTCTGTCGCCAGTCTGGAAGAGGTTTTTCACAAATAAAGTGTGATAAGCTTGCTCATTTTTATGCGGATAAGGTTGCCAGTATCAGATCAGGGATCGACCCAACTCCCTCTATGAGGGATTGTGGAAGTCAGTGGGAGGTTGCGTGCACCCAGTCTGCCTGTTCTAACTTCAGCCGGCTGGAATTCCAGGACACTGTGAGGCTTGTCCAGACTTTGCTACCAACCAACTGTGGTTTGGATCTGGGCCCTATGCTGTTATTAGTACATTGCGTAGATGTTATCTGCCCAATCCTTGGTGAAATTGGTGTTCCTTGGAAAAGGGTTTTTTCCTGATCTCCTCAAGGAGGCAGTCATTCAACCACTTCTTAAAAAAACCTTTCTTGGATCCAGAATGTTTAGCAAACTACAGCCCTGCCTCTCATCTACCCTTTGTGGGTGAGGTTATTGAGAAAGTGGTAGCATTGTAGCTGGATGACTATCTTATAACCCAGAATGTCTTGGATGCTCTCCAGTCCGGGTTTAGGAAGAGACATAGCACCGAGACCGCCCTTGTTCGGGTATTAAATGATCTCCTAATAGCAAAAGACCGAACAGGCTTGTACTATCTTAGTCCTTCTTGATCTCTCTACGGCATTTGAAACTGTAGATCATGGTTTGTTTTTACAGTGCCTGTAGTATTTCTGTGGATTATCTGCCACAGTTTTAAGTTGGTTTCAATCTTTCCTCATGGTCAGGTCACAGAGGGTGGTCAATGGAATTTATTCATCTGATGCCCTCCCCCTGTCCTGTTGGGTGCCGCAGGGCTCCATGTTAGCACCCATGATGTTTTCAGTGTACATGCTGCCATTGGGAGATATCATTAGGAAGTACAGTTTGGGTTTTCACTGTTATGCAAATGATACCCAACTGTACATGTCCTTTATGCCCGGATAGGATGGTGTGGTCTCTGGGCTTAACAACTGTCTAGCCGAGATCAAAGACTACTCCTGGTTAAACAACTAAAACAAAACAAAACAAAGACTGGATGTGCACTAGCTGGCTGAGTTTGAATGCAGACAAGACTGAGGTGTTGGTTGTGGACCCAGGTCATTTGGAGGTGGGTCTTGCGGTTGGACGTCCTTCGGGTTTATGGCTCGATGGTGTCCAACTCAAGACCTTAGATTGGGTGTGTAACCTTGGCATTATTTTCCATAGCGGTCTGTCTCTGAAATCTCAGGTTTCCACTGTTGTTAAATCCTCCTTTTACCATCTAAGGAATATCGCCCGGGTGAAACACCTGGTTCCTCTGGCTGACCTTCTTATACTGGTCCACGCCTTCATAACCACCCACCTTGATTACTGCAATGCCCTCTACCTAGGGCTTCCTGGGGTTGATATCCCGCCACTTGCAACTGGTGCAGAATCTGGTGGCCAGGCTTCTGACTGGTACATCCAGGACCAGTCATATTACACCTGTGTTGCACGAACTGCACTGGTTGCCGGTACAGTGGTGGATCACCTTTAAGGTTGGTTTACTGACCTATAAAGTCCTACATAAACAGAAACATAGAGTTTGATGGCAGATAAGGACCACTTAGCCCACCTAGTCTGCCCATTTTCCTACCTAACAGATAAGCTGCAGATCCTGGTTAACCAACAGCTTACTTCCTCCTACCCCCCCTACTAGGACTGCCTTATGTCTGTCCCATGCATTCTTGAATTCCTCCACTGTTCTTGACTCCACGTCCTCCTCAGGGAGGCTGTTCCATGCATTCACAACCCTCTCTGTGAAAAAATACTTTCTCACATTATCTCTGAGCCGTCCCCCCTCTATCATCAAATTGTGGCCCCTTGTTCTTGCACATCTCTTTTTCCGAAAGGTGCTACCCTCTTGGACTTTGTTGATTCCCTTGAGGTACTTGAAAGTTTCTATCATGTCCCCTCTCTCCCTTCTTTTCTCAAGGGTATACATATTAAGCTCATAGGTTTCATAGGTTATCAGAGCAAAAAAATACAGAGATCCATATAGCTCGCTAGGAAAATTTAAGTATAACCATATATTGAGTTTTTACGTAGATAAATATCTAATCTTGACTTGAAAATGTCCATTTTATCACTAGTTACCACATTTATGGGTAACTGGTTCCAGACACTAGTGACTCTTATTGTAAACCAGGAGCTTCTTTTCATTGTTTTACAACATTCTCCCATAAGTTGGAAGGGGTGAGACCGAGTTTCATATGGATTATTTCTTATAGTTAGTCCCAATTTAGCCCATAAACTGTCATCATGAAGAGCTTTAAAAACCATACATTCCCTCTCATTCTTTGATATTCTAAGGAATAAAGTCCTAACTTGTAGCTCCTTTAGTCTTTCTTCATATGTCTTCCGGTGCAGACCGTGCACCATTTTGGTTGCCCTCCTCTGGACAGCCTCTACTCTGTCTATGTCTTTGCGGAGATGGGGTCTCAGAACTGCACAAAGTACTCCAGATGGGGTCTCACCAACTGTCTGTACACAGGGATAACAACTTCCTGTTTTCTACTATTGATGCCTCTTCCTATGCATCCCAGTATCCCCCCAGCCTTCCTTACTGCCTTCTCACATTGCTTGCCCACCTTAAGGTCATCTGATATAATTACCCCCAGGTCCCTTTCCATTTTACTGTTATCAGCATCTCACCCCCATTGTGTATGCTTCCCCTGGGTTTTTGTTTCCCATGTGCATTACCTTGCACTTCTTTGCATTGAATCTGAGCTGCCATACATTTGACCATTCCTCCAACCTTGCCAAATCCCTTCTCATCCTTTTCACTCCATCTTGTGTATCAACCCTGTTGCAGATCTTTGTGTCGCCTGCAAAGAGACATACTTTTCCTTCCAGTTCCTCTGCAATATAAATACATTAAAAAGGACCGGTCCCAGTACTGAACCCTGCGGTACTCTGCTAGTGACCCTCCTTGCTTCACTGTGTACTCCATTTACTACTACCCTTTGCGTCCTGTTGTCTAGCCATTTTTTTATCCAGGGTTCCACCTTGGGACCCACTCCAAGGCTGGCTAACTTGTGTATTAATCTTTTGTGTGGGACTGTATCAAATGCCTTGCTAAAATCTAGGTAGGCCATGTCCACAGCCCCTCCCATGTCTACTACTTTGGTCACCCAGTCAAAGAAATTTATTAGATTCATCTGACATGACCTTCCATTCATGAATCCATGCTGCCTTGGGTCCTGTGCCCCACTGGCCTCTAGGTACTCAACAATTCTTTCCTTTAGAAGTGATTCCATCATTTTCCCTACCACTGAGGTCAAACTAACTGGTCTGTAGTTTCCTGCATCAGTCCTGCTCCCACTTTTGTGAAGAGGAATCTCATCTGCCCTCCTCCAGTCCTCAGGTACCACCCCATCCTCCCATGATTTGTTAAAGAGAGTAGTCAGCGGTGTCACTAGTTCTACCCTTAGTTCTTTTAAAATTCTTGGGCGAATCCCATCAGGCCCCATTGCTTTGTCCACCTTCAATTTTATTAGTTCTTTCAGAACCCTTTCTTCTGTAAATAGACTGGTATCGACCCCCTTCTTTAGAGTGTTTCTCTTGTTTGGTTTAGGTACCTCCTCCTCCTCTTCCTTTGTGAATACTGAGCAGAAATATTCATTCAGTATCCCTGCTTTTTCGCTGTCACCCTCTACCCATGTTCCCTCCCCTTTATTAAGCCTCAGTATCCCTCCTTTGGTCTTTCTTCGCTCCGTATTGTACCTATAAAAGGTCTTATCCCCCTTCTTAACAGAATTGGCTATCCTTTTCTCGGTTTGGGCCTTTGCTATTTTGACTGCCTTCCCAGCCTCTTTCTGCTTTAACTGATAAAGTTCTCTGTCCTGCTCCTTCTGTGTTTCCTTATATTTCCTGAATGCTATCCTTTTCTCCTTAACCTTCCCTGCCACCTCTTTTGAGAACCACAGAGTTTTTTTCCCTCGTTGTGTTTTATTGATTCACTTTACACAAAGGCTTGTTGCCTCTGTGATGGCTGTTTTGATCACTCCCCATTGTTCTTCCACTCCTCCTTCTTGCCTGTTTGCTAGTGCTTTTCTGAGGCACTCTCCCATTTTCCCAAAGTCAGCCCTCCTAAAGTCCAATACTCTTGCTTTTGTATGGCTTGATTGTATGGCTGTGTTTATCGTGAACCACACTGTTTAGTGGTCGCTTGTTCCCAGATGGCTACCCACTTCTAAATCTGAGATTCTTTCTCCATCCCCATTTGAAAGTAACAGGAATCCCGATATCTGCAAGAGCTCCTTTCTCCCTACCTCCCCCACCGCTCACTCTGATCTGCCAACGAGGGATTGCTAGAGATTCCCAGGGTTCATTTAAAAACATCTGGGGCACGTGCTTTTTCTTATACTGCACCCACCCTGTGGAATTCTCTACCTCGTCGGTTAAGAGAATGTCCTATCATCACAAGTTTTAAATCTGATTTTAAGATGTATCTGTTTTATTAAGCCTTTTTTGTATGATTATAATTTTTATATTGTATTTTATTGTAAAGCACCTTGATATTTGAAAGGTGGTTAAAAAAATAAATTTTACCTTATCTTACCTAATAAATCTCAAACTACTCCTCAGTGCCAAAAAGATAAAAAATATGCACCATCCCCTAATACTAAAGATGTTCCCACCAACTCCTTAAACACAAATGTTCAGATTACATTTTTTCCCATAGATGCCATATGGCATTGGAACCATCAATTGCTAGATCTGACCCAAAATGGTTACCGGGAGCAAATGAATTAAGACCATTCTGGGAGAAGTACTAGAACCAGTTGAGAAATTTAAATATCTCAACTTCTGGCTGGATCAAAAAACTAGCCTTTGCAATGCATATAGAGGAAATTGCTAAAAAGCTTTGCCAAAGGCTTGGTCTCTTCTACTGCATAAAGCACTTGCTTACCAAGGACACCAAACTAAGGTTGATCCAAACAACCTTTCTCCCGTTAACTATGTGGAAATTCCTGGGCAGCCATAGTCCGACGTCATTCCTATTCACTCTTGACACACTCTATCACAGGGCCTTAAGATTCATTACAAATGCACCTTTCAGCACCAACCATTGCTCCCTTTACATGCAGGTTGGTTGGCCATCCCTTGGTATCAGGAGGTGCCACAATACATCCCTCTGGGTTTACAGAGCTCTGACCCTGAAACTTCTTCCCCAAATAGTGTTTCAGGAAGACACTTTACAAAGTGCATTAATGAACATTTAAACTGAATAAGGGGAAATCGCTATGTATGAGCAAATGTCCCAATATTCATAAAACAAAGTCTATAATAATGAATAAACCTAGCTGTAATGGGGACAATCACAGACTTAAAATATTATTACTAAATGCACGAAGTCTAACAAATAAAATGGATGAACAAAGATTCGTTATGCAAAATGAAAACATTGCAATATGTGGTGTGACAAACTTGGTTTCAGGATAAAGGTAGGGCTACTGATATTCAGGGCTATTCAAAATTTACCAAAAATAGTAAGGATAAATCTGGTGGTGGAATAGCCTTTATATAGTAGACATATACTCATCTCATCTTATATCTCCTAAACACACCGCATGCAGCGATAATGACATTATATGGCCAGAAATAAATGTAATCTCTATCAAAATATGTCTTGGATTGGCTTACAGACCCCCAAATCTCAGTTCAAACCAGCATAAAGACTTTATAACAATGATTGACAAATTTGCTCTAACATCTAATTACATTCTAATGGGAGATTTTAATTTCCCCAAAATAAATTGGGGAAAAGTCTCACAGTCACTGAGAAGGAGTTTATGGAAATTACCGTGAAGCAAAATCTGGACCAAATTATCAAATCTAACACTAGAGATCATAATATTTTAGACATTGTCCTCACCAATATGGGAGACAGAATAATAGAACCGACTATACTACCACCGCTGGAAAACAGTGACCACAACATGATCACTTTTCAAATTTGGGCTAAATTAGCTGTTACTATAGGAAGTACTCTGATAAGAGATTATTCAAGAGCTAATTATCTGGAAATAATAAAGTATCTAAACATATGGGACTAGGAGTCAGATTTTATGAACCTTAGTGCCTACCAAGTCTGGACTCTCATATTAGACAAAATAACCTATTGCTTAGATCAATGGGTCCTTTGTGAACCACTGCCTTGTTCTTGCCAACAACTCCTGTTCTCATGTGGTTTTGTCTTCGGGAGCTCACTTTGGCATTTCATTAATTTTCAAGGTGGCCCCTAGTGGCAATTGGGGACAGCAGGCTCACTTCTTTAAAAAGCCAAGGAGCCCAGTGGACACTCCACTAGGGCACTATCTCTGGCCTGAAGTAATATCCACCTGTATTTGGCGGGTGGGTGCCAGTTTAGAACCCTGATTTTGAGTACTCTAAGGAAGGAGAAGTAGGTTAATAAGAACAGGCAAAATGGGGACAACATAGCTTCAACAGAAAAAAGGGTTAAGTAGGAAAAGACATGGGAGTGGCATAGAGTAACACATGTGGAGTCGCAGTCTTTTGGTATATCTTCTAGAGACTGAAGTGCTGCCCCATTTGCAAGTACATCTCTGAGTTGAGGGCAAAGGTCACTGGACTATGACACAAGCTAGAAAGGATGCAGAGGAACCTTTGCCCCACTCAGGGGCCACCATAAACACCATCACTACCTCAGAGGATGCCTAGACAGAGGCATAATGGCTGGTCTGTTGTGGGTTTTGGGAGGATGGGGTGACGGATAGGGTACACACTCCTAAGCCTGTGCCACTAGAACATTCCTCCACTATACTAGTGCAATGGGACAGCTGTCACAAGGCACCCAAGGTAGTGGCTAAGGATGATGTGAGGTCCTCAGAAAGGAAGGCCCCGAGGTGGGAGAAAGAGGCCACCAGTTAGAAAGGAAGCAGCTGCTGGTGGGGTATCGTATTGTTTGGGAGATAGACTATGGAGAGGGGGCTGGAGACTAGAGCAAGGTAAGGTGCCTCCTGGCACTTCAGCTCAGCAGGGTGGTGAGTGGATCACTAAGGAGTTAGGTCACAAATGGGAGCAAGATATCATTGCCCACCTGGGGACAAATAGCAGGGAAAGAGATGGGAATAAAGCAGGGTAATTTCTGGAATTTGAGGAAGGCAAGAAGCATGAACAGTGGCATTGGAAAAGGTAGTACCTGTGTATGGCTGAGGTGATAATAGGGCACTCTGCACTAGGTCTTTTAACAATGGGTTGAGGCAATGGTGCAGGGAGAAGGGCTTCACATCCATTGGAGATTGAGGACCAGTCTGGGTGGACAGTTCACCTACAAGGGTGGAGGCCTGCATCATAAAAATATAGACTTTGTCAGCAGAAAAGGACTGGTAGGCCCATCTATTTGGCCTATTTTCCCTGCTTATTCTCACACCACTGACCCTATGTGGTCACCAGTGTCCCTCCCATCTCTGTTCCTTTACCTCTCCCATGCATGCTTGAAACTCCTCACACTCTTTACCATCACCACCTCCTCTGGCAAGGTGTTCAAGTGATCTACCACCCTTTTTGTAAAGAACTATTGTGTCATGTGCCTCATTAACTCCCTTCTTTAACTCCACTGCTTGCCTCTGTTCTAGTATCTTCTTTTCTCTGAAACAGACCATCCACTGGCACCTTGTTCACACCTGTAAGGTAGGCTTCAATCACGTCCCTTTTCACTCTCCTTACCTCCAGAAAGTACTTGTTGGGTTCATGTAGCCTTTTCTTGTATGGCTTTTCATGTAGTGCTCACACCACTGGTAGCTCCCCCACCCTTGACACACTCGTGACCCCCCCAACACCCCCACCCTGCCAACACCTCCACTCCCTCCACCCTCCAAGGCCTGACCTAGACCCAGCTCTTCTCTGCCATTCCCACCCTTTGCACTTTATCTATCCCATGCACCCTGATTCTAAAGTCCTCAGCTGGGTGTCGACCCAATGGTTTCCATTGCCACTGGCCACTAACCAGAATAATTACACTGCTTATTATTATTATTATCTGATAATGTACACCCAAACCTAGGGCCTATTGCTTCCAGCCCTTCTACACCCTGTACTGCAACTGGCCTCCACTTTGCATCCTTAAACATTTGCAGTCTCCTAAAGAAATCTGCTGCCCTCCAGTGCTGGGTTGTTCAACATCAACCTGACATAATTGCACTGGTAGACACTTGGCTCTCCAAATCCACCCCTGACTCCGCTATCACTCTCCCTGGATATACCATCTACAGGGAAGACTGAGTAGGCAAACGTGGTGGTGGTTGCGCACTACTCGTACAAGACTCCCTTATAGGTCAGGCACTCCCAGCTCCTAAACTTGATTATGGAGTCCAAGACCTCACCTTAAAAAATCACACCTGACCCGCCAAGGCCCTCTCTTCCTCACGGGTCTCCTACATACCCCTGAGGAATCAAAACCAAGCGGTTCAGTCCCTCATTGACTATCTCACATCTCTCCCTCACAAAGTGGAGAAAGTCATTCTAGGTGATCTCAATGTTAACTGGCTTGCCTCCACTGCCTCTCATATAATGGACTCCTTTGCTGCCCTGGATATGTCCCAGTTAGTCACCCAGCCCACCAGATTCAACCACTCTACTGGCACCAGCACTATCCTAGATGTTGTTATATCTAACCGCACCTACAAAATCTGGGATGTCACTGTCCTCCCCAACTCTCTTAGTGATCACTCCCTGGTCCTCTGTCTCTGGTCATCCTCCACTCTGAAGCCAGTGTCCCAGGCCACTTTACACCGCCGTTTATACACCAGCGGCCTCAGAAAATGAAAACAATACCTAGCCCAGCTAGACTGGTCCCCTATCCAGCGCGCCCCTGACATTGACTCAGCTCTTGACCACTTCACAAATGCCTTCTGTAAGGCTTGTGACCTTTTCACCCCCTCACCAGGATCCGCTCCAAAAAATGCAATGCCCCATGGATCACCCCACCCCTCCTCCAGAGACTCAAAAACAGAGATAATCTCTGGCACATTGCTATAGAATCTGGAAAGGCGTCTGACAGACAGGCCTACAATGCAAAACACAATAAGTGCACTTGGGCCATTAGGCAGGCCAAGGCAGAGCACTACCGGACCACCCTCACTTCCACTTGGGGTTCAGCCTGGACCTTCTGGGATAATATGAAAGAACTAAATGGGAAGTCCAGCCCCCCCACCATCTCAGCTCTCCATCAGTGGCACCCCCACCACAGATCCATTCCTCATAGCCAATTGCCTTAACACTGCCTTCTCTGATCTAAGCTTGGTCCTCCCCAGCATCTTGTTTGACCTAATCTCCACCTCTCTCCCTCCGGTCCTGCATCGCCCACCATTCTACCTGCGTGTCCTATCCCCCCAAGAAGCCAGACCACACCTGCTAAAAGCCTTAGGCAGCAATAACCCCAGCAGTGACCCCCCTCGTCCTCCGTATGGTCTTGGATGAAGTCCTAGTCACCCTGACTGACCTTCTAAACTGGTCTCTATGCCTGGGTCAGTTCCCAAGTGCTTGGAAAACTGCTGAAATCACACCCATACATAAGAGTGGGGACCGATCCACCCCCAACAATTACCATCCCATCTCCATCCTCCCCTCACTCTCTAAAGCCCTTGAAAAAGTGGTGTTGATCCAGCTCTCTGAATACCTAACCAAGTATGACATTATGTTCCCAGAGCAGCACATTTTCTGCCCAGGACACAGTACGACCACGGCTCTCCTAGAGTTCTCCGAACACTTGCATGCTGCTCTTGACTCTGGCAGCCTTGCAAGAGCAGTGTTCATTGACCTCTCCAAGGCCTTTGACACTGTCTGTCATCCCCTTCTACTTGTCTCTCTCCACCAACTTGGCTTCTCTGGTGGTCCCATTTCCTGGTTCTCTAGCTACCTCTCTGCTAGATCCCAGCATGCCAAGATCAGCAGCTCCCTCTTCAGCACTCTTCTCGTTCACTCAGGGGTCCCTCAGGGCTCCATCCTGGGTCCAATACTTTTTAGTCTCTACCTCAACACCCTCCTCAGCTAACGTACCAATAAAATGCTCCTCTATGCCGATGATGCAGTTCTCGTTGCCTCACATCCCAATCCCACCTCCCTCCAATTATCCCTCCAGCAAGCTTACAACCAAGCTGAAAGGTGGTTCAGAGACCGCAGACTGGTCATTAACCTAAAGAAAACCAAATCAATGCTCTTCTCCCACCACCAAAATAAAGCTAAAAATACCCCCCTCTTGATTATCCCCAGCACTCTGCACCCACTAGAACAAGTGACCACATACAAGTACCTAGGCATCACATTCGATACGCCCTCTCCTTCCACACCCACATTAATGCCCTGTCAGCTGCCATTAACTCTCAGATTGGCCTGCTATACCAGCATAGGGACTGCCTGCCTCAGGCTGCCCTCAGGCTGGCCATCACCTCCTCCATCTTGTCCTTCATGGACTATGGCTTGTCCATCTATGCTGCAGCTGACAACACTCCAAAAATCCAACTCTCCATCAATAAGGCCTGCAGGCTCCTGTCCGGTGCCCCCAGCCAAACTCACATCTGCCTTCTCTATACTACCACCAATCTTCTCAACTTTGAGGAGCGACTGCTCTACCAGATCTGCCTTCTCGCTAAGAAATCTCTGCTAGGACTCTCCCCCCCCGGGGGTCTCCACCTCCCTACAGCAGCCATCTTCGTCTGTCACCACCAGTAGCTCTGTTAAGGCCACTTTCAAGGTGCCCAGAACCAAGACCTCTCTTGCCCAGAGATCCTTCCTCTCCTGAGCCCCCACCTGGTTCAACTCCTTCCCTAGCTGCATCTCCAATGTGCCAAAAATTGGCTCCTTCAAAACAGCCCTTCGGAACCATATCTTTAATACCTGCTGTTGTAGGTGCAAATAACCCCCTGTTGTAACCAGTGGTTCCCACCTGCCTTGCCTCTGGCTTGACAACATCCACTGGACAGCCTCTCCTTCCCCCAGACCTACCCTTTCCCTACTAAGTCCAAACAGGGATGTAACCCACTGTCTTCTCTGAAGACCTACTATGTCCATGAGTGTAACTTACAATTTTGTAACATTGTGTAACCTAAGTAACATAAAAACTACCACATTATGTAACCTAAGTGTATCTATGTTAAATGTTCCTTTTACTGCACTTGTAATGATATCCTCTGTTTTAATCTGCATTGTAATAGCTGTCTTGATGTCTGCCCTCCCACAATGAGGTACCTTTGTAAATGAGTCTCTGACTCAAAGGTTGTAAACTCGATTTGTAATGAATAAAAGCTCTTCTCTGAACTGCCTCCACCCTGTCAATGCTCTTGCGGAGGTGTGGCCTTCAGAACTGGACACAATGCTCCAGGCAAGGCATCACTAGTGAGAGATACTACAAATGCACCACCTCCTTAATCCTGCTAGAAATCCCACTTCAAATCTTTCCCCATATCCCTTTGCATTCTCTTCATTTTTTTATTTGGTTTTAGTAACCAGGTAAGTGCACTCGGCATAGCAATACCTATTTTCAGGCATGACCCGGAAAATCCATTCATGAATATCCAACTTTTTTTCAGATTTTTAGATCATCCTCAGAGAGACACACCTTCCACTTCTGCTTGCCCACAATGTCACTTATGAAGACATTGAAGAGGACCAGTTCCAGTACTGATCCCTGTGACACTCTGCTAATAACTCTCTTTTCTCCTCAGTGTTTACAATTTACCATCACCCTTTGCCTCCAATTCAATCAATCAATGTTATATCCATCTTGTCACTTTCTTCCTCATTGCAAGATGCTTAACTTTTTAACTAGGTTCCAGCGCAACACAATGTTGAAGGCCTTACTGATGTGCAGAAAGACAACATCAGCTGCTCTCACTTGCTCCACCTCCCTAGTAATCCAGTCAAAGAAATCCATAAGAATAGTTTGACATGACTGCCTTCCTGTGAAATTGTGCTGGCAGTGGTCTTGCATTCTTCCAGGAGAAGATATCAGGCATTACTAGAGGTGGGTGAAGTCCATCAACTTCTCTATGAGAAGCATTTTGTGTACTGTATATTGTGTGTTTATTGTGATTAGTTAGTATCAGCGGCTGAGGAGGTAATACACTTGCCTCTGTGGTCAGGAGATCAGAAGGCTGTGGGTTCTGTCCTCACACTAGGCACTTGGGTTGAAACCCAATGCTGACACTGTAATGCAGCTTGGGGAGGGAGGTGCTGCACTCCGGTGGCACTGTCTTTCAGATGAGATGTTAAACTGAGGTCCCATCTGCCTGTTCTGGTGGTAGTTCAGGTGAATGTTAAAGATCCCATGGCACTTCTCGAAAAGGGTAGGGAAACGTTTTATTGAAAGAAAGAAAAATCAGTATACATTGAAACAAAAGGATAAAAGAAAAATCTCCTAATCATGAGTTTTACTCTAAATGGATACACTCAAGTAATATAATAGAATCCAAAACATATAGTATATTATGCCCTTTAAGGTCTAGTAGTCAAAGAAACATTGTATCATGTAATTGGAATATCTGAATCTGTTATCCAGGGGAAGCCTGTCCCTAACTCTAGAAGTTCTGCAGTAGATAGTGTTTTGTATTCAGATGTATAACTGTTAAACAGATCCCATCTCATTTTGTTAGTTAGTTCCACATATGTACATTCTTTTTGCTGTAATGCATAAAGGCATCTAGCCATCCCGATATTCTACTTTTTACAGTAAAAATCAGATGTAGAGTACTCAATTTCCATTTTTTCCAAGGAGGTGAAACTGCCCCAAACATTAAATTTGTATAGGTGATAGTTGCACATAAAGGCTCCTTCCACTGGTTTGCTATGTAAGCCCAAAAACCAACTATAAAAAAGCAGTCAACAAACGAATGTTCAATGTTTCTAATGTACTTATACATTGAAGTCTGCTGCAAATAATGTCCGGAAGCTGCTTACGTTTATGGTTATTCTTCACACTGATTTTCTTATGGCAAGACAGCCAGTGAAAATCCCACATGTGCAGGTATCCTATGTGACTAAAAAAATGTCTGAAGAGATGATAAATGGGAAGTAGGGCATTTCTCAAAGGGCTCTGGCACATTACATAGAGTGTTCAAAAGAGTTTAATATAGGACTTTATGCGAAGGAACAGAAATTAGTTGCTGGGATGTAACCCGCCATTGCTTCAATCTCTGAAAGGTTTCCTTCAAATATAGGGGAACTGTAGCAGAAGTTCTAACTAATCTTGGAGTGTTACTTTTCCATTGCTGAAACCAGGCTTTACAGTTGTCGAACAACCACGGTTCCCATCCCCTTTGTTTATTAATAAGAAGAGGCTGTATATTTGTCAAAAAATATATACCATTAAAAAACAAGATAGGGTTCACCATTCCTAGGCCTCCCTTTTTAATAGGTAAGTATAATATATTCCTTTTAATTGGGTTAAGGCGACTTCCCCAAATCACTTGGAAAAAAGTCCTAAGACAGTTGTTTCCAACTGTTTTGGTATTGGAAATATATAACTTAAGTACAAAAAAAAAGAAAAAAATGTTTTAACTAAACCAACCAGTTTCTTTTTTCCTATAGTACCGTTGTTCCACTGAGCTACTTTCCTTTTCCCAATTTCCAATTTCCTATCCCAGTTCAATTTTCCTGTATCTTGGGGACCAAACTGTATGCCCAAGATCCTAACAGGTTCATCTGTAAGACAGATTGAGCCAATGCTACCTCTCAGTCCAATTGGGGTCCCTAAGGCAAACCCAGATACTTATCTAAATTTAATGCTGCACCTGATAAAGACCCAAAACAGGTGCAATATTCAATAGATGTATTGACTGAATGTTGAGTTGCTACCATCAGACACAAGTCATCTGCACATGCCCTAGCCATAGAAGATGTTAAAAGTGGGGATACATATTGGTTGAATGGCTGGAGATCCATTTATTTTCTGCAATAAGGGAGCTATAAAAAACATGTATAAAAAGGGCTCATAGGGCACCCCTGATGTACACCCCTATGGATAGGTACCATAGGACCCACCTAGCCATTCACTACTTGGACCACTTTTGCAGTTTTATAGAGTGATTTAATCCTCCCTAGTATACTGTTCATAAAAAATTGTGGTTAATAGAGTCAAATGCCTTCTGTTGGCCAATAGAAATTATGTAGCCTGGAGTAAAAATGGAGAACATTTTGTTATTATTTTCCATATCAGAATTAACTGACCCTGAATTTTCCAGTTTGGAATGGAGAAAGATTGCTCCAGAGAAATAACAATGTCTGCCAGAAAAAGAAAAAGCTTAGTCGGAATCTTACTCAACAATTTATAGTCAATGTTATGAATGCAAATAGGTTTCCAATTATTTGTTTCTTGCATCTACTTTTTTGTGCAAGAATATTAATGATTCTTTATTAAAATTCAGTGGAATATTTCCAGAATCCAACATGTCATTATACACAAGAGCAAGCTCTAGTCCTATATGTTCACCCCAAATGTTATATATTTCAGTAGGCAGGCCATCAGGCCCCGGGGTAGTATTACTTTTTAACTGATGTATATGGTCTACCAATTCTTCTAAAGAAATGGGTTGACTAAGCGGAGTCAGCACATGTGGTGGAATGTCAGGTACTAAATGAGAAAAAGACTGAGGTAGACAGGTTAGTGGGGGATGCTGCAAAAGAAGGTAAAGCCATCAAAAAATGGAGAGCAATGAGTACCAATGCCCGTACTCTGAGTAACAAGCTTCCTAAATTAGTGGCCTTGATGGAGGAGGAACATCTGGATATTGTGGCAGTCACAGAAACATGGTACGCACAGAACCATGACTGGGACATAAACATACCAGGATACACTATCTACTGGAGGGACAGGGAAGGTAAAAGAGGAGGAGGAGTAGCTCTTTACATAAGGGAAGGAATCAAAGCAACAGAACAAAAGGGAAAACAGGGAGGAGAAGAAGCACTGTGGGTAAATTTGGAGACCGGCAATGGCACCACAATCCGCTCAGGGGTTGTATACAGACCCCCTTCTCAGGGGGAGGAAATGATAGAAAGAATACTTAGAATGGCAGAAAAAGGGGAGATATTGCTGATGGGTGATCTGAATATGCCAGATGTTAACTAGAATGCAGTTGCAGCAGCCACTTCAAAGAATGGGGTTATTCTAGATGCCCTACAAGGGGCATGCCTTAGACAACTAGTATTAGAGCCCACTCGAGAGGGAGCAATCTTAGACCTGGTTCTCTCAAATGGAGATGAAGAAAGGATCACAGATGTAGAAGTGGGTAGCCATCTGGGAACTAGAGACCATCGAACAGTATGGTTCACAATAAACACAGCAATGGAGTCAAGTCATACAAAGGCAAAAGTACCGGACTTTAGGAGGGCTGACTTTGCCAAAATGGGTGAGTGCCTAAGGAATGCACTAGCAAACGGGCAGGAAGGAGGGGTGGAAGAACAATGGAGAATAATAAAAACTGCCATCACAGAGGTAACAAGCCTTTGTGTGAAGCAAATTAACAAAATGAAACAATGTAAGAAACCACTATGGTTCTCAAAAGGAAGTGGCAGTGAAGGTTCAAGAGAAAAAGAAAGCATTCAGAAAGTACAAGGAATCACAGAAGGAGCAGGACAGGGAACTGTATCAGTTAAAGCAAAAGGAAGCTGGGAAGGCAGTCAGAACAGCAAAGGCCCAAACCGAGGAAAAGATAGCCAACTCAGTTAAGAAGGGGGATAAAACCTTTTATAGGTACATCAGGGAGCAAAGGAAGACCAAGGGAGGGCTAGTGAGGCTTAATAAAGAGGAGGAGGGTGGGCAGAGGGTGACTGAAAAGGCAGAGATACTAAACAAATATTTTTGCTCAGTATTTACAAAGGAAGAGGGGGAGGTACCTAAAACAAACAGTAGAAACACTCTGGATACAGAAGTTGATACCAGCCCATTTACAGAAGAAAAGGGTTCTAAAGAACTCTTAAAACTGAAGGTGGACAAAGCAATGGGGCCTGATGGGCTTCATCCCAGAATTTTAAAAGAACTAAGGGTAGAACTAGTGACACCACTGACTACCCTCTTTAACAAACCATGGGAGGATGGGGTGGTACCCGAGGACTGGAGAAGGGCAGATGTGATTCCCCTTCACAAAAGTGGGAGCAAAGCAGAAGCAGAAAGCTACAGACCTGTTAGTTTAACCTCAGTGGTAGGGAAAATGATGGAATCACTTCTGAAGGAAAGAACTGTTGAGTATCTAGAGGCCAGAGAGGCTCAGGACCCAAGGCAGCATGGAAGTGGGACAGCGGGAAGGTCATGCCAGACAAATCTGATAGATTTCTTTGACTGGGTGACCAAAGTAGTAGATCAGGGAGGGGCTGTGGACATGGCCTACCTAGACTTTAGCAAGGCATTTGACACAGTCCCACACAAAAGATTAATATACAAGTTAGCCAGCCTGGGAGTGGGTCCCAAGATGACAGCCTGGGTAAAGAATATGCTGGAGAACAGGACACAAAGAGTAATAGTAAATGGAGTCCACTCTGAAGAAAGGGGGGTTACTAGTGGGGCACCACAGGGTTCAGTATTAGGACCGGTCCTCTTCAATGTCTTTATAAGCTACATTGCAGAGGGACTGAAGGAAAAGTATGTCTCTTTGCAGATGACACAAAGATCTGCAACAGAGTTGATGCACAAGGTGGGTGGAAAGGAAGAGAAGGGACTTGGCAGGTTAGAGGAATGGTCAAATGTATGGCAGCTTAGATTCAATGCAAAGAAGTGCAAGGTAATGCACCTGGGAAACAAAACCAGGGGAAGAGTACACAGGGGGGTGAGATACGAACAACAACAAAAATGGAAAGGGACCTGGGGGTAGTCATATCAGATGACCTAAAGGTGGGCAAGCAATGTGGAGAGGGCAGCAAGGAGGGCTGGGGGATACTGGGATGCATATGAAGAGGCATCACCAGTAGAAAACAAGAATTATTATCCCTCTGTACAGACAGCTGGTGAGACCCCATCTGGAGTACTGTGTGCAGTTCTGGAGACCCAATCTCCATAAAGACATAGACAGGATGGAAGCTGTCCAGAGGAGGGCAACTAAAATGGTGCAGGGTCTGCACTGGAAGACATATGAAGAGAGACTTAAGGAGCTTAATATGTATAGCCTCGAGGAAAGGAGGGAGAGGGGGGACATGACAGAAACTTTCAAGTACCTCAAGGGAATCAACAAAGTCCAAGAGGGTAGCATCTTTCAAAAAAAGAGGTGTTCTAGAGCAAGGGGACACAATTTGAAGATGGGGGGGTGGCTCAGAGGTAATTTAAGGAAGTATTTTTTCACAGAGAGGGTTGTGGATGCATGGAATAGCCTTTAGGAGGAGGTTGTGGAGTCAAAAACAGTGGTAGAATTCAAGCATGCATGGGACAGTCATAAGACAATTCTAGGGGGTGGGGGTAGGAAAAAGTAGGCTGCTGGTTAACTAGGATCTGCAGCTTATCCATTAGGTAGGGAAATGGGCATACTGGGTGGGCCAAGCAGTCCTTATCTGCCATCAAATTCTATGTTTCTATGGTCCAAACAACTTCTCTCTCTCTCTCTCTCTCTCTCTCTGGTTGGTTATTCAGACTTCTTATACAGTCAGTGCCCAAAAGTCTCTCTCGCTAAATTGGATACACTCTACCACAGAGCAATTAGGTTTATAACTGGTCTTCCCTTTTCCACTCACCATTGCTCTTTGTACGCAGCCATAGGGTGGTCCACCCTCATGTTTAGGCGTAATAGAAATGTGGCTCTTTGTACCTTCAGAGCTGTCCTAAAAAAGCTTCCTCAATACATTACTGACTGTCTCCCGCTAAGCACTCCAGGATATGCCTTAAGTAGCTCCACATTTATCACGTTGTGTATTCCCAAGGTTTCTTCCCACTTTGGGCAAGCAATGTGAGAGGGCAGCAAGGAGGGCTGGGGGGATACTGGGATGCATAGGGAGTGGCATCACCAGTAGAAAACAGGAAGTTATTATCCCTCTGTACAGACAGTTGGTGAGACCCCATCTGGAGTACTGCGTGCAGTTCTGGAGACCCAATCTCCGCAAGGACATAGACAGGATGGAAGCTGTCCAGAGGAGGGCAACTAAAATGGTGCAGGGTCTGCATGGGAAGACATATGAAGAGAGACTTAAGGAGCTGAATATGTATTACCTCGAGGAAAGAAGAGAGAGGGGGGACATGATAGAAACTTTCAAGTATTTCAAGGGAATCAACAAAGTCCAAGAGGGTAGCATCTTTCAAAAAAAGAGGTGTGCAAGAACAAGGGGGCACAATTTGAAGATAGAATGGGGGCGGCTCAGAGGTAATTTAAGGAAGTATTTTTTCACAGAGAGGGGTTGAGGATGCATGGAATGGCTTTCCAGAGGAGGTTGTGGAGTCAAAAACAGTAGTGGAATTCAAGCATGCATGGGACAGTCATAAGGCAATTCTAGGGGGGTCGGGGTAGGAAGAAGTAGGCTGCTGGTTAACTAGGATTTGCAGCTTATGCATTAGGTAGGGAAATAGGCATACTGTGTGGGCCAAGAGGTCCTTATCTGCCGTCAAAATCTGTGTTTCTATGAAAGACTTTGAAGGTAATGTAAGAAAATACTCTCATCTGTTCTAATAGGAGAAAAAAGGAAGAAGAATAATCTGTTGTTATTTTCAAGATACCTGCTTTAGATGTATGATGGACACCTAATGGATCCATTAAACTAGATATAGTCTCTTTCTGTACCTGACCTGAATTGTATTCAGAAGGACATATCATTTGTGCTGTACCCTTAATACAAAACTTCTGTTGATGATACAATTGTTTTGCTTTTTGTTTAAGGAAGGATAACATTTATTTTTTCACAAGTGCAATTTGTGCACCAAGGTTTTGACCTGTAGATTCAGATATAGAAAATAAATTTTGTAAATGACTAATTTCTTGGAGATAGAAACACAGACTTTGTCGGCAGATAAGGACCGCTAGGCCCATCTAGTCTGCCCATTTCCCTACCTACAGGATAGGCCGCAGATCCCAGTTAACCAACAGCCTATTTCTTCCTAACCCCCCACAAAAATTGCCTTATGTCTGTCCCATGCATTCTTGAATTCTCCCACAGTTTTAGACCCCACAACCTCCTCAGGAAGGCTGTTCCATGCATCCACTACCCTCTCTGTGAAATAATACTTCCTCATTGCCCTGAACCGCCTCCTTCTAGCTTTAAATTGTGTCCCCTTGTTCTTGCAAGTCTCTTTTTCTGAAAGATGCTACCCTCTTGGACTTTGTTGATTCCACTAAGGTATTTAAAAGTTTCTATCATGTCCCCCTCTCCCTTCTTTCCTCAAGGGTATACATATTAAGCTCCTTTAGTCTCTCCTCATAAGGCTTCTCTTGCATACCCTGCACCATTTTAGTTGCCCTCCTCTGGACTACCTCTATTCTGTCTATGTCCTTGCAGAGATGGGGTCTCCAGAACTGGACACAGTACTCCAGATGGGGTCTCACCAACTGTCTGTACAGAGGGATAACAATTTCCTGTTTTCTGCTGATGATGCTTCTCATACATCCCAGTATACCCCAGCCCTCTCTGCCTTCTCACATTGCTTGCTAACCTTAAGGTCATCTGATAGTTACCCCAGGTCCCTTTCCTTTTTTGTTGTAACTACCTCCCCACCATTGTGTATTCTTCCCTAGGTTCTTGTTTCCCAGGTGCATTATTTTGCACTTCTTTGCACTGAATCCTAGCTGCCATACTTCTGACCATTCCTCCAACCTTGCCAAGTCCCTTTTCATCCTTTCCACGCCTCTTGTATATCAACCCTGTTGCAGATCTTTGTGTCATCTGCAAAACGCATCTTTCCTTCCAGTCCCTCTGAAATGTCACTGATGAGAGACATTAAAGGACTGGACCCAATCTGACCCTGCGGTGCCCACTAAGTACCCCTTTCTTCAGAGTGGACTCCATTTACAATTACCTTCTGTGTCCTGTTGTCCAGCCAATATTTTACCCAGGCTACCACCTGGGACCCACTCCCAAGCTGGTTAATTTGACTATTAATCTTTTGTGTGGGACTGTGTCAAATGCCTTTAAAGTCTAGGTAGGGCATGTCCACAGCCCCTCCCTGTCTACTACTTTGGTCATCCAGTCAAAGAAATCTATTAGATTCATCTGACATGACCTTCCCATCATGAATCCATGCTGCCTTGGGTCCTGTGCTCCACTGGCCTATGGGTACTCAACTATTCTTTCCTTCAGAGTGACTCCATCACTTTCCCTACCACAGAGGTCAGACTGACAGGTCTGTAGTTTCCTGCCTCTGTCTTGGTCCCACTTTTGTGAAGGGGTCACATCCGCCTTCCTCCAGTCCTCAGTACCACACCATCCTCCCATGATTTATTAAAAAGAGTAGCCAGTGGTTTCACTAGTTCTCTCATTAATTCTTTTAGAATTCTGGGGTGAATTCCATCAGGACCCATTGCTTTGTCCACCTTCAGTTTTAGGAATTCTTGCAGAACCCTTTCTTCTGTAAAAGGACTGGATTGACCCCCTATCAAAGTGCTTCTGTTAATTGGATTAGGCACTTCCCCTCCTCTTTGTGAATACTGAGCAGAAATATTCGACCAGTATTCCTGCTTTTCACTGTCCCCTCTGCCCACCCACGTTCATTCTATTCAGCCTCCTATCCCTCCCTTTGTCTTTCTCACTCGCTGATGTACCTATAAAGGTTTTATCCCCTTCTTAACTGAGTTGGCTATCTTTTCCTCAGTTTGGGCTTTTGCTATTCTGACTTCCCTCCTGCTTCCTTCTGCCTTAACTAGTACAGCTCTCTGTCCTGCTCCTTCTGTGTTTCCTTATACTTCCGGAATGCTATCATTTTCTTCCTGACTTTCACAGCCACCTCTTTGGAGAACCATAGTGGCTTTTTCTTTCATTTTGATTTGTTTATTTGCTTCACACAAAAGCTTGTTGCCTCTGTGATGGCAGTTTTGATAATTCCCCATTGTTGCTCCACACCTCCTTCTAGCCTGTTTGCTAGTGCTTTTCTGAGGCACTCTCCCATCTTGCCAAAGTCAGCCCTCCTAAAGTCCAGTACCCTCACTTTTGTATGACTTGACTCTGTAGCTGAGTTTAATGTGAACCACACTGTTTGATGGTCACTTTTCCCCAGATGGCAACCCACTTCTAGATCTGAGATCCTCTCACTGTCCCTGTTTGAGAGTACAAGGTCTAAGATTGCTCCCTCATGAGTGGGTTCTGAAACTAGCTGTCTAATGCCTGCCACCTGTAGGGCACCAAGAATGGCCCTGCTCTTGGATGTGGCCGCAGCAAATGTGCTCCAGTTAGCATCTGGCATATTCAGGTCTCCCATCAACAGTATCTCCCCTTTCTCTGCCATTCTAAGAATGCCTTCTAGCATATCCTTGTCCATTCCCTCCTCCTGACATAGGGGTCTGTACACAATTCCTATGCAGACTGTGGTGCCCTTTCCAGTCTCCAAGGTGACCCACAGTGCCTCCTCTCCTCCCTGTTTACTCTTTTGTTCAGTTGCTTTTATCCCTTCCTTTACATAGAGAGCTACTCCTCCCCCTCTTCTCCCCTGCCTGTCTCTCCTGTAGGTTATGTACCCTGGTATGTTAACATCCCAGTTATGGTTCTCTGTGTACCATGTTTCTGTGACTGCCATGATATCCAGGCATCCCTCTTCCATCAAGGCCACCAGCTCAGGTAGCTTGTTGCCCAGACTACGGGCATTGGTACTCATTACACTCCATTTCTGGATGGCCTTACTCCCTTTTGCCCCATAACTGTCCTTCTTGCCTTTGTCACTTTCTCCATTTACCCCTGCTCTTCTCCCTATCGACACCTCTATGATGGTTTTACCACACTTACTACTGTGATTATTTGGGGGGGCTAGGATTTTCCTGCTCCTTTCCAGTGCTTCCCCCCTTGGCTAGTTTAAAAGCTTGCCAATGAAGCATTTAAACCTATCACCTAGGATCCTGGTTCCCCTCCCGGACAGATGCAGCCCATCATGCCAGTATAGGCTTGCATCACTCCAGGTGGACCCCAGTCCCCAATGAAGCCAAATCCTGGGCTCCACACCAGTTTTCAACCACTGATTGAATACCATGATGCGGAACACCCTAGCCTCTCCTATGCCATAGATAGAGTAGCACCTCGAGAAAGGTTACCGTGCGTGCTACTTGACTAAGGCCCCTCCCCAATTCCACAAACTCTTCCTGCACTTCTCTAATCCCTTTCTTAGCCAGGTCATTTGTCCCTAGGTGGACAATGACATCCAGCTCCCTCCCCTGTGCAGCTGCTCTGGCAATCCTGAGGATTCGCTCCCTGTCCCTCCAAGCCATGGATACTGTAAATATGCAACATTACTTTTAGTTGTACTACATTGTTTCAAAAACTGATGTAAATCTGATTTACTATCTTCTCACCAGGTAGTGAGAGAAGCATAGCAAATCAGAACAGATTTGCAGGCTGAAAGAAAAATGAATTTAGTTCGAAAGTCTAAATCAGACAGAAGAGCAGTATTGAATTTCCATAGACAAAGAACCTCTGTGCGTAAACACTGAGGCAAGGGTTACCCCAAAGGGCATTTGGCTGGGAAGCCAAGTTTCAAGAAAATACAAAATCACACATACCCCCACAATTGAATTTCCATAATGCAAACCCTTTAGAAACAGTAGGATCTGTTCCCGGAGAAATTAATACCATTCTGTGGTCAGAAAAGGTCACCACAGCAGCTTGTGCTGCAGCAACAGATATGGCCTGTGAGGTAAAAATAAAATCAATCCTTGTGGTTAATGGTCCTTTCTGGAAAGTGGGGGCATGGGTTTTTGTCACTTTTAAGTAAGCATCATGTAAATGTGCAGTGTTGAACAATGTTTGTAGTGCTCTGGAATCACAAAAAATGTTCTTAGTTTGTGCTTGCTGGCTTTTATCTTGTAGACTAAGGCCACAATTAAAGTCCCTTGTAAATATAATATGTTTTGAAGTATGTAGCTTTGGCTGTTTAAGAGTTCTGTTCTTTGTGATTTTGTTTGTGGGCCATAATAAGTAATAAGCCGAAAACATGTTGTTTGAATTAAGGTGTCCAATATAAGAACTCTGACTGGAACCAGGTCAGAAAGTTTTAAATGTTTAAAGTCTGGAAAGTTCACCAATATTCGTACTCCAGAACATGGTTCCTGACCTATCGACCAAAAAGAAGGGCCTACCAACCACTCTCTTTGTGCTTGTCTAATTACATGGCTAGTGGGGAAGCAAGCGTCTTGTAAAAATATTATCCCATGGGGTAGAGATGCTAGAAAGGAAAAAAAACATATTTCTTTTACTTGTCCTCTTACCACTATTCACATTAACAGTGCAGGAGTGAAAATTATCTAGCAGCATAATAAGAGATAGGAGGAAACATATTCTCCAGTGAAATATTTATATTACTATTTTGTCCTGTTAATCCCAGAGACTCCTTTTATTTTTGATTTTACTTTTCATTTTTGAGATCCCCTTCCTTCCATGGTGCAGTCAGACCTGGACATTGTGGCCATCACTGAAACCTGGTGTAATGATAACCATGAATGGGAGTTGGCCATACCTGGCTACAACATATTCAGAAGAGACAGGGCAGGCAGGAAGGGAGGAGGAGTGGCACTGTATGTAAAAAATGACATAAAGGCCCAGAGATCCAGGAGGAACAAAATGGGGAGATATGCTGTGGGTTAAGCTGGAAAGGAAAATGGGGCCAGCCATCCGCACAGGTGTGGTCTATAGACCACCAGCCCAGGAGGAAGAAACAGATAGGGAGCTGATGCTAGCCATCCAGAGGATGGCAGACAGAAGTGAAGTAGTACTGGTTGGAGACTTCAATATTCCAGGCGTGGACTGGAGCATCCCAGCAGCATCAACTAGGAGCAGATTTATCCTGGACTCCTTCAGGGTGCCTTCCTCAAGCAACTGGTCATGGAACCAACTCAGCAGAAGGCAATACTGGACCTTGTGCTCACAAACAGGAGAGTGAGATGGGGTAAGAGTGGGGAGCACCTGGGAACAGTGACCACCAGTCACTGTGGTTTGAAATCACAGAAAGAGCAGAACCCTAACCACACAAAAACACGTATCCTGGATTTTAGGGGGCAAACTTTGGGAAAATGGGAGATATTTGAAAGAGGCATTAGGGAATGGGGCAGGAATCAGGGGTTGAGGAACAGTGGGAAGTATTTAAAATGGGGATTACAAGAGCAACAGAATTATGTATTAAGCAGGTTAGCAAGAGGAAAAGGAAGAGGAGACCATTATGGTTTTCCAAAGAGGTAGCAAAGAAAGTGAAAGCCAAAAAGATGCATTCAGGCAATACAATAAGACACAGGCAGAAGGGATAGGGAGAAGTACCAGGAGAAGCAAAGGGAGGCAGGGAGGTCAGTAAGGGAAGCCAAAGCTCAGACAGAAGAACACATTGCAAAATCAGTGGGTAGAGGGGACAAAACCTTTTACAGGTACATAAGTGAAAAAAAGAAAGGCAAAGGGAGGGATAGTGAGACTGAAGGGGGAGGATGGGGGCTGTGTGGAGGATGACAACAGTAAAGCTGACATATTGAACAGGTATTTCTGCTCAGTCTTTACTAAGGAAGAGGAGGGTAATGGGTCTGAATGGAGTACAAGGGGTGAGAATGGTGCAGAAATGGACACAAGTCCCTTTACACGAGAAAGGGTCCGAAGGAACTGGAAGTAATAAGAGTTGATAAAGCAATGGGGCCAGATGGAGTGCACCCAGGGTCCTTAAAGAACTAAGAGAGTGGTGGCTGAACCTCTGGCTATCCTGTTTAGTCGATCACTGGAAACAGGGAGGTACCCAAAGATTGGAGGATAGCAGATGTAGTCCCTTATACAAAAGTGGGAACAAAGAGGAAGGGGAACTACAGACCAGTCAGCCTCACCTCGGTAGTGGGAAGATCATGGAAGCACTACTGAAGGAGATTGGTGGAACATCTGGTTGTCAATGGACTACAAGACCCAAGGCAGCATGGTTTCACCAGGGGAAGGTCATGTCAGACCAACCTCATTGAATTTGTTGACTGGGTGAATAGGAGGTGGATCAGGGAGGGCAGTGGATAGGCTATCTGGACTTCAGCAAGGCCTTTGACACTGTGTCACATAGAAGACTATTGCACAAACTGGGGAATATGGGTGTGGGCAGGACAGTAGTGCGGTGGGTAGGTAACTGGCTGGGTGGCAGGACACAGAGGGTGGTGGTAAATGGCTGTCCTCCACAGAGGGAAGAGTGACCAGTGGGGTACCACAGGGATCAGTGCTGGGACGGTACTATTCAATATCTTCATCAGTGACATTGCACAGGACCTAGAAGGCAGAATTTCACTGTTCGCTGATGACACAAAGCTCTGTAACAGAGTAGACACACCAGAGGGTGTAGACAGAATGAGAAGGGACCTGCAGAAACTTGAAGAATGGTCAGGGGTTTGGCAGTTGAAATTCAATGCAAGGAAGTGCAAGATAATGCATATGGGGCACAAAAACCATGGCACAATATATCAGCTGGGGGGGTGAGGATATAGCTTGCACCAAGCAGGAAAGGGACCTTGGAGTTATCATCTCTGAAGACCTCAAGGCAGGGAAACAATGTGACAAGGCAGCAGGTAAAGCAAATAGGATGCTGGGATGCATAGGCAGGGGCATCACCAGCAAGAAAAGGAGTCATAATTCCACTATACAAGACACTAGTGAGGCCGCACCTGGAGTACACTGTGCAGTTCTGGAGCACCTCGTGAGGACATAGACAGGGTAGAGAAGGTTCAGAGGAGGGCAACAAAGATGGTGCATGGATTGCATCACAAGTCCTATGAGGACAGGTTGAAGGCACTGAACATGTACTCCCTGGAGGAGAGGAGGGAGAGAGGGATATGATAGAGACATACAAGTATCTTACAGGGAGGAACAGGGTGCAGGAATGCACTATTTTTAACGAAAAAGATGTTCCAGGACTAGGGCATGGGATGAAGTTGGAGGAGGACGATTCAGAGGAAGCGTGAGGAAGAATTTCTTCACAGAGCGGTGGTGGACAAGTGGAACACCCTGCCAGAGGAAGTGGTGTGGGCTGAAACAATCACGGGATTTAAGAATGCATGGGATAGACATAAAGGAATTCTGGAGATCAGGGGTAAGGGGCAACAGACTTCCTGGAAAACATAAACTGAACTTACAAACTTACAAACTTAAATGGGCAGACTGGGTGGGCCATAGGCCCTGATCTGCCGACACTGTCTATGTATCTATGTATTACTAATATTTCTACAGTTATTGTGTTTTACTAAGAATCATTATGCTATTTGCTATATTTCTAATGAACTGAGGAGACACTGATATTATGGATATTGTATAATTACAATCATTAGTTGGGCAATGCTGCCATGTTTAGGTTTAGTGCAGAATAGCTATTATAGATAATGGTCATTATGACCTGACCATATAAAGAGGTCTTTGTCTCGTCTTATCTCTATTTATGTTACTTTGGTGCATTCCCAGGCTAGTACGAATCACATCATTTTTGCTATTAGCCAATAATGCAAGTTTATTGTTTCTTCTTACTAGTTTCTATAGCAATTATCAGAGGTATAAGAGTGATTGTTCTGTTTAGTATTCTCTGAGAAGAGACAGATGCTACCGTTAGGTAAGAAAGAAGATCTGGGTGTTCTCCTCAGTGGTGTGTTATCACTGATTTGGTTATAAGCCTGCTTTATATACCAGAAATAAATCATTATCAGACTCTGGACACCACTGTTTGTTGTTTCTTTGCTACTGCACTATTCCAACCAGAATCTGTGAAAAGGTGATTTATTGCCCTAATTACAGTGGCGGCCGTGTGCTGGCTGGAATGCAGAGAGTGAGATTCACATTTCAATGCTAAGCAGTGTAGTGCAATCTGCTCACTTGGACCTGTTTAAACTTACAGTGGTTGTTCCTCTGCAAACTTATCTTACTTCAGTCCAGAGAGTGGCAGACCCACCCCAGACCTTTGGTAAACTCCTTTTGTTAGTTGCAGCATACCACCTTGGCTTCATTGCTTCCAGCAGGGGACCAGAAAGCTGCTTGAAGTCAGTGCCAAGGATTTTATTCCAGTCTTCAACTGCTTTCTTTCTTTTGTCTGTTAACCCCTTTGTGTCTAATGTCTGAACTGTGCACAGACCTGAGACTGGATGCCTCAAAATATCTCACCACCCATGAAGGGTGGACTGATTTTGCACTGGACGCAAACTCAGCTGAAGACCCCTTGCTTGCCATCTCAAACCAATATCTTGAGTCCAAGCAAAAAGCAAAAAGTACCATTGTAAGGGCTTGTTAGTAGCTGCACTTCATACTGCTGTAAACAGTTTACTTGCCTGTTGTGCCTCTCTTGAGCTGCAAAACGCCTCACTAATTAAAAGGAGGGGGTGTGTGAGCACAGGAGCTCTTGAAAAGGGAACTGAAATTGGTGAAGGAGACATAGTCACTCTGTGACCACAATAACAGACTGTTGCATTGCACTGCTCAAGAAACAGAACCTGAAAACTGCATTTAAAACAGGACACTGAAAGGTTAAACTGTGATAAACAGCTGTGTTATTTAAATTATGTTTTGACTGATCAGAATAAGAGTTTGTGAGAGAAGAATGTGGAATTGAAAGAGGAGCATGCAAGACTAATAAGTCAGTTAGATCAGGTGCTTAGGGAAAGTGTCAGATTGGGTGCGGTGTATAGAGCATTGCAGAGAGAGATTCAGAAAGGGATTGAGCAGGGCACTGCTAGAGTCTGTCCTAACAGATGTAAGGCAAATATGGCAAAACTGTGCCATCAGAGAGAGGTTCTTGCTGGCTATGTTAAAGCTATGAATGGTTTTCAGTATACACCCATTGACATCACATCATCAGGAGATGATGACTCGGATTATGGGGACCTGGAGTGCCTCATCACATCCAAGCCCCTGCACAACAGGGTGGTTGCATTCACTAGCCATCACCAAGATGGCCGCCATGTTGGCACATCACCCACACTGCAACATCACAACCAACATGGCAGCCCCCATGGCAATAACAAACATGGCAGCCCCCTTGACACGGGAGGCCCACCACTACCCAGTCATCCTTGCCATCCACCACCTAGCCATGCAACCCCACTGGCTCCTGCCAGCAGGCCACAGGTTCACACCACCCCACTGGCTCCCCTTACCAGGGAGGATGGTGCAATAGTGCAAGGCATTCTGCAGGAGGTTATTACCACTCTAGCTACCTCCACCACACTGGATGCATCATCACCCCTGCATAACCAAATTCAACACATGGTTGAGAATGCTGTCAGCCAGGACAATGTGCTCAGGACAGCTGCTCATGCAGCGGCAGCTGCTGCCCTCATGGTGCTCTAGCCACTACAACCCAGACACACACATCCAATCCCCTGCAGGTTGCTCATTCTGTTCAACAAACTGCTTAAGGCATTGGATACATGAGTTCTACTGACAACCACAGCTGTCATTTGGAGAAGATGTGCTCCCTCTGTGAGAAGCTTTCTCTCCAACCACAGTACCAGGTTCAAGTCCTGAGACAAACCATAGAGCCCATCCTCTGGGCCAAGCTCCCAGAGGCTGTCCTCAACTGTGACATGCTTGATTTTACTGACGGTGCTCAGGCTCTTCTCTTAGCCAATGGCCCAGGTGTCGTTGGAGCCTCCTTAGCCTACAGGGTTAAGCAGAATGTAAAAAAAAGCCCAGCAGCTTACCACCAATGGCTGTGGCTTGCATATGAAGCTGGCAAGGGCTTGGCAGATGAGATTTAAAGTAAAAACCTAATTGAGTACAAGGATTTGTTCATCAGGAACAGGACTCCAGGCCTGAGGGAAAAAGTTGAACTCAGTGTTTACCCACAGAATGACACTTCTGAACAAATCCTTATCAAGACAGAGAGAGACTTTCAGGTCTATCTCTGCAACCTCATCTCAGGCAAAAACAAACAACAACAAGGCAGCTGCCATCACTAACACACCCCAGGTGGACCCAGACCAAGTTGCTGTGGTCACCCTGCCCCCACTCACTACACTGTGGAAGGTGGCAATACCAAGCAGTCAGTCCCTTCTGATGACCGTCAGGCCCAGACTCACAAGGGGGGCAACCGAAACTACAAAAACAACCGGAATAACAATAACAATCAGTACCATAATGGGCCTAACTACAGGGATTTAAAAGATGAAAATGAGTCCCTCCAGAAACAACTGGAGAAGGCCCTTGCTGGGACAGATGGTACTGCAGGCTGTTCTGTTGCAGCACTGGCACTATTCAGCAGTACAAACCCTTTCAGGCCTTCACCCTCAGCAAGGTCGTGTGGCCGAGGGACAAATCCCCTTGCAGTACCAGGCACTGTCCAGGCAAGTGCAGTGACTGAGGAACTGACCATCGAGCAAGTGGAAATTGCAGCTCCAGCATCACAGGTACAGTATTCCTGTCCTGTGAAGCCCCAAGGAGGGGGAGTCCAATGAGCCCCTACAGGCCACAATGCCTAGGGACAGAAGGATGAGAAAGATTTAGGGAACTGTTTGGATTGACAATTACAGGCCAACTTGTATGCTGACACAAATGGATGGCCCTGTGTAAGGGCCATAGTTGGGGGCCACCAACTCGACATGCTTCTAGACAAAGGAGCAGCCATGTCAGTTTTCCATGATGAGAACCCAGCCACTTGTGCGTGGCCCACCAGCTGGCAGACTACTACAAGGTGTAGATGGTGTCCATCTACAAATTTTTCGATCTGTAGCTTTACCTGTGCAAGACTCACGTGCGATGGCAGCCATCAAGCACAACAACGAGTATGATGTCATAGGTTTGTTCCAAAGTCATGACTCATATACTAAGCTGGCACTCTTGCTAGAACAGCATCTTGGTGTGTTTGCTACTAACAAGCATTACTGTGGTAGGATGCCCACCATCATAGAGATTCCAGGGCCCAAAACTGCTCAAGATTCTGAGCGTGAAATTTGTAGGTTGAGAAATGAATGTGAAATGCTAACAGACCTCCACTCATGCAGCATACAACGATCAGATGTACTGCTTGTTCAGTTTGTAACCAAACAATTACAGATTTTGGAACTCAAAAATGTCCCGTTTGACCCTGGAGGGCAAGCAGCTGTTTCTTTACAACTTGCTATCTGGTAAGTGTTCTTACAGTTCACTCCCTATTTTTGTGCTCCAACTTTTTTTTTTATGATTCCAGAACTACTGCTTACCTTGGATAAATATTTAAAGCTGTTCTGATGTCATCTGCAACAGTTTGGGTGTGATACATATATGTGTGTGTGTGTTTACTCAATTGTTATTGCTATTCACTTTAGGATACATTCAGACTCATTGGTATATATTACAGTTGTTTTTGTGTTCTATGCCTAATTATTGGTGTGGTTATCTATGTTTCAGGGTCATCACTAGCCAATTGTTTTTGCTATTTGTGATATAGGGGATTGTTGTACAGGATTTTCCTTATGGTTGGAATCCTGTTGTCTCAGATGATTCCATAGGGATTCTGTAGGGCCTGGCATGTTGTTGATTGTTCGTGTAGGTCAATACAGACGGTGTTTGAGAAAGAAAGACGTGCAAAAAATTATTTGTTTACAAAGATTACAAGTTACTAGAATGTGTACCCTGCTGTGTCTCAAAAGTATGTTTATGACTGGTCAATATTTTAATGTGGGCTCAGCTTAGCAAAAAAAATAAAATCTCATTTTGTGTTTACTTGTACAACAACTACTGAATGCATTCCTACATGTGAGTGGGGACCGTTGCCAGCTCCTCTGGGCTGACAGCCAAATTATTTAAAGGGACACTGTCAGCTTTGTCCCTAAGTTTGGCATAATTTTGTAGCAGTGTTCTCCAAAGCACACACTTAACAAACTACCAGTGTAAAATGACCCTGCATATCTGAAAAGTAATATTTTTACCTGATTTCCATGATTTACCATTATTTTTCTGTCTGACCGACCCAAACGTAAGTCAGCGACCTCCGGAAGCACATCGATCCCAAAGACACCCGTCTGTAACAAAGCGCATGTACGCGGTGCAATTTCAGCATGGCCTATGGACAGAGTGGCTTAAAAGAAGTATTTCAAGACCCTAACTCAAACTGTGCCTCATGTGACAAGAAACGAGGCGTAATACAACTAAAAATATACACTTAAAAAGTGGAGCCTAAATCCCGCACATGCGCAATAACATCTTGGAGCAGAGATCCCGAGCAAGCACAGGAATATGCCGCTATTGCGCATGCGTGGGATTTATTATTTATTTATTTTTTTTTGTACCTCCTCCGCGCCAGGTTTCTGCCCCGGTCACGGATCCCCCCTGCTGCGGCATTCCTCCCTCATGAGCCGTGCTCCCAGTACCCCTGGCTTGCCCCCATAGCGGGATGTGGCACCCTCGGCCTTTAGGGTGCCACTGAACATCGTAATAGGCTGGGAGCCGTGCTCCTTTATTTTTGGAGCCCATTGCAGCCGAGGGACGGCATCATAGGCGTCAGAGGTAGGTGGTGTTTTCCCCTTAAGGGGCGGGGCGTGCAATGGCATGGCGTCCATCCGCCCCATCTGATGTCAGGTCCCGAGTGCTTGGGGTTCTCCGGTCTCACCAGGAGTCCCGTGCACCGGACTCACCACACCCTCCCCGGATCAGGAGAGCAGTCGTGAGATGCTGATCCTTCTCCCCGGCCGGCCCTCCGGCACCCGAATCCATTCCGAACTCGGGTCGCGGCCATAAGCGAAATCCAACCGCTGGCGCCGGCGGGCCGGCATGCGCGGGATTTAGACTCTGCTTTTTAAGTGTCTTTTTTAGCTGTATTATGCCTCGTTTCTTGTTACAAGAGGCACAGTTCGATTTAGGGTCTCGAAATACTTCATTTAAGCAGCTCTGTTTGTAGGGCATGCTAAAAATTGTACAGCGTACATGCGCTCCGTTATAGACGCGTGTCTTTTGAATGGATGTACTTCCGGAAGTCGGCAGACACGTTTGGACAGCAAAATAATGTAAAATTGTGAAAAGTATATCAAAATATTACTTTTGGGACCTGATGGGCCATTTTACACTGGTTGTTTGTTTAGTGTGTGCCTTGGGGGACGCAGCTAATAAATTATGAAAACTATAGGGACAAAGCTGACAGTTCCCCTTTAACCCTATTCGTGACTGGATTCAAATCTCTGCAGTAACAGTTTGTAAACCATAAACACATGTATATACATTTTTCTTTGCTCTTGGTGTCATTGCAAAATATATATATATATATATATATACACACACACACACACTCACATGCCTTAGTACAGTTCAATGCTTGATTATACTATTGTTTCAAACCTAAATGGCTATGCTTAATTCCCAGCAGCCATCATTTTCAAACTATATGACCTTTAGCAAGTAACTTGACCTTCGTGTGTTTCAAAAGTCTTTGTCACTACCACTTCAAACTTGCTGTGTGTCCCCACCTAAAGCATCCATTTCCACTCAAAATGCATGTTTTCATGGAAAGACACCAAGGGTGAACCCTACAATTTCACATTTTTATACAGTACTTGCACTCTGTCTGAGCAAAAAGGACAGATGTTTTCTTCTGGGCTTGCAGTCAACACAGCCAATCAATCAATCAATCAATGTCATTATTTAACCAGGCAATCACCATTGAGCAAGCTCATTTTCAAGGTGGACCTGGGTTTGTCAACAAGAAACAAGGAACATTATACATGGGATGCAACACACTCAAAAAATAATAATAATAAAAATAAAGTGAGATACAATAATACAGTATATACAAAGCATCAGCAGGTAGCATTGACAGTAGTATAGGTTTGGAACAGAAGATAACAGCACGTTTTGGGTAGGACACAATTTTTCATATAAGTAAAAAATATACATATCAGGTGCACCGAACCTAAATAAAGCCTAATATAAAAGATATTAAGTGATACAGTATGGAGAATTTGGAGCTGGAACCAGAGTCAAATGAATATGGAAGGGACAGATATGGGGGTCAGAAAAAGGGGAGAAGGAAGAGTCGATTATAGATGTGATCAGTCTTTTAACAGTTGTAATTAGAGTGTGCTTGGACTTATAGGAGTCACGATTTAGGCTAGACAGGCACAGGACTCCTTATTAAGATGTAGATATAGAGATTTAAAAGCTGCTAGGCTGATGGGGTGAGTTAATTTCAAAGTTTTTTGCAGCTTGTTCCACAGTTGAGGGAGCACAAAGCTGATGGCTGTTCTGTCAATGTGAGATATTGCTTTGTAAATCTAAAGGTAGATATGTGAGGTGCTTCTCAGGGCATACTTCCCCAGAGTGCAAAAAGGTAAACAGACAGAGATATACTTGGGCAGTTTATTTGAGATAGCTTTGTATGTCCAAACCGCAGCATTTCTTTGCCATCTGTAAGCAAGGGATGACCATCCCACTGCCGTGTACAATGCACAGTTGTGGGTTGAGTATGGAAGACCTGTGATAAATCTTATGGCTCTGTGATAAAGCGTATCGAGTTTGGCCAGGGTACCTGCAGATCCCTGACTATATAGAAAATCTGCATAATCCAATAGGGAAAGAAAGGTAGTTTGAAACAGTTTCAGTTTAGCGTCTCTTGTGAGGAGATTGTTAATCCTAAAGAACAGCCCAAGTTTTTGTCTAAGTTTCTTTGCTAGTTCTTCTAAGTGATCTGTGAAAGTAAGTCTATGGTCTAACCAGACCCCAGGTACTTGAACTTTGGTACGCAGTCCAACCACTCACCTAGAATGGTAGTGATCTGCGAGAGTGTCCCATCAAATGCAGGATTTATTGCATTGAGAAGTGGCGAGAGGAACATTGCTTTGTTTTTTTACGCATTTAAGAGCAGTTTCTGGTTTATAAACTGATGTTGCAGCAGATTAAATTCATTTTGAAGGGCTTTACAGGCCATATCAGGGGTGAGGTTACTTGCATAGAGTACCATATCATCCACGAATAGGTGCATTTGTGCTCCTTTGATAGGGGCATCTATGTTGTTAATATACATGGTGAAGAGCAAGCAACCAAGGATGGAACCTTGCGGTACACCTCTCAATAGGGGTTTTGATGGAGAAACTTCCCCTTCTGCCTTTACTTCTTAAAGTCATCCCGAGAGGTAGTTGGAGAACCATTTAAGGGATAGGGAATCCAAACCAATGTTCTGGAGGGACGACAGAAGCAGTCTGTGATCAATGGTATCGAACGCCTTGCTTAGGTCCAAGAAAACTGCGCAGACTAAGGTTTTTTCATCTAATTCAACCTGCCGGTCATTTGTCAGCTTGGCTATAGCAGAGATTGTACTGTGCTGTGCTCTAAAACCGGACTGTAATGGGTTGCACAATTTTTCTGATTCCAGGTACTTCCGAAGCTGGAAGTTCACTATTTTCTCCAGCATCTTTGACAGGATTGGAAGTAGGGAGATTGGCCTGTAGTTATTGAGGTCACTAGGATCTCCTGATTTAAACAAAGGGACCACAAGTGCATTTTTCCAAATGGGCTTTAGGTCACCTTGGGGCAAGGATAAGTTGAAGAGATGAGTAATTGGGATTGCGAGGACGTGGTAGCTGACCTTTAAGAAGTACGGGTCACTGAGGTCAGCGCCAGCACTTTTCCTAGTGTCCAACTGAAGGAGAAAATCTTTGACTTCTTTCAGGGAGGTAGGCTACAGAGAGAAGGATTGACTGGGGATGGGTTTTTCTTGTGTATCCAACCCAAGTTGTTGGCGGAGGATATTTGCAGGAGAGGAGTCAAAGGCTAGCCCTGCAGTGGCAAAATGATTATTGAGAGCGTTGAGGACAGATGGTCTGTCAGAGATGACAGTATTGCCAATCAATAATTTAGTAGGTAGGGAATTAATAGTGGTGTGACCTTCAATGTCTTTGATTGTCCTCCAGAATTTGGAGACATTTCTTGAGAAGCTCTCCAGCAGTGAGCAGTAGAAATTAGCTTTGGCTTCTTTGACCATTTTAGTGCAGAGGTTCCTCGCCCTCCAGAAAAAATTCCAGTAATTTATTAAGTTAATTTTCCTAGGAGTTCTCCAGAGTACATCCCTACTCCACAAAGCCAATGCCCAAGGCCTTCCTTCACGAATGTTTGATTGTAACACAGCTCCTTTATTCCTGAATAATATCCTGCGATTCCCACACTATGCAAGGCACTCAAGGGGGGTACTCACTACCCCCAGTATTTTTGTTTTATATACTCAGTATACTGTTAAAAACAAATACTACAGCTGTTTTTGAGAGAGTTTACCATCTACAGTTAAACACAATAACCTTTTTTTTTTGTTTTGTGTGAGACCATGGTGTATAAATTTTTTTTTTTGAAGAATGCATTCTAAGACATACATACATATATACGGTATTACCATTAATCCAGATCTTTTATCAACTCAGCTGACATTTTGTAATGTTTAGGATAAGGGAAAACCCAGGGACGTTTGGCTTCTTTTATTCTATCAAAACAGTCCTGTTTTATTTTCAGTTTGTCTATATTGTTTTTTTTTTCCTTCCTCCTAAGTAAAAAGAAAGTTCCTATCTCTTGGAAAAGTATATTTATTGAGGACAGCAATGGGGCCACCCCGTTACCAAGTATTCAGTGTACACCTTATAAGGTGCAGTGCAACACCCACAGAGGTTTCAAGTTACATCCCTTCCTTCCCATAGAGGTAAATAAAAGAAAATGTGTATTTGCTAACAACTATTTGTTATTAGCAGGTTCTGAAAATACCCACTGTATTCAAAAAGTATAACCCAGCTCAGTCCAGCCGAGCTGGGATGGAGTTGTGTATGTATTTTCACATATTCATATCTTTTGATTGTCTTTTCAGCTTTTTTTATCCTGCTTAGACAAACACAAACCAATTTTTTATAGCCTTACAGGAAAGAATGCAATTATCTGCCTTATATAAGAACAACAAGTTTCTATCATTTCAAAGTTCTAAAGCAGTGTATACCCTGAAAAAGCCTTACAAGTGAAAAAAAAAACAGAGTAGAGGCTTGCTCAAATAATTATTTCAACCAAAACTAATGCTCTAAGATTCCTGGACTCTGAACTAAACTTGCAGTCTACATTTGTTCTGTTATTTAAAATGTATTTTATGCACTATGCTCAATACTGACATTGCTCTATTGCAAAAAGTATGCTTTATGTTTATGCCATTATGCTTTCAAATACATCTTGCTACACTTTATCAAGTGTGTATTCAGAAAACTGCTCCCCATTTATAAATGTTTTAATGCCCATAACCCAACCTAGATACTGGGGCCAGCATTGCTGACCCACCCCTACACTACGTTCCAAGCAAAACCCAGACAAATTAATGCTCTGTTTGTCTCATCACTCCCAGGTACCCCTGGAAAATAAAGTGCACTGTATGCACAACTTTTGATTTTAAATCTTAACTATAATATGACAAAATTTAGATTTGGCTCCACAACCTATGCATCAAGGTTCTATAGTAGGCCTTACTTCACTCCATACTTTGTAGTATTTCACTATTTCACTTGTCACAGGTGCAATAGACACTATTATTAGCTGGTTTAGGCCAACTATATATATATATTTGTCCAACTACTGCATATTGTAACAGGAATATGGCCATAAGCTACATGTTTCCAGTGTGTTATAACATTACAAGATTTTGTAACACAGGCCTCAGTTAGCCTGTCAGCAACACACTGACAGGGAAATCATGTTAATCACTGTCATAGCTCTTCTGCGGTCTGAAAGCAGGGTGCAACCATGACATTGTCATAGATTCACAGATGCTCAAATGGTATTACTGGACCTCAGCCTGCACCCCCAGGTATGTGGTTGATGCCCCATTTTAATTTTTCTCTTTCCACAATTATCAGAAATTTAGGCTCTGTCACACCACTCTCTACAAAACAAAAAGGTCATTGGTTTAACAGATTGCAATGTATGTATTCCTAACTCAGTTTCTAACACACTTTACAAGTTTGCAGGTTTCCACAGTGTGGCACACACAACATCTCCATGTACAACAGCAGTAACACTTTTGTCTAAGCTGCCATAACATTTATCTTTTTCCTCAAAAGAAAACTGGTACCACAGCTTCAATGTCATTACCATTTTTGTGCCTGACTGGCTTCATATAAGGACTACTACATGAACTAGGATATTATTACCTCTGCAAATGTAATGTTTTCACAAAATTACACCGGTTTATAGAACTTTAAATCAACTAAACAAGGTCCAACCAATTCAGACTCTACAATCAAGCCTACTGAGTCTACCTACTATTAAGTGAAGCCTGAGGTGGGGCAATTCCCCTAACTTCAGCAAGAAGAGTCTTCTTCAGTTGATCTTCAAGCAAGACATCCATTATCTCCATTGCCGCTCTTTCCAAGCCTGGCTGACACCTTATACAGACTGATTATTACTTATAAACTGTTAATCTTTGTGCCAGGGTGTGATCAACTACCACAACACAAGTGCTACACCAGTGTGTGTGGATACTTCCTTAAAGGACTCAATGCACTAACGCACACCTTGCCAAGGTGTCTGCCAGTCTAGCCATACAGCAGCCAGCAACATGAACACTGATGTTCTTACTATGATGGTGTTTCATCTTTCAATTACCATCCACATAGCCCCATGTGCTCTGTGGGGTTACCACCTTTCTGCAGACAATGAACTTTATGGACTGTTATTCATATCAACTTTCTAAACTGGTCATCTATGTTTTATAAGGACTTCTCTGTCAGGAGACATTATCAACAGATTTTTCAATCAAGCTCCAAGGGTGTGCCACACCTCAATACCAGGTAACATCTACCATATCCACTCCTGAAGTAGATTCCATAAACTCTTCTTCAACAACGGGCATTGTTCTGTCATATTCTGTTCTATGCGGTATTACATGTTAACCTCTTTTCACATATCTCTATTGTGGTGTTAACATCTGTAAGTTCTGCCCTATGTTTTACAGACACATTTCTGCTCCATCTGTGACCACCCCCGTACCAACTCCTGAACAGGCCCATTTTTGACAGTAACTCTAACTGTCTGCTTTTTACAAACTACATACATTTTTGTCTACATTTAGGTTTCAGACTGTGATTATCCATCACCCATGTAACCCCATTTTTATTAGATATTATTAATACTAACCCTGCTATCTGCAATGTACCCTGAAACATAATCGAGAACAAATCCAGTTCATTTACAAGACTCGTACGTTGGGCTTGTAAACTACCTTTTAGCTCCATCCCTACATACCTACTTGACATCGGTGGCCCTTCTGAGGCACGAAGGGGGGAATTTTATCCATGGTCCAGCACCCCTGATTGGCATCTCTACTTCATGGACAGTAATGCTTAGGGCACATGCACTTATCGTATAAGCACAAGTGTCAGGATCTAAGTTCTATTATGCTATGTCATATAATCATGTTATTATATGGTAATCCTAATTGTAATACTGGGGAGCATCTTTGGACCATTGTATAATCATTAGTTAAGCAACACTGACATCTACAGCTTACTGCAGAATAGCTATTACCAAGCAATTACGTGAGACCCTGTAACATGACCTTGACTATGAGACATGCCTCTGTTTGTGATATCTAAGTTTTATGCTGGATCAGCAAGTGTTCCCAGGCTAGCCAGACACCTAACTGTCCAATAGTATGTGTTTTATATATCTTTCTGCTGGTTGCCATAGTAGTTATCAGAAGTATAAGACCTATTACATTATATATTTTTCTCTGAGAAGAGATGAGACCCGAGGAGTTTGCTACCTGGGTAAGCTTTAGAAAGACTGCAGATACTCTTTCCTCAATGTGCTTTTCCATTGTATTTGTTTGGTTATAAGTCTACTTATTACCTGTAATAAATCCTTTTTGGTAGACACCACTCGTCTGTGTTTCTTCATTGTTGTGCAGTTCCAACCAAGAACCCAAGAGAGGATGTTTTATTACCCAAACTACAAGGTAGTGGAGGGCTTTGAGGAATTCTTGTTCAGAGATTGGGGGGGAAAGGGATCTGAAGTTACTGTTGCAATGGGGAGGTGGGGAGACCAGGACAGGCAGAGGGGGTCCAGGTGACACAGCACAGGAAGTGAAGAATTTGTTGAGTGTGTCTGTGCATAGATATGGTCAGTGACAAGGTGGAGTTGTTTGTGAATGCACAGGCACTGGGCTGGGCTGGAGGGTCGAGCAGTGAGTGAACTACTTTCCAGAATTTGGAGGGTTGAGTGTGAGAGTTGTGACATGAAGTAATCTGCTTTGACTCACCTGATGGCCCTGGTGCAGGCATTGTGGAGGGTGTTATAGGTTATGCCTGTTTTGAGGGGTTGGGTGGGATTTGAAGGCAGCCCAGGTTTTATCCCTGGCTTTGCATCTGGCTTGGATGAAAGCAGAGATGCACTGAAGGCAGCACTTCTAGACCCTGGACTTTTTCAGAGGGGCATAGAAGTCCCACATATTGGTGAAAATCTGCAGGAAACTGGAGAGTGCAAAGTTGACATTAGGTGCTGCGTACACCTGACGTCAACCAGCATGATCGAGGCTGGAGAGAAGAGATTCCATGCCTAGGACATTCAGTGGGTGAGTATTTAGGTACTTGGGGGCAGATTTGGGCATGTGAGTTTTCCTGATACAATAAGTAAAATAATGATCACTTTGTACATTAGCAAGAATGCCTGAAGAGTTGAATCTGTTAATATGCATATAGTTGAAGGGTCCCAGTCTGTTTAGTTTCTGGATTTGAATATAAATACTGACTGAAGTTTGCATGCCTGAGAGCCCCATTTGTCTAAATAGTGGCAGAAAGCAAAGAAAGAGAGACTTAGTAAATGAAAAAGGAGCATGTGTACTCCTCTATTACCTTTAATATGAAACAAAGGACCCTAGCAGTATTTGTTCCAGAGAAGGCCTGTTTTTGGTATGTTAACCACCCCCCATTTAAAAAAACCAAAAAAAACAGGTTTATTAGAAGCAAACTGTAACCAAGGGAAAGACTTAAAATAAAACTACTGCAATGTTGTAACTTGTTTAAATACCTGAAAAAAGGCAACAGGTAGGGTTCTCTGTTTTGTTTTCCCGTGTCCCTTTCCTCCACCCTTCTAGGACAGAATGGGGCCTCCCTGTTGCTTGGAGGTGAATGAGCTCTCACTATAGGGGAGCAGTGCCTTCTTCAGACCTTATTTATAACAGCAAACCTGCCACTCATTGTAGAAATAGGAGCGATTAAGCACTTATTAAATGCTTGTTACACATGCATGGGTCTATAACTATTGTTCTTTCAAGCCTGTACCACATGTGCTTATGTGGTCCTATGTAACAATAAAAGCTGATTATTATGGTGGGTCATCATGACACATTTGTCTTAGGGATATTTATTTGTTTCCCTGTATTAGGTAAGGGGTGGATCAGGTGACCAGATCTTTTTGTATAAAAGCCCACCACTAGGGGCTAGAAATTCAGACAGGGAGGTCGGTTGAACACTGAGCATCAGAGAAGAAAGACCTCATGAAGTGCTTGAACAAGCCCTGGTAGAGTGACTGATTTCGGGCTGAAGCTACAGTATGTAAATGAGCTAATGAGCGCTTGCTCATAGGTGTTTAATCTAAGCTCTTCATAACGAAATAACTAAAAAGCTAAACCACCATTTGCGGAGTATGACTGACCTCATTTTTGCTTTTTCTATATACTCTATTATTTTGCAATTTTTTGAGCAAAATAAATTGATAAGCACATGACTGTCTTTTTATGCAACTAATTGTTGTCTGCTGTGTTATCCTTCACTCACACCGATTCACACACCACACACTTGGCCCACAAAGAGTTTGCAGCATTTTCTCTATGCAACTCCACTGTCATGTGCACCAACTACCAATATGATCTCATACCAAATATGACATTTACAGGATTCTTTCTAAAATATTCACTGACTTTACTCCTTTCATCTCAAGCTTTCTGATATTAAAGCAAGGGCCCCTGGTGTTCTGCGGCAGAATTTTCTTATTTCTTCGGCAGCATTTTCTGATTTCTGCAGCATGATTTATTCATTTCTCTGGCAGAATGCAGTCCTGTCATTGGCTAAATATGATGTGATCTCATCGATGACATCTTATGCTGAGCATACAGGAGGGGCTTCAGGATAAACAAGGCGGGAAAGAAAGCTTGACACTATGGAAAAACAGTATATTTATATGAAAATTCACCAAAAACAATGAATTCTGCGGTACTATATATATTCTGCGGAATGATGCAAATTCCTCAACCACAGAACTGCAGAATTCCAGGGGCCTTGATTATAGCCTACTTGTAATTCCATACTCCCTCCCCTTCCAATCTTTCTCTTAATCATAGCTGAAAAACATCCCATATAAACACACTGTCTAGCCACCTATGATACTTACTGGTGGGAATTACTTCAAGGTGATCCTTCTGCTCTGCAGTGTCTTCCACCTTCACATCAAAAGGGAGTTTGCCATTCTTCTCTTTCTCCTTAACGTCAACAAAAGGGAGTTCCCCATCCCCCTCTTCCATCTTCACATCAACAAAAGGGAGTCTGTTATTCCTCTCTTCATCTTTCACGTCAACAAAAGGGAGCTCACCATGCCTCTCTTCCACCTTCACAACAAGAAAAGGGAGTTTGTCATCCCTGTATTCCTCCGTCACATCTATAAAAGGGAGCTCCTCATCTCCCTCTTCCACCTTCACATCAGTAAATGGGAGTTCTTCATCCCTCTCAGCCACCAGTAACATTTGCTCACTTGGGATGTTGTAGCCTGTACATAAAAAAAATCACAATAAAATACAAATGTCATTTATAATCAGAGCAACAAATGGTAAACAAAGACATGTCCAACAAGATATGCTCTGTGCCAGTTGTTGCTTATAGTTGAAAACGGACTGATGACAGTCCATAACCACAACACGCTTCATCGTAACATTATGGATAAAAAAACAGCCACCTCCGAAGTCAAATTACTCATTTTTACATGTGTATATTCCTGTATCCCTGTTCCCTTCACACTTACATATTCCTATACATCATTCTATTCATATTTACATATTCCTGCACCCGTTCCTTCTATATGTACATATTCCCGCATCCCTGATTCTCTCTCTCTCTCTCTCTACTTACACATTCCTGCACCCTGTTCTCTCTTTACTTGTATATTACTGCACTCCTTTTCTCTCCATAATTACATATCCCTGCACCTATGTTCTCTCTATACTTTACATTACTGAACCCCTTTTCTCTCCATACTAATAATGTATACTCCTACACCGCTTTCTGTCTACATTTAGATTTTCCTCCACTCCCTGTTCTCCATATTTACATATTTCTGCACCAGTTCTCTCAATACATACACATCTGTGCACCCGTTCTCTCATTACTTATATATTATTGAACCCCCTTGTCTGTCCACACTAATACTGTACATTCCTACACCGCTATCTATACTTACATTTTCCTGCGCTCCCTGCTCTCCATACTTCCATACTTCCATATTCCAACATCCCGTTCTCTCCATACCTACAAATCCCTGGGCCCCCTGTTCTCTCTATACGTATACATTACTGAAACCCTTTTCTCTTCCTATCAATACTGTACATTCCTATATCACTTTCTATGTATACTTATTTTCCTGCACTCCCCTTTCTCCATATTTACATATTCCTGTACCCCAGTTCTCTCTATACATAAATATTACTGAACCCCTTTCCTTCTCTCTCTCTCTCCATACTAATACTGTATATCCTACATCGCTTCATATCGCTATTTACATTTTCTCACTCTTATTGTCACCATACTTACATATCCCAGCACCCGTTCTCTCTATATTTATTTATTTATTTATTACTGAACCCATTTCTCTCCATACTAATACTGTATCTTCTTACACCGCTTTATATCTCTACTTACATTTTCCCCACACTCTTATTGTCACTATACTTGCATTTATTCCTGGCTACAGTTAAAAAATAAATAAATAATTGCTTAAAAAACCCAGCTTGTTTAGCTTTGGTGCAGGTTAAAAATGCTTAGAATACAGTGGGATTCAGGAGGTTCAGTTTACTTTTACTGGCTGCAAACATCTTAGGCTGCTAAAACCCTGCTGAAATCCCGATATAGACCAGCCCCCTGCATCTTCCCCTTCCCCTTACCTACATAATCAGTCTCTCTTACTCTCTTTCTTCCACAGCCGACCCCGCGACGAACAAGGAGGTCGTGAGGGCTTGGATTCAGCCCTCTCCCACAGCCAGCACCGAAAAACTGACCAGGTACAGCATCTCCTTTGCAAAGGTTTTGCCCTGCTCACTGGATCGTGACCCGTGCTGCGCAGCTCCTACAGAGGACTGCCCCGCCACCCCCACCACCACCCTTGGTCTGCTTTTACTTATACAGGCAAGTAGGCAGTCACGTGGGGCAAAATAAACCTATCAACCAGCTTCTCCATCTGCAGCTTATACAAGCTTCCCACTAGTGGCCACTCTTCTCAATCCCAAATACCTAACCATCTCTACAGTAAATATGCTACCACTCCTCTGGATAACTATCCTCATAGCCTCTATGATCCCCCATATGGCTCTACCACCTCCCCCAAGGATCTAACACTAAACAACAGCCACTCTGCTAGCCAACATATAATTACCTGGTATGGTCCCATTCTGCAAACCTCCAAACCCATGTTACGTCATCACACATGCTCATACTCCCTACCAGTGCTTATTTTCAAACACTACACACGCAATACCCATTGTACAGCTACTTTGATACCCTACAGACCACAACCCCTATTCATCCTTTTGCCATTCTACCGGGTACCAAGCCCCTTGTCATCATGATAACCCACCTCCTACACACACTCCCTGTACCTATCACACACAATACTACACCTACTAATTACCAAACTAAGTGTGCCACATCAAAACAGCACAGGATAGCACTCCTATGACATGTTCTCCTCCTCCTGCTGCTATCAGGTAATATACATCCCAACCCTGGACCAACCCGTTCTAATGTCTCCACTAACAGCAAACGAGAAGGTCTTCTGCTAGCTACCCTCAACATCTGCAGCCTCCCCAAGAAGTTCACCCCCCATAGGGCTGCACTGCCCGAAACTCACCCGATGTCTTAGCTCTATCAGAGACATGGCTCTCAGATAGAATACCCAACGGTACTATCACCCTTACTGACTACACCCTCTACAGAGCCGACAGGTTTAGCAAGAGGGGAGGCGGCTGTGCCATCTACATCAGATCCTCCTTTCGCTCCCTAGAGGTCCATACATCTCCACCCTTGCATGGAGCCCAGATCCTAACTGTCAAACTCAGAATGGGCAATCCAGGTAAATCCCTTTACATAATGGCAGTCTGTATTCCCCCAACCAACAAAAGCTTGCTTTTGATTCCGTGCTGGACAGTATCTCCCACCTCTCACCTAGGAGTGAAGTCATTTTACTGGGTGACTTTAATGTCAACTGGCTGTCAGCTGCCTCATCCCACAGCAAGGACTCCGCCTTAGCCTGTGACCTCACCCAGGGTCGTTCACTCCCCGACCAGACTGGACCCTAGAACAGGGACTTCAACCCTCATCGACCTTATCTTCACCAACAGGCCTAAGAACATCTCCCAACTCACTGTCCTCCTGGACTTGATCAGTGACCATTCCCCCGTGACCTGCCTATGGTCCACAAAACTCGCCCCTACACCCCCAACATCACTCTGCATAGACACCTCAAAAAAGGAACACTAAACACAATTTAAGTCTTACCTGGCCTCCTGCGATTGGTCCCCTATACACACCGCTCAATCGGTGGACGCTGCACTTACCTACATTATAGCCACCTTCAATAGGGCCTGCGATATCTTCGCACCCTTCTCCAAGCAAATATTTAAAAAAATAAACCTCCCTTAGATCTCTCAAGTGCTACTCGATCAAATGTGCCTGAGGGACAACCTATGGCACAAGGCCCTTGACTCACAGCTCCCTCAGGATCGCCAGCGATACAGGGAGGCCTGTAACAAATGCACATGGGCAACCAAACAAGCCAAAACTGCATCCTACAAACAAACCCTCACCTCATCTTGGGGCTCTGGAAAAAAATTCTGGAGCAATATTAAGGATCTCTGTGGGAAAACTGTCTCCACTACCCTTGCTCAACTTAACAGTAAACGGAGCTACCACTCATGATCCCTTTGCTATCGTGGATGCCCTCAACTCCTCCTTCTCTGACCTCTCACATATTCTCCCACTGGACTCCTTGGACCCTACCACCCCCCCCCCCACGTCACCTCTACCACCTTCCTCCATGCCCCCTTTAGGCTAAAAGCCACCTCTTGTAATGAGGCAAAATGCTATCTCACCAAAGCACTGCTGAACTCTCGGTACAGTAGTGATTCCCTGGACCTTAAACAGATTCGGCTTTTGCTGGAAGTGACACTTCCTCATCTCACAAAAATCCTCAACCTGTTCTTATGCCTTAGCCAATTCTCAACTTAGAAGAGAGCATTAATCACTCCCATCTTGAAGAGTGGTGACCCCACTGCTGCAAGCAATTATAGGCTGATATCAATCCTGCCGCCCCTCTCTAAGGCCCTTGAAAAAATAGTCTTGGACCAACTAACTGACTACCTATCCAAATTCAACCTGCTCTGTCATGAACAACATGGATTCCAGAGGGGCCACAGCACCTCTACAGCCCTCACTGAACTCACTTCCTTCATCCATGAGGCTTTAGAGCATGGCTCTGTGGCAGGGGCTATCTACGTTGATTTGTCCAAAGCATTCAATACCGTCAGTCATGAGCTCCTACTCCTCACCCTTCCATCCCTTAACTTTGCTCCGGAGGTCACCGCCTGGTTCAAAGATTACCTTCCAATCGGACACAAGTCAAAATAAATACCTCTATCTTAACACACAAACTGGTTTGCACAGGTGTCCTGCAGGGATCTGTACTCGGCCCCCTACTCTTTACCCTCTTCCTCAATTCCCTCCCTAAATCCTGCAGTATGTTGGTATACGCTGATGATGCGGTAGTCTTCTGGAATCACCTGCATCCTGACTCCCTCCAATCAACACTTCAGAGTAACTTTAGGAAGATAGAAAACTGGCTCACAGAACACCATCTTATTATCAACTACAAGAAAACAAAGACCATGATCTTTGCCCACCGCCAAAGCCCCCACTGCCATGCACCACTAGTTGTTAAAAACACCCATGGATCCACGCTAGAATAAGTCCCCTGTTTCAGATATCTTGGAGTCACCCTGGACACCTCCCTCTCCTAGCAAACTCACATACAACAGGTCTCCTCCTCTTCTGTTAACACCAGGTTAGAGATCCTTTACAGGCATAAGCACTGCCTACCCCCCCAGGCTATACATCTCGCTGTGTCCTTCTCTATCCTACCCTTTCTGGATTATGGAATCTTCATATATGGCTCTGCAGACCAAACTGCCCTACTCAGCATCAACCTCGCCCTTAACAAAGCCTGCAGACTAGCCTCGGGTTGTGACAGGTTAACACACACATGTGAGCTCTATAAACGCACTGGCTGTTTAAATTTCCTTGGCAGACTTAAGTACTTTACCTGCCTCCTCGCCAAACAGATACAACTTAAACAAGCCCCCATTGGCCGCCACCCACTTATCCGCACAGCCCCCCACAGATGGACCCAAAGGCACACAGCTAACACAATGATTCAGAGGAAACGTGAGGAAGAATTTCTTCACAGAATGGGTGGTGGACAAGTGGAACACCCTGCCAGAGGAAGTGGTGGGGGCTGAAACAATCACGGGATTTAAGAATGTATGGAAAAGACACAAAGGAATTCTGGAGGACAGGGGTAAGGGGCAACAGACTTCTAGGAAAACATAAACTGAACTTACAAGCTCAAATGGGCAGACTGGGTGGGCCATAGGCCCTTATCTGCCGACACTGTCTATGTATTTATTTATTTATTTTATTTATTTAAACAGCAGTTTGGAAAACCTTTGAGCCATAGGCTCATTTACAAAGGTACCTTGTCACAGTAAGACAAACGAATATACACAGTATAGCAGTACAACACATAAGTATAACAGTAACTTAAGACATAGATACAAACAAGCTAGTACAGGTAGGATTGATGCAAACAATACCAGAGTTATGTTGTCCTTAGCAGCTTAGTAGTAAGCTTTGTCATAAGTACTGGGTATGGCTTTGACTAGTGGCAATTACAGCATCGGGTGTTAATAAGGTGGTTACGTAAGGAAGTTTTGAAGCATGATATAGTTGGAGCTTCGGAGATGGAGGGGGCAGTGTGTTGAACCAGGAGGGGGCCCTAAAGCTGAAGGATCTTTGGCCATGAGAGGTCCTAGCTCTAGGGATAACAAGAGAGGTTTTCCCAGAGGTCCGAGTATGAACTAGTGGGACAGAGCGGCGTATGGTGGCGGTCAATCCTGGTGGGGATAGCCCAAGGAGGGTCTTTTTTGTAAGAGTACAGGTCAGATATTTGAGATGCTCGTCAAGATCAAGTACCAGCGCTTTAGCATACAGCAGACAGGTGTGTGTTAGCCTAGGTGCCCCAGTAATTAACCTGCAGGCCTTATTCAGAGTAGTGTGAATTTTATGGAGTGCGGTCTGATCAGCAGCACCATACACCGGCAGTCCATAGTCCACTAGGGACAGGATAGAGGAGGTGACTGCGAGTCAAAGAGCCTCCGGGGGGAGGCAGTGTTTATACTGATGTAAGATGCCCAATCAGATATTACTGGCAGTGGCTAGGGCAGCGATGTGTCCATGGAAGGAGAGGGAGGGGTCAAAATGGATCCCTAGGTATTTATAGGAGCAAACTTTTCTAACTGGGAAAGAGGACCCAGAATGAATGAGGAGTTTGAAGTTGCAGACTTGTTTTGGGATGAGTGAAGAACATGGTTTTGTTTTTTAAGATTTATCACCAATCTATGTTCTTGAACCAGCCTCGGCTTGGTGAAGACTTCTGCAGCGAGTCCTGGAGGGCAATAGGATTCACGATTTGAGGCAAAGATGACTGCATCATCAGCGTACAATAGAATGTTCCCGAGCAAGAGCGTGGAAGGGTGTTAAGGTAAAGGGAGAATAGTAGGGGGCCCAAAATGGAGCCCTGGGGAACCCCAGAAAAGATGGGACAGATGTCTGAGTAGGTCCCATTAATTTTTACACGCTGTGAGCGGTCAGACAGATAACTGGTGCACCAGGAGATAGGCCCAGCAGCAAAACCAGAGAGACTAAGGGCATCAAGAAGGAGGGGGTGGGAGACAGTGTCGAAAGCTTTAGAGGGGTCAATGTACCTATGTATCCTTCTAGTTCCCCACTGTAGAACCTCGCTTGGACAAAGATCCTTCCAATATCAGGCCCCCTACTGGCTGAACAGTCTTCTGTCCACCTTCTCCTCGACCCACCATCTCACCCTCTTTAAATCTAGTCTCAAAACCCTGCTCCTTGACTCAGCTACCTGTGACTGTAATTAGGCCCTCTCTCTTACTATTTACACCTCCATCCCCACTCCCATGCCCCCTTTGCCTGCTTACTACGACTTGGGGATCCTATGATACTGTACCCTGCCATAACTCTGGTGCAGGGTTGCTGATGTATTTTCTCTTTATAAGCTAAATCCTAATCTACTTGGACCTTGTATTAGTGCATTAAAATTGTACAGTTGTAACTCCTGTTTATGCAGTTTTCATGTATGTTCCCTGTGTATTTTACTTTTCTTGACGTGGAGCCTTTGCAAATGAGTCTATGACTCAAAGGTTTGTAATTCTGATTCTATTCAATAAACAATATCTCAGTGCCCATTTTCTCTATATTTATATATTACTGAACCCTTTTCTTTCCAGAACAATACTGTGTATTCATATACCACTATCCATACTTATATTTTCCTGCACTCCATGTTCTCTATATTTACATATTCCTGCACCCGTTCTCTCTATACTCACATATCCCTGCACTCCCCTTTTACTCTATACATACATATCCCTGTACACCTGTTCACTCCATACTTACATATCCCTACACCCGTTCTCGCTCTGTACTTCTGTATTACTGAACCCCTGTTCTCTCCATAATATTACTGTATATTCCTATACTGCTTTCTATCCATACTTACATATTCCTGCACTCCCTGTTCTCTCCATACTTATATATTCCTGCACCCCTATTTTCACTATACATACATACCCCTGCACTTCTTTTTTGCTCTATACTTACATATCCCTATGTACCTGTTCACACTATACTTTTATGTCCATACACCCACATACCTGTTCACTCTATATTTATATAGTATTATACAATGGCAAGAAAGAATCCTGGACTCAGATTGGTCAGTGTGTACCTGAGACAGTGATGATATCTCAGTATAACATCACTGCTGATTGTAGTTTATCCCTTTTCTTTCTCTAAAGAAACAAAAGTATTTTTCTAGACTAAATCTGCTAAACATATTGAAAAAAACCTTTTTTTATTTGAATAACAATGAGCCACTGTATCATAATATAGGGTGTGTGTCATGCTGGGATAACGTCATGCCTCAAGTATTTGACACACTCAGCCTGAGGTCTTGTGCCCAGCCACCTGAGGTGCGACATTATCACAGCACAACACATGCCCTTTTGGGTATAGTTGTGTAAATGAACCCCCTTTCTCTCCATACTAATACTGTATACTCCTAAACCGCTTTCTATCTATACTTACATTTTTCTGCACTCCCTCTTCTCCATATTTACATATTCCTGCACCACATGTTCTCTCTATACTTACATGTCTCTGCTCCCCTGTTCCCTCCACATTTACATATCTCTGCCCCTATTCTCTCCATACGTATATATTACTGAACCCCTTGTTTCTCCATACTAATATTGTATATTCCTTCACCGCTTTCTATCTATACTTAGATTTTACAACACTCCCAGTCCTTCATATTTACACGTTCCTGCACCCATTCTCTCTATAAATTCATATTCCTGCACGCCTATTCTCACCATACTTGCATATTCCTGCACTCCCTGTTCTTATCCTTGCACTCCTGTTCTCTCTAAATTTACATATCCCTGTGTACCTGTTCACGCTATACTTATATATCCATACACCCGTTCACCCTATATTTATATAATATTATACAATGGCAAGAAAGAATCCTGGACTCAGATTGGTCAATGTGTGCCGGGGATAGTGATGATATCTCAGTATAACATCACCACTGATTGTTTTTATATCCTTTTGCTTTATTCTCTAAAGAAACAAAAGTATTTTTTCAGCCTAAATCTACTAAACACATTTAAAAAAAAAATGTGCATTTGTATAACAATGAGCAACTGTATCATAGCAATAATGCCCTTCAGAGTGTGTGTGTCATGCTGGGATAACGTTATGCCTCAAGTATTTGACACTGCCCAAGTGCTCTGTGCCCAACCACCTGAGGTGTGACATTACCACAGTACGACACACGCCCTTTTGGGCATTGTTGCTTAAATAAACCCCTTTTCTCTCCATATTAATGCTGTATACTCCTAAACCACTTTCTATCTATACTTACATTTTCCTGCACTCCCTGTTCTCCGTATTTAGATGTTCCTGCACCACATGTTCTCTCTATACTTATATATTTCTGTACTCCTGCTCTCTGTATACTAACATCTCTCTGCTCCCCTGTTCCCTCCACATTCACATATCCCTGAGCCCCATTCTCTCTATATTTACATATCCTTACACCCCAGTTCTCTCGGTACGTGTTTTATTACTGAGCCCCTTTTCTCGCCATACTAATAATACTGTATATTCATACACCACTTTCTATCTATACTTACATTTTCCTTCACTCCCTTTTCTCTAGTTATGTGTTCTTGCACCCCGTTCTCTCTATACTTACATATCCCTGCCCCCATTCTCTCTATTTGTATATATTACTGAACCCCTTGTTTCTTCATACTAATATTGTATATTCCTTCACCGCATTCTATCTATACTTAGATTTTACAACACTCCTGTCCTTTATAGTAATATCAATGCCTGGAGTAGTGTATTGGGCACACCGACCTGCCAGGCGTACAGGCCTAACGCCGCAGGCGGAGGGCCTTATAGCTCCTTGCCAGGCAGGTATTGCCCATACCGCCCACCCTGGAGGGCATTATTGCACTTAGAAAATGGTACAGCATATTATATCTCCTTTAAATTAACCAAATTGTGTGATTAGGTGTTAACAATCTTAGCTGTTTGATTACTTTTGTAATAAAATAGTTCCTCCACCTGCATTAAAATGCTGTCTTTATTCTTTACTTGGGGATGTTTGCGGTATTAAGGGCTCTGTAGATGGTAGTTTGCTGCTGCTCCCCACCCAAAAAACACACACGCTCTTTCCCTTGTCTGTTTTATTCAGTTGGCAATGTATATTGCTTGCGGGGAAAACACTGTGGCAGACCACGGGAAAACACTGTGGCAGACCGCGGGAATGGCGAGAGCCACTGCTGCGAGGGAGAGCCAATGCTGGCATTCACCAGTGAACGAAGCACCTCAGTTAAATGCAGCCCTTGCCTTCCCCGACTTCATCCTCCCTTAGACGTATGAGAGGCCTGCCGTGGAGAAGGACGGCGCTCGGACCGGGCACAGCAGCGAGAAGCGGAGAGCACAGGCACACCGTAAGGCAATACAGCAACTGTAAGCGCGAATGGGAGAGTGGGACAGTTGGCGATGAAGATGATGATACAGGGCGCCGCTAGAAGAGCGCTGACCGCGGCGATCATTGAATACAGCCTGAGCAGGAGGATCAGTGACATCGGGGGATGGAACTGGAGCTGCAAAGCTAGAGCTAGTGAGATTGCCAGCAGTGAGATCATGTGATAGGAAAGGTTCGCTTCTGAAGTGGTGAGCGTTACGTGTGAGATGGTAACGGTGTTCGTTTAAATAAAAATGTCTTCAAAGGGAACAAAATGAATGGTATGAAAAAAACGAGAAATGAAATCAAGGGATTGTAGGGTGCTGTATATGTCATTTGGTGGCTGGCACTGATAGTCAACTATTGAGCCCTGGGTTGCCAGTGTCCCTCCGTAAGTGGAAAGAAAAAAATGGCAGCGATTTCAAATTTACTGCGGTTCTCTCAGCCAATGAATAAGTAAGGTGAGCACAATAATATCTGAGTGGGCGAACTGGCAGTTTGGTGCTGGTTCTTTTTATTTGCTGGGCATCTATTGAAAGTTAATGTACCCCCCTGGCAGGGGTAACAGCCAATCAGAGCCCAGGAAATAAAAATACCATTTTCTAAACTTACATATTCCTGCACCCATTCTCTCTATAATTTCATATTCCTGCACGCTTGTTCTCCATACTTGCATATCTTTGCACACGTTCTCGCTACACTTATATATCCCTGTGACCCTATTCTCTCCATACTTACATATCCTTGGGCCCCTGTTCTCCCTATACTTATATATCTGTGCCCCTATACTCTCTCTCTATACTTACATATCCCTGCACCCTATTCTCGACACTTACATATCCTTGCACCCCTGTTCTCCCTATACTTATATATCCATGCCCCTATTCTCTCTCAATCTATACTTACATACCCCTGCACCCTATTCTCTCGACACTTACATACCCCTGCACCCTATTCTCGCGACACTTACATATCCCTGCACCCCTATGCTCACTATACTTGTTCTCTCTATACATACCTATCCCTGCACCCCTGTTCTCTTTCTCCTTCTATATTACTGAACCCCTTTTCTCTCCATACTAATACTGTATATTCCTACACTGCTTTCTATCTATACTTACAATTTCCTGCAGTCCCTTTTCCCCTTACTTATATATGCCTGAAACCTGTTCTCTATATACTTGCATATCCCTGTGCCCGTTCTCTCTCCATACTTACATATTACTGAATCCCTTCTCTCCACACCACTACTGTATATTCCTACACCACTTTCTATCTATACTCATATTTTCCTGCACTCCCTGTTCTCCATATTCCTGCACCTGTTCTCTCTATAATTACATGTTCCTACACCTCCCGTTTGCCACACTTATATATTACAGAACCTCTTTTCTCTCTATGCTAATACTACTCCTACACCGCTTTCTATCTATACTTCCATTTTCCTGCACTGCTTGTTCTTTATACTTACATATTCCTGCACCCCATTCTCTCTATACTTACATATCACTGCACCTCTGTTCTCTCTATACTTTTACATTACTGAACCCATTTTCTCTCCTTACTAATACTGTATACTCCTACACCTCTTTCTAGCTATATTCAAATTTTTCTGCACTCCCTTTTCTTCATACTTACATATTCCTACACCTCCTGTACTCTTAATACTTACGTATCCCTGCATCCTGTTCTCTCTTTATACCTACATATTCTTGCACCCCTGTTCTCTCCGTACTTACATATTCCTCCACTCTGTTGATAAATGAGGGTGGAGTTTTCTTGGTCTTGCCAGCCAGTTCCTTGATGTTCTCTCCCAAATTCTTGTGGTTACCCCATGTGCCAGTAAATACAATTCTGCAATATTCAGATTTAGCAAGGCAAATTGCACCAGTGCAGTTGTTCCTAGCCACCTTGTATCGTTCTCAGTCAGAGAGGCTCCCAGTGGCATGGGCTTTATGCCAGAGATGATCTCGAGCAGCCATCTGACTAAGGAGACAGATGGAGATCCAGGGGTTACATGCACCTTTGGATTATCTTTTTCTGAGCAGGGCAAATATATTACAGGATATGCTGAAAATGGTGATAAAGTATTCTTGCACAGAGTCAACATTAACAGCCGAAAAAACAGGCATCAAGTAACAACTGCCGCCATTGCCCTTTTTTTCAGGATGTTCAAGTTCAAGTAGTTCAAGTCTATTGCAGGAAAACTCCATTGAGCAAGCTCATTCACAATAAGGTCCCATGACATGTACACTGATAGCGAACATACATAAATAAAAATACTTGATGGAACAATAATATAACATGTGTGCATGTGAACACATAGTATAAGCAGGATATTACATACGAGGATACATCGGATGACAATAGGTGGTGAGAAAAACAAATGGTACAAAGTGATAATATTTCCAGGTAGCATGCTAACAATACAAGGCATGATAGCTGGTGTTTGCAATACACACAATTTAGTAAATTGAGCAGCAGCAGAGAATATAGGGTGAAGGAGGTATTCGAGGCTTGATAGAGTGAGAGGAGTAATATATACGCAGACAGAGACAAGAATCGGATAGGTATGGGGAGCAGGAGTGGGATTGCTAGAGTAAAGGTAACATATATAAAGTCAGAAGCCGGAGAATGTAATAGTGTCTTGGTTAAATGATAGTGCAAACAATAAGTAATTAGCATGCATTAGGGCAATTTAGGTCTTACACGTAAATGTGTATGGCACACATAGGGATGAGAAGGGGTTTAATAACAGTTGCAGATATCTTTATCTTCGCTGCACTTAGCACTTTGTAGAAGTTAATTGAAACTGTGCTAGTTAATTTCAGTACGGTCTGTAAATGGTTCCAAATAGAGGGAAGGGCACGTGCAATAGCACGTTTACCGACAGAGGTCCGCCTCCTCGGTATGTCCAGCAGAATGAATTCAGATTTTCTGAGAGAGTATGCACTGTGAGAAATACAAATGAGAGATGATAGGTAACTCAGTTATTTGTGCAGGAGCAGCTTAAGGGTCCAAAGACCGGCATGGAGCAAGCATCTAGTGGTGAGAAATGTCCATCCAACAGCTGCACATAGGTCAGTGCTGCAAACAGTAAGGGGAGTTGGTAATAAACCGTAATGCATGGTAGTAAAGTATGTCCAGTTTACTTAGGTTTGCAAGAGTAGTGGAGGAGTAAATTACATCGCCATAGTCAAGAAGGGGAACAAAAGTGGCCTGGACGAGCTTATTTCAAGTTTCGAGGGGGAAGAGGGGCCTATTTCTAAAGAAGAAACCTAGTCTGGCTTTAAGCCTTCTGGATAGGTACTTGATATGGTCATTGAAAGAGAGCTTGCTGTCAATCCAGATACCCAGATATTTGAATTTGGAGACGACTTCCAGTGGTTCATTTAACGTGGTAACAATATAGTCTTTAGGCGTAGTATGGGAGGTACCTGTGGCAGTGCTACAAGAGAATATCATAGCTTTGGTTTTCTTTGCATTAAGCAGAAGCTTTGCCTTTATTAGATTATGTTAAAGTTGGGCAAAGTCTGCTTGAAGCACCCCCTTAATTTCAGATACCATTGAGCCAGAGGTATACAACAAAACATCATCCGCAAAGAAATGCAGATTGGACATTGATATATTGGAATCAAGGTAATTAATGTATAATGAAAACAAGATAGGGCCTAGAATGGAGCCTTGGGGGACTCCTCTGACAACCAGCAAAGAAGCAGAGGAACAGCCATCTGCTTTTACCTTCTGGGATCTCCCTGTTAGGTAACTAGAGAACTACTGGGTAGTATGGTACATGGCACCCAAATTAGTGAGACAATTGACTAGTAGGTTGTGATCAAAAGCTTTACTAAGATCCAAGAAGACTGCTCCAGTTACCTTCTTAGCATCTACAGCAGATACCCAGTCGTTGGTTACTTTCGTTAAAGCAGAGATTGTGCTGTGATTTGCCCGGAAACCAGATTGAGCTGGGTTAATGAGAGAAAAAGTTTCCAAGTGAGTTTTTAATTGATTGTGTCTAAATTTTCCAAAAAACTTTAGAGAGGATAGGCAAGATGGAGATAGGCCTGTAGTTATTCACATCGCAAGGGTTGCCAGATTTGAACAGAGTGAGGATATGTGCGGATTTCCAACAGGACGGCACAGTCGCAGATGTAATGGAGAGACTGAAGATAACGAAGAATGGGGGCAGTGAGATGGGCATATCCTAGCCTTAGGAAGAAGGGCTCTAGGCCATCGTCCCCTGCACTTTTTTTGATATCTAGATTAAGGAGAGAATCTTCTACTACTTTAAAGTTTAGCTTACGCAGTTGAAATGGGCTAGATGCGGTGCTAGATACTGGAGAGGGATTTGGTTGACTCGTTGCAGTACCAGCATAAGGTGAAGAGTCGGAAGCTAGTCCAGCTGTGACAAAATGGGAGTCAAGTTCTTCGAGGATTAAGGACTTATTTTCCACTACCCTGCCACTTGCGACTATCTTTGCTGGAATGAAAGGGGCAGTAGGCTGCCCTTCTATAGAGTTAAGTGTCCTCCATATTTTGTGTGGGTTCCCTTGTTCTTGTTCAAGGGTAGAGATGTAGAAGTCAGCTTTGGCAGAACAAATGCTTTTCACACAGGTATTCCTGGCTGTTCTGAAAGCCTGCCAATCTGAAGGTTTCTTGGAATGTCTAGCTTTCATCCAGAGCTTGTCCCGGGCTGTGAGGGCAGTCTTACGATCTGGGGTGAACCAGGGGTGAGAGTTGTTTCATACCCTAACTTTGACGAAGGGGGCATGCTTATTTAACAAACTAGTAAGGTTGACATTAAGGGCGGAGACTGCCTCGTTGACATGTTTGGCTAGGTAAAGGTCTTGCCAACTGATCCTGCCCAGGTCAGAAAGGAAGTTTGCTGCACCAAACTTGTGAAAGGACCGTTTTGTTATAAAGATAGGCTGTGTTCGGGCCTTAATATGAGATCTTATGCAAACAACAATCCCGTGATCACTCATATCATTATGAAACACAGCTGAATGCGAAATTTTATGTGGGTGAGTGGTTAATATCACATCTGAGATGGAGCTGTTGGCAGTGTTTAGGACATTGTTCCCTTTAGGTTCATTGACTACTTGTACTAGGCCTAGCTTATCACAGAGGGATTTCAGGCAGTGAGATTTTGGGGTTAGCCAATCTATATTGAGATCCCCTAGAAATATTGTTTCAGTTTTTGCATCTGAGAATAGGTATTTCAGTATATTAAGGACTTCATTGCCTCCAGATGGAGGCCTATAACCACCTATGACAGTAATGCATTCTAAAGCGGGGAGATGAAGCTTCATTGAGACAATCTCGAATTCCTTGGCTAAAGATTTGCAGCTGATGTTAGTGACTGAGTACTTGGATTTGGCATAGATGACCACACCCCCACCTCTAGAAGCCCTGTCCACCCTAAATTGTTTGTATCCCTGGAGGGAGATTTGTTGGTCGGTATTAGCAATGGTACAAATTTTTTGGCCAGGCTTAGAATATTGACCAACATCATCTTAAGTCCTGAGGCCTCTGCAAAATCTGCAGGCGAGGTAAGTTGCGGAAGGGGGGGCAGGGTTTAGCTCCACATCACCTGAGCAAAGAAGCAGCAGTAATAGCATTTTCTTTAAAGGAGCTTTTAAGGATGGAGACGGCTTTTTCCTTTGGGACCTCCATGATGTGGTACAGGAGAGAGTACCGCTAAAATGACAGTTTAAAGTGATCATTGTGAGTGCTCGTATAATCATAGGTAAAGGCAGTAGTAAGGGGAGAGGGGTATAATGGGGGGAATAGGCTAGAAGGGGGAGGTTGATGAAACAATGGTTGTACAGTGGGCCGTTGCAACATAGGGTGTTGAGACAGTGCACTGCAGTTCTGGATTATATTGTGATACTTTGTGGTGCACTGTACTGTAAGGTACGCTGTATAATAGGAACAATAGAAGAGCGGTGAGGAAAGCCATAATGCCAAGGAATGAGGTCTGTAAATTAGTAATGGTATGGTGCTTTTCCTGTGCATGTAACAGACCCACCTACCTACACTCTCAAATTCCAACGTGAGATTTTGATCAGAAGGGGAGAAAGGAACAAAAAAAAATCAGATTGGTGGCTAGGATGTGCTGGTAAACTGCCTCGGGGGGGAGGGGTGTTTAGGGGCCTTGTCAGACTGGAAGCTGATAACTGGGGAGTGGTCACTGAGCGAGTCTGATAAGACCTCAGTGCGCATAAACCTTTAAGGATGGTTGGCAAGAAGTAGGTCTAATTGAGTGATGTTGCTTGTTCTATAGTTGCACCTGGTGGGGGAAATCAACCAATTGGGAGAGGTTATGGACAACCAGGGTTTTAAATAATTGATTAGCAGTTTTTTTCTTGAGACTATAGTAACTGCACAGAAAGTATTTATATAGATTTTCTAGAAGTGCTGTGTTTGTTAAACACAGTGAGGCAAGAGCTATGCATTTTCACAAAGATTTAGCACTTTTATGAGCAAAACGCTAATCAATTTTTAGAGTAAAATAAATCCCTGGACAACGAGTGCATCTTTGAAAGTGTCAGTACCCCCCCCCCAGACGGCCCCATTTACTGGTGAGGAGGCCAAGAGTTACACGGCACTCACTGGATAATCAGCCAAATGCACTGCTAGAGGGGAACGAGATAAAAGCCCCATACAGGCAGTTTAATAACAGGCTGATTTTAACCACAGAGAAGACAGGCAGTGTCCGTATGGAAAAGATACTAGTACGGAATGATAGTAAGAATGGAGATTTTGCATCTCCGAGGATAAATCATGTGATACCTATTTTTCTAATGGTCTCTGGGATAGAGGAGGGAGGCGTTCATGCGCTCAGGTGTCACAGGGGAGTGAATTGACAGAAGCAGCAAGTGCAGAGGAGAAACCGACGGAGTGCATTGTCCAGAGCAAAACTGATGGGACCGAATTGTTGTGGTCCCATAGTCCTGCACTCCTTTTCTCTCCATACTTTCATGTTCCTACATCCCATGTTCTCACCATACTTACATATTTCTGCACTCCTTGTTCTTTTCATACTCGCATATTGCAATTGCAAAAGCTGTAAAGATGGTCTAGTGTCTGGCAGCTGAAGTTCAATGCCAAGAAGTGTAAGGTAATGCATCTAAGCAAAACTAGCCTGAAGACTGCATATTGGCTTAATGATGTGAAACTCTTAATGACGTCAAACTCAATGCTTCACAGAAGGAAAGGGACCTAGATGTCATCATCTGTGACACCCTTAAGCAGATCAGCCAATGCAACATAGCTTACAGAAGGGACAACAAAATATTGGGGTGTATTGGTAGAGGATTTGGCTACAGGAACAGGAAGGTGATAGCCAGTGCAAAGGTCCCTTATGAAGCATCACCTGGTGTACTGTGTCCAGGTTTGGAGACTACACCATAAGACTGGAAGTTGTGCAGAGAAGGGCACAAAAAAAAAAAAAGATACAGGGCATGCAAGGGTCTTCATGTGAGAGGCACTTGGAAGCACTGAATATGTACTAACTGGGAGTACTGAATATGTACTCACTGGAAACTAGGAGGGTCCATTTTAAAAACCTTCATGTACCTGAAGAAAAAGTTACTCACCTTAGTAATGTTGTTTCTTCTAATGGAGTCTTGCTATATTATGACATATGCAGCGAGTCCCAACCTTCGAACTGCTCCAGAGGTGAAAGAGTTAACTTTCCATGACAGGCATGGAACGCTGAGCTCAAGCTCGGTTGAAACTTTATCTGTTGTTCTTCAAACTCAAACCGTCAGATCTTTACGAGCTAAACTCACTGAGGTCCTGTGTGGAAGCTGTAAACCTACACTAGCCAACTGGCTACGAAACATAAGAACACATTCTTTTGTCTCAAAACAAAGACTCAAGTAAAGAGACCCAAAAAATGAAAACACAACACCAAGTCACCCCAAAAAAGGGAGGGGTGAAAAGAACAAGGTGGGCATCTACTAAGTGCCAACACTGCACTGCCCAACCCCATCCCAAAAACAGAGGTTCTGAGAGGGGCAGGCAGGGAGGGAGGTCATAATATAGCAAGACTCCATTAAAAGAAACAACATTATTAAGGAGAGTATTTTTTTCTTCAAACAACATGAAGTCTTGCTATATTATGACATATGCAGACTACACAGCAGCACCTCCATGGAGGAGGGGCAGAACCTACTTAGGAAATAGGCTCTGAAGCACAGCTGTGTTAAACCGAGCATCACTCCTAGCCTGGATGTCCAGGGAGTAATGCTTGCAAAGCGTGAACTGTTTTCCCGTAGCTGCTTGACATATCTCTAGGATAGGGATGTCCTGGACGAGCTAGGAAGCAGCTGTACCTCTGGTAGAGTGAGCCCTCAAGCCTGAGGGAGGAACCTTACCCAGTTTTTCATAGCAAAATTGGATACAAGAGACAATCCACCTGGCAATGGATCTTTTAGTGGCAGGTTTCCCTTCACTCACCTCACCATAAGTGAGGAACAGTTGCAGGGAGTCAAACCTGTGACCCTTGGTATGTTCTATGTAGTAACTAAGAGCTCTTTTGACATCTAAACTGTGCAGTCTCCTCTAGCCAGAGGAGGAATGGCCAGAGACGTACACAGGAAGAGACACAGATTGATTAAGGTGGAAGTCTGAAACCACCTTAGGCAAGAACTTCCTGTTAGTCCTGAGGACTACCTTATCTCTATGAAAGGAGATAAAATCAGGCTCCACTGACAAGGCTAGTAATTCACCTATGCGTCTGGCAGAAGTGATGGCTACCAAAAACACAGTTTTCCAAGTCAAGTACTTAAGCTCTGCTGAAGAGAAATGCTCAAAGGGGTGTTGCATAAGCTGAGCAATGCAAATATTAAGATCCCAGGCAGGGGCAGGGTCCCTGAATGGAGGGTTGGTGTGAAGCAGCCCCTTGAAAAGCTTGGAGAATACAGGATGAGCTGAAAGAGAAGAGGGCTTACCAGCTGATAAGAAAGCAGACACAGCTACCAGATGCACTTTTAGGGTAGCTGGTCTCAGCCCCAAGGTATTTAAGTGGACCATATAATCCAGGACTGTGGGTAAGTCAGCAGATTCTGGGGAAATATGCTTTCTAGAGCACCATATGGAAAACCTCTTCTATTTGGAATTATAAGAAGTTTCTGGTGAAGGCTTCCAGAAGCCTCAGGATATCCATTACACCTTGGGAGAGGTGTAGGTCAGCAAACTCTAACTCTTCAAAAGCCAGGCCTTGAGATTGAGAGATTTGAGGTTCAGGTACCAAACTCTCCCTGAGCACAGGTTAACAGGTTGTGATTCCTGGGAAGACACAGGGAAGGTGGACTGCTAAGGACAGTAGGAGGGTACCAAGGCTGTCTGGCCCAGTCTGGAGCAATCAGGATCATCTTGCAGGGTTGAGATCTGATTTTGACTAGCACTTTGAACAGGAGAGGAAAGGGGGGGAAAGCATAGAGAAACTTCCCTTCCCAACTGAGAAGGAAGGCATCCAGAGGGACTGAGCCCAACACTGGGGGCCTGCAGCAAAAACGGGGAAGTTGGTGATTGTCTGGGGCTGCAAAAAGATCTATCTGCGGGGTGCCCTATCTGGCAAATACCACCTCCAAGATCAGGGGGTCCAGTGACCATTTGTGATGGCCCTGGGAAATCCTGCTGAGAGCATCTGCCAGGACATTGTCCTTACCTGGGAGGTGAACTGCCATAAGGGAGGTGTTCAGTGAGTAAGCCAGAGGCCACAACTTCATTGCTTCGGTGCACAAGGCAGTAGACCAAGTGCCCCCTTGCTTGTTGATGTACCACATTGTGGTGGTGGTGTCTGTTCTGACCTGAATAACTTTGTTCTGAACAGATTTGGAAAAAGCTTGAAGTGCTAGAAAAACTGCTCTGAGTTCCAGCAGATTGCTGTGGAGCAGAGATTCCTGGGGGGACCACAATCCCTGGGTAGTGAGGTCACCAATGAGAGCTCCCCACTCCAAGAGGGATGCATCTGAAGTAAGGATTAAGGAGTGAGACTGAGGGGCAAAAGGAACCCCCTGTCTCAGACTGCTCTGGTCCTGCCACCACTGTAGGGCCTGGATCAGGGTTCGAGTCACTGGGATCAATTTGGTTAGAGGGTCTTTCCTTTGAGACCAAAAGGCTCTCAAATGAAACTGGATGTCCCTCATCTGAAATCTTGCTTCCTGTACTACTGCTGTAGAAGCAGCCATGTGCCCCAGGAGCTGTAGAAAGTGCCTTGCTGGTCGAGAGACCTGCAGGGTGAATGAGGAGGCCAGAGAGACCAGGGTCCTTGCACTGTCCTAAGGAAGGAAGGTACTGGCTTTCTCTGTGTTCAGCTCTGCGCCTATGAAGGCGAGGAGCTGGACAGGCTCTAGAACTGATTTTGGAAGATTCAGAAGGAAACCTAAAGAAGTGAGCAGTTGCTGAGTTATCTGTAGATGTAACTTGACTTGGTCTGGAGACTGGCCTACTATGAACCAGTCGTCCAGGTAATGGAAGATGGCAATTTTTTGCCTTCTTAGGTGGGCCACTGCTACTGCCAGGCATTTTGTGAATACCCTTGGAGTAGAGGTGAGGCCAAAGGGCATTGCTCTGAATTGGTAATGGCCTGAGGGCAGCTCGAACCTGAGGTACTTTCGATGGGAGCTTCTGATGAGAATATGGAAATAAGCATCCTTGAGGTCCAGGGATGCTAGCCAGTCCTCTGGCCTTAGGGAGATTAGAATAATTCCCAGAGTCAACATTTTGAATTTTGGTTTTAAAAGGTGCTTGTTTAAGTATCTGAGATCCAGGATGGGCCGCCATTCTCCTGTCTTTTTTGGGGTATGGAAGTACCTGGAGTACAAGCCTTTGCCCTGGTGTAGGGGTGGAACCCTTTCCACAGCTCTGACAGCTAGGAGGGAAGAGACCTCTGCCTCTAAGGCAAGAGCCTCTGGAGGATTTGCAGGTGGAAAGGATCTGGTTCTCATCTTTGGAATTTTTTTGAAGCTGAGAACCAGTCCCTGGCTTACTACTTCCAGGACCCACTTGTCTGATATCAGAGACTTCCAGTCCTGGACAAAGTAAGCCAGCCTGCCCCCTACAGATAGCTGAGAATCGGCCCCGGCAACCCCATCAGGGTGCCTGTTTGGCAGGGGTTTGGGCTGAGGAGTGGAAGCAGGCCTGCTTGTACCCAGTCTGCCTCTCCCTCTAAAGAACCCCCTCTGGGCAAAGGCAGAAGAGGAAGCCTGGGCTTGGTAAAAAGGCCTATGAAAAGGCCTGCCCCTGCCCCTGGGAAGCTGCCTTTGAGAAGTGGCCTGCCTTTCTTTTGCCTGTGCACTCCTATAGGTGGTCTATACTCATCCATTTTCTTCATGTAATTCTCTGTCTGCTCCCCAAACAGAGAATTACCCACAACAGGAAAATCCATGGCCTTAGTCTGGGTATCCTATGATAGGCTAGTACATCTGAGCCAAGCCATTCTGCAAAGTGCCACAGATGTAGACATGACCCTTGACACATCATTAGAGTCCACTGCAGCATGGAACTGCACCTTGGATGCCTCAATACCATCAGCAGCCACCTGCTCCAGCTCCTTGGCAAGCTGGCCAGGGACCTGCTTTGCAAGAGCCATAACAGTATCCCATCTGGATTTCTGGTATCTGGCAACATAAGCCATATAATTTGCCTGTCTGAGTCCCAAGGATGCTGCCATGTACTGTTTCTTTGCCATGGCATCAATCCTCCTGGAGTCCTTATCCGGGGGGGGGTGTGTGAAGCCAAGGGAATATTAGCCTTGTCACGGGCTGCAGCCTGCACTACCCCAACATGGCTGCATTGTTGTGTGAGGAACTCTGTATCAGAGCCTGACAATGTGTACCTCTTGTCCATTCTTTTATCCACAGGAGGTATAGTGTGAGGAGCTTTTAAAATTTTAAAAGTCTGTTTCCCAAAAGATTTATGCAAGGGAATAGACAGTCTCCTAGACTTTGGGATATCCATCATTTCCACATAGTCAGGCTCCTCTTGATCATCCACAGCTTCCTCCATAGGAGCTGGAGGGTTTCAGCCACTTTTTTATAAAACATAAAATGAGAAGGGGACTCAGAAAGCCTAGGAGGAGACACTCCTGAATGTCTGTCTGGGGAGATGTCTGGGTCAATGGGCACATCCAGACTTTCAAATCCACATTCACTCTCCTCATACTCCTCTTCCCCTCCTCTGGTTCTTAATACTCCTCTAACTCATACTCTTGAACCGGTGGAACCGCTGACGGCGCTTACCTGATGGTGCTGCCTGGTCGGGAACCGGGAAAGCGACTGGACAATTTTTTATCGCTCGCTATTTTCAGCGTTGGAGAGGAAAGCTTTGGCTCCACACCAGCTGATTTTCTAGTCCTTTTTGCTGGACCTGGCTCCTTAGAGTCAGATCTCCTTTTGCCCGAGAAAGTCTCGCCCTGGTCAGAGGGCACTCCCTCTGGTTCGGTTGGAACCGAACCAGGCTGGCCATCCAGTTCAGCGGACTTTTTGGCCTCCCTTTTCCTGAGCCTACCAACTCTCTTTTCCAGGGTAGCTGCAGGAAAACGTTTACAAATCTGGCAGTCTGCACTGAGGTGGTCAAACCCCAGACAATAAACACAGGTGGTGTGGGTATCAGCCTTGGCAAAGACTTCACCACACACACTGCCGTGTTGAAACCCAGTGGGCCCGGTTTTTCTTTTGGGTTTCTCAGACACAGTGCCAGTCCTAATCAAACTTACCCGTTTATGGCAATCCGCCAGGTAAGACCCTCTTATCGGTTCCCAACCATGTCACGGGTCGTGGAAACAAACATAATAAAATCCATTTTTTTAGAACCAATAAGAACCGGTAACCGCACACTAAAAGATAGATTAAGATAGTTTAAGCAACTTGATCAGTTCAAACCGAACCAATAAACTGTTTACAAGTTCCACACAGAACAGAAATAAATGTAAAACCTATCTAGTACTTACAATACCACAGACAGAGTCTGAACCGACCAGTTGCAGTTTAAATTCGGTTGAAAACCGAGAAAAACAATACTTTAACCGACAAAATGAACTCAAGCAGAAGGAGAAATCTCCGGAGCAACTGTTCAGTGAGGCGGAGTAAAGAATCTGATGGTTTGAGTTTGAAGAACAACAGACAGAGTTTCAACCGAGCTCGAGCTCAGCGTTCCATGCCTGGCATGGAAAGTTAACCCTTTCACCTCTGGAGCAGTTCGAAGGTTGGGACTCACTGCATATGTCATAATATAACAAGACTTCATGTTGTTTGAAAGGAATGAATAAGGTGCCCTATTCTGAACTGGTCAGCTCAAATACTAGAGGGCATGAATGGAAGCTGGGGGGAGAGTGCTACAATAGAGAAGTTAGGAAATATTTCTTGGAAAGGGTCATTGAGCCTTGGAATTGGTTGCCTGCAGAGGTGGTGGGAGCCAAGGCAGTGACAGCTTTCATACAGGGCTGGAATAAAGTGACTGTGCAAATATAAACTCAATGAAATTAGTATGGGTAGGGATCAGAAGAGGGGCTAGGTCCTGGGTGGGATCTGAGAAGGTCTCTGGAAATTCTGGGCAGACTTGATGGACCCTTGGTATCCTGCCATCAATTTTTCCATGTTTCTGTGTTTGATGTGCTCTTCATACTTACATATTCCTGACCCCGTTCTCAACTTACATATTCCTGCACTGCCTCTTCTCTCCCAATCTACATATTTTGCACCCCCTGTTCACTCTCCGTCTACACATTCCTGAACCTCCTGTTCTATCCATACTTACATATTCCTGCATTCCCTGTTCATTGCATACTTATATATTTCCTGACTCCTCCAATTGCTCCATACTTATATATTCCTGCATGTTCTGTTCTTTGCATACCTCCATATTCCTGCACATTTTTTCTCTCTATATTTGCATATTTCTACACACCCTGTTCTTCCCATGCTTACATATTCTTGTGTCCTTTGTTTCTCTATACTTAAATTTTCCTACACCTTGTTTTCTCCACAGCTACATATTGCTGCACCTCCTGTTCTCTCCATAGCTACTTATTCCTGCACCCCTTTTCTATTCATATTTGAATATTTCTGCAATCTTGTTCTCAACATACTTACATATTCCTCCACCCCATGTTCTAACATACAAACTGCCAGCAGATTAGGCCTTACGGTCTATCGAGTCTGCTCGAACCTCAGATCCCTAGTTGGGTGCTGAGGTTGTCTTCCCCACTTGCGTTCCAGAAACCTCCATCATCCATCCCCACCCCCCCGGGCCAGGCCATCATCTGATACATTCACTTTCTGTGTCTGTCCTACCCTCTCTTGAAGCTCTCCACCTGGATCTCTGAACCAGCTCACCAGGCAGCGATTCCAAGGATCCACCACCTCTAGTGAAAACCTCCTCTTTCCCCTCACCCTTCCACCTTCCAACGTCAAACCATGCCTCTGGTGATACCTCCTGCTTTAGTCTAAAGATCCACCATGTTTACCCTATTTATTCCCTTGAGGTACTTGAAGACCTCAATCATGTTCCCCCTGTCTCTCCTCTCCTCCAATGAAAACAGGCAGAGCTCCTCAAGTCTATCCTCATACGTCAAATCCCCTTGTCCTCGTATCATTTTAGTTGTGCTCCTCTGTACCCTCTCCAGGAGTTCTCTTCCTACTTTATATTCCTGAACCCCCTGTTCTCTCTATTCCTACATATTCCAGCACTCCATGCTCTCTCTATACATGCATATTCCTATACTACCATGTTATCTATCATTGCATGTTCCTGTATCCGCTATTGTCTTCATACTTAAATATTCTTGTATCATTGTGCTCTTCTAACTTACATAACCCTATACCCCTATTCTCTCCATTTTATCTTTTTGAATTCTATCTCTACAAATGCATTTATGTTATCTCTGTAGAAATACTGTATTCTTCATAGTCTTTACTGTGTATTTTCCTGTAACATACGTAAATATCATGGAGTACTAAATGTTATTTTTATATACAGTACTTCATGCTTTCTATGACTGACTCATTTCACCTATTGATATCTAGGGGTAAATTGGTAAGTCTATGATCCATTTCTAAAGAGACAGGCTACAGTTACTACATGTAATGCAAATTGTTCTCAGCTGTGATAAAAAGGGTTGCTCACTTGGCCTCTGGGAAATAGCTTTTGCTGTGCGAGCAGTGATGCTAGTGGAAACTGGACCTCCAGATACCCAGTGTGAGTCATGCTGAGTATACTGCAGCATACCATCTGAAGGATTGTGAAAACTAGTAGCAGGTTAGACTGAGTTCTGAGAGAGAGGTCTGTGACAATTGTGTATTATCCTGTAACATGTAAATATTGTGGGGTATTAAATGTTATTTCTATATATATCATGCTTTCTGTGACTAAATACTTTCAAGGATAGATAATCAGGGCTAAACTGGCAAGTCTGTGATCCATTTCCAAAGAAACAGGCTACAGTTATCACATCTAATGCAAAGTCAAACTGCATTCATCAGAGGGCACCAGCATTAATTCACTCCATCCTGCTTTGTAAGAGGGAGCACCAGTGAAAAGCTGTTTTCATCCAGCTCTTCCACAAACTGCCATCTGAGTCAATGACCCATTAGGCAGTGGACATCTGAACAAGCTGGCGCTTGTGTGGAACTGTATATTTGTCTTTTCTCTTTTCAGGACTGTACGGGGAGGATGTAAGTGGAGGGTGCAGTCTTTCTTTTCCTAACAGACCTGCATCTATTCTGTAAACATAAGGGATCACAGCTGTGGTAGCAGTATTATATCACTAACCGGCAATCAATCAAGTAGCTGCATTAACACAAACCACAACATTTTAAATCAGGTAAGAAGCTTTATCTTCAATTGTTCTTGTATATCCATCTTGTAACCTCCCAGGTCGTGCCTAGAAATAACCATTTCTATGTCTAGTGCACCTACCCGGTTCCCAACAACAAATAAATACAGGCAGCTCATCTATCTATCCTCAAATGGCATTCATCAGAGAATGCCAGAGTTAGTTTATTTCATCCTGCTCTGCAGAGGGAGCAAGAGATGAAATCTGTTTCGGCCTGTTCTTCCACAAACCACTGCCTGAGTCAAGGAGCCGACTGCATTAGACAGCAGAACACTTTAACAGGCAGATACTTGTGTGGGGCTGCATATCCTTCTTTTCCCTTTTCAGGACTGTACAGGGGAGAACTTGAGTGGGGAGTGCAGTCGTTTTTCAACAGACTTACACCCATTCTGTGAACACTGGGGATCACAGCCCTGGCAACAGGACTATGTCACTAAGCAGCAGCAAGTCTAGTAGCTGCATTAACAAAACTACACAATTTTAAATCAGGTAGGAAGCTTTAAATACCAGCAGCTCTTCTACCCATTCTCAAACTATGTCCAATGGAGGCCACCAGAGTTAGTTTAGTTCATTTATCTCGCTCTGTAAGAGAGAGCATCAGAAGAAAGCTGTTTTCAGTCCGCTCTTCCACAAATAGCCATCAGTCAGTGAGCGGACTGCATTAGGCAGCAGAAAACTTGAACAGGCAGGTGCTTGTCACTAACACTTCCCAACCCTCCACCCACCAACCCATTAGGGAGTATTCCTATTTTTATAGGTATCAAATTTGATTGACAGCTGGAACTTCCTGTACAAGGGCATGAAGTGAAGAAACAACAACCCTCAGCAGAAACTACTGGTGGAGGACAAACCCTCCCTTCATCACCTATACTCACTATCCCAGAGGTGATCGGCACCTCCTAATTTAAAAAAAAAGGCACTTTTATTCCGAATGGAGGTGGCAAATTGTTAGGGGTGTAGGGCACTCGTTCTCCAAAGTCCTATTTGTAGAAATCTTAATGAGCTCAGAACTTAACTGGGTCCAACATGCAGAGAGATAACCAGACTGCAGCATCAGCTTTACTGAAATTCAAGCACTCCTCCTCCTTTCCCCAGAGACCCACTGGCCCAGGGGGGTGGAAAGTGGTGGGTTGGGAGGGATTTGCAAGAAAGGACCACACAACAGCCACTGGAACCAATATTATCCTGATGGTAAACCACTTTACCCCACTGGAAAGCTACAGGATCCTGACAAGCTGAGAAGAGACCCTGAGTCAGGCAAGGAGACTAGACAGAATGGAGAAAAGGAATCAGAAGGTAGCAAGAACAAATGTGATGACGGAAGGAGTAGGCATCATCTTCTTCTGGGGATCTCAATGATTAGAGGAGTCGAGTCCCAGCTAAGTATAGGTATGAAACATAAGATGAAAAACGCTTCCCTGGAGCATCAACACAGTGAGATGCTGAATACATTGGGAGGATAGTGGACAAAGAGGAGCAAGGAATCAATCTACTGGTTCATCTTTGAACTAATGACCTAGCAGCTTGGACAGTGGAAAAGACCAAGCCAGCAGAACTTCATCAAGCTTGGTGGAATTGTTGGAGGCTCAGGCAGGCTTGCTGGCATTCTCAGAGGTCCTCCCAGTGTGGGGCAAAGGAAATTTCACAGAGATCAGATATGCCCCCCTCCCTCTTACAACAAGAAAAAATTGTCATTTAAAAAAGACCTTCATACCCACTTAAGTAGAGCCAATCCCTGTGACTGCATCTTCTAATTCACGGAAGATGCCTCCTGTGCGCTTGGCTTACAACCACTGTCTTTCTCCCCTCCATCCCACCATCCCTCTCTCTATTTCCCAACCTCTGACCCTGCACCAATCCTTTCCACTCCCCTCCTTCTTTTTGTGGCCCTCTGGATTATCCGCAGTTGGATCACTTTAAACCTTCTACCCTCCACTCTTCTTACCCAATTGCTTTCATCTATGATAACACTATATCTGACTGCTACCTCACACTCCCCTTATACTAACTCCATTTAACCCTTCCCTCCTTCCCCTGACAATGCCACTGATGGCTGTTACTTCCTCTACATCTGCACTTAGCTATGTAACAATCTGCCTACTGCAAAATGCTGATTTATGGCTACCTGCTTATTTTAAGTTCCTGCCTGTAACATACTGTGTATTTGAAGATTTGTGGACTTTGCATCAGCTTGTACTGTACAACACTTCCTACTCGGAGTTGTATTATGCCTTGCTGTTGAATATTCAAACTGTATGTCTTCTGTATTGTATCTGTTCTTCGACTTGGAGCCTTTGTTAATGAGCCTCTGGCTCAAAGGTTGCAATTCCATAACAGAAATAAATAAAAAATAAACTAAAGATACATAGATACATAGACAGTGTCGGCAGATAAGGGCCTATGGCCCACCCAGTCTGCCCATTTGAGCTTGTAAGTTCAGTTTGTTTTCCTAGAAGTCTGTTGCACCTTACCCCTGACCTCCAGAATTCCTTTATGTCTATCCCATGCATTCTTAAATCCAGTGATTGTTTCAGCCCCCACCACTTCCTCTGGCAGGGTGTTCCACTTGTCCACCACCTGCTCTGTGAAGAAATTCTTTCTCATGTTTCCTCTGAATCGTCCTCCTCCAACTTCATCCCATGCCCTCTAGTCCTGGAACATCTTTTCGCTTAAAAATAGTGTTTTCCTGCACCCTGTTCCTCCCTGTAAGATACTTGTATGTCTCTATCATATCCCCTCTCCTCCTCTCCTCCAGGGAGTACATGTTCAGTTCCTTCAACCTGTCTTCATAGGACTTGTGATGCAATCCATGCACCATCTTTGTTGCCCTTCTCTGAACCTTCTCTACCCTGTGTATGTCTCACGTAGGTATGGTCTCCAGAACTGTACACTGTACTCCAGGTGGGGCCTCACTAGTATCTTGTATAGTGGAATTATGACCTCCCTTTTCCTGCTGGTAATGCCCCTGCCTATACATCCCAGCATCCTATTTGCTTTACCTGCTGCCTTGTCACACTGTTCCTAACTTGAGGTCATCAGCATGATAACCCCAAGATCCCTTCCAGCTTGGTGCATGCTATATCCTCACCTCCAACTGATATATTGTGCCAGGGTTTTTGTGCCCCATATGCATTATATTGCACTTCTTTGCATTAAATTTCAACTGCCAAACCCTGACCATTCTTCTGGTTTCTGCAGGTCGCTTCTCATTCTGTCTACACCCTCTGGTGTGTCTACTCTGTTACAGAGCTTTGTGTCATCAGCGAACTGTGAAATTCTGCCTTCTAGGTCCTGCGCAATGTCACTGATGAAGATGTTGAATAGGACCGGTCCCAGCACTGATCCCTGTGATACCCCACTGGTCACTCTTCCCTCTGTGGAGTGACAGCCATTTACCACCACCCTCTCTGTCCTGCCACCCAGCCAGTTACCTACCCACCACACTACTGTCCTGCCCACACCCATATTCCCCAGTTTGTGTAATAGTCTTCTATGTGGCACAGTGTCAAAGGCCTTGCTGAAGTCCAGATAGGCCATGTCCACTGCCCTTCCCTGATCCACCTCCCAGTCACCCAGTCAAAAATTCAATGAGGTTGGTCTGACATGACCTCCCCTGGTGAAACCATGCTGCCTGGGTCCTGTAGTACATTGACAGCCAGATGTTCCACCAATCTCTCCTTCAGTAGTGCTTCATGATCTTCCCACTACCGAGGTGAGGCTGACTGGTCTGTAGTTCCCTGCTTCCTCTTTGTTCCCACTTTTGTATAAGGGGACTACATCTGCAGTCCTCCAGTCTTTGGGTACCTCCCCTGTTTCCAGTGATCGACTAAACACGATAGCCAGAGGTTCAGCCACCACCTCTCTTAGTTCTTTAAAGACCCTGGGGTGCACCCCATCTGGCCCCATTGCTTTATCAACTCATTACTTCCAGTTCCTTCAGGACCCTTTCTCGTGTAAAGGAACTTGTGTCCATTTCTGCACCATTCTCACCCCTTGTACTCCCTTCAGACCCATTACCCTCCTCTTCCTCAGTAAAGACTGAGCAGAACTACCTGTTCAGTATGTCAGCTTTACTGTTGTCATCCTCCATGCGCCCCATCCTCCCCTCAGTCTCACTATCCTCCTTTGTCTTTCTTTTTCACTTATGTACCTGTAAAAGGTTTTGTCCCCTCTACCCACTGATTTTGCAATGTGTTCTTCTGTCTGAGCTTTGGCTTCCCTTACTGACCTCCCTGACTCCCTTTGCTTCTCCTGGTACTTCTCCCTATCCCCTTCTGCCTGTGTCTATTTGTATTGCCTGAATGCAATATTTTTGGCTTTCACTTTCTTTGCTACCTCTTTGGAAAACCATAATGGTCTCCTCTTCCTTTTTTTCTTGCTAACCTGCTTAATACATAATTCTGTTGTTCTTGTAATCCCCATTTTAAATACTGCCCACTGTTCCTCAACCCCTGATTCCTGTCCCATTCCCCTTAATGCCTCTTTCAAATATCTCCCCATTTTCCCCAAAGTCTGCCCTCTAAAATCCAGGATACGTGTTTTTGTGTGGTTTGGTTCTGCTCTTTCTGTGATTTCAAACCACAATGACTGGTGGTCACTGTTTTCAAGGTGCTCCCCCACTGTTACCCCCATCACACTGTCCCTGTTTGTGAGCACAAGGTCCAGTATTGCCTTCTGCCGAGTTCGTTCCATGACCAGTTGCTTGAGGAAGGCACCCTGAAGGGAGTCCAGGACAAATCTGCTCCTAGTTGATGCTGCTGCTGGGATGCTCCAGTCCACGTCTGGAATACTGAAGTCTCCAACCAGTACTACCTCACCCTTGTCTGCCATCCTTTGGATGGCTAGCATCAGCTCCCTATCTGTTTCTTCCTCCTGGGCTGGTGGTCTATAGATAGAAGGAGATCAATGAATTCAACACTGGGCTACAGGGATAGTGTTATGAAAAAGGTTATCACTTCATAGGCTCATGGGATAGATCCTGTGAGAGAAAGCTTTTCTGGTTTTATGGACTTCACTTATCCAGGGAAGAGGTGAGTGTGCAGGGGTAGAAATTCAACATTCATCTCAATCATTTAAACTAGGTGGGGGAGGTCATACAGTAAGGAACCTATAGGTATTGCACTCCAGATAGGAACTTAGTTGTCACTCCACCACAAAAAGGAATTTCTCTTCCATAATTAAGAATACATAGGGTGTGCAAGGAGACAAGAAACTGGACAGGGGTAAGGTAACTGCACACCAGTAGGCAGAATCAAACATAGGAAGGAAAAGCAGATATCTATGGAAAAGGGCATGCATCAAATCCAGAAGCCTGGGTAGCACAATAAGTGACCTGCAGGCAATGATGGTGGCATCCTATGTAGACCTAGTGGCCATCACAGAGTTTTGTGTATCAGAGGAAAATGACTGGGACCTCTCGATTCCGGGCTATGCCCTCTTCAGAGAGGGTAGGAGGGAAGACGGTGGCAGGGGGTAGCATTATATGAAAGGAATGGGATAAATGCCATCTCAGTCAAAATCAACAAAACGAAGGGAAAGAAAGCCCTGTGAGTACAACTCAGGTTTGCAGAAGGGAATAAAATATACATTGCAGTGGTATATAAACTGCTGGGACTGACTGACAGCAGGGATGAGGAGCTCATATGGGAAATCATAGATGCACTACAGAAGGGGGAGACAGTGCTGCGGGAGACCTGAACATGCCCAGTGTGGACTGGGGCATACCTGCAGCTGGCCTTTCTGGAAGTCAAAAGGTAGTAGATGCTTTACAACTCTGTCTTCTTACACAACCAGTCAATGATCCAATTAGGCTGGTTACCATCCTGGATGCAGCCTCACAAATGTAAAGGCAGTAAGGATTGCAGGGACTGGTGAATTGCTAGTCAGCAGTGACTGCAACTCAGTGTGGTTTGAGTTGGGCCTGAGGGGTAGTGAAATCGAGATCCAGGACAGAAGTTTTAAAATTAGCTCTTCTGAAGTTTGACAACATGAGGAAATTAGGGGAAAAACAATCAAGGATCCATGAGCATCTGGAAGTAGAAAACATACGGAGGCTGGTTAAACTAGCCATATTGGAGGCTACTGAGATGTGTGTTAGGACAGTGACGGAAAATAACATACATAAAAGATCTATAGCTGGGTCAAGACAGTGATCAGATCCAAAAGAGAGGCTTTCAACCACCATAAAGGTTTCCCCTCCCCAAAGTTTCACCTTATTGTTCTTTTTTTATTTACAAGACTAGGTTTTTTGTTTTTTTTTTATGTTATAAACTTATCTTTGCTTATGACGTCTCAATTGCACTAATGACGTGGAACCTTTGTAAAAGAGCCTCGGCTCAGAGGTATTTGTAATCCTAGAACAAATAAATAAAATAAATAAAGGAACCAAGGGAGACAGTGAATGGGACATTTACATCCTGAAGAAAACAAAAAGCGAAGAGTAGGGTGAGACCAGCTAAGGCTGAGACCAAACTTCAGCTGGTGAAAGTGCTTAAACTAGAGAATAAACACTTTCTTCATAAACGAAAAAAGGAAGCAGAGGGAAGGGACAGTTAGAATTAAGGAGGGAGACACAATAGTAGAGGAGGACTGATAAAAGGCCAGGGGTTGAACAATTTCACCTACATTTTTATCACAGCAAACCACTTTTTTTCTCATTTCTTATAGGAAGCAACAATGACCCCTCTACAAGCCAAATTATTTGCAGTTCGCCGTCTGGATTCAAAATGGACTCTGTTCTTGACTCTGAATTAAATTTCACAGTCCAGCAAGCACCAGTGAACCCCCACTTTTCTGAAATCTTATTACTCTCCCTGTGCTATGTTAAGATAGCCACAGTAGGTGGTCCTCCCCCCCGATCACCTAGTATGCTATTAATAATGTGTCTGACTCTAGTGCCTCCTTCCTGATCGAATGGCAGAACCCCTTACTCATCCCACCCACTTGGATACCTCAAGACTTTCCCTTGATGGCCCACACGTACCACACCTGTTATCCCCCTCCCCAAAAGAAGTGGGTTAGGAGGGCATTCTAGATTTGGGAGTGAAAGTGGTAAATCTCTTTATCTTCAGGGACTAGAACACAAAACAGACAAATTGGTCTTGGGAGATTAGTGAGGAGTTTATCCTGTCTTTTCAGGAAAAGTCCAAACTGAAAATGCTAAAAACCATAAAACCAGACAGATATCCACCTAAAACAAAAATACAGAAATATTTGAGGTTAAATGCAATAAAGAGTGCACCAGTAGTCACAAGGACCCCCCCCAAGTTACTGCCTGACCCTAACTGGAGAGTTGCACACTGCAGAAACAAATGCCTCCATTAAACAATCCTGCTGTAGAAGCAAATCAGTCACACCAAGGCTGAGGAACTCAAACAGAAAGTCAGAAGAGAAAGAAAAATATTGCTCAGTATTTGCCCAAAATACCTTCCCTTCACACAGATGCTATTTGTCTCTTGTTCCACTTCACGCTGCACTCTCCATATCGATTTAGTTGCACTGTTGCCTTCAAACTTCTTCCAGACTGTACCAGAATAAAGCAAAATGCTATGTTTGTCTTAAACCCCTCGCACACACTCAGCAAGCAACTCCCGTTGCCCTTCTAGCTGTGCTGAACAGCATATGATTGCCCCTGCAGCTTTACTGTTTTTTTTTTTCAAATAAATGCACTGCTTACTTACTGCAGAAATGAAAAATGTAACTGGCATCCACGCAGTACGATACTCTTCACCGAAAATGAAACCGCCATATTCTTCCTTCTCGAATGCCGCTCAGCCCCGCCATGTCACCATTCACAGCCAATTACACTGTGCGCCATTCCCAAACTGCTTCCCAGCAGTACATCAGCTCCACCTATCTTTTCTCCCACCTGGGTTTCCTCCGCAAGATATCCATGCCAACCCACCTGGTCTCGCAAGTAGGCATGGATATCTTGTGCAGACAACCAGTCAGGAGAAAGGATAGGCAGAGCTGTTGTACAGCTTGGAAGCTGGCAGGCAGGGGAAGCTGTGCTTAGTTACAGATCCGTGTATGAACTGGCAAAAATAAATACAGCCAAGGTCAGTCTGACTTAAAAGGGCCGTAGTGTGCAAGTCCTACAGCCCTTTCTATGAGTCCCGGACCTAGGACTTGGGGATTTTTCAACCCCTGAAGACCACTGTTCTGAATAACTTTTTCTGCTCCATGTTCACTAAAGAACACACAGACCCTATTCCCAAAAGAGATATCAGTGCAGCAAACAAAGGGATCCCTTGAATGGAGTCACCATCACTCACCATCAGCAGGGTCAGAGAAGCACTGTAGCAGCTCCAGGAGGACAACTCACCAGGGTCAGTTGACTTACACCCGAGGGTGCTAAAGGATTGGTGGGGGAATTGGCAGATCCCTTGGCACATTTGTTCAACGGTTCACTTGAGTTGGGAGTAGGGCCAAGTGACTGAGGAACAGCAGATGTGGTGGTCCTCCACAAGGGAAGGAGCTGGAGGGAGGCTGGCAATTATAGACTGGTTAGCCTTAGATTTGTAGTAGAGAAGTTAATGGAAACCTTAATAAAACAACATATGGTAGAATACTTGGATAAGAATGGTTTTCAGGATGACAGACAGCATGGTTTCATGGCAGGTAGGTCATGCCAGATGAACTTAATTACATCTTTTGACTGGGTGACTAGGGAAGTATCCATGAGGCACCCAGTAGACCCCCTCTACTATAAATTTTACTAAGGCACTTGACTCGGTCCCACACAATCACTTGCAGAAAAAAACTGGAGGACCTGGGTACAGCAATGAGCAATTTCTGGTGGATAGAAAACTGACTAAAGGAGAGAAAGCAGAGAGTGGTAGATAATGGTCAGAGGTCAGAAGAGAATGAAATCAATAGTGGTGACCCCCAAGGCTCAGTGTTGCAGCCAGTCCTGTTCAATACATTTATCAGCAACATCAATATAGGTATTCAGGGAAAATTGCCCTATTCATGGATGACACCAAGCTAGGTAGACGTGTGGACTGTAAGGAGCAGTAAGGGACCTAAAGAAGGACCTGCAGAGGCTGGATGGATCATCTAAAGTCTGGCAGCTGAGGTTCAACACAAAATAGTGCAAAGTGATGTGTATGGGTGAAGAGAACCCAAGGGCTGTATACTGGATGGACGGGGTTCAGGATAGTGACTCACAGGAGAAAAGGGACTTAAGGAGTAATCATCTGCAATACCCTTAAACAGACCAGCCAAGGCAATTATGCTTACAGTAGGGCCAACAGAATGCTAGGTTGCACTGGGAAAAGATTTGATAGCAGGGACAAGAAGGTAATACTTCTGTTCTATAGGTCCCTGGTAAGACCACATCTGTGTACTGCATCCAGTTTTGGAATCCATATCTTAAAAAAAGACAAGAAGAGACTAGTGGTTGTTCAGAGAAGGGTGAACAAGATGATACATGGCCTCCAGGGACTCTTGTATAACTTGAAGCTTTGAATATGTTCTCCCTGGAGACTAAGCAGGAGAGAGGAGACATGACTAAAACATACAAGTTCCTGAGATAAATAAATAAGATGTCCTCCTCTGATAAGGTCAACACAGTTACTGACACCAACACTAGAGGACACATGTGAAAGTTGAGGGGAGGAGCTTCAGGAGGGAGCATAGGAAGCACAATTTTACGGAGAGGGTCGTAGAACTATGGAATAGGCTGTCCATCAAAGTCAGGGTTTTAAATAATTGATTAGCAGTTTTTTCTTGGGGCAATGCTAACTGTACAGAAAGTATTTATATAGGTTTTCTAGAAGTGTTATGTTTGTTAAACACAGTGAGGCAAGTGCTATGCATTTTCACACTGTTTTAGCACTTTTATGAGCAAAACGCTAAATCAATTTTTGGAGTTAAATAAATCCCTGAAAGTGGTGGAGGCAAAGACCATGACATCATTCAAACTGAGGTGGGATAGAACAAAAGCACAAATAAATCCCAGGGGGGAAGTAGGGGGCACAAAACAGAAAGGGGTACTAGATCCGGGGACCTTAATCGATCTTGGGAATTCATGGGCAGACTTGATGGACCCTTGGTTTCCTTCCGCTGACATTTTTTCTGTTTTCTTAGATGTGATGAAAAGGGTGAGTAATTTGCTTTTTGGGAAAGAGCATTGTACTGTAGTACAGTGGGATCTGAACTCAAAGATACACCGAGTGATACTTCAGCTGTGTGGTGGCAGCATACCAAGTTAACACATTCAGGTGTCTGGTGTTGCGAAATCTGGTAGCAGTGCAGGCTGAACTCTGGGAAAGAAACAATCTGTGACATCCTTCTAGAGTACTGCATGCTGTTCTGCAATCATTACATGAGGACCGACAGAGATAGGGTGGAGTCAGTCCACAGCAGGGCCATCAAGATGATTTAGGGAAATCAAGATACACCCTACAAAGAAAGGCTGATGGACCTTAAGATGTACTCACTGCAAACCAGGTGCAGAAGACAGAGCATGACAGAACATGATAGAAACCCAGGCGAGCACCCACTAGGTGGCTGGCTATCGAGCAGACATGACAGACCATTAAGCCTATCAAGGGGCTGGGTTAGGCAGAGATGTAGTGGGCAGGTAAGCAGTAGGCACCCTGGCACACTAAGCATGCTGGAAACAGCTGCATAGCACCTGCATATTCTATGTTCTTATCTGTCAACATACTTCACATACTGCATTTTTCAAAAAGGTACAGGAATGTTATAATGGAGCCCCTAAAATACACTTATCAATGTTTCTCCCAACACGCCATCAGACTTGGAGTTGTTAAAAGTAAGCCCATTCTCCTCAGACTAAAGGTTCCTCCTCTGAGACTAGGTTGATCCTTACCTACTGAAACCATGGTTTTGTAGTTCTGCACCATCACTTCCCTGTGAAGCTCCTTCTCCCGTTTACTTAACATCTTCCACTCCTCTTCAGAAAAATCAACAGCAACATCTTCAAAGGTTTCTGGTACCTGAAAGGCATGAGACATGTTTAATTGCTCTTGGTTTCGCAGCACATCCTTTCGTTGCAATCTGCAACTTTTACACAGGACGGGGAGGGCAAGGTTAAGATCCACAGTCTAAAAGACTAAGAGGCTTTGCTGGCACTCCCACAACAAGTGAAGATAGATAGAAGTTGTAATGTAGGGCAGACAAGGGAAAGCAGAGATGGAATAAGGACTTAAGGAAGGGGGGAGGTAAAGTCTGTCAAGTGAGGGGAGAGAGAGACCTAGCTAGTAGTAGGCAGTCTGTCTGAACATAAGGCACCTCGGGGATAAAATGGTGGACCTACAGGCAATGGTGATGGAAGCCCAGCTGGACGAAACCCATTTGGCCACAGTTATCAGCATGGAAATGTAGGTGACATAACATCCCAGAGCTTAGACATCGCTGTTTCTATATATGCTCTATTTTGAAGGGACATGAAAACAGGCAGGAGGAGGAGTTTTAGGAGGCAGTATAACACAGTGGTTTAAGGCTCTGAGCTTCAAACTTGGAAACCAGGCTTCAAATCCTACAGCTCCCACTTGCATACTGTGTGACCCTGAGCAAGTAACTTAACTTCTTGTGCTCCCAGGCTACACCTGTAAACAAGTGTCTCTCCCCTTGTTAAAAAAATAAAATAAAAAAAAATAAAAAAGGGAGTTACACTATATACTGAAATGATATAAAATCAATAAAGGATAAGAATATTGGGGAAGTGGGGTAGACCTAATGTGACTTTAGCTGTTAGTTAAAAGTAGGTAAGACCCTCAGGATGCTGGTGGTCTAAAGATCAGCAAATCAGTTCAAGGAGGGCTGCAGGCCACTAGAGGACCACATCAGAAGGCAACCACAAAAAGAAACATGGTCATGATGAAGGGGATATTTTGGGGGGAGGTTAGGATTTCCAGGTGCCAGACTGTTGTAGATTCAACGCAGGATGGCTTCCTTGTACAATGGATGACAGGACTAACCAGAGATGGAGCCATCCTCAACTTGGTACTGTCAAATCAGGACACAGTAGGAGAGACTAGAGTAAATCAGCCCCTGGGGATAAGTGACCATAACTCAGCGTGTTACAGTAATTGCCCTAGAAACCCAGCAACCAAAGTCATAGACAATGGTCATGGATCTCAGAGCAGCAGTGTTTGAAGACATGGGGGAAATCCTCCATGACAAACTGAGGAAGTGGAATGGACCAAGAGAGTGGAACATCAAAGTGAGTCAGACAGAGGTCACCAAATTTTGTTTAAAGCAGAAAGGGAAAAAAAATCCAATTTGGTATACAAGAGAAGTTAGAGAAGCAGTAAGAGCAAAAAGGGTAGTATGAAAAATGTACAAGTTTGATCAGTCTGAGGGCAAAAGGGAGCTATACCTAGGAAAGCTAAAGGAGACCACTACTTTATTTATGTATTTCAAACGTTTTACCAGAAGAGACATATTAAACTGAGAAGAGCTCATTTCCAGATGTGTCCTGGGGGAAGAGGGTAGAAGGGAAAAGCAACATGTGCAAATCAACACAAAAGTTTTACATGTGCATTAAGAGTGCAAAAATGATACAGGGTAGTATAAAACACAAGCACAGAATTTTACTGTAAATAAACATCAAAGTGTGGACTGAAAGGTACAGAGCAATTACAAAGTGTTACATACAGTTCCATGCATAATCAGACATACAACAGCCTTCAAGAATGGTGTAGAGGAGGACATGATAGCCAGAACCATGGTGGAGAACAATCAGTGGGGAGGAGAAAGGAGGATGTGAAGGTGAGAGGCAGGGAGATAGGCGGAAGACAGTAAGAGTGGGTAGGATGAAGCAGAGGGCAGGTCGGGGAGAAGGTTAAGGGGGTGTGAGATCAGAAAATTAGGCTTGGCGAGAAGAAGAGGGAAGATGTCAGGAGCAGGTACAGGAGGGGGTGGCGTGAGCATGAAGAAGCCTGGTGAAAAAGGGAAAAGAGGTGGCAGAGTGGATGGGGAGTGGGAGAGATTTCTCTAATTTAGGAAGATGGTAGAAGAAAGCAGCTTGACCAGCCAAGGGCCTTCTAGTAGGGACAGCTAGAGTCCGTTGACTAAAGCTACAGAGGGAATAGGCAGAGTTAGAAGCAATGAAGAGAAGAGAAGAGAAGAGAAGAGAAGAGAAGAGAAGAGAAGAGAAGAGAAGAGAAGAGAAGAGGGAGCTCAGTCATCGTTTAGTAATAAGCCAGTCATGTGGCTTCCAGAGAAGAGAGGGAGAGAGGAATAAAGGTGGTAGTAGTGGGTCCTGGGTGGGGTTGGAGGTGGCAATCCAGGCCAAGCCTGCAGAAGGAGTGGAAGAGGGTGTCCAGTCTGGCCAGGGTAGACCTAGGAGCACTGCCCTAGATAGTGTCACTGTAGTCGAAAAGGGGAAGGATCATTCTCTGAAAATGGCTCTGTGGGCCAACAAATTAATACAGCTACAGTTCCTAAGTAAAGCACCAAGTTTAGGGTGGAGCTTTCTGTGCAATGAGCCCACATGCATAGAGAAGTCTAGGTGATGGTCTAATCATAACCCAAGACACTTGAAGGAAGTGACATCTTGCAGGTGAGTACTATCCAGAGTGGGGATGTTGGGCAGGGCTGAATTATCATCAACTTTATTTGTTAGCGCAATTCAAAAATCAATCAAAGCGCTGTACATCAAAACACAAAAATTCATAGAATTACGATAAAGACGACTTAAAATTCAAGACTTAAAACAAGTTCAAAAATATAGCTGAAGACAGTACACTAAATTTCAGCTGGAAAAGCTAGGCAAAATAAATACATTTTTAGAGCAATTTTAAAACTCTCGACAGACAGGCACTCTCTTATCTGACGAGGTAGAGATTTCCACAGGGTAGGGGCTACAAAAGCAAAAGTGCAGGCCCCAGAAGACTTTAATTGAACCCTGAGACCCTCTAGCAACCCCTCTTCTCAGGACCGGAGTGAGCAGAGGGGGAAGTTGGGACAGAGAAGATTTTGCAAGTAGCCAGGTCCCTGTCCATGTAGGGCTTTATAGGTCAGCAACCCAACCTTGTAGGTGATTTGTCAATATACAGGCAGCCAATGCAAGTCGCAGAGCACAGCAGTGATGTGAAAGGATCTCAGTAAATCAGTCAATAACCTGGTCGCTGCATTTTGCACTAGCTGCAATTGGCAAATATCAACCCCCAGTAGCCCTAAGTATAGGGCATTGCAGTAATCAAGGCATGAGGTCACAAAGGTGTGAACCGACATTGGAAGATCACTAGGTGGGACCAAGCACTTAATCCGGGTGATATTTCTCAGATGTTAAAAAGTGGTCTTAACAATAGCAGACTCCTGAGATTTTAATGTCAGGCTGCTATCGAACATAATGCCCAGATTTCACACCCAATCAGAGGTAAACAGCTGGTTCCCCCCTCGAGCCAAAGCCCAGATGGCTGACCTGCCAACAACCCCATACCTTGGTAACCTGGTTCCACCACCAACACCTCAGTCTTGTCCTAGTTCAGCTTCAGCCAATTGGCACTCTTCCAACCCATGATCTAGGAGAGGCAGCTGTTAAAAACTGAGACTGCACCCCCGCTCAGGCAAGAAGGACATGTAAAGCAAAGTATTACCCATATAGCAGTCGAATGTCAGCCCATACCACCTCACAATGTTTCCCAATGGCATCATATACACTGAAAACAACATGGGGGTCAGTACAGAGCCCTGCAGAACCCAACATGACAGGGGGAGAGTAGTCAAGAAATATATCCCTGACACTACTCCCTGAGTCCTGCCAGTGAGGAACAATCAAAACCACCTGAGGACTGTACCAGATAATCCAAAGACAGTCTGCAGGTGCTCCAGCAGCATCCCATGGTCTAGTGTCAAATTCTGCAGAGAGATCAAAAAGAACTAAGATGGCAGGCCAGCCTGTCAGTACAGTGGTTGGATTTCTGCTTGCACGCTGGTGACCCAGGTTGGGGCGTGAACCTGGGTGCCAGAGGGCCGGCTGGGAGGAGGTAGTCTGAGCATCCAGACTGCTCAGCTCCTCCGGGGAGGGGTCCTGGACTTGGGGTTAGCCCGACCTCTGGTGTCCGCCAGAGGTACCACTGCTCTGGCACCCAACCATTGTGTGGGGAGAGCACTGGACGCCAGTAAGCCGGGTGTCATGTGGCACCATGCGCCGGGGAGGTGTACAGTATAAAATGCCTCTCCCCAGCACAACACCAGCATGAAGACTGACGGGGTTCTCACCTTCCAGCAAGACTGAGTACATCTCGGGCACCGACAAAGTCAAGATGCCTCTGGAGGGGTGGGAGGTTTGGGAATGGACTCCCTCCGACCATGCCCTGTCTGGGTAAGCCAAGGCTCCATGGTGGAGTCCCAAGAACGAAGTTACAGTGGCAGGTAGGTAGCTGGGCAACAGTGCTAGGGTTGGGGAAAAAAAAAAAGGAGAACCAAGATGGAATGGCTTCTCTGATCTCTGCTATTAGGAGATCATTACGTACCCGGACACTGGTAGTCTTGGTATTATGCCTCTTCCTAAACTCAGACTGGAGTGGATCGTAGACATCATGAGTTGTTAAATGGTCCTCCAGCTGCACCACAGTTTTTGCCTGGTCCTAAAAGCCATAGAGATCATCTTCTTCTTTGCATTTAAAGAAAGATGATGAGAGAGGAACCAGTGTAGGATGCTGCTGAAGTTAAGCTGGAGTTGGTTGATCAGGTCAGCAAGGGAGGAGCCGTAGGCAAATATTACAATATCATTAGTATAGGTAGTATGGATGCAGATCAGCAAGGGAGGAGCTGGAGGCAAATATTGCAGTATCATCAGCATACATAGTTTGGATGCAGAAGCACATGCAGAGGGGATGCTGTTTAGAAAGATGGAGAAGAGGATGGGTCCAAACACTGAGCCTTGGGGAATGTCAGTGTGGATAAGCAATGGGGGGGCTATGGAGTTACCCATTTTTGCAGTTTGAGTTCTGTCCTGGAGGAATAAATGGAACTAATTGGTGGCATGTAGAGAGAGAGACCAGTTGCAGAAAGCTGATCTATGAGGAAGAGACAAGAAACTGTGTCGAAGACTTTGGCCAGGTTGACAAAGATGGTAGGGGTGAGCAAGCCCTGGTCAATACTGGTAAGGACGGCATCACTCAGTCTGAGGAGGGAGATGGAAATGGAGTGGGATTTTCAAAAAACAGACTGGAAGGGGATGAGAAACGAGGAAGGTTCAAGGAAGGAGAGTTGGGAGAGAACCAACAATGTGCCCATGTTACTGACCATACTGTAGCTGTTCTTTCAATACATGTTGCTTCTGAGTTGGTTCAGTACTATTCTGTGTTCCTTTTACTAGGTCAGTCTTGGTGTGCAACACTGTTCTTGCTTTACAGTGCTGGCAACACACAATTTCAGTGTCCTTTTCCCGTGCTGTTATTCATACCATAATGTCTGCCAGGCAGTTTTGCAAATCTCATAAATAGATTAACCAGAAGGATATCTTCAGGCCCTTGTTTGCTAACCCCAACTTCACAGTGGGTGGATACATGTTGACTACACGGTGGATGCTTATACCCCTGCAGACTATGGTTAAAGATCTAGTTACTCAAGGGAGAGTGAGAATGGTAGTTGAGCTCTTGGAGTGTTTTCACATCCCAAGGAAATACTCCTTCTTTATATACCAAATCAGGCACATGTTAATTAAGTGGTTTGGGCTTGGCCTATGGGACATCGATCAGAGTACAACCCTGCACGAATTCCAGGACCTGGCCTGGCAACCCCACGCTGTGCCTCATTTAGTATCTAGCCTATATGCCACTCTCAATTCCACTGTTGAGGGCCAATCCTTATACTGGTCGAATTCCTTCCCTTCTATGTATTTTAACTGGGATAAAATCTGGCACAGTGTTTGCATACACACTGCAAACGACAGGCTGAGGTTGACACAGTTCTACATTCTGCATAATATATATTTCACACCTGTTAAAATGTATGGTATGGGTAAACCGCCAGTTCAGACCTGTTTCAGATGTGACCAAGACCAAGGAACAATGCTACATGTTTTTTGGGAATGCCCCAAAGTGGCCCTCTTATGGACTACTATACAAACTAAAGCGGATTCCCTCCTAGGCCTGCAAAACTTGTTTACACCTCAAATTTGTATAGTGGGTGACTTCTCCGCAGTCGAAGTGAAGGAAAGATGATACCATATCAACCTCATTTCCCTCTTTGTTAAGAGGCTGGTATTACAACATTGGAAGGACCAGATTACTCTTTCATATCAGGAGTGGGTCACTGAATTTTTTTGTAACCTCAAACTAGGAAAATCCATTACCAGCATAAGGGGTAGGTTACCAAATACCAGAAAAAATGGGAAAAACTTCATACACTATGGTCTCTCACTTCTACCCCTTAGGGCGAAGGGGCTGACCTTGGAGAGGTCTGCACAGCATATCTGCATATCTCTCAATCCCTACTTTCTTTCTATGGGCCCGCACAGTACGGACTGTTGTATTGATGCTCACTGTAACCTTTAAATACTGATGCCGATGTATATTTTTATACCTGTTATAATTACTATAAATATTGCCTATGTATGTATTCTCTGTAACTAATTCTGGGTCGCCCCTGAAAAAGGGACCTCAGGTCTCAGTGGGCTTACCCGGTTACCAAAATCTAAATAAATAAAAATGTCGCAACTTTCTTACCTCCTCATACAGGGTTTTGAAAATTCCCTGCTTCCTACATTAGCTCTCAGTGGGGAGGGGAAGGAGGAGTAGTTTGGGGAAGGGGGAGTGGGGGACCTGGGGTTAATGGGGGTAGGTCTGAGGTAGTTAGTAGGGGGTGAATGTTTAAGAGACAGGATCATTTGTCTTATGCACTGTAATATCTGTATGAAACTTATTTCATATGATCTGTACTCATCCTGTATGGTGATCTTTAAAATAATAAAAAAAAAAAAAGAAGTTATGGTCTATTCTATGCTGCTTACAACTGTGACACTCAACAGCCGGCCAAGGGAATTTAGTGATAATGTTTAATCAGTACGAATGGATTGAAAACTTCTGTATGAGTAGTGAACCCTTTTACTTTATACAGAGCAAAATACAACACATAATAGGGAGGCAGAACACTAACATGCGTCAAGCTATTACATCCAAACTAAGATGTTGCTATCGTGATTTGGAGACTGGCCACGGACAAGGAGTACTGGACCACTAGAAACTTGTTTGGCATGTCTAGAGCTGCGGTCTGCTCTGTTGTGCATGAGATTTGTGACGATATCATTGACATCTTAGTGCACATGATAACAACCCCCACGAGCACACGGCTACAAAACATCTTGGATGGCTTCGAGGAAAGGTTTGGTTTATCACAGATGGCACACACACATACCAATTCAGGCACCAGCAGAAGGTGTGGCAGACATCTTCAACCATTAAAGTTCCCACTCTGTAGCAATGCAGGCAGTGGTGGACTTCCAGTACTGCTTTGGGATGTCCTGGTAAAGTTAACAATGCCCATATTCTTGCAAACAGAGGACTGTATAGAAACGTAGAAGTTGATGTAGATAAGGACGGCAAGGCCTAGCCAGCCTGCCCATTTTTTCTACCTTATGAATGTGCCGTCGGCCTGTACTCTGTCAGTGGCCTATCTATTCATGCTCATCTGTATTGCTCCCTTATGCCTATCCCATGCCTGTTTGAAGCCCTGAACAGTATTCATATCCACCATTTCCTGAGGTAGGCCGTTCCAGATTTACACCACCCTTTCTGTGAAATAGAACTTCTTCACATTACCCCTTAATAAGCCTCCCTCCAATCTCATGTTGTGTCCTCTTGTCCTGCTATTTTTCTTATATTTAAACATGTTAGAGTCTTTCACCTTGTTAATGCCCTTAAGGTGTTTGAATGTTTCAATCATATCATCCCTCTCCCTTCTTTGCTCTAGGGTATACATATTGAGCTCCATTAATCTGTCCTCATATGTTTTTTGATGCAGTCCCTGCACCATTTTGGTTGCCCTTCTCTAGACTGCCTCCATTCTGTTAATGTCCTTATGCATGAAGTACTCCAAATGGGGCCTAACCAGTGTCTTGTAAAGAGGGATTATTACCCTCCCTTTTATGACTTGCAATACCCCTACTAATACATCCCAACATCCCTCTAGCCTTACCTACTGCGATAGTGGTCTGCTTGGATGATTTCAGGTCTTCTGTTATGATGATGATGCCCAAGTCTCTTTCTTCCCTTGTGATTGCCAGCAACTCCTCTCCTAACCTATAGGTAGCTTCAGGGGTTCTCTTCCCTATGTGCATGATTTATTTATTTATTTATTGAAATGCTTCACTAGGAAGGCACACTGAACAAAAAATTGCTCATCTCATGGTGTGACTTGGGGGAGGGTTACATAGGGATGAACACTAGAGCAGTTACAAAAAACTGAGGGTGAGCAGGAAGACAGAATAATACAACTAGGGGCCTCAGTCCAGGCAAAGTACAATTTGAGGGCAATATACAAAGAGTCCCAACGGTGTGCAGAACAAAAATGGGGAGTATCATCTTTTGGACAAGTTTGCACCACGCAGTCAGCGGCATGCAACTGCGATTCCTGAATAAGGCACTGAGCTTAGGGTGCAGTTTCTTCAGGATGGCATCAACATGCACAGAGAAGCTGAGGTGTTGGTCCAACTAAACCCCAAGATATCTAAATGAGGATGTGCCTCAAGAATTGTCCCATCAAGAGTGTGGAAGGAGGGCAGGATGGGGAGCCTAGAGAGTCTCTGCCTGGTGCCAAAGGTCATGGGGACAGTCTTCTTGGCACTAAGGAAGAACAGATGGGAGGCAAACCAAAGCTGAACTCAGCTGAAATTGTGTTGCCTGCTGGTTTGCAGTGCAGCAGGGTTTTTTTTTAGAACTGTACAAGACAGTATCATCGGCATACATATGAATAGAGGAGGTGGAGCAGGCAGTAGGAAGATCACTTAGGAAGATGGAGAAGAGCATGCGACCAAGCTCTGAGCCCTGGGAAGACTCCGGTGTTGATGGAATTCAGAGGTGAGATAGAATTGGCAATTCAAATGGACTGAGACCTACCAATGAGGTAGGATCTGAACCAGTTTGTGGCCAACAAGACAATGCCTGCAGCGGTTAGAGAGAGAAGTAGCAGGGTGTGGAGAAGATGGCTGAGATAATCAGGCCATTATCCATCCCAGTGAGGATGGAACTGGTGAGACCGAGTAGGGAAGTGGTTGTTGAGTGGTTCTTCCAAAAGCCAGATTGGAACGGGGTGAAGGAGGGGTCAGAGAGGAAGGAGGTGAGTTGGGAGAGAACCAGGTGTTCTTGGAGTTTAGCAAGGGAAGGAAGAAGAGAGATAGGGCAATAGTTACCAGGCATGGATGGGTTGCCACCTTTTGTCAGGAAAGAGGATTTTAAATATTCAGACTTAGCCAATCTGGTAGCTTTTGGGCAGGCATTACATAGTGTTCTGTATGTAGTATAGTCACTGGGCAGCTTTGTAGATTTGTGCATTTTTCAGGCCCAGTCACACTCCCTGAAACAGGCCAGCAATTTGGGGGTAATTCAGGGGAGGTGAGTGCCACAGACTCTGGTCCTCCTGAACTGAGCAAAGGGAGCAAATACATTCCAGATGGAGATGAATTTGTCCTTGAAGTAGTTAAGGGCGTGATCAACGGAAATGGCTGAGGAGAGGGGGAGATTTTGGGGGAGGGTTTAGGGCAACAAACTTTGGCAACTATAAAAATGGGGTTATGATCACTAAGGGTTTCTGGTAGGATACCTGCCTTGATGATGTTTTGTGGACGGACAGAGAGAACCTAATCAAGGAGGGTATTGTTTAGTCTTCTGTGGTTTGTGTGTGTAGATTCTTGTATTAGTTGGGAGAGATTTAGTGCAGCGACAGGGCTAGAAATAATTTTTTTGAGATGCCTGTCCGAGGGACAGGTGGAATGTAAATGTTACCTGTCCGGACAAAGTTTTACCTGTCCACATTTTTGTGAGGTGAATTTTAAACTTAAACCATAAAATGGACTGTAAAGTGGAAAGAGAGAAAACTGTTGCTTTTTGTGGGGTTATTTTTCAAGGTAAAACACTGATTGAGTCTAGTCTATTTCTGAATCAGAACTTGAATCAAGTCTGCAGCCATATGGTCTCACATGAGGTCTTCTTTGTTTTCCAGATTTGAACCATAGTGTTATGGCATCCTGCAGGTCAAATGTAGCAACGCTAGCATCTGACAGCTTGACACGCATTAGTTCAGATGTAGTCATAGGAGACAGACAGGACCGCCAGTCAGACTTCACTCTGCCCATCAAGCTGAAAACTCTCTCAACTACTGCAGTTTGGGTTGGGATCAGTAGAGCTATTGTGACTAAGACCAGAATATCAGGGAATCACTGTTCATGTGCATCATTATGGAGAATTTTTTGCCAGAAATCCAAATAGTGAAATTTCGGAGACAGCTCATTCAGTGATTTTTTCATAAGTGGTTTAAGCTCTAACCATTGCGCTTCAATCAAGTTTATATTATTATTTTGTTTCTTCAGTAGGTCACTGTAGTGCTCTGTGAGGGTTCTGACTTTCTCATTGCCATAAAGGGCTAGTTGGTCACTATCTGGTAACTGTAATGGGTTAAATATACTGAATGACCGTAGGACTTTGTCTGTTTTAAAATTGGAAAATCGTGAGTTAATACTTTCAATTGTAGATGAAAGAAGGCTTGTAACATCACGCAACACTGCCTGTTTGGTTCTATCTATAGAATATCCCCTAAGTTAAGGAAGATATCAGATCCACGGAGCTGAACCTGAGTGGTGGCTGAGCCTGTCAGTCGACTTGTGCTAGTGTCACTGTCAGCGTCAGGGAGCAAGAGCAATTCGTTACAGACTTTGTCAAGTTTATCCTGCGCAGGGTAGTTCTCTAGCCAGAGCTCTGTGCTTTCAACCTTGCTGACTATTGTTTCTACTGTTGAGCTGTCTCTCTGTAGAGTTAGACTGAAGGCCATCATGACAGAAAGGTATTCAGCCAGAAACTGAGAAAAGAGGACAAATCTCACAGTATTTATTGTTTTGAACAACCCACTGGCCTGATCTTTTGTTTGCCATGGTGTGGAAGCAATGTGCTGTAAATGTACAACTAAGGCCTTGTAGCTGGAGAGAATAACAGACAGAGCCCTTTCTCTGTGTGCAACCCACCGGGTCCCTGACACGTTAACTGGTTTGTGAATGGTGTACCTCATATTACTGGCTAACTCTTTGAGACCAGCCCAGTTTTTGGGAGACTTATGGTATATTTTATAGATACCCATTAAGACTTCATCTGTTGTTTTCATGTATGGAATAGATGTTGCTGATTGCTTTATAGCTAGCTCCAACTCGTGGGCACTGCACTGAATCCCTAACAGATGAGGTACATCTTTCAAAATCCTGCCAAACACCCCAGTCACTTTACCCAACATGACGGGTGCCCCATCAGATCCAAAAGCAACAATTTTTTTTTTTCCAGTCTTTCCAGTCCAAGATGAATTCTAAGGCATCACCTATTGAATTATAAATGCTTTTACCATTTGGAATAGAGACTGGCTGATGGGAAACAAATTTGTTAACTGGATGGAAATTTTCCATTGTCCTAATATAGAATGCCTCCTCTTCTATTACTGAGGCATCAGTGCTCGAGTCACATAGGACAGAGATGAAAGTGTTACTGTTAACCAGTTTTGCATCTTTTATCCTTATTGATTCTGAAATAAAATGCGTGAACGTTGCTGCCTGTTTGTCACTTCTATAACTGACTCCGACATTTGTACCATTTACATGTTGTAATTCTAAGATGCCAGAGAAATCTGTGAATGGGCGTTTGAATTAATCAAATAAAGAGTTGTTCTAAACAAATGTTCCACTTGTGTCGCCTCATTTTTTCCATTTGTATTATTCCTCGTTCTATTGCTAAGTTGGAAGGGTCTGTGTTAAGACACAGTATTTTTTTCATTGGCTAATTTGAGGTTTGGAGAGTTCATGAGCTCATACATTTTCAAGTCTCATGCTCTTACAGCCACTCATGAAAGTGTTTGTCTCCCTTAAGTATTTTTTGCAGTATGAGCAGGTCATGCCCACATCAGGCTCATATAGTAGCCACTCCCTATTTTTCTTCCAGGTCTCCTGGAACCCCCTTTTTCTTTTTACCCTGGGACTCCCGCCACTTTCAACAGTAGTCAGAGTTGCTGGCATATCAGCACTGGTACTACAAGTTGTCACATCTGTGGCCACAATGGTGGGGTGAGTAGTTGGTGCTACTGAGTCTATCAGTAATGGAGAAGCAGTACACATGGAAGAACCTGAGCTTTCTCCTCCCTTTTGGCTTGAAACTGAAGGCTTTCCTGTAATTTTTTTAAAGCCAAACTTTAACAAAGACATTTTTTTCCCTTTTGTTTAATTAGCTATGTGAATTTAAAGTACAGTAAGCACTCTGAAGACAGTGGACACTACAGTGAAGTGATGATCAGAGATATTAGAAGACGTGAACAGTCTGTTTAGTTTTCTTTCCTCCCTGTAAAACCCCAGACAAAGGAGTTTAATATTTAGATTTTCCTCCCGCCAGATTTCACAACTAAAACCTGAGGGTATCCTGCTGTCAACCTGTTTTGTAATTGAATCCCCTCCTCTCCCTTTGACAGTGCCTTCTTGTCACAGTCACTCAGTTTTACTTTTATTCAGTTAGTCCAGTGGCAGAGCACAACAGCAGGCTGACAGGGGCTAGTTTAAATTAGTAGTAGTACTAGTAGTAGTACAGTAAGTCTGTCAGTATCTATCTTCAAGGTTCAAGCTCTGGAGGGCTTTACACAGGCTGAGTGAACAATACGTTTTAATAGAGCCTTGCCTTCACCTCTCTGCACACTTAAGATATATTTTTTTATTCAGAGTCAGAGATGATGAGACTTGCAGATCACAAGGTCTCTTTTGGCTTTGAGAGAGTTGTGTACAGGTACAGTGTCTGACTGCTTTGAGACTTGACTTACACTAAATAAATCCCCCTTGTTCACCTCCCCTCTCCTCCTCCAAGTACCAGCAGGACTGATTCACACAAACTGAGCCCCCAAATGCTAGAGCCCTGAGAAGGGCTGTTGAGAATTTGCAGAAGTCTTTTTTTCACTTTTGAGACTAACTGAATAAATCCCTTGTTTACCTCCCCTCTCCTCCTCCAAGTACCAGCAGGACTGATTCACACAAACTGAGCCCCTAAATGCTAGAGCCCTGAGAAGGGCTGTTGAGAATTTGCAGAAGTCTTTTTTTTCACTTTTGAGACTAACTAAATAAATCCCTTGTTCACCTCCCCTCTCCTCCTCCAAGTACCAGCAGGACTGATTCACACAAACTGAGCCCCCTAACGCTAGAGCCCTGAGAAAGGCTGTTGAGAATTTGCAGAAGTCTTTTTTTTCACTTTTGAGACTAAATAAATCCCTGGTAGTTGTTCACCTCCCCTCTCCTCCTCCAAGTACCAGCAGGCCTGATTCACACAATCTGAGCCCTCAAATGCTAGAGCCCTAAGAAGGGCTGTTGAGAATTTGCAGAAGTCTTTTTTTTTTCCACTTTTGAGACTAACTAAATAAATCCCTTGTTCACCTCCCCTCTCCTCCTCCAAGTACCAGCAGGACTGATTCACACAAACTGAGCCCCCAAATGCTAGAGCCCTGAGAAGGGCTATTGAGAATTTTCAGAATACAGAAGTCTTTTTTTTTTTTTACTTTATAAATAAATCCCTTGTTCATCTCCCCTCTCCTCCTCCAAGTACCAGCAGCCCCCAAATGCCAGAGCCCTGAGAAGGGCTGTTGAGAATTTGCAGAAGTCTTTTTTTTCACTTTTGAGACTAACTAAATAAATCCCTTGTTCACCTCCCCTCTCATCCAAGTACCAGCAGGACTGATTCACACAAACTGAGCCCCCAAATGCTAGAGCCCTGAGAAGGGCTGTTGAGAATTTACAGAATACAGAAGTCTTTTTTTTTTTACTTTCTAAATAAATCCCTTGTTCACCTCCCCTCTCCTCCTCCAAGTACCAGCAGTCCCCAAATGCTAGAGCCCTGAGAAGGGCTGTTGAGAAATTGCTGATTTTTTTCCAACTCGCTCGCTCGCGCTCTCCTCACTCTGCGCTCCTCACCCTATGGCCAAACTAGTGAGAGTGAGGAGCACGAGTCAGCGCCAGTCAGTTTTTTCTGCCGCTGAGAGGTCAGGTGACTTTGTAGCTGCAGTCACTTGACCCTCAGTCAGTGGAATGGGCAGCGGAGCTGCACTTTCGCCGGGCGGAGCTAGGCGTCATGACGTCGACGCCGTCTGGAAACCTCCCGTCTGCCGCTGGGTCCTAGTGCCCAGCTCAATACTTTGGCTGAATGCAAATGTAAACCGTCTGTCCCCGGGATAGGCGGACTTCAAAAAACGGCTGTCCCAGGTGGGAAACGGCTGTCCGGGACGGGTGGACAGCCGGTTATTTCGAGCCCTGTGCAGCGACGTCGTTTCATATCTTATTCACCTTGGGGGACAACCAGTTTAGGTTGAGGTCACCCAAGACATACAACTCCACAGATTGTAAGACAGAAGTAATTGAGGATAAAAGTTCCAGCACAACTGAAGGCTGGGAGTTTGGGAGGCAGTAGATACCAGCAACAAAGATTGGGACAGTGTAGGGAAGGGTAATGCGGGCTACAAGGGCCTCGTACACAATGGTAGTGGAGAAAGATAGGGATGCTGTATATTGCAGTGAGGACTGGATATACATGGCCACCCCCCAACAACACAGCCTGACCGATCTTGTCCATGTGCATGATCTTGCACTTCTTTGCGTTAAACCCCAGTTACCACTCTTCTGACCATTTTGCCAGTTTATCCAGATCTCTTCTCATTCTGCCCATCCCATCTGGATCATCTACTCAGATGCAGATCTTGGTGTCATCTGCAAACAGACAAACCTTACCCTCCAGTCCATCTGCAATGTCACTGATGAAGGTACTGAAGAGGACTAGCTCCAGGACTGATCACTGAGGTACCCCACTTGTGACATACATGTCTTTTGGTGCTATACTGTTTACCACCACTCTCTATTTTCTGTCCACCAACTAGTTTGCCACCCAGTTGACCAACTTCTGACCCACCCCAAGCCTACCCAGTTTGAACAGTATCGAAAGCTTTGCTGAAGTTAAAGGTAGGCACCATCAACTGCATCCCCTTGGTCCACCACTCTGGTTACTCAGTCAAAGAAATCTAGGAGATTAGTCTGACAGGACCTTCCTGCTGTAAACCCATGCTGTCTTGGATCCTGTGCTCCTCTGGATTCCAGGTGTTTCACTATCGTTTCCTTAAGGAGTGCCTCCATAATCTTGCCCACTGCTAAGGCAAGACTGACTGGTCTGTTGTTCCCTGCCTCCTCCCTACTACCACTCTTGTGGAGTGGGATTACATGAGCCCTTCTCCAGTCTTCTGGGACTGCTCCTGTGCTCAGAGACTCACTAAACAGTTCTGCTAATGGTTCTGCTAGTTCCAACCTTAGCTCTTTTAGTATCCTGGGATGTATGCCATCAGGTCCCATTGCCTTGTCCACACTGAGCTTATCGAGCTTGTATACATAGATACATAGACAGTGTCGGCAGATAAGGGCCTATGGCCCACCCAGTCTGCCCATTTAAGTTTGTAGGTTCAGTTTATGTTTTCCAGGAAGTCTGTTGCCCCTTACCCCTGATCTCCACAATTCCTTTATGTCTATCCCATGTATTCTTAAATCCCATGATTGTTTCAGCCCCCACCACTTCCTCTGGCAGGGTGTTCCACTTGTCCACCACCCGTTCTGTGAAGAAATTCTTCCTCACGTTTCCTCTGAATCGTCCTCCCTCCAACTCCAACCCATGCCCTCTAGTCCTGGAACACCTTTTTCGCTTAAAAATAGTGCATTCCTGCACCCTGTTCCTCCCTGTAAGATACTTGTATGTCTCTATCATATCCCCTCTCTCCCTCCTCTCCTCCAGGAGTACATGTTCAGTGCCTTCAACCTGTCCTCATAGGACTTGTGATGCAATCCATGCACCATCTTTGTTGCCCTCCTCTGAACCTTCTCTACCCTGTCTATGTCCTTACGTAGGTAAGGTCTCCAGAACTGCACAGTGTACTCCAGGTGTGGCCTCACTAGTGTCTTGTATAGTGGAATTATGACCTCCCTTTTCCTGCTGGTGATGCCCCTGCCTATGCATCCCAGCATCCTATTTGCTTTACCTGCTGCCTTGTCACACTGTTTCCCTGCCTTAGAAACATAGAAACATAGAAGTTGACGGCAGATAAGGACCGCAAGGCCCATCCAGTCTGCCTATTTCTTTTTCTACCTTATAAATGTGCCATTGGCCTTTGCTCTGTCAGTGACCTATCTATTCATAGTCATTTGTATTGCTCCCTTATGCCTATCCCATGCCTGTTTGAAGCCCTGCACTGTATTCATAGCCACCACTTCTTGTGGTAAGCCATTCCATGCATCCACCACCCTTTCTGTGAAAAAGAATTTCCTCACATTCCCCTTAATCGGACTCCTCTAATCTCATGCTGTGTCCTCTTGTCCTGCTATTTTTCTTATATTTAAACATGTTAGACTCTTTCACCTTGTTTATGCCTTTAAGGTGTTTGAATGCCTCGATCATATCACCTCTCTCCTCCTTTGCTCAAAGGTATACATATTGAGTCCGTTAATCTGTCCTCATATGTCTTCTGATGCAGTCCCTGCACCATTTTGGTTGCCCTCTCTGGACTGCCTCAATTTGGTTAATGCCCTTGTGAAGGTGTGGCCTCCAATACTGCATGCAGCACTCCAGATGGGGGCCTAACCAGTGTCTTGTAAGCAGAGGGGTTATCTACCTCGGACGACTTGTGATACCCCTACTACTGGCACCCTAACACCCCTAGCCTTACCTACTGCTTTAGAGGTCTGCTTGGATGATTTTAGGTCATCAGTGATGATGATGCCCAAGTCTCTTCCTTCCTTTGTGACTGCTAGCAACTCCCCTCCCAGCCTATAGGTGGCTTCAGGGTTTCTCTTCCCTATGTGCATGATTTTGCACTTCTTTGCATTAAATCCCAGTTGCCACTCTTCTGACCATTCTGCTAGTTTATCCAGATCTCTCATTCTGCCCACCCCATCTGGATCATCTACTCTGCAGATCTTGGTGTCATCTGCAAACAGACAAGCCTTACCCTCTAGTCCATATCTGCAAGGTCACTAATGAAGATGTTGAAGAGGACTGGCCCCAGGACTGATCCCTGAGGTACCCCACTTGTGACTTGCATCTTCTTCTGACTGTATACCATTTACCACCACTCTCTGTTTTCTGTCCGAACCAGTTTGCCACACAGTTGACCAACTTCTGACCCACCCTTCGAGCCTACCCAGCTCTATTTATCAATCTTCTATGTGGAACAGTGTCAAAAGCTTTGCTGAAGTCAAGGTAGGCGACATCAACTGCTCCCCTTGGTCCACCACTCTGGTTACCCAGTCAAAGAAATCTATGAGATTAGTTTGACAGGACCTTCCTTTGTAAACCCATGCTGTCTTGGATCCTGTGCCCCATGGATTCCAGGTGTTGCACTATCCTTTCCTTAAGGAGGCCTCCATAATCTTGCCCACTACTGAGGTAAGACTGACGGTCTGTAGTTCCCCGCCTCCTCCCTGCTACCACTCTTGTGGAGCGGGATCACATGAGCCCTTCTCCAGTCTTCTGGGACCTCTCCTGTGCTCAGAGACTCACTAAACATCCTCCTAAATGGCTCTGCTAGTTCCTCCTTTAGCTCCTTAAGTACCCTGGGATGTATGCCATCAGGTCCCATTGCCTTATCCACCCTGAGCTTGGCAAGCTCCTTGTGAGGTCTCTTCTTTGTGAAGGAGTGCTCACCTCCTCCCTGTGTCCATGATGCTGAGCTGTGGGCCCTGCCCACCTTCTTCAGTAAATACTGAGCAAAAGTATCTATTTAGGATAGATGCCTTTACAGGGTCCTCCTCACATGCTCCCTTTTCTCCATTAAGCTTAGTAATACTCTCTGGACTTTCTCCTTTCACTAATGTATCTATAGAAAGTCTTGTTACCTTCTTTACTGTTTGTGCTAGTGTTTCCTCAGTTTGGGACTTTGCCTGCCTTACTGCCTTACCTGCTTCCCTTAGGGCAGTTTGGTATGCCTCCTATCTTCATCCAGCTGTGTTCCCTTATATTTCGAGGCCAGCCTTTTGGCTCTGACCTTTTCTGCTACTGTATTTGAGAACCAAAGTGGTTTCTCTTCTTTTGCACTTCCTTTCTGTCTAACACAATGGGATGTTGCTTCAAGTATTGCATCCTTAATGCTTGCCCACCTGCCTGTACCCCTCACCTGTGTTTCTTTTTGCCAGGGCTAGCTTAACTCTGTTGGCCATCTTATCAAAGTCAGCTCCTCTGAAGTCCCATATTTTTGCCTTGGAATGGGATGATTTAGATGTAGTAGCCAAATTGAACCATACCATGTATGGTCACTGGCCCCAGGTGACCTTCTACCTGGAGATCTGTGATCCCTTCTTTGTTAGTCAGTACTAGATCTAGGATAGCCCTGTCTCTTGTGGGTTGCTGTACCAGTTGTTTGAGGCCCTTTCCCTGCAGGGATCAGAGATGATAACTCCAAGATCCCTTTCCTGCTTGGTGCATGCTATATCCTCACCCCAAACTGATATATTGTGCCAGGGTTTTTGTGCCCCATATGCATTATCTTGCACTTCCTTGCATTGAATTTCAACTGCCAAACCCCTGACCATTCTTCAAGTTTCTGCAGGTCCCTTCTCATTCTGTCTACACCCTCTGGTGTGTCTACTCTGTTACAGAGCTTTGTGTCATCAGCTAACAGTGAAATTCTGCCTTCTAGGTCCTGTGCAATGTCATCGATGAAGATATTGAATAGTACCGGTCCCAGCACTGATCCCTGTGGTACCTCACTGGTCACTCTTCCTGTGGGAGTGACAGCCATTTACCACCACCCTCTGTGTCCTGCCACACCCAGCCAGTTACCTACCCATCGTGACTACTGTCCTGCCACACCCATATTCCCCAGTTTTGCAATAGTCTTCATGTGGCAGTGTCAAAGGCCTTGCTGAAGTCCAAGATAGGCCATGTCCACTGCCCTCCCTGATCCACCCTCCCCAGTCACCCAGTCAAAAATTCAATGAGGTTGGTCTGACATGACCTTCCCTGGTGAAACCATGCTGCCTTGGGTCTTGTAGTCCATTGACAACCAGATGTTCCACCAATCTCTCCCTTCAGTAGTGCTTCCATGATCTTCCCCACTACCGAGGTGTGAGGCTGACTGGTCTGTAGTCTCGCTTCCTCTTTGTTCCCACTTTTGTATAAGGGGACTACATCTGCTATCCTCCAGTCTTTGGGTACCTCCCTGTTTCTAGTGATCGCTAAACAGGATAGCAAGAGGTTCAGCCACCACCTCTCTTAGTTCTTTAAGGACCTGGGGTGCACCCCATCTGGCCCATTGCTTTATCAACTCTTATTACTTCCAGTTCCTTCAGGACCCTTTCTGTGTAAAGGGACTTGTGTCCATTTCTGCACCATTCTCGCCTTTGTACCCATTCTAGACCCATTACCCTCCTCTTCCTTAGTAAAGACTGAGCAAAAATACCTGTTCAATATGTCAGCTTTACTGTTGTTATCCTCCACACAGCCCCCATCCTCCCCTTTCAGTCTCACTATCCCTCCCTTTGCCTTTCTTTTTTCACTTAGGTACCTGTAAAAGGTTTTGTCCCCTCTACCCACTGATTTTGCAATGTGTTCTTCTGTCTGAGCTTTGGCTTCCCTTTGCTTCTCCTGGTACTTCTCCCTATCCCTCTGCCTGTGTCTTTTGTATTGCCTGAATGCAATCTTTTGGCTTTCACTATTCTTTGCTACCTCTTTGAAAACCATATAGTCTCCTCTTCCTTTTCCTCTTGCTAACCTGCTTAATACATAATTCTGTTTATCTTGTAATCCCATTTTAAATACTTCTCTTTGTTCCTTAACCCTGATTCCTGCCCCATTCCCCTTAATGCCCTCTTTCAAGTATCTCCCATTTTCCCAAAGTTTGCCCCTCTAAAATCCAGGATATGTGTTTTGTGTGGTTTGGTTCTGCTCTTTCTGTGATTTCAAACCACAGTGACTGGTGGTCACTTTCCCCAGGTGCTCCCCACTCTTACCCCCCATCACACTGTCCCTGTTTGTGAGCACAAGGTCCAGTATTGCCTTCTGCCAAGTTGGTTCCATGACCAGTTGCTTGAGGAAGGCACCTGAAGGAGTCCAGGATAAATCTGCTCTAGTTGATGCTGCTGCTGGGATGCTCCAGTCCACGCCTGGAATATTGAAGTCTCCAACCAGTACCACCACCCTTGTCTGCCATCATCTGGATGGCTAGCATCAGCTCCTATCTGTTTCTTCCTCCTGGGCTGGTGGTCTCTAGACCACACCTGTGCAGATGGCTGGCCCCATTTTCCTTTCCGGCTTAACCCACAGCATCTCTCCCCATTTTGTTCCTCCTGGATCTCTGTGGCCCTTATGTCATTTTTCACATACAGTGCCACCCTCCTCCCTTCCTGCCTGCCCTGTCTCTTCTGAATATGTTGTAGCCCCGTATGGCCAACTCCCATTCGTGGTTATCATTACACCAGGTTTCAGTGATGGCCACAATGTCCAGGTCTGACTGCACCATGACAGCCTCCAGATCTTCCATCTTGTTGCTAAGGCTCCTGGCATTTGCACACATGACTTTCCATGATTTGACCTCCTAGACTGTTTCGCTGTTCTACCCAGCCCCTTCCTTGGTTGCCCTTTATCCCTGGTTCACCTTGCTGTCTGCCTTTCTGTTGAATTTTGCCCTATTCTGCCTATCCACCTCCTGGCGCTAATCTCCATCTTGCACTTCACTAACCTCCACATCCTTTCCTTCCATTTCTCTGGGTACCTCTATTTGTTGTCCCTGTTTGGCAGTGTGGCATGAGTTCTTGAGTGGAATAGGATCTGGGATGTGCCTCTGCCTGACTGGTCTAACACTCCCTGAGCCCACTGTCATCCAAGTACTCCTCGTTCTCTGCATCCTTTGAGGCAGCTGCATTGGACTGAGTGGTCTCTGGATATGGGTGATGGTACTCCTGACCCAGTTTACTTCTGATCTGAGTCTGGCTACCTCATCCCACAGTCCAGAAAGATGCACGCAGATAGGATAGCACCTCAGTGTCCAGAAGATCTGCCTGAATATGGCTGCCCCACAGCCACTGCATTGCACCATTCCCCGCATTATACTGCTATTCCACTACTTGTCTGCTACTGAAGCTCTCCTGGTTCCCTTTTTATTAATTTACTGTCCTAAAAATCCTGCCACTGTTCCTCTATAATAATTGAAAATACATACACTTCTATCTCACCTCTTTATCCTTACCATCAAAAGGTAACTACAATTACAATAATCTACCTTCTACTAATACAGATTCTATCACAGAATCAGAGCACAATGCAAAAACTTCTGCTACTTAGCAACAACAAACAGGTGACAACAAACCAATATAGGACCCTTTCTTTTGTGAAGGGACTAGTACACACCTCCCTCCCCACTGTGTCCATGGCGCTGAGCTGTGGACCCTGCCCCATCTACTCCTCAGTAAATGCTGAGCAGAAATATCTATTTAGGATAGATGCTTTTCCTCAGTCCTCCGCACACTCCCTCTTATCCCCTTTGCTTAGCAATACCCTCTCTGGACTTTCTCTTTTCACTAATGTATCTATAAACAGTCTTATCCCCATCGTTTACCATCTGTGGTAGTGTTTCCTTGGTTTGGGCCTTTGCCTGCCTTATTGCCATCTCTGCTTCCTTTAGGGAAGTTTGGTATTCCTCCCTATCTTCGTTCCGCTGTGTTCCCTTATATTTCCTGAAGGCCAACCTTTTTACTCGGACCTTTTCTGCTACTGTTTTTGAAAACCAAAGTGGTTTCCTTCTTCTTTTGCTCTTGCTTTTCTTTCTAACACAATGGGATGTTGCTTCAAGTACTGCATCCTTAATGCGTGCCCATTTTGTCTGTACCTCCTCACCTGTATTTCTTCTTGCCAGGGCTAGCTTAGCTCTGTTGGTCATCTTATCAAAGTCAGCTCCTCTGAAGTCCCATATTTTTGCTTTGGAATGGGATGATTTAGTTCTAGTGGCCAAATTGAACCATACCATGTAACGGTCACTGGCCTCCAGGTGACCTTCTACCTGGAGATCATTCCCTGTTAGTACTAGATCTAGGATAGCCCTGTCTCTTGTGGATTGTTGTACCAGTTTGTTGAGGCCCTCCCTCTGTAGGGAATCCACCATGTGTCTAGTTTTGGTGGATGTTCCTGCTGGTATTGACCAATCTGTATCTGGCATGTTGACATCTCCCATTACCAGAACCTCCACTTTTGCTGTCATGTTTTGTTTATCTTCTAACAGTAATGTGTATGCGAAGGTGATGGATGGGCTTCTTTCTCCAAATGTGACACATGAAATATATGAGGTACGGGTACCCATTCATTTACCTGGTGATCGAGCCTACCCATTGATGCCAAGGCTGATGAAGCCATTCCCCAACATCAGAAACCTCACAACTGAGCAGAAACAGTTTAACCACCGTCTGTCGAGTGGGTGTATGGTAGTGGAGAATGCCTTTGGTCAGCTAAAGGGAAGATGGAGACTGCTGAAAAGGCTTGTCTCACAGAATGCAGCCAGTATGGACGTCCTCCTGCCATTTTATATTTATTTTATTTATTAAATTCATCTGAATACAACATCTGAGCCACACACTCCTTTGCAAAGGCTCCCTCATCACAGGTTCCAGGGAGGAAAACAGTTTTCACAGAGACACAGTTGAACAAGCATCACACAAACATACAAGTATAATGGATTATACAGGTAAAACTGAGCATACGAAATTGATAATACAGGCCAAATGGACCAAGTAACACAGTCGGTTGAAACAATCACAGGCAAGTTATACAACTGAAAAGCAGGTTAAAAATGGGCCCTAGCTGTACAACAAGACATGTAAGAGAGGGTAGCAGAGGGCAAGTAAAACCCAGAGTAAAGAACGTATAACAAATAGAGACTCCAACCAGCCAGGAGTCAGGAGAAGGGTACATCGGTAAGGGACTTATTAAATAACAGCAGAGATCCAAGGCAGCAAAGGTCAGTAGCAATCAAAGGTAGATTGTTTTAGGAGACGGTTCTTGAGGGCAGACTTGAAAGGGCCAAGGGTGGCATTAAGGGAGAGGGCTGGGGGGAGCTCGATATATAAAGGCCCTTTGGCCCTGTGAGCTTCTGCAGCGAGCAGTGTGGGATGTTCTCAAGGCACTTCTGGAGACTCGGGGGGGGGGTGATTGACACCCTGACATCAAGGCCAGGAGGGGTGGTTCTGAGGGATATTTTCTTTGCAAAGATGCAGGTAGAGTATTTAAGTCTGGTTTCCAGATTTAACCAGCCTGAGGACTTATATAAGGTGCAAGTGTGAGTCAATCTGTCATACCCTGTGACCAGCCTACAAGCCTTGTTCATGGTACACTTAACACAGGCGAGAGATGTCAGGTTAGCAAAACCATAGATCATCAGGCATTAGTCAACTAAGGAGAGAACAAATGATGATACTGCAAGGTGAAGAGCCTCTAGGGAGAGGAAGTGTCCGTGCCGATGTAGCAAACTAAATTCTGGTATTGAGTGGACAGGAGACTTTGTATATGGTTATGAAAGGAGAGGTGTGTATCAATGGCAGGGCTTGACAAATCCTATAGCCAACGTCCCGGGCTATCACTTTAAACTCAGGGACAAGCACTCTGATGAGAGCAACCGGTCTGTGGACAAGTAGGGTTTTAAACCCCCCCAAAATGTTTTTTCTAGCAGTTCCTTAAGTTTTCCAGCAGCGTACACTGGTGGGTTGCGAGAGAGCCGATCCACAATGAGGAGTGCGCAGCAGAGCCTGCTGACAAGAAGAGTGAGAGCGAGCAGGGAATACAAGGAGTAGCCAGCAAACGGAAGAGCCACAGTCATCGGACCAGCCAGCACTGAACAGGGAGAAGCATAGCAGTCAGACTGGCAGGTTGTACTGCCAATGACATCATCAGCCTGAGGGTGAGAACTACTGGCTGCGGTACAGACTGGGAGGGGTTAATTGGAGGTGTATTGAGGGGTAGCAAGCTGTACTGCATGCAAGGGTGCACAGAATTGAACATATGCATAATGTGGTGTGGCGAACATAGAGAAAAACAAAGTACATGAATAAAAAGTCACAGTATCTGACAGAAACTTTTTCTGCCAAGAAATGGAGTTTGAAATCAGAAAGTGCAATAGAAACATAGAATTTGACAGCAGATAAGGACCGCTTGACCCACCCAGTCTGCCCATTTCCCTACCTGATGGATAAGCTGCAGATCCTAGTTAACCAGCAGCCTACTTCTTCCTACCCCCACCCCCTAGAATTGCCTTATGACTGTCCCATGCATGCTTGAATTCCACCACTGTTTTTGACTCCACAACCTCCTCTGGAAGGCTGTTCCATACATCCACAACCTCTCTGTGAAAAATTCTTCCTTAAATTACCTCTGAGCCACCCCTTCTATCTTCAAATTGTGCCTTTTGTTCTTGCACACCTCTTTTTTTGAAAGATGCTACCCTCTTGGACTTTGTTGATTCCCTTGAGGTACTTGAAAGTTTCTATCATGTCCCCCCTCTCCCTCCTTTCCTCGAGGCTATACATATTAAGCTCCTTAAGTCTGTCTTCATATGTCTTCCGGTGCAGACCCTGCACCATTTTAGTTGCCCTCCTCTGGACAGCTTCCATTCTGTCTATGTCTTTGCGGAGATTGGGTCTCCAGAACTGCATGCAGTACTCCAGATTGGTCTCACCAGCTGTCTGTACAGAGGGATAATAACTTCTTGTTTTCTACTGGTGATGCCTCTCCCTATGCATCCCAGTATCCCCCCAGCCCTCCTTGCTGCCCTCTCACATTGCTTGCCCACCTTTAGGTCATCTGATATTACTACCCCCAGGTCCCTTTCCATTTTTGTTGTTGTTAGTATCTCACCCCCCATTGTGTACTCTTCCCCTGGGTTTTTGTTTCCCAGGTGCATTACCTTGCACTTCTTAGCATTGAATCTAAGCTGCCATACATTTGACCATTCCTCTAACTTCAGTTCTTTCTCATCCTTTCCACCCCACCTTGTGCATCAACTCTGTTGCAGATCTTTGTGTCATCTGCAAAGCGACATACTTTTCCTTCCAGTCCCTCTGCAATGTCACTTATAAAGACATTGAAGAGGACCGGTCCTAATACTGAACCCTGTGGTACCCCACTGCTAACCCCCTTTTTTTCAGAGTGGACTCCATTTACTATTACTCTCTGTGTCCTATTCTCCAGCCAATTCTTTACCCAGGCTGTCATCTGTCAGAGGTCAGCAATAAACTGATAACATGGACTGCACGGCTGAGATTGAACACAGTAATGTATTTAATATGGAAACACAGTGACAAACACAGAAGAAGAAAAAAAAACACAACATACACTGCACACTTAGAACAAATATATTGCACACAATTCTACAGTATAGCAGTACCCTGTTAGACACATATGAGCCCAGTCCATCATTCAGTGGTAATACAGCCCCTGTGCTGGTGTGTCACAAAAAGCAATACGTGACTTCACTCGTCATTTCTATACATGTTTCCACCACCTTGATACATTGGGCAAACATGCTGCTAAACAGACAGGGGTGGTGGCAGCTGTCACATAAGCAAACCAGCATTGTGTGCAATGCCATTTGCATTTACCATGTGTTTAGGCAGCTGCTAAGAGAGACAGACAGAGAGAGAGAGAGAGAAAGAGAGAGAGAGAGAAGAATGTCATCTGGGGAAAGCCAAAATCGTCACTGGGGCCCATGTGGCTGACATCAGGATTGCATAGTTGGGAAAGTTGAAATACACAAATGCGAGGAGTTGATGCATAGGGGTACATCGGTGGTGCTTGTAGTTAAGGTTGCCAATCCCATTTGGTCAGGAGCTGCAGCACTGTGCACTCATAATCCATGCAAAAACATTCCATGCACTGATTGTGCTTGATGTATCGCTGCTCCCTTTTCGTGATAAACTGCATCCGCTGTCTCGTCATATCGAAATATTTTGAGTCGGACCAGGCCATACACTTATCAAAGTGCACCGACATTGCTGAAACAACAGAATCTGCACATTTGTGATTACGGTGCATGCAATGTGCAGGTTGGTTAGCTTGGCTCCGGGGCGCAGGTAAATTTACACAACATCCATGGCCAATGCTGATGTGAAGTGACCTTCATCCGGATCAGGGCTTGCAGGATTTTGTTTTTATTCAGGGTCTGATTGACCCTTCAACTTGTTATCACCGTGATCATCTTCAGCGGCCTGACTGAGGCCACATAAAATATCTATCACCACTGTTGGTGTGGTAGCAGTGCATGTTCTTAGAATGATATCGATGGGATAGGGTCATGGAGTGGGTCACTATGATACTGGTGGGGGGGGTGCAGCCGCAAAGTACTACATGATAGTTGCACACTTGAGCAGACTCGACAGACCATATGCACTGTATCTGTTGGCACATTCTATATGCTCATATGTCTGGTATTGGAATCTGGCACTCCCCAAGGGAGAAATGACACTCTGCAGTCTCTGGATGTTTATTCCTTGGTGCTTTCCTTGTAGGATAAAACTGCACTGTGCAATTGTTTAACATCTGCTTTGGTGGGTTATGTATGCGTTGGGCATGGAGTTGTGTCCTTTGCCACAGAGTTACAATACTGGCAGTGCCCTGCCCTCCACCACTGTGAATTGATTCAAACATTAAGAAACACTGACTAAAAACAACATTAGCACCACGATGGAAGGAATTCTTGTGGAAAGTTAAAACACGATACTTCCCTACCCCTAGCATTCAAGCTAAATGGAACAATAACGGCCCCCTCAAAATGTCGGAGAAACTGCGGTGGAAAGACAGGCAGGTCATGAACATACATTTTATCAATGTCCCATGCTCAACACTTTCCTAAGGGAAGCGAAAGATAAAATAATACACATATTTCAGATAACTATAACACTGGAAATACAACATGTGATTGTGTGCCTTCCGCCCATGGAAGTAAAGGGAGCTAATCTCAAACACTCATGGAATATATACATAGGAGCCATAGGGAAAACAATAACAAGGAGAGGGCTCACCCCAGAACCCACAACACAACAGGACAGGGAAAGAGTGGTAAATGAGATTCAGGAGTTGGAACAAATGACATCAAACACAGGACAAGATGGCCATATTTATGGAAAGATGGACAAAATGGGGTTTGGACCGTGTGTATGGAAGGTGCCAACTAATAAAAAAAAAAAAAGAAGAAGAAGAAGAAATAAAATAAAAACAAAAAACAAACAAGAGATGGACAAACAACAAACAAAAAATAAAACAGGATAGAAACTAAGAGGAGTGGCAATACACTCAGATGGCCAAACAGGAACTGGGGTCTCATCTCTGTATATCCCCCTACCCACCCACCCAAAGATCACCCGAGGTCCAGAGGCCTGCAACACAGCTCACAGGGCAGTAGTAGTGAAAAGTTAGTACGTTGTTGTTAGATGGACTTATTGTACAATGAACTGGAGAAGAAACTACGAAAGTAAAAGAATGCATAGATTAAAGATGATTAGAAAAAGAGGGTAATAGACTTCAGGATGAAAAATATTGCATAGAGAAATGTAGATAATAATAATAGAAATGTGTACAGGCAGAAAGATGTGAATTGATCACATGCAAAGATGGATTAGTTTTGTATTTTTATTTTATTTGAAAATAAATGTAATATATATATATATATATACATACATACAAAGAAGCACTGGCTAGAAATTCAAAGGTAAAGGCTAGCCAAGTGTCTGATCACCATCTCCCCACAGTAAATTCTGGGCTTCCAACCTGTTTGGTGACCATAGCCAAGCCCTGCTTCTTCACCACTGTGCTCCTCTATACACATCCTCTTCTACACATATATACTGAGCAAGTGGCTAGACAGGAAAGCACAATCTGCACTGGTGGGTAAAACAAAAGGCCTGGAGTGGATTGTAATCAGTCCACAAGGTGAGCCACTAGGTACCTAACTAGCACTGTTAATGTGCCTTATTTTAATAAGACTTGGAATAGTGATCCGGTATACTGCCACGGCAGCCAACTAACAAAAGTTACATTAGATGGGCAGGCCACCATGAGCATCCATGGGCATAGAAATTGTGCATAATTTAGTCCATACTGTGTTCTTGGGGGAGTGCAATACCAGCATGAAATTGTGACTATGGAATGCCCATACTTGAAGAATCACAGTATTCCACCTCCATCTGGAAATGGGGGGGAGGGTTGGTGGCCATGTTAGAATACCCATGATTGTGCAGTGATACAAGCCAGCCACACATGGGAGAACAAAGTGGCTACGGTCCTGGACTGCACAATGGCACTTGTGAGATTGAATTCCAACTGCACGCACTACGCCAACCTTTGTGTGACCTGTCAAGTTGTGCATCTGTTTATAGTTTTATATGTAAGGCATGCAACTTTAAGGAGAACAATGAACAGCCAAAAGGCATCCTGAATATGTATTTGGCACATGACAGAGTAGCTAGCGATCTTGAGGAAAAGCATATATTACAGCTGATCTCTGTTAAACTGAAATAGCAGATGCCCCAAAAATAATTGTACACTGATGCTATTTAGAGAAGACAGGTTGGGGAAAAGTGAAGGGGGCTGCACCATTTACCTCTGTGACTCACTTCAAGGACATGCACTCCCTACCCAAATCTCAAATAACATGGCCTAGGCCCTACCAAAATTTCAGTTGGGAATGAAGGCCAGTCGCGCACAAAAATGTCTGTATATATCCCACACGTAATACTAAGCTTAGGTCCAACTCCGTTCTTGACTGTGTCTCTAAACTGCCCAATCTGTCCAAGGGGATCTTACTGGGTGACTTCAATATTAACTGGCTGGCTCCTGCAGCTGCCCCACACAGGGATGATGATGCTGCTTTAGATTTAACACAGGTCATGCCCTTTCCTACCAGGATCAATTACAGGACGGGCATCAGTACCCTGACTGATCTGATCCTATCCACCCATCCTGAGACACTTCCCATTGCAGTTGTTATATCCAGTTCCCTAAGTTACCACTCATCAGTTCTTTGCTGTTGGTCAAATCGCTCCCCAAAAATTCTTGCTAAGACTACATTCCAGCATACTCTTAAAAAAGATAAGCTGCTACAGTTCCGGACCTACCTTTTTAATTACGACTGGTACCCCATAGACTCCACCACCTGTGTTGATGACGCCCTTACCTATTTTATCTCAACCTTCAACTCTGCCTGTGACATTGTTACCCCTTATTCCAAATGCACTGTTAAAGGCACATAAAATCCCTAGATCACCCCCTACAATCCTAAATCATATCGCTACATGGGACAACTTATGGCACAAAGCACTGGCCTCCCTCAGGATAGACAATGATATTGTACTGCCAGAAACGTATCTAACCAGAAATTTGCCTTGCCAAGGCTGCCCACTTCAAACCTTCCCTCTCTTCTTCTTGAGGAAATGGAAAGAAATTTTGGGATAACGTAAAGGATCTTACTGGGAAATCCAACAACTCCTCCCCTCCTCACTGATAAATGTCAATGGCACCACTACCCAGGACCCATAGCTCACTGCTGGCTCCTTCAACTCTGCATTCACTGATCTTAGAGGTGCTCTCCCCCTCCAGGCTTTCTTCACAATGCTACCAACCCCACCTACAACTCCTGCCCCCACTTACATTCCACCCTTCTGCTTTAGGACTGTCACCTGCAGAGAAGCCAAATCCTGTCTAATGCAAGTCCTCGGGAGGTCCAGAAATAGTGAAGATTCATTGGACCGTAACCTAATACAACTGGCCCTTGATGCAGTTCTCCCCCCACCCAACCAAAATATTTAATTTCACCCCATTTTGGCCATATCCCTACACCATGAAGTCTGCAGTTGTTACCTCCATTTTCAAAAGTGGTGACAGAACATCCCACAGTAACTACTGCCCCATATCTATCCTCTCCCATAGTTCCAAAGCACTGGAATGGATAGCATCTGACCAGCTGTCTGAATATCTGGTATATCACAATCTTCAACGCCACCAACAATACGGCTTCAGGAAGGGCCAGAGTACCTCTTCTGTCCTCCTGGAGTTTACTGACTTTATACACAATTTATAAAGCTCTTGGCCAGGGTAATTTAATAGGGGACTGTTTACATAAACCTTACAATATAAAATCACACTTTACTCATTGCATCCCTTCAGTTCTTGGGCCTCTCACAAGACGCCACTGCCTGGTTTTTGAACTACTTCTGTGGGAGGTCACAGAGAGTGAAAATTCAGAATACACTTTCTTCTAGCCTTCCAGTACTCTCTGGTGTTCCTCAAGGTTCAATTCTTGGACCATTCCTCTTCAGTCTCTTCCTCAGCTCCCTCCCCTTTGCATGCACTTGCCCCCTGCTACTGTAAACGGACAATGCTGTTGCTACTTTAGTCACCCTGTCCCCAACCTCCTGGACAGTAATCTTCAACTCCTCTTTACTGCACCTGAATCATGGTTCTCCCATCACAAACTCATTTTAAATGACAAAAAGACCAAAGTGATGCTGTTTGCCAACCCACAGAACAAAAACAAAAGTTTGCAGCTAACCCCCAATAACCAACACCAGACACTGGAGCAAGTCAGTAACTTTGAATACCTCGGTATCACCCTCGATTCCTCCCTCACCTATCATAAACATGTCAATCAGCTCTATCAAACAGTTAACACCAGAATTGACCTACTTTATCATCAAAGACTATGCCTGACATGCGATGCACTCCGTGCTGTCCGTAACCAGCTCTGTGCTATCCATAGATGAATACAGGACCATCTTTTATAGCTCCACTACTGATACAATGTTGCACAGAGTCAAGGTTGTACTCAACAAAGCCTGTCGCCTTATAGTGGGTGAGCAAAGACCTACCCACACCTGTGACCTCTACGAACAAGCAAGTTGGTTAATCTTTAAGGGTAGACTTCACTATCAGACCAGCCTTCTGGCAAAAAAAAGATAACTCTGGGCCTCTTTCCAACTTCAGCTCAGCATCTCCACACTCCAGCTCCCACTCCCCAGGCTACTAGAAGCTCCACTAAGGCCTTCTTCCAAGTCCCACTCTGTAGGACAGCCCTGGGGCATTGTGCTTTCATGTATAGGGCATCTATCTCAATAAATGACACGCCTTTCTTGAAACAAAAATTGGCCCCTTTAAACTTACCCACTGGCAGCACGTCTGTGAAATAAACAGCTGTGACTGCTCTTAGCCTTTCCCCTTCTTTACCTTTCTGTTTCTCTGTTCACTCCTATTTGCTTCCTGCTCTGACAATGTCATCCTTGACAGTTTAACCCTCTCCCCTGACCTCTCTTTCCCCTCAACAACCTCCCTCCCTGGCCTTTTTTTTTTTTCTTTGTACATTCTTTTTCTGCTCTGTTCTTATGGGGAACACTCTCAGGCATCCACTGTACCTGCAAGCTCTACCACCCACATGAAGCTCTCTTCCCCATTCCGCACCAGTTTGGCAGACCCCCCTGGGCAGCCTTAGCCACCTACAGTGCTCTACCTATAATCCAATGTGCTGGCTGGGCGGCCTGGTGAGGAGAGAGAAGCTTGGTGCTGGAGTGTGGCTTGGTGGGGTGACGTGCCATCACCTATCCCAGAGGAAGGGAACTTTTCTTCCTTATATTCCTTCCCTGGGAGTGCGGCATGCAATGACAACTGCACATGGCTGCCCTGCTGGCGCCTGCTGCACTCCAACCCTCCTTATGTTGGCTGGTGTTCCTGCAAAGCTTCCAATCTCCATCGGGGGCTACCTAGACACCGAGCAACCCTGGTTAGCTCCCCAGGGACAGGAGAGCTGTCCTCCGAACACTCCATTCTTTCCCTCCCTTGCCGATAACCAGCTTCCAGAGCCACTCACCAAACCTGGGTTGTCGGCATGGCGCCAGGTATGGAGTCCAGTACCTCGACCCTTAACACCACCAGGCCAGCTCCCTGGCCATTCTGCATGTCTAGGTGACTAACTTGGCCTCTTCTACTTGAGCATTCTTAGGCTTGTATTCTGATTGCCTTCTTAGTGTACCAAATATACTTAGTTAATGCAATTTATGCGCCTACCCATTGGTGCACTTTATACTTGGTCCTGCTATCAAATATTGCTTTAATTTTTTAGTATGACACACTTCTCAACTGCCATGATGTATACTTGCCACTTAAGCTGATGTATCTTTATTTACATATTCAGTCCTGCTCTCATTGATGTATACCTGCCACTTATGCGGATGTATCTTTATTTACATATTCAGTCCTGCTCTCATCGATGTATACCTGCCACTTATACTGATGTATCTTTATTTACATATTCAGTCCTGCTCTCATCGATGTATACCTGCCACTTATGCTGAAGTATCTTTATTTACATATTCAGTCCTGCTCTCATTGATGTATACTTGCCACTTATGCTGATGTATCTTAGAAACATAGAAGTTGATGGCAGATAAGGACCACAAGGCCCATCCAGTCTGCCCATTTTTTCTACCTTATGAATGTGCCATAGGCATGTACTCTTTAATGGTCTAGCTATTCATACTCATCTTTATTGCTCCCTTACGCCTATCCCATGCCTGTTTGAAGCCCGGCACTGTGTTCATATCCACCACTTCCTTAGGTAGGCTGTTCCATACATGCACCACCCTTTCTGTGAATAAGAACTTTCTCACATTACCCCTTAATAAGCCTCCCTCTAACCTCATGCTGTGTCCTTTTGTCCTGCTATTTTTCTTATATTGAAACATGTTAGACTCTTTCACCTTGTTAATGTCCTTAAGATGTTTGAATGTTTTGATCGTATCACCTCTCTCCCTCCTTTGCTGTAGGGTATACATATTGAGCTCCGTTACTCTGTCCTCATATGTTTTCTGATGCAGTCCCTGCACCATTTTGGTTGCCCATCTCTGGACTGCCTCTATTTTGTTAATGTCCTTGTGCAGGTATGGCCTCCAGTACTGCACGCAGTACTCCAGATGGGGCCTAACCAGTGTCTTGTAAAGAGGGATTATTACCTCCCTCTTATGACTTGCGATACCTATACTAATACACCCCAACATCCCTCTAGCCTTATCTACTGCTTTATTTATTTTATTTATTGTATAATTGGATTCACAACCTTTGAGCCAGAGGCTCGTTTACAAAGGTATATCGTCACAGAAAGGACATACAGAATCAACATACTTACAGAATACAATCATACAGAATAGCATAGTTTTACATAATTGTTTGCATACAGAGAGTAATTAAAAAACATTTCAGAATTGACAGGTTTAGTACCAGCAGGTACTGGCAGTGGAAAGGGAGGCCATGGGGGAGTGTGTGTGTGGGGTGAGTGGAGTTCAACCCAGAGTGGTCTGCTTGGATGGTTTCAGGTCATCTGTGATGATGATGCCCAAGTCTCTTTCTTCCCTTGTGACTGCCAGCAACTCCCCTCCCAACCTGTAGGTGGCTTCAGGGTTTCTCTTCCCTATGTGCATAATCTGGCACTTCTTTGCATTAAACCCCAGTTGCCACTCTTCAAATTTTAAGGACAAAGATTATATGGGGAATACGGGTATTGATCTCGCTACTTCACACATGCTAAGCGATGCTCTACCATTTGAGCTAATTCCCCACATCTTTATTTATATATTCAGTCCTGCTCTCATGCGTTACTGGAACATTTAGTTTGTTATGCTTCCCTCCGTCATAATGCATATTTGATGCTTATATTGTTGAAGCATTATGTACCTGTCTTTTCTCTTGATCAATTGTGCCTGGCTTAACTTACCTGTATAGTAACTTTCCTTGTCTCTTGTATAGCTATAGTAGTTTGTACTGCTTTGTTCAATGTTCTATCAATGTGGAGCCTTTGTAAAAGAGTTTCTGACTCAAAGGTTTGTAATTCCAAGATTCAAATAAACCTCACAGCTCACATAAACCACAAGGGCCATACATCCCGATTTAAGGGCACACAAATGTAGCACTGCTTTCTCACTGTGGTCCGATACTGGGCATATAAGGGGCGCCCAGGTGCATGCTGTTGGTTGCAGTGCACTTCCCCTGCCAGAACTAACAGCACTGAAACTGAACTATATATAAAAATGGTCTCTCACCGATGACTCAGCTAGGACTGGCTGATTAAAATAAAAGTCCTTAGCAGCTGTGATAGTCAGAGACTGTGCAAAGGGTTTGTTTTGTTTGCAGTAGGAAATCAGGTGGTCACAAGAAAGAATTCTTATTCTGTGACTTTGGTGATAAACAATCTGAAAAAGATGAATGAAACACCACTGGACATACACTGATCGGGCTTTACCGGAAGGTTTTGGGTACTATTTCACACCTAACAGACACCAAACAAATGTGTGGCAAGCACCGTGAAACAGTAGCAATTAAAGTTTAAATCACCCATTTCCTGTTTTTACCTCGATAGGATGTGACATACACAGATGTCGCTCCACCTCACACTCCCCCTACCCCCCTCCAGCTTGCAACAGGAACAACAGTGTCCACACCAGAACCTGCATGTGGAATACAACATTGGTGCACAGTGGTGCCTTCTGAATGGTGGTCATTCAGCGTTTCTGAACCAACTGACGGAACGACTTTTTAGGCAGTGCTATAGCAAACACTCGTGTGAACGAGCCTAAAAACAACAAATTGCACAGCAGCAGGAGGCAGATCACCATCCCTAACATTTCACACCACAATGCAGTTCTAGAGGAGGTCTGGATCACAGTGTTCACTGCAATATTTAAGTAAACAGATCATTTAAAGCCACAGTAAACCTTTTATTAGCACAATTAGATGTGGCCTGCTACTGATGGCACTGCTGATAAATCAACTCTTGTAGCACTGTTGTGGGCAGCAGTTGTTTTTTTTTTACTCTTGGCAGTGGTCATACCATGCATAGCTGTGGGCCAATCAGCTTGCAGCATTTTCTCTACTTGTTTTACAAGGGGGGTTACATGCCTTAGCCTTTCAGTTTCAAGCCACACTCATCATCAAGATATTTTTGTATACTCCATCAATCCAAGCATTATTAACTAAAAATAAAATCACACGTGCCCCCACAATGCAAAGCATCATGGGCTGCATAAGCAAATCATCACAGAATATTATGCTGGTTTAACTTTAAGCAGAAATGCATGGTGCCGAAAGGCCTCTCACACAGTTTGCAAAGGGTGCCAACAGAAGACATAGACACGTGTTTCGTCCTACCAGGACTCATCAGTATGCCTCATCTGTTTGACACCCCAGCATAATGAACCAGCTTCTAAACATAAGATAAATACGTATAATTACTGGTGACCCTATTCAATAACTGGATTACAAGTACTATCCAATGCCGTAATAACCCAAAATCGGGTTATTACAGCATTCACTAAGCTTTTTTTCTCCTCTTGCACCCTTTGTGTGTCAGTCATGCATATCGTGCCACTTCATGGGCTCGTGCTCTGCTTGTGAGCAGGCTGAACAGTGTTTCAAAACTGACAGAGTGGTTTTCCGTCTACTGACAACTCGCTTTTGTTTACTACCCTCTCTGTTTTCATGTTTTATTTTTTATCTGTTTGATCCTGCCTTTTACAGAGAAAAGAAATATCTGGTTGATCCTGCTGTGTCCCTGGATTGGTAAACACGCAGATTCTGAGCAAAATCCACGAGGAACCCCAGTACAAGCCACGACTAACACTTTTTGAAAAAACAAACAAAAAAAAAAAAAAACAGTAAAACAGTAAGTCTCAGAGCGAGGAAGAAAGGGAAAGAAAGGGAAAGAAAGTGTGTGCATGTGTGGGACAGGGAGAGACAGTGTCTGTGAGACAGATAGAGAGAGAGAGAGAGAGTGAGTGAGTGTGTGTGTCTGTGTCTGTAGGTAGGGGAGAGAGATACTGAGCAAACTCCTTCCACCAGTAATTACAAAAAATAAAAGACAGACAACTGTATTTTTCATGGATTTTTACACACCCTCGGTGTGTGATGGCCTCATAAACGTACAGGTCATCACACACCTCAGGTGTTTAAAAAATCCATAACACACAGCTGCCAATGCATTATTTTCTATTTCATAAGCTAATTAGAAAGCACTTGATTCCAATGTTAATCACTTTCTTCCTCAACCTACCTTTAGGGCCTCCTCCTCCTCCTTGGGAGCAATGCTGGGGCATTCATACTTGGGAGACGTTTCAAAGGCTGCACAGACAGGTTTATGTTCATCTGATTCCTCACAAACCCGTTCCCGTGGCTGTTGCTGCTGGTCACAGGTGCTGCTCTTTTCGGGCTCCTCTTCATATCCAGTCAGACGTTTTACAATCTCCACTATCGCTGCAAGTTTCCTGTTTGCTCTGAGTACCTTCTGTTCTAACACATCATAGCACTCACCACAGGAGGCATTTCCATCTACGTACTCCCAGTACTTTGTGACACAGGCTGTGCAAAAGTTGTGCCCACAATCTATAATGACAGGATCATTAAAATAATCCACACAGATGGGACACATCACTTCATTTCTCAGTAGTTCTAGTTCTTTCGTTGCTGCCATGTTCACTGCTGTCTGTTAAAAGGAGTCTACTTCCCTTCTGTTTCCTGGAACAAAAATATATAAACATAGAATGAGGTTATTCCTCTTTCTACCCTGACCACGTCATGCACAGTTAAAAACTCTTGCACTGCTACTGAACCTTATCGTGGTGTTTTATTATTGCTTTCAGTACTGACCACGTCATGCACAGTTAAAAACTCTTGCACTGCTACCGAACCTTATTATGGTGTTTTATTATTGCTTTCACTACTGACCACGTCATGCACAGTTAAAAACTCTTGCACTGCTACTGAACCTTATTATGGTGTTTTATTATTGCTTTCACTACTGACCCTGTCAGGCACAGTTAAAAACTCTTGCACTGCTACTGAACCTTATTATGGTGTTTAATTATTGCTTTCAGTACTGACCGCATCATGCACAGTTAAAAGCTCTTGCACTGCTACTGAACCTTATTTTGGAGTTTTATTTCTTTCTGTACTGACCACGTATTGTGCAGTAAAAACCTCTTGCAGTGTTACATAAGCAATAAGGCATGAAGGGGGATGTGTGTGTGTGTAAACCATATTTTACAGTGCAGGCAGGGGCATAGTAAGGCACAAGGCCGAAGGGTGAGTGACTTCAGCTTCTGGCCGTGCTGTAAAATATGGTTCACACACACCCTTGGTTGCCTTATTGCACTTATAGAATTGGTTCCTTTTGTTTTTACTTTTGGCTATTGGGAAAAGCATGTTTATAGGTAGAAAAAATAGATTTACTTGTGTGCATTTATGATAAAAATCATAGATCGAGGGAGCGCTCCCAATCAATCGGAGCACTCCTTTCCTCTGAACATGAGGCTCTCTTATTCTATGAAAAGTGTCTCATGCACAGATGCCCTGGAAACAGGCAGATTCTGGGAAGTTTATTTTAAAAAATATATTATTGATCGCTCTCGATCAATAATATATTAATATCCTCCATCGCCACTTGTTGCTAAAAATTAGTGGCTTCATTTGCCTTCAGCTGGAGCCAGAACAGCTTAGCTTCACTTCGCTGTTCTCACTCCAGCTGAACGCGAGTGAAACCACTCGTTTTCAGCAACGAGTGGCTCCGAGGGATGTATAAATACATATAGTCCTTCCGTCCACTGCAATTGATGTTATTGATGAAGTCATTGTATGATTGCCTAATTTCTTATTTGACACAGACATTGAATGGGCCACACAAATACCAAGAGAAAATCTGCTGGAATATGGGTGAAAAGATCAAACTGATCGCACACCCCTAGTTGCCACTTACAGCCCTATGTTAAAACTACTTCAGCAAAGTATTAAAGAACTACAACACCTGCTGTGCGAAGATGAAATACTTCAGGACATCTTCCCTGAACCACCCGTAATTACCTATAAGCATCCCCCCCAACCTCTCGAACATAATAATTCATAACTTCCAGCAGATCAAAATAACTTGGAAACAAGAGGGACACCACCATACAGGATGGCAAGATGCAAGACCTGCACCCACATATGCACACAGATCACCATCAAGACAAGTCAGAGCATCACAATAAACATCAATGGATCCAACATATGTCAATCCAGCAATGTGGTTTATTTATTTTAATTTTTGGATACAGCCTTTGAGCTCAGAGCTCGTTTATGAAGGTTCCACTATCAAGGAGAACAATACAACGGCAGACAAGCTTGTTGGGTATACAGCAGCAAGTATGAATTTACAGAGCACATAACAGCAGTAGTCAAACCAAGTACTAGTAATGCTATACAACAAGATAAAAATAGGACACATGAAGGAACTATAAAAAATATGTGAGGGTATGGAGATCCAAAGGCCAGCACCCAGAGATGTGGGATGTCACAATTGTATCAGTAAAGTGAGGATGGGAGGCCAGAAAGTGACAGATAGGTACAAGTGGTTAGGGGAGGAGTGGGGGAGGAGGTTGCATGGGGAGGGTACAGGGTTAAAGGTGTGCAGCTAAGGTTCGGTAGGCAGTGGGGAAGAGGAAGTACAAAAAGGAGGCTGGTGGCAGGGAGATGAGGGGATTTAAAAGGGTCACTTAGATGTCCCTGGGATAAGGACAGGATAAAGTCAGCTAGCTAAAGCAGAGGGGGAAAAGTAGTCTTGAGAATGAAGAGCTTGAGGTCATTTAGCAGTCACAGCTGCTAACCTGTTTACCTAATTCCACGCAAGAAGTGCACAAATGGTTGCTATATTGAGGAAACTAGGCAACCACTGCGAACTAAGGTGAACCACTACCAACAAACAATAGTAAACAGGGTTTTATTTAACTCTAGAACTTGATTAATGTTTTGCTCATAAAAGTTCTAAAACATTGTGAAAATGCATAGCACTTGCCTCACTGTGTTTAACAAACATAACACGTCTAGAAAACCTGTATAAATGCTTTCTGTACAGTTAGTATTGTCCCAAGGAAAAAAACTGCTAATCAATTATTTAAAACCCTGGTAAACCAGATTAGCAGCACTCCATTTGGACAGCATTTTTCACAAACAGATCAGTCCTTCACTGACTTTTCTGTCCTGATACCAAGAGGCAACTTCAAAAACACACAGGACAGAAGGACATGGGAACTAAAATATATCAAGCAATTAAAATCTAATATTTGTGGACTGAATAGGGACACTGGATTTATGACACACTCTATGGTAAACTCAGATTCATTTGTTACTTGCTACCCAAGTTTTTTTCTGTGTTCCTACCAGCTCTGTTTCTAATAATTACTTGTTCCTAGCATCCTTCCTGCTTCTCTTACAAATATCTTTTCAACTTCAGTCCTGCTCACCCTCTACATCACCACTTGATTAGTTCTTCTCACACATCACTGTTTATATAAACCTTGCATTCGGTCTATCTAGGCCCACATATTTAGACGAGATGCATGGTGGATCTTGGATGCAAGGCACATTGTGATTGGTTGGCATCCCATGGCACTCCAGACATTACTTCATGGGTTACAGCCCACCTGATAGGCTAATGATGCACATGACCCAGATCAGATTTCCAGTATATCCAGGTCCCAGGAACCCCTGCTCTCCAGTTGTAATTTGTGCATCTGAATAGGCAAGAAGCATCCAGAGAACCCCTGTCCGCTCTTTATCTTTTAAGGTAGGAAATGTGTTATACTTAGCTTTTTCATGTGCTGGTATTCATGAATTATGGATAGGTTTTTATACTTATTGTTTAAGAAGGAGCTTCTGGCTCCCAGAAATTCACCATGGCTAAAATCCTTTTTATGTATTATGGGAGTTTTGCCAATCAGTTTATATGTTTTACTCCGTACCTGGAGGCCTCTCCAGGCGTTTGATTCCTTCCTGAAATGAATTCTTCATTTTTTCTGGCAGGCCCTTCAGGCCCAAACAGCGTGCTGCCTCCTCCTTCAGCCACGCGGCAGCGCGGGCTCCCTCTAGCAGGTCTACGCCGCTAGAAACGCCCCGCGAGTTGCCTCTGCTCCCCGCGGCTCCGCGGTCCTACTACGGCCTCCGCTCCTTCAGAGGCCTTCCCTCCTCGGGATCCCTGCTGCGAGTCACCTCTGTCCCCGTGACTCTGCGCTGTTTGGGTCTCTGAGTCGCCTCTGCCCCAGGACTCTGCGGTTCATCTGAGACCCCACCGTGGTTGTGGCATGCGCCTTGTGTCCCGCGGCCTGTTGGGCGCCTGCGGTCGCCTCTGCTCCCCGTGACTCGCAGCTTGTCTGGGACCCCTGGTCAATGCGGCACACCACCCTGTGTTTTTTTCTGGGGCCCCGGACCATCCCCCAGCAATGGCCGCCACACGGCCCTCCCTCTGCAGGCCCCCGGCTTGTTCTCCTCACAGTCGCTTCTGCACCCTGCGACTCTGCAAGCTCTCGACCCTTCCTCGGTCTCCCGGCTATCCCTCCCTAACAGGCCTCGGCCTCTTGCGCAAACTGCGGTCGCCTCTGCTCCCCGCGACCCCAGGTCTCCAAACTCCCACGCCCGATCATGACGCCTCCTAGGAACTCCCTTGGGCCTACCTGGAAGGGGAGAAGCCAGCCCGACGCTCCTGGGCCACCTCCTCTATCTCTGGGACCCATGCCCGACCACCTCCCGGCCTTCGCTCCATCTGGGGCGTTCCTCCTTCTCTCTCCCAGGCCTCTAACAGCGCAAGGCCTGGGATGCACCACAGGGACAAGACTCCATCCGATGAGCGGGCCGACGCCCGCGTAGGCCTCTGATGTGCCCGGCGGCCCTCCCACGCTCTTTCTTCACCTCTCAGTGAGATGGGAGGCAGTCTGGCCCAGTGGTTTTTAAGCCCTGAGGGGCACATTTTGGTACTCCCAGAGCTGGGAGGCAGTCTGGCCCAGTGGTTTTTTTAAGCCCTGAGGTGCACACTCCGGTACTCCCAGAAGACACCTCCTGGATTTGAATCCCACAGTTTCCACTGCTACAGTGGGACCCTGAACAGGGCCGCTCCAGCTTGTTCTTGTTTATGTCTGGGTTAAAAAAAAAAAAAATCAACCAGAAGGAGGCATAAAGAGAGACAACTGGGAGACTTCATGGTTCCACTCAGGTCCCTCTCATAGTGACCCCAGTAGGACACCGCAGAGCTACTGCCCGGGTACCTCTCATAGCGACCCCAGTAGGACACCGCAGAGCTACTGCCCGGGTACCTCACATAGCGACCCCAGTAGGACACCGCAGAGCTACTGCCCGGGTACCTCACATAGCGACCCCAGTAGGACACCGCAGAGCTACTGCCCGGGTACCTCACATAGCGACCCCAGTAGGACACCGCAGAGCTACTGCCCGGGTACCTCACATAGCGACCCCAGTAGGACACCGCAGAGCTACTGCCCGGGTACCTCACATAGCGACCCCAGTAGGACACCGCAGAGCTACTGCCCGGTACCTCACATAGCTGATCTCTAGTAGGACACTGCGAGAGCTACTGCCCGGTACTCACATAGCTACTTAGTAGGACACTCAGAGAGCTACTGCCCGGGTACCTCACATAGCGACCCCAGTAGGACACCGCAGAGCTACTGCCCGGGTACCTCACATAGCGACCCCAGTAGGACACCGCAGAGCTACTGCCCGGGTACCTCACATAGCGACCCCAGTAGGACACCGCAGAGCTACTGCCCGGGTACCTCACATAGCGACCCCAGTAGGACACCGCAGAGCTACTGCCCGGGTACCTCACATAGCGACCCCAGTAGGACACCGCAGAGCTACTGCCCGGTACCTCACATAGCTACTCCCAGTAGGACACCGCAGAGCTACTGCCCGGTACCTCACATAGCACCCCAGTAGGACACCTCAGAGCTACTGCCTGGTACCTCACAGGCGACCCCAGTAGGACACCGCAGAGCTACTGCCCGGGTACCTCACATAGCGACCCCAGTAGGACACCGCAGAGCTACTGCCCGGTACCTCACATAGCACCCAGGTAGGTCCATGCGATCCCTTCCCCATCTCTTGGGGGTCGTGGCCCCTTCCCACAGCGGGCCCGCCTTCCCGAGCAGGATTGCCAGTCTGGGGATAGGTGGCAAGGTTTTGGATAGTAGTCTCCACCCTTACGGCTCGGGCTAAGGGCCCTCACACAGCGCCCTTACCACAGCAGCCTTTCTAACGGGGTCTAGGGGGAAAAACGCCGGAGTCTCCTTCCTCCGCTCAGATCTCTCTCTCTCTTATCTTGCAGATGGTTAAAGCAAAGAAATGCACCTCGTGCAGCGCTGCCCTCCTCCCTCAAACCCCAGGCCCTCTATGCGCAGCCTGCCTCATGGACAACAAGCTGTCTTCAATGGAGAGAACTCCCCCCTAGCTCCTTCTCTCCCTGGCCCCAGCAACTCGACGGGTGGACCCGGCTCCTACTGATTCAAACCAACAAGCTGCAGTGGCCATGATGGAGAGCCAGCAAAACTTCATGCTGAAGATCATGGAGAAGCTGGAGGCACTTACACAAACAGAGCTAGACCATCCAACACGGAGCCTCCCCGAGAGAGAGACCCCAGAAGAGCCACCGAGCCTAGAGGACCTGCGCCTCCCAGCATTCCCCAGGATGGCAACACTGAGGAGAGAGATAAAGAGGACAAGTTCAAGAGGAGGAGGAGGGCATGGCCTGGATTCGGACATAGAGGACCCTCGATCAACAGGCAACCTCATCTCTGACCTCTAAACTGTGCGATCTAGACAATTCCTGGCCTTATGAAGGTCATCAAGGCCACTATGGCCTGGCCATGGAGGAACAGGAAGGGGAGAAGACAGAATCCAAGCTAGACCCTATGATCCAGTTAAGGACCACCGTCCCAGAGACCTTCCCAGTCTGCCCGGCCATTGAGGAATTGATTCACACCGAATGGCAATCCATGGATCCAGGCAGAATGCCGAACCGAAGGAATTTACTCAAGATGTACCCGATTCAGGGCGACAAGTCCGACGCCTGGTGCAAGGCCCCCTCCAACGACCCCCAAATGGCGGCCTTGAGTAAGAAGACTGTGCTGCTATGCGGCACCATAGCACTCAAGGACCCTACCAATAAGAAAATTGAAGATATGCTGAAAAAGACATTTGAAATCGAGGGTACCATGGCCAAGGCAATGACAGCGGCGATCTATACCTCGAGGGCCCAGATCCGCTGGCTGGAGGAACTCCAGGAGCAGGCAAGCCCAAGTCGAGGGAGGCTGAACTATTAGACTGTACCTCGACGCAGCCAAGTACCTCGCAGACATGGCAGTGGACTCTTTACGCCTCAGGCCAGGCGTGTCGCCATCATAAATCGGGCCCGTAGAGCACTATGGCTCAAGCTCTGGGACGCCGATTCAGAATCTAAGACTTTGCTTCAAAATTTACCCTTAAGGAGGTCACGATTTGGGAAGGTCTCCAGGCTTATCTAAAACAGAGGGAAGAGGGTAGGACCTCTCTAAGAATAGGTCAAAACCTCACATCTACCAGCTGCTAGACGCAGGTTTCGGCCCGGAACCAAAAGCCAAAACCGCAGGGAACCCTACTCACAAAACCACTCCTTTCGGAGTAGGGTCCCCACATCCTTCACACGCACCCCCGCCTTCAACAGCTACAAGTCTCCCTCCTCCCTCCTCCTTCAGACCTCGGGGTCAAAGGTCCGGAGGCCGTGGAAGAGGGTTCAGGGGAAAACAGTGACTCGGTTTCCCCGAGACTCCCTCAGTACCCCCCTGTCGGCCAACGGTTGGCTCTGTTCGCCCACCGCTGGGAGGCCACCACGTCGGACAGGTGGGTCCGAGACGTGGTCTCCAGGGATACACATAGAGCTGACTCACCAGTCGATACCACAACAGTTCGCTCTGCCTCCCATCTCCAAAAGGAGGGCCTCACCACACCAGGTACAAGAATCCTGGCAGATCTGATCCAGAACAGGGCCATTCAACCAGTCCCAGTTCAGGAGCAGGGGAAGGCATGTACTCCATCTTCTTCCTGGTACCCAAAAGTCGGGGAGCTCAGGCCCATCCTGGACCTAAAACGCCTGAACCAATACATGATCCCACGTCGGTTCAAGATGGAGACGGTCCGTCCACCTCGGGTATCAGAGTAGGCGACTTCCAACCTCAATCGATCTAAAGGACGCCACCCACATATTCCCATCATCAAGAACCACAGAAGGTTTCTAGCTCCACATCATGGGTCAGCACTTCCAGTACCGGCACTCCCATTCGGCTGTCCTCAGCCCCCAGGGTCTTCACCAAGGTCTCCATCACCTTGGTGGCCAGGCTCAGGGAACAAGGGCTGGACATAGTACCGTATCTGACGACTGGCTCATACGCTCTGATCCAGGGATCAGCGACGCCATACAGAACTCACCGTGACGGGCACTCAAGGACCACGGTTGGGTGGTGAACAAGGAGAAGAGCCAGCTCCGTCCAACCCAGCAGATCGAACATCTCGGGCCATCATCAACTCAGCAGATGGCTGGGCAAGGCCGGCCCCAGCATGGATCCGCAGTCTCCGAAAACTGGCCGGGCAGTTAAGGTCGCACCCTCGCACCACAGTGGCAGAGGTCGCGAAACTCCTGGGTTGCATGGCCTCCTGCATCGACCTCGTCCCGTGGGCCAGGTGGCACATGCGTCCACTCCAAAATTTCATCCTGGCAAGCGGAGCGCCAAACGAGTTCAACTTGCACTGCCCGTCCAGCTACCCGCAGAAGTGAGATCTTCCCTGAGGTGGTGGGTCACTCCGGGAAATCTGACAAGAGGAGTTCCCCTGGAAGCCTATCCCCCGATTCCCATCGAGATGGACGTGAGTCTCTCTGGTTGGGGAGCCTGCCTGGGACGACCAGCGAGGGCACCTGGTCCCCAGCGGAGGTTCTACCTCAATCAATGTGCTGGAAATGAGAGCAGTGTTCCTACGGCTAAGGGCCTTCCACCACATCATACAGAGACAGTTGGTTCTGATCAAATCAGACAACCGCGGACGGTGGTATACATAGCAAAACAGGGGGTACCAGAAGCAAGGCCATGTCACGGAAACCCCAAGGGTAACGAGCTGGGCACAAACACACCTATCCCACCTGGGGCGGTCCATTTAGCCGAAAGCTGAACATAGGGCGGACTGGCTCAGCCGCCAACAGATCCATCCCGGAGAATGGCGCCTGCACCCAGACCTGTTTCGCTAATCCAGATGATGGGGCCCAGTGTCCATAGACCCACGGCATCGAGGGACAACGCCCAGGTGGACAGGTACTTGTCCAGGTTCAGGGACATGCACTCCCAGGGCACGGACGCCCTGTCTCAGGTGTGGCCTCGGGACGGCGCATACGTGTTCCCTCCGCTCCCTCTCATTCCTCAAGTCTTGGACAAAATCTGGAAATCCCGAATCACCGTCATCTTGGTGGCCCCATACTGGCCCCGAAGATTGTGGTTCGCAGCGATCACAGAAATGTCTCTAGCCAGCTTCCGGATTCCGACCCGGCCAGACATGCTGTCGCAGGGTCCCGTGATACACCCGTCCCCTCGAACTCTAAAACTCACGGCCTGGCTCCTGAGAGGGAACGACTATCCGCCACTGGGTACCACGAGTCGGTCATAGGCACGCTCCTCCGGTCTCGTCGTGCCTCCACCACCTCCACCTACGAGAGACAATGGGCCGTCTTCTCGCAGTGGTGCCACCGCGAGGCTCGGTCCCGGAACAAGCCCGATCTCCCCACTATCCTGTTGTTCCTACAGCAGGGGGGTGGATAAGGCTGGCACCCTCCTCTCTAAGAGTGCAGCTGGCAGCATCGCCAAGGGCGGCCAGAGGTCTGTGTCGAGGACACCCACGGAGCTCATCCGACGCAATCCTGTTCCTAAGGGTCGTGGACCTCATGCGACCCAGGGCCAGACCTGGGTCGCACCTTGGGACCTACCTCTTGTATTGGACTCCTAAGAGCACCACCATACGAACCCCTCATCAAGCAGACCTCTTCTGGGTAGGCCTGAAGACCACCTTTCTCGTGGCCATCTGCTCGGCCAGGAGAATAGGGGAGCTCGGTGCACTGTCCTGCGCACCACCCTACACCACCTTCACCCCCGAAGGAGTATGGCTTCGGACTGTCCCGGCCTTCCAACCGAAGATCCCCACGAAGTTCCATAGGGAACAACCCATAGACCTACCCACCCTGACCCGCCCTACTCTGCAGGACGGGAACAGTTCCCTGGATTCTCTGGACATCGGATCAGCCCTCTCGGTCTATCTGGCCAGGTCTCAACCCATCCACAAGATGGAGAGACTCTTCATTGTCTCGAAGGGTCAACGACAGGGCCTCACGGCATCCAAAACCACCATCGCAGGGTGGATCAAACAGGTCGTGCTCCACGCCTACACGGCAAAGCGTCTGACCCCGCCACAGGGATCAGAGCACACCCAATACAGTTTTCACCTCCTGGGTGGAACGAGCACTGGTATCTTCTGAGGACATCTCAGGGCCGCACCTGGAGCTCCCTACACACCTTCGCGAGGCACTACAGGCTGGAGCAACTCCAGGATTTCAGGCCGCCCTTCGCCTCTCACGTACTCGCAGCGGCCCCATCTCTCGGTCCCTCCGATCCATCCGAATCCCACCCGGAGGCTTAAACTGCTTCTTATCTCCCATGAGGTAATGCCTGGAGTGCCATGGGATGCCAACCAATCACAATGGGTGTTTACTCACCTGGTAAAGGTGATTGTGTTGGTTGGCATCCATGGCACTCCAAGGCCCTCCCTCGGGAATGATCGGAGCGTCCCGCAAGAAAAGGAAAGAAGAGAAACAGGAGGTCCCTACTCCTTCAAACCTCATCCCACTGCAAGAAAACTCAAGTCGAACCATGGTTCGAGGTAGTGTGTACAGAATAGGCACTAAATTCAGGCCTCTGGCCCCATTATTTTACCCTGTCGCTGTATATCTCATCTTTTAATAGTCTCTATTGTGTGCATTGCTTGCTTGTGTTCCTACTTTCTTCCTTTCAGCTATGGAAAATTCAAACTGGAGAGCAGGGTTCCTGGGACCTGGATATACTGGAAATCTGATCTGGGTCATGTGCATCATTAGCCTATCAGGTGGGCTGTAACCCATGAGGTAATGTCTGGAGTGCCATGGATGCCAACCAACACAATCACCTTTACCAGGTGAGTAAACACCCATTTTCAGACTTGTGTGGGCAGTCAGGATTGTGACCATATTCAATATGCCGCGTACCCCCAACTACACTGCTGTACACAGTATTGTGATGCACCTATACAAATGAGGGGTCCCCATGCATAAGCCATGTATCACAACATCGAGGGCCCCCAAAGCACAACTGTGGCTGGCTGTGCCTAGCAGCTGCACTTTTGATACATGGATCAGGTTGGCACCTCAAGCACATTCCAAGGGTGGGTACACATTCCCCCCCTCCACAGCCCTGATCACTGTACAAAAAGCAAAATCCCATAGCCCCATTTCCACAGTGTAGGGACCCCTCAGCAGCCCCAATCAACGTAACATAAAATCCCCTCCCCGATTACCCTAGTAGTCTAGTGTGAGCCCTCCACCTCTTTCATCATGAAATGAAAGATCCACCCTGATCTGATAGTGAAGTGACCCCCTCCCCTGCCCTGATCACAGATGGCAAACAAAAATCTGCCCCCTGTTCACTGGTAGTCGTGTGACCCCTCCCCATTATCCAGTGACCCACCACCTCAATCCTCCTCAACCAAACTAGAGTCAGTGACTAGCACAGCCCACCTCATTCCACACCGGTTAGGCATTGACTGAACTGTACAGGAGCTCTGTACAGCATACAGTACACACCCGTTGGTTGACCGGTCAACCAATGAGCTTGTACTATGTACTGTACAGCGCTCCTGTACAGTTCAGTCAGTGGCTGGCCTGTGCAGCATGAGGTGAGTTGTGCCAGACATCAAATCTGGTCAGGTTGAGAGAGGGAGCAAGGTGGTGGGTCACTGGATAATGGAATAGGGTGGTGGGCCACTGGTTAATGGGGTGGATGGGTGGGGGCACCTGACTACCACAGAATGGGGAGTGGGTTTGTGTCTGACATCTGCGATTGGGGCTGGGGGGGCACATCACTACCTGGTGATCAGGTGGATGTTTTATTTCATGATGATCGGAGATGGGGGGGTCACTTCACTACCAAGCAATCGGGGTGGGTGTATAATTTCATGATGACTGGGGCAGGCGGGTCACACTAGACTACCAGGGTAATTAAGAAGGGGATTCATGTTACAGCAATCAGAGCTAGGGAGGGGGATCGCTACATTATGTAAATGGAGCTACAGGATTCTACTTTTTGTACAGTGATTGGTCAGGGGGAAGGGGTCTGGCCCAGCGCATTCTGCCAGGTGCAGTCACACAAATAAGTTCATAATGGGCATGCAAAAGACCCCTTTGCACCGTGCATGCCAAATGGGCTCATTGCATGTTTGGGCTGAATACTGTCCATGGGGGGCTGTGGCACATACAGGAATGTGCCATGCATTCCCCTAAGGCCATTTCTCAGTCTTGGGCAGGACGTGGCTCCCCTGCTGTGCTCTGCACATCAAGGGTCTGATGTTCAAATGGATTGCATGATCTGTTCAGCCAATGTAGGGACCAGGCGAGTGCCGAGAATTGAAACCCTCCATCCCCTAATGCATGCAGTCGCAGCCTGCCCTTCTTCCAGTTAATGCTTATGGCCAGGCGAGTGCTGAGAACTGAAACCCTCCCTCCCCCAATGTGTGCAGTCACAATCTGCCTCTCCCCGGTCAATGCTAGGGTCCAGGTGAGTGCCAGGAACTGAAATTGTCCCTTCCCAATGCATGTAGTCTCAGCCTGCCTCGTCCTCAGTCAAAGCTAGCTGCCAGGTGAGTGCCAAGAACTGAAACCCTTCCCCCAGTGCATGCAGTCTCAGCCTGCCTCACCCTCAGCCAATGCTAGGGGCCAGGCAGCTGCTGGGAACTGAAACCTTCCCTCCCCCAATGCATGCAGTCTCAGCCTGTCTCATCCACAAGCCAACACTAGGGGCCAGGCAAGTGCCAAGAACTGATAACCCCCTTCTCCCAATGCACACAGTCTCGGCCTGCCTCACCTACAGCCAATGCTAGAGGCCAGGTATGTGCCAGGAACTGGAGCCCTCCCTCCCCCAATCCATGCAATCTCAGCCCGCTTCACCTTGAGTGATGAGTGATGACAAGCCATTGAACACATAGGGTCAGTGGCCACATACAATATATAGGGCCTATGGGCAGACTGGATGGGCCTAAGCGGTCCTATCTGCCTACAATGTCTGTCTTCCATGCCATCAGCCAATGCAGGAGGCAGAGCGCAGAGCTGAAACCCCATCCCCAATATATGTTGACTCAGTCTGCCTCAGCCAACATTATGATCCAAGTGAGTGCTGACAATGGAAACCCTCCCTCCATGGATGCATGCAGTCTCAGCCTGCATCACACCCAGCCAACACTAGGGGCCAGGAGTGTGCTGGGAACAGAAACCCTCCCTCCCTCCCCAAATGCATGCAATCTCAGCCTGCCTCACCCCAGCCAATGCTAGGGGCCAGATGAGTGCCGAAAACTGAAACCGCCCTCCCCCAATTCATGCAATCTCAGCCTGTCTCACCCTCGACCAACGCTAGGGGACAGACAAGTGCCAGGCACTGAAACTTTCCCTTCCTCTATGCATGCAGATTCAGCCTGCCTCATTCCTCAGCCAACAGGGGCAGGGCAAGTACAGACAACTGAAACTCTCCCTCCCCCAATATATTGTATGCAGTCTCAATCTGCCTCACCTCCGGCCACTGTTAAGACCAGGCAAGTGCTGAGAACTGAAACTCTCCTCCCACAATGCATGCAGTCTCAGCGTGCCTCAACCCTAATGAATGTTAGGGGCCAAGCAAGTGCCAGGAACTGAAACCCTTCATCCCCCAATGATTGTAGTCTCAGCCTGCCTCACCCCCATCTAAGGGTCCTGCAAGTTCTAGGATCTGAAACCCTATCTCCCCCATGCATGCAGTCTAGGTCTACCTCACCCCCAGCCAATGCTAGGGGCCAGGTGAGTGCCAGTAACTGAAACCTTCCTTCCCCCAATGCATGCAGTCTCAGCCTGCCTCACCGCCAGCCACCACTAGGGGCCAGGTGAGGGACAGAAACTTAAACCATCCCTTCCTCAATGTATACAGGCTCAGCCTGCCTCACCTTCAGCTACACTAGGGGTCAGGCAAGTGCTAGGAGCTAAAACTCTTCCCCAGGCATTGCTCAACTAATCAGCTCTCTCCTCAACCTTTCCTTCTCTCTGGCCTCTGTCTCTGACACTTGGAAACATGCTACTGTTGTTCCTCTTCCCAAAGGTGGTAACCCTTCCTACACTGGCAGTTACCACCCTCTCTCCCTACTTCCTACCCTTGCTAAAATGCAGGAGCCCACTGAATACTCTTAGCTCCCTCCTTCCCCCTTCCTTGACTCAGCCTCCTCATGCAGGAGCCTACTGTCCTCTCTCAGCTCCCCACTTCCTTGACAACCTCCTTTTTCATTCCTTTCCAGTCTGGGTTGCCCAAATTACATTCCACCATCTCTTCCTTCCTTTGGCTTATGGACTCCATTCTCTCAGGAATGGACCAGGCCCAGGGTCTTATCACCCCTGCCATCTTTGTCGACTTGCCAAAACCTCCAACACTGTTGCCCACCTTCTACTACTTGACAGGCTTAAAGCAGTGAGGCTTTCTATCTCTATTATCAACCAGTTCAGCTGCTACCTTGAGGGTAGGATTCAGTCAGCTAGAACTGGTGATTCCATATCCTTTCCTCTCCCCATCAGTACTGGTGTCCACTAATGCTCCCTCCTTGGTCCTGTACTCTTTTCTACTTTCCTGAATGACCTCCCTGCTGCCTGTACTTCTGTATCCATACATATGTATGCAGATGATACAGTTTGGATGATACAGCAGGGTTTTAAATAATTGATTAGCAGTTTTTTTCTTGGGACAATGCTAACTGTATAGAAAGTATTTATATAGGATTTCTAGAAGTGTTATGCTTGTTAAACACAATGAGGCAAGTGCTATGCATTTTCACAATGTTTTAGCACTTTTATGAACAAAACGCTAATCAATTTTTGGAGTTAAATAAAACCCTGTACAGTTCTTTTTGCCTGTGGTTCCACCTCCTCTGATCTGATGGTCAAGCTCCAGACATATTTTGATAATGTCCAACACTGGTGCCATTCAAATTAACTGTCTCTCAACACCAAAATAATCAGTCTCTGTGACCTTAGGTTCAAGAAGAAGCTTTTCCAGTTGGCTGCCCTCCCATAATTCCACCCCCTTAATGGGACACCATTCGAAAATGTACCCTCCTTTCTTGACTCTGAGTTGCAAACCTGGAGACCTGGGCTTGAATCCCACAGCCCCTCCTTGCATACTGTATGATGCTGAGCAAGTCCCTTAACTTCCCTGTGCTCCCAGGTTGCACCTGTAAACATACTTTCAGCTTAGTGTGTCTCTCTTGGGTAAACGATCATACTGTGTGATCCTGAGCAAGTCCCTTAACTTCCATGTGTTCACAGGTCACACCTGTAAACAAGCTTTCAGCTTAATGTGTCTCTCCTAGCTAAACAATCGTACTGTGTGACCCTGAGCAGGTCATTTAACTTCCCTGTGCTCCCAGGTCACACCTGTAAACTAGCTTTCAGTTTAGTGTGCCACTCTTGGTGAAACAATCATACTGTGTGACCCTGAGCAAGTCACTTAACTTTCCTGTGCGCCCAGGTCACATCTGTAAACAAGCTTTCAGCTTAGTGCACCACTCCTGGTGAAACAATCATACTGTGTGACCCTGAGTAAGTCACTTAACTTCCATATGCTCCCAGGTCGCACCTGTAAACAAGCTTTCAGCTTAGTGTACCACTGCTGGAAAAACAAAAAGGAAAAAAAAAAGGAAAGTACCTTGGGATACCATCTGAAAAAACTGCACCTGTACTAGGGGCCATGTACAGGAACTGTGGTTGCATCCCCTTGTAGGCTTGTAGAGCCATCATCCAGAAAATGATTCTCCCAATTTTTGACTATGAAGAGATTCTCTACAGTGCAACTCCTAAGCCCACCCTGACCAGACTGGATTCCCTCTTCCACTCCTTCTGTCATTTTGCTCTAGACTGCCTGCTCCGCAACCACCATCAATCCCTTTATCTCTCTCTCTCTCTCTCTCTCACTCACTCGCTCCCTCACAGGTAGTTTCCTTGCTCATGTTCCTCCTTTGTAGTCAAATACTGGTTAGGATCTCTTCATTCATATTCACACCCCTGTTTTTCTCATTACTCCCTTCACAACTCTGGTTTTTGATCCCTGGCACTCCTGTCTAAATCATCCTCTGCTGGACAGGCTGCCTTCTTCTATCCTTTCTGTAAACTTTGATATTCTCTTTCACTTCCTATCCGCTCGCTCTCCTTCTTCCTCCTAAATTTCTCATCTCACTCCTGCAACTGCATCTGATCCCACCTCTGTTCCACTCTTGCACTTCTTTCCTATACCTCATCCCTTCTCCTGCCCACCCCCTTAGCTTCCTCTCACAGCCATTTAATGCACAGTGCACCTTAACTGAACCCTATTGCTACACTCCTGGATGTTTTTCTCTGCAATATCGCATTCCAACTGTATATGTCAGCAATATGACATGACAGGGTGTGCATGGAGTATATTTTACCACATGGCCAGGGGCGTGATAAGGTACTAGGCCGCAGGCAGAGTGACTTTAGCCACTGACCGTGAAGTAAAATATGTTCCATGCACATCCTGGAGTTTCTTATTGTGCTCATAAAACGGGCTTCTGTTTTTCATTTGTTTGTTTTTTTTTTTATCACTTTTTACAGTTAGAAAAAAACATGCTTATATGTAGAAAAAATGTTATTCTGCTAATCTATGATAAAATAGTCATTCTGCCTACTGGATAATGGCCTCATTGTTTTTATTAATATTCATGAGCTCATTTGCATGTGTGCATTAGTGCTGTAACATCACGATACCGGAGAAAAACAAGGGATATATGAGTCTGGTAACAGATTCCCTATTTAAGCAAAAGTTAGAACACTGACATGGCAAGGTGTGGAACAGATTTCATGCACTGGCAATAACCAATTAGAAAACCTGATCTGTTGTCCCCATTTTATAAAATATTTATACAGACTGCCTGTTATATCGTGTATTGATGCTTCTCCACTTGTACTTATTAGTATGTCTCTCCTGGTGAAACTTCTGAAATAAATATATAAATAGGGCAAGGAGGGAAGATATTTCGGCAACCCTCCCTCTGTCCTGGAGATGCAGAAACATAGAATCTGTCAGCAGATAAAGACCATACAGCCCATCTACACTGTCCATTTCCCTACTTGGTTTAGCAATCCCTATCCTTATCTGGACTGCCTTTTCCCCGCTCTGCTATACAGCAGGGTGCCTTTATGCTTATCCCATGCACTTTTGAATCCCTGTACTGTTTTTACTTCCACCACTTCTGCTGGTAGGCTGTTCCATGTATCTACCACCCTCTCTGTGAAGAAATACTTCCTAGCATCCCCCTAAGCCTCCCTCCCTTCAGTCTTATATTATGCCCCCTTGTCCTTGTGCACCTTCTTCTCTGAATTATGCTCCCCTCTGTACCCTGTTTATTCCTCTAAGGTACTTGAAAGTCTTTATCAAATTCCCTGTATCCCTTCTCTCTTCCAGTGAATAGCTGTTTAGTTCCTTGAGTCTTTCCTCATAAGGCTTGTGGTGCAGTCCATGTATCATTTTTGTTGCTCTTTTCTGGACTGATTCCATTATGTCTACGTCCCTCCTGAGACACGGTCTCCAGAACTGGACACAGTATTCCAGATGAGGCCTCACCAGTGATCAATATAGTGGCATCACCACTTCACTCCTCCTGCTGGTTATACCCCTTTCTGTGTACCCGTGCATCCTGTTTGCCTTCCCCACTGCTTTTACACACTGTTTGGCTAACTTCTGGTCACTGGATATGATAACTCCCAGGTCTTGCTTTCTCCTGACTTGTGGTGACTAGAATCTGCCCCGCCCCCAATCCTGTATTCCTCTCTTGGATTTCTGTGTTCCAGGTGCATTATTTTGCACTTCTTAGCGTAGAAACCCAACTGCCAGACCCTTGACCATTCCTCAAGCAGTCTTAGGGCATTTCTCATTTTATCAAGCCCCTGCTGTGTGTGACTCTGTTACAGATCTTGGTGTCATCTGCAAACTGGCATACTTTCCCATACAGACCCTCTGCAATGTCACTTATGAAGACACTGAATAGGACTGGACCCAGCACTGATCCCTGTGGAACTCCGCTGGTCACCTCCCCCTCTTCTGATTTTATGCATTTTACTACATAGAAACATAGAATTTGACAGCAGATAATGACCGCTTGGCCCACCCAGTCTGCCCATTTCCCTACCTAATGGATAAGCTGCAGATCCTAGTTAACCAGCAGCCTACTTCTTTCTACCCCCACTCCCTAGAATTGCCTTATGGCTGTCCCATGCATGCTTGAATTCAGTCACTGTTTTTGACTCCATAACCTCCTCCGGAAGGCCGTTCCATGCATCCACAACCCTCTCTGTGAAAAAACACTTCCTTACATTACCTCTGAGCTGCCCCCATCTTCAAATTATGCCCCTTGTTCTTGCACACCTCTTTTTTGAAAGATGTTACCCTCTTGGACTTTGTTGATTCCCTTGAGGTACTTGAAAGTTTCTATCATGTCCCCTCCCTCCTTTCCTCGAGGCTATACATATTAAGCTCCTTTAGTCTCTCTTCATGTGTCTTCCGGTGCAGCCCTGCACCATTTTAGTTGCCCTCCTCTGGACAGCTTCCATCTTGTCTATGTCCTTGCGGAGATTGGGTCTCCAGAACTGCACGCAGTACTCCAGATGGGGTCTCACCAGCTGTCTGTACAGAGGGATAATAACTTCCTGTTTTCTACTGGTGATGCCTCTCCCTATGCATCCCAGTATCCCCCCAGCCCTCCTTGCTGCCCTCCTTTAGGTCATCTGATATGACTACCCCCAGGTCCCTTTCCATTTTTGTTCCTGTTAGTATCTCACCCCCCATTGTGTACTCTTCCCCTGGGTTTTTGTTTCCCAGGTGCATTACCTTGCACTTCTTAGCATTGAATCTAAGCTGTCATACATTTGACCATTCCTCTAACCTTGCCAAGTCCCTTCTCATCCTTTCCACCCCACCTTGTGCATCAACTCTGTTGCAGATCTTTGTGTCATCTGCAAACAGACATACTTTTCCTTCCATAACAGTCTGCCAGGACCTTCCCTCAGTGAATCCATGCTGCCTTGGGTCTTTTGTACCACTTGACTCCAGGAACTTCACTATTCTCTCCTTAAGCAGGGACTCCATCAGCTTCCCCACCAATGAGGTCTTCTAGGACTTCCTTGTGTTCCTTCAACTCTCTAGGATTAATCCCATCTGGTCCCATTGCCTTGTCTGTCCAAAAAGAGACCAGTAACCTTGACAAAGATTTGGAAAGACACTGATTCCAGTGCTGCAGATAACTTTTTAGACCAGGAAGTAAACCTTCCTAGTTTCCCAAGCTGGTAGTATTTTGTGACATGGTCACACTGTTCTGGTGAACTGAAGTGCAAATGCGTGAAGTCCTTGGAAACACCTGGTCATGATTATACTAACCAGGACTCTACACAGGGTATAAAAAGGGAAAAACTGGGTGTAAAATACTCCGATACACCCCTTAACTGGACCACTGACTGATCCTCACTCAGCTTCTTCAGATGCACAGAGGGACCAGCCAGCAAGGAATCACAGCTCACTCTCAATTAACTGTCCCCTTCATACAGCTTGCTCAGCTCTCTATGAGACCCGGGGCCTTTCTGTGGCTGTCAGTCTCTCAGAGAGCAGCATGTTTTTTTATAATGGAGAGTTCACCTTCTTCTTTCTCACTAAACTGTCCCCTTCAGACAGCTTACCATACTTTCTATCACACCTGAACCCTTTCTGTGCCTATTGGTCTCTCAGACAGTAGCAGGGTTTTTATAATGGAGAGCTCAATGTCTCCCCTCTCAATGAAGTGTTCCCTTCTTACAGCTTGCCCAGCTCTCTATGAGACCGGAGGTCTTTCTGTTCCCACTGGTCTCTCAGACAGAAGCAGGGTTTCTATAGTGGAGAGCTCACCTTCTTCCCACCATGTCTGTCCATTCCTCTGTCTCATAAGGGCCAGCACGTGTGGCTTCTCTTGCTTGGATAAAAAGAAAACCTGCTTGATGAATCAGTGGCAGGAGAACACCTCTCCCTCACAGTAACCTGTCTTGCTCTTTTTACTACTGTCAGAATGCCTGTAAGTACTGCTGACAAAACAAGCCAGCACATGATGTCACCATCTCAGCCACACAATCAGAGTCCACAACCAAGATCCTTGTGATCATAAGGCTTGGTGCCTCCGACTGCACCATGGGCTGCTATCACTAAATAGTAATTAACTGCCACCAGAGAAGCTACTCTCCAGAAAGGCCATACATACACACCTCTGCCCTATGGCAGGCCAAAATGAAAAAGAAAACAGAGATGATTTACATGAACTGGCCCTACAGGGAAACATAAATGTCTGTGCTTGCAGGTGTGGAGAGTCCATGCCAATGTCCCCCATGAGCTAAGTGACAGCCTCTGCTACCACTGAGTGACAGCCTCTGCTACCACTAAGTGACAGCCTCTGCTACCAAGTGACAGCCTCTACCACAGAGTGATAACCTCTGCTACCAATATGAAGAAAAACCTTATAGCCAATAAACACACATTGCTAACTACTGACACCAACAGAAATGACCCTCACCTGCTTGAAGGGATAATCACCCAGGACAAACTGGCAAGGATCTCATGTGATGTGCCTTGCTGTTCCTGTGGAGGTAGCAACAACTGATGTTTTGGGGGAGCAGCAGACTTTCACTCATAGGAGAGACCCTCTTACCTGCTCAGCTAAATAGGGTATGCCTCTGTTACTGACAGCAGGGGACCATTTCCTCTAAGCTTACTGCTACCAGGATGGAAGGATATGGAAATGACAGGGCAATGCAGATAACAGCAGCAGGTACAAAAAAGTGCTGGGGAAGAGATTATAAAGACAGACCAGGATTAACTCAGCTCAAAAAGCTAAGTGCAGGGAAAAAAAGAAATACATGATACTTACTGATGGAAGGAGGTCTGTATCCAGATCAAGAAATGCAGTGTCCATTTGGAGCAGGCTAACTGTATGTGGGGTGGGAGTAATGCCTAAAGCAAATGTACCCACCCTTATGAGTTACATGCATATCCCTTTAAGAGTGTCTCTCAACGTTTAGTGTGATACCAGTTTCTATGCCCGCGAAGGGCTGGGTCAGCTGTGAAGAACTGGGTCAGCTGGCATGCCCTGGAATTCCAAAGGGAAGGAGTCAGTGTTCTCTGCTGGAGAGCAGAGACTGTGCTAAACCTGAATGTCAGAGGCTAGCGCCAGACACATCGAGACAGCTCCCATTGTCTTTAAGATCTCTGTAGAGGCTGGCATCACAAAATAATGCTCATTCATGGTGGCTGACACAAACAAGGACCTCAGAAGGGGGGGTGCCCTTCTCCATCAGGAGAAAATGCAATTTTTTTAAATAGTTCAGAAGTCTGTCTGTGAGGAACAGTGTACCAGAGTGTGCTGTGGGCTAAAGATCTGAGGTTCTACTTAATCTTTACCTGATATACAGATTTGGGTAACACTCAGCAGTGCCCACCTTCCTCAACAAGAGGGATTGTCCATAACAGGATGCCAGTTCTAGTCATCAGTGGAGTGATACCTCAGAAAATGTGTGGTGTGGGCCGTTCCACCCATAATGAAGATGGGCTGTGTCTGGTAGGTACCTCAGTTATGCCCAGCTGGGTTTGGAATCTGCGATTGTGAAGTAACAGAGAAAAGTGTAAAAGAGGATCAGGAAAGGATGTGATCTCTGAAGGACAGCGTGGATCCCTGAGAAACTCTTACTGGATCAATTGGCACTAAAATGCTGCCAGGCAAGAGACTGTGAATTTAGACCAGTGGCTAGTGTTTCAGAAAATGGGCTACCAAAAGTCAGAGCAGGTTCCCACTCAGGTTCAGGAGTGGGGACCCCAGAAGTAAATGTGCTTCCTCCTGAGGCCAGAAAGATGAGAATAAAGTACCCGACCAGGGTTGTTTCCAACCCAGATGTGACAGTAAAATACCACCTTACAGTAACTGACAAATGAACTGTGCCCGCTGAAGAAAGGGTAACATTATTTGAGCTCAAGAAAATGAAGGATCCTGCCTGTTTTTACAAATAATTCCTGTTTCAAAAATTCCAAGCTATGCCAACCCCCTTAAATCTGCAGCTTCGCCAGCCCTGCCGTGTGTCGGGGGACGCCCGGTGGTCACCCCAGTGCTCAGGAAGTCATGTTAGTGGACTTTGGATATTTCTTGATGTAGGACCCCTCCCCCAGTGACCAGTGATACCCCTAGAGATGGTACACAACAAGGTTACCTCTTGCAGACGGAGGCTAGTGGCAAATGCAGCCAGAATTCTGAACCCAAACAAAGTAAACAGCATTAAACAAATAAAACAGTTTGACAGAGAACAAAAAGCCTTGGAATAACACTGCCTGCTTGTGTGTACAAAATAACCCTACTCTGCACAGTTTCTGCTTTGCCTTTGTTTTAGTACAAGTCAACAGGTTTTGTTTCTCAGTTCCAACTTCATGATCTTCAGTCAGTCTCTAACACCACCCCCTGACATTTTGGACCTGGGATCCTCTGCATTCAGGAGAACAATGAGTACCATGTCCAGAGACAACAAGGTCTCTCTGCAGCTGCCCTGTTTGCTGTCTATAGGTCACCACTGGTGGCAGAGTGAGGGGAACGACAAATGCAGCAGGCAGAGAAGATGACAACAAAATAATGAAAGCAGTTTGTCAGCAAGCCTTGAAATAACACTGTTTCTGTACACATGCAATTATTGTGATTTGAAAAGCATTGCAAACTGATCCCATGTTGCCCAGTTTCTGCCTTGCCTTTTTAAAATGACACAGTAATCCTTGTAATCAGTAATAACCTCCAACTTCACGATCCCGTGTTTCAGTCTCCAACACACCACCTCCTGTTAATGTTTCAAAACCACACAGAAGTGTGAGTAGCTTCAGTTCTGCAGCACTGGGAAGTCTTTAGACTAGGAGAACAAAAGATATCCACAGTTCCTTCTATAGCTCCCTGTGAGTTCCTGCCTGTAGCTGCTCTCCATCTGAAGTCATTTCCTGTCTGACTCTGAAATGTGTCCTACACCATACAACCAGCCAAAGTTTATTTCCAGGGCTGTCCTGGAGATTGAGATGCAAGACAGCAGTGTCAATCCTTTAAAACCAGCTGATTTTAAAAGATCTAGGAAAATAAATCCTTGTACTCAGTTCAGAGTACATATCCCATGTTCTTGTAGTTTACTGTTTCTCAGTATTTACCAGCCCGTTACTGACTGCAGGTACATGGTGTAGGACACATTTCAGAGTCGTACAGGAAATGGGTGTCAGACTGACAGCAGCTACAGACAGGGAAGTGCAGCAGGCACTGTGGAGTTCTCTTATGCCAAAGGCTTCCAAGTGCTGAAGAACTGAAGCTAATCACACTTCTGTGTGGTTTTGAAACATTATCAGGAGGTGGTGGGTTGGGGTTTTGAAACATTATTAGGAGGTGGTGTGTTGGAGACTGAAACACAGGATCATGAAGTTGGAGGAAATTACTGATTGCAGGGATTACTGGGTCAGAGTGTGTTTAAAAAGGCAAGGCAGAAACTGGGCAACATGGGATCAGTTTGCAGTGCTTTTCAAATCATAATAATTGAATTTGTACAGAAGCAGCTAGTGTTATTGCAAGACTTGCTGACAGACTGCTTTATTTCTTTTGTTTTCACCTTCTCTGCCTGCTGTATTTGTCATTACCCTCACTCTGCCAACAGTGGTAACCTATAGACAGCAAACAGGGGAGCAGCAGAGGGACCTTGTTGTCTGAGGACACGCTACCCATTAACGTACTAACATATAGACAGCAAACAGGGGAGCTGCAGAGGGACCTTGTTTTCTGAGGACACGGTACCCATTCACATACTGACAGACAGCAAACAGGGGAGCTGCAGTGGGACCTTGTTTTCTGAGGACACGGTACCCGTTAACATACTGACATACAGACAGCAAACAGGAGAGCTGCAGAGAACATAGAAACATAGAATTTGACAGCAGATAAGGACTGCTTGGCCCACCCAGTCTGCCCATTTCCCTACCTACTGGATAAGCTGCAGATCCTAGTTAACCAGCAGCCTACTTCTTCCTACCCCAACCCCCCAGAATTGCCTTATGACTATCCCATGCATGCTTGAATTCCACCACTGATTTTGACTCCACAACCTCCTCCGGAAGGCCATTCCATGCATCCACAACCCTCTCTGTGAAAAAATACTTCCTTAAATTACCTCTGAGCCACCCTCTATCTTCAAATTGTGCCTCTTGTTCTTGCACACCTCTTTTTTGAAAGATGCTACCCTTTGGACTTTGTTGATTCCTTGAGGTACTTGAAAGTTTCTATCATGTCCCCCTCTCCCTCCTTTCCTCGAGGCTATACATATTAAGCTCCCTAAGTCTCTCTTCATATGTCCTCCGTGCAGACCCTGCACCATTTTAGTTGCCCTCCTCTGGACAGCTTCCATCCTGTCTATGTCTCTTGCGGAGATTGGTCTCCAGAACTGCACACAGTACTCCAGATGGGGTCTCACCAGCTGTCTGTACAGAGGGATAATAACTTCCTGTTTTCTACTGGTGATGCCTCTTCCTATGCATCCCAGTATCCCCCAGCCCTCCTTGCTGCCTTCTCACATTGCTTGCCCACCTTTAGGTCATCTGATATGACTACCCCAGGTCCCTTTCCATTTGTTGTTGTTAGTATCTCACCCCCATTGTGTACTCTTCCCTGGGTTTTGTTTCCAGGTGCATTACCTTGCACTTCTTAGCATTGAATCTAAGCTGCCATACATTTGACCATTCCTCTAACCTTGCCAAGTCCCTTCTCATCCTTTCCACCCCACCCTGTGCATCAACTCTGTTGCAGATCTTAGTGTCATCTGCAAAGAGACATACTTTTCCTTCCAGTCCTTCTGCAATGTCGCTTATAAAGACATTGAAGAGGACTGGTCCTAATACTGAACCCTGCGGTACCCCGCTAGTAACCCTCCTTTCTTCTGAGTGGACTCCATTTACTATTACTCTCTGTGTCCTATTCTCCAGCCAATTCTTTACCCAGGCTGTCATCTTGGGACCCACTCCCAGGCTGGCTAACTTATATATTAATCTTTTGTGTGGGACTGTGTCAGATGACTTGCTAAAGTCTAGGTAGGCCATGTCCACAGCCCCTCCCTGATCTACTACTTTGGTCACCCAGTCAAAGATATCTATCAGATTCGTCTGGCATGACCTTCCCGCTGTGAATCCATGCTGCCTAGGGTCCTGTGCCCTTCTGGCCTCTAGATACGTGCAATTCTTTCCTTTAGAAGTGATTCCATCATTTCCCTATCACTGAGGTTAAACTAACAGGTCTATAGTTTCCTGCTTCTGCCTTGCTCCCACTTTTGTGAAGGGGAATCACATCTGCCCTCCTCCAGTCCTCGGTACCACCCATCCTCCCATGATTTGTTAAAGAGGGTAGTCAGTGGTGTCACTAGTTCTACCCTTAGTTCTTTTAGAATTCTGGGATGAATCCCATCAGGCCCCATTGCTTTGTCCACCTTCAGTTTTAAGAGTTCTTTCAGAACCCTTTCTTCTGTAAATGGGCTGGTATCAACTTCTGTATCCAGAGTGTTACTACTGTTTGTTTTATGTACCTCCCCCTCTTCCTTTGTAAATACTGAGCAAAAATATTTGTTTAGTATCTCTGCCTTTTCACATTCTCCATCTGCCCACCCTCCCTCCCCTTTATTAAGCCTCACTATCCCTCCCTTGGTCTTCCTTTGCTCCCCTGATGTACCTATAAAGGTTTTATTCTTCTTAACTGAGTTGGCTATCTTTTCCTCAGTTTGGGCCTTTGCTGTTCTGACTGCCTTCCCAGCCTCCTTTTGCTTTAACTGATACAGTTCTCTGTCCTGCTCCTGCTAGCATTCCTTGTACTTCCTGAATGCTTTCTTTTTCTTGAACCTTCACTGCCACTTCCTTTGAGAACCATAGTGGTTTCTTACATCGTCTTGTTTTGTTTATTTGCTTCACACAAAGGCTCGTTACCTCTGTGATGGCAGTTTTATTATTCCCCATTGTTCTTCCACCCCTCCTTCCCCTATTTGCTAGTGCATTCCTTAGGCACTCACCCATTTGGCAAAGTCAGCCCTCCTAAAGTCCAGTACTTTTGTCTTTGTATGGCTTGACTCTATTGCTGTGTTTATTGTGAACCATACTGTTAGATGGTCACTAGTTCCCAGATGGCTACCCACTTCTACATCTGTGATCCTCTCTCCATCTCCATTTGAGAGTATCAAGTCTAATATTGCTCCCTCTCGAGTGGGCTCCAGTACTAGTTGTCTAAGGCATGCCCCCTGTAGTGACCTTGTTTTCTGAGGACACGGTACCCGTTGACATACTGACATATCGAATGCAAACAGGGGAGCTGCAGAGGGACCTTATTTTCTGAGGACACAGTACCCATTAACATACTGACATACAGACAGTAAACAGGAGAGCTGCAGAGGGACCTTGTTTTCTGAGGACACGGTACCCGTTGACATACTGACATATCGAATGCAAACAGGGGAGCTGCAGAGGGACCTTGTTTTCTGAGGACACGGTACCCGTTAACATACTAACATATAGATAGCAAACAGGGGCGCTGCAGAGGGACCTTGTTTTCGGAGGACACGGTACCCATTCACATACTGACATACAGACAGCAAACAGGGGAGCTGCAGTGGGACCTTGTTTTCTGAGGACACGGTACCCATTCACATACTGACATACAGACAGCAAACAGGGGCTGCAGTGGGACCTTGTTTTCTGAGGACACGGTACCCGTTAACATACTAACATATAGACAGCAAACAGGGGCGCTGCAGAGGGACCTTGTTTTCTGAGGACACGGTACCCATTCACATACTGACATACAGACAGCAAATGGGAGCTGCAGTGGGACCTTGTTTCTGAGGACACGGTACCCGTTAACATACTGACATAGACAGCAAACAGGGGAGCTGCAGAGGGACCTTGTTTTCTGAGGACACAGTACCTGTTAACATACTGACATACAGACAGCAAACAGGGGAGCTGCAGAGGGACCGTATTTTCTGAGGACACGGTACCCGTTAACATACTGACATACAGACAGCAAACAGAGGAGCTGCAGAGGGACCGTGTTTTCTGTGGACACGGTACCCGTTAACATACTGACATACAGAGCGCAAACAGGGGAGCTGCAGAGGGACCGTGTTTTCTGTGGACACGGTACCTGTTAACATACTGACATAGAGACAGCAAACAGGGGAGCTGCAGACGGACCTTGTTGTCTGAGGACACGGTACCCATTGACATACTGACATACAGACAGCAAACAGGGGAGCTGCAGAGAGACCTTGTTTTCTGAGGACACGGTACCCATTAACATACTGACACATAGACAGCAAACCAGGGAGCTGCAGAGGGACCTTGTTTTCTGTGGACACGGTACCCGTTAACATACTGACATACAGACAGCAAACAGGGGCGCTGCAGAGGGACCGTGTTGTCTGAGGACACGGTACCCGTTAACATACTGACATAGAGAGAGCAAACAGGGGCACTGCAGAGGGACCTTGTTTTCTGAGGACACAGTACCCGTTAACGTACTGACATAGAGAGAGCAAACAGGGGCGCTGCAGAGGGACCTTGTTTTCTGAGGACGCGGTACCCATTAACGTACTGACATAGAGAGAGCAAACAGGGGAGTTGCGGAGGGACCGTGTTTTCTGTGGACACGGTACCCGTCAACATACTGACATAGAGAGAGCAAACAGGGGAGCTGCGGAGGGACCGTGTTTTCTGAGGACACGGTACCCGTTAACATACTGACATAGAGAGAGCAAACAGGGGAGCTGCGGCGGGACCGTGTTTTCTGAGGACACGGTACCCGTTAACATACTGACATAGAGAGAGCAAACAGGGGAGCTGCGGAGGGACCTTGTTTTCTGAGGACACGGTACCCGTTAACATACTGACATAGAGAGAGCAAACAGGGGAGCTGCGGAGGGACCATGTTTTCTGTGGACACGTTACCTGTTAACATACCGACATACAGACAGCAAACAGGGGAGCTGCAGAGGGACCTTGTTTTCTGTGGACACGTTACCCGTTAACATACCGACATACAGACAGCAAACAGGGGAGCTGCAGAGGGACCTTGTTTTCTGTGGACACGTTACCCGTTAACATACCGACATACAGACAGCAAACAGGGGAGCTGCAGAGGGACCTTGTTTTCTGTGAACCGTTACCGTTAACATAGCCGACATACAGACAGCAAACAGGGGAGCTGCAGAGGGACCTTGTTTTCTGTGGACACGTTACCCGTTAACATACCGACATACAGACAGCAAACAGGGAAGCTGCAGAGGGACCCTGTTTTCTCTGGACACGTTACTCATTAACATACCGACATACAGCAAACAGGGGAGCTGCAGGGGGACCTTGTTTTCTGAGGACACGGTACCCGTTAACATACTGACATACAGACAGCAAACAGGGGAGCTGCAGAGGGACCTTGTTTTCTGTGGACACGGTACCCGTTAACATACTGACATACAGACAGCAAACAGGGGCGCTGCAGAGGGACCTTGTTTTTCTGAGGACGCACCAAGTAATATACTGACATAGAGAGAGCAAACAGGGGCACTGCAGAGGGACCTTGTTTTCTGAAGACACGGTACCCGTTAACATACTGACATAGAGCAAACAGGGGAGCTGCAGAGGGACCTTGTTTTCTGAGGACATGGTACCCGTTAACATACTGACATTGAGAGAGCAAACAGGGGAGCTGCAGAGGGACCGTGTTTTCTGAGGACACGGTACCCGTTAACATACTGACATAGAGAGAGCAAACAGAGGAGCTGCGGAGGGACCTTGTTTTCTGAGGACACGGTACCTGTTAACATACTGACATATAGACAGCAAACAGGGGAGCTGCGGAGGGACCTTGTTTTCTGAGGACACGGTACCCGTTAACATACTGACATATAGACAGCAAACAGGGGAGCTGCGGAGGGACCTTGTTTTCTGTGGACACGTTACCCGTTAACATACTGACATATAGACAGCAAACAGGGGAGCTGCAGAGGGACCTTGTTTTCTGTGGACACGTTACCCGTTAACATACCGACATACAGACAGCAAACAGGGGAGCTGCAGAGGGACTTTGTTTTCTGTGGACACGTTACCCATTAACATACCGACATACAGACAGCAAACAGGGAAGCTGCAGAGGGACCCTGTTTTCTCTGGACACGTTACCCATTAACATACCGACATACAGCAAACAGGGGAGCTGCAGGGGGACCTTGTTTTCTGAGGACACGGTACCAGTTAACATACTGACATACAGACAGCAAACAGGGGAGCTGCAGGGGGACCCTGTTTTCTCTGGACATGGTAACCATTGTTCTCCTGAATCCAAAGGATCCCTAATGATTCTGAACAGTGCAGTTTCGAGTTGTCAGGAGGTGCTGTTAGAGACTGACAATTCTGTTTATTTGTGCTGAAAACATGCCAGGCAATGTAGAAACTGCACAGCGTAGGGTTATTTTGTATACACAAGCAGGCAGTGTTATTTCAAAGCTTCTCGTTCTTTACCAAGCTGTTTTATTTATTTATTTGTTTGTTTTGGTGGGCTTTCTTTGGGCTCAAGATTCTGGTTACATTTGCCAGTACTCTCACTGGCCCCCACCTGCAAGAGGTAACCGTTACTGTTGTGTAGAGTGGGCCCTCCCAGCATGTCTCAGTGTATCACTGGTGTTAAGGTCACCTGGGAGGGGTCCTACATCAAGAAACAATCAAAGTCAATTTACTTGACCTCCCAAGCACTGAGGTGACCTCTGGACATCTTTTGACACAAGGCAGGGCGGACTAGGTTGTGGGTGTGTGGTGGGGGGACGGGGGAGAGGGTTGCAGGAGAACTGGCAGGGTGCGGATCCAGCTCAGGAAGGGTGAAGGACAAGGTCCTGTTTGTTAGGGACTCCATTGTTAGAGGTATTAGCTGGGGGGGAGAGGAAAGTAAGGTCTGGGTTAGCAGCTTGCCAGGCATTACAGTAGCAGAGGTAGTTCATCACATCCCCACGTGGGGGAAACAACAAGATGAGAGAACCCAGCTGGTGTACCACTTGGGTACAAATGATCTTGCAGGGCACAGTTTGATGGAGGTGCAGGCAAGGTTTGGAGCACTGGCAAGGTTCTGCAGCAGCCTGATCAGTGGCATTCTCAGAGGTGCTGCCAGTTCTGAGAGCTAGCTCAGAGAGGAAGCAGAGGATAACAGAGTTTAACAGCTGGCTTTCTGGATAGTGTGCTCAGAAAGGCCTCAGCCTGGTGGGGATTGAGGGACCACTTCGCAAGATGAAAGCCTACTTGCTCCACATAGACTACACTTAAATAGGGAGGGTAAGGATGTGCTGAAGTGAAAACGAGGAGATCATTGGAAAATACTACCATTTTTTTTTTGTTAATTCTTTTTTCCCCCCAGAGTCCTCTGCTGCCCCTCTGATGTGCCCCCCACGCAGGCACAGAGTATGAGACCCCCCCTAAACCCCCACGACTTACTCTTTGTGGCAGGGGTGGGGAGCTTCTCGACCCACCAGCCTGGATCCAGTATTCAGGGAGGTGCCTTCCCAGGCCGTTGCGGTAGGGGACAACTGTCATCTCCACAGAGGACTCCATTTTTTCCATTTTCTGCATCCCCTTGAGGGATGTGGTGTGCAGTCATGCCAGTGGTGGCAGCGTGCACATTCCCATGCACACTCCTGTTAGGCATCGGCTGCAGTCCCCCACCCACAGTCTCCAGCTTCGGCGTGCCACCTCTCAGCCTCCAGTAAGGGGCAGACAATTGCTGAGTGCTGCTAACCCCCCCTTCCCAGAGAAGGAGTGCAGTCCTTGGGATGCTTAATCCTTTTCCTCCGTGCCAACCCCCGGTGGCCCATGAGGTAAGGTGTCCAGTGCCTCAGCCCTTAGCGCCACCGGGCTGGCAAAATACTACCATTTAAACTGAGTGGGGGTGTTGTCAGCTAAACCAAACAACAGTGTGGCAGACAAGGGGGGCACATTGTCCCCAAGATAATAAGGCACAGTTGGGGCTATGGGAGAGAGGTCAGGCAGGACGGAGTGTCAGGACAGGGAGGGCACCAGGGTGACTGGAGTTTGAGGACCATGTGCACAGGTGCCAGGAGCCTGAGCAACAAGGTCCCGGACCTGGCAATAGTCATGGCTGAAGTGGACTTAGATCTGGTGGGAATCACTGAGTCTTGGTGCCATGATATACAAGTTTGGGACATAAACATACCAGAGTATACACTGTTTAGGAGAGACTGGGTCAAAAGGAGGTGGGGGGAGTGGCACTTTATGTGAAGGAGAGGATTAAAGCAACAGAATTACAGGGCAAGTGGGGGGACTTAGAGGCATTACGGTGCTCGTTGACCAGGGGAGGGGTGAGGTGGTACGCACTGGATTGGTATACAGGCCACCAGGGCAGCAAGAAATAGTGGACCATCAGATGATGGAAGAGATCCTAAGGATAGCAACTAAGGGAAAGGTGCTACAGATGGGGGACCTCAACCTACCGGATGTGGTATGGGACACGCTGTCAGCAGAAGCAGGGTAATTCTTGACTCCCTTCAAGTTGCCATACTCAGACAGATGGTCAGGGAACCAACTAGGAATGGGGTGGTGTTTGATTTGATGCTAACAAATGGTGACAGGGTGAGGGAAGTAACTGTGGGGTACAACCTTGGTACAGGCGACCACAGCACTGTGTGGTTCATGGTATACACATTGGCCTGTATTAATCAGATCAAAGTGAAGGTGCTTGACTTCAGATGAGCAGATTTTAGTAGGATGGGGGAAGACACTCAACAGGCTCTAGAAGGAGTGGGGCAGCTTGGTGGTGGAGGATATATGGGTTTGACAAAGGGGCCCATTGCAGGGGCCACAGACCTCTGCGCGAGGAGGGTGAGCAAAAACAGGAGGAAAAGGAGGCTGTTGTGGTTCAGCAGGGAAATGGAGAAAAGCATCAGCTAAGAGGAGAGTGTTCAGGAGATTTAAAACTATGCAGGGGGAGAAGACTTTGGAAGAGTACAAGGTAAGGCAGAGGGAGGTGGGAAGGGAGGTCAGACGAGCAAAGGCAAGGATGGAGGAGAACATTGCCAAGTTGGTCAAGAAGACCTTTTTTAGGTATATAGGCGAGAGGAGGAAAACAGCAAAAGGGATACCCATTCTGACAAACGGGGCAGGGGAGTAGGTGGTGGGGGACCAGGAGACGGCTGAACTGCTGAATAGCTATTTCAGCTCGGCATTCACAAAGAAAGAGGAATGGAAGGGGGGTAACTCTAGGCTACCAGAGGTCAGGCCTTGCACTAGGGTTGGAAATCACAGGGTCAGTTTGACTACCTTCTTCCAAAGTAGGGGGTCAGAAGCCAAAAGTTGGGAGTCACTGAACCAAATTTATATGTTCATGAAAAAAACAAAAAATGGCTTTATTTTTTAATGGTAATATGTCAGCTGGGAGGCAGTATGGTGCAGTGGTTTAAGGCTCTGAGCTGCAAACCTGGAAACCTAGATTTGAATCCCACAGCCCCCATTTACATACTGTGTGACCCTGAGCAAGTCACTTAACTTCCTTGTGCTCCCAGGTCACACCTGGAATCAAGCTTTGGCTTAGTGTGCCTCTCCTGGTTAAAAATGTTCCCCTTCCCCTTGCCGGAAGGTATAGTATATATGAGTTACTGCCATGCCTCATCAGTACAGTAGTACTCTGCCCTGCATGACACGTAAAAGTGAAACCCTCCCTGCCTCTTTTTATTGTGTGTCAGGCTGTCGAGGAATAAAAAAAAAAAAAAAAACAGCAGATACATACAAGCAATTACCGGCTGTTAGAAACGCCTGTGGCTGCCACATCAATAGCAAAAAGCGGAGGTGCAGTCTCTGTTTGCCTGGGACACCGGACTGCTCCACAGATTGAATTGGATTCAGTGCAAGGCAGTCTGTGGAGCAGAAGTCACCAAATAAAACGCTGCTTTCAGGTGCCAGGGAAAACAGAGAAAATACCCCCGCTTTCCCTAATTATGATGGGGCAGCCACAGGCATTCATCTAGCAGCCGGTGACTTTTTTCATTCCTCAACCAGCCAATAGAAAATGCAGGAAGCCAGTCTCCAAGTCGAGCTTCACTTCACTGCAGCAGGGGAGGGCAGTACTACTCAGAGGCACTGACTAGCCTGACAAGAAAATGCTTGGCTTTACCCCTCCCATAACAGTAACTTTTACAGTCTCTCTCCCTCCGAACTGAAGTTGGCCTGTTTGAACGTTACCCAGTCTCAAGTGCGGAACAATCCTGGATTCCTGACACACTCAGAGGACCCACACAACGAAGGAAGGAGGAACACATGTTCCTTTGCTCCATCTGACACCATTACCCTGTAGGTGGAACTGCCAAACTGGACACAGTCTTCTGCTGCCACTGTCACGCCCATCACTCCTGGCTCCTCTGTGCTCAGTTCTCCAGATTCGCTGGCTCTTTCTGACCCAAACAGACAAGGACCACCACTCCATAAGCTGCTTGTCTTTGCTGCACCAATCCAACTGCCACAGATCAGGTATACAAACTGAAGAAGACTGCCGGCCCACATATCCTCCCGCCAGATTTATTGTCAAATCGCTGCCCACACTGATAACTTGGCAACACCTACTCAGCTGGGTCCCCCAACCCCTTACTGTCACATCACCAATAGCAGCTCGCCTCCGATAGGTAAAGACAAAAAAAAATACAGGACCAATCATCACCACTCTTCTCACTGTCCCATAGAGAAACAATGCATTTAAAGTGACAACAGCACCAATTAAGCAGAGAAGGGCTACATCAGAGCAGATGCAGTGCTTTCAAAGTAGTGCATCAAAATTAGGATTTTTGCCCAAGGGGGACGTCAGTAGTGTGTTAACGCAAGCCCTGAGAGGTTGTAGGAGAAGGGGTGGACACGAGTCCCTTTCAGATAGAGGAGATCCTGAGGGAGCTTAAGGGCTTGAAGGTTGACAAAGCCATGGGGCCAGATGGGGTTCACCCAAGAGTATTGAGGGAGCTAAGGGATACACTGGCAGCTCCCTTGACCACCCTATTCAACAGTTCCTTAAGATCGGGGTGGTACCTAATCATTGGAAAAGCATGGATGCGGTACCCCTTCATGGGGGGGGGGAGGTAGGCAACTACTGGCCCGTGAGCTTGACATCTGTGTTTGGCAAGCTCATGGAAAAACTGCTCAAGAACAGAATCAACAGCTACCTGGAGGCAAACAGCCTCAGGACCCAAGGCCGCATGGGTTCACAGAGGGCAGAGCCTGTCAAATGAATTTGATAGAGTTCTTTGACTGGGTCAGCAAGGTGGTGGATCGGGGGGGGTTGGTGGACGTGGCCTACCTTGGTTTCAGAAAGCATCTGACTCTGTGCTGCACAGGAAGCTATTGTACAAAATGAGTTGCCTGGGGTTGGGGGAGGTGGTAGTAAGATGGGTGCAGAATTGGTTGGAGGGCAGAACACAGAGGGTATTGGTCAGTGGGGTACCCTCGGAGGAGACCGGTCATCAGCGGGGTTCCCCAAGGGTCGGTGTTAGGACCACTACTGTTTAATCTCTTTATAGAAGTCATAGCGGAGGGTCTGGAAGGGAGGGTGAGTCTATTTATTTTTTATTTATTAAGTCTTTGTTAACTAGGAAAGGCCCACTAGGCACAAGTGCCTGTTTTCAGTGGCGACTCAGGAGCTTTGGGCTGGTCGAGTGACTTGCTCAGAGTCACACAGTATACAAATGGAGTTTGTGGGAATCAAACCCATGTCTGCAGGTGCCATGCTCCTTTACAGCTCGTTAGTCTAACCTCTAGGCTATACTGCCAGTGCTGCAAAGGTCTGCAATAGAGTGGACATGTAGGAGGGTGCTGAGATGATGCATAGAGAGCTGAAGAGGTTGAAGGAGTTGTCCAGAGAGTGGCAACTTTTGCTCAGTATGGCAAAGTGTAGGCTCATGCACTTAGGTAGAAAAAAATGGTAAAACGGAATACTGGATGGGAGGTAGGTCCCTGGAGGTAACAGAAGAGGAAAGGGACCTTGGCATCATCATTTCACAGGACCTGAAGGTGGCAAAGCAGTGTGGAAGGGCAGTAGCAAAAACCAGCAGGGTGTTGGGTTGCATAGGAAGGGCGATCTCCAGCAGGAGCAAAGAGACCATAATTCCCTTGTACACCCAGCTAGTCAGGCCACACCTTGACCACTTACTACATGAGGGGAGACTGAAGGACCTAAGCATGTACTCAGTGAAGCAGAGGAGGGAGAGGGATGACATGATTGAGACATTTAAATACTTAAAAGGGTATCAGTAAAGTGCCTGTGGAGAGCTTTTTCCAATTAAAAGAGTGACATAGGGTGGGGGGACATGAATTCCCAATCAAGGGGTGAAAATTTAGAGGAAACATTAGGAAGTACTTCTTCAGTGAGAGGTTGGTGGACAACTGGAATGGGCTGCCGAGGGAGGTGGTGGGGAAGAGGACAGTGGAAGGGATCAAGAGGGCATGGGATGAGCACAGAGGGATGTTGGCACAGTGGGGGAGGTCTACAGAAAAGGGCTAGTGGATATCTGGCCAGACTGGGTGGTCCTTTTCTGCCACCACATTCCTATGTTCCTATGATTTAAAGGGGGTTAGCATAACTTAGAAACAAACGCATGGAATGTCCAGACAGGAATTATTTTTAAAAACACTGAGGATCCTTTATTTCTTGAGTTCAAAGGATGATTTCCTTTTTCTAGCTGGCACAGTTAATTTGTCAGTTACTGTGAGGTGATATTTTACTGACAGTTCTGGGTTACAAACCGCCCTGGTGGGGGTACTTTATTCACGTCTTTCTAACCTCTGGAGGAAGCACATTTACTCTTGGGGTTCCCCACTCCTGAACCTAAACTGAGTTTTGATAGACCATTTTCTTCGACACTAGCCACTGGGCAAATTTAGAGTCTCTCGGCTGGCAGCATTTCAGTGACAATCGATCCGCTGTCCTTCACAGAGCACATCCTTTCCCGATCCTCTTTTACACTTTTCTATGTTACTCACAATCACAGACTCCAAGCCCATCTGGGCATAGCTGAGGTGCCTACTGGGCACAGCCATCTTCATTGCCAGCAGCTCACACCACACATTTTCTGAGATACCACTCCACTGATGACTGGAACTGGCATCCTGTCCAGGATGATCCCTCTTGTTGAAGAGGGTGGGTACTGCTAAGTGTCACCCAAACCTCTATATCAAGTAAAGATTAAATATCATCCACAGATATGTGGCCCACAGCACTCTCCGCTACACTTTTCCTCACAGACAAACCTCTGACCTATTCTTCAAAATGGGTTTTTCTCCTTTTGGAGAGGGGCACCTCCCTTCCAAGGTCCTTGTTTGATGGCAGCCACCACGGACAAGCACTTTTTTGATGATGCCAGTCTCTACAGAGAAACTTACAGACAATGGGAGCTAGCACCATGTGTCAGGCACTAGCCTCCCACACTCTTGCTCAGCAGAATCTCTGCCCTCCAGCAGACAACACTGACTCCTCCCCTTTGGAATGCCAGGGCAGGCCAGCTGACCCAGTCCTTCAAGGGAATAGAAACTGGTATCACAGTAGAGGTTGAAAGACACTCTTAAAGGGATGTTCACATAACTCCTAAGGGGAGTGACATTTGCTTTGAGCATTACTCCCCTCCCCATACATTTAGCTTCCTCCTGGTGGATACTGCATTTCGTTATAATAATAATAATAATAATAACAAATTTTATTTCTCAAAAGAGCCTTTCAGCCATCAAGGCACTGTACAAAAAGATAAGGAATCATAATAAAACTCAGGAAAACAATAAAATAATCAGAGGGTCGAAGATTAAACTTTGCTGCCAAAAGCCTGGTGCCAGAGATATGTTTTCATTGCCTGCTTAACCCCCCCTGCCAACAGTCATGCAGTACTGAAGCTGGTGGGGTAGAGAATTCCAGAGGGTCGGGGCTGTGTGCACAAATGCACGGGCCCCTGAAGATTTCAGAGACACCCTCTGAATCTCTAGCAACCCCTCGTCAGCCAAGCACAACTGTTGCACTGGGCGGTAAGGAACAAGGAGCTCTTTCAAGTAGTCAGGGCCCTGTCCATGTAGGGCTTTATAAGTCAGTAAACCAACTTTAAAGGTGATTCGCCACCTAATCGGCAGCCAGTACAGATCGTGCAGCACAGCAGTAATATGAGAGGATCGAGGGGCTCCCATCAACAATTATGCTACCACGTTCTGCGTGAGCTGCATGCAGCGGATATCAATCCCAGCCAACCCTAAGTACATTACCTGGATACAGACCTCCTTTCATCACTACATACCATACGTTCCTTTGTTTTCCCTGCACTCTACCTTTTTGAGCTGAGTTAATCCTGCCCTGATTAAATAATCTCTCCCCCCAATACTCTTAAAGGGATATTCACATGTGACCCCCAACCGGCCCCCCTCATTTAACCAGCAGGGCTGCTCCTCTCTCCACACATATGTCTAGGGGCATAAGAGAGGGTTGGGGGGTTATATTGTGAATTTTATTACCATTATGAACACACACAGACTTTTCTGGGACACCAAACCACCACCATAGACAAAGTGGGGTAGCCTGCTATACTAAAACAGGCAACCAAGTGTGGCTACTACTTGGCACACACCTAGTAGGACCATTTACCATGGCCAGCAACCCAGGTCCCTGGGAGGAAATATTTGCTCAAAGTCATGCTAGGTTTGCACTTCTGGACAGGGGCACCCAAGTAAATCCACATACATGGAAGCAATAACAGTACTGTCCAAACCAGGTTGGGATTCTAGAGTGTGGCTTTTATTCTCATAACATAGTTGGAATAATCACAAAGCGAAGATGGCCCCCCACAGGGTTACACATGCTGGTATTGCAGGTTCTCCAGTGTACAGAAATTCCTGACATTCCCATTTAGCATTGGGTGAAGACACAAAACAACGAACACTCTGGTTCTGAAACTGAAGGTAGGCACAACTGCCTGAAACTAGTACTGTCCCCATTTCCCACAGGGATAAAAGTGGCACTTATAACCACACTGAGCACATCCAGACTCAAAATCTTCCAGCACCCACTATACTGGGGTAAACTGAAGAAACAGAGAATCCAAACCCACATCTTGGGGTAATTATTTCAGTTAGGCACTGGCCACATGCACTGAATGAAAATGTACTGGTGCCCAAACTGAACCCAGAGAGGTAAACTGGTTACTCCAGTTGGGGGGGTCTCCCACCTTTTGCTTCCAGGTTTATACTCGGCCATTCATCTGGTTGATAACACTCTCACAGAAGAACTTGTAGATGATATCTTGAAATATTTCTTACACTTAACATACTACATGACACATCTCTGGGTGCCCAACTGAAAGTTCTGTACTTGAACTGTCCCATCCTTGGACTCCAACATAGGCAGAAACTTTTAAAATTAAACTGGGTGACTGGTACCATGAACACAGCTGATTCATCCTTTTGGTTTGCAGATGCCCTGGGCTTTCACAAAACAGAAAGGTTTGTACTCACAACCAAATGAGCGATGTCCAAGGCAGCTTCAACACAAAGAAAGTTGATCAAGGGGATTGCCCCTGAATCCTGGAGTTCACCCCCATCCCTCCTGGAATGGGGCACTGGGAAGACAATTAACCAAGGTCTCCACCACTTTAATTGCTGTCTTCTTTTGTTCTTCTCTAAGGTGAGAACAGACAACCACCAAATGAGGGGGTAGCTCTACGTCAGAGCTAAGAATGAGGAGCTGCCCAGCAGCTGCAGCCTCCTCCTTGAACTCCTACTGAAGACTGACTCCTAACACTAACTAAACATACCAATTCACTCCTTAAGCCAGCTGGACAAATGTGGCTTATGCTGCTACGAGAGTTCCATAATGACATTGCCCTCCAGCTCAACTGAGACTGAAAAACAGTGTGTGTGAAACCCATTTATCTGGCATTTCACAAGCTGCCTTCCCTGCCTGCCACTGATCTAACTGGGATTCTAGTAACCCTGGAGAACAAGGGAGTTAACACATAACTCCTAAGGGGAGTTACATTTACTTTGGACATTACTCCCATCCTCCATACACTTAGCCTCCTTCTGGTAGACACTACATTTCTTGACCTAGATACAGACCTCCTTCCATCACCAAGTACCATACTTTCCTTTGTTTGTCCCTGCACTCTACCTTTTTGAGCTGAGTTAATCCTGCCCTGACTATATCATCTCTCTCTCCCCACACTGTTTTGTACCTGCTGTTGTTACCCACATTTCCTCATCATTTCTATATCCTTCTGTCCAGGTAGTAGTAAGTTTAGAGGAAACAGCCCCATCCTGTCAGCAACAGAGGCATCCTCTGTCTAGCTGAAGGTAAGAGGGTCTCTCCTGTGACATGAAAGCCTGCTGCTCCAACCAAAACACCGGTCGTTGCTACCTCCTTGGGAACAGCAAGGCACATCAGGTGAGATTTCATTGATTTCATTGACAATACAGACCAATTGGAGACCAAAGTCCATGAGCTCGCCACTAAAGCCTATACGTAGCCCTTAATTCCTTTATTAGTACAGTACTGGTCAAATTTATCTTTAAATTCAGATATTGTTTTACTATCAATCACATCTCTGGGCAATGCGTTCCATATTTGTGTTACCCTATTATTTATCCAAAATCGCCTCTTATTTGTATTTGTTTTCTCTTTAACTAAATGCTGGTTATGTGCTCTTGTATTATGTGCATGGTCGCTATGCTTCAACCCTATACAATCCCAAAGGAAACAATCTTTATGAGCCTTACAAATCAGGCACATGTCCCACCTCGTTCTTCTATATTCAGGTGTATACAATCCCAATGCACTTAATCTCTGCTCATAACTCTGTCCTTTAAATCCTCTAACAGTTTTTGTAACTCTTCTCTGGACCCTCTCAAGTGATCCCACATCCTGTCTTTTATAAGGTGCCCAAAACTGCACGCAATACTCCATATGGGGCCTCACAAGTGCAGTATACAAGGGGGCTATGACTTCACTTTCCTTGCATCCTATATGTCTATTTATACAGTGTGCAATACCACTAGATTTTTTTCATAATCTTATTGCAGTGTGTACTAAATTCCAGGTTGCTGCCAATATTAATCCCAAGACCTGACTCTTCTACTGAGACCCTTAATACTTTACCTCCCAGATTATATTTAAAGAAATTGTTATTATTTCCAAAATGGATAATGGAACATTTATCTACATTTAATACAGATTGTTTTCGGGAAGCCCAAATTTCCAGTTCATTTAGAGCTGAATGAAGAATATTATATTCAGCTGTATTATTTACTGTGTGCCCAAGTCTTGTGTCAAACGCAAATTTTGACAACCAAACACTCTGATTAACCTGCATTGTTGATATGTAAAGATTGAAAAGGCAGGGTCCCAGCACAGATCCCTGCGGGACACCACTAGTCACCAGGGATTGACTAGAGAATTGACCCCTAACACATACTTTCTATTTCCAGTTTGCCAGCCACGCCCTAATCCATAGAACTGTCCAATCTGGCAGATCGAGTTGTTGGGTAACTTTAACTAGCTCCTCATGAGGGACCTTATCAAAGGCCTTAGCAAAGTCCAGGTAGATGACATCGGCTGGAGTACCTTTATCAATTGACTTGCTGACCTTATTATAAAATTCCAATAAATTAATCTGACATGATCTCCCTTTTCTAAACCCATGCTGAGATTTATCCTCCTTATCTGATTTTTCAATGAAATCTACAATCAAATCCTTTATTATAGCTTCCAATATTTGCCAGTTTGTCCTGGGTGAGTATCCCTTCAGGCAGGAGAGGGCCATTTCTGTTGGTGTCAGTAGTTAGCAATCTGTTTTTATTGGCTGTAAGATTTTTCTTCAAATTGGTAGAAGAGGCTGTCACCCAGCACCAGTCCATGCCTGCAAGCAGAGACATTGTGTTTCCCTGTAGGGCCAGGTCATGTAAGTCATCTCTGTTTTTTTTTTTTCATTTTGGTCTGCCACAGGGCAGAGGTCTGGCCATGCATGGCCTGCCACAGGGCAGAGGTCTGGTCATGCATGGCTTGCCACATGGCAGAGGTCTGGTCATGCATGGCCTGCCACAGAGCGTAGGTTTGGTCATGCATGGCGTGCCACAGGGCAGAGGTCTGGTCATGCATGGCCTTATAGGAGAGCAGTTTCTCCAGTGGCAATCGTTTAGTCCCACTCTAATGATAGCAGCCAGTGATGCAGTAGAAGGCACCAAGCCTCATGGTCACAAGGGCTTTGGTTGTGGACTCTGATTGTGTGGCTGAGATGGTGACATCATGTGGTGGCATTGGTTGTGGACTCTGTATGACTGAGATGGTGACATCATGTGATTGCATTGGTTGTTGACTCTGTGTGGCTGAGATGGTGACATTATGTGGTAGCCTTGGTTGTTGACTCTGTGTGGCTGAGATGGTGACATTATATGGTAGCCTTGGTTGTTGACTCTGTGTGGCTGAGATGGTGACATCATGTGGTGGCCTTGGTTGTGGACTCTGTGTGGCTGAGATGGTGACATCATAGAAACATAGACTTTGACGGCAGATAAGGACCGCTAGGCCCATCTAGTCTGCCCATTTCCCTACCTGCAGGATAGGCCACAGATCCTAGTTAACCAACAGCCTATATCTTCCTGCCCCCCACAAGAATTGCCTTATGTCTGTCCCATGCATTCTTGAATTCTCCCACAGTTTTAGACCCTACAACTTCCTCAGGAAGGCTGTTCCATGCATCCACTACCCTCTCTGTGAAATAATACATCCTCACATTGCCCCGAACCACCCTCCTTCTATCTTTAAATTGTGTCCTCTTGTTCTTGCAAGTCTCTTTTTCTGAAAGATGCTACCCTCTTGGACTTTGTTGATTCCTTGAGGTACTTGAAAGTTTCTATCATGTCCCCCCTCTCCCTTCTTTCCTCAAGGGTATACATATTAAGCTCCTTTAGTCTCTCCTCATCGGCTTCTCTTGCAGACCCTGCACCATTTTAGTTGCCCTCCTCTGGACTGCCTCTATCCTGTATATGTCCTTGCAGAGATGGGATCTCCAGAACTGGACACAGTATTCCAGATGGGGTCTCACCAACTGTCTGTACAGAGGATAACAACTTCCTGTTTTCTGCTGCTGATGCCTCTCCTATACATCCCAGTATACCCCTGGCCCTCCCTACTGCCTTCTCACATTGCTTGCTAACCTTAAAGTCATCTGATATGATTACCCCCAGGTTTCTTTCCTGTTTTGTTGTTGTTACTACCTCCCACCCATAGTGTATTCTTCCTCTGGGTTCTTGTTTCCCAGGTGCATTATTTTGCACTTTTTTGCATTGAATCCTAGCTGCCATACGTCTGACCATTCCTCCAACCTTGCCAAGTCCCTTTTCATCCTTTCCATGCCTCCTTGTGTATCAACCCTGTTGCAGATCTTTGTGTCATCTGCAAAAAGGCATACTTTTCCTTCCAGTCCCTCTGCAATGTCACTGATGAAGACATTAAAAAGGACTGGACCCAATACTGAACCCTGTGGTACCCCACTAGTAACCACCCTTTCTTCAGAGTGGACTCCATTTACAATTACCTTCTGTGTCCTGTTGTCCAGCCAATGTTTTACCCAGGCTACCACCCTGGGACCCACTCCCAGGCTGGTTAATTTGACTATCAATCTTTTGTGTGAGACTGTGTCAAATGCCTTGCTAAAGTCTAGGTAGGCCATGTCCACAGCCCCTCCCTGGTCTACTACTTTGGTCACCCAGTCAAAGAAATCTATTAGATCGTCTGACATGACCTCCCACTGTGAACCCATGCTGCCTTGGATCCTGTGCTCCACTGACCTCTAGGTACTCAACTATTCTTTCCTTCAGAAGTGACTCCATCACTTTCCCTACCACAGAGGTCAGACTGACAGGTCTGTAGTTTCCTGCATCTCTCTTGGTCCCAGTTTTGTGAGGGGAATCACATCCGCTTCCTCCAGTCCTCGGTACCACACCATCCTCCCATGATTTATTAAAAGAGTAGCCAGTGGTTTCACTAGTTCCTTCCTTAATTCTTTTAGAATTCTGGGGTGAATTCCATCAGGACCCATTGCTTTGTCCACCTTCAGTTTTAGGAGTTCTTGCAGAACCCTTTCTTCTGTGAAAGGACTGGGATCGACCCCCTATCAAGAGTGCTTCTGTTAATTGGATTAGGCACTTCCCCTCCTCTTTTGTGAATACTGAGCAGAAATATTCGTTCAGTATTCCTGCCCTTTCACTGTCCCCTCTGCCCACCCACGTTCATTCTGTTCAGCCTCACTATCCCTCCTTTGTCTTTCTATGCTCGCTGTGTACCTATAAAAGGTTTTATCCCTTCTTAACTGAGTTGGCTATCTTTCCTCAGTTTGGGCCTTTGCTATTCTGACTTCCTCCCTGCTTCTTTCTGCCTTAACTGGTACAGCTCTCTGTCCTGCTCCTTCTGTGTTTCCTTATACTTCGGAATACTATCTTTTCTTCCTGACTTTCACAGCCACCTCTCTTGAGAACCATAGTGGCTTTTCTTTCGTTTTGATTTGTTTGTTTGCTTCACACAAGGCTTGTTGCCTCTGTGATGGCAGTTTGATAATTCCCATTGTTGCTCCACACCTCCTTCTAGCCTGTTTGCTAGTGCTTTTCTGAGGCACTCTCCCATCTTGCCAAAGTCAGCCCTCCTAAAGTCCAGTACCCTCACTTTTGTATGGCTTGACTCTGTAGCTGAGTTTAACGTGAACCACACTGTTTGATGGTCACTTGTCCCCAGATGGCAACCTACTTCTAGATCTGAGATCCTCTCCTGCCCCGTTTGAGTACGAGGTCTAAGATTGCTCCCTCACAGTGGGTTCCAGACTACTGTCTAATGCCTGCCACCTGTAGGGCATCAAGAATGGCCCTGCTCTTGGATGTGGCTGCAGCAAATGTGCTCCAGTTAACATCTGGCATATTCAGGTCTCCCATCAACAGTATCTCCCTTTCTCTGCCATTCTAAGAATGCCTTCCATCATATCCTTGTCCATTCCTTCCGCCTGACATGGGGGTCTGTACACAACCCTGTGAGGATTGTGGTGCCTTTCAGTCTCAAGGTGACCCACAGTGCCTCCTCTCCTCCCTGTTTACTCTTTTGTTCAGTTGCCTTTATCCCTTCCTTTACATAGAGAGCTACTCCTCCCCCTCTTCTCCCCTGCCTGTCTCTCCTGTAAGTTATGTACCCTGGTATGTTAACATCCCAGTCATGGTTCTCTGTGTACCATGTTTCTGTGACTGCTACGATATCCAGGCATCCCTCTTCCATTAAGGCCACCAGCTCAGGGAGCTTGTTGCCCAGACTACAGGCATTGGTACTCATTACCCTCCATTTCCTGATGGCCTTACCCCCTTTTGCCCCATCCCTGTCCTTCTTGCTTTTGTCACTTTCTCCATTTACCCCTGCCCTTCTCCCTATCGACACCTCCATGTTGGTGTTTGCCACACTTACTACCGTGATTGTTTGGGGGCTAGGATTTTCCTGCTCCTTTCCAGTGCCTCCCCTTGGCTAGTTTAAAAGCTTCCAATGAAGCATTTAAACCTATCACCTAGGATCCTGGTCCCCTCCCAGACAGATGCAGCCCATCATGCCAGTATAGGCTTGCATCACTCCAGGTGGACGCCCAGTCCCCAATGAAGCCAAATCCCTGGAGCTCCACACAGTTTTCAACCACTGATTGAATCCATGGTACGGAACACCCTAGCCTCTCCTATGCCATAGATGGGTAGCACCTCCGAGAAGGTGCCGTGCGTGCTGCTTGACTGGCCCCCTCCCAATTCCACAAGCTCTTCCTGCACTTCTCTAATCCCTTTCTTGGCCAGGTCATTTGTCCCTAGGTGGACAATGACATCCAGCTCCCTCCTGTGCAGCTACTCCGGCAATCCTGGATTCGCTCCCTGTCCCTCAAGCCATGGCGCCAGGCAGGCACCTTACCTCCCTCTCCCTTCCTTGCCCAGTTCTACCTTCCCACAATGGGTCCCCACCAGGAGTTGTTTCCTTCCCTGAAGGGTCCCCTGCCACCCTCCTGTGGGTCTCCTTTGTGGAGGTTCCTAGCATCCTCCTTGGTCTCCACTGTAGGTGCATCCATGGAGGAACCACACTTTGCCAGAATGGCATAGGGAATGTGGAGAGGTACAACTGAGCGATGTGCCTCTGTTCCACCACCTCACCCTCCCTGAGCCCACTGTGGTCCAACCGCTCCTCTTTCTTGGCAACCTCTGAGGCAATGGCAGTGGCACTGGTGGTCCCTGAATGGAGAGGAGGTCCCATAAATCCTGGCCAACTCAGCCTGGAGATGAGCAACCTCCTCCCTCAGCCCAGAGGGTGCCTGCAGATGGGACAACACTGAATCCTCCAGAATATCTCCCGGAAGACTGCTGCTCCACAGCCACTGCACTGCACCACTCCAATCATGTCTTATTTCCGGCCCTTAACTGGTTTACAATCCTTACTCTTTCATCTGTTTTTCTCTCTCTCCTTACTTTCTGCCTGTGTGCCCTTTAAGCTCCTGATTGTCCTGTTCTGAGACAAGAATATCCTATATTTCTCAATAGACCACTTACTTGTTCAGAGGCAGACCTCCAGCAGCTAGAGGGGGCCAGAGAGCTACTCTTGCCCTTCTAGGATGGTGGGTCCTTGGTGGTTCTGTGATCACTCACTTCCTGCCCCTAAACAGGAAGTTCCTGTTGTCAGTCAAATCCTGTGCCTATAAAAATAGAACTAGCTTTGGGTGGAGGGGAGGAAGAGGGCAATATAGTCCCAGTAGAGAAGTTCAGTCACACAGCAGTCCTTTCTTTTGGTGTCTTCTGCCAAGCTATTAGCAGAATCTTTCTAAGACAGTCTTTAAATGTAGCTTCCTTCTAGCTAAGCCACTCCCCCTACTTACCAGATCTTTCTACAAGTAATTTAAACCTCACAGCAGTTAAGTCCTTTCGGTCACCTGAGATTTACACCTAGATGACTTTTCAGTTACCCATTCAGTTCAGTTAACCCAAACACACACTTTTTTTTTTTGTTTTGTATGTTAGTTTTTTTACCCTAAATTAAAGGTCCAAATACAAAAGTTTTTCTATTTTAGTCCCAGCAGAGAATTTCAGTCACACAGCAGTCCTTTCTCTTGGTGTCTTCTGCCAAGCTTATCCATTAGGTAGGGAAATGGGCAGACTGGGTGGGCCAAGCGGTCCTTATCTGCCATCAAAATCTATGTTTCTATGTCCGTAGTCGATAATAGAAACAACTGAGCTATGAATTGCAGTTCTTAGGGCTTCTGGAGTCAGGCATAGCTTGTGCCTGTGTAGGAGTCCAATTATTATACTGACTGTTTTGGCCACACTCTCTATATGCTTTGTGTGGGAGAGAGAGCAGTCCAGCGTTAACCCCAGGTTTTTAAACAGTGTTTTGATTTGTATGTTAAGTTGTTGTTTGTCCTTCCCTCTGTCTGCTATTAAGAGTTTTTCTAAATTAGCCTGCTAGCTTTAGGGTAGTTTTACGACCCCTGGAGATCTCCACCTGAGACAGCTTAATTGTATTCCTTTGTCCTAGAATGCACCTTTTCTCATATGACAGTGATGTAGCAGAGACCATAAATCAGGCAGAAAGCATTGCTTTACAGTCAGTTCACAACAGTAGAGATGGCTATATTTTAAAATCTATAGAATTCATCTTAGTGACTACCCTCATCGTAAAGGTTACTGTCCTGAAGATCTTTGCTGCTGGTAATTTTTGTACAGCTTGTAAAGCTTCCAAGATATTTAGTTTGTTTGGCATAGGTGTGCTGAATGTTGGGTCTCTGCTACATCACTGTCAAATGAGATAAGATGCATTGTGGGAACACAAAATACAATAAAGCTGTCTCAGATGAAGATCCCCAGGGGTCGTAAAACTAGTATAAAGCTAGTAGGCTAATTTAGGAAAACTCCTAATAGCAGTCAGAGGGAAGGAAACACTAGAACTTCACATACAAATAAAACACTCTGCACAACATATATTTTTTGCAAGTTTTGGGTGGACTGCTCCTATAAAGTGTTCCACTTGTTCAAGTGGCAATCCAGCACCGTTACTGATATTAAGAGGTTGAGATTCGTGCTTGCTTCTAGCTCCACTAAAAAGCATCACCTTTGTCTTTACGTAGTTCAGCACCAGCTTGTGTGCTCCAAACAAGTCCTCAGCTTGTTCAGACGCAAGCTGTAGCTGAGTTTTGAGGCTAGCAGAGTCCTGATGGGCAGTGTAGATGACAGCATCATCTGCATAGAGGAGTATCTGTTTATTGCAGAATCAGGGCAGATCATTTAAGAAGATGCTAAAGAGGTGGGGTCCTAGTGTTGATCCCTAGGGTACCCCACAGCGAACAGGTAAGTGCTCAGACGTAGTGTTTCCAATCTTTACCTGCTGGGAGTGATCACCAAATGACTTTTGAACCAGTTTGTGACACTCTTAGAGAGGCCTGCTGAGGAGAGGAGTTGTTGTAGTAGAGGGTGACTGACCATGTTGAACACCTTCGTTAAATCAACAAAGGCTGTGCCTATGAGGTTGCCTTGGTCAAGTGTGTTCTGTATGCAACTAGTGAATTTCAGTAGAGCAGTGGTGGTACGATGCCCTTTTTGAAACCCATGCTGTTCCAGGCACTGGATACTGTATTGAACAAGGTAGTCTACCAGCTCATCTGTGGCTAGAAATAGGCCTATAGTTTGTATGTAGTGCCTTGTCACCACTCGTATGCACAGGACTTACCAGGGCTGATGTCCAAGCTTGGGGGAACTGAGCCAGTTGCTGGGATAGGTTCAGTAGCTTAGTAAGGGGACTAAAATCAATTCAAGTGTAGAGATAAATTTAAGGTTGAGGGTGTTGCCACTTTTCCGTGATTTCCCAAGTACCATGCAAATGCACTTTCGTGCTTGATTGTGGGTGACTGCCTTGAGATAGAAAGTGTTGGGGTGTGATTGACTGGGCTCTGAGCATCGGCCTCTGATGGGATTCCTCAGAAAAAATGTTGTGGGCGAACACTACTCAAGTCAGTAAACACTTTGTTAAACGTATCGACAAAAGTCAGTGGATCAAGCGTAGGAGCACCATTAATGTTGGGCATGCTCCTCTTTTTTGTCTTTCCCAGTAACACTCTTTAAGTTGTTCCACAATTCTTGCATTTTCCCCAAGAGTTTTGTAATGCTTCCCAAAAGAAGTTGTTTTTTGCAGAGAGGATGGCACAGGTGCAATCATTCCATAGCCTTCTGTAATCCTGGAGGTCAGATTGCTTGCCTGTATTTTTTGCCCTGAGCCATGAATGTTCCCAGTTTTTTATGCACCTGATTAGTTCAAGTGTAATCCAAGGGCTCCTTTTCTCTGATCTTTTTCTTCTGTACCGGACCATGGCAGTCACAGGCAGCATTGAATTGGTTGATGAAGTGCTCATATGCTATGTCTATATCTTTCACCTGATCAAGAAGGCTTCAGTCAACATTGTGGAGCTGCTATTTAAGGTGCTCGAGGTGTCCCCTCTTAAGTCTTCTGCTGGAAATTGTAAGGGGAGGGGTGAGTTAAATTTGTTGGTCCAGTTGCAGGTGATCGGGGAGTGGTCGCTGAGTGAGTCTGGGAGAAAGGTCAGATTAGATATACGCTCCAGGTGGTTTGTGAGGATCCAGTCCAGTAGCGTGCTAGTTCCAGCTTTATAATTAGTTCTGATGGGTGAGTCCGCAAGTTGTGTGAGATTTAGTGCAGCTACTGTGTCCTTAAAGGAGCCAGCTGGGAGTGCTAACCAGTTGATGTTGAAGTCCCCAAGAATGATAGTTTCAGAGTCAAGATGCTGACATCTGATGACCGCCATAATTTCTTCAAACCCTGAGGATTTCACTTTTGGAGAGATGCATACTGAGATTATTGTAAGCGCTTTATTTTACACCCTTGGCATAATTTTTATAGGGAGAATCTGAGCAACACTGTCAAGGCTTGGAAAAGGTAGGGCAAACCCCTTGATAATGTCTTTGATGTATATCGCACAACCTCCTCCTCCTCTTTTGCAGGTTCTATCATTCCTGAATATGGCAAAACCAGGTATCATGACTGCAGTATCCAGTGTTTTTAGTGTGAGCCACGTCTCCACAACTGAGAGTACATCAGGGTTGTGTTGTTTGACACAGACTTGCAAGCAGTCAATTTTTTTTGTGCAGACTGCAAATACTGATATTGGCAAGTGTTATTGTTCCTTGCTTTTTAACATTGCTTAGCAATGATTCCTCAGTAGGGCCTGGATTAGGATGTACATTGCCTGATATTAGCAGGAGCAAGAGGATGAGTTGAAAAAGATAGACTTTTAGTAGCTACGGCACAGCTTCAGATTCATTTGCCGCTGAGCAGAGACTTTTTTACTGCTGTGGTGAATGTGGAAGCTATGGGGGTAGGGCAGGTATAGGTAGGGTATCAAGTAGGTGGTGGTCAAGAGTCTATAACCATATTGGGAGCCAGTTGAACTGGGAAAGGTCCTGGTACTGTAGTATAGTAACCCCCAGTGATGCAGCCTGGAGTATAACGCAAATTTGGAAGTTTCCTTAATACAGGTCGAGGCAATGACCAAGGAACAGTGAGGTGTGTAAGGCTGTGTAGGGTAATCAGGGTCATTTTCAGCATGGAACGTTGCTGCATCTGTAATAATCAGAGGTGGGTAGGCTGGTAGGTCAAGCCACAGTATTACACACTTAGACAGTGCAAGAGAGTTGACAGGGCCTATGACACTTATCCTTTGGTAGCAGCAGTGTTATACAGTTGAACCATGCAGAGGAGTTATCAGAGTCTGGATGAGTTAAACTCTGCTGTGCAGTTATATTTCAATCCCAAAGAATTAAGGTAGATACAGGCAGAGCTGCAGCCCAGCCAATCTACAGCTACCAGAGCAATTGCAGAAACCAAGTAAGATCAAATAGGATGGCAGGGGAGGAAAAAAGAGGAGGGTATGAAGTGTATTTAAAGGAGACCTGGGTGTGGTGGTGGGGTGGGAGGAAAAACCTAGGCAGCAGAGAAGCAGTAGGTGAGAGAGTTCAGCCTCAGGAGACCACCGGAAAGGTGCTCCAATAGGAAGAAGGCTGGCAGTCAGGCAGACCAATCAGGATCTGCTACGGCAGTGCTGCACCAATCAGATCGTAGGAGAAAGTCCCCCAGAAGTCTCTGTGCCTAGTGGTCATACCTTGTGTGCTTGGCTGAGCCGTGGCTCCAGGAGGGCGGACTGAGTGAGCTGTGCATACTGTGCAGCAGCCGAGGTCGGAGCCGTACGACGTCGCCGCTGGAGCAGGTGCACCCGCTAAGGGTTGAGAAGTCCTGTGGGAGTGAGAGGAGAAGGCAGCAGTTAGTTACAGTCTAGGGAGGGAGGGGACTTGCGTCAGCCCGAGAGTGTGAATTATCCGAAAGAGGGATAGACACTGGAGACAAAAGGGGAGGGATGGAGTGTGAACAAAGAAAGGATTAGGGTGGGACAGGCAGAGAATAGTTAGTCAGGTGTGAGGGGTAGGGTGAGGGTCCGAGGTCAAATAGAGCTAGTTGTCTAGCGACCGGCGGGGGGGGGGGCACGCAGGGAGCCACAAACAAAGGAAATGTCTAGGATGTGCACTGCACTGGGGTTGTACAAAGTAAAATGGAGAAATTAAAACAAATACAAAGAGGGGAGAGAGAGAGAGAGAGACAAACAGAGTAAGAGCTAGGTAGAAAAGAATTCAGGCAATCACTATTCATATTGCTAGTCAAAAATTTCAAGTTACACAGTAAAGGTTCGAGTCTAGCTTCTGGGCCTTTCACTAGCTATGGCTACAGTATAAAAATTCACAGGTTAGCTAAGGGTACGGTTTTTCAATTCGCTAAGTTAAGCAGTAGAAGAGACTAGTATCAGTAAAATTAATTACAATGATAAACAGTTTAAATTATGCTAGAATTAAATAAGCAGGAAATTGGCTACCGTCAACAATGCACTAGTCTTGACTACAGGTTACAGTTTGGTAAGTTAGGCAGAAAACCTAGTCATAGAAACACAGAAACATAGAATTTGACGACAGGTATGGACTGCAAGGCCCATCCAATCTGCCCATTTCTTTTTCTACCTTATGAATGTGCCATAGTCCGTTACTCTGTCAATGGCCTATCTATTCATACTTATCTGTATTACTTCTTTATGCCTATCCCATGCCTGTTTGAAGTCCTGCACTGTATTCATATCACCACTTCCTGAGGTAGGCCGTTCCATGCATCCACCACCCTTTCTATGAAAAAGAACTTCCTTACATTACTCCTTAATCGGCCTCCCTTTAATCTCATGCTGTGTCCTCTTGTCCTGCTATTTTTCTTACATTGAAACGTGTTAGACTCTTTCTCCTTGTTAATGCCTTTAAGGTGTTTGAATGTTTCGATCAAATCACCTCTCTCCTTCCTTTGCTCTAGGGTATACATATTGAGCTCTGTTAATCTGTCTTCATATGTTTTCTGATGCAGTCCCTGTACCATTTTGGTTGCCCTTCTCTGGACTGCCTCTATTTTGTTAATGTCCTTGTGAAGGTGCGGCCTCCAGTACTGCATGCAGTACTCCAGATGGGACCTAACTAGTGTCTTGTAAAGAGGGGTTATTTCCTCCCTCTTACGACTTGTGGTACCCAAAATAATACACCCTAACATCCCCCTAGCCTTACCTACAGCTTTAGTGGTCTGCTTGGATGATTTCAGGTCATCTGTGATGATGATGCCCAAGTCTCTTTCTTCCCTTGTAATTGCCAGCAACTCCCCTCCCAACCTATTGGTGGCTTCAGAGTTTCTCTTCCCTATGTGCATGATCTTGCACTTCTTTGCTATAAACCCAGTTGCCACTCTTCTGACCACTTTACCAGTTTATCCAGATCTCTTCTCATTCTGCCCACCCCATCTGGATCATCTACTCTATTGCAGATCTTGGTGTCATCTGCAAACAGACAAACCTTACCCTCCAGTCCATCTGCAGTGTCACTGATGAAGATATTGAAGGGGACTGGCCCCAGAACTGATCCCTGAGGTACCCCACTTGTGACTTGCATCTCTTGTAAGTGTATACCGTTTATCACCACTCTCTGTTTTCTGCCCACCAACCAGTTTGCTACCCAGTTGACCAAGTTCTGCCCCACTCTGAGCATACCCAGCTTATTAATCAATCTTCTATGTGGAACAGTGTCAAAAGCTTTGCTGAAGTCAAGTTAGGAAACATCAACTGCACCCCCCGGTCCACCACTCTGGTTACCCAGTCAAAGAAATCTATGAGATTAGTTTGACAGGACATTCTTGTTGTAAACCCATTCTGTCTTGGATCCTGTGCTGCTATGGATTCCACATGTTGCATTATCCTTTCCTTAAGGAGTGCCTCCTTAATCTTGCCCACTACTGAGGTAAGACTGACTGGTCTGTAGTGCCCTGCCTCCTCCCTTCTACCACTCTTGTGGAGAGGGATCAAATGAGCCCTGCTCTAGTCTTCTGGGACCACTCCTGTGCTCAGAGACTCACTAAACAGTTCTGCTAATGGCTCTGCTAGTTCCACCCTTAGCTCCTTTAGTACCCTGGGATGTATGCCATCAGGTCCCATTGCCTTGTCCACACTGAGCTTAGCGAGCTCTTGTAGGACCCTCTCTTTTGTGAAGGGACTAGTACATACCTCCTTCCCCTCTGTGTCCATGCTGCTGAGCTGTGGGCCCTGCCCTATCTTCTCCTCAGTAAATACTGAGCAGAAGTATCTATTTAGGACAGATGCTTTTCCTCCACCTCCTCACACTCCCTCTTATCCCCTTTGATCTTAGCAGTACCCCCTCTGGACTGTCTTCTTTCACTAACGTATCTGTAGAAGGTCTTGTCACCGTCTTTTACTGTTCGTGCTAGTGTTTTCTTAGTTTGAGCCTTTGCCTACTTTACTGCCTTCCCTGCTTCCCTTAGGGAAGTTTGGTATGCCTCTCTGTCTTCGTCCTGCTGCAGCAGAGCAGCAGTAGGTGAGAGAGTTCAGCTTCAGGAGACCACTGGAAAGGCGCTCCAATAGGAATAAGGCCAGGCAGTTGGGCAGACCAATCAGGATCCACTACCACAGCACCGCACCAGTCAGCCCGTAGGAGAAAGTCCCCAGAAAGTCTCTGTGCCTAGCAGTCATACCTTGTGTGCTGGGCTGAGCTGTAGCTGCAGGAGGATGGACTGAGTGAGCAGCGCGTAATGGGCGGCGGCTGAGGTCGGAGCCATACCGTTTTGCCGCTGGAGCAGATGCACCCGCTAGGGGTGAGAAGTCCTGTGGGAGTGATGGAAATGATGGAGGTGTGAAGGTTTCATCTGGAGACAAGGGAGGGAAGTGAGAGAGAGGAGTAGAGAGTAAATTAATGGGTTCTAGGAGGTTTAGGAGGAGCGTTTGAAGCAATTAAACACCTTCTCTAGCTTTCAGGCCTTGGTTACTGTGCCTTCCACTACATACTACTAGTGCTCATCTACAAATGCAGCCAAACCAACTGCCTCCCTGTCATGCATTGTCCTACCAGATAGTGGTTGCACACACTGGCCAGCATATCAGGCAGTATGTCATCCACAACATCCCTGAACCAGTCCTCCATCAGAAGCCTCCGTCAGTACAAAAAAGAAGTGGTTGGTCACCAAAATGTTTGCCACCACTCACCAGCATAACCTAAATTCTTCACCACGATGAGGGCAGGTTCGTACCTGCAGTTCTTTCCTTAGTGTGACTCAGGTCCTTTGGGGTCTGGCTTGGGTGGAGGGCGAGGTGCACCGACAACCCTCTCGACCACCTCAACTGTGGAGAACTGAATAAAAACACCGGTAATTATACACAGGTAGGCTTGGGGGGGCAGGGAGAGAGAGCACGCATTAAAGTCGGTCTCCTGGTATGGGATGGCATTCTAAGTGTTATTTTGTGTCCAGGGGATCAGATTTCAACGCATTAAGGCAGTCAGGGACAACTGTAGTTTAAGTTAGGCATTTTTTTCTGTTAAAGTGCTGCTGATTTAGCTACGTTTGCTACCTGTGGCTGTAGAGGCTTCCCTGCACAGTAATAGGCAGTAGTGATTACTAGTATGGAAAATTAAGGAGACTGTTGGCAATGGGCTCTATAATACCTAATCTAGGACAGTAATAGGCAGACATTAAGTACAAAATACATTCATTTGAGCCAAAAGAGTAACAGTAAGCTGTATCAGGACTTGTTAAGGCACCACTGTGTTAGCTGCATTAAGCACACTTCTAAAGGCAGCACATTAAAACACCTGGAGAAACACAGAGAAATGCAGTATTGACTGAGCTGAATAGGAGATAGAAAAACTATCTCCACTCCTGGGCCGACAGTTATAGATTCAGGCAAGTCTCTAGATCCAGACAAGTCTCTTTTGAAAATGGCACCCAGCGTTCCAGCTCCTCCAACTATGCAGCAGAGCTTGCTTCACCTCGATAAGGGCAGGTTCATACCTGCAGTTCTTTTCCTTGCATGGCGACAACTCCAGGTCTGCGGGGGTCTGGCTTGGGGGGAGGGCAAGGCGCACCGACAACCCTCTCGACCACCTCAGCTGCAGTTCTTTTCCTTGCGTGGCGACGACTCCAGGTCCGTGGGGGTCCGGCTTGGGGGGGAGGGCGAGGCGCACGACAGTCCTCTCGACCACCTCAGCTGCAGTTCTTTTCCTTGCGTGGTGACGACTCCAGGTCCATGGGGGTCCGGCATGGGGGGGAGGGCAAGGCGCACAGATAACCCTCTTGACCACCTCAGTTGTTATCAGGCAGTATGTCATCCACAAAATCCCTGAACCAGTCCTCCATCAGAAGCCTCCATCAGTACAAAAGAGAAGTGGTTGCTCACCAAAATGTTTGCTGCCAATCACCAGCATAACCTAAATTCTCCCTTAACAACATGGTGGCAACTGCTTGCCAGCACAGTATCACCGTAGCTACTCACCACTAAGACCAAATGGCTCACAGCACCTGGAAACTGACTAAAACAGTCACTACTGACATGACTGCAACTGCTTCGCACCCACCTGCTGCTGGCACAGCCTTAAGTACACTGTGATGTAAAGGTAGCCAAACAGTGTGCTAAGGCTGTCGGGAGAGCAGTGGGATCTGGGGTACATCAGGAGAGGTATCAGTAGCAGATAGAAGGAGGTGGTGAGGCCACTGTACAGATCATTGGTGAGGCCTCACTTGGAATACAGAGTCCAGTTCTGAAGGTCGTATCTCCAAAAGGACATAGATAGAGTGGAGGCACTTCAAAGAAGGGCAACAAAGGTGGTGCAAGGCCTGCACCAAAAATCATATGAGGAGAGACTGGAAGACCTTAATATGTATACCCCATGGGAGAAGAGAGACAGGGGAGAGATACTTAAAAGCTACAGATATCTAAAAGGCATAAATGGGGTGCCAGAAGGAAGCATCTTTCAGAAAAGGAGATGTCCAGAAATGAGGGGGCAAGACATGAGGTTGGAAGAGGGTAGACTTAGAGATAGTGTGAAGAAGTATTTCTTCACAGAAAGGGTGGTGGATGCATGAAATAGACTCCCAGCAGAGGTGGTGGGAGCAAACACAGTGGAGGGATTCAGGCATGCATGGGACAGGCATGGGGGAACCCTAGAAATAAGAACAAGGAGGTAAAGCTGGAGATCAAGTAGGTGCTGTGGCTTTTATAGTAGGCACATAAAATGAGCAGACTAGATGGACCTAACAGTCCTTATATGCTATTAATTTCTATGTTTCTACGTGAGAAAGCAGAGAGACTTCAATGTTGTTATATAATGTAAATTGCTGTCCCTTCCTTTTCTCCCAGAAAGACACATGAAGTCACAGAGGCAACAGAGAGACACCCATTCTTTCAGAGGGATTATTCCAGCTAATGTACTCGGTGGTTGTTGAAACCCTTCAGGATTGGGTCTTGAACCTGCCCTTTGGTACATTACCATAGCATAATCCCATCTCTGTCATGCCTTATTCCTTACTGGTCTAGCTCTGACTATAAATGACAGCTGTATTCCCTTGATTCTTTTATTAATGTACAGGCCACAACATCTAAAAGGAACAATTGTTACTGCTTATTGAGAGGAATGAGGAAGTCCCTTCTGGTGATGCGAAGGCAGAAGAGATGGCACAAGAGAAGGATCACCTTGAAGATACTCCCAGCAGTAAGTAGATGGCTAGATAATGAGTTTATATGGGAATTTGCCAACTGTATCAACAAAGTCCAAGAGGGTGGCATATTTCAGAAAAAGAGACGTGCAAGAACAAGGGGATACACTTTTAAGATAGTGGGGGGATGGCTCAGGGGCAGTGAGGAAGTATTTTTTCACAGGGAGGGTGGTGGACATATGGAGATGCCTTCCTGAGAAGGTCTTGGGGTCAAAAAAAGAGGGGAATTCAAGAATGCATGCAACAGATATAAGACAATTCTTGTGGGGGCTAGGAAGAAGTAGGCTGTTGGTTAAATAGGATCTGCAGCTTATCCAATAAGTAAGGAAATGGGCAGACTAGGTGGGCCAAATGGTTCTTATCTGCTGTCAAAGTCTATGTTTCACCAGTTCTGCCCTGTGGTGTCAGCAATGGATAATCCGATGTCTCTGGTGTAGAACCTAACCCGAACCTGCGATGTAGTGGCAACCCTCATGCAGTACTGCCCTTCTGTACCAGTAATGAATGACCCCACCTGATGTAGCAGCTAACCCAAACCTGCAGTAGGGCAGCAACCTTCCCTCCAGTACTGCAATGCAGTGCCAGTAATGAAAGATCCCACCCGGTGCAGCAGCTAACCCAAACCTGCAGTAGGCAGCAACCTTCCCTCCAGTACTGTCCTGCAGTTCCAGCAATGAAAGATCCCACCCGGTGTAGCAGTTAACCCAAACCTGCAGTAGGGCAGCAACCTTCCCTCCAGTACTGCCCTTCTGTGCCAGTAATGAAAGATCCCACCCGGTGTAGCAGCTAACCCAAACCTGCAGTAGGGCAGCAACCTTCCCTCCAGTACTGCCCTGCAGTGCCAGTCATGAAAGACCCCACCTGATGTAGCAGTTAACCCAAACCTGCAGTAGGGCAACGACCTTTCTTCCAATACTGCCCTGCAGTGCCAGTAATGAAAGATCCCACCCGGTGTAGCAGCTAACCCAAACTCGCAGTAGGGCAGCAACCTTCCCTCCAGTACTGCCCTGCAGTGCCATTAATGAAAGACCCCACCTGATGTAGCAGCTAACCCAAACCTGCAGTAGGCAGCAACCTTCCCTCCAGTACTGCCCTGCAATGCCAGTAATGAAAGATCCCACCCGGTGTAGCAGCTAACCCAAACCTGCAGTAGGCAGCAACCTTCCCTCCAGTACTGCCCTGCAGTGCCAGTAATGAAAGATCCCACCCGGTGTAGCAGCTAACCCATACCTGCAGTAGGGCAGCAACCTTCCCTCCAGTACTGCCCTGCAATGCCAGTAATGAAAGATCCCACCCGGTGTAGCAGCTAACCCAAACCTGCAGTAGGCAGCAACCTTCCCTCCAGTACTGCCCTGCAGTGCCAGTAATGAAAGATCCCACCCGGTGTAGCAGTTAACCCAAACCTGCAGTAGGGCAGCAACCTTCCCTCCAGTACTGCCCTGCAGTGCCAGTAATGAAAGATCCCACTCGGTGTAGCAGCTAACCCATACCTGCAGTAGAGCAGCAACCTTCCCTCCAGTACTGCCCTGCAGTGCCAGTAATGAAAGACCCCACCTGATGTAGCAGTTAACCCAAACCTGCAGTAGGGCAACAACCTTTCTTCCAGTACTGCCCTGCAGTGCCAGTAATGAAAGATCCCACCCGGTGTAGCAGCTAACCCAAACCTGCAGTAGGCAGCAACCTTCCCTCCAGTACTGCAATGCAGTTCCAGCAATGAAAGATCCCACCCGGTGTAGCAGCTAACCCAAACCTGCAGTAGGCAGCAACCTTCCTCCAGTACTGCCCTGCAATGCCAGTAATGAAAGATCCCACCCGGTGTAGCAGCTAACCCAATCCCGCAGTAGGGCAGCAACCTTCCTCCAGTACTGCCTGCAGTGCCAGTAATGAAAGATCCCACCCGTGTAGCAGTTAACCCAAACCTGCAGTAGGGCAGCAACCTTCTTCCAGTACTGCCCTGCAGTGCCAGTAATGAAAGATCCCACCTGGTGTAGCAGTTAACCCAAACCTGCAGTAGAACAGCAACGCTCCCTCCAGTACTGCCCTGCAGTGCCAGTAATGAAAGATCCCACCCGGTGTAGCAGCTAACCCAAACCTGCAGTAGGCAGCAACCTTCCCTCCAGTACTGCAATGCAGTTCCAGCAATGAAAGATCCCACCTGGTGTAGCAATTAACCCAAACCTGCAGTAGAACAGCAACGTTTCTTCCAGTACTACCCTGCAGTGCCAGTAATGAAAGATCCCATCTGGTGTAGCAATTAACCCAAACCTGCAGTAGAACAGCAACGTTTCTTCCAGTACTACCCTGCAGTGCCAGTAATGAAAGATCCCATCTGGTGTAGCAGCTAACCCATACCTGCAATAGTGCACCAACCCTTCTCCCGTACTGCCCTGCTGTGCCTGCCATGGAAGATTCAGTGTCTCCGGTGTAGCACTTAATGCAAACATGCAGTATATTTATTTATTTATTTTTATTTAACAGACTTTAGGATTACAACCTTTGAGTCAGGGATTCATTTACAAAGGTTTCACGTCAGAAAAAACAAACACAAACACTTAATACATACAGACATAGAATGGCAGCTAAAGGTTGCAGTTTTTTCAGTTATACAATATTGCAGAATCAAGATCAGCTATACATTGCATTGAACGTGTTACAGAGAGCTGTATTTTACGGTTTTCAAGGGAACAATAAATTTGCTGATAGAGGGAGTAACAGGTTTGATATTTACAGCGAAGTAGAGAATTAGACAGATATCTTGTGAGTGCAGCCAAAGGAGGCATTGTTAATAGGTAATGTTTCGTATCCCTATCGGCAGGAGCTCAGTGGTGGGGTAGTCCTGTAAGATGATAGATGACCCAACACTAGCTGGTATCTTGGCAGCACTGTGAAGCGAGAATGTGCTCTTTGAGGGCTGACTTGAAAGATACTAATTTGGAGATGGAGGAGACGTCAGAGGGGAGTTTGTTTTACCAGGCTGGGGCTGTGTGTGGGAATGACCTTTGGGCTAAGGAGGTTCTAACCCTCAGGATGGACTACACCTGTCAGTTGGCAGTGCGGGTGTTCAACAAGGTGTGGGTGGATAGGAGAGAGGCAGAAACCTGCAAGGGGTAAGCCCCAGGTGTATTTCCTTTGTGAGGAGATATGTTTGATAAAATAGCCTTTCATCCAGGGTGAAGAGATTTGTCAGGGCATATAGGGTACAAGTATGGGTACGCTTGTCTGCCCAGGAGAGGAGTCTACACGCTTGTTTATGGCCAGGTGGATTTTGTTAAGGGTTGTGTGGTCAGCAGCCGAGTAGATAGTGAGCCCATAATCGACTAGGGAGAGAACTGAGGAAGTTGCAGCCAGATTAAGGACTTCTGGAGGTAGGCAATCCTTGTGCCGATCAATAGGCCTATACGGACATTTATGGCTGATGATAGAGTGTCAATGTGTGACTGGAAGGAGAAGCTGGATTCAAATGTAAGGCCCAAGTATTTATATGTATGGACCTGTTCTAGAGGAAGGAAACAGTGGCAGAGGATTGATAGCTGCGCATTCTTGGCCTTATTCTGTCGATGGGCAAAGAGCATGGTCTTTGTCTTTTTTACATTTACCACAAGTCTTTGGTCTATGAACCAGTTTTCAGTCTGGTTAAATGCATGTTGGAGGGAGGACTACAATACTGTGGGATCTGGGCGCGAGGCAAAAAGAACCGCGTTGTCTGCATAGAGTAGTAGGTTGCCGGAGCAGGAATTGGGCAAGGTGTTTAGGTAGATTCTGAATAATAGAGGGTGTCCGGAAGGACCACCAGGTCAGAGATTCTGTGGAGAGAGTTGGTGAGGAGAAGGTCGATCAGGGTGCTAGAGCCATTAGTGGGGTTCACCCTGGTAGGTTGGCTGACCAGCTGGGTCAGGTCCAGTGCAGCAACCCTTCTCCAGTACTGCCCTGCAGTGCCAGCAATGAAACATCTGTCTCTAGTGCAGCACCTAACCCAAGCCTGCACTATGGCAGCAAACCTCTTCCAGTACTGCCCTGCAGTGCCAACAATGAAATATCCAATGTCTGTGGTGCAGTCCTTAGCCCAAACCTGAAGTATAGCAACAAACCTCCTCCAGCACTGCTCTGCAGTGACAGCAATGGAATATCCCATAGAAACATAGAATTTGACAGCAGATAAGGACTGCTTGGCCCACCCAGTCTGCCCATTTCTCTACCTACTGGATAAGCTGCAGATCCTAGTTAACCAGCAGCCTACTTCTTCCTACCCCCATCCCCTAGAATGGCCTTATGACTGTCCCATGTATGCTTGAATTCCACCACTGATTTTGACTCCACAACCTCCTCTGGAAGGCTGTTCCATGCATCCACAACCCTCTCTGTGAAAAAATACTTCCTTAAATTACCTCTGAGCTGCCCCTATCTTCAAATTGTGCCTCTTGTTCTGGCACACCACTTTTTGAAAGATGCTACCCTCTTGGACTTTGTTGATTCCTTGAGGTACTTGAACATTTCTATCATGTCCTCCCCCTTTCCTTGAGGCTATACATATTAAGCTCCTTGCTCTCTTCATATGTCTTCTGGTGCAGACCCTGCACCATTTTAGTTGCCCTCCTCTGGACAGCTTCCATCCTGTCTATGTCTTTGCGGAGATTGGGTCTCCAGAACTGAACACAGTACTCCAGATGGGGTCTCACCAGCTGTCTGTACAGAGGGATAATAACTTCCTGTTTTCTACTGGTGATGCCTCTCCCTATGCATCCCAGTATCCCCCCAGCCCTCCTTGCTGCCCTCTCACAGTGCTTGCCCACCTTTAGTTCATCTGATATGACTACCCCCAGGTCCCTTTCCATTTTTGTTGTTGTTAGTATCTCACCCCCCATTGTGGACTCTTCCCCTGGGTTTTTGTTTCCTAGGTGCATTACCTTGTACTTCTTAGAATTGAATCTAAGCTGCCATACGCTTGACCATTCCTCTAACCTTGCCAAGTCCCTTCTCATCCTTTCCACCCCACCCTGTGCATCAACTCTGTTGCAGATCTTTGTGTCATCTGCAAAGAGACATACTTTTCCTTCCAGTCCCTCTGCAATGTCGCTTATAAAGACATTGAAGAGGACCGGTCCTAATACTGAACCCTGCGGTACCCCACTAGTAACCCTCCTTAATTCTGAGTGGACTCCATTTACTATTACTCTCTGTGTCCTATTCTCCAGCCAATTCTTTACCCAGGCTGTCATCTTGGGACCCACTCCCAGGCTGGCTAACTTGTATATTAATCTTTTGTGTGGGACTGTGTCAAATGCCTTGCTAAAGTCTAGGTAGGCCATGTCCACAGCCCCTCCCTGATCTACTACTTTGGTCACCCAGTCAAAGAAAACGATCAGATTCGTCTGGCATGACCTTCCTGCTGTGAATCCATGCTGCCTAGGGTCCTGTGCCCCTCTGGCCTCTTGATACTCAACAATTCTTTCCTTCAGAAGTGATTCCATCATTTTCCCTATCACTGAGGTTAAACTAACAGGTCTGTAGTTTCCTGCTTCTGCCTTGCTCCCACTTTTGTGAAGGGGAATCACATCTGTCCTCCTCAGTCCTCGGGTACCACCCCATCCTCCCATGATTTGTTAAAAGGGTAGTCAGTGGTGCCACTAGTTCTACCCTTAGTTCTTTTAGAATTCTGGGATGAATCCCATCAGGCCCCATTGCTTTGTCCACCTTCAGTTTTAAGAGTTCTTTCAGAACCCTTTCTTCTGTAAATGGGCTGGTATCAACTTCGTATCCAGAGTGTTTCTACTGTTTGTTTTATGTACCTCCCCTCTTCGTTTGTAAATACTGAGCAAAATATTTGTTTAGTATCCCTGCCTTTTCACAGTCTCCCTCTGCCCACCCTCCCTCCTTTATTAGCGCCTTTACTAATCCCACTTCTTTGGTGTAGCACATAACCCAATCCTGCAGTAGGGCATCACCCCTTCCAGTACTGCACTGCAGTGCCAGCAGTGGAAGATCTCACTTCTTTGGTGTAGCACTTAATCCAAACTTGAAATATAGCAGCAAACCTTCTCCAGTACTGCTCTGCAGTGTCAGCAATTGAAGATCTATGGTATTTGGTGTACAACTTAACCCATATCTGCAATAGAGCAGTAACCCTTCCCTCAGTACTGCCCTGCAGTGCCAGCAGTGGAAGATCCAATGTATTTGGGGCACAGCTTAACCCAAATCTGCACTAGAACAGTAACCCTTCCCCCAGTACTGTCATGCAGTGCCAGCAATGGAAGATTCAATGTATTTGGTGTACAACTTAACCCAACTCTGCAATATAGCAGTAACCCTTCCCCCAGTACTGTCCTACAGTGCCAGCAATGGAAAATCCAATGTATTTGGTGTAGGACATAACCCAGATTTGCACTAGGACAGTAAGCCTTCCCCCAGTACTGCCCTGCAGTGCCAGCAATGGAAGATCCAAAGTATTTGGTGTACAACTTAACCCAAATCTGCAAAAGAGTAGTAACCCTTTCCCCATTAGTGCCCTACTGCGCCAGCAGTGGAAGATCCAATGTATTTGGTGTATTACTCAACCCAACTCTGCAGTAGAGCAGTAACCTTTCCTCAATACTGTCCTAAGGTGTCTGTGATGAATGTGCCAAAGTCTTTACTGTGGCACTTGATCCCAGCCTCCAGCAGGGTACCAATTTTAGGAGAAGCAGCACAAGCATAGTGGTCTAGAGCACTAAGCTACAAACCTGGAAAACAGAGTTTGAATCCCACAGTCCCCACTTGCTTAGTCTGTGACCATAAGCCTTCACTGTGCTTGCAGGAAGCACCTGCAAAGTGAAACAGGCCTTTGTCATCAGCTGAGAGTGTCTTGCCTAGCCAAACACTGTAAAAAAATAAAATAATAAAACATTCCCCCAGTACAGCCTGTCAGTGTTAGCTAGGGGTTATGAGCCCAAGTCTCTGCTGTGGGACTTGAACCCAGCCTCCAGTAGGACAGCAACCCTTCCCCCACTACTCCTCTGCATGTCTGTGATGGATAAGCCAAACATCAGTCTACTTATATACCCTCACTAACTAGCACTTGGTCTGCTACACCCCCCCCCCCCAGGATAGTACCACTTTTGCAGTCCCTACTCCTCCCCCTGGTTTCTTACTGCAGTCATTCTTGGTAGTTAAATTTGTGGGGGCTTCACTGTCTTATTGATTCAAACCGTGTTGTTCAAGTAACTACATAGCTGCACTGCAGGGTGATCGCTCATTGTCATGCTGTTTTGCAGCGGAGCCCTACACATGTAACTGGGTCATTTCTTCAGGTGTTCTTCATTTATTTCTCCTTCAGTGTCCTGTAATCTCACATTAGCGTCCTTGTTTTTTGCCAAACTCGTTGTGTTAGTGTGCTTGTACAAGGCTAAGTAATACAGGCCTAGTCCTGTTTCTGATTATACATTTATGGTGCTGTCAGCAGGCTAAAGTTACCTCACTAGATGCATCCAGAGTATTTACACTACTCCTGTCTGCTGTATTATTGCAAAGTTGCCATATCAAGATACTGTGGAGTCAATGGGCTTACATGGCCCTGCTGTTTTGTCAGGGCTGCACAATTGCTTTCTCAGTAAGCACTATTTCTGATACTGGCCCTTCTTACTCCTAGCTGTTTCCTACTGCACTTCCCCATATCTCGTCCCTCTAACACTATCCCCTCCCCGTTCCCACCTCCTCTTTCATTTCTCACCCACTCAATCTCTGCCTTTCCCCCGCTTGTTTTCTTCCCTTCTCATCCTCCCTACCCTTCACTAGTCTCTCTGCTCTACATTTCCCCACTCTTATCCCTTTCTCTCACCTCCTGCCCTCTCCCAGCTGGCATCATGAGGAACCTAACTCCACAGGAAGGGTGAAGGCACCCAAATCTCTCTCTATTTAAACCCTGTACCCTAGGCTTGCCTTGCCCTCCCCTCCTCTATGCTCCTCCCTTACTTCTTCTCCCTCCACTTCCTGCTCTCCCTGACATCTCTTCTGATACCCACCTTCCTCTCTCTGCCGCCTTCCCTTTGTATCCTTCCATCCTCTTCTGCAACCCTTGCATCTTTATGCCTGCTCTGTCCATTACGTTCTCAGTGGCCCTCTGGTCCTTCGCTCCTCCCATACCCTGGTCTTCATCTAGCGTGTTTCAGTTGCTTAAAGCCTTCACACAGTTCCCCATATACACACACCCCTTCTCTCTCACCCACTTGTGTCACAAACGCTTGCCCTTTCCTACAAAGCTCCTCATTCTTCTGCTGCTACTAATGGCAGGTGATGTAGAACCCAAGCCAGACCCCACATACTCCTCCACCACTGTCCTTCTTAAAGGTTTAAAAGTGGCTCTCCTTAACATCAGGATCCTCCTGTCCAAGACTGACCTGGTACAGTCTCTAGTAATCAGCCTCAAAATTGACATACTAATCTTCACAGAATCATGGCTGTCCTCTAAGAGTCCAGACACTGCCATCCGTATCTCTTGCTACTCCCCCACCCGGCAGGACCGTGGAAGCAGGGTGATGGTGTGGCTATTTAGATCTCCTTGACTATCTAATTCACCACCATTCTCTCTCTTCCCCATCTGCCTATGAATTACTGCTCCTAAAACTTTTCTTCCCTCTCACCCTCCCTACCTTTGTGGGTGGTGTCTATTGCTGCCCAGGGCTCTCTGGCTTCTTGATCCTCAACCTCGTCTCAGATCTTACTACCTACTCCTCCTCTGGTGAACTTGTCATCCTAGGGGATTTTAACTTAAATTGGCTCTCATCCTCAGGCCAAATTTTGTGACAATATCCAGTCCCTCAGCCTCACACAATTGATCCCAGAACCCACCTGCCTTAACCACAAGTCCCACAAGCACACTCACCTGTATGACTGTACTAAACTGGTCTCATGTCATATTTATAATTTATAATGCTACGTATGCTCTCCTGCAACATGAAATGTGGCTCCAGTACCTCATGTTTTCTCTTGCTATGTGTGTTGCTTTCACTATGTGCCTGGCATTGTAACTTACTATTATGTTATCTGTATTTCTTTTTTTCCACACCACCTCATGCCCGAGGTGTGAATTTGCAGTACAGATTGAAGTTTCCCTGTATGTGTTGCTGTGTTTCTCTCTGTTGCTTGCCACCCTGTGGCCCGGGTCATGACTGAAAATGGTCCTCTGGATCAGTGCACTTACCCGGTAAACAAAGACATAAATAAATAAATAAATAAAGTAAGTAAGTATTTATGTATGGGGACTTGGCTTGCACCCTTTCTGAGTAATTGTTGCAGGGATCCTACCAGATGCACTAAGTGAACACCACATAGTTTACTGTGTGTGAGAAATTCACCATACTAAAGCACCCCCAGTATCCTCCCAATCCATTCTTACAGATCCTTGGACATGACCTCACTTCACTCTGATTTAGCTAATACTGACTGGTCTCCTATGTCCATTGCCTCCTCAGCTGACTCTGCCCTACAGTACTATAAAACAGATTTTCTAAAGATCTGGGACCAGCACAGTCCCATCAGAAAATTCAGGGTCAGATGTTTCCACCTCTCAGGGGTGTCAGCTGAGCTGATGGACTGTCTGCGTGCACGCAGTGTAGCGTTGAAGATACATAAGTCCTCTAGATCCCATGTGTGTCCTCTCTCCTCTCCCCCACCCTTTGTTCCTGCTCAACCTGCCTCAAGCTCACTCCCTACAGCCTCCTCTTTCTCCTTCTGTCATGTCTCTCATACTGTACAGACACCCTGAAGGCTCTCCAAGCTCTTAACTCCCACAAACGTAGAAGCTCACAGGGGTTTGACCACAAACTCCTTCTCCTCTCCTCTCCTCTCCTCTCCCGCCATTACACTCCCCTAACCACCCCTTTAAACCTCTCTTTCTTTCTTGTCACTGTCCCTGTTGCCTGGAAGCATGCTGCAGTCATTCCTCTCTCCAGGGTGATGACTCTGACTCTTCCAAGCCAGATAACTAGCATGCCATATCCCTCCTTCACACTCTTGCCAAACTTAAGGAGCACCTCATTCTCACTCAGCCTTCTTCCTTCCTTTCTTGACTTCTCCTCCTTTTTGATCTGTTACCGGTCTGGGTTTAGTGAATCTGACTCCAATCCCCCCCCCCATGGCTCACTGTCTCTTTTCTCTCCGGAAGAGACCAGAGCCATGTCACCTCTGCCATCTTTGTCGATTTGCCAAAGTTTTTGACACCATCTCCCACACCTTCCATCTAGACAAACTCACTGCAGCAGAGCTTTCCATCTCGCCCACCAGCCGGATCTGATCCTGTTTTGTGGGTAGGAGTCACTCAGTTACAATAGGCAGCTTCATATCCCCCCCCTTTCCATTAATACCAGTGTCCCCCAACAGATAGTCCTTGGCCCGGCACTCTTCTCTGCCATTTTAAATGACTTCCCTGCTGCCTGCTCCTCTACATCCATTCATCTGTATGTGAATGACACTGTTCTCTATGTATCAGGTGCCTCCCTGTCAGTTGGTATGTGAACGACACTGTTCTCTATATATCAGGTGCCTCCCTGTCAGTTGGTATGTGAATGACACTGTTCTCTATGTATCAGGTGCCTCCCTGTCAGTTGTTATGTGAATGACGCTGTTCTCTATGTATCAGGTGCCTCCCTGTCAGTTGTTATGTGAATGACACTGTTCTCTATCAGGTGCCTCCCTGTCAGTTGTTACGTGAATGACACTATTCTCTATCAGGTGCCTCCCTCTCTGTTGTTATGTCCGGTCTTCAGTGAGAGTTCAACAAAGTCCAGCTCTGGTTTCACACAAACCAATTCTTCCTGAGCACCAAAGAGACAGTCTCTGTGTCTGTGTTGTAGTGTCAGTGGCTCAGCAGGTTGTACACTTGCCTCTGAGGCTGGAAGAGCAGAAGGCTGTGGGTTCTATCCTCACTCTAGGCACTTGGGTTAAATCCTAATACTGACACTGTAGTGCAGCATGGGGGGGGGGGGTGCTGCGCTCCTGAGGTGCAGTCTTTCAGATGAGACATTAAACCAAGGTCCCATCTGCCTGTTCTGGTAGTAGTTCAGGTGGATGTTAAAGATCTCTTTGCAGTTCTCAAAAAGAGTAGGCAAATTTTATTGAAAAGCAAATTAAATTACATCACGAGGAAACATCAAAAATACGTATTCAAAAAAAAAACAAATTGATACATAATACTCACCATAATGGATTCTGTTATACATATCCCCCTTAATGTTCGCCAGAAGACATAATCATACAGAACTTTGTTTCCATAATTTTCAAACCGTAGTTCATTAAAACCTTAACCCATCCAGCTTGTTTGCTTGAGATGTCAGTCCTTTAGAATATCGTTCCCAGATTCTTTCATAAATATCTCACTTTTTCTGAGGAATATCTTTGTGAATGCATTTCTTTAACTTTCAGAATTGCTGCTTCAGCTTGGGTGATTACCCCTGCTGAAGTGGACTGAATCTGTTGCAGTTGCAACACTTGCTAGCACCTACTCTGCCACAACTAATACTTTATAAGTCCTAATATAACATGCAATGTACTAATGTGGAAGGCTTGCCCTATCCCAGAGTAATCTCATAAGATAATGGTATTATCGGTGAGTCTTTTCGGAAATGGCCAGTTCCATCTAATGGCCAGATCAGACCAGAACCTAAGTGTCAGGACATACAAAAAAAATGCTGTTTTGTTTATTCAGTGTGAATGCAAGAAGGTTAAGGGCAAAATCTTTCCTGAATAGCCTTATGCATCAGATTCCCTTTGACCCCTAACTTCCCATGGCAACACAGCCAGGAGGTATCCCATACATGCTGTGGGACTCTGTTGTCAGTTAAACATACTAATGCCTGAGGCATTCTAATGGGAACACATTCTGGGAAGATTATAGAAATATAATAACTGGCTTTGCCTTTTTCCCATAGGGAAACTGTGGCATAATTTGCCATTATAAAGAAGCATTTATAATGGCAAACGTGCATGGTTTCCCCCACTCTGCGCAGGCCCTGCTGCAACTTGTCCCTTCCGATGGCCAACAGCATGTTTTCCCCACTGGAAGACTGAACCACCACTTGGACTCGGCGGTAAGTGCCAATTTAAAAAGAATATCTACAAGGGGAATGGAAAGTAGTTGTTTTACTACAGAGTGAAATTTATTTTGTCAAAAAATACAAAACGAAACAGTGAGTCGTGGACCAAGCACGCTAAAATGTAACCACGCTAGGGCTGCACAGGAATTTTCATTTTATATTAATGTTGTGGCGAAAAAGGCAAACCCAGCAGTCATGTAAGATAAAAAATGGGTCAGGGTGTATAAACTCGAAGTTTACACACATCCTCGGGGTTAGATGCTTTTGATAAACCCCTCAAGCTTTGCTCTCGGGGTTTATGTAGCATCTAACCCCTCGGGTGTGTGTAAACTTCTTGTTATCCTAAACAAATACTTTTGCTCAGTATTTACTGAAGAGAAGGTAGGGCAGGACCCACAGCTCAGCACCATGGACACAGGGGGAAGGGAGGTGAGCACTACTCCCTTCACAAAAGAAAGGGTCCTACAAGAGCTCATAAAGCTCAGGGTTGATAAGGCAATGGGACCTGATGGCATACATCACAGGGTACTAAAGGAGCTAAGGGTGGAACTAACAGAGCCATTAGCAGAAATGTTTAGTGAGTCTCTGAGCACAGTAGAGGTCCCAGAAGACTGGAGAAGGGCTCATGTGATCCCACTTCACAAGAGTGGTAGGAGGAAGGAGGCAGGGAATTACAGACCAGTCAGTCTTACCTCAGTAGTGGGCAAGATTATGGAGGCACTCCTTAAGGAAAGGATAGTGAAATACCTGGAATCCATAGGGGCACATGATCTAAGATAGCATGGGTTTACAGAAGAAAGGTCCTGTCAAACTAATCTTATAGATTTCTTTGACTGGGTAACCAGAGTGGTGGACCAAGGGGGAGCAGTTGATGTCGCCTACCTTGACTTGAGCAATGCTTCCGACACCGTTCCACATAGAAGATTGATAAACAAGCTGGGTAGGCTCGGGGTGAGTCAGAAGTTGGTCAACTGGGTGGTAAACTGGTTGACGGGCAGAAAATAGAGAGTGGGGTAAACAGTATGCAGCCAGAAAAGATGCAAGTCACAAGTGAGGTACCTCAGGGATCAGTCCTGGGGCCAGTTCTCTTCAATATCTTCATCAGTGACATTGCAGATGGACTAGAGGGCAAGGTTTGTCTGTTTGCAGATGACACCAAGATCTGCAACAGAGTAGATGATCCAGATGGGGTGGGCAGAATGAGAAGAGATCTGGATAAACTAGCAAACTGATCGGAAGAATGGCAACTGGGATTTAATGCAAAGAAGTGCAAGGTTATGCACATAGGGAAGAGAAACCCTGAAGCCACCTATAGGCTGGGAGAGGAGTTGCTGGCAGTCACAAAGGAAGAAAGAGACTTGGGCATCACCATCACTGATGACCTGAAATCATCCAAGCAGACCTCTAAAGCAGTAGGTAAGGCTAGGGGGTGTTAGGGTGTATTAGTAGGGATATCACAAGTTGTAAGAGGCAGGTAATAATACCTCTTTACAAGACACTGGTTAGGCCCCATCTGGAGTAGTGCATGCAGTACTGGAGGCCACACCTTCACAATTACATTAACCAAATTGAGGCAGTCCAGAGAAGGGCAACCAAAATGGTGCAGAAACTGCATCAGAAGACATATGAGAACAGATTAACAGAGCTCAGTATGTATACCCTAGAGCAAAGGAGGGAGAGAGGTGGTATGATCGAAACATTCAAACACCTTAAGGGCATTAACAAGGTGAGAGAGTCTAACATGTTTCAATATAAGAAAATTAGCAGGACAAGAGGGCACACCATGAGATTAGAAGGAGACCGATTAAGGGGTAATGTGAGAACGTTTTTTTTCACAAAAAGGGTGGTGGATGCATGGAATGGCTTACCTCAGGAAGTGGTGGCTATGAATACAGTGCAGGGCTTCAGACAGGCATGGGATAGGCATAAGGGAGCAATACAGATGAGTATGAATAGATAGGCCACTGACAGCAAAGGACGATGGCACATTTATAAGGTAGAAAAAGAAATAGGCAGACTGGATGGGCCTTGCAGTCCTTATCTGCCATCAGCTTCTATGTTACACACCCTAACCCATACTTTATTCTCTATGTTCTGTACATGAAATACCACATGATTATATCATTGTTTCCATCCCTATGTCATGCTTTTCCTCTTGTCTATTTTTCACTGCCTAATCTCTGGTAAAGATGAAGCAGCTTAAGTAGGAATTTTATACTGGGCTAACAGTTGCGGGTGATCATGCCCCCACTTCCTTACATAAGTCTCTAAGGTGTGTGTAATCCGAAGTTGCTAAGTCAGTTGCTGAGGGCCCTAACAGCGTTTAAGCATATAAAAAATAAAGAAGGAATGGAACACTATTGGATTAATCATATTCAAACCTCCTCCTCTGTATGGTAAATAAGTGAAATCTCTTTTAACTGGACTTCCCCACAGCATTTGAAAAAAGAAAACACTCAGCATATTAGTTTCTAAATGAACTGTGTGTGTGTGGGGGGGGGCAATACACACAACTGAGGTACTGTATGTAAAGAAGGATGGTAAATATTGTTTATATCATAACTCTCTTTTTCTTTCCTAACTTCCAGTGTTTCCAGACACAAACTTTAAACTCGCAAGCTTCTCGTTACTTCTCCCAGTTAAGTACGGAAGTGTCTTGTTTGCTAGCATACCTAATGTTTTTTGAGGGGAATTGTCTATTTTAATCCCTGCAATACTTTTGCAATGATCCCCTACTGGGCCCAGTGGTATAACAGTGCTTTTTTCCTTATTAATCTCAGCTCCATAAACGCATGAAAACTCTTGAAAGGTTTGTAATTCTTTTATTCCTGACTCTTCAGTTTGTACCAAAAGATATACAGTATATCATCTGCTTATGCTGTTATTTTCTCAGCTGGGGCATTGATCTGAGGGACTAAACCTATCATCTGAGAATCTCGCTTAATCTAATTATTGGATCTAGAGCAAATGTATATAATAGGGAACTTAAGGGGCACGCCCGTTGAACACCTTTCTTTAATAAGATTGTTTCCTCGAAAATGACATTTACTAAAGGCACAAAACAAGCCCCTTCACAGAAAAATTTAATCCATCCCACCATTTTCCTAGGAATCCCATATGATGCTAAGACCTGAAATAGGTAGTGATGTTCTACTTCATCAGAGGCTTTTACCTGGTTCAGTGCCATCACAAAAACCTGATTGTTCTCCACTCCTGCTGTGTTCAAAACAGTTCTCTTGGAAGATATAAATTATGTTGAATACTCCTCTGATGGATTGCACATCTCTATGCTGAATCAGTTAGTCTATCTGAAACCTGCAGTAGCCTTTTACAAAGGATTTTGGCTAGGATTTTATAGCCCCTGTTTAAGGTACTAATGGGCCTCCAGTTTCCAGTATCATTTTTGCCTCCTTTTGTGTACAGGTAACTAATAATGACCGTACCTAAGTCTGGGATTGTTTCCCCATGTTCTAATATATAAGTGAATATTGGTTCCAGAAGACAGCTTAATTCCTGGATGATTTTATTTAATTTTTTATCAAATTCATACATCAGGCCGTCAATTCCCGGGGAAGTCCCTGACTTGAGTGTATTGTTTCATGTATTTCTGCCTATGAAATTGACTTTTCCAAACCCACTTGACCTTCCTGATCTAATTGTGGAAGTGGAGCAGAGAGATACTCACTTGCATTTCCCCCTTGACTAATATTAGATGAGAATCCTACTGATAAATAATCCTGCACTACCCCTAGCTCTCCTATATCTAAGCAAACTTCAGAGCTGCCTGATTTACATAACCTTGTCATGAGTATGTTATTCAGCCTCTGTTTACATGCCATATAAGGATCGACTGTTGGGTGTTTTGATGTCCCAAATCTCATTCTGGCTTCAAAGGATTTTGCCCTATCATACTGATGGGCAAACGTAAGGTTATTTGTTTTTTTATTTCTGTAATCTGTGATTTAACTTGTATCTGTTCCTTTGGAAGGAGGGACATTAATTTGTATTAACGGGTTCATATACCCCAAGTGTTTAATATATTCAGAGCCTGATTGTTGTTTTCCAAAGGATGAAAAAAGTTGTTGTAAATCATTTTTAGTATTCACCCACTGTTCCCATAAATTGTCATATAACCGTTGAGTAGATATTGTTGTCCATAACACTTGTTTTAATTTTACCTGTAACTTTGTTAATTCTAAAACTGAGGAATTCAATTTCCACCTTGAAGGCTGTGATAGACTTTTTTGGAGGAGCTGTTGCCAAACTAAATGCCTGTAGTAATATGGTGCGCTGAAAATTCTGTATGTGTAACAGAGATCTTAACAAGAGCACAGAATTTGGAAACAAATACATAATCTATTCTAGCAGCAAAAGTTTCCATCTATGATAAGTAACTCCAGTATCTTTTCTGATATATACAGTACACATAAAAGTATCTATTAAATTAGCATTTAGCACTATATTTTTCAATGCATGGGAATTGCAATACATTTTTTGACCACATCTCCTGATACTTTAAGATCCAAACTATAGTTAAAATCTCCACCCCAAATTGTATGTTTCCTAGTGTACATATATGGTGTAATTGCCTCAGACAACTCTATCCTGTAGGCTTTTGTCTGTGGGGCATATGTGATAATCAACCTAAAGCACAAGTCCTTATATTTGCAATATTTACAGCTTGGTTACTTGGTTTGTAGGACAAAAGGAGGCAGTTTGCCCATCAAGATTGTCCTCCATATAGATGGAACATTAACTCGGGTCCCATCCATCCATCCAGTAATCTAATTTATTTTTTTTAAATTGTAATAGTTGGAGAGTCAGCAATATCCTGGGGCAGTGTATTTCATATCCTGGGAGTTCTGATAGTAAACAAATTTAACCTCTTATTATTATTTGCTTTTTTAACTTCCAATTGTTTATTATGAAGTCTAGGCACAGTTTTCCTTAACGAATAAGCAATGCCACATTGAGCCATTTTAACTGGGGATTTAAGAATTTTAAACAGCTGCAAAAGGTCTCCTCTAGTTTGTCTTCACTTAAGTGAATGTAGTCCCATTTTTTGAAGTCTAATATCATATTCTAGGTGAGCAAGATGGGGTAACAGTTTAGTGGCTCTACATTGGACTTGTTCCATTCTGTTAATATCTAACTTTAGAAAAGGACTCCAAAATGGAGATCCATAGTCTAAGTAAGGCCTTAAAAAGGCCTTATATGGGATCTTGTCACTGTCCCTGTTGCCTGGAAGCACGTTAAAAGTTACAAAGTTAAAAGGCATTATTCAGATTAGGAAATAAATGTTTTGTTTATTCTACGTAATAATGCATTAGTTTGATTAGTGAGTCTAGAACAATGAGAAGTTGAAGATAATTTATCGTTTACCAAAATTCCCAGGTCTATTTTAACTCAAGATGTCCTAATGATAGTGTTATTTAAATAATATTCTTGCATGGGGTTATTCTTTTCCAGATGAAGTACTGCACACTTAGAAATATTAAAATGCATTTTATTAATATATGCTCATTGCTCAATTAAGGCAAGATCAGATCTTAAGTTGTGACATTTAGTAGGAGTATTTACCTTACCCCCAAGTTTGGTATCGTCTGCAAATTTAGCCATAATGTTATCCGGTGAGATGTACATATCACTAATGAACAGGTTAAACAACATCAGGCCCAGGACAGTTCCCTGAGGCACACCACTAGTCACCACACCTATTTCCGACATTGCACCATTCACCCTTACTCTCTGTGTTCTTTTACTCAACCAGTTGTTTATCCAAGATACAATAGGTGCTGAAAAACCTAATTGGCTAAGTTTATTAATCAAAATTCCATGCAATACTTTATCGAATGCCTTGCTATAATCCAAAAGAATAACATCCATAGACATATTACAGTCAAGGCTACAACTAATATAGTTATGAAAGGAGATCAAATTTGTGGTGCATAAAAATCCTGTTTTGAAACCATGTTGATGCACATCGTTAATATTCAATGTTGACATTTCATTTTCTAATTGTTGTTTAATTATTTTTTTCCATGCGTTTACATGGAATCGATGTGAAACTAATAGGCTGGTAATTTTCAGTTTTGGAATGTGAACCCTGTTTAAAGATAGGTGTAACAATGGCAGTATGCCAGTCTACTGGAACTGAGGATCCCTGAGGCAATTTTTTAAAAATAATAGTCAAGGGCAGGATAATTGCATCTCTTGTCCCTGGAAGAAATCTAGAGCTTTTATTATCAGGGCCAGACCTTGTATATTGTTTCAACGAATCTAAAACCCGCTGTATATCCTAGGAAGAGATTTTACATGGCTCTAAATTTAATCCTTCTGGGATGGGTGGAATATTAGATGACTCTGAAGAAAAAACAGATGAAAAATATTTATTTAGTTCTGTAGCTGTTTCTATATCAGATGTTATAGTAATATTATTACAGACTAAAGGGCCAATCATATTATTGTTACTTTTCGTACCATTTAAATAAGAATATAATGCCTTATGACAGTCCTTGGTATGAACAATTTTAAATTCAAAGTTGAGTTTTGCCAGAGTAATTACCCTTTTTAATTGTCTGACTACCACCCCATATCTAGATAAGATAATGTCTTTCTGATCGGGTACGCATTTTTTTAGAACTGAAAATAATTTATTTTTATGTTTGATTAATTTTTTAATATCTTCATTAGACCAAGGGGGAATTTTCCCATTCCTATTATATTTGAATTTGTCTGAGACATATTGTTTTTCAAGTTCAAATATTTTTGACTTTAGAAAGTCCCAGGCCTCTTCATTGTTCAATGGAGAAAGTATCTGTTCCCAGTTAAGGGCCTTTAACTGATAATTAATGCTTTCAAAATTAGCCCAGTTATATCGTTTTATTTTAAGTTTATTGGTTTTAGGTAGTAAGGGCAGTTGAATAGAGAAAAATAGGGACATATGGTCCCTATTTCACATGGGGTTAAATATTTGTATGTCAGATATATGGGTATCAGGATTGGTTACAACTAGATCTAATATGCTCGCTCCCCTAGTTGGTTCTCTGACTATTTGAATAAGGCCCAGATTAATTATGACTGAGAGGATTTGATCATTATGTTGGTTAGTACCAGACAGTGTATCCCAGTTTATGGTGGGAAGATTAAAATCCCCCAAGATGAGGACAGGGTCTTTACAAGCTATCTGAGTAATTTCATTACATAGTTGCTTAGTATGATCTATATCAGAAGAAGGGGGACGATAACAAGTTCCAATAAGAAATTGGGGGATACCTATGGATCTAATATGGACCCAAATGCTTTCAGATTCTACAATAACCATTGACTGATATGATGGGATATAATCCCTTACATATAGACTAATCCCTCCTCCTTTTCTTGTATCCACTCTGTTTTTAAAATAGTGCTTAAAACCAGGGATTTCTACCCTCCATTTTCTATCTGAGTTACCCCAGGTTTCAGTAATAGCTATTAAGGCTAGGTCAAGAGTTTTTGCCAGAATTTTAAGTTCTGCATGTAATTGTTAATGATCGAGCATTTAGAGAAAGAATATTAAGGTTAGTCCAATATGATAAGCAGGGACTAACAGTATGTGGTGTTGGGGGGGGCATCCCAATCTTCCCCTTTTCTATCAGTTTAAATTATTTTTTATAAAGGTTGCTATTTTCCATCCCAAGACTGTACTGCCCCATCTACTAAGATGCAAGCCATCCCAGCAAAAAAGTGGTGGTCTATCTTCAAATTCCTCCCAATGAGTTAAACAAGTTATGCCCTGACAAAAGGTCCACTTATGAAGCCATTCATTTAGTGCTTTTATTTTATTAGTGATGTGACTGGTTGCTCTCGGAATAGGTAAGATTTCTGAGAGACATATATTGCAGCCATGTTCTGTCAGAAAATTGCATAAAGCAAAGTAATCCTGTTTAATCTGTTGAAGTGGGGACCAGGTAACATCATTAGTTCCAACATGGACAACCACCAAAGGATTTTCCCCTGCAGATGACAAAATGGGTTTAATCATTGATGTAAGGTCTGCAATTTTTGCACCTCTATAACTAGAACTAGTTTGATGTTCCTTACCAGGATTACATACTATGCGATCAACATGTTTTATTATAGAATCTCCCAGGACATATGCCTGTTTTTTTAAACAAGGCACATCAGGGGTTGGTGAAGCTTGGGGCTCAGAGATGGTAGCCAAGGGAGCAGGAGCCGGAGAAATTTTAAGTGGTGTGGTAACAATTATTTTGTGGTCAAATTGTGCTTTAGGTCTTTGTTTATTAGAAGTGTCAGCTTTAGAATCATCCTCAGCCAGATGGGGGAGGTGTTCAAATGAATTGGATAATGGGATTGTGTGCATGTTGAGAGCAGGTTTATTGAATTTTTTAGTATGCTTTTTGGAGGAATCAAGGTCCAATCCTCTGCATCAGTAGGATGTCTAGTTAGATCTTTGGCAGTAACAGTTAGAGGGGTAGAGGTAGTAACAGGTTTCTCAGCCAAGATAGAGATGGGTAAACAATTTAAAGGTAGCTCATTAGAGAAACAGCTTCCCAGACATTTTGTGGAAGAGGTATTTGCCTCTATAAGCAGTGACATATTATCAATGTACTCCTCTAAAGCTTTAATTTCAATACTAATATTATTACTAGGTTGTAGTCATTTTATTGCCTCCTGTAATTCTTTTACCAAGATACATCTCTCACAAATAAAATTAGGATCCTGTTTACCAATGGTGTACATCTGGCAGACAGAACACAGTTTATTAGCTTCTTCATGATTTTAAACTAAATAAAGCAAAAAGGTGACTGCTTGTGATTTAATTACCTTCGCTACAATAATATCACTGTACTGTCCTGGTCTTGTGTCCCCGGTGGACACGATAGACATGTGCAGGACACACATGTCTCTGTGGGCATCTCCGTGCGCTGCCCCGTGCATGCTCGCCCCACTCGTTAAGCGGTTGTTTTTATGCAGGATAACCGGAAGAGCGTACCCTTGCTATTTCCAGTTTCGCAGTAGTGTTAAAAAACACAAAATTTCAATTTCAGCCTTTAGAAAGGCGTAACCCCAGTGTATAATGAGGATAATGAGTCAACAAATGACCCCATGGTAGTTGCAGTGTGCAGGGTAGAGATGTAGACTGGCAGCAAGGTAACTAGGAAGTGTCTCCAGTCCACCAGTATCCCACACTGCTTTGTAGCAATGAAAGGGCTCAGAACTAGGAAATACCCCCTTTCCTTGACAGAGTTCCTACAAGGTACAACCCTGTTCGTGGTCCCCTATACCTAACCACGGCTTACATACCCCCGAGTACCAAAAATTTAGCAATCAACTCCCTCTTAGACTATCTGTCCACCCTACCTCAAAAGGCTGAACAATTGATCTTGGGAGACCTAAACACCAACTGGCTCAGCCCCTCGTCTGACAATTTAAAGGGCAGGCTTGCAGCATGACCTGTCTCAAATGGTCACCCAGCCCACCAGACTTAACCAAGCGAGGAACTAGCTCCCTCCTTGACATAGTTCTTTCCAACCGGCCACACAAGTTGGATTCTGTAGAAGTCCTATGGGACACATTAGCGACCACTCCCTGTCATCTGCTTCTGGTCCTCCCCACACACAGCCTGGAGCACTGCAGCACCCTCGTCATGAATTTCTCCCCAGGGGTCTTGACAACCTCAAACATCACCTCGCACAAGTCGATTGGACTCCAATGACCCTAGCATCTGACATAAACTCTGCTTTAACCTACCTCACCAGGGCCTTCAACAATGCCTGCGACCTATTTGCCCCCATCACCACATCTAGAAAGAAAAAACGGGCCGCAGCATGGATATCCCCTGCACTGATCCAGCAACTAAAACAGAGAGACAATCTTTGGCACATAGCAAATGAGTCTGGTAGGGTGGCAGACAGGCAAGCCTATAGAGCAGCTCGCAACCAATGCACCTGGGCCGTCAAGCAAGTGAAAGCTAGACACTATCAGGCTGCTCTGACATCCTCCTGGGGCTCAACCAGAGCCTTCTGGGACAATATTAAAGAACTGAATGGCAAAACCCGCCCTCCCCCTCCGTCTCAGATTGTCTCAAATGGGGCAGTCTCGACAGACCAATCATATATCGCAGACTGCCTTAATAAAACTTTCACGGACTTAAGTGCAGTTCTCCCTGCCCAATTCTTTGACCTTGTCCCCTTGCCCTCCCACACACTCGCCTCCCAGCCCCTATTCCGCTTCCGGACAATCTCACCCCATGATGCCAAACCTTTCCTACTAAAATCTCTCGCCTCGCGCAAAACCCAAGTAATGATCCTCTTGACTCCAGGATACTTCGCCTCACGCTAGAGGTCATGCTAATCCCCCTCACGAGTGTCATTAATAGATCCCTATGCCTTGGCCAATTCCCGGAAGCATGGAAACAGGCCGAAGTCATCCCCATCCATAAGTCCAGGGACCATACAATGCCAAATAACTACAGACCCATCTCCATCCTTCCCCCTTGGAAAAAATAGTATCCACCCAGCTAATGGAATACCTGTCTAAATACAACATCCTATGTCCTGAGCAGCATGGGTTTCGTCCTGGCCACAGCACATCCACTGCCCTTCTGGAATTCTCCCACCATGTACACTCTGCGCTTGATGAAGGTCAATTTGCAAGGGCAGTTTTCATCGACCTATCCAAGGCCTTTGACACTGTGTGCCACCCCCTGCTGTTAAACTTCCTTAGCCAACTGGGATTTTCATCTGGCCCCCTAAATTGGTTCTCAAGCTACCTGCACAACAGATCCCAAAGAGTTAAGCGAAATAGGACCTTGTCCACCAGCCTACTGGTACTCTCAGGGGTCCCTCAAGGCTCCATCCTTGGACCCACTCTTTTCAGTCTCTTCCTAAACACCCTCCCAAGCTCCTGCTCCAACAAAATACTGCTTTACGCGGATGATGCGGTGATCCTAGCAACACACTCAGACCCTCTCCAACTCCAAAGCACGCTGCAAAGCACCTTTCTCCAAGCTGAAAAATGGTTCAGTAATCATCGGCTAGTCCCGAACCAAAAAAAAACAAAATCAATGCTGTTCGCACATCGGCAAAACAGTGCCAAGGACACTCCCCTTCTCATCACCCCTAGCACACTCCTCCCACTTGAACAGGTAACAACATATAAGTACTTGGGCGTCACTTTTGATGCAGGCTTTACTTTCCACGCCCACCTAAAAACCCTGTCCTCAGCCATGAACTCCAGGATCGGGCTCCTCTACCGCCACAAAGACTGCCTCCCAGAACCTGCCTTAAAATTGGCCATCACCTCATCTGTGCTGTCCTTGGCCGACTCGCCTTCCAGTATCATGCAGCAGACCTGTCCGCCCTGACTAAAGTCCAGACCTCTATTAACAAAGCCTGTAGGCTCCTGACCGCGCTTACAGCAGAACTCACACTTGCCTGCTTTACACTGCCACCAACATACTCACTCTTGAAGAGCAGTTGAAATACCACACCTGCCTTCTGGCAAAAAGCCCTATCTGGCATGCCCACCAGGGTCTCCGCATCCCTGCAACCAGCCGTCTGGCCGGTGCTAACCGTAACTCCACCAAAGCCACCTTACTAGTACCCAGGGCAAGGACCTCTCTCTGCCAAAGATCCTTCCATCATAAAGCCCCGACCTGGTTTAACAACCTTCCTGAGGGAATATCAAAGATCCCGGGATTGGGCCGGTTCAAAATAGCCCTCCGAAAACATATCGCCGACAGCCGGTGCTGTAATTGCCTGTAGTGGAACACAACCCTGTCTCAAACAGCCCCCCAAGTCCTCTGGGTTCCATGGACGACTGGGCAACTGTAGAAGGGATTTATTTAACTCCAAAAATTGATTAGCGTTTTGCTCATAAAAGTGCTAAAACATTGTGAAAATGCATAGCACTTGCCTCACTGTGTTTGACAAACATAACACTTCTAGAAAACCTATATAAATACTTTCTTTGCAGTTACCATTGTCCCAAGGAAAAAAACTGCTAATCAATTATTTAAAACCCTGTGTAGCAACTGCAGCTGTAATAACTTGTGTGTATATAATAACTTGTGTGTATATAATGATCATGTAACTCAACGTATGTATGTATCTCACCTGTATGTAACCTCTGTCTATAACTGCACTTATTGTTGTCTCCCCCACCCACATGACAAGGTACCTTTGTAAACGAGTCTCTGACTCAAAGGTTGTAAAACTGATTACTTCAATAAATAAAAAAAATTTAAAAAAAAGTACACAACAATTCTATGTTTCATACGAGGCTTAGACAGAGCAAAGGTTTAGTAGCAATTCAGAGTTTCTCTACTGACTGCCCGCTCGCTGAGCGGTTGTTTTTATGCGCGATAACCGGAAGTAGGTACCCTCGCTACTTCCAGTTTTGCAGTAAGCGTTAAAAACACATTTCAATTCAGCCTTTAGAAAACAACCCCAGTGTATAATGTAATCTTGCGCTCCCTGTTCTCTGCAAGCAATAATACCCAACAGGGTGGGCGATATTGGGCAATACTGGACTGCCCAGAGGCATAATGAGGCCCATCGCCGCAGGCAGAGGGCCTTATATCCCCTGGAAGTTCTGGTATTGCCCATACTGCCCACCCTGGAGGGTATTATTGCACTTGGAAAATGGGCATCAGAATAATATTTTTTTAGTAGTCAAAAAAATAGGCACAGAATAAAGAAAAACATCTTAAAAATGCACACAAAAGTTTTATATTAAAATAGTCCCTACCTGTCATATTTGCCTGTCCTGTGTGACACAGTTGCCAGTAGAGGGCGCTAGTACAGGAAACTAGCATTGGGAAAGGAAGAATCACTCTGACTGAAGTGTTTTTTTTTTTTGCCCTGTAGTACCTCCAGTTCTATTCAGTTCTTGTTCCCATCTTTATTTCATAAAGAAATGTGAGCCCCATTGTGCTGTGTTTTAGATCTAGTGTCAACGACTTTGACTTGATTCAGTGAATGGCATAGATGAGGTTACCTTTTTTTTAATCATGCAGTTTTTTGTTTTGTTTTTAGCATGCGGAAACTGTCAGGCCAATAGCAGTGATTTGAAACTGCTGTCTCCTACAACTCACTCATGAGCATCGCTATTTTTTTGGGGGTGGAGATTAGTGCACAACATGGAGGTACAGAGGAGAACTGTGAGAAACAGTCTGCAGTGGGTATGGTGGGTGACAGAGGGAGCACCATTAGAATTAACTTGGTATTGTTTGGCTGGCATATCAGTGCAGTCGGAGCAGTGGCAGGAGTGGGACTTTTATCAAATTAGTCCAAGGGATGAGACCCACTGCCAGCTACCATCACTTGCGAGAGCGGGCAGGCAGTTGGATGATGGGAGTGGTCGCAGCGCTGGTGTTGGATGCAACTTGGGAACATAAGAAAAAAAAGGAACAAAATTACTTTTTGTGTTGCTTTTTGCTATATTTGCTGCAATAGTTTGTATTATGAGGTGTAGGGTTGTTCTAAGGACAGGGGGCCTACGGCAGGTCGCTAAGCAGGGGAAAAAATGGCAGCTGTGACTTACAAAATCCAGGTGCCCATGTATACCCTCAGTAATGTGGCACCCTGAATCAGCCCTTGTTTTGAAGCGGGCATCTATCAAAAGTTCTCTCAGCCAATGAGAAAGCTCCAAGAATCTGGTCCATTTTCTAAGCCTACTTACATATTCCTACACTCACTGTTCTCTGTATACTTACATATTCCTATACTCCTGTTTTCTCAATTCGTACATATCATGCCGGTCATGCGTGATCTTCACTGGCTGCTGGTGAGGTAGCAGACTGCCTTCAGGGTTAGTTTGCTGACCTGTAAAGGCCTGCATAGCCTGGGTCCTAACTACCTGTGTGACCTACTGTCTCCCTACCAGCCCCTCTTTCTGTGCCTCAGAGAAGGGCCTCCTGGCAGTTCCCAGGGCCAGACTGAAATCATCTGGTGAGTGTGCTTTTCAGTTGTCGGTCCAGCCCTGTGAAACTTGCTTCCCAGCTTACCTATATAAGAAGGCATTTTCTTTGAAGTACTGAACTGCTAAAATTCTGAATGAGTCTAAGTCAATTCAGTTAATACTAGATTGGATCATGTTATTTGTATATAGGATATCCTATTTTGTTTTAAGTTTGGGCTCAAGTATTTTATTCTGTGTATTAATTTTGCACAGTACCAAGAGCCTCTGAGGGTTAGTGCACTTCATAAATAAAATGTACTTACTTTTGGTACAAATGTATTCCTTAGATGAGAGTGTATTCACTTTCCTAAGATGTATTTGTAAAATATTTTTATTACAGACGCATGTCAAAAATGATTGTTTTCATTAGCAATATTTTAAAATCTCTTCGGCTGAGGATATTTTCATTTATGAATCCCTGACTGATTTAATAAAATGTCTGCAATACTACATTTACTGTCACTCCTCCTCATTAGACCTCTCTTCTGCTAAAATCCTTTTTCTTGCCAATATCTTCTTTTGCCATGGCTGCAGTAATTCCTTCCTCTCAGGACATATCAAGTCCCTCCTCTTTCATAGAAACACAGAAGTTGATGGCAGATAAGGACCGTAAGGCCCATCCACTCTGCCCTTTCAATAACAAAATATTTATAATGCGGACACCTGGCTGCCCACCCAATGCTGCAATGAAAACCCCAGGAATTCAAATCTCTGGCATGTGCTCCAGTTCCCAGTCCATCCTATATCTGCAATAACAATGACCCATTTCTTTTAACAGTTCTTAATAGTTTTCTCTTTCTTATCCCGCTATTATTCTCCCTGATTTGTAATCTAATAAGTTCTGCCCCTCCAGTTCTTAACTGTTTCCCAGTTCTTCCTAACCCCCTCAACAGCAGTTTGGCAATTTCCCCTATAGACTCATTATCTAGCCATCTACTTACTGCTGGGAGTGTCTTCAAGGTGATCCTCCTCGTGTCATCTCTTCAACCTTTACATCACTTTGCAAAACTCCACTAATGTTATCTCTTCTCAAAATTCTAAGGTAATTTCCCATTCGAAGGGTTTAAAGTGTTCTGAAACTGATGATAACAAATTGTTTTATATTTTGGGGACTCAATTACACGTTATACAAATCGTTATTCTACTAGAGGCAATAAATCTAAAGTCATCAGCTGTAGTTACAGTGTTGCTTTAATAAAGGATATAGCGGAAATGCTACCTGGTATTCTTAACAAAACTGATGATCAAAACACTGTTATTTTTCATGCTGGTACGAATAACATAAATAAATCTGAAATACAGGATTTGATAAATGAGTTAATTGATGCAGGGTCTATAATGAAGAGCCTTAAAGCTGAAATTATTATTTCAGAGATTCTACCAGTACCACGAGCATCTACTGCAAGATTAAAAAATTGGAGGAAAAGGCTGCAGGTGCAGCTCATGTAGTTCTAGCCACTGGGGGTAGGATTTAAAGGCTGGGAGAGAGGAGCTTTGGGAGTTGTTCATTTCCCTTATAAGTTTAATGTGTTGTACTGCACCTAGTAACAGGGTTACTGGTGTACAGTGGGACTGTCTGTAAGATTGGTGGGTGACCTGATTAGGCAGTAGGGGTATCTTGGACTGGGGAACCTGGTAGCTCACCCAAGGAAACCTATTTGGAAGGGATGGAACCACATCATTAGGGCCAGCATCTTTGGGAGGGTGGTGGGGTGCACAGGGGTATGGAGCAGCATGATACTGGACTGGGCTTGGAAGTTCGGTGGTTGCCCAGTGTGCTACCAGCTAGCACACCAACAGGAGGAGGTTCTGGGGGATTAGGAGAAAGCTGGGGGAAGGGCGGAATCTCACAGGGTTGCACCAAGCATTGGGGTGGGGGCATAGGGAAAGGGGGGAGAATACTCGGGTCACATAGGGAACTGGCAGAGGGGTCCAAAGGACACTACCAAGGAAGCAGGCAGGTAACTGAGGGCCCTCACAAAGGGGGGACAGAGGGACAACATTCTCAGGGAAGTAGGCAGATGGCCAGGGCTGGACAGAAGGAAGAAAGGCGGGGAAGTGGATCAGACCTTACACTCAGTAACCGCTTCAATTCTCTTCTGCTCAAGGATAAGGGGGTGATGTAGCCATGACAGGGGTAGTTAGAGATGGAAAGGGAGTGGGAGGCAGGAGGCAGGGGCCAGATAGCAGGAAGAACAGGGGGGGACCTGGAATGCAGGAGAATGGGGGGAGCAGTGAATCAGAGCAGGAGGGGCAGGGGGAAGAGGGAGGAAAGCACAAGGAGAAGGACCAGTTGGGAGGAAAGGTAAAGGAGAAGGACCAGAAGTACAAGGAGGATTCAGTAAAGGGAGCTGAGGGTTTAGGCCAGGGGAGCACGACGAGCAAGGAGGAACTAAATGGAGACAGGAAAAAGGGAGGATGAGCCAGGCTAGTTTAGCAGATGGGGGAGAAGGACCAGTTGTGAGCAGTGAGGGGGGAATTAGCAAGGAACAGAAGGATACTCAGGAGGAGGAGAGGCATAGGATTGGAGAGGAGGGGGTGGCATGTGGCACCCAGAAAGGGGGAGGAACACGGAGCCAGCTGGGTGGAGGGGCCTGTAGAAAGGATGAGGGACATGGAAGGGGGAATGGAGGAAAAGGAGTGGTCAGAGTGCTCCTGCTGGGGGATTCTATGATCAGGGGTATCAAATGGGATAGGGAGGGAGAGGCCTGGCCAGTTAGAACAAGATGCTTCCCTGGACTAACGGTGCACAGGGCTAAGCATGAGGTATATCAGCTGGCAAAGGATTGTGGGGGTACCCCAGACATACTGGTCCACCTGGGTACAAATGACATTGAGGGAAATAGCGAGCTAGAGATACAGGCAAGATTCAGGGAGCTCGCCAGGGTCTGTCATGACATAGGATGCACAGTTTCCTTTTCAGAAATCCTGCCAGTGCCAAGGGCTAGTGGGGAACACAAAAGGAAAATTAGGGAGATAAACCAGTGGCTCAGGGAGTGGTGTGAGGCCAGAGGGTATGGGTTGATGGGGGATTGGGGGGAGACCTGGGAGGATAAGGAGCTGTATGCTAGAGATAGACTACATCTCAATTTGGAGGAGGAATCCTTAAGTTGAAAATAGAGAGGGTTCATTGGTGAAAGTGGGGTTTAAACTTGTGAAGGGGGTGGGATGGGAGAAAAAGGCTGTCAAGGGGTGCCGATAAAGAAGGGACTCTGTCTCCACCCGCTGGGACAGGAGGATTGCAGGAAAAGGCCAACTGGCAAAGTGCAGACCAGGGAAAACAGAATCCCATGGGAACATAGTAGGAAATGGAACTATAGGGAAAGGGTGGAAGGTAGTCTGCTAAATGCCAGGAGCTTGGGCAATAAAATGCCTGAGCTCCAGGTGATGCTAACTGAGGGAGCAGTGGATGTGGCAGCGGTCACTGAGACTTGGGCCATTGTAAGACATGACTGGGACCTGAACCTGGAGGGATACACTATGTTCAGGAAGGACGGGGAGGGAAGGGAGGAGGGGCAAATGATAGTCAGAAACTGCATTGGCATAGGGGGAGTAGAGGAGGCGGAGGGAACCGTGGAGGCGATTTGGGTCACCTTGATAACAAGGGGGGGCAAGAGAGTAAAAATAGGAGTGGTGTATAGACCCCCTGCCCTGGCGGAGGAGCTGGAGGACAGTCTGGTGGCAGATGTTAGGAGACACTGCAGACTGGGCAGAGGAATGGTGGTGGTGTTGGGGGACTTAAACATGCCAGGAACAGACTGGGAGACTATGACATCCTCTGTGACCAGGGAACAGAGGTTGTTGGATGTCTTTCAAGACGTGTTCCTAACTCAGCAGGTGAGGGAACCGACCAGGGAGGCACGGGTACTGGATGTGGTCCTGGCAGACAGTGACCAGATTGGGGGCCTGGAGGTAAGAGACCCATTGGTGGGGAGTGACCATGCCACGGTCTGGTTCTGCCTGGACCTAGGAGGGGGTAGACGGCTACACAAAGACGGAAGTAACCGACTTCAGGGGAATGGATTTTAAGGAAATGGGAAGGATCCTTAAGGAACATTTGGATGGGATTGGGTCAGACATGGACTCTGATAGTAGGTGGGAAATCATCAAGAGAGGGGCGAGGATGCTACCAGCACCTGTGCAAAGTAAGATGAAAATGCGTAGGGCCCAAAACCCTGTTGGTGGACCAGGGAGGTCCAGGAGGTGGTGCGGGAAAGAAAGCAGCCTATAAGCAATTCAAGTGCTCAAGGAGTGAAAGGGATCGAGGGAGTCAGAGCTGATGGCTAGAAGGGCCACTAGAGTGGTGAGGGTGGCTAAGGCAAGGAAGGAGCAGAACCTGGCCAGGGAAATTAGGAGAGGGAATAAGGGTTCTTTAGATACGTTGGGGAAAAATGAAGGGTGAAGGGGCAGATTAGCAGGATTAAATCAGGGGAGGGATGGGCACAAGATCCGGGGGAGCAGGCTGAGGTACTAAATGAGTACTTCACCTCAGTTTTCACCAGGAAAGTGGGGGTGCTGCATCATACATGGGAGGAGACAGAGATACTGAGGAGGGGCCCTTACCCCGATCGGCAGGTCTGGGGAGAGGGGAGGCATCACTGGCAGGTGGGGAGGGCTAAGTAGGAAGAGGGGTACCGGAAGTGGAAATCACAGCTGAGAGAGTGAGGAAGCCCTCAGCTCCTTAAGACAGAGAAAGCACCGGGCCGGATAAATTACATCCCAGAGTGCTGAAGGAACTTGCGGATGTCCTGGCAAAACCCCTGGCGGAGCTTTTCACCATCTCTCTGAGGACAGGGTGGGTGCCCCAGGACTGGAAGGTGGCGCATATAGTGCCTATCCACAAGGGGGGATCAAGGGAGGTGGCAGGGAACTACAGGCCTGTCAGCCTGACAGCAGTGGTGGGCAAGGTGATGGAGGGCATTGTCAAGGAGAGGCTGGGGTGGACCTGGATAAGTCAGGGTGCCTGGACGATAGACAGCATGGATTCATCCCGGGGAAATCGTGTCAGACAAACCTGGTGAAGTTCTATGACTGGGTGACAAGTGCCTTGGACCTGGGTAGACCAGTGGATGTCCTCTTTCTGGACTTTAGCAAGGCATTTGACTCTGTTCCTCACGTGGGCCTGTTGGATAAGCTGGGAGAAATGGGGGTGGGGAACCAGATGATCAGATGGATAGGCAATTGACTCCAGGACCGGACCCAGAGGGTTGTAGTTGGTGGGATAGTCTCATCCCCAAGGAGGGTCATTAGTGGGGTCCCACAGGGATCAGTCCTTGGGCCCCTTCTGTTCAATGCCTACATATCTGACATAAGGACAGGAATCATGAGTGAGATGAGTCTCTTTGCAGATGACTCGAAACTGGGGGCGGTGGTGGATGGGGAGGAGGGGAGGGAGGCCCTACAGGGGGACCTGGAGGCTCTGGAAAGATGGTCTAGAAAGTGGAAGCTGAGGTTCAAAGCAGGGAAATGCAAGGTACTCCACCTGGGGCCAGAAACCCAGGTCAAGTGTACACCCTGGGGAATGCTACAAGTCTCGATGGCTGAGAGGGACCTGGGGTGGTGGTGGATGTCAAGATGAACAACTCGAGACTTGTAGGAGGGAAGCAGCCAAGGCCAACAGGATACTGGGATGCATCGCTAGGGATCACCTCAGAAGGAGGAAGTGATACTCCCTCTGTATAACTGCTTGGTGAGGCCGCACCTTGAGTACTCGTGCAGTTTTGGAGCCACACTTAAAGCGGGACATTAACCTCCTGGAGAGGGTCCAGAGGAGGCAACCAAAATGATTTGGGGCTTGGGGGACAGGACCTATGAGGAGAGGCTCGAAGAGCTAAATATGTACACATTGGAAGAGAGAAGGGACTGGAGGGACATGATGGAGGTCTTTAGGTACATGAAGAGGGTAAATAGGGGAGGAACAGTCGGGGTGCTTCGAAGGAAGGAGGAAGGGGCCACTAGAGGGCATGGCTGGAAGCTGGGGGGGGGGAGATTCAGGGGAGAAAGGAGGAGGTGCTACTTCACTGAGAGGGTGGTGGAGCCATGGAATGCACTGCCTAGGGGGCTGGTGGAGGCAGAGACAGTGGAGGGGTTCAAGAGGGGGTGGGACAGGTACAGAGGAAGGGTTCTGGAAGCAAAATCCAATGCAGCAAGAATATCTGGAACTGGGAAGGGGGAAGCCAGAGAAGGAGAGGGGGACAGCAAGGTCAGCACCCAGGTTGGGGACTGACCAAACGAGCAGACACGAAAGACCATTAGGCCTATTCTGCTGGCATTTTAGTATGTTAGTATGTTAGTAATTGGCTTCGTAGGTGGTGCTTGGAAAATAACATTAGATGTTTACAGACATGGGAAATGTTTTCAGCAAATGACCGTTTGTTTTGCTCAGATGGTTTACACCTGAGCAGGTCAGGCTCAAAATTGTTGGGGAATATTTTTTACCAGATAATCAATGGTACAAATTAAATTTAAAAAAACGGGTAGCTGAGGGGCGAATGGAATCAGCTAATTCATTGTCGACTAGTTCAATTCCGACTACTAAATTAGAGCAGAATGGTACCAGTAATAAAAATCAGACCCTAAAAGTCTTGTTGACTAATGCCAGAAGTCTCCATTATATAAAAAAAGATGAACTTGAGTTATTATTGATTAATAATAAAGTTGATATTACTGGAATCTCTGAAACATGGTGGGATGATACCTCAATATGGAATTATTCTATCTCTGGTTATAACCTAATTCATAGGGATAGAAACCATAGAAGAGGGGGTGGGGTGGCAATTTATTTAAATAAGACGATAATGTTTAGAGAAGTCACTCCAACACTTAATGATAAAAATGAAATACTTTGGGTGGAAATCCAGACTACTTCTAATAAAAATCTTTTGGTTGGTATGTGTTATAGGCCCCCTAATATTATCCAGTGCGATCATTCATCCCTATTAAAAGACATTGCAAATAATTTAAATTATAAGGACATATTGTTACTTGGTGACTTTAATGTCCCAGGAATTGACTGGAATGAATACACAGCAACATCCCCTCAGGAACAAGAATTGTTGGAATTTTGTATTGAAAATGGTTTGCAACAAGTAGTGGATAAACCTACACGGGTTAAAAACATATTAGATCTTGTATTTACAAACATTCCTGAAAACATCACTGATGTAGAGGTTAGGGATCCACTGTTTAATAGTGATCATAGTATTATTATTTTTAATATTATATATGAAAAATTTAAGCAAATTGGAGTTACAAAAGTTTTGGATTTTGGTAAAGCTAACTTTTTAGCTATTAATGAAGATTTACAAAATACTTCCCAATTAGACTACACTGTTCAGTAAACGACCTATGGAATAACTAAAATCAAGAATCCTTGAATTGACTGATAAACATATTCCGAAACGTACCTTATATAATAACAAAGGGAAGCTGCCTATGTGGTATACCTTTAAGGTACGTAAAGTAATATTAGCAAAAAAGAGAGCATATAGAGTCATGAAAAGAGAATCAAATAACTATAATAAAGTTAAATGTAAGGAGGCACTAAAATTATGTAAACTTACATAAATAGGGAGAAAAGGAATATTGAATTCAGATTAGCTCATATTAAGGATGGAGGGAAATCTTTTTTTCTTATATAAATAATAAAAAGAAGGACTCTAGAGCAATTGGTCCAATTAAAACCCCAAATAACATCTTGAGCAACCCTATTGATATGGTTAATGAGTTTAATACTTTCTTTTGTTCAGTGTTTTCAGATAAAGATATTAATCCTTTACAGGATATTGGTTTAAATTCTACTGACGAAATTAAAATAACAAGGGATCAAATACATTGCAAACTAAACCAGATTAAAATTAATACTTCACCTGGACCGGATTTATTGCACCCGAGGGTGCTAAAGGCGATAGGATGGTGGTTGGTTGAACCACTATTTGCCCTGTATAATAGATCTTTACTTACAGGAGAGGTTCCAGCTGACTGGAAGCAAGCCATAGTTGTTCCCATTTTTAAAAAGGGAGATCGTGGTAGCATGACAAACTATCGACCAATAAGTTTGACCTGCATCCTGGGTAAAATTATGGAATCCATTGTAAAGGATATATTTATATCTGATTTAAAAACTAAAGGTTTTGTTGATAGTACACAACACGGCTTTAAGCCGCAAAGATCATGCCTCACAGCCAATCTTTGTTTTTATGAGAAAATTAGTAAACTTCTAGAAGATAAAAAAGCAGTAGATATTAGTTTCTTGGATCTTTGTAAAGCCTTTGACAAGGTTCCGCATGTAACTGTTATTAAAAAGATGAGTGATCTTAAGATAAATGGATTTATCATAAATTGGGTCCAGGAATGGCTGATGAATAGAGAACAATCTGTAAGGATTAGAGGTTATATCTCTGACAAAGGTAGGATTACTAGTGGGGTCCCGCAGGGCTCAGTTTTGGGCCTGTTACTATTTTCAGTTTTTGTATCTGATTTAAATAAGGATATAAAGGAATTATCAGTTACGTTTGCTGATGACACTAAGATTGCATTAGACATTAGTACAATGGACGGACACTCTGATCTTTGTAGAGATCTCTTAACAATGGAATCATGGGCAGTGACAAACAGCATGTGCTTTAATCTGGAAAGGAGTGTAGTGGTGCACCTGGGCAACAATAATCAATGTTTCAATTATTGTTTAAATAATCAGTTACAGTCTGTGGAACATGAACATGACTTAGGTGTTTTGATATCAAAGGATTTAAAATTTAGCAATCATTGCACTGAATTAGTTAAAAAGTCTAATAAACTCATTGGTTGCATTAGACGTTCAATTACCTCCAGAGATAGGAATTGTACAATTCCTTTATATAGGCCTAGTAAGACCTATTTTGGATTATTGCCTCCTTGTGAGCCCTTTTACGTGGTGATGTTAGGAGAGTGGAGGGGTCCAGAGGAGGGTTACTAAGTTGGTTCAGGGCCTTCGTAGGGTAAATTATGATAGTAGATTGCATTCATTAAATCTTTATTCCTTGGAGCTTAGGAGGAAAAGAGGAGATCTCTTATTAATGTTTAAAATTATAAGGGACTCAATGTTGTTTGCAGACTTAGGCTTTATTAGATATCAAAGGCCTTTTTCCCTAAGAAGCCATGGCTACCAATTAGGACTTACATATCCTAAAACTCAGTTAAGAAGGAACTTCTTTACTCAACAAATTATTTCATCTTGGAATTCTTTACCTAAAGATATTGTTGAAGTTGACTCTTACAATTTATTTAAACTTAAGCTTGATAAGTTTTTGTTAAATGTTGGAAATGGGGATTAATGCCTGCTGCAGCAGGAGATGTATATTCATGGGCTTCGGCCTTCTGTACATCTATATTTTCCTAGTATGACTAAAAGGAACTTCCTCATTCCTCTCAATAAACAACAGCAATTGTTCCTTTGGGCTGTTACAGCCTGCAGATTAAAAACGAACCAAGGTAATACAGACATCATTTATAATCAGAGATAGACAAGTAAGAAATGAGGTATGACAGAGTTGGGATTATGCTATGGTAAGGTATTAAGGGGCAGGACTGAGTTTTGATTCCAAATGGCCTCAACAATCAGCTTGAGGTACATTAGCTAACATAATCCCCCAAAATAATGGGTGTCCCTCTGCTGTCTCTGTGACTTCATGTATCTTTCTGGGAGAAGAGGAACAGAGAGCAAGTTACATCACCGAATAGCACTGAAGTCTCTCTACTTTCTTAAAGTGCACTTAAGGCTATGATGGGGCAGCCAGGTGGCTAGCAGTTGCAGTCATGTTAGGAGTCGTTGCATCTTCTAACTTTTGGTCCGTTTCTAAGTGCTGGAAGCAATCAGGTCTTGCTGGTGAGTACTTATGGTCATATTTCACTGACGAGCAGTCGTGAGCATGTAGGTCATGCTGGTGAGCGATGGTGAATATTTTGATGAGAAACCAAATCTTTCACATACTACTGGGTGGTTCTGGTGGAGGATTTGTTCAGGGATGTTGTGGATGATGTGCTGCCTAACATGCTGGCCAGTGTATGTAACCATTGGCTAGTAGGACGATGCATCGCAGAGAAGCAGTTGGTGTGGCTGCATTCATAGATGACCATTAGCAGTGTGCTGTGGAAGGCACAATAACCACAGCCTAAAAGCTTCATGAGGCAGTTAAATTGGGAGTATAGTAACATTTTGACCATTAAACACTGTGTTCTCAATTAATGAATCACAATGATGATATGCAGGACGGGTACGTTCTATTTTAATGATGTGCCATTTGATGAGGTCATGATCAATGGGGACCCTGTGACCAGGAGCTCCTGCCACTCTTGAGGACCAACCTTTTGTTAAATCTGTTACAACAGTTCTTCTATTTCTAAGCCTAATCTCTCCTTTACAATTTCTAGTCCATAAGGTTGGCCACCTATGGGCACCCCCTTTCTTGACTAAGCTGTAGTATCCTCTTTAATTTTCTTTTACCCTATCAGGTCCTCATACAGGAAGGTTATTGTGGTGACCTCCAGATGTATGTAAAATAGGTTGTGTTTATTGTTGTTGGGTTTAGTATGTAATAACACTATGTTATAAAATACCTTAATGTTTATACCTTATGTTTATGAAACCTAAAATACTATGGCACTTGGTGTTTTGATAATGGTAAAAAATATTAGGTGACTATTATAGAAATTAAACTAGCTGTGTTGTTTAAAATGCTTTGAAATTAATGTAAGCTGAAAAAGTCTAAATGTCATGGTAATTTGCATATATCCCATGATGCATTACATTTTGGAAGTATGTATGATGTTGAATTTCTTTGAAACTTGATTTCTTGCCAATGCCTTTTGGGGTAACTGTTCTTTCAGTGATTCTGCATTGAGATTCTTTGTTTACAGCTTTTTTTTTTTTTTTTTCTTTTTGAGCCCCCACTACATAAGCAAATGAGGGCTTGCATAAGGGTTATGGGTACATCTCAGCTAGTGAATTGGATCATTGATCAGTAGGTGCTGGCTAAGTGCAGAGAAAGGATATTCATAGTCTGTTGCTGCAAACTGAAGTATTGTAGAAGAAATGTGCCATTGCAGAAGGTTATTCCTTGTATTCTGAATAAACATCACACAGAGATTGTGTGTTGAACCTGAAGTTCAGTGTCTGGCCCATCTGTTATCCCACAACCCCTCTACAGACACCCAAAAAGCAGTTTCCAGTTTATACAAAAAAAAACCCTCTCGAGAATAGAGATGTTGCAAAATGAAATGTCACAGTCAAAACTGCTGCGAAATCTTCAATTTCACAACGCAAAACATGACTCAGTATTCCATCATTCAGTGAAATCTTTCACCGGGTGTGAAATTTCACCCACAAAATGCAAAAATTCACCACATTTCACTTGAATTTCTCTGTTTTTCAGGTGAAATTTCATGTTTCATGGGCGAAATTTCGTATTTCTGGGTGACATTTTCATGTTTTATGGCCAAAATTTTGCATTTCACCAGTGGAATTTTGCATTTCACAGCCATGAAATATTTCATAAAATGCACAAATTTTACAAAATAGTTTGCGGAACTAAATTTTCTAACTTTGCACATCCCTACTCAAGAATGTCTGCACTCTACTTGTTGCTGCTCATTACTAAATACTGATGAATAATAACCACAACAGTATTCCATCACAAATTTATGGATAAAGATCAAAATTATCTGAGGCATAAACTACAAATTTCCAAACTTATTTATTCCTCAACCCAAGATCTTGCCATCCATCCATATTCCTGCACACTTGTTCCCTACATACTTATGTATTCCTGTAGTCCCTGTTCTCTCCATACTTACATATTCCCACACCTCTTCTTCTCTCAATACTTACATACACTCAGGTTCTCTCCATATTAACATATTTCTACATCCTTGTTCATGGTATATTTACATATTTCTTCACTCACTGTTCTCCCCATACTCCAATACCCCAACACTCTCCAAAGTTACATATTCATTCACCAGCTGTGCTCTCCATACATACATATCTCTATACATGCATATTCATGCATCCAGTATTCTCACCATGCTTACATTTTCCTGCACCCCTGCTCTCTATAGTACATCATGTTCTCTCCATACTTACATATTCCAGCACCCCCGTTCTACTCATACATACATACTCTTGCATTCTTATTTTCAGCATACTCACTCCTTATTTTCATATTCATGCACTCCCTATTCAACCCTTACTTACATGTTCCCACATGCCCTGTTCTCTCATACATGTAGATTTCTGCACCCCATGTTCTCTTCATACTGACATATTCCTGCACATCCTGTTCTTTCCATACTTATGTGTTGCTGCACCCCAGTTCTCTCCATACTTACATATTCCCACTTGCCCTGTTCTCTCATATTTACACACTTCTGCACCCCATGTTCGCTCCATGCTTACACATTACTGTCCCTTTTCTCTCCATACATACATTTACCTGTATGACCTGTTCTCTCCATACTTACACATCCCTATACCCCAGTTCTGTCCTTATTTACACATTCATGGATGCACTGCTTTTGCCATACTTCCATGTTCTTGCACTCCCTGTTCATGCAATACTTATGTATTCCTACACCACTGTTCTCCACACTTACATATTCCTACACCACCTGCTCTCTCCGTGTGTACATATTCATGCACCAGTTGTTCTCTCCATAGTCACATATTCCTGAAGCAAATGTTGTCTCAATATACCTAGATTCTGTACCCCATTCTACATATATTTACATGTTCCTGCACTCTTGTCCTCAACTTAGTTGCATATTCCTGCACCTCCATGTTCTCTCCATACTTATATGTTTGTACACACCCTGTTATTTCCATACATTCATGTTGCTGCACCCCCTTTCTCTCCATACTTATATATTCCTCCAGTGTTCCATCCATACTTACATATTCATGCACTCCCTGTTCTCCCCATACTTACATATTCCTGCACACTGTGTTCTGTCCATATTTTCATATTCCTACACTCTGTTCTCCCCATACTTACATATTTCTGTATGCTCTGTTCTCTCATACTTGCACATTCCTGCACTCCATGTTCTCTTCAAACATATTCCCGCACACCCTGTTCTTTTCATACTTATGTATTGCTGCACCCCTGTTCTCTCCATATTTACATATTTCTGCATGCCCTGTTCTCTCATACTTGCATATTCCTGCACTCCATGTTATCTTCGTATTTACATATTCCTGCACCCCCTACTCTATTCATACTTACATATTCCTGCACACACCCTGTTCTTTCCATACTTACATATTGTTGCACCCCATTCTCTCCATACTAACATATTCCTCCATCCCACCACCCAGTCTTCCCTCCATACTTACATATTTGTGTACTCCCTGTTCTCTCCATACTTACATTCCTGCATGCCATATTCTCTCCATACTGTACATATTCATGCACTCCTTTTTCTCTCCATACTTACATATTCCTGCATGCCATATTCTCTCCATACTTACATATTCCTGCATGCTGTGTTCTCTCCATACTTACAAATTACTGCATCTTTCATTCTCTCCCTACCTATATATTCCTGCACTCCCTGTTCTCGCCATACTTACATATTCCTGATCCCCATTCTCTCCATATTTACATATTCATGCACTTCCTGTTCATTGCATACTTACATATTCCTAAACCCTTTTGCTCTCCATACTTACAGTACATATTCTTATCTCACAGTTCTCTCCATATTTACATATTCCTGCACCCCGTTCTCACTCTACCTTCATATTCCTGCAACCATGTTCTCGCCAGACTAGAGATGTACAGAACATAAAATTCTGCCTGATGAATGAATGTGGAATTACTATTCTATTTCTGTGGAATTTCATGGCGTATGTGTGAACATTCCATGTAATTTTGCCAAATTTTAAATGTCAGTTATTTTGCACATAATTTAAAAGTATGAATCCAACTGACATTAAATGAGGTGTATGTACAGTTAGTGCTGGCCTGCATAAGTGTACCAAATATCAGAGTCATAAGTTGAAAGGGAGTGAAGTTATGGGTGGCCAAATATTGAAACAAATTTAATTTTCAGTTCTTTCAATCTAATTTTAAAATGTCTTATCCAAATTTCTCCACTGTTTTGGGGATTTAGAAAAAACATATAACATGGGTAGGTTCTCTATATTATAATTCTCAAGCTTTAAAGGGGGCTGGGTTATAGGCAGCCAAACATTTTGCCAAAATTTAGATTTCAGTTACTTCGGTATAATTTTGATAGTAGTCAAAGAAATCTTATGAAAATTTACAGGCATACAGGTGCTCAGTACAATAATATGTGTACATAGTTTTGGATGTCTAACTTTAAATGGGACTGAGTTAAAGCCTGCCAAACATGTTGCCAACATTTAAATTTCAGATATTTCCTTCTAATTTTAAAACAGCATATCCAAATTTAACTTTGCACACAAAAATCCAGATGTAACCAAATTTGAAACATTTATCAAATGAGGCAGTGATATCTGCACTGGGAATTTTGAATTCCATGAAAGTAATTCAGGATACTTCATCTATATGCTCCCATAAATATTTGAGAAACTATTACCAATATTTTGTTGTGCCCCCCATAAATTTAAAACTGCTAAACCAATTTATCCAGTTATGTTAGACATCAGGATACAGTGACATCATATACATATCTAAAATGTTAAGTCTATGCCTGCAACAGCAAACAAGTTACAAACATTCACATTTTTGAGAGTTTTCGCAAAATGTGCAAATATTTGCATAATAACATTTTGAACCCCTATAACTTAAAAATCTTTAATTCAATTTGCTTCATATTACACACTCTGTTGGTCATTATTGCTTAAATACCAGGAGCAACCAGATCAGTGGTGGGGTTGAAAGGCAGACCCTATGAGGATCGTTTAGAGGATCTTGGCCTGTATTCTCTTGCATATAGGAGATGGGGGGGGATATGATATTGGTTCATAGATCCTTTCAAGATATACATCTAAGATTAGATCTGGGCCTTGAACTACAGGAGAAAATATATAATACTAGAATTCACAATAAACAGCTAAAACAACAAATGTGGAAGTTGAAAAAAGGAAATACTGGTTCAACCAGCAAGTGGTCTCTCATTGGAACTCCCTCCCTGAACAGACTGTGGAAAGCCCAATTTTAGAAATATTTAATGCAAGGATGGATAAGTATAGTAAACATAAGGTTAGAAATTTTTAATAGATCAAATCATGACAAGCAAAGAAGGATGAATGTCTCAACAATGCTTTGTGAATACTATGATAAAATAATATATTGGATCTGGTCCTAAGCACTGATAACATGAACATCAATGATTATAACATAGCTGCATCACTGGGCAACAGCGATCACTAATGCATTTTTTTTTACAATAAATAGTACCATAAAAACCGTTAAAAGGTGTTCAGAAATATATTTGTATAATATAGCTAACAAAGAAAAACATTAATGCAGATATAGCTAGATTCAATTGGAAAAAACATTCTTAGAGATAAGAATGGAGAAGAAAACTTGAAAATAATTAAATAAACCATACTACAAGCATGTGATAAACACATAGAGAGTAAGGAAATACAACGGTTAAGGAGTTAAACCAAAATGGTTAAATAATAACATTCTTAAACTTATTAGGAAAAAGAAAAAGAAAGAAAATACATGCATTTTATTAAAAAAAAAAACAGAAACAGAGTCCGGATCAAATTTAAAAGATTACAAAAAATATGTAAAAATGCAATCAATAAAGCAAAAAGAACTTGGAAATTAGACTTGCGGAAACTGCAAATAAATACAACAGTAAACAGTTCTATAGTTATATTAATTCATTAAATAGGCAGACTTTAAGCTTAACACAATAACAGAGAACAATGAAACCATTACAGACTCAATTCAGATAGCGGACACTTTTAATAAATATTTATTTTCAGTTTACTCAGAACCCAATATATGCTAGTAATATCTTGTCGATCCCAGTTAACTTATGTACTAAGGAACAAATAAAAGATAATATAAACACCCTAAAAAAGAATGGAGCCCCTGGGATAGATAAAACAACACCCTAAATGCTTATGTTAAGCCAGGGGTTCTCAAATGGTGAGGTCAGCCTCCTTGGGGAGGCCCCATCCTGTTCCGGGGGAGGCTCAAGCAAGTCTGAAAAAGTACTGTACTTAAATTTTGTGTTTTATATATTTGGTGTGAAGAGATTAAGCAAACTGAAAGAGGATAATAGTAGGTGAATTTTATGTGTTTATTTACTAATAGGTGACAAGGGAAGGTGAATGACCCAAGGCACATTTCAGGTGTACCCAGGGAAGGGTAGGGAGTGATTACATTTCAAAAGGTAACTGCAAAACAATCAAGAAACACACAATGAACAATAGTGCAAACAAATATGAACAATAAATAATGAGTGGTGGTAACTGATCAGTTTGTAGACTGATGGCAGAACAGCCCAAATACAAGGGTTGAGCATAAAAGTGCTAAGAGCAATAGCAGGAAGGAGCAAAGTAATCCTAGAGAAGCTGCTTAGGCGCAGGGAAAGACAAAGTATGTAGAAAGGTTATTTCATGTAGAAAGAAAGCAGTCTGACCCATGAAGGTACTGCAACAAGGGGTAACAATGGTTCAAGAATGAAAATAGCAGACCAAGTAGGCTGGCCTGTTGGGAGGGGGACTTACAATAAGCTGAATAATAATATTTGTTTATTTTATTTGTTATTCAGATAACACCTTTGAGCACAGGAGTTCTTTTTCAAAGGCCTCACATCAGTATAAGACAAAGAGCTGAATGTGAGCCAAGTACTCAAAGGGGTTCAAATGTATTCATGGTGTTCTGTGCAAAGTACAGTATGTTATTTTTCTTTGGGGAGGCCCAAGATTATTTCAGTTTTTGGGGGAGGCTCAAAATCTTTCCCGTGAATTTGGGGAGGCTCACTGTGACAAAGTCTAAGAACTACTGTGTTAAGCAGTTGTGTACTCCACATGGGTAGGAACAATAAAATAACGCACATGGGTAGGAAGAATAGAATGGTGCATTATACACTAAGTGACTCAGTTCTCAAAAGTACAAATACAGAAAAATATCTTTGAGTACTAAGTGATACAAATTTGGACTTTACTGCACAATGCACAAGTGCTATCACTATAAAAATCACTATAAAAAGAAACAGCAAAAGTCAGAAGTCCGCTGTACTACCACTATGCAGGTCATATGTCAAACTACAATTTGATTATTGAAGCCAGTTTTGGAACCCACATAAAAAAACTGACATCAAAAGAATCGAAAGAGTGCAACACAGAATGACTAAAATCACATATGATGTGAAAGATTGTACTTATGAAATCTGAATAGCCAATTTAGGACTGTATAAACTGGAAATAATAAGAAAGAGGGGTGATTTGTTATTATTTTATATGATAAATGATACAACTTTGGTTGAAAAAATTAATATTACATTTAATGACACTAAAACAAGAGGTCTCATACTACAAGTGACAGGAACAAACTTTAAGAGTAATATAGGGAAATACTTTTTTTATAGAAAGAGTGGTGAACCTGTGGAACAGACTTCCAGGAAGTCTTATCATTAGTATAAATAAAGGCATATTTAAAAGAAGGTTAGATCAATTTATAAATGAGGATGGAGAACTAAAATACTACTAAAACCCATAGGAACTACTATAGGCTTCAGCCTTTTTCTGCTCCTTTTCCCATTAGTGAGGTTAGTTATGACTTGAAATTTGGCACATATTTAGAACACCAATCAAGTAATCATGCTAAATGTAAGGTCTCTGGCCCATTAAACAGCTGAAGTATATATAGATACAATGTTTAAGAAACTTCCCAGAAAAAATAATTTTGAGCACATACTGTCTAATTTTGAGACAATCCATCCTAATGGCATGAAATGTGGTACACTGTTAGAACACATATCATAAAGTAATCATGTTGATTTAAAATCTCTGGCCCAATAGATGGCTGAGGTATATGCAGACAAACATATACCAAAGTAAACATACATAAGTCTGCACCAGAAGACATACAAAGAGAGACTAAAGGAGCTTAATATAAATACCCTCGTGGAAAGGAAGGAGGGGGGAATATGATAGAAATGTTTAAGTTCCTCAAGGGAATCCAAGAGGGAAGCATCTTTCAGAAAAAGAGATTTGCAAGAACAAGGGGGCACAATTTGAAGATGGAGGCGGAATGGTTTAGAGGTAATGTGAGGAAGTATTTTTTCATGAAGAGGGCTGTGGATGCATGGAACAGCCTTTCTGAGTAGATCATGGAGTCAGAAACAGTGTGGGAATTCAAGAATGCATAGAACAGTCATAAGGCAATTTGAGGGTTCTACTGCAGGGATCAATTCTAGGCCCACTCCTCTTTAGCCTGTTCCTCAACACCCTCCCAGATTTCTGCCCGGAAAAAATAATCTTATACGCTGATGATGCTGTAATTCTCTCTCAGCGTGTCAGTCCTGTCAGCGTGGCTCAGTTGGTAGCACATCCACCTCTGGACCAGAAGGTCATGAGTTCTCATCCCACACTGGGATTGGACTTGCACCTAAAAATCGCTGGCATCCGAGTGCAGTATTGGGGGGTGCTGTACTGCCAGGGTGTGCCGTCCTTCGGATGAGACATTAAACCGAGGTCCCTTCTACCCATCCTGGTGTTGTCCTGGTGGGTGTCCAGGTGGAAGTAAAAGAACCCAGGGCACTCTTCGCAAAAGAGTAGGGAACATTCCCGGTGTCCTGGCCAACATTCCCCTTCCCATAAACCGGTTCATGCAATTATCCAGGCTGTGTGTGGGTGATAATGTGCGATATGGCCGCCACCACACATTCAGTCACTTCACTACCAGTCTAGCATTGCTTGTTAAGCACTTTGGATGTATGAAAAGTGCTATATAAATACTGATTCTTCTTCTTCTCTCACAAAGAGCCAAACTCTGTATGCAAAAGCCTACAAATTGCCTTCTCTAGTGTTGAAAGGTGGTTCCTGGATAGTAAACTTGTGCTTAACCACAATAAAACAAAAGCCATGTTTTTTACCAATCACCAAAATAAAAATAGAAATACTCCACTCACCATACTAACCACTGCTGGAAATGCACTGGACCAAGTAAATACTTTCAAATACCTTGACACCACTTTTGACCAAGGGCTCACCTTTGCAACCCATATTGACAACACGGCGAAAACAGTGAACCAATATCTTGGAATACTGTTTCGAAACTGACAATTCCTAAACCAAGCTGCACTGAGGATAGCTATACAGAGTTCCATAATCTCAATCATTGACTATGGCCTTATTATCTATGGCTCAGCTACTACCACGGCACTAAGGCGTATCTCAGTCGCTCTAAATAAGGCTTGCCGGCTCCTCACAGGGGCACAAAGACTGATACACGCATGTGAGCTTTACTATGAAACAGGCTGGTTGCAACTATCAAATCGCCTTATATATCTCACCTGCATAATGGCAAAAAAATCTATCTTGGGACTGACTCCATTATGTATCCAAAACCTACTCAGTCTGAATCCTGGCATGCGACCCTCCACCAGATCTGAACACCAACCTTTTCTGGTTCCCAGATGTCGGACCGCACAGGGACAAAGAACGTTCGCATACAGGGCTCCAACCTGGTTCAATGCTCTAAGTCCACCTACTCTATCCTCAACCTCACTCGGAGCCTTCAAAACCATGCTCTACGCCCACCTCACTACCACTAGCAACTGTGATTGCATTCGATAAAGGCTACTCCTCCTCTTGACCATCCTCACATCCAAGGCCTACTCTCCTTGTCTAATGAACCCTCACGTACCACTACTACTCTTATCTGCCACCCAACTCACTCTTTTCTCCCCCTTCTGTCCCCTCTCACTTGCTCTACTGCCCACCACTTTCCCTCCTTTCTTGCCTCCCTGTTGGCTTCTACTGATCTCCCTCTCCTTGGAAGTTTCTTTATTTCCTAAATTGTCTACTCTCTTGAAACTGTTTAAAGCATATTTATTAGGTAACTTCTAAACTTTACTGCCTTAAACTGTTAATAGCAAATTTATGTTACTTTTCCGTCTGGTATTACCTGTAATGTGTATTGTTTTGTTTGATGTTCTATGTGACGTGGAACCTTTGTAAAAGAGCCCTGACTCAAAGGTATTAATTCCTAGACTAATAAACTAAACTAAACTAAGGGTTGGGGTAGAAAGAAGTGGGCTGCTGGTTATCTAGGATCTGCAGCTTATCCAGTGGGTAGGGAAATGGGCAGACTAGGTGGACCAAGCGGTCCTTATCTGCCATCAAATTATATGTTTCTATGTTTCTACCAGTTTTGCAGTTTGTGCAATAAATATTTAAACTGCATCTCAAAATGGTGAGTTTTGTTCATTCCGTGACTCCCAGCTCAAGTCTGAAGTGTGGCATGTTTCTGGTTTTGACTATACATGTGCTGCCCCAACCCTAACCTTGGGAAGACAGATTAAGGAATCTTTCTCCAGCAGCATCACCATGGCCAGATTAACCTATACGCCAGTTATGCCATGGCATATGGCCCCGTGGTTCAGGAGGGTGCCCCCTCTCACAATTTAATTATTTGCCTGCCTTATTACTGTGTACTGTCACCGCTGTGCCAGGACAGTAGTGCAGCAGCTAATGGCATGCCAGAGAAGAAAGTTATAATTTGTCCCCCTCTTCTGCTCCAGTCCAGGCAGTGCCCCCCCAGCGCAAGTGAGCCTCTCCACAACAGTCTACACTCTGCACCATTTTATTGTCTGGGCCAGCAGTAGGAGATATGGCTCTCGGGGTAGCGGGAATCAGCATGCAGCAGCTGCCTGTTCTCTCTCTCTCTCTCTCTGTGCGCTGCAGCACTGCATGGTAGTGTAATTCGTTGACTCTTACTTGACTCGTCAATTATGGTCTCGAGTGATGAGTAAGTTGAGTGACCACCCCAGCTGCCTGGGCAGTAGAGGGAGAGGGACTAGTCCAGCCCGGAGACGGGTGTCATTGTTGGCTCGTCACTGTCATCACTGGTGATCGACACAGTCATGGTCGGATTTACCGCCTACGGTGAGCCGTCATCAACGGTCAGGAGGAGGCTGGCCTGGGCCTGGTGCAGGAACAGAATTTAACAGGGCACCCATTGTGAGCTTCTGGATGGTGGATGGTGGACACTGGGTCCCAGGAGGACTGTGGAAGCACACTACAGACAGGATACTGCAGCAGCAGCCTGTGCCTGGCCAACTCGTCAGGTATGTCATATTTGGATTTGGATTGTTGTGTCCCTGTCCGGGCTGTCCCAGCCATGTACAACACTGATTCACTTTCACTGTATATGTTTACACTGTAATGGTCATTGAAAAAAAACACTGAGCAGACTAAAAAAAAATACCGAAGTGGGGGGGGGGCAGCAGGTATCATTGTTCCCCATTCCAATATTCTTTCCGCTGCAGTGTTTTTTTTTGTGTTTTTTTTTTAGGGAAGGATACCTTTATACCTTTGGTTTTTCTGCCTTTAACCACTTGAGAACTGCATGCATTTTTTTGACTGCACACCCATGCATTTTTTTATCACTCATAAAACTGTCTGCCCAAAAATTACCACCAAAAAGAATTATGCACATTGTTTTCAAAAGCAATACATTTATGGTGAATATGTTTCCGCCCATAGACAAATAGTTCTGCACAACAAATCAGACTGGGAGAAGAACACACGCACATATGCACATCGTTTAACCCCTGCTCAGCCTAATGGCCACTCACTGTTTGATGTGTAACGCTTCAGTCACCATCCCTGACTTCCCTCAGTGTCTTGTGTAGGTCCTTGGCTGGCATTTGTAAATGAAGCATTGAGGGAAATCAAGGCTGCTGGCTGAAGCATTACATATCAAACACTAAATGTACATTAGGCTGGGCAGTGAGATCAAGGAAAATTAGCCTGTTTTAACTATCATCATCTGATTGCTAAACGGGGCCACTGCCCATAACTGACTAGCATATGGGCTGTAAAACATCTGTGATGGAGTACTTTTTTTTTTAAAATAAAATATAGACATCATCTCAGTGTTTGCAGTGACTTTTCTCCCCCCCCTCTGATTTGGAGTTCAGCAGTCGCAACTAGTCCTACAGCAGAGCACTGATCTTGCAAAGATGCTGTCTACATGGCCAGCATCTACAATTGGAGCCCCAACCATTTAATCCCATACAGAAAAAAAGTTTTGTAATACAGAAAAAACCTCAGTCACACCAACTACCTGAACACATCACCTGTTTTGTTAAACCACCACATCCTGCTTGAGTACTCTGGTCATTGTCGGCCCGGCACTGCAGAAGAGTGGAATGTTAGCATTTAGGGGCCCCCCAGCTGGGCCCCAAAATATGACTTGAAGTAGGGCCCCCACATCCATCAATCTGGCCCTGAGCATCACATCAATCATTCAGATGTTATTTTTTTATGAAATTGGTGACTGGAAAGGGTACACTAATGTAAGACTCATTTCCTTGTGTGATTCTGAAGAAAGGGTACCTGGAATGAGATGCCAGATGGGCACAAACAAAACAACATTCAGTGTGGTACAACTGATGTGGTGAGGGGGTTGCACAAGAAGCCATACAAGAAAAGGCTACGGGAACTCAACATGTAATCCCTGGAAGGGTTCAATGTTATAATAGCGCAACCGCGATAGCACAGTGCTTCTTAACGCATGCTAAATAGTGCTACGCTTTAATAGCGCTTTGGCAAAATAGCGAAGTAACAAAAGAGCTAAAATAGCTTAAACAAAAGTGATGAATTACCTTTTGTGCAGGACTAGACACTGCAATAGCCTCACGGACCATTCTGCATTACATACTAACTGGTTCCTCACAACTGATCCCAAGTTCCAGAGTTCCACAGTTCTCTTTCCACCTCCCTCCACTCCCCCCTCCCTCCCTCAATGAGAAGTTTACTGGAGACAGCAGGTGTCATCTGTGATGTACCTGCAGCAACAATTTGGGGTGTTGTCTCGCAGGTGGAGGTGGCTCGCTCTTTCATTTCTGCAACCGCCTCTTTCACAGTCACTGATGCGGAATCCGGTACATGGTTGTGCTCAGCAATTATCTTGAGCACCCTTGCCCCATTCAAAAGCAGTCTTGCACCAAAAAAAACCTAATCATACTGTAAACATTTCCAGTATGTCTTAAGAGGACGTAATGCACTCCCTTTGGTATACAAAGCCTTCCAGAACAGCTAGATCACTGCCCTTTTGGCTTTTCACAAAGCGCACATCCTTATCGCAATCCATTCTGAATCAAACAGAGAATCTAGAGGTTCAGTGAATACAGGGACATTTATTGACCCAAATCTTTGTGCTATTTTGGCCATTCACTTAAAAGACTAGTGCTATTTTGGCCACACTCTCAACATCTTGCACTGTTTTGTCTTGCGCTATTTTGACCGGATATCCCCTGGAAGAGAGGTGAGTGAGAGCGAACAATGAAACCTACAAGTACCTCACATAAGTGAACAAGGTGAAGGGTCTATTTCAAAGAAAGGAAGGCACTAGAACAAGGAAGCATGCAATGAAGCTAAGAGAGGGGAGTTTAGGAGACATGTGTAGGAATAATTCTTCACAGAAAGGGTGGCAGATGACTGGAACAGCCTATCAGAGAAGGCAGTGGGGACAAAGACTGTGGGCAGCTTCAAGCATGCATGGGATAGGCACAGAGGCATATTAAGTAGAGGAATGGGCGAAGGAAGTGACACCTATGACCAGCTGGGGTCAGTGGTAATGGAATAGGCAGGTAAAATTGCAGACCGGATGGGCCTAAAGGTCCTCTTCTGCCAACAAAATATATGTTTGCATTCAAGACAGCATGGGATAAACACCAATGTATCCAAACTCCTGCAGAGTAAGTAGGAAGGGGGTGGCTTATTGGGCAGATTAGATGTACCAAGTGATCCCCATCTGCTAACACTTTATCTATAAAATTTCCCACAAAAATTAAAATGACAAACTTTGAGCACCAATGATTGTGAGACAATCCATCCTACTTTCATGGCATATTATTAGAACACCTCCCAAAAAGTAAGCATGCTAGATTTCAGAGCACTAACTCAATAGATGGGAAAACAGAACCCAGGAACTCAATACTTCTTAGCTGGGCACTGACTTGAAGAGACCGGGACTGAACGGGACTAAGGCGTAATCATATTGGACGACCTTAAAGTAGGGAGTAAATGTGAAAAAGCAGCCTGAAAAACCAGCAGCTTCCTTGGATGCATAGTCAGGGGAATAACAGGAAACCCGAAGTGATCATACCACTCTATAGATCTCTGGTGAGGACTAGAGTATTTCTTCCAGTTCTGAAGGCCCCACCTGAAGAAGGACATAGAGAGCTTGGAGTCAATTTAGAGAAGGACCACAAAGATGGTGCAGGGCCTCCATCACAAGCCATATGAGTTCGGACTCCAAGACCTAAACTTGTACACCTTGGAACAGAGAAGGGGCAGAGGGGATATGATAGAAACGTTTCATTCATCGAGGGTAAAAACACTGTTCAGGTAGCCAACCTCTTCCATGCAAATGGAGAGGCATATACAAAAGGACACAAGCAATGCCTGAGAGGGGGAAGGCTTAGAGGCAATAGCAGCAAATACTTTTTATGGAGAAGGTAACAGACATATGGAACAGCCTGCACCCAGAGATGGTTGCAGCAAAGACAGCGAATGCATTTAAACACGCATGGGACCGGCACTATGGCAAAAACAAAAACAGCAAAATATAGGGAAGGGGGTCAGGTTCATGGGCAGACTAAATAGGCCACTCGGTCCCCATCTGCTTTCAAATTCTTATGTTCTTATGTGTTATGACCAGATTCATTCATTTTAAAATTCCATGAAAATCCAACAGCATTATGTGGAATTTCACAAAATTTCTTCAAAATTCCACAAATTCATTATTTTCTCATTCCACACAGCTGTACTCCATCCTTATATATTCCTGCACCCCCTGTTCTCTCCACACTTACATATTCTTGCACACCATGTTCTCGCCATACTTACATATTCCTGCATTTCCTGTTCTCCTTACTTTCATATTCCTGCACTACATGTTCTCTCCATACTTCCATATTCCCTCACTTCCTTTTCTCTCCATACTTACATATTCCTGCACTGCATGTTCTCTCCATACGTGCATTTTCCTGCACTCCCTGTTCTCTCCATACTTACACATTCTTGTACTGCATGTTCTCTCCATATCTACTGTTTGTTACTCAGTTGGACATTGCACTCACACCTGCGACTTGTATGAAAAAGTGGGATTTATTTAATTTAGGGATTCGGATCATACTTTTGAGATCAGAGCTCATTTACAAAGGTTCCACGTCAAACAGTGACAATGACAACAATAACAAACAGTTTATATACACTACTCGAATAGTAGGTAGCTAGTATACAATTAGGTTACAATGTCATTCATAGTACCGATGGTGATAGTACAGCGTCAAAGAGCATTCAGCTAGGGTAAAGGACAGTGTTTGTATGTAGTGAAGGAGATAAGAGGTGTGACATCTAGTGTGAGAGTCTGAGGAGGAGTCAAGGTGAGGGGGGGAGACTGGGTTGGGGGGGAGAGTGGATGGCCAAAAGAAGGGATGGTTTCCATTAGAAAAAGATACATATAGTATTTAGGTGCTTTTAAAAAGAATGCAACTTTTGATCTTATTCCTTCATCACTTCATTCAATTTTTTTAAAAACAAATCAGTAGCTTCTCCACTCAATGATCTTTTCATTGTCAATTTACTGTTCCCAGAATGAAAACACTGATTGGTCAAAACACAATTGTGACAGAAATCCCTTGCCACTGTCACTAGTTGTGACAAAAACTGTCTCTTGGGCCCTTTGCTTACAGGGCAGTTCTCCATCGTGGACTTTTAAATCTTTTCCACCACCTAATTTTTACTTGCAACCAGGAAATCACTTGTTTGGCCTCTTGCTCAAGGTTAGGAAGGTCAACACAATAACAATTGATAGCAGTCTGTCTCCGAAGGGCACTCTAGCAGAATTCAGCAGGAATCTGAATTTTTTTTTTAAAACAAGCAGTCACTGATTCTATCAAAAATGAATTCTTTACTAAAAGAACTACAAGTATTTGCAAACAGGATATATTTACAGTCAGACAAAAGGTTTCAAGTCTACTAGCAAATAGTAAATAAAGAACATCACACAGACAGTTGATGCATAGAAAAATCTCAACTTTTTTTTCCCTAAAACCTATTTTACTTACTGCTAGCTATAGAAGACACTTTTTCTTACCTGACGTAGGACCCCCTTGTGCAGATGTTGAGTGTCCCAGAGATTGAGGGGGGGGAGAGAGAGAGAGAGACACAGAGATGACCCTCAGCTCCCTAATCTATTTCATTTGGATGTGAGGAGTGGCCTCACCCTATAAGTGAAAATGTTCCCCTACCCCCACCCCACGTGTGTGTGTGTGTGGGTGGGTGTGTGCACGTGTGTATGTGCATGACATCATCTGAGCCACCTGGCCTGTCTTCACACCTAGAACATCCCTTGTCAAGCTTTATGACTGACTCTGTTTTGCAGGATGCGTGAGGTGTTTAAAACTGCACCCTCACATCTGCCAGGGTCTGTAGCTCAAATGAGCTCAGGGGAAACTTACACCGAGCAGCTGGTTATGGGGGACAGGCAAGGCTTCATTGTTAACACCATTATTATTTTGCATATACAGTGTACTCCAAATATACCGACCGCGGTTAAATCAGGCAACCGGTAAATTCGGCCAAAAAGTAAAATCCGTTTGTCATTTCTAATTAACCCCCACTTCAACGTCACCAGTTAAAGCGTGTTAAGATTGCCTGCTATATCGGGCAATTGAAGATCATTTTCCTAACTGAACTGACAGGTGTTCACACCCAATTTGGGCAATTGCTAATTTACTGTTAAATGGGTTGATGGCTTAAAAGAGGTGCTAGCAAGACTTTAGTGCTGCAGTGCTCAGTTCGTTTCTGCACTTCATGCAACTACGGCCGGCAAACGTAAAGCAATGTCCCTCTTCCAAAAAATCGATGTGCTCAAGCAAATCGATGAAATGCCAATGGTGAGCCAGAGGGATATTGCTCAGCACTTCAATCTTCCTAAATCCACGGTGGCCGATTTATTGAGGCAAAAAGAGCAGCTATTAAGTGAATGGAGTGAAAATCAGAACCCCGACTGCGAAAGGAAGAGAGACGGAAAGGACGGGGAAGTCGAAGCAACACTTCGTTGGTTCCAAAATGCTCGTGGTCGGGACACGCTAATTAGTGGTCCATTATTACAGCAGAAAGCACAGCAACTAGCGACAGCCCTAGGCCGAGAGGACTTTAACCCTTCAGATGGCTGGCTTCAGAGGTGGAAAACCAGGAACAATATCGATTTTAAAAGGGCTCATGGTTAGAAGTAAAGCTCGGATACTAAAAGTGCAGAGCAGTGGCTGCGTAATGTGCTCCCAGGGATCCTGGAGGGGTACGAGCCAAAAAATATATTTAACTTTGATGAAACTGGGCTGTTTTATCATTGTGTTAGGTACGGGACAATGGCATTTAAAAGCGATCCACTTTTTGGTTCAAAAAAACAAAAGGAAAGAATCTCGGTTCTACTTTGCTGTAATATGGATGGTTCTGAGAAACTGCTTCCGCTAGTGGTGGGAATGTCTAGGAACCCACCTTGCTTTTGCAGAGTTCATCATTTGCTAGTGGTTTACAGATCCAACAGTTCTTCTTGGATGACATCAGATATTTTTTTACAGACTGGTTACAGTCCTGGGATCGAAATCTGCGGCGTCGCAAAATCATCTTACTTCTGGACAATTTCTCAGGCCACCCAAATGTCGCAGGACTGAGAAACATATGCCTTGTCTTCCTCCCTGCTAACACAACATGCCTCATACAACCATTGGACATGGGAATCATCTGCAGCCTTAAACAGCACTACGTCCATGTGATGAGAGAAAAAGTGCTGGACACCCTCGATGAGAACCAAGAAATTAATGCTTCTCAGTATGTGAAGCAAATCCCACTTTTAGATGCTATCCGACTCCTAAAAAATTCTTGGGACACTGTTTCAGTGCTTACTATCCAGCGATGCTATAAAACAGCTGGATTTGTACCCCCCTGCTGCTGATCTGCCAGTCCTATTTACAGAAACAAACTTTGGTGCCCCAGAATTGTTAGACAGAAGTTCTACCTGTGCCCGATGGTCTGTCAGAGGATCAGTTCGTGAAGCTATGTTGCCTAGGTGATAATGACCCTCTGTCTGATAAAGATTTAGATGACATTCATGAAGTAATAGGGGTGATGAAACCAAATGTTGACGTAGAGGAGGAGGAGGTAGAACCAGAAGAAAGCATGGCAGTGGAGGAGGCTATACTTATGGCTGCAGATGTTCGTTTTGTGCTTTTAACATTGCGTCAGGCCATGGAGCAGAATCCTGAACTGGAACCTAACTGGGAATAACTCAGAACAATGGAAGAAACCTGGCGCCCGTACTGCAGAAAGCATACTGTCCAGACCCATATCACTGATTTCCTTGGAAGCAAATGGAAAAAACAACAACAGATAAGAACTGGTTTAATAATTCATTTAAATAAATTTTCTGTACTTAAATAAAGTTACAAGCACAGTTTCCTTATGCAGCATCATTTATTTAATTGAATTCATGTGTGGTGATGCAGGAATTTAAACTGTGTTTTGAATACGCACAGTAATGTATTGCTTGAATGGGAATTTAAACCGCGATCGAACATTTTTTTTTTGGATACACCGACCATCTCCTATAGCGGGCATAATGGCATAGCACACATGTGCCCATTATAGGCAGCGGTCACTGTATCTCAATAAGCTCTGGAGTGAACTAGAATGCTCCCAGTCTGATTCACCTAAAATCCTAGGTAAGCTGGCCCACCAGCACAGCGGTTGGATTTCAGTCTGTGATGCTGGCTACCCAGGTTTGGGAGCAAGCCTGGGTCATCGGAGGGCTGGCTGAGGGGAGAAGGCTGTATCATCCCATGACAGAGCACCTTCTCCGTTGGGGGGAGGGTGGGGATGTGGCTCAGCATCTACTGACCCCTGGTGGAGGCCAGAGGTTTAGCAGAATGTCAGCACCTTAAGGTCTGGTCTGGTCTTGGATGGAGGTCTGGAGCTAAGCAGGCACCAAAGGCTTCAGCAGCACGGGGTAGGACGTTACGGATGTTGGCATTAGTGCCATGATGTCAGGGACTCGCGATGTCTCTGAAACTGGGAAAATGCCTGCCAGCCCCGGGGAAATGGAGTTCCAAGGAGCTAGTCCTCAGGTATGCATCCATCTGCCTGCCCACCTGGGACCGACAAAATCCAGATTGTCAGGGTGTAGGGGCCCCATCCTGTCCCCGCCCGGGGGGTAAACCGAGGCTCCATGGGGGACCAGTGATGGACCAGGTAAGGTGGCTTACAGGGGGTAGACTCCATGATACTTCCAAGGATGCAGGGCTGGTGGGGTGCAGGAGGGGATAAAAAGAGATTTCAAAAATAAAATCCTAGGTAAATATTGTATGCCGTGTTAGCTTATGCTGATGATTTGGTGCTGCTGTCCCTGACCCAGTCTGGGTTACAAATCAAGTTAAATATATTAGATGGCTATGCCAAAAGATACAATTTAAGGGTCAATGTTCAAAAAAAGCCAGGTTTTAACTTTTGGGTCAAATACTATAAGAAAGTTGTGGATGATAGGGACTAACAGAATAAAATCAATAAAACATTATACTTCTCTGGGTTTAATTTTAACTAATGATGCTAAATGGTTTAAACACATTAATATGTTACTCACAAAGTTCAGACACCCAGTCACATCTTTGAGCATTTTTTAACAGAAAATATTGTGGAAATTCCATTAAACCTCACCTGACAGCAGTCAGTGCAAAGTATAATGCCCAGGCCCTTTATCATGGGGAAATCTGGCAGCCTCGTTCTATGGGCAAGCTTGAAATCCCACTAAACAAGTTATTAAAATCTAGTCTGGGATTAAATAATTCCCTACCTGCATCCTTAATACGAGCAGAATTAGGCAGCTTTTGCATTAAAGCCTATTTTTCAGCTAGGAAGGTAAAATACTGGATTAAGGTATGTCATCATAAACACTCTAGATTTACTTATCTTTGTTTAAAAGAGAACTATACTTGGCTCAGTTTGGACCATTAAAATCAGAATGGCTTTCTACAATCTTTCAAGAGTTACAGGAAACAGAAACAGGATTTAAAAAAAAACTACAGTGTCACAATCAGTTTAAAATATCAAGACTGTCACTAAAAGAATTATAGAACACTTTAAATTAAAAGACTGTGGCCCCAATATTCAGAACTGCACCTGGCAGTGGCGCAGCGCGGTGCAATTCAGGGGATATATTCACAAGAGATGAGCCATGACGCATCTCCTCTGAATATATCAGGTAATGCGCACTGTACAAATACGATGTGCTGGTGCATCCCCCTAGACAGGGCTGAATACCAGAAATGGGAACTGTGCCAGCGCAACAGAGTTACGCTGTGTGCAAATTCCTGATATTCAGCCAGCAGTATACAAATGCAGTCATAATACATGCAAGGTGCAAATGGAGCCATTTGCATGTCATTATGACCCCTTTGCATGTGTTGTGCAGGGCAGGCCAGCAAAACGCACATTGTGCCCTGCACAGCATGTGGTGCTGCCAGAGGGGTTCCCATGGCACCCCCCTTCCCCGTAGCCCCGATCCTTGACAAATAAGTTACATATTTCCCTGGTAGTCTACAGGTCCTCCCCACCCCTCCCGTAGCCCCGATTCCCAAATAAAAGGTGTTTTATAATTCCCTGGTAGTCTAGTGGAACCCCCTCCCTCCCGTAGCCCCAATTGCCAATAAATAAATGTTTAATAATGCCCTGGTAGTCTAGCGGTACACACCCTCTCCCCTCCCATAGCCCCGATCGGCTGAAATAAAATATAATAAATGCCCTGGTGGTCCAGTGGTTCCCCCATCCCATCCTGGAACACTGATCACCTGTACTTGTGGATACTAAGTTCTTGGTAGTCTAGTGGTAACCCCCACCCCACCCATAGCCATAATCGCCTGTAAACCCAATGCAAAAAATTCCCTGGTGGTCCAGTGGCACCCCCCACCCTCACAGAACTCCCTACCTACCCAACTCCACCCCTATGATTGGCAGACAGCAGCAAACCCACCCGCATAATTATGCGGCTGCCCGCCAAATGGCAGCTTACAGTGTCAGCTGTCAGACCATTGGTCCACATTGTGGACCAATGGGTTTGAAGTGCATACTATAATATTCATACACAAATATGTGAATGAATGACTTTCCTTTCTTTACTTCTCTGTCCCCCTGCAAGAGTCCAATCCCCAGTTGGTACAGTTATGTTGATATATTTAGCTAGTGTACTCCTTCAATCCTGCCTATGCATAGGAAGTTCAAACCATTATCCTGGATAGCATCCTATAAAGGTAGAGTGCCCAGGGGCAGGTTGGTTGGGGAAGGGAGGGTGGGAGTAAGTCCCTCAGTGATGAGCTGCAGGAAACAATCAGCTACTGCTGCTGTGGAAAAAAACACAGTATATCTTGTAGCTGCTGTCCGTAGCTTCCCTCTAAGACCTCCATGGAAACTGCAGCAGCCAGTTAGCTATGCCAGACACTTAAACACCAAACAAAAATATTCACAGCATAAAATAGTTAGCCCTGCAACCTCTGTGGATCACTGCAAGCTAAAGGTACTTGTCTCTGACATGAGAAAAAGAACAGTAGGATGTTGGTGCGCTGTGCTGACCACGTTCCCTGTTCTGTGCAGCTGAAAGTTCTAGCTGTAAAAAAGAAAATGCTGTCTCCACTTCCTGGCACAGCTACCCCCTGTAATGAAAGTTCAGAACAGTGGCTTGCTCTCTGACTCACCTCCGTTCCTCAATTGGTGATGGACTGTGAGCTGAAATTCAACAAAAAATATAAAACCAACAGAGTAAAATGGTGCCATGTGATAAGAGCTAAGATTTGATTACGACTTGCAAAACAGTGAGCACTAATCTATGAATACAAAATCAGATATTAGCACTACAGCCACCAGATAAAAAAAAAAAGAGATTGGCACAACCTAACATTTTATGGGGGAGATATCTAAATTTACTAATTATTGCCCCCGACCCACTCCTTCGCAGGTGCAAGCCTCACAGCACCCCCATCTCTAAATAACCAACTTCCGGGGGATGGACACAGAGGAAAGAGGCAAACACAGGAGGGGTCTACTTGGTGGAGTAGTAGTGTGCAGGTGAGAATGTTGTGGGGAAGAAACCTGTGGGCAAGGGTAAACAAAGTCAGGGATAAATAACCCCCCCAAAAAATCCCTATGATGCAACAACAAGCAACATAAAAATGAACCCCACACCAGTTTTGAACCCAGACCACCACTGTTGGAGACCGTAGCCTTAACCACCATGCCAGATGGCCAGCTCAGATCCGCCCACCCAAACAAACCCCTGTGTCTTTCTCATGCTAGCTCTCAATCGCCATACAGTACTGAATCATGTTTTCCGGTCACTTTCATTCCTCCTCGCTGTTCTGTCACAGTCACTCTTAACCCAGGCACTCAAACTGAGTCGCTCAAGTTGAGTCACCCATTGCATGGATTACCGAGTAAAATAGCTTCTCCTCTTCCTCGTATGGATAACTCTGCAGTTAAAGATCTAAAATGCCACATGTCCTCCAACCCACTTCCTCTCTCCTGCAGTCAGTGAAGGGTTCAAGAATAATTGGGATAGATACTTGTGTATAGTGGGGGGGGGCAACAAGGATAAAAAGAGGACAGCGAAGACATGTGATGATTAGGGGACTCTTTCTCATCAGTAAGGCAATAGTAAGGGCAGAAGAGATAAAATGGCTTTCTTTTGTGTTCAAGTTCTATATTCTCATCTCTTGCAAAGTCCTTCCGTCTGATAACACAGAGTGTCCCAAAATGAAGGCAGAAGGCTAGGTACACAGTGGTGGAGTTCAATAATGCATGGTATAGGCATAAGAGAATCTCATGGGAAGGGACGGGGTGAATGAGCCGCAGATCAGGTAGGATCTGCAGTGATAATTTAGGCAGAGAAAACTGACAGACTAGGTAGGGCAACCAGTCCTAGTCTGTTGCCAAATTCTATGTTTCCATGTCTCAATGTACTTCACATACTGCATTTTTTAGAAAGGTACAGGAATGTCACAATGAAGCCCCCAAGCCATTCTTTTCATCTTTTCTACCAACATGCCGTCAGACTTTAAATTGTTAAATGTAAGCCCCCCCAGGAATAAAGATCCCTCCTTTGAGACCAGGTTGTTCCTTACCTGCTGAAAGCATGGTTTCATAGTTCTGCACCAACATGTCCCTGGGAAGCTCCTTCTCCTGTTTGTGTAACATCTTCCATTCCTTTTCAGAAAAATCAACAGCAACATCTTCAAAGGTTTTTGGTACCTGAAAGGATGTGTCAGTGACTCAGTAGGTAGCACACTCTCCTCTGAGGCCGGTTGATCAGAGGGCTGTGGGTTCAGTTCTCACATCTGGCACTTGAGTTAATATCCCAGTACTGACATTGTAGTACAGCACGAGAGGGGTGCTGCACTTCTGAGGTGCCATCTTTCAGATGAGACGTTAAACCGAGGTCCCATCTGCCTGGATTGGTGGTAGTTCAGGTGGATGTTAAAGATCCCATGGCACTTATCGAAAAGAGTAGGGGAATTTCCCCGGTGTCCTGGCCAAATTTCCCTCATTCACTAAAAATACCACCAACAGCTTAATCTGGTTCAAGGTCAGTTGACATTCATCTGTATGCCCTTCCCTCGGGTCGTGCCTGTAAATAGGCAGGATTTGTCTAGTGCACTTACCCAGTCAACAAAAACTAAAATAAAAAAAAATTAAAAAATTGCTCTTGAGTTCACAACACGATTTGAGACATCTGTAGCTTTTAAACAGGATGGAGATGGGTAAGATCCACAGTCTAAAAGACTAAAGGGCTTTGCTGGCACTCCCAAAACTAGTGAAAATAGAAACTGTAATGTAGTGCAGATAAGGGGGAAGCAGAGATGGAATAATGACATTAAGAAGGGGGAGATTGAGTGAGCTAAGTGAGGGGAGAGAGAGAGAGAGAGAGAGTCCTAGCTAGTAGAAAGCAGTGTGCCTGAACATCAGGCACCTTGGGAATAAAATGGGAGACCTACAGGCAGCGGTGATGCAAGCCCAGCTGGACTCAGATTTCATTATGGAAATGTAGGCCACACAAAATCCGAACTGGGACCTTCCTATCCAAATATGTGCCCTATTTTTGAAGGGACAAGAAAAGGGACAGTGAAAGGGGTTATGTTATACACTGAAACTGTATACAAACAATAGAGGATAAGAATATTGGGGGAGTGGGGATAGAATGCATTTTTGTTCAGCTAATGAAGCAGGTAAGAACCTCAGAGCGCTGGTGGTGGTGCATAAAGATCACCAACTCAGTTTGAAGAGGATTGCAGGGCACTAGCAGGACCACACCAGAAGGGCAACCACTATGGAAACACAATCATGGAGGAAGGAATTCTAACAGACTGGGAAATGATGGGGTGGGGCAAGGTGCCAGGAGTCAAGCTCTTTTAGATTAAATGCAGGATGGCTTCCTTGTACAACGAGTGATGGGACTAACCAGAGATGGACACATCCTTGATTTGGTGCTGTCAAATCAGGACACAGTAGGAGAGGCCAGAATAAAGGAGCCCCTGGGGATGAGTGATCATTACTCAGTGTGGTACACTAATAGCCCTAGAAACTCAGCACCCCAAGTCAAAGACAATAGTCCTTGAACTTCTGGACAGCAGTTTTGGAGGACATGGGGGAGATCCTCATGACAAAATGAGGAAGTGGAACATCAAAGTGAGTCTGACAGAGGTCATCAAAGTTTGTCCGAAGCAGGAAGGAAAAAAAACACAAAATAAACAAAGCCAATTTGGTATACAAGAGAAGTTAGAGAAGCATTAAGAGCAAAAAGGGAAGCATGAAAAATGTACAAGGAGAATCAGGCTGCGGGCAATAGGAAGGTATACCTAGCAAAACTAAAGGAGACCAATAATTTAATTTACTTATTTATTTCAAAAATTTCACCAGGAGAGGCATACTGAACTGAGAAGAGCTCGTTTCCAGATGTGTCCTGGGTGAGAAGGTAGAAGGCAAAAAAAATTGACATGTGCAAACCAGTACATACATTTTAAAAGTGCATTAAGCATGCAAAAATTATACAGGGTAGCATAAAACACAAGCACAGCATTATATTGTAAATAAACATCAAGGTGCGCATTGAAAGGTACAGAGCAATTACAAAGTGTTACATACAGGTCAATGCATAATCAGACATATAGCAGCCCTCAAGAATGGGGTAGAGGAGGACATGGTAGCCAGAAGGTCGAACCCGCCATGATGGAGAACAATCAGAAGGGAGGAGGACGCTAGAGGTGAAGAGGGAGAGGCAGGGTAACAGAAGGCGGACAGGAAGAGTGGGGAGGAAGAAGTAGTGGGCAGGTGGGGGAGGAGGACGTGAAGGGGGTAATAAGATTAGAAAATCAGAAGGGGAGGAGGAGAAAAGGGACGAGGTCAGGGGCAGGTGCAGGAGGAGGCAATGTGAACACAAAGAAGCCTGGTGAAAGGTGAAGTGGTAGAGTGGGTAGGGAGTGGGAAAGAATTTCAGAGTTTGGGAAGACAGTAGGAGAAAGCAGCTCAACCAGCCAAGGACTTTCTAGAAGAAAGAGCAAGAGTGCAATGACCTTCAGCATCAGTGTACAATGTGCACAATGGTACTGTCTGAACAGTGGTCATTCAGCATTTCTGAACAACAGTGACCACACTGGAACTTGAATGTGGACCTTCAACATCGGTGTACAATGTGCACAATGGTACCATCTAAATAGTGGACATTCAGCATTTCTGAACAACAGTGACCATGCTGGGACTTGAATGTGGACCTTCAACATCTGTGTACAATGTGCACAATGGTATCATCTGAACAGTGGTCATTCAGCATTTCTGAACAACAGTGACCACGCTGGGACTTGAATGTGGACCTTAAACATCGGTGTACAATGTGCACAATGGTACCATCTGAACAGTGGTCATTCAGCATTTCTGAACAACAGTGACCATGCTGGGACTTGAATGTGGACCTTCAACATCGGTGTTCAATGTGCACAATGGGGCCATCTGAACAGCGGTCATTCAGCATTTCTGAACAACAGTGACCACGCTGGAACCTGAATGTGGACCTTCAGCATCGGTGTACAATGTGCACAATGGTGCCATCTGAACAGTGGTCATTCAGCATTTCTGTACAACAGTGACCACACTGGAACTTGAATGTGGACCTTCAACATCGGTGTACAATGTGCACAATGGTACCATCTAAACAGTGGACATTCAGCATTTCTGAACAACAGTAACCATGCTGGAACTTGAATATGGGCCTTCAACATCGGTGCACAATTCTACCATCTGAACAGTGGTCATTCAGCATTTCCAAAACAGCTGATGGAATAACTTGTTGGGCTGCACTATAGCAAACACCTATGTGAACCAGCTTAAAAACAATAAACTGTACAGCACCAGCCAGCCCTAACATTTCACACAGCAATGCAGTTCTAGACGAGGCCTGGATTACAGCTTTCATTGCAACATTTAAGTATCCAGATAATATTAAAGTCACAGTAAACCTTTTATTAGTATAATTAGATGTGGCCTGCTACTGATGGCACTGCTGATAAACCAACTCTTGTAGTACTAATATGGACAGCTGTTGTTTTTTTTACTGTTGGTAGTGGCCGTGCCATGCATGGCTGCGGGACAATCAGTTTGCAGCATTTTGCCTAACTGTTTTACAAGTGGAGTTGCATGCCTTAGCCTTTCAATCTCAAGCCACCCTCATCACCTGTGTATTTTTGTATGCCCCTGCAAACTGAGTGTTACTACTGAACTATGTGCTGCTGAAGTTTAGATTGATACATTCCATAATATAGTCAGAAAGCACATAAATCAAATGTTAATCATTTCCTTCCTCTACCTACCTTTAGGACCTCCACCTTGGCAACAGTACTGTGGCACTCATGCATAGGAGATGTTTCACAGGATACATGGACAGGTTTATGTTCATCTGATTCCTCACACACCCGTCCCAGTGGCTCTGGCTGCTGGTCGCAGGTGTTGCTGTTTTCAGGCTCCTCTTTATTTCCAGTAAGACATTTTACAATCTCCACTATCACTGCAAGTTCCTGTTTGCTTGGAGTACCTTCTGCTGTAACACATCATAGCATTCACCACAGGAGACATTTCCATCAACGTGCTCCTAGTACTTTGTGATACAGGCTCTGCAAAAGTTGTGCCCACAATCTATAATGACAGGATCGTTAAAATAATCCACACAGATCGGACACATCACTTCATTTTCCAGCAGTTCTAGCTCTTTTATTGCTGCCATGTTCACTGCTCTCTGTTAAAGGTGTCTACTTCCCTTCTGTTTCCTGGAACAATAAACATAGAATGGGTTTATTCCTCTTTCAACACACTGATCATGCCATACAGAGTTAAAAATTCTTGCACTGTTACTAAACCTTATTATAGTGTTTAATTTTTGCTTTCAGTACTGACCACATCATGCACAGCTGAAAACTCTTGCACTGCTACTGAACCTTATTACGGTGTTTTATTATAACTTTCAGTACTGACCACGTCATGCACAGTTAAAAACTCTTGCACTGCTACTGAACCTTATTCTGGTGTTTTAATATATGGATCTTCAATTTAATAGGTCTGTAAAGCATACAAAAAAAATCCAGTAATACCCTCAAAGGTTCAGTGATAATAGTATTGTCAATCACTGGTAATAATGCTGTCAATCACTGTTAATAGCATCATTTTGTGGTGATAATAGTATTGTTGCAAGCTTCCAAAAATATAGCTTCTGCCCCCACGCCATAAGCATGCCTCCTCATTGGCCACTTTTCCTGTGTGGGTGGGCAGAACAGTTTAAAAACATGGCGTCTTTTTCAGTTACGCAGAGCGACCTGTCGCCATGCTTCCCGCTTTTTATTTTACTTTTTTTTCCCCTCAGAAAATGAAACTATCTGGTTGATCCTGCCGTTTCAGTCCTGAAGAGCAGGTAGGAACTCAGTTTTTAAAAAAAAAAACAGGCAGGGGTCGAGAACCATCACGAGCGGAGCGAGCAGACAGCTGAACCCACAGCAAAGAACAGTGCGGCGGTCCACCATTACAAAGTCAGTTCTCCACTGAAATGGTCGACCACCAATTCGAAACAAACCTCGCATCCGTATATTAAAAAAAATAACTGATAGGTTTCTGTGTCCATTACCAGGGAGTACTAGCATCTCGAGGTTATGGACACATTGGAACCTCTCGAGCTTCGTTCTCGAGGTTCATGTGTCCAGAACCTCTCGATGCTACTACTTCCTGGTAGTAGACACAAACCTATCGGTTATTCTCTATTTGTTATTGCGTTCACTACTGACCACGTCATGCACAGCCGAAAACTCTTGCACTGCTACTGAACCTCATTATGGTGTTTTTATTATTGCTTTTAGTACTGACCGCGTCATGCACAGTTAAAAAGTCTTGCACTGCTACTGAACCTTACTATGGAGTTTTATTATTTTCACTACTGACCACGTCATGCATAGTTAAAAACTCTTGCACTGCTACTGAACCTTATTATGGTGTTTTGTTATTGCATTTACTACTGACCACGTCATGCACAGTTAAAAACTCTTGCACTGTTACTGAACCTTATTATTGCTTTCAGTACTGACCATGTCATATGAACATACAAACTTGCAAACAGATAAAGGCCTTTTGCTCTATCAAGTCTGCTCAATTGTGCAATTAGCAGCCCTTATACTGCAGCTGCCCCTCCCTCCTCTCCCCTCCCCCTTACCCCGTCCCATCCCCTTTTGAAGCAGCACACTTTATTACAGGCTACCACTTCCTCTGATAATGTGTTCCACCCTGACACCACCCTCTCCATAAAAATGTGTCTCTGCATTTCCCTCCTGAACCTTCCCCCCCTCCAATGTCACCTTGTGTCTTTGGGTGTTCCTCCGTCTCCTTAACTAGAAAAGCCCCATCAATGTCCATCTGATTTATTCCCTTCATGTACTTGCAGCTTTCAATCATGTTCCCCCTTCCTTCCAAGGAGGACATGTTCAGCTCCCTCAGCCTGTTCTCAGAGGGCAAGTCCCCTAGCTCCTGAATCATTTTTGTTGTCCTGCACTGCACTGTTTCCAGTAACCTTATGTCCATCTTCAGGTATGGCTGCCAGAACAGCATGCAATACTCCAGGTGTGGTCTAATCAGTGACCTGTGCAGCAGGAGGATCACCTCCACCCTCCTGCAGGATATGCCTCTGTCAATACAACCTAGCATCCTGTTAGCCTTTTTTTTTAATTTCTAATTTTCCACCACTTCCCTCCAGCTCCAGTATCCTCAGGAGCATGTAGGAGTCATCCCTTTGGAAGCCCCCCCTTACCTGGTCTGCCCCTGTCACCCATGGAACCGCAGTTTACCCAACGGGTGGGGATAAAGTGGGGTCCGAACATCACGACAATTCTAGTTTCATCGGTTGAGAGGTGCCAGGAATGAGGCTGCACACTTAGTGCAAGCTCTGGTGCTCCATCTCCATCGGCGCTTGAAGATGTTTTCCCGTTTTGTTGTGAATGCCCCTAACATCAAGACGTGAATGCCAACATGTGTGATGTCCTCCCCTAGCTGCCTTCTGAACTCACTGGGCTCTAGATCTTCTCCTGGGACCAATCAAGCCCTGAGGTGCCCGATGTGCTGCTAAGCCCCTAGCCTCCACCAGGGGTCAACGTATGCCGAGCTGCTTCCCCAACCTCCCTCTGGAGTAGGTGACTTGTTGTTGGATGCTCCAGCCTACTCCCCGGCCGGCCCTCCAATGACCTGAGTCCACTCCGAACCTGGGTTGCCAGTGTCGCAGATGGAAATCCAACCACTGTGCCAGCGGGTGGGTATTCTGTTAGCCTTTGCACAGTTAAAAACTCTTTGCACTGCTGAGTCTTATTGTGGTGTTTTATTATTTGCTTTCAGTACTGACCATATCACACACAATTAAAAACTCTTGCACTGCTACTGAACCTTATTATAGTAATTCATTACTGGTTTCAGTACCGACTATGTCATGTACATGTAACCCCCTTACAAATGGGGGTTCCCAAAAAGTCTTCCTTGAGCTTGCCTAAATGCTCACTGTAGGGTTGCCACCTTTGGATGAGGCAAAAAATGGATCCTAAGCTCCACCTCTTTTCATGACTCATCATGCACTGTTCCTCCAATAAAAGACAACACTTAAAGCAACAGTGAAATAAAAATGTTAAGATACTGTACTTGTGCCTGTTAAAGTTACTTTCCTAGGTTCTTCCTAATTATTTATGTATTTATTTATTGACATTGGTTAACCAGATAAACATACAGAGATAAAAGAAATCTCATTTACAGATAAAGTTCTGGAGGGGGACAAGGGAAATGCTGTAAATAGCACACAACAATATACATTCTTTATATCTTTTTTTCCCTCCATTTCCTGTTCTTGTCCACAGTACTATTTCAAAGCCAAAGAAGTGACCATACTTTTTTCTTGTGGGAAAAAATTATATAACATTTAAAAATGCCTAAATTCTGTTAGAGATGAAAATGTTTACCAGCAAATGAAAGTGGAGGACAACTGGCTCTGTTAATGTTACAAAAGGTGGGGGCAGCTTTGCTGCTATGACACTTTAAGATGCAGTGGAAAGATTAGGTTCAGTAAGTGCTAATGGTGTTAATGGCCATACTTTACACCTCCCAGGGCGACTGCATTCACAAAGAAAAGGCTACACTGATAACAGAACTTGTTTTTACCCTGGATATGTAGCTGAAACAATGAGTGATGTGACAAAATGTGTTTCAAAAGTATGTGAGCACTCAAAATGGCTCAAAAACCTGATCATCACAGAGCAAAACTGGATTACCTGATAGGGACCCTGAAAACCTGATCACCAGGTAAAAAACCTGACAGGTGGCAACCATAGGTTACTGGCAGGCTGGTGTCCTGTGTTTTAGCAGTTTAAATGTGATTACCAGAGCTTGTATAGCCTATGTGTACTGTCTGTTTAAGAGCTGCTTGATTGCAGCATAAGTAATCTGAGATGGAGATCTGTTGAAAGATGTTACAATTTGCTGAAAACCTTTTAGAATGATAATATTGTTTGTCTAACCTGCTTTCTTTGTAGCAAGGACTGTTTTGTTTGTCTCCACTATCTTGGTCCTGTACTGCAAATTGGACCAATCAGTTCTGGTGGGACCTAAAATGTAGCCGGACTACAGGAGCTGTCTGAATTCAAAATCTATAGGAACTGTGGATTGAGTTTTTGTGCCTTTTTTGCAACTGAAGGGGGAGCTCTTGCTTTGACTGACAGCCAAATCAGCCAACCAAATCTTTTGGATCTATGGGAAGTCCCGGGTTGCTTGCAGTTTTCAGTTTAGTTCTGAGCTGGAAGCTCAAAAAGAAGGAGCTGAAGTAATTTTGGGCAGAAATCCTGAGTGAATTCACATGGGAAAACTGTGAAAGGGCTGAGTTTTTGGATGCATGTCTGCTGCTGCTCTATGACAGGGAGTGAAGATAATTATTTTGGATTAAATCTAAGTTTGTGTGACCAAAGTAAGCTACTGAAGTGGGCCAGGCTCAACCTGAAGAAGACTGAGTATTTTTGATGAATGTGATCAGCCTGTCAGGAGTTCCAGCTACCTCTAAGCTCCCGGTGTGTGCAGAGACTTTGCGATTGTGACTGGGGTAGAATTCCCATACATGTAAATGTGCTATAAGCTGCTAGTGGGTTGTGAGTTAGTTCTCCACTGTGTGAACTGTTCTGCTTGCTGGAAGCTGTATCCAGCCCAAAATGGACTGAATCTGAACTTGTCTCCATGTGTTCTGGGCTTTGCCAGACTGGCCCAGCCAGACTACCCACTGCACAGAGAGGCCATCACTGAGAGTCCTGCCTGGGGATCAGTCCCCCTGCTCCATGCTTGAACAGGAACGACACCTCTGCGACTTGTGTGGGCCCTGCTTTTCCTGGCATTCCAGATCAACCACCTGCTGTCTCGATTTTCATCCAGCCTGTGTCAAGTCTTGGGTATCGTGAGTAAATATCAGGGTAGCTCCCTGCACAAACAGCTTAATTTGAGTGTGTCATGTGATTGTCTTGTTATTTCATTTCCTTTATGAACTGAGCCCCCTTGCTCCAGATTACAAATATTGTGTACTGTGCATGTTGTGTTTTCCATCACAGGGCTCCAACCAGCTACAACCCTGGGCAACAGTCCTGGCTAGCCCATCTCTTCTCCACCTGTGTACCCAGAGGTGGACTGTATGGGGGGGACTCAAAGTGCATGCATAACTGCTTGATTGATATAACCTTTAAACTAATTAACCTGATTTTGCCCCTCCCTTGTTCACGTTCCCTGAATAAATCAGATCTAACTTTTTCTGCATGTAATCTGACTGTGGTTCCAGTTTGTGCTCAAAGTACTGTACTGTTGCTATTTGCTGTGCATAACCTTGTTTTACGGGGGTCCCCAGGGTCAAGCCAGAGGAACCAGCCCTGGTGGTCAGTGCAAACAGTGTGGGTATTTGTGTGGTGTACCAGGGGTATTGTGAAAATACAGGTTACTCACCTGTAACAGGAGTTCTAGGAATGGTATATGTTGTTCATCCACACTGTCTGGCAGGTGTCCTTGCCGCTTTAAATCTTGCTGGAAAGTCTTCAAGCTGGCTCCTCCCACCCACCCTGGTGGTAAAACTCTCGGCTCCGCCCCATGACACCAGATCTGGCCCGCTGGAAGCTCAGGTTGTGCGTCGAAGCCAGGGAGGTTGGTTGGGTGGGTCGTGTGGATGAACAACATATACCATTCCAAGAACTCCTGTTACAGGTGAGTAACCTGTATTTCTAGGGACATGGATATGTTGTTCATCCACACTGTCTGGCAGACTCCTAGCAGTTCTCCGGGAGGAGGGAGGGAGGCAAGGCGCACACCCCCTACTTAGAGAATAGAGACTAGAGAACCGAGTCCCCAAAACCAGCATCCCGGCGTGACTCAATGTCGATGTGGTAATAGGTGATGAAGGTGTGTGCTGACTTCCAGGTAGCAGCCCTGCAGATTTCCTGGATAGGTATGTACCTGGAAGCAGCCACAGATGCAGCAGTATGGCGGGTAGAATGAGCTCTTATCCCTCTGGAAGGCTCCATGCCCGCCAACTTATAGCAGAGATCTATGCAGGATGTGACCCACCTGCCTATCGTCCACTTGGCTGTAGGTCTGCCAGGTGCGGCTTCAGTGTAGGTGACAAACAGCTGGCGAACCTCTCCCCGAATTCCAGCCGTGCGCTCCTTATAGTAGGCGAGCGCCCTTCTAGGGTTCAGAGTATGGAGCCTATATTCAGCCTCCGAGGTGTGATTGGGATAGAACACCGGCAGAGTCAACACCTGGTTAAGGTGAAACTCCGACACCACCTTCGGAAGGAATTTCGGGTGGGGGCGCAGGACAACCTTGTCTCTGTGGAAGACCAGGTAAGGAGACTCGATGCAGAGCACCTGGAGCTCTCCCATCCTTCTGGCTGACGTGATAGCCTCCAAGAAGGCGGTCTTCCATGACAGGTGAGAGAGTTCACACCTGTGCATTGGTTCGAATGGCTTGCCCATGAGCTTTGCCAGTACCAGCAGTAGATCCCATGGAGGTGGAGGTTCTCGCACTGGAGGGGAAATGTGATCAAGGCCTTTGAAAAAGCACCAGACCACCTTCTCCTGCACCACCGACTGCTTTCCGACCCATGCCCGGTAAGCAGAGATGGCTGCCAGGTGCACATTAAGGGTTGTCAACCTAAGCCCTTGCTGAGAAAGGGACAACAGGTAGTCCAATATGCTCGCCAAGGAACAGGAGGAAGGGTCCAGGCCCTTGCCCTGACACCAAATGGAAAATCTCTTCCATTGAAGGCATAGCATTTCCTGGTCGATTCCTTACAGGACGCCTCAACAACATTGAGGACCTCATCGGAGAGACCCAAGGCCTGGAACTCTAGCCGCTCAGGAACCAGGCTGTCAGGTGCAGGGATTGAAGGTCCAGATGGAACACCTTCCCCTGATTGACTGAGAGCAGGTCCGGGCGAGCTGGAAGCTGCCTCGGGAGCCTGGAGCTGAGGCTGAGGAGATCTGGGTACCAGTACTGGCGGGGCCAGTCTGGACTATCAGAATCACCTGTGCCTTGTCCCTCCTTGCTTTGAGAAGCACTTTGTGCATCAAGGGGAACAGGGGAAAGGCGTAGAAGAGGCCCAGGGTCCACGGCCTTGAGAAGGCATCCCCCTGCAGCGAGCCCTGCTGAGGGGGGCGGGCATGGAACAGCCTCAGCTTCGCATTCTCCCTATAGGCAAACAGGTCCACCTGAGGTGTGCCCCAATGGGAGAATAGATCTTGTACTACCTCTGGCAGGAGAGACCACTCATGGGACACAGCCCCTATCCAGCTTAGGGTATCGGCCAGGGTGTTGGAGGCTCCTGCCACATGAATGGCTAGGAGATCCACCTTCAGGCTGTGCACGAGTGACCAGATATGGAGAGCTTCCTTGCATAGAAGCATGGAGCGCATCCTGCCCTGGCGGTTTAGATAGTACATAGTCGTGGTATTGTCTGTCTGGACCCGGACCACTTGACCCCGAAGAAACGGAGCAAAGGCGGTGAGAGCTAGGTGGACTGCTCAGAGCTCCAGCAGGTTGATGTGGCATCGGGACTCCCACGGGGACCAGAGGCCGTGCGCTCGGTGTTCCCCCAGATGGGCACCCCAACCCATCGGAGAGGCATCGGTTGATAGAGACACCGTCGGCTCGGGGCGGACAAACGGGATGCCCTCCTGCAAATGAACTGGAATGGTCCACCACTGGAGAGTGTTCCACATCCCCTGGGTCACTGTCATTAGCTGGTCCAATGGATCGCAGCATTGGGACCACTGGCTGGCCAGCCCCCACTGAAGGGGGTGCATGTTCCAGCGGGCCCAACGGACCACGCTGATACAAGCTGCCATGAGACCAAGGAGGCACAGGAAGTCCTGGAAAGGGTGCAATTGCCCAACCAGAAATGATTGGGCAAAGGAGGAAAGAACCTTGGCCCCTGTCCACCGGGAGCCGTGCTCTGGCTCAAAGAGAGTCGAGCTCTGCCCCGATGAAAAGAATCACCTGCTTCTGCTTGAGTTCCGACTTGGCCTCATTGATGAGGAGGCCGACCTGAGAGCAAACCTGGAGGGCCAGATCTCTGGACCGCTCCACCTCCTGTCTGGAGGGGGCTGCTATCAGCCAATCGTCCAGGTAAGGGTAAACCCGGACCCCTCAGCGCTGCAGGAATGCTGTCACCACTGCCATGCATTTGGTGAAGACCCTGGGAGCTGGAGATAAGCTGAAGGGCATGGCTTGGAACTCAAAAAGGGATCCCTCCACTCGAAAGCGAAGGAACCTCTGATGTGACGGACGGCTAGGGACATGAAAAAACGCGTCTTGCAGGTCCAGAGAGCAGAACCACACGCCGTGTTCCAAGGATGGTATTATCTGAGCCAGAGTGACCATCCTGAAGGTTCGAGACCTTAGGAACTTGTTTAGGTCATGTAGGTCGAGAATGGGGCGCCAGCCCCCCGTCTGTTGGAACCAGGAAGTACCTGGACACAAACCCCTGGTCTGAGGGAGGGTCCACCACCTCTTTGATCACCTCCTTCTCGAGGAGGAGAGCGATGGCGGCTCGGTGAGCCGACAGCGAGGCTTCGGACCCCGAGGCCCCCCGAGGTGTGACGGCTCCGAAGGGTGGGGCCTGCTCGAACTCCAGAGGCAGGCCCTTTCCCACCACCTCCAACACCCACCAGTCTGTGGTGATAACGGACCAGGCAGAAAGAAAATGGCGAAGCCGCCCCCCTACGGGGGCACCTGGGGTGAAGCGACGAGGTTGGGGGCGACACCCCTCAACCCGTCACTGGGCAGACTTGGAGGAAGGACCGGCCGAGGGACCTCCAGGGCCTTGACCTCCCTGCTTCCTGGAGGAGGAAGCTGAGGACTTGGGTTTGGGATGCCAAGCTCGAGCCTGCTGGCCCTGATGTTGCTGGGCCGGACGTGCCGCGGGCGCAGAGGGATGAAAGGGCTTAGGCTGTGGTCTGCAGCCTTTGTCCTTCTGTGCAGATGAGACCGAGTCCAAGGTAGCATTGGACTTCTTGGTCCTCTGCAGGTGACCTTCCACCCCAGGGCCGAAGAGGTCGGTCTCCAGGAAGGGGACATCCACCAACTTGTGCTGGGTATCCGAAGTGAAGGTGGATATCCTCAGCCATGCCCGATGGCGCATAGCCACTGCAGCCGCTACTGACCTGGCACATGAGTCTCCAATGTCCAGAGCAGTCTGAAGCTGCTGTTTGGCCACTGCCCTGCCCTGGTCCTGCACCTGCCTAACCATGGTCTGCAGGTCCACCGGAAGATGAGGAACTACCTAGTCCAGGGAGCCCAACAGGGCATGAGAGAAATGTACCATGAGTACGGCCGAACTGGCCTGACAAAGGCCGAGGGAGGACGCAGCGTAGACTTTGCGCCCGGCATAGTCCAATTTCTTGGACTCCTTGTCGGGAAGTTTGTCCACATCCCTAGCGTTCCCGGCGCACTGGAAAACGCTGTTGGTAACTAGCCCCTTGGCTGAGGGTTGTTCCGAAAAAATGGACAAGGAACCGGTAGGGACCGCATACTTCCTGGCCATCCTGGCCGAGGGCGCAGGACAGGAAGCAGGGCACTGCCAGAGCTCCAAGGCCAGGCCCACTGTGGCCTCAGCCACCGGAAAAGCCTCCGTGGGGGAATCCCCTCGGTCCAGTATCTCCGTGAGGGGATACCTGGCCCGCTTAGACATGGGTTCGAGCTTCATCCCAGTGGACTCTGAGATGAGCCGAAGCAATCCCAGATAGGACGAAGGGCTATCATCCATCGACTGACCTCCAGAGGACTCCAAGTCTACTCGCCTGGAGAAAAGGGAGGAATCGTTGTCGGACTCGAAGAGTCCGCAAAGAGCTGCCTCGGGCCTGAACCACCCTCCACCTGCCGAGGTCGATCGGGAGTGAGGGTGACAGACAGCCTATGGGGCAGTCCCTGAGTCGAACGAGAATTCTTGGTCAGAGCCCCAAATAACGGCTGTGGAGTTGGAGGTTCCACAGGAATTGGTGGAGCAGCTGGTTTTGGCCGAACAACCGGCATGGGAACAGGCTCCTCGGGTAAGTTGAGGGTTTTTTTCGGCCGCTCCGCTGACAGCCACTTAATGGCTGGGGAAGGCGACGGCGTCGGCTTGTTCCCGGTCAGAAGGAGCTGTTGCCACATGAGGTCCTTGTACCATCGACGTAGCTTACGTTGAAGCCTCCCCTCATCCAAGGAGGAGGATGAGGACGAGCAGCGGTGCCGCTTACCGCGGTGCCAAGACTGAGACTACCTATGACGGTGGGATCGGCTGGACCGCGAAGAAGTCCGAGACCGAGACCGAGAACCTCAGCTTTTCTGAGGGCGGTACGGGGAGGGGACGGGGGAACCTGCTCTCCCCTTGGCTCAGAGGGATCACCCAAGGGCTCTGGAATCAGAGGCACTGACAAGCCCACGGGATCCTCAACTCCCACCGGGGGAACCGGGGAGAGAGGATTCTCGGCTTCGCCTGGCGACAACCCGTCCAATGGGTCGAGAAAAATCTTGACTGCGTCGACGGGAGTCTCGGTCAACTGGCCTGACAGGGACACCATGAGACCAGTGGCCGAAGCTGAACGATCGACCTAAGTCGATGGCCGACAACTCGAAAGGGACCTTCCTGCTCCCATGAGCCGACTGAGGGACTTACCCTTGTCTTTCTTTTGGACCGAGAAGAAGGTCCAGCAGACATTGGTCCCTCTCCCTTAGTGGAGAGGGACAGACAAAGCTCCTTAAAGGAAGCTGTATAAGAGGAACCCAGGGAGAGCGGGATAAATGCTGCGGCCGAGGAAGATGCGGCCCGCGCCGCCTCCTCTTCGAGGGCGATCATCTGCTCTAGCTGATCCGCCGAGCCCACCGCCATGGAGACCACTGACCGGGCCTCTTTTGACTTTACCGGAGGAAAACGTTTCTCGGGACGCCCCAGTTGTAAACGGGCAGCACGGTCTTCGAGGACATAAGGCTGAAGAGGAAGAGCACAGGTAAAGAGCCTGGGCGGCTCGTGTCAAGGCCTAAACAGTAGACACACATAGAGTGCGGATCTGTCCGAGACATCTTCTGCCCGCAAGGGCATCTCCGAAAACCGGGAGTCAATTTGTCCATCGCAGCCACGAGGGATAGAAGACCGAAGTGTAGAAGTGCAAAAACTTTTAAATTCGCAAAACCGAAGAATTAGGAACCAGTCTTATACGCAGAGCGTTAAGGAGGGAATCTGAGCTTCCAAGCGGTAAGGAAGATCTGGCGTCATGGGGCAGAGCCGAGAGTTTTACCACCCGGGTGAGTGGGAAGAGCCAGCTTGAAGACCTTCCGGCAAGATTTAAAGCGGCAAGGATACCTGCCAGACAGTGTGGATGAACAACATATCCATGTCCCTAGAAACAGTTATTATACAGTGTTCAGGCCACTAGAGGGGAAAGGGGGGGTTACACTGTCCCGGAGGGCTGTCCCCAGATTAGTTTGACCACTACCAACCGTGACCTCCAGGTAGAGGCACCTGTTTCAGAACACAGGCCCCTTAACCTGCTACTAGCCAAGCAGGCAGAGGTAGTAGCTCTTGGGATAGCACCACCTAGGGTAACATACAGTTAAAAACTCTTGTACTGCTACTGAACCTCATTATGGTTTTTTTATTATTGCTTTCAGTACTGGCCACGTCATGCACAGTTAAAAACTCTTGTACTGCTACTGAACCTCATTATGTTTTTTTATTATTACTTTCAGTACTGACCATGTCACATATAGTTAAAAACTCTTGCACTACTGAACCTTATTACGGTGTTTTATTTCTTTCAATACTGACCATGTCATAGACAGTAAAAAACTCTTGCACTGCTAGTGAACTTTGTTTTGGTGTTTTATTATTGTTTCAGTACTGACCACGTCATGCGCAGTTAAAAACTCTTGCGCTGCTACTGAACCTTATTCTGGTGTTTTATTATTGCTTTCAGTACTGACCCCCGTCATGCACAGGTAAATACTGTCTTGTACTGTTATTAAACCTTATTTTGCTTTTTTATTACAGCTCTCAGTACTGACCATGTCATGCACAGTTAAAACCTCTTGCACTGCTACTGAGCCTTGTTTTATTATTGCTTTCAGTACTGACTACATCATGCACAGTTAAAAGCTCTTGCACTGCTACTGAACCTTATTATGGTGTTTTATTACTGCTTTCAGTAAACATAGAAAATTAGAATTTGATGGCAGATAAGGACCGCTTGGCCCACCCAGTCTGCCCATTTCCCTGCCTACTGGATAAGCTGCAGATCCTAGTTAACCAGCAGCCTACTTCTTTCTACCCCAACCCCCTAGAATTGCCTTATGACTGTCCCATGCATGCTTGAATTTCACCACTGTTTTTGACTCCATGACCTCCTCCCGAGGGCCGTTCCATGCATCTACAACCCTCTCTGTGAAAAAATATTTCCTTAAATTACCTCTGAGCCGCCCCCCCTCTATCTTCAAATTGTGACCCTTTGTTCTTGCACACCTCTTTTTTTGAAAGATGCTACCCTCTTGGACTTTGTTGATTCCCTTGAAGTACTTGAAAGTTTCTTTCATGTCCCCCATATCCGTCCTTTCCTCGAGGCTATACATATTAAGCTCCTTAAGTCTCTCTTCATATGTCTTCCGGTGCAGACCCTGCACCATTTTAGTTGCTCTCGTCTGGACAGCTTCGATCCTGTCTATGTCTTTGCAAAGACTGGGTCTCCAGAACTGCACACAGTACTCCAGATGGGGTCTGACCAGCTGTCTGTACAGAGGGATAATGACTTCCTGTTTTCTACTGGTGATGCCTCTCCCTATGCATCCCAGTATCCCCCAAGCCCTCCTTGCTGTCCTCTTACATTGCTTGCCCACCTTTAGGTCATCTGATATGACTACCCCCAGGTCCCTTTCCATTTTTGTTGTTGTTAGTATCTCACCCTCCATTGTGTACTGGAGCACATTTGCTGCAGCCACATCCAAGAGCAGGGCCATTCTTGATGCCCTACAGGTGGCAGGCATTAGACAGCTAGTTTCGGAACCCACTCGTGAAGGAGCAATCTTAGACCTCGTACTCTCAAACAGGGGCAGTGAGAGGATCTCAGATCTAGAAGTGGGTTGCCATCTGGGGACAAGTGACCATCAAACAGTGTGGTTCACGTTAAACTCAGCTACAGAGTCAAGCCATACAAAGTGAGGGTACTGGACTTTTGGAGGGCTGACTTTAACAAAATGGAGAGTGCCTCAGAAAAGCACTAGCAAACAGGCTAGAAGGAGGTGTGGAGCAACAATGGGAATTATCAGAACTGCCATCACAGAGGCAACAAGCCTTTGTGTGAAGCAAATAAACAAATCAAAATGAAAGAAAAAGTCACTATGGTTCTCAAAAGAGGTGGCTGTGAAAGTCAGGAAGAAAAGATAGCATTCCGAAGTATAAGGAAACACAGAAGGAGCAGGACAGAGAGCTGTACCAGTTAAGGCAGTAGGAAGCAGGAGGAAGTCAGAATAGCAAAGGCCCAAACTGAGGAAAAGATAGCCAACTCAGTTAAGAAGGGGATAAAACCTTTTATAGGTACATCAGCGTAGAAAGACAAAGGAGGGATAGTGAGGCTGAATAGAATGAGCAGGTGGGAGGGCAGAGGGGACAGTGAAAAAGCAGGAATATTGAACGAATATTTCTGCTCAGTATTCACTAAAGAGGGGGAAGTGCCTAATCCAATTAACAGAAGCACTCTTGATAGGGGGTCGATCCCAGTCCTTTCACAGAAGAAAGGGTTCTGCAAGAACTCCTAAAACTGAAGGTGGACAAAGCAATGGGTCCTGATGGAATTCACCCCAGAATTCTAAAAGAATTAAGGAGGAACTAGTGAAACCACTGGCTACTCTTTTAATAAATCATGGGAGGATGGTGGTACCGAGGACTGGAGGAAGGCGGATGTGATTCCCTTCACAAAAGTGGGTCCAAGACAGAGGCAGGAAACTACAGACCTGTCAGTTTGACCTCTGTGGTAGGGAAAGTGATGGAGTCACTTCTGAAGGAAAAGTGAGTCGAGTACCTAGAGGCCGGTGGAGCACAGGACCCAAGGCAGCATGGGTTCACAGTGGGAAGGTCATGTCAGACGAATCTAATAGATTTCTTTGACTGGGTGACCAAAGTAGTAGACCAGGAAGGGGCTGTGGACATGGCCTACCTAGACTTTAGCAAGGCATTTGACACAGTCCCACACAAAAGATTAATAGTCAAATTAACCAGCCTGGGAGTGGGACCTAGGGTGGTAGCCTGGGTAAAACATTGGCTGGTCAACAGGACACAGAAGGTAATTGTAAATGGAGTCCACTCTGAAGAAAGGGGGGTTACTAGTGGGGTACCGCAGGGTTCAGTATTGGGTCCAGTCCTTTTTAATGTCTTCATCAGTGACATTGCAGAGGGACTGGAAGGAAAGTATGCCTTTTGCAGATGACATAAAGATCTGCAACAGGGTTGATACACAAGGAGGCGTGGAAAGGATGAAAAGGGACTTGGCAAGGTTGGAGGAATGGTCAAAGTATGGCAGCTAGGATTCAATGCAAAGAGTGCAAAATAATGCACCTGGGAAACAAGAACCCAGGGGAAGAATACACAATGGGTGGGAGGTAGTAACAACAACAAAAAAGGAAAGGGACCTGGGGGTAATCATATCAGATGACCTTAAGGTTAGCAAGCAATGTGAGAAGGCAGTAGGGAGGGCTGGGGGTATACTGGGATGCATAGGGAGAGGCATCATCAGCAGAAAACAGGAAGTTGTTATCCCTCTGTACAGACAGTTGGTGAGACCCCATCTGGAGTACTGTGTCCAGTTCTGGAGACCCCATCTCCGCAAGGACATAGACAGGATAGAGGCAGTCCAGAGGAGGGCAACTAAAATGGTGCAGGGTCTGCAAGAGAAGCTGTATGAGGAGAGACTAAAGGAGCTTAATATGTATACCCTTGAGGAAAGAAGGGAGGGGGACATGATAGAAACTTTTAAGTACCTCAGTGGAATCAACAAAGTCCAAGAGGGTAGCATCTTTCAGAAAAAGAGACTTGCAAGAACAAGGGGACACAATTTAAAGATTGAAGGAGGTGGTTCAGGGGCAATGTGAGGAAGTATTATTTCACAGAGAGGGTAGTGGATGCATGGAACAGCCTTCCTGAGGAGGTTGTGGGGTCTAAAACTGTGGAAGAATTCAAGAATGCATGGGACAGACATAAGGCAATTCTTGTGGGGGGTAGGAAGAAATAGGCTGTTGGTTAACTAGGATCTGCGGCCTATCCTGTAGGTCGGGAAATGGGCAGACTAGATGGGCCTAGCGGTCCTTATCTGCCATCAAAGTCTATGTTTCTATGTACTCTTCCCCTGGGTTTTTGTTTCCTAGGTGCATTACCTTGCACCTCTTAGCATTGAATCTAAGCTGCCATACATTTGACCATTCCTCTAACCTTGCCAAGTCCATTTCATCCTTTCCACCCAACCTTGTGCATCAACTCTGTTGCAGATCTTTGTGTAATCTGCAAAGAGACATACTTTTCTTCCAGTCCCTCTGCAATGTAAACTATAAAGACCATTGAAGAGGACCGGTCTAATACTGAACCTGCGGTGCCACTAGTGCCCCTTTCTTCAAAGTGGACTCATTTACTATTACTTTCTGTGTCCTATTCTCCAGCCAGTTTTTACCCAGGCTGTCATCTTGGGACCCACTCCCAGACTAGCTAACTTGTATATTAATCTTTTGTGTGGGACTGTGTCAAATGCCTTGCTAAAGTCTAGGTAGGCCATGTCCACAGCCCCTCCCTGATCTACTACTTTGGTCACCCAGTCAAATAAATCTATCAGATTTGTCTGGCATGACCTTCCCGCTGTGAATCCATGCTGCCTTGGGACCTGTGCCCCTCTGGCCTCTAGGTACTCGACAATTCTTTCCTTCAGAAGTGATTCCATCATTTTCCCTACCACTGAGGTTAAATTAACAGGTCTGTAGTTTCCTGCTTCTGCCTTGCTCCCTTTTGTGAAGGGGAATCACATCTGCCCTCCTCCAGTCCTCAGGTACCACCCCATCCTCCCATGATTTGTTAAACAGGGTAGTCAGTGGTGTCACTAATTCCACCCTTAGTTCTTTTAGAATTCTGGGATGAATCCCATCAGGCCCCATTGCTTTGTCCACCTTCAGTTTTAAGAGTTCTTTCAGAAACCTTTCTTCTGTAAATGGGCTGGTATCAACTTCTGTATCCAGAGTGTTTCTACTGTTTGTTTTAGGTACCTCCTCCTCTTCCTTTGTAAATACTGAGCAAAAATATTTGTTTAGTATCTCTGCCTTTTCACAGTCACCCTCTGCCCACCCTCTCTCCCTTTATTAAGCCTCACTATCCCTCCCTTGGTCTTCCTTCGCTCCCTGATGTACCTATAAAAGGTTTTATCCCCCTTCTTAACTGAGTTGGCTATCTTTTCCTCAGTTTGGGCCTTTGCTGTTCTGACTGCCTTCCCAGCTTCCTTTTGCTTTAACTGATCCAGTTCTCTGTCCTGCTTCTTCTGTGATTCTTTGTACTTCCTGAAAGCTTTCTTTTTCTCTTGAACCTTCACTGCCACTTCCTTTGAGAACCATAGTGGTTTCTTACATCGTTTAGTTTTGTTTATTTGCTTCACACAAAGGCTTGTTACCTCTGTGATGGCAGTTTTTATTATTCCCCATTGTTCTTCCACCCCTCCTTCCTGCCCATTTGCTAGTGCATTCCTTAGGCAGTACTGACCACGTCGTGCACAGTTAAAACCTCTTGCACTGCTACTGAACCTTATTATGGTGTTTTATTATTGCTTTCAGTACTGACCATGTCATGTACAGTTAAAAATTCTTGCACTGCTACTGAACCTTATTATGATATTTTATCGCTTTCAGTACTGACCACGTCATGCACAGTTAAAAATTCTTGCACTGCTACTGAGCCTTATTATGTTGTTTTATTATTCCTCTCAGTACTGACCACATCATGTACAGTTAAAATCTCTTACAACATGGGGTAGACAAAGGCAGGTCCCTGATTGGTACAGAGCCATCAGGTGACCACTGATTAATCCATGTTATAGAATGGCAAGAAACAAATCTAGAAATCTCATTGACCTAGAGACATCAGCTGACTGTACATTAACTCTCTATATACACACAGTCATCCTGGTCCTAAGCCACATTACACAATGAGCAAATCAGTCCTCCTACAACCAGAATGATTGTCCATCAGTCCCTCTGCAACCAGAACTGATCTTCCATCACAAACATGGTTGCTACCTTTACACTGTAAAAACCTTCAACTGGGCCCTAAAAATAAATTTACCTTAAATAAAAAATAAAACAAATTAATTGAATGTTATTTCCCTGATCATCACACTCTCCTTACACACAAACAAATTAGAAACATTAAGGCCGGGATATTCAAAGCGGTTGCGTATTTGCAACTGAGGAACTGCACCATGAAGCGATATTCATTGGGAGCAATTGTGCAGTGCAAGTAGCAGTGTGCCGATGTGCAACTCAAATGAATGCATGTGCAAGGGCAGGGGACATTTCCATGAATATGCGGCATAGTGCGATATTCAAGCCCTGACCAATGGTGCAAGTGTGGAGCAATGGCCAGATGCACCAAGCAGACTTGAGCCTATAAATACAGGGAGCAAGCAGGGGGACAGCACTTGTGCCACAGGAGAGCGAACAGAGAGAGAGAGAGAGAAAGCCACCAGACCCTGGAGGGAGTGACACAGGCATCCACAGGGGTGTGAGACAGAGGTAGCAGTGGAGTGCAAGCCAGGGGCTGTGGTCGCAAGAGGGAGCTAGGCAGAGTGACAGGCACTGCCCAATAGTGGCAAGTTGACCACTGGAGCCGAACGCCCAGGGGGAGACAGGACAACAGGGGCCAAGGCCAGTGCAGTCTTCCAGATGGAGGCCATAATAAGGGGTGTGAGGAAGCAAGAAGCAGAGTGATGAGGCCATGGAAGGGCCCATCAGTGGTATGCCCGGAACAGATGGTACCATCCCCGCACCAGCTTCGAGAACCACACTGATACAGAGACCACGGGCTGGTATCACCTGAACTGGATGATTCTGAGGCAGCTCTGTGAGCTGTGCAGTGAGGAGATGCAGGCACCCACTAGATGGAGCCACGACCTGATAGTGGAGACGAAGGTGACAGCTGTCATGTGCCTGTTCACCATGGGCACCTTCCAGAGACCAACAGGGGACACCACAGGCATAACCCAGATGGCCACGTCATGTTTCCTCACACAGTTCCTCAACTTCCCACTGTCACATGCTGTGGAATACATCCATTTCTCCAGCACACAGGCAGAGTGTACAGCAACCATGCAGGAGTTCCACAGGGTGGCATGGATGACTGGTGTGCTAGGGGCCATTGACTGCACCCATGTGGGCATCCGCATGCCACCTGGCCCTGAGAGAGTAGCATGTGTGAATCGGAAGAGCTACCCCAGTGTCAACTGCCAGGTGGTGTGCGATGCCAGGGGGCACATAATCAGTGTCTGTGCCACACACCCTGGGAGTGCACATGATTCATTCATCTGGTACAGCTCTGCACTGTGCCACAGATTTGAGAGTGGGGATATCCCCATGGGCCACCTAGTGGGTGAGTATGGGATGACCATGGGGAACTGGGAACAGCAGGGCATGGGACAGGGCGGGCAGTGCGGGTGCATTGGTGGGAGCACCAGGGATAGGCAAGGGGCACAGTGACAGAGGACACCAGGCTAACCATGTATCTGTCCACACAAGTGACAGTGGCTACCCACTCAGGTCCTGGCTGCTCACCGCCTACCGGCGCCTGTCCTGGCCCCCTCACATAATTGTCCTAGTTCCTCAAACCTCCTCTGGACTATATCTACTGTCTTGTCAGCCAGGTCGTTTGTCCCAAGATGTATAAATGAGGCTTGTCCTTACCCCCTTCTAGCATATTTCAAAAAAGATTGTCCCACCCTTTCCGCTGTCATTCCTGGCATGGCCTCCACCCAAATGCAACTATGCCTCTCCCCATTGCTACCCCGCCTGACTCCTCTTAGTATTGAGTGCCCCAGCACTAAGATTCCACCCCTCTTACTCACTGCTTGCTTCCATTCATCTCCATCTCTCATTCCCAGCTCCTCTTCTTCCTCCTGCACATTATTTCCTCTTTTGCCCCTGTTGCAATTCTCCCAGTAGAACTCCCCCCCACTCCGGTTTGATCCAGGCATTTATCAATTACTCCTCCAACTGCGTCACCTCCCTCCTCCTTCTTTCCCTCTAGCAGTGCAAAAATATTTTCTGAAGACCCTTCACAAATTCCCACTTCCTCTCTCTTCATAGTAACTTGTTCCCTCTTTTCACTCCATGACTGTTGCCACTTTTTCTCCTCCCCCCCCTTTGTCTTTCGTCTCCCGACCTGGTTTCCCCGGCAATAGTTCTTCCTGGCCTGGGCTCCTTTGTCTCTGCTTCCCTTCTTCTGACCCTCTCCTCACCACTGTTGGCTTAAATCACCCTCCCTCATCTCCCCTTCTTCCTCCCTCCAGTATTGGGCTCAACCCACCCCCAATCTGCCTTGCCTGTCTTAGTTCCTCCTGCAGACCCTCAATCTCCTTCTGAGTTTCTCTATGTGGTTGCACACTAAACATCCTCCCACACTCCAGGCAATGTTTAGAAAGATTGGTGCACCGCAGTTGTTGCAGCCTACCACCCTACCCATTGCTGTCATTGCCCACCAGCGACCCCCCACCCTTCCAGATGCAGGATACCAAACACTCCCCCAAGTCTCCCCTCTCCCTCCTCTATCAGTGCAAAACATTCTTTTCCTTTTCTTAATTTCCCTTAACCTCTTTGTCATATACATTTAGATTGTAAAAAGTAGTTGCTCAATCTTTCTTATCCTTCCTGTCCACACCCAAAGAGACTTTAAGTAACTATTACACAACCTTTTTAAAACTCCTACTCCTCCTTTCCATGATGCAAATAGCAATGCAAAGATGTAACAATGAAAGCTCCTTGATCTGTAGTTACTTCCCTTCCACTGAGATAGCAGTCCCCTCTTCACTTGCTGCTGTTCCTTTCCCGGATGTCTGCTTCTGCTATAACAGGTGCACTTCCTTTGTCTGTTTGGGGAAGTGATGCCAGAACCCCTGGTATAAAGGAAATCATGGATGGGTGGGTGGGGTGAGGGGCTGGGAGGGGGAAGCAGCCCGTGCCTTCCAGAAACAATCAGGTAGTTGAGACCCCTGGTCAGACCATTAGCACCCTTCACCCACTATGCACTAAACTTTGCAGCTACTGAAGCCAGCAAAAAGCAATCACAAACCCACTAAAAGCACAAAAAACAGGTTTGCTACCAAAATAAACAGGTCTCCAATTTAAACAGCCTCACCAACAATGCATCAAAATAGGCTTGACATTAGAAGATATAGGTCTCCAATTCAAAGAGACCGTCCCAATAAAATCACACCAAATAGGTTTTAAATTAGAAGTAATAGGCCTCCACACACGCGGCCTGCTATACAGTAAAACATCAAACAAATGAGCCCACTTATATCCACCAAAATAGGTTTCAAAATTCCAACAGCCCCCAAAAAATAACCTGCTAGCCCCTTAGAAGTAGTAAGAAAGAAAAGAAATAACCTTCTACCAAGTAAAATCAACAAGAAACAATATAAAAGCAGCAAGAAGAAGCTACTGTACTAGAAATGATCTGATCCCTTCCCCTTTCAGTTTCTGTGTGTGTGAGTGGCATATTTGGTTAAGTTAAGTAGTTTTTTGAGACGGTGTATGTGTGTGTGTGTGAGTGGTATATTTCGTTTGGTAGGGTTTTGTATATTAGTTTTTTAGAGGATGTATGTATGTGTGCATGTGTGTGTGAGTGGTATATTTGCTTAGGTAGTTTTTTTGTATTAGTTTTAAAGACGGTGTATGTATATATGATATAGAGTGTGTATGTAATATATTTTGTTAGGTAGTGTATTTGTTTTATAGAGGGTCTGGAGTACTGCATCCAGTTCTGGAGACCCCATTTCCACAAGGACATAGACAGGATGGAGGCAGTACAGAGGAGGGCAACTACAATGGTGCAGGGTCTGCAAGAGAAGCCATATGAGGAGAGGCTAAAGGAGCTTAATATGTATACCCTTGAGGAAAGGAGGGAGGGGGGGACATGATAGAAACTTTTAAGTACCTCAGTGGAATCAGCAAAGTCCAAGAGGGTAGCATCTTTCAGAAAAAGAGATGTGCAAGAACAAGGGGACACAATTTAAAGATAGACGGGGCGGGGTGGTTCAGGGGCAATGTGAGGAAGTATTTTTTCACAGAGAGGGTGGTGGATGCATGGAACAGCCTTCCTAAGGAGGTTGTGGGGTCTAAAACTGTTGGAGAATTCAATGATGCATGGGACAGACAAGGCAATTTTTGTGGGGGTAGGAAGAAACAGACTGTTGGTAAACTAGGATCTGCAGTTTATCCTGCAGGTAAAGAAATGGGCAGACTAGGTGGGCCAAGCGGTCCATATCTGCCATCAAAGTCTATGTTTCTATAAGCAAGGCAATGAACATGTTCGATAGGCAGATACATAGCTATGATACAGGAGCCTGACTTCAGGGTGTTACCCCATCAGGTAAGTGCAAATTAGAAATGCTGAGTACTAGGATTTTACCTAGGTGTGGTATGTGCTAGACACCCAGTTAATGCACTCTCTTAGGCATAGGTGCAGGCACAGATGGGGTGGAAGTATGATTTGAGAAGGAGTTAAGGTGCCGACCTGGGGAGGCATGCCAGATATCCGCTGAGTGAGTTTCAGAGCTTGGGCATACGATACCTGGAAGCTGACTGGCCTGCTGTGGTAGACATGTGTGGAATGGTCAGAAGATCCTAGTCATTGTTCCTCAGTGCATAGCCCTGAGGAGTGTGGGCCAAGAGGACTGAGGTAAGATACGAGGGAAGGGCAACTAAAATGGTGCAGGGTCTGCAAGAGAAGCCATATGAGGAGAGGCTAAATGAACTTAATATGTACACCTTTGAGGAAAGGGGGGGACATGATTGAAACTTTTAAGTATCTCAGTGAAATCAACTACGTCCCGAAAGGTAGCATCTTTCAGAAAAAGCGATGTGCAAGAACAAGAGGACACAATTTGAAGATAGAAGGGGGATTTTTTCACAGAGAGAGTGGTGGATACATGGAATCACCTTCCTGAGGAGGTTGTGGTGTCTAAAACTGTGGGAGAATTCAAGAATGCATGGGACAGACATAAGGCAGTTATTGTGGGGGGGGTAGGAAGAAATAGGCTGTTGGTTAACTAGGATCTGCAGTTTATCCAGTAGGTAGGGAAATGGGTGGATTAGGTGGGCCAAGATGTCCTCATCTGCCGTCAAAGTCTATGTTTCTATGTTAGGATGTATGTACGTGTGTGAGTGGTATATTTGGTTAGGCAGTTTTTTTTTTGTGTGTGTGTGTGTGTGAGTGGTACATTTGGTTAGGTAGGTTTTTGTGTATTAGTTTTATAGCGGGTGTATGTATGTATGCAAGTGTGTGTGAGTGGTATATTTGGTGTATATGTGTGTGTGTGTGTGTGTGTGAGTGGTATATTTAGTTAGGTAGTTGTTTTTGTATTAGTTTGGTTGGATGTGGCTGTGCTTGTTTTTGTTTCTTAACTAAAAGTGAGTAAGAAAGTAATGGTCGTGATGCTGGTCACATGGGATGTGCTGGGGCTTTGGACCCTTGTGGACTGCCTATAATGCTTCCCAGCTGTGTGACCTCTGCCATTTTGCCGACCTTCCTGTGTCAGCTGCGGCAGATAGGTACTGTCGGGATGTCAGCATCTCCAGGGGGTGTGGAGGCTGTCGGTGGTGGGAAGCTGTGGGCCCAGCAGAGGTGAGAGAAATTGAGGTGGTGAGGTGCAGAAAATGCCCTGGGTTTACACAGAGCCTAAGGAGATGCCAGATGTGTTTGGTCTCCATCCCCAGGGTTCCTACCAGACTAAGTGGGCAGACAGTCAAAAGGGCTGCAGTGCCTACCAGTCCCCTGCAGGAAGTGATATGCAATGCTAGACTGATAAGGAACAAGACCCCAATTATGGCTGACTTGATTTCCTCAGTTGATCTGGCTTGCATCAGAGACCTGTTTGGGTGATGATGCCAGACTCATTTTGGAGGCATCGGCCCCCACTGGGTTCTCAGTGGTGCACTGCCCATGGTGAGAATGCAAGGGTGACTGAATAGCCACTTGTTTTAAATCTGACCTAGGACTCACTGTGCACTTGATGGGGACAACCAGGTCTTTTGAGTGTATTGCAGTGTGTGAGGGTCCGGGCGTATGATGCAGGATTCTTCTTATGGGGCAGGGGGAGAATGCCTGTAGGAGGTAGAGGACTTCAACGTTGACAGTGTTGGAGTCCCCAGATGTTTACTACTGGGTAACTTCATTGCCTGGGTTGACAACAAGGTTTCGCATTTTGGTTCCCATCTCGTGTAGTTGATGTCATCACTGGGCCTGTCACAAGCAGTTACTGCCAGAACCCATCACCACGGCCACACACTTGACCTGGTGTGCACACTGGGGTTCAAAGTAACTACCCTGACATTGATCAGGTTGTATGGACTGATAACTGCACAATGAAGTTCCTGGTTGCCCCCCCGAGAGTCCTCTCCCTGTGGAGATAGTCAGTTATTGCCCGTTAAGGTGATCATCCCCAGAGGGGCTACTGGTGGTAGCTGATGTATCTAGTGTAGATGCTGCATATGTGAGGGGTGTGAGCGAGGTGGTGGCCGCATATAATAGGGTGGTCTCCAGGATGCTTGATACCCTTGCACTGGTCTGTGCACAACCCAGATCCTCTCACTTGAGATCTCCATGGTTTGATGGGGATCTCAAAGTGATGAACATCAGGGGTTGGAAGTTGGAGCATTGTTGGTGGAGGACCCAGTCGAATGTGGACAAGCTGTCCCTGTGTACTCATTATTCTGATTACCAAGGGGCACTCAACCATAAGAAGGCAGAGTTCCTGTCTAGGGATATTGCTGCCGGGAAAACCTGACCTGCTCAGCTTTTTAGGACTGTCAACAGACTTCTTCATCCTGTATGTCTATAGCCCAAAAAAGTATTTTCAATCATTTTATGTGATGAGTTTGTTCATTTTTTTTGGACAGACTGTCTCCTCTATCTCACAGGGCATCAATTAGTAAGCCGCATAGTGACTCACAGTGGTCATTTTGGAGGGAACAGAGGCATTCCACTTGCCTGGGACAAGTTCAAACCGGTGGAGGTGGCCGAGGTCTCTGAGGTCATCTTGAAACTGAAGCACACATACTGTGAACCGGACCCGGCTCCTACTTGTTTCTTGGTGAGATGCATTGGTTCCATTGGCCTGGTGTTCACCAGGATTGTTTGGTGTTCACTGCCAGAAAGGGTTTTTCTGGAAGCCTTGAAAAAGGTTCTGGTGAGGCCCCTTCTGAAGAAGCCATCTCTCGACTCTGACACCCTGATGAACTACTGTTCTATTTCCAGCCTCCCCTTTTTGGGTAAGGTTGTTGAGAAAATCATGGCACAGCAACTTGTGGAGCACCTCATGTCCTTTGACATCTATTCACTGCTCTAATCAGGTTTCAGAGCTAGGCGCAGCACCAAAATGGTGTTAATGTGCATAATGACCACCTCAGGTCATGAGACAGAGGAGACAAGTCAATTCTTGTGCTCCTCAATCTCTCCTCGGCCTTTGACACTGTAGATCACGTTGTGCTTCTTGACCACCTCAGACAGTAATGTGGACTCGCCAGCACTGTCATCAGCTGGTTTGAATCCTTCCTTTCTGACAGGAAGCAACAGGTGGTGATGGGGAATGTCTCCTCCTCCCCAAAGCTTCTGCCATGTGGAGTACCTCAGGTGTCAATTTTGTTGCTGATGTTATTTGCAGTGTATATGCTCCCCCTGTTTGAGTTCATTAGTGTGGGATGTTACGGTTATGCTGATTATAGCCAACTGTAACTATCCTTTGCACCAGGATCAACGGATGCTGTGGAAGTGCTTAATATCAGATTGGCTGAGACCAATGATTGGATGTTCTCCAGGGGGCTGTGACTAACCTGGACAAGATGGAGGTACTAGTGATTGTGCCAGTATGAGAGGATGATGGGAGTGCCTCCAACAAGGTTACTGGATTATCACTGGGACCCACACTCTTTATGGCCTTCCCTAGGGTGTGAGATCTTGGTGTGCTCCTTGATGACAGACTGACATCTGAAACTGAGATGTTGGCTGTCCTCAAAAGTGTTTTATACCACTTAAGGAACATTGCCAGGATCAAATCCATAGTTCTGCCGAAGGATGAGCCCTTGCTGGTGCATGCTTTTGTGACATTCAGACGCTGCTAATTTAATGCTCTCTACTTTGGGGACCAGGGTTTCTGCAGATGCCTGTCGCCAGCTACAGCTGGTGCAAACTGCAGCTACCAGGCTGCTGACTGGCTTTCCTAGGTCTAGCCATGTAACCCCAGTGCTGCAATCTCTGATTGGCTGCCGGTCAGGTAGATGGTTATCTTCAAGTTGAGTTTACTCACCTATAAGGCCCTACACGGACTCGGCCCTGGCTATTGGGATGATCTTCTGACACCTTCCACCTCAGTCTACTGCTTCTGTTCCTTGACCAGGGGCTTCCTTGAAGATCCCAGGACTAGAGGAAGAGCTTCTGGTGACCGGGCTTTCAGTGTTGCCTGACCGGTCCTATGGAATGAGTTGCCAGCTGATATCAGCTAGGCCCCATTGATAGAGGGGTTCAAGAGGGGCCTAAAAACTCATCTTTTTCCCTCTGACCATTCCAGGGTCAAGAGCTGATCTACCAAACAATTCTGAAGAAAATCTGTTGTTTATGATATGACATTTTATCGGATACCCTGCTTATTGTTTGTTTTATCTGATACCCTGCTTACTGTTTGTTTTATCTGATACCCTGCATATTGTTTGTTTTATGTATGGCACCCAGAGCCTCCAGGACTGGGCACCTTATAAATAAACTTTGCATTGCCTCAGTGAATACCTTAGGGGTGATTGCCAGGGGGTGACTGGAGACCCAATGGAAAAATATCGAAGAGGGAATAGATAAGGCAACAGCATGATGTTTGAAGGAAGTAAGCAAGGAAAGGAAGAGGACGAGGCTGCTTTGGTTCTCAGAAGACGTGGTGATGGTGGTGAAGGAGAAAAAAAAAACTACATTCAGGATGTACAAGGATACCCAGATGGATGTGGACAGGAAGATATATCTGCTGGGCCAGTGGTTGAGTGCTTCAGTTAGGGTAATAAATTGAGCTGCTTGCAAGCACTGGAAGATCCTGCTCTGTATGCTCTCTATTGCTGTAACATCTTGCTGAGGCGGACTGAGCTGCTGCTGAGTGAGTGGAAACACTGTGTTTAACTGCTGTCTTTGAACCTGTTCAGAACTGCTGTTTTACTATTTCTAACAGAAGGGCTCTGTGTTTCCCTGCTTAATTACCCTGTTTAGTTCAACTCTGCTCAGCTGGCCCGGTGGCTGAGTGCTTCAGTCAGGGTAATAAATTGAGCTGCTCGCAAGCATGAGAGTGTGAGCGTGAGTGGCACAAGCACCACTCAGCAGAGGAAATAAGGAAGATATAAAGGTTATTGACATTTTAAAACTACAAATTGATACTTGTATTTGTATAATCAAGTGTTAGAAATATTTTTAAGAATGAAAATGCAAAAGTGCATAATAATGGTGGGTTGTGTACTGGGGCTGATGCTTGTGGATTCAAGTGTTTGGATCCTGGCAAATAATGCTGTGGGTAAGTTTGAACAAGGTAGATTCAAAGATAATTTTATATATTTGAATCTTCTTTGTGAATTTAGACATAATATGATGTTAAAATTAGAAGTGGTAGGGTTGTTGAACAAAAAGTCACAGTATAGAATAGGTGGTTATAGTGTACCAATTCCTAACTAATTCCCAAATATTGTATTGTCTTTTTGTACTGGGTTATTGTTAACTCTTTCTGGGGATATAGAAGTAAACCCAGGTCCCAATCTGTATGGTAATCACTTAAGTTGGGGGAAGGGGGGCCTAAGAGTGGCACACTTGAATATTCATAGCTTATTTCCCAAAAAAACAAGAGTTAGAGGCTTGGGTCTTAAAATATGACCCTGATGTTTTGAGTTTAACAGAAACTTGGTTAAAACCTTCAGTAACTAATGGTGTATTGGCCTTAGATGGTTATAAAATAATAAGAAAAGACAGGGCAGGCAAAAAAAAAGGGGTGGCGGTATACTTATTTATTACAAACAAGAATTAACTGTGTCTAAACTGCAGTTAAAAGTTGATTCCCCATTAGAGTGTGAATGGTTATTGATTGAGATAAAACAAGGGGATAATTATAAAATTAAACATTGCACTGTTTATAATCCACCAAAATTTGCACGTAAAGGCCTTGAAGAGTTTTTACAATTTGTTTCAAATTACCAATTTAGTGGTGACTTTTTAGTGTTGGGTGATTTTAGTATTCATTGGGACTCCTGTGATGCTTCTAATATGGAGTCCTTGTTGATGAATGCAGGTTTGTGTCAGTTAGTACAAACTTTTACACGTATGAACCTGAAGACAAATAATCATTCAGTTTTGGACTGGATTTTGACTAATAATCATACTAAAATTATTAAGATTGGAGTCTTACCAGATGTTTATCAGTGACCACCTGGCAATATATTGTACTTGGAAATCAAAGAAAATAAAGCCTCCCCCTCATTTGATTACCTATAGAAAGTATCCCGAAGATTTAGATGATGGACTGAAGTCTGATTTAAGAGATGTTGATTGGTCTTACTTGGATGTAATACCTTGCATAGAGTCTGCAGTAGATTACTTTACAACACGCATTTTGGAGTTACAAAATAAATTCTGTCCAATACTAACAAGGAGAGTAAGGGGAACAGTGAATAAATGGATTACTCCAGATATGTTTAAATTGATGAAACAAAGAGATCAAGCATGGAAACAATTTTGCTTGAGTAAAAATATTAGTGATTTTCAAAGCTATCGGAAATTAAGAAATGAATGTACGATAACATTAAGATTATGTAAATCTGATTATTATTATACAAAACAACAAGATCTAAATTTGTCAAATCCAAAAAATATTCTGGTCTTCAATCAAATCTTTGGTGTCTCCTCCTACAGATGTACAATCAGGTGAGTTCCTTGTTGAAGGAGTTGCAATAAAAGATCCACAAGAACTAAGTACAGCCTTTTTACAACAATTTTTGGATATGGGTAAATATAGTATAGATAAGGATGATCAGGACTTAAAGAACACAGTTATAGCATCTCAAAATGATTTAATATTTCATTTTAAAGAAACTGAGCCTGATCAGGTGCTGAACATTTTGAAGAAAATTCCTTTAAAAAATGTTGGAATTGATGATATTTAGCCAAGGTTTCTGAAGTTAATATCTTCATACATTTATAAGCCTTTGACAAAAATATTTTATTTGTCCTTAGAAATAGGGATCTTTCCACAACAATGGAAAAATAACTTAATGAGACCAGTTTTTAAGGGGGGAAATAGTAAAGATTTGGGGAATTACCGCCCTATTTCTCTTCTCCATCCTTTAGGTAAAATTTTAGAAAAGATAACAGAGGTACAAATTAGTGATTACTTACAACTGACTGGGCTTCGGCCTCCTGAGCATCATGGCTTTAGGAAATTCCATAGTACAGGAATTGCCTTGGCCAGGTTCACAAACCACATTAGTGAGGATATGGAGAGGGGTGAGCTCATTGGTACTGTTTTTGTGGACCTGTCCAAGGCATTTGACCTCGTTGACCATCGCCTGCTGCTCAGGAGCCTAGCTGCCAAGGGATTATCCAGATTGTCATTAGAATGGGTGGAGAGTTATTTATCAGGTAGGGAACTACAAGTTCTTTATGAGAGTTCAGTGTCAAAGAGTAGAATTTTAGAAAAGGGTGTACCTCAAGGGTCAATCTTGGGACCCCTATTGTTTTCCATATTTGTGGATATTATACCAAGTAAAATTCTTAAGGCTAAGACGATCTTATATGCTGATGATATAATATTATATAATAGCTCTAATTCATTAGATAAAATTGCCCAAGATTTGACTGTAGATTTTCAGAGTCTAGAAAATTGTTTGTTGGACTTAAAATTATCATTGAATATTTCAAAAACCAAGAGTATGATATTTGCCTCTAAACAAAAGTTGCTTAAATTAGGGAAACTGAATATTTTTGGTAAAAATGGAACTAATTTGGAGCAGATGCAATGTTTTAGATATTTAGGAATGAATTTGGACTCAAATTTAACATTTTCAAATCATATATTGACTTTAACAAAATCAGTAAATCAAAAATTAGGGGTTTTATTCAGACTACAGAATGTGTTAACTTTACAAGCCAGGAAACATATAGCCCAAAGTATACTATTTTCTCAACTGAATTATAATTAATTGTTGTTTACTAGTTTGTCTAAACATGTGGTAAATAACATAACAATGAATTTTCATAGTATTTGTAGATTTGTTTATAGATTGCCTTATTATCATTGTACTTTATATCAAGTTTCAGGGTTTCTACCACCTAACTTGAGTTTCTTTACTTTCTTTGTTGTAAAACGGATAATGTATTGAGACAAAAAAAGACTCTCTCCCTTGTATTCTCTGATATCTGTAAGGGAAGCTTCAAGAAACTTGAGATCAGATTTTCTTTCTTGTTTAAATTTGAAAGTCACTAAAACTAAAATGGGTGTTCAAGCTTTTTCTATCCAAGCACCAAAATACTTGAATGATCTTCCAATTGAATTGAGAACTATGAGTAGTCATAATTTATTCAAAAAGAAATTGAAGCATCATTTATTGAGTAGCTTGCAATGTCACTGCTATTTTAAATAATTTGTATTATGTTGTTTGTCTTATATGTCAAGTATTTGTATTCCTGTATTAAGTGAATGTAAAAGTTATCTTTTTGTATAACATCTTGTGACTATTTTATAGTCTCAGGTCGCATATGAAAAAGGGCATTGGCTCATATTTATTTCTTTTGTTAACCGGGTAAACATAACAAAATATCTGGAAAAACAAAGAGTGGAAGGAGGGGGGGTGAGGGCAGCTAAGGCACAAACATAGGACAGGATTGCCAAGGAGGTCCAAAAAGGGGGTAAGACTTACCTCAGATATATGTATGAAACAAGGAAAGAAAGGGGTGGGATAGTGAGAATTAGGAGGGTGGGAGTGCTCTTCACAGTAGGGGGATGGACCAACATGTATCAGCAGGCACTGGAGGGAATAGAAACAAGTCCATTTTTGGAGGAAAGAGTTCAGAACGGACTGAAAGCCCTAATGGAGAACAAGAAGACAGGACTGGATGGGATTCATCAATGATTCTAAAAGAACTGATCACGGTGCAAGCCACCCCTTTGGCAACACTGTTCAGCACCCCCACTGAAGATGGAGGTAGTTCTGGAGGACTGGAGGAAGGCTGATGTGGTCCCTCTGCACTAGAATGGCAGGAGGGAGGAGGCTAGTAACTACAAGGCAGTCAGTCTTGCATTAGTGGTGGGGAAATTAATTCAGATCCTGCTGAAGGAGAGACTGATGGAGTACCTGTGGGCATACAGACTGCAGAACCACCACTAGCATGGTTCCACAGGGGGGAGGTCATGCCAAACAAATATAATAGATTTTTTGACTAGGTGATTAAGGAGGTGGATCAGAGGAGGGCAATGGATGTGGCCTACCTGGACTTCGGTAAAGCCTTCGACACAGTGCAGCACAGGAGGCTAGTAAACACACTAAGCAGCCTGGGGATTGGGGAGAAAGTGGTAAGCTGAGTATTAAATTGGTTGAAGGCTAGGAGGCAGAGGATGGCAGTAAATGGCAGACACTCAGGGGATGAGAGACCAACTAGCGAGGTACTACAGGGATCAGTGCTAGGACAGTTACCAGGCTCTTCAATGTCTTCATAAGTGACATTGCTGAGGAACTGGGAGAAGGTGCATCTATTTGTGATGGCACAAAAATCTGCAACAGGTTGGACACTCAGGAAGGGGTGGAGAGAATACAAAGGGTCTGGGTTGCCTAGAGAATGATCTGTGGAGTGGCAGCTAGGTTTCAATGCCAGCACGTGCCAAGTCAGACACTGGGGGCAGGGAAACCCCGGAGCTGTGTATAAGAAGGGGGAGGTACTGACAGACATCACACAAGAAAGAGACCTCATGGTACTCATCTCTGATGATCCAAAGGTGGCGGGGTAGGGTGACAAAGCAGGAGGCAAGGCTATCAGGATGCTAGGGTGCACAGGGAAGGGGATTTCCAGCAGGAGAAGGCAGATGGTATTGCCACTATATCACTCACTGCAGAGACCCAACCTAGAGTACTGTACTGTATCCAGGTCTGGAGACTGCACCTCTGAAAGGACACACACAGGGTGGAAGCGGTCAAGAGGGAGGGTACCAGAACTGAAGAGGGGTTGCACAAAAAGCCACATGAGGAGAGGTTGCAGGATCTCAACATATACTCCCTGGCAGAGGGAAGGGTGCGAGGGGACATGTTTGAGATATGTACTTCACAGGGTGAAGAATGTGCAGATGGGGTGTCTTTCAGGGGAGAAAAAGTACCAGAATGGGGGGCATGCAATGAATCGGGGGAGAGTTTAAGAGGGATGTGAGGAAACATTTTTTCACAGAAGGGGCAGTGGACACCTGGAACAGCCTGCAAGCAGATGTGGGGAAAAAACAATCTATTGGTGTTAATGAACCTACCCTGGTAAGAAATAAATCTGCCACAATGATTCATTTGAAGTTTTCAGTCTGACATGTTTCTACAATTGATTTTCTGCACACATTTATAAATACTACCTGACCCCTTTTGTCTTTTTAAAGTTTTCCTTTGGTTGGTTTACACAGCAGCTCAGTGTTACTTCACGATCCTCTGTTTCAGTCTCCAACACCACAGACTGCACTGTTCAGAAACACAAGTGTAACCCATAGGTGGCACTATCCCAAGGGCTACTACCCCTGCTTGTTTGACTACGGACAGGTTGAGGGGCCTAGGTCCTATGGCGGGTGCCTCCACCCAGAGGTCAGGGTTTGTAGTGGTTAAACTAGCTTGGTCACAGCCCTCTGGGACACTGAGATCTCCTTTTATTCCCTCTAGTGGCTCACACAGTACACCAGAGTTACAGCACCAATACTCCACGTATACACACTGTTCACTCATACAGATACCACTTACCCTCGGAGGACTGATTCTGCAGCACATCTCTGAGGACCCTGTAAAATAAGGTTAAACAACATACACAGCAAAACACAGTACTGTTTCCATAAGTACCAACACCACAGACAGTATATAGTATAACAACAACAAATCTGATTTATTTGGGGCTGTAACACGGGAGGGGAAATCAGGTTAATTGGTGGCATTAAATCACAGTACTGTGCACACATACAGGGGCTTAAAAGTCACACTCTGGGTACCCAGGTTGGGGGGGGGCTAGCCAGGTCCGTTGCCCAGGGTTGGCCGGCAGGTGCAGATGGATAGGGTTCTGTAGAAGAAAATATATGCACAATACCCAATTGTAATCCGGAGCTGGATGGCTCAGTCCATGAAGCAGTGAAAAAACAAGACTTTGATGACACACTTGAGATTGAAAACAGGCTGCAGGGAAATAGAAGAAGAATCAGCATTTATATAGCGTTTTTCATACACAGTATCCCAAAGCGCTTTACAAGCAATGCTAGACTGGTAGTGAAGTGACTGAATGTGTGGTGGCGGCCATATCGCACATCATCACCCACACACAGCCTGGATAATTGCATGAACCAGTTTATGGGAAGGGGAATGTTGACCAGGACACCGGGAATGCTCCCTGCTCTTTTGCGAAGAGTGCCCTTGGTTCTTTTACTTCCACCTGTACACCAACCAAGACATCACCAGGATGGGCAGAAGGGACCTCGTTTTAACATCTCATCTGAAGGACGGCACACCCCAGCAGTACTGCGCCCCTCAATACTGCACTCGGATGCCAGCGATTTTTAGGTGCAAGTCCAATCCCGGTGTGGGCCGAGAAACCATGACCTTCTGGTCCAGAGGCGGATGTGCTACCAACTGAGCCACGCAAATACCCTGATTTGTACTCACAATACCCAAGCTGAGGACTGGATGGTGGATGTTCTTCTGGATTGCCAGAACAACAGGGCATGGAGACAAGGTCCTTGTGACTGGACCCCACTGCAGTTGATAGCAACCGGATTTAGCCCGGGACAAGCTGGGGTTTGCTTCCCACTTCAACACACAGCACACAGCATGGGGGATTGGAAATAGTGATTCCCCACAAGCACTACACACATTCATATGTAAAAGGAAAGTACTATACCAGGCAGGCTGCTCCTTGATCCTGATCGCAATTACCACAAAATACCTGGGAGTACACACAGAAGTTCCTGACAGACCAAGTGCGATTCAACAATTTCTCCAGTCTTCTACAGGGTAAGCCTGATTTCCACTCTTCAGACTTTCTTCTTTCTCCTCATGAATCGGATTCAGTCTGAACTGGCACTTACAATGGCTGCCGGCGAACCTCAGGGCCTCACACGTGCTTCCTGCATGAAACTATACATCACAGAAGCACAGAATTAGTTCTCTATTCATTGTCACAACTGATCTGAATTTCCAGTAACAGAGCAGGGCATTTCCTTTGAGTTCCTCACCATTCTGTTGGCCGGTTTGGCTGTCACTCACAATAAGACTCTCTCTGTTGGTGAAAAAAGATGCCAAGGTCAAAACTACATTTCCCAGAGTCCCTGCCCATACAATCCTCTTGTGCCTGGCTCAGAATTGAGAGTCCAAGTTCCAATTCATCCACAGACTCCATTTTAGGGTCTCCCTATCATCCTGATCCCATCGTGAAATGGGCAGACTAGATGGGCCTAGCGGTCCTTATCTGCCGTCAAAGTCTATGTTTCTATGTTTCTATGATTGGTCCAAGTCAGCTATTCAGGACCAAAATGAAAAAGCAACACTGAAACAGTTCATGCTGAAATGAAGACAGGTTAGACAAACTACATTTTCTCAGTCACTGTAAATGATTTCTGACAACAGTTATATCTTTCAACAAGGCTCCCTCTGCACATGTAGGGACGGAGCGAATTGACAGCAGCTCAGGCGGGATTCCAGCATTAAATACACAGTCCCCCCATACAAACTAATTAAGTCTGCAAGCAGACAGCTCTTAAAGAGACAGTACATGAAGGCTCAAATAGCCCTCACTTGGAACTACATTTAACAGCTCAGATGCTGAACACTGCCCAGACTTGGAGCATTCAGGCAAGCTCCTGGAAGACTTTTGGGAACCCCCATTTGCAGGGGGGTTACACCCTTCCTGGCCTGGAAAACTTGGCATCCACATCAAGTAAGCACCCCATAAGTTTCAATACAACCATATACATTTACATCAGTATCACATTAGGCTTATACATGTAATCATCAGTCAACATATCACCTTACTAGAAACACATTTCTGAAACTTTTCAGTACGTCACTTTTTTCACAGTATTATACACACATTGTACCATAACTCAGGTTATTACCTCCTGTACATGAAACCTGAAGAGAGGGGGGCCCTTCCCTATCAGCTACCTTGGGGCTGGATGGGGCAGGGGCACCATACCTAGAGGGCAACACAAGTAACTTGGAGTTAGCACTGATGTTCAGTTTGGGCAAGGAGCTCGGGGACACATACACTCCTTTATGGACAACATTGAGAGGCAAGTCCACAGGCCTCCCAAGGGAATCATAACTGAGGTGCACCACAGGCTTTACAGCTCGACCAGTCTTTCTAGGGGGAACTGTTACAGTCTCTGCACCCCTGAGCCTTATGTTCAGCATTGTCCTCACTTGTCAGGGGAGTCTCCATTGGGGTAGAGAGGCTAGAACTTGGGGCACTTTCAACTCCAGGAGTTAGAATCTCTGAGTCCACAACACTTGGCTCACATGGAGAGCTTTCGGACACTGGCAGTGGACTGTCAGGGCACTCAAAATACTCTTCTTGTTCTGGTATATCACCAGTCTGTTCCAGTTCATCATTTTCCTCCACTGAAATCTCATACAGTTCCACCATGCACAGTGATTCCATGTCATCCAACTTGATACCTCGCACTTCACTTTCTGGGAGCATTGGCTCTAGGGACAAAGCTGGGGGCTTAGGCAGTCCAGAAGGTCCAGCTTCCTCTCCATAATTGACTAGGGGGTTGCCCTGAAACAATTGACTTAGTTCATAAGAGGGGTAGTACCCAAAGTTGCACTCACTTTCCTCTGATATGGATTGGCAGTCATTTTCAACTGGGACTTGTCTTGGGGAACACTTTAACTCAGCATCTGTAGGTGCAGACTTTCTTTTCCTTTGCTTAGCAGCAGCTCTAGTCACTGGTCCAGAGGGAGCACTTTCTGGGGGCTCAGACTCAATCAGGATTTGTCCAATGGGCAGTAAATGATTTCTATGCATTGTTTTAACATCTTTTGAATTATTCTCAGGCCTTACTTTGTACACAGGCAGATCATCTAGTTTGCCCACTACAATGTGAGTGAGATGGTGCCATCTGTCAGCAATCTTATGTTTGCCATGCAGTCCCAGATTCCTTAGCAATACCTGATCTCCCTCCTGGAGTTCCTGTGCTTTCACCTTTTTATCATACCTTTCTTTGTTGGCCAGATTTATTTTGGCAGCCATGGTTTGAGCCAGTTGGTACGCATGATTTAGCTGGGTCTTTAACTTTTGCACATACTGTAAATAGTTGTCAGCTTGAACCCATCAGGAGAAACTCCAAAACATAAATCTACCAGCAGTTGAGCTTCTCTTCCAAACATCAGGCAGTAGGGGGAGAACCCAGTGGCATCACTTTTGGTGTAGCTGTAGGCATGTACCAGGGTGGTAATTTGTTGGCTCCATCTAGGCTTGTCCTTTGGGTGGAGGGTGCTTAGCATATCTAGCAAAGTGTGGTTGAAACGTTCAGGCTGTGGGTCCCCCTGGGGGTGGTAAGGGGTGGTTCTGGACTTGCACACTCCCCACAGAGAAAGCATCTCTTTGATCAGATGACTCTCAAAGTCCCTTCCTTGATCAGAATGGATTCTTTGTGGCACCCTATAATAAACAAAAAAGTTTTCTATAAGTACTTTGGCCACAGTGGATGCCTTCTGGTCCTTGTTGGGGAAAGCTTGGGCATATCTCGTAAAATGGTCAGTGACTACCAGTACATTACTGATATTTCTTTGATCTGGCTCCAAACTCAGAAAGTCAATACAGACCAGCTCCATGGGGGCGCTGGTGGTGATGTTAACAAGGGGGGAAGCCCTCTGGGGCAGGGCTTTCCTCTGTAAACAGCAACTACAAGTTTGAATGTGTTGCTCAACATCAGCCCCCATCTTAGGCCAATAGAATCTGGATCTCACCAAGTCGAGTGTTCTGTCTATACCAAGGTGCCCCATGTGGTTGTGTAAGGACCTCAGTACTGAGTCTCGAAAGGCAGTGGCCAGCACTAGTTGTTGTTTGTCTATTTGTCCCCCTCTGTCTACTGTTACTCTGTATAACAGTCTATTGATCAGTTTCAACTTAGGACCTTCCTTGTATAACAATGCAATTCTCAAATCAGTGGAGCGTAATTTGGACACATCTTTCCCTGCGTAGAGGGCTTCTAAAGCTGATTTGATCATGGAATCTCAGGATTGAGCCTGCTGAGTACTGTCATTGTCCAGCTGAGGCAGTGCACCAATGTCTATTGCAGAAAAGTGGCAATAAGCAGCAGGTATGCAATTCTCAGAGGGTCCCAAACAATCCACCAGACAGTCCACTGTGTCCGTGGACATTTGTTCTTCCCTGTCTAAACTTCTGGCAGAGTGCTCAAATATCAGGTTCTGGCAGTCTGACCCAGTCATTCCGGGGAACAGGCCTCCAGGAGAGAGCATCAGCATCTATGTGGTTTAGGCCTGCTCTATATTCAACAGCATAGTCATATGTAGATAATGCAGAAAGCCACCTATGGCCAGTGGCATCCAACTTAGCTGAAGTCTGCACATAGGTCAAAGGATTATTGTCAGTTTTTACTAGTATCTTAGCCCCATACATGTACTCATGGAATTGGTCAACAATAGCCCACTTCATAGCTAGGAACTCTAACTTATGTACAGGATAGTTCTTTTCGGATGGGGTCAGGCTTCTACTGGCAAAGGCCACTGGTCTCAGGCCATTCTCATGCTCTTGGTACAATACAGCCCTCAAGCCTTGCAGGCTAGCATCAGTGTGCAAGACATAGGGCTTCACTGGATCTGCATAGGCAAGGACAGAAGCATGGGTAAGTTGATAAATAATCTCATGAAAAGCAGCTTCACACTCAGCTGTCCATCTGGCTCCAGATACTCCATTGGGATGGAAATACACTCTCTCAGGCTCAGAAGAAACCGACCTCTTGTATTTTTTTTGGGTAGGAGGGTAACCTTGAGTAAGATTAAGTAAAGGACGGATCACTCTTGAATAATCCTTGATGAAACGGCGATAGTAGCCACAGAATCCCAGGAATCTTTGCAGTTCTTTTAGATTGTGGGGCTGTGTCCAGGTGGTCAAGGCCTCAACTTTACTTGGATCGGTCTCTATTCCCTCAGTGAAGACTGTGTGTTCCACATACTTTAAAGATGTTTGGAAGAATTGACATTTATTGATGAACAGTTTTAGGCCAAAGTCTTCCAGTTGGTCCAACACCTTGAATAATCTGCTCTCATGTTCCTCCAGTGAGCTGCCAAACACAATAATGTCATCTAGGTACACCAGGCACTCTAATAAGTTCATGTCCCCCACCTCACGCTCCATCAGTCACTGAAAAGTGGCTGGGGCACCTGAAATCCCTTGAGGCATCCTCATGAATTCATAGAAACCAAGTGGGCAGATAAAGACTGTCTTCTCATGGTCTTCCAGGGCCATCGGGATCTGGTAATACCCACTGCAAAGATCCAGCATGGAGAACCACTTGCTACCGTTCAGGCAATCTAAAGCATCCTGTATGTGGGGCATTGTATACTGATCAGGGATAGTCTGCCGGTTCAAGGTGCGATAATCCACGCACATTCTTACTGTCCCAGTCTTTTTTCTCACTACCAAAATAGGTGGAGCATATGGGCTTCTGGATTCTTGTATTACACCAGCAGCAAGCATCTCTTGCAGATGCCATCTCACATCATCTATGTCAGCAGGGGCCAGACATCGAGACCTCTCAAGAAATGGCCTTTTATCATGCAGCCGGATGTGGAGCTCAGCTCCTTGCACACATCCTATGTCTTATTCCTTTAAAGAAAACACCTGGTCTCTCTGGACAAGTTTTCTACTAATTCTCATCTTCCATTTGGCTGGCAACAGGGAGTCCCCAAAATCAAACAAGTTGGGCATCACTCTGTCATTCTCCCCCGAACGCTTGTTACTGGGCAGCACTGCAGTATCTGCACAATGTACATTAGCCAAGGTGCAACCTCTATTTATTCGAATCTCTCTATCAGACACATTATGAACTTGAACTATTACCCTTCTGGCATAAGCATGAGCTCTGGCAGGCAAAATAATTGGCTTGACCAGCAGTCCTACCAGCAATTCCCCATTGCCTGGCGCATCCAGCATGAGGATTTTATTCTTGACATCCTTTCTGATATGTACTTCCCCCTGTAAGGTACACTGGGCATTTGGTGCCAGAATCAGAGACTCCTGATCCTTCTTCCAGACAATTCTAACCGGTTCCTCTGGGTCCACTTTCTCAGCATCTCTCTGTGCCTCATAGGCCTTCTTGATCAAGGCCAGGATTCTCAAAGCTCTACCAGTCCTTGACCCTTGTTTCTCATAACACAACTGCACCAACCGTCCAAACATATACGCATTCGTCCCAATTAGTAGAGGAATCCCATCATACAGTCCATTAGGGGGACACACTAATGCCAGGGTCTCTACTTGTTCGGCCACTCCAGCCACGGAGGTGGGAAAAGACAACCAAATTCAGATATACCTGGAATAGGGTAGGTTTTCTCACTTAACCCCCAGACATGCAGTCCTTCCAATGGTTACATAGAAACATAGAATTTGACGGCAGATAAGGACCGCTTGGCCCACCCAGTCTGCCCATTTCCTTACTTACTGGATAAGCTGCAGATCCTAGTTAACCAGCAGCCTACTTCTTCTTACCCCCACCCCCCAGAATTGCCTTATGACTGTCCCATGCATGCTTGAATTCCACCACTGATTTTGACTCCACAACCTCCTCCGGAAAGCCGTTCCATGCATCCACAACCCTCTCTGTGAAAAAATACTTCCTTAAATTACCTCTGAGCCCCCCCCATCTTCAAATTGTGCCCTCTTGTTCTTGCACACCTCTTTTTTTGAAAGATGCTACCCTCTTGGACTTTGTCGATTCCCTTGAGGTACTTGAAAGTTTCTATCATGTCCCCTCTCCTCCTTTCCTCGAGGCTATACATATTAAGCTCCTTAAGTCTCTCTTCATATGTCTTCCGGTGCAGACCCTGCACCATTTTAGTTGCCCTCCTCTGGACAGCTTCCATCCTGTCTATGTCTTTGCGGAGATTGGGTCTCCAGAACTGCACACAGTACTCCAGATGGGGTCTCACCAGCTGTCTGTACAGAGGGATAATAACTTCCTGTTTTCTACTGGTGATGCCTCTCCCTATGCATCCCAGTAACCCCCCAGCCCTCCTTGCTGCCCTCTCACATTGCTTGCCCACCTTTAGGTCATCTGATATGACTACCCCAGGTCCCTTTCCATTTTTGTTGTTGTTAGTATCTCACCCCCCATTGTGTACTCTTCCCCTGGGTTTTTGTTTCCCAGGTGCATTACCTTGCACTTCTTAGCACTGAATCTAAGTTGCCATACATTTGACCATTCCTCTAACCTTGCCAAGTCCCTTCTCATCCTTTCCACCCCACCCTGTGTATCAACTCTGTTGCAGATCTTAGTGTCATCTGCAAAGAGACATACTTTTCCTTCCAGTCCTTCTGCAATGTCGCTATAAAGACATTGAAGGACTGGTCCTATACTGAACCCTATGGTACCCCACTAGTAACCCTCCTTTCTTCTGAGTGGACTCCATTTACTATTACCTCTGTGTCCTATTCTCCAGCCAATTTTTACCCAGGCTGTCATCTTGGGACCCACTCCCAGGCTGGCTAAGTTGTATATTAATCTTTGTGTGGGACTGTGTCAAATGCCTTGCTAAAGTCTAGGTAGGCCATGTCCACAGCCCCTCCCTGATCTACTACTTTGGTCACCCAGTCAAAGAAATCTATCAGATTCGTCTGGCATGACCTTCCCACTGTGAATCCATGCGCCTAGGGTCCTGTGCCCCTCTGACCTCTAGATACTCGACAATTCTTTCCTTCAGAAGTGATTCCATCATTTTCCTATCACTGAGGTTAAACTAACAGGTCTGTAGTTCCTGCTTCTGCCTTGCTCCCACTTTTGTGAAGGGAATCACATCTGCCCTCCTCCAGTCTCCGGTACCACCCCATCCTCCCATGATTTGCTAAAAGGGTAGTCAGTGGTGTCACTAGTTCTACCCTTAGCTCTTTTAGAATTCTGGGATGAATCCCATCAGGCCCCATTGCTTTGTCCACCTTCAGTTTTAAGAGTTCTTTCAGAACCCTTTCTTCTGTAAATGGGCTGGTATCAACTTCTGTATCCAGAGTGTTACTACTGTTTGTTTTATGTAAGGGTACATCAGACAGGTGCGTGTGATACCAGTCCTGAAACATAATTGTCACTTGGGAGCCACTGTCCAATACAGCTCTTGTAGACACTCCATTAACTTTCACAGTGGTCTCCATGCAGGGACCCACTATTCTGGACCATTATGGACAGGATGTAGCAAGGGACTGGGCAGATTATCTAGCCACAAAGGGATGTGAGTTAGCATTTCTGGGACCTTCACTGCTGTCATTTTGTGCACCTCTTAACCACTGTTTTGTGCTTCAAAGCAATCCTTGTAGCCGGCTCACCACTCTCTCTAAGTCTTTCCGAGACCAGCATTCCCTCTTCATGTGTCCATTCTTCCCACAATTATGGCAAAATATGTCTGCTGAAGTTTGAGGGGACCGAGGCATCACATTGGGGGCTGCGGCATTGGTACTATCAATAGAAAGCCTTGGTGCCACCTCAGCTGGCAGTGGGTTGGACATTTGGAGATATCTCTTCAGTTCCCTCACCTCCATAGCCAAGACATCAAGTTTTGAGCTGTTGTCAGGAGGAGGTGTCTGGGTGGGCGCCCCCTCCCCACAGCAGAAGCAGTCGGGCAAGTGTCAGGGCCCGTACTCATAGAAGCTGCCTTCATGATGAGACTGTCTGTTGCTTTCCTAATCTCCCTCAGCAGTTTATCCCATGGCAGAACATCAGTAGCCATCCCTCTCTGGCTGGGCCCCCCTTGGCTGACATTTGGGTCTCGGGTTCTGTCATGTGATTTCAGTGATTCCAGACCATCAGCATCTGACCCCGCACCGGAGCAGGGGATGTAGCAGCTACGACTGCACAGGGCTCTGAAAAACCTTCCTCCTCCTCAACTTCCCGTACCTCCTTAATCAACACATGGAAAGGCAAGGGACCAGATTTCCTTTGATGCAGTTGCAATTTGAGCAACACCCAGTTAGAGTGCCGGGCAGAGCAGAGTATATGATCCAGTCTTACCCAATCCACTTCACTACAGGTCCAACCCCCCTCCCGAAAAATGGTTTGCAAGATCCCCCCTAATCGATCCATACAGGCAGATAACAATTCCCCTGGCTGTTGTCTAACATCTTTAAGCTTCCATTTCAAGGCCTCAACACTAGTGGTGCCCCCAAACACATTTTCAAGGGCAATTATGTACTCTTGGGCTTTGGCATCAGGATCAGAGAACCTCAGGGAGCAAAAAGTGTGTTGGGCGGGTCCCTGGAGGCTCTCCCACAGGCGGGCCCTTTTTTCTGCCTCGTAGCATTGCCAGTCTTGTACCGCAAGAGTAGCAGAGTCTATCCAGGTTTCCAGATCGACCTCCCCATTTGGAGTGGGGCAGATGCCAGAGAATGCTTTGAACTTGCGGTAAGAGTCATGGCTAATGGCAGGTACAAACATAGGGGCTAGCAATGGCACAGAAGGAGGGGCCATAACAGGTGTGGGAGGGGGAGAGGGTGTTAGGGGAGGAATGCCCCCAGGTGGCAATAATAGTTTCTTTAAATCCTCCACAGTTTTCCCTTCCTCCAGCAACAATTTAGCAAATTTCTCCTCAAAAGTTTCAGATAGTGGGGGGGGGTCATTCCCCCCCAGGTCTTTACCGTCCTTAGTTATCACTCTTCAGGCAGTGAGAGCTCCCTCTGGGGTAATAGTCTGTGGCACTTTGGAGCTATCTATGGGGTCCTTATACTCTACTAGGGCCATGAAAATGTGGGTGAGCAGATTAGCATGTTGACCCGCCACCACAGGGTTTTGTAAACCCTCCACCCTGGAAAGTACTCCTTCTACAGTGTCTGTACTGTTACCCAGTGGGATATCCAAGATGAGTATAGCATTTTGGGGGTCGATCTCCTGCCCAGTACACCACCCCGCCAACTGGTGTACAGCCACTTCTGTTGGGGTATCCATTTATTTTTAACAGTAATTTGTAAATGTGGCCACTAGAGGATGCTAATCCCAGTGGTGCCTCCAAGATGTAACACCTAGGTGGCGCTATCCCAAGGGCTACTACCCCTGCCTGTTTGACTATGGACAGGTTGAGGGGCCTAGGCCCTATGGCAGGTGCCTCCACCCAGAGGTCAGGGTTTGTAGTGGTCAGACTAGCTTGGTCACAGCCCTCTGAGACACTGAGATCTCCTTTTATTCCCTCTAGTGGCTCACACAGTACACCAGAGTTACAGCACCAATACCCCATGTATACACACTGTTCACTCATATAGATACCACTTACCCTCGAGACTGATTCTGCAGCATGTCTCTGAAGGCCCTCTGTAAAATAGGATTAAACAACATACACAGCAAAACACAATACGTTTCCATAAGTACCAACACCACAGACAGTATATAGTATAACAACAACAAATCTGATTTATTTAGGGGGCAGTAACACAGGAGGGGGAAATCAGGTTAATTGGTGGCATTAAATCACAGTACTGTGCACACATGCAGGGGCTGAAAAGTCACACTCTGGGTACTCAGGTTGGGTGGGGGGGCTAGCCAGGTCCGTTGCCCGGCAGGTGCAGTTGGATAGGGTCCTGTAGAAGAAAATATATGCACAATACTCAATTGTAATCCGAAGCCGGATGGCTCAGTCCATGAAGCAGTGAAACAACAAGAATTAGATGACACACTTGTGATTGAAAATAGGCTGCAGGGAAATACCCTGATTTGTACTCACAATACCCAAGCTGAGGACCGGATGGTGGATGTTCTTCTGGATTGCCAGAACAATAGGGCATGGGGACAGTGTCGTTGTGACTGGACCCCACTGCAGTTGATTGCAACCGGAGATTTAGTCCGAGACAAGCTGGGGTTTCCTTCCCGCTTCAACACACAGCACGGGGGATTGGAAATAGTGATTCCCCAGAAGCACTACACACATTCATATGTAAAAGGAAAGTACTATACCAGGCAGGCTGCTCCTTGATCCTGATCTCAATTACTGCAAAATACCCGGGAGTACACACAGCAGCTTCAGTTCCTGACAGACCGAGCGCGATTCAGCAATTTCTCCAGTCTTCTACAGGGTGAGCTTGGTTTCCACTCTTCATACATCCTTCTTTCTCCTCACAAATTGGATTTAGTCCAAACTGGCACTTACAACGGCTGCTGGCTGAACCTCAGGGCCTCACACGCGCTTCCCACGCGAAACTATACACCGCAGAAGCACAGAGTTCCTTCTCTCTTCACTGTCACAACTGATCTGAATTTCCAGTAACAGAGCAGAGCATTTCCTTTGAGTTCTTCACCATTCTGTTGGCTGGTTCGGCTGTCACTCACAATAAGACTCCCTGTGTTGGTGAAAAAAAGGCGCCAAGGTCAAAACTACATTTCCCAGAGTCACTGCACATACAATCCCCTTGTGGCTGGCTCAAAATTGAGAGTCCAAGTTCCGATTCGTCCACAGGCTCCATTTTAGGGTCTCTCTGTCATCCTGATTGGTCCAAGTCAGCTATTCAGGACCAAAATGAAAAAGCTACACTGAAACAGTTCGTGCTGAAATGAAGACATGTTAGGCAAACTACATTTTCTCAGTCACTCTAAATGATTTCTGACAAACAGTTATATCTTTCAACAAGGCTCCCTCTGCACATGTAGCAATGGCAGAGACACAGCGAATTGACAGCAGCTCAGGCGAGATTCGAACATTAAATACACAGTCCCCCCCATACAAACTAAGTCTGCAAGCAGACAGCTCTTAAAGAGACAGTACGTGGAAGTTCAAATAGCACTCACTTGGAGCCACATTTAAACAGCTCAGATGCCGAACACCGCCCAGACTTGGAGCATTCAGGCAAGCTCCTGGAAGACTTTTGGGAACCCCCATTTGCAGGGGGGTTACACAAGCAGCTGCTGCTCTTCAGAATTTGAGACTAGAAGAACAATAGATATATCCGTAGAAAACCAGTTCCCTCTGCAGCTCCCTATGCGCTAAGCATACAGTACCTCCAACTTCATGATCCTCTGTTTCAGTCTCTAACAGCAGAGACTGCACTGTTCAGAAACACAAGCTACTGCTGCTCTTCAGAGTTTGGTATTAGAAGAACAAAGAATCTCTATTCACAGAAAACCAGTTCCCTCTAGAGCTCTCCCTGTGCTTAGCATTGCTTACCTCCAGCTTCATGGTCCTTTGTTTCGGACCCAACACCACAGACTGCACTGTTCAGAAACACAAGCTACTACTGCTCTTCAGAGTTTGGGATTAGAAGAACAAAAGATCTCTAGCCACACAAAAAAATAGTTACTTGTCCTCAGTCTTCTGTGGTCCTTTCCCGAGCAGTTTTCATAGCCTAAGGTTTACTTCATGTCTCCCTCTGTTATGTGTCCCCCCCCACACCATTCAAAACAACAACTCAATACTCATAGTATGCAGTAGCACGGAGAGCGAGAGGAAAGGGTTGCTAAATATTTACAGTTTCATGCTAGCAGATAATGTTTTGACTTGTCACTGTTAGGAGAAAGTACTTTTATTTTTATTTAGAATTTGGTGACTGCAAAGTACATTGAGCCAAACAAAGCTTATTTCCAGGGGGGTCCTGGAGCTTTAAAATAGGAGATGCAAGGTACATTGAGCCAAACAAAGCTTATTTCCAGGGTGTCCTGGAGATGCAAGTCAGCAGTGACAGTCCATTTAAAACCAGCTGGTGCCTCAAAAATCTTAGAAGACATAATCTTTACACTTAATTATATCACATTTTCTTACAGTTTACTGTTGCTCAGTATTTACCAACCCTTTAATGGCTGGAGTTGCATGGTGTAGGACACATTTCAGAGTCGGACAGGAAATGACTTCAGACAGAGAGCAGCTACAGATGGGAGCACACAGAGAGCTGCAGAGGGAGCTGTGGATATCTCTTGTTCTCCTAGTCCAAAGGCTTCCAAGTGCTGAAGAACTGAAGCTACTCGAAGTGTGATTTTGAAACATTATCAGCAGGTTGGGGTTTTGAAACATTATCAAAAGGTGGTGTGTTGGAGACTGAAACATGGGATCATGAAGTTGGAGGTAATTACTGATTGCAGGGATTACTGTGTCAGAGTGTGTTTAAAAAGGCAAGGCAGAAACTGGGCAAAATGGGATCAGTTTGCAAAGCTTTTCAAATCATAATACTTGAATTTGTACAGAAATGGTCAGTGTTATTGTAAGACTTGCTGACAAACTGCTTTCTTTATTTTGTTTTTACCTTCTCTGCCCGGTGTATTCTGGCTGCATGTGTCATTACCCTCACTCTGCCACTAGAGATAACCTATAGACAGCAAACAGGGCAGCTGCAGAGGGACCTTGTTTTCTGTGGATATGGTACCCATTGTTCTCCTGAATTCAAAGGATCCTTAATGATTCTGAACAGTGCGGTTTTGAATTGTCAGGAGGTGGTGTTAGAGACTAACTGAGGATCATGAAGTCGGAGATGAGAAGAAAATATGTTTACCTGTGCTGAAAACAAAAGGCAAAGCAGAAACTGTGCAGAGTAGGTTATTTTGTACATGCAAGCAGGCGGTGTTATTTAAAGGCTTTTTGTTCTTTGCCAAACTGTTTTATTTATTTATTAATTTTATAGTTTCTTTGGGCTCAAGAGTCTGGCTACATTTGCCATTACCCTCACTAACCTCCTCCTACAAAAGGTAACCTTTACTTTTGTGTAGGGTGTGCCGTGGGCCCTCCCAGCATATCTAGGGGTATCACTGGGGTTATGGTCACATAGGAATGGTTCTACATCAAGAATCAAAGTCCATTTACTTGGCACCGGGTGAAGGCATTCACCTGGCATGCTGGTGACCTGGGTTGGCTCCCGAAACCGGGATGTCAGGAGCAGAGGCTGGCAGGAAGGGAACCAGAGCATCCCGGCCAGAACGCATCACTATCTGGTGGCTCCTTGTGGCCGAGTTCAGCCAAGACGTGCTTTGTGGCGTGGGTAACCATGTACCACATGCATGCCTACTCAAGGACGCCACAACATAAGCTAGAGGTGGGTCAATAGAACAAGGAAAAGGCTGCCCAGCCACCCAGATGATGGCAGCATGCCCTCTCCGCTGCTGTGAAGCTGGTTAGCCCTGATGCTGTACCCACTCCGGTAAAGATGGAATCTGATGTCGTTGGACACTGAGCAAGTCTCCCTGCCTGGCTCCCCCCCAGGCACATAGCGGAGCCCCGTCAGTGAAGGGATACACTGGACAACTGAGGTTAGCGAAGCAGCACATGGCTTCTGGGAGGTCGGAGCAGTGGAAAAAGGGCTTAGCCACCCAAAGGAGTGTGTGGCTGGGCTGCACGTCAGGGTCATAAATAAATATAAAAAAAAAGTCAATTTACTTGATCTCCCAAGCGCTGTGGTGACCTCAGGGCATCCACAGACACATGGCAGGGCTGGCTAGGCTGGGGATCTAAGCGGGTTAGCATAAGTTGGAAACAAACAGATGGATTGTCCAAACAGGAATTATTTGTAAAAACACATCCTTTCTTTTCTTGAGCTGCAACGATGTTATCCTTTTTAAAGCTGGCACAGTTCATTTGTCAGTTACTGTAAGATGGTACTTTACTGACTCTTCTGGGTTGGAAACAACCCTGGTGGGGTACTTTATTCACATCTTTCTGGCCTTGAGGAGGCACATTTACTCCTGGGGTTCCCCAATCCTGAGCCTGAGTGACAACCTAAACAGACTTTTAGTAGCCTGTTTTCTTAGACACTAGCCACTGGGCTAGCTCACAGTCTCTGCTGGCAACATTTTGGTGCCAATTGATTGATTGATCAAGGGGCTGGGGGACTTACCATACGAGAGGAGGCTAAGGGAGCTGAACATGTACTCGCTGGAAGACACGAGGGATGGGGGGACATGACTAATTTCTAATTGATCCAGTGAGGATTTCTCAGGGATCTGCTCTGTCCTTCACAAAGCACATCCTTTCCTGATCCTGTTTTACTCTTTTCTATGTTACTCACAATCACAGACTCCAAGCCCATCTGGGTATAGCTGAGGTGCCTACTGGACACAGCACATCTTCACTATGGACAGAACGGCCTACACCACACATTTTCTGAGGTACCACTCCACTGCTGACTGGAACAGGCATTCTGTCAGTGATGATCCCTCTTTTTGAGGAGTGTGGGCTCTACTGAGTGCCACCCAAACCTGTACATCAAGTAAAGATTAAATATCACCTCAGATCTTTGGTCCACAGTACTCTCTGGTACACTTTTCCTCACATACAGAGCTCTGAAACTATTTTTCAAAATGGATTTTTCCTCCTTCTGGACAGGGCCCCCCAGGTCATTGTTTGATGGTAGCTGCCACAAATGAACACTTTTTTTCATGATGCCAGCCTCTACCGAGAAACTTACAGACAATGGGAGCTAGAACTGTATGTCAGGCGCTAGCCTCCCACACTCTGGCTCAGCAGAATCTCTGCCCTCCAGTGGACAACACTGCTTCCTCCCCTTTTGGAAAGTCAGGGCAGATTAGCTGACCCTGTCCTTCAAGAGGATAGGAACTGGCATGGCACTAGAGGCTGACAGACACTCTTAAAGGGATATTGACATAACTCCTAAGGGGTTTACATTTGCTTTGGGCATACCTCCCCTCCCCATACACTTAACCTCCTCCTGTTGGACACTGCATTTCTTGAGCTAGATACAGACCTCCTTCTATCACTAAGTACCATACTTTCCTTTATTTTCCCTACACTGGAAAATAGTTTCTCCGGTGGAAGTTGTTTAGTCCCACTCTAATGATAGCAGCTGGTGATGTAGCAGGAGACACAAAGCCTCAAGGTCGCAAAGGCCTTGGTTGTGGACTCTGATTGTGTGGCTGAGGTAGTGATGTCATGTGCTGGCTCATTTTGTCACTAATACTAAGAGGCATTTAGACAGTAGTAAAAAGATCAAGACAAGTTACCATGGGGGAGAAGTGTTTTCCTGCCACTGAGTCATATCAGGCTTTCTTGTTATTCATGCAACAGAAGCCACACATGATGGCACTTATGGGATGGAGGAGGGGGCAGACATGATGGGAAGAGGGCGAGCTCACCACTGTATAAACCCTTCTACTGTCTGAGAGATTGATGACCACAGAAAAGCATCAGGTTTCTTAGAGAGCTGTGCAAGTTGTATGAGGTGGACACTTCACTGAGAGTGAGATGTGATTCCTTGCTGGCAGATTCCACTGTGCTTCTGAAGCAGCTGAGTGAGAATCGGTGCATTTCCCAGTCTTTCTCAAGGTTACTGGCTGTGTCTCCAGAGCAGAGGGAGGGTTGCTGAAATATCTCCTCTCCTTGCCTGTTTATATATTTGTTTCAAATGGTTCACCAGGAAAGACATACTGAGTCAATAGACACTCGTTTCTAGATGGTCGGGGGGGGGTAAAGAGGGTCATATGGCAAGTTTTAGACAAAAATATGTACAAGTGAAGAAGCATCAATACAGGATATAACTGGCAGTTTATAGAAGTATTATATACAGCTGGAATGGGATATTGCAGAGAAAATCATCCAGAAGTGTAGCAGGAGTGTTCAGTTATGGTGCAGTGTGCAGTAAATGTTTGCGAGTGGAAGGTAAGAGGGGACAAGAAAAGGGACAAGGTACAGGAAGGAAGTGTAAGAGTGGAACAGAGGTGGGATCAGATCCAGTTACAGGCGTGAGACAAGAAATGTATGAGGAGCAAGAAAAAGGAGTGTAGAAGCAGAGCTGATAGGAAGTGGAAGAGAATATCAATGTTTGGGGGAATAACAGGAGAAGGCAGCCTGTCCAGCAGAGTGTGACCTAGACAGGGTGCAAGAGAATGGAAGCCAGAGTTGAGAAGGGAGTAATGAGAAGGAAGGGGGAAGGGAAGAGGTGGATATGAAGGAAGAGAGCCTAGCTAGTATTTGGCTACAAAGAAGGAACAGTGAGTGCTGCACCTAACTTCAAGGGGGGGAGGAGAGAGTGAGAGATATAAAGGGAATAAAGGGAGCAATGGTGGGTGCTGAGCGGGGCAGTCCAAAGCAAAATGACAGAAGGAGTGCACATTGTTGAGTGGTATCCCATCGAGAATGTGGAAGGATTAGACGGCAGCAAGCTGGGAGAACTTCTTCTCAAGCCAAAGTTCACAGAGACCGATTTTTTTTTTTTTTTTGGACAGATGATTTGAATGAAACTAGTGTTAGATGTTACCATAGTCTGGCTGGAACGTGGCCAACAGATCAGAAGGGGGTGGAACCAGAGGTAAAAACAACTGTAAAATCCACATACATTTATATGGATACAGAGGTACATGCAGCAGGGAGGTCATTCAGGAAAGTGGAGAAGAGTACAGGGCCAAGGAGGGAGCCTTGGTGGACACTAGTACTGATGGGGAGAGGAAGGGATATGGAATCACCAGTCCTGCCCTCATGGTAGCAGAGGAACTGGTTGGAAGTGGAGATGGAAAGTCCTGCTGTTTAAGTTTGCTGAATAGTAGAGGGTGGGCAGCCATGTTGTAGGCTTTGGCAAGTCAACAAAGATGGCAGAGGTGATAAAGCAATGACACATTCCTGAGAGAATAGAGTCAGTAAGCCTGAGGAAAGAGGGAATGGTGAAATGGGATTTAGGGAACCCAGGCTGGAAACGGATGAAAAAGGAGGTTGAGTCAAGGAAGGGGGAAGCTGAGAGTATGATATGCTCCTGCATTTTAGCAAGGGTGGGAGAGAGGGTGTTAATTGCTTTAAATTCTGGACTTAAACCTCAACCATTGCCTGAGGCGTCATTTGAGTCCTCCCTTCTGTCATTGTCCAAATCAAGGTCCCAACATCACGATCTGTCTTTGCTTCAGATATTGGACTTAAACCCCAACCACTGCCTGAGGCATCTGTCGTGTTTCTCCCTTAGAACAGTCCTCCTCCCTAGGCCGTCATGTCCAACCCTCTCCTATCTCATCTGACCATCCTTCCCCACTCCCTATACCTGCCTCCCCTTCCCACCCCCACTTGTCAGGCCATGCCTACAGTACTTATTGTTGTGTGTAGCCTATACACTTTGTGTTTTGTGTACTGATGGGTTATTTTGTTCTATGTGTGTTAATAATGACTTTAGAACGTATGAAAATAATCAGATTCTGGAGTTCCAGACTCAACTGTTTATTCCTAATTATAGTCATTTATTTGGCGTAAAGGTTAAATACATGTGTTATAATTTGGGTTACAGTGTTAGGAAATATAAGACACGGAAATGTGTTCTGCCTGTTTGCATAAGAACCTGGTTACATTGCTTTCTCTTGCTAATTCGATCTGGCAATGTTGAAAGCAACCCTGGTCCTTTAGCAAACGATATGGCAGATAGTGATTTTTTGCAGCATTCATATGGCCTCAAAATTATGCATTTTAATGTATTAAGCTTAACATCTAAATTTCATGAGGTGGAGTCATGGATTAGTTTATATAATCCGGATGTTCTGGCACTGACTGAAACCTGGTTAACCCTGTTCTTGATACTGAACTTTGTATACCTGCTTATAAACTTTTAGAAAGGATCGTGTCACTGGTAGAGGGGTGGGGTTTTGTTTTATGTTAAGGAATATTTAATGGTAAATGAGACCACTATATTTAACAGTAATTTGGAATATTGTGACCATATTACTATTCAGTTATTGTTGGGATTTGTCAAAAATTAACTATTTGTTGTGTATATCTTCCACCTAATGGTAGCAAATCAGGCTTACAAGAACTTGTAAATGCTTTGAATACTGGGGTTTCTACAGAGTTAATACTACTGGGGATTTTAATTTAAATTGGATGGGTTCAGATATAACAAAGTTAAATACGGTCTTGTCTCAGTCTGGTTTACAACAAATTATTCCTTTGCCCACTCGACACAATAATAGATCAGAAATCACACATTGCTGGACTGGATATTAACAAATAGACCTATTAATATGATAAAATGTGGTTTGACCTCTGATTAGTTAGTGATCATCATCCAGTCTTCTGTATTTGGAAACATGGGGACTGAAGAAGTCTAAGCCAATTATAAGGATTTCGAGATCTTTTTAAATTTGATGTACATTTTTTTGTACAGAGTTGGGTAAAATAGATTGGTCTTTTTTGTATTCTATCCCTGATGTGGATTCTGCATTGCATTTTTTCATTACTGAGTTTACACATGTTTTGGACCAGTTAGCTCCCCTTGTTAAAAGAAGGGTCCGAGGGAAAACTTATGGGTGGTTAACACCTCCTTTGATAAAACTTATGAGACAATGAGACAAGGCCTGGAAAACGTATAAAATGAACCATTCTGCTTCTGGTTATCATGCGTATAGGACTTTAAGGAACCAATGTAAGGCTAAGATAAGGAAGGCTAAAACAGACTATATTCGTCATAAACAATGTGAAGGGTTATCTAACGCTACTACTTTTTGGAAAACAATTAACAATTTCATAAGGCCTAATGTTTGTCAACCAGGTTCAATGAGGTTGAACGGTGATTGTTGTCTTGTCCACTGAAGATAGCTAATGAGTTTAATTTGAAATTTACTGCATTGCCTGATTCCTTTAGTGACCAGTCCAAGGTGAATTACTTGGGATTGACTGAAGATTTTACAGTTAATCCTAAACTGTACTTAAGGACTACTACTCCGAAGGAGGTAGAGAAGTTGTTGCGTTGTATTAAGAGGGACAGTTCAGCTGGTTCTGATGGCTTATGTCCTAGTTTATTGGCGGATGCTGCCTCAGTTATAGCACTTCCAGTTAGTATTATTTTCAACTTGTCTTTTGTTACAGGTACTATACCTAATATATGGAAACATACTTTGGTCACTCCTATATTTAAATCTGGTTCACAACATGAGTTTTGTAACTACAGACCTATTTCTATCTTGTCTGCTTTAGCTAAAGTTCAGGAAAGAATAGTTTATAATCAGTTGATTGGGTATGTGGATCGCTTTGGATTATTGTCTCAGAACCAACATGGTTTTAGAAAGGGAAGGAGTACTGAGACTGCCTTGGTCGAGTTCACGAACGCGGTACTTAATGGCGTGGATAAAGGGTGTCTGACTGGTGCTGTGTTCGTGGACTTGACCAAGGCATTCGACTCAGTTGATCACCAATTGTTGATTTCTAGACTTGAGTCATTGGGAGTTGGTGAGTCTTTCTTGGACTGGACGAGGGATTATTTAACAAATAGGTTTCAAAGGGTTAAATATAGGGGTGCTGTATCAGACTCTGTAATGGTTAAGTGTGGGGTTCCACAAGGTTCTATCTTGGGGCCACTTTTGTTTTCTTTGTTTTTTGATCAACTAGTAAGTGTGATTAATAATGCTTCTCTAACACTTTACGCTGATGATGCAGTAGTTTATACGCAGGGTTTGTCAGTTGGAGATCTAGGTGTTTCTTTAACAGAGGAAATGTGCAATTTTCAGTCTTCACTTATGGCCTGTAAATTACTCTTAAACAAAACTAAGACAAAGGTGATGGTTTTTGGTACCCCACCTAGACTGAGATCTGAGGTTGGTACTTTGGAAGTTAAATCTCTTGATGGATTACTGTTTGACTATGTTGATACATTTCAATATCTTGGGGTATTACTAGATTCTCATCTAAGTTATGAATCTCATTTTTTGAGGGTTACCTCAAGAATACATTGTAGATTAGGTTCTTTGTACAGAATCTGTTCATTTTATTCTGAGTCTAGGCTGGTTATTTCAAATTGCTGCTTACTTCTATTGTGAACTATGCAGCTATGATTACTGACACTGCTTCTCGACAGTGATTTCAAAGAAATCCACTTTACTTCACTTGATAGCTAAGTTTGCTTTAAATTGTTCTAAGTCATCTCATCATTGTGTGATTTTGAAAGAAATGGGCTGGTTACCAGTTTCATTAAATTTCCAATACTGTGTGGCCAAGTTCATATATAAAGTTATGGACTCTGGAATTCCATAGTATTTCAAAATTTTGAGACCATATATTGATGGTCATTATTCTAGACATAGGTCAGACAGTAGGTTTCTTGAGATTCCTTTTATGAAATCTAAAAGTGGACAAAGATCCTTTGCTTATATTGCTCCATTTATTTGGAATGAAATTCCACAAGATATTAGGTGGTTGTGTTCTGTCAAAAGTTTGCCGATGCATTAAGGATGTATTTTGAACCTCAATTTAATTGTAACTGTTTTTTATGAATTTTTTTTATGAATTTTATACGTAACAAAGACATTTTTGTCTGCAATTTGCTGCATTGTATATGTATGTTTGATTATGTATTGTCTGTATGCAATATATGTGGGTCGCACCTGTAAAAGGAACTTGTTTCCAGTGTGCTTACCCATGAAGCGAATAAACAAACAAACAAACTTATCAAAGGACTCTTACATCTCAATCTTCTTCGTACTTTGATGCTAGAGGAACTGCCCCTCCTGCTTACTATGACACCTCGAATGATGTTTACTGTATAAACTTTAGCTCATTACCTTACGTCAGTATATCTGAATCTATGCAATTGTATTTAAATAGCACTACCTCTTGTTGAACCTATTGCTATGTTCTGGTGGAGGTATCTTGTTACATGTGATGGTTGCATGTTGTTATGTTATTATTACTACTGTGTAATTGTTATGTACGTTCACTCAACCTGTTATGTCTTGCCCTGTTGGCAATTGTTTTGCCCCAGGTCCATCTTATAAATGAGCTTGTCTCAATGATGTTCCACCTGACAAAATAAAGATTTTGATTGATTGATTGCAAATGCAGGAGCAGTCACCACCTTTGGGAAGAGGAACAGCAATAGCATGTTTTCAAGTGTCGGGGAGAGAGGCCAGGGAGAAGGAACAGTTGAGGAGAGAGAGAAGTGATTAGTAGAGCTATGGCTGGGGAAGAGTTTTAGTTCCTGGCATTGGCTTGGGCCCTAGCGTTGGCTGGGAGTGAGGCAGGCTGAGACTGCATTAATTGGGGAAGGAAGGGTTTCAGTTCCTGACACTCACCTGGCACCTAGCATTGGATGGGGGTGAGACAGACTGAAACTGTATGCATTTGGGAGGAAGGGTTTCATTTCCTGACACTCTCCTGGTGCCTAGCATTGGTTAAGGGTGACGCAGGCTGTGACTGCATCCATTGGGGAAGGGAGGGTTTCAGTTCCCAGAACGTGCCTGGCCCCTAGCATTGGCTAAGTTTAAGGCAGGTGGAGGCTGCATGCATTGGGGGAGGGAGGGTTTCAGTTCCCAGCACTTGCCTGGCCCCTAGCATTGGTTGGGGTGAGGCAGGCTGACACTGTATGCATTGGTGGAGGGAGGAAGGGAGGGAGGGTTTCAGTTCCCAGCACTCACCTGGCCCCTAGCACTGGCTGGAGGTGAGGTAGGCTGAGACTGCATGCGTTGGGGAAGGGAGGGAGGGTTTCAGTTCCCAGCACTCACCTGGCCCCTAGCACTGGCTGGAGGTGAGGTAGGCTGAGACTGCATGCGTTGGGGAAGGGAGGGAGGGTTTCAGTTCCCAGCACTTGCCTGGCCCCTACCGTTAGCTGGGGGTTAGGCAGGTTGGGACTGCATGCATTGAGGGAGAAGGATTTCAGTTTCTGGCACTCACCTGGCCCCTAGCATTGGCTGGGGGTGAGGTAGGCTGAGACTGCATACATTGGGGGAGGGAGGGTTTCAGTTTTCAGCACTCACCTGGCCTCTAGCATTGGCTGGGGGGTGAGGCAGGCTGATATTGCATGCATCAGTGGAGGAAGGGTTTTAGTTCCCAGCACTCGTCTGCCCCAGGGTTGGCTGTGGGTGAGGCAGGCTGAGACTGCATGCATCATGGGAGGGAGGGTTTCAGTTCTTGGCACTAACCTGGCCCCTAGCATTGACTTGGTGAGAGACAGGCTGTGACTGCATGAATTGGGAGAGGGAGGGTTTCAGTTTTGGGTACTCACCTGGCCCCTAGCATTGACTGGGGGAGAGGCAGTCTGCGATTGCATGCATTGGGGGAAGGAGGGTTCCAGTTCTCGGAACTCGTAGAAACATAGACATTGATGGCAGATAAGGACCGCAAGGCCCATCCAGTCAGCCCATTTCTTTTTCTGCCTTATATATGTGCCATCGGCCTTTCCTCAGTCAATGGCCTATCTATTCATACTCATCTGTATTGCTCCCTTATGCCTATCCCATGCCTGTTGCGAAGCCCTGCATTGTATTCATATCCACCAATTCCTGAGGTAGGCTGTTCCACGCATCCACCACCCTTTCTGTGAAAAAGAACTTCCTCACATTACCCCTTAATTGGCCTTCCTCTAATCTCATGCTGTGTCCCCTTGTCCTGCCATTTTTCTTATATTGAAATATGTTAGACTCTTTCACCTTGTTAATACCCTTAACGTGTTTAAATGTTTCGATCATATCACCTCTCTCCCTCCTTTGCTCTAGGGTATACATATTGAGCTCTGTTAATCTGTCCTCATATGTTTTCTGATGCAGTCCTTGCACCATTTTGGTTGCCCTTCTCTGGACTGCCTCAATTTGGTTAATGTCCTTGTGAAGGTGCGGCCTCCAGTACTGCATGCAGTACTCCAGATGGGACCTAACCAGTGTCTTGTAAAGAGAGATTATTACCTCCCTCTTACAACTTCGTTACCCCTACTAATACACCCCAACATCCCCCTAGCCTTACCTACTGCTTTAGTGGTCTGCTTGGATGATTTCAGGTCATCTTTGATGATGATGCCCAAGTCTCTTTCTTCCCTTGTCATTGTCAGCAACTTCCCTCCCAGCCTATAGGTGGCTTCAGGTTTCTCTTCCCTATGTGCATGATCTTGCACTTCTTTGCATTAAAACCCAGTTGCCACTCTTCCGACCATTTTACCACTTTATCTAGATCTCTCTCATTCTGCCCACCCCATCTAGATCATCTACTCTGTTGCAGATCTTGGTGTCATCTGCAAACAGACAAACCTTACCCTCCAGTCCATCTGCAATGTCACTGATGAAGATATTGAAGAGGACTGGCCCCAGGACTGATCCCTGAGGTACCCCACTTGTGACTTGCATCTCTTCTGACTGAATACCATATACACCACTCTCTGTTTTCTGCCCGTCAACCAGATTGACACCCAGTTGACCAACTTCTGACCCACCCCGAGCCTACTTAGTTTATTAATCAATCTTCTATGTGGAACAGTATCGAAAGCTTTGCTGAAGTCAAGGTAGGAAACATCAACTGCTCCTCCTTGGTCCACCACTCTGGTTACCCAGTCAAAGAAATCTATGAGATTAGTTTGACAGGATCTTCCTTTTGTAAACCCATGCTGTCTTGGATCCTGTGCTCCTATGGATTCCAGGTGTTGCACTATCCTTTCCTTAAGGAGTGCCTCCATAATCTTGCCCACTACTGAGGTAAGACTGGCTGGTCTGTAGTTCCCTGCCTCCTCCCTGCTACCACTCTTGTGGAGAGGGATCACGTGAGCCCTTTTCCAGTCTTCTGGGACCTCTCCTGTGCTCAGAGACTCACTAAACAGTTCTGCTAATGGCTCTGCTAGTCCCCCCCTTAGCTCCTTTAGTACCCTGGGATGTATGCCATCAGGTCCCATTGCCTTGTCCACCCTGAGCTTAGTGAGCTCTTGTAGGACCCTTTCTTTTGTGAAGGGACTAGTGCTCACCTCCCCCCCCGTGTCCATGGTGCTGAGCTGTGGGCCCTGCCCTACTTTCTTTTCAGTAAATACTGAGCAGAAGTATCTATTTAGGCTAGATGCTTTTACATGGTCCTCCTCCTCACATGCCCCCTCATCCCCTTTGATCTTAGCAGTACCCCCTCTGGACTTTCTCCTTTCACTAATGTATCTATAGAAAGTGTTGTCACCTTCTTTTACTGTTGTGCTAGTGTTTCCTTGGTTTGAGCCTTTGCCTGTCTTACTGCCTTCCCTGCTTCTGTTAGGGAAGTTTGATATGCTGCCCACTCTTCATCCCGTAGCGTTCCCTTATATTTCCTGAAGGCAAGCCTTTTGGCTCTGACCTTTTCTGCTACTGTTTTTGAGAGCCAAAGTGGTTTCCGTCTTCTTTTGCACTTCCTTTTCTGTGTAACACAACGGAATGTTGCTTCAAGTATTGCATCCTTAATGCTTGTCCACTTTGCCTGTACCCCCCCTCACCTGTATTTCTTTTTGACAGGGTTGGCTTAACTCTGTTGGCCATCTTATCAAAGTCAGCTCCTCTGAAGTCCCATATTTTTGCCTTGGAATGGGATGACTTAGTTCTAGTAGCCAAATTAAACCATACCATGTGATGGTCACTGGCCCCCAGGTGACCTTCTACCTGGAGATCTGTGATCTTTTCCCTGTTAGTCAGTACTAAATCTAGGATAGCCCTGTCTCTTGTGTGTTGTTGTACCAGTTGTTTGAGGCCCTCCCCAAACAGGGAATCTACTATGTGTCTATTTCTGGCAGATGTTCCTGCTGGTATTGACCAATCTGTATCTGGCATGTTGAAGTCTCCTATTATCAGAACCTCCCCTTTAGCTGTCATGTTTTGTATATCTTCTAACAGTAATGTGTCTATGTCCTCCCCCTGGTCTGGAGTCCTGTAGACAACCCCAGTTCGTATGGGTGTCCCATTTCCTGTTTCCAGGGTGACCCACAGTTCTTCTGGCTCCTTATGTGTATTCTGAATTTCTGTAGCTTTGATATTTTCATTGTCATAAAGAGCCACTTCACCCCCCCCTTTTGCACCTCGGTTTCTTCTGAACAGTACATAGCTGGGTACTGAGGTCTCCCAAGTGTGGTTACTAACATACTAACATACTAAAATGCCAGCAGAATAGGCCTAACGGTCTTTCGAGTCTGCTCGATTGGTCAGCCCCCACCCTGGGTGCTGACCTTGATGCCCCCTCACCTTCTCTGGCTTCTCCCTTCCCAGTTCAGGATATTCTTGCTGCATTGGATTTTGCTTCCAGAACCCTTCTCCTGTACCTGTCCCAGCCCCTCTTGAACCCCTCCACTGGTGAACCATGTTTTGCTAATGGCTGCTATGTCCAGTTTAGCCTCTGTCATTATTGCCTGCAGATCTGGGATCTTGTTTCCCAGACTGCGAGCATTTGTGTACATGATTTTCCATTGGCCAGATTTCAGTGTGTTAGTTGTAGGGCGAGGTCTGGTGTTTCCCCTGTGTGTCGTATGGGGAGCTGGACCTTTTTCCCTACCTGGTGATGCAGATGAACTATAAACATGCTGAACTCCTGTTTGATCACTAGCTGAGGGGGGAGCGGTGTTCTTCCCATTCGACATATTGGGTGCTGCATCCCTCTCCCCATTTGCGGGTTTAAATATTCTGGAAAGACATCAAACTTCTGCCCCAATGCACTGACTCCCTCCTTAGTCAGATGCAGTCCATCGAATTTAAAGAACTTTCACACCCAAAACTGTTACCAGTTACCTACAAATTTGTGTCCTTTTTCCTGGCACCAACCCTTGAGCCACATGTTTAGCTCCTCTATCTCCCCTTCTCTGACGTTCCGTCTGTCTGCCCACCTCTCCCAGACTGGAAGGATCTAAAAGAAGGAGATGCCAGACGAAATGGATCATAGTTTGTCACCCAGTCTGGTCAGGTGTTCCTTGGTCTCTGCAACTGACTGGCTGGCTCACCTGGCTCCTGGCATTGGCTGAGGGTGAAGCATGCTGACACTGTATTCACTGGGGAGGGAGTGGTGGCTGCTGACACTCACCTGGCTCCTGGCATTGGCTGAGGGTGTAGCCTGCTGAGACTGTATTCACTGGGGAGGGAGTGGTGGCTGCTGACACTCACCTGGCTCCTGGCATTGGCTGAGGGTGAAGCATGCTGAGACTGTATTCACTGTGGAGGGAGTGGTGGCTGCTGACACTCACCTGGCTCCTGGCATTGACTGAGGGTGAAGCGTGCTGAGACTGTATTCACTGGGGAGGGAGCGGTGGCTGCTGACACTCCCTGGCTCCTGGCATTGGCTGAGGGTGAAGCATGCCGAGACTGTATTCACTGGGGAGGGAGCGGTGGCTGCTGACACTCCCCTGGCTCCTGGCATTGACTGAGGGTGAAGCATGCCGAGACTGTATTCACTGGAGAGGGAGTGGTGGCTGCTGACTCTCCCCTGGCTCCTGGCATTGGCTGAGGGTGAGGGTGAAGCATGCCGAGACTGTATTCACTGGGGAGGGAGTGGTGGCTGCTGACACTCACCTGGCTGCTGGCATTGACTGAGGGTGAAGCATGCTGAGACTGTATTCACTGGAGAGGGAGTGGTGGCTGCTGACTCTCCCCTGGCTCCTGGCATTGGCTGAGGGTGAAGCATGCCATGACTGTATTCACTGGTGAGGGAGTGGTGGCTGCTGACACTCACCTGGCTCCTGGCATTGGCTATGGGTGAAGCCTACTGAGACTGTATTCACTGGGGAGGGAGTGGTGGCTGCTGACACTCACCTGGCTCCTGGCATTGACTGAGGGTAAAGCATGCTGAGACTGTATTCTCTGGGGAGGGAGTGGTGGCTGCTGACTCTCCCCTGGCTCCTGGCATTGACTGAGGGTGAAGCCTGCTGAGACTGTATTCACTGGGGAGGGAGTGGTGGCTTCTGAGACTCACCTGGCTCCTGGCATTGGCTGAGGGTGAAGCATGCGGAGACTGTATTCACTGGGGAGGAGTGATGGCTGCTGACACTCACCTGGCTCCTGGCGTTGGCTGAGGGTGAAGCCTGCTGAGACTGTATTCACTGGGGAGTGGTGGCTGCTGACACTCACCTGGCTCCTGGCATTGGCTGAGGGTGAAGCCTCCTGAGACTGTATTCACTGGGGAGGGAGTGGTGACTGCTGACACTCACCTGGCTCCTGGCATTGGCTGAGGGTGAAGCCTCCTGAGACTGTATTCACTGGGGAGGGAGTGATGACTGCTGACATTCACCTGGCTCCTGGCATTGGCTGAGGGTGAAGCCTCCTGAGACTGTATTCACTGGGGAGGGAGTGGTGACTGCTGACACTCACCTGGCTCCTGGCATTGGCTGAGGGTGAAGCCTCCTGAGACTGTATTCACTGGGGAGGGAGTGGTGACTGCTGACACTCACCTGGCTCCTGGCATTGGCTGAGGGTGAAGCCTCCTGAGACTGTATTCACTGGGAAGGGAGTGGTGACTGCTGACACTCACCTGGCTCCTGGCTTTGGCAGAGGGTGAATCATGCTGAGACTGTATTCACTGCCGAGGGAGTGGTGGCTGCTGACACTCCCCTGGCTCCTGGCATTGGCTGAGGGTGAAGCCTGCTGAGACTGTATTCACTGGGGAGGGAGTGGTGGCTGCTGACACTCCCCTGGCTCCTGGCATTAGCTGAGGGTGAAGCCTGCTGAGACTGTATTCACTGGGGAGGGAGTGGTGGCTGCTGACACTCACCAGGCTCCTGGCATTGGCTGAGGGTGAAGCATGCTGAGACTGTATTCACTAGGGAAGGAGGGAGCGGTGGCTGCTGACACTCACCTGGCTCCTGGCATTGGCTGAGGGTAAAGCACGCCGAGACTGTATTCACTGGGGAGGGAGTGGTGGCTGCTGACACTCCCCTGGCTCCTGGCATTGGCTGAGGGTGAAGCATGCCGAGACTGTATTCACTGGGAGGGAGTGGTGACTGCTGACACTCCCCTGGCTCCTGGCATTGGCTGAGGGTGAAGCCTTCTGAGACTGTATTCACTGGGGAGGGAGTGATGGCTGCTGACTCTCACCTGGCTCCTGGCATTGGCTGAGGGTGAAGCCTCCTGAGACTGTATTCACTGGGGAGGGAGTGGTGACTGCTGACACTCACCTGGCTCCTGGCATTGGCTGAGGATGAAGCCTCCTGAGACTGTATTCACTGGGGAGGGAGTGATGACTGCTGACATTCACCTGGCTCCTGGCATTGGCTGAGGGTGAAGCCTCCTGAGACTGTATTCACTGTGGAGGGAGTGGTGACTGCTGACACTCACCTGGCTCCTGGCATTGGCTGAGGGTGAAGCCTACTGAGACTGTATTCACTGGGGAGGGAGTGATGGCTGCTGACTCTCACTTGGCTCCTGGCATTGGCTGAGGGTGAAGCCTCCTGAGACTGTATTCACTGGGGAGGGAGTGGTGACTGCTGACACTCACCTGGCTCCTGGAATTGGCTGAGGGTGAAGCCTCCTGAGACTGTATTCACTGGGGAGGGAGTGGTGACTGCTGACACTCACCTGGCTCCTGGCATTGGCTGAGGGTGAAGCCTCCTGAGACTGTATTCACTGGGGAGGGAGTGGTGACTGCTGACATTCACCTGGCTCCTGGCATTTGCTGAGGGTGAAGCCTACTGAGACTGTATTCACTGGGGAGGGAGTGATGGCTGCTGACTGTCACCTGGCTCCTGGCATTGGCTGAGGGTGAAGCCTGCTGAGACTGTATTCACTGGCAAGGGAGTGGTGGCTGCTGACACGCCCCTGGCTTTGGCAGAGGGTGAATCATGCTGAGACTGTATTCACTGCCGAGGGAGTGGTGGCTGCTGACACTCCCCTGGCTCCTGGCGTTGGCTGAGGGTGAAGCCTGCTGAGACTGTATTCACTGGGGAGGGAGTGATGGCTGCTGACTCTCACCTGGCTCCTGGCATTGGCTGAGGGTGAAGCATGCTGAGACTGTATTCACTGGGAAGGGAGTGATGTCTGCTGACACTCACCTGGCTCCTGGTGTTGGCTGAGGGTGAAGCCTGCTGAGACTGTATTCACTGGGGAGGGAGTGGTGGCTGCTGACACTCCCCTGGCTCCTGGCATTAGCTGAGGGTGAAGCCTGCTGAGACTGTATAAACTGGGGAGCGAGCGGTGGCTGCTGACACTCACCTGGCTCCTGGTATTGGCTGAGGGTGAAGCATGCTGAGACTGTATTCACTGGGAAGGGAGTGGTGGCTGCTGACACTCACCTGGCTCCTGGCGTTGTCTGAGGGTGAAGCATGCTGAGACTGTATTCACTGGAGAGGGAGTGGTGGCTGCTGATACTCACCTGGTTCCTGCCATTGGCCGAGGGGGAAGCATGCCGAGACTGAATTCACTGGGGAGGGAGTGGTGGCTGCGAGCACTCACCTGGCTCCTGGCATTGGCTGAGGGGGAAGCATGCCGAGACTGTATTCACTATGGAGGGAGTGGTGGCTGCTGACACTCACCTGGTTCCTGCCATTGGCTGAGGGGGAAGCATGCCGAGACTGAATTCTCTGGGGAGGGAGTGGTGGCTGCTGACACTCACCTGGCTCCTGGCATTGGCTGAGGGTGAAGCATGCTGAGACTGTATTCACTGGGGAGGGAGTGGTGGCTGCTGACACTCACCTGGTTCCTGGCATTGACTGAGGGTGAAGCATGCCGAGACTGAATTCACTGGGGAGGGAGTGGTGGCTGCTGACACTCACCTGGCTCCTGGCATTAGCTGCGGGTGAAGCCTGCTGAAACTGTGTTCACTGGGGACAGAGTGGTGGCTGCTGAACACCAGAAAAATCCATAGCTTACTGAGTTGCTGCTAACCCTGACTACCCTCTGTATCCTGTCAAGCACCCAAGTCACATTGTCTCATGTGTGAACCTAAGTCCTGGTGAAAGCGGGAAAGTGGAGCTGGGGTGGTCGGTGTCTGCAGGGTGGCTTGGACACTGTGAGAAAAACGTGACCAACTTGACATATGAGGACAGACTTGAGGAGCTCTGCCTGTTTTCATTGCAGGAGAGGAGAGATGGGGGGACATGATTGAGGTCTTCGAGTACCTCAAGGGAATAAATAGGGTAAACATGGAGGGGGATCTTTAGACTATAGCAGGGAGGTATCACCAGAGGGCATGGTTTGAAGTTGGAAAGTGGAAGGGTGAGGGGGAAGAGGAGGAGGTTTTTCACTGAGATGGTGGTGGACCCTTGGAATGCACTGCCTGGCAAGCTGGTTCAGAGATACACAGTGGAGGGCTTCAGGAGAGGGTGGGACAGACACAGAAAGCGGATGTATCAGATGATGCCCTAGCCCGGATGGGTGGGGATGGATGATAAGGGTCTCTGGAATACAAGAGAGGGGAGGGCCTCGGCACCCAACTAGGGATCTGAGGTTCGAGCAGACTCAATAGACCGTAAGGCCTAATCTGCTGGCAGTTATTATGTTAGTATGTTAACTGCAAAAAAAAAAAATTACTGGATGGGGTAAATTCAGGAGAGATATGAGGAAGTACTTCTTCATGGTAAGGGTGGTGGATGCCTAGAATAGTCTTCAAGTATAGATGGTGGGTGCAAAAATAGTGGGCCTCTCAGAGGAAAATGTTGTGGGGGCAGCAATCAAGTAGGGTCTGTAATGACACTATAGGTGGGAGGAAAAAATGGGCACATTGTGTGGGCCAAGTGGTCCTTATCTGCCATTAAATTTTATATTTCTGCATTTCTGTGTTTACTAAGGAGACGCTGGAAGGTTTAACACCTTTTATTGGATCTACACGCGCCTCGTACAAAGATTGAACTGTGCACAGGCTTCCGGGGCCTCACAGGTCCCTTGTTCAGGTAAATAACACAATTGAACAACATAAACAGCATTTGTATATGCTGTGAAGCAAAGTATAAAAATAATTGAAGAGAATCATGGGAAGGGTAGAATAGTAGGCAGTGTGCAGCCCAGAAGTGAAGAAAGGAATACAGAGCAATAAAGCCCTGAGATAAGAGTCTGTATAAGTTACAAAGTAATAAAAATAGGACATTTGAGAAGAACTAAGGGGGGAGGGGTAGCAGTTAATAGGAACAGGTCATGTGAAGATGAAGGGATGCTAGGAAGAGGTAATAAGAAGGTGACCTGATAGGAACACAAATAAGAAAGACTTGAGGTACAAGGTGTTTACAGTAGGCAGGAAGGGTAGATAGCTAGGAGGTGATAAATTAATGGAAGCGATGAAGAAATGAAGGAACAGAAACAAACAAAGACCTAGGGGCCCTATATTCGAAGCCAGCCAGATGACCATGCAAAATGATGCACCACTCAAATAAATTGGCTGGCTGGTTCTGATGCCACATTCAGACAGATTGTGCAAATCTGAACAGATCGTGCTATCTGTTTTGAACATTGGACCCCGGATGCACAGAGCATAGCAAGGGGTGGCAAGTCCACACAGTGCATCCAGGGTGCAGGGCTGAGAAATGCCCATAGTGGAATGTGTGACACTTTCCTGTATGTGCCACAACCACCATGGGCGATATATAGCCCAAACATGCAAATAAACCCATTTGACATACATAATGCAAATGGGCCATAAGGTTGTGCCTGGCAGAACGTGCCGAGCCAGCCCCCTCTCCAGCCCTGATCACTGTACAAAAAGTAGAATCCTGTAGCCCCGTTTCCATAGTGTAGGGACACCCCTTCCCCAGCCTTGGTCAGTGTAACATAAAATCCTCTCCCTGATCACTGTTAGTCTAGTGTGACCCCCCACCCAAGAAATATCCACCCTGGTTGCTTAATGGTGAAGTGACACCCTTTCCTCAGCCCCAATCATCATGAAATAAAGCATCTGCCCAATCTCTAGGTGGAGAAGTGTCCTCAGGGACAGTGCTAGATAGGGCATAAAGGGAAAAAGTTGCAGCTTGCCCAGAAAAGACCCACTTTCCACATGGCAGTGGGTCCAAAGTGGTGCACTTGTCTGTAACAATAGCTGAAAGATGGAAACGTAAACAGAAACGTATTTTCACTTGACAAATTTAAGCTTCGGTACTGGTGAAATTTGTGCTTGTGATTAGATTTTGACCCAGTTGTTTCTCATTTTGACCCACATTTTTTTATACCAGTGGGTCTAATTTGACCCATGTTTTAAAACCCCTAGCGCTGTCACTGAGTGGCCCCCTGCCCCAATCAAACATGTAAAAAAAAAAAAAAAAACCTGCTCCCTAGTAGCCAAGTGGCCCCCTACCCGTTCACCCTATTAGCTAGTGACCCACCACCCCACTCCCCCCTCAACCCGACCAGAGCTGGTGACTGTCACAGCCCACCTCACACTGCACCAGCCAGCCACTGACTGAACTGAGGGGCAGTGCTGTACAGTATATGATACATGCCTACTGCTTGACCCGTTACCCAATGAATGTATACTATATACAGCACAGCACTCCTGTATGGTTCAGTCAGTGACTGTCACAGCCCACCTCACACTGCACCAGCCAGTTGCTGACTGAACTGTGTGGCAGTGCTGTGCAGTATATGATACACGCCTAGTGCTTGACCAGTCACCCAATGGATGTATACTATATACAGCACAGCACTCCTGTATGGTTCAGTCAGTGGCTGGCACAGCCCACCTCACACTGCACCAGCCAGCTGCTGACTGAACTGTGCGGCAGTGCTGTACAGTGTATGATACATGCCTAGTGCTTGACCCGCCACCCAATGAGTGTATACTATATATAGCACAGCACTCCTGTATGGTTCAGTCAGTGGCTGGCAGATGCAGGGTGAGGTTTATTTATTTATTTTTATTTATTTGTTTATTTAAATGTTTCACCATGAAGGCACACTGAACAACAAGTTTCTTGTCTCCCGGTGCGACTGGGGGAGGGGGGTGGTACAATTGGATGAAGAATTAGACATACAGTTTATCATTTAACATAGCCGAGAAATTAAACATTCAGTTTCATTTGTAACAAGACATACAGCTGAGAAATATCTTAAATAATCAATCGCATTGTGACATAACATGCAGTTAAATATATCATATCTGTGGAATATGCATTTAATTACAAGTGGCATGTCTGAGGAACAGAGTACAGACATTTAATATAGCCTTGCAGCCAACTCCTTGTAGGAATGGATCACAGTTAAGAGGCAGATTATTTAGCAATTATTGAATGAATGGGGTGCAGTGAGGGGGCATCAAGGAGGAGAGGTAGACATGGGAAACCAGCTGGGGAAGGAGAAGATAAAGATGGGGGAAACATTACCAGAGCAAAGTGAGCAAAAAATCAGTTGCAAGGGGCAAGTTAACACAGGGCTAGTGCAATCTGGGAGCACCTCAGACAAAACAAAAAATGCAAGTTATTAGCTCAAGTGAACCAATTCCTTTAAGAGCAGAGGGTAGAGAAGGGGGCAGGAGAGAGGTGGGGGGTAAGGGATAGGGTAGGGAAGGATGAGTCATACCTGGAACTGGACCCTTCAGAGTGTGGAAATTGCTGACATTGGCAGAATGAGGTGAGGACTTGGAATAAGGGTCAGGAGTAGGCAAGGACAAGTTGGGTGGGCTATGCCAGTCGTCGGCTCCGGTCGGGTTGGGAGGATTGAGGTGTTAGGTCACTGGCTAACAGGCTGAGAGGGCATATGACTACCAGGAATAGGAAGTGGGTTTGTGTTTGACATCTACGATTGGGATGGGCACTTCAGTACCAGGTGATCAGGGCGGAAGTTTCATTTCATTATGACCAGGGGGCACACTAGACTACCAGGGTGATCATGGAAGGGATTTTATATTACAGCAGTCAGGGCTTGGGAGGGGAACACTTCAGTATCAGGGGATCAGGTCAGATGTTTCATTTCATGATGACCGGGGGACACCTTTGATCCTTGGGAAAACAGGAACTGCTCAAGAGCAGCGAAAATGTTAATTAAGGAGTCATTGTTGGGAAATGAGTTTTTGCTGGTGTCACCTTATTTAATATACCTCCTGATACTGTAGGACATCCTGTTTTCTATATTTTTTTTATATTCTGAAAGAAGGAGCTAGATTACATCATTGAAGGGGTGGAAACACAGCGTTTTAAACTGTATTCTGTGTTTCAACTAGACACTTCTTTCTTTGGACTCTTAAGAAACAAGATCTCTAACTAAGGCACTTGTAGAGGTATACATTAGAAAAAGTCTAACTGTATGTTGGTAGGACAGAGATTTATTTAACTCTAAAAATTGATTGGCATTTTGCTCATAAGAGTGCTAAATCTTTGTGAAAATGCATAGCTCTTGCCTCACTGTGTATAACAAACACAGCACTTCTAGAAAATATATATAAATACTTTCTGTACAGTTAGTATAGTCCCAAGAAAAAAACTGCTAATCAATTATTTAAAACCCTGCAGGAGTTTGTGTGTAGTTTTCTTTGCTTTCTTTTAAGTGATTGTATGCTTTGTGATATAGTGTTCTGTGTTTATATTTTACATATTTTTATCCAATTTTAAGTAAATCTATATTTAAAAAGACTGCCTGGGTGTGTCTTCAAAGTTCTTTTGCATGTGACGTATAGATGGTTAAATTTGACAACTGTTCAAGGGCTTAATGGTGTTACCAAACTGGGAAAAGGTAAGAATATACCTAAGGTCTTTTATAGAGTTTTAAGGGTTTATTTTGGATACCTGGTTAGGTGCCCTTAGGCGAAAGATATCTGGCATCTCCTGAAGAGCAGATTATCGGAGCCTGTACATTTGGGTATGCTAGCATAAGGTTCACAGTTTCAGTCCCCCCCAGAACTTGAGACCAAAGGTGATTTGGACCCACAAGCAGACAGGAGGGTTACCCTGTTATGTTACCTGTTCACAATACTGCGTTTCAGAGGTTGGCACTGTGGGAGCAGAGGGCCTGACCTGCTGAGTGCGGTTGTGACAGGCAGCACATCCCATCTGAATATGTGGGCCTAGATAAACAGATTGTAAGGTTTGTATACACAGTGATGTGTGAGAAAAACTAATCAAGGGGTGGGATGGTGTAGGTAGTGGGCAGCACTGAAGCTGAAAATATATTTATAGGAGAGGCAGGAACGATGCTAGGAACAGGTAATTAGAAACAGAGCTGGCAGGAACACAGAAAAAAAACTTGGGAAACAAGTAACAAAAGAGTGTGTCATAAATCCAATGTCCCGATTCAGTCCACAAATATTAGATTTTAATTGCTTGATATATTTCGGCTCCCATGTCCTTCTGTCCTGTGTGTTTTTGAAGTTGCCAATTAGTATCGGGATAGCTATGTCAGAGAGGGAATGATTTGTTTGTGAAAAATGGTGTCCTACTAGTGTGCTGTTAACCTGGTTTACTGTTGAGTGTTGGTGGTTGCCTAGTTTTCCTAATATAGCATTCATTTGTGAACTTCATGCACTGAATTAGGTAAACTACATTGCTGGATTGATGTGTGTAGGATCCATTGATGTTTATTGTACTGTTCTGGCTTGTCTTTTTGCTGATCTGTGTGCATTTGTGGGTGCAGGTCTTACATCTTGCCATCTTGTATGGTGTTGTCTCTCTTGTTTTACACTTATTTTGATCTGCTGGGAGTTATGGATTATTATGCTGGAGAGTTTGGGGGCTGCTTATATGCTATATAAGTGCTACATTGCAGAATTAGAATAAGTATACCCCAGTAAATCTCATACCAAGAACTATATTTCTCCGTTACTTCATTTTAAAGTTATGAGTTATTTTGTAACCCTGATTTCACTACCTGGTCAAAAAAGCCTGTTTCAGTGAAGTGCTGCTGGTGATGTCATCTAGGGGACTCACAGTCTAGTACTCCCAGTCAGCAAGCTTATAGGACCTGTTTCTCCAAAGCTGTAAAGTTCATGTGCAATGGTTTTCACAAGTAAAACAGGCAGCACCAGTCAGTAAACATCGCTTTAAAAATGTGTGTGTTTCAGGTTTTGTAACAAAGCTAACAATATTTTGTGTGGGTGCCTTTTTGTTGTGGTCCTTTTTTCCAGGGTTGTTGGATGCTGGGTCATAGCACTGTTGTGAGATTTGCAGACTGAATATGTGTCTGGTGTGGTGAAAGGCTGAGATCGTTCACACCTATCATTCAATTGTCCATTCAGTAATGCCCCACTATCCATCTCAAACTCACAGGGCCTCCACATTGAGCAGGTCTCAAGCTTCAAATATCTGGGTGTCACACTGGACACATCCCTCACCTACCACACACACACACACTGAACAGCTTTCCTCCTCTGTTAACACCCAGCTAGGGATTCTATACAGACATAAACACTGCCTACCCCCCCAGGCCTTACGTCTTGCTGTAACCTGCTCAGTCCTTTCATTGGTTTACTACGGTATTGTAATTTATGGCACTGCAGACCAAACAGCCCTACATTGGCTTAGCCTAGCTCTCAACAAAGCTTGCCAACTGGTCACAGGCTGTGATAGACTAACCCACACGTGTGTGCTCTACAAGCTTGCAGACTGGATGACCTTCGAAGGAAGATTTATGTACCACACTTGTCTTCAAGCCAAAAAATGCTCATGAATCTTACACCCAAGGGCCTCCACCCCCTCATCCAGCTAGCCCCACATAGGAGGGCCCCTAGGTGCCCTGTAAGCACCCCCCTCCTAGTCCCCCACTGTAGGACCTCATTAGGGCAAAGATCTTTTTGTTATCGTGCTCCCTTCTAGCTAAACAACCTACAACCCTCTATCTCCCTGGCCCCTAGTCTTGTCCAATTTAAAACTGGCATCAAGAGCCATCTTCTTGACTCGGTGGCCTGTGACTGTAACCAACATTGCTCCCCCTCGTCAGAATATGATAAATGACTAGTTTATCCTCTGACTACATCCCCAAGCCTACAACCTAGCTGTTTGTAAACCTCAACTCAGGGCTCTGTAAATGACCCTCTGCATCTGTAACCAGTCTTGTCTCACTACAATGACCCAGGGTCCTCTAAGATCCTAGAGATGGTAACCAACCAATGTAAATACACAGTGCTGTAACCTATGCAGGGTTTTAAATAATTGATTAGCAGTTTTTTTCTTGGGACAATGCTAAATGTACAGAAAGTATTTATATAGGTTTTCTAGAAGTGTCATGTTTGTTAAACACAGTGAGGCAAGTGATATGCATTTACACAATGTTTTAGAACTTTTATGAACAAAACGCTAATCAATTTTTAGAGTTATTTAAAACACTGCTATGTATAATATGTTTAAAAGTAATGTTTGTGCTTTTGTACTGATGTGGAGTCTTTGCAAAGGAGTCTATGACTCAAAGGATTGTAATTCCGATTTTTCAATCAATCAATAAATAAAATGGAGGTGATTTCTAAGAATGGCATTTTAAAACAATTATTCCATCTCCTTGTAAAGGGGGGGGTGGGAGAGGTAATGGTGTTTTTAAACCTTACTAGTAATTTCTGATTTTAGCCAGCACATCTTTTTCTCCCTATTAGGCCATTTTGATCTACATTCATGCTCATCTATGTTCTACTCTTAATTAACTTGATAATTTTACCAGTGTTAACACTTCCACCCCAGTAGGAATTAACACATATAAGGCCTCTATTACAACATATTGTCAGGCAGACACTGACAAAGAGCAGTGAAGTTACCTATATTACAGTACTAGCAGCAACACAACTTCCTAACAGGCACAGTAGAATAGCACTCCAAATGGCTTCAGCAGCCGGGAGACATACTTGACTCAACATCCAGCAACCCTGGAGAAATGGACCACACCAAAAAGGCATTAACAATACAATTTTGTCAACTTTGCTACAAAAGCTGAAACACATGTAAGTTTTATACGAACAAGCCAGCAGTAGAAGGCCATTTGGTTTATCAAGTCTGCTCGTATTGCAGGGTCACAGCTTGAACTAATGTCCCTGCCCTCCTCCCCACTTCTCCCATCCTCCTTACCCACGATCCTTACCTTCCCCCTATGCCTGCCCCAGCCTCTCTTAAAGCTGCCTGCTGTCTTCCATGAGATGACCTCTTCTGGCACTGCATTCCAAGTGTCCACCACCCTCTCTGTGACGAAGTGCTTCTTGACCTCCCACCCTCCAGCGTAAGACTGTGCCCCCTCGTGTTATGGTTTATAGCAATGTTTTGTGCATGGTGCTGCCTATTTTACTTTTAATGACTATTTCACATGATCTTTTGTTTACAGCTTCAGAGGAACAGGCTCTATAAGCTTACTGACAGGGAATACTAGGCTGTGAGTCCCCTAGATGACATCAGCAGCAGCTCTTCAATGAAACAGGCTGTTTTGAACAGGTAGTGAACTCAAGGTTATAAAATGGCTAATAACTTTATAATGATGCAATGAAAAAATCTAGTTTTTGGTATGAGATGTACTGGGGGTATGCTTATTCAGATTCTGCAGTGTAGCATTTTTCACATCATTGGCTCTTTAAGTATTCATCTTCACTCAGTATCTTTAATAATTTGCTGAAAGGGGTTTAGCATAGGGCTGTGAGTGACAGCTAAGGGTGTGTGATCAGTTTGATCTTTTTTGCCTGTATTCCAGCAGATTTTCTCATGGTATTTTTATGGCCCATTCAGTTTCTCTGTCAGTTTGTCATGGGGTGTGACCCTGCTGGATTAGGGAATTCGGAAGTGAGGAGAGCTGTCTGTCTCTTGTTCTCTCTTCAGAGCAGATTTGATGGTATAGAACTGCCTGACTCAGGGTTTTAAATAAGCTCGGAAAATTGATTAGCAGTTTTGCACGTGAAAGTGTTAATCAACTGCGAAAATGAGTAGCACATGCCTTAATTTGATTAGCAGAATTAAAAATGTGTAAATGTGTGTAATGCATATATTTTAAATATTGTATGTAACCTAAACACAATCTCTCACTAAAAATACAATCTCTCATTAAAATGAATTGTCTTTGTGTCATCTGTTTTGGTACCTCCCAACACACACACACACACACCACCCATGTCCCCTTTGCCAGAATAGGGTACCTTCCAAATCCCCCATCCCATCTCAGCCCCCCAGCCATGTGCCCTTTGCCAGAGTAAAAGGGTACCTACCAAAGCCCCCACCCATCTCAGCCTCCACAGCCATGTCCCCTTTGCCAGAATGTTAAGGGACCTGACAAAACACCCACCCATCTCAAGACTCTACAGCCATCCCCTTTGCCCAAAACGAAAGGTCTGAGTCATCTACCACAACTCTCCCCCCAGCCTTTATGCATTGAAATAAGGGACATGGACACTCAAAATGAGGGACAGTGACAGGGACACACCAACATGCAGATGCTATGGAATCCACTGTGTTTTTACTTACTACTGGTTAAAATTCTGAATTTACAGGACGCGCGGGCTGCATCTTTTCATGAGGGAGACAGCTGGAAATGCCCAATACAAAACTGCAAGGGCTGCACAGAGTGATGGTGGCGCTACCCCCCCCGGTTGTCCCCTTAAGCAGACTCACCAACTCAGTGCTGCTGTTAAGTTTCTCCACCGTGGGTCTGAACAGTGGCACTCGCTCACTGGATAAACTGCTTCCACCACTTCTCCCACATGCGAGGTAGTGCTGCAGATTGCCGCCAATATTATGCTAATACTTTCACCGCCGTGGGCCAGAATGCCGGCAATCACTCCCATATGCAATATCGCAAAGCATTACTGAGAGCAATTGCCGGCATTGTGGCCCACAGCAGTAAAAGTGTTAGCATATCGGTGGCATGCTGCTGTATCAAGAAAGGAGCTAAGATGAAGGGGGGGGGGACTCACACAAGTTGGATCGCATTTTTTGCGATCCGTAACTAAAAACGCATCGCATGAGCAGTCGGTTCGCATCGCAAAATGTGATGCGATACCGGCTATTTAAAACCCTGTGACTGTAGATTACAGATCTTTTTGCATGCCTAGGATGGAAGCTGGAACTATGCAGATAGCGGGGGCTGTCAGTTTGTCATGGGGTATGTTCCCCTGCTGGATTAGGGAATTCTGAAGTGAGGAGAGCTGTCTGTCTCTTGTTCTCTCATCTGATTAGATTTGATGGTATAGAATTGCTAACATACTAAAATGCCAGCAGAATAGGCCTAACGGTCTTTCGTGTCTGCTCGTTTGGTCAGCCCCCGCCCTGGGAGCTGACCTTGCTGCCCACCCTCCCTCTCTGGCTTCTCCCTACCCAGTCCCGGATATTCTCACTGCACTTGTTTTTGCTTCCAGAACCCTTCCCCTATAGCTGTCCCACCCCCTCTTGAATCCCTCCACCAGCCCCCTGAGCAGCACATTCCATGGCTCCACCACCCTCTCAGTGAAGTAGCATCTCCTCCTTCCTCCCCTGAATCTCCCCCCTCCAGCTTCCACCCATGCCCTCTAGTTGCCCTCCCTTCCTTTGGAGCACCCTGACTGCTCCTCCCCTATATACCCCCTTCATGTACCTGAAGACCTCTATCATGTCCCCCTGGTCCCTTCTCTCTTCCAATGTGTACATATTTAGCTCTTTGAGACTCTCCCCATTGCCTGACTGTAGATTATAGATTTTTTTGTATGCCAAGGATGGAAGTTGGAATTATGCAGGTAGCGGTGTCTGTCAATGGGTTTTCTGTGTTTTATGTTTACTAAGCTGAATCTACCAGTGAATGAAGTCTTGCTCGAATGATGTGATTTGAAAGACATACTGGTAAGATGCAGGTGTGGTTTCACCTGTGTCTTGTTTATAATTGTCCCAATATCTCACCAGTATGATATTAATAAGTTTTTAACTGTCTAACTACAGGGGTTACAGAAGTGAAGTGGTTCACCTACATGATATGCACACTGGTATCCATGAATGGATTTAGCTGTCTAACTATAGAGGGTTACAAACGTGAAGTAATGCACCTACATGACATGTATGCCGGTGTCCCTTCTTGAATGGGTTTAGCTGTCTAACTACAGGGGGTTACAGAAGTGAAGTAATGCACCTACATGTTTTACATGCCGGTCTTCCTTCATGAATGGGTTTAGCTGTCTAACTACAGGGGGTTACAGACGTGAAGTAATGCACCTACATGATATGCACACCATAAATGGCAGGAAGGTTTCTTATCTTGTAGACAGAGGGGCTGTGGACATGGCCTACCTAGACTTTAGCAAGGCATTTGACACAGTCCCACACTAAAGATTAATATACAAGTTAGCCAGCCTGGGAGTGGGTCCAAAGATGACAGCCTGGGTAAAGAATTGGCTGGAGTATAGGACACAGAGAGAAATAGTAAATGGAGTCCACTCTGAAGAAAGGGGGGTTACTAGTGGGGTACCGCAGAGTTCAGTATTAGGACCGGTCCTCTTCAGTGTCTTTATGAGCGACATTGCAGAGGGACTGAAAGGAAAAGTATGTCTCTTTGCAGATGACACAAAGATCTGCAACAGAGGTGATACACAAGGTGGTGTGGAAAGGATGAGAAGGGACTTGGCAAGGTTAGAGAAATGGTCAGATGTATAGCAGCTTAGATTCAATGCTAAGAAGTGCAAGGTAATGCACCTGGGAAACAAAAACCCAGGGGAAGAGTACACAATGGGGGGTGAGATACTAACAACAACAAAAATGGAAAGGGACCTGGGGGCAGTCATATCAGATGACCTAAAGGTGGGCAAGCAATGTGAGAAGGCAGCAAGGAGGGCTGGGGGGATACTGGGATGCATAGGGAGAGGCATCACCAGTAGAAAACAGGAAGTTATTATCCCTCTGTACAGACAGTTGGTGAGACCCCATCTGGAGTACTATGTGCAGTTCTGGAGACCCAGTCTCTGCAAAGACATAGACAGGATGGAAGCTGTCCAGAGGAGGGCAACTAAAATGGTGCAGGGTCTGCACCGGAAGACATATGAAGAGAGACTTAAGGAGCTTAATATGTATAGCCTCGAGGAAAGGAGGAGAGGGGGACATGATAGAAACTTTCAGGTACCTCAAGGAATCAACAAAGTCCAAGAGGGTAGCATCTTTCAAAAAGAGGTGTGCAGAACAAGGGGACACAATTTGAAGATAGAAGGAAGCTCAGAGGTAATTTGAGAAGTATTTTTTACAGAGAGGTTGTGGATATATGGAACGGCCTTCCAGAGGAGGTTGTGGAGTCAAAAACAGTGGTGGAATTCAAGCATGCATGGGACAGTCATAAGGCAATTCTAGGGGATGGGGGTAGGAAGAAGTAGGCTGCTGGTTAACTAGGATCTGCAGCTTATCCATTAGGTAGGGAAATGGGCAGACTGGGTGGGCCAAGCAGTCCTTTTCTGCTGTCAAAATCTATGTTTCTATGACAGCAACAGAATGTAAAAGACACACTTTTACAGTTTTACATGCTTATCTTTTGTTTTCCATAAATATTATACACACATGAGTAATTATTTGTAAAATCTGAGCGTGGGAACTTTGATATCAGTATTTGTGAAATGATATTGTAGAAAAAACTCTGAACCATGGAAATGTAGATTTTGGAATAACTAACCATTACTAAAGGAACTAAATCTGTGGTGTTGTGGGATCCAAATACCCAGTGAGCCTGTGACTGTTTTCAGATTTCTGTAATGGGAGATGTTTGACATAAGGGGATACCTCTGTAAAAAGATGCAAATTGGCCCTCCAGTGTAGCAATAAAACACCATAATAAGGTTCAGTAGCAGTGCAAGAGTTTTTAATAGTGTATGACATGGTCAATAGAAACATAGAAACATAGAATTTGACGGCAGATAAGGACCGCTTGGCTCACCCAGTCTGCCGATTTCCCTACCTGATGGATAAGCTGCAGATCCTAGTTAACCAGCAGCCTACTTCTTCCTACCCCCACCCCCTAGAATTGCCTTATGACTGTCCCATGCATGCTTGAATTCCACCACTGTTTTTGACTCCACAACCTCCTCTGGAAGGCCGTTCCATATATCCACAACCCTCTCTGTGAAAAAATACTTCCTTAAATTACCTCTGAGCCGCCCCCCTTCTATCTTCAAATTGTTCCCCCTTGTTCTTGCACACCTCTTTTTTTGAAAGATGCTACCCTCTTGGACTTTGTTGATTCCCTTGAGGTACTTGAAAGTTTCTATCATGTCCCCCCTCTCCCTCCTTTCCTCGAGGCTATACATATTAAGCTCCTTAAGTCTCTCTTCATATGTCTTCCGGTGCAGACCCTGCACCATTTTAGTTGCCCTCCTCTGGACAGCTTCCATCCTGTCTATGTCTTTGCGGAGACTGGGTCTTCAGAACTTCACGCAGTACTCCAGATGTGGTCTCTCCAGCTGTCTGTACAGAGGGATAATAACTTCTTGTTTTCTACTGGTGATGCCTCTCCCTATGCATCCCAGTATTCCCCCAGAATATTGAAAGAGGAACAAACCCTTTATACGTTTATATGTTTCTGTGTTCCAGGAAACGGAAGGGAAATAGACATCTTTAACAGACAACAGTGAACATGGCAGCAACAAAAGAGCTAGAACTGCTGAAAAATGAAGTGATGTGTCCCATTTGTGTGGAGTATTTTAATGATCCTATCATAATAGATTGTGGGCACAACTTTTGCAGAGCCTGTATCACAAGGTACTGGGAGTACGTAGAAGGAAATGTCTCCTGTGGTGAATGCTATGATGTGTTAGAGCTGAAGGTACTCCGAGCAAACAGAAAACTTGCAGTGATAGTGGAGATTGTAAAACGTCTTACTGGAAATAAAGAGGATCTCGAAAAGAGCAACATCTGTGACCAGCAGCAACTGCCACTAGGACGGGTTTGTGAGGAATCAGACGAACACAAATCTGTCCATGCAGCCTGTGAAAAATCTCCTGTGCATGAGTCCCACAGCACTGTTCCCAAGCTGGAGGCACTAAAGGTAGGTAGAGGAAGAAAATGATTAACTTTTGAATCAAGTGCTTTCTGTCTAGTTTATGAAATGCATTGATCTTAACTTTAGCAGCAGATATTTAAGTAATAATGCTCAGTTTGCTGCGGTACACAGAAATACCCAGGTGGTGAAAGGGGGCTTGAGACTGAAAGGCTAAGGCATGCAACTCCCCTTGTAAAACAGGTAGGGAAAATGCTGCAAGCTGATTGGCCCACAGTCATGCATGGTACGGCCACTGCCAACAGTAAAAAAACAACAGCTGTCCATATTAGTACTACATGAGTTGGTTTATCCGTAATGCCATCAGTAGCAGGCCACATCTAATTGTACTGATAAAAGGTTTACTGTGACTTTAAGTTATCTGACTACTTAAATGTTGCAATGAAAGCTGAGTTCCAGGGTTCCTCTAGAAGTGTGTTGTGGTGTGAAATGTTAGGGCTGGTGGTCTGCCTCCTGGTCCTGTACAGTTTGTTGTTTTTAAGCTGGTTCACACGGGTGTTTGCTATAGTGCAGACCAACAAGTTGTTCCATTAGCTGGTTCGGAAATGTTGAATGACCACTGTTCAGATGGTACCATTGTGCACATTGTACACCGATGTTGAAGGTCCACATTCAAGTTCCAGCATGGTCACTGTTGTTCAGAAATGCTGAATGACCACTGTTCAGATGGTACTATTGTGCACATTGTACACCGATGTTGAAGGTCCACATTCAAGTTCCAGCGTGGTCACTGTTGTTCAGAAATGCTGAATGACCACTTTTCAGATGGTACCATTGTGCACATTGTACACTGATGTTGAAGGTCCACATTCAAGTTCCAGCGTGGTCAGTGTTGTTCAGAAATGCTGAATGACCACTGTTCAGATGGCACCACTGTGCACATTGTACACCGATGTTGAAGGTCCACATTCAAGTTCCAGCGTGGCCACTGTTGTTCAGAAATGCTGAATGACCGCTGTTCAGATGGCAGCATTGTGCACATTGTACACCGACGTTGAAGGTCCACATTCAAGTTCCAGCGTGGTCACTGTTGTTCAGAAATGCTGAATGATCACTGTTCAGATGGTACCATTGTGCACATTGTACACCGATGTTGAAGGTCCACATTCAAGTTCCAGCGTGGTCACTGTTGTTCAGAAATGCTGAATGACCACTGTTCAGATGGTACCATTGTGCACATTGTACACTGATGTTGAAGGTCCACTTTCAGGTTCTAGCCTGGTCACTGTTGTTCAGAAATCCTGAATGATCACTATTCAGATGGTACCATTGTGCACATTGTACACCGATGTTGAAGGTTGTAAGCGTGTGGGTTCAATAACAGACACCAGTCACAAAAAATGAAGTGCATAAAAAATGCTGGCATAGCGTTTATCATTTTATTTCCAGTGGGAAAAAAAAAAAAATTATTTACAGAAAAGAAATAGGTTAACTTTCAACAAAACAAAAGTAAACAAAAACCCAGGCAAGTCTTGCAGTCAGACTCCCTACTCTTCTCAGTATCCAATACTTCCAAGCTAGTGTGTAGGAATTCACACTTCCATTCCTTCACCTGATCAGAAGGTACTGACCAGTCTCCTTCCTCTCCCTATCTGCCAAGGTCTTCTGGTGGAGGCCTTATATAGCACTCAAAAGGGGCAGAGTTTGAAATTGGCTCCACCTACTCTCTGACATCACCTCCATTTGGTTGCTATAAAGGCAGCCATTTCCTGGGCTGCCAACCCTATAAGAAGGGCTTCCCAGATGACTTTACCCAGGTAAGTAAACCATAATAGAGAAAAGAGAAGTAACCTAAATATTAAATATAAAGGGCTGGATATTCAAACTCGCCATTCTGGCGCAAGCCCTGTGCATAAAAATAGTTGCGCGGGGGTGCCAGCTGAGGCGTATTCAAAGGAGCTGCGCTTATTGAGCAACTCCTTTGAATATCACCCCCCAGCCACAGCCACTGTGCATGGCGCAGTGGAACTTGCGCCACCGCAAGTTGTCAGAGTGGAGCATTCAACTTGCGGTGGCCAAGTACCATTGCGCCATGAGCAAAATCACGATATTCAAAAGGTGACATGCAAATGGGGCCATAATTCATGCAAGGCGAGGGGGGCCATTTGCATCTGATTATGGCCCCATTTGCATGCCATTAGCATGTAGGTGCGCCGATCCCAGAGGACTTGCACCTGGCGCCCTACCAGGCAGCAGCGCTCGGGGACCAACGCACCCTGCAGCCCGATCGCGGGCAGCAATATGGCTCCCCCACCTCCTCCCGTACATGGTGGTCCAGTGGACCGAAATGCCCGATCGTGGGCAGAATGTAAATGGAACCCCGGAACATGTCCCTAGTGCCGATTAAGTGGGCAGTAAGTAAAGTGTCCCCCACCCGGAACATCTCCCTGGTGGTCCAGTGGACCATAATGCCTGATCGCGGGCAGAATGTAAATTGACCCCCAAACATCTCCCTGGTGGCTAGAGTCTCCCCCACCCCACCCACCCACGAAGCCCCACTCCTACTCCCTCGGCCCCTCCTGGCAGTGGGCGGTGGCAGCATCCTTACCGCTTCTGCCGCCTTGACGGCTTGCTCGCATGACTGCTTAGAGGCCTATTGGTAGTTGAGCAAGAGCCACTGGCGCAGCAGCCATGTTTCCGCGATGACAGTCCAGATTTGTTGACTATCATGTACGGTAGTATTGCACGCCCATTGGCTCTTGCTCTGCACTATCGGCTGGTAGTCTACCGGCAGTTCGTCGAAGGGGCGGGCGGGCGTGCAGGCGGGTGGATGCTGCCACCCGCCTGCCGGGGAGCGGGTGGTAGGGCTTGTGGGTGGGTGGGTGGGGACACTAGCCACCAGGAGATGTTCTGGGGTTCCATTTACATTCTGCCCGCGATCAGGCATTACGGTCCACTGACCACCAGGGAGATGTTCGGGTTGGGGGCACTTTACTTACTGCCCGCGATCGGGCACTAGGAACATGTTCTGGGGGTTCACTTTACTTTCTGCCCGCGACTCGGGCAATTAGGACATGTTCGGGGTTTCATTTACTTTCTGCCCGTGATCGGCACTAGGGACATGTTCGGGGTCACTACTTTCTGCCTGTGATCGGGCACTAGGGATATGTTCGGGGTTCACTTTACTTTCTGCCCGTGATCGGGCACTAGGGACATGTTCTGGGGTCACTTTACTTTCTGCCCGCTGATCGGGCATTACGGGTCCACTGGACCACCAGGAGATGATCGGGGGGGGGCACTTTACTTACTGCCCGCGATCGGGCACTAGGACATATTCGGGGTTCACTTTACTTTCTGCCCGCTATCAGGCACTAGGGACATGTTCGGGGGTTCACTTTACTTTCTGTCCGCGATCGGGCACTAGGGACATGTTCGGGGAGTTCACTTTACTTTCTGCCCGCGATCGGGCACTAGGGACATGTTCGGGGTTCACTTTACTTTCTGCCCGCGATCGGGCACTAGGGACATGTTCGGGGTTCACTTTACTTTCTGCCCGCGATCGGGCATTACGGTCCACTGGACCACCAGGGAGATGTTCGGGGGCACTTTACTTTACTGCCCACGATCGGGCACTAGGGACATGTTCGGGGGTTCACTTTACTTTCTGCCTCGCGATCAGGCACTAGGGACATGTTCGGGGTTCACTTTACTTTCTGCCCGCGATCGGGCACCAGGGACATGTCTTCGGGGGTTCACTTTACTTTCTGCCCGGCGATCGGGCACTAGGGACATGTTTGGGGAGGGGTTCACTTTACTTTCTGCCCGCTGACATGCTTCGGGTCCACTGGACCACCAGGGATGTGAATGGGAGGGGAGCCTACATGATGCCCGCGATCGGGCTGGTGGGGAGTACACTATGCCCGCGATCGGCTGGGGGCACAGGGACTGGAGTTGGAGCCAGCCACAGGTGGCAGCTGCTGTGTTGCGCCCTGCAATACAGCAGCTCACCTGTGGGTGGACCTCGACTTGATCCTTTTTTTTTTTTTTGCTCAAGTCCTGCAGGCTCAGGTTGGGGGTTGCGCCTGCACAACTCTACACAGCCCGGCTGAATATCAGGCTGTGCAGTTTATGCGTGGTTCCTCCCCCTCCTGTTGAGCATGCATTTATTTGCATTGCGCTGTTGCTCAGCCTGTTTTCAGTGGCGCAACTGCCTCCTGCTGAATATCACAGAATGGCACAATGTAGGACTTTTTGAATATCTCGCCCAATGAATCTAGAATCTTTAACCAAGGGCAACAGATGAGTGGCACGCTCCCTATCTTGTTTCCTTGTAAGGTTCTAGATTCTTTAATAAATAGCCAGTTTGATGTTCTAGTGCAAAACCCAAAGAAAGAAAAACAGTTTTTATTCATAAAACACATTGATCTCCTATTTACATACTGTAACTCTAGCTAACAGAGTTTTTACTGTGTTTAGTTAACAAATATTGGGATTCCCCAATGGTTGCAATTGTCAGCCAACAGCTGTTTATTTTTCAGCCTTTTAACAGAAAGGCAGCACCTTCTTTAAACAATTACAGCCCCTTTTTAATGAATATAGACACTGCAGGGCTTACTTCTTTATGCCCTCCGTGTCCTTGCATAAATTCAGCTCCTTTTTATTTCCTTGGAGCGAGCACCAGAACAGGACTTCAGAGTTACTTGCTAGGGAGTTAGCACTGCTCCTTAGCCGGGGGGGGGGGAGGCTTCTTTAGCAACATACTTTTGCTTTGTCTGAATTTTCTAACAAATGCTTTTAAGGGCAGTTACTCTTTATATTAAAGCCCATTACCATAACTACTATCAAGATGTACAAACTAGAATTGGATAACAGGGATAGTAAAGCTTTAAGAATTGCCAGGTTGGCCACCCTGACAAGAAAATTAGTATAGATAGGAAGTTAGAGGAGTAGACAGGAGAGAGTGAAAATGAAAACAAAAAGGGGGCATCTTGAATTTCTCTTCTTTTTGAAACTTTATTTTCTGCATAACAGAACCCTGTTACATACCTCCCTGCACAAGAAGGCAACATAATAAGCTTTTATTCTGTTGACTGAGACACTTCACCCTTGGAAGGGTTGGAACTTCCACTCAGCCACTCTCAGAATTTCCACCTCAGGGACCCTTAACAAATCGGAACCATTTACCAAACATTAATATGTACATTACAAATATGGTTCCAGTTACCACAATTCCCTGAGATGTGCATCTAATAGTTTGCAACTATTATTTAACATTTTAGATGTAGCGGGGAGGGATGGGAGAAAAGGCTGTCAAGGGGGTTGCCGATAAAGGAGGGACTCTGTCTCCACCCCCCTGGGGAGCTGGAGGATTGTGGGAAAAGACCACCTGGTAAAGTGCAGACCAGGGGAAAAAAGAATCCCCATGGGAACACGAGCAGGGGAAATGGAAGTATAGGGAAAGGGTGGAAGGTAGTCCTGCTAAATGCCAGGAGCTGGGGCAATAAAATACCTGCGCTCCAGGCGATGCCAACTGAGGGAGCAGTGGATGTGGCAGCAGTCACTGAGACCTGGGCCACTGCAGGACACGACTGGGACCTGAACTTAGAGGGTTACACTATGTTCAGGAATGACGGGGGGAAGGGGAGGAGGGGTAGCAATGATAGTCACAAACTGCATTGGCATAGGGGGAGTAGAGGAGGCAGAGGGAACCATGGAGGCAATTTGGGTCACCTTGATAACAAGGGGGGACAAGAGAGTAAAAATAAGAGTGGTGTATAGACCCCCTGCACTGGCGGAGGAGCTGGAGGAGAGTCTGGTGGCAGATGTTGGGGGACACTACAGACTGGGCAGAGGAAGGGTGGTGGTGTTGGGGCCCTTAAACATGTCAGGAACAGACTGGGAGACTATGACATCCTCGGTGAGCAGGGAACAGAGGTTGTTGGATGTCTTTCAAGATGCGTTCCTAACTCAGCAGGTGGGGGAACCGACCAGGGAGGTGCGGGTACTGGATGTGGTCCTGGCAGACAGTGACCAGATTGGGGGCCTGGAGGTAAGGGACCCGTTGGCAAGGAGTGACCATGCCATGGTCTGGTTCTGCCTGGACCTAGTAGGGGTAGAAGGCTGCACAAAGACGGAGGTAACTGACTTCAGGGGGCGGATTTTAAGGAAATGGGAAGGATCCTTAAGGAGCATTTGGAGGTGATTGGGTCAGACATGGACACTGATAGTAGGTGGGAAATCATCAGGAGAGGGGTGCAGGATGCTACCAGCACCTGTGCAAGAGTGAGATGAAAGCGGTGGGGCCCAAAACCCTGCTGGTGGACCAGGAGGTCCAGGAGGTGGTGGAAAGAAGGCAGCCTATAGGCAATTCAAGTGCTCAAGGAGTGAAAGGGATCGAGGAAGTACGAGTGATGGCTAGAAGAGCCACTAGGGTGGTGAGGGCGGCTAAGGCAAGGAAGGAGCAGAACCTGGCCAGGGAAATTAGGAGAGGGAACAAGGAGTTCTTTAGATACACTGGGGGAAAATGAAGGGTGAAGTGGTAGATTAGCAGGATTAAACCGGGAGAGATGGGCACAAGACCCAGGGGAGCAGGCTGAGGTACTAAATGAGTACTTCACCTCAGTTTTCACCAAGGAAAATGGGGGTGCTGCATCATACATGGGAGGAGACAGAGATACTGAGGAGGGGAGGACCCCTACCAATCGGCGGGTCTGGGGAGACGGGGAGGCATCACTGGCAGGAGGGGGGAAGGCTAAGCAGGGAGAAGAGGTAGCTGAAGTGGAAATCACAGCAGAGAGAGTGAGGGAAGCGCTCGGCTCCTTTAAGAAGGAGAAAGCACCGGGGCTGGATAAATTACATCCCAGAGTGCTGAAGGAACTTGCGGATGTCCTGGCGAAACTCCTGGTGGAGCTTTTCACCATCTCTCTGAGGACAGGGTGGGTGCCCCAGGACTGGAAGGTGGCGCATATAGTGCCTATCCACAAGGGGGATCAAGGGAGGTGGCAGGGAACTACAGGCCTGTCAGTCTGACATCTGTGGTGGGCAAGGTGATGGAGGGCATTGTCAAGGAGAGGCTAGGGAGGGACCTGGAAAAGTCAGGGTGCCTGGATGATAGACAGCTTGAATTCATCCTGGGAAAATCATGTCAGACAAACCTTGTGGAGTTCTATGACTGGGTGACGAGTGCCTTGGACCTGGGTAGACCAGTGGACGTCCTCTTTCTAGACTTCAGCAAGGCATTTGACTCTGTTCCTCACGTGGACCTGTTGGATAAGCTGGGAGAAATGAGAGTGGGGAACCAGATGATCAGATGGATAGACAATTGGCTCCAGGACTGGACCCAGAGGGTTGTAGTTGGCGGGATAGTCTCATCCCCAAGGAGGGTCATTAGTGGGGTCCCACAGGGATCAGTCCTTGGGCCCCTCCTGTTCAATGCCTATGTCTCTGACATAAGGACAGGAATCAGGAGTGAGATGAGTCTCTTTGTGGATGACTCGAAACTGGGGGCGGTGGTGGATGGGGAGGGTGGCCCTACAGGGGAACCTGGAGGCTCTGGAAAGATGGTCTAGAAAGTGGAAGCTGAGGTTCAATGCAGGGAAATGCAAGGTACTCCACCTGGGGGCCAGAAACCTGGGCCAAGTGTACACCCTCGGGGGGGGGAATGCTACAATTCTCGATGGCTGAGAGGGACCTGGGGGTGGTGGTGGATGTCAAGATGAACAACTCAGAGACTTGTAGGAGGGCAGCAGCCAAGGCCAACAGGATACTGGGATGCATCGCTAGGGGAATCACCTCCAGAAGGAGGGAAGTGATACTCCCTCTGTATAACTGCTTGGTGAGGCCACACCTCAAGTACTGCATGCAGTTTTGGAGGCCACACTTAAAGAGGGACATTAAACTCCTGGAGAGGGTCCAGAGGAGGGCAACCAAAATGATTTGGGGCTTGAGGGACAGGACCTATGAGGAGAGGCTCGAAGAGCTAAGTATGCACACATTGGAAGAGAGAAGGGACCGGGGGACATGATAGAGGTCTTCAGGTACATGAAGAGGGTAAATAGGGGAGGAACAGTCAGGGTGCTTTGAAGGAAGGAGGAGGGGGCCACTGGAGGGCATGGGTGGAAGCTGGAGGGGGGAAGATTCAGGGGAGAAAGGAGGAGGTGCTACTTCACTGAGAGGGTGGTGGTGCCATGGAATGCACTGCCTAGGGGGCTGGTGGAGGCAGAGATGGTGGAGGGGTTCAAGAGGGGGTGGGACAGGTACAGGGGAAGGGTTCTGGAAGCAAAATCTAATGCAGCGAGAATATCCATAACTGGGAAGGGAGAAGTCAGAGAAGGCAAGGGGGGGCAGCAAGGTCAGCACCCAGGGTGGGGGCTGACCAAACAAGCAGACACAAAAGACCATTAGGCCTATTCTGCTGGCATGTTAGTATGTAACATCATCCATTTTCTTTTCCTGAGCCATCTTTATCCGCTCCAAATCTAGATTGGAAATCTGCATTTTTGTGTTGGGATCCTGCCCGATGTTTAACTGAAAACTTGTAAGGTTGCAAAGACAAGTACCACCTCATAATTCTCATATTCTCATTTTTCATCAGATTAAGCCAACATAAGGGATTGTGATCAGTTACAGTTGTAAATTCATTCACCCATAGATAATATTTTAAGGCCTCAATGGCCCATTTCATGGCCAGACACTCTTTCTCTATGTAGAATATCTTTGTTCCCTTTCATGGAGCTTTCTACTTAAAAAAAGAATAGGATGTTCCCCATGTTTGTCATATTGGGTAAGAACAGCTCCGATGCCTGTATCTGAGGCATCTGTTTGAACCTCGAATGGTTTGGAGAAGTCTGGACTAAGTAGTACTGGTGCAGAACATAATATCGCCTTTATTTTTCTAAAAGCGGCATTACACTCTGCGGTCCACTTCACCTTAGTGGGGCAACAATTCCTTGCTAGATTTGTTAAAGGTGTGGCAATGGTTGAGAAGTCTGGTATAAACCGACGATAGTAACCAGCCAGAACCAGAAATGAGCGGACATGCTTTTTTGTACTGGGCACCGGACTATTTTCCACAGCTTCAGTTTTACTGACTTCTGGTTTGATAGCCCCATTTCCAATAAGAAAACCTAAGTAACAGGTTTCAGTTTTAGCAGGGGCACATTTTGCCAGATTAATCATTAAGCTAGCATCTTTCAGACTCTGAATAACCGTACTTAAGTGAACTAAGTGGGTGTCCCAGTCTGGGCTATAGATGACGACGTCATCTAGATAATCGGCACTATATGCTTTATGGTGTCTTAACACATGGTCCATATATCTTTGAAAGGTGGCAGGGGCCCCATGTAGTCCAAATGGCATGGTTGTAAACTGGTATAGCCCAATTGGAGTACAGAATGCTGTTAGTTTCTGTGCTTGGGTTGCCAATGGGATCTGCCAGTACCCCTTTGTGAGGTCAAGTGTACGGATATACCCGCCAGATCCAATTTGGTCCAACAGATCATCAGTCCTGGGCATGGGCTACCCATCAAACTCTGAGACAGCATTTATGCATCTAAAATCCAAGCATAACCTAACTCCACCTTCTTTCTTACTAACTACTACCAGGGGTGAAGACCATGGACTGCGTGATGGTACAATAACCTTTGCTTGCTCCATCCATTTCACTTCCTCCACTACCTCCTGTCTGACTTTTTCAGGAAGCCTATATGGTTTCTGGCATATGGGCCTGGTCTGTGACAGTTTGATTTCATGCTCCTCACCCTTTGCTCTTCCAGGGGTTTTTGTGAAAGTACTTTTAAAATAATCTAAGAGATTGTCAATCTCTTGACGTTGTGCTGGTGCCAAATCTGGATTAATGTGAATGGGTGTCTTCTCATGAAAAAGGTCTAACTATTCATATGCAACATCCAATTCTGTGTTACCATGTTCTGGTTGGATGTAGCATACTACTTCAGTTTTTGGTTTTCTTCCCATTTTCTTAACAAGTTGGCATGATAAATTTGTTTTAAGGGTCTATGCCCTGGCATCTCTGTTTCATAATTTATCACCCCTGTTTGTTTGACAACTTCATAGGGGCCTTGCCAATGCATTAACAACTTATTCTCAGTCGTAGGTAGCAACAATAATACTTTTTTCCCCAGGCTTGAATTGTTTTTCTTTCAACCCTACATCATATCTTTCTTTCTGAGCTGGTTGTTTATTTTCCACATTCTCATGTGCCAGTGCTATATATTTCACCAATCTTTCCCTTAGTGACAGCATATACTCAACAATATTTGTGCCCCCAACATTTTTCCAACCTCCCAGTGTTCTTTCACTACATCTAGGGGCCCTCTGGGGTTGCGCCCATACAACAGGGTAAATGAGGAGAACCCAGTAGTGGCTTGGGGTACCTCCCTGTAAGCAAAAAGAAGGTAGAGAAGAAATTTGTCCCAGTCTCTTCCCTCTTCATGCACAAATTTCTGGAACATTTTTTCATGTTTTTTTTAAACCGCTCCACTAGTCCATCTGTCTGGGGACGATATGGGGAAGTTCTAAGGGCTGTAACCCCTAGTAGTCTATACAATTCTTGCAACAGGGCTGATGTAAAATTACTGCCACGGTCTGTTAATATTTCCCAGGATATTCTCATTCTACTAAAAACTTTGGCCAGTTCTTCGGCCACTCGAGGAGCTGTTCCCGTCCTCATTGGGATAGCCTCAGGGAACCGGGTGGCATGTCACAGATTACAAGAATATACTGATTCCCTTTAGAACTTTTAAATAGGGGTCCCACCACATCCATAGGTACCCGATCAAAAGGGGTGGTAACATAAGGGATAGGCTGTAGGGGTACCTGATCTTTTCTCCCTCCTTGTGCTGCTAGCTGGCATTTAGCACAGGCTCTACAATAAGCAGCCACGTCCTGATGAATCCCTGGCCAACAAAATCTGGATAGGATTCTATGAACAGTTTTATCCCTACCTTCATGGCCAGCCATTGGGATGTCATGAACAAGAGACATCACCTGTTCTTTGTACTTCTGGGGCACCATCCACTGTTCGGTTTCTAAATCATTTTTTGGTCAACTGATATTCTATATAGTATTTTATTTCTCTGTATGAAATAAGATTGTCCCGGTTGTTTCTCTTTGGACACCTGTGAAAATAAAGGTTTCAAAAGAATCATCTGCCATTTGATCTTCATAAATATGATTACAAGACAACCCTGGTACCATATACTCTGTCTCTTTTTGGTGTTGTTCTTTCCAAGCCTTCTTCTCCCTTCTTGTTTCTTTTCGGGACTTCCTATCTTTGCCCCCACTTTCAAAATAATCTTCTTCAAAGGGAAAAACAGAGTCTAATTGGGCTTCAGTTTGAGATCTGGTAACCACATTAACAGTCTCCATAAAAGTCTGGTGATTACTCATCAGTGTTGGAAAAGTGGGGGAATCTTGTCCAGTAATGACAGGTACTGGTAACAGGTACTCAGACCAACTAGTACTTTACAACAGTCATTATTTATTTTAATATCAAGATGGGCAGTTTTATACTGGTGAATGTCCCCATGCACACATCTGACAGTAGTGTCCTGCTGGTTTATGGCACAATCAGGGGCAAGATCAGTTCGCACTAATGTTTGCCTGCTTACCAGAATCCAATAATCCCAGGGTTTGTAGGTCTCCGATCCCCATTGTTCCTACATAGCCAAAATTGGCCAGAGCCAAATGAGCAGGCTCTTGTCTTTTATTAGGGCAATTCCTCACAATGTGACCCTTCCCAAGGCAACCATGGCATATCCGTTCAGAATATGGAATTCTAGCACCTCCATCCCTCCTGTTATACTGTGATTGTCTCTGATTCTGCAGATTTTGGAAATAAAAGGGTCTTACCAGAGGTGCAGGTCGTCCTTGGTTACCTGGTTGTTCTCTGGGTCTGGTTGCTCTAGCTGCTAGGCAATCCTCAGCTAGCTTAATGGTTTCTTCTGCAGTTTCAGGTTTGTGCTCCTTCACCCATACTTGCACATCAGGAGCCAAAACCTGGATGAATTGTTCAATGGTAATAAGTTCCATGATCTGGCAATAGACTTTGTGGTGAGTTGTGCCATTTTATACAGTAATCCTTAAGTCTGGTGTGGTCTCCTTGGTGTGTCATAATGGAACATTTTTTGTGACCTAAAGCGCTGACGGTAAGTCTCTGTGCTGATATTATATCTTCTTAAAATCTCTTCCTTTACCTTAGCATAAGTGGCAGCATCAGTCACACTTAGTTGACTATATATAGGCTGAGCCCTCCCAGACAAATAGGGTACCAATCTTATCACCCACTGATCTTGGGGCCAGTTGCAAGTCTGGGCTATTCACTCGAAAGTCGTCAGATAAGCTTCTATATCATCACTTTCGGTTAATTTAGTCAACTTAATATCTCTTGGTACAGTTTGTTCTACTTGCCTTTGTGACATCTCCTGTATCGCCTTCAGGGTGTCAGTCCATTTTTGGTCCTGTCTTCTCCTTTCTTCAGCTTGGAGTCTTCGGTCCTCATCCCTCAGTCGCTGATCTCCATCCCTGTGGTTCTCCATCTTGATCTGCCATTTTAACAATTCACTAGGATCATCAGCAGCTGGAGGTACCTGTCATACTTGTGGCTTTGCTGCTGCAGCTAGTACCTCTTCTTCTTCTTCCTCTGCCGCCTTCATTTTGGGTCTGGTTCCAGGGTTTAGCCCAGGCAACAAAGGCTCCCCAGTTCTTTCTCTCACTGACCTGGTGAGATGCAATGCACTTTTGTCTGACTGTTCCCCTTCATGCATCTGTTAGGGTGTTTATGCTGCAACACCCCCGGTATGCCTCCCGGGCAGCCTCGACGCACCAGGTTGAATCACAACTCTGACACCAATGTAAGCATGTGGGTTCAATAACAGACACCAGTCACAAAAATGAAGTGCATAAAAAATGCTGGCATATCGTTTATCATTTTATTTCCAGTGGAAAAAAAAATAAAAAAAAATAATTATTTACAGAAAAGAAATAGGTTAACTTTCAACAAAACAAAAGTAAACAAAAACCCAGGCAAGTCTTGCAGTCAGACTCCCTGCTCTTCTCAGTATCCAATACTTCCAAGCTAGTGTGTAGGCATTCACACTTCCATTCCTTCACCTGATCAGAAGGTACTGACCAGTCTCCTTCCTCTCCCTATCTGACAGGGTCTTCTGGTGGAGGCCTTATATAGCACTCAAAAGGGGCAGAGTTTGAAATTGGCTCCACCTACTCTTTGACATCACCTCCATTTGGTTGCTATGAAGGCAACCATTTCATGGACTGCCAACCCTATAAGAAGGGCTTCCCAGATGACTTTTTACCTAGGTAAGTGAACCATAATAGAGAAAAGAGAAATAGCCTAAGTATTAAATATAAAGAATCTAGAATCTTTAACCAAGGGCAACAGATGAGTGGCACGCTCCCTATCTTGTTTCCTTGTAAGGTTCTAGATTCTTTAATAAATAGCCAGTGTGATGTTCTAGTGCAAAACCCAAAGGAAAAAAAACAGTTTTTATTCATAAAACACATTGATCTCCTATTTACATGCTGTAACTCTAGCTCACAGAGTTTTTACTGTGTTTAGTTAACAAATATTGGGGTTCCCCAGTGGCTGCAGTTCTCAGCCAACAGCTGTTCATTGTTCAGCCTTTTAACAGAAAGGCAGCACCTTCTTTATACAATTACAGCCCCTTTTTAATGAATATAGACACTGCAGGGCTTACTCTTTATGCCCTCAGTGTCCCTTGCATAAATTCAGCTCTTTTTATTTCTTGAGCGAGCACCAGATCAGGACTTCAGAGTTACTTGCTGAGGCACTGCTCCTCAGCTGGGAGAGGCTCCTTTAGCAACATACTTTTGCTTTGTCTGAATTTTCTAACAAATGCTTTTAAGGGCAGTTACTCTTTATATTAAAGCCCATTACCGTAACTACTATCAAGATGTACAAACTAGAATTGGATAACAGGGATAGTAAAGCTTTAAGAATTGCCAGGTTGGCCACCCTGACAAGAAAATTAGTATAGATAGGAAGTTAGAGAAGTAGACAGTAGAGAGTGAAAATGAAAACAAAGAGGGGGGAGGACGTCTTGAATTTCTCTTCTTTTTGAAACTTTATTTTCTGCATAACAGGACCCTGTTACAAAGGTCCACATTCAAGTTCTGGCATAGTCACTGTTGTTCCGGTTGCAAACCGGGGTGGGAGGGATGTCTGTGTATGTTGCATCCTGTCAAGGTGTAAACTAGGGGGTGATTTAAACTTCACTCACTGTTGTTTCACGGTGCTTGCCACATGTTTGTATAGCATCTTTTAGGCATGAAATAGTACCCTAACCCTCTGGTACTGCCCAATCTGTGTCCGTCCAGTGGTGTGTCATTCACCTTTTTCAGATTGTTTACCACCAAAATCACAGAATAAGAATTAATTCTTGTGACCATCTGATTTCCTACTGCAAGAAACAAACCCTCTGCCGCAGCCTCCAACCATCACAGCAGCTAAGGACTTATGTTTCTGTCAGCCAATCCTCGCTGAATCATCGCTAAGAGCCAATTTAGATATATATCAGTTTCAGTGCTGTTAGTACTGTCCAGGGATGTGCACTTCTACCGACAGTGTGCATCTGGGTGCACCTCATATACACAGTATCGATAGGTACTTCTACCAACAGCATGTATCTGGGTGCATCTCATATGCACAGGATTGGGGCACAGTAAGGAAGCAGTGCTGCATTTGTGTGCCCTTAAATCTGGATGTATGGAACGTGTGTTTTGATGTGAGCTGTCAGCATCTCTGTACCATTATTTGTTGGACATCTCCCATTTCACTTTAGCAGTGATCAGCTGAATTATATGCTTTTCCTCAAGATCTCTAGCTACTCTGTGTCATATGCCAAGTTCATACTCAGGATGCCTTTCTGCTGTTCAGTGTTCTCCGTAAAGTTGTAATATATGCAAGTGCCATTGTGCAGTCGTGGACCACAGCCATTTTATTCTCCCATGTGTGATTGGCTTGTATCACTGCACAATTGTGAGTATTATTACATGGTTGCCAACCCCTCTCCTTTCTCAGATAGAGGTGGAATATTGTGGTACTGCAAGTATGCACATTCCATGTTCACAATTTCCTGCTGGCACCGCACTCCCCCAAAACGCAGCATGGACTAAACAGTGCACCATTTGTATGCCTATGGACGCTCATGGTGACCTGCCCATATGATGCCACTTTTGTTAGTCGGCTGCTGTGGCAGTATACCAGGTCACTAGTCCAAGTCTGATTAAAATAAGGCACATGAGCAAGGCTAGGTAGGCACCTAGTGGCTCATCTGGTGGACTGATTACAATCAACTACAGGGCTTTTGTTTTACTCACCAGTGCAGATTGTGCTTTCTTGTCTAGCCACTTGCTCAATATATATGTGTAGAAGAGGATGTGTACAGGGGTAGCAGAGTGGTGAAGAAACAAGGCTTGACTATGGTCACCAAACAGGTTGGAAACCCTGAATTTAATGTTGGGTGATGGTGATCTAACACTTGGCTAGCCTTTACTTGTGAATTTTCTAGCCAGTGTTTCTTAATGTTTTGATCGAGTCATAGTGGTGGAGGGCATTGCCAGTATTGTAACACTGTGACAAAGGACTCAACTCCATGCCCAATGCATACGTTATCCACCAAAGCAGATGTTAAACAACTGTACAGTGCCATTTCTGGGTTTTATCTTACAACGAAAGCACCTAAGAATAAACATCCAGAGACTGCAGCGTGTCATCTCGGGGTGGGGGAGTACCAAATTCCAATACCAAACATGTGAGCATACAAAATGTGCCAGCAGATACAGTGCATATGGTCTGTCAAGTCTTCTCAAGTGTGACACTATCAGATAGTACTCTGTGGCTGCCCTCTCTCCCCCACCCCATATCATAGTGCCCCTCCCTGACCCAGTTCCATCAATGCCAATCTTGTTACCACACCAACAGTAGCGATGGATACTCCCTGTGGCCTCAGTCAGGCCACTGAAAATGATCACGATGATGACATATTGAGGTGTCAGTCAGAACTGATAATGGTCACTCCACAGCAGTTTTGGAAATTGATGGAGAATAAATGTACCGGCGCCCCGGAGTCAAGATACTCTGCCCACACTTAGCATGCACCATGGCCACAAACATTGTGCTGATTCTGTTACTTCAGTGAAGTTGGAACAGTTTAAGGACAGTTATGGCCGAGCCCAGTGCAAAATATTTTGACATGAAGAGGCAGCGTATGCAGTTTTCCATGGAAATGGAGCAGTGACGCATTAAGCACAGTGAGTGCATGGAACGTTTTTGCATGGATCATGAGTGCAGTGCAGCAGCTCCTGACTGAATGGGATTGGCAACCACTACCTATGTACCAAGCACAGTGAGAGCATGGAATGTTTTCACATTGATCATGAGTGGACAGTGCTGCAGCTCCTGACTGAATGGGATTGGCAACCACTACTACAGGCACCACCGATGTACCCATATGTACCAAGCACAGTGAGTGCATGGAATGTTTTCACATGGATCATGAGTGGACAGTGCTGCAGCACCTGACTGAATGGGGCTGGCAACCACTACTACATGCACCTCCAATGTACCCCTATGTAGCAAGCACAGTGAGTTTACGGAATGTTTTCACATGGATCATGAGTGGACAGTGCTGCAGCTCCTGACTGAATGGGGCTGGCAACCACTACTACACGCACCACCGATGTATCCCTATGTACCAAGCACAGTGATAGCATGGAATGTTTTCACATGGATCATGAGTGGACAGTGCTGCAGCTCCTGACTGAACGGGACTGGCAACCACTACTAGAAGCACCACCAATGTACCAAGCACAGTGACTGCATGGAATGTTTTCACACAGATCATGAGTGGACAGTGCTGCAGCTCCTGACTGAATGGGTCTGGCAACCACTACTACAAGCACCACCGATGTACCCCATGTACCAAGCACAGTGAGTGCATGGAATGTTTTCACCTGGATCATGAGTGGACAGTGCTGCAGCTCCTGACTGAATGGGGCTGGCAACCACTACTACACACACCAGCGATGTACCCCTATGTACCAAGCACAGTGAGTGCATGGAATGTTTTCACATGGATCATGAGTGGACAGTGCTGCAGCTCCTGACTGAATGGGACTGGCAACCACTACTACAAGCACCACCAATGTACCAAGCACAGTGACTGCATGGAATGTTTTCACGCAGATCATGAGTGGACAGTGCTGCAGCATCTGACTGAATGGGGCTGGCAACCACTACTACAAGCATCACTGATGTACCCCTGTGTACCAAGCACAGTGAGTGCATGGAATCTTTTCATATGGATCATGAGTGGACAGTGCTGCAGCTCCTGACTGAATGTGGCTGGCAACCACTACTAGAAGCACCACCTATGTACCCCTATGTACCATGCACAGTGAGAGCATGGAATGTTTTCACATGGATCATGAGTGGACAGTGCTGCAGCTCCTGATTGAATGGGGCTGGCAACCACTGCTACAAGCACCACTGATGTACCCCATGTACCAAGCACAGTGAGTGCATGGAATGTTTTCACATGGATCATGAGTGGACAGTGCTGCAGCTCCTGACTGAATGGGGCTGGCAACCACTACTACAAGCACCACCGATGTACCAAGCACAGTGAGGGCATGGAATGTTTTTACATGGATCATGAGTGGATAGTGCTGCAGCTCCTGACTAAATGGGGCTGGCAACCACTACTACAGGCAAACCGATGTACCCCTATGTAGTAAGCACAGTGAGTGCATGGAATGTTTTCACATGGATCATGAGTGGACAGTGCTGCAGCTCCTGACTGAATGGGGCTGGCAACCACTATTACATGCACCTCCGATGTACCCCTATGTAGCAAGCACAGTGAGTTTACGGAATGTTTTCACATGGATCATGAGTGGACAGTGCTGCAGCTCCTGACTGAATGGGGCTGGCAACCACTACTACACGCACCACCGATGTACCCCTATGTACCAAGCACAGTGATGGCATGGAATGTTTTCACATGGATCATGAGTGGACAGTGCTGCAGCTCCTGGCTGAGTGGGGCTGGCAACCACTACTACAAGCACCACCAATGTACCAAGCACAGTGACTGCATGGAATGTTTTCATGCAGATCATGAGTGGACAGTGCTGCAGCTCCTGACTGAATGGGGCTGGCAACCACTACTACAAGCACCACCGATGTACCTCTATATACCAAGCACAGTGAGTGCATGGAATCTTTTCACATGGATCATGAGTGGACAGTGCTGCAGCTCCTGACTGAACGGGACTGGCAACCACTACTACAAGCACCACCAATGTACCAAGCACAGTGACTGCATGGAATGTTTTCACACAGATCATGAGTGGACAGTGCTGCAGCTCCTGACTGAATGGGGCTGGCAACCACTACTACAAGCACCACTGATGTACCCCTGTGTACCAAGCACAGTGAGTGCAAGGAATGTTTTCACATAGATCATGAGTGGACAGTGCTGCAGCTTCTGACTGAATGGGGCTGGCAACCACTACTACAAGCACCACCGATGTACCCTATGTACCAAGCACAGTGAGTGCATGGAATGTTTTCAGATGGATCATGAGTGGACAGTGCTGCAGCTCCTGACTGAATGGGATTGGCAACCACTACTACAAGCACCACCGATGTATCTCTATGTACCAAGCACAGTGAGTGCATGGAATGTTTTCACATGGATCATGAGTGGACAGTGCTGCAACTCCTGACTGAAAGGGATTGGCAACCACTACTACAAGTACCACCGATGTAACCCTATGTACCAAGCACAGTGAGAGCTTGGAATGTTTTCACATGGATCATGAGTGGACAGTGCTGCAGCTCCTGACTGAATGGGATTGGCAACCACTACTACAAGCACCACCGATGTACCCCTATGTACCAAGCACAGTGAGTGCATGGAATGTTTTCACATGGATCATGAGTGGACAGTGCTGCAGCTTCTGACTGAATGGGGCTGGCAACCACTGCTACAAGCACCACCGATGTACCCCTATGTACCAAGCACAGTGAGAGCATGGAATGTTTTCACATGGATCATGAGTGGACAGTGCTGCAGCTCCTGACTGAATGTGGCTGGCCACCACTACTAGAAGCACCACCTATGTACCCCTATGTACCATGCACAGTGAGAGCATGGAATGTTTTCACATGCATCATGAGTGGACAGTGCTGCAGCTCCTGACTGAATGGGATTGGCAACCACTACTACAAGCACCTCCGATGTACCCCAATGTACCAAGCTCAGTGAGAGCATGGAATATTTTCACATGGATCATGAGTGGACAGTGCTGCAGCTCCTGACTGAATGTGGCTGGCAACCACTACTAGAAGCACCACCTATGTACCAAGCACAGTGAGTGCATGGAATGTTTTCACATGGATCATGAGTGGACAGTGCTGCAGCTCCTGACTGATTGTGGCTGGCAACCACTACTAGAAGCACCACCGATGTACCCCTATGTACCAAGCACAGCGAGTGCATGGAATGTTTTCACATGGATCATGAGTGGACAGTGCTGCAGCTCCTGACTGAATGGGGCTGGCAACCACTACTACATGCACCTCTGATGTACCCCTATGTAGCAAGCACAGTGAGTGCATGGAATGTTTTCACACGGATCATGAGTGGACAGTGCTGCAGCTCCTGACTGCATGGGATTGGCAACCACTACTACAGGCACCAGCGATGTACCCCTATGTACCAAGCACAGTGAGGGCATGGAATGTTTTCACACGGATCGTGAGTGGACAGTGACGCAGCTCCTGACTGAATGGGATTGGCAACCACTGCTACAAGCACCACCGATGTACCCCTATGTACCAAGCACAGTGAGAGCATGGAATGTTTTCACATGGATCATGAGTGGACAGTGCTGCAGCTTCTGACTGAATGGGATTGGCAACCAGTACTACAAGCACCACCGGTGTACCCCTATGTACCAAGCACAGTGAGTGCATGGAATATTTTCACATGGATCATGAGTGGACAGTGCTGCAGCTCCTGACTGAATGGGATTGGCAACCACTACTACAAGCACCACTGATGTACCCCTGTGTACCAAGCACAGTGAAAGTACGGAATATTTTCCAATGGATCATGAGTGGACAGTGCTGCAGCTCCTGACTGAATGGGGCTGGCAACCACTACTACAGGCACCACCGATGTACCCCTGTGTACCAAGCACAGTGAGAGCATGGAATGTTTTCACACGGATCATGTGTGGACAGTGCTGCACCTCCTGACTGAATGGAGCTGGCAACCACTACTACAGGCACCACCGATGTACCCCTATGTACCAAGCACAGTGAGTGCATGGAATGTTTTCACACGGATCATGAGTGGACAGTGCTGCAGCTTCTGACTGAATGGGGCTGGCAACCACTACTACAAGCACCACCGTTGTACCCCTATGTACCAAGCACAGTGAGAGCATGGAATGTTTTCACATGGATCATGAGTGGACTGTGCTGCAGCTCCTGACTGAATGGGATTGGCAACCACTACCACAAGCACCACCGATGTACTAAGCACAGTGAGTGCATGGAATGTTTTCACACGGATCATGAGTGGACAGTGCTGCAGCTCCTGACTGCATGGGATTGGCAACCACTACTACAGGCACCAGCAATGTACCCCTATGTACCAAGCACAGTGAGTGCATGGAATGTTTTCACATGGATCATGAGTGGACAGTGCTGCAGCTCCTGGCTGAATGGATCTGGCAACCACTACTACAAGCACCATTGATGTACCCCTATGTACCAAGCACGGTCAGTGCATGGCATGTTTTCACATGGATCATGAGTGGACAGTGCTGCAGCTCCTGACTGAAAGGGATTGGCAGCCACTACTACAGGCACCACCGATGTACTCCTATGTACCAAGCACGGTGAGTGCATGGAATGTTTTCACATTGATCATGAGTGAACAGTACTGCAGCTCCTGACTGAATGGGGCTGGCAACCACTACTAACAGCACCACCGATGTACCCCTATGTGCCAAGCACAGTGAGGGCATGGAATGTTTTCACATTGATCATGAGTGGACAGTGCTGCAGTTCCTGACTGAATGGGGCTGGCAACCACTACTACATGCACCACCGATGTACCCCTATGTACCAAGCACAGTGAGTGCATGCAATGTTTTCACATGGATCGTGAGTGGACAGTGCTGTAGCTCCTGACTGAATGGGGCTGGCAACCACTACTACAAGCACCACCGATGTACCCCTATGTACCAAGCACAGTGAGTTTATGGAATGTTTTCACATGGATCATGAGTGGATAGTGCTTCAGCTCCTGACTGAATGGGGCTGGCAACCACTACTACAAGCACCACCAGTGTACCCCTATGTACCAAGCACAGTGAGTGCATGGAATGTTTTCACATGGATCATGAGTGGACAGTGCTGCAGCTCCTGACTGAATGGGATTGGCAACCACTACTACAAGCACCAACAGTGTACCCCATGTGTCAACTCCCCACATTCATGTATTTCAACTATCCCAACCATGGAATCTTTACGTCAACCACATGGGACCCAGTGACAACAATTCTGGCTTTTCCCCAGCAGATATTCTCTCTCTCTGTCTCTCTTAGCAGTTGCCTAAATGAATGGTAAATGCAAAAGGGATTGCACACAGCACTGGTGTGCTTATGTGCCAACTTCCACTATCTCTGTCTGTTTAGCAGCATGTTTGCTTAATGTATTATAGAGTGGTGGGGACATATACAGAAATGATGAGTTAAGTCACAATGTTGCTTTTCATGGTGGGACACGCCAGAACAGGGGTTGTAGTACCACTGAATGATGGACTGGGAGCACAGGTGTTTTACAGGGTACTGCTATACTGTGGAATTGTGTGCAGTATATTTTTTCTAAGAGTGCAGTATATGTTGTTTTTTTTTCTTGTTCTGTGTTTGTCACTGTGTTTCCATGTTAAATACATTACTGTGTTCAGTCTCTGTTATGCAGTCTGTTATTAGTTCATTGTAGTTTCTGATTTCAAACTCCATTTCTTGGCTGAAAAAGTTTCTGTCCAACACTGTGACTTATTCATGTACTGTGCTTTTTTCAATGTAATTTTATTTATTGATTTATTTATTTGGTAATTTGGAAAACAATCTTTTAAGTAAGGACTCTTTTACAAAGGTTCCACGTCATACAGTGGGGAGGAATACAGACAAACTAATACAGGACAATAATACAGGCAGTCTCAAGAAGTGCAACAACAAAAAAACAACAGAGTAATGCATTAGATGAAATTAAAAGAACATTGTGTGGCCAAAGGAGCCTTGTCATTATTGCAGCCCAAGTGGAACCGTGTCTAGATTTCTGTGGTTGGTGTGCAATAAGGTGGTTTGAGAGCAATTAGCAGGCAGAGGTGGGGAGCAGAAATAGGCAAGGGGGAATAAAGACAGTGGACAGGTCAAGATACGAGGGGTGGTGGGAGAGTAAGGAGAGAGGCAGCAGAGAAGAGTGAGTAGTGGCACCCAGCCACCATCTTTATTCACTGCTTAGTGCCCATTGTGGAGCCCGTGATTGACTGAGTGGCACCCCCTGGCTCCCAATTGCTCCCAAACCTGGCTCCGCCACTAGAAGGTGAGTGAGGGAAAGTGATGGAGAGAGAGAGAGAGAGAGAGAGAGAGAGAGAGAGAGAGAGAGTGTGAGTGGGATCAAAAGCAATGATTGGTATTGCTACATAAGGGGAGTCTTTCACAGTGGTGGAGGGACTGACAACACGAGAATAGCAGAAGGAGCTGCGGATGCTAGGTGAGTGATTACTCACACCACATTATGCATATGTTCAATTGTGTGCACCTTCCCATACAATGCAGCTTGCTATGCCTCAATGCCCCAGTGTCCTGATGGGATCCATACTCAACTCAAGAATGGCAAATCCAAGCATGTGCAATGGCAAGGGCTCCACTAATGACTTGTTCTATGATTCTATGAACCAAAACCAGTAATGATTAGGATTCATATCAACACATGCCTCGTGGTGGCACACTGAAAGGTGGTCGTACATATGAACATATGAATGTGCCAGCAGAAACAGACCACCTGGTCTATCTTTGTCTTCTCAAATGTGCAGCTAGTACTCCTAGTTTGCAGCTTCCCAACCCCCCCTTTGTCATCTCACTTCTGCCCCCCACCCTCACTCTTCCTTGCTTCCTGGCCCATACTTTTAAACATGTTCACAGATTTATATGATACCACCCATTCTGGTAGTATGGTCCATTTTGCTACCACCCTCTCTGTGCAACAGTGTATCCTCTTTCCCTCTTAAATCTCCCTCCCCATTCTTAGCCCATGCCCCCTGGTGCACCTCCCCCTCCTTAGCTTAGAGACCCCATCTGCCCATCCTTATTAATTCCCTCAGATACTTGAATGTCTCTATCATGTCCCCCCTATCTCTTCTATCCTCCATAGTGTACATATTCAGGTCTTCCAGCCTGGTCTCACAGTATCTCCCCTCCATTCCACATATCATCTTCGTTGCCCTCCTCCGCACCCTTCCAGTAGCCTGATATCATGCTTTAGGTATGGCCTCCAAAGCTGCACACAATACTCCCAGTGCAGCCTTACCAGCAACCTGTAGAAGGGCACGATCACCTCTCTTTGCCTGGACAAAACCCCCCTCGCTATGTACCCCAGCATTTTGTTCACTTTTGCAGCTGCTCTCCTGCACTGGCAGTATTGTTCATGGTCCCTGTTACCATTACCCCTAGGTCCTTCTACTCCTTAGAGATCCCTAGGTTACCCCCCACTCACAGCCAGTATTCTGTCCTTGGGTTCTTCACCTTGAAGTGCATAACCTTACATTTTTTTGCATTGAACCCCAGCTGCCACCTCTCTGACCACTCCTCTAGCTTGCTTAGATCCTCCTGCAGCTCCTTCCATCCTTTCTCTCCATCCACCACTGCTCACATTTTGGTGTTGTCTGTGAACAGACTTGCCTTGCTCACTACACCATGCACAATGTCTGATATGAAGAGCCCAAATAATACTGGCCCCAGCACAGAGCCTTGTGGCACCCCACTTGTCAATAGCTTAGGAGTTGAGGGCTCCCCTCCCACCACCACCTGTTGCAGCCTCACATTCAGCCAGCGTGTAATCCCCATCAGTTTTCCCCCTACCCCTACACCAGTTAGCTTCTCCCCAGACCGCCCATGAGGCACAGAATCAAAGGCCTTGCTGAAGTCCAAGTAAAGAACATCCACTGCATGACCCTTTTCCAGTTCACCTGTCGCCCAATCATAATATTCTATCAGGTTGGCTTGACTGGACTTCCCCAAAATGTACCCATGCTGTCTCACATCCTGGAGGCCATTGTCCTCTAGGTATGACACCAGTCTTTCCTTTAGTATCATTTCCATGAGTTTGCACACTATGGAGTTGAGACTTACCAGATGATACTTACCCGGTTCATCCCTTGGTCAGCTGTTGTGCAATGGCACTCATTGTCAGTGTCAGTAGCTCAGCAGGTAGCACACTCGCCTCTGAGGCTGGGAGCTCAGAAGGCTGTGGGTTCTATCCCCACACCAAGCACTTGGGTTAATATTCCAATACGGACACTGTAGTGCAGCATGGGGGAGTATGCTGCACTCCTGAGGTGCCATCTTTCGGATGAGACGTTAAACCCAGGTCCCACCTGCCTGTTCTGGTGGTTGTTCAGGTGGACGTTAAAGATCCCACGACACTTCTCAGAAAGAGTAGGGTAATTTTCCTGTTAACCTGTCAAATTTCCTTCATTCACTAGAAATGCCACCAACAGCATGCTGTGTTTCAGTTGGTTATCATCTGTATCCCCCCCCACGTCGCCCCTGAAAAAGGGACTTCCAGTCTCAGTGGGCCTACCGGGTCAACAAAATTCAATAAATAAATAAATGTGCCATCCTCCAGTCCAGTGACACACATCCCAACTCCAGTGAGGTGTTGTACAGATCCACTAGCAGCTCCGTCAACATTTCTGCCATCTCCCTCAGCACCCTGGGTGGATACTGTCAGGCCCTGATGCCTTGTCTGCCCTCAGTGACCTCAGTCCTTTTAGGACTTTACCTCCCAGTCCTTTCATCTGCCACCTCCCCCCATCCCCACCTTCCCAGTCTATAGTGGTAGTGGTCCCCCTTTTTCTTCTGTGAACACTGAGCAGAAGTATTCATTCAGTGCTTCTGCCTGCCTCACCCTTTTCCATCCACTGTCCACCCTTTTTTATCCTCACTATTGTCTCTTTGCATTTCCTTTTCTCCTATGTATCTGAAAAAGTCTTTCTCCACCTCCACCCATTAATTCTCTGCACTATTATCGGCTCCCTCTGGGCCTTGGCTTCTCTCACTTTTCTGATCACCTCCCTGGGCCATCTTGCATACTCCTTCCTGTTCCCCTATACCTCTAGTGCACCTCTTGTTTTGACCTCACCATCTCCAGTACCTCTCTTTTCAACCAGCATGATTTCCTTGCTAAGTTTACTTTAATATAGTTAATAGAATTTACCTTACACCTACTAGATTGCATACGATAGATGACACTATTTCACAATTCTGCCAAAGATGTCAGAATGAAAGGGTCTCGCTGTCTCATATGTTGTTTAAGTGTGTGAAACTTGTACCACTTTGGAAATATATATGGTCTTTATTGGGGAGACCATTGGGTCTGTTGTTCCCTTTTGATCATGGAATTGCAATATTTGGCTATAAAATTGATTCAAACCAAGTTAGGGACACACGGGGAACACAAATGATCCTTTGGAATATTGGTATATTAATGGCTGGCAAGGTAATAGTCCATCATTGGAAACAAGTGGAAACTCCTTCTAAGGAAGAATGGAGGAAAAAATGCTGGAGTTTGCTAGGCTAGACAGCTGTGTGTACATCTGAAAATGTGATAGAGACACACAATTTAATGTGGTCTCCCTTTAAGCAAAATTTGTTTAATTTGGTATAAAATTAAAATTGGCTTGCAAAATGATATGGTAGTGACGTTGCATGAAGTCTTCAAGAAATTTCAAAAAATTGAAGCACCCACGCTCTGAGTCATATATAATTTTAAAAACAAAAAATGAAAACAAAAAAAAAAGGCATAATTTTGTTGCTCTGTTCCTCTTCCTCAGTGTCTCAGTGCAGGCTTCCTTCATCTCTGTATTCCCCGTTTAATAATTTCCCATGTTTGCTCCATGTCCATCTCCTGTCTTATGCTCTCTACTTTCCCTTTCAGGACTTCCTGCATCCTCCCAAAGTCCACCCCCACCTTAAATTTGCCATCCGGGTTACTGAGTTCTCTGGCTCCCTATGCATCATGATATTAAACCACACCATTTGGTGCTTGCTGTCAGCTAGCAGGTCCTCCACCCTTATTTCTTTTACTGCCTCGCCATTCGACAGTACCAGATCTAAAGTGTTCTTTAGCCTAGTAGGTCCACTAACCAACTGCGTCAGGAGACCCTCCTGGATGACGTCCAGGAGCACTTGCTCCCTAGCACTGATGGTGACTGGAATGCTGCAGTCAGCCCCCAGCAAGTTGAAGTCCCCCACACGATGACCCCCTTCCCTTTTCTGCATACCTTTCTAATTTGTCCCACTAATTCCTTGTCAAGTGCCTCAGACTAGGATGGTGGCCTGTATACCACCCCAAACTACAGTTTCTTACCTCTTGAGTGTATGAGCTATAGCCAGATTGCCTCTGTTCTCCTTTCTTCTCCACTCGTCCCTTGTGCATTTGATCCTGTCCCTCGCATAGACTGCCACCCCACCTTCCCCCTCCTCATGATCCTTCCTATATAATTTGTACCCTGGGATTGCCAGATCGTAGTACTGGTGCTCGGTTGCCAACATTTCTATGACAGCCACAATATCTACCCTCCACACTGCCAAGAGTGCCTGTAGCTCAGTGGATTTGTTGCCTAAGCTTCTCACATTTAGCGAGACTGCCCTCCATCCTGCCCCCTTCTCTTCATCACCCTCCATCTCCTCCCTTCCTTTTCAGCCACACTGACTCCTTCCCTGCTAGCCTGGGGGGGTAGGCTGTGACTCCACTCTATCAGATCCCTGCCTACCTTTTGCCACCCCCTAACTTGTTTAAACCCACCTTTGTCACAGTATACCTCTCCAGTCCTTGCTTTAATACCCCCTTCCCCTCCCTGCTCAGGCACAGCCTATCCCTTGCAAACAGATTGCTGTTATCCCAGGTACTGCGCCAGCCACCCACAACCCCATACCCTTAGTTCAACACCATTCTACAGGGTTTTAAATAAGCTTGGAAAATTGATTAGCAATTCTGCACGTGGAAGTGCTAATCAACTGTGAAAATGAATAGCACTTGCCTCAATTTCACTAGCAAAATAAAAAAAATCCTTAAATGTATATAACAAATAAAACTGTTAATTAAAATCAGTTCTGTCTTTGCCTCATCTGTTTCAGTACCTTCCCACACATATCTCAGTACCACACCTCCCCACCCTTGTACCCATTGCCAAAACCCTTCTCCCACCCATCTCAGTGCCTAACCACCCACCCACCCACTGTCCCCTTTGCCAGAATAGGGTACCTGCCAAAAAACTCACCCTAAGCCTACCTGGCCCATGTCTCTCTTGCCAAAACTAGGGTCTTTTTCAACTGCCACCCCCCCACCATAGCTCTCAATCTTTAGGTACTGATGAGGGACATGGACACTCAAAATGAGGGACAGTGATCATAAGAGGGACACACCAACATGCAGATAAGAGGATAATGCTGAAGAACCACTTTACTATCTGCTTCCAGCACTCCAGGAGGCATGTAGGAAAAAGAAAAGCATTACAAATTCCCCAGGGACCATATAAGGCTAGTATGTAGACACATTGTGAAAAACCTCCTAACAGCAGACAAGGAAAGGACACGCTGGGATTGCACCCACAAATCAAATCAAAACACTCTGCACAGCACGTCTTTTAGAAGTGGGGGGCCAAAACATTTTTTTTGCCAGTGTTAACAACTGGAAACTAATAAGGGCATTTTAAAAACTGGCGGACTCAACCTGAAGTATTTGTTGAACCCTACCTGAGAACAGACATGCCAGAGGTGTAGAGCGGACAGTAAACTTCTGCATAAGGCTAACACTGAAGCACCTCTTAGATTCCTCACCAGCAGCCCATTCAAATAAAGCCAAAATGTTATTACTGGTGTAACCCCCCTGCAAATGGGGGTTCCCAAAAGACTTCCAGGAGCTTGCTTGAATGCTCCAAGCCTGAATGGTGTTTGGCATTTAAGCCATTTATCAGTGAGTGTTTTTAGAGCCTCTGGTACTGTCTCTTTAAGAGCTGTCTGCTTGCAGACATAATTAGTTTGTATGGGGGGACTGTGTGCTTCTCTGTTTGAGTACCACTCGAGCTGCTGCAATTCACTCCATTTTGCAGTCACTAGGAGTGCAAGGGAGCCTATCTGAAAGATGTAACTGTTTGCCAGAAATCATTTACAGTAATAATGAAATTACAGTTTGTCTAACCTGCTTTCTTTGCAGTCAGAACTGTGTCTGCCTAGTTCCCATTCTGGTTTTGAACTGCTGAACTGGACCAATCAGTGTGGGGTAAACTAGCTCTAAAATGGTGCCTTGGACGAATCAGAACTTGGACTCATAATCTGAGCTAGCCACAAGAGGATTGTATGGGCAGTGACTCTGGGAGATGTAGTTTAGACTTCGGCGCCTTTTTGGACCAACAGCAGCAGTTTATTGTGGGTGACAGCCAATCCAGTCAAGAACTGGGAGGAACTCAAAGGAAGTGCCCGGTTTTGTCTGTTGGAGTTTCAGTTTAGTTCTGGCAGTGAAGGGAAAGAAACCCTGTGCTCCTTCAGTGCACAGTTTCAGTCAAAAAATGTGTAAGGCCCAGGTTCCAGTCTGCAGCTTGTAACTGCTTGTTAGGACTGAATCCGTCCTGTGAAAAGAATCAAAGGATCTCTGAAGAGTAGAAACCAGGCTCACCCTGTAGAAGACTGGAGAAATTGTTGAATTGCACTCGGTCTGTCAGGAACTGAATCTGCTGTGTGTTCTCCCGGGTATTGTGCAGTAATTGCGATCGGGATAGAGAAGCAGCCTGCCTGGTATAGTACTTTCTTTTTTTACCATATAAATGTGTGAAGAGTCTCATGGAGCTCAAGAGTAGCCCTGCTGACGTTGAAGGACCCTATCTTGTTTGGAGGTCGTGAGTACTAATTCAGGGTCGCTCCCTGTTGAATTGCCTCATTAAATCCAAATGGAATCACTGTACTGCTGACTGTTTAAACTAATTTTTCTTTTCACTGTGTGAAAGGGCCCCTACCAGCTGCCACGGTTTGGACTAGCCACTAGGGCTTGGGTACCCAGGGACAGTAACTGGTAGGGATAGGCCTGTGCACAGAGCCATAGGTAGATAGTAAAGTGATAAGCTAATTAACCTGATTTCCCCTGTCCTTGTTATATCCCCTAAGTAAATCAGAGCTGCTTGTTTCAGCAAAGTTATACTGCCTGAGGTATTTGTCTATGTTAAAGTACTGTACTGTGATTGTTGCACTGTATCTTATTTCACAGGAGGTCCCAGTGCGGAACTAGTCCTGGGGTAAGTGTATACGGTGAAGGTAATTCTGATATATTGTGTGGGCCACTAGTGGGAAGAAAGGGGGGTTGCAGTGTCCCAGAGGGCTGTGACCAAGTAAGTTTAACTATTGCAAACCCTGACCTCTGGGTGGAGGCACCCGCCATTGGATCCAGGCCCCTCAACCTGTTAGTGGCAAATCAGGCAGGGGTAGTAGCCCCTGGGATAGCGCCATCTAGGGGTTACACTAGTACTGATCTGTTTTTGTTTGCAATAAAAAAAAAATCATTTTGTGCTTACTGCCGCTGCTGTTCTGTTCACAAACAATGCCAAAGCAGTCATGAGGATGCTCCGACGTCTGTCTCTTCCCATTCGGCTGTGTGCGTCTGTCTCCTGGGAACTCCCCAGTGCAAAATGTGACCAGAGTTCTGGGAGTTACTTTGGCTATACAGAGGGACGGTGGGGGGGGGGAGGATATCCTTCTACTTGTGTGACGGACCTGCGTTCATCACGGTGGGAAACCTGCAGTGTTTGTTTTTTTTTTTTACAGTTTAAATTTACCACATCAGCGCTATTGGTGGGGATTCCCGGAAGCACGTCTAAAACAAGAAAGCATGTTCCCACAGCAGTGGAGAGAATGTCGACATTATCAGAATTCTGCATAGCAGAGAGTGAAGAGATGCAGTGAAAGGACTGTACCACGGTGCGGGGGGAGGGCGGTGGTAACCACAGATTCGGCCAACCTTGACTGCTAGACATAACAAGTGCATTCAAACGGAAAACCCCACAGAAAATGGATCGCACTTTTTTGCGATCCAATCTTTATTTTGTCTAGCAGAACCAGCTGGTTTGCATCGCAAACTGCAACGCGATACCAGCTATTTAAAACCTTGATTCTACCAACCGTGTGTTCAACTCCCCAATCCTCTCCTTTCTCACTATGCTTGTGCAGGGTACTAGGAGCACCTCTAGGAAGGCCACAGACTCCCCATTCCCCTCGCACAGCCTTCCCACTTTCTGTAACCTCTCCCTTTTCTACCTCTACTGTTTCCCCTCCTAAGCCGTTTGTCCCTACATGTACCGCAATGTGTATATTCCTCCTACCCCACCCTTGTGTACTGTAGAATTGCCTGTCCTGCTTTGTCTGCCTTTAATCTGAGTATAGACTCCACCCACATCTGACTGAGCTTGCCCTCCGCCCCTTGCGGCCCCATCTGATCCCCTTGAGAATGGTGTCCCCAACACCAGTACTACCTCATTCTCTTTTCTACTGCCCATCACCACCCTCCTATCCAGGTTCTCATTCCCAGGGCCACTCAAGATGGTGCTTTTACCATTTGCCCTAGTGTTTCCCACTTGCCCCTCTCATTTGAGACCCCTCTCCCTCCTCCTGTTTGACTGCCAACCTCCCTCTCCCAGTGTTATCCCTACCCTGCCACACTGTGCTCAGTCTCTCCACTAGTAATGCCCCTCACTCCCTCCTCTTCATGAGTACTGTCCCTACACTAGCATGTTGGTGTCAATGGCAGGAGGACTGAACTTTGGCTTGCTCCACCATGAACTATACTAAGAAATAAGTGACTTCCCTTGGAACCCAACTGAATTGAATGGTAGGAGGACATCAACACTGGGAGCATTCTGTGAGACTATAATGGCATGCATGGTACACATAACAACAAACATTGCACATCCATCCACCAACACCAGGATGTCAGCACTGGGTGCATTCTGTGAGACAGTAATGGCATGCATGGCACACATAGCAACGAACATTGCACATCCATCCACCAACACCAGGATGTCAACACTGGGTGCATTCTGTGAGACAATAATGGCACACATAGCAATGAACATTGCACATCCATCCACCAACACCAGGATGACAACACTGTGTGCATTCTGTCAGAAAATAATGGCATGCATGGCACACATAGCAAAGAACATTGCACATCCATCCACCAACACCAGGATGACAACACTGTGTGCATTCTGTGAGACAATAATGGCATGCATGGCACACATAACAATGAACATTGCACATCCATCCACCAACACCAGGATGTCAATACTGGGTGCATTCTGTGAGACAATAATGGCATGCATGGCACACATAGCAATGAACATTACACATCCATCCACCAACACCAGGATGTCAACACTGGGTGCATTCTGTGAGACAATAATGGCATGCGTGGTACACATAACAATGAACATTGCACATCCATCCGCCAACACCAGGATGTCAGCACTGGGTGCATTCTGTGAGACAATAATGGCATGCATGGCACACATAACAATGAACATTGCACATCCATCCATCAACACCAGGATGTCAACACTGGGTGCATTCTGTGAGACAATAATGGCATGCGTGGTACACATAACAATGAACATTGCACATCCACCCACCAACACCAGGATGACAACACTGGGTGCATTCTGTGAGACAATAATGGCATGCATGGCACACATAGCTGCGAACATTGCACATCCATCCACCAACACCAGGATGTCAACACTGTGTGTATTCTGTGAGACAATAATGGCATGCATGGCAGGCATACCAACGAACATTGCACGTCATCCACCAACACCAGGATGTCAATACTGGGTGCATTCTGTGAGACAATAATGGCATGCATGGTACACATAGCAACGAACATTGCACATCCATCCACCAACACCAGGATGTCAACACTGGGTGCATTCTGTGAGACAATAATGGCATGCATAGACACATAGCAACGAACATTGCACATCCATCCACCAACACCAGGATGTCAACACTGTGTGCATTCTGTGATACAATAATGGCATGCATGGCACACATAGCAACGAACATTGCACATCCATCCACCCACCAACACCAGGATGTCAACACTGGGTGCATTCTGTGAGACAATAATGGCATTCATGGTACACATAGCAACAAACATTGCACATCCATCCGACAACACCAGGATGTCAGTACTGGGTGCATTCTGTGAGACAGTAATGACATGCATGGTACACATAGCAACGGATATTGCACATCCATCCACCAACACCTGGATGCATTCTGTGAGACAATAATGACACACATAGCAATGAACATTGTACATCCATCCACCAACACCAGGATGTCAACACTGTGTGCATTCTGTGAGACAATAATGGCATGCATGGCACACATAGCAACGAACATTGCACATCCATCCACCAACACCAGGATGTCAACACTGGGTGCATTCTGTGAGACAATAATGTCATGCATGGTACACATAGCAACGAACATTGCACAGCCATCCACCAACACCAGGATGTCAACACCGGGTACATTCTGTGAGACAATAATGGCATGCATGGTACTCATAGCAATGAACATTGCACATCCATCCACCAACACCAGGGTTTTAAATAATTGATTAGCACTTTTTTTCTTGGGACAATACTAACTGTACAGAAAGCATTTATATTGGTTTTCTAGAAGTGTTATGTTTGTTAAACCCAATAAGGCAAGTGCTATGCATTTTCACAATGTTTTAGAACTTTTATGAGTAAAACGCTAATCAATTTTTAGAGTTAAATAAAACCCTGCAACACCAGGATGTCAACACTGTGTGCATTTTGTGATACAATAATGGCATGCATGGCACACATAGCAATGAACATTACACATCCATCCACCAACACCAGGATGTCAGCATTGGATGCATTCTGTGAGACAGTAATGACATGCATGGTACACATAGCAAAGGACATTGCACATCCATCCACCAACACCTGGATGTCAACACTGGGTGCATGCTGTGAGACAATGATGGCATTCATGGTACACATAGCAATGGACATTGCACATCCATCCACCAACACCTGGATGTCAACACTGGGTGCATTCTGTGAGACAATGATGACATGCATGGTACACATAGCAACGAACATTGCACATCCATCCACCAACACCAGGATGTCAACACTGGGTGCATTCTGTGAGACAATGATGGCATTCATGGTACACATAGCAACGGACATTGCACATCCATCCACCAACACCTGGATGTCAACACTGGGTGCATTCTGTGAGACAATGATGACATGCATGATACACATAGCAACGAACATTGCACATCCATCCACCAACATCAGGATGTCAACACTGGGTGCATTCTATGAGACAATAATGACATGCATGATACACATAGCAACGAACATTGCACATCCTTCCACCAACACCAGGATGTCAACACTGGGTGCATTCTGTGAGACAATAATGGCATGCATTGCACATCTATCCACCAACACCAGAATGCCAACACTGGGTGCATTCTGTGAGACAATAATGGCATGCATCGCACACATAGCAACGGACATTGCACATCCATCCGCCAACACCAGGATGTCAGCACTGGGTGCATTCTGTGAGACAATAATGGCATGCATGGCACACATAGCAACAAACATTGCACATCCATCCACCAACACCAGGATATCAACACTGGGTGCATTCTGTGAGACAATAATGGCATGCACTGCACACATAGCAACAAACATTACACGTCCATCTGCCAACACCAAGATGATAACTTTCTTACTATATGTGTTAAGTGTAACCACCTCTGTGAGACTTGCAGATATGCAAGAACCATGTCATGCACTGGATGGCTGCATGCAGCCAGCTCATCTAGTGACTCCATACTTGCTTGTCAGGCCACACATGTGATCTTTTTTAGACACATAGCAAGAACAGTGCAGTAATGAAGCACAGATAACAACCGGTGTGGTGTACCTTCACAGTTCTCTTTATTGCCCAATGTATGTACCTGCCACAAATTACCTTAGTCATTGTACTGTCTGCCAAGATTTTGAGCAACAGCATTTCTGATTTGTCTTACCTGATCCCCAGCTGTGCCCCTTTGGATGTCTTGCATTTCAGTGCCTGACGGCTTTTGCAAGTCCTCACCATCAGCCTCCCTAATCCATTCCAAATTAAAAACATCCCCTTTTGCTCACAAATGTTGTGTAGAATGCAGCACATGAGCACCACGGATGGAACAAAGGAAATGTGTGTATCAAGTCTTTTAAGCAGGCATCACCATCTTCCCTTTAGCTGACCAAAGGCATTCTCCACTACCATACCGCCACTTGACGGACAGTGGTTAAAGTGTTTCTGCTCAGTTGTGAGGTTTCTTATGTCAGGGACTGGCTTCATCAGCCATGACATCAATGGGTGGGCTGGGTCACCAGGTAAATGAATGGGCACCTGTACCCCACATATTTCATGTGTCACATTGGGAGAAAGAAGCCCATCCATAGACTTCACATACAGTCCACTGCTTGCAAGAATACGGGCATTGTGAACTTTACCAGGCCATCCAGTGTTAACATGCTGAAAGCAGTACTGGTGGTCCAGCACTGCCTACATCACTATAGAATGCCAGCCTTTATGGTTGAAGAAGTCTGCCACATCTTTTGCTGGTGCCTAAACTGGTATGTGTGTGTCATCTATTGCACTGGCTGCTTGTGATAAACTAAATCTTTCCTCAAAGCCATCCAAGATATCTTGTAGCTGTTTGCCTGTAGGGGTTGTTATCATGTGCATGCAGGTGTCCATGACAGCACTGCAAACCTCACACACACAACAGAGCAGACCACCACCCTAGACATGCGAAACAAGTGTCCAATGAACCGACACTTGTTTGTGTCCCATCTCCAAATCGCAATAGCCAGTCTTACTTCAGATGTAATAGCTTGATGCATATTGGTGTTCTGTCTGTCTGTTATAGGTTGTATTTTGCTCTTTTTAAAGTAGAAGGTTTCATGACTCATGCAGAAGTTTTCATTCCATTCATATTGATTAAACATTGTTGTCACTAAATTCCAAAACACAGAGGAACGTTGCCATGTCCACAGTATTCTCTTGCCAGCTGCTAAGTGCCACAGTCATTAGCAGCATAGAATACTTCTAATCAACATTGCAAACGTCTATGCAGATGGTTGCAGAAGGGCCTCATCTATGTCTGATAGTGGTGGCAGGGCTTCAGTCTCTCATAGATGTGCAAAGTACTGCCACATTCAGAAGCCCATGTTAATGCCCTACAGCAAAACAGAAAAATGGAACATTAGGGCTTTGTGTAACAGGCACATAGACTCATGTTACCATAGTTGTATTCCGTTGTTTGCCTGCAGAGTCATTGCTCAGAGAATGATCCTTCCCCTCTTCGACTGCAGTGACATTATCTACTGTAGTGCTCCTAAGTTTACCCTGGGCAGACTGGACACCCTCTTCCACTCCTTCTGCAGGTATGCCCTGGATTGTCACCCCCTTCAGACCCACCACTGCCACCTTTACACCTCTCTCTCTCCCTCCTCCCTCCCCCTTCTCTGAAAGTCAAAACTCATGGCTCTGCCCTTATTGCTAATCACCGACTGAACTCCATCCCATCTTATCTCTCTTCTCTCCACTGCTTCTAACTCTGCCTGTTCCCTCCATCGCTCTAGTCAATACACTCTAGCTCTCCCTTCTAGAAGGTCCTCAACTGGTAAAGCTGCTTTCTCCATACATCTTTCCAGACTCTGGAAATCTCTCCCACTTCCCACCTGCTTTGCCACTTCTTTTCCCTCTTTCTTCCTGCTCTCACCACCCCCTCCTGCACCTGCCCTGACCTCTTCCCTTTTCTTCTCCTCCTCCCTCTCCCTCTCCTCATTTTCTGATCTTACAACTCCCTTAACCTCCTCCCCCCACCTGCCCTCTACTTCTTCCTCCCACTCTTCCTGTCCTTCTCCTGTCACCTGCCTCTTCCCCTTTATCTCCTCCCCTCTGAATGTTCTCCACCGTGGTGGGTTAGCCCTTCTAGCTACAATGCCCTCCTCTACCCCATTCTTGAGGGCTGCTGTGTGTCTGATTATGCACTGACCAGTATGTAACACTTTGTAATCGCTCTGTACCTGTCAGTGCGCACCTTGATGTTTATTTGTGGTATAATGCGCTTGTGTTTTATGCTACCTTGTATAATTTGTGCACTCTTAATGCACATGTAAAACTTTTGTACTGATTTGCACATGTCTCTTTTCCCTTCTACCCTCTATCCCAGTACATATCTGAAAATGAGCTCTCAGTATGTCTCTCTTGGTGAAACTTTTCAAATTAATAAATTAAATTATTGGTCTCCATTAGCTTTACTAGGTATACCTCCCTGTTGCCCTTACACTGATCCTCCTTGAACATTTTTCATGCTACCCTTTTTGCTCTTACTGTTCCTCCAACTTCTCTTGTGTACCAAATTGGATTTATTCACTTTGTGTTTTTTTTTTCCCCCTTCCTGCTTCAGACAAGGTTTGGTGACCTCTGTCAGACTCACTTTGATGTTCCCCTCTCTCTCTCTGCCACTCCCTCAGTTTGTCATGGAGGATCTTCCCTATGTCTTCAGTAACCACTGTCCTGATATCCAACCCCATTGTCCTTGACTTGGGGTGCTGACTTTCTAGGGCTAATACTGTGCCACGCTGAGTAATTATCACTCATCCCCAGGGTCTCTTTCATTCTGGTCTGTCCTACTATGTCCTGATTTGGCAGTACCAAGTTGAGGATGGCTCCATCTCTGGTTAGCTCCATCATCCATTGTACAAAGAAGCCATTCTGCATTGAATCTACAACAATCTGGTTTCTGGTACTCCTAACCCCCAACATTTCCAAATCTGGTAGGAGATTCTCCATCAGTATTGTGTTTCCATAGTGGTTGCCCTTCTGATGTGGTCTTGCTAATGCCCTGCAGCCCTCCCTGAACTGATTGGGTGATCTTTATGCCACCATCACCAGCACTCTGAGGTTCTTACATACTTTAACTATCAGCTGAACCCATATTCATTCTATCCCCACCCCCGAACATTCTTCTCCTCTATTGCTTTTTTACAGTCTCAGTGTATAGCATAACCCCTTCCCCGGCCCTTTTTCATATCCCTTCAAAATAGGACACACATTTGGATAGCCAGTTCCCAGATGGGATTTTGTGTCACCTACATTTTCATGATGACAGCAATGTCCAGCTGCACTTCCATCACCATTGTCTGTAGGCCCCTCATTTTATTCCCAAGATGCCTGATGTTCAGACAGGCTGCCTTCTTCTACTAGCTAGGTATCTCTTCCCTCACTTGACTGACTCCACCTAGCCCCTTCCTAATATCCTTATTCCATCTCTGCTCCCTCCTTATCTGCCCTACATTACAATCTCTGTATGTCTTCACTTGTTGTGGGAGTGCCAGCAAAGCCTCTTAGTCTTGTAGACTGTGGATCTTAACCTTGCCTGCCCCGTCCTGTTTAAAAGTTGCTGATTGTTCAATGTATCATGTACACATACAGTGTGTAATGTGAAACCAAAAGCAATTAATCATGTCTTATGTTCTTTCAGGTACCTGAAACCTTTGAAGATGTTGCTGTTGATTTTTCTGAAGAGGAATGGAAGATGTTAAGCAAGCAGGAGAAGAAGCTTCACATGGAAGTGATGGTGCAGAACTATGAAACCATGGTTTCAGTAGGTAAGGATCAACCAAGGCTCAGAGGAGGAATCTTTATTCTGAGGGGGTGGGCTTACTTTTAGCAACTTCAAGTCTGATAACATGTTGGGGAAAAAGGATGAAAAGAGTGGCTTAGGGGCTCCGTTATAACACTCCTGTACATTTTTTTGAAAAATGCAGTATGTAAAATACTTTGACACTTAGTAACAAAGAATTTTTCAACAGTTAAGGATCAGTTGGCCTACCAAGTCTGCCCAAATTTCCCTGCCTATAGTATCACTGCATATCCTGCTTGATCTTTAGCTCATTCGCCCCCCCTTCCCTCCCCATAAGATTCCCTTATTCCTGTCCCATGCATTCTTGAACTCCACCACTGTGGACTTAGCCTTCCACTTTCATTTTGAGATACTCTTTGTTATCAGAGGGAAGGACTTTGTAGGAGATGAAAACATAGGACCAGGCAGCAGAGAATGGCCATTTTAGCTATCTGTTCTGCCCTTATTGCATAACTGATGAGAAAGAGTCCCCTAGTGGTCACTTGTCTTCGCCCTCCTCTTTTTACCCTCATTGCCCCCCCATACCCATATGTCTGTCCTGATTAAGCTTGAACCCTAACACTAATTTTGAATGGACAGCTTCATTAACATAGAATTTGACAGCAGATAAGGACCGCTTGGCCCACCCGATCTGGCCTGTTCCCTACCTAATGGATAAGCTGCAGATCCTAGTTAACCAACAGCCTACTGCCATCTTCTTCAAGTTGTGTAACAGGGTGTGCTTTGAAACAACTGAGAAGCTGCATGGGATATACTATATTGGTCTAGAAATCTGCAACAAATCTCTCTCTCTCTCTCTCTCTCTTGTTTACATCTGAGGGAAGTTTTCCTTACTTTACAGTCTTACATTGGTATTGCTTTGTGTTTAACTATTTTAGTTTTTAAATCAGGAATGGTGTTTTCAAAACTGCTTATCTTGTGAGCAACTTCAGAAGGGTTGAAATAACTGCATATTTGATTTTCCTTTGTGGGAAACTGGACTGTCTACTAGTATTCTGTGACAGTTTGCATCAATATATTTTGAAATAATTTACTGGTGGTGGCTGTGTATTTCTAATAGCAAAGGCTGCAGTTTATAATTTGATGCCAGACAGAGTCTCAGGTGGTGGAAACTGTCTTCACTAGTCAGGGAGACCTGTATCATAGCCAGTTGTTCTGGGTGGAACATTCCAGCATTAATTACTATAAACTCCTGGTGTGATCCTGTTTCAGACAGAAGCCCATCTTCTTCAAGTTGTGTAACTTGGTGTGCTTTGAAACAACTGAGAAGCTGCACGGCATATACTGTATTGGTCTAGAAATCTGCAACAAATCTCTCTCTTGCTTACATTTGAGGGAAGTTTTCCTTACTTTACAGTCTTACATTGGTATTGCTTTGTGTTTTAATTATTTTAGTTTTTAAATCAGGAAGGGGGTTTTCAAAACTGCTTATCTTGTGACCAACTTCAGAAGGGTTGAAATAACTGCATATCTGATTTTCCTTTGTGGGTAACTGGACTGTCTACTAGTATTCTGTGACAGTTTGCATCAAATTACTTTTAAATAGTTTACAAATCAGTTACTGGAGGTTAGTTAAATTACTATAAAGGGCAGTACTCACCAGGGTGGTGGAGCAGTGGTGTATTTGATTATTTCCAACAGTCACCAGTGGTTGTGGACTACCCACCCTTCCCCACTCCCCCAGGTGTGACGTTTCCTTCATAGCCAAAGTTCTGACATCACTTCCTCAACAGGTCTTGGGGCAGAACTGTCATATTCTTAATAACCCAGCACAGTGCATAAAGAGGAAGTACACACCACAAAAGGAAAAAAAAAATATAGATATATATACACACACACACACATATATTACATATTGTATATTATAAAGGAGAGGGACATGTGGGGAGTGGTGCAATGCACTGGCTGTGGGGCAGCAGTTTTCTGGGAGATGTTCTGGAAACTGCATTGCTGTCCTATTTTCAGGCAACTGTTAGCTCTGAGGGTGGAGGTTGCCCACCTCCAGGCTGAACTGGCAAGGACTAAGGAGGCCTCCCCCACCCAAAGAGCACCACTGCCACAACCACTGCCTCAGAGGCTGCCAAGTATGAAGGGCAGTTGGACCACAGTGGGTTCGGGAGGTGTGGGTGGTGAACAGAGCAAGCCCCTAGTTGTACCTCTACACAAACCATACGCCAGTCTGGCAGAGCAAGGTCCTCTATGATGGCACCCTCAGTGGAGACCAAGAAGAATGCTGAGGACATCCACAAGGGAGACCCACAGAAGGGTGGCAGGGACACCACAGGGAAGGAACAGCTTCGATAGGGGACTTAATTGTTGAGGGTAGACCTGGGAAGGGAGACGAGAGGGAAGTAAGGTGCCTGCCTGATGCCATGGCTTGGAAGGACAAGAAGCGAATCCTCAGGATTGCAGAAGCAGCATCACAGGAGAGGGAACTAGATATCATTGTCCATTGTGGGACAAATTACCTAGCTAGGCAAGGGATCAGTGTAGTGCAGGATGAAACTGTGGAGTTGGGGAGGGGTCTCAGACAGGTAGCAAGCACGGTTACCTTCTCAGAGGTGCTGCCAGTCCATGGCAGGGGTGAGGCTAGGGTACTACACACCATGCAGTTTAATGAATGGTTGCAAAACTGGTGCAGAGCACAGGGCTTTGTCTTTATTGGGGACTTAGGGTACACCTGGAGAGATGAAGGTCTATACTGGCACGATGGTCTGCATCTGTCCATGAAGGAACCAAGATCCAAGTGACAGGTTTAAATGCTTCCTTGCAAGCTTTTAAACTAGCCATGGGGGGAGGTGCTAATAAGAGGCAGGAAATTTCAAGCCTTTCCCCACAAAACATGCCAGGTAGTAAGGTAAACACTGAGGTACAGTGCTCAACAGAGGGCAGGACAGGGGTAAATGGAAAACTAGACAAGGGCAAAAAGAGCAGGCATGGGGGGAAAAAGGATAAAGCCAACATTAAATGGAGGGCAATGAGTACCAATGCCTGTAGTCTGGGAAACAAGTTTCCTGAGTTAGTAACCTTGATGAAAGATGAACAATTGGATATTGTGGCAGTCATGGAAACATGGTACATGGAGAACCATGACTGGGATGTCAACATACCGGGGTACACAGTCTACAGAAGGGACAGGGAGGGGAAAAGAGGAGGTGGAGTAGCTCTATACATAAGGTAAGGGATCAAAGCTACAGAACTAAAAAGGAAAGGGGGAGGACAAGAGGCACTCTGGGTCACCTTGGAGACAAGGAATGGCATCACAGTCCACACAGGGGTTGTATACAGACCCCCATCTCAAGGGGAGGAGATGGACAAGAAAATGATAGAGGACATTCTCATAATGGCTGAAAAAGGGGAGATACTGTTGATGGGGGACCTGAATATGCCAGATGTTAACTGGATGACATGTACTGCAGCCACATCCAAGAGCAGGGTAATTCTTGATGCCCTGCAGGGGGCAGGCCTTAGACAGCTAGTGTTGGAACCCACTCGGGAGGGAGCAATACTAGACCTAGTACTCTCAAATGGAGAGAGGATCACAAATTTAAAAGTCAGTAGACATCTGGGAACAACGACCACTGCACAGTGTGCTTCACAATAAGCACAACCATGGAGACGAGCCATACAAAAACAAGCATACTGGACTTTAGAAGGGCTGACTTTGGCAAAATGGGTGAATAGCTGAGGAATACACTAGCAAATGGCCAGAAAGGAGGGGTGGAAGAACAATGGAGAAAAATCAAAACTGCCATCATAGAGGCAACAAGCCTTTGTGTGAAACAAATAAAGAAAACCAAGCGGAGTAAAAAAACACTATGGTTCTCAAAAGAGGTGGCAGGGAAGGTTAAGGGGAAAAAGGCTGCATTCAAAAAGTATAAGGAATCACAGAAGGAGCACAACAGGGAACTGTATCAATTAAAGCAGAAAGTAGTGGGGAAGGCAGTCAGAATAGCAAAAGCCCAAACCGAGGAAAAAATAGCCATTTCAGTTAAGAAGGGGGATAAAACCTTTTATAGGTACATTCGGGAGCATAGAAAGGTTTAAGGGAGGAATCGTGAAGATTAATAAGGGAGGTAGGAGATGGGTAGAGGGAGACAGTGAAAAGGCAGAGATGCTGAATGAATACTTTTGCTCAGTATTCACAAAAGAAGATGAGGAGGAGTTACCTAAACCAGACAATAGAAGCACTCTGGGTAGGGGGGTTGACACCAGTCCATTTACAGATGAGAGTCCTGAAAGAACTCCTAAAACTCCAAGGTGGACAAAGCTATGGGGCCTGATGGATTCCACCAGAATCCTAAAAGAACTAAGGGAGGACCTAGTGACACCACTGACCACACTTTTTAACAAATCATGGGAGGATGGGGTGGTACCCGAGGACTGGAGGAAGGCAGATTTGATTCCCCTTCACAAAAGTGGGAGCAAGGCAGAAGCAGGAAACTACAGACCTGTAAGTTTGACCTCAGTGGTAGGGAAAATGATGGAATCACTTCTGAAAGAAAGAATTGTTGAGTACCATGAGGCCAGCGGGACACAGGACCCAAAGCAGCATGGATTTACAGCAGGAAGGTCATGTCAGATGAATCTAATAGATTTCTTTGACTGGGTGACCAAAGTAATAGACCAGGAGGGGCTGTGGATATGAGCCTACCTAGACTTTAGCAAGGCATTTGACACAGTCCACAAAGATTAATAATCAAGTTAGCCAGCCTGGGAGTGGGTCCCAGGTGGTAGCCTGGGTTGCAAACTGGCTGCACAACAGGACACAGAAGGTAACAGTGAATGGAACACATTCCGAAGAAGAGGTCACTAGTGGAGTACACGCAGGGCTCAGTACTGGGTCAGTCCTCTTTGACATCTTATAGGTGACATTGCAGAGGGTCTGAAGGAAAGTTATGCCTCTTTACGGATGACACAAAGATCTGTAACAGAATTGGTACACAAGGGGGGTAGAAAGGATGAGAAGGGACTTGGCAAGGTTGGAGGAATGGTCAGACATATGGCAACTTAGATTCAATGCAAAGAAGTGCAACGTAATGCACCTGGGAAACAAAAACCCAGGAGAAGAGTACACAATGGCAGGAGAGGTACTAAAAACAATAATGGAAGGGGACCTGGGGTAGTCATATCAGATGACCTAAAGGTGGGCAAGCAATGTGGGAAGTCAGTAAGGAGAGCCAGGCGGATACTGGGATGCATAGGGAGAGGCATTACAAGTAGAAAAAGGGAAGTGGTTATCCCTCTGTACAGACAGTTGGTGAGACCCCATCTGGAGTACTGTGTGCAGTTTTGGAGACCTCATCTTTGCAAGGACATAGACAGGATGGAAGCAGTCCAGAGGAGGGCAACAAAAATGGTGCAGGGTCTACATCAGAAACCATATGAAGAGAGACTGAGAGAGCTTAATATGTATACCCTTGATGAAAGGAGGGACAGGGAGGACGTGACAGAAAAGTTCAGGTACCTCAAGGTAATCAACAAAGTCCAGGAGGGTAGCATCTTTCAGAAAAAGAGATGTGTAAGAACAAGGGGGCACAATTTAAAGATAGAGGGGGGACGGCTCAGGGGTAATGTGAGGAATTTTTTTTCATGGAGAAAGTGGTGGATGCATGGAACCGCCTTCTTGGGGAGGTTGTTGGGTCTGAAACAGTGGGGTAATTTAAACATGCTTGGGACAGACATAAGGCAAATATAGTGGGGGGTGGCAGGAAGTAGGCTGTTGGTTAACCAGAATCTGCAGCCTATCCAGTAGGTAGGGAAATGGGCAGACTGGGTGGCCAAGTGGTCTTTATCTGCCGTCAAAGTCTATTTTCTATGTTTCTATTTCCTCCTACCCCCAAACCTTAGAATTGTCGTATGTCTGTCCCATGCATTCTTGAATTCCTCACTGTTTTTGACTCCATGACCTCCTCAGGAAGGCCACAACCCTCTCCGTGAAAAAATACTTCCTCACATTACCCCTGAGCAGCCCCCCCATTATCTTCAAATTGTGCCCCCTTGCTCTTGCACACCTCTTTTTTGAAAGATGCCACCCACTTGGACTTTGTTGATTCCCTTGAGGTACTTGAAAGTTTCTATCATGTCCCTCCTCCATCTTTTCCTCAAGGGTATACATATTAAGCTCATTAAGTCTGTCTTCAGAGGCCTTTTGGTGCAGACTCTGCACCATTTTATTTGCTCTTCTCTGGACTGCTTCCATCCTGTCTATGTCCTTGTGGAGACTGGGTCTTCAGAACTGCACTCAGTATTCCAAATGGGGTCTCACCAGCTGTCTGTACAGAGGATAATGACTTCCTGTTTTCTACTGGTGATGCCTCTCCCTATGCATCCCAGTGTCCCACAAGCCCTCCTTACTGCCCTCTCACATTGCTTGCCCACCATTAGGTCATCTGATATGACTACCCCCAGGTCCCTTTCCATTTTTGTTGTTGTTAGTATCTCAGTCTGACTCCCATTGTGTACTCTTCCCCTGGGTTTTTGTTTCCCAGGTGCATTACTTTGCACTTCTTAGCATTGAATCTAAGCTGCCATACATTTGACCATTCCTCCAACCTTGCCAAGTCCTTTCTCATCTTTTCCACCCACCTTGTGTATCAACCCAGTTATAGATCTTTGTGTCGTCTGCAAAGAGACATACTTTTGCTTCCAGTGCCTCTGCAATGTCATTTATAAAGGCATTGACGAGAACAGGTCCTAGTACTGAACCTTGCAGTACCCCACTAGTAACCACCCTTTCTTCAGAGTGGACTCCGTTTACCATGACCCTCCGTGTCCTATTCTCCAGCCAGTTTTTTTACCCAGGCTACCATCTTGGGACCCACTCCTAGGATGGCCAGCTTGTATACTAATCTTTTGTGTGGGACTGTGTCAAATGCCTTGCTAAAATCTAGGTTGGTCATGTCCACAGCCCCTCCCTGATCTACTACTTTGGTCACCAAGTCAAGGAAATCTATTAGATTAATCTGGCATGACCTTCCCGCTGTGAATTCATGCTGCCTTGGGTCCTGTGCCCCTCTGGCCTCTAGGTACTCAACAGTTCTTTCCTTCAGAAGTGATTCCATCATGTTCCCAATCACTTGTGTCAAACTAACAGGTCTGTAGTTTTCTGCTTCTGTCCTGCTCCCACTTTTGTGAAGTGGAATAACATCTGCCCTCCTCCAGTCTTAAGGTACCACCCCATCCTCCCATGATTTGTTAAAGAGGGTAGTCAGTGGTGTCACTAGTTCTACCCTTAGTTCTTTTAGAATTCTGGGATGAATCCCATCAGGATCCATTGCTTTGTCTACTTTCAGTTTTAAGAGTTATTTCAGAACTCTTTCTTCTGTGAGTGGGCTGGTACCAACCCCCATATCCAGAATGTTCCTATTGTTTTGTTTAGGTGCCGCCGCTTTTCATTTGTGAATACTGAACAAAAAATATTTTAGTATCTCTGAATTTTCACAGTCACCCTCTGCCCACCCCCTCCCTTTTATTAAGGCTCACTATCCCTTTCTTAGTCTTCCTTCGCTACCTGATGTACCTATAAATGGTTTTATCACCCTCCTTAACTGAGTGGGCTATCTTTTCCTCAGTTTGGGCCTTTGCTGTTCTGATTGCCTTCCCTGCTTCCTTCTACTTTAACTGGTACAGTTCTCATTAGGCAGTCTGTTCCAGTTGTCCACCATCCTCTGCATAAAAAAGTACTTCCTGGCATTCTTATTTAACCTGCCTTGTACCAGCTTCTTCATGCTACTGCAAGTAATTGAGTTTACACTGAAAATTAAATGTTTACTGCTGTCAACTTGTTATCCCTTTTAGAAATGTGAATGTTTCTATCATGTCCTCTCACTCTCAGTCTCTTGCATCTGGTTTGCAGAAAGTACATCTTAAGGTCCATCAGCCTTTCTTTGTAGGATGTATCTTGATGTCCCTGAATCATTTTGGTAGTCCTCCGGTAGACTGGCTCCACTCTATTCCCACCTGTCCTCATGTAATGATAGCAGAACAGCACGCAGTGCGCTAAGTGGATTTCAGGGACTGGTTCTTTCCCAGAGTTCAGTCTACACTGCTACCAGATTTCACAACAGTTCAGACACCTGAATGGGTTAACATGGTGTTCTGATGCCACCCAGCTGCAGTATCACTTGGGGTATCTCTAGGTCCAAATCCACTGTACTACAGTTCAGTGCTGTTTCACAAAAAGCATGTGACCAACCCATTTCATCACAGCTGAGAAAACTTTGAATTACATGTGGTAACTGCAGCCTTTCTCTTTGGAAATGGATCACAGACTTGCCAGTTTACCCCTGATTATCTATCGGTGAAAGTACTCAGTCACAGAAAGCATGAAGTATATAAATACTCCACAGTATTAACATATGCTACAGGATAATACACACTTGTCACAGACTTGTTCGCTCCCAGAACTCATTCGGCACTGCTTCCACTTTTCACTACTCTTCAGACACCTGAAAGGGTTACTTTGGAGTACTGCCACCTCCCAGCATGACTCTCACTCTAGGTTTCTGGAGGTTTTGAATCCCACTAAAGCCTCTGATTATACCGCACAGTGCTCTTTCTCAAAGGGCAAGCAACCCACCCCTTTCGTCACAGCTGATAACACTTTGCATTAGATATGGTAACTGTAGCTTGGCTGTTTGTAAATGGATCACACCCTGGATAACTGTACTTAAACAACTCTGTCACAGAAAGCATGAAGTGTATAAAGATAATATTTAATACTCCATGATATTTACATATTTTACAGGACAATATGCAGTAAAGACTGTAGGGAGTTGAGTATTTCTACACAGATAAATGGCAATGCATTTGAAAAGATAGAGCTCACACAGAAAAAAAATGGATAGAATAGGGGTGTAGGATGATACAAGTCTGAAGAGAATAGGGATGCAAGAATATTTAATCTCATACAATTAAACCCAAATCCCATCCCTAAAATAAAAAATATCGTGACACAAATTCTCGTTATTATACAATTATAGTATTTCTGAGCATTATTTTAAATGACTGTCATCAACTTTTCATGACAAACAATATATTCTAGTAATCTTAGCAATCTTATTATTATCATTCCTATCTGTCCCATCTTACATACTTCCCTACTCAACCTACCCAGTCCATTCCTTTCCATAAATACCGACATTAATTTTCTCCTGGCATATTCTTTTCATAGTTATAAACTTAATTCAGTTCCAACTGGACTTTAAACAGTGTGTCCTGTACATCTGCTTCATGTTGCTGTAATACTCTTAGGCACGTAGTTTGCCAAATCAACCATTTAATACAGGTGAACACCACCTATATAGTACTTTTATTCCATTTCTGCCATGCCTTTGTCAATTGACCTAATATCAGAATTCCATAATTAACCTGTGCAGTTACTCATCCCATAATACAACCAGGGAGTTCCAAAATCCCTAAATACATGTACAGTCGAAAAATAAATGCTGCACGGTCTCTACTCTCTCCACACAAGTCCCTTCCATACACATCCTCTCCTCCACCGTTTTGTGCTTCTAATTACCTTTGGCATTCATTTTTTGATGTCCACACAACCATATAACATCCTGCATCTTTAATGGAACTCTTGCCTCTATTATACTTTCCAACAATAGTTTACTATCTTTGTGAGCATCAATTTTAAATATAGATTCTTCTAGACAGCAATTTGCAACCAGCGTTTTATAAAATAAAATTTCTGTCTGCATCCACAAACCAGTGTAACGTAATCTTCCACGGTCTAATGTATTTCACTGCTGTCTGTACATAGATGGGCAAGGCTTTATCTGACACCTGCCACTTTCCTCCTCCCCATGCCTCCGGAAACCATGTTTCCCACCTCTTCATACTGTCTATCCCTAATCCTGTTTTCCTAACACCAGTGGCTTTATATTACTAGAAAACACATTCCTAGATAAGTAAACTAACCGCTGTACCATGTCCAACCCACCTTCTTTTCTGCTTCTATATGTATGTGCCCTTTTCACCAGATTCAACCAACTTCCCCATAAAAAGAGGAAAAAAGACTCATTATCTTAGCATGCATACTAAACTGTAAGGGATATAGATGTGAAACATGTGAAAAGGTCAGCATAGTGTATGCTTTCAATAAACAGCAATCTCGGCAGCACAAGCACTGCATCGGGAGCTGGGGAACAACTACGAGAGTCTTTATAGGCAAGGCTATTCCTCCCTGCTGGCTTCTTTGACAGGGGTGTTAGCCGTCGCGATGATTAAGGCCCACCCCCCCCACTCCAACCACCCCGCCACACAAGCTCGATCCTCAATTTATTTCCTTTTCCTGTCATGTGACTTCCTGTAGTGCCCTGAAACTATGTTCCCCACTTTCCCATTTGCAGCTTATACTTGTCTGCCACTGGAGGGAGCCCCCCCCTCCCTGTCATGTCACCAAACACTCTTCTGCTCCCCTGTCTCCTCTACCTGTAGGCACTCAGTCCTCCCAGCTACTCTACTGCCTCAGTCTCCTGCCTAGTACTCCCTGCTTATCTTACCACTCCTCTCTCACCACACTCTACTGTGCCCCCTTTCTCCTCTACCACCTACCCCTCTGTCCCCCGCCTTTTCTATACCCAGAGCAGCCACTAGGAGTCACTATTTCACCCCCCTCAGTGTACCTTTCCACCCTCTCAGTGCCACCTAGCCAGGCCCACCAGCCTCTATACCAGGGTCCAACAACCCCCCACCTTCCCAGGGTTTGAACCTGGTAACTTTTGCACCAAAGGCAGCAGCACTACCACTACTCCACAGCGGCAGTCACCCTCACTGAAGGTCAGTTATTCCCCCCAGTAGAAATAGCAATGAGCACCATGAATATCTCACTCAGCCTACTCGTGGTTATCCTTTCTGCCAGCCCATGTCCCATCCTGCTCCACTGCCCCCACCTAAGCCCCACCCTCCCCTCCACCCTCTAGCCAACCCCCACCCACCTTGGCCACCACTATTACTCCACGGCACCCACCACCAGTCAGCACCCCCACCCCATCCCCCTCAGGCGCTCCCTGGGCCCACCCTTTCCTTGCTATACCTACCCTCCGTTCCCTGCCCATCCTTTGTACCCACACTAATACAGCCTCGCATTGGTACCTAACTAAGGGTCCTAGTCCCCACAGTCTGCTCATAGGATTAATTGCTCTCCTCCTACTGCTCTCTGGGAACATACACCCCAACCCCGGGCCAATGTCAGCTAGCCAACCCACACCCCCCACCAGAACTGACCTCCGCATTGCCTCTATGAACATTTGCAGCCTCCTAAAAAAATCCGCTGCTCTCCAATGCTGTGTTGTATAGCACCAACGAGATATTATAGTGCTGGTTGAGACCTGGTGCTCCAACAGAACCCCCGACTCCATTATCTCCCTCTCTGGCTACACTCTGTTCAGGGAAGACCGTGTAGGCAAGCGTGGTGGGGGTGTGCAGTCTTTATGCGTGACACACTTTTAGGACAAGCACTCCCAGCCCCCAAGCTCAGTTTTAGTGCCCAAGCCCTCTCCCTCAAGGTTACCCCAGACCCAGCCAGGAGTCCCCTTTTCATCACAGTCTCTTACATACCCCCTGAGGGACCAGGGGCAATCGGTCCAATCCCTTATTGATTACCTCACCACCCTCCCACACAAGGCAAAGAAGCTCATCCTAGGTGACCTGAATGCCAATTGGCTGGGTACCTCTGCCACCCATATCAGGTACTTCTTCACAGCTCTAGATATAACCCAACTAGTCACCTCGCCTACTAGATTTAATCGATCAAAAGGCTCCAGCACCCTCCTAGATGTAATTCTGTCAAACCGTCCTCGTAAAATCAGGGATGTAAATGTACTGCCCGACTCTGTTAGTGACCACTCTCCTGTCCTCTGTCACTGGTAATTCTCCACACCAAAACCAGTGTCCCACACCACCTCGTGTCGGCGTTTTCACCCTGGGAGTCTCAGAAACCTGAAAATGCACCTAGCCCAGCTGGACTGGTCCCCAGATCCACTTGCAGCAGATGTTGACTCTGCTCTTGCCTATTTCTCCACTGCCTTTAGCAAGGCCTGTGACCTTTTTGTGCCCATGACCAGAACCTGTACCAAAAAACATAACGCCTCTTGGATCTCCCCATCCCTTATCCTAAAACTGAAACAAAGAGATAATCTCTGGCATATTGCTGTTGCGACAGGCAAACTGGCCGACAAACAAGCCTATAATGCAGCACGTAACAGGTGCACCTGGGCTATAAGGCAGGCTAAAGCCGAATATTACCAAACCACCCTTGCTTCCACTTGGGGCTCATCCTGTGCCTTCTGGGACAATATGAAGGAGCTCAATGGAAAGACCCGCTCCCCTCACCATCTCAACTGTCCATTGATAGCACCATCACCATTGATTCCCCCCCCCCGGCATAGCCGAATGCCTCAACAAGGCCTTCTCTGATCTATGCTCTGTCCTCCCCAGCTACGTTTTTGACCCTATCCCTGTATCAATCCCCCCCACTCTAGATCACCCCCTTTCTACCTATGCACCATATCCCCCCCTTGAAGCTAGGCCTCATCTGCAAAAAGTCCTTGCCAGCAACGACCCCAGCTGTGATCCCCAAGACTCCAGGATCCTCTGATTAGTCCTGGACTCTGTTCTAGCCCCTCTCACTGACCTCTTAAACCTGTCACTCTGTCTGGGCTAGTTCCCAAGTGCTTGGAAAATAGCAGAAATCACCCCTATCCATAAGAGTGGGGATAGAACCTCCCCCAACAATTTCAGGCCCATCTCCATTCTCCCCCTACACTCCAAACCACTTGAAAAGATAGTGGCCATGCAGCTCTCTGAATACCTATCCAAACATGACCAGTTGTGCCCGGAACAACATGGATTCCACCCTGGACACAGTACCACTACAGCCCTCCTGGAGTTCTCCCAGAACCTCCACTCTGCTCTTGACTCTGGTCAAGTTGCGGGTGCAGTGTTCATTGACCTCTCCAAGGCCTTTGATACTGTCTGTCACCCCCTCTTACTTGACTCCCTCCACCTACTTGGCTTCTCTCCAGGCCCCCTTAATTGGTTTACCAGTTACCTCTCTAACAGATCCCAGTGCATGAAGGTAAGTGGCACCCTGTCCAACACCTTGCCCATTCGCTCCGGAGTCCCCCAAGGTTCAATCCTGGGCCTTGTTCTTTTCAGCCTCTTCCTCAATACTCTCCCCAGCTCCTGCCCTGGCAACATGTTCCTCTATGCCGATGATGTGGTCCTCTTTGCCTCCCACCCTGACCCCACATCTCTACAGGTATCCTTGCAGCGTTCTTTCAACCAAGCCAAAAAGTGGTTTCTTGGCCACCGGTTGGTCATCAACCTCAAAAAAAAAAAAAAAAAAAAAAAATCCATGCTCTTCTCTCACCACCAGAATAAGGCCAAAAATGCCCCCCTCTGCATTCTCCCCAGTAACCCAATCCCTCTCAAGCAGGTATCATCCTACAAATAAATACCTGGGTGTCGCCTTCGACTCGGCTCTTACCTTCCACACCCACATCAATACCCCATCCTCCGCTATAAATTCTCAAATTGGTCTTCTCCATCGACATAGAGATTGTCTCCCCAGTCCGCCCTCCGGTTGGCCATCAACTCCTACATCCTATCCCTAGTCGACTACGGTCTACCCATCTATGCAGTGGCCGACAACACTGCCCTCACCAAAATTTAGACCTCGATAAACAAGGTCTGCATGCTTCTGACCGGTGCATCCCTCCGCACTCACATTTGCCTACTCTATTCTTCTGCCAGCCTGCTCACCTTAGAGGAATGCTTGCACTACCAAACCTACCTACTTGCCAAAAAATCTCTGCTAGGTCTCTTTCCCCCCTGGGGTCACTGCATTCTTGCGGCACGCATACATGTCTGTTGCCACCCGCAGTGCAGCTAAGGCCACCTTCCAGGTGCCCCGTACCAAGACCTCTTTAGCCCAAAGGTCCTTCCACCACCGTGCTCCCAGCTGGTTCAACTCCCTTCCACTCTCTGTCACCAATCTTCCCAAAATTGTTTTTTTCAAAGTCGCTCTCCGTAACCTCCTTTTTGATGCCCGAAGCTGTAATTGCCCCAAAGTAGTGTAATAGTGGGTTCCCCTCCCTGGCCCTCTGGCTTGACAAGGTCCACTGGACTGCCTTCCCCCCTCTGTTTTCCTCATAGGTATTCCTTCCTGGTATGTCCGTGGCGGCATCATCTATTAATGTAATAATATTATCTCGAATGTAACTTCTGTGCGGAACGTTTCTGTAAACCACTGCTGTAAATGAGTCTTACTGTTCTCTGTACTGCACCTGTATGTTACCACTGTTGTACTCACTCAGTATACATGCAAATGATGAGTCTTATTGTTATCTGTATTGCACCTGTATGTTACCACTGTTTTATTCACTCTGTAATCATGTCTACCCTCCCTGCGATGAGGTGCCTTTGTAAATGAGTCCTTGACTCAGAGGTTGTAAATCCGACTTCTACAATAAATAAATAAATAAAATACATTATTTTCTTCCTCGTCATTTTCCACGATTATACTTTTGTACGTGCATCTTTGTATATTTTGTCCCAGTTTGCTTGTTCAGTCTGTCTTGTACCAAATAAAAGACCCAGTATTATTACTTCCTCCTTTATTACTGGAATGGGAAATATTCCTGCACTGGTGCCTTGCCCAATACCAATATCCTACTTTTTGTAGTATTAATTTTTATCCCTGTTTTTCCATTTAACTCCTCCAATATTTCCAGGACACACCTTCCAGACTTCAAATCTCTCACTGTAATAGTACAATCATCCACGTAGTCTGACACTTTCTGAAATATCTGCTCTTCTGTATTATAAACTGGTTTTACATCCTCAGATCTTTCTATTACATTGTCTTGTCCCCATACCCAAGGGCTCCGATGTTAGCGGGCAGGTGCCGAGGTCTTCCTTGACAGCTCATCCTGCCTTGTCGGTGTTATGCAATGCCAGATCTATTAAAAACAAGACAACTATTATACCTGATCTTGTTAGAACAACTGATCTGCCTTGCATCACCGAGACCTGACTGAATGAAAATGCAGGCCTTGTATTGGCTTCAGCAACTCCAGCCGGGTTCTCGGTGATACATCGTCCAAGGTTGGATCGCAGTGGTAGAGGTGTGGCCATTATGTTTAAGACTGAGCTGGGCCTTGTGGATGTGCCATTGGGAAGTACCATATCCTTTGAATATATCCTGGGAGAGGGTGTAGGCTGCAGTATTCTCCTCATCTACCGTCCACCAGGAGATGGAGGAGAATTCCTGCAGGAGATAGCGGACGTCATCATTGACATGGTGTTGAGGTCCCCCAGATGGATAGTTCTGGGGGACTTCAATGCCTGGGTCCACAATGAACTCTTGCACATTGGTCAAAATCTCCTCCAGCTGATGATGACGCTGGGCTTTACACAGGTAGTTACCTCCTCGACCCATGCAGGGGGTCATTCGTTGGATCTGATCTTCCTTTTGGATATGGAGATAGCTGATCTGGGGGTGGAACCAGTCAGCTGGTCTGACCATCACACCATAAGGTTTAGCTTCAGGGCCTCCCTAATACGTCTGCCCCTACGGAGATGGTTCAGTACCACCATTTAAGAGGGGTTAACCCTAGTGATCTATCGGCAGTGCTAGACCTATCGGGCTTGTCAGGGGAGTGCATGAGTGCAGATGATCTTGTACTAGCCTATAATGATGCTGTGGGAGATGCTCTGGACAAAATTGCTCCTGTTCATGTTCGACCTCTTACCCTTCACCCAAGGAGCCCCTGGTTTGATGGCTCCATGAAGGAGTTGAGGCGAGTTGGCCATAGGATGGAGAGAGCCTGGCGGAAGTCCTGCCTTGTTGCTGAAAACAGGCTTAGATTGATAGCACATTGTGACAGCTATCAATCAGAAATCACCCATAAGAAGGCTGAATTCCTGAGCAGGGAGATTTCTGCTGCGCGAAATCGACTGGTTCAGCTTTTCTGGACTGTTAACAGATTGTGCAATCCGATTTGTCTCCAGCCCAGAGAAGCCTTTTCTCAGCTAAGATGCAAGGAGTTCACTCGATTTTTCACAGATAAGGTTGCCAGCATCAGGTCTGACGTTGGTCTGGCCTCTCCTATGAGGGATTGCAGTCATCGACAGGAGGTGGCATGCACTTGGTCTGTCTGGTCAGATTTCTACCTGCCGGAATTCATGGACATTGTAAAGACCTTCCAAACACTGCACCCAATCAGTTGTTGTTTGGATCCGGGCCATTCACCCCTACTAGTGGGACTTGTAGATGCTATCTGCCCAATCCTTGCTGAAATTGTCTGGAAGTCCTTGGAAAGTGGGGTCTTTCCTGACCCCCTCAAGGAGGCGGTCGTTCGACCACTCCTTAAAAAATCCTCCTTGGATCCAGATTGTCTAGCTAACTACCGGCCTATCTCTAACCTACCATTTGTTAGTAAGGTTATTGAAAAGGTGGTTGCACTGCAATTGGATAATCATCTTACAACTCACAATGTCTATGATTCTCTCCAGTCTGGTTTCAGGAAGAAGCATAGCACGGAGACTGCTCTTGTCCGGATATTGAATGACCTCCTTATTTCTAGAAATCGAAAGGCACGTTCCATTCTGGTCCTTCTTGATCTCTCTGCTGCATTTGACACTGTAGACCATGGTGTGCTATTGGAGCGCCTGCGTTTTTTTTGTGGGCTGTCTGGTACAGTTCTCAAATGGTTCCATTCCTTCCTCACAGGCAAGTTTCAGAGGGTTACCACTGGAATTTATTCCTCTGGTGCTCACCCCCTTTTTTTGCAGGGTGCTGCAGGGCTCCATTTTGGCCCCCATGTTGTTTGCAGTGTACATGCTACCATTGGCCGATATCATCAGGTGATACAGTCTGAGTTTCCACTGCTATGCAGATGACACTCAGCTGTATATGTCCTTTCTGCCTGGACAGAATGATGCACTTTCCATGCTACATAATTGCCTTACTGAGATCAGAACTTGGATGAGTTCCAGTTGGTTGAGACTGAATCCAGGTAAGACTGAAGTGTTGGTAGTGGACTCAGGTTGTCTGGGGGCAGGTTTGGGGGCTGGATAACCATCAGGCTTGTCGCTTGGTGGTGTACAGCTCACTACCTCAGACCACGTGCAAAACCTGGGTGTTATTTTTGATGATGGTTTGACTCTAAAGCCTCAGGTCTCAGCAGTCATTAAACCATCTTTTTATCATCTGAGGAATATCACCAGGGTGAAACGCCTAGTTCCTCCAGATGATCTTCCAACACTGGTCCATGCTTTTGTCACTACTCATCTTGATTACTGCAATTCCCTCTACCTAGAGCTACCAGGAGTTGATATCTGCTGCTTGCAGCAGGTGCAGAATGTAGCAGCCAGGCTTTTGACTAGGACTTCTAGGACCAGTCATATTACGCCTGTGCTCTACGAACTGCACTGGCTGCCTTTTCAGTGGCAGATCACCTTTAAGGTTGGTTTGCTAACCTTTTAGCCCTACATGATCAGGGACCCAGCTACCTTCAAGATCTTCTTGTACCTTACTGCCCCATCTGCCCCGCTGGCGAGGGATTGCTGGAGATTCCCAGGGTATGACTGAAAACATCTGGTTCTTGAGTGTTGTCTTTTTCTGCTCCAACCCTGTGGAATTCTCTGCCCGTCGGTTGAGAGAATGCCTGACCATCGACATGCTTAAAACTGAGTTAAAAATGTATATAGCCTTCCCAAAATATGGATAATCTGTTTTATTGGTTTGTTTTAAACTCTATTTATATTCTTGTACTCAGTTTTATGTACAGCGCCTTGGTTTGGAAAGGCACTATAAAAATAAAGTTTGACTTGACTTGACTTATTGCTCTTAAAATTGGATGGATAACAAATACATACAACAACAGGCTCAAAGGACAGTCTCACTTAACTCCATTTCTCAAGTGAATAGGGATCCCTAAGTGTCCATTAGCTAATGGGATCACCTTAGCATGTTCATAAATACATCTAATCATAGCAATAAACCATTCCGGAATCCCATATTGACATAAAGTCTCCAATAAATACTCATGCTTTATGGTATCAAATGCAGTTTCTTGATCTAAGATCATTATGATCAAAGTCATTGTGTACCCCTCCAAATCCACATCCGGCCCCTGTTCCGCAATCTCCCTTATGACCCTAGGCCATTGTTTACCGGTTCAAATCCACATCTGGCCCCTGTTCCGCACTCTCCCTTATGATCCGAGGTCACTGTGTACCCATCCAAATCCACATCCGTCCCTGTTCCGCAATCTCCCTTATGATCGAAGGTCATTGTGTACCCGTCCAAATCCACATCCGGCCCCCATTCCGCAATCTCCTTCATGATTGAAGGTCACTGTGTACCCGTCCAAATCCACATCCGGCCCCCGTTCCGCAATCTCCCTTATGATCGAAGGTCACTGTGTACCCGTCCAAATCCACATCCAGCCCCTGTTCCACAATCTCCCTTATGAACTAAGGTCACTGTGTACCCATCCATATCCAGCCCCTGTTCCACAATCTCCCTTATGAAGATCAGATTTTGCTGAATGTTCCTATCAGGCACTGCATGTTTGTTGTGGTAGAATCAATGGTTTTGCCACTTTTGCTTACCTAGCTGTCAAAACTTTAGTAAATATCTTGTAATCAGCTGTGAGTAAGCTCAAAGACCTCCAATTCTGTATGTCCTGTGGATCATCTTTTTATATATAAAAAGGCCATAACTCCCTCATGCATACTAGGGATCAAATTACCCCCATATTGTATCTCCTGATATACTTCCTGTAACCATGTAACTAACTCATCAATACATTCCTTATAAGATTAATTTGCTATGCGATCCAACCCAGGCATCATATTCACTGATAATCTATCAGTAACTAACTTAATCTCTTTCTTAGTAATAGGTGCTATCAGTTCTTGCTTTTCTTCATCTGAGATCTCTGGCAGTGCAATGTAATTTAATAGTTGAGAGCTCTGTGTAGAAACTCCTTTCCAAAATGTTTTACAGATATGTGTATAAATAGTATTTTGTATATCTTGCCGAGTATCTTTTATCCTACCATCTTGTCCTATCAGGGATGTGAAAATCATGTTTTTCCCCTTGCAATTCTACCTAATAGGGATTCACTGTCTCCTTTTTACCTTGTGTTACAAATTGCTGGAATTTTGCTATCCCCCTTCCCTTATTTTATGATACTTCTACATTTTCTCCTTTAAGTCCTGCAGTTGTGCCTCTCTATCTCCTCCTAAGATCCATGCCTGTGTTAAAAGTTTTAAATATTGTGCCCGTAATCTAAGATATTTTATACTTATCAATAGCTGTTTTCCTCAAAAGTTGTAATAAATCCCAGATGTTTCTGTTTGCATTCTCCTACCACTCACTAGGAGTTTCATACAAAAAACTATCGTCCCTTCGGACTTCTAAAATATCTCTAATTTCTTGCTGTATACCCTCATTCTGTAATATAGAAGCATTTAATTTCCAATAGCTTCTCCCACGTGTAATCTTATGCACTGTCCCAGTTTGGGCCTGTACCGCCATATAATCTGATGTTTCCAAAGGTAAGCTATGCACTTCTGTCCCTGTCGTCCTATCAGAGACAAAACAAATCTCTATCCTTGTAGATAGTCTTCCTGAGCATACTTTTATAAAGAGAGACTATTTACAATCTCATAAATATCTTTCAAGAAACCATTTTTTAACATATTATTCAACAAATATATAATCGCTGTAAATTTGTCCTCTTTTTCTACCCCCAATCTTTTGGTGCCAGTCCACAGTTAAACCCCCCCCCCCCAAGATTAGTTTAGAAATAGCTAGGAAGGGGTCTATAGATCAAAATAGTGATGTCCTGTCTGCCTTCTTTGGGGGTGCATAGATATTAATCAGCCTACATGCTAAACCATAAATTATCACGGCTACCATCAGAACTCTTCCTGGACATGTATCGAGAAACCTTTAAAATTTGTATATGCATGTCAGAGAACAAAATACGTACACCAGAACAGGGTTGTTCCCCCACTGACCACAAGGAGGACCCCCCAATGCCAATCCTTTTTGGCTTGTTCAATCTCCATAATGGTGTGTAGTCTAGTATCCTGTACATAAATCAGCTGCTCTTCCCTCGTATACAGACTAGCAAGCGTAACTATATGTCTTTCAGCAATTTTAACGCTATTGACATTAACTGTTGTGATGTTAATATTAGTTTGCTTACGCAGAAAAAGTCAAGATAAACACTTAGTCCATTCTGTTTTCTTCTTTTCTGGCTTTGGTTTATCGCCTTTGCCATTTCCTTTGTTATCTTCCGTTTGAGAAGATGTCACCGACGATCCGTCAAAATCACCACCCCTTTCCTCATCCTCTATTAATATGTAGTATGTACTGGAGTTTCATCCAGTCCAGGAACACTTTTGTGTGCAGATTGTGACCTTGTAACCCTTTGAAAGGGAGGCTCTGCCACTGATCCTGGTGGTGGCATCACAGTCTCCATCCCTTCTTCTTCAGCCAGGATCTCTTGCCCTGGATGAACATCATTCAGGAGAGCTCCTTCTTGCTCCTCGTAGGCAGGGACCTGATTTTTGCCTTGGGCCTGCAAATTATTATCACTTTCTTGTAATCTCTGTTGTGAGGTCATTTGGGGGTTGTACCTTGCTCCAACTGTGCCATAACCTCAGTAGTTCCCGGTACAGGTGACCTCGGACAGAGATCTTTCAGTGGCACAGGAGCTGTGGCATTCAGTCGAGCCTTTAACTCATATGCACACATTTTTTCTTGCTGTAGCCACATAGACATCATGTTCCACCCTCACTGACTGATCATTACTATTGTGAGATGTCCAAGAACAATTTCTAAGTTTATGGCCATGTCCCACCCCCACACTATCCGATCACTACTATTGTGAGATGCCCAAGAACAATTTCTAAATGTATGGCCATGTTACTCATACAGATTACACTTGAGAGGTTGCTTGCACTGTGCTCCATAATGTCCAATCTCTCTACAGAGTCTGCACTTCTGTTTCTCACAGACATTGCTGAGGTGCCCCATTTCCCCACATTTGTAGCACACTTGAGGTTGGCCAGGGTATAATATCACCCCCTGTCTCCCCCACCAAAAAAAAAACAGTTTGGGAGATGCTGTATCACACCTTTCTTTTGTTTTAGGGTGATTTTTGTATTTCCATCCCCCTGTCCATAAATGTTCTTCATCCAAGATGGGCTCAGGATACCCATTCACTATGCAATGCTGCTTCAACCAGTGTGAAATGTCTGCCACATTAACCCCTTCATTTCAAAAGAGGACTGTTATTGTTTTGTACATGGGCTTAGTTAATGGTATTGCTAAAAAAAAGGTCTCCACGGGGGCCATTTTTCAGCAACTGGTATGTTCACATACTAACATACTAAAATGCCAGCAGAATAGGCCTATCAGTCTTTCGCGTCTGCTTGTTTAGCCAGCCCCCACCCTTGGAACTGACCTTGCTGCCTCCCTCGCCCTCTCGGGCTTCTCCCTTTCTAGTCCCGGATATTCTCTCTGCACTGGACTGTGCTTCCAGAATCTTTCCCCTGTACCTGTCCCACCCCCTCTTAAACCCCTCCATTGTCTCTGTCTCCACCAGCTCCCCGAACAGTACATTCCATGGCTCCACCACCATCTCAGTGAAGTAGCACCTCCTCCTTTCTCCCCTAGATCCCCCCTCCAGCTTCCACCCATGCCCTCTAGTTGCCCCCCCCTTCCTTTGGAGCACCCTGACTTCGCCTCCCCTATTCACTCCCCTCATGTACCTGAACATCTCTATTATGTCCCCCCGGTCTCATCTCTCTTCCAATGTGTACATATTTAGCTCCTCGAGCCTCTCCCCATAGGTCCTGTCCCCCAAGCCCCAGATCATTTTGATTGACCTCCTCTGGACCCTCTCCAGGAGTTCAGTGTCCCTCTTCAGGTGTGGCCTCCAGAACTGCGCACAGTACTCGAGGTGCGGCCTCACCAAGCAGTTGTATAAAGGTAGTATCACCTCCCTCCTTCTGGAGGTGATCCCTCTAGCAGTGCATCCCAGCTTCCTGTTGGCTTTGGTCGCTGCCTCCTACAAGTCTCCGAGTTGTTCATCTCGACATCCACCACCACCCCAAGGTCCCTCTCAACCATCGAAACTTGTAGCATCCCCCCCCTCCGGGTGTACACTTGACCCAGGTTTCTGGCTCCCAGGTGAAGTACCTTGCATTTCCCTGCATTGAACCTCAGTTTCCACCCTTTCAAAGCCTCCAGGTCCCCCTGAAGGGTCGCCCTCCCCTCCTCCCCATCCGCCACCACCCCCAGCTTTGAGTCATCCGCAAAAAGACTCATCTCACTCCTGATACCCTTCCTTATGTCAGAGACATAGACGTTGAACAAGTGGGGCCCAAGGACCGATCCCTGAGGGACCCCACTAATGACCCTCCTTGGGAAGAGACTATCCCGCCAATTGTGACCCTCTGGGTTCGGTCCTGGAGCCAATCCCCTATCCATCTGACCATCTTGTTTCCCACCCCCGTTTCCCCCAGCTTTTTCAACAGACCCCTGTGGGGCACAGTCAAATGCCTTGCTGAAGTCAAGAAAGAGGATGTCCACCAGCCTACCCAGGTCCAAGGCATTCATCACTCATCATAGAACTCCACAAGGTTTGTCTGACATGATTTCCCCAGGACAAAGCCATGCTGTCTATTGTCCTGGCACCTTAACTTTTCCGGGTCCCCCCAGCCTCTCCTTTACAATGCCCTCCATCACCTTGCCTAATACCGAGGTCAGGCTGACTGGCCTGTAGTTTCCTGCCACCTCCCTTGATCCACCCTTGTGGATAGGCACTATTTGCGCCACCTTCCAGTCCTGGGGCACCCGCCCTATCCTGAGGGAGATGCCGAAAAGCTCCGCCAGGGGTTTGGCCAGGACGTCTGCCAGTTCCTTCAGCACTCCGGGATGAATTTTATCTGACCCTGGTGCTTTCTCCATCTTAAGGGATCTGAGAGCTTTCTTCACTCTCTCTACCATGATTTCCACCTCCGCCACCTTGTCTCCTGCATTGCCATCCCCCTTCTGCCAGTGATGCCCCTCCCAGACTACCTGATTGGTAAGGGTCCCCCCTCCTCAGTTCCACAGTCTCCTCCCCTGGATGAGGCAGCCCCCCCCATTTTCCTTGGTGAAAACTGAGGCGAAGAACTCATTTAGTACCTCAGCCTGCTTCCCGGGTCTTGTACCCATCCCTCCTGTTTTAATCCTGCTAATCTGCCCCTTCACCCTTCGTTTTTCACCAATGTATCTATAGAACCCCTTGTTCCCTCTCCTACTTTCCCTGGCCAGGTTCTTCTCCTTTCTTGCGTTGGCTGCCCTCACCACCCTAGTGGCTCTTCTGGCCATCAGCTCATACTCCCCTCGATCCCTTGCACTCCTTGAGCACTTGAAATGTCTATAGGCCGCCTTCTTTCCCCTCACCACTTCCTGAACCTCCCTGGTCCACCAGCAGGGTTTTCGGGCCCTACCGCATTTACGTCTCACTCTTGCACAGGTGCTGGTAGCATCCTGCACCCTCTTCCTGATGATTTCCCACCTACTGTCAGCGCCCATGTCTGGCCAAATCCCATCCAAATGCTTCTTAAGGATCCTTCCCATTTCTTTGAAGTCTGCCCCCTAAAGTCAATTACTTCCATTTTTGTGCAGCCTTCTACCTCTCCTAGATCCAGGCAGAACCAGACCGTGACATGGTCGCTCCCCACCAATGGGTCCCTTATCTCCAAGCCTCCAATCTGGTCACTGTCTGCCAGGACCACATCCAGTATCCGCTTCTCCCTGGTCGGTTCCCCCACCTGCTGGGTTAGGAACGTGTCCTGAAAGACATCCAACAACCTCTGTTCCCTGGCCACCGAGGATGTCATAGTCCCCCAGTCCATTCCTGGCATGTTTAATTCCCCCAACACCACCACCCTTCCCCTACCCAATCTGCAGTGTCTCCCAACATCTGCCACCAGACCCTCCTCCAGTTCCTCTGCCAGTGCAGGGGGTCTGTACAACACTCCTATTATTACAGTCTTGCCCCTACCCTTGTTATCAAGGTGACCCAAATCGCCTCCACATTTCTCTCCACTCCTCCTATGTCAATGCAATTTTTGACTATTATTGCCACCCCTTCCCTCCCCCGTCCTTCCTGAACATAGTGTAACCCTCGAGGTTCAGGTCCCAGTCATGCCCTGTGGTGGCCCAGGTCTCAGTGACGGCTGCCACATCCACTTCTTCCTCAGCTAGCATCACCTGAAGCTCAGGCATTTTATTGCCCAAGCTCCTGGCATTTAACAGGACTACCTTCCATCCCTTCCCTATACTCCCATTTCCCCTGCGCACGTTCCCATGGGGATTCTGTCCTCCCCCTGTCTACACCTTACCAGATGGCCTTTTCTCACATCCCACCAGCTCCCTGGGGAGGCAGAGTCCCTCCTTTATTGGAACCTCTCTATATCCTCTTCTCTTCTCCCATCCCTCCTCCCTTCACAAGTTTAAACCCCACCTTTCACCAACAAACCCCTCTATTTTCAACTTAAGGATTTCCTTACCCTCCAAGTTGAGGTGGAGCCAATCCCTAGCATACAGCCCCTTATCCTCCCTGGTCTTCCCCCAATCCCCCATCAACCTGTACCCTCTGGCCCCACACCACTCCCTGAACCACTTGTTAATCTCCCTGATCTTCCTCTAGTGTTCCCTACTAGCCCTCGGCACCGTCAGGATTTCTGAGAAGGAAATCGCGCATCCTATATCATGACAAACCCTAGCTAGCTCCCTGAACCTCACCTATATCTCTAGCTCACTATTTCCCTCAATGTCAGTTGTACCTAAGTGAACCAGTATGTCCGGGGAACCTATCCTTTGCCAGCTGATATACCTCATGTTTGGCCCTGTGCACCATTAGTCCAGGGAATCATTTTGTTCTGACCGGGTAGGCTTCCCCCTCCCTATCCCATTTGAGCCCTCTGATCGGAATCCCCCAACATGAGCACTTTGACTGCCCCTTTTCCTCCATTCCCCCCTTCCATATCCCTCATCCTTTCTACCAGCCACTCCCCCAGCCGGCTTCTTGCTCCTCCCCCTATCTAGGTGCCACCTGCCTCTCCCTCCTTATTTGTCCTAGCTACCTCCTCTCCTCCGTTCCTATGCCTCTCCTCCTCCAAGTATCCTTCTGTGCCCCGCTACCCCCCAGTCACTGCTCACGACTGGCTCCCCCTCCCCGCTAAACTAGCCTGGCTCGTCCTCCTTTTCTTTCCATCTCCGTTCAGCCCCTCCTTGCCTATCATGTCCCTCTGATCCAAACCTTCAAGCACCCTTTACTGTGCTCTCCTTGTACTTCTGGTCCTTCTCCTTGCCTTTTCTTCTCAACTGGTCATTCTTCTTGCGCTTACCTCCCTCTAACCCCTCCTCTACTTGCTCTGATTCCCCCTCTCCCCCCATTTTCCTGCATTCCAGGTTCCCCCGTATTTTTCCTGCTTTCCAGCCCCCTCCTCTTACCCCCACTTCCTGTCCATCTCTACCTGCCCCTGTTGTGGCTACACCCCCCCTTTCTCAAGCATAAGTAAAGAATTGAAATGGCTGCTGAGCTTAAGGTCCGATCCACCTCCCCCACCCGTGCTTCCTTCTGTCTAGCCCCTGCCATCTGCCTACTCCCTTGAGAATGTCCTCCTTTTGGCCCCCCTCTGTGAGGGTCCCCCATTACCTGCCTGCTACCTTAGTAGTGTCCTCCTTTTGGGCCCCCTCTCTCAGGGTCCTCATGCAACCCCAGAGTCCACTCCTGCATTCCTTTCCCTGTGCCCCTGCCCCTTGTGCTTGGTGCATTCCCATGGGTGCCTGCTTCCTTGGTAGTGCCCTTCCTTTAGACCCCCTCTGTCAGGGTCCCCATTCAACCCCAGAGTCCTGTCCTGCACTCCTTTCCCTATGCCCCCACCCCTAGTGCTTGGTGCATCCCCTAGTGCTTGGTGCATCCCCTGTGGGAGAGCCCTGCCCTATTCTCCAAACATACCTCCCCCCCTCCAGTTGTCTCCTAATCCCCTCAACCTCCTCTCTGAGCTCTGCCAGCTGGTAGCACACTGGGCAACCACCGAACTTCCAAGCCCAGTCCATTATGGCCATTCCACACCCTATGCTCACCACCGCCCTCCCAAAGATGCCGGCCCTAATGACTTGTAGCCCCATCCTCCTTCAATTAGGTTTCCTTGGGTGAACCACCAGGTTCCCCACTAGTCCAATATGTACTCCCAACCCCACTAATCAGGTCACCTCCAATCCTAGATACAGTCCCACAACACACAGGTACCCTCGTTTCTAGGTGTAGTACTATACAGTTTACCTCATTTGGGCTTAAACAATAGGGTGCCTCCCCCCTCCCTTTCCAGCAATAAGCTCAACACCACATGCTCTTTTTCCTCCTCCAAGTCCTTCTTCATCCAGTTCAAAAGTGCACATTCCTTTCCTCTTGTTTGCCATCCTCCAATGAGATCCTTCCTGGTTTCCTTGCTTCGCCCTCCCTGGGCATTTAAAAGAGATTGTGGGTGGTGTGGGATGAAAAATCCAATGCCCTGAGCCACTCTGTGTAGCCGGAATGGCTCCCCTATCTGTACACCGCACTAACCCTCTGGTTGCTGCCACTCTTCTCTGGTGCCCAGGCCCACTCCGTGTGGCCAGGATGGTTCCCCTGATTTGCTGCTGTCCCTAGCACAAAACACAGCTCCTGTTGTGAGAATACGAGCTGGGCCACTTTTAAAGGCATCCCAGCATATGTATTCCCCGCCGCAGCCTCCGATTTGCTGCCTTCTTCTGCGCCCGATTGGCGCACTTGCTTCTGGCTCCCTGCAGCTGGATTGGCCACTGCAAGAATCCTCTTGTTGTCGCCGTGCTCCTCCAGTGCCCTGGCCCACTCTATGTGGCTGGGATGGCTCCCCGATCTCTCCACTGCAAGAACCCTCTGGTTGCCGCCACTCTCCTCCGGTGCCCTGGCCCACTGCGTACGGCCCAGATGGCTCCCCCGATCTACTGCTGTCCCCTTAAAAGTGCATCCGATTCCAGCAGCAACGTGAATGTGATGATGAATGACCAAATCCAGCAACGCACAATGGTTCGATTAATTGATCACTGACAATGTGTCCAGTGCAGGTCTGCAGTGCCACCAAGTCCTTAAGAAACGCAGATTCTGAATCTGGTACTATAAAGATGAACACAAACGCTGGTGAAAGCAGCACAAATCCCCATAGCTTCATCGCTGTCTGCAAACTTCTGACAACATGCACCTTCCTTTAAGCCTTCGATCTGTGAGCTGCATGAAGATGAAAAGTTAAGAGAGGACCGCGTGCACTTGGCACATTATTGCTTTGTCCGGGGGGGGTAATGCCAAGAGTATTCCATCAAACAAAACCCCACAAAAGGGGCCCACTGTCCCAGCCAAAGCCGCCAGCTAACTGAAAGAGAAGTATCCATGGGCTCAGGCAGCCCTACAGATTCCAACTCACTGCGATTCCTTGCTGAAAACGAACAGGAAAATAAAGTTGTCCTCCACAAAGCTGAGCGAGTGTTCAAGAAACTTTCTAGGCCAGACAGATGTTTGAAAGTAACATCATATATGGTATCACCAGGCATATGAATCTGGGCATAGATTTTGTATGCATAAAACTTCATACTATCTTTCATCAAGGCACACCCCACAGACAGTCTGGTATATTAGTTGTATCACTTCTGAAGTTAAGCCTGACTGCATTTCGCCTCGTGGCAGGCTCCGAGGCATTTCTAATAGTATTTGGAAACAGGTTTTCTTCGGCTTTTGAATGCAACACATTTGCTGTTACAGTGAGAATTCATGCTTCATTATCACAGGGAGCAGGCATTATAGGACTGTTGGGCACATTTTCCATTATCTGCACAGCAGTCTCAAGAGCTGGGATGGGGGTCATTCTCCAACCCCTGTTGTGTGTCATTGTGTCATCTCCTTCCAGCTCTCAGATGACAGATAAAATTGTACCTGTCTCAGTGATATCTTCTGTTTCATTGCCCACAATCACCTGTCCAGGCATTATCTGTGAGGTTTGAGATGTACTGGTCTGATCAGAGCACTCCTCCTGGTGTACAGGACCCACTGTCTTATCAAGCAATCTCGAGATGCTAACATCCCACTGAGTGCCATCTGCATTCTTGACCCATCCTGCTGCATCTTAGGACTTAGTCACCCAGTCTGCAGGTGCTGTTGTAGGCCCTGTCAACACTACAGCCAGCGTTGTACATGCTGGTGGTAAAGGCACTGGAGTCACTTCCTCACCATTCCCTTTGCTCTTTTCCCCTTTATTCTGTATTTCTTTGCAAGATAGTTTTTCTCCAGACCCTCCTGTAGAAATCTTGATTGTAAAATGTATCTTTTTAGGCTCAAGATTTGTAGCTACCATTTGTTTCCCAACAGAAATATCTTCTGTCTGCTGCAGCTGCTCAATAGCATTTAACTTAGAAGAACAGCTTAGCAGCACAATTTCCTCCTTTCTGCTTTCTTGCTCTCCCCGTTCCCATCTGATTTTGTACCACCCAAACTGAGGTACCTTAGTAATTGGAGAGTCATCCTGGGGGTTCTCCATATCTTCTTCCTCCGTAGCTCCCATATTCATTCCTTGCGCATCCATCCGAATGTCAACGTGTGCATCAGTGTAATCCTCTCATTCTGCACAGTCCATCTCTCCACTTGTCCCCTGCTCCAGCAATTTCTTCTCGAGTTCCGTTTTACTTCTTAGAAACCTCCTTTCTTCTGCAGCAATAGGCTCACGGACTTCCTCCGCCTTTTGAAATTTAAGATTTTTATTGTTTTATCATAAATAACATTACAAACGTCCTGTACCGAAAAGATTACAATCAGACTTAACATACTAACTGGCCCACCCTACCTCCCCCTCAGTTACCCTTGGAGTGTGCCCCCTTTGCATATTCAGGTACAGCATACAATGCAAAGTTACACATGAGGAGAGCAATTACCAGTTAGAACAGTTAATGCAAATATAAAGCATATAGTTTGCCCCCCTTTTTGTCAAACAGCTTAATTTCTATTGTGGGAGCTGGCAATTAGACACTCAGTCTTAAAGCAAGTTGAGAGTTCATTCAACCATTCGCTGTAGGTAATAGTAGGTTGATCTACCTAGTGCTTGAGTACCAACTTCTTGACTGCCACTGAGATGATGGCCATGTGATATCTTTTCTCTTTGACCTGGATGCTAGAATAGCAGTCTAGGATACATATTTCAGCATTGAAGAAACTGTCCAGCCTCAACAGGGGGTCCATCCTAGTTTGAATGGATTGCCATAAGGATGAAACTTTATAGCAGTGCCAGAATATATGTAGGAGATTGCCTTCAGAGAGTTCGCACCTCGAGCAGATGGAGGAGGGAAGACGGCCCATTCTGGCCAGTTTGATCGGGGTATAATACATATCATTAATGATATGGTATTGGGTAAGCCTAAACCTGTCCTGGGAATTGTATAAATATAAGTCCTTCCAAATCTTTGGCCGGTCTAAATCCACCTCAGTTAGGAGAGATTCCCATATTTTGAAACCAGGAAGAGGTTCAGAATGTTTACTGGTTAGGAGGTAGGAGTACAAGAGTGAGATAACATGTGGTTTCAAGGCTAGTGTTCTAAGTTGGTCCAGAATAGGGCCAATAGTGGAAGGTCTGGGAGAAGTATCAAATACTTGGCCCATCAGATGTCTGAGCTGGAAAATTTTGAAAATATGTACTCAGTTTATATCAAATTTCTGAAGGATTTCTGGAGAAGAGAGAAGAGAGTCTTGGGAGTATAACTGAGCTATAGAGACATCCTTTAGATGTGGTAGCCAACTGGGAGTTAGACAGGTACCCCTTACCTTGATATTAGGATTTCATGTAATGGGTTGAGTGAAGTCAGTTTGAGGTAGGACATTATGAAAGGTGCAAAATTGGAGAAACACTTTTAAGGAAGTGCCAATTACTGATTGACAAATCGAGAGTGGTAGGGTTTTGATAGGAGAATAGAAAACCGTTGGAATGGTTAATTTAATTTAAGGGACCTGAGAATCAGGTTTTCAGCCTGCAACCAGGTAGGAGTATGCTTCTCCTCGGAGCTCAGAAGCCACCTTCCGCATTTGGAAAGGTGGCTAGCCCAGTAGTATAATAGAAGGTTAGGAAGGCAAAGGCCACCGCATTATTTGGGGAAGCTTAGCTTGAGGTAGGAGTGTTTAGGCTGTTTATTTAACCATATAAAGTTGGAGATAAGGGAATGGATATGTAGGAAAAAGGAAGACATAAATTAAACATGTTGAGTGAATAGAAAAGTCTAGGAAGAACATTCATTTTAATGATGTTTACACGTCCCCATAAAGAAAGTGGAAGTGATTTCCATCTCTGGAGGTCCTGTTGGATGTGCGCCACCAGATCATCCAGGTTTAGTTTCCCAGTGAGAGCAGAATCTGTAGTCAGACTTACACCTAGATATTTAAGGGATTTGGGAGCCCATTTCATGCTGAATTGGGAGAAGTCCACCTTATGAGTATGGTGGTTAAGAGGAAAAATCTCTGTTTTACCAAGATTCAGTTTGTCGTTGGAGAGATAGCTAAATTGTGAAATTACTTTAAGTGTGTGCTCAAGGGAGGTGACCAGATGTTCTAAGTGGAGGAGAATATCATCGGCATAAACTGAGAGTGCTAGGCTGAAATCCTGTACTGAGATACCCTGTATCTGGGGGGGTCCATTTTGTATGTCTCAGTAGGGGTTACAGATATAGATTAAAGAGGAAGGGTGATAAGGGGCAGTCCTGTCTGGTGCCAGTAAAAAGATTGAAAACTGGAGAAAAAATGCCATTACAATATATCTTGGCCGAGGATGACGAATATATGACTTGGATCCATCGGATGAAAGTGTGTGGAAAGTCCATTTTCCATAGATTTGACCAGAGGAATGCCCAATCAACTCTATCAAAGGCCTTCTCCGCATCTAAGGAAATCGGTGCCATAGGAGAAAAAGAGGACTGGGCGGCCCTGAATATGTGTGCTAGCTTACGTAGATGATCAGTAGGGGATCTGCCAGGAACAAAGCCTACCTGTTCCAGACTCAGAAGGTGCAGCCAGACCTTTCTGATCCTTAAGGATAACATTTTTGTTAGAATTTTGATATCATAATTTAGAAGGGAAATGGGACGATAGCTTGTGGGGTCTATGAGGGATTTGTCAGGTTTGAGAAGAAAGACAGTGGTGGCTACTGATAGAGAGGGATCAAGGGTGTTGGCAGTGAGCATGTATCAATATAACCTTAGTAATAAGGGAGACATTTCTTTAGAGAATGTTCTATAAAAATTAGGAGGAAAGCTGTCTGGTCCTGGAGCTTTGTCTACTGGTAGGCCGGCAATAGCTTCCTCTACTTCCGACAAGGAGATATCAGCAGAGAGAACCTTTTGGTGGTGGGCCAGGAGACACAGAAGATCAACCGAGCCTAAGTAAAAATCTATTTCCTGAGGAGATGGAAGGGAGGAGGGCTTACTATAAAGGGAGCTATAAAAATCTTTGAAAACAAGGGTTATTTCTCAGTGGGAGGTCTTAGTGGCACCGTCTGGTGCCTGAATGGAGGGTATTAATCTGGAACCTTCCAACTTGTGCAGGTGAAGAGCTAGGAGCCTTCCAGCTTTCTCTCCCTGTTCTATATACTTGGTATGAGTTTTTAAGATGGCTTATTCGGTTTTATCTCTTAGCAAGTGGTAATAAGGCAATTTTTTGGGGGGGGGTAGGAAGAAATAGGCTGTTGGTTAAATAGGATCTGCAGCTTATCCTCTAGGTAGGGAAATGGGCAGACTAGATAGGCCAAGCGGTCCTTATCTGCAGTCAAAGTCTATGTTTCTATGTAATATGAATTTCTTAAGGAAAGTAGTGTTTCCAGGGTTTGGAGAGAAGTGACTGAGGAGAGAGAGAGAGAGTTCAGTTGTCCTGATTTTATGTTAGGAGAGATAGGGCTTCAGCTTCTCTCCACCTTTTCCTCCTACAGGCAAACTTAATGAATTCCCCTCGGAGGAAACATTTGAGTGCACACCACTCCAGGTCTTCCCTTTGAACAGACCCTTGATTAATGTCAGTGAAAGTATGGATTAGGAATGTTGGTGATGATAGAGTTGTCTTATAGGAGTTGTGTTCAGCTTCCAGACTGTATCTCTCTGAGTATCAGGATCAGGGGAGAGGATTAGCAGGACACTGAGTCGTCCGATAGGACTATTGGTTCTATCCCAGCTTGGCAAAGCCCAGTCAGTAGGGGAAGACTGAGTAGTATATAGTCAAGCCTCAACCAGGGCTGATAAATACAAGAGTAATATGAGTAGAGACGGGTAGTGGGGTTAAGGATGTGCTAAGGATGACAAAGACCTAGAAGGTTTGTGAAATCACTCAAGGCTCTTTGAGATGGAGAAGGAGATTTTAGGGGAGTGCAGGACCTATCCAGGTCCTGTGTAGGAGGGATATTCCAATCCTCTCCCAAAATAAGAGGGGTAGGTAGGAAAGATGAAAGTCTATTAGCTAAGTCCATAAGAAACTGAGGGTCGCCCCCTACTGGGCCATATAGGCATCCTAGAATGACTTCGGGATGGGAAAGGCAACCTTTGACCAGGATAAATCTACCCCCTGGATCCACCGTGATGGAGCTGACTTGGAAGGGAGTGTTACCCATTACCAAAATGGCTGTCCCTCTGCTCAAGGAAGAGTCTCCAGAGGCAAAAACCTGAGTGACCCCTTGTTGGCACAGTCAAAGAGCCTCTGTGGCCAACAAGTGGGTCTCCTGTAGAAAAATAATATTAGAATGAAGTAAGGTACAGTGTTTTAAGACCTGGTACTGCTTATTTAAATCTCTGACTCCTCTAACATTCCAAGTAACATTTTTAAATGTCTGACTCCTCACACTCATTGCGTGCCTTGTCTAGTACTGTAAAATTAGTAGGTTCACACGAGTAACCCCTGAGGCACACTCCAACCCACCCTTCCCCCATCCCTCAGGAAGCTATTAGACCTTAGAAATCATGAACAAACAAAGTATGAGTAAGTCCTTAAACTTTGACACCATGTAACCTTGACAGCCTTAACCAGAAGTAACAGGTTCTGACCAAAGTACCTTCCTCCTCCCCTCCCAGGACCCCCCCATACCCTTGCATTTGAATACAGACAATGTAAGATTGCAGGTATGCTGAACAAACTCCCCAAATAACTATATACAAAAGATCCCCCCACTGTACCATGTTTGGCTCCAAACCACAACCCCTAGATGAATCAAAAATCTTAGGTACCTAGTTCTATTCTGTTTAAAGAGAGAGTGTAAGAAATGAGCAGGTCAAACCAAGTGAGTAGAAGAAGGCACAAACTCCTCTTGTACTAGCTCGTGATGTAGCCCGATCAACAGCAGGCTTTCAGGAGCATCTTGCCTCCCCCCCAAGGGATCTAAAGCACCAATTGCCTGAAAAAGATCCACTCAGCAGAAATGTCCATGAAAATAAAGAGCTCCGGGAAAAGAAAATCGCCACACACATGGAAAGTAAAAATAGTGAAACAAAGAAAAAAGGGTGGTTATCCTACCTTCAAGCCCCTAGGAGCAGGCCAAATTCAGTTCTGGCATAGGCAAGTGGAGGGTTAGTAGTATAGGCCCGACATTCACCCGATAGACATCATGATGCCTGAAGGGATGGGCTGCACTATTAAAGCTGAAGCGGGGAACATAGAAGGCCTTGGGAGAAGTCACATGACTACATGACCCCACTTTAAAATAAAAACCGCTCCTGCCAGCTGGGCCATATAAAATATTATCCTTCCATGGATCAGGTTGCTTGAAATACTTGAGGAGGGCCCTCGGGAGTGGTCAATCAAAGGGGCAGGTACCACCCCACACAGAAACTGACTCGCATGGTGGAGTCAATGGTTGGGGGGACCTGAAAGGACATGGACCCACACCTATTAAATGGGTCCCTCAGAAACCACCACCAGGGCGCAAGTTCCATACAGAAGGCGAGAGACCCCACCTTATCCCAGGAGCACAGAACTTTCCTCGCAACACCACAAGGTCCCTGATAGCCACACCAAGACTACCCACCCCCAGAGGGAGAGGGACAGAGAGAGAGAGAATGAGAGAGGAATGAAAAGAGTGGAAATGGAGAAAGAGACAAACAGGATAGAAGCCCCCCAACACCTCTCCCCCCACCAGAACCCCCCTCAGAACTCTCCTCACGCAACCCGTAGCAGAACATGAATCCCTCACCATTGAGAAGCATCCATTCAAAATCCATCTACACCATCATTACAGGTACTAATTGGAAACCAACAATATAGAACAGTAAAGATAGTAAGAGAGTCATGTAGCGGGGAATAAGTCAGGTAACTTCTGGGCAAGATCCTTCCTTGCTGTTTCAGGATTGTCATAGGAGGACCAGGCATCATTGAGATAAAGCTGTAGGTGAGCTGGGTATACCATTTTAAATTTAATGCCAGCAGTTATTATTTTGGACACAACTGGGTGAAAGGCGGTGCGCTTTTGTCAGGTCTCCAAAGGCAGGTCCTGAGTGAGTCATAGAGGTCTACCTTCCCACAGGATGGCCTGTAACTCTCGCGCTTTAGCCAGGACATATTGTTTTTCTAAAAAACTCAGAAATTTGAGTATAATAGGCCTCGGTGGAGCACCCTCCGGAGGTCGTGGCCTCAGCGACCTATGTACTCTCTCTATTTTGTAACCGGAATTGAAGGAAGAGGGCCCCACAACTTTAGCGGGCAATTTTTGGATGAAGGAGATGATGTTTGGGCCTTCCTCCATCTCAGGCAAACCGAAAATGAGAATGTTGTTCCTTCAGCTTTTACCTGCTAAGTTCTCTGATTTGTCCTGAAGCTTGCTAATTTGCTGTCTTAGCTTGGTTATCTTAGTGTCCGTACGATCCCGCCAGGTTTCCAGTGAGGATGTTCTAGCCTGCCACATTCCCGATTTTACGGCCAAGGTCCCCCATCTCTGAATGCAAAGATTTAATTTCTGAGGAGATGTCTGCCAAAGCTTCTCTGAAGGGAAGCAACTCCTGTAAGAAGCAATCCTCCATTAGGGGGCTAGAAGTAGCAGATTGAGAAGCAGATCGAGCTGGCTGGGGCCTCTGGGCTTTGAACTTTTTTGGCATCTTCATAGATGAGGTGGGAGGCATGTGGTGCGGCAGTCTGGCATCCATCGTGGCGATAGATTCACCAATAGTGATGTAAAAAGGCAGCAAGAGATAGCAGCTGATAGACCAAAGTAAGATAGCAGCAAAAAATAGTTGGTGCTGTAGATTTAGTAGAAGGATTAGACCGGATACAGGAGGGGAGGAAGAGAGCTCCCTCAGAGGGCTGCTGCCAGCTTGCAGACATCACGTGACTCCCTTCCTCCGCCTTTTGACCCGCACTGCCATCTTCTGTGATTCTGTTCGCAATCCAGGTTAGTTACCTCTTCTTCAGTCAGAATAAATAACTCCTCATTCAAATTCTCCTGTTCCTTGTCAGCCTCATGTAGTTCAGTGACTGGGGAGGAGACCTGCTTCTCGCCCCCCAGACACATCCATCCTCCATGACTCTCCAGGCTAACTGGCCATCGCAGCACCAGTCACAGCTGCCCCTTCCAGGAAGAGTAGGGACATTTCCCCGGTGTCCTGGCCAAATTTCCCCCATTCACTAAAAATACCACCAACAGCTTAATTCGCTCAAGGTCAGTCGGCATTCATCTGTGTCCCCCTCCCCTGGGTCATGTCTGAAAAGAGGCAGAATTTGTCTAGTGCACTTACCTAGTCAACAAAAATGAAAAACTAAAATAAATAAACAGGAGTCAAAAGATTTAAGAGAATGGGCAGGAAGTGGGAGGATGGATAGTGAGAAAGTAAGATGGGGGAAGTGTACCAAACCAAAATTTAGACACTAATTTTGCACAGTGGCAGTGGTGTTGATTTTCTAATGAGGGAAAAGCCAGGAGTGGTAAAGGTTACAATGATGACTGGGGGGAGGGGGTCCAGAGTGAAATAACAGAAAGAGTTAAAAATGGTGTCCAGTCTGGATAAGGAGGACTTGGGAGCAGCACTGTAGACTACATCACATTAATTGAAGATAGGTAGGATCATCTTCTGGACAAGTTCACGTCAGGCTAGTAGCAGGAGGCAGCTATGGTTCCTGAATAATGCACTAAGCTTGGGGTGCAACTTTTTCAGGAGGGCATCCAAATGACCGAGGAAGTTTAGGTGTTGGTCAAGCTACACACAAAGAATGAAGTGTCCTCAAGGACTGTACCATCAGTGGTGTGGAAGGAGGGCAGGGAGAGGACAATAGAGAGTCTCTGCCTAGTGCCAAAGGTCATTGAAACTGTCTTCTTGGCATTGAGGGAGAGTTGATGGGAGCAAAACCGGTGCTGAACCTTATCGGAGTCATGCTGGAGTCTGGTTGCTACTTCATCAGGAGACAGGCAAGAGGTGAAGAGGACCATGTCATTGGCATATGTGTGGATAGAGGTGGATGAACAGGCTGAAGGAAGGTCATTTGGAAGTATGGAGAATAAGATGGGGCCCAACATGGACCCCTGTGGGATGCCAGTATAAGTGGGGAGGGAGGGAGGGAACGGAAGTTGTGTCAGCTATTTTGATAGACTAGGTCCTGCCTACTAGGTAGGCTGTGGGCCAGTTGGTGACAGTTGGATAAGCCTCTCACAAAGAGGGTGTTTAGAAGACAGGTGTGGGAGATGGTGTTGAAAGCCTTTGCAGGGTTGACTAAAATCGCAGAAGTGATATGGCATGGTCCATCCCTGAGAGGATGGAGTCAGTGAGCCTAATCAGGAAGGTAGTAGTGGAATGTTTTCTCTGGAACCCAGATTGGAATGGAGTGAAGAGGTTAGAGTCAGAGAGATATAACAAGAGTTATGAGAGAACCAGATGTTCTTGAAGCTCAGCAAGGGTAGGAAGGAGTGAAATGGGATGATAGTTTCAGGTGTGGAACAAATTCCCTTAGACAGGGGAAGAACAGTGGCATATTTCCAAGCAGATGGGATGGTGGCTATTACGAAGGAAAGGTTGAGAATCTCAGAAAGTGGTGCTGAGATAGCAGGAGCTGATAGTTATAGCAGTTTAGGTTTCAGTCCATCAGGTGAGCTGACCTTGGAAGGATTAAGAGCATACAATGCATCCAAGGTATCTGAGGGTGGAATTTTAGAGGAGAAGATGTTAGACAGGAAGGGTAGACTGAGAGAGGAGGGGGAATCGGCAGGGAAGATGGTAGTGAGGATAGGCGGGCAAAGGCACAGGAGGTGAAATATGAACTAAAATTCAGTGGCAACACTAAGGTGATCAGAAACTTAAGTGTTGTTTATTGTAAGAAGTGGAGCAGGTGATGTGAATGAGGGGTGAAGAGAGGCGTGTATGACTTTCCAGAATTTGGATGGTCTATTTATGTTAAACTGGAAGGTAGCACAGAAGCAATCAGCTTTAGCTAAGTGAGTAGCTTTTGTGCACTTGTGTAGAATACAGTATGTTAAGTACAACAAGAACTTGGGACTTCTTATTATTGTTACTACAAGGTGAGGGAGAGCGCCAACTTGTTAAAACCCCAACAAGGGGAGATGCCACTTTTGATCTTGTCCTCACAAATTCAGAAAGGATCAAGGACATCGAAGTGGGATGTCATATGGGCAACAGAGACCATCGCATGGTAGTCTTTAAGGTAAACATAACACAGGACACCAGCCACTCGAAGATAAATGTGCTAGATTTCAGAACGGCTGGCTTCCAAAAAATGAATAACAACACACAGTAAGTAGCCAGTTAATGGAAATAGAAGTTTAAGTCATGTGGAGAGACTCAAGAGAGCAATAAAGACTGCCACAGATCAATGTGCCAGATGGATCACCAAAGCAAAATGAAATCCTCTATAGTTTTCCAAAGAAGTGGCTACCACAGTCAAAGAAAAAAAGAAGGCGTACAGCATATACCAAGAAAACAAAACTGAGAAAAACTGGGAGTTATACAGATAAAAAATGAGAGAATAAAACAAATTAGAAAGTCAAAAGCCCAGATGGAGGAAAGGATAGCAGAAGGGGCAAAGAGAGAAGACAAATAATTTTTTAGATTCATTAGGGAATGTGGGAAGCCAAAGGGGGAGAGTAAAGATTCTTACTGAGGAAGGGAAATGCACTAACCTTGACCCAGAGAAAGCCGAAATCCTCAACGAATACTTCTGTTCGGTGTTTACCAAAGAGGACCCAGGAGATGGCCCAGCCCTGAAAAAACACAACACCCCAGGACCAGGGGTAGACACGAGTCCCTTTACAGAAGCTGAAGTACGGGAGGTGCTAAATAAACTAAAAATGGACAAAGCCATGGGACCAGACGAGATGCACCCCAGAATCCTTAAGGAACTGGGGGCAGAATTAACAGCCCCTTTGGCACTTCTGTTCACAAAATCCTTGAAGAGCAGTGTGGTACCAGAAGACTGGAAAAAGTCAAAAGTGGTTCCACTTCACAAGTCAGGCAGTTGCAACAAGGCTAGTAATTACAGACTGGTGAGCCTCATGTCTATAGTAGGAAACTAGTAGTGATACTACTCAAACAGAGAATCGTAGCATTCCTCGAAACTAGCATCCGACAAGGTCCTTAACAGTATGGTTTCATAGCAAGTAGGTCATGCCAGACAAACCTGCACAAGTTTTTTTGACTACACTACAAAAATAGTGGACGACAGTGGGGCAGTAGATGTGGTCTTAGACTTTAGTAAGACCTTCAGCTCGGTTCCACACAGAAGGCTGGTAAAGAAACTTGACCGCACAGGGGTTGGTCCAGAAGTAGTCAGATGGCTACAAAACTGGTTACAAGGCAGAACCCAAAGGATACAGGTTAATGGAGTGCAACTGATGGAAGGCAGGGGGACCCCATGGCTCAATGCTGGGACCTGTGCTCTTTAATGTTTTTATAGCAGATATCACTAATTGACTGGAAAGGAAGGTACTTCTGTTTGCAGATGACACGAAGATATGTACAGTAGTGGGATGGATACTCCAGAAGTGAGCAAGATGGAAGCTGACTTCAAGAAACTAGAAGAATGATCTGGAGTGTGGCAGCTGAGATTTAAAGCCAAAAAGTGCAAGGTCATGCACATAGGAAAGAAAAATCCAAGAAAGGAGTATTACCTAGGAAGCGAAAGACTGGCAGACTCAAACCAGGAACAAGATCTGGAAATTATAATCTCTGATGCCTTGAAGGTTAGTAAGAATGTGAGAAGGCAACATTGAAGGTGAACAGAATGCTGGGCTGCACTGGGAGAGGAATCATGAGCAGGAGGAGAGAGGTGGTATTACCACTGTATAGATCACTGGTCAGGCATCGCCTGGAATATGGAGTCCAGTTCTGGAGGTCTCACATCAGGAAGGACATTGACTGGGTGGAAACTGTACAGAGAAAGGTGGCAGAAATGATTCAGGGTCTGAAGTACATGTCCTGCGAGGAAAGACTTGGGGAACTGAATATGTATTCCTTGGAGCAGAGAAGAGAGAGGGAATATGACTGAAATACATAAACTGCATTAACAAGGTACAGGAACTTTTTCACTTCAAGAAGAGCTTCAGGACCAGGGGATATGACCTCAGGCTACAAGGAAGTAGGTTCTCTACAAACACCAGTAAGTTTTTCTTCACAGAAAGAGTGGTGGATGCTTGGAACAGCCTGCCTCAAGTAGTTGTGGGGGTCAACACCGTGGGGGGATTCAGGAATACATGGGATAGACACAAGGAAGCCCTGACTACAAAGGGTAACTAGAGTGCCAAATAGGTCTAAAACAAATGGGCAGAATAGATGGACCTAGCAGTCTCCTTCTGCCGTCAACTTCTATGTGTCTGTTTCTATGTGATGTGGTTGTTAGGGAGTTTAGAAGCTTTATGGGGTTTCCAAGCTTGATCCTGGGCTCTTTGGCATGCCAAGAGTTGTGGGGTGATCCACGGATGGTGATCACCCCTGACCCTGGTGCACAGAGGGGCGTGTTTGTTCCAAACCTCTGGACATTTCCCATGAAAATATGCCATAGCATCATCTATGGATTTTGACAGAGGTATTGGTTCCCAGTTTGCTTGGGCCAAGTGATTCAGAGGGGGATGAGGTACAAGGCTTTATATGATCAAATTTACGTCAGCACCCAGACAGGTCATATTTAAAGTGGTTTATTTTAATAAAGTGCAAAATGTTCTGGCTCACTGACCTAGTGTGAAAAAGTGGGCAGGCTAGAAAAAACTATCTTACGTTTCACTTGGCTAACTACCAAGCTTCATCAGAGATGTGGCAGCAAAACCAACACCTTAAACTACGGTAAAATACATATGCTTACGTGTTTATGACTGAAGTGTTTCTACTTACAATTTAAACACCATCAGTGTGGTCTCCCATAGTAGCGACTGCCTGTAGTCTCTGTAGAGAATGAATAGTATTAATGGTTACCACGTTAACAAACAGCAAATTCATTTTATCTTGTTATATCATAAGAGGGTCTCAATAAAATAAGGTGAGGGTTAAATCATTTTCCACTTATCCTATTAATTTCATTGCTCCTTTAGCTTTCATATATAGGTCAAATGTTAATTATATATTCCTCAGACTCGAGAGAGAATGGGGGAATGTGATTCCCACTCTTTACAGCCAGCTGCTATGAAATATGTAACATTTTATCATTATAGTTCATATTCACAACTATATGTAAGTACAGTAAATGACCATGTGTATATATGTATATGTGTGTGTATACATATATATATATATGTGTATGTGTGTGTGTGTTTTCATTAATGGCTCATATATAGTTGTGAGTATCAACTATAATGATGATAACATTGAATAAATATTGAGATGCAGTGTTGGCCCAAAACTACATGTTTCATAGCAGCTGGCTGTAAGGAGTGGGAATTACATTCCCCTCCATTCTCTTTTGAATCTGAGGAATAAATAATTAACATTTGGCCTAAATATAAAAGATAAAGAAGCAATGAAATTAACAGGATAAGTGGAAAATGATTTAACCCTCAACTTATTGTATTGGGACCCTGTTATGATATAACAAGATAAAATAAATTTGTTGTTTGTTAACATGGTAACCATTAATACAAATCATTCTCTACAGAGAGTATAGGTAGCTGCTGCTATGGCAACCAAATCGATGTTTAAATTGCAAGTAATCTTTCAAAATCACAGGTTCCCCCGCAGACCACCAAAAGTACCGCTACCTACATAACGCATGCACGAAACAAATACAACGTACTAAAGCAAATTACTTCAGTACCTGTTTCTACACTAATATAAATCACCCAGCTAAATTCTGGAAAGTGGTGAGGTCTCTCTTCTCCCCTCGTTCCCAACGTCCCATCCCTACCAGTAGCGCTGGTGGCTCCACAGCCGCAGAACCACTTGCAGTAGCCACAGAATTCAACTCCTTCTTTACTAATTGCACCTCAGCGCGCTCCTAGCCACCCTTCCATCTCCACTGGCAACCCCAACTCCCCCTTCCCCCTGCCCAATCCCCCGCTGCAAATACCACTTTCTCCTTTAGACAAGTTACCCCACCAGAAGTACTCAAAGCTCTGCTCACCTTAAATCCTACCAAGGGAAAATGCCCCTCTGGGCTTGATGCTAAAATGCTGTACCTGTTGACACCTGCCATTGCCATTTCCCTGGCTTCTCTTATTAAGCTCTCTTTCACACTTGCTTCAATCCCATCGGACTGGAAGCACGCCACCATCATCCCCCTCACCAAAAGTGGTGACCCCTCCTCCCCCGGCAACTATTGCCCAATTTCCTTCCTCCCAATTCTTGGTATACTCCAGGAACACATTGTTCTATTTCAAGTCACCACCTTCCTTGACACCTACTCATTCTTCTTGCCCTACCAGTCTGGTGTTAGGAAGTCACCTTCCACCACAACTTCCCTCCTAAGGCTTACAAACTCAATCCTTACTGACATGGACTCAGGTCTCATCACCTCCGCCATTTTTATAGATTTGGTGAAGGCGTTCGATATCGTCTCCCACCCACTCCTCCTGATCAAGTTCACTCAAGCCGGGCTCTCCAGCGAGGCCATCAGTTGGTTCTGCTCCTACCTTGAAGGTATGTCCCAGTCCATCAGGATTGGTAATACCACCTCTTCCCCCCTCCAATTCTCCACTTGTGTACCCCAAGGCTCAGTCCTTGGCCTGCTGTTGTTCTTCATCTTCCTAACTGACCTACCCTCTGCCTACACCCACATCCATTCACATGTATGTGGATAACACAGTTCTGTATACTTCAGGTCCTACAACCACTGAGGTGGAGTCCAGACTCCAGTAGGACTTCAGGGATGTTCAGCTCTGAGTCTGCTCAAACCAATTGTTTCTCAATGCCAGAAAGACGGTGTCCTTGACCTTTGGTACCAGGCAGACTCTCTAGGCTCCCCTCCATGCCCACTTTTCACACCCTGGACAGAAACCCTCTGGAGGTCTGCACCTCCTTTAGATACCTCAGGGTCGGGCATGACCAGCACCTCAACTTTTCTGCAGATAATGATGCCATTCACAAAATGCTGCACCCCAGACTGTGTGTTTTATATCGTAACCATGACTGTATCACACTGCCGACATGCCGGGCAATTCTGCAGAAAATTATCCTACCCATCTTTGACTACAGTGATGTAGTCTATAGTGTTGTTCCCAAGTCCACCATAGCCAGACTGGACCCTCTGTTCAACTCTTTCTGTAGTTTTGCCCTTATATGTCCACCCACCACCCATCACTGTGACCTCTCTCTGTCGCTTGGCCTACCATGCCACCAAGACTGGAGACAATCACACTGAGCAAAAACTACCTCCAAGTTCTGGGATCAGTCACTACCCCACCTACCTGGCTGCTGAACTGGCCACACCTACCACCCCAGCCTACTCACTCAGGCATCATGACTCCAGACATTTGTCTGTTCCACTCATGACCTCTGCCACAAGCCAAGCAGCCTTTAAATATTGGTTGCCAGTACTGTGGAACTCCCTTCCTGAGGACATTAGACGTGCCACCTCCTCACAGCACCTTACCACATTGCTCAAAGCCCATTTCTCGTCTGTCTGCTCTTGTACCTATGCCAGTCCCTACTGCAGGTTGTGCTCTCTCTCTCCATTGGTTGTTGAATGTTACAGTAAGTGATGCTGGGACCAAATTGAATTGAATTGTACTAGCCCTGTGTACGGGCCAAATGTTCTATACTGCACTGATTCTGTTTGTACATTTGCCTATATGTTTTTTGCACTTTGTATTATACTTGCACTCTCCTTTACCCTTTGTCCCCAGGACACATCTGGAATCGAGCAGTACTCTCTATTATTATACTTGTACTCTCCTTTACCCTCTGTCCCCAGGACACATCTGGAATCGAGCAGCACTCTGTGTTGTTATACTTGTACTCTCCTTTATCCTCTGTCCCCAGGACACATCTGGAATCGAGCAGCACTCTGTATTGTTATACTTGTACTCTCCTTTACCCTCTGTTCCCAGGACACATCTGGAATCGAGCAGCACTCTGTAATATTATGCTTGTACTCTCCTTTACCCTTGGTCCCCAGGACACATCTGAATTCGAGCAGTACTCTGCTCAGCATGCCTTCCTGGTAAACCTTTTAAATAAATAAAAAGTAGCAGCACTTCAGTCATAACACACACGCACGTGTATTGTACACTATTTAAAAGTGTTGGTGTTAAGGCCATACATCTCTAATGAAGCTTGGTGGTCAGCTGAGTGAAACTTAAGATTGTTTTATGCAGCCTGCCTGCTTTTTGACACTAGGTCAGTGAGCCAGAACATTGTGCAGTGTTGCACTTTGTTAAAATAAAGCACTTTAAATATGACCTGACCGGGTGCTAACCTTTTTTACTGTTGTTCATTTGTAGTTAACAGCACCAATCACCCACGATGCAACTTACTTTGGTGATTTACATTTTTTTTTTTTATGTCAATTGTGTTTCTGTCATTTAGTGTGAAAGGTCCAGTTCTAGGGACACGGATATGTTCAAGCCACACTTGTTGGCAGGTTCCTTGCCGCTTTAAATGTTGCCGGAAGGTCTTCAAGCTGGCTCCTCCCACCCACCAGGGTGGTAAAACCCTTGGCTCCACCCCATGACTCCAGATCTTCCTACTGCTTGGAAGCTCAGGTTCCATAACTTTGCGCTCTGCTTTTTAGGCCTGGATCCACACTCTTCAGGATTTCCGAAACTCATTTTAAAATTTACAGGACTACGATCTTCATCTTCCGTCACGGCTGTGATAGACAAATCGACTCCCAGCTTCCGTCGGTGCCTTTGTGGGCAGAAGATGTCCCACACTGATCCACACTCCATGTGCATCTACTACCTAGGGCTTGGATACGATTCACAGGCGTGCGAATTGTGCAGATCTTTCTTGGCTTCGGTCTTGGAGGACCATGCTGCCAGACTTCTTCTTGGGCACCCCAAGAAACGGTACCCGATGGTCAAGTCTAAGGAGGCCCGTTGGGCTGTGTCCGTGGAGGCATGCTACATAGAGCAGTGGAGCAGATGATCACCCTCAAGGAGGAGGCTGCCCAGGCCGCTTCTTCCTCCTCAGCTGTGGCATTTATCCTGCTCTTCTTGGGCTCCTCCTACACTGCTTCTTTTAAGGAGCTTTGTCAATCCCTCTCCATGAAGGGATAAGTGCAATCAGGACATTCCAGTCGGTTCAGAAAGAAGGACTTTAAAGGTAAGTCCCACTGTCGATGTTCATGGGAGCGGGAGAGATCCCCTTCATCAGACTGTCGACTCTCAACTTTGGTCAAGGTTGCAGCTGCAGCCACTGGCTTCATGGTGTCTCCATCAGGTCAGCCAGCTGAGACATCTGTCGACGCGGTTGAGATTTTTCTCGACTCGTCGGACGGTTTGTCGCCTGGAGATGCTGACAATCCTTCGTCACCGGTTCCCCCGGTGATTACCGAGGACTTGCCTGTACCTCCTGTGCCGAAGTCCCTGGTTAAGGTCCCTGCACCGAAGGAGGGGCGGGTTTCCCCCATTCTCTCTTTGACCCACCCTCGGAATCCCTGAAGGTCTCGGTTCTTTTCCAGGTCCAGCTGGTCCTGCTGATATTGGCGGTCTCGGCACCATGGAAAGCGGCGTTGCCACTCGTCCTCTTCTGAGGATAAGCTCTGGCGCAAGTTGTGTCGGTGCTACGAGGATTTGATGTGGCAGCAAATTTTACTGATCGGTAACAATCCGACTTCGTCACCTTCTCAAGCCATTAAGTGGCTGTCTCCAGAGTGGCCGAAACAACCCCTCATGGTAGTTGAGGAGCCTCCCCCGGCACTGGTTGTTCGGCTGAAACCATCTGCTCCACCCATTGTGGTGGAACCTTCACCTCCACAACCGAAGACTGGGGCTCTGACCAAGGATTCTTGGTCGGGTCAGGGCTTGCCCTATAGGTTGTCAGTCACCCTCACTCCCGATCGACCTCGGCAGGTGGAGGGTGGCTCAGGCGCTCAGCAGCTGTTCGCAGAAAATCCTCTGAGTCTGATGACGACTCCTTGTTCTCCAGGCCGATTGACCTGGAGTCTGCAGGAGGCCAATCGGTGGACGAGAGCCCATCCTTGTTTCTGGGTATGCTTCGACTCATCTTAGTCTACTGGGATGCAGCTCGAACTTGTCCAAAAATGGGCCAAGTATCCCCTTGCGGAGATACTGGACCAAGGGGATTCCTCTACGGAGGCCTTTCTGGTGGCCAAAGCCATTGTTGACCCGGCCTTGGAGTTGTGGCAGTGGCCAACATCTTGTCCCACGCCTTCAGCCAGGATGGCTTGGAAGTACGCGGTCCCCACCTGTTCACTCTCCAGTTTCTCGGAGCACCCCTTTGTAGACAGGTTAGTGACCGATAGCATTTTCCGGCATTCCAGGAACGCTCGGGATGTGGACAAACCGCCCAATAAGGAATCCAAAAAGTTGGATTACTCAGGGCGGAAGGTTTACGCTTCCTCCCTAGGCCTTCATCAGGCTAGCTCGGCTGTTCTGATGGCACATTTCTCACACGCCCTTATGGGCTCCCTTGATGAGGTGATTCCTCATTTCCCGGCTGACCTTCAGACAACGGTCAAGCAGGTGCGGGATCAGGGAAGAGCGGTGGCTAAACAGCTCCAAACTTCATTGGACATTGGTGACTCTTGTGCCTGGTCAGTAGCGGCCGCAGTGGCCATGCGCCGCAGAGCTTGGCTGTGGATCTCCAACTTCATGATGGACACCCAGCACAAGCTGGCAGACGTTCCCTTCCTGGGCACCGACTTGTTCGGACCCGGAGTGGAAGGCAATCTCCAGAGGATCGAGAAGTCCAATTCCACCTTGAATATAGAAACACAGAAACATAGAATTTGATGGCAGATAAGGACCGCTTGGCCACCCTAGTCTGCCCACTTCCCTACCTAATGGATAAGCTGCAGATCCTAGTTAACCAACAGCCTACTTCCTCCTACCCCCTACTAGAATTGCCTTATGTCTGTCCCATGCATTCTTGAATTCACCCAATGTTTCTGACTCTACGACCTCCTCAGGTAGGCTTTTCCATGTATCCACAACCCTCTCTGTGAAGAAATACTTCCTCACATTACTTCTGAGCTTCCCCCCTCTATCTTCAAATTGTGCCCCCTTGTTTTTGCACATCTCTTTTTCTGAAAGATGCTACCTTCGTGGACTTTGTTGATTCCCTTGAGGTATTTGAAAGTTTCTATCATGTCCCCCCTCCCTCCTTTCCTTGAGGCTATATATCTTTAGTTTATTTAGTCTTTCTTCATATGCCTTCTGATGCAGACCCTGCATCATTTTGGTTGCCCTCCTCTGGACTACCTCCACTCTGTCTATGTCTTTGTGGAGATGAGATCTCCAGAAATGCACACACTACTCCAGATGTGGTCTTACCAACTGTCTGTATAGAGGGCCAACAACTTGCTGTATTCTACTGGTGGTGCCTCTCCCTATGCATCCCAGTATTCCCCAGTCCTCCTTAATGCCTTCTCACATTGCTGGCCCACCTTTAGGTCATCTGATATGACTACCCCCAGGTCCCTTTCCATTTTTGTTGTTGTCATTATCTCACCCCCTATTGTGTACTCTTCCTCTGGGTTTCGTTTCCCAGGTGCATTACTTTGCACTTTTTTGCATTGAATCTAAGCTGCCATACATTTGACCAATCCTCCAACCTTGCCAAGTCCCTTTTCATCCTTTTCACCCCACCTTATGTATCAACTCTGTTGCAGATCTTTGTGTTATCTGCAAAGAGACATACTTTCCCTTCCAGTCCCTCTGCAATGTCACTTATAAAGACATTAAAAAGGACCGGCCCCAGTACCAAACCCTGCGGTACCCCACTAGTAACCCTCCTTTCTTCACTGTGGACTCCATTTACTATTACCCACTGTGTCCTGTTGTCCAAACAGTGTTTTACCCAGGCTGCCACCCTAGGACCCACTCCCAGGCTGGCTAATTTGTTTATTAATCTTTTGTGCAGGACTGTGTCAAATGCCTTGCTAAAGTCTAGGTAGGCCATGTCCACAGCCCCTCCCTGGTCTACTGCTTTGGTCACCCAGTCAAAGAAATCAATTAGATTTGTCTGACATGACCTTCCGCTGTGAATCCATACCGCCTTGGGTCCTGCCCCACTGGCCTCTAGGTACTCAACAATTCTTTCCTTCACTTCAGTGATTCCATCATTTTCCCTACCACTGAGGTCAAACTAACAGGTCTGTAGTTTCCTGCCTCTGTCTTGCTCCCACTTTTGTGAAGGGGAATCACATCCACCCTCCTCCAGTCCTCAGGTACCACCCCATCCTCCCATGATTAAAAAGGGTAGTCAGTGGTGTTACTAGTTCTTCCCTTAGTTCTTTTGGGGTGAATCTCATCAGGCCCCATTGCTTTATCCACCTTCAGTTTTAAGAGTTCTTTCAGAACCCTTTCTACTATGAAAGGACTAATATCAATCCCCCTATCCAGAGTGCTTCTATTGACCAGATCAGGTATTTCCCCCTGCTTTTCCATTGTGAATACTGAGCAGAAATATTCATTCAGTATCCCTGCTTTTTCACTGTCGCTCTCTGAACAACCACCTTCCTCTTTGTTCAGCCTCAGTATCCCTGCCTTAGTCTTTCTTTGCTCCCTAATGTACCTGTAAAAGGTTTTATCCCCATTCTTAACCGAGTTGGCTATCTTTTCCTCCATTTGGGCCTTTGCTATTTTGACTGCCTTACCCACTTCCTTCTGCTTTAACTGGTACAGTTCTCTGTCCTGCTTCTTCTGTGTTTCCTTATACTTCCTGAATGCTATATTTATTTCCCTAACCTTCCCCGCCACTTCTTTTGAGAGCCATAGTGTTTTTTTTTTCTTTCATTTTGATTTATTTGCTTCACACAAAGACTTGTTGCCTCTGTGATGGCGGTTTTGATGTTCCCCCATTGTTGCTGCACCCCACCTTCTTGCCTGTTTGCCAGTACTTTTCTGAGGCACTCTCCCATTTTGACAAATCAGCCCTCCTAAAGTCCAGTACCTTCACTTTTGTGTGGCTTGACTCTACAGCTAAGTTTATCATGAACCACACTGTTTGGTGGTCGCTTGTTTCCAGATGGCTACCCATTTCAAGATCTGAGATCCTCTCTCCATCCCCATTTGAGAGTACCAGGTCTAAAATTGCTCTCTCCTGAGTGGGTTCCAAAACTAGCTGTCTGAGGCATGGCCCTGCTCTTGGATGTGGCTGCAGCAAAGGTGCTCCAGTCAACATCTGGCATATTCAGCTCCCCCATCAGCAATATCTCCCCTTTCTCTGCCATCCCAAGGATGCCTTCTATCATTTCCTTGTCCATGTCCTCTCCCTGAAACAGAGGTCTGTATACAACCCCTGTGTGGATTGTGGAGTCATTTCCAGTCTCCAGGGTGACCCACAGTGCCCCCTCTTCTTCCTGTTTACTCGTTAGTTCTGTTGCTTTTATCCCTTCCCTTACATAGAGACCTACTCCTCCTCCTCTTCTTCCCTCCCTGTCCCTCCTGTAGATTGTGTACCCTGGTATGTTGACATCCCAGTCATGGTTCTCTGGTTACCATGTTTCTGTGACTGCCACAATATCCTGACATCCCTCTACCATCATGGCCACCATTTCAGGGAGCTTTTTACCTAGACTGTGGGCATTGGTACTCATTACCCTCCATTTTTTTATGGCTTTATTTCTTTTTGCCCCATCCCTGTCCCTACTGCCTTTCTTTTTCTCCATTTATCCCTGCCCTTCTCTCTATCGACTGCTCTATTTTGGTGTTTACCTCACTAATTACCCTGATTTGTTGGGGGGGGCTAGGATTTCCTTTCTCCTCTTCAGTGCCTGCCCCCTTGGCTAGTTTAAATGCTTGCCACTGCTATGCTATGCTGTCCAGAAACAATCACTTACAACTCTTACCCTCCATCCCAGGGACTGCATTCCTTCCTTTCAGACACCTATTTCACAAAGGCTAAGTAACAGGTCTAGTCACAACTGACTGCAAATATCTCCTAGCTACAGTTCCTCCCCGGCAAATTAAAGTTAAAACTAAGAAAAGTCCACCCCAAAAACATAATCAATACTAGTTACTTAAACAGGTCCAAAAAGTAATAATTCAGTTCAGTATAGTCTAGAAAATAACCTCCTTGATTCAAGGAAGCTGTGGCTGCTTTCTCACTCTCCCTGTCTTCAGTGTGGGAAGGAGACTGCAACACCTCTGAGACAAAAAAAAAACTTTTCAGCAAAAAATAAATAAATAAAATAAGGGCAAACAGTAATTTGCTTAGCCTAATGATAAAAAGTCACAAAAATGTAAGCAACACCTGTACTAATTTCACACAAGATATACCCTATAAGAAACACTTTGCTACAGAGAAAAATAAAGCAGTAACAGAAGATATACCTTGCAAAAGACAATTTGAATCAGAAGATTACAGCAGTTACTCGGTCACATCTGCCCAGAAGAACAAAGGCTGCACACAGCAGCGTAAGCCCTTCCGCTCCTGCGCCACATCCGGCCCAGCAACACCAGCATCAGGGCCAGCAGGCTCACACTTGGAAACCTAAGGCCAAGTCTGCCACTTCCCTCTAGTAGGAAGCCTGGAGGCAAGGATCCAGGAGGTCCCTCAGTTAGCCCTTCCTCCAAGCCTTCCCAATGATGGGTTGAGGGGGTGTCGCCCAACCTCATCACTCCTCCCTTGGTTCCCCCTGCGGGGGGACAGCTCTGCCACTTCTTTTCTGCCTGGTCCGCTGTCACCATGGGCCGCTGGGTGCTAGAAGTGGTCGGCAGGGGTCTGTCCCTGGAATTCGAGCAGTTCCCCCACATTGAGCCATCGCCCCATGGGGGGCCACGGGTTCCGCAGCCTCTCTGTTGGCTCGTCGAGCTGACATTGCCTTGCTCCTCCAGAAGGAGGTGATCAGCGAGGTAGCGGATCCCCCTCCAGACCCAGGGTTTGTGTCCAGGTACTTCCTGGTCCCAAAACGGACGGGGGGGCTGGTGCCCCATTCTTGACCTGCATGGCCTGAACAAGTTCCTAAGGCCTTGCACTTTCAGGATGGTCACTCTGGCTCAGATCATTCCATCCTTGGAACCAGGCATGTGGTTCTGTTCTCTGGACCTTCAGGACGCGTTCTTTCACATCCCAATCTGTCCATCTCATCAATGACTTCTCCGCTTCTGCACAGAGGGATCTCTCTATGAGTTCCAGGCCATGCCCTTTGGCCTGTCTCCAGCTCCCAGGGTCTTCACCAAATGCATGGCAGTGGTGACAGCATTCCTGCGGTGCCAAGGGGTCCAGGTGTACCCTTACCTGGATGACTGGCTGATTGCAGCCCCCTCCAGGTTGGAGGTGGAGTGGTCAAGGGGTTTGGCCCTCCAGGTCTGCTCTTAGATTGGCCTCCTCATCAACGAGGCCAAATTGGAACTCATGCCATCGCAGGTGATTCACTTCATCGGGGCAGTGCTCAACTCTCTTCGAGCCAGAGCCCGGCTCCCGGCAGACAGGGCTGAGGTCCTTTCCTCCTTTGCCCAATCATTTCTGGTTGGGCAATTGTGCCCTGCCTGGGACTTCCTGTGCCTCCTGGGCCTCATGGTGGCCTGTACCAGCATGATCCATTGGGCCCGCTGGCACATGCTTCCCCTGCAATGGGGGCTGGCCAGGCAGTGGTCACAGTGCTCCAGTCCTCTGGACCAGCCGGTGACAATGACCCAGGAGATGTGGGATGGCGTGCAGTGGTGGCTTGTCCCAGCTCACCTGCAGGAGGGTATCCCATTTGTCCACCCCGAGCCGACAGTCACTCTAACGACCGATGCCTCCCTGGGTTGGGGTGCCCATCTGGATGAGCTCAAAGCCCATGGCTTCTGGTCCCCTCAGGAATCTCAATGCCACATCAATCTGCTGGAGCTTCGAGCGGTTCGACTAGCCCTCACCGCCTTCGCTCCGTTTGTACGGGGTCAGGTGGTTCAGGTCCAGACGGACAACACCACGACCATGTACTATCTCAACCGTCAGGGCAGAACGCACTCCTTGTCTCTGTGCAAGGAGGCTCTCTGCATCTGCTCTCTCGTGATCAGCCTTTAGGTGGATCTTCTAGCCGTCCATGTGGCAGGAGCCTCCAACAGTCTGGCTGATGCCCTCAGCCGGATAGGCACTGCTTCTCAAGAGTGGTCTCTCCTGCCAGAGGTAGTACAAGACCTGTTCTCCCATTGGGGCTACTGTCAGGTGGACCTGTTTGCCTCCATGGAGAATGCAAAGCTGAGGCTGTTTCATGTCCACCCCCCTCAGCAGGGCTCGCTGCAGGGGGATGCCTTCTCGAGGTTGTGGATCCCGGGCCTCTTCCACGCCTTCCCTCCATTTCCCTTAATCCACAAGGTGCTTCTCAAGGTGAAGAGGGACAAGGCACAGGTGATTCTGGTAGCCCTAGACTAGCTCTACCAGTTCTGGTACCCAGATCTCCTCAGCCTCAGCTCCAGGCTCCCGAGGTGGTTTCCAGCCCACCTGGACCTGCTCTCAGTCGACAAGGGACAGGTTCTCCACCTGGACCTTCAATCCCTGCACCTGACAGCCTGGTTTCTGAGTGGCTAGAGTTCCAGGCCTTGGGTCTTTCTGACCAGGTCCTCAACATCGTTGAGGCATCCCATAAGGAGTCGACCAGAAAATGCTATGCCTTCAAATGGAAGAGAATCTCCATTTGGTGTCAGGACAAGGGGTTGGACCCTTCTTTCTGTTCCTTGGCTAGCATTCTGAACTACCTGTGGTCCCTTTCTCAGCTAGGGCTTTGGCTGATGACCCTTAAGGTACACCTAGCAGCCATCTCTACTTACAGGGCCTGGGCCAGCAAGCAGTCTGTGGCGCAGGAGAAGGTGGTCAGGTGCTTTTTCAAAGGCCTAGACCACATATCCCTTCCGGTGCGAGAACCTCCACCTCCGTGGAATCTACTGCTGGTATTGGCTAAGCTCATGGGCAAGCCATTTGAACCGATGCACAGGTGTGACATCTCTCACAATGTCATGGAAGACTGCCTTCTTGGTGGCTATCATGTCAGCCAGAAGGATGGGAGAGCTCCAGGTGCTTTCCATTGAGTCTCCTTATCTGGTCTTCCACAGGGACAAGGTTGTCCTTTGCCCCTACCCGAAATTCCTTCCGATTGTGGTGTCGGAGTTTCACCTTAATCAGGTGTTAACTCTGCCGGTGTTCTACCCCAACCACACCACGGAGGCCGAATATAGGCTCTATACTTTGGACCCTAGAAGAGCGCTCTCTTATTATAAGGCGCGAATGGCTGAAGTTTGGGGAGAGGTTCGCCAGCTGTTTGTCACCTACGCTGAAGCCACACCTGGTAGACCTGTAGCCAAGCAGACAATAGGCAGGTGGGTCACATCCTGCATAGATCTCTGCTATAGGTTGGCAGGCATGGAGCCTCCCAAAGGGATAAGAGCTCATTCTACCCACCATACCGCTGCTTCGGTGGCTGCTTCTAGGGACATCCCTATCCAGGAAATCTGCAGGGTTGCTACCTGGAAGTCAGCACACACCTTTGTTTCCCATTACCATATTGACCTAGATTCATGCCGGGATGCTGGTTTTGGGACCTTGGTTCTCCAGTCCTTATTCCCTAAGTAGGAGATGCGAGCCTTGCCTTCCTCCTTCCGGAGAACTGCTAAGAGTCTGCCAACAAGTGTGGATTGAACAACATATCCATGTCCCTAGAAATACAGGTTACTCTCCTGTAACAGGAGTTCTAGGATTGGTACATGTTGTTCATCCACACGACCCATCCAACCTCCCCAGCTTCGACACGCAACCTGGCTTCCAGCAGGCTATATCTGGCATCATGGGGAGGAGCCGAGGGTTTTACCACCCGGTTGGGTGGGAGGATCTAGCTTGAAGACCTTCCGGCAACATTTAAAGTGGCAAGGAACCTGCCAACAAGTGTGGATGAACAACATATACCACTCCTAGAACTCCTGTTACAGATGAGTAACCTGTATTTTTCTGTGTAACAAGAAGTGCAATCTGGCCATTTTTTTTCACCCGCAGTAAAGTATATTACCTTTACGGCCCATTTGCCAAAAAAAGTAAAGCAGTTTGGTCAGCAGTGAACATGCAAATGAGTGTGGAAGCTATGGGCATGGCTAATGATTAGTGGTATGTATTGTGAACACTGTGTTTGGTAATCCAGAGAGTGGCAATCCACTGATGATCAATGACACTACCAGTGCACCAGTTATACAACCAATAACACCTAAAAATATTTTTAAATCCTTGGAAAAACTTGTCCGGAAAGGTCACAGGATGCATTGACATAAAATTACCCTAGAAGCATACCTTGTGGTGCAGAGAATTCCACAAGGGCTTTGCATTATGCACAAACCAGCATATGGACTGGATGATGAGACCTTTATGAATAAATGGCATGTATTGCTAGAAACTGCAGGACTGGATTCCATCACTTTGATCCTGGAATATGCAACTCTGGTAAGAGGCTCTTTAACAGAAGCAAGTGAAAGTAAAGAAAAAGAGCTCAGGGAGAACTGTAGTGCTGGGGACGTTGACAAATACAGTAAACAAGTAATAGATAAAGTAACACATTATGATGTGCAACTTAAGAAGGCAAAGTGAAAAAAATGCAAATGTGATGAGGAAGATTATAGACTAGGTTGTGCAGTTGACTGGAGCAAAGAGAATATAACTGCTACATCAGTACAACCCCCAGTCGATAACCAAGGGCAAATGAAATCAATTCTAAGAAGTACTGCCTCAGCAGGTGATGGTACTCGTTTAGGCTATACATCAGGCCCCAGTGAGGTGGACAGTAATCCAGAGGTATTTCTGGAATGATGGAATTATTACCACCCTCAGTACCAACAATAGAAGCAACATCGATACTCCCTCTCCTAACCCAGATTCAGCAACTGGAAAACCAGATTCCAAGAACCATTCTTTCAGGAAAGAGAATGAGGAGGGGTGGGAAGGCATGGAAGAGGTTGAGAGGGTAACGGATATTAAATCAGGAGTGTCCTGGAACTGCCATTGTTAATTTATCTGACTACAACTAGACTGTGGATGAAGGGTCTGTTAAATAAGGGACTTTCTTTTTCACTTACTATGGCCCTTAATCAGTTTCAGACTGGAACTGATTTACATTGCTTTGCTTGTAAAGTGACCTTAAAATACATTTATGGGTCTTATGATGATGAACAAACAGCACATGATGATGGTATGTCTGCAAATTTTTTAAGATCTAAATCCAGCTACTGTCTGATGCTGAGTCCTGCTATGTCCATATTTGTAAAATAGATATGAGCAAGATATTTCTGATTTGATGTGTGTTACACAATCTAGACGTTTCATTATACAATGGCAAGTAAAAACCTGTCTTCTGATTGGCTGGCTGGCTGGTATGATTTACAAGTTGTAAATTGTTGCATTATCAATGGGTAAAAGTGCCAGCCAGGCACATCAGCCATCACATTTTTATATCAAACTGACTGACCATCAACAGCGGAAAACTCTCCGATTAAGCAAAAATGCTTTAGCGGGAAATTCAAATCACTATATTTTTGGGAATTTACACTACCTAACAGCAATCCCCAAACAGAGTGTAAAAAACAAAAAAAAATATATAAATATTTGAATAGATGTCACAGTTTAAAACAATTATTGTAACTATTTACTGCCCAATGTGAAACCTCGGCTCTTTCCCAACCGAAGGTGCACAGACCCTTGTTCTTCAGTGCTGTCAAGTACTGTTTGCAACTTTTACTTTGGCATATCATCAAACCTCCTACCTGCACTCTAGTCCCCTTCTCCCAACAGCACCCCATACATTCTGCACCCCCAATTTCCTCACATCAATGACAATAAAACATAAAACTGAAACTTCCTTTCTATCTCTCCCTGTAAAGTGTATGCTTCGTGTGTGAATCAGCGTGAGAGAGGAGACCTTAACCTTGAATTCTACTACCAGCAGTGAAGGACTGTTTTTCTAATGGAGGAACAAATGCAATAAAAATAAACACAAATTCAGTAAAAAAAAAAAAACAAACTTTTTATTTTTCCTTCTCTGTAAAAAAGGAGAACACTGTATAAATGCAATATACCACTCCAGAGAATGTGGGTGATAGATGCCAGGACTCACCCACTTCTGGTGTGTTGTTAGTCACTCATCTGCGCCTTGTGACCGAACAACACACCAGGTGTGGATAAATCCTGACTTCACCCACACCCTGTTATGGTATATTGCTTAAATAATTGTGCCAGAAATGAATGTGCTGCACTTAACAGTTTGTCAGCTAATCAGAATATTGTAATAAAGAGTGCTGACAAGGGAGGGCCTGTCGGCTCTCTGATATTTCTTTCTGTCAAAAGCTACCAAGGAATAGTACCTCGGATTTGAAGAGAAAAACTGATTGTGTTTTGGAGGAAGGCTTAAATGACGGGTACGTATCAGAAGCTCAATACAGAGCTCTAATGTACATAGATACATAGACAGTGTCGGCAGATAAGGGCCTATGGCGCCCACCCAGTCTGCCCATTTGAGCTTATAAGTTCAGTTTGTTTTCCTAGAAGTCTGTTTCCCCTTACCCCTGACCTCTAGAATTCCTTTATGTCTATCCCATGCATTCTTAAATCCCGTGATTGTTTCAGCCCCCACCACTTCCTCTGGCAGGGTGTTCCACTTCTCCACCACCCATTCTGTGAAGAAATTCTTTCTCATGTTTCCTCTGAATCGTCCTCCCTCCAACTTCATCCCATGCCCTCTAGTCCTGGAACATCTTTTTCGCTTAAAAATAGTGTTTTCCTGCACTCTGTTTCTCCCTGTGAGATACTTGTATGTCTCTATCATATCCCCCTCTCTCCCTCCTCTCCTCCAGGGAGTACATGTTCATTTCCTTCAACCTGTCTTCATAGGACTTGTGATGCAATCCATGCACCATCTTTGTTGCCCTCCTCTGAACCTTCTCTACCCTGTCTATGTCCTTACGTAGGTATGGTCTCCAGAACTGTACACTGTACTCCAGGTGGGGCCTCACTAGTGTCTTGTATAGCGGAATTATGACCTCCCTTTTCCTGCTGGTGATGCCCCTGCCTATACATCCCAGCATCCTATTTGCTTTACCTGCTGCCTTGTCACACTGTTGCCCTACCATGAGGTCATCAGAGATGACAACCCCAAGATCCCTTTCCTGCGTGGTGCATGCTATATCCTCACCCCCCAACTGATATATTGTGCCAGGGTTTTTGTGCCCCATATGCATTATCTTGCACTTCTTTGCATTGAATTTCAACTGCAAACCCTTGACCATTCTTCAAGTTTCTGCAGGTCCCTTCTCATTCTGTCTACACCCTCTGGTGTGTCTACTCTGTTACAGAGCTTTGTGTCCTCAGCGAACAGTGAAATTCTGCCTTCTAGATCCCTGCGCAATGTCACTGATGAAGATGTTGAATAGGACCGTCCCAGCACTGATCCCTGTGGTACCCCACTGGTCACTCTTCCCTCTGTGGAGTGACAGCCATTTACCACCACCCTCTGTGTCCTGCCACCCAGCCAGTTACCTACCCACCACACTACTGTCCTGCCCACACCCATATTCCCCAGTTTGTGTAATAGTCTTCTATGTGGCACAGTGTCAAAGGCCTGGCTGAAGTCCAGATAGGTCATGTCCACTGCCCTCCCCTGATCCACCTCCCTAGTCACCCAGTCAAAAAATTCAATGAGATTGCTCTGACATGACCTCCCCCTGGTGAAACCATGCTGCCTTGGGTCCTGCAGTCCATTGACAACCAGATGTTCCACCAATCTCTCCTTCAGAAGTGCTTCCATGATCTTTCCCACTACCACTGTAGCTGTTACATATCTGACAGCGTCCATGATTTATTGCTTACCCCAAATACACAAGCACCCGCTGAATCCTCCGGGTAGACCTGTACTTTCTGGGGGAGGGTGGCTCACTGAGCCCCTCTCTAGATTTATTAATGCACATTTGCCACCTTTTGTTCAAAATCTACCATCATATTTGAAAGATTCGACCCATATCATAAATATATTGGAACCTATGGAAAATGAGGAGAACTATTTGCTCACCACACTTGACATTGCTTTATTTTATTTATTCAGAGTATCAGAATTACAATCCTTTGAGTGAGAGACTCATTTTCAAAGGCTCCACTTCTGTAGACAATACATAGATAGTACATGTTGTGAGTAAGGAAACATACATACAAAATGAGATGATACAGGGTAAGGGTGACATAATAACACAGCTGAACATTCAAAAGAGGTGGGTGAATAACAAGCAGGATAATACAGGACATAGATAACATACATATATCACACTAATTATGCAGAAGCAGGGTAAACAGCATGACTAGGGCAGAGGTTTATGCATTATATACATATGTTCCACACAGCGGTGGAGTGTTTTTATCCTCATGAGCTCCCACATCATATTTGCTACAGTTAGCAGAATTGGTGTTTGGTTCAAATATTTTTCTGTTTCAAGGCAGTTACATAGAAACATAGAATATGACGGCAGATAAGGACCGCTTGGCCCACCCAGTCTGCCCATTTCCCTGCCTACTGGATAAGCTGCAGATCCTAGTTAACCAGCAGCCTACTTCTTCCTACCCCCACCCCCTAGAATTGCCTTATGACTGTCCCATGCATGCTTGAATTCCACCACTGTTTTTGACTCCACAACCTCCTCCTCCGGAAGGCTGTTTCATGCATCTACAACCCTCTCTGTGAAAAATACTTCCTTAAATTACCTCTGAGCCACCCCCATCTTCAAATTGTGCCCCTTGGTCTTGCACCTCTTTTTTTGAAAGATGCTACCCTCTTGGACTTTGTTGATTCCTTGAGGTACTTGAAAGTTTCTATCATGTCCCTCTCTCCCTCCTTTCCTCGGGGCTATACATATTCAGCTCCTTAAGTCTCTCTTCATATGTCTTCCAGTGCAGACCCTGCACCATTTTAGTTGCCCTCCTCTGGACAGCTTCCATCCTGTCTATATCTTTTCGAAGACTCGGTCTCCAGAACTGCACACAGTACTCCAGATGGGGTCTGACCAGCTGTCTGTACAGTTACTATAAACAACTGAAGGGAACTGTGGTGGGGCCAGTTATGCCAATTTTTTGTAGGAAAGTGGGAACAAGATTGGGTCAGTAGTGATGCCACAAATCCATCCTGTAATTGCATGGATCTGTGGCGTTGCTTTATTAATGATATAATCATCATCTGGAAGGGGCCCATGTGATTTGTCTTCTGAATTTGTAAAATGGTTACATACTACGAATGAGCATTTGTGTTTTAAGTCAGTAGTAAGTGCACAGGAGATGACATTTTTCAGACCTCAGGATTTTCAAAATGGAGGGGGGACAAGAAATTGGACATCTTTATTCTCCAAACCCACAGATAGGAACAGTTTCCTCCTCGCTAGCAGTTTTCACCCCAAATATGTACCTCAAAATATACATAAAGAACAATTAATAAGAACTTTATGGAATTGTACTAGAAAGGATGATTTCAAGGAGCACAAAGTTCTCCAGATTCAGAGGTTGGGGGAGCAAGGATAAAGACAGGCTACAATCCAGAAAGCTGTGCAAGCAGCAGAAGGGATACCAAGAGCCACTGCCCTTATACAAAAGAGACTTAAACAGAGAGAATGCAATCAGTACCAAGAAACCGGTTTTGTGACTCAATATAGTACAAGAAGTTCAAAACTCAGAGATAGTTTGACTAACAATTCGGGGATTCTTAAAACGGATGAAAAAATTAAGACACATATTAGTGAAGGTCCTAGATTGATTTTTAGATGTGCACCAACAGTTAAAGATAGAGTACTGAGGTCTTGTTTACCACTGGAAATAAAAAATAAAATGTTGTGGTCAGTCCCACCTACTTGTGTTACCAAGAGGTGCGGCAACTGCAAGTTTTGTCCCTTTGTTACAGTCACAAGCTTTTTAAAGAACCCAATTACACAGCAGGTATTCAGGATTACAGATCTCATTTTGTGTTGCACTAAGGCTGCGGTATATCTACTACAGTGCTTGTGTGGGTTCTATTTTATAGGCAGGACAACCAGAGAATTTAAAGTTAGAAGTGGAGAACATTTAAGTGCAATGGAAAAGAAGGATGTAACCTATGCCATAGTCCAACACGTGGCAAGCTGCAGGGACCCAAATATAGAACATGATAGCCTGTTTACAGGAATGGAAAGGGTGTCTGTGGACCCACGGGGTGGCAATTTTAAACAAAAAATTAGACAAAGAGAACGTTTATGGCTCTTTGTCTTTGGATCTAGAGAAGGTTTAGGCCTCAATGAAAATATTGATCGGGCAGCTTTTTTGTGAAAAAGGTGGGTTATTGCTTGTAAACAATGAAATGTAATTATTACTTTGTATACAAAAGTATGCAAATCACCATGTATATGTATTTCAAACAACATGAAGTCTTGCTATATTATGACATATGCAGCTAGTCCCAACCTTTGAACTGCTCCGGAGGTGAGTTAACTTTCCATGCCAGGCATGGAACTTTGAACTCGAGGTCTCCCCGCCCTCCACCCCTCCCTCCCCAGAAGTCTGCAAATTTATAGGGGGAGCACCTGCACTGCAATTGGAGGAAAAGGCTGCAGGTGCAGCTCATGTAGTTCTAGCCACTGTGGGTTGGATTTAAAGGCTGGGAGGAGAGGAGCTTAGGGAGTTGTTCATTTCCCTTATAAGTTTAATGTGTTGTACTGCACCTAGTAACAGGGTTACTGGTGTACAGTGGGACTGTCTCTAAGATCACTGGGTGACCTGTTTAGGCAGTAGGGGTATCTTGGACTGGGGGGAACCTGGTGGCTCACCCAAGGAAACCTATTTGGAAGGGTATGGAACCACGCATCATTAGGGCCGGCATCTTTGGGAGGGTGGTGGGGTGCACAGGATGTGGAGCAGCCATGATACTGGACTGGGCTTGGAAGTTCGGTAGTTGCCCAGTGTGCTACCAGCTAGGGAGGAGGTTGCGGGGATTAGGAGAAAGCTGGAGCTGGGGGAAGGGGGGTGGTATGGTTGGAGAAGGGGGCTGGGAATCTCCCACAGGGTTGCACCAAGCACTGGGGGTGGGGGCATAGGGAAAGGAGTGTAGGAGAATACTCAGGGGTCACATAGGGACCCTGACACAGGGTGTCCAAAAGGACACTACCAAGGAAGCAGGCAGGTAACTGGGGACCCTCACAAAGGGGGGATGGAGGGACAACATTCTCAGGGAAGTAGGCAGATGGCCAGGGCTGGACAGAAGGAAGCAAGGCGGGGAGGTGGATCAGACCTTACACTCAGTAACCGCTTCAATTCTCTTCTTCTGCTCAAGGATGAGGGGGTGATGTAGCCACGACAGAGGTGGTTAGAGACAGAAAGGAGTGGGAGGCAGGAGGCAGGGGCCAGATAGCAGGAAGAACAGGGGGGACCTGGAATGCAGGAGAATGGGGAGCAGTGAATCAGAGCAGGAGGGGCAAGGGAAGAGGAGGAAAGCGCAAGGAGAAGGACCAGTTGGGAGGAAAGGTAAAGGAGAAGGACCAGAAGTACAAGGGAGGATTCAGTAAAGGGAGCTGAGGGTTTAGGCCAGGGGAGCACGACGAGCAAGGAGGAACTAAATGGAGACAGGAAGGAAGGGAGGATGAGCCAGGCTAGTTTAGCAGATGGGGGAGAAGGACCAGTTGCGAGCAGTGAGGGGGGAATTAGCAAGGTACAGAAGGATACTCAGGAGGAGGAGGAGAAGAGGCATAGGATTGGAGGGGGGGTGGCCATGGTAAATAAGGAGGGGGTGGCATGTGGCACCCAGATAGGGGGAGGAACAAGGAGCCAGCTGGGTGGAGGGGCCTGTAGAAAGGATGAGGGACATGGAAGGGGATGGAGGAAAGAGTGGTCAGAGTGCTCCTGTTGGGGATTCTATGATCAGGGTATCAAATGGGATAGGGAGGAGAAGCCTGGCCAGTTAGAACAAGATGCTTCCCTGGACTAACAGTGCACAGGGCTAAGCACGAGGTATATCAGCTGGCAAAGGATTGTGGGGGTTCCCCAGACATACTGGTCCACCTGGGTACAAATGACATTGAGGGAAATAGCGAGCTAGAGATACAAGCAAGATTCAGGGAGCTTGCCAGGGTTTGTCATGACATAGGATGCACAGTTTCCATCTCAGAAATCCTGCCAGTGCCAAGGGCTAGTGGGGAACACAAAAGGAAAATTAGGGAGATAAACCAGTGGCTCAGGGAGTGGTGTGAGGCCAGAGGGTATGGGTTGATGGGGGATTGGGGGGAGACCTGGGAGGATAAGGAGCTGTATGCTAGAGATAGACTACATCTCAATTTGGAGGGAAGGGGAATCTTAAGTTGAAAATAGAGGGTTCATTGGTGAAAAGTGGGGTTTAAACTTGTGAAGGGGGTGGGATGGGAGAAAAGGCTGTCAAGGGTGCCGATAAGGAGGGACTGTCTCCACCCCTGGGGACCAGGAGGATTGCAGGAAAAGTTCAACTGGCAAAGTGCAGACCAGGGGAAAACAGAATCCCATGGGAACACGAGCAGAAATGGAACTATAGGGAAAGGGTGGAAGGTAGTCCTGCTAAATGCCAGGAGCTTGGGCAATAAAATGCCTGAGCTCCAGGCAATGCTAACTGAGGGAGCAGTGGATGTGGCAGCGGTCACTGAGACTTGGGCCACTGCAAGACATGACTGGGACCTGAACCTGGAGGTTACACTATGTTCAGGAAGGACAGGGGAGGGAAGGGGAGGAGGGGTAGCAATGATAGTCAAAAACTGCATTGGCATAGGGGGAGTAGAGGAGGCGGAGGGAACCATGGAGGCGATTTGGGTCACCTTGATAACAAGGGGCAAGAGTAAAAATAGGAGTGGTGTATAGACCCCCTGCCCTGGTGGAGGAGCTGGAGGACAGTCTGGTGGCAGATGTTAGGAGACACTGCAGACTGGGCAGAGGAACGGTGGTGGTGTTGGGGGACTTAAACATGCCAGGAACAGACTGGGAGACTATGACATCCTCTGTGACCAGGGAACAGACGTTGTTGGATGTCTTTCAAGATGCGTTCCTAACTCAGCAGGTGAGGGAACAGACCAGGGAGGCACGGGTACTGGATGTGGTCCTGGCAGACAGTGACCAGATTGGGGGCCTGGAGGTAAGGGACCCATTGGCGGGGAGTGACCATGCCACGGTCTGGTTCTGCCTGGACCTAGGAGGGGTAGAAGACTGCACAAAGACGGACGTAACCGACTTCAGGGGGGTGGATTTTAAGGAAATGGGAAGGCTGCTTAAGGAGCACTTGGATGGGATTGGGTCAGACATGGACGCTGATAGTAGGTGGGAAATCATCAGGAGAGGGGTGCAGGATGCTACCAGCACCTGTGCAAGAGTAAGGCAAAAATGTGGTAGGGCCCAAAAACCCTGTTGGTGGACTAGGGAGGTCCAGGAGGTGGTGCAGGGAAAGAAAGCAGCCTATAAGCAGTTCAAGTGCTCAAGGAGTGAAAGAGATCGAGGGGTGCTGAGCTGATGGCTAGAAGGGCCACTAGAGTGGTGAGGGTGGCTAAGGCAAGGAAGGAGCAGAACCTGGCCAGGAAATTGGGAGAGGAACAAGGGGTTCTTTAGATACATTGGGGAAAGGCGAAGGGTGAAGGGCAGATTAGCAGGATTAAATCAGGAGAGATGGGCACAAGACCCGGGAGCAGGCTGAGGTACTAACCAGGTACTTCACCTTCGGTTTCACTAGGGAAAATGGGGGTGCTGCATCATACATGGGAGGAGACAGAGATACTGAGGAGGGGGGGACCCTTACCGATCGGCAGGTCTGGGGAGAGGGGGAGGCATCACTGGCAGGTGGGGGGAGGGCTAAGCAGGGAGAAGAGGTACAGGAAGTGGAAATCACAGCAGAGAGAGTGAGGGAAGCCCTCAGCTCCCTTAAGATCGGAGAAAGCACCGGGGCCGGATAAATTACATCCCAGAGTGCTGAAGGAACTTGCAGATGTCCTGGCGAAACCCCTAGCAGAGCTTTTCACCATCTCTCTGAGGACAGGGTGGGTGCCCCAAGACTGGAAGGTGGCGCATATAGTGCCTATCCACAAGGGGGGATCAAGGGAGGTGGCAGGGAACTAAAGGCCTATCAGCCTGACATCGGTGGTGGGCAAGGTGATGGAGGGCATTGTCAAGGAGAGGCTGGGGGACCTGGATAAGTCAGGGTGCCTGGACGATAGACAGCATGGATTCATCCCGGGGAAATCGTGTCAGACAAACCTGGTGGAGTTCTATGACTGGGTGACAAAGTGCCTTGGACCTGGGTAGACCAGTGGATGTCCTCTTTCTAGACTTCAGCAAGGCATTTGACTCTGTTCCTCACATTGGCCTGTTGGATAAGCTGGGAGAAATGGGGTGGGGAACCAGATGATCAGATGGATAGGCAATTGGCTCAGGACGGGACCCAGAGGGTCGTAGTTGGTGGGATAGTCTCATCCCAAGGAGGGTCGTGGTGGGATCCCACAGGGATCAGTCCTTGAGCTCCTTCTGTTCAATGCCTATGTATCTGACATAAGGACAGGAATCAGGAGTGAGATGAGTCTCTTTGCAGATGATTGAAACTGGGGTGGTGGTGGATGGGAGGAGGGCAGGGTGGCCCTACAGGGGACCTGGAGCTCTGGAAGATGGTCTAGAAAGTGGAAGCTGAGGGTTCAATGCAGGAAATGCAAGGTACTCCACCTGGGGCCAGAAACCCAGGCCAAGTGTACACCCTGGGGGAAATGCTACAAGTCTCGATGGCTGAGAGGGACCTGGGGGTGGTGGTGGATGTCAAGATGAACAACTCTGAGACTTGTAGGAGGGCAGCAGCCAAGGCCAACAGGATGCTGGGATGCATCACTAGGGGTTCACCTCCAGGAGGAGTGATACTCCCTCTGTATAACTTTCTTGGTGAGGCTGCACCTTGAGTACTGCATGCAGTTTTGGAGGCCACACTTAAGAGGGACATTAACCTCTTGGAGAGGGTTCAGAGGAGGCAACAAAATGATTTGGGGCTTGGGGACAGGACCTAGAGGAGAGGCTCGAAGAGCTAAATATACACATTGGAAGAGAGAAGGGACCAGGGGGACATGATAGGGGTCTTCAGGTACATGAAGAGGTAAATAGGGGAGGAACAGTCAGGGTGCTTGAAGGAAGGAGGAAGGGCTACTAGAGGGCATGGGTGGAAGCTGGAGGGTGAAGATTCAGGAGAAAGGAGGAGGTGCTACTTCACTGAGGAGGGTGGTAGAGCCATGGAATGCACTGCCTAGGGGCTGGTGGAGGCAGAGACAATGGAGGGTTCAAGAGGGGTGGGACAGGTACAGGGAAGGGTTCTGGAAGCAAAATCTAATGCAGCAAGAATATGCGGAACTGGGAAGGGTGAAGCCAGAGAAGGCGAGGGGGACAGCAGGGTCAGCACCCAGGGTGGGGGCTGACCAAACGAGCAGACACGAAAGACTGTTAGGCCTATTCTGCTGGCATTTTAGTATTTTAGTATGTTAGTATGAGGTCAGTTGAAAACTCTTATCTGTTGTTCTTCAAACTCAAACTGTCAGATTCTTTACTCCACCTCACTGAACAGCTGCTCTGGAGATTTCTCCTTCTGCTCGGTTCATTTTGTCGGTTAAAGTATTACGTTTTCAGTTTTTTTAACCGAATTTAAACTGCAACCGGTCGGTTCAAGCTCTATCTGTGGTATTTGTAAGTACTACACCATCATTGCCCAGTGTGGTCCAAAAGGGGAAGGAGTGGTGTTGATGGGGGACCTTAATATGCCAGGTACAAACTGGGGAGCCATGTCCTCTAAGGTGGCCAAGGAGCAGAGGCTGCTGGATGGCTTCCAGGATGTGTTCTTAACACAGCATGTGATGGAGCCCACAGGGAGGGGCATGTCCTGGATGTGGTTCTGGAAGATGGGGATCTGGTAAGGGACATGGTTGTACAGGACCCCTGACTGGGAGTGACCACAATACTGTCTGGTTTCAAATAAGCATTGGGGAGTGGGGGTGAGATCTAGGACACTGGCAGTGGACTTCGGGGGCAGACTTTATGGGTATGGAAATATTCTCAGGATCACTTGAAGGGGATTACCTCAGCGACAAGTGTGGAAAGGAGATGGGAGGTCATAAAATGGGACTTCATGAGGCAGTCAGGATCTGCGCTAAGTTGAAACAGTAAGGAGCAATGTCACATAAACCATACTGGTGGTCCAGTGAGGTACAGGTAGCAGTCAGAGAAAGAAGGCAGCTTACAAAAATATAAAACAACAAGAGGGATAGGGATAAGAAATGTACCAGCTTGCATCTAGAAAAGTCACCCATATGGTAAGGGAGCAAAGTCAGTAAAGAGCAGCGGCTGGCACGAGGGATACATGGAGGGAAAAGGGTTCTTCGGTACATTGGGGGCAGAGAAAAACTAAGGGCCATCTCAGCAGATTGAGATCAGAAGGAGGGTGGGTGGAAGAGGCGAGGGACCAGGCAGAGGTATTTAACGAGTACTTTGCCTCTGTGTTCACTAGGGAGGGAGATGGGATATCTACAAAGCAAGGCACAAAGGGGATAGAAGCGACAGGGAGTGGGATCAGGGGAGCAACAGAAATGGAGCAAAAGGGAGGGATAGGTACCCCAGGGGTGTCACATCTGGATAAGGATAAAAAGACCAGTAAGGTGGAGGGGACGGATGATGCCATCCCCGCCAAAAGGGTATGGTTAGCCCTCAAGGCCCTAAAGAAAGACAAATCTCCTGGGCCGGATGGCATTCATCCGAGAGTACTATGGGAATTGGTGGACATACTGGCTGCACCCAGGGCACTTTCAGCAGGTCACTTGAGACAGGGAGGGTACCTAGGGATTGGCGAGAGGCACATGTGGTACCAATCCATAAAGGGGGGTCAAAGGAAGTACCAGGTAACTATAGACCCATCAGTTTGACCTCGGTGGTGGGAAAATTAATGGAGAGTATACTTAAGGAATGATTGGGGTTGTACTTGGAGGAGGTGGGAGGTCTGGATAGTCGGCAACATGGGTTTGTGCCAGGTAGATCATGTCAAACCAACCTTGTGGAGTTCTATGAATGGGTAACATCAGAACTGGACAGGGTAAGCCTGTGGATGTATTATTCTTGGACTTCAGCAAAGGCGTTTGACTCTGTCCCACAATGGTCTGGTGGAGAAACTGATGGGGTTAGGGTAGGCCCTTTGATGGTCAGATGGATTGAAAACTGGATAGCTGGGCACTCAGATAGTAGTGGTCTGTGGGGAGCTCTCGAACCCTAGAGAGGTTGGTAGTAGGGTACCACAGGGCTCGGTCCTGGGTCCAATCCTGTTAATGCATACATATCGGACATCAGGGATGGTATAGGTGTGAAATGAGTCTCTTCGCGGATGACTCCAAGATGGTGATAGTAGTTGAGGGAGAAGAGGGAGGTTGGCCCTGCAAGACCTGGACACCCTGGAAAGCTGGGCTCACACATGGAAATTAAATTTCAATATCACCAAGTGCAAGGTGTTGCATCTTGGTGGAAAACCTAAACACAGGTACACCCTGGGAGGGAGGACTGGAAGCCTCAATAGGAAAAAGACCTAGGGGTCATGGTGGATACATGTATGAATAACTCTGAGCAGTGCAGGAGAGCAGCTAGCAAGGCAAACAGGATGTTGGGATGCATCATAAGGGGATCACCTCTAGGAGCAAGGAAGTGATTCTGCCGCTGTACAATGGACTGGTTAGACCACACCTTGAGTACTGTGTACAGTACTGGAGACCACACTTGAAGAGGGACATACAGCTCCTGGAGAGGGTACAGAGGAGGCAACAAAGATGATACGAGGGCTAGGGATTTGACTTATGAGGACAGACTTGAGGAGCTCTGCCTGTTTTCATTGGAGGAGAGACAGGGGGGACATGATTGAGGTCTTCAAGTACCTCAAGGGAATAAATAGGGTAAACATGGAGGATCTTTAGACTAAAGCAGGAAGGCATCACCAGAGGGCATGGTTTGAAGTTGGAAGGTGGAAGGGTGAGGGGAAAAGAGGAGGAGGTTTTCACTGAGAGGTGGTGGACCCTTGGAATGCACTGCCTGGTGAGCTGGTTCAGAGATCCACAGTGGAGGGTTTAAGAGAGGGTGGGACAGACACAGAAAGGGGATGTATCAGATGATGGCCTGTCCCGGGGGGGGGGATGGATGAGAGGGGTTTCTGGGGCACAAGGGATGGGAGGGTCTCGGCACCCAACTAAGGATCTAGGTTCGAGCAGACTCGATAGACCATAAGGCCTAATCTGCTGGCAAATAGTATGTTAGATAGGTTTTACATTTACTTTCAATGTGGAACTTGTAAACGGTTTTATTGGTTCGGTTTGAACCGATCAGGTTGTTTCTAATACATAATCTATCTTTAGAAGTGCGGTTCCTGGTTCTTATCGGTTCTAAAAAAAGCGGATTTCATTACGTTTTTTTCCATGACCCGTAACACGGTTGGGAACTGATAAGGGAGTCTTGCTTGGCGGTTTGCCGTAACCGGGCAAGTTTTGGATAGGCTGGCACTATGTCTGAGAAACCCAAAAGAAAAACCAGGCCCACTGGGTTTCAACACTGTAGTGTCTGTGGGGAAGCCTTTGCCAGGCTGACCCCCACACCACATGTGTTTATTGTCTGGGTTTGACCACCTCAATGCAGACTGCCAGATTTGTAAAGTTTTCCTGCAGCTACCCTGGATAAAAAATTGGTAGGCTCAGGAAAGGAGGCCAAAAAGTCAGCTGAACCGGATGGCCAGCCCGGTTCTGTTTCAACCGAACCGGAGAGAGTGCCCTCTGACCAGGGCGAGACTTCTTCGGCCAAAAGGAGAGCCGACTCTGAGGAGTCAGTTCCAGCAAAGAGAACTAGAAAATCAGCTGGTGTGGAGCCAAAACTTCCCTCTCCAACCGCTGAAGAAATAGCTAAAGCAATTAAAATTGTTCAGTCACTCTCCTCGGTTCCGACCGAACCGGCACCATCAGGTAAGCATACAGTTCGGTCGGTTCCACTGGTTCAAGAGGATGATTTAGAGGAATTTTATGAACCAGAGGAGGGGGAAGAGGAGTATGAGGAGAGTGAATGTGGATTTGAAGGTCTGGATGTGCCCATTGAACCGGACATCTCTCCAGACAGACCTTCAGGAGTGTCTCCCCCTAGGCTTTCTGAGTCCCCTTCTCATTTTATGTTTTATAAAAAAGTGGCTAAAACCCTCCAGCTCCCTATGGAGAAAGCTGTGGATGACCAAGAAGAGCCTGATTATGTAGAAATGATGGATATCCCAGAGTCTAGGAGACTGTCTATTCCTCTGCATAAATCTTTTTGGAAACAGTAAAAATTCGAAAAACTCCTCACACTATACCTCCTGTTGATAAAAGAATGGACAAACGGTATACATTATCAGGCTCTGATGCAGAGTTCCTTACACAACAATGCAGCCATGTGGGGGTTGTGCAGGCTGCAGCCTGTGACAAGGCAAATATTCCCCTGACCTCACACCCCCCTGACAAGGACTCCAGAAGGGTTGATGCCATGGCAAAGAAACAGTACATGGCATCATCCTTGGGACTCAGACAGGCAAATTATATGGCTTATGTTGCTAGATACCAGAAATCCTGATGGGATACTATTTTGGCTATAGCAAAGCAGGTCCCTGGCCAGCTTGCCAAGGAGCTGGAGCAGGTGGCCACTGATGGTATTGAGGCATCTAAAGTGCAATTCCATGCTGCAGTGGAATCTAATGATGTGTCATCTAGAGTCATGGCTACATCTGTGGCTCTCCGTAGAATGGCTTGTCTCAGATGTACTAGCCTGTCACAGGATACCCAGACTAAGGCCATGGATTTTCCTGTTGTGGGCAACTCTCTGTTTGGGGAGCAAACAGAGAATTACTTGAAGAAAATGGATGAATATAGGACCACCTATAGGAGTGCACAGGCCAAGGAAAGGCAGGCCACTCCTCAAAGGCAGCCTCTCAGGGGGCAGGGGCAGGCCTTTTCATAGGCCTTTTGACCAAGCCCAGGCCTCCTCTTCAGCTTATGCACAGAGGGGGTTCTTTAGAGGGAGAGGCAGACAGGGTGCAAGCTGACCTGCCTCCACCCCTCAGCCTAAAGCCCCTGCCAAGCAGGCACCCTGATGGGGTGCCCAGGACCAATTCTCCACTACCTGTATGGGGGCAGGCTGGCTTACTTTGTCCAGGACTGGCAGTCTGTAACATCAGACAAGTGGGTCCTGGAAGTAGTAAGCCAGGGACTGGCTCTCAGCTTCAAAAAGTTTCCAAAGATGAGAACCAGATCCTTTCCACCTGCAAATCCATCAGAGGCTCTTGCCTTAGAAGCAGAAGTCTCTATCCTCCTGGCTCTCAGAGCTGTGGAAAGGGTTCCACCCCTACACCAGGGAAAAGGATTGTACTCCAGGTACTTCCTTACCCCAAAAAAGACAGGAGAATGGCGGCCCATCCTGGATCTCAGGTACCTAAACAAGCACCTTTTAAAACCAAAATTCAAAATGGTGACTCTGGGAATTATTTTGCCCTCTTTAAGGCCAGGGGACTGGCTAGTGTCCTTGGACCTCTAGGATGCCTATTTTCATGTTCTCATCAGAAGCTCCCATCAAAAGTACCTCAGATTCAAACTGCCTTCAGGCCATTACCAGTTCAGAGCAATGCCCTTCGGCCTCACATCTGCCCTAAGGGTATTCACAAAATGCCTGACAGTAGCAGTTGCCCACTTAAGAAGGCAAGAAATTGCCATCTTTCCTTACCTGGATGACTGGCTCATAGTAGGCCAGTCTCCAGACCAAGTCAGGTTACATCTTCAGGTAACTCAGCAACTGCTAACTTCTCTAGGTTTCCTTCTCAATCATCCAAAGTCAGTCCTAGAATCTGTCCAGCTTCTCACCTTCATAGGTGCAGAACAGAACACAAAAGAAGCCAGAGCCTTCCTTCCTCTGGAAAGAGCAAGGACCCTGATTTCTCTGGCTTCCTCCTTCACCCTGCAGGTCTCTCGACCAGCAAGGCATTTTCTCCAGCTCTTGGGACACATGGCTGCTTTGACAGCAGTAGTGCAGGGAGCCAGATTTCAGATGAGGGACATCCAGTTCCATTTGAGAGCCTTTTGATCTCAAAGGAGAGACCCTCTAACCAAATTAATCCCAGTGACTCGAACCCTGATCCAAGCCCTTCAGTGGTGGCAGGACCAGGGCAATTTGAAACAGGGGGTCCCCTTCACGCCTCAGTCTCACTCCTTAATCCTTACTACAGATGCATCCCTCTTGGGGTGGGGAGCTCACATGGGTGACCTCACTACCCAGGGATTGTGGTCCCCTCAGGAATCTCTGCTCCACATCAATCTGTTGCAACTCAGAGCAGTTTTTCTAGCACTTCAAGTTTTTTCCAAATCTGTTCAGAACAAAGTTATTCAGGTCAGAACAGACGATACCACCACAATGTGGTACATCAACAAGCAAGGGGGCACTCGGTCTATGGCCTTGTGCACCGAAGCAATGAAGTTGTGGTCTCTGGCTTACTCTCTGAACACCTCCCTTGTGGCAGTTCACCTCCCAGGCAAGGACAATGTCCTGGCAGATGCTCTCAGCAGGATTTCCCAGGGCCATCACGAATGGGCTCTGGATCCCCTAGTACTGGAGGTGGTATTTGCCAGATGGGGCACACCCCAGATAGATCTTTTTGCAGCCCCAGACAATCACCAACTTTGGGCACACCCCAGATAGATCTTTTTGTGGCCCCAGACAATCACCGACTTCCCCTTTTTTGTTGCGGGCCCTCAGTGTTGGGCTCAGTCCCCCTGGATGCCTTCCTTCTCAGTTGAGAAGGGAAGTTTCTCTATGCTTTTCCCCCCTTCCCTCTCCTGTTCAAAGTGCTAGTCAAAATCAGATCTCAACCCTGCAAGATGATCCTGATTGCTCCAGACTGGGCCAGACAGCCCTGGTACCCACTCCTCATGTCCTTAGCAGTCCACCTTCCCCTGTGTCTTCCCAGGAATCACAGTCTGTTAACCTGTGCTCAGGGGAGAGTTTGGTACCTGAACCTCAAATCTCTCAATCTCAAGGCCTGGCTCTTGAAGAGTTAGAGTTTGCTGACCTACACCTCTCCCAAGGTGTATTGGATATCCTGAAGGCTTCTAGGAAGCCTTCCACCAGGGTTACTTATAATTCCAAATGGAAGAGATTTTCTATATGGTGTTCTGCAAAGCATATTCCCCCAGAATCTGCTGATTTACCCACAGTCCTGGATTACATGGTCCATCTAAATACTTTGGGGCTGAGACCAGCTACCCTAAAAGTGCATCTGGCAGCCGTGTCTGCTTTCTTATCAGCAGGTAAACCCTCTTCTCTTCCAGCCCATCCTGTTTTCTCCAGGTTTTTCAAAGGATTGCTTCACACCAACCCCCCATTCAGGGATCCTGACCCTGCCTGGGATCTTAATATTTGCATTGCCCAGCTTATGCAGCCCCCTTTTGAGCCCTTGTCTTCAGCAGAGCTTAAGTACTTGACTTGGAAAACTGTATTTTTGGTAGCCATCACTTCTGCCAGACGCATAAGTGAGTTACAAGCATTGTCAGTGGAGCCTGATTTTATCTCCTTTCACAGAGATAAGGTAGTCCTCAGGACTAACAGAAAGTTCTTGTCTAAGGTGGTTTCAGATTTCCACCTTAATCAATCTGTCTCTCCCTGTGTACTTCACTGACCATTTCTCCTCTGACGAGAGGAGGTTGCACAGTTTAGATGTCAAAAGATCCCTTAGCTACTACATAGATCATACCAAGGGTCACAGGTTTGACTCCCTCCAACTGTTCCTCATTTATGATGAGGTTGGTAAAGGGAAATCTGCTACCAAAAGATCCATTGCCAGGTGGATTGTCTCTTGTATCTAATTCTGCTATGAAAAACTGGGTAAGGTTCTTCCCTCAGGCCTGAGGGCTCACTCTACCAGAGGTACAGCTGCATCTCTGGCTGCTGCCAGGGACATCCCTATCCTGGAGATATGTCAAGCAGCTACCTAGAAAACAGTTCACACTTTCACCAAGCATTACTCCCTGGACATCCAGGCTAGGAGTGATGCTCGGTTTGGCACAGCTGTGCTTCAGAGCCTATTTCCTAAGTAGGTTCTGTCCCTCCTCCATGGAGGTACTGCTGTGTAGTCTGCATATGTCATAATATAGCAAGACTTCATGTTGTTTGAAGAAAAAATTACTCACCTTAGTAATGTTGTTTCTTCTAATGGAGTCTTGCTATATTATGACCTCCCCCCCTGCCTGCCCCTCTCAGAACTTTTACTTTTGGGATGTGGGTGGGCAGGGCAGTGTAGGCACTTAGTAGATGCCCACCTTGTTTTTTTACCCCTCCTTTTTGAGGTGACCTGTGTTGTGTTTGTCATTTTTTGGGTCTCCTGACTTGAGTCTTTGTTTTGGCACCAAAAAATGTGTTTATATAATTAGTAGCCAGCTGGCTAGTGTAGGTTTACAGCTTCCACACAGAGTCTTAGTGAGTTTTGCTCGTAAAGATCTGACAGTTTGAGTCTGAAGAACAACAGATAGTTTTCAGCGAAGCTCGAGCTCAAAGTTCCATGCTTGGCATGGAAAGTTAACTCTCTTACCTCCGGAGCAGTTCAAAGGTTGGGACTCACTGCATATGTCATAATATAGCAAGACTCCATTGGAAGAAACAACATTACTAAGGTGAGTAATTTTTTCTTTTGCATTAGTGGCTCACATATAGTTGTGAATATCAACTATAATAACATTGCATAAATATTGAGATGCAGTGTTGGCCCAATACTACATGTTTCATAGCAGCTGGCTGTAAGGAGTGGGAATCACCCCCCCCCTTTTATCTTTTGAATCTGAAGAATAAATAACATTTGACCAAAATACAAAAGGTAAAGGAGCAATAAAATTAATAGGATGTGTGGAAAATAATTTAAATCCCACCTTATTGTATTAGGACCCTGTTATGATATAACAAAATAAAAATAAATTTGTTGTTTGTTAACGTGGTAACCATTAATACTAAGCATTCTCTACAGAGAGTTTAGGCAGCCGCTGCTGTGGGAACCACATTGATGGTGTTCAGATTGTACAATAAGTAGAAGCACTTCAGCCATAACACGCAAGCACGTGTATTTTAAACTATTTTAAGGTGTTGGTTGGTCTCTGATGAAGCTTTGTGGTCAGCCGAGTGAAATGTTAGATCTTACTTCGAGAGGGCTCTTGCAGTAGGCATTCATATTTAGAACTAAGTCGCCAGGCATCAGAATCCCACGGAAACATTTCTAGCTAGCAGCCTCTGGCAGGAGACTGCCCCCACGTCAGGTGATGTCAGTATAAAGGGACAGTCCCCCATGCAAATGTATCTCGTGGAAGAACAGCGCTCATTTGTCTCGCCATTTTGGATGAGTATTCCTCTTTTTTTGACATTTATTTCAAATTTTCTTCTCTAATAACTGTTTGATTATCTCGCTGTGTATGTCATCTCTGACGCCTTCCAAATTGAATAAGAACAAGTGCAGCTCATGTTGATCCCAGCTTCCTCAAAAGGATGGCCACTCTCTGTGCCTTTTTTTTTCCCCCTAGGCCTGGACCACCACATGGAGGAGTGTGAGCACTGCTGAAAATTCAGTTCCGCCACCTGTAAACTGAGACAGCAGTCCCTGGAAGCCCATTTGTTAAAAAAGAAAATGGCCTACATGAAAAAGGAACTGAAAAAATTCAGGCAGGTGTCCACTTCCCCCGAAGGCTACAACAAGAAAAAGAGGGACAAGGAGAAACACTCTGACAGGGACTTGTCGTCCACAGCTGCCGCACCTACAGCTGGAGTCGTGGCCCTTCGGGTAACTTCCCCTCCAGGGGAATGACCATTATCGGCCACCTCGGTGGTTACTAAGCTGGCATTGACCCCCCCGGACGGGATTGCACTCAGGTCCGCTGGGAGCCTAAAGGGCAAAGGAGGCCTCTACTCCCGCTACAGCCTCTCAACCCTCTTGGCCTAACAGTACGAGTGGGTCTGATAAGTCAGGCATTGGCTCCACTGACGTCCATCTGGACAAGGCTGATAAGCTGGTCGTTGGCTCCTCTGATGACCACCTAGCCTGTGACCCCACGTCAGCCTCCGAAACTACGCTTAACATTCAGGAGTTGCTGCAGCACACTTCAGTTGCTTTGCCCTCTGAGGCTTCTCTGTCTCCTCAGACTCCCCTTGGGGATTCTGCACTCTCTTCCCCTACTGGGGTCAAGGGTACTGGGATACTGCTATCAGGGGTGCCCCCTTCCCCGACGCTGGATCCTTATATGCCGGACCCGATGCCAGATAACCCGATGTCACCCTCCGGCATCCTGTTGCCTAATTGCAGACCCACTCCACCATCAGGACTGGCTAGAATCCCGGATCCTCCCGTGGGTCTGCCTATTCTGAACCCTATGCCCCCCTGGACTGATGCCTGACCCATCCGGACCACCTGCTGGGCTGACACCAGGTCCTTCTACTCCATCCTAGCCCCTGGCACCAGGACACCTGATGCCACAGTATCCGGCTTCACAGTACCCAACGCCACAGAACCCGATGCCGCAGTACCCGGTGCCTCAACACCTGACCTCCCGCTGTCGGGTTATGGGTACCCTTACTGCAGGTTTCCCAGTTAACTGTACCCAGGCCCCCCTCCTCCTCCTCCACCTCCTCCGCAGCCTCAGGTAGACTTGAAGGAGGTTTTGGCCTCCTGGTGGACTGAGACTAAGACACAACTCACCAAGGAGGTAGAGATCCATCTTCTGATACTGGTCCCTACATGGACCCCTCACGTTGGCACCAGGAGACTCCTCCCCCCTTTACCCAATGCCAGAGCTGAACCATCTGGATCTCAGGCCAGGGAGGATATGCACCCCCAGGGTGCCCCCAGAGGGGTCGATCCAGCACCAGACAGGGAGGATTCTTCATCCTCTTCATTGGAGCCATCACATTCTGATTCTGACCACTCTGATCCTGGGGACAAGCCACACACTCCAGAAAACCCCAGGCTGAAGGACTCTCCGAAGTCTCCTCTGGAGGATCCTTCCTTTCTGGAACTGCTGCAGAAAATCCAGGCCACTTGGGAGTGGCAATCGGTGGAGCCAGATCCACAGCGCAAAGAATTTGCTGCCCATCTGGATCTCCTGGAAACCACTCAAACACTGATTCCACCCTGGATCTAGCCTCACGCAGATCTTGTCTCCCTGCATAGGTGATGCATAGGGAGAGGCATCAGCAGCAGAAAACAGGAAGTTGTTATCCCTCTGTACAGACAGTTGGTGAGACCCCATCTGGATCTCCTGGAAACCGCTCGAACACTGATTCCACCCTGGATCAAGCCTCATGCAGATCTTGTCTCCCCACATGGAAACAAGCTTCCTCATTAGCACCTCTTCCTAAAAAGGCAGATAGGCTATACCAGGCTCCAAAGGGTACAGACTTCCTCAGTCTTCACCCCAAGGCAGATTCGGTGGTGATTAGCACCACTCACAACCAGACCACCAACCCCAAGCATCTCAGCTTGCCCCCCCACCTGAAAAGGAGTCTCGACTTCTGGACCAGTATGGGAGGAAGATATACGTTTCTTCCACCCTGGGTTTGAGGGCCTTGAACTATGTTGGACACAGGGGGGACTACCTGAAGTCCATCCTTAGTCAGGTTGAAGCAAAACTGGATTCTCTTCCAGATTCCCAGACTAAGCAGGAACTGGGAGACCTGGTCCATTCCATGCATTCAGCCTGTAGGCGCATGTTACATGCCACCTACAGTGTGGTGAATGCAGCAGGTAGGAGCTCAGCTTTCGCGATTGGCTTACTGCATCACACTTGGATCCATGTGCCAGGTTTGACCCCTGAAGTGCAGACTACTATACACAAGGCTTCTTTCAAGGGATCAGTGCTCTTCGGTGGTGATGTCAAGGACATCATATCCGAGTTGCAGGAGAAGGATTTGGCACGTAAGTCTGTACAGACCGTGTACAAATCTTCTTGGGGGCAGAAACGTCCTTTTCAGTGACAAAACTGGCAAAAACAGAAAAAAAAGGCAAAACTGCCCAACAATCATAGAGCCCTGTCAGCAGCCAAAGCTTCCCCCAGCAAAAAAAAAAATCCAGAGCTCTGGCTTCCCCTCTGCCCTCTGCCTCCTGACTCCCTGCCTCACCCTGTGCCTCTGGCTGTTTCAGAGGAACTGGTATGGGGGAGAGTTTCCTTCCATTTGCCAGGTTGGGAGAGGATAACGGCAGATGCTTGGGTGCTTTAACTGGTATCATTGGGGCACTCAATAGAATTCATCAGAAAACCTCCTCACAGTCCCCCAGTCCTCGTAATCTCCTCTTCATCTTTCATTGGTACTAGAGGAAATGTGATTTCTTCTGAAGCCAGCAATAGAACCCATCCCTTCCCCCTTTCAGAGGACGGGTTACTGTTCTCATTTCTTCCTAGTACCAGAGAAGACTGGGGACCTGAGACCTGTAGTAGATTTCAGCTCCCTGAACCAGTATGTGGAGTACAAATGGTTCAGAATGCTCTCTGCAGAGTCTTCTTCCCATGCTTTGCCCGGGACTGTGGCTATGCACTTTGGATATGCAAGATGCATACCTCCATATCCCCATATGCCTTCTCTCCACAAATACCTTTATTTATGTTTTCAGAGGGCACACTACCAGTTCTGGGCCTTCCCATGTGGCCTTTCCTCAGCTCCCCAAGTATTTACCAAATGCCTGGCAGTAGTGGCAGACTTCCTGCTTACCCAGAGAGTACAAGTCTTCCCCTATGTGGGCGACTGGTGTCTGGCAGCCCCATTCAGAGAGGCACCCTTACGCTTCCTTTCTCTCCCCCTACAGGCGTTCTCCAGCCTGGGTATCACAGTCAACCAGGCCAAGTCCCATTTAGTTCCTTGCCATTGGCTGCACTTTACAGAGGCAGTGTTGGCTACGACCCTAGGCAAGGCTTTTCTGCCCCCGGACAGAGTCGAGATGCCTTTAAGCCAGGCCCATCTCTTGTCCAGCCTCAGATGGGTCAGAGCCAGGAAGGTCCTTCACCTTCTCGGGCACATGGCGTCGGCCAATCTGACTGTCCCTCTAGTTCGGCTTCACATGAGAGTCTCCTAATGGACTCTAAGGTCTCAATGGGACCAATCTCAGGATGACCTGGACCACAAAGTCCCAGTGTCAGACATGATGATCAGGGACTTGCAGTGTGGTGGACAGTTCAGGAGAACCTCAGCCTGGGGATCCCATTCTGCACTGATCCTCCTACCTAGACTCTGATGACGGTCATGTCAGGTGCAGGTTGGGGTGCCCATCTGGGGTCTCGCAGGATTCAGGGCAGCTGGTCTCACTTTGAGCAGAATCTTCATATCTGTGTTCTCGAGCTAAGGGCAGTTCTGTATACCCTACAGGCTCTCCTTCCCTTTATTCTTCCTGGTCATCTTCTTGTCCAATCAGACAACATGTGTGTAGTCTGGTACCTCAACAAACCGGGAGGAAAACATTTCTATCCCCTGTACCGGGAAGCAATGAGAGTCTGTTAATAGGAATTTCAGCACAACCTGCACCTAATGGCAGTTCACGTTCTGGGAGTAGAAAACACCCTGGTTGACACTCTCAGACACCCGTTGGCCAGGTCTTATGAGTGGGAGCTCAGTCAAGACATCATAAATGACATCTTCCAGCAGTGGAGGACTCCTCAGGTGGACCTCTTGGCCTCTCCCGACAACGCCAGTCTTCCTGCCTGTAGATCTCTCGCTCCAGGGTGAGACGTCTTTTGGTGGGACATGCTCTCTGTTGGAAGGACAGATTTGTTTATGCTTTCCCTCCCATTCCTTTGATTCTGAGGGTGCTGAACAAGCTTCGGGCAGGAGGGGCATGAATGATTCTCATTGCTCCTTTCTGGCTTGCCACTCTTCCGACCATTTTACCAGTTTGTCCAGATCTCTTCTCATTCTGCTCTCCCCATCTGGATCATCTACTCTGTTGCAGATCTTAGTGTCATCTGCAAAAAGACAAATGTTACCCTCCAGTCTATCTGTAATGTCACTGATGAAGATATTGAAGAGGACTGGCCCCAGGACTGATCCCTGAGGTACCATGTTTGTGTCTTGCATCTCTTCTGACTATACTGTTTACCACAACTCTCTGTTTTCTGCCCATCGACAAGTTTGTCACCCAGTTGACCATCTTCTGACCCACCCCAAGTCTATCCATCTTATTAATCAATCTTCAGTGTGGAACAGTATCAAAAGCTTTGCTGAAGTCAAGGTAGGTGACATCAACTTCACCCCCTTGGTCCACCACTCTGGTCATCCAGTAAACAAAATCTATGAGATTAGTTTGACAGGATTGTCCTGTTGTAAACCCATGCTGTCTTGGATCCTCTGTGCCTATGGATTCCAGGTGTTGTACTGTCCTTTACTTAAGGAGTGCCTCCATAATCTTGCCTGCTACTGAGGTAAGACTGACTGACTGGTCTGTAGCTCCCTGCCTCCTCCCTGCTACCACTCTTGTGGAGCGGGATCATGTGAGCCCTTCTCCGCTCTTCTGGGACATCTGCTGTGTTCAGAGACTTACTAAACAGCTTTGATAATAGCTTTGCTAGTTCCACCCTTAGCTCCTTTAGTACCCTGGGATGATTGCCATCCGGTCCTATTGCCTTGTCTGCCATGAGCTTAGCGAGCTTTCGTAGGACCCTTTCTTTTGTAAAAGGGACTTGTGCACACCTCCCTCCCCTCTGTCTATGGTGCTGAGTTGTGGGCCCTGCCATACCTTCTCAGTAAATACTGAGCAGAAGCATCTATTTAGGATAGATGTTTTTCCTTGGTCCTCCTTCACACACTTTCTTATCCCCTTTGATCTTAGCAATACCCACTCTGGACTTTCTCCTTTCACTAATGTATCTATAGAAAGTCTTGTCCCCCTATTTTACTGTTCGTGCTAGTGTTTCCTCAGCTTGAGCCTTTGACTGCCTTCCCTGCTTCTCTTAAGGAAGTTTGGTATGCCTCCCTATCTTCATCCCGCTGTGTTCTCAAATATTTCCTGAAGGCCAGTCTTTTGGCTCTGACCTTTTCTACTACTGTTTTTGAGAACTGAAGTGGTTTCCTCCTTCTTTTGCTCTTGCTTTTATCGCTAACACAGTGGGATGTTGCTGCAAGTATTGCATCCTTGATGCTTGCCCACTTACCCTGTACCCCCTCACCTGTATTTCTTCTTGTCAGGGCTAGCTTATCTCTGTTGGTCATCTTATCCAAGTCAGCTCCTCTGAAGTCCCATATTTTTGCCTTGGAATGGGATGATTTAGTTCTAGTGGCCAGACTGAACCATACCATGTAATGGTCACTGGGCCCCAGGTGACCTTCTACCTGGAGTTCTGTGATCCTTTCCCCATTAGTCATTACTTGATCTAGGACAGCCCTGTCTCTTGTGGGTTGTTGTACTAGTTGTTTGAGGCCCTCCCCCAGCAGGGAATCCACTATGTGCCTAGTTGTGGTGGACGTTTCTGCTGGTATTGACCAATCTGTATCTGGCATGTTGAAATCTGCCTTTATGAGAAACCTCCCCTTTAGCTGTCATGTTTTGTACAATTTCTCACAGTAATGTGTCTGTGTCCTGTCCCTGATCTGGAGGCCTGTAGACAACCCCAGTTCATATGCCTGTCCCATTTCCTGTTTCTAGGGTGACCCACAGTTCTTCTGGCTCCTTATGTATATTCTTAGTTTCTGTAGCTTTGATAATTTCATTGACATAAAGGACTACTCTCCTCCCCCTTTTTTGCACCTCAGTCTCTTCTGAACAGTACATAGCCAGGTACTGAAGTCTCCCAAGTGTAGTTTCTAGTGAGCCTTGTCTTGCTAATGGCTACTATATCCAGTTTAGCCGCTGTCATTTTTGCCTGCAGGTCTGGGATCTTGTTTCCCAGACTGCGGGCATTGGTGTACATGATTTTCCATTGGCCAGATTTTAGTGCATTAGTTGTTGGGCAAGGTCTAGCATTTCCCATGCACATCGTATGGGGAGCCAGACCTTTTTTTTCTTATCTGGTGAGTAAGAAGGAAAGGATGGAAGTAAATTGAATGTTTGAAGAGACGTAAATTGCCACACCTCCACCCCTACTAGTTCGATCTTGCCAGGAAATAGTGTAACCGGGCATGGAGAGAGAGGTGTCAGCTATATTATTCTGAAGCCAAGTTTCAGGAAGGATAATATCTGGGGCATGGGAAACCTCTAGTGACTGGAGTAGGTCCAACTTTGGGAGCAGACTATATATGTTTAGGTGTCAAATTTTTAAACCACAGAGAAGGGCAGGGGGGTTGTTTTGGGATGGGCCAGCAATTACAGATGCTGTTATTGGGGTGCCCAGAGGGCGTGGCCCTGGGTTTCGGTTGATGTCACTAGAAGATAAGAGTAGGAGTGCGATGATCAAGAAGTGAATTTTCAAACTCTTATACCAGGGCAGAGATCTAGTTAGACATGTAATGGGGGGGTGATGAGGTTGAAATTTTAATAAGTGAATCGGGGTGTAATAGGTTATTATGGGTAAGGGAGGTGCACTAGGACAGAAGGGGTAGTGCATCCATGTAACAAGGATGGGAGAGGAAGTCCCAGCAAGGTTGTATTCAAAGAAACATAGACTTTGACAGCAGATAAGGACCACTTGACCCACTTAGTCTGCCCATTTCCCTACCTACAGGATAAGCTGCAGATTCTATTTAACCAACGGCCTAGTTCTTCCTACCCCCCACAAAAATTGCCTTACGTCTGTCCCATGCATTCTTGAATTCTCCCACAATTTTAGACCCCACAATCTCCTCAGGAAGGCTGTTCCATGCATCTACCACCCTCTCTGTGAAAAATTAATTTCTCACATTGCCCCTGAGCCGTCCCCCCTCTATCTTCAAATTGTGTCCTCTTGTTCTTGCACATCTCTTTTTCTGAAAGATGCTACCCTCTTGGACTTTGTTGATTCAACTGAGGTACTTAAAAGTTTCTATCATGTCCCCCTTCTCCCTCCTTTCCTCAAGGGTATACATATTAAGCTCCTTTAGTCTCTCGTCGTATGGCTTCTCTTGCAGACCCTGCACCATTTTAGTTGCCCTTCTCTGGACTGCCTCCATCCTGTCTATGTCCTTGAAGAGATGGGGTCTCCAAAACTGGACACAATACTCCAGATGGGGTCTCACCAACTGTCTGTACAGAGGGATAACAACTTTCCATTTCCTGCTGGTGATGCCTCTTCCTATACCTCCCAGTTTCCCCCCAGCCCTCCCTACTGCCTTCTCACATTGCTTGCTAATCTTAAGGTCATCTGATATGATTACCCCAGGTCCCTTTCCATTTTTGTTGTTGTTACTACCCCCCACCATTGTGTAAACTTCCTCTGGGCTTTTGTTTCCCAGGTTCATTATTTTGCATTTCTTTGCATTGAATCCAAGCTGCCATACTTCTGACCATTCCTCCAACTTTTCCAAGTCCCTTCTCATCCTTTTCACGCCTCCTTGTATATCAACCCTTTTGCATATCTTTGTGTTATCTGCAAAGAGGCATACTTTTCCTTCCAGTTCCTCTGCAATGTCACTTATAAAGACATTAAAAAGAACTGGACCCAGTACTGAACCCTGCGGTACCCCACAAGTAACCCCTCTTTCTTCAGAATGGACTCCATTTACAATTACCTTCTGTATCCTGTTGTCCAGCCAATGTTTTACCCAGGCTACCTCCCTGTGACCCACTCCCAGGCTGGTTAATTTGACTATTAACCTTTTGTGTGGGACTGTGTCAAATGCCTTGCTAAAGTCTGGGTAGGCCATGTCCACAGCCCCTCCCTGGTCTAACATAGAAACATTGAATTTGACGGTAGATAAGGACCGTTTGGCCCACCCAGTCTGCCCATTTCCCTGCCTACTGGATAAGCTGTAGATCCTAGTTAACTAGCAGCCTACTTTAATCACCCAGTTGAAGAAATTAGTTAGATTTGTCTGACATGAGCTTTCTGCTGTGAACCCATGCTGCCTTGGGTCCTGTGCCCCACTGGCCTATAGGTACACAACAATTGTTTCCTTCCGAAGTAATGCCATCACTTTCCCTACCACAGAGGTCAAACTGACAGGTCTGTAGTTTTCTGCCTCTGTCTTGGTCCCACTTTTGTGAAGGGGAATCACATCCGCCTTCATCCAGTCCTCAGGTACCACACCATCCTCCCATGATTTGTTAAAAAGAGTAGTCAGTGGTATCACTAGTTCTGTCCTTAATTCTTTCAGAATTCTGGAGTGAATTCCATCAGGCCCAATTTCTTTGTCCACCTTCAGTTTTGGGAGTTCTTTCAGAACCGTTTCTTCTGTGAAAGGACTGGGATCAACCCCCCCATCCAGAGTGCTTCTGTTAATTGGATTAGGCACCTCCCCCTCCTCCTCTTTTGTGAATACTGAGCAGAAGTATTCGTTCAGTATCCCTGCTTTTTCACTGTCCCTCTCTGCCCACTCACCATCCATTCAGCCTCACTATCCCTCCCTTTATCTTTCGACGCTTCCTGATGTACAGTACCTATAAAAGGTTTTATCCCCCTTCTTAACCGAGTTTGCTAGCTTTTCCTCAGTTTGGGCCTTTGCTATTCTGACTACCTTCCCTGCTTCCTTCTGCCTTAACTGGTACAGTTCTTTGTCCTACTCCTTCTGTGTTTCCTTATACTTCCTAAATGCTATCTTTTTCTCCCTAACCTTCACCGCCTCCTCTTTTGAGAACCACAGTGGCTTTTTCTTTTGTTTTGATCTGTTTATTTGCTTCACACAAAGGTTTGTTGCCTCTGTGATGGCAATTTTGATGTTTCCCCATTGTTGCTCCACCTCTCCTTCTAGCCTGTTTGCTAGTGCTTTTCTAAGGCACTTACCCATCTTACAAAGGCAGCCCTCCTGAAGTCTAGAATCCTCACTTTCGTATGGCTTGACTCTGTAGCTGAGTTTATTGTGAACCACACTGTTTGGCGGTCACTTGTTCCCAGATGGCTACCCACTTCTAGATCTGAGATCTTCTCGCTGTCTCCATTTCAGAGTATGAGGTCTAAGATTGCTCTCTCACGAGTGGGTTCCAAAAGTAGCTGTCTGATAGATGCCATTTGAAGGGCATCGAGAATGGCCCTGCTTTTGTGTGTGGCTGCAGCAAAGGTGCTCCAGTTAACATCTGGCATATTTAGGTCTCCCATCAACAGTATCTAGCCTCTCTCTCCATTCTAAGGGTGCCTTCTATCATATCCTTGTCCATTCTCTTCCCCTTACCTGGGGGTCTGTATACAACCCCTGTGCAGATTGTGGTGCCATTTTCAGTATCTAAGGTGACCCACAGTGCCTCCTCTCCTCCCTGTTTACTCTTGTGTTCAGTTAGTTTTATCCCTTCCCTTACATAGAGAGCTACTCCTCCCCCTCTTCTCCCCTCCCTGTCTCTCCTGTAGGTTGTGTACCCTGGTATGTTAACATCCCAGTCATGGGTTTCTGTGTACCATGTTTCTGTGACTGCTTCGATATCCAGGCATCCCTCTTCCATCAAGGCCACCAGTTCAGGGAGTTTGTTGCCCAGACTATCAGCATCGGTGCTCATTACCCTCCATTTCTTGATGGCCTTACTCCTTTTTGCCCCATCCCTGTCCTTATTGCTTTGCCATTTTCTCCATTTACCCTGCCCTTCTCCCTATCGACATCTCTATCTTGGTGTTTACCTCACTTACTACCCTGATCTTTTGGGTGGGGGCTAGGATTTCACAGCTCCTTTCCAGTGCCTCCCCCCTTGGCTAGTTTAAATGCTTGCCAATGAAGCATTTAAACCTATCTCCTAGGATTCTGGTTTCCCTCCTGGACAGATGCAGACCATCACGCCAGTGTAGGCCTGCATCCCTCCAGGTGGACTCCCAATCCCTAATGAAGCCAAATCCCTGAGCTCTGCACCAGTTTTCAGCCACTGATTGAATCTCATGGTGTGGAGCACCCTAACCTCACCCATGCCATAGACAGGCAGCACCTCCGAGAAGGTTGCTATGCATGCTACTTGTCTAAGGCCCCTCCCCAACTTCTCAGACTCTTCCTGCACTGCTCTGATCTCTTTCTTAGCCAGGTCATTTGTCCCTAGGTGGACAGTGACATCCAGCTCCCTCCCCGTGCAGCTGCTCCGGCAATCCTGAGGATTCACTCCCTGTCCCTCCGAAACATAGTGCCAGGCAGGCACCTTACTTTCTTCTCCCCTTTCTCCCCCAGTTCTACTTTCCTAACAATGGAGTCCCCCACCAGGAGTTGTTTCCTTCCCTTGTGGGTCCCATGCCACCCTCCTGTGGGTCTCCTTTGTGGAGGTTCCTGGCATCCTCCTTGGTCTCCAGTGTGGGTGCTTCCATAGAGGAACCACACTTTGCCAGGACAGCATATGAATTGTGGAGTGGTACAACTGGAGGAATGTGCCTCTGTTCCACCACCCTCACCTTCCCTGAGCCCACTGTGGTCCAACCACTCCTCTTTCTTGGCAACCTCTGAGGCAATGGCAGTGGCCCTGGTGGTCCCTGGGTGGGAGAGGAGGTCCCACAAATCCTGGCCATCTCATCCTGGAGATGAGCTACCTTCTCCCTCAGCCCAGAGAGGTACCTGCAGATGGGACAACACTGCATCCTCCAGAACATCTCCCGGAAGACTACTGCTCCACAGCCACTGCACTGCACCACTCCCATATGTCTTATTTCTGGACCCTTAACTGTTGTTTGGAATACTTACTCTTTCCTCTGTTTGTTGGTTTTTTTTTCCTACTTACTTACTGCCTCTGTGACCTTTAAGCTCCCGATCTTCCTGTTCTGAGACAAGAAGTTCCTATATTTCTCATTAGTCTTCTTCCTTGCTCAGTCAGAGCTCCAATGTGAAGCGTAATGAAGCTGGTGGGGGAAGCAGTTTGGGAAAGGAAACCAGACTGAAAGTGAAGAGGGGGAGGCAGAAGGCAAGTAGGAGAACAATGATCAACCAATTACAGGATAGAGACATAACAAGTAATAAATGTAGCAATGAGGCTAAAGACATATTGGGAATTGAGAAGGTAAAGGAAGGGAGGGTGGGTAATTTGACTTTTGGTGGAGGATACTGCTGAGTTTCAAGTGGACAAGTTGCACTGCTGGTGGAGCCTAAAGTGCAGCTGGTGGATTTAAAGAGTGATGGGGTGGGAGAAAATTTGGAGTAAGAAAAGACAGCTGAAAAGCTTAAAACCAGGCTGGGAATATAGTGAACAGCAAAGTCCTTTAGGCATGCTCTAGGAGCCAATCAGGAGGCGATGTTCACCATCAACATCACCAATCAACAAGCAGTAGCTAGTAAGCGCCAAAACATTTAAAACCTTCGGCGCTGCTAGGAGGGGACCATACCTGAGATTCCTTGCAGCTAACGGAGGATGAGATAAGGGCGGCAGTAGTGAAAGCCGCACCGCAGAGGGAGCACACCCAGTCAGCAGACTCAGGTCTCTGGGGGAGAGAGAAGAGCAGAAGGTTAAATTTGCTAGGATAAAAATTGCAGGTTGGGTTATAGTCAGAGACATAAACAGTAAAGCGGCAGTGGGCCTGAGGCATCAGGGGGAGGATTTGTTTAACTGGGGTGGGGTAAGCACAACAAGTGGAGAGACAATGAAGCTGGGAGCAAGGTGGATCAGCGCCATGCTCGGAGAGTGGATTAGAGAAGGGGAAAGCAGCAGATGAGAAGCAGGTAAGAGCAAATTAAATTATGTCTAGTCAGGAAACAGCTAAAATGCACCCACACTACAGTACGGTAAATCACAGCCACCAAGTGCATCAGTGTATAAAGTAAAATAATACACAGAAAAAATCAGAGAGTCTGCAGCTGCACTAATATTCACAGTTCAATACAGTTGAGGTAACTTTCTTTCTAGGTTGTTTAAATACAGCAGTAAACTTTGGAGTAGAAAAGACACCTGTAAAGTTTCTAACCAGGCTGATAATATACAGTAGTTAACAGCAAAATCCTTTAGGCATGCTCTAGGAGCCAATCCAGAGGCTTTCACCACAAAAGTGGCCAATCGTCAAGCAGTAGCTAGTGAGCGCCAAAACATTTGAAGCCCCCAGCACTCATAGGAGGGTACTGTACCTGAAAGTCCTTGCAGCTAGCAGAAGTTGAAGCAGAGGGCAGTGGTGGTGGTGAAAGCCGCACCTCAGGAAGAGCACACTCGGTCAGGAGGCTCAAGTCTGTGGGAGAGAGAAAAAGCAGAAGGTTAAATTAGCTAGGGTAAATATGATGGTGGAAGGGAATGGTCAGAGATGCGAACAGTAAAGTGGCAGGAGGCCTGAGGCATCAGGGGAAGGATTAGCTTAATTGGCGGGTAGGGCAGGCCAGCACCCAGCTCAGAGGGTGGATTAGAGAAGGGGAAGCAGCAGATGAAAGGGAGGGAATGCAATTATATCTAGTCAGGAAACAGATAAAATGCAGGCACACTACAGGAAATCACAACTGTGATATGGAATATGTAGAGAAGAGGGATGCAGGTATATGTCGGTGTGGAGAGAACAGAGGGTGCAGGAATATGCAAGTACGGAGAGAACATAGGGTGCAGTAATTTTAAGTAAGGATACAACAGAGTGCATAGGAATATGCAAGTATAGAGAAGACATGGGTGGAGGAATATATAAGTACGGCGAGAACTGGGGTGGATGAATATGTAAATATGGAGAGAACAGGAGTACAGGAATATGTACATATGGAGAGAACAGGGTGTGTCAGAATATCTACATATGGAGAGAATGGAAGTGCATGAATATGTAACTAGAGAGAATGAGGTGGAAGAATAAGTGTGGATAGATCAGGGAGTGCAGGAATATGTAAGTATGGTGAGAACAGGGCATGCAGGAATATGTAAGTATGGAGGGAACAGCTGGTGCAGAAAGATGCAAGTACTGAGAGAACAGGGGGTGTAGGGATATGTAAGTATGGTGTGAACATGGAGTGCAAACATGTAAATATGGTTAGAGCGGGAGGTACAGGAATATGTAAGTGAGGAGAGAACAGGGGTGCAGGAATATGTAGGTATGGAGAAAACAGGTACAGGAATATGTAAGTATGGAGAGAACGGTGAGTGCAGGAATAGAAACATAAAAACATAGAATTTGATGGCAGATAAGGACCGTTTGGCCCACCCAGTCTGCCCATTTCCCTACCTAATGGATAAGCTGCAGTTAACCAGCAGCCTACTTCTTCCTACCCCTACCCCCTAGAATGGCGTTATGACTGTACCATGCATGCTTGAATTCCACCACTGTTTTTGACTCCACAACCTCCTCCAGAAGGCCGTTCCATGCAGCCACAACCCTCTCTGTGAAAAAATACTTCCTTAAATTACCTCTGAGCCACCCCCCCCTATCTTCAGATTGTGCCCCCTTGTTCTGGCACACCTCTTTTTTTTAAAGATGCTACCCTCTTGGACTTTGTTGATTCCCTTGAGGTACTTGAAAGTTTCTATCAGGGGTGCAGAAATATATAAATATGGCAAGAACTGGGGTGTAAGTACTGAGAGAGCATCGGGTGCAAAAATATGTAAGTATGGAGAAAACGGGTGCAGAAATATGTATGTATGGAGAGAACAGGGATGCAGAAATATGTAAGTATGGAGAGAACAGGTAGTATAGAAATTTGTAAGCATGATGCTGGCCCAGTGGTGCTGAGGGTTAAGGCACTGGATGGCTCACCTCGCACCATGCTGGTGACCCGGGTTTGGGGATGAGCCTGGGACATCAGGGCTTGGCAGGGGTGGAGAGGGATCGAACTTCTGACGAACAGCTTTTCCTTCCCATGGAGGGTGTACGGCACTGCATCACTCTTGAGCAACCTCTGGCATTGGCCAGGGGCAGCCTGGAACTTGCATCACTGCCATACGGCACTGGGGCGGAGCTTGGTGGACACTGGCCATCATTAAATGTCTGAGTTCTATGGGAGGGAGGAGGGCAGGGAAAAAAACAAGTAGAAAAACCCTCCTTTCTGCTAACTGGTGAAGGCAGATCTATCGGCAGTGGCCCTATGACCAGTGCTGGGCTTTCGGGAAGGGATGTCTGGTTACTCCCCACAAGCAGTGACCCCACCAAAATTCTAGATAGAGCATAGTTAGGAGTGGCGGTCCTTCCTCGGGGGGACTCAGAGCCAGGGGGTTAGGGCAGCACTGCGGAGGGGAGGAGGCCGGTACCCGGAGGTTACTACTGAGGCTTCAGGTATGTGGGCAGAGCCAGCGCTGAGAGACCACACCAGAGAGAAGGTCAGTGGTAAAGGAAAGATAAAAAAAAGAAAGAAAGAAATATGTGAGCATGGAAAGAACATGGGGTGCAGGAATATATAAGTATGGAGAGACCAGAGGGTGCAGGAATTAGTAAATATGGAGACAACAGGAGGTACAGCAATATGTAAGTTTGGAGAGAACAGAAGATATAAGCATACGTAGGTACGGATACAACAGAGTGTTCAGTCAGTACAACGTGCAAAAAAAAAAAAAAATATTTGCACACCAGCATCCTTCTCCAGCACCGTTATTAGGCAGTAGTGAGAGTGGGATTGTTTTTGATAATACAACAGAGTGTGTAGGAATATGTACTGTAAGTATAGAGAGAACAGGCATGGAGGAATATGTACGTATGGAGAAAACAGGGAGTGCAGGAATATTTATTTATTTTATTTTTTAGTTGTTTAACCAGGAGTAGCACACTAAGCTGAAAACTTTTTTACAGGTGCAACCTGGGAGCACAGGGAAGTTAAGTGACTTGCTCAGGGTCACACAGTATGCACATGGAGACTGTGGGATTCAAACCCAGGTCTGGTCTGCTGGGTGTCTCCAGATTTGCAGCTCAGAGCCTTAACCCACTGCGCTATACTGCCTCATATATATATATATATATCTATATATATATATGTATGTATATGTATATGTATATGTATGGAGAAAACGGGGAGTGCAGCAATATGTAAATATCGAGAGAATAGGGTGTATAATAATACTGTATGCAAGTATGGAGAGAATGGGGAGCCGTAATTTATAAGTATGAAGAGAACAGGGGGTGTACAGGAATATGTAGGTTTGAAGAGAATGGGGTGTAGGAATTTTGTAAGTATGGAGAGAACAAGGAGTGCAGGAATATGTATTAATATATGGATATGCGATTTAATAGCATACAAAAGCATACAAAAAAATCCTGGTAATAGCATTGCACAGAAAGTGGTAATAGTACAGTTGCTCACCGAAAATAGCATCATTCCAAAGTGATAATACTATCGTTCCCTCATAAATAATAGTATTATCACCAAAAGACATCAACGCATGCGTTAGAATGCCCTACCTGCGTCTTCTGAAGCGTGCCTTTTAATTGGCCACTTTCCCTTCTGAGTGGTCGGAAAAAATCTCAAAACATGGCGGCCATCCCTCGCTTAGCGAGACAATAGGGATTCCTCCCTATTTTGCCATTTTTTGGGGTTTTTTTTAGACTGTGCCACAAATTGATTTATCTACCTAATCCTGTGTTCCTCGTTTCCCAACAGCAGGAAAAGGTAGGAATGCCTACTATTAATATTATGCTGGGTGCCTGTGCTTAGGGGAGGGTGGGGGGAGGAATCAAGTGACACAACGAGCGAGACGAGGAATGACAGCACGAGACAGTGCAGCGGTTCGCCATCATCCAGACTGTTCTTAGCTGAACCGGTGAACTGCCCATCTAAGAAGACCCCAAAACACACTCAGATCCATATATTAAAAATAATATATATATGGGTTCAGTGGTACATCAAATACCATCTCACTGGATACAGGAACCCCTCGAGGTTCGCTCTTAAGGTTCATACATGTCCAGAACCTGTTGATGGTATTACTGACTGGTTATACCCACCGAACTATACATTATTCTCTATTTTATAGAGAGAACAGAATGTGTTATAATATGTATGTATGGAGAGAATGTCGAGCAGAAATATATACCTATGGAGAGCTTGGGGTGCAGGAATATGTAGGATAGGAAAGAATAGGGTGTAGGAATATAACAAGATGCTTGTCTCACAGTGCGACCTGGGGGTGTACAATGGAGGAGGCTATACAGAAAACAATCAATAGGGGAGGCAGTATAGCACAGTGGTTTAAGGCTCTGAGCTGCAAATCTGGTGACATCCAGCAGACCAGACCTGGGTTTGAATCCCACAGTTTCCACTTGCAGACTGTGCGACCCTGAGCAAGTCACTTAACTTCCCTGTGCTCCCAGGTCACACCTGTAAAAAAGCTTTCAGCTTAGTGTGCTAGTCCTGGTTAAATAACTAACAAAAAAAAAAGTATGGAAAGAACAGGGATGCAAAAAATTGTAAGTATGGGGAGAACAGACTGTAGGAATATGTAAGTATGGAGTGAATAGATGGTGTAGGAATATGTAAGTATTGAGAGAACTTGGGGTGGTAGGAGTATATAAGCATGGAGTGAGCAGGGAGTGCAACAATATGTAAGTATGGTGAGAGCAGGAAGTGCAAGAATATGATAGCAAGGTGAGAACATGGGTTATAAGAATATGGATGTAGTGAGAAAATGGCAAGCAGGAATATGGAGGGGAGGAGAAAATTTAGGGCAGGAATATTTTATTTGTTTATTTATTTAATGTTTCACCGGGAGAGGCACATTGAGCAACAAGATGCTCGTCTCACAGTGCAACCTGGGGGGAGGTACAAGGGAGGAGGGTATACATAAAACAATCAATAGGTTGAACTTGGAGTCAAGCAATTCGAACAGTTGTTACATAGTTAAGTGCGGCTTTACAAACTTGTTACATGAGGAGACACTACATACATGTGCCACAGGGAGGGTGGCACGGCATACTTGATTACACATCTAGAACTATTCATAGTATGCAGGCATGGAGAGAACACAGAGTGAAGGAATATCATGTTGTGAACAAGAGTGCAGGAATATGGAAGTATAGAGAGAACAGTGGGTGTGAGCATATGCAAATATGGACAGAACTGGAGCGCAGAAATATGTAAGTATGTGGAGAACAGCAAGTGTCGGAATAGGCCAGTATGTCAAGAGCAAGAGTTTAAGAATATGTATGTAAGTGTCAAATGGAGTGCAGAAATAGGTACATATGGCGAGAACAGGGTATGCATGAATATGTAAGTATGACTAGAACATTGGGTGCAGGAATACGTAAATGTATACCATCATTATGGAGAGAATGGTGGTGCAGGAATATGTCGGCATGTGTAGAACTGGGGTGCAGGAATATGTAAGTATTGAGACAAGATTGGGTGCAGGAATAAATGTATGTAGTATGTTTGCATGTATTGATTAATTGATTTTAAATGTGGTAACCGGGAATTGCACACTGAGCTGAGGCTTATTTCCTGGTGTGACCTGGGGAGTAGGAATGAAATAATCATACGAAATACAGGGATTATAATAGCAGAACAAACACAATACAGTCAGGATAAAAAAAGGAATTTAAATTACATCAAAATGAAATTTAAATTACATCAAAAAGTACAGTAAGCGTGAGTAACAGTATCCCAAATTAACCAATCTAAATTATCAGTCAGACAGAAGGAGTTGGGATAGGAAGTGGGGGTGAAGACAGAGGAGAAGGGACATGAGCAAGGGTAAGCAGCAAGGACTTGGAGGAGACTTTTGAGCGCAGGTAAGGAGTGAGAATTCTGAAGGTCCTGGGAGAGCTGATTCCATCAGCAAGGTAGACAGTAGGAGAAGGAACACTGAGTAGAGTGAGGATATATGAGAGTGAGGGAGTGGGGGTTCATGGAGCACAAATTGTAGGATGAAAGTATTACAGTGGATAGGCGAGAGTAGAAATAACATGGAAGAGTCCCGAACCAGTATTTGGCAGTGAATGACAAGGAGTGGAATAGCCTTCTGTGATATAGAGGAGTGAGCAAAAGCGAGGGCTAGAGAGAGCACTTGTGAGGACAGGATCAGTATTTGGCAGTGAATGAGAAGGAGTGGACTAGCCTTCTGTGATATAGAAGGGTGAGAGAAAGAGAGAACTAGAAAGACCAGTGGTGAGTACGGGATCAATATTTGACAGTGAATGACAAGGAGTAGAGTAGCCTTCTGTGATATAGAGGGGTGAGAGAAAGAGAGTACTAGAGAAACCAATGGTGAGTACAGGATCAGTATTTGGCAATGAATGTCAAAGAGTGGACTAGCCTTCTGTGATATGGAGGGGCGATAGAAAGAGAGGACTAGAGAGAGCAAGGGTGTGTGGGGTATCAGTATTTGGCAGTGAATGACAAGGCGTGGATTAGCCTTCTGTGATATAGAGGGGTGATAGAAAGAGAGGACTAGAGAGACCAATGGTGTGTGGGTGATCAGTATTTGGCAATGAAAGAGTGGACTAGCCTTCTGTAATATAGAGGGGTGATAGAAAGAGAGGCCTAGAGAGAGCAGAAGAAGCCAGATGGGGAAGGAAGGAAACATATTCAATTCAGCACTTTAGAGTAACTGGTAATTGCTATTTTTCTTTTAAACTTAGATTGTGGGCTTTTAGTGACACTATACTTTCTTTGTTGTCTTTACTTATAATTGTTTTTGGGCTGTTGAAAATTTAAAACATAGTGGTGGTGTAATTCTGTGCTGTCTTTAATTGCTGCAAATTTTCGCCCCCTCCCTCCCCTTCCCCCAACTCTTAATTATATGCCCTGTTAAATCTGATTGACAGGAGCTAAACACAGGGTATAGTAAGGGGTGTGAAGTAGGAGGGGCATAAGGGGGAAGAAGTCACCTTCAGCACAAGTGTTTTGACTCATTTATTTATGTATTGGCTTTTTCTTTAAAAAAAAATTATCTGAGGATCAGTGGCAGGATTTTAGTACAGTAAATTAATAAAAGGGAACTAGAGAGCTTCAGTAGCAGACAAGTAGTGGAATTGCAGTATAATGTGGGAAGTGGTGCAATGCAGTGGCTGTGGGGCAGCCATATTCAGGCAGACCTTCTGGACACTGAGGTGCTGCCCTATCTGCATGCATCTCTGACTGCAGGATGAGGTAGCCAGACTCCAGAGGAAGTAAACTGGGTCAGGAGTACCATCACCCTATCCAGGACCACCCAGTCCAATGCAACTGCCTCAAAGGATGCCGAGAACAAGGAGCACTTGGATGACAGTGGGATTAGGGAGGGTTAGAGTAGTCAGGCAGAGGCACATCCCAGATCCTATTCCACTAAGAACTCATATGCCATACTGGCAAATGAGGACAACCAAATAGAGGCACCCAGAGAAGTGAAGGAAAGGATGTGGAGGTTAGCCAAGGAGGTGACCTCAGCGGGGAAAGCAGTGGGCCCCAGAGGAGGGGGAAGCGAATCCTGATGGGGGACTCCATCATAAGAGGGATCCAGCTAGGAACACAGCAGGGAGAGGACAGGGAGGTGAGGTACCAGGTGCCACAGCATGGAGGGATGGAAGGAAGATCCTGGGGATCACTGGGAAGGCAAGACAGAAGGGTGAGCTGGATGTCATTATCCACCTAGGTACTAATGACCTGGCAAATGGGGAGCAAAAGGAAGTTCAGGAAGAGTTTAGGAAACTGGGAAGGGGTCTCAAGCAAGTAGCTACTTCTGTCACTTTCTCAGAAGTACTACCTGTGAGAGGCAAGTGAGAGCATAGGAGTGCATGCATCAGGAACTTTAACTCATGGTTGAAGAACTGGTGCTGTGAGGAAGGGTTTGGATTCATGGTGACTGGGGACTCACCTGGAGGGATGGAGGTTTGTTCAAGCCTGACGGCCTGCATCCATCCTGGAGGGGAATCCAAGCACTCAATGATAAGTTTAAATGCTACATTGACAAGCATTTAAACTAGCAAATGGGGGTGGCAGGTCAGCAAGGATGATACCTACTTGCTCACCCCCCACAGCTAGCAGTGGAACCAGTGAACCAGAGGAGTGGCTATCTCTGCAAAGCAGTGTGCAAAAGATGGAGATTAGTGCCCAAGAGGTGGATAAGCAGAAAAGGGGCAAAATTCAGCAGAAGGGCAGACAGCAAGGAGAACCAGGGATAAATGACAACCAAGGAAGGGGCTGGAGTAGAACAGTGAAACAGTCTAGGGAGGTCAAAAATGGAAAGTCATGTGTGCAAATGCCAGGAGCCTTAGCAACAAGATGGAAGATCTGGAGGCTGTCATGGTACAGTCAGACCTGGACATTGTGGCCATCACTGAAACCTGGTGTAATGATAACCACGACTGGGAGATGGCCATATCTGGCTACAACATATTCAGAAGAGACAGAGCAGGCAGGAAGGGAGGAGGAGGAGTGGCACTGTATGTGAAAAATGACATAAGGACCACAGAGATCCAGGAGGAACAAAATGGGGGAGAGATACTGTGGGTTAAGCTGGAAAGGAAAATGGGGACAGCCATCCACACAGGTGTGGTCTATAGACCACCAGCCCAGGAGGATGAAACAAATAGGGAGCTGATGCTAGCCATCCAAAGGATGGCAGACAAGGGTGAGGTAGTACTGGTTGGGGACTTCAATATTCCAGACATGGACTGGAGCATCCCAGCAGCAGCATCAACTAGGAGCAGATTTATCCTGGACTCCCTTCAGGGTGCTTTCCTCAAGCAACTGGTCATGGAACCAACTCGGCAGAAGGCAGTACTGGACCTTGTGCTCACAAACAGAGACAGTGTGATGGGGTAACAGTGGGGAGCACCTGGGAAACAGTGACCACCAGTCATTGTGGTTTGAAATCACAGAAAGAGCAGAACCAAACCACACAAAAACACGTATCCTGGATTTTAGGGGGGCAGACTTTGGGAAAATGGGGATATACTTGAAAGAGGCATTAAGGGGAATGGGGCAGGAATCAGGGGTTGAGGAACAGTGGGCAGTATTTAAAATGGGGATTACAAGAACAACAACATTATGCATTAAGCTGGTTAGCAAGAGAAAAAGGAAGAGGAGACCATTATGGTTTTCCAAAGAGGTAGCAAAGAAAGTAAAGCCAAAAGATTGCATTCAGGCAATACAAAAAGACACAGGCAGAAGGGGATAGGAGAAGTACCAGGAGAAGCAAAGGGAGGCAGGAGGTCTGAAGGGAAGCCAAAGCTCAGACAGAAGAACACATTGCAAAATCAGTGGGTAGAGGACAAAACCTTTACAGGTACATAAGTGAAAAAGAAAGACAAAGGGGAGGGATAGTGAAACTGAAGGGGAGGATGGAGCCGGTGGAGGATGACAACAGTAAAGCTGACATATTGAACAGGTATTTCTGTCAGTCTTTACTGAGGAAGAGGAGGGTAATGGGTCTGAAGGGAGTACAAGGGTGAGAATGGTGCAGAAATGGACACAAGTCCCTTTATACGAGAAAGGGTCCTGAAGGTACTGGAAGTAATAAGAGTTGATAAAGCAATGGGGCCAGATGGGGTGTACCCCAGGGTCCTTAAAGAACTAAGAGAGGTGGTGGCTGAACCTCTGGCTATCCTGTTTAGCCGATCACTGGAAACAGGGGAGGTACCCAAAGACTGGAGGACAGTAGATGTAGTCCCCTTATACAAAAGAGGGAACAAAGAGGAAGCAGGGAACTACAGACCAGTCAGCCTCACCTCGGTAGTGGGGAAGATCATGGAAGCACTACTGAAGGAGAGTTGGTGGAACATCTAGTTGTCAATGGACTACAGGACCCAAGGCAGCATGGTTTCACCAGGGGGAGGTCATGTCAGACCAACCTCGTTGAATTTTTTGACTGGGTGACTAGGGAGGTGGATCAGGGGAGGGCAGTGGACATGGCCTATCTGGACTTCAGCAAGGCCTTTGACACTGTGCCACATAGAAGACTATTACACAAACTGGGGAATATGGGTGTGGGCAGGACAGTAGTGTGGTGGGTAGGTAACTGGCTGGGTGGTGGTAATGGCTGTCACTCCACAGAGGGAAGAGTGACCAGTGGGGTACCACAGGGATCAGTGCTGGGACCGGTCCTATTCAACATCTTCATCAGTGACATTGCGCAGGACCTAGAAGGCAGAATTTCACTGTTCGCTGATGACACAAAGCTCTATAAAGAGTAGACACACCAGAGGGTGTAGACAGAATGAGAAGCGACCTGCAGAAACTTGAAGAATGGTCAGGGTTTGGCAGTTGAAATTCAATGCAAAGAAGTGCAAGATAATGCATATGGGGCACAAAAACCCTGGCACAATATATCAGTTGGGGGTGAGGATATAGCATGCACCAAGCAGCAAAGGGATCTTGGGGTTGTCATCTCTGATGACCTCAAGGTAGGGAAACAGTGTGACAAGGCAGCAGGTAAAGCAAATAGGATGCTGGGATGTATAGGCAGGGGCATCACCAGCAGGAAAAGGGAGGTCATAATTCCATTATACAAGACACTAGTGAGGCCCCACCTGGAGTACAGTGTACAGTTCTGGAGACCATACCTACGTAAGGACATAGACAGGGTAGAGAAGGTTCAGAGGAGGGCAACAAAGATGGTGCATGGATTGCATCACAAGTCCTATGAAGACAGGTTGAAGGAACTGAACATGTACTCCCTGGAGGAGAGGAGGGAGAGAGGGGATATGATAGAGACATACAAGTATCTTACAGGGAGGAACAGGGTGCAGGAAAACACTATTTTTAAGCGAAAAAGATGTTCCAGGACTAGAGGACATGGGATAAAGTTGGAGGAAGGACGATTCAGAGCAAACATGAGAGAGAATTTCTTCACAGAACGGGTGGTGGACAAGTGGAACACCCTGCCAGAGGAAGTGGTGGGGGCTGAAACAATCACGGGATTTAAGAATGCATGGGATAGACATAAAGGAATTCTGGAGGTCAGGGGTAAGGGGCAACAGACTTCTAGGAAAACAAACTGAACTTACAAGCTCAAATGGGCAGACTGGGTGGGCCATAGGCCCTTATCTGCCGACACTGTCTATGTATCTATGTAGCAGTGGTGAGTATGGGATCAGTATTTAGCAGTGAATGACAAGGCGTGGATTAGCCTTCTGTGATATAGAGGGGCAATAGAAAGAGAGGACTAGAGAAAGCAGTGGTGAGTATAGGATCAGTATTTGGCAATGAATGACAAGGAGTGGACTAGCCTTCTGTGGTATAGAGGGGTGAAAGAAAGAGGATTAGAGAGGGCAATGGTGAGTACCGTATCAGTATTTGGCAGTGAATGACAAGGAGTGGAGTAAAATCAAATCAAATCATACTTCATTTCTAACGCGCTTTTCTTAAATCAAAGCGCATTTACAATTCAAAATAATCAACAAACAAAACACACAAAATTATTAAATAGCATATATATTGCTAGATTTCCTCCCCAAATGTTAAATTAAATAAATAAGTTTCAAGGAGGATTTAAATGTCTCAGTGGACAGGCAATCTCTAATCCGATGAGCTAGAGAGTTCCAACGGGTTGGGGCCACAAATGCAAACGCCCTAGCACCTGATGTCTGTAAACGGACCCTGAGAAGCTCTAGCTATCCCTCGTCAGCAGAGTGGAGGGGACGGAAAGGTTGCAGGAGGTCTTGCAAGTAACCCAGTCCCTGTCCATGTAGGGTCTTATAGGTCAACAATACAGCCTTGAAGATGATCCTCCATCGCACTTGCAGCCAATGCAGTTCGCGCAGCACAGATGTTACATAGTAAGATCTTGACTGCCCTGTCAGCAACCTGGCCACTGCATTCTGCATCTACAGCAGATGATGGAGATCCACCCCTGGTATCCCTAGGAATAGAGCATTGCAGTAGTCAAGACGAGAGGACACAAAACGTGAACCAACACAGGGAAGGTCATCGAGCGGAACAAGGTGCTTTATCTGGGTGATGTTCCTCAGATGGAAAAATGAGGACTTGACAACAACTGACACCTGTGCTTTAAGCTTCAGTTCATTGTCGAGCACAATCCCCAGATTCTGCACTTTCTCAGAAAGTCTCAACTGGTCACCCCCCAGTACCAAGCCGGATGGCTGCCCAGGAGTCAACTTCTCTACACGGTGACCAGGGTCCACCACCAACATCTCAGTCTTATCCGGATTTAGTTTCAGCCAGTTAGCACTCATCCAGTCCTGAATCTCGGTGATGCAGTTGTTAAATACAGCGATAGTACTACTCTGTTTGGGTTTAATGGACAGGTAGAGCTGAGTGTCATCTGCATAGCAGTGAAAACTCAGCCCATACTGCCTTATATCTCCCAATGGCAGCATATACACCATGAACAGTCTTCTGTGATATAGAGGGGTGAGAGAAAGAGAGGACTAGAGAGACCAATGGTGAGTATGGGATCAATATTTGACAGTGAGTTACAAGGAGTGGAGTAGCCTTCTGTGATATAGAGGGGTGAGAGAAAGAGAGGACTAGAGAGAGAGAGAGAGCAATGGTTAGTACTGGATTAGTATTTGGCAATGAATGACAAGGAGTGGACTAGCCTTCTGTGATATAGACAGGTGAGAGAAAGCGAAGACTAGAGAGACCAATGGTGATTTAGTGATCAGTATTTGGCAATGTAAGATAAGGAGTGTACTAGCCTTCTATGGTATAGAGGGGTGAGAGAAAGAGAGGACTAGAGAGAGAGCAATGGTGAGTACAGGATCAGTGTTTGGCAGTGAATGACAAGGAGTGGACTAGCCTTCTGTGAAATAGAAGGGTGAGAGAAAGAGAGGACTAGAGAGAGCAATGGTGAGTATGGAATCAATATTTGGCAGTAAATGACAAGAGTGGATTAGCCTTTTGTGATATAGATGGGTGAGAGAGAGGGGACTAGAGAAAGCAATGGTGAGTACAGGGAGGGAAGTTGGTAGCAAAGCGGCAAAAGGAGTTTAGAAGTATGTCAGTTCTGGAAAGCGATATGCCAGGGGCAATGCCATATACTATGCTCACATAGTCAAAGATAGGAAGTAATTTCATGACAAGCTTTCAATGGTCATGAAGGGAAAGGTTGTCCTTATTTCAACAGAGAATGCCATGTTTAGAACAGATTTCAGAGCATCTAGCATCAGTATGGATGGAGAATTTGATGTGGTTATCTACTCAAGCACCAAAGTATTTGAAAGCAGGAACTACTCTGAGGGGAGAGCAATCCTGGGTGGAAAACACTGGAGGGGTCTGGAGTCTAGCTAGCTTCTGCCTGGAGCAGAAGGTTATAGTAAGTGTTTGCTTATTGTTTACTGTAGACTTATTTGGTTTGTGTGAAACCAATTTGGGACTGTAAAAATATTGTTGGAGTGGGACTTGCACTTCTGTAGTGGATGTTCCTGAAGTATAGATTATGGTGTTGTCTGCAGATATGTGACTGTGGACTTACAGCATACAGAAAGGAGATAATTTATGAACACAGACAAAAGAATAGGTCCGAGGATGGACTCTTAAAAAATCCCAGGGAGGATAGTGGAGGGACAAGGAGTTGCCCACCTAGATGGGATACCTACCTTCCAAGGAGGTAGAAGTTGAACCAGTTAGTAGTGGGAACTGTTAGACTGACTGAGTGAAGCTTTTTGCAGGAGTGTGTGGGAGACAAAATCAAAAGCATTAGTCATATCTATTAAAATAGCTGAAGTTTTATGACCCTGATCCATGGCTAAGAGGATAAAGTCAATGACTCACAACAGGGAACAGATAGAAGAATGTTTCCTGAAACCTGACAGAAATAGAGAAAGAACTCCAGTAAAGGATAAGAAGTCTGAAAACCTTAAGTAGACAAGGGACTCTTGCAGTTTGGTGAGTGAGGGAAGGAGAGATAGGTTAGAAATTGCTGGGAAAAGATGTGTCTCCACCTCTGTGAAGGGACAACACTCTGGCAACTTTCCAAGCCTATGGAGCAGTGCAGCTGGAGAAGGAGAGGCCTAAGAGGTGTGCGAGAGGTGTGGCTACAGCTGGAGCAGAGGTGCGGAGGAGCTTTAGGTTGAGTCCATTGGGGCTGGGTTTGTTAGAAATAAGTGACTTACTTTAGTGCCCAGAAGACTTCCTGAGGGGAAACCAAGACTGCGTCACTCAACCTCTCCCAGCTTGCTGTGAACCCACTCGCTACAATCCTCACTCCCCGAATCATTCCTTCTTGGACTGGATGCTTCCTTCTCATGCATACCACATCACTGCAGCTGGCATCCTTCCTGATGCCCTCAGTAAATCATTGCATACCCTACTGCATAAGGAAGGTGCATACCAGCCACTCTGCCTCTAAATATATTGAGTGCCGCTCGCGACGCTGGTGATCTAGCTGTTGCAACCTGGTCGTCAGGTTTCTTGGCCCCTGATGTCGACTCTGCCCTCTACCACTTTACAACCACCCTCACCTACGCCCGAGCTCTTTACCCCCCTCCAAAAATAAAAGCAACATCACCCTGGATAACATCGGACCTGCTAACAGTGTGCAAATCTTGGGCTTGTGTCTGGGCTCTTTATAAATCCACCCAGTCCACATCAAACCTGCACTTGCACAGATCCCTTAGGAACACCTGCACCAAGGTATCTTTGGTGCAGCCTCAACAAAAGCCGGATATTTCAAGACATACTTTCACAATAATCTCAATAAGCCTGCCTCCTTCTGAAATGTTATCCACTACCTCACTGACCCTCCATCACAATCTGCCACTCCTGTTCTCAGGTTAAATAGTTCATGTGTCTCTGACCCCTCCTCTACTGCAGAGGACTTCAGTAACTTTTTCACCATCTGCGCACTGCCCCAACCATCCCCTTCCTTCCCTGGCCCTCTCTGGTGGCTAGTGAGGATTGTAGCGGGTGGGCTCACAGCAAGCTGGGAGAGGTTCAGTGACTCAGTCTTGAGGAAGGTGGGCTTGTAAGTGGGGAAGAGCCAGTCTAGGCTGAAATCTCCTAGAAGGAGAAGCTTGCTTTCAGTCATATGAGAAGTGATCGAGGACATACAAGTCTGGAGAGAATAGCTGATGAAAGAATAAGTAAACTTGGAGAGAACAGGGGTACTGAAGTATGGAGAGAACAGTGGGTGCAAGACTTGGTAAGTACAGGATGAACATGGAGTGTAGGAACATGTAATTATGGAGAGAACAGGAGGTGCAGGAGTATGTAGGTATGGAGAGAGTAAGGGGGCAGGAATATGTAAGTATAACGTTTAGGAATATGTAAGTATGTCTAGAACAGGGAATGCAGGAAGACGGATGAATGATGAGCTCATGGGTTGAGGAGTAGAAGTGTGTAAATTAGTAAATTTCCCTCAGAGTATTCAGATCTTTACCCATAATTTTGTTATGGAATATTGCTGTGGTTATCCATCAGTTCCAAAAAAGAGCAGCCACAAGTAGAATGCAGATGTTCTAGACAGAGTCTTTTGTGTAAAATGGAAAGTGCTTTATTCTAGGTCCCCACTGGACCAGACCCCTTCACACGGCACCACATTAAAATAGCACGTATCCCTGCCACATAATATCATTGGGGTGCATTATTGAGGACACAATCTTTCAGGGTCAAAATGTCACTATACTCCCAATTAAACTGCCTCCTCAAGCCTTCAGGTCGTGGTTACTTTGCCTTCCACAGCATGCTACTAATGCTCATCCACCAGTGCAGCAAAACCAACTGCCTCACTGTGAAGTATCATCCTACCAGCCAATAGTAGCACAGCACACAACTGCCAGCACTTCAGACAGCATGTCATCCACAACATCCCTGAACCAGTCCTCCACCAGAATCCTTCAGCAGTACATGAAAGATGTGATTGCTTACCAAAATGTTTGGATCCACTCATCAACATGACCTAAACACTCACCTACATGGTAACTACTCCCCAGCACAATATGACCACAACCACTCACCAGCAAGATCCAACTGCTCCCAGCACCTGGAAACTGACCAAATGTTAGAAGATGCAGTTACTCCCACAATGATTGCAACTGCTTTACAACTGACTGCCCCCTGCTCAACCTTAATTACCCTATGAGAAGGCAGATAAACTTCAGTGCTGTTCAGTAATGTAAATTGCTCTCCCTTCCTCTTCTCCCAGAAAGACATATGAAGTCTCAGATACAGCAGAGAGACACCCATTCATTGGGGAGGATTAGTCTAGCTAACGTACCTTGGACTGGATGAAGCCCTTCAGGCTGGGGATTCTGACCCGCCCCTTGGTACATTACCATAGTATAAGCCTACCTTTGTCATGCCTTATTCCTTACTTGTCTAACTGATTATAAATGATGTCTGTATTACATTAGTTCTTTTTTAACATGCAGGCTACAGCATCCCAAAGGAACAATTGCTATTGCTTATTGAGAGGGATAAGGAGGTCCATAGTGTTGCTCTGAAGGTGGAAGAGGTGGCACAAGAGGAAGATCACCTTGAAGACACTCCCTGCAGTAAGTAGATGGCTAGATAATGAGTCTGTAAGTGAAATCACCAACTGTTAAAAACAAGGGGTAGAAATATAATTACAAATAAGCAGGGAGGATGACAACTGGATAAGAAAGAGAAAATCAAAACTGTTAAAAGAAATGAGTCAGTATTATAATGAATGTGGGATTGGTTGGGAGTAGGAGTACATGACTGAGGTTTGAATTCATGAGATTTTACTTTGAGTTGGAGCTCTTGCAGCAGGTTGCATATTAAGGACTATACCAGCAGGCACTGGGATGCCACGGAAAAAAATCTAGCTAGCAGTACCCAGCGGGGAACACTCCCTGATGTCAGACTGCCTCCAACATCAGCCAGTGGTATAAAGGGGGTGGTCCCCAGACCCCACTTCATCTTTTTTCTCACAGTTGTCTCCTGCATAAAACTCCATAGATGCATTCTGCTACCAGCTGACTGTCATTTTTACTGCAGCTCTGTTTCTTGTTTCTTTTTCATTTTGCAGTATTTATTGTATGTCTTCATCGTCTCCTTCATTGGAGCAGAGGAAATCCGAGTACGCTTGTAGAAAACACATTCCAGTGAAAGATGACCATTCAGTCTGTCTCATTTGTTTAGGTCCTAACCACGACTTGGAGGCCTGCCCTCATTGTTGCATTTTTAACCACCACAACTGCCACTTGAAAAACTTGCAGGGTCATCTTATGGAACAACAATTCACTGCCTTGCAGCAAACTACAGTGGGACCCTCTTCTTCCTTGACCCAAAAGTCTCCAGCTTCACACAGGGACAAAAAGACCCATGGGATACAATACCACAGGGAGACAGAGAAGCACAGATCCGAATCCTGTTTCAAAGTCTCCTCACTGCAAAGCATGTCCCTCAATTCCCCACTTGTGCAGTTCCAACAGCCCTATCCTCTTCTAGGCTACCACTGATGAAGCTCTCCACGCTTATCTAGACATCAGGCAGGGGTGCTGCGGGGCAAGGACCTGTGGGTTGTCCTCTGAGCCTTAGGCCCTTCCAGCACACCACTGGGTCCAGGTCCAGGGAAGCAGCCAGCTCTTCATTGAACTGCAGGAGGTCTCCTGGCGCCCACTTGGCTGGGACATCTTCATCATTGGGACATTCTTCCAAGCTCGACATTGGAAAGAAGCGTCTGGAGCAGACCTTCCAGTTTGGAGTTCAGTCACTTGTGCAGAGGATTCTGGACACCCGATGCCAATCCCTGATGTCCTCTACTTCGACCTCTGAGGTCCCTGCAGGTGACACCTCCTCCTGCGCATGTTCCCACACTATTGATGGAGACTCTGTCATCTGGAGCTCGTCTGCCATCCAAGCCAATGCCAGTGTGTCCACCTGCTGAAAACCATTCACCAGCTAAACCAGTGACCCCTCCTTCAATGCCAGGCCAGCTGCCATCAGACTCTGCAACACCACTTGATCAGACAGATGACCTGACACCACCAGCTCTGACCACAGATAACCTGATGCTAGGTGCACCTGAGGCTCCATACCTGATGCCAGGGCCCAGCCATCTTGCAGGCCTAACAGCAGGCCCCTCTGACATACCTAGATCAGAACCAGAGACTCTGAAGACCCCTCTGGTTTCCTTATTGGATGTCGGTTCGTTATTTAAAGGAAAGCTGACCTAATAAAGAGATGCTTAATACAGAGGACCTAAATGAAAATCACAATGGGGGGGGGGATATATCCTTATAATTGGGGATTCCACCACAAGAGGCATAGACACAATAGTATGCAAAGGGAGCAAAATGCACACAACAGTGAGCACACCCCAAGGGGTCCAGTTAACCAACACAGATAATCCACTAGACTGATTGATGGAAGGCACAAAAAAAAACTTTGGTTATATTGTATGTAGGAATGCATGAATGTAGGGAGACTTAAGGTGGCATCCATTCAAGAAGACTATCACAAAAAAGTAAAAAAGGGTCCGAACCTAGGAGGGCAAATTATCATCCCTGGCATCCTCCCAGTGTGTGGGAGGTACAGACATAAGCAGTTGGCCACGGATAGAATTAATACGTGGTTACGCTCCTCCTGCAAGTTAAACAACATTGTATTCGTGGAAAATTCCACCACCTTTATTAATAAATTGCTATATAAGCAGGATGGACTACACTTGGAATCCATAGGAGCACAGGATCCAAGAAAGCATGGGTTTGCAACAGGGAGTCCTGCTAAACTAATCTCACAGATTTTTTTGACTGGGTAACCAGAGTGGTGGATCTAGGGGGAGCAGCTGATGTCACCTACCTTGACTTCAGCAAATCTTTCAATACTGTTCCACATAGAAGATTGACTAATAAGCTAGGTAGGCTCAGGGTGTGTCAGAAGTTAGTCAACTAGGTGGCAAACTGGTTAATGGGCAGAAAACAGAGAGTGGTGATAAATGGTATACAGTCAGAAGAGATGCAAGTCACAAGTGGGGTACCTCAGGGATCAGTCCTGGGGCCAGTCCTCTTCAATATCTTCATCAGTGACATTGCAGATGGACTGGAGGGCAAGGTTTGTCTATTTGCAGATGATACCAAGATCTGCAACAGAGTAGATGATCCAGATGGGGTGGGCAGAATGAGGAGAGATCTGGATAAACTGGAAAAATGGTTGGAAGAGTAGCAACTGGGGTTTAACGCAAAGTGCAAGATCATGCACATAGGGAAGAGAAACCCAGAAACCACCTATAGGTTGGGAGGGGAGTTGCTGGCAGTAATAATGGAAGAAAGAGATTTGGCATTATCATCACAGATGACCTGAAATCATCAATGGGCATAAAAAAGAACTTCTTCACATTACCCCTTAATCGGCCTCCCTCTAATCTCATGATATGTCCAGATCTCTTCTCATTCTGCCCACCCCATCTGGATCATCTACTCTGTTGCAGATCTTCATGTCATCTGCAAACAGACAAACCTTACCCTCTAGTCCATCTGCAATGTCAGTGATAAAGATATTGAAGAGGACTGGCACCAGGACTGATCCCTGAGGTACCCCACTTGTGACTTGCATCTCTTCTGACTGTATACAGTTTACCACCACTCTCTGTTTTCTTCCCGCCAACCAGTTTGCCACCCAGTTGACTAACTTCTAACGTACCAAGAGCCTACCTAGCTTATTAATCAATCTTCTATGTGGAACAGTATCGAAAGCTTTGCTGAAGTCAAGGTAGGTGACATCAGCTGCTCCCCCTTGGTCCACCACTGTGGTTACCCAGTCAAAAACATCTATGAGATTAGTTTGACAGGACATTCCTGTTGCAAACCAATGCTGTCTTGGATCCTGTGCTCCTATGGATTCCTGGTGTTGCACTATCCTTTCCTTAAGATGTGCCTCCATAATCTTGCCCACTACTGGGGTAACACTGACTTGTCTGAAGTTCCCGGCCTTCTCCTTGCTACCACTCTTGTAGAGCAGGATCACATGAGCCCTTCTCCAGTCTTTTGGGACCTCTCCTGTGCTCAGAGACTCACTAAACAGTTCTGATAATGGCCCTGCTAGTTCCACCCTTATCTCCTTTAGTACCCTGAGATATACGACATCAGGTCCCATTGCCATGTCCACCCTGAGCTTAGCGAGCTCTTGTAGGATCCTTTCTTTTGTGAAGGGACTAGTGCATACCTCCTTCCCCCCACTGTGTTCATGGTGCTGAACTGTGGGCCCTGCCCTACCTTCTCCTCAATAAATACTGAGCAGAAGTATCTATTTAGGATAAATGCTTTTCCTTTGCCCTCCTCTTTACACTCCCCCTTATCCCTTTTCATCTTAGCAGTACCCCCTCTTGACTTTCTCCTTTCACTAATGTATCTATAGAAAGTCTTATCTTCTTTTACTGTTCGTGCTGGTGTTTCCTTGGTTTGGGCCTTTGCCTGCCTTACTGCTTTCCCTGCTTCCCTTAGGGAAGTGTGATATGCTTCCCTACCTTCGTCCCGCTTCATTCCCTTATATTTCCTGAAGGCCAGCCGTTTGTCTCTGACCTTTTCTGCTACTATTTTTGAGAACCAAAGTGGTTTCATACTTTTTTGTTCCTGCTTTTCTCTTTAACACAATGGGATGTTGCTTCAAGTATTGTATCCTTAATGCTTACCCACTTTGCCTGTACCCCCCTCACCTGTATTTCTTCTTGCCAGGGCTAGCTTATCTCTGATGGCCATCTTATCAGTCAGCTCCTCTGAAGTCCCATATTTTTGCCTTGGAATGGGAAGATTTAGTTCTAGTGGACAAATTGAACCGTACCATGTGATGGTCATTAATTTGGCACCCAGGTGACCTTCTACCTGGAGATCTGTGATCCCTTCCCCATTTGTCAGTACTAGATCTAGGCTAGCCCTGTCTCTTGTGGGTTGTTCTACCAGTTGTTTGAGGCCCTCTCCCTGCAGGGAATACGCTATGTGTTTAGTTCTGGTAGGTGTTCCTGCTGGTATTGACCAATCTGTATCTGGCATGTTGAAGTCTCTCATTATCAGAACCTCCTCTTTAGCTGTCATGTTTTGTATGTCTTCTAGCAGTAATGTGTCTGTGTCTTCCCACTGGTCTGGAAGCTTGTAGACAACCCCAGTTCATATGGCTATCCCATTTCCTGTTTCCAGGGTGTCCCACAGTTCTTGGTTTCTTGCGTGTATTCTGAATTCATGTAGCTTTGATAATTTCATTGATATAAAGGGCCACTCCACCCCCTTTTTGCACCCTGGTCTCTTCTGAAAAGCACATAGCCGGGTACTGAAGTCTCCCAAGTGTGGTTACTGGTGAACCATGTCTAATTGATGGATACTATGTCCAGTTTAGCCTCTACCATTGCTGCCTGCAAGTCCGGGATCTTCTTTCCCAGACTGCGAGCATTTGTGTACTTGATTTTCCATTGGCCATCTGGTGCCATGGCAATGCAGTGGGAAGGCAGTGGCACAGCTAGGCGCCGAGTGCATCCACGGACCACCTGCGACACCCACCCACATGTGCTGTCCCACAGGACAGTGCAGAGGGCACCATGGGATGTGCATGGCTGGAGGGACCATGTGCAGAGGGTCCATGCCTCACCATCGCCCCTGCAACCCACCATGCACAGGTGTATAGGGAATTACGGTACTCACCTGCGTCCCAGTCAGCAGGGTGCTGCTGATCCCCAGCACCACCACTGTGCCCTGCCTGCATGGCCACATCTCCGGTGTTGTCCTTCCCACGATGCTCCTGGGCCATCTGGGCCCTATGGCGGTCCTCCAGGCCTAGGGAGGAAACATGGAGAGAGGCACATCAGTACATGGCTGACCCATTGCCCCCCCCACCAGTGCATGTGCCTACACGGCCTGTCTGGGCTGCAGTGGCTCAGGGTGGGCACGATGCACCCCCACAACCGACAACACAGGTTCTGGCCCCCCCTGGCGCCAAACCCTGTGCCCCGAGGACAGTTGGATATGACTAGTGATGGTGAAGGAGCACCTACCTGGCCGTGGCATGGCTCCCCACCAGGTACGTGCCTGCAGTTGTCCCAGGCAGTCGGGGTCATGCTGCTGGAGGTCTCCATAGTGGTGCCGACACTGCTACCTGGTATGACTGCTGCCAGTGCCCTCCTCAAGGCCTTCAGTGACCTCCTGCCACACCTTGGTGTGAGACCTCAGGAGGGGCACCTGCCCAAACAGGGCACCCACATGAAGGCTCCACAAGAGCCACCAGGTTCGTGAACTCATTCGCACTCCACACAGGAGCTCTGGTGCTCGGCATCATACAGTGTCTGCTGAGCTCAAAATGGCACCCTGTAGCACACATGTCCCACATGTTGAGGCAGCTGTAATTGTGCTTGCACCAGACTGCGCAATGAGGGTGCAGCCATGTGGCCGTTTGGCACCTAGAGGGCAGATGGCAGCTGCAGGTTCAAGGGCATGTCCATGCACAGAGCGCCCACTGCGCTATTGGGAGGCATCTGTATGGTGCACGGTAGGGTGCTTGTGTGTGCTGACTTGCAGTGGCCTACTGCGCAGAGGTGCCATGGCACCCATGGTGCACCATGGCATTTGTGCCCAAGGAACATACTGCACACGAGCGCCACAGGCACAGCAGTGGCTGTGCACTGTACTGCCTCCCATGCATGGAGCATATGCTGTGCCGCTAGCGTACGTTTCAGCACTGCGTGCATGCATAGTGTGGGGCCGATTGCGCACATCACAGTGGTGCGCTACAACCTGACCATGCTCAACACCATTGCGCAAGGTGTAGCCACGTGATATTCAGCCAGGATATGCAAATCAGCTCATGAGCCATTCCACAGCACATCCACTGCATTTGCATCCCGTTACAGTTATACATGCCCTCATTTACATGCGATGCCCTATAAAAACGACATGGAAATGCACAGGCCATGGATCGGTATTGCAGCCTTTGGAGGTAGGTACCACGCTGTGGAGACTTGGGGACAGTGATCTAGGAGGGCTGTATGGGTCTGCACGGTCCATGGTAACACCTGTCCATCTCCCAGGCACAAGCATGACTGAACATGAGGAGGATGAGGAGCAGGGAAGGGTGCATAAGCTGAGGCCCAACTTCACCAGGGCAGAGTCAGATGCCCTGTTCAAGGCCTACCTCAACAGGGAGCCACTGCTCAGTGGACAGAGGGGCACACCACAGGCCCATGCTGCGGTGTGGGGCGAGATGGCACGTGCAGTCAAACAGCAGGGCAGCCACCAGTGTTTCGTGCAAGAAAAAGGTTGGCATGGACAGGAGGAGGATTAAGGACAAGGTGGCTGCCATCGGGATAGCTCGTGCAGCCACTGGTGGAGGCCAGCAGGATGCCACTAAAGGAACAAGTGGCTGGCAGCATGTGGCATTATGCCATAGAAGGCGTTCTCAGTGGCGGCTTCCAGACAGGTGGCAGCCCATCATTACATGGTAGAACCGGTGCTGGCAGTGAGTGGGAGGCAGGGGAGGTGGGCTCCTGGGCCAGGCCGGACCACTAACGGTACTGTGTTCCTTTATAGCTCCTGAGCGTCTGCATGGGGCAGTGGTTGTGGGTGTGTCCACCGAGGGGGCGTTCCTGGAACCAGTGGAGCACCCATCCACTTCCACAGGTGTCCGAGGGACCGACCACCCACAGCTGTCCGGACTGATGCCTGTGGTGCGGGTGCGGATGAGGCCCTGGCTGCATTCCAGTATGATGCCAGTCACAGTGTCCTGTGTGTTGAGACACAGGTTGGGGCCAACTCCAGCACAGATGATGACGTGATGCACATCTAGGACCATAATGTTGGTGGGTCACAGGGGTATCCCACAAATGGCATCCGCCTAGGCAGCAGTGCGGGCAGCGCCGGCATGGTTGCCTGCACATCAGCCCCTGTCATGGCCATGTCTGTGGCATCCAGTGGGGCAGCACCAATGTGCAGATGCGGTAGTGGGGTTGGTGGTGCCACTGCAGCTATGCTGGTGGCACCCGGTGATCGGCAGCCGGAGGGGCAGTGGCAGCAGCTGGACTGTTTTGACTTGGGGACGGGGCCACAGGGCAGTAGCAGTGCACTGCATGATGACATACCCCAGGATGGCACCACCGTGTGGTGCTCACCGTCATGGGGCGCTGTGCTGCAGGGTCAGGAGCATCATGGGGGCAAGCATGCTGGCCATGCGGACGACCCTTTGGATGACCACAGCCATCTAATGCAGGCTTCTGTTGATCAGCAGGTGTGGCTCGTGGACACACTTCATGCGGAGCTACACCAGGCAGAGGTGCGGTGCAGCAGGGACCATGCCCTGCTCCTGGCAGAGTTGGCCCAGCAGTGGGTGGATGTGACCACAGCCATCAACAGGCAAACCACTATGTTGGTGACTGCCATGGCTACACTGGCTGACTGGCTGTGTGCCCGGCCACTGCACACCCCACAGAGTGCATTGTCCACCCCCATTCTCTGCATCGGGCAACCCCTGCCATGTCGATGCCGGGTTCAGCTGTGGGCATGTTTGGTGGCCTGCAGACACCTGCGCAGACATGGTCGCATTCACGTAGCATCATCCCTGGGGGACTATCGGTGCCACCCCATGAGGCCACTTGTCAGTCTGTTATGGATGGCAGGTCTTGGCGGGGCTGCCCATGCATCTATGGCAGCCGTGCTACTGTGCTGCATTACTGATCTTTCTCTCTCCACGACCGCTGTCTGCCGCAGCCCAGTGTGCACTGTGGTGTTCTGTGTGTGCACATGGGTGTTGTGCCCTGTCCTGCACTCACATGGTCCCTGTGCACACCCTCCCAGCTGCTGGTCACTGTGGTGTGTCCATGATGATGCCAGTGTAGTGCTGACCTCCACTGTGCAACGGTGCTCAGCGTCTGAGGCACACAAAGTGCCAGCTACTGGGTGTGGTTGTGTTGGGTCCTGTGTGGCTGTGGAGGGGGCCTGTGGGGGTGGGGGTGCTTGGGGCCCTATGGGCATGGATTGGGGTGTGTGTTTGCCTGTGTGAGCATGCCACATGCAGCCCTGCTGTTCCCTGCCTTTGTGTGCAGGCCCCCACCCATTCCAACGCCCCTGCTGCTGACTGTCCCTGGTGTCCGCCACTGCCTGGCTGTCAGCTGTGCCCTTGCCTCTGGTGCTAGCACGTGTCCCTGTTGACCTACCTGTGCAGTCCAAAGTGCTTCTCTCCAATGCTGTCCCAGTGCTGCTGGGCCATCCAGGCCAGGCGGGGATTCCTTCGCCCAGGGGGTGGCTGCCCAACACCAGTTGGCCCAGCATCCTCATCATCTCCACCGCTGTCCCCCTCCTCGACCTCAGTGGCTATCCCACAGTCAGTGGCCATGTTGTGTAGAATACAGCAGGCCAGAAATAGCCAGCAGGCCTTTGAGGCGCTGTACTGTAGGTCACCGCATGACTTGTGCAGGCAACGGAACCATGCCTTCAGCAGCCCGAACACACGCTCTATGATATTCCATGCTGTGGCATGTGCCTCATTGTACTGTTGCTGCACTGGGGTCGAGAGGCACCGGTATGGTGTGAGCAGCCAGGGGCACAGTGGGTACCCACTGTCACCTGTGTGCAGAGAGGTATCGTTAGCATGGTGGTCTGTGACACTGTGCCATTGGCATTCTAGGCTGTTCCCCATGGCACCCCTGCCTGTGCCCCACACCCCCGCATCTGCACCCTTTGTCTGGCATGCCCTGCATACTCATCTACCAGATGGCCAGTGGGGATGTACCCACTCTTGAACCTATGGCACAGTGCAGACTGGTGCCAAATTAAGGCATCGTGTGCTCCCCCAGGGTGCATGGCACAGACATCGATTATGCGTCCCCAGGCATTGCACACCACCTGGCAGTTGACACTTGGGTATCCCTTGCAGTTGATGCCACTCCCCTGGGCCAGGTGACATGTGGATGCCAACATGGGTACAGTCTATGGCCCCAAGCACGCCATGTAACCGTGCTACCCTGTGGAATTCCTGCATGTTTGCTGTGCGCTCCGCCTGTGTGCTGGGGAAACGGAGGTATTCTGCAACATGTGGCAGCAGTGCACTGAGGAATTGTGTGAGTAGGCGTGACGTGGCTGACTGGGTTATGCCTTTTGTGTCCCCTGTTGGTCTCTGGAAGGTGCCTATGGCGAGCAGGCACATGACAGCTGTGATCTTTGTCTCCACAAATGGTGCATGGCTTCATCGTGCGGGTGTCTGCATCTCCTCACTGCACAGCTTAGAGAGCCACCTCAAAATAGCCCGGTTCAGATGGTACTGGCCCACCATCTCGATGTCACTGTACAGCTCAAAGCTGACGTGGGTGCAGTACAGCCTGTTCTGGGCATACCGCCAATGGGCACTTCCACGGCTGTGCCTCCCTGCTGCCCGCCTCATCACACCCCTCATTACCGCCTCCATCTGGAAGGTGGCACTGGCCATGTCCCTAGTTGGTGTCCCTTCCCCCGGGCAGCTGTCTACCTGGTCCTCCCCTGGCTGTGTGCTGCTGGTTCTGCCCCTGCACCGAGTGCACCCCTGGCATGTCACCACTGTGTGCCCTGCCTCTGCCCCACTGCTCTCCTTCCTCTGTGGCATGCTCAGACTCTCATGCACATGCCTTTAGTGACCCCCCTCCACCTCTTGGCCATGCCTGCCCCCTGCTTCTTTGCGTAACTCCCTGCTGCTCTGTCTCCACACTCCCCCACTATGGCTCCTCTGTAGTGCATTCATCCTCCCCTCACTTGCACCCTTTTCTATTCGCTCATATCTGCCTTTGCGCAACTTCCGCTTGCTCTGCTATTGCTCACATTGCCTGCTGTTGAATATTGTACTGCACACATTATTCCTGGTGCTGCCCCCTGCACTTGTGCATGCATTCATTACTGTTGCACTGCGGTGCATTGGGTTTTGTACTGCACAACTGTTGCCGCTGAATATCGCGCTTTGGCGCATGTCCACTCTTGTGCGGGCGCATCCTTGCGTATGGCACACCTGCTCCGAATATCCCATCTGTAGTGTCTTCCCCAGATGCTCAGGAAGTTAATTCAGTCAGCATTTAGCTCTGTTCCCTTCACTTATGTAGGGGATTTCCTGTAGTATGTGGTGACCTTCCTTACCCGTTTCCTTTCATTTTTTCTATTAATTCTATAGGGGACCAACAAGTTCAACTTTGGATCCAGACAAATCATGATGAAGTTTCCCACTGCACATGGATTTAATGGGACTGTTAGAATGCTATTTATTTGACTGATTACAAGAGAATCCCTTTTCCAAAGTGATATAAGTTCCCATGAAATTTTAAATCCCCCTGCCTTTGATATATATTGGATTTTTATATTTTGTAAATCTATTTAAAGTTATTCAGTTTCACGTGTGCTGCTGATGTAATGGTTATTGTACCTTTAAAGATTGGCCCTTATATTTTGGGGTGTCACACTTGTTACCCTTCCCCCGATGAAGAGTCTGCAAGGGCTCAAAGCACTGGGGTATAGTGTTAATCTAGTTTTTGAGTCTGTGTGCAATACATTTTTTTTGCAAGAATTTTGCCTCCATCAAGTGATTCCTCTAAATCAGTAGTTCTTAGACTTTGTCCCAGTGAGCCTCCCCAAATCCATGGAAAAGAATTTGAGCCTTTCTCAAAAACTGAAATAATATTGGGCCTGTCCAAAGAAACATAATATACAGTACTTTGTGCAGTACACCATGAATAAATTGAAACCCCTTTGAGTACTTGGCTCACATTCAGTTCTTTGTCTTATACTGACATGGAACCTTTGAAAAATAACAGTGCTCAAAGGTATTATCTGAATAACAAATAAATAAAATAAACAAATATTATTCAGCTTCTTGTAACCCCCCACATACACACACACACACACACAGGCCAGCCTACTAGCTCTGCTAATTTCATTCTTGAACCATTGTTACCCCTTGTTGCAGTACTTTCATGGGTCAGACTACTTTCTGTGTTTCCTCTATATGAAGTTACCTTCCTACATACTTTGTCTCTCTCCCTCCTTCCCTGCTCCTGAGCAACTTCTCTGGGATTGCTTTGCTCTTTTCTGCTATTGCTCTTGGCACTTCTAGAATCAACCCTACCCCTGTGGAAGGTGGATGTGATTCCCCTTCACAAAAGTGGGAACAAGACAGAGGCAGGAAACTACAGACCAATCAGTTTGACCTCTGTGGTAGGGAAAGTGATGAAATCACTTTTGAAGGAAAGAATTGTAGAGTGCCTAGAGGCCAGTGGGCACAAGACCCAAGGCTGCATGGGTTCACAGCAGGAAGATCGTGTAAGATGAATCTAATTGATTTCTTTGACTGGGTGACCAAAGCAGCAGACCAGGGAGGGGCTGTGGACATGGCCTACCTAGACTTTAGCAAGGCATTTGACACAGTCCCACACAAAAGATTAGTAGTCAAATTAACCAGCCTAGGAGTGGGTCCCAGGGTAGTAGCCTGGGAAAAACATTGGCTGGACGAAAGGACACAGCAGGTAATTGTAAATGGAGTCCACTCTGAAGAAAGAGGGGTTACTAGTGGGGTACTGCAGGGTTCAGTACTGGGTCGTCTTTTTTAATGTCTTTATAAGTGACATTGCAGAGGGACCAGAAGGAAAAGTATGCCTCTTTGCAAATGACACAAAGATATGCAACAGGGTTGAAACACTAGGAGGCATGGAAAGGATGAGAAGGGACCTGGCAAGGTTGGAGGAATGGTCAGAGGTATGGCAGCTTGAATTCAATGCAAAGAAATGCAAAATAATGCACCTGGGAAACAAAAACCCAGGGGAAGATTACACACGGTAGTAACAACAACAACAATGGAAAGGGACGTGGGGGTAATCATATCAGATGACCTTAAGGTTACCAAGTAATGTAAGAAGGCAGTAGGGATGGCTGGGGGTATACTGAGATGTATAGGGAGAGATAGCACTAGCAGAAAACAGGAAGTTGTTACCCCTCTGTACAGACAGTTGATGAGACCCCATCTGGAGTACTGCGTCCAGTTCTGGAGACCCCATCTCCTCAAGGACATAGACAGGATAGAGGCAGTCCAGAGGAGGGCAACAAAAACGGTGCAGGGTCTGCAAGAGAAGCCGTACGAGGAGAGACTAAAGGAGCTTAATACGTATACCCTTGAGGAAAGGAGGGAGAGGGGAAACATGATAGAAACTTTTAAGTACCTCAGTATAATCAACAAAGTCCAAGAGGATAGCATCTTTCAGAAAAAGAGGTGTGCAAGAACAAGGGAACACAATTTAAAGATAGAGATTGGGCCATTCAGGAGCAATGTGAGGAAGTATTTTTTTCACAGACAGGGTAGTGGATGTATGGAACAGGCTTCTTGAGGAGGTTGCTGGGTCTATAACTGTGGGAGAATACAAGAATACATGGGACAGACATAAGGCAAGTCTTGTGGGGGGGTAGGAAGAAATAGGCTGTTGGTTAACTAGGATCTGCAGCTTATCCTGTAGGTAGGGAAATGGACAGACTAGGTGGGCCAAGCGGTCCTTATCTGCAGTCAAAGTCTATGTTTCTATGTAACCCTTGTATTTGGGCTGTTCTGCCATCAATCTACAAATTTATCAATTACCACCACTTATTATTAGTTTATTGTTCATATTTGTTTACACTATTGTTCACTGTGTATTTCGTGATTGTTTTGCAGTTACCTTTTGAAATGTATTCACTCCGTACCCTTCCCCGGGTGCACCTGAAATCGGCTCATTCACCTTCCCTTGTCACCTATTAGTAAATAGATACGTAAAATTCACCTACTATTATCCTCTTTCAGTTTGCTTAATCTCTTCACACCAAATATATAAAACTCAAAATTTAAGTACAGTACTTTTTCAGACTTGCTTGAGCCTCCCCTGGAACAGGTTGGGGCCTCCCTAGGGATGCTGGCCTCACCATTTGAAAACACCTGCTCTAAACGCACCTAGCTTTTCTACTTGTGCAGGAATATGTAAGCATAGTAATTAATAATCTGGCTTCAGAGATGGCTCTTGTCATAACAAGTGTTGTGGGTATGAACCATCATCAATCAGTTTTCAACTACAAGCAACAATTGGTACAATACATATATTAACATTCTAACATATTAATTGCCAGCAGATTATGCTTTACGGTCTATCGAGTCTGCTCGAACCTCAGATCCCTAGTTGGGTGCCGAGGCCCTCCCCCACCTTGTGTTCCCGAAACCTCTGTCATCCATCTTCACCCCCTGGGCTAGGCCATCATCTGGTACATCCGCTTTCTGTGTCTGTCCCACCCACTCTTGAAGCCCTCCACTGTGGATCTCTGAACCAGCTCGCCAGGCAGTGCATTCCAAGGGTCCACCACCCTCTCAGTGAAAAACCTCCTCCTCTTTCCCCCCTCACCCTTCCACCTTCCAACTTCAAACAATGCCCTCTGGTGATACCTCCCTGCTTTAGTCTAAAGATCCCCTTCATGTTTACCCTATTTATTCCCTTGAGGTACTTGAAGACCTCAATCATGTCCCCCTATCTCTCCTCTCCTCCACTGAAAACAGGCAGAGCTCCTCAAGTCTGTCCTTATACGTCAAATCCCCTAGTCCTCGTATCATCTTAGTTGCCCTCCTCTGTACCCTCTCCAGGAGCTGTATGTCCCTCTTCAAGTGTGGTCTCCAGTACTGTACACAGTACTCAAGGTGTGGTCTAACCAGTCCATTGTACAGCAGCAGAATCACTTCCCTGCTGCTAAAGGTGATCCCGCATACGATGCATCCCAACATCCTGTTTGCCTTGCTAGCCACTCTCCTGCACTACTCCGAGTTAGTCATACATGCATCCACCATGACCCCTAGGTCTTTTTCCCCTGTTGAGGCCTCCAGCGTCTCCCCTCCCAGGGTGTACCTGTGTTTAGGGTTTCCCTGCCCAAGATGTAACACCTTGCACTTGGTGCTATTGAAATTAAATTTCCATGTGTGAGCCCAGCTTTCCAGGGTGTCCAGGTCCCTTTGCAGGGCCAACCTCCCCTCTTCCCCCTCAACTACTGCTCCCATCTTGTTAGTCTTTTTGTTACCTTTCTGTAGCTGTGATAATAAATAACATTTGTATTGTATTGTGATTTTTAATGTACAGGCTACAACGTCCCAAATGAGCAATTGTTATTGCTGTCTGAGAGGGACGAAGAACTCCCAGGTATTGATGTGAAAGCTGAAGAGAGGAATGACAAACTGCCTTTTGTTGATGTGAAGGTGGAAAAGCCTGCAGAGCAGAAGGATCACTTTAAAGTCATTCCCACTGGTAAGTGTCATAGATGGCTAGATAATGTACTTATTTGGGATTATTTTCAGCTATGATTGTGAGGAAGTTGGAAAAAAAAGGAAAAACAGCTGGAAGGGAAGGGGGTATGGAATTACAAGTACGCTATCATGTTAGAAAGTTTGAAAGGATATTTTAGAAAGAAACATCACTGTTATAATTGATGTGAGATTATACTGAGATTGGAGTCACAGGGGGCTCAATTTTCAAAGCCCCAAGAATGTTGCAAGCCCTGGTGTGCCAAGCTTGTGGAGTCTCCCAGCCAGCAATCTGGATTTTCAGTCCTGAAGATCAGATACCACAAGTTAGGTCAGCTCTTCCCTGGTCTAACTTGCACCATTTGGGGGTACTCTTTTTTTATGGGGTTTGAGACAAATCTTTGGTGTAAGCTGCCGCAAAATGAGGAAACTGTCACACAGCTTCACCTGTTGTACTAAAATCAGGTTCACTTATATCAAAGGAGTTTGGCGCAACTGAACCAAACAGCAGGTACAATACAGGGCGTAATGCAAGCCCTGCATCACCCTTTGAAACTTGAGCCTTTGGTCTCGATTCCAGGTGTGGGTGAGCAGGCAAGTATCTGCATTATAAGCATTTGATAATTCAGAGAGGAGGGACATGAGAGGTGCACTATGGAGGGAATGGACTGATTCCAGATGTGGGACAGTGGGCAAGTGTGTTATAAAGACTTAGTCTTACAGGGAGGAGGGACATGAAAAGTGCACAGAGGAGGGAATAGACTAATTCCAGGTATATCTGAACAGGCAGGTGTCTCCATTATAAACATTTGGTCATTCAGAGAGGAGGGACATGAGAAGTGCACAGAGGAGAGAATGGGCTGATTCCAGGTGTGGGTGAGCAAGAAAGTGTCTGCATTATGAAGGTATGGTCATTCAGGAAGGAGGGACATGATATGTGCACAGAGGAGATAATGAACTGATTCTAGGCATGGGTGAGCAGGGGCCTCACATTATTGTTGTGACTAACAACAAAAGACCATTACAGTGACAGTTTTGAACAGATTTGAGATTGGTACTGTAAGAGTCCTGTTGTATACCAGCTGCAGTTTCAGTGGTGTTTTGCTGGTTTCAATCAACTCTGACCCAGAGTTGCTTATCTAAAGATTAGGGGGTACGGGGGCATGCCCCCCCCTCTCGTAGAGGATGTCAACAGTAAAGTTGTAGAAGTGGGTTGGTGGAAGCATGAACAGGCAATTTTCTGCATCATAAACATTTGGCCATTCAGAGAGGAGGGACAAGAGAAGTGCACAGAGGAGGGAATGGACTAATTCGAGACGTGGGTGAGCAGGCAAGTGTCTGCATTATAAACATTTGGTCATTGAGAGATCAGGGACAAGAGAAGTGCACAGAGGGAATATATTGATTCCAGGTGTGAGTGAAGAGACAAGAGTCTGCATTATATCAATTTGGTCAGTGGGAGAGGAGGAATGTAAGGCACATTACAGACATCGATGAAACATTTTTTTCAGCATTGACCAGTTAGATCCTTCCCATTCTCCCCAGTCCATCATACATGTGGTTGTGTCCCTATAGTTAGGGTTGGCTAGGCACTTCGGTGATAAACTCAAGAATTTGCACTTTAATAACTTTGCAACCGTTGAACAAATTTGCACAAAATTTGGTATGTACTGTAGCTTCCTGTGGCAAGTTTTGTTTTGTCCAGATGTGCAGTCTCCAAGTTATGGAGAGGTGAAAAAAACATTTTTTTACCCATTGACTTTGCTGGGATTCTTTTTTGAACTTGCCTACCATCCAGAGGGTTTGTTTTGTATGAAATGTTCAGGACAGAAAGGGATTACCCCACGGATGTGCCTTTTGCTAGTCTGGTGAAAAAGTAATGAGCCATTTTTAAGTTATTACAATTTATAAATTTGAAAAAATCATTTCTGAGCATGCTCAGTAGGCATTTCAAAGTAGCTATAGGATGCAAAAGAGGAATCCTGCATTGTATGAGAGAAAATTCCTCTTTCACATGGCTGCCATTTTGTTTTCAGTTTTGCCTAAAAAATTCAGAATTGGAATCCTCCCAAAATTATATTCTGGGCAGGAATGAGCATGTTATCTTGCTTATTAACTAACAGCTCTTCCTAGTCTGTCCCCTGCTGTGCTGTCTGCCCTGTTGTTCTGTGGCCAGCATTTAACTCCTCGCCCTCTCTCCTTACAGCAGCTGGGACCCCCTCCGCAGGGTTCCCCAGCTCCGCTGCCACTCTCTGGATGGCCGGCTTCTCTCAGGCCACCGCCAAAGACTCCAGCCTGGATCCCAGTCCAGCAAGGTACGGCTCCTGCTGCCAGCCAATCAGAATGCAAGTGCTCTTTTCTGCATGCTCCGATTGGCCGAAACCCTCTCCTTCAATTCTTCTGCTTTCTCTGCACTAAAAACAGCTCCTCTATGCCACTAGACTTTGAAATGTGCTAAATAATTGTTCAAAAAATAGTGTAATCCTGTGAAACTGTTTTACTTGCATAGTTTGAAGTGTTACAGCCTTTCTTGAAAACTTCCTTTCTTGGGGACCAACTTGGCACCCAAACTAACAGCTCTCTGTGTTCTGCCAGATCTGTCCCCTGCTGTGCTGTCTGTCCTATTGTCCTGTGGTCAGCATTTAAATCCTCACCCTTTTTCTCTCCTTACAGCAGCTGGGACCCCCTCCACAGGGCTCCCCAGCTCCACTGCCACTCCCCGGATGGCCGACTCCTCTTAGGTCGCCACCCAAGTCCTCCAGCCCAGATCCCAGCCCAGCAAGGTACAGCTCCTGCTGCCAAGTGCCACCCCGCCCACCTTTGCTCAACCCTTTGCTTTATAGGGCAGAGTGATCATGAGGTCTTGTAAATTACTAAGTATCGACTTTCCCATCTGCAGTTTATACCATGACTCCACTAGGGGCTCTATAACTGCTTCCTCCTGCTGCCATATCTCTTAAAAGGTTGGCATGGACAGGAGGAGGATTAAGGACAAGGTGGTTGCCATCGGGGTTGCATGTGCAGCCACTGGTGGAGGCCAGCAGGATGCCACTGAAGGAGCAAGTGGCTGGCAGCATGCGGCGTTGTCCCACACAAAAGATTATAGTCAAACTAACCAGCCTGGGAGTGGATCCCAGGGTGGTAGCCTAGGAAAAACATTGGCTGAACAACAGGACACAGAAGGTAATTGTAAATGGAGTGCACCCTGAAGAAAGAAGGGTTACTAGTGGGGTACCGCAGGGTTCAGTACTGGGTCCAATCTTTTCTAATGTCTTTATAAGTGACATTGCAGAGGGACTGGAAGGAAAAGTATGCCTCTTTGCAGATGACACAAAGATTTGCAACAGGGTTGATACACAAGGAGGCATGGAAAGGATGAGAAGGGACTTGGCAAGGTTGAAGGAATGTTTCAGAGGTATGGCAGCTTGGATTCAATGCAAAGAAGTGCAAAATAATGCACATGGGAAACAAAAACCCAGGGGTAGATTACACACGGTAGTAACAACAACAAAAAAGGAAAGGGACCTGGGGGTAATCATATCAGATGACTTTAAGGTTAGCAAGCAATGTGAGAAGGCAGTAGGGAGGGCTGGGGGGATACTGGGATGTATAGGGAGAGGCATCAGCAGCAGAAAACAGGAAGTTGTTATCCTCTGTACAGACAGTTGGTGAGACCCCATCTGGAGTACTGTGTCCAGTTCTGGAGACCCCATCTCCCAAGGACATAGACAGGATAGAGGCAGTCCAGAGGAGGGCAACTAAAATGGTGCAGGGTCTGCAAGAGAAGCCGTACGAGGAGAGACTAAAGGAGCTTAATATGTATACCCTTGAGGAAAGGAGGGAGAGGGGGGACATGATAGAAACTTTTAAGTACCTCAGTGGAATCAACAAAGTCCAAGAGGGTAGCATCTTTCAGAAAAAGAGATGTGCAAGAATAAGGGGACACAATTTAAAGATAGAGGTTGGGCGGTTCAGGGACAATGTGATGAAGTATTTTTTTTACTGAGAGTGTGGTGGATGCATGGAACAGCCTTCTTGAGGAGGTTGTGGGGTCTGTAACTGTGGGAGAATACAAGAATACATGAGACAGACATAAGGCAATTCTAGTGGGGGGGTAGGAGGAAGTAGGCTGTTGGCTAACTAGGATCTGCAGCTTATCCTGTAGGTAGGGAAATGGGCAGACTACATGTGCCAAGCGGTTCTTATCTGCCGTCAAAGTCTATGTTTCTATGTAACCCTTGTATTTGGGCTGTTCTGCCATCAATCTGCAAATTGATCAATTACCACCCACCACTCATTATTAGTTTGTTGTTCATATTTGTTTACACTATTGTTCAGTGTATATTTCGTGATTGTTTTGCAGTTACCTTTTGAAATGTATTCACTCCCTACCCTTCCCCGGGTACACCTGACATGAGCCTCGGCTCATTCACCTTCCCTTGTCACCTGTTAGTAAATAAATACATCAGATTCACCTACTGTTATCCTCTTTCAGTTTGCTTAATCTCTTCACACAAAATATGTAAAACTCTAAATTTAAATACAGTACTTTTTCAGACTTGCTTGAGCCTCTCCTGGAACAGGTTGGGGCCTCCCTAGGGAGGCTGGCCTCACCATTTGAAAACCCCTGCTCTAAACGCACCTAGCTTTTCTACTTGTGCAGAAATATGTATGCAGAGTAATTAATAATCTGGCTTCAGAGATGGCTGTTGTCATAACAAGTGTTGTGGGTATGAACCATCATCAATCAGTTTTCAACTACAAGCAACAGTTGGTACAATACAAATATTTTTGTTAAGTCGTCTTGTTACCTTTCTGTAGCTCTGATTGTAAATAACATTTGTATTGTATTGTGATTTTTAATGTACAGGCTACAACGTCCCAAATGAACAAGTGTTATTGATGTCTGAGAGGGACGAAGAACTCCCACGTATTGATGTTAAAGATGAAGAAAGGAATGACAAACTGCCTTTTGCTGATGTGAAGATGGAAGAGGGGGATGTGGAGCTCCCTTTTGTTGTTGAGAAGAAAGAAGACAGGAATGACAAACTCCCTTTTGTTGATGTGAAGGTGGAAAAGACTGCAGAGCAGAAGGATCACTTTGAAGTCATTCCCACTGGTAAGTGTCATAGATGGCTAGATAATGTGCTTATCTGGGATTATTTTCAGCTATGATTGTGAGGAAGTTGGAAAGAAAAGGAAAAACAGCTGGAAGGGGAGGGGTATGGAATTACAAGTAGGCTATCATGTTAGAAAGCTTGTAAGGAGTAAAGCCAGTGAGTATTTTAGAAAGAAACATCACTGTTATAATTGATATGAGATTATACTGAGATTGGAGTCACATGGGGCTCGATTTTCAAAGCCCCCAGAATGTTGCAAGCCCCTGGTGTGCCGAGCTTGTGGCACTCGCAGCTTGTGGAGTCTCCCAGCCAGCAATCTGGATTTTCAATCCTGAACATCAGATACCACAAGTTATGTCATCTTTTCCCTGGTCTAACTTGCACCATTTGGAGGTACTGTTTTTATGGGGCTTGAGACAAATTTTTGGTGTAAGCTGCTGCAAAATGAGGAAACTGTCACAGCTGCACCTGATGTGCTAAAATCAGGTTCACTTGTATCAAAGGAGTTTGATGCAACTGCACCAAACAACAGGTATGATACAGGGCTTAATGCAAGGCCTGCATCACCGTTTGAAAACTGAGCCTTTGGTCTCTTCCAGGTGTGGGTGAGCAGGCAAGTATCTTCATTATAAGCATTTGGTAATTCAGAGAAGTTTGACATGAGAAGTGCACAGAGGAGGGAATGGACTGATTCCAGACGTGGGTGAACAGGCAAGTCTCTGCGTTATAAACATTTGGTCATTCAGAGAAGCGGGATGTGAGAAGTGCACAGAGGAAGGAATGAACTGATTCCAGGTGTGGGAGAGCGGGCCAGTGTGTTATAAAGACTTGGTCATCCAGAGAGGAGGGACATGAAAAGTGCATAGAGGAGAGAATGGACTGATTCCAGGCATGGGTGAGCAGGGAAGTGTCTGCATTATAAAGGAATGGTCATTCAGAGAGGAGGGACATGAGATGTGCTCAGAGAAGATAATGAACTGATTCTAGGCATGGGTGAGCAGGGACATCACATTATTGTAATGACTAACAACAAAAGACCATTACAGTAACAGTTTTGAACAGATTTTGAGATTGGCACTGTAAAAGTCCTGCTGTATACCAGCTGCAGTTTCAGTGGTGTTTTGCTGGTTTCAATCAACTCTGACCCAGAGTTGATTATCTAAAGATTAGGGGGTATGGGGCCATGCCCCACATGTAGAGGATGTCAGCAGTAAAGTTGCAAAGTGGGTTGGTGGAAGCATGAACAGGCAATTTTCTGCATTATAAACATTTGGCCATTCAGAGAGGAGGGACAAGAGAAGTGCACAGAGGAGGAAACAGACTGATTTCTAGGTGTGGGTGAGCAGGCAAGTGTCTGCATTATAAACATTTGATCATTCAGACAGGAGGGACATGAGAAGTGCACAGAGGAGAAATGGATTGATTCCAGGATGGGTGAGCATGGGTGAGCAGGCAAGTGTCTGCATTATAAACATTTGGTCATTGAGAGAGGAAGGACATGAGAAGTGCACAGAGCAGAGAGTGGACTGATTCAAGGCATGGGTAAGCAGGCAAATGTCTGCGTTATAAACATTTGGTCATTGAGAGATCAGGGACACGAGAAGTGCACAGAGGGAATATATTGATTCCAGGTATGAGTGAGGAGACAAGTGTCTGCATTATATCGATTTGGTCAGTGAGAGAGGAGGGATGTAAGGCACATTACAGACATTGATGGAACAGATTTTTTTCAGCATTGACCAGTTAGATCCTTCCCATTCTCCCCAGTCCACCATACACATGGTCGTGTCCCTATAGTTCGGGTTGACTAACATAGAAACATAGAATTTGACGGCAGATAAGGACCGCTTGGCCCACCCAGTCTGCCCATTTCCCTGCCTACTGGATAAGCTGCAGATCCTAGTTAACCAGCAGCCTACTTCTTCCTACCCCAACCCCCTAGAATTGCCTTATGACTGTCCCATGCATGCTTGAATTCCACCACTGTTTTTGACTCCATGACCTTCCTCCGAAGGCCGTTCCATGCATCCACAACCCTCTCTGTGAAAATACTTTCTTAAATTACCTCTGAGCCGCCCCATCTTCAAATTGTGCCCCCTTGTTCTTGCACACCTCTTTTTTTGAAAGATGCTACCCTCTTGGACTTTGTTGATTCCCTTGGGGTACTTGAAAGTTTCTATCATGCCCCTCTCCCTCCTTTCCTCGAGGCTATACATATTAAGCTCCTTAAGTCTCTCTTCATATGTCTTCCAGTGCAGACCCTGCACCATTTTAGTTGCCCTCCTCTGGACAGCTTCCATCCTGTCTATGTCTTGCGAAGACTGGGTCTCCAGAACTGCACGCAGTACTCCAGATGGGGTCTGACCAGCTGTCTGTACAGAGGGATAATAACTTCCTGTTTTCTACTGGTGATGCCTCTCCCTATGCATCCCAGTATCCCCCAGCCCTCCTTGCTGCCCTCTCACATTGCTTGCCCACCTTTAGGTCATCTGATATGACTACCCCCAGGTCCCTTTCCATTTTTGTTGTTGTTAGTATCTCACCCCTCATTGTGTACTCTTCCCCTGGGTTTTTGTTTCCCAGGTGCATTACCTTGCACTTCTTAGCATTGAATCTAAGCTGCCATACATTTGACCATTCCTCTAACCTTGCCAAGTCCTTTTCATCCTTTCCACCCACCTTGTGCATCAACTCTGTTGCAGATCTTTGTGTCATCTGCAAAGACATACTTTTCCTTCCAGTCCCTCTGCAATGTCGTTTATAAGACACTGAAGAGGACCGGCCCTAATACTGAACTCTGCGGTACCCCACTAGTAACCCCCCTTTCTTCAGAGTGGACTCCATTTACTATTACTCTCTGTGTCCTATTCTCCATCCAATTTTTTACCCAGGCTGTCATCTTGGGACCCACTCCCAGGCTAGCTAACTTGTATATTAATCTTTTGCGTGGGACTGTGTCAAATGCCTTGCTAAAGTCTAGGTAGGCCATGTCCACAGCCCCTCCCTGATCTACTACTTTGGTCAACCAGTCAAGGAAATCTATCAGATTTGTCTGGCATGACCTTCCTGCTGTGAATCCATGTTGCCTTGGGTCCTGTGCCCCTCTGGCCTCAAGATACTCGACAGTTCTTTCCTTCAGAAGTGATTCCATCATTTTCCCTACCACTGAGGTTAAACTGACAGGTCTGTAGTTTCCTGCTTCTGCCTTGCTCCCACTTTTGTGAAGGGGAATCACATCTGCCTTCCTCCAGTCCTCAGGTACCACCCCATCCTCCCATGATTTGTTAAACAGGGTAGTCAGTGGTGTCACTAGTTCTACCCTTAGTTCTTTTAGAATTCTGGGATGAATCCCATCAGGCTCCATTGCTTTGTCCACCATCAGTTTTAAGAGTTCTTTCAGAACCCTTTCTTCTGTAAATGGGCTGGTATCAACTTCTGTATCCAGAGTGTTTCTACGGTTTGTTTTAGGTACCTCCTCCGCTTCCTTTGTAAATACTGAGCAAAAATATTTGTTTAGTATCTCTGCCTTTTCACAGTCTCTCTCTGCCCACCCTCCCTCCCTTTATTAAGCCTCACTATCCCTCCCTTGGTCTTCCTTTCGCCCGATGTACCTATAAAAGATTTTATCCCCTTCTTAACTGAGTTGGCTATCTTGTCCTCGGTTTGGGCCTTTGCTGTTCTGACTGCCTTCCCAGCCTCCTTTTGCTTTAACTGATACAGTTCTCTGTCCTGCTCCTGCTGCGATTCCTTGTACTTCCTGAATGCTTTCTTTTCTCTTGAACCTTCACTGCCACTTCCTTTGAGAACCATAGTGGTTTCTTACCACGCTTTGTTTTGTTTATTTGCTTCACACAAGGCTCATTACCTCTGTGATGGCAGTTTTATCATTCCCCATTGTTCTTCCACCCCTCCTTCCTGCCCATTTGCTAGTGCATTCCTTAGGTGCTCTACCCATTTTGGCAAAGTCAGCCCTCCTAAAGTCCAGTACCTTTGCCTTTGTATGGCTTGACTCTATTGCTGTGTTTATTGTGAACCATACTGTTCGATGGTCGCTAGTTCCCAGATGGCTACCCACTTCTACATCTGTGATCCTCTCTTCATCTCCATTTGAGAGAACCAGGTCTAAGATTGCTCCCTCCCGAGTGGGCTCCAATACTAGTTGTCTAAGGCATGCCCAATGTAGGGCATCTAGAATAACCCCACTCTTAGAAGTGGCTGCTCCAACTGCACTCCAGTTAACATCTGGCATATTCAGATCGCCCATCAGCAATATCTCCCCTTTTTCTGCCATACTAAGTATACTTTCTATCATTTCCTTGTCCATTTCCTCCCCCTGAGAAGGGGGTCTGTATACAACCCCTGTGCAGATTGTGGTGCCATTGCTGGTCTCCAAATTTACCCACAGTGCTTCTTCTCCTCTCTGTTTTCCCTTTTGTTCTGTTGCTTTGATTCCTTCCCTTATGTAAAGAGCTACTCCTCCTCCTCTTTTACCCTCTCTGTCCCTCCTGTAGATAGTGTATCCTGGTATGTTTATGTCCCAGTCATGGTTTTGTGTGAACCATGTTTCTGTGACTGCCACGATATCCAGATGTTCTTATTCCATCAAGGCCACTAATTCAGGAAGCTTGTTACTCAGACTACGGGCATTGGTACTCATTGCTTTCCATATTTTGATCGCTTTACCTTCTGTTGAAGCATCCCCCACTGACCTTTCTACCTCGGTCTTTTTCTCATTTAGTACCCTGTTTTGTAGGGAGAGGCTGGGATTTTCCTGCTGCTTTTCAGTGCCTCCCCCCTTGACTAGTTTAAAAGCTTGCCAATGAAGCATTTAAACCGATTGCTCAAAAGACTTGTTCCCTTCCTGGACAGATGCAGACCATCCTGCCAGTATAGGCTGGTGTCCCTCCAGGTGGAACCTCAGTCCCCAATGAAGCCAAACCCCTGTGCTCCATACCATTTTTTCAACCATTCATTAAACTGCATGGTGCAAAGTACCCTTGCCTCACTCATGCCATTGACAGGCAGCAACTCTGAGAAGGATACTGTGTGTGCTACTTGTCTTAGGCCGCTCCCCAGTTCTACAAAGTCCTTCTGCACTGCTCTAATCTCATGTTGAGCCAAGTCATTTGTCCCTAGGTGGACAATGATGTAAAGCTCAGACTCCTGTGCAGCTGTTCTCATGATCCTGAGGATGCGCTTCCTGTCCCTCCAAGCCATGGCACCAGGCAGGCACCTTACTTCAGTTTTCCCTGCTCCCCCCAGTTCTATCCCCCTAATAATTGAGTCCCCCACCAGGAGCTGCTTCCTTTCCTTGTGGTGTCCTCTGCCTCCTTCCTGTGGGCCTCCCTTGTGACAGGTGTCCTCAGCCTCCTTAATCTCCTCTGTGGGTGCATCCATAGGGGAGCTGTGCTCCCCCATAGTGGTGTATGGATTGTGGAGTGGAACTGACTGGGTGTGCCTCTGTTCCACCATCCTCCCCCTCCCTGAGCCCACTGTGGTCCAACTGCTGTGCTTTCTTTGCAACCTCTGAGGTAGTGGTGGTGGTGGCTCTGGTGCTCCCTGGATGGGGGAGGTTCCCTTCCTACCATCCAGTCTGGCCTGGGGGAAGGTTCCCTTACTGCTGTCCAGTGTGGCCTGAAGACTGGCAAATTCCTCCCTCAGGGCAGAGAGTTGTCTGCAAATAGGGCAGCATCTCAACCTCCAGAAAGATTCCCAGAAGACTGCTGCCCCATTGCCATTACATTGCATTACTCCCCACATGATTATGTACTTTTTTTGTGTGTGTGTGTTTGTGTGATTGGTTTGTTATATAGAAATATATATATTATACAATGTGTATGCTTATATTTTCAGTGCTGTGTGCTAGAGAGGATATGACCTTGATATGCACCTTGCACTCTTGAGGAATTGATGTCAGAACCCCAGGTATAAAGGAACTATTTCCAGGGGTGGGTGGGGGTTGAGCCTAAACTGTGCCCTCACAAAACAATCAGCTAAGAGCTCTGACCCACCGCTGCGATGAGTGCCTTCCTGTAAGCAAGATACCATACATAACAATTTGACAGAGAAAATCCCTTGCTAATCAAACAGAGAAAAATCCAGACATCCAAGTCAGACACAGGTAAACCTCCCCAGCCCCAAAACAGCCTGGTGGTTTCTGCTCTGAAAGCAGTCAGCCCCAAAGTAAGTCAGCCGTGCTTTAAACTCTTCCTGCACTGAAAATCTTAAGAATTGTAACAAGACTGTCTTTTCTTGATAATTCTAGGTTTCTTATTTCACCTTTCAGTTAGAAGTAGCCTCCGCCTGCAGAATATCTGCTACAAACCAAAGATAATTGTAAGGTTCACCTCCCTCTGTTGTGAGCACAACTCGCTTTCTTGCAGATCCTATGTTCAGTATTGCAGCTCCCGGCCAGGGGTAGTTTGACTTGAAAAATATTAGCTGTTCTGATGAGTTTGCTATAAAACACTTGCTTATAATACTATTGTTTTCAGGTCTGTTACCAAAGCTATTGGCTGATAAGTAACTGTGATGTAATCACTTCCTGAGAAAGTCTGGAATTTCCTTTTAAGGCACACAATGATAAACACAAAAAACAGTTTCCTGTCTGGGTCAAATACACAACCTGTACCTGCACTTATTTCAGGATTTGTGACAAATTTTTAGCCCAGGGTTTAAACTCTTCCTTCACTGAAAATCTTAAGAATTGTAACAAGACTGTCTTTTCTTGATAATTCTAGGTTCCTTATTTCACCTTTCAGTTAGAAGTAGCCTCCACCTGCAGAATATCTGCTACAAACCAAAGACAATTGTAAGGTTCACCTCCCTCTGTTGTGAGCACAACTCGCTTTCTTGCAAATCCTATGTTCAGTATTGCAGCTCCCAGCAGGGGGTAGTTTGACTTGAAAAATATTAGACTAGGCACTTCAATGATAAACTCAAGAATTTGCACTTTAATAGCTTTGCAACCGTTGAACAAATTTGCACAAAATTTGATATGTAGCTTCCTGTGGCAAGTTTTGTTTTGGCCAGATGTGCAGTCTCCAAGTTATGAAGAGGTGAAAAAAACATATTTTTACCTATTGACTTTGCCGGGATTCTTCTTTGAACTTGCCTACAGTCCAGAGGGTTTGTTTGTTTTGTATGAAATGTTCAGGACAGAAAGGGATTACCCCACGGATGTGCCTTTTGCTAGTCTGGTGAAAAAGCAATGAGATATTTTTAAGTTATTACAGTTTATAAATTTGAAGAAATCATTTCTGAGCATGCTCAGTAGGCATTTCAGTGTAGCTATATGATGCAAAAGAGGAATCCTGCATTGTATAAGAAAATGGAGGCAAAGGAGGCAGCATAACGCAGTGGTCTAAGGCTCTGAGCTGCAAATCTGGTGACATCCAGCAGACCAGACCTGGGTTTGAATCCCACAGCTTCCACTTGCATACTGTGTGACCCTGAGCAAGTCACTTTATTTAGTTATTTTATTTATTTAGTTAAACATCAGTTTAGAAACCTTTGAGCCAGAGGCTCATTTACAAAGGTACCTCGTCACAAAGAGGACATCAGAACAGTAGTACAAGGGACACAGTACTTACAAACAAAAAGTTACAGTTCAATTACAATTTTGTTACAATAGAGTACAATCTCCAACGAGCAAAAGATAACAAAAGGTGCAAAACTTATGGTGGGGAGAGCTGGTGGGGGTAGAAGGGAGGGAGGGAGATGGGAGGAGGAATAAGTAGGAAAGGAAGGGGAGCCGCTCAGTGAGCATTATCAAACAGAGTGTATATATATATATATATATTTTTTTTTACACTAGGCTAGCGGCAGTTGCATTTGCGAGAGCTAAGCAGGAAGTTTCTGAGCCTGGGCTTAAAGCAAGCTAAGGTTAGAGAGTTTGAGACACTGGCAGGGAGGGAGGGAGTTATACCAGTGGGGCACACGGTAGGGGAATGCCCTCTGACCTTGTGAGGTCCTGGCTCTCGGAGTAACTAGGGTAGCTCTTGATGAGCTGCGCGTGATCAGGGTCGGTGCAGTACGGCAAATGGAGTTGGATAGGCCTATGGGGATAGGCCATGCAGGGCTTTAAAGGTGAGCTGGCATGTCTGATACATGAGTCGCTCTTCCAGGTTGAGTAGGGTAGCCAGGGTGTGCAGCTCACATGTGTGAGTGAGTCTGGGAGCACCAAAGTGATAAGTCTGCAGGCCTTATTTACTGTGAGGCGAACCTTGTTGAGGGCAGTCTGATCTGCTGAGCCATAGACGGAAGGCCATAGTCAATGAGAGACATAACAGAGGAGGTGACAGCCAGGCGGAGGGCATCAGGAGGGAGGCATTTCTTGTGCGGTAAAGAATGCCTAGCCGTGAGTTGGCGACAGAATTTAGGGCAGATATATGTCCATGGAATGAAAGTGCAGGGTCAAAGGTTATACCAAGATATTTATAGGATTGCACCTGGTCAATGGCGAGATTGGGTGTGGAGTGGACAGCTAAGGGAAACTTGCTGTACTTATTTTGGGGTGGGAGAAGAGCATCGTTTTGTTTTCTTAAGGTTGATAACAAGTCGGTGCTCAGTGAACCAGGTAGCTGCAGAGTCAAAGACTAGTTGGAGGAGTTCTGTAGCAGCATGGGGTCATTGTGGGAGGCAAGAGAACAGCATCATCAGCATAGAGAAGCATCTTACCCGTACAACTGCTGGGTAGGGAGTTAAGAAGAGTGAGAATAGTAGGGTCCAAGAATTGAGCCCCGCCACACCACAGAAGCGCAATGGGGCATGTTTCAGAGAGTATCGTTGACTTTCACACATTGGGAGTGAGCGAGAGATAGCTGGTGCACCAGGAACAGGTCCTGAGGCAAAGCCTATTAGGTCGAGGGTGGAGAGCAAAGAGGATGCGAAACAGTATCGAATGCTTTAGACAGGTCAATGAATATAGCACCAGCCAGGGCACCAGAGTCCAAGGAGGCATGGAGGAAGTTGGAAAATTCCAGGAGTGCTGTATTGGTACTATGACCTGCTCTGAACCCGTGTTGTTCAGGGCAGAGAACATTGTACTTACAGAGGTAGTCAGAGACTTGGGACGCCACAATTTTCTCTAACGCCTTAGAGAGGGTGGAGAAGATTGAGATGGGTCAGTAGTTACCCGGAAGAGTCCTGTCACCACCTTTATGGACAGGAGTAACTGTGGCAATCTTCCAGGCAGAAGGGAATTTTCTGAGACAGAGTGATTTGTTGAAAATGCATGTAATAGGTGAGAGGACCTGATCCAAGACCTGACGTAAAAGGCAGGAATCAAGTGCGTCATTACCGATGGTGTTACCTTTTAGGGCTTTTAGCAAGTAAGGCCTAACTTCTTGCATGGTGACACGACGCAGGTGGAAAGAGGGCCGGGCAATGGGTGGTGGTACAGATGGAGGAGGTGGACTGAAAAAGTTACCAGGAAGTACTGAGCTAAGGTCGGTAAAGGAGTTATTGAGGTGGGTGGCAATGAGGGCAGGGTCAGAGGAGACGGTACCATTGATGTTGAGAAGAAGAAGGAGAGGGGGACTGGGAGTGACCATTCAGTTGCTTGATGTTGTCCCAGAAGCACCTGGGGTTCCCCAGGAGGAGGTAGAAAGAGGCTTGGTAGTATTCGCCTTTGCTTTCTGGATGGCCCAGGTGCACTGGTTACGGGCAGCAGCATGGGACTGCCTGTCAGCTGAGCGGCCAGTAGCAACAACAAGGTGCCAAGATTGTCGCGTTGCTAAGTTGCCACAGAAGGGCAGGGGGTGATCAAGGGCATGTTTCACTTTGGACCTCCTAGCAGTTATAGGAGCAAAGATATCACAGAGCAAAGTTGAAAGTGCTTACAAAGAAGCCCAGGGCCAAGTCAATGTTGGTTGCCCTCGTTGAGAGGACCAATCAGTGTGGGCAAGGAAGCGTAAGCCTATGAGTCCCCAGGCCTAAGCAGCCTGAGAGGTGGTTTTGACGGGGATGAGAGCCGAGGGTTTCCCAGTTGAAAAGCACAGGGAGTGGTCACTGAGGCAGTCAGGAGGATTTGGATGTTGTGAATGCGGATTGGCCTGTTGGTGAGGACCACATCCAGGAGGTGCTTGTCCCAGGGTTTTTTCTAGTAGGCTGTGTGACCAGTTGAGTTAGGTCAATTGAATTGAAAGCCTCACGGTGGGAGGAAGATGAGGGGCAGAGCCAGTTTATATTCAAGTCGCCCACCAAGATTTGGTCCAACGAGTTGGGTAGGAGGTGAGGTAGTCAATTAGTGGGCTCAGGGCCTGGGATTGGTTCTTGGGGTATGTAGGCTATGGTTAGGAATAATGGGCCTCTAGCTGGGTCGGGGACAGCTTTAAAGTAAGTGCCTGGGCCTTATGGTCGAGTCAGGCGAGGAGTGGTAGCCCACGAGAGAATCCTTCAAATAGAAGACACAGCCCCACCTCTCCTGCCGACACAGTCCAACCGTGGAGAGTGTAGCCGGGAGAGAGACATGAGAGTTAGGGAGTGGAGGGAGACAGCCAGGTTTCAACAAGGGCAACAACATCAGGTTTATGAAGAGTCACCCAGCAGTGTAGAGAGTCCAGTTTTTCAGGAGGCTACAGATGTTCATAGAAGCAATGCATGCCAGGAGATTTCAGGGGAGGACCAGTGCTGCCAGGCCGGGATTGGGGTGGACATTGCCTGACAGGAGCAGGAGGAGGAGGCTGATCTGGGGAGTGCACAATGGCGGGATAGCTTGGCGATTGGAGAGGGGTGATGAGGGGTGATCACCAAGTGAAAACAACTACTAGAGAGCAGTAAATGTGACAAGTGAGGTACTGGGGAGCAAATTGTTCAGAAACTTAATCAGGCTCCCTCTGGTGGCAAAACAATATAAGGAGCTAATGGAAGTTGGAGTTAGCACAAAAAAAAAAAAAAAGTTTCAAAATCAGGCACAAAAGTAACAGTTCAGCTCCGTTTGAGCCTGGGCAGCAACTCGAGGTGCTACTCTGGCCGGGATTCATGCGCTGAGCATTGTGCTCCCAGGTCGCTCCTGTAAAAAAGCTGCCAGCTTAGTGTGCTATACCTGGTTAAACAACTAAATAAAAAAAAAAAATTCCTCTTTCACGTGGCTGCCATCTTGTTTTTAGTTTTGCCTGAAAAATTCAGAATTGGAAACCTCCCTAAATGACATTCTGGAGAGGAACGAACATGTTACCTTGCTTATTAGCTAACAGCTCTGCCTAATCTGTCCCCTGCTGTGCTGTCTGCCCTATTGTCCTGTGGCCAGCATTTAACTCCTCGCCCTCTCTCTCCCCTAACAGCAGCTGGGACCCCCTCCACAGGGCTCCCCAGCTCCGCTGCCACTCCCTGGATGATCGGCTCCTCTCAGGCGCCGCCCAAGACCTCCAGCCCGGATCCTAGCCCAGCAAGGTACGGCTCCTGCTGCCAGCCAATTGGAATACGAGTGCTCTTTTCTGGCATGCTCCGATTGGCCAAAACTCTCTCCTTCAATTCTTCTGCTTTCTCTGCACTAAAAACAGCTCCTCTATGCCACTAGACTTCGAAATGTGCTAAATAATTGTTCATAAAAGAGTGTAATCCTGTAAAACTGTGTTACCTGCATAATTTAAAGTGTTACAGCCTTTCTTGAAAACTTCCTTTCTCGGGTACCGACTTGGCACCCGAACTAACAGCTCTCTTTGTTCTGCCATATCTGTCCCCTGCTGTGCTGTCTGCCCTATTGTCCTGTGGTCAGCATTTAACTCCTCACCCTCTCTCTCTCTCCTTACAGCAGCCGGGACCCCCTCCACAGGGCTTCCCAGCTCCGCTGCCATTCCCCGGACGGCCAACTCCTCTCAGGTCGCCACCCGAGACCTCCAGCCCAGCAAGGTATGGCTCCTGCTGCCAGCCAATTGGAATGCGAGCACTCTTTTCTGGCACGCTCCGATTGGCTGAAACCCTCTCCTTCAATTCTTCTGCTTTCTGTGCACTAAAACGGCTTCTCTATGCCCCTAGACTTTGAAATGTGCTAAATAATTGTTCATAAAAGAGTGTAATCCTGTAAAACTGTGTTACCTGCATAATTTAAAGTGTTACAGCCGTTCTTGAAAACTTCCTTTCTTGGGGACCAACTTGGCACCCAAACTAACAGCTCTGTTTGTTCTGCCTAATCTGTCCCCTGCTATGCTGTCTGCCCTATTGTCCTGTGGCCAGCATTTAACTCCTTGCCCTCTCTCTCTCCTTACAGCAGCTGGAACCCTCTCCACAGGGCTCCCCAGTTCCGCTGCCACTCCCCGGATGGCCGGCTTCTCTTAGGCTGCCGCCTGAGACCTCCAGCCCGGATCCTAGCCCAGCAAGGTACAGCTCCTGCTGCCAAGTGCCACCCCGTCCGCCTTTGCTCAACACTTTGCTTTATAGGGTAGAGTGATCATGAGGTCTTGTAAATTACTAAGTATCGACTTTCCCATCTGCAGTTTATACCATGACTCCACTAGGGGCTCTATAACTGCTTACTCCTGCTGCCATATCTCTTAAGTCTTATGCAAATTCACTGCCTACTCAGGCTGTAAAACAGTCCCAGTCTCTGCACCCTGCCACAGCAACTTATCCTCCTCACAATCCTTTGCCATGGCCATGCTCCCAGATGTCAATAGGCTCCACAGCAACCAATGTACCCTGGCATACATATACACTATGAACCCTGCTGTGTTACTGGGCACTACTTCCTGATTGCCAAGGGAGCCTGGTCCGCTCACTGGCTCATACTACCACCAAGTTGGTGGCTGACATTGGAGACCTGCTACCTCTGCCCCAACAAAATCCTTCACTCTAATCCACCTGGACTCCCAGCATCCTACACGCGGTCTACATATAGGAAGAAAAATCGCAGTCTTTGTAAAAAGTTGTGTAACTACCGGCAAATTGCACACCGCCTTCTGTTGCTCAGGACTGGGGATGTGCACCCAAACCCTGGCCTGCCAAGTCCACAGCACCCCTTAAAAAAACCAGGACACGGAACGATCAAAATTGCATCAATAAACATTCGAAGCATCCCAAGCAAGCTGAACCAACTTCAAGCCTGGACCGCTCAGCACAACCCTGGCATCCTGTCAGTAGTTGAAACTTGGCTGTCACCCAAGATCTCTGATAATGTAGTTGCCCTCCCTGGCTTCAACATTGTCAGGCTTGACAGCGCTTCCAAGAGAGGGGGTGGCTGTGCCATCTATGTCAAGGACACTATCAAAGGTCTTGCCCTCCCCCAGGTGGACCTTGGGCCCCATGCCCAGGCCCTAGCAATTAAAGCCTTACTTGGGGCACACAACAAATCCCTGACTATCGTCTCTGTCTATGTTCCCCCTAATGAGCACAAAAAGGGCTTAAAGGGTATTGTCGACTTCATCCGTGGCCAGCCCACTAACTCTGAGACCATCTTACTAGGGAACTTTAACATCAACTGGCTCATCCGATGCATGCACATACAGGGACGATATATCAGCAGTTCACCTCACCCAGCTTGTCTCCTCCCTATGAAGGTTAATTACAAAACAGGCACCAGCACCCTCCTAGACTGGATACTCTCAAGCAACCCAGAACGACTTACCAATGTGACAGTGCACCCTGTTGCTATTAGTGACTACTCCCCAGTCTTGTGTAACTGGTCAAACAAATTCCTCAAGCCACCTCCACGCTTCACCTTCAGTAGGGTACTAAAGCGTGGGCATCTTCAGTCCCTGAAACATGATCTTGCCACCTCCAACTGGTCACAAATTGACCATGCTATGGACGTTAATATTGCACTGGACTATTTTATAAAACAATTCATGCAAGTCTGTGACGTGCATGTGCCCCTCAAAAAGGTCAAAGCAAGGGGGTCAGTTAACCAATGGTTATTATCAGACCTTATAAGCAAACTGAAAAAGCTCAATCACCTATGGCACCTTGCCAAGAGAGTCTGGTAAACCCACAGATGTACTAGCCTACAAGCAAGCCAGAAATGCTTGCACCCGGGAAATTCACCAGGTCAAATCAAAACACCACAAGGAGTCACTCACTGCCTCCTGGGGCAACAGAAAAAACTTTTGGGCCAACTTGAAGGAAGTTTTAGGTAAGGATGTGAAATCAGCACCTAACCTAATCAATATACAGGGAACACCTACCCAGGACCCATTCTCCTTAGTCAACGCCTTCAGTGAAGCATTCTTGGACCTCCCCCCAGACTTCTTCGATGACCCTCCACATTTCAACACCTCTACTACTGATACTCGTCCTCACTCAGCCCCTCCTTTTTACTTCAAGAAACTTAGCACCTCACGAGTCAGGAAATACCATACCTCCTCAAAGTTCTCGGGAAATTGAGACAAATTGCAGACACACTGGACCTCAAACTGGTTGCACTCACTATTGATGAAGTTCTTCTTCCCATAATTTCATCTTCTTCCCATAACCAAGATCCTGAACATGTCACTCTGCCACTCACAATTTCCACAGCTGTGGAAATTGGCCATCGTGACTCCTGTGTACAAAAATGGAGATAGGGTGTTGCTGTCAAACTACAGGCCCATCTCAATTCTGCCACCACTCTCCAAAGCACTAGAACACATAGTGGCTGACCAGCTGGTCGAATATCTTGTAAAATACTGTATCCAATGCCCTGAGCAGCATGGTTTCCATAAAGGTCACAGTACCTCCACAGCACTACTTGAACTCACTGGGTTTATTCACCAGTCCCTGGACCAAGGAACCCTAGCGGGACAGTATTCACTGACCTCTCAAAGGCCTTTGATACTGTCCACCATTCCCTCCTCTTAAACCAATTAACCTCCATTGACCTCTCTGTAAAATCAACCCTCTGATTCAGAAGCTACCTAGGACAACGTACACAAAGAGTGAAAATAAACAATGCCCTCTCCGATTATCTGACTATAAAATCTTGGGTCCCACAAGGCTCCATACTGGGACTGCTCCTTTTCAGCATCTTTCTCAACAATTTACCATGCTGCTGCCTACAGCAGATGCTACTCTATGCAGATGATGCAGTAATCTCAAACTGCCCAGACCCAGAGAATCTTGATTGCAAGCTGCAACATAGCTTTGGGCTTGTTGAGAAATGGTTCCAGGACCACAGGCTTATCCTAAACCTTAAAAAATGCAAAAACCATGATGTTCTGCAGCGTTCGAAGCAAATACAAGTCATACTCTCTCTACATTAGTACTGGATCTGAAACTCTGCTCGAACATACCCAGCACTTTAAATATCTTGGGGTCACACTTGACAGCAGCCTGGCCTATGACCAACACATCAGCAATGTGGCTAGGACTGTCAACTACAAAATCGGTCTCCTCCACAGGCACAAGCACTGTCTCACCTCAGATGCTCTTAGACTAGTGATCAACAGCTCCGTCCTCTCTGTCATAGACTGCGGTTTGGTCAGTTATGGTGCTGCTAGTCCCACCATCCTCCGCAGAATATTTGTAGCACTGAACAAGACATGCAGGCTGCTCACTGGAGCTGAGCATCTCTCACATACCTGTGACCTCTATGCGCAAACAGGCTTGCTCCAACTTAGTGGGAGGTTACACTATCAAACCTGCCTGCTGTTAAAAAAGGCACTACTAGGAATTCTCCCCCATGGCGTAGCAAACCTACTTCAGCCACACAGCAGCAACACTCAATAGACAAGAAGTGCTAGCACTCACCTCTACCATGTTCCTCGTCTTCAAACAAAGCAGGGTCAGTGCTCTTTTACCTACAGAGCACCCCTCTGGTTTAATGCCCTCAGCCAGGACATCTCCACTCTACCTATTCTGGACCCCTCCAAAAGACTACTACGCCAGCAGCTTTCCGCATCCAGCACCTGTGACTGTTACCACTAGTCCCTCTGCCTCAGGGCTCTGACCTACCTATACGCAGCTCCCACCATGGCACGTACAGGCTATCTCTACCACCCCCTACCTCCACTTGGTGGCTCAATACTCTGCTTGGTCACCTGCCTTCTGCCTCGACCCCTCACATCACTCTTAACAAGGTCCATGACTGCAGCAACTCCACGTCCCATCCTATCCCCTTCCCATCGTCTCTTAGCTCCTCTTCCGTACCACCTACTTCTTCTCTCCACTAACTACTGCCTCTATGAACTGACTCCAACCTTCTACTACCTGCAGCTATCCTCTCCTTAACTTACTGTAAACACAACCCTATGGGTGTCTTACCCTATATAGTTTTTTATTGTTAATTTAACCTGCGTGAATAGTCCTTTGTAATTATTGTAAGTAATGTACATGTTTTATAGTCTATGTTTCTTAAACCCTTGTAATGATGTCTTCCCTCCTATTGACGTGGAACGTTTGTAAAAGAGCTTTCAGTTCAAAGGTGTTTAATCCTAGATCCTAATAAATAAATAAATTATCCGGACTGCCTAGGTGCACTCTGCACTTTACTGCTCAGAAAATACTCATTGACTGTGTTTTATTTAACATTCTAATTATTTGTTTGTATTGGCGTCATACGACATGGGATCTTAGTTCATATGACAAGATACGAACTGGGATCCTACTTTGTGAGACATATGAAGTAGGATCTTGGTTCATATCTCATCATGGAAACTAAGATCCTACTTTGTATGACTATGTTACAAAGAATTTAAATGTGGATATCTCAGCCATTTTTTGGTATTTTCTCAACAAATTTTGAACATAGGCATTTTGGGGCCCCACCTTACGAGTACTGTCACTATTATTTTGTTATTTGGTCCCAAACAGTGATTTCATGGTTGCTGCACAAAATCATCTTTTGGGACTGAATATTGAATTCTCAGTTCCAGTTTTCATGAGAGGAGGTCTCAAAAAGGCCATGTTGAAAATCTGGTGTAAAAAATCCTTAAAATGGCTGTGTTATAAACGTGTGTTGCACAATTTCTATGCACACTCATAACTTTGCCAGTTTTTATTATTTTCACTCCAGCTTTCCACATTTTTTGCTATTTTTTCACACCTCCATATGAACAGTATAGCTGTTATTTTTCATATCCTGCCAGAAATGTGTTTTTTCCCCCTCTGGCACAGAATGGTGCGGTCGCTGTGTGAAATTAACTTTTGGGATGGATTAACAAAATTACAGTGTCAGTGTTCATAACGGGATTTCCAAAAAATCCCATGTTGAAAATATGTTTAAAAAATTCTTAAAAATTGCCATGTTATGAAAGTGCATTGTGCAGTTTCTACGCTCGCTTGTAACTTTGCCAATTTTTCGTATTTTCCTTCCCGATTTTCAACATTACCCTTTTCCATAACTCCTCATGACAGTATACTGCTGTCATTTTTCACATCCTGCCCAAAACATAATTTCACACATGTGGTGTGGAATGATGTGTTTACTGTGCAAACTCAACTTTTGGGACAGATTAACAAAATGACAGTGACACTGTTCATGAGGTGGGGTCCCCAAAATGTCATGTTGAAAATTTGGTGAAAAAATCCTGAAAATGCCTGAGTTATGCGAGTCCCTTTAATTATAACACCTGCTTGAAAGCGATTCAAGATACAGATTTTTTGCTACCTGCATCTTTAGGTAGCCTAAGCACTTGTGGAGGTTTCAAACTCATGATTACAACTTCAGTGGAATTTTGTTCCATAGTTGCTAGTCACTGAGATATTGCCAGATTAGTGTTACAAGGGTTACTTTTCATGACTATAGGGCTGGGATATGCCCATACGTACGTGTAAGTGGGAGCCCGGTGCTCCCACTTATGCATATCATAATGCAACAATGGGTAGCATTGGGTAAGTGCAGGGCCTGGAAGGCCTGCACTCCCACAACCACATACTAGTTACATTACGTGTTCTCAAAAAGAAGGGAAATTAATTGCAAAAAACTACATTAATGCATCAGTTAGGATTTCTGTAAAAGTGTAAAATGCTGGGAAACTCGACATTAGGGTTACCAATCCCACACCCCATCCCCCACCCTCCACACACCAACAGGCCTCAGAGTGTACCTTGCAGTCATTGGGCCTAACTCTCACCTCATGTACTGTACCATCTCTCTTGTTTACACATGGAATGGAGTGAGAGGGCCAAGAAATCCAAGGCACACCCTGATGCCTGTTGCTGTGTGGAGGGTGGGGGCTTCGTGGTAGGATTGGTAACCCTAACATTGAATTTCCCAGCTTTTTGCACTTTAATAAAACCCTAACTGATGCATTAACGTAGTTTTTATATACATATATATATATATATATATATATATATATTCACACATACCCCCATAATGCAAAGCATCATCGGCTACATATGTAAAATCCCCACAAAATATTATGCTGTTTCAACTTTAAGCAGAACTACATAGTGCCAAAAGAGCCTCTCACACAGTATGCAAAGGGTGCTAACAGAAGACACAGACATGTGTTTCATCCTGCCGGGACTCATCAGTGTGCATCATCTATATGACACCCCAGTGGAATGAAACAGCTACCCTAAGTTGGTCTATATGGATTGGGTTGTGGTGAGCTGAATAAAAGCAAAAAAACAAGCTAAAAGACAACCTCAGTATGCAAGCACTAAGGCAAGGGTTACCCCAAAGGGCATTGGTCGGGATGCCAGGTTTCAAAGAAATACAAAATATGTACTGTGTGAGAGGCCTTTCAGCACCATGCAGTTCTGTTTAAAGTTGAACCAACATAATATTTTTTGGGGATTTACACATGCGGCCCATGATGCTTTGCATTATGGGGGTATTTATGATTTTGTGTTTCTTTAAAACTTGGCTTCCCGGCCAATGCCCTTTGGGGTAACCCTTTAGTGTTTGCGTACTGAGGCTCTTTGTTATGTATATTGGCACTTTAATGTTAAATCCCAAATTTTGCAAGTTAATAACTTTGCAGCAGTTCAGTGGATTTGCACAAAATTGGAATAGACAGTGTCAGGTGCTAGATCACTTGATTTGCCAGTTTTGTTTCAATCGGATTTGTGGACTTCGTGCAGTGAATTGTCAAAAAATGTATTTTGCACTACTTTTTGCCAGTTTTCCCTGTTTTGTCCTCATCCCTCTGTGCCCACACTATTTGGAACTATGACTGAAATTTTCAGGATAGATAGAGGTTATCCAAAGGAACAATCCAGCACTGGTTTGGTGAAAAAATATCAGTCCGTTCCAAAGTGATTAAATTTAAAAATTTCAAGTTCTGAACATGCTCAGTTCAGTCTTTGCGATAGATGCAGTTTCAATCAAGGATCCCTGGTCATGAACGACTGGCAAAGAGGGATTCAGAAATCTTGCAGAATCCCTCTTTGTGAGGAAAATCCATCTTCGACAGCCACCATTTTGTTTTCCTGCTTAACGAGGGGAGAAAACAAAATGTTGTAATGCCTTCCATTTTGTTAATTTTTTTTGTAACTGAAAAAAGAAAACAGTCCCCCAACATCCTTTTCTTATGCAGAATCTTGCATCGAACTGCCCCTCTATGGTACACTGACATCGGGGTGCCCAATCCCCATGTCGACATGTATCCCCACCTCCATTACTGTGGCACATTGGGAGCCCACCCCAGTGTGCAAAAATATTTATGTTTCCAACACCAGGATGCCCACTCTGTGTCAGATGCCCCCCAAAATCTGTATACATTTATTGCATCATTGGGGTACCCAATCCCTGTGTTGGAATGTATCCCCTCTCCACTACTGTGGCACACTGGGAACCCACACCAGTGTGCCAAAATATATTTATGTTTCCAACACCGGAATGCCCACTCCCTGTGTCTGGTACCCCCCAAGCTTGTATACATGTGTTGCTGCCATTGGGGTGCCCAATCCCCATTTCAGCATGTATCCCTTCCTGCACTAATGTGGCACACTGGAATTCAACTCCAGTGTGCCCAAATGTGATTGTGAAGGTGTGGGATAGATGACTCGGACACCAGCTTCTTCAGAACTCAGAAAAGTCCAAATTTATTTTAAATCGATAAAAAGAAATACAATATGCAAAATCAATGGCATACTGAACAGATCCTTCCAGCAACAAAATAAACTTCCAAGGCCTATGTTAAGAAAACCAAAAGGCTCCTCTAGAAAAAGCTAGCGAGCTGTTGGGTCTTAAGCTGCCCAACACACACTGCCTTTGTGCTGCAACAACAGAACCTTGTATCTCCCTAAAAGGTCAGGTGACCAAGAACTCCTCCTTGTTTTCAGTGTCCTATTTTTATTCCTTTAACCAGACTATTGTTTAGGTTTTGCACGTACAGTGACTATAGTAACATAGAATCATATTATTTTAAGCAAAAGCAAACTAAAAATAATTAATTAGAAGCCCTATGTTGCCTTGAACAGCTGCAAGGAAGCTCCTCCTACCACGTTCAGCTATATAATTAAGATACAATGGCTAGCCGGCCCCTTTAGAATGCTGAATGTAACAAGGAAGAAACTCCAAGAAGCTTAATTCATGCCCCAGAAACCTTCTTCTGGTAAAGCATACACTTCTTTAATTTGTCAAAAGTTTTTAATTCTGTCTTTATTTAACACTCCAGGAAATACCAGAAGACTCGGTTTACCTTTCTCCTGGTAGCTGCTCGAATGTGCGAGCAGGCTGCTTTTGCGGTAACCAGGAAGAAGGAAAATAAAATGTTGGCTTTTAAACTGAGGCGCTCGTAGCACAAAACACTAAGCAGAATTGTATTTTTCACCTCAGCAAGTACTTTTACTGTGGACCAAAACCTTAAGGACTAATTGAGTAATATTTTGCTTTACTACAAGACATGTTCTTTCTGACTGCCTCATTGAGTCAGTTTAAGCTCAGCTTAATTCCATTTACCACTACGCAGCTTTGCCGTACAGTTTACATACCAGGGGGAAAGAACAGATGCTCAAAGGACATCTACAAACATCACTTAGACAACTATGATGAGTGGCCAGCTCGTCATAGGAAACTTTCACAAAGACAGGACAGAGGGAGAAATTTAATATAGAATAAAATTGAAACTTGCTGTTACGCAACAGTCAAAAACAAAATAACTAGAAAGTAAACGCAGGGACAAGGGATACATAAGACAAAGATGTCTTTAAAGCTCTTTATGGGGATGTCTCCCCATGACATACCTCCCCTTCCAAGACACAAAATACTAATACAGTATTTTGTAGGCTACCTCCTAAATAATATAAGGACTTGACACAATCAGATGTCTCCAAAAGGAAGAGATGGAGCTTCAGCCCACCTACTTCCAAAGCTCCACCTCGGGGTCCCATATTAAAGTGAACACAGGTCAACAATACAATAGAATACCTGTATTCATTCATTGTCAACAAACTATACCCCAAGGTCTGATTGTGCCAATTTCTCTGTCTTTCCATGTGCACCATAACGAGATATAAAGTCAGCATTTTTATGTGTGGTTCCCGATTTATGTTTAACTGTAAATTTACAAGGTTGCAGAGTAAGATACCACCTCATGATTCGTGGATTTTTGTCTTTCATAGTCATGAGCCAACAAAGTGGGTTATGGTCTGTAATTAATTCAAACGGACAACCCCATAAATCAAATTTGACGGCTTCAATGGCCCAACGAACTGCCAGACATTCTTTTTCTATAGTTGCATATTTAGTCTCCCGAATATGCACCTTTTTGCTAATATACAAAATAGGGTGTTCTTCTCCATCGATAATTTGAGATAACACTGCCGCATCTCTGTAGCAGAAGCATCTGTCTGAACTATAAGAGGCTTCATAAATTCCGGACTTTTCAACACTGGGGATGAACATAACAGGGCTTTAATAGTACAGAATGCTTCCTCGCTCTCAGACGTCCATCTGATTTTTGTTGGTTGATGTTTCTTTGTGAGATCTGTTAAGGGGCTTGCTAATGTGGCAAAGTCAGGAATAAAACGGCGATAATAGCCGGCCAACCCAAGAAAAGATCTAACATGTTTCTTTGTGAGGTATCTTGGTCTTTGAGCTACAGCATCTTCTTTTCCTACGTCTGGCTTAATGGACCCTTGCCCTATAACAAATCCTAGATATTTTGTTTCTTGCATCGTTATAGCACACTTAGTTGGATTAATTGTGAAGTCTGCTTGTTTCAGGGCTTGAAGGACAGATGTTAAATGCGTGAGATGTTCCTACCAAGTTGGACTATTATAATAACATCGTCCAAATAGGCTGCACTGTCAGACACGTGTCCGTAACACTCGATCCATCAACCGCTGAAATGTCGAAGGTGCTCCATGTAAGCCAAAGGGCATCATAGTGAAATGAAACCGCCCCATAGGTGTGCTAAAGGCAGTTTTCCCTTTTGATTCATCATCTAAGGGTATTTTCCAATACCCCTTCGATAAATCTAATGTCGAAATATATTGTGCACTACCTAGTCGATCGAGTATATCATCGATTCTAGGCATGGGATAGCTATCAAATTTGAAGACAGCATTTAACTTTCTAAAATCGAGTTGAATACCTCCTTCCCTCTTATTGACTATTACCATGGGGAAGGACCAGTCACTTTTAGATGGTTCTATAACCTTTAATTGTTGCATGTGTTTTATTTCTTTTATAACATCTTCCCGGAGCTTCTCAAGGAGACGATAAGGTTTCACCCAGATAGGGGGTATCTGTAATGTCTCTATATGATGTCTTATCTGTTCTGTTCGTCCAGGGTCATTGGTAAACATTGCTGAAGTGGGTGCAATGCCTCCCTTAACTCTTGTTTTTGTGTTGGGATTAAGTCAGGATTAATTGTAATACATTCTACAGTATCTGTCCCTTCTAATCTTTTATATGCTACCATCATTTCACTTTCACTCTGTTCTGGATATACATACAGACTAGGGGGTGATCTAGCTTTCCAAGGTTTTATAAGATTTGCATGATATATTTTCTTTTTTATTCATCTATCTGGTAGTTCTATCTCATGTGTCACTGGCCCTGTTGGTCTGAGAACATTATAGGGTCCTTGCCATTTCATAGTTAGTTTCGGTCAGATGATGGTAATAATAAAATAACCTTATCCCCAGTCTGAAATTGTTTATGTCCCACTCCCTTATCATATAAGGCCTTTTGTTTCTCCTGTTGATAGACCCCCTTCATATGAGCTGCTTCTACATATCAGATAAGCATTTGTCTCATTCGTGTCACAAATTAAAGGGTAGTAGTGGGACCTATTTCCTGCCCTTCCTCCCACTGTTCTTTTACTATGTCCAGTGGTCCCCTTGGGTTTTGCTCATATAACATTTCAAAGGGGGAACATCCAGTTGATGCCTGAGGGACCTCTTGATATGTGAACATTAAGAAAGGAAGATAGAAATCCCAGTCTTTGTCCTCCTCCTGTACATATTTCCTTAACATCCGTTTGAGGGTTTGATTGAACCTTTCGACCAAACCATCAGTCTGGGGAAGGTAAGGTGATGTACGTATGGCCTGGATATCAAGGACCTGATACAAGCATTTTAATATTTGGAAACAGAAGTTGGTACCCTGATCGGTTATGATTTCTTTCAGTATTCCCAGACGGCTGAAAATTTTAATTAATTCCTCTGCAATTTTGTTTGCAGTTATGGTTCATAAGGGAATAGCTTCTGGGTATTTTGAGTTATAGTCTCATAGGAGTAAATAAATCTATTACCCTTCTTTGTTTTTTGTAAAGGGCCCACCACATCCATTGTTACACATTCAAAGGCTACATTTATGAGAGGTAAAGGTTATAAAGGAACAATATCTTTTCGTCCTGTCCTAGCTATTTTATGACACTCAGAGCAGCTTAAGCAGTATTCTTCTACCTGCTTATGAATTCCGGGCCAGAAAAATCGATATGATATCCTACTCAAGGTCTGATCCCTCTCTAAATGTCCGGTCATAGGGTTATCATATGCCACTTGCAAAATTTGGGTCCTATACTCTTTGGGTTCCATTAGCTGATCTACTTGTTCCCCTGTTCTCGGGTTGATACACACTCTGTATAATAATCCTTTCTTTAGTACGTAATGGGAAGTTTTATCTTTGTTTTCTGCCTCTTTAAGCAGTACCTGCAGAAAAAAAGGGATTTAATATACAATCTGCTTTTTGTTTGGTTTCACAATCACAGATATCGGTCATTTCAACATTGGATTTATCAACAAACGCAGTGGCCATATTATGTTCAGTAGTCCATTTTAACTTATCCTGTCGTCATTCCCTTCTTGTTTTCCTATCCTTCCCTTGTTTCCCAAAAAGTTCTCGTCATAGGAAAACAAAGGACTCTACTTTTCTTTCTCACTCTGTGCCCTTGTGGTAACAGCCATCAAGTTACTATGGGAAAGAAAAGATTCAAAGTCTGGATGGTCTTGCCCCAACACAATAGGGACAGGTAGTTGTGGTACTAGCCCCACTTCCATATCTTGGGTTGCCTCTGAGGTCTATAGTTCCACTGTGGTCATTGGATGGAAATGTACATCTGTTGTTAATTGTCATGGTAAATATGTGTTTCCCTTAATTTAATAAGGCTTGCAGTCGAGGCAGAAACTGGGAAAAAGGGAATGACAAAGGCTGTGAGCACAGCTTATTCATCAGTGAAAAGTGCCATCGTAGCAGAGATGCAAAGCGTTTATTACATGGGCAAAACTCTGACTGCAAATCATAACATACAGAAACTTTTGGAACTGCAGGTTCACAATGTAAGTATTTTTACTCGCCAGTATCTCGAACATCAATTAAAGTCTTGCTTAATGTATATTACATGGGGGGGCACTGCCTCAGAGTTGCAGATCATATGTCACGAAACTACAGGCCCAACATAAATAATAGCACTTACTGTATTAGCGTTTCTTAATTGAATAAAAAACATTAGCAATGCTGCAGCAGAGGCCTTCCTAAGTCACATTGTGGGGGGGGGGCATGACTCCAAATAACTGACAGTCCATTCCTTTTTTCTCTTTTTCTGCACAGGAGTCCACTCTGCTAGCACCTATAAAGCAATCAGTCCTCCAAGGCACAGGCATCTACACACATTCTGAGTCCATCAATGACTTTTACAATGCAATTTCTAAGGCAGTGCATGATGCTTTTTTAAAGGAATTGGAAGATTCTCCATCTAAAATGTTTTCCCTACAAACTGATGAGGGAACAGATGTAGCCAACAAGAGTACACTGATGGTATACATCAGATTCATTGACAGCAAAGGCTATGTTCAGTCTAAATTTTTAGGTGTGACTGAGCTTGCAGAATGCAATTCAGAAGCAGTACACAATGCTGTGAAGTACATGATCTCTGATAAAAATTTAGGAGATAAAGAGCTGATAGGACTTGCAACTGGTGGGGCCTCTGTAATGACAGGATGCAAAAAAGGTGTGACCACTCTAGCCAAAATAGATCACCCATATTTAGTTGCCACTCACTGTCTCGCACATAGACTCACCTTAGCATCAGAGAAAGCAGTCAACCAACACCAGTGTCTGGTCAGTTATATGTCTACAGTGAATCAGCTTGGGAAACTGATAAAGTACTCGCCCACATAGAAACATAGACTTTGATGGCAGATAAGGACCGCTAGGCCCATCTAGTCTGCCCATTTCCCTACCTACAGGATAGGCCGCAGATCCTAGTTAACCAACAGCCTATATCTTCCTGCCCCCCACAAGAATTGCCTTATGTCTGTCCCATGCATTCTTGAATTCTCCACAGTTTTAGACCCCACAACTTCCTCAGGAGGCTGTTCCATGCATCCACTACCCTCTCTGTGAAATAATCTTCCTCACATTGCCCCTGAACCGCCCTCCTTCTATCTTTAAATTGTGTCCCCTTGTTCTTGCAAGTCTCTTTTTCTGAAAGATGCTACCCTCTTGGACTTTGTTGATTCCATTGAGGTACTTGAAAGTTTCTATCATGTCCCCCCTCTCCCTTCTTTCCTCAAGGGTATACATATTAAGCTCCTTTAGTCTCTCCTCATACTGCTTCTCTTGCAGACCCTGAACCATTTTAGTTGCCCTCCTCTGGACTACCTCTATCCTGTCCGTGTCCTTGCAGAGATGGGGTCTCCAGAACTGGACACAGTATTCCAGATGGGATCTCACCAACTGTCTGTACAGAGGGATAACAACTTCCTGTTTTCTGCTGCTGATGCCTCTCCCTATACATCCCAGTATACATGTTTTGGAATACTCGATCAGAGCAAAGACATACACAAGGAGCATACTGTGAAACTAAACCAGATTTTTTTCACTTGATGGCTTTCATGTTCTGATTCTGTAAAGGCATTACAAGCATGCATAGCCTCACTTATGTCTGCTTTGTCACAAATGGCAGAAGATAACTATCATCGAAAGCTTGCTATGGGATGCCTTAAAAAATGGGGACTTTCAGATTTGTTGCCACTACTTTCTTTCTGGCTGATGCAGTAGGTCCTGCAATTCTCTCGAAACTTTTCCAAAAACGGTCTGTCATCTTCTCAGAGGCAAGGAAGCAGCTTGTTAGCATCACTAATGCACTTCGTGTACTGCCTGAAAATCCAGGCCCACACTTAAAAAGTTTTTTTTTTTTTTTATCAGAGATGCCAAGTTAACCATCAGAAGAGGGAAAATATATGTTTAGAACACATACACTGCTAGATACATGGCAGCAAAGAGAAGAGTTCAAGAATTTGCACACATCTTATATACAGTCAACAGCTGAACAACTTGAAAGTTACTTTCCAGAAGGCACATTTTTGGACAACTGGTCGGTATTAGAGCCACACAATGCACCTGATCATATTGAGAGCTATGGAGAATAGGAGATTGAGAATCTTATTGCTCACTATGGTGTCATTAAACAAGCATTTGTCAATGCCGAATGTTTGCTTGCTGGCATTGGCAGTGGTAGTGTAGAAGTTACAGAGCTGCGTAATAGGAATGGCAGTGAAGTATTGAACTGAAGCCAACCCCACCACCACCCTGCAGAGAGTGACAGGCATTGGGGTGTGCATTTGGGTCGTCAGGCATAACGGCCACGCCATTTCACCACACGCCACTCTGCAGAGACTGACAAGTGTCACGTGTTCCTTGGGGTCTTTGGCCCTTATGCGCACCCCATTTCATTAGGAAATACGGTGAGATGGGTGCGATATAGGAGAATGGGGTGAAGTTTGGGGCCGAAGAGTCCAAGACATACCTCGATGCCTCTCAGTGACTGCAGGGTGTGGAATGGTATGAGCATCACAGGCAAGAATCCCAAGTCACACCCCTGATTCCTGTCATTCTCTATAGGGTTGGGTGATTTAGTTGAAAAGCCTAATACCTCAGGCATTCGTTGGTATGTTAACTCCAAATTTTCAACATGTTTGTTTTGTGACCCCACCTCATGAACAGGGGAAATATCAGTTTGGTAGCCAAAAGCTGCTTATGCACAGTGACTACGGCATTTAGCACCACAGGTGCAAAAATATTCCAAACAGGATATAAAAAATGACAGCTGTACTCTTTCATGGGGAGGTGTAAAAATGGCTATGTTGCAAATGTGTAGTAAAAATATTTAAAAAAATGGTGAAGACACGAGCGTACATAGAAACTGTGCTACGCACACCCGTAATATAATTAGGTTGGGGATTTTTTATAGCAGATTGTCAACTCAGGCATTTTGGTGCCTCCGATCATGAACAGTGTCACTGTGATTTTCTTTATCTGTGCCGAACAATGATTTCCCACAGCGACCACGCATCTCTGCACTGAAAGTGTGAAAACACACTTCGGCCATGTTGTGAAAAATGGCAGCTGTACTGTTCATAAGGAAGTGTGGAAAAATGCCACTGGTGAAAATCTGGACTGAAAATATTACAATGTCATGAACTAACGAGGATGCGTGGAAACTGCACAATGCTCACTCGTAACACAGTCATTTTATGGACTTTGTCACCAAATTTTCAACATAGCCATTTAAGACCTCTGCTCATGAACAGTGTAACTGTGATTTTCTTAATCTGTCCTAAACATTGCTTTCGCATACCAACAGCACCATTGTGCGCTACATGGGCGGAAACGCGTTTTGGGCAGGATGTGAAAAATGACAGCTGTACTGCTCATAAGGAGGTGTGGAAAAATGGCAATGTTGAAATCTGGAGTGAAATATTGAAAATTCGCAAACCTAAAGCGTGCGTGGAACTGTGCAATGCACCTCGTAAAACAGTCATTTTAGGAATTCTGTCACCAAATTTTCAACATTGCCATTTTAAGATCTCTGCTCACGAACAGTGACACTGTGATTTTCTTAATGTGTCCCATACACTGATTACTGTCGACTCGCCATTGTGCTTACGATGGAAACACATTTTGGGTGAGATGTGAAAAATGACAGCTGTACTACTCATAAGAAGGTGTGGAAAAATGGCAATGTTGAAAATCTGGAGTGGAAATATTGAAATTCGCAAACCTATGGCGTGCATAGGAACTGCGCAACGCACGCTTGTAAAACAGTCATTTTTAGGAATTTTTCACCAAAGTTTCAACATAGCCATTTCAAGACCTCTGCTCATGAACAGTGTCACTGTGATTTTCTTAATTTGTCCCGTACATTGATTTCACGCACTGACTGCGCCATTCTGCGCTACATGGGCGGATACACATTTTGGGTGAGATGTGAAAAATGACAGCTGTACTACTCATAAGAAGGTGTGGTGAAATGGCAATGTTGAAAATCTGGAGTGAAAATATTGAAATTTCGCGAACTTACGAGCCTGCGTAGGAACTGCTCAATGAACACTCGTTAAACAGTTATTTTTTGGAATTTTGGCACAAATTTTTCAACATGGGGTTTGGGCCCCCTTCTCATGAATGATGTCACTGTCATGGCGGTATTCAGGCCCGAAGGGTGATTTCACAGTCACTGCGTAATCACCTTTGGGCGAATGCCTCCAGCAGTGACATCCTCATGAAGGGTCCCAAACCATGTTAGTAGTTAAAATCCAAAATAACTGAGATATGCAGTAAAGTTGAAACCCCTATCTAGCCCATTATACAGCTTACGGCATTTCTCAGTTAGCGGTCGGCTTTGAAGAGTGCAGGCGTGTTCAGGTCCACGAAGATCGTCGCGGTCGGAGGTAAGTATGGGGTGTAGGGGAGGCTGGGTGCGCAGTGGGTGGAGTGCGGGTTGTGGGAGGGTTGGGAGGCCCTGTGGAACAGTTTTATTTACAGGTTTAAAACAAAAAGGCGTCATGGGACGTTTGCACGCTGGGGTGGGCTCCCGGTGTGGCACAAGACTTTGAAGGCGTTCAGCCGGCGGAGAATTGGGCACCCCGTCGGCAAAAAAATAAAACAAAACATCACGGGACTGTTTGCCACACTGGAGTGGGCTCCCAGCGTGCGCAAGGACTTTACAGGGGGCGCGTTCAGCCGGCCGAGTTAGGCACCCCGTCGGCCATCAACTGATTGCTGCGCTGGGTGGGCTCTGGCGTGGCATCACTTCAGGGGGGACAGATGCAGCTCAGCCGGCGAGTTGGGCACCCGTCGGCTACTACAATGCGGTAGCTGCGTCTGTGCATGGGGGGAGCTGCGTGAGCAGCCGATATCTTATCGGTGCTCACTCAAGCGTAGCTCCCCCTTTCAACTGTATGCCACTGCATTTTGGAGCGTGTCATAGACAACTCCAGAATGCATTGGCTTACAACGGCCGCGCCTGCCAGCACACTGCCTGAATTGGAGGAGGAGGTGACACACCTCCGAAATCTCCGATGATGGCACTATGTTTCTTGCACATGCGTGCAAGCAAACATAAAAAGGACTCTGTATTAACATCCTGCCAGTTAACCAAGATGAAACCAAACTGGAATGGTCATTATTACGTAGATTATTCTCGGCACACAAAGAGTCCACTATTGAAGAATTCAATGTCAAAGTGGTAGTCCCAAACAAGGAATTTTGTCCAAACATGTCCAAACTATATTCAGTATGTCTGGCAACCCCATCAACTTCAGTGAAGTGTGAACGTGGGTTTAGTACATATAACAACATTAAGACTGCCGAAAGCAATTGCCTTAAAGTCTGGAATGTGAACTGTCTAATGACTCTTCTGGTTGAGGTTGCTGATGACATGGGAAAGTTTGATTTTGAAACTGCATGTGACATCTGGGCATCAGAAAAGGACAGGTGTGGGTTCCTTCAAACTGTCAAGACAAATGAAGATGCACTTCCAAGTTCTTCTCGAGAAAACCTGCAGCAGCTGCACTACTGCATAGACCTAGCAGAAGAAAAATAAACTGCTGGCTGTGCTTCTTCTTATGATATTTATTTTGTTGTACTGTGATTTGTACCTACTGCTACAGCAAAATGTGTTAATTGTTGCCATGTTCTCCGTTTGACTCTTGTGTAGCCTTCATGAAGCTCAGACACAGAAAAAAAAATGACTGCTGTTGCCTTGTTGGCAGCAATTCTCATTTAATGCCATGACAGTTTGCTAGCTTCTAATCTTTCCAAACAAAACATTTTTCACATCTAGTTTAAATAACAATAGTTACCGGCAGCATTAAAATAGAATTTTACTGCATTGTTTACAAACCAGGCCAGACACTGATCTGGGCTGAGAGAGGAGCAGTGTGTTAACTGTTACTCACTGTTTTTTTCTGCTTGTTAAATGTCTGAGATGGATGCCTGGCTTGTCTTTATTCGCATTTTTATGGGGCATGGCACAGATTCCTCAAGTTTTCACACAATGTGATTTTAAACTGGGTTGCTTGTTATGTACAGGCTTTAGTGAGCCTGACCCCGGCATTTTATTGCAGTAATGGGCTGGGGGGGAGCAGAGATTCAAAATTTCTTCTAGGCAGCATGACTGCCAGGTGCTCAGTCATTTTCATGAAATAATTGACATCTGACTGGTGTCACATATTTAATATGCCATCAAACTGTTTAAGAGCACCCACTGTAGTGTTATTGTTTAATTTTCCTGCCTGAATCTGCCTGGCCTTTAGCATTATTTGTCTCCTGCTTGCTTCTTCTAAAGCAATGTGCACAGTTTATAATAATTGCTGCATTTTTTGGGGGGTCAAAACTGGGCTGACCACATCTTAAAGCAGCAGTACTACAAAAAAAAAATTGTGCTTTTTTGACAGTTTATTCCCTGTGCCCTGCTAATCATATACCTGGTACTCTTTCTCGTCGGCATTGTACTATTGCTGAATAATTTGCTCAGTTATTCTCTGCTTTTGTTCACATGTCTGCCACCCAGCATGTTGCTCTTGAACCCCCTCTGCTGCCAACTGCACATGTGAATGACTTGCAGGGACATCGGGAATGGGCGGCAGAGGGTCCCTCTGCTGCTGTCAAAAGATGTGATGCGACCTGAAGAAAAAGCGCAGCTGATATTAATCAGCCGCCATATTTGTTGTAGCACTACAACACTTCAAATAAATTGCAAATATCTAAAAAACTAAGGACGACTGGAAACAAATATTTACAGGTATGAAAACTGGAACTTTGTCCACATGCTTACAGCTGAAAAACAGAATTTTGATAGGTCACTTCCTGATTTTGTAGTACTGCTGCTTTAAGCTTTGGTATGTGTGTTATTGCTGTACACATACTTGCACATCTACTTAATACAAAAATAATTTCAAACAATTTGACTCAAACTGTGAATATATTGTGTCTACCACTACAAAAGTAAATCTTGTCCATAATGGTATTTAAAAACAATGTTAACACAACTCCGTATACATCTTAGCATTACTCGCCATGTGTGGCTAAAGACCTCTTGTGGCGGCTAGAAAATATTGGATCTGTTTAGCCACAGTGGCTAATAATTTTGAAAACCTAGGGAGAACGTAGTCTCCCTCTTTATCCAATAAACCAGGCAGTAGAATTTCACCTACTGTAGTTTATCTGCCATAGTACTGGTTAGCACTCCCTTGGCCTTGTCACTCGTTCTGTAAGCCTCTTGTCCCCATCCATCATTGGGCCGGTCCATCCGCTGACTGGAAATATGCCAGGCAGGCTCCAGAAAACTCTGTCCCACTTCTGACATCAGATTTGTGAAGGTGTGGGATAGATGACTCGGACAACAACTTCTTCAGAACTCAGAAAAGTCCAAATTTATTTTAAATCAATAAAAAAAAAAATGCAAAATCAATGGCATACTGAACAGATTCTCTTGTGTACAGTCTCCAGGTCACAAAGAGAAATTTCTCCAGGAAATCACATCTATCATCATTAACCTGGTTTTAGAATCGCCAAGATGTTTTTTTCTTAGTGATTTCAAACCCTACATGGATGACGAATGTTCACAGTTTGGTCAGGATTTTCTCTAGAGTATGGGAACTCTGGGCCTTGTACAAGAGATTACTTCCATGACCCACCAACATGGCCGTACTCTGTACCAATTGTTCTCCCTGGGGCTCGAGGTGGGAGGTCTCAAGATTGATCCAGACAGTGGGTCAGACCATTGTTCTATTGTATTCAATTTCAGGACACTCCTTCGTAGTCTATCTCCTGTGGAGGTGGTTCAGTATTAACCATTGAGAAAGCTTTGTCCAGAAGACTTATGGTCATTTTTGGCAGCTAGGAAATGATGGCAGCTTGCACTCAACATACAGAAGTGGCAATGGAAGCCTATAATAGGGGAATCGCTGAGGTCTTTGACCTCATTGTGCCAGTTTGTGTGTGTCCCCTCATGACGCACCTCAGCTCGCTGTTGTTCGACAGTGAGTTGATGCTTTGAAGGCCAGGGGAAGAATGTTAGAGTGTTTTTGCAGGAGTTCAAATATCCTGGATAGCAAACTAGTTTGAGCGTCCCATTATAAGGAATATCAGAAGGCAGTCGCTCAGAAAATGGTGAATTACCTGCCAAGAGATGTTGCTGCTGGGAGAAACTGACTGGCTCAGCTCTTTCATACTGTAGACAGGCTTCTTCATCTGGTTGGAATTGCTCCAACTGGGCTGTCTCTTAGTCAAGCCACAGTCAGTGGTCCTGGGAAGAGTTCCACCCAGTGACGATGAAAGAGGTTTGTGGAGTGATCACAGAGCTGTGGCCAACATTTTGTCATCTGGATCAGGGTCTAACATGACTACTTATGGGTTTCACCGGATATCTAGGCCTAGTATTCATTAAGATTGCCCACTGTTCCCCATCAGATGGATGTTTCCCAGTAGTGCTTGCATGCACTCTCATGAAGTCACTTCTGAAGAAACCGATCTTGAAGAATTAACATCTGGTCTCTAACCTTCTCTTTCTGGGAAAGGTTATTGGGAAAGGTTATTGAGAAAATGGTGCTGCAGCTGGAACAGCACCTCATGGCCTTTGATATCTTTCAGCCTCTCCAGTTCGCATTTAGGACTAGGCATAGCTTTGAAAGTGTTCTTGGCCAGTTGCACAATGCCCCACTCAGGGCAAGAGATGGCGGAGATTGGTCAGTTCTTGTTCTCCTAGATTTCCCATCTGCTTTTGATACTGTAGACCATGGGACGATTTTGTATAGGCTTAGGGAGTATGCAGATCTCACTGGCAAAGTCATCTACTGGTTTAAGTCCTACCTCAAACACAAAACCCAGACGCCAGTGTTGGAAAGATTTTCCTCACTCCTGGAGGTTCTGTCCTGTGGCATACCCTGGACTCTGTCCTGTCACCCTTGCTGTTCACAGTTTATATGCTGCCTTGGAGTATGGCCATTAGGAAATATTGGCTAAGGTTTCATTGCTACATTGATATTACCCAACTCTATATGTCCTTTGCACCTGGGATGGTGAGTGCAGTAAATGTGTTTAACAGATGCCTGGCCAAGAAAAAAGATGGGATGTCATTGTGCTGACTGAGGTTTAACCCCAGAGAAAATCAAACTTCTAGTGACTGAGCCAGGCCATGTGGTGGGAGGTGAGGCAGCTGCATTGAAGAGACCACGCTATATTTCAATTCCTCTGATCTGGTGGCTGCCACTAAGGTGAAACATCTTGGTGCCATTTTGCATGAGGGTCTGCCGATGGAGGCTTAAATTTCAGCAGTAGTCTAGAATGTCTTTTTCTGTTTGCAAAAAATCTGCCAGATGATGTCCCTTATCCGTACCTGGTAACCTGGTTATGATGGTTCATGCGTTTGTGACCTTGAGGCTCAACTATTGTAATGCTCTTTACCTCGTGGTTAGTGGAGGTACACTGCACTGCTGCAGAATGCAGAGGTCCAGTTATGAACACACCTTCCAAGACTGTGCATTGCATTATCTACACTGGCTGCCGGTCGAATGGTGTATCTCTTTTAAATTGTATCTTTTGACCTATAAGGCCATGTACAGATTGGGCTCTGGCTACCTGACTGAACTCCTGCATCCCAAGGTGCCCTTTTGCCCCACTGAAGAGGGCCTCATGGTAGTGTTAAGGTCAAGTCAGAAGATGTCAAAAGACTGGGTATTTGAAGTAGTAGGCCCGGTACTTTGTTTAGATTCCCTCAATGAAGGCCTTTAAAAGGGGCCTGGAACTATATTTATTTCAGAAGGCATTTGGGGTGGATTGGGATCCTTTGTACTCCTTTTAACAAATGTATTGTAGTTTTTTTCTTTTCTTTTCTTTATTTTATGTCATTTAGAATGCCGAATTATTGAAGTAACTAAAGTTAGCCCTTGTTTTACATATGGCACCCTGAGCCTCTGGAAAAGGTGCCACAAATAAATTAATACTAGTACTATTTCACAGAGCTGAAATCTAGGAGTTCAGAACTCTGGAAACAAATATGCATAGGAGGTGCAAAGATTTACTCCATTAGAGGCAAAGGTTCTTCTGCATGCTGTGTCCACTCTCTTATCATGCATTGTAGTTAAGGGCAAAGATTCTTCCGTCAGTATAGCTGTGTGTTTAACAGAATTGTGTACAGCTTAATCTGCCAAGTGAGGAGTTCCCCAGTTCTGGGAATTCTTCAAAAATGGATAACATCTCACCTATGGTCTGGGTAGGTGCTTTCTCTGGTCCTTGCCTGCTCATTCCTGTTTAATAATCTAGTCACAGTGCACAATGTTTGGACAACACCTCAGTGCATCAGAAGATTCAGACAGTATTAGAATCACATCCAGAGCCTCTATGACCTGTACCTTTTTTAACAGTAATGCCTTACAAGCCTCCATTATGAGGTAGGACAGAGATTATAAATCAGAGGAGGGGTTGGAATCTTTCTGTTATGCTTTGTCTACTCACCTTCCTCCTCCTCTTTTGAGGGGTCCTTCTCCTCAACAGAAGGCACATTCAGGTCAGGATTTTCTTTATGACCCCTGGTATCATCATGTCGACCCTCCATGTGGTCAGGGTCATGGTTTGCCTGTAGAGCTGGGAGATCAGTCGTATCCTGCTGTGGTTGATTTGGACATATCTGTATGGGCTCACCTGACCTGAATGGCCCACCTTGGGTTTGGGTGTGGGAGGATGCCCTGCAAAACATCAATACTCAGAACCTCATTTAAGAGCAATAATAAGGATTTATACAACTCAGCTTTGCCACTGCCAGTTGGAACACCAGGTGCACGTTACCAGCTTGGGGGTATGATGGGGGGGGCTGACACCAACATATTAGATTGCATTATACTATTCTGGTAATGTGAACCTAAGGGGAGGGTCTCATCACCTCCTGCAGGTCTTACAGTGTTTGAAAATCACATGTCTCTGATAAGCTATGAGGCAGTATAGCGCAGTGGTCTAAGGCTCTGAGCTGCAAATCTGGTGACATCCAGCAGACCAGACCTGGGTTTGAATCCCACAGCTTCCACTTGCATACTGTGTGACCCTGAGCAAGTCACTTAACCTCCTTGTGCTCCCAGGTCGCTCCTGTAAAAAAGCCTTCAGCTTAGTGTGCTATACCTGGTTAAACAACTAAATAAAAAAAAATAAAAAAAGCTGGCTTGAGTAATAAACACAAATAAATTGAGAATTCCTGACAAAGATATGCCAATCCAGGTATGGTCTATAAAAATCCTTACCCAGCAAGAAAGATTGCTGTGTTGATCCACCTTAACCCCTCCTCTCAAACAGAATAAATCATTGAAAGTAAGGGGGAAGTTTTAATTCCAATTGACAATGTTAAAACTAACAGAAGAGAAACTTGTGGGAAGTATGAAGGAATTTCTTCTTTGAATCCCACCCCAAGACTGCTCAGTTTCATAGTCTCCTGTATGGCACAGTGTTGAAAGTCTGGCTGAAGTTCAAATAGATAATGTCGACTGCCTTCCCTTAATCTATTTCCCTGGTCACCTAGTCACCTAGTCTAATAAGTCAATTGGATTCATCTGGCATGACCTCCCACACAATTCCATGTTGCCTTTGGTCTTCTAGCCCATTAGATGTAAGATACTCCTCTAACCTCTCCTTTAACAAGGTCTCCATTATCTTCCACATAAACTAATGTGAGACTGACAGGACTACAGTTGTTTGCCTCCATCCTACTGCCACTGTTATGGATTAGGACCACATCTGCTGTCCTCCAGTCCTCTGGAACCAAGCCTGTTTCCAGTGACTAGTTGAATAAGGTCATCAGAGGTACAGCAAGCAACTACCTGAGTTTCTTTATTGTCCTTGGGCGTATCCCTTCCAGTTCCAAGCCTCATACACATTCACATCTGCAAGTCCCTTCAGGATTCTTTTCACTGAAAATGGACTCATGTATACTTCACTAACCCCCCCACCACCATTTTTCCTGCTGCTCTCTGGTCATCCATACCCCCTTCTATTGTGAAAATTTTGCTGAAGTACATACCTATTCTAGATGTTTGCTTTGTCATGATCCTGTGCAGTCTCCCTCAGTCATCCTGCTTATCCTTACTATCCATCTTGTATCCCTTTTCTCACTTGTGTATCTGAAGTCTCATATCCTTTAGTTACCCCATTGGGTAGCCTTTCTTCTGTCTGCACCTTTGCTTGCCTCACTGCCTTACCTGCTTTCCTGTTTTACTTTGTACCCATCTGTGTTTTCTTCCATCTGCATTTATTTGTACCTACTGAATGCCACCCTTTTCCCTTCACCACTGTGATCACTTCTTTAGAGTACCATGACGGCCTTTTCTTTTTGTTTACCTACTTCATGCAGAGGCTGTTTGTCTTAATTATCCCATCCCTAATTTCCCCCCCACTGTACCTCTACCCTCCTCTCACAGTCCTTCCCCACTAGGCAGCCTCTGAGACAGTCCCCCATTTCTTTCTTTTAAAATTCATGATCCATTAAGTCCAGGACTCTTGTGTGGTTTGCTTTGATACCTATCTTGATGTTGAACAACACTGTGTGAAGATCACTGGTACCTAGATGACTGCCCACTATGATATCTGCAATGATATGCCTGTTAGTAAGCACATGGTTCAGTACTGCCTTATCCCAACTGGGTACACTGACTAGCTGCCTGAGAAATGTCCCTGATGTGAGTCAAGTATGGTCTAACTCCTTGCTGAGGCTGCATCTGGAAGTCTCCAATCCACATCTGGAAGACTGAAGTTACCAACTAGCAGCACTGTTCCCTTGGCTGTCATCCTTGTGACAGCTTCCACTAGTGCCTTATCCAAGTTCTGTACCTGTATTGGAGGTATGTATACTACCCCTGTATGGGTAGCAGCCCAAGCTTTTGTCTCTAGGATGACCCATAGCACCTCCAACCCTTCCTTCTACACCAGGTTCTCCTGTGTTGGAGTTATGTATACTACCCCTGTATGGTTAGTGGCCCAAGTTCCTGTCTCTAGGATGACCCACATCACCTCCAACCCTTCCTTCTACATCAGGTTCCCCTGTGTTTCCGTAGCCTTGATTCCCTATCTAACATATAGAACAACTCTTCCTGCCATTCCTCATTCTGCTGAACAGAGAGTAGCCTGGTATGGCCATGTCCAAGTCATGACTGCCAATGCACCATGACTCATTTACAGTCACCAACTCCAGGCCAACCTCCCCTAAGATGACTTTGATGTCCAGATTCCTTACATTGTCTGCACATGGCATTCCATACCTTACTGTCTCCCTGCCTGCAACCCAACTTTCCTACTGTCCATGCTGTGCTCTTTTTCTCCCAAGGACCCCTTTTCTTGTGTTAACTTCCCTGCTTGTCTTTTTTTTCTTCACTTTTCTCTTTTTGCATCCTTGGTTTAAACCATACCTGCCCTTGGCATTGTCTGCACCCTTTTCTTTTTGTGACCCTTCCTAGGGGAGCACCTTTGCCTCAGACCCTGCCTCCTTGTTTCTTCATCATGTATCGGATGGGCGATTCCTGCCTTTCTTACAAACACAGTCACTCCCCCCCATCTAGCTTAAATGATCATCCAAGGATCATTTGCACCTCCCACCATGGACAGAAGTCCTGTCCTGAAGGGAGGAGGATGACTAGCAGCATGGTTTCACAGGGGAAGTCATGTCAAACTGTTCTCACAGAGTTCTTTGACTGGGTTAGTAGGGAGGTGGATCAAAGGAGAGCAGTGGATGTGGCCTATCTAGTCTTTAGTAGGGCTTTCAGCACTGTGCTGCACAGGAGGCTAGTTAATGAACTAAGCAGCCCACAGATGACGGACAAAGTGATAAGCTGAGTATCAAACTGGTTGAAGGATTAGAGACTAAGGGTGGTGAAAAATTGTAGACACTCAGCGAACAGCTGAGTTGCTAACTGGGTACCACAAGGATAGGTGTTGGAAGTGGTCCTCTTCAATTATTTTTATAAATAACATTGTGAAGAAGCTGGAGGAAGGTGAAACATAGAAACATAGACTTTGACAGCAAGGTCAGTAGGGAGCAGGATGGGGTAAATGGAGAAAGCAAAGTCAAAGAGGACAGGGATGGTGCTACAAGAGTTAAAGCCATCAAAAAATGGAGAGCAATGAGTACCAATGCCTGTAGTCTGGGTAACAAGCTTCCTGAATTAGTGGCCTTGATTAAGGAGGAACATCTGCATATTGTGGCAGTCACAGAAACATGGTACACACAGAACCATGACTTGGACATAAACATACCAGGATACACCATCTACAGGAGGGACAGGGAGGGTAAAAGAGGAGGTGGAGTAGCTCTCTACATAAGGGATGGCATCAAAGCAACAGAAAAAAAGGGTAAGCATGGAGGAGAGGAAGCACTGTGGGTGAATTTGGAGACAGGCAATAGCACCACAATCCACACAGGGGTTGTATACAGACCTCCATCTCAGTGGGGAGGAAATGGACAAGGAAATGATAGAAAGTATCCTTAGAATGGCAGAAAAAGGAGCAATATTGCTAATGGGGGATCTGAATATGCCAGATGTTAACTGGAGTGCATTTGCAGCAGCCACTTCTAAGCATGGGGTAATTTTAGATGCCATACAGGGGCATGTCTTAGACAACTAGTATCGGAAACCACTCGAGAGGGAGCAATCTTAGACCTGGTACTTTCAAATGGAGATGGCGAGACAATTACAGATTTAGAAGTGGATAGCCATCTGAGAACTAGTGACCATCGAACAGTATGGTTCACAATAAACACAGTGGTAGAGTCAAGCCATACAAAGGCAAAGGTACTTGACTTCAGGAGGACAGACTTTGCCAAAATGAATGAGTGCCTAAGGAATGCACTAGCAAATGGGCAGGAAGGAGGAGTGGAAGAACAATGGGGAATAATCAAAACTGCCATCACAGAGGCAACAAGCCTTTCTGTGAAGCAAATAAACTAAACAAAATGATGTAAGAAACCACTATGGTTCTCAAAGGAGGTGGCAAGAAAGGATAGGGAGAAAAAGAGAGCATTCAGGAAGTACAAGGAATCACATAAGGAGCAGGACAGAGAATTGTATCTGTTAAAGCAAAAGGAAGCAGGAAAGGCAGTCAGAACAGCAAAGGCCCAAACCATGGAAAAGATTGCCAACTCAGTTAAGAAGGGGGATAAAATCTTTTTTAGGTACATCAGGGAGTGAAGGCAGACCAAGGGAGGGATAGTGAGACTTAATAAAGGGGAGGAGGTGGGCAGGAGGTGACTGTGAAAAGGCAGAGATACTAAACAAATACTTTTGCTCAGTATTCACAAATGAAGAGGGGGAGGTACCTAAACCAAACAATAGAAACACGCTGGATATGGGGGTTGATAGTAGCCCATTCACAGAAGAAAGGACTCTGAAGGTGGACAAAGTAATGGGGCCTGATGGGATTCATCCCAGAATTATGAAAGAACCAAGGGTAGAACTAGTGACACCACTGACTACCCTCTTTAATAGATCATGGGAGGATGGTGTACCTGAAGACTGGAGGAGGGCAGATGTGATTCCACTTCACAAAAGTGGGAGCAGGGCAGAAGCAAGAAACTATAGACCTGTTAGTTTAACCTCAGTGATTGGGAAAATGATGGAATCACTTCTGAAGGAAAGAATTGTTGAGTACCTAGAGGCCAGAGGAGCGTAGCGTATAGTTTAGTTAGTTAGTTTTTGTTGACTGGGTAAGTGCACTAGACAAATCCTGCCTATTTTCAGGCACAACCCGGGGGAGGGGGATACAGATGAATGCCAACTGACCTTGAACCAGATTAAGCTGTTGGTGGTATTTTAAGTGAATGAGGGAAATTTGGCCAGGACACCAGAGAAATTCCCCTACTCTTTTTGACAAGTGCCATGGGATCTTTAACATCCACCTGAACTACCACCAATCCAGGAAGATGGGACCTCGGTTTAACGTCTCATCTGAAAGACGGCACCTCAGAAGTGCAGCACCCCTCTCATGCTGCACTACAGTGTCAGTACTGGGATATTAACCCATGTGCCAGATTCAAGGCAGTATGGGTTCACAGCAGGAAGGTCATGTCAGACAAATTTAATAGATTTTTTTGACTGGGTGACCAAAGTAGTAGATCAGGGAGCGGCTATAGACATGGCCTACCTAGACTTTAGAAAGGCATTTGACATAGTTCCACACAAGAGATTAATATGCAAGTTGGCCAGCCTGGGAGTGGGTCCCAAGAGGGTAGCCTGGGTAAAAAATTGACTGGAGAACAGGACACAGAGAATAATAGTAAATAGAGTCCACTCTGAAGAAAGGGGGGTTACTAGTGGGGTACCGCAGGGTTCAGTACTAGGACCGGTCCTCTTTAATGTCTTATAAGCAACATTGCAGAGGGACTGGAAGGAAAAATATGTCTCTTTGCAGACAACACAAAGATCTGCAACAGAGTTGATACACAAGGTGGGGTGGAAAGGATGAGAAGGGACTTGGCAAGGTTGGAGGAATGGTCAAGTGTATGGCAGCTTAGATTCAATGCTAAGAAGTGCAAAGTAATGCACCTGGGAACCAGAAACCCTGGGAGGAGTACACGTGGGGGGTGAGATACTAACAACAACAGAAATGGAAAGGGACCTGGGGGTAGTCATATCAGATGACCTAAAGGTGAGTAAGCAATGTGAGAGGACAGTAACTAGGGTTGGTGGGATACTGGGTTGCATAGGGAGAGGCATCACCAGTAGAAAACAGGAAGTTGTTATCCCTTTGTACAGACAGCTGATGAGACCCCATCTGGAGTATTGCGTGCAGTACTGGAGCCCCAGTCTCCGCAAAGACATAGGCAGGATGGAGGCTGTCTAGAGGAGGGCAACTAAAATGGTGCAGGGTCTGCACCAGAAGACACATCAAGAGAGACTTAAGGATCTTAATATGTATAGCCTCGAGCAGAGGAGGGAGAAGGGAGACATGATAGCAACTTTCAAATACCTCAAGGGAATCAACAAAGTCCAAGAGGGTAGCATCTTCAGAAAAAGAGGTGTGCAAGAACAAGGGGGCACAATTTGAAGCTAGAGGGGGGACGGCTTAAAGGTAATGTGAGGAAGTATTTTTTCATGGAGAGGGTTGTGGATGCATGGAATAGCCTTGCTGAGGAGGTTGTGGAGTAAAAAACAGTGGTAGATTTCAAGAATGCATGGGACAGACATAAGGCAATTCTAGGGGGTGGAGGTTGGAAGAAGCAGGCTGTTGGTTAGCTAGGATCTGCAGCTTATCCAGTAGGTAGGGAAATTGGAAGACTGGGTGGGCCAAGCGGTCCTTATCTGCCATCAAATTCTATGTTTCTATGTCAAATTCTATGAATCTCCGTTCCACTATTATGAAGACCCTCTGTGTGCTCAGGTGAATCAACTCTCCGAAACAACACTTGGGAGCAAGTCACAGGACGGCAAACCCGGCACCAATAGGGCATCTCCTCCCTACAAGAGGTAAAGGAACTGCTTCAAAAATTCAGAAAGGATCCCTCAACCTGAACTCTGCAGAACATCAACCCTGGTAAAAACAGAAGGTATCAGTTACAATTGGGACTGCAGGGGGCATAATATACACCCAACAGTTATTGTATTGTTTTAGGGAATCATGATTTTAAAAGGAGATCTTATTGACAGTATATCAGCAGGATAACAGAAAAATGATATATATGAATAGATGGTCATGGACTGAAATATTCAAAGAGCTATGTGTTCCTTCCTCTCTCTGTCCCCTCCACCACCTCTATTAGTATAGGCTCAGCCTGGTCTTGGGACTGGGAGATAAAAGCCTGGAGGGGAGATCGACAACAGAACAAAAATAAACAGAAAACCTGGGAAGCCATAATACTAAACAGAATGAGAATCGTAAACCCATTTTTCTAGGAACTGTGGGGGGGGGCTGTCTCTCACCACAGCCCAATGTGAGGGAGAAGTTGCAGTTACATCCAAGGGAAGTTGGGAGCCTGGGAAAGCCGATACCTAGAATAAGAGGCCCACCTAAAAGTCACTAATAGAAGAAAGAAACAAAGGTGTCCAGGTATCAGTGAGCAGATAGCTCACTACCTATATACACATGCTCATCCAACATGCCTGCTTCCCATGTGGGACAATACCTTGCTCAAGCCAACCACAAGGGGGAAGAGCATATACCCTGCAAGGGATGAAGGAAATATCTCTCCCTACTAACTCTGTGGCTCTGGTTTATTGTCACAATCACAATAGACTATGACTGAGGAAGCCCATGGTTCAGCCATGACAAAACTCACCTGGGAGCTACATCATACTCCCATAAAAGAGTTACAAAAGAAACCTCTCATGTTTAGAAGTCGTAGGCCTATAGCAAACGCATCCAGTTTGAGTGCAGCTTTCTCAGTCAGGTATTAAACCTGGTAGAAAAGAAATCTGGTTATTAAGTTTGCACATCAACCTGTTACCCTGTTGGCATTGTTTTAATTGCTTGATATTAAGGGTTAAAATGTTATTTGTAAATTGTTACATAATGTGTTTGCGCCCATGTTTGGGAGACTCCAGAGGTAACAACCAGAAAATATCTTTACCGCTGATAGCTATATACATCTCCATAGGATTAAAAACAAGGGAACACTCAGAGGAGTTCTTCTCCCTGTGGTTATGAGAACTGGTGAATGGAAAGGAGGTGCAGAGCAGGGTAGCTATAAAAATAACTATAATATGGCTAAGCAATCAATAATAATGTCCCAAAATATAAATGGGACTCATAATCCAATTAGACAAACTAGATTGATGCAAGTAATCAAAAAAGTAAAAAACAGAAGTAATACCCCTACAGGAGACACATATGTCCTCTGGGGAACATAAGAAATTTAACAGATTTGGATTCAAGGTTGCAGGAGAAGCAGTTCACAAGTCTGGAAGGAGAAGAGGAGTAGTGGTGCTTACACCAAGGGGAGTTCCATTTGAAATTAGAGAAAAAAGTTATAGACCCAGGTGGCAGATACGCAATTGTAACAGGATCCCTCCATGTGAGGCTGGTTACCCTGGTGTCAATATATTTGCCCTTAGGTTCCCCCTAAAAAGAGGCCACTAAATCTTTTATGCAACTATTAGCAGTGTTAAATGGCCAGCTTATAATGGGAGGCGACCTGAACATCACTCTTGACCCAGACGTAGATACCTCAAGACCACGGGCTCACAGAACCATCTGCTACGGAAATATCTCAGACAGACGGTTTCATCATTAGGCATAGCAGACATGTGGAGACACTGCTTCCCTACAACCAGGAGTATAGACACATAGCCAAACACACAGGAGCCGCTTCTATAATAGACTACCTTTTCATGATGGCAGAACACTTGGACACCTTAAGCAACATTTGACATGGGACAACTATCCTGTTGGACCATGCACCCATCTATGCCAAATTAGAATTGGGGCAGGAGTCAAAAGGTCACACTGGTGATTGAATCTAGCTCATCTGAGAGACCCCAAATTCAAAGAGTCGGTGCAAGATGCAATCCTGGGTATTCTGTCAGAGAGAGCCCACTTAGAGGTGTCCCCTATAATATTATGGGACACACTGAATGTAGTTCTCCAAGGAGAAATCATACAGTACTTGGCAGGGAAAAATAGGTCAGGGAAATTAACTATAAGGCACTGCAAGAGGAACTACAAATGTTGTAGCACCTACAGAAGCAGAGACCTGACGAAACAAAATCAAATATAAGTAATTAAGCAAAAACTCCAGAAAATATTAGATCAAAAAACAGAGCAACAACTGATGTACCTCAAACATACATATCATGAGGGAGACCCAAGGGGAGCAAGGAATTTAGCATGGAAGTTAAGGAGACATAAAACCAGGGCCTGCATCACCAGCATGCAAGACCTCATAACAGAAACTTTCTACCAGACCAACGGAAATTAGAAATATTCTAGCAACATATTACCAAGAACTTTACACACCAGATCAGAATCCCCTTCAGGAACAGATAGATACATACTTATGAACAGTACCCTTACCTAAATTAAATAAAATACAATCACATTAATATCCCCAATAACATGACAAGAAATAAACAAATATGTTCACTAGCAGTCTGCACGAGGGTATGGATGCGGGGAAATATGATGGAGTGGTGTACGTGGACCTGACCAAGGCCTTCGACCTTGTAGACCATACACTAATGGGACTTAGACTAAGGGAATTGGGCTTTGGGGACCCTGTGGTGAACTGGTTAAACATTTATTTAATAAAAAGGGTATAACAGGTCCATGACAAATAGAATAATAGATAGGTGAGAGTGTATTACAAGGGAGTAATACCATCGAGAGGTTCCCTTGTCCCCAGAACCTCGAGATGGTATTACTCCCGAGTAATACACTCTCACCTATTTTTTATTTTTTGTACTATATGGATCCAATTTTAAACTTGTGCAGGCCCTGCTGCTTTGAGGACTCGCTTACTGCGTTTCCGCTGCTGCACTGAGGACTCACTCAGTGCATGTTCAAGAACTGCCCCCCATTGTCTGTCTCTGTACTTCAGTGGTCTGCTTAAGTTTCATGGGGAGCCCTTCCTTTTTGCTCTTTTGATGTGCAGGGAAGGCAGGATCCACCGAAAAAATGCCTTTGTTTAAAATAAAAAATATGACGGAAACAGCGAAGACGAGATACTCTTTCGCTATGCGAGAGACTGCCGCCATGTTGTTTAAAATGTTTCACCCACCCACAGACAGAATTCGGCCAATCATGAGCCAAGATTTGAAATGTGTGGACGCTGCTGTCTGATTGACAGTTGAGGGGGAGCATTGCAACCATTGAATGGAGTGGGAGAGCTTGCACTTGCGTTGTTAAGATTTTGTGATAATAGTATCGTTCAGAGCTTGGAACAATAGTATTACAGGCTCTGAACGATACTGTTATCACCTACAAATGATGGTATTATCACTTTGGCTCCAGTGTATTCCCGGAAATTTTTCGTATGCTTTTTGATGGTATTATTTTAACTATCCATACATTACAATGGAATACTATCTGACATGGGGGGAAGTTCACCATGGGGTTCCCCAGGGCTCAATTCTGGGTCCTTTATTATTTTTAATTTTTTTTAATAGACTCCCGACTATTTGCACTGATTCATCCATTGTATTATACGCAGATGATGCCATGGGTGCCAACTCCATGGGTGCTGGGGTGCTCAGGCATCCACAAAGTTGATTTAAGCACCCTCAATATTTTTCAGGCTGCCTACAAAAAAGGATTGCTAAGGGCCCCGGACATAGGGGAAATACTATCTGCTGGCAGTGAGCACCCACAAAAGTTCATAAAAGTTGGCATTCCTGGATGATGCTGTGCTTTATGTAGCAGATAAACATATTGACAGACTTCAGGAGAATTTGAGTAAAGATTACAATAATTTGACTAGCTGGCTAAGGGACAATCATCTTGTCCTAAACCAGAAAAAAACTAAAGGAATGCTTTTTTGTTCCCCCTTAAAGTTTAAAAAATTACAAAATGCATTTACTATTTCTACTAAGGATGACACTATTGTCGATATGGCTTCAAATCGTACATAATTAGGGGTGACTCTAGATAGTGAATTGAGTTTTCAATTGCATACTGACAATATAAATAAGCGGTTGCATAGAAAATTGGGGGCACTTTATGCCATAAGGGATTATTTGGCCAATGATACCAGGAAAGCAATTGCTACTGCTTCTTTATTGCCAGTGTTAGATTATGGAAGTTTAGTCTGGGGAGGTGCATCTGAGAAGATTAGGTATCATAGAACAATTTTATATAATGCTATTTGTAGGTTTGCCTTAAGGGCAAAGTTCAGGGAACCCCATTGCATCTTATACAATAGAATGGGGTGGTTATCCCTAGACCATAAAGATACACTTCAGAAATTGTGCTTTGTTTACAAAATAATCCATTGTTGTGGGTCAAATACCATGTTTAATTTCTTTCAACAGAGAGTTCTTCCAAGAAGGTTGCGATCTGAAAATGCGATCCAGCTTTCAGCTTTGACCTGCAAAACTGTTAAACATCAAAAATCATTCAAACAATGTACCATAAAAATTTGGAATGAACTTGCAGCTGAAATACAAAATATTCCAACGTTTTATCAGATTGGGAATACTGTAAAGAAAGACTTATTTTAAGTTCAGGATGTTTTTGCACATAACTTACTATATATAGTTGTATTTTTTTGTATGCCATAATTGTGACTCATCATTGCCCTTGCTATGTTTTGTATGTGTATGTGCATTTTTTGTATTTTTATTGTAATATGTCTTGAGTGTCTTTGACTCTCACCGGGTCAAGCCTGTAAAACGACCATGTGGCCCAGTTGCTTTTTTACCCGGTTACCAAAAATAACATGAAAAATGAAATGAAAGTATTTTAAAAAAGCCAAAACACTAAAAGCACCAGGCCCAAATGAATATCTCCATGAATTCTAGAAAACGTTTAAGGCCAAGTTGCTCCAGTCGCTACTGTCGGCCTGTCATTTAGTTCAGAAAGGGGATCCCCCTACACCCTCTTGGAGATACGCAGTAGTGGTAGCTATCTTCAAGCCTCAGAAGGACCATAGATGGCCAGAATCATACTGCCCAATTTCAATGTTAAATTATAACTATAAAATATATATTCCATCTTGGATGAAAGGTTGGAATCCTTTCTTCCTTACATAATTGATCCAGACCAGGTCGGCTTTATTAGATCCCGACAAGCACACAATGCAGTTAGATGCACATATCTATTAATAGATTACACTTGAACCCCAAAAATACCCTTGGTCCTTCTGGGGCTCGACACGGAGAAGGCCTTCGACAAGGTCACATGGTCCTTCTTCTGGGTGACCCTTTCCTGTTTTGGTCTTCCTGGAAAGTTAATCAGACAACTCACAAAATATATATGATGCCCCTCAGGCCTACTTGAGGCTGGATGGTTCAATATCTGACCTCTTCCCACTTTACTGTGGGACAAGACAGGGATGCCCATTATCCCCTCTACTCTTTGCACTATATCTTGAGCCCCTAGTAGCATCAGTAAGTACTAATTTGAGGGTGGAGGGAATGCCACTAGGGACACACCAACATAAAAGTTCACTGTTTGTAGATGATATTCTGCTGACCCTAACCTCCCCAGAAGATTAAATATCAGAAGTATGGAAACAACTAATTACATTAAGAGAGCTGGCAGGCTATAAAGTAAATGGTCAGAAAACAGAAGTCCTTTTGCATAATTACAACCTATCAAAAGAAATCAAAAAAGGATATCCCTTTAAGTGGTGCAATCAGGCTATGAAATATCTGGCAATTAAATTAACCAAACACGAGATGCATGTAGAGCTCAATTTGGAACCTCTCATGCAACAGCTGGGTGCGGACATCTCCCGATGGACTCAGCTACCCATAGGATTTTTGGAAAGAGTGGAGACCATTAAACAGAACATCTTCCCACATATTTTGTTTTATCTTCAGACCCTGCTGATAACACTCACAGAATTTTACTTTAGACCATGGGACAGAATGATCTCATGTTTCATCTGGAAGGGAAAACTTCCCAGGATAAGAAGCACTATCCTGCAGCTTCCAAGAGAGGATGGAGGCCTCAGCTTCCCGGACCTACAGAAGTATGCAGAAGCATCTCACTTACGAACCCTTGTATGTTGGGTCATGTCACAATATACAGCCCACTGGAAAACAATAGAGCTTACTTGGGGAAACCTGTTCAACTCTGAAGAACATATGCTTAGCAATCTCTTGGGAGGCACATCCCTCTTAAAATACCCACTTTATTCAAGAGAACCATTAAAAAAACTGGTGAAAGATAGTTAGGAACACTCTTACCCAAAAGGAAGCATTACACCTCAGAGTGTTTGCATATAATTCAGATTTCTTACCTAACCGAATAGATGGAGGGTTTATTTATTTGTTTATTTAAAAGTTTTACCAGGAAAGACATACTGAGCAGACTACCGCTCGATTCCAGAAGTGTCCTGGGGGATTAGGGAAAACGGGATATAACATACTAGTAACAATAAGAAATTATAGAACAGCAAAATGTCATAGGTAACATACAATATGTACAAGGTTTCATTATTACAGTGATAAAATAATCTAGGAATAGTATGTACAGGAGGCAAGAAACAGAGAGTGAGCAGCATAATAGTAGGCAGAATAAGAATAAAAGGTAATGGCAATCGAAATTTGATAGTTAAGCATTTGAGTGGGCAACATAGATTCTATTGGGTGGTTGTCCTTACATTGCGCACACCAGATTGACATGGCCCATGCTAGTGCACGTCAAGTTGACATATGCAGCTTATGGGGACTTGACCTTTTAGAAGGGAGATTTGTATCCGAGGGAAGGGGGAGAACCGGATGTCAGCCGGCAGGGAATTCCATAGTTTTGGTAGACGGACACTAAAAGCCGACTGTCCAGCAGAGGTGGCCATGTGTGGAATTTGCAGTAGGTGGGAGTCAAAACTTCTGAGTGAGTATGCTGATGGTTTTTTGGCTGTTAGGGTAGAGGCTAATTAGGAGGGTAATAACTGGGTCCAGAATTTGGCTGTGAGTCTGTTGCAGTGCTAACGGCGCCTATTTGCGAGGAAGGGTAGGTTTAGGTGACTGTATAGGTCGCAGTGGTGAGTGGAGGGAGGACAATCCAGTGCAAAGCGGCAGAAGGAGTTAAAGAGAGAATCCAGTCTAGCCAGGGTGGATTTAGGGGCAGAACTATAGACCACATCCCCATAGTCAAAAATAGGGAGGATCATTTTCTGTAGAATCGCTTTGTGGGCAGGCAGAGGGATGCAGCTGCAGTTCTGGTATAGTGACCCCAGCCTAGGGAGCATTTTTTTGTGTGTTGCTTTGATGTGCGTGGAAAAGTCAAGGTGTTGGTCCAGCCAGTCCCCTAGGTATCTGAAGGAGGTACAGACTCCTAGAGGGGTCCCATCGAGTGTGTTGAGAATGGGGAAAGCGGGGAGGTGGGAGAGTCTTTGTCGTGTGCCAAAAGTCACGGTGATCTTTTTTTTGGCATTTAGGATAAGTTGATTTTGATGAAACCAGTGCTGTACTTTAGTGAAGTCTTGCTGGATCTTGGATGCAACTTCCAGAGGGGAGTGACCTGATGCATACAGAACTGTGTCATCTGTGTACATGTGAATGTCAGCATGCTGGCAGATCGAAGGAAGGTCATTGAGAAAAATGGAGAATAAGATAGGACCGAGGACAGGGCCTTGAGGGACTCCAATGGAGACAGGGAGGGGGTTTTAGTGGAGGCACCAGTTTTTACTGGTTAGGACCTGCCACACAGGTATGAGTTGAACCATTGCATAGCCGCACTGGAAAGGCCTGCCTTAGAGAGTTTTGACAGAAGGAGGGTATGCGAGACTGTGTCAAACGCCTTGGCTAGGTCGATGAAAATGGCAGATGTGATATGACTTTTATCCATGCCTGTGAGGATGGAATCTGTGAGTCTAAGGAGGGATGTGACAGTGGAGTGGGATTTTCTAAAGCCAGACTGGTAAGGGGTGAAAAAGGAGGAGGAGTCAAGGAAGGTAGAGAGTTGCGAGAGGACGAGATGTTCCTGGATTTTGGCTAGGGTGGGTAGAAGGGAGATTGGGGTTGGCAGGGTGGTCAGAACACGGAGTTAAATTTGTATATCAGTCAGTGGAAACCACTGGACTTCTACTATTTATAGCCTTGCAGACAACCCACCACCTCCCCTGGAAGTGCATGCATGGATATACACAATTAAAATCATACCTACAGAAGTCTGAAATGTCGTTAGCATTAATAGCTCAAAAACCCTCTCTGTTAACCTCACTAATACAAACACACTTACAGGGGGCATCACTGGAACATTGGATCAATAAAATCTATACAGTCCTCAGGGAAAGACCAGAGGACACCACAGAATCAGTGAGACTGAGCTGGTCAAAGGAACTTAAAGAAGAAGTACCCCAAGGTAGCTGGCAGACATTTGCCCCCCCAGCCTTAAAAATAAGCACCTCTCCATACTGGTGAGAGTACATGTGGAAAATCAGAAATAGATTTTTCTGCACCTCAGCAGTAACAATGAAGTTCTTGGGTGAGGTGGGGGAGAATGTTGGAGGAAGTGTGGGTGCAGAAAGGCTGATCACACACGTCTTCTGGGGATGCAAACTATTAAGACATTTCTGGGAAGATACAAAAGAACTTTCAGACATATATGATTGCCCAGATCTTTTTCAACCGTTGTATATTTTGGCTTTTACAGTGCCAGAAGGGGTAAGGATCGATAGAAACACATATCTACTGGTGACCGCACTTGTACTGGCAGCCCATAAAGCAGTTCCTTGGAAATAGTATACCGAATCCATCCCAATAAGGGACTTGTGGAGGAAATTAGCAATTGTAATATACACCTTAGATACATTTTCAGCCAGAATCTCTGATCGCACAAGATAGTTTGACTTGAGATGGCGTAAGTGGGTACTTTACCAGCTAGAACATAAGGATTTTGTCCTTTAGTTAGGCCCCAAAAGGGGTTTTACACAGAGATGAAACCCCTCTCTATTCGCCCGGCAAAGAAAAGGAGATGAAAAACACAAAAACTGAAACTTAACTAGAGGCAGAGTATAATAAATGTAAAGAAAGGCTAAAGTAACCAGACATGGACACAAACCAGTCATTCTGCATTATATTGATTAACCATAGGAAAAACCATGTCTTGATATAAATTGGAATGCTTGTACTGGAAATAGAAAAGTGTTATTAATTGTTTTCTGATTTATTTGGTGTAACTGAGATGGATGTAAAGAATGAAATCTGGAGATGTTTTGAAAAGTTAATTAAAAAAAAAAATCTGCCCTGCTGACTGTCTGTTGGGGACTGTAACTCAATCTAATCTGCAAAAAACATAAAAACTATAGAAAAAAGAGAAGGGGCTACTGTATTTGTGTGTATGTGTAGTATATATGCGCATGTGACAAAGATTGTGTGGACTCAATTGGTGGACTGGGGAGGTCAGGACATAGGAACTAAAAGAAAGGGCAGAGAAACTGAAGACGAAGAAAACCCAAGCATAAATCATTTCTTTTTTATTAAGAATTGGGTACTCTTGCTAAAGTGTTAGGAAGGGAGTGACTTGTGAGTGTGAATCCAAGCCTGCTGCTGGCCTGAAAGGGCAGAGGACCTGACAACTTCTGTTAAAGGCAAAATATATATATATATATATATATATATACATACGTGTACATATGTGTATATATATATATATATATATATATATATATATATATATTAGAGGCAAAAACTCAGTTTAATGCATTAGTTAGGGTTGTTCCACAGCGATAAAAGTGAGGAAATTCGCTGTTAGGGTTGAAAACCCTAACTCCGAATTCACCCCCCCCAGCACCACACACACACAGACAAGTATGGGGGAGGACCAAGTCAACACAACCAATGACAGACATCCAGCAGCAGGTGACAGAAATAACAAACAATTGTCTAAATGTACTACGAGACATCCCCACCCACCTGACCAGGTACTGCATGCTCAGTGGAGATCAACAGCAAAACTGAGGCCATGTACACCAAACGTACACATCACTGATTGCAGCTGCACACAACGCACTACACTTAGTAGTTGCATGGCCTTACCTACCGATGCCCCACACCACACCACAACTGGTACTGTGCCGTTATTCAATATAAATGCTGAAGGTGCATGATGACAGTTGTAGAAAGGTTTTAACACTAGTGAGTATACATTAATTAAGAGAAGCACATAAATTAACTACAAGACACTAGCATGCTCAAGATAAAAGTAGTGATACATTTAGTAGGTGATTTACATAGTAGTATATTTACTGCAATGGTTTACTCAACATAGAGAGGCTGATGTAAACGTATGGAAAAACATTGTCTGTTCAACGCTGTGAAATTCGTACTGCCAGTATCACATGCATTCTTACTGATGAAGGTGTACTGCTGATGTACATACATAGACCTTCAGTGTGTTTCAATACTAAAGATGCAGTAAGAAATTCTTTGTAAGAAACATTGTAATTGCATGGATCAGGCCAAGCAACTTCTAAATATCATAACACTACTGAGCCAACAATGATGTACCTGTATCGGAGATGTATATAGGATAGATTTTCCTGTAGGCACTTACTGAGTATGTTGTACCTGATAAAGACAATCTCATTGCATCTGTGATGACTAACTTATTCAAATAGTAATACATTTACAATTGTTGCAATGAGTGATCTATGCCACTTATGGACACAGTGTGATTTTTTTTTTAACAGTTGTTTCATACTCAGGCGATATGCCTACTGTTTGGGTTTGCCACACTTCTGTCACTGATGCTATCAAAGTGATAACTATGTTAATTGTGGTACAACAGGAATCAAGTAGGTATGGTGTAGATATAAACAGAATGTCTTTTAGTATTGATTTAACTCACAATGGGGTAAGTGTACTAGGACAGCAGGGGTTATCCTCTATCGACTCTGTCAGTTATAATCACACTAGGGTTTCAATGACTGTAATGATCAAGTTACACTGTTCATCTTCATGAGTTCATATTCACAGCCATTCTCCAGTAACTAGACAGTGTATGGTGTAACTGGGTGGGACACTGTGTTGCAAAGCTGCTGCAGTGCCTAGCAGAGGAGAGTATCTACTCATAAAGACAATTAAGCAATAAGGCATGACCAACAGTTATGTTAAATGGTCTGTTAATCACCTTGTAGGGTTTAATGTTGAATGAGGCATAGCCGAGTGCCACATGTCGCTAGACAGTGATAAACTGACCATTAACATAATACCTGGGAGTGGCTTATTGCTATCATAATAAAACTGCTTTTTTAAACAACATGAAACCATGTTCATCATATGGTTAGGCTCTACATGTATGTTAATTAAAACTAAACATAAGGCTGTTACAATGTTTACAGTCAATTAGAAAGCTGCATTTCTCAAACCCTTGTTATAATTAGAGATATTATACCTGTACAACTCCTTGGTTTTGCTGAACTCTATTGCTCAGGTGGCCACACAGTGGTGTGGTCTGGTGTGGGAACATCGGTAGGTAAGGCCATGCAACTACTAAGTGTGATGCGTTGTGTGCAACTGCAATCAGGATGTGTACGTTTGGTGTACATGGCCTCAGTTTTGCTGTTGATCTCCACTGAGCATGTAGTACCTGGTCAGGTGGATGGGGATGTCTCGTAGTACATTTAGACAATTGTTTGTTATTTCTGTCACCTGCTGCTGGATGTCTGTCATTGGTTGTGTTGACTTGGTCCTCCCCCATACTTGAATGTGTGTGTGTGTCTGTGTGTGTGTGGTGCTGGGGGGTGAATTTGGAGTTAGGGTTTTCAACCCTAACAGCGAATTTCCTCACTTTTGTCACTGTGGAACAACCCTAACTAATGCATTAAACGGAGTTTTTTGCCTCTAATTTCCCTTCTTTTTGAGAATGATAATGAGAAATAGTGAATGTAATGCGATGGCAGAAGCGTGGGGCCCAAAGGGCCCTGTGCTCCCGCCACATGATGTCTTGTGGCATACTAACAGGAGCAGCAATGCAAACAGAAATGCTAACAGTGGCACACATGGTAACACAAGCGTGAATCTGAACAGAAAGGATAACACACACGGTGGTGTAGACGGGAACGGTGTGCCACGTGATGTCTTGTCACATAATAACATGGTGCCTGTAAATGAAAATGTCAATGGGCATGGTGACGCAAAGTGAAACAGAAAGAGAAACAGTACGGTACACACAAATGGCAAAAAAGTAACAGAAACGCAAGCGCAAATGAAAGCATAAAGGATGACGCACATGGTGGTATTAGGGTGTGCATTGGGATCATCAGCCTAACTCTCACCCCATGACATGTAAAAGCAGAAGTATAGGAAAATGGGGGTGAGAGTTAGGACCCACGATCCAAATGCACACCACAATGCCGGTTGGGGAGGTGGGTGGGGGGTGCAAGGGGGGTTTTCAACCCTAACAGCGAATTTTCTCACTTTTGTCACTGTGGAACAACCCTAACTAATGCATTAAATGGAGTTTTTTGCCTCTAATTTCCCTTATTTTTGAGAATGATAACGAGAAATAGTGAATGTAATGCAGCGGCAGGAGCGCGGGGCCCACCGCATAATGCAGTGGCGGGAGCACGGGGCCCCCCACATGATGTGTTGTGGCATACTAACAGGGACAGCAATGCAAACAGAAATGATAACAGTGGCGCACATGGTAACACAAGCGCGACTGAGAACAGAAAGGGTAACGCACATGGTGGCGTAGACGGGAATGGTCTGCCACGTGATGTGTTGTCACATAGTAACATGGTGCCTGCAAACGGAAATGTCAATGGGCATGGTGGACTAAAGTGAAACAGAAAGAGAAACAGTACTGTAGACAGAAATGGCAAAAAATAACAGAAGCGCAAATGAAAACGCAAAGGATAACGCACATGGTGGCGTAGACGTCAATGGTAAGTGAAACGGGTACAGAACCACAAGCGGAAAGGGCAACAGTAACAGTAATGTAGGCGCACAGGCTGGTTTTCCCCAAAACCTGCATAGAGAAAGACAGTGAGTACAAATAATGTATGCATAATAATGAGTATCGGTGCAGAAAATGAGATCTTGGAATACTAAATACAGTATATCTCAGGAACCGTATGACGTAGAAAAATTTTTTTAAAGTCATATTATTTACAACTGTCCTAGCTAATTTGGATCTTAGCCCCTACTAGGGGTCTAAGAAATTTTCCGAAAAAAAGTCCGTATCTCACACCGTTTCCGAGATACGGGCCCTGAAAGGCGCGGCGAATGCCGTAATGTTATCCTATTGGAAAAAAAGAAAAGTTTGGATCACCATAACTTTGCCTCCCTGTAATGTTTTTTCACCAAACCACTGAAAGGCACATCTGTGGGCTGTTGGCTGTCTTCCCTCCAAATTTCAGGAAAAAAGACCAAACCGTTATTTTGCAGCAGGGTGCCAAAGGATTTCTGCAATGCGTTGGGCGCCGTAATGTTTTCCTATGGGAAAAACCATCAACTTTGGAGTGCAACTTTGCCGCCATGTAATATTTTTCAAAACAACACTGAAAGGCACATCTGTGAGATGTCTTTGCATTCCTCAAATTTCAGCCTAAAGCTCCCAACCGTTCTTTTGCAGTGGTGCCAAAGAATTACTGTCATTTTGAGGCATAATTAATAGCAAAATAGTGTAGGTGATTTGCAGCTTTACCAAAATTTGCGACACTTCATGCAATCTTGACACTGACTACACTATTTTTCCAGAAATTTGAAAAACATATTTCTGGGGTGTTTACCCAAAATAAAGACATGGCTAGCATCCTCAGGGCCCGACTAGGTGAATACAAAAAGAATTAGGTTGCTAAAGGGTCTCAATTTTAAATGCCAACCATTTTTCTGATCACCAACTGAAAACAAGATGGCGGATTTGCGATACTAACAGGGCCATTTGCGACACTAAAAAGTGCATTTGCGACACTGTCAAACTTTTTGTTAACTTTTCCCATTGACTTATAATGGGAAACTGTTTTTTGAATAACTTTTGAACTGTGTAATATTTTTTCATGAAATCTTCAAAAGACACATTGGGGACCCTGGGCGCATGCTCCCTGAAGATTTTGGACGGTCGCACAAACCATCGACCTGTAGGCGACCGTAGAATTCCAGAAAGCGTAAACGCTGCACAGATCACGCAATAACTCCACAGCTGTATATCCGAGCAGTACGAAACTTGGCGTATCCCAAGGCCTATGGTTCTTGATCATGTATTCCAAATTTCAGGCAAATCCATTAAATGGTTGCAAAGTTATTAAGGTGCAAAATTTTGGGTTTAACATAGAAATGGCTCCTCAACCCTAACTATGGTAGCACTACCGTGCTACCATAATATATATATATATATGTATATATATACACACACACACACACACACATAATCACTATAGTCTACTAGTGATGGAAGCCATGTTGGGGGAAGGGGGGCTGGCTGAGTGCATTAAGACCACTAAAGAGGAGCAGGTTTACCTAACATACAGTAATTTGGAAACGACAACTAAAGACTAAATCAAACGATTTAAAGGAATTGGAAACAGAAGGATTTTACATCTCCACTAAACTGAGTCCCTTAACCTCTGTGATCTAGAACCACTTATTTCCCATGTCAGCCAGCATCCTTTTAGGACAACCATCTCCCCCCCCACCTGCCCCCTCTCATCAATTAGCTTCACAGGGGGCCTCATTCTATTAGGCTGCCCTATTTTCCTTCTCTACTATGTGTCTGATACCCTTTCTTCCCACTGCCCTTCTCTATATCCCTCCTTCCTCTCCTCACTTGAACTCTGTAAGCTACAACCTGCATACGCTGCTCTTTAAATGCCTATATTTGCACTTGCTTTACGTGGCTGATTTGTCCAAGTTCTGAGTTTGTATATTGTAACTGCCTGTACCATTTCTACTTTTGTATGAAGTGTTGTCTACTATAAGAAAAAGTGTCCTCTTTGTCCAGGACCATCTTGAAAATGAGCTTGCTTAATGATGTAATTGCCTGGCTAAATAAAGTTTGAGTGATTGAATGATTTTTTTTTTATTGCACAAAAAGAAAAATATAACATGTAAACCTCAACAACTAACCTAGGTTTGCTACAGTGTGGTGGAAGCAACTTCCACCTGGGGTGTATGTGACTTTGAGATGAGACAGAGCCTGCCCTAAACATAAAAGGCAAGGGTTGTAAACAGAGGACCCTTAACTGGGCAAAACTTACAATTTAATAAATTCTAAAGGAAGGGAAAAAGTATTGTTGCAAAGAAATAAATAAAACCTAGTTAGCTACATATATTGGTGAAGCAGTGTGTGGTGGCTGTGAAACCGAACCTGCCTGCCCTGCCCTATTCTAGTGCCCTTCCCCTGTGAGGGTAGCAGACATTGGGAACTACTGACGACTTATTAGAAATATTACTATTAAAGTGAAAAAACATTTTTTGGGGCTACAGAAAAAAATATACCCAAGTACCTACCTACCTACTACTAGAGTAGCTACATTGGTGGAGGTGTGTGTGTGTGTGGCTGTGAGACTGAACTTACCCTGGGAGGGTAGAGGAAAGGGAAAAGGGTATTTTGGGGGCTACAGGAAATAAAAATTAAAAATAAACCTAGCTACATTGGTGTGTGTGTGTGTGTGTTTGTGTATGCGTGTTGGAAAAAGCATTTTGGGTGCTTCATACAGAAAAAAAGGGCACCTAGCTATCTAAAGTGTTGGAAAGGCTTGCTAGAGAGAGACATCAGTCAAAAGCTTCCTTAAATCAATGAGGTAATGTAATAGACTACACTGACTTGTATTGTATTTTTGAATTGTAATAAGTAGTTTTGATTCTTTGTTTTTGGGGTTGAGTTTTCTTAGTTTAACTTTTATTTGCCAGGAAGGAACTCTAGCTGGGAGATATTTGCAGTAATATATGTCTAGACCTGTTACTTTAGCTCTGTGAAATTGGTGTCCAAAAGGAAGGAAGACACTCCCCGGGGTGGAGGGTCAGAGTTATAGTTGATTGTTTCTGGAGGGCACAGGTTTGCTCCCACCCAAGTGCATACCTTCCTTTATATCAGGGGTTCTGACATCACTTCCACAAAATTGCTAACAACATACACCTGTTCATATCCTTAAAGGCACATCACACTGATTAGGGGGTAGAGACACAAGCTTGCACACACTAAAATAAGAACAAAACCAAAAAACAAACATCTGAAACAGGAAGGGAGACAGACATGTGGGGAGTGATACCATGCACTGGCTGTGGAGCAGCAGTCTTCCGGGAGACATTCTGCAGACTGAGTTGCTGCCCTATTTGCAGGCACCTCTCTGGTTTGAGGGAGGAGGTTGCTCGTCTTCATGCTGACCTGGCAAGGATTCAGGAAACCTGCTCCCCCACCCAGGCCACTGCCACTGTCTCAGAGGTTGCCAAGAAAGAGGAGTGGTTGGACCACGTTGGGATCAAGGAGGGTGAGGGCGGTGGAACAGAGGAGCATTCCTCCAATTGTGCCTCTCCACAGTTCATTCACCACTCTGGAAGAGCATGGTTCCTCTATGGAGGCACCTGCAATGGAGACCAAGGAGGATATTGGGAACCTCCATAATGGAGACCCACAGGAGGGTGGCACAGGACCCCACTGGGGAAGAAAACAACTCCTGGGGGGGGACCCAGTTGTTAGGGGGGTAGAACTGAGGAAGGGAGGTAAGGTGCCTGCCCAGTGCCATGGCTTGGAGGGACAGGAAATGAATCCTCAGGATCGTGAGAGCAGATGCAAGGGAGAGTGAGCTGGAAGTAATTATCCACCTAGGGACAAATGACCTGACTGAGAATGGGATCAGAGCAGTGCAACAGGAGTTTGTGGAGTTGGGGAGGGGCCTTAGACAAGTGGCACACATGGCAGCTTTCTTGGAAGTGCTACCTGTCCTTGGCATGGATGAGGCTAGGGTACTCTGCACCATGGTATTCAGTGACTGGTTGAAAAACTGGTGCAGAGCTCAGGGATTTGGCTTCATTGGGGACTGGGGCTCCACCTGGAGTGATGCAGGCCTATACTGGTGCAGTAGTCTTCATCTATCCAGGAGAGGAACTAGGATCCTAAGTGATAGGTTTAAATACTTCATTGGCATGCATTTAAACTAGCCATGGGGGGAGGCACTGAAAAGGAGAAGGGAAATCCTAGTGCTCCCAAAAAATCAGGGTCGTTAGTGAGGTAAACACCAAGATAGAGCAGTCAATAGGGAGAAGGGCAGGGGTAAATGTAGAAAAAGACAAAGGCAGTAATGACAGGGATGGGGCAAAAATAAATGAGGCCATAACAAAGTGGAGGGTAATGAGTACCCATGCCCATAGTCTAGGTAAAAAGCTCCACAAAATGGTGGCCTTGATGGAAGAGGGATGCCTGGATATTGTGGCAGTCACAGAAACATGGTACACAGAGAACCATGACTGGGATGTCAACATACTTGGGTGCACAATCTACAGGAGGGACAGGGAGGGTAGAAGAGGAGGAGGAGTAACTCTGTATGTAAGGGAAGGGATCAAGGCAACAGAACTAAAGGGTAAACAGAGAGGAGAGGAGGCACTGTGGGTCACCCTGGAGACTGGAAATGGCACCACAGTCTGCACAGGGGTTGTATATAGACCCCAATCTTAGGGGGAGAAAATGGACAAGGAAATGATAGAAGGCATCCTTAGGATGGCAGAGAAAGGGGAGATATTGCTAATGGGGGACCTGAATATGCCAGATGTTATATGGAGCACCTTTTCTGCAGCCACGTCCAAGAGCAGGGCCATTCTCAATGCCCTACAGGGGGCGTGTCTCAGATAGCTAGTTTTGGAACCCACTCAGGAGGGAGCAGTCTTAGACCTCGTACTCTCAAATGGGGCCAGAAACAGGATCTCAGATCTAGAAGTGGGTAGCCACCTGGGAACAAGTGATCACCAAACAGTGTGGTTCACAATAAACTTATCTGTAGAGTCAAGCCATACAAAAGTGAAGATACTGGACTTCAGGACGGATGATTTTGTCAAAATGGGAGCGTGCCTCAGAAAAGCACTAGCAAACAGGCAAGAAGGTGGGGTGGAGGAACAATGGGGAAACATCAAAACTGCCATCACAGAGGCAACAAGCCTTTGTGTAAAGCAAATAAACAAATCAAAATGAAAGAAAAAAACACTATGGTTCTCAAAAGAAGTAGCAGGAAAGGTTAGGAAGAAAAAAATAGCCTTCAGAAAGTATAAGGAAACACAGAAGGAGCAGGATAGAGAACTGTACCAGTTAAAGCAGAAGGAAACAGGGGAGGCAGTCAGAATAACAAAGGCCGAGGATACGATAGCCAACTCAGTTAAGAAGAGGGATAAAACCTTTTATACGTACATTACGGACCAAAGGAAGACTAAGGCAGGGATATTGAGGCTGAATAAAGAGCAGGGTGGTTGGGCAGAGAGTGACAATGAAAAAGCAGGGATACTGAATGAATACTTCTGCTCAGTATTCACAATGGAAGAGCAGGGGGAGATGCCTAATCCAGTCAATAAAAGCACCCTGGATGGGGGGTTCATATTAGTCCTTTCACAGAAGAAAGGGTTCTGAAAGAACTCCTAACACTGAAGGTGGATAAAGCAATGGGGCCTGATGGGATTCACCCCAGAATTCTAAAATAACTAAGGGAAGAACTAGTAACTCCACTCACTACCCTTTTTAATAAATCATGGGAGGATGGTGTGGCACCTGAGGACTGGAGGAGGGTGGATGTGATTTCCTGTCACAAAAATGGGAGCAAGACAGAGGCAGGAAACTACAGACCTGTCAGTTTGACCACAGTGGTAGGGAAAATGATGGAATCACTTCTGAAGGAAAGAATTGTTGAGTACTTAGAGGCCAGTGGGGCACAGGACCCAAGGCAGCATGGATTCACAGCAGGAAGGTCATGTCAGACAAATATAATTGATTTCTTTGACTGGGTGACCAACGTAGTAGAGCAGGGAGGGGTTGTGGACATGGCCTACCTAGACTTTAGCAAGGCATTAAACATAGTCCCACACAAAAGATTAATAAACAAATTAGCCAGCCTGGGAGTTGATCCCAGGGTGGTAGCCTGGGTAAGACACTGGCCAGACAACAGGACACAGAGGGTAATAGTACATTGAGTCCACAGTGAAGAAGCGGGGTTACTAGTGGGGTACCGCAGGGTTCAGTATTGGGGCTGGTCCTTTTTAATGTCTTTATAAGTGACATTGCAGAGGGAGGAAAATTATGTCTCTTTGCAGATGACTCAAAGATCTGAAACAGCGTTGATGTGCATTGGGGGGTGGAAAGGATGAAAAGGGACTTGGCAAGGTTGGAGGAATGGTCAAATGTATGGCAGCTTAGATTCAGTGCTAAGAAGTGCAAAGTAATGCACCTGGGAAACAAAAACCCAGGGGAAGAGTATACAATGGGGGTGAGATACTGACAACAACAAAAATGGAAAGGGACCTGGGGGTAGTCATATCAGATGACCTAAAGGTGGGCAAGCAATGTGAGAAGGCAGTAAGGAGGGCTGAGGGGATACTGAGATGCATACGGAGAGGCATCACCAGTAGAAAACAGGAAGTTGTTGTCTCTCTGTACAGACAGTTGGTAAGACCACATCTGGAGTACTGTGTACATTTTTGGAGACCCCATCTCTGCAAAGACATAGACAGGGTGGAGGCTATCCAGAGGAGGACAGCAGAAATGGTGCAGGGTCTGCACCAGAAGACGTATGAAGAAAGACTAAAGGAGCTTAAGATGTATAGCCTCGAGCAAAGGACGGAGAGGGTGGACATGATAGAAACTTTTAAATAACTCAAGGGAATCAACGAAGTCCAAGAGGGTAGCATCTTTCAGAAAAAGATGTGCAAGAACAAGGGAGCACAATTTGAAGGTAGAAGGGGGACAGCTCAGAGGTAATGTGAGGAAGTACTTCTTCCCAGAGAGGGTTGTGAATGCATGGAACAGCCTTCCTGAGGGGGCACAGAGTCAAAAACAGTGGGGGAATTCAAGAATGTACAGGACAGACATAAGGCAATTCTAGTGGGGGTAAGAGGAAGTAGGCTGTTGGTTAACTAGGATCTGCAGCTTTTCTGTTAGGTAGGGAAATGGGCAGATTAGCTGAGCCAAGCAGTCCTCATCTGCCATCAGATTCTGTGTTTCTATGTTAATAGATGCAGCAGTATCTTACATTGACCAGCATTTTCAGAATTTCATGAGGAACGTCTTAAATGGTTCAGTTGTATAGATTTCAAAAATGTCTTTCTATCACGGGAATAACTTGCAAAATTTGGCATGACTGATTTAAATAATTTGTTAGAGTACTTTCATAACTTTTTTCTGAAGATCACATAACCAGTATAAAAAGGGAGTATTCTGCATTCAAAGCAATGCTTAAGTCAACAGTTGATAAGCCATAGCTGCAAGTGAATTCATGACTACTACAAGAGAGACTGGCCCAGCTTGCTCACATCCTTGACCTAATTGAAGTGTTACTGGCTAGGAGTGTGTCAACAGCTACATGTGAGAGAGTATTCTCCATTCAGAATCTTATAAAAACAAAGAACAAGAAGTTTGGCTGATGACACACTCCAGTCACTTCTGCATATAGCAGTTGAAGGTCCTGCATTAGACAGCTTTGATCCTGATCAAGCCATCAACCACTGGCTACTATCTGGTCTTGGCACACGTCACATTCATGGTCATGGTCATGCTAGTTTAACTGCTAGTTCTTATGATGCTGATTCACGTGAAAATTTCCCTGAGACTGTCACTAGTGTTGATGACGTTGACAACAGTGAATTTGATGCTTCAGCTGGAGCAAGCTCAGGCTTCCTACTATAACTTTTCCGGATGCTGATGCTCTACTGTCTGCTGCTGCTGCATGATGTTTTCATTGACTGTGCTGTTGGTGCCACATGCTAATTCAGTCACAATCCTCTCTATCTTGACAAAAACATAAATATTCTCCTTGTTGTCTGTTACAACACTAAATAACTGATACTACAATAAATATGTTTAGGTTTTCTGTATTTTTATACTTTCCACTAAAAATATGCCATTTTATACCTGCACTACGATCTCAAGCACCAGGACAACTATTTTTTGACAAGCCACTTGTCCATGGACAAGTACCTAATTTTTAAAATGTGTCAAGCCCTGATATTAAGTGCGCCTCAACTCTTGGTGTTTGCTTGTATATGGGCAAAAATGTGCTTTTGATTTTCGTAGCCATAACTAGGTACATTTTTGGTGGCTTGCTATCAAACTTGTTTTGGTTCTACTCCAATGGGAGATATGAACCGTGTGCATTTCTTATGATGATCAGACTTTAGTTGTGGATTTGACACCATGGTGAAGTTGGGAGGTAATTTGGGAGAGCTGTGTATACCCCATGAATTTCTGGGGGTATTATGTGCTAATCCTGTACTTATCGAGATCTTTCATTCTGATACATAGATTGTCCCTTAACTCCAAATAGTGGCAAGTGTTATGCCTTTTAAAGTCGCAATTTTATCTGGAAACATTGTTTTAATTTGTATGTTTTTTTACATGGGTCATGCGTTTTGGAGGTGTATAATGTGTCAGTCTTGTAGTACTTGTTTACACTTTTTATTTGATATATAGAAACATAGAATTGGACGGCAGATAAGGACCGCTTGGCCCACCCAATCTGCCCAATTTCCCTACCTAATGGATAAGCTGCAGATCCTAGTTTTCCAACAGCCTACTTCTTCCTACCCCCCACACACTAGAATTGCCTTATGACTGTCCAATGCATTGTTGAAATTCAGCACTGTTTTTGACTCTACAACCTCCTCAGGAAAGCTGTTTCATGCATCCACAACCATCTCCATGAAAAAATACTTCCTCACATTACCTCTGAGCCATCCCCCATCAATATTCAAATTGTGCCCACTTGTTCTTGCACACACCTTTTTCTGAAAGATGTTACCCTCTTGGACTTTGTTGATTCCCTTGAGGTACTTGAAAGTTTCTATCATGTCTCCCCTCTCCCTCCTTTCCTCGAGACTATACATCTTAAGCTCCTTAAATCTCTCTTCATATGTCTTCTGGTGCAGACACTGCACCATTTTAGTTGCTCTCCTCTGTACTGCCTCCACCCTGTCTATGTCTTTGCAGAGACTGAGTCTCCTGAACTGCACACAGTACTCCAGATGGAATCTCACCAGTTGTCTGTACAGAGGGATAACAACTTCCTGTTTTCGACTGGTGATGCCTCTTCCTATGCATCCCAGTATCCCCCCAGCCCTCCTTACTGCCCTCTCACATTGCTTGCCCACCTTTAGGTCATCTGATATGACTACCTCCAGGTCCCTTTCCATTTTTGTTGTTGTTAGTATCTCACCTCCCATTGTGTACTCTTTCCCTGGGTATTTGTTTTCCAGGTGCATTACTTTGCACTTCTTAGCATCGAATTTAAGCTGCCATACATTTGACCATTCCTCCAGCCTTGCCAAGTCCATTCTCATCCTTTCCCACCCCACATTGAGTATCAACTCTGTTGCAGACCTTTGTGTCATCTGCAAAGAGACATACTTTTACTGTAACTGCAATTATTCATGGAATTATGGCTTTTAAATGTTGAAATGTGAAAAAGACCAAGGCCGGGATATTCAAAGGGATTGCGCCTGGCGCAACAGAGTTGTACTTGCGCAACCCCACTTTGTGCACTGGCATGATATTGAAAAGGTTGCCCGGCACAGCGCAAATCCTGATGTGCTGGGGCACAGTGTAATCTTATGCAGCACAGATGCATGGGGTGTGTCCATGCATATGCAGCACATCCTGATATTCAGCCCCAGATGTGCGGTGCACATGCTGGTGCAACCCCCTACATATGCCTCACACAGTTGCTCAAAGTTGAGCCATAAAATATAGGCTCAAATGCTGGCCACCCACAGGCAATTGGCTTTATTACTAGATGCAACACAACAGCTGCCAGCCAAGGGTGACCACCGGCCCTGCCCTCGAGTACCCAGAGACCGTAGGGGCTCCGAACCGCCAGCGGGTGGGCGGTGACCGCGCAGCCGAGAAGGGAACCAGGAGGCCAGGAGAGACAGCCAGAAAGGTACGGGACAGCCGCAGCCAATCGGAAGGCGACCGCCAGCTAAGCCTTGCCTCTGATTGGTGCGCCTTCCCCATTGACTTTTGCTTTGCTTGCACCTCCAAAACTTGCCGGGATTACTGCTCTTTCAATGTAAAATTCTCCAAAAAGAGCTGTTTTTACCTCTTATTATTGTATAATTTTGTGAAATGCCTTCTTGCTTGCTGATTTTGTGATTACAGTCCTTTGGTGGGACTTGTGCTGGGCTAGATGCATAGGCACCTAACCCCCCCCAGTCTTTGTTGTGCAAATCTTTTTAGCACCGCTTGCAGTTTGCTGCAATCTAGTGCTTTTTCTGACTGCCCTCTCCTCTGTCCCTCCCTTTCCAGCCGGCCCTGCCCTCGAGTACCCAGAGACCGTAGGGGCTCTGAGCCGCCAGCGGTCGGGTGGCGACCGTGCAGCCAAGAAGAGAACCAGGAGGCCGGGAGAGACAGCCAGAAAGGTACGGAAAAGCCGCAAAATTTTTGCCCGCCCTTCCCCCCTCCTGGGTGTTTCTTTTATACACACTTTCCCGCCGAATCTCTTATCTCCTCCCATAGCTAACTCCTAGCCAATTCCCGAGCTCCTTTCTTCACACCACCTTTAGTATTTTAACCCCTAGCTACCCTCCACCATGCTGCTATTCCTCCTAATGCTTTGCCTCTCACCTTCCCTCGATCCAGAGGAGGAAGCTGAAGCAGCCACGCCTGGTGATTAGGGCAGCTACTCAAGCTTGCCCCCTCTGCTATCCCCAATGGATGTCCTCAATTCCTCAAGTATATACTACCTTCTGCACTATAATCCTTGAGGTATCCCAAAGGCTCACAACCAGTTCTGTACTCCACAAGCCCCCTGCTCCATTATTGGCACTATAATGACCCCTATACCTGTCCATTAAGCTGGTACGTTATGGCAAAATTTATAATCATACAGCAGGATCATCGTCCTCTATACACTGGATCCCAAGCAAGAAGAAAATCCTCTGATTACTCCCTACTCCTATCACTTGGTGCCCTCATTAAACTAATTTTCTTTCTGCTGATCTGTGTTGGCACTGTTGAAATCAATCCTGGACCCACAAGCTCTATCTCCCCAGCTGAATTAGCCTCCATAAAGGCCTAAGTTTTCTTCATATCAACTTCTGCAGCCTCCTAAAAAAGTTCTCACTAATACAGGCCTGGGTTGCACACACCTTACCTGACTTTCTGGTAATCTCTGAAACATGGCTCAAATCTGCAACAAATGATAGTGAAATAAATCTTCCTAACTATCAGCTCTTCAGATCTGACCTTCCATCCAGGGGCGGTGAGGTAGCCATCTACGTTAAAGCAAATATCTCTGCATCCTGCCTCAATATTACATCACAGCCGAAGGAATTCGAATGTTTATCACTTAAAATAACCCTTCCCAACATGTTATCTTTTCAATTGATTGGCTGCTATAGGCCCCCTCAGCAGGTCTCAAGCTCCTATCCACCTGGGATCTATACTTAAACTAGGCCCTGAAGATACCATTATTTTAGGTGACCTGAATTTAAATTGGCTAGCCAATGCATCTGCACCCCTAGTAACCTTTTGTGACACTTATGGATTCACTCAATTAATCAAAGAACCAACAAGGATTAATCCAAAGAACAAATTCAACAGCACACTACTGGACATTATGTTGGTTAATAAGTCTCATCTGTATTCTCATGCTGGAGTGCTATTCAGTGACATAAGTGATCACTGTCCCATAGCTGGCATAAGATCAACAATCAAGCCACCCAACCCTGCAAAATTTCTCCCAAGAAGGTCTAAAAGAACCTTAATATCACAGGATATCTTCATGATCTGTGCCATACCACCGTTAGCAAGAATTCTATCTCACAGCTTCAATAGAGACAGCTCTACAGGTCTTAAGCGATATTATCATAAGTGCCCTCAATATACATGCACCCCTCACCAGTGTCAGAACCAAGCTCAAATCTTGTCGCTGGTTCTCTGCTGACCTTAAATCCGCAGTGCTTGCCAGAGATAAACTCTGGAAAGGGCAAGAAAGACTAAGGATCCAAATGACTGGCTTCAATTCAGAAAAGCCAGAAACTCCTGCACAAAACAAGTGAGAAATGCCAAGGCTGCCTTCTACACAGCTGAATTGGATGCCTCCTACCACAACCCTTCCAGATTCTGGGGTACCATAAAGGGGATCCTAGGTCAAGTTTCTACCCTGTCTTACCACCCAAAGTGCACCTAAATAGTGTGGAAATCACTGACAAGTGAAATCTTGAATGCCTTCAACAATCATTTCACTACAGCTGGCCTAGCTTCGATTCCTCACCTGCAAATCTAATGAGGTCATCATTAAACTTCCAATCTACTGAGGACAAAGGCTGCTTCCACATTCTCCTTTAAGCCAATACTCTTAAAAGAAGTAGAGGACCTACTATTCCAATTAGATACAACTAAAAGCACAGGTGCAGACTCTCTGGATCCCTACTTTCTAAAAGTAGCATTGCATATAGCTGCCCCTAACTCATCTTTTCAATTTGTCCCTAGCCACTGGTTCTATTCCCTCAATATGGAAGACAGCTCAAGTGTTTCCCTATTTAGGCAGTTGATCCCATGGACCTCAACAATTATAGGCCCATATCCATCTTACCAGTACTGTCCAAAATGCTTGAAAAGTTAGTGAACATCCAGTTAAGTGCCTACCTTGATACCAATAATCTCCTTAACCCAGCTCAATCTGGGTTTAGATCCATGCACAGCACCATCTCTGCCTTAGCAAAAGTTACAAATGACTGGCAGACTGACTTAGACAAAAAGAGTAACATCTGTGCTGTGTTTCTGGATCTAAGCAAAGCCTTTGACACTGTGGACCATGAACTACTAATCTCCTCTCTGAATTCCATAGGCCTTGACTCACTCTCTCTTAAATGGTTCAGATGCTATCTCTCTGGAAGAATACAACAGGTAAAAAAATGAAGGTGACCTATCTACCTCTAAACCACTCCTAAGAGGTGTACCACAAGGTTCCATCTTGGGCCCCATCCTCTTTGCCATTTACATCAACAATATTGACTCCAATCTCTCACAATCTAATATTCACCTCTTTGCAGATGATACTGTCCTATATGTCAGTAATCCTTCACCATCAAAAGCCTGTGAACTTTTACAATCTGAGTTCTCCCTCCTGCAGCACAAATTACTAGAAAAGAAACTACTATTAAATGCCAAGAAAGCAAGCTATGTTCTTTGCCACCAAGAGCTTCTCTTCCACTGTCCCATCATTCACCCTCCCCAGTTATCTACCATCCTTGGTGAAAATCTGGAATATGTGGACAAATTCAAATATCTTGGAGTCTGGATTGACAATAAACTTGACTATACTAGCCATTGAAGAGCTCCTGAAAAAGCTTAGACAGAGACTTGGCCTATTTTATAGGATCAAACACTACCTGACCAGAGACTCCAAACAAAGATTAATCCTAGCATCATTCCTATCCCTCATTGATTACGCTGACTTCCTTTATGGTCACTGTTCCTCTCCCATTTAAATAAATTGGACACCTTGTATCATAGAGCTCTTAGATTCATTACAGATCTTCCCTTCAGCACCCATCATTGCTCTCTCTACAATGCAGTCAGTTGGACATCCCTACACCATAGAAGAAACAAAATGCTGCTGTCTGGATCTACAAAGCTCTGACAAACAAACTCCCATCCTACATTTCAGATTGTTTCAACCAGATCATATCCAGGCCTTACGCCCTAAGGATCAATAAACTCATCATGCTGAAGATTCCTATTACTGCACCCGGTATGGAAGGGCTGCAATCAGCTATTCCTAGCACTTATCTGAATTCTCTTCAAAAGACCTTGAAATTGGATACCCTCATTCCATTAACATCCTTCAAAAGCTGACACTAGTCTCTTCCAGAATCATGCAATTGCTTCCATAGAGCCTAGTCCTCTCTCCACAACCCCTCTTTTCCCCTACCCCTTTTTGCACTGCCCCCTATTTTTGTTTTCTAGTTTTTTCCAACCTACTTCACAAAATGATCCCCAAAGTCCCATCATCCTAGCTTTATCCTCCAGTACTGTTTGTTTCTTTCATTTTTAGTATACCAAGATCCAATGTCACATTGCCTTGTACATATGTAAATATTTGTATACCTGTTTCATTTATAAATCTTTGTATTTGTATTCAATCAGTACCTTGTTTTTTGTGTAAAACTGTAACCTTATATTGTTAAGACCAATCAGGTCCATCTTGTAAATGAGCTTTGCTCAATGATGTTCGCCTGAATAAATAAAGATTTTGATTGATTGATTGATTGATTGATTGAAGGGTGACCACCCGCCCATCACGACCAACATCCACAAGCAGCCAGTTCGCCCTGGTAGTCCAGTGCCCCCAACCCCGCACTCCCGATTGTGGGCAGTAGAGTAAATAAGCATATGTCAATGCCCAATCATGATCAGTAGAACAAATATGCACATTCCTATACCTGAGCGCAGGCAGTAGTATGTATAAACAAATGCCTGGTGGTGTAGTGGACCTGCCTCCCTCCCCATATGCCTGATCATGAGCAGTAGTACAATGACAGGTAATTATATGCCCAATCATGGGCTGTAGCACTATGTGATTGCAACCTGGTGGTCTAGTGGTACCTCCTTCCCACCCAAGGAGGCCCCTGGCCACCCAGCCCCCCCATATACCATTCTGCCACCTGCCAAACAACAGCGTACAGTTTGATCTGTACACCTATTGGTCCACAGTGTGGACCGATGGGCTTGCAGACCATACTGTACTACTCAGGACCAGATAGGTGAATTAGCGCATTCATTGGGGTGGGGGTGGGATTTTGGGTGGGGAGGAGGCTACCACTGGACCGCCAGGTTGCACTCATGTAGTGCTACAGCCCATGATCAGACATAGATTTACTTGTCATCGTACTACTGCCCGTGATCAGGCATAAAGGGAGGGAAGGAGTCCACTACACCACCAGGCATTTGTTTATACATACTACTTCCTGTGCTCGGGCATAGCGTCATGTCTACTTTTACTACTGCCCACAATGGGGCATAGGAATGGACTTATATGTACTACAGCCTGCGATTGGGCATTGGAGTATGTTCATCTTCACTACAGCCTACGATCGGGCATTGGAATATGTTTATCTTCACTACTGCCCGTGATTGGGCATATGGGAGAGAGAGAGAGAGAGGGCTGCAATCACCCACCAGGGAGCCATCACCCACCAACAGCAGCTTGGCAGGGCGCCAGGTGCATATCACCAGGATGCCCAGCACATTGCATGCAAATGGGGCCATAATGACATGCAAATGGCCCTGTTTGTGCCTTGCATAGATTATGGCCTCATTTGCATGCCCCCGGCTGAATTTCACGGGTACTATGCCTAGCACAACTGCACTTGCACTGTCGCATCCCCGTGCTCCCTCTCTGTGGCTTGCGCTGGTGCAGTGCCACTGCGCCATGTGCAATCTGTGCACCAACCGTACCATATGCAGTGGTGCTGAGCCATGGTGCATCACCATTGAATATTGCCTGGTCTGGCCAGGGTGCAGCCCAGTTGCGCTGCACCCAGTCTTGCGCCACTGCCAGGCACAGTCTGAATAACCGGCCCCAAGTGTAGATTCCTTTTTTCATACGAACTGGCTGGAGAATAGGACACAGAGAGTAATAGTAAATGGAGTCCACTCTGAAGAAAGGGGGGTTACTAGTGGGGTACCGCAGGGTTCAGTATTAGGACCGGTCCTCTTCAATGTCTTTATAAGAGACATTGCAGTGGGACTGGAAGGAAAAGTATGTCTCTTTGCAGATGACACAAAGATCTGCAACAGAGTTGATGCACAAGGTGGGGTGGAAAGGATGAGAAGGGGCTTGGCAAGGTTAGAGGAATGGTCAAATGTATGGCAGTTTAGATTCAAAGTTAAGAAGTGCAAGGTAATGCACCTGGGAAACAAAAACCCAGGGGAAGAGTACACAATGGGAGTGAGATACTAACAACAACAAAAATGGAAAGGGACCCGGGGGTAGTCATATCAGATGACCTAAAGGTGGGCAAGCAGTGTGAGAGGGCAGCAAGGAGGGCTGGGGGATACTGGGATGCATAGGGAGAGGCATCACCAGTAGAAAACAAAAAGTTGTTATCCTTCTGTACAGACAGCTGGCGAGACCCCATCTGGAGTACTGCATGCAGTTCTAGAGACCCAATCTCTGCAAAGACATAGACAGGATGGAAGCTGTCCAGAGGAGGGCAAGTAAAATGGCGCAGGGTCTGCACTGGAAGACATATGAAGAGAGAGACTTAGGAAGCTTAATATGTATAGCCTCAAGGAATGGAGGGAGAGGGGAGACATGATAGAAACTTTCAAGTACCTCAAGGGAATCAACAAAGTCCAAGAGGGTAGAATCTTTCAAAAAAAGAGGTGTGCAAGAACAAGGGGGCACAATTTGAAGATTGAGGGGGGGTGGCTCAGAGGTAATGTAAGGAGGTATTTTTTCACAGAGAGGGTTGTGGATGCATGGAACGGCCTTCCTGAGGAAGTTGTGGAGTCAAAAACAGTGGTGGAATTCAAGCATGCATGGGACAGTCATAAGGCAATTCTAGGGGGTGGGGGTAGGAAGAAGTAGCCTGCTGGTTAACTAGGATCTGCAGCTGATCCATTAGGTAGGGAAATGGGCAGACTGGGTGGGCCAAGCGGTCCTATTCTGCCATCAAATTCTATGTTTCTATGAACTGCTTTTTCATTAAATTTTCTTGAGCTCACAAAAAGAGAATTTGTTCATACTACAGAAGAACGCAAAAATAAACTAAATTCATAATTTTCTTTCATATGAAGGCATTTTCTTTTGTGAGATTTCCATGCGCTCAGAGAGGAAGATACATTTATATTAGAGAAGTATGTGGAAAAACCTTTCATATGAAGGCATCTTTCATGAGATGTTCTTATGAAAGAAGATTTCTTCATACAAAAGAATATATTGTAAGAAAAATGATGTCCAAAATCCTCTTTTGTATGGCCCTAATCCTATATGGCCATACAAAAGAAGAAAATCATCTCACTGAATAATAATTTGCATAAGTTTTAAAAACACATATCCAGGTTGTTTTTCAAAAACACTAGTTGCAGAAGGGAGTTAAGCAGGTCTCGTTTAGAAACATACAGTACGTGTGTTGGTGTCTCTGTAGGACATCATTTTTATGGGTATTAAGAAAAACAGAAAATAGTTGGCTACCACATGAAAAAAAAAAAATTTCTCAGAAAAGATGTTTACCCCTCAAAAGAGAGAGTCCTGAATGATCAAATTCTTCTTTGGTATCAATCTTGTATCTAAAACACCCTCCTGAGCATGTTGTGAAACTAAATTACAAGTCATAACTTTGGAAATAATATTTTTTTCCCCTCTTGTCAGATCCATGGGTCAGAGCCTACTCTGTTCATAAGATGTTTGCTTCAGATAGGAACCTTATCTCTATTCTCTCATCATCTTCAGAGGAACAGAGGAGAGACCCTGTTAATACTTTATTATGTATATAAATTGATATTTTAAAGTTATTTACTTTTCCTTATTTAATTCCACCTGGAACTGGCTCACGTTTCAAAAAAACTAAGTTTGTTTTACAGTTTTTTAGATACCAAATATGTTCCAGGATAAATGTATCTGTGACTAAATTCAGCCATTTATTGAACACTGTTGAGTCAGGGTTCATCCATTTTTGAAGTATACAATTTTTTGGCCCTATTACAAACAGTGATAATAAATTACATTGCTGTGGTTCCAGTGTCTTGTTTCCCCCAGTAAAATTGCTCATAACTTTACCATTGAAGAAATATACACTTGTTTCTTAAAAACCTTTTGAGAAAATTTTTCAATCTCATGTCAGAAATTAAGACAGATGTTGGTTTGACGCAATCAAATAAATTTGAGTGCCTGTTGAATTGGGGCATCTTAGGCATTTAGCCAATATATTTGGATTTATCAAGTTCAGTTTTTTAGGGTGAAGTAAATTCAGTGTGTAGTGTTCATTTTTATCTGTTACAGTTTCACTGAAGATACATTTTCTAGATATGTTTTTATAATAACCTGCCATAGTGACTCTGAAATATGGATACCCAGATCCACTTCGTATTTTCTTCTGACTTTATCAATGTCATGGTCCAATGTCTCTTGAAGCACATTATGTATCGGTGAAATAATATTTCTCCCAGATTTAGTCTCCTGAAGATTCTTAATCATGATTTTGTGGGGGAAGGGGGCATCTTTCTCAACTTAGTATGCATCTTATCTTTATTAAGAAATGATTTAAGTTAATTATAATAAAAGATAGACAAGATTGAAATTATATTTGTTAATCAGCTGTTTATGCGTATATATTTCATTATTAAAAGAGATATCCCATAATTGTATAGCCCCTCTTTCTTCCCAAGTTTTAAAAATATGTGATGATATTGATGAGATGAAATTATAATGTTTATAAATTGGGGTATACTTGGAGATATCTCCTATATTATTCATCTTGTTTTGAGCATAAATCCAATATCTCATTTTGTATTTGGATGTACCATGTTTGACTCATCATTGTTTGTTGTACTCTTCTTTGAATTGTTTATCTCCTCAGTTTAGATTTATATATGCTTTGGATAATTTGGTCCATCAGGCTGTTTATTCTGATGGATTTTCTTCCCTTTGTGATTTGGTTAGGATTCAGGAGACGAGATCTTCATTAAGGTCAGCTGAGGGCATTATGTTGGAGAGTTATTCTGTGAAGGATAATTATGGCTCTTGCTCATTTTCATGTCAAGCCCCCAAAATTTGGAATTAACTACCTGCTTCTTTGCATGTACTGAAATCATATTGCACTTTTAAAATTAGATTTAAAAAGTATTTGTTGTCTTTGATTAATTGTATCTGTGTTTGAATTGCATTGGTCAGATATTTGTTATATTGTGTGTATGTTTATTTGTCTTTTATGCATTTGTTATGTATTATATGTTCTCATTTTGTCCGGGTTGGACCTGAAAAAGGGCTTCGGCCTAGTTGCCTTAACCCAGTTAACAAACAAAAATGAAAGAAACCTTGATATGTGGTCTTAGTTATTATTGCTGATTTTAGTTTCTTAATAGGGATACCAGAGTAAAGCAAATTAATAAATTACTTATACAATTGGGCTTTTAATTCTGTTTGCAAGAAGGGAAAGTCCAGTTTTTCTTTGAGAAGCCAATGCCAAATTTTTACTAATTGTGCTGAGATGTAATATAAATAAAAATCTGGTAATGACTGTCCTCACACTATTATTTTTTCCATAAAAATTTCATAGTTAAAGTTTTAAGCTTTGCAAAAAAAATAAAATATATAGTTGGGATTGGGATTGCCAGAGCTTCAAACAAAAAGAGTACCTTAGGCAACATTTGCATTTTAATTAGATTAACTTTGCCAATCAATGTTGGATACAGTGAGTTCAGTTTTTTAAGATCCAAGTCAATATGCGTTAATAGTTCTTCATAATTTAATTTATAAAGGTCTTCAATTAGAGGACTCATTTTGACTCCCAAATATCTAATAATATTATCTGCACTTTTCATTTGTACTCTTGGTATCCCTTGAAATATTTAATATTTATTTCATTTTAACAAGGCTGTTTTGGCCAAAGTTATTCTATATCCTGAGAACTAACTAAATGTATTAGTTCTTGAATTATTTGCATAATTGATATATCTGGTTTGGTGATATAGAGGAACATATCGTCTTCCTACGTTTTCCTCCTTCAAATTAAGTATTATACCAGAGATTTTTTTGTTTTCTCTAATTTTGATAGCTAAGGGTTCAAAAATAAAGGCAAAAACTAAGAGGGTTAAAGGACATCCTTGTTTAGTTCCTCTCTTCAGAGGTATCTTTGCTGAACTTATATTATTGACTTAATTGCTGTGAGTGTATCATAAATTAATTTTAACCATCTGCTGAGCTGTGCAACCAGGCCCATCTCCTGTGCCACTGCAAAGATGTAAGGCCATTCAACTCAACCCCCATGCGGACTGTGGTGCCATTTCCTGTCTCCAGGGTGACCATAGTGACTCATCTACTTCCTGTTTACTCTTATTGTTCTGTTGCTTTAATCCCTTCCCTTACATAGAGAGCTGCTACTCCTCCTTTTTTACCCTCCCTGTCCTTCCTGTAAATTGTGCATCCTGGTATATTGACATCCCAGTCATGGTTTTCTGTGTACTGTGTTAAGTGACTGCCACAATATCCAGGCATCCCACTTTCATCAGGGCCACTAGTTCAGGGAACTTATTACACAGACTATGGGCATTGGTACTTATCATCCTCCATTTTTTGATGGCCTTACCCCTTTTAGCCCCATCCCTGTCCTTGCCTTTTTTTTATTTGCCAATGTCCTGCTCCCTAATGACTTCTCTGTCTTGGTGTTTACATTGCTAATTACTGTGTTCTTTTGGTGAGAGGCTGGAATTTCCCTGTTTATTTTCAGTGCCTCCCCCCTTGGCAAGTTTAAATGCTTGCCAATGAAGTATTTAAGCTTACAGCCTAGGATCCTGGTCCCCCCAGACAGATGCAGCCCATCACGCCAGTATAGGCATGTATCCCTTCAGGTGGCTCCCCAGTCCCCAGTGAAGCCAAAGCCTTGAGCGCCACACCACTTTTTCAACCATTCATTGAAGCCCATGGTGCAGTTAGTTAGACTCTTTTCAAAATAGACCACCAGAATTTCAGTTCCTTCCACTCCCTTTGGGAGTTCACATAGCCTAATATTCATTGTTTTCTCCTGATCTTGTTCTGTAATTTTCAGTCTCAAGGCCTGCATCTGTTTTTCAAATTGCTGGATCTGCTGTGGTGCTCCTCGCATGGAGTCTTCTATCTGGGAAACTCATCCCTCTTAGTGTTCCATCCTAAAGGTCAGTGCTTGAAATTTGATGTTCATATCTAATAAAGCAAAGGTAACTCATTGCAAAGAACCTTTTATATCCTCCAATACTTTCATTTTAAAATGTAAGCTATCCCCACTTTTTTCCTGTAGGCCTTAAGATTGTAAGTCAGCCGAAGTTGCATTGATGCTAGAATGCTCAGCTAAATGTTGTATACCTCTAAAGGCAATCTGAGTATATATGGGGCCTGTTTGAGCAGCATATTGTGCCAAAATAGGTAGCATTTCATGCAAAGGACTGGCAGAAATACCTACCATTTGTACATCATCTTTTAAGTCATCCCCCCGCATTTGTCTATTTTCCACTTGGGTTAATACAAAATGTGATCCCAACATACTATGTGCAGCTGTATTCTTTTTGCAGAAAAAAAAATTCTATGTTACCTTGTCCGTTTTTTCCCTGTGACTGGGCTTACCAGTGGGGACAATATTACTGGTATACCTTTGGACAATGGGTGAAAATCAGGTGAAATTAACAGACCTTCTCTTATTTTTGACCACGTAGCTTAACTTTTCTTCTCTCCTCTGGATTCCATGATTTCTTTTATTTGCTGAACTGATTTAGACATGCTGAATTGATGATTAAATCTTACATTCTTTTTTAAACCAGCTGCCTTGAGAAAAGCATATACCTATGCGAACATACACATGTCCGAAATATATCTTTTGCTCCTATGTACTTATCCTGATTATTGCTGTGTTTTAAACCAAACTATATTTAAATGACAAAATAAAACCTTCCCCAAAGCTGAATCAAACATCCACACATTACGGGCATTTATTTTACCCTACATGAGCTATAAGCTGCGTTTACTCAAACAAACAGTATGACGACTCGCACTCTTCCATGGCATTTGCTTATTTATTTATTTATGACAATTTTGGATAACATCTTTGCGCAAAACAGTGCTCTTATACAAAGGTTCCACATCAAAGGACAATAGACAAGTATAGACAAGAACAGACAGGTAGATAACAGTTAATACAATTACAGTACATGGACAATGGACAAGTATAGACAAGAACAGGTAGGTAGATAACAGTTAATACAATTACAGTACATGAGCTGCCAGTGGCTTTGTCCACATAAGACAAGACAGTAGAATGAATAACAGGTAAAACATTACAGAATGCATAGCTGCCAAAGGCTTTGTCAGGATTAACTTGGATGGAAGCAATGGTGCAATATCACCAGACGTTATACAAAGAGAGCCTGGGGTGGTTACAATTGAAATAGTGATCTGACAAATGCATGAGAGGGCCAGAGGTAGTTGGTGAGAGAACAAGATCTTAACGGACAGGCAAGAACTGAGGTAGGTGGTGATGGAGGGAAGGGGAAAAGGGATGGGAGATGTAAGTAGGGGTAACAGGATGGGTGGGGAGGAGAGAAGATTTAGGATGGGCAAGTAGGAGAAAGGAGAGAGAGAGAGAATATGAGAGCTAGGAGGTGCAGGGGGTGATAGATGAGGGGAAGGACAAGGATGTGAGAGGGAATGGAGAGAGGGAGGAGTGAAATTCGGGGGGCAAGGGAGGAGGCTGAAGTGGCTGACATGAGATATTGGAAAGAGTTAATAGGGAGGGAGTGGGGTGAGAGTGCATAAGTAATGGAGAGGCCAGGAGGGTGACCAGGGAATTTAAGTGTAGCAGTCACAGTAGGCACTGGCCACTAAGTGCTGTCATAATTTGTGCTCAAAGGAGCTGAGATTCGGTGTATTGGTGATATCCACTGGGAGTGTGTTGAACCAGTTAGAGGCCCTAACTTTGTAGGAGCACTGCCCTTGAGTGGTCCAGCAGCTGGGGAACTGTGAAGAGTAGTCTTCCAGAACTCCTAGTATGGCAGGTGGCACAGTGAGGGGAAAGTATAGACTGAACCCGTGGTGGAAGGAGGCCTAGTGCTGTCTTCTTTGCAAGTAAGCAGGTCTGATGCTTAATTCTGCCTTGAAGATGTAGCCAATTAGCCTTTTCATAGAGATCATGTTTGTGTGAGTCTAGAGGCTGTGGTGAGGAACTGGCAGGCCTTGTTTAAGGCTGTGGCTATACGGCGGAGGTCAGTATCAGTAGCTGATCCATAAACTATAAGGCCATAGCCAATTAAAGAAGTGACTGAGCTCTGGATGTCAAGTTTTAATGCTTTGTATGTCAGACAGTGCCTATGCCTATATAGCAGGCCTATGCATGTATTCACAACTTTAGCAAGTTTATTAATATGGATGGAGTATGAAAGAGTGGAATTGAGGGTCACTCCCAGGTATTTGAATTGGTCTATCTGTTCCAACACAGTGTCACCACTGTTGTAGATTACCTGTAGCAGTTGTTGGAATTTGTGTTTGTTGTGAGTACCATGAAACAGAATTAATTTGATTTTTGAATAGTTTAGGATAAGTTTATGTGACCTGAACCAGTTTTCAACTTCTGAGAAACTATTTTATAGCTGTTGCTGGAGGTGATGGGGGTCAGAATGGCTCGAGAAAATGACCGCATCATCTGCATAGAGTAGAATTTGGTCATGGCAAGTGGCAGGGAGGTCATTCATGAAGATGCTGAAGAGGTATGGGCCAAGGAACCTTGTGGTACACCCAGATGGACTGGGAGGGGGGTCAAGATGGTGTCTCCAATTCTGACCTGCTGAGACCGGTCACTAAGGTACCTTTGGAACCAGCGAGTGGCATCCGGAGAAAGGCCAAGATATGATAGTTGTCTGATTAGTAGAGAGTGGTAAACTGTATCAAACACCTTAGTCAGATCAATAAAGGTGGCTCCAGCCAATTGGTTGCGGTCTAGTGTTTGGTGATTGAAAGAGGTGAAGTCTAGTAGTGCAGTAGTGGTGCTGTGACCTTGACAAAAATCATGTTGTTGGGAACATTGGAGGTTATGTTTTTCCAGGTAGTCTACAAGTTGTTCAGCAATTATCCTTTCCAAAGCCTTGGAGAGTGAGGGAAGGATGGATATAGGCTTGTAGTTGCTTGTGAGAGTCTTGTCACCACTTTTGAGGATAGGTGTCACCACAGCGGTCTTCCATTTGCTTGGGAATTGTGAGAGCATAAGAGAGCAGTTGAGAATTTTCATAAGGGGTGGCAGAACTTCATCAAAGGTGAGGGTGATGAGTTTCAAATCAAGGGAGTTGGCACTATGCCTAGACTGCATGAGTACTTTGAGTAGATATTTCCTGGCTAGGCCTTCAGTGATGGTCTTAAAATAAAATGGGGGGGGTGCAGCTGGGCTGCCTGAGGGTTGGTGGGATTAGTTACTGTTGGTGTATGATCAAAGGCTTTAAGTGGGAGCACATGGCTAAGGTCACAAAATGTTGAGTTGAAGGCATTAGCAATGGTTACTTTATCCAGGGTAATACTTCCATCAATGTTGAGCATTGCAGGTGAAACTTTGTTTTTTTGTCCCATTTTTTTCAGATATGTTGTCGCAGAATTTCCTCCCATCATTCCAGGTGTTTGCAAGAGCATTCCTATAGTAGGAGGCTTTTGCGTGGTGGATAGCTCTTGTGCAAGCATTTCACGCTGATTTGTAGGCTTGAATATTCCCTAGGGTGTTGGATGTTTTAGCATGGTACCATAATTGGGCATGGAATTTCATCTGTTCAAGGAGGTCATGGGTTATCACTGAGTTTACTGATCTCCTAATCTTTGATTTCTTGTACAGAGCGTGAACATCACATGCTACGTTAAAGGTAGTGATAAAGTATTCTAGGGCTGAAACATAGAAACATAGACTTTGATGGCAGATAAGGACCACTTGGCCCACCCAGTCTGCCCATTTCCCTACCTATTGGATAAGCTGCAGGTTCTAGTTAACCAACAGCCTACTTTCTGCAACCCCCCACTATAATTGCCTTATGTCTGTCCCATGCATGTTTGAATTCCCCCACTGTTTTAGACCCCACAACCTCTCCAGGAAGGCGGTTCCATGCGTCCATCACTCTCTCCATGAAAAAGAATTTCCTCACATTACCCCTGAGCCGTCCCCTTTCTAACTTTAAATTGTGCCCCTTGTTCTTACACATCTCTTTTCTGAAAGATGCTACCCTCCTGGACTTTGTTGATTCCCTTGAGGTACTTAAAAGTTTCTATTATGTCCCCATCCCTCCTTTCATCAAGGGTATACATATTAAGCTCTCTCAGTCTCTCTTCATATGGTTTCTGATGTAGACCCTGCACCATTTTAGTTGCCCTCCTCTGGACTGCTTCCATCCTGTCTATGTCCTTGTTAGATGAGGTCTCCAAAACTGCCGCAGTACTCCAGATGGGATCTCACCAACTGTCTGTATAGAGGGATAACCACTTCCCTTTTTCTACTTGTGATGCCCCTCCCTATGCATCCCAGTATCCCCCTGGCTCTCCTTACTGACTTCTCACATTGCTTACCCACCTTTAGGTCATCTGATATGACTACACCCAGATCCCTTTCCATTATTGTTGTTGTTAGTACCTCCCCTGCTATTGTGTACTCTTCTTCTGGATTTTTATTTCCCAGGTGCATTACTTTGCACTTCTTTGCATTGAATCTAAGTTGCCATATGTCTGACCTTGCCAAGTCCCTTCTTATCCTTTCTAACCCCCCTTGTGTATCAAGCTCTGTTACAGATCTTTGTGTCATCTGCAAAGAGGCATACCTTTCCTTCCAGACCCTCTTCAATGTCACCTATAAAGATGTTAAAGAGGACTGGACCCAGTACTGAGCCCTGAGGTACTCCACTAGTAACCTCCTTTTCTTCAGAATGTGTTCCATTCACTATTACCTTCTGTGTCCTGTTGTGCAGCCAGTTTGCTACCCAGGCTACCACCCTGGGACCCACTCCCAGGCTGGCTAACTTGATTATTAATCTTTTGTGTGGGACTGTGTCAAATGCCTTGCTAAAGTCTAGGTAGGCCATATCCACAGCCCCTCCCTGGTCAATTGCTTTGGTCACCCAGTCAAAGAAATCAATTAGATTCATCTGACATGACCTTCCTGCTGTGAATCCATGCTGCATTGGGTCCTGTGCCCGCTGCTCTCTAGGTACTCAACAATTCTTTCTTTCAAGTGATTCCATCATTTTCCCCACCACTGAGGTCAGACTAACAGGTCTATAGTTTCCTGCTTCTGCCTTGCTCCCACTTTTGTGAAGGGGAATCACATCTGCCCTCCTCCAGTCCTCAGGTACCACCCCATCTTCCCATGATTTGTTAAAAAGTGTGGTTAGTGGTGTCACTAGGTCCTCCCTTAGCTCTTTTAGGATTCTATGGTGAATCCCGTCAGGCCCCATTGCTTTGTCCACCTTGAGTTTTAGGAGTTCTTTCAGTACTCTTTCTTCTGTAAATGGACTGGCATCAACCCCACTATCCAGAGTGCTTCTACTGTTTGGTTTAGGTAACTCCTCCTCTTCTTCTTCTTCTTTTGTGAATACTGAGGAAAAGTATTCATTCAGTATCTCTGCCTTTTCACTGTCTCCCTCTGCCCACCTCCCCTCTCCTTTATTAATCTTCACTATCCCTCCCTTAACCTTTCTATGCTCCCTAATGTACCTATAAAAGGTTTTATTCCCCTTCTTAACTGAGTTGGCTATCTTTTCCTCAATTTGGGCCTTTGCTTTTCTGACTGCTTTCCCCACATCTTTCTGCTTTAATTGATGCAATTCCCTGTCATGCTCCGCCTGTGATTCCTTATACTTTTTGAATGCAGCCTTTTTCTTCTTAACCTTCCCTGACACCTCTTTTGAGAACCATAGTGGTTTTTATTCCACTTTGTTTTCTTTATTTGTTTCACACAAAGGCTTGTTGCCTCCGTGATGGCAGTTTTGGTTTTTCTCCATCGTTATTCTACCCCTCCTTTCTGGCCATTTGCTAATGCATTTCTCAGGTATTTACCCATTATGCCAAAGTCATCCCTTCTAAAGTCCAATATCCTTGTCTTTGTAATGCTTGTCTCCATGGTTGTGTTTATTGTGAAGCACACTGTGCAGTGGTCACTTGTTCCCAGATGTCTACTGACTTCTAAATTTATGATCCTCTCTCCATTTGAGAGTACCAGGTCTAATATTTCTCCCTCCCGAGAGGGTTCCACCACTAGCTGTCTAAGGCATGCCCCCTGTAGGGCATCGAGAATAAACCTGCTCTTGGATGTGTCTGCAGTCCATGTCACCCAGTTAACATCTGGCATATTCAGGTCCCCCATCAACAGTATCTCCCCTTTTTCAGCCATTTTGAGAATGCCCTCTATCATTTTATTGTCCATTTCCTCCCTTTGAGACGGGGGTCTGTATACAATCCCTGTGCGGATTGTGATGCTATTCCCTGTCTCCTAGGTGACCCAGAGTTCCTCTTGTCCTCCCCCTTTACTTTTTAGTTCTGTAGCTTTGATCCCTTCCCTTATGTAGAGAACTACTCCACCTCCTCTTTTACCCTCCCTGTCCCTTCTGTAGATTGTGTGCCCTGGTATGTTGACATCCCAGTCACGTGAGTCCATGTCCTGAGCATCATCAGTTGGAAACCAGTCGAGTGATCAGAAGGTGCGTGTTTAATGGACCTAATCAACCAGGTAGAAGTAGTCAACTGACAATGAATTTTGGTTGGAGTTTGTTGAATTTGCTAGACCAGTGGGCATTGACCAGAGAATGGTCACTTGTGGTGTCTGGGAGTACTTCAGACTTAGTGATGTTTTCAGGTCAATTAGTGAGGATACAGTCCAGGAGAGAGGAGGTCTCCGACCTGTAGTTTATCCTGGTGGGTGACTGTACCATTTGTGCCAGGTTGGCAGCTGCTAAGGCATCCTTATAGGTGCTTGCACAGGGGGCCAGCCAGTTGACATTAAAGTCACCAAGCAGAATCATTTCTGAGTTTTGCCCACAGGAGTTGATGCAGTCGATGAGGGAGGGAAGACCCTGATTAGTCAGCTTAGGTGGGATATATACTAATGATTAGTCAGCTGAGGTGGGATATATACTAATGATTAGTCAGCTGAGGTGGGATATATACTAATGATTAGTCAGCTTAGGTGGGATATATACTGATGATTAGTCAGCTGAGGTGGGATATATACTGATGATTAGTCAGCTGAGGTGGGATATATACTGATGATTAGTCAGCTGAGGTGGGATATATATACTAATGATTAGTCAGCTGAGGTGGGATATATACTGATGATTAGTCAGCTGAGGTAGGATATATACTGATGATTAGTCAGCTTAGGTGGGATATATACTAATGATTAGTCAGCTTAGGTGGGATATATACTGATGAAATGGTCAATGCCTTATTGTGTGCACCTAGTAGAGCCCTAATGGCTAGAATTTGAATGTCATTTCCAGTGTAAGGTAAGGCCAGAACATGACCCACAAGTGTGTCTTTAAGGAAGAGGGCACAGCCCCCACCTTTCTTAGTCAGCCTGTCATGCCTAAAGACTGTGTAACCAGGAATGGCACTAGCAGAGTCAGGGATCTTTCGGGATAGCCATGTCTCAATGACCGGTAGTATGTCTGGGCTGTGTTAGGAGATCCAGGCAGTGATGGTATCAAGTTTTAGAAGGAAGCTGCAGATATTTATACTTGCCAAGGACAGAGTAGCAGAGCTGTCGGACTTCACCGATGCCAGATCGTGGAGATCCACAGTGGGGGTGAATATTTCCCAAGAGAAGTAGCAACAGGAGTATTAGGCATTTGAGAAAGGCTTTTAGGTATTTCCTATGGTGTAACTGTGTCCTCCCTTTCAGTAGTAAATTGTAAAAATAAGGTTAAAAGCAAAAGTTAGTAGGATATGGGAATCTGAAGTTCGGCATCCTCTCCTCTTGACTATCTTGGAACGTACAGCATCAGCGCATACTGACATCTGACTTTCCTCATGAGCACTTTGAGTTCTTCCTAGCTGCTTCTCTGGAAAGAATTACTATTGTTTTTCATCAAACCAGTGAAATACATAATTCTGGGATAGGCCCTTTCTACTTTGAACATTTTAGACCAAAGTTCCAAATTGTCTGGGATGTAGGTTGTGACAAAATACTAGAAACAAACTCTTTCCTCTTTTTGCACTATCTGGGTCTGAAAATATGCACCTTAGACTGAAAAGAAACTTAGCAGTTCAAGAGACCTTGCCCCCTCTCAAACTTAACATGCAAACTTTGAAATTTAATTGAACAGGGGCAAAGCTATTGAAGTGCAGAACTAGGGGTTTAACATTAAACAACCTACTCAACCCTAACTATAGTTGTGTTCAAGTTCAAAAGTAATTTATTGTTTGACTGGCAAGTTATTACAAATAGACAATACAAAATGCATATATTCACATACAATCACATATATTCACATACAGGTCAAAAAAAGAAATAACATTTTCCATCTTTAGTTATTGCACTTTGCCCTGGTTATAGTTGCCCTGGTTATAGTTGTGCTACCATGCCACTATAGTTAAAGACAACTAAATAATTGGTGTTCATGGGGGATATGCATACAAGCTAATGAGCCCATAATTGGCATGCAAATAGCTCTTAGAACCTTGCATGTCCAAAGATTCCAGCATATTAAGCTGAATATGACCCACAGGAACCCTGGTGCTATTCTGTTTGGGCTGTGCTATCCTTATTAGGCTTCTGTGGGCCATATTCTGTATGAGGCTGTCTCAGCACAATGCATAGTCATTATTTTGATTTATTTATCCATTCTCTGATTACAATGCCTTGGAGCACATAACAGTTCTTTTACAAATGTTCCACATCCATGGGAAGGGTGACAGACATATAATGGATAGTATTAAAGAATATATTGACAAGAAAGTATTTATAACGACAATATGATGTTAATATTGCAACTAAAATTAAAACCATGACTTGGTAGGAAATCAAAAATAACCTAATAAAGCTCCTTTTATTAGGTTATTTTTGATTTCCTAGTAATTCATAATTTTAATTTTAGTTGCAATCATATATGTCATTCATCTTTCTTGTCAAACTCTATAACCTAAGGTGCTTTATCAAGTGCGTATAGTTAGATTTGGGTGATCAAAATTCAGGTAAGTGAAGATAAACAGTGAAAAGAAGGTGGAGGGTGACAGGAGTGAGGTGAAAGAAGGATCAGTGAATGAGGCAGGAAATAGGGCAGAGCTGTTAGGGTGAAAGTGGTCATTCGCAGAGAAATGGGGAGACGTACAGTAGGTACACAAGGATGTGTCAGTACTAATGAGGTAGTGTCACATGCATTAAAGCAGTCACAAGAACTGTTAGCTACAAGATGCTGACGAAGAGTGCCTTTAAATGGTCCCAGTGTTGGTAAGGAAGAGAGATCTCTGGGCAGCGCATTAAACCATAGTGGTGCTCTATATGCAAAAGATCATTGCCCTTGTGTAGTCCGCATCTTGGGACAAAGAAAAGTTGTTTGACTGAGCCATGTGTGTGCTGGGAGCTGCAAGATGGGTTGAGTAAGTTTTTAACACCAGAAGGTAGGAGCCTGAGAAGTGCCTTTATAGTCAGCAAGCAGGTTTGATAGTGAATCCTCCCATTTAGCTGAAGCCAACCTGTTTGAACATACAGTTCACATGTGTGGGTAAGGTGTGTTGCTCCAGTAAGAAGTCAGCATGCTTTATTGAGTGCCACTGATATTCCCTGGAGGGTAGTGGTGAAAGCTGAGCCGTTGATAACCATAGATAACCAGACCATAGTCAACAATGGGTACTATGGAGCTGTAGATAGCACTGTGTTAGCCTGGCCCCATATTTAAGCAGCAGGCTTTTGTTGTAGTGTAGTAATTGTCTGAATATTTACCCCAAGCTGTCTGCTCACCAATTGCGCAAACAGTACTCTTGTCCACATAGCACATTTGTTGAATATGGGGACCCATACCTCTTAGTTCAGTGACCCAAAGAGCACAGGACAGTGGCTACTGGAACTAGTAACATTATATAAGAAAAACATGTTCTGCATTAATAAATGCTTGTTGGGATATTTTCTGCTATACTGTCTGTCTTTAGTGATATGGTATTTGTATTATAAAAAGCATTGAACTGGCTGTGTGTGCTTGTTTTGATCTCTCTTCATATTTACTTATATTTACAGCTTGTTTGTTTTTCCTCTGTGTACTTTAGCCTTTAGATACCTATTCCTACTGGACTATGTTAACCTGCTGACTGATGCTATGCTTCCCTCCCACCCCACCCCATGAAAATGAGCTGCTGTATCTTATGGAATTGTCCAGCTTGGAGTAATTTCAAATACAGAAAGAATAAACATGTGATTTTGATTGTTAATCTGTTTGACTTTCATGGTATAAATTTAAAAAATGTGAGTTTACTTTTTTTTTTACTTGGGTGGAATCACATTTGTATATTGCAGAGAGTTACCAGAGCCAGTCAGAATGCAATTCCATTGAACTAGCTATCATGGCTATCTGCATTATAAAAACACAATTTTGTTCTTCACTAAGGGGAATCACGTTTTTATAGTACAGTCACTGGAGCCAGTCAGAATACATTTGCTTTGCCTTGTGACTGGCAACTATCTGTATTACAGAAATTGACTGGCTCTGGTGACTACATCACAAAAAAAAGTGTTTTTTTCTGTTTTTACTCAGAAGGGTGTGATAGGGAGATACTGCCACTCTTGAGGGCTGCCCTTGAATCTGTTACAACAGTTCTACTATTTCTTAGCCTAATCTATCCTTTACAATTTCTAGTCCATAAGGTTGAACACCTATGGATATCACCTCCCCTTTCTTAACTATTTTATAGTGCCCTCTTTAATTTTCCTTTTCCCTCTCGGGTCCTCGTACAGGGAGGTTATTGTTGTGGCATCCGGGCCAGTGTAAAACAACAGGCTGTGTTCCTCATTTTTAAATTGAGTATGCAATAGTACTATGTCATTAAATACCTTGATGTACTGTATATGCATGAAACCTGCAAATGCTGAAAATAGCATGGCACTAGGTGTGTTTGATAAAGGTAAAATGTACTGGGTGACTGCATTATAGAAATTGTTACCTGGTAGACATATCAGAAACCCCCCTGTTGTGTTGTTAAATACATGTCTATTGCAGATTGTTTGAGAGGCCCTTTTGGTACCATGCATTTCTGCTGTTAACTGAGCCAGCCTGAAATGTCATGGTGATTTGCATATGCATCCCATGATGTGTTGCATTATGGGGGTATGTGTGATGTTGTGTATCTTTGAAACTTGGCTTTCTTGCAAATGTTCACTGAGGTAACCCTTGTTTCAGTGCTTCTGCACTCAAGTTCTTGTCTTTAGCTTGTTTTTTTTTTGAGCCCCCCATGCCCAAACAAACAAGACAAACATTGGGATGAAATGGTTTCACTAAAACATTAGATCAGTGGGTCAGTAGGTGCTAAATGCAGAGGAAGGACATTCATAGTCTGTTGCTGCAAACTGATGTATTGAAAAAGGGATATGCCATTGCTGACGGTTATCTCATGTTTTTAAATAAACATCACAAAGTGATTGTGTCTTGAACCTGAACTTCCATGTCTGGTATATCTTTTATCACTCAACCCTTCCACAGAGGTGGTGAGATGCAGATATTTTCTACTATATCTAACTCTGGTGAAAGTCTGTATTGAAAAAAAAATAGATTTTTGTTTATTATTGGCATAGCTGCAGTCTTTTTGTATTCTGACTGGCTCCAATTACTACATGCTTTAAAGTGTAAGTGTACTGCCTGGAAACTGCCTGCAATTAATTTAAATTTTCAGATGTAGTCAGCTATCACTTCTTTTATCTTAAGTATGTTTTTCTTTTCTGTTTACTAATTAGACGATGTTCCACCTGGTAGGTAGTACTGAGATGTAGTGTGGAGCAGCACTCTGTTCCACCCATTACATCAACACAGAGACTACATTGACTATGATGACATCACTAGTAACCAATGAGAGCCACATTCCCACTGCCAGGTTTCACTTTCACATGAAGCAGCAGGGACTGGCTCTCCCTGTTTACTAGTGATTTCACAATTTCCTGCATTTTCACTGGAAGCTTGTAAGAGTCATTGTTTGGGCTTCAAGGATTGAGAAGCCTCAAGGTGTTTAGTCTAATTTCTAATGATGTAGTGGAAGGAACAGAACTGAATTCCCCCCGACAGAAAAATTTAGATTTTTATATTTTACTCAAGAGAGGGAGCAGTTATTGTCATATTGTGCTATGTCTTACTTATGTGACAGCCCATATTTTAAAAATGTGATTTTGCTTTTTTTTAAACTTAGGGAAAGGGCATCTGCAGACTGATATTTTACTCTGTCCTATTCTGACTTTGATTTCTGTCTGCATTTTGAAAATATTTTTTCCCTGCTTGAAATTTTCCATGTGGTTCTGCTTGAGCCGCTTAATGATCTTTTATCCTGTATCATTGCTGTTTTTGATTAGCATACCCTACTGCCATGTTTTATTACCTGTCAACATACTCCCTTATGACCAGGTACTGACCAATGAGAAGCCAGAATTGGTCAGATCCATTTTTTGAATATTATCAATAAAAACAGTAAATTGAAATGCTGTGAAATAATAATTTAATCCAAAGTACTGTATCTTATTGTAAAATGGAAATGTCTGAAAAAGCAGATTTTTAAGTTATATCTCATGAGAGTTGATGGAGCTCTCAAAAAGATTAAGATAAAACAACTAACAAATGCATTTCCTTATTGTAAGCAAATACTAATTAAATATATATTTTCAGTCACCAGGAAGTCTGAGTGCAATGAGAGTTGGAGCCAGCAATCATCGACTGAGAATTGCCAGCTGAGTAACGTAGCAGAGAAACCTCATCAGTATCCTTCATGCAAAAGGAGTTCCCTTAACCTACATCTCATCACTGCAGAACAGATTTATAAAGGAGAGGGGCAATTTAAATGTACCAAGGATCAGAAGAGTTCAAGCAAGCTAAATGTTGCTAAAGGTACTGATAAGAGTTTTACCGTGCTGCAGAAAACTATAACACACCAAATTCACAAGAAAGCATATGAATGTGCTCAATGCAACATGAATTTTGTCCAGAAGTGTTACCTGGTAAAACATCAGCAAATTCACTATGGTGAGAGACCATATAAATGTACTGAATGTGACAGGACTTTTGCCATAAAGGGTAACCTGTTATCACATCAGCAAATTCACTCTGGAGCGAGACCATATAAATGTGCTGAATGTAACAAGAGTTTTGGCCACAAAAGTAAGCTAATAACACATCAGCGCATTCACTCTGGAGAGAGACCATATAAATGTGCTGAATGTGACAAGGGTTTTGCCCGGAAGGATGGCCTGATAATACATCTCCAAATTCACTCTGGGGAGAGACCATATAAATGTGTTGAGTGTGACAAACAGTTTTACAAGAAGGATACCCTGATAACACATCAACAAATTCACTCTGGAGAAAGACCATATAAATGTGCTGAATGTGATAAGGGTTTTGTCCGCAAGGGGGATCTGATAAAACATCAGCGAATTCACTCTGGGGAGAGACCATATAATTGTGCTAAATGTGATAAGGGTTTTGCCTTCAAGTGGGACCTGCTAAAACATCAGCGAATTCACTCTAGAGAAAGACCATATAAATGTATTGACTGTGACAAAAGTTTTGGCCACAAATATAGCCTAATAATACATCAGCGAATTCACTCTGGAGAGAGACCATATGCATGTGCTGAATGTAACAAGAGTTTTGGTGATAAAAGTACCCTAATAACACATCAGCGAACTCACTCTGGAGCGAGACCACATAAATGTAATGAATGCAACAAGAGTTTTGGACAGAAGGGTACCCTGATAACACATCAGCGAATTCACTCTGGAGAGAAACCTTATAAATGTAATGAATGCAACAAGAGTTTTAGACAGAAGGGTACTCTGATAAGACATAAACAGATTCACTCTGGAGAGAGCAGAGGTAGCATTGCTGATTGAAATAGCCACTCCTAGTGACTACGGTGTCCTGCATACAGAGAGACACAAAATCATGAAGTACCAAGATATGCAGTCAGAAACCGAACTGATGTGGAATAAGGACACACAAATTGTTCCAGTAGTGCTTGGAGCAACTGGACTAATCAAAAGGAACTTTCAGGCACACTTAAATATGCTACCAATACTTGTGACACCTTATGAACTTCAAAAGGAAGCCATCTTGGGGACATTGCATCTGCTGAGAAGAGCGCTCTCAGCAAACATCAAAGATTAATACAGTACTAATTTCTTGAGTTTTGAAAATGCCCCGGCTAAAGAATGGGGTCCATTCTTGCCACGGCATTAGAAATCCCTAAAACATTTGGAGACACTAACCCTGTGAGAGAGAAATCCCTAAACATTTGGAGACACTAACCCGAGAGAGAATGTAATGAAAAGTACATAGTTTAGTGATCTAGAAAAGCAACAAATCAAAATAAAAGTCCTTGATCAGTTAAGGAAAGAAGGATTTGAGGTAGGAACTCAACCTTTACCAGTATCATCTGGTATGACATTTCAGCAGACAACTGCTCTGCAAATGCAGTCACATGAAGCAGAATAAGACCCACTCAGTAAAGTTATTCAGCAAAATGAACACTAGGTATGTGTTTCAATAAAACAACTGAAGTTCCAGTTCAACCCATACAGAGAGAAGAGCAGGTAATGCCAACTGTAGGAACAACCCTCAATCAAGAGGAAGAAAACATGAGAGAAGACCTGCTAGATTTAATGGAAATGGATATATATATATATATATATGTGTATGTATATATATATATCAAAACACACCAAAGGGAAAGATTGCAAAAACAATACATGACAGGCACAGTTAGGGAACAAATAAAACAGCTAAATAAGGTTATTGGAACCATTCAGAGGGATACATATGATATCACTGAGATAAACAGAATGCACTATTGTGCAGTCAGACTAATAACAAATAGAACAGTGCCACAAAAGCAAGAAATGAAGAACAAAAAGAGAGAGAGAAATGCAGCATACCATGGAAAAAACAGATAGGCTAATTATGGACCTAAGAGCAGAAGTATCACTGCTGGAGGAGTTTAGAAAGGGCAATAGAGCAAGGAAAGTCATCAGGAAAGTGGACAAATCAAAGAAAAATACTGCATTAAAACAGATCAGGACCTAAATTTTACCATCTCAAATAACAAACTCAAGATCTCTAATCAAGCTGAAAAGCTTAGGAGATATGTATAAAGTGAAAAAGAAAAAACACAAAACAAATGGTTTAGAGAAGACCCAAATAAATTTTATAGGGAGCTGGGAAAGAAAACAGCCAAAGTAGCAACACCACTGGAAAAGAAAGAAATTGAGGAATTCTGGAGAAGCATCTATGAAGACCCAGCTGAACATAATAGGGATGCAAAGTGGATACCGGGAGTAACAGACAACATAGGAAATGACACCATCTGGGATCTGGAGTGGCCAGATGTAACAGCTAAGGAGATAGAAACAAAGATAAAGAAGGCCCCAACTGGAAAACCCCAGGTCCAGATACAGTATCCGATTTCTGGCTAAAAGTACTGACATCGCTACACCATGATTTAGCCACCTGTAACTCTGTAATCATCTCCTGTTGAACAAAGCCATAATGGAGAGCTGCAAAAAATGCCAAAACCTTAGTGTAGCATGGATCAACTACAAAAAAAGCATTTGGCAGCATCCCACACTCCTAGATCATGTAGTGTTTACAGATCTACAGGATACATCCCTCACTGATAAACTTCATCACAACTACTATGAGAAAGTGGCAAACCACCCTGCAGTTAAACCACAAGAAAGGTCAAATTGACATCCCAAACATAAGCATCCAACAAGGGATAGTTCAAGGTGACTACTTGTCACCACTTCTGTTTTGACTTGCCCTTAATCCATTAAGTAGCCTAATCAACAACCTAGGCTATGGATACAACTTGAACCCCAGAAACAAAAACAATCAACAGCCAACATCTTATCTCCTCTTTGTAGATGACCTAATGCTTTATAGCTTATCCAACAAACACCTGAAACCACAATTACAAATCCGTAAGTCCTTCTCTGATGATATACAGATGACATTTGGCCTAGACAAATGTGCCAAAGAAACATTTATAGCAGGAAAGTTAACTCCTAAAGAAAACATTAACCTGGCAGAAAGTTGTGACACAAAAGAACTTGAGCAAGAGGTAGGTGTATAAATACCTCGGAATAGAGGAAGGAGCAACAACGCAACGTGTACAAATGAGAGCAAAAGTAAGCAAGGAATATTTTAGAAGGTTAAAGCTCATACTGAAAACTGCTTTAACTACATGAAATAAAGTGCAAGCTATAAACCAACTTGCCCTTCCAGTGATATCATACAGCTTTGGGGTGATAGACTGGCCCCAGAAAGTATTGAACCAGCTAGACATAAAAACTAGAAAACTGCTTCATGCTCATCAGTTTATATACAAAAACCAGTGCATGCCAAGATTGTGGTATACATCCCAAGGTCAGAGAGAGGCATGGGCCTCCTTGAGATTGATTACATATACAGGTCCACAATAGTGGGGCTAAATACATACCTACTGACATCCTTGGACCCAAATATAGTCAAGATCCTGCATTATGAAGAAAATAAGCCTGAGATAACTTCACTTATCAAATTAGGAGAAGCCTTCATGAGGGTAGCAGAGATGGATGTTAATCCACTAGTAGATAAGGAACAGCCAGCAACAGAGAATGCAAGGAATCAGAAAAAGGAGTATAAGGACAAAGATTAACAGAAAAGGAAACACAACTGGAAAGCCCATAATTATAGTGGAAAAAACAGGGAGCTACTGGAACAACCACAGGTTGATCAGTCCTGACTCATGAGTGGTTAAAAAGAGGTTAATTTAGGTCACAAGATGAGAGATTTATAATGGTAGCCCAAGATAGTAGACTACGCACAAGATGGTTCTCAAAATCCATAGAAAAAACAGGAGAAGCAGACAAGTGCAGGTTCTGTAGTACAGAATTGGAAACCATTGCAAATCTCGTGGCTGGATGCGAAGTACTCATGACAGAAGGCCTATATACCGAAAGACACAACAATGTAGCATGATTGATCCACTGGAGATTGTGCAGACACTAAAACATATAGGTAGCAAAGAAACACTGGAAACATGAACCACAAAGAATCGCAGAGAATGAAGAAGTAATGGTCACATGGGATCACCCAATACCAACAGCCAAGAAAGTGGAAGCAAGAAAAACAGATATTTTAGTACAAGAAAAAAAAAACAAAGGTAGCATTGCTTATTGAAATAGCCACCCCCAGTGACTACAGTGTTCTGAGTACAGAGAGACACAAAATCATGAAATACCAAAATATGCAGTCAGAAACCAAACTGATGTGAAATAAGACACACAGATTGTTCCAATAGTGCTTGGAGCAATAGGACTAATCAAAAAGAACTTTCAGGCACATTTAAATATGCTACCAATACTTGTGACACCTTATGAACTTCAGAAGGAAGCCATCCTGTGGGTATTGCATGTGCTGAGAAGAGCAATCTCGGCAAACACCGAAGACTAATACAGTACTAATTTCTTGAGTTTTGATTATGCCCTAGCTAAAGAATGGGGTCCATTCTTGTCATGGTATAAGAAATCCCTAAACATTTGGAGGCACTAACCTGTGAGAGAGAGACCTTTTCTGATGACATATGGATGACGTTTGGCCTAGACAAATGTGCAAAAGCAACATTTTAGCAGGAAAGTTAACTCATAAAGAAAACATGAATCTGGTGGAGGTTTGTGACATAAAATAACTTAAGCAAGATGGAGTGTATAAATACCTGGGAATAGATGAAGGAGCAACATCACAACATGAACAAATGAGAGTAAAAGTAAGCAAGGAATATTTTAGAAGGTTGAAGCTAATTCTGAAAACTGCTTTGACAACATGAAGTAAAGTGCAAGCTATAAACCAACTCGTCCTTCCAGTGATATCATACAGCTTTGGTGTGATAGACTGGTCACAGAAAGCATTGAACCAGCTAGATATAAAAACAAGAAAAATGTTTCATGCTTACCAATTAATATACAAAAAACAGTGAATGCCAAGGTTATACATCCCAAGGTCAGAGGGAGGCATGGGCCTCATTGAGATTGATTACACGTATAGGTCCACAATAGTGGGGCTACATACATACTTACTGACATCCTTGGACCCAAATATAGTCAAGGTCTTGCGTCATGAAGAAGATAAGCCTAAGATGACTTCACTCATCAAATTAGGAGAAGCCTTCAGAAGGGTAGCAGAAGTGGATATTAATCCACTAGTAGATAAGGAACAGCCAGCAACAGAAAGTGCAAAGAATCAGAAAAAGGAGTATAAGGACAAAGGCCAACAGAAAAGAAAACACAATTGGAAAGCTCATAATTATACTGGAAAATATAGGGAGCTACTGGAACAACCACAGGTCGATCAAGCCCTGACCCATGAGTGACTAAAAAGAGGTGAATTTAGGTCACAAGATGAGACTGATAATGGCAGCCCAAGATGGTTCACAAAATCCATAGAAAAAACAGGAGAAACAGACAAGTGAAGGTTCTGTAGTACAGAATTAGAAACAGTTGTGCATCTCGTGGCTGGATGTGAAATACTCATGGTAGAAGGCCTGTATACCAAAAGACACAACAATGTAGCAAGACTGATCCATTGGAAACTGTGCAAACACTATAATATTCAGGTAGCAGAGAGACACTGGAAACATGAACCACAAAGAATCGCAGAAAATGAGGAAGTAATGATCATATGGGATCACCCAATACCAACAGCCAAGAAAGTGGAAGCAAGAACACCTGATATTGTAATACAAGAAAAGAAAATAAAGGTAGCATTGCTGATTGAAATAGTCGCCCCTGGTTACTACAGTGTCCTGTGTACAGAGAGGCACAAAATCATGAAATATCAAGATATGCAGTCAGAAACCAAACTGACGTGGAATAAGAACACACAAATTGTTCCATTAGTTCTTGGAGCAATGAGATTAATCAAAAAGAACTTTCAGGCACATTTAAATATGCTACCAGTACTTGTGACACCTTATCAACTTCAAAAGGGAGCCATCTTGGGGACGTTGCGTGTGCTGAGAAGAGCGCTCTCAGCAAACATCAAAGACTAATACAGTACTAATTTCTTGCATATTGAATATGCCCTGGCTAAAGAATGGGGTCCATTCTCATCATGGTATTAGAAATCCCTAAATATTTGGAGACACAAACCCCATGACGGACCGTATCAATGTGATGAATGTTACAAGAATTATGGCCAGAAGGACACCTAATAATACATTAGCAAATTCAAACATAGAAACATAAAATTTGATGACAGATAAGGACCTATTGGCCCACCCAGTCTGCCCATTTCCCCACCTAATGGATAAGCTGCAGATCCTAGCTAACCAACAGCCTACTTCTCCCAACCTCCACCCCCTAGAATTGCCTTATGCCTGTCCCATGCATTCTTGAATTCCACCACTGTTTTTGACTCCACAGCCTCCTCCGGAATACTGTTCCAAGCATCCACAACCCTCTTAATGAAAAAATACTTCCTCACATTAACTCTGAGCCGTCCCCTCACTGGTTTCAAATTGTGCCCCCTTGTTCTTGCACACCTCTTTTTCTGAAAGATGCTACCATCTTGGACTTTGTTGATTCCCTTGAGGTACTTGAAAGTTTCTATCATGTCCCCCCTCTCCCCGAGGCTATACATATTAAGCTCATTAAGTCTCTCTTGATATGTCTTCTGGTACAGACACCATTTTTGTTGCCCTCCTCTGGACAGCCTCCATCCTGTCTATGTCTTTTCGGAGATTGGGTCTCCAGAACTGCATGCGGTACTCCAGATGGGGTCTCACCAGCTGTCTGTACAGAGGATAACAACTTCCTGTTTTCTACTGGTGATGCCTCTCCCAATGCATCCCAGTATTCCACCAGCCCTACTTACTGCCCTCTCACATTGCTTGCTCACCTTTAGGTCATCTGATGTGACTACCCCAGGTCCTTTTCCATTTTTGTCATTGTTAGTCTCTCGCCCCCATTGTGTACTCTTCCCCTGGGTTTTTGTTTCCCAGGTGCATTACTTTGCACCCATGAATTCGATTTTGGAGTACCTCCTTTCCCTCTCAGACTACGGTCTCACTACTCTTCCCTCAAGGTGCACCTCTCCCCAATCTCTGCTTACCATGCACCTGTGGAGGGTAAGAGTGTTGCTCAACTGGACTTGCCCCGCACTTTCCTGTGGGTCATGCTTCACCTCATGCCTCCCATTAAGGATCTGATTCCCCCATGGGACCTTTTGATTTTGCTAGAAAAGCTCACCCTGCCTTCTTTTGAACCTGCCACAGATTGTGAGCTTCGCTTTCTGTTGTGGAAAGCATTATTTTTAGTTGCCATTACTTCTGCTCAAAGGAATTCTGAGCTTCAGACTCGGATGTGCAAAGAGCCCTATTTAATTTTCCATAGGGATAGGGTGTCTTTATGAACTAATCCTAAGTTTCTTTCCAAGGTGGTGTCTGAATTTACCCTTAGTCAAGACATCAGCCTACTGGTCTATTCCTCTGAGTACACAAATCAAGGAGAAGCCCTTCTACATACCCTTGGTATGCACAAGCGTCTCTAGTACTACATGAACTATACCAAAGATCTCAGGAAATCTGATCACCATTTTGTTTCCTTTGCCCCAAAGTTGTTAGGCTTACCAGTAGCTAAACAAACTCTTTCTAAGTGACTTGTAAATTGCATTGATTTTTGTTACAACAGTTACAATAAACCCTTACCAGGAGTAAAGAGACATTCTACAAGGGGATTTTCTGAATCTTTAGCAGCCCCCCATAATGTCTCAGTGGCTGACATTTGTGCAGCGGCTACCTGGAGCTTAGTGCATACTTTCATCAAGCACTACAGTCGAGATTGCCTTTCATAGAAGGGCATGCTTCAGCCTTGCAGTGTTTCAGGGACTTCTTTCTTAAATGCCTTTCTCACATTTGGCACTTCTTCCCTTTCAACCACGGTCTCTCTGGTACTGCTTGGCACTTGATCCTTTTTCTATATCATACTACGAGAGCTCCAGCTTGAAGTAAGATAGTACAAATGTATGTAGGAACTTACCATAACAGTAGATCTTTGAGAAGAGCTCTTGCAGCAGGTGTTGCTTTCCCTCCCTCCTCCCCCCGGTCATTCTTCTTTGGGAGGAGTCAGACCCACTCGGTTCGCCATCTCCATCTTGCTCAGCTGGGTCTCTAGCAGGAGAACTAGGGTGGGACTGGGGACCACCTCCTTTATACCATTGGTCGACTTCAGAGGCAGCCTGACATCAGGGGATGGTTTCCACTGTGTACTGCTAGCTAGAAATTTTCTCTGGGGTCCTAGTGCCTGGTGGCATAGCCCTTATTGTGTATGCTGCTGCAAGAGATCTTCTCAAAGATCTACTGTTAAAGTAAGTTCTTATATAATGGTACTTTATAGAGCCTTCTAATTTTATACAACAAATGGTGAGGTAAGCCTCTCTTACCTAAGTAGAAACATGTGCTAGCAGTGTTCTCTCAGGGTGATGACACAGGAAATAACCTCTTATTATGGTCATGGACACAATTTTTCTGCAGTACTTTGGAGCAAAGTTCTGTGGCAGGGTTTCCATTTCCTGCAGAACTTCTGTGGCTCTGGATGGATGGTTATTTCTGTGGTAATTCTGCAGCACATCATTTTCACACTATTCCCCAGATTTTTATACTTTTTTTTGTTTTTCTTCATATTTTACATTTTCTTAGTATAGTCAGGTGTTCTTATTGCAACATTAACCCTTGGTTTTCATCCTTAATTAACTTGAAAAATAAATTGCTAAGTGTGGAATACAAGGAAATAAACCCACTTAGGGGGCAAGCCAGGACATAAAGACATAAGCAGAAGCTGTCGGGGTGTAGTAATTTGTTTAGTTTCTTTATGTGTTTAGATCAGTATTCCTGGTAACACTTTAACACACTGTTGCAGGACAGATAGACAGACAGACAGATTTGTTTCACTATGCATCTAGTCATATAATCTGCTGATCTATAGATTTGTCACTCTTGTTAACACAGTTCTGTGTTAATTTCACTTAAATTTGTTTTAGGTCAAGAATAATTACATTTGTGATGCAAGCAGTAAGGGTAAATTAGAATAACCTAGTGTGAAATGCTATAATTACAGAAACTGAGAATGCCATATTACATGAGGGTACCTGTAGTGTGTCACACACAAGAAAATTATTCGGCTGCTAATAAAACCATTTCACAACCTGAGTGTTTGTCTTCTTTGTTTTAATTGTTTTATTTGTACAGTGACAACATGCAATTAAAGATGCCAATTACGCTAGATACCACCTTCACATCTCTTTAGGTGATGATGAATGAGTAATGCATGCCACATAATAAATAACATATCACATACACACACAAAACATAAGCAATTTATTTTGTTCCATATATCTTTTTGTGTATATGAACTTAAGCTTAATATGTCCTTCCTAGTACCAAACATATCCATATCCTTCCTAGTACCAAACAGCCACTGGAACAAGTGTGCTCCTACAAATACCTTGAGGTTACCTTCGACTCAGCCCTCACATTCCATGACCACATTGATGCCCTAACATCCACCACTAACACACGGCTTGACATCCTCTTCTGCCATAGAACCTGCCTTCCCCCAAATGCGCTTCGGCTTGCTGTTACATCTTCCGTATTGTCCCTTGTAGACTATGGTACTGCCGACACGACTGCACTCAAAAAAATTCACTTAACCCTGAATAAAGCCTGCAGACTGATTACTGGTGCCCCCAGGCTCACACACACCTGTCAGCTGTATGATGAGGCTAAACTCCTTACCCTGGATGAACGGCTCCGATATCAAATCTGCTTCCTCTCAAAAAAAACCCTACTTGGGCTCTCCCCTCCTGGGGTGATGGCATCCATCCACCGGATCCCACCCACTATTGCAACACGGTCAGCCAACAAGACCACTCTAATGGTCCCCAGATCAAGAACCAGCTGTGGCCAGAGGTCCTTCTGCTACAGAGCCCTATCTTGGTTTAACTCTCTCCCTGCCCCCATCACCAATGCCACCACCATCTCCAAGTTCAAAACCACCCTTCAAAACCAACTCATCAACACTCATAGCTGCTCCTGTCTCTGAAGGCAGGCTCCACCTCGACTTCTCATGACAACGCCCACCGGGCGGCTCTCCACCTAGCCAACCCCACCACCTCTTCCCAGTACACCGTACCTATGTCTAACCTGGCCAGTGCCTGCTGTTTTATGGTATGCCAATTAGATTGCTCAATTTTTGATACCAACTTTGTAACACCTGTCTCAATTACTTGTACCCTGTAACCTAAATGTATTTTGTCTGACCTCAGTGTGACGTGGCGCCTCTGATGAACGCCTATTTTTAGCAAACCTGTGCTATGTAACCTAAAACTCTATGTATGTCTTTAATGTGACGAGGTACCTTTGGAAACGAGCCTCTGGCTCAAAGGTTGTAAACTGATTTCACAAATAAATAAAATAAATAAAATGTCAGGGTTGTCAGTTCAGTTCATGTAGACAAATCACAAATATGACAATAAAAAAAAAAAAAGCCAACCAAGTTTATATCAATGAACCAGCCAAGTACAATCAGTGAGCATCAAAAATCAGTTAATGAACTGCATATCCCTAGTTTATTCTTAAATGTTAAACAGTAATAATAATTTATAGATTTAAGATCCATTTGAAAAGTTTTTTTTTATATTTTATGTATTGTACCAGCTTGTATTGTACCTTTTGTAACTTTGTAATTTTTGGGTCCCCCATGAAAATGGGAATTTGCTGCCCTTGGGTTCTTACCCGGTTAACAAATTAAATAAAAAATAATCTTTAGTAGATCTCTTTCAAATATATTAAAATGTCATATTTTTAGGAATCAATCTAATTGGATACTTGAATAACTAGTAATTTTGCCTCATTAAGAACTTATTTACATAAAAAATATATTGGAGAAATCTACCCTTTTTAAAATACTGCCCCCCAATAATTTTAATTACATATATTTCACAAGACAATATGCAGCAAAATGTCTAAACCCACCATGGCAACAAGTAGGACCAGAACTCTTAGCAGACCCCCCCCTTTAAATCCTTAACATTATATATGCCATCCCACCTTTACATGCCCCATAACCCCCCCAGTAAGCTAATTTAAACCACAATACCCCCAGTCCTACAGACTGAACTCCTAGCCTCAACTAAAACTGCGATGAGTTGGTCTAACTAACTCTGTGCATTCGGGTTCAGCTTATTAAAGTGATAGAATACAAATAAGCTGCAAATATTGCTTTGTAGAGATAATAGTCCAGGAGCTCAAATTTGTTGAGACTAATATTAACAATTGTCTCACCTTCTGCGAAATAAAAAAAAGAAGTACAAATAAAAAGCATTACTTTAACTACAATCAACTTATTTCTCAGAAACATTAAGAACATTTAAAATGTCAAATCTAGCCAGCCCAGTGGCATAGAAGGTTGAGGCACTGGCGCCTTACCTCAACCCACACCAGCGACCTGGGTTTGGAAATGGACTCGGAGTGCCGGGGGTCTGCATGGGTGGAGAGGATTGAGCATCTGGAGGACTGCTCTCCTCTCCGGGGGTGGGATCAGGGAGCACATCACTCAGCAGCAGCCCCCAGTGGAGGCAGGTGGCACTGTCTGAGCATGCACCAAGGGGACAGGAAAACCAGGAAAAAATGGTGCCTGAAGCAAGCAGTTTGATGGCCATCCATGGTTTTACCATGGCACCAATCTGGATCTGTGCTCCACAGGGAGTTGGGGGCTCCCTGTGACCCCACTACAGGGGGCAAGCCATTGGAGTCTGGGTGCTCTCAGTAGAGGCGGTTGGCGACCGGATCTCCCTGATCGGGGAAGCAGCTTAGGCAGCCAAGGAGTGGAAACATAGTCTAAAAAAATAAATAAATGTCAAATCTGATTGCATACAGAAAAGGAATCATAGTCCCAAAGCAATATATAGGAGGGTGGGCAGCAAACCCAAAAGAGCCTAAGAGGGGAAGCATCCTTACACTACCCCCCCACACTCACACACAGACATTCCACCAAGTTATCTACGCTAAATAATTACAAATATTTTAGTTTTAATTAAAATTTAAATTCCTGTAGATCCCTTCAGTATAGAACCCAAGCATTTTACCACAGTTGAGGATTATTCCAAGAAACATAAGCCATAGTTTTCCTATTCGTTGACCACTAGAGCTCAATAATAGAGCTCCTTTGTGTACGCTAAATGAATTATAATAAAAAAAACAGCTAAGTAATAAAGAAGGCCCCCTATTACATACCTGCATATAAAAATAAGAATTAAGCCACCTGACCTATGATTGCATAATTGAAAGAAAATCATTATTTCATTTCATTTTACTGTTCCATCAAGATATCTTAAAATAAAGTAATATAACTAAGAGTTGTCTCCAGAGTGAACTATACTATTTTTGTAATATTTATTTTATACTAACTCAGACTCCCCCTGTGATAAACAACATAAATGGCACATTTGGAAACACCCTTAATCTAACAGTGTTGTCCTTTTGTCTGAGAAAGTCCTATACAATATACAAATTATTTAATTTCATTTGGTTCCAACTGGGAAAGGTGTGCTGTACCTGAAATGGACTTCTCCCACAGCCCTTTAGTGCCTGGCAGAAATGAATTTTAGATGAAAGTTTTGAGATAGACCCATATACCAAAAATGTTATAAATAATATCTTCTAAGTGATTAATAAACTGTTTAATAAACAGTTTTTATTTAGTACAAGAGTTTGTAAGCGTGAGGGCTATAAATGACCCATGATAAAACTCTGAGACCTTAAATAAAAAAATGAAACCTACTCAGCATGTATCTTGTATAAGCCTTTGAGTTATCTTACTTTTCTTTATCTATGTTACAAACTACAATTATACACAATGTGAGGAGGACTGATAAATCACAACTCTGCATTGACAATTGTTAGACAATCAGGCATTCTGTAGTACCTAAGCCAGTGGGAGAGGAGTCGGAATGCGTCACAGGAAACATTCTTGCATCTGCTCTGTAAAAAAGATTGGGCACGCATTAGAAAAGAAAGGTTCAAATCTAAATGTGACCAGCAAAGTATAAAAATAAAAAATCTCAAACACATAAATGACACTGCTGGTCTCCTTGCTATATCTATACTGATGTAATATTATAAAGGTTATTTCTGAATCAGGGGCTGTTAGAGACAGTCAAAGTTTATTTAAATATTAATCCAAAATAATGGATATAAATTAATGAATAGAGATGAAGGCTCAGGGAACTTGTGATTATTTTATTTATTGGAGGTCCCTTTTTCAGGTGCAACCCAGGAATAACAGTACATGAAATAGTAAACAGTGATACATATACAGGTTGTGGGTATACAGTATACTTCAGTTTACAAATCCATGAGACAGAGCAGTCTTTTCTATGGGTTGTGTAAATCTAACTAATAAGCTGTTGTTCATTTGATCGTGCTTCAGACATAAAAAGGAATGAGACAGTACTGTAAATTCTTTAGGTAAACTACATCTAAGAGTCATCGAATAGGCTCTGTGATGAGAGGAGAAGTTAGTGCTACCTGTTCAGGGGTGGAGATTTAAGTAAGGTGGTGAGAGCTGACACAGGGTCGTTGTTGTAGTGCCAGATACCATAGCATTGGCATTTGCTCATTGACAGCAGATGGGTCTTGAGTCTTGTGCGGAAGCACGGTACCAATGGGCTTCTCACACCTCATAAGGGAGGTTATTCCACAGGTAAGGGGCAGCGTGTGAGAAGGACTTGCAGCCTGCCTTAGTTCTGACCTTAGGGATCTCTAGTAGCATTTGGCCAGAGGACCTGAGGTTGCGCATGTTTCTCTTTACTGTTAGGAGTCCATCGAGACTCGGGGGAGGCGTGGGGCTAATTAGCTTTTTTGCCAGACAGAGTACAGGATACCTGAGGCGAGCTTCAAAGAATGGCCAATTGGGCCTCACTAAGGCCTTGCAGTGGTGGCTCCTTGAGTAGGATAAGGAGGCAAAGTGGACCACCTTATTGTATAACGTCTGTAGTTTACCGTACTCCAGTTTAGCAATACCCTGCAGTACCGGGGCAGCGTATGTTAGTGTTGGGAGTAGGAAACTAGAAGCTATTGCAGTCCTAGCTTCAGAGGTCAGCTGTTCCTTGAGCCGATACAGTAATCTAATTTTGGTATGGATTACTTTGGTGACTTGGTCTACATGTTGTTTGAAAGTGAGACCTTGGTCGAGGGTAAGGCCAAGGCACTTTGTCGAGGAGACTGTTTCCAGTTTGTTGCCCTCCAGGGACGTAATTTGGAGTAGTTGTGATCTGTCCTGTCCAAGGGTTCTAGGGCCAAACAACATGGCTTTGGTTTTATTGTTATTAAGGACCATTTTGTTCTTGATGAGCCATTCCTCCATAATGAGGATATCCTTTTGTAGGGATGGGTCTAGGTTGTCTGAGGCTTTGTAAATAACAGCATCATCCACATATTGGATTGCATTGCTGTTCCCACAGTGGTTGTGCAGTTCATTTACAAACAGTGAGAACAATAGGGGCACTAGTATCGACCCTTGGGGTACACCCTCCTTTAGGGACTGTGGTATGGGGAGTTTATCTTGCCACTTGACCCTCTGTGTGCGACCAGAGAGGTAGCTTGCCACCCATTTGAGGGTATGAGTGTCCAGGCCTATGTGGAGGAGTTTGTGGAGTAGAAGTCTGTGATGTACCAGGTCGAAGATCTTGGAAAGGTCTATGAAAACCGCACCTATGTTGGATCCAGAGTCAATTTCTGTAAGTACATCAGTAGAAAATTTAGTTAAGGCAGTATCAGTCCCCTGTTTGACTCTAAAGCCATGTTGCGACGGGGACATCAGCATATGTGTCTCAAGGTATTCCCTAAGTTGGGTATTTACTAGTTTCTCCTGGATTTTTGCCAGGGTACACAGCAGGGAGATAGGCCTGTAGTTCTCAGTTGGTTCCACAGGCCTGCCCTTGTGTGTTGGGACCACATGAGCCTGCTTCCACAGCTCTGGGACATATCCTTCTAGTAAGGACCTGTTGATGAGCCAGGTGAGCGGCCGTGCAAGTGCCAAGGCGCCGTCTTTTAGCAATCTAGCTTTGATTCCATCCGGGCCTCCTGAACCTCTTGTTTTCAGGGTTTTTAGGATGGCCAGGACCTCTTTTACCTTTGCCGGCCACATGTAAAAGAGTGGGCAGTCAAGAATTGGGGGATCCTGAGGAACAGACTGGTTGTTGGGCACCAAGGACCCTGCCTTATGTTTGTCTGGGTTTGTAAAGAATGTATTGAGGGTTTCAGCAATTAGTGCCTCTTCATGCAGTACCTGCCTATTAGCCTTGATAGGGCCGGTGGCTGTCTTTTTATTTCCCTTTATCAGTTCATTGATGTTGGACCAGAAAGTCCTAGGGTTGCCGATTAGCTCTTATTACATCCCAATGCTTAAATGTATTTATTTATTTATTTGCTTTTGATTACTGGGTAAGCACACTAGACGGCTAAGTGCATATTTTCAGGTGTGACCCGGGAGGATTACAAGGTACATACAATCAGGAACAACAGGAAGAGTCCAAGTAACATACAAGAACATTAGGCATAACAAAGATTAAGGGGTAGTTAACAGGATAACAGACTTCATGCACAACTGATTAATGTTTAGATATCATCATAAGATTCATAATAGATTAATTTGGTAGATAATACAGTACAGAATAGCACAGAATGGTACAGACTTTTAAACAGGGCAGTCAATACAAGGTATGCCATTTCCTTGGGGGGGGGAGGCTAGGTGGTTAACGGGAGAAGTACGAAAGTGCAGGAGAGAGACCTGGAGAAAGATAGGGATAGATTAGGCAGGGTACCCCACTGGAGCAGGTGGGCAGGGAGCAAGTCCAGTCCGAAATTGACAACTGTTGTTATATCAAGCCGGTTACAGGGCTAGACGTGCTTTTAAAATTCTGGAGTCATGCTTCCATCAGTATGAAACTGGGAAAAAAGTGAGCCTCAGCAGGTGGTCTATGCGGTGCAGAGGCAGATTTCGGGAAGCCCCACAGGGAGGCTTTAAAACAGGGATGGGAGGAGAAGGCCGGATAAAGGCAGGGAAGGGAGTTCACACTCTTGGCACGTGGGGCGGTGGCCAGTCACCCACAAGGGTGCGGTTTGTCTGGGAAGTCCTGTGACTTCCTAGACCTTAAGTTGTAGGTTAGGATTCCATGTTTAAGGGGAAGGGTGAGGGCAGAAGGGGTATCCGTTCTGACAGTGTTGTTGATGAAGTTGCTGAGGATAAAGGTGCGGTGCTTTTCTGGGGGGAGCCACTCCAGTCACGTGTAAAGATCACAGCAGTGCATGAGGTGAGGGGCCGAGAGCATAAAGCGGCAAATATTATTGTAGGCAGTGTCCCATTTTGTGAGACTAGTTTTAGGGACAGGGGCAAAGGATACAAGCCCATAGCAGAGCATTGGTAGGAGGATCCCCCTGGCTAAGGCCAGTCATGCAGCCAGGGTGAGGCAGCGTTTTGCTCTATAAACAAGTCCGAGCTTGCCATTGGTTGCCTTACATATATTCTGAATATACAGGGTAAGATCCAGTAGCGGATCAAGGGTGACTCCCAGATACTTGACATTATCCACTTTCTGCAGGAGGGTGCCATCTACCCCATAGATCTTTAGTGGAGTAGGGCAGGTTTTTGTCTTGAAAAAGGAGCCAAATAGCATGGCTTGGGTCTTTTTTAGATTGATGGTCAGCTTATGGTCTTCTAGCCAGGTTTGAATACGCATGAAGTTGGAGTTTAGCCAGGAGTTAATGGTAGTGATGTCTGGGGAGCTGGCCAGGACGACGAGGTCAACTGCATAAAGTGTTGTATGCCTGTGGGCAGTGATGGAGAGGAGTTCATTAATGAAAAGGGATAACAGAATGGGTCCAAGGACGGAACCCTGGGGAACCCCGCAATTAACTGAAGAGGGGTTAGAGAGGGTATGGTTGAAGTTAGTGCATTGCTGTCTGCTCGAGAGGTAGTTTGAGAACCAGGCAAGTGCAGGGGAGGAGAACACAAGGGACTGAAGAGTGGAGCAGAGGAGGGAGTGATCAACCTGATCAAAAGCCTTCGAGAGAACCACGAAGATGTCTCTAGTGAGATTGCCTTGATCAGCAGCAGTTCTGGTCCCTGAGGTGACCACAGCAAGAGCTGTAGATATGCTGTGCCCTTTTCTGAAGCTGTGTTGTGCAGGGGCGAGATAGTTGTAAATCTGATGGTAGTGTGAGAGCTGAGAGGCAACTACCTTTTCTAGAAGCTTGCATAACGTCGACAGAATAGCAATGGGTTGATAGTTCTGGATATCTTTGGAGTTGCCTTGTTTGAAGACAGGGACAACCTTGGCCACCTTCCATATGTCAGGGATGATCTCTGAGATTAGGGAAGTGTTGAAGATATGTGTGACAGGCCTAGCAAGGAGGGATGCCCCCAGCATGAGCAGTTTAGGTTCAAGGCTGTCGTGCCCCATTATGGGGAGAGAGAACAGCAAGGAACTTCTGGGTCTCCATTACTGAGACCCATTTTAGGTAGAAGGCAGGTCGGGGGGGTGTCCACTCAGGGAGGGACAAGGAGACTTTGGGGCAGAGGACTTGGAAAGGGGAGCAGACAGGTCAGAGAACAGGGAGTCAAAAGGGTTAGCAATGGTGAGGGGGTTATTGCAACTGACCCTGCCGATGAGCATGTCGGTGACCTGAACTCTAGCAGACCCCCCCCGACTGTGTTTTCATCAGACCACATTTTATCAATGTATTAGATTGTGAAAGTGTGCTGTTAAACCTCCAAATACCTGTCTAATTCTGTTTCCCAAGTCTACTACAGTAGCACGAAAGTGTGCTGTTAAACCTCCAAATACCTGTCTAATTCTGTTTCCCAAGTCTACTACAGTAGCACTCTCTGAATATCTTTACTGTCCTTTCCTTTCCCCCTTTTAATTCCTTTTTTCCAGGCAGACCACCTGGATAAGAGCCCCTTTCTATCACTTTCATTTCATTAAAAAGACAGGTATGGAGCTTCAGTATCCCCCCAATGATAGGCCACAGTTTATAGACCTGGGGTTTAGCATATTTGGGCTAGTAGTTCCTCTTTGCATGTTTAAGCAATGCCCAGGAGACAAATGTGTATGCCAAATATAGGGGAATTCTGTTCACAGTGCAAGCACTTAGTTTATTTAGGCAGACAAGAAAAATAAAGATAGTAAAAAGATTGAGTCTGCCTGCTGGTCACCCAATCCCTTAGTGTGTTGTTGTAAGGTTCCCTAGTTATGCTTTAGCAACACTATTTTGACCAAAAAAAACAGTTTACTTTTCCTTACTGTTTAACTTTATTATTTTTGGTAAGGTGACATGGAAAGGCAATATGCCAGCAGCACAAATGGTTTTAAACATAAGCAGATTTGAAATTAAAGGGACTGCTTTTGTTTGCTTGTGCTGCAATGTGTTTAGCACTCCCAAAAGAAACTCTTAAACAAAAATGTGCAGTACTTCAGATATTGTAAGATAAATGATGGACTCTTTTCAGTTTTACTCCTTTTCATAACAGTCTGACTCCTGTTAATAGCAAAGAGTAAAGCTCACCAGATAATGGGTATTCGTGCCTTTAGCCAGAGGTAATCCTTACAGCTATTTGCACTTGTTGCTCTTGCTGTTTCCCTAGGAGGCAGCCGGCCCATTTCTCACAATAGTTATACTGTGGATAGGTTGAGGAAGGGGCTAAACTTGGCAAGAGTACTGCTTTTAGTTAAACCTGTATTATGTTTCATTTCAGGGATGTCAATGTTTTGTAATAAAGCTATATTGAATGTCCCTTTACTTAGAATGAAATAAAAGTGTTTAATAAATAAAAATCTGTATTGAAGAGTTTGGGGGTGGAGTCTGAAGTGATCACCTGATGATTCCCTAGGATAAAAGGAGATTCATTCTTGTGATACCTTCAGATTCATTTTGGGATCAGCCAGTACTGATCCATTTGGGAGTCTGCACTTACAGACTAAGATAATTGAAATCCCAGGCGGCCTTTTCGTTTGCTGATATTGCCTGTGGAAACATTCATTTAGTTTTGTACCTTTTATGTTTCTTTCTGTATTCCTGCAAAGTTAATAGTTTTATTATTATCTTTTTTTTTTTTTGCTGTTACTTTAATAAAGCTTTAGGCTTGGCACTATTATTTTAGCATTGTCACGTTACCTTTTTGGGTCATTGTCCATCATTGCCCCTACAGCCTATGACAATGGTGGCAGTGGTGGGATGTTTTGATGATACTGCTGCTTCCCAGTAACTGGACATTGAATGCAGGAGAAGAAAGAAGAGCAGGTCCTTGACAAGCCCAGCAGTGTCCTCACACGAATCATGGCTGCCAAGTATGCAGAGACCCCTTTGCCAGGGTTGGGGCCAGATGTCCAGTGAAAAGCAGCCAAAGAGGAAGGTAAGGATGGGCCCACTACAGAACAAACTGCTGATGAACCTCCAGAGGACATACACAGCCTGTTGCACTGGTTGTGTGTTAAGCAACTTGCCAAGGATAAACAAAGGGAAATGGATCTTCAGAGAGCTGAGTCCTGGTGGAACGATACAGTAAGAGCCATCAGAGACCTTGGGACACGTAATCCTCCCCCGTAGATGGACCTAAGGACTATAAAACTGACCAAATTGGGAGCCACTGATGACATTGAAGCATACATGACTACATTTGAGCAAATTGCCCAGGCATGTGGGTGGCCTAGGACCCAATGGGTTATACGCTTAGTACCATACCTATCCGGAAAGGCACAGCTGGCCTACAGCCATATGGACAACACATAGGCTGAGAATTATGTTTCTGTTAAGCAGGCAGTCCTGCAAAGGTAAGATATCAGCCCTGAAACATACCGGCAACATTTTCGGACATGCAGGTTTCATAACACAGACACTCCCAGAGAAACAAATACCAAATTGAAGGACTTATGCCAGAAGTGGTTGCAACCAGGGGTAAAAATGATAGAACAGTTATTGGAGATGGTAATAATGGAACAGTTCATTCGTATACTACCCTCAGATGTACAGGTGTGGGTGAGGGAACACCGGCCAGACACCTCAGAAAAAGCCATCACACTGGCCGATGACTATCTAATGGCCCGTCCCAACCAACAATGAGGACAACCTGGTGCTGGTCTGACTCTGCCTGCGGTAAGACCTACTACTTCTTCTTCTTCCCATCTGGTACTGGTAGTGGGGACTCCAAGACTATTTCATTTAATAGACCATTTCAACCCCAACATCATATGTAAGAATGCCAAGGAAAGGAGCATATAGCCGATATTGCTCCGAGAAATCCATAATTGCCCAAGCAAATTGGGGACAGTATGCCACACCAGTGAAAATTGGAAACAGGAGGTTACTGGGTTGATAGACTCTGGCAGCAAACAAATGTTAGTGAAAACTGATTTGGTTCAGCCACAGAACACAAAAAGGGGACAAAACAATACTGATCTGCATTCAGCGGGGACATCCATCGGTATCCTGCTGACAACTTTACAGGTACAAGGGAAAGTGCATGATATGACTGTTGGTTTGGTTCCCCATCTGCCTGTTCCCATTATACTTGGAGATGATTTTCCTGACTTTTCCAGCCTGATGCAGGTGAATGAGAGTGTTTGTGCCTCGACAGCCCAGGCCCAGACCAGACAAGAACAGCAGTGGGCTCAGTTGTTCCCATTTGATGATGAGGTCTATGGAGAGCCTGGAAAAATCCCTAAATCTTGACAAGAAAGAAAAGGTGACAAACATCAATGGACACAAAACATATGTTGAAGAAGGGTGATATTAAAAATGTAGATGTTACAACTGTTGATGTTGCTTCTGCTGGCAACAAGGGTATATCTATATCTAAGGAAGAAAGGTTTGAAATAGAACAACAAAAATGAAAACCTTACAGCCATTTATTCTGATGGTAGGGGTTATAGGAAGAGACATGAGCCCTCATGTATTTTTAACAGATGGTTTTGTATAGGAGATGCATACCCATATTACGGGTAAACAAATTGACCAGCTGTTAGTGGCCACTAGATACAGACAACAATTACTATCACTGGCTCATGAACTTCCCTAACAGGTCACTTGGGTAGGGACCGTACCTTACAAAGCTTTATTAAGGTTCTACTGGGCTGTTATTCACGTTCAAGTAGCAGAATACTGCGCATGTTGCCCAGAGTGTCAGAAGTAGCTGATGTTACAAAAAATAAGGTCCCTCTCCTACCACTGCCTTTAATTACTATTCCATTCAGCCGTATAGCAATGGATGTAGTGGGACCTTTACCTAAGAGCTCAAGGAAACCGATTTATTGATAATCTGTGACTACTGCACCAAGTATCCTGAAGCTATCCTCCGCTGTAACTGCAGAAAAAGTAGCAGATGAACTACTTAAAGTATTCAGTCAGGTGGGGATACAAGAAATCTAACAGATAAGGAGCAATTTTTTGTTCTAGATGCTAGCACGACTATCGCCTTTAGGGTGGGCTATCCACCACCCATACCATCCCAAACAGGCCGGTCTGGTTGAAGATTCCAGCAGACCTTAGAAAATATAGAAGAAATATGTGGAAGATGAGGGAAAAACATGGGATATTTACCTTCCACTCCTATTGTTTGCATATAGGAAGGTCCCACAGGCTTCTGGGGTTGCTTGCCCTGAGTCACTTTATGGGAGGAACCCCAGGGGACCCTAGATGTTGTCAAGGAGAATGGGAAGACAAAAGGACACACCAGTACCACCTCGATTATCTAACAAACCGTTTCTAAACTGGTCAGATGCACACAGATGGCTCGTCAGCACAATCTATGCAAACAGGCAGTGCAGAAGGAGTATTATGACCAGGGTGTGGGAACTAAGTCATTCCAAGAAGGGGATAAGGTACTGTTGTTGTTGCCCTCCTCCTCTGACAAGTTACTGATAAAATGGCAGGGCCTCTATACTATCTTAAGAAAAACAGGCCCTGTTACATATGAACTTGAACTACCAGACAGGTGTCAGAAAAAGGGGATTTATCATGTAAACTTGTTAAAAGAATGGGTTAAAAGACCAACCCAGGGTGTTTTTATTTGCCCAGAGAGTATTATAACAGATGAGAAGTAGCCTATGGCTGACTAGAAAGATGAAAATGGTGATCTTACAAGTAATCATGCTGATGACAGAGCAGAGAGAGTTAGATCACCTTCTTAGTAAATATTTCCAGTCATTCACCTCTAAACCTGGGATTGGTACATGGTTTTGAACACGAATTGAAGTTAATTCCCTAGCCCTATCAGACAAAAGCCATACCGGTTACCTGAGAGGACCAGGGATGAGTAATAAAGAAGTAAGGAAGATGCATGAGTTGGGGTAATTGAACCATCAAACAGTGATTGGGCATTTCCATAGTTGTAGTAACTAAAAGAAGGTGGTATACGTCTCTGTCTGGATTTCAGGCGTCTAAATGCTGTTTCCAAATTTGATCATACCCTATGCAAGGATCGATGACATCATGGATAGACTTAGCAATACAAAATACATTATCACCTTTGACCCAGCGAAGGGTTACTGGCGAGATCACTTTGGATCAGGTTTCAAAAGAAAAAAATAGCATTTACCACGCCTATTGGGTTGTACCATTTTGTCACTATGCCCTTCAGCCTACATGGTGCGCTGGCCACGTTCCAGCGCCTGATGGACCGAACTTTACAACGTCATGAGTCCTATTGTGTTGCATATTTGGATGATGTGATAGTGTACCACCCCACTTGGGCAGCCCGTTTACAACATCTAGATGCTGTCCTCCATTCCCTTACAACAGCAGGGTTAACTATAAATCCCACGAAATGTAGTATAGCTGTGCAAGAGACTAGATATCTGGGGTTCATAATAGGTAATGGAAAAGTTAAACCTGAAATGAGTAAAATCGATGCTGTGGCCCAATGTCCCAGACCATTAAATAAAAAACAAGTTCGATCTTTCTTGGGACTGGCAGTTATTACAGGAGGTTTGTACTAATTTTGCCACATAACTACACCCTTACTAATCTGACAGAAAGCGACACCCAATGCTGTTAAATGGACACCAGAGTGCGAAAAGCCTTTTACCATTAAGGCTCATCTTTGTGCAGCACCAGTACTCAGAAGCCCGACTTCACCCCTTCTTTTTGCTGCAAATGGATGCTTGGACTCACAGCATAGGGGCTGTTCTGTCTCAAATAGTAAATGGAGAAGAACATCCAGTGATATAACTGAGCCGTAAGCTGCATGAGAGAGAGAGAGAGAGAGACAAGATATTCAGCCATAGAAAGAAATGTCTGGCTATCAAGTGAGCCATTGAAGCCCTCAGGTTTTACCTGTGGGGCTAAAATTGAGTTTTAACTGATCCACCCCTTTCTTGGCTTCAAATATGAAGGATAAAAACCAAGAATAATGTGGTGGTACTTGGCCTTATAGGTTCACAGAACACCACCGACCTGGGACAGCAAATAAGAATGCTGATTTTATGTCCCGATACGGGGCAGAGCAAAATACATATGCAGACCTCGGGGAATCTGAAAGCAGTAAGAAGGATTAGGAATAACCTTTCATGTATGTATTATTTAACAAAAAGGTCCCCGAGGTGGAGCTTTTGGAGTGGGTGGGCTAAAGCTCCATCTCTCCCTTTCTAAGAGTCAGAGATCTGTTCATTTTGCATAAGACTTGGTAGTTAGGAATCTATGGGATAGAAGTAGGATAATGTACCCCCTATAGTTTCCTCTTAAGTGGGGAGGAAATGTGAAAGTGTGCTGTTAAGCCTCCAAATACCTGTCTAATTCTGTTTCCCAAGTCTACTGCAGTAGCACACTCTGAATATCTTTACTGTCCTTTCCTTTCCCCCTTTTATTTCCTTTTTTCCAGGCAGGCCACCTGGATAAGAGCCCTTTCTATCACTTTCATTTCATTAAAAAGACAGGTATGGAGCTTCAGTACCCCCCCCCATGATAGGCTACAGTGCATAGACCTGGGGTTTAGCATATTTGGGCTAGTAGTTCCTCTTTTCATGTTTAAGCAATGCCCAGGAGACAAATGTGTATGCCAAATATAGGGGAATTCTCTTCACAGTGCAAGCACTTAGTTTATTTAGGCAGACAAGAAAAATAAAGATAGTAAAAAGATTGAGTCTGTCTGCTGGTCACCCAATCCCTTAGTGTGTTGTTGCAAGGTTCCCTAGTTATGCTTTAGCAACACTATTTTGACCAAAAAAAAACAGTTTACTTTTCCTTACTGTTTTACTTTATTATTTTTGGTAAGGTGACATGGAAAGGCAATATGCCAGCAGCACAAATGGTTTTAAACATAAGCAGATTTGAAATTAAAGGGACTGCTTTTGTTTGCTTCTGCTGCAATGTGTTTAGCCCTCCCAAAAGAAACTCTTAAACAAAAATGTGCAGTACTTCACATATTGTAAGATAAATGATGGACTCTTTTCATAGCAGTCTGGCTCCTGTTAATATTAAAGAGTAAAGCTCACCAGATAATGGGTATTCGTGCCTTTAGCCAGAGGTAATCCTTACAGCTATTTGCACTTGTTGCTCTTGCTGTTTCCCTAGGAGGCAGCCGGCCCATTTCTCACTATAGTTATACTGTGGATAGGTTGAGTTAGGGGCTAAACTTGGCAAGAGTACTGCTTTTAGTTTAACCTGTATTATATTTCATTTCAGGGATGTCAATGTTTTGTAATAAAGCTATATTGAATGTCCCTTTACTTAGAATGAAATAAAAGTGTTTAATAAATAAAAATCTGTATTGAAGAGTTTGGGGGCGGAGTCTGAAGTGATCACGTGCTGATTCCCTAGGATAAAAGGAGACTCATTCTTGTGATACCTTCAGATTCATTTTGGGATCAGCCAGTACTGATCCATTTGGGAGTCTGCACTTACAGACTAAGATAATTGAAATCCCAGGTGGCCTTTTCATTTGCTGATATTGCCTATGGAAACATTCATTTAGTTTTGTACCTTTTATGTTTCTTTCTGTATTCCTGCAAAGCTAATAGTTTTATTATTATCTTTTTTTTTTGCTGTTACTTTAATAAAGCTTTAGGCTTGGTACTATTATTTTAGCCTTGCCACATTACCTTTTTGGGTCAGTGTCCATCATTGCCCCCACAGCCTATGACAATGGTGGCAGTGGTGGGATGTTTTGATGATACTGGTGCTTCCAGTAACTGGACATTGAATGCAGGAGAAGAAAGAAGAGCAGGTCCTTTGAAGCCCAGCAGTGTCCTCACACGAATCATGGCTGCCAAGTATGGAGAGACCCCTTTGCCAGGGTTGGGGCCAGATGACCGGTGAAAAGCAGCCAAAGAGGAAGGTGAGGACGGGACTACTACAGAACAAACTGCTGATGAACCTCCAGAGGACATACACAGCCTGTTGCGCTGGTTGTGTGTTAAGCAACTTGCCATGGATAAACAAAGGGAAATGGATCTTCAGAGAGCTGAGTCCAGGTGGAACGATACATTAAGGGCCATCAGAGACCTTGGGACACGTAATCCTCCCGTAGATGGACCTAAGGACTATAAAACTGACCAAATTGGGAGCCACTGATGACATTGAAGCATACATGACTACATTTGAGCAAATAAGCGCGAGCATGTGGGTGGCTAGGACCCAATGGGTTACTCACTGCTGTACCATACCTATCCGGAAGGCACAGCTGGCCTACAGCCATATGGACAACCCCAGGCTGAGAACTATGTTGCATGTAAGCAGTCCAGCTACAAGGTAAAATAGCCCGCAAACATACCAGCAACATTTTCGGACATGCAGGTTTCATACACAGACACTCCCAGAGAAACATATACCAAATTGAAGGACTTATGCTAGAAGTGGTTGCAACCAGAGTTAAAAACGATAGAACAGTTATTGGAGATGGTAATAATGGAACAGTTCATTTGTATACTACCCTCAGATGTACAGGCGTGGGTGAGGGAACACTGGCCAGACACCTCAGAAAAAGCCATCACACTGGTCGAGGACTATCTAATGGCCCGTCCCAACTGACAATGAGGACAACCTGGTGCTGGTCTGACTCTGCCCATGGTAAGACCTACTACTACTTCTTCTTCCCCATCTGGTACTGGTAGTGGGGACTCCAAGACTGTTTCATTTAATAGACCATTCAACCCCAACATCATATGTGGGGACTGCCAAGGAAAGAGGCATATAGCCCGATATTGCTCCCAGAGGAAATTCACAGTTGCCCCTAGCAAATTGGGGACAGTATGCCACACCAGTGAAAATTGGCAACAGGGAGGTTACTGGGTTGATAAACTCTGGCAGCAAACAAATGTTAGTGAAAACTGATTTGGTTCAGCCACAGAACACAAAAAGGGGGACAAAAACAACACTGATCTGCATTCATGGGGACATCCATCAGTATCCTATGACTGACTTAACTTTACAGGTACAAGGGAAAGTGCATGATATGACTGTTGGTTTGGTTCCCATCTACCTATTCCCATTATACTTGGAGATGATTTTCCCTGACTTTTCCAGCCTGATGCAGGTGAATGAGAGTATTTGCCTGCGACAGCCCTGGCCCAGACCAAACAAGAACAGCAATGGGCTCAAGTTGTTCCCATTTGATGATGAGGTCTATGGAGGGCCGGGAAAAATCCCTAAATCTTGACAAGAAACAAAAGGGGACAAACATCAATGGACACAAAAACATGTTGAAGAAGGGTGATATTAAAAATGTAGATGTTACAACTGTTGATGTTGCTTCTGCTGTCAACAAGGGTATATCTATATCTAAGGAAGAAATGTTTGAAATAGAACAACAAATGAATGAAACCTTACAGCCATTTATTCTGATGGTAGGGGTTATAAGAAGAGACCATGAGCCCTCATGTATTTTAACAGATGGTTTACTGTATAGGAGATGCATACACCCATGTTACGGGTGAACAAATTGACCAGCTGTTAGTGGCCACTAGATACAGACAACAATTACTATCACTGGCTCATGAACTTCCCCTAGCAGGTCACTTGGGTAGGGACCGTACCTTACAAAGGCTGTTATTAAGGTTCTACTGGGCAGGTATTCACGTTCAAGTAGCAGAATACTGCCGCAGTTGACCAGAGTGTCAGAAAGTGGCCGATGTTACAAAAAAAGATAAGGTCCCTCTCCAACCACTGCCTTTAATTACTGTTCCATTCAGCCGTATAGCAATGGATGTAGTGGGACCTTTACCTAAGAGCTCAAAGGGAAACCGATTTATATTGATAATCTGTGACTACTGTACCAAGTATCCTGAAGCTATCCCACTCTGCACTGTAACTGCAGAAAAAGTAGCAGATGAACTACTTAAAGTATTCAGTCGGGTGGGGATACCAAGGGAAATCCTAACAGATAAAGGAGCAATTTTTGTTCACAGATGCTAGCATGATGAAGCATAACTTTAGAAGTGGGCTATCCACCACCCATACCATCCCAAACAGAGCGGTCTGGTTGGTGATTCAACCAGACCTTGAAAAATATAGAAGAAATATGTGGAAGATGAGGGAAAAACATGGGATATTTACCTTCCACTCCTATTGTTTGCATATAGGAAGGTCCCACAGGCTTCTACAGGGTTAGCCCCCTTTGAGTCACTTTATGGGAGGAACCCCAGGGGACCCCTAGATGTTGTCAAGGAGGAATGGGAAGACAAAAAGGAACACACCAGTACCACCCTTGAATATATAACGAACTTGCATTCTAAACTGGTCAGATGTACACAGATGGCTCGTCAGCACAATCTATGCAAACAGGCAGTGCAGAAGGAGTATTATGACCAGGGTGTGGGAACTAAGTCATTCCAAGAAGGGGATAAGGTACTGTTGTTGTTGCCCTCCTCCTCTGACAAGTTACTGATGAAATAGCAGGGCCTCTATACTATCTTAAGACAAACAGGCCCTGTTACATCTGAACTTGAACTACCAGACAGGCATCAGAAAAAGGGGATTTATCATGTAAACTTGTTAAAAGAATGGGTTAAAAGACCAACCCCAGGGTGTTTTGTTGCCCAGAGAGTACCAACAGAAATGGAAGTAGCCTATAGGCAGCTGAAGAATGATGGAGAAATGAGTGATCTTACAATTAATTACATGCTGATGAAGAAAGGCAGAGGAGAGAGTTAGATCACCTTCTTAGTAAATATTTCCAGTCATTCACCTCTAAACTTGGGTTGGTACATGGTTTTGAACACCGAATTGAAGTTAATTCCCTAGCCCTATCTGACAAAAGCATACGGTTACCTGAGAGGACCAGGGATGAAGTAATAAAGAAGTAAGGAAGATGCATGAGTTGGGGTAATTGAACCATCAAACAGTGATTGGGCATTTCCCATAGTTGTGGTAACTAAAAGAAGTGGTATACGTCTCTGTCTGGATTTCAGGCGTCTAATGCTGTTTCCAAATGTGCGTACCTATGCCAAGGATCGATGACATCATGGATAGACTTGGCAATGCAAAATACATTATCACCTTTGACCTGACGAAGGGTTACTGGCAGATCGCTCTGGAGCAGGCTTCAAAAGAAAAAAACAGCATTTACCATGCCTATTGGGTTGTACCATTTTGTCACTATGCCCTGCGGCCTACATGGTGCGCTGGCCACGTTCCAGCGCCTGATGGACCGAACTTTACAACGTCATGAGTCCTATTGTGCTGCATATTTGGATGATGTGATAGTGTACCACCCCACTTGGGCAGCCCATTTACAACATCTAGATGCTGTCCTCCATTCCTACATAGCAGGGTTAACTATAAATCCACGAAATGTAGTATAGCTGTGCAAGAGACTAGATATCTGGGTTCATAATAGGTAATGGAAAGAGTTAAACCTGAAATGAGTAAAATCGATGCTGTGTCCAATGTCCCAGACCATTAAATAAAAAACAAGTTTGATCTTTCTTGGGACTGGCAGAGTTATTACAGGAGGTTGTGCCTAATTTTCCCAGCTACACCCTTACTAATCTGACAAAGAAATGACACCCCAATGCTGTTAAATGGACACCAGAGTGCGAAAAAGCCTTTTGCACCATTAAGGCTCATCTTTGTGCAGCACCAGTACTCAAGCCCCGACTTCATCCTTCCTTTTTTGCTGCAAATGGATGCTTCGGACTCTGGCATAGGGGCTGTTCTGTCTCAAATAGTAAATGGAAAAGAACATCCAGTGATATACCTGAGCCATAAGCTGCATGAGAGAGAGACAAGATATTCAGCCATAGAAAAGGAATGTCTGGCTATCAAGTGGGCCATTGAAGCCCTCAGGTTTTACCTGTGGGGCTCAGAATTTGAGGTTTTAACTGACCACAACCCCCTTTCTTGGCTTCAAAATATGAAGGATAAAAACCCAAGAATAATGTGGTGGTACTTGGCCTTATAGGTTCACAGAACACCACCGACCTGGGACAGCAAATATGAATGCTGATTTTATGTCCCGATACGGGGCAGAGCAAAATACATATGCAGACCTCGGGGAATCTGAAAGCAGTAAGAAGGATTAGGAATAACCTTTCATGTATGTATTATTTAACAAAAAGGTCCCCGAGGTGGAGCTTTTGGAGTGGGTGGGCTAAAGCTCCATCTCTCCCTTTCTAAGAGTGAGAGATCTGTTCATTTTGCATAAGACTTGGTAGTTAGGAAACTATGGAATGGAAGTAGGATAATGTACCCCCTATAGTTTCCTCTTAAGTGGAGAGAAAATGTGAAAGTGTGCTGTTAAACCTCCAAATACCTGTCTAATTCTGTTTCCCAAGTATACTGCAGTAGCACTCTCTGAATATCTTTACTGTCCTTTCCTTTACTTTCCCCTTTTAATTCCTTTTTTCCAGGCAGGCCACCTGGATAAGAGCCCCTTTCTATCACTTTCATTTCATTAAAAAGACAGGTATGGAGCTTCAGTACCCCCCATGATAGGCTACAGTGTATAGACCTGGGGTTTAGCATATTTGGGCTAGTAGTTCCTCTTTTCATGTTTAAGCAATGCCCAGGAGACAAATGTGTATGCCAAATATAGAGGAATTCTCTTCACAGTGCAAGCACTTAGTTTATTTAGGCAGACAAGAAAAATAAAAATAGTAAAAAGATTGAGTCTGCCTGCTGGTCACCCAATCCCTTAGTGTGTTGTTGTAAGGTTCCCTAGTTATGCTTTAGCAACACTATTTTGACCAAAAAAACAGTTTACTTTTCCTTACTGTTTAACTTTATTATTTTTGGTAAGGTGACGTGGAAAGGCAATATGCCAGCAGCACAAATGGTTTTAAACATAAGCAGATTTGAAATTAAAGGGACTGCTTTTGTTTGCTTGTGCTGCAATGTGTTTAGCACTCCCAAAAGAAACTCTTAAACAAAAATGTGCAGTACTTCAGATATTGTAAGACAAATGATGGACTCTTTTCAGTTTTATTCCTTTTCATAGCAGTCTGGCTCCTGTTAATAGTAAAGTGTAAAGCTCACCAGTTAATGGGTATTCGTGCCTTTGGCCAGAGGTAGTCCTTACAGCCATTTGCACTTGTTGCTCTTGCTGTTTCCCTAGGAGGAAGCCGGCCCATTTCTCACTATAGTTATACTGTGGATAGGTTGAGGGAGGGGCTAAACTTGGCAAGAGTACTGCTTTTAGTTAAACCTGTATTATATTTTATTTCAGGGATGTCAATGTTTTGTAATAAAGCTATATTGAATGTCCCTTTACTTAGAATGAAATAAAAGTGTTTAATAAATAAAAATCTGTATTGAAGAGTGTGGGAGCGGAGTCTGGAGTGATCACCTGATGATTCCCTAGGATGAAAGGAGACTCATTCTTGTGATACCTTCAGATTCATTTTGGGATCAGCCAGTACTGATCCATTTGAGAGTCTGCACTTACAGACTAAGATAATTGAAATCACAGGCGGCCTTTTCATTTGCTGATATTGCCTGTGGAAACATTCATTTATTTTTGTACCTTTTATGTTTTTTTCTGTATTCCTGCAAAGTGAATATTTTTTTTTTTTTTTTGCTGTTACTTTAATAAAGCTTTAGGCTTGGCAATTTTATTTTAGCCTTGCCATGTTACCTTTTTGGGTCAGTGTCCATCATTGCCCCCACATCCTATGACATAGATCCTTTATAGATCCAGGTGTCAGCGTGGCTCAGTTGGTAGCACATCTGCCTCTAGACCAGAAGGTCGTGGGTTCTTGTCCCACACTGGGATTGGACTTGCACCTAAAAATTGCTGGCATCCGAGTGCAGTATTGGGGGTGCTGTACTGCTGGGGTATGCCATCCTTCAGATGAGACGTTAAACCGAGGTCCCTTCTGCCCATCCTGATGTTGTCCTAGTGGGTGTCCAGGTGGAAGTAAAAGAACCCAGGGCACTCTTCGCAAAGATTAGGGAACATTTCTGGTGTCTTGGCCAACATTCCCCTTCCCATAAAAACTGGTTCATGCAATTATCCAGGCTGTATGTGGGTGATGATGTGCGATATGGCCGCCACCACACATTCAGTCACTTCACTACCAGTCTAGCATTGCTTGTAAAGCGCTTTGGATGTATGAAAAGCGCTATATAAATACTAATACTTTTTCTTCTTGTTTAAAATAGACTTGATAATACCTGATAAAAATGATGTGCAACTATTAAATAGTCTTCCCAGTTAAATAATTGTCCGGTCAGTCTGACTAGACCATGTCTGGGAAGAGCATAATTAGATTTCTTGCCTGAGCCATTGTATCAAGGGAGAAGTTTTAGCCATTTTTGCTTATTAACAGCTTAACAGAAACTAGCAGTCTAAGGGAGAAATTCAGGCTGTGTCACATAGAATGTTCACACAACTGCATCAAGAAGGAAATGATCACACATCAAATAAAAGAGGAAAAGAAAAAAAGATTCTATTTAAAATGAGCCCAGTAAAATAGAACTGTAGAAGTTTCTAACAAAGAAATGACTTTACTGGGTTCCCCGTAGTACCTAAACCCACATAATTTTCTATAACGTTTATTTAAATAGGCATTGCCTCAGGCAGATAAAACTTATTTAAATGTCTTCCCAAAACAGAGAGGTAGATGAAGAAACGTAAATATAATTTTACGGAGTGAGGGCTTACATTTAATTTTGTTACAGCCCATCACTTAACTCATTAGTCCACGTGACTTAGTAATGTCTTGAACCTTTTAAAATTAACTTAATATTGGACGGTAATAAATCGACGAAAATCAAACATTGGATAGTCAGTCTTTCTAACTGATCTATTTTTACCTATTTCTTGTATGATCAACCTGATTTGAACAAATCAGGGAAGAAAGTAGTAAGTTGGTTTCTTGCCTGATCCACTGTATTGAAGGAAATGTTTTTACCATCTTTTTTACCATCCAAAAGTATTAAGTGTTTTGCAGGGTATAACAATCTAAACTTGATTTTGGCAGCTATCAGTTTATTCATGATGGAGGGGGGGAATTCTCTTCTCCTTTGCCAAACTACTTCGAGAAGACCTTGAGAAACTCTTATTTTCCTGCCATCCCAGACTGAAGAATTGCAGATTTCAGCTATAAAGGTGCATTCTATCCTGATAATTTAAGAATTTAATGATGAATGGCCTTGGGGTCTCCTTTGGATGGCATTGGGTGTAGAGCTCTATGCACTCTTTCACTAACATAATGTAAACCATTCGGAGAAGGACCAGCAATATTTTTGCGCAGCATTTGTGCGTTACCTTTTTGGGTCAGTGTCCATCATTGCCCCCACAGCCTATGACAATAGTGGCAGTGGTGGGATGTTTTGATGATACTGGTGCTTCCCAGTAACTGGACATTGAATGATGGGCATTTGTGCAAAATGTATAGAATAATTTCCGTCTGATACTTCCAATAGAGTGCTCTGCTGACTCCCGGATTCAACCGCTATGTCATCAGGGCAATCTGCTTTCACCATTTCTGGTAGGCTAAAGTATTTTTGTTTTTGTTTTTGCTAGTTAGATATGTGGCACCTTCCCTAGCAAATACAATGTTGATAGACAGGACACAACAAGAAACAAGTTTGATTTCACACACATATTAACCATACATGTGAAGACAGGAGTTTTTTAATGTCTGCTATTGTGGGCATATTTGCAATACCATGGCAGTTCTGCAACTGTCCTTGACTTCCACAGGTGAGGTGCAGTTCCACGGGTGAGGCACAATTCCGTGATTTTCTATGGATTGTTCTGTGGCTGCGGAATCACGGAAAAGTTGGGGACTTGATTATGGTCATGTTTATGTGAAAGACAGTTGGATTGTCCTTATCTGCAGTGGTGGTCTTGAAGGCAGTGCTTTTCCTAGATTTAAATGTGTTTATAACAAAATAGTGCAGCAATCTGTGCATACATAGCAGACCTGTCTGATGAAACAATAATAAATCGTTATTTATAATGAGCGCAATTCAACAAGTATCAAAGCACTTTTACAGAGATTAAAAACAAATGAAATCCAGCAATAAAACTCCTCAATTTAAAAGAACAGTCAAATAATAGTCAACTAAGAAGGCCAGCAAAAGAAATATGTTTCTAGATCTGCTTAAAAGCTCTCCAGAGTCAGGGCACCCTCTTACATGATGAGGCAGAGAATTCCACAGGGTAGGGGCTGCGAAAGCAAATGTTTGAGCACCAGAGGTCTTCAAATAAACCCTGGGACAAAGATCAGAAGGTCGCTGAGCAGAACCAGATGCTTAATCCAGGCAACATTCCTGGGGAAGCTGGGCCAACTTGATGCGCCTCGGGATGGTTGCAACCTGCGTGATCTTGTTTTCACAAGGGCTGGATCCCTGAGCTTCCCCCTGCCCATCGATCATCACCACAAGATCTACATATCCCCTGCCCATCGATCATCACCACAAGATCTACATATCCTCTGCCCATCGATCATCACCACAAGATCTACATATCCCCTGCCCATCGATCATCACCACAAGATCTACATATCCCCTGCCCATCGATCAACACCACAAGATCTACATATCCCCTGTCCATCGATCATCACCACAAGATCTACATATCCCCTGCCCATCGATCATCACCACAAGATCTACATATCCCCTGCCCATCGATCATCACCACAAGATCTACATATCCCCTGCCCATCGATCATCACCACAAGATCTACATATCCCTGCCCATGATCATCACCACAAGATCTACATATCCCTGTCCATCGATCATCACCACAAGATCTACATATCCCCTGCCCATCGATCATCACCACAAGATCTACATATCCCCTGCCCATCGATCATCACCACAAGATCTACATATCCCCTGCCCATCGATCATCACCACAAGATCTACATATCCCCTGCCCATCGATCATCACCACAAGATCTACATATCCCCTGCCTTGAAGCAGATTCCTTGTAGTGTGAGAACAATCAGGGTAGCTCTCTGCAATGAAAGCTTAAATCATTGTGGTACCATGTAATTGCCTTCATTTATTGGGTTTGCAAAGGACTGCGCCAACTGGCTTGGATTACAACTAATTTGGATGTTTTGCATCTTAACTACTTTTCTTTCCATCAAGGGCCCCGATATAAGCTGCATCGCCGGCCACCCCGGGGCAATGCTTTAGGCTAGCCAGCCTTACCATCCTGGGTACCTAATGTTGTGTGACTGTTAGACTAAGAGTGCATGCAATGACTGAATAAATTCAAATAGCTAATTGTTTGCCTAGATTCATGCCCCTCCCTTTTTTTTTTTGTCTTTGGTAACCAGGTAAGGCCCTCTAGGCACAAGTGCCTGTTTTCATGGGTGATCTGGGAGCACTGGGTGGTTAAGTGACTTGCTCAGAGTCACACAGTGTGCAGATGGAGGTTGTGAGAATCAAACTCGGGTCTGGTCTACTGGTTGTACCAAGCTCGTTCACACCTTGTTCCTCTAACCTCTAGGCTATACTGCCTTGTTCACTACCCTAAAGTAACATAATTGTCCTGTTTTATGCTTAACCTGGCTAGTGTGCATATTATTAGATGGATCTTAATTGATAACTTGAGAGCTGTAGGCCTCAGCCAGGGGGTCCTGGATTGGTTCTATGACTACCTGGATGGAAGACAGCAGAGGGTTAAACGGGGTAACAATTTTGTATCTGGTTACCTGAATATTAAATCTGGTGTACCACAGGAGGTCAGTGCTAGGACCCATCCTATTTAATATACTGTATACGTATATACACAAATGGTGTCGGACATCTGATGGATGATGATCGACACAATTTGTATGCTGATGATACAGTATTGTATCTTGAAGGAAAATCTGTGGGGTATATACAGGAAAAATTACAAAAAGTCTTTAATATATTGCAGACATATTTTGGGGAACATGGGTTGGTCTTAAACCATTTAAAGTCACAGATAATGTTATTTTCAAATAAAAAGGTATATTTGAATTTAGATATAAAAACATTGGATTGGTGCAGCTTGGCCCTTGTGGACTGTTACAAATATTTGGGAGTCTGGCTGATTTCCCATTGTAGTTGGGGTCCTCATAGTGACAACTTGATACAAAAATTGAATAAAAAGTTGGGGGTATTGTATAAGCATAGAAACTGCCTTATATCTGAAGCTAGATTAAAAATCATGAATTCTATAATAATCCCACATTTTGATTATGGTGATGTGTATATTGGAGCTGCTAGAGGTACACTGGAAAAGTTAGATATTTTTAATAGATTTGCACGTTTTGTCCTAGATGCACCCTGGAATACACACCATTGTTCTTTCTATAAGACTCTGAATTGAATACCTTTAATGGATTGGTGTAATACCCATGTGGAGTGTTTGACCCATCATTGTTGCTTTAAAAAAGCACCAGAATACTTAATAGAGTTTTTGGAGTAGTGGAATATTAAGGAGGATTGCGATCTGCAAGTGAAATAAATTTTAGGGTGCCGTTTATGAGAACAACGAGGGGCCAACATTGCTATGTGTATGAAGCCCCAAAATTATGGAATTCATTGCCAAGTCATTTGAGGTCACGTACTAATAAAATATCTTGGAATGTATTAAGATCATGGCTTGAAAAGGCAGCATTGTCACTAAGAAGTTGTATTTGAAAGTGTTACATTTGTTGTAATAATTGTTGTTTTGCCTATGTATGAATCTATTTATATGTATGTCACATTATTTCTTTTAACTGAAACTGATATTCTTTTTGTACAGTAGGACCCCATTGTCAATTAGCTGTTTGCTGCATTGGGTTATCCTGTTTCTGATATCAGAAATAAATGTTTTACTACTTTACTACTACTACTTACAGTATTAAGATTGCACTGTCGTATTGCTAACCTTATTTTACAGGGGGTCTCCAGGGAATTCCCAGCAGATCTAACCCTGGTGGTAAGTGCCATGGGTGTAAGTATATTAGTACTGTTTCTTACTGATTGTGAATTTATCATCGTGCTAGACACTAGGCCACTAGGAGGGTTGGTGGCTGGTTATAGCTTCCCAGAGGGCTATACCGGAGCAGATATGCAACCCCAATACCATTTCTCTGGGTGGAGGCACCTTGTTAGTGAACTCAGGCCCCTCAACCTGTGTATATTCATACAAGCAGGGGTAGTATCTCTTAGACTAGCACTGCCTTGGGGTTACAGGAAGTAGTCCAAAAAAGTGCTATGAACGTTATCTGTTTGGCAGATTATTTGTTTATTTTATTTTGAATAATACTGACCATCCTGAAGAATAAAACAACACTGAAGTGTGTTTCACTATACAATCTGTGTCTGAGCATACCTATGCAGCCACACCCTCCACATATGGTGTTGGAATTGAGATTTGCTAGTTAGGTTCCTTCAGGGGGAACTGGCTGGTAGGTATCAGTTGTGATACCTAGAGAAGCAGAAGATACTTGCATCATGGCACAAGCACTGAAGCAGGATGAAGGACACCTTCTACCTATGTCAGAGTATGGGCAAGGTGCTATGGCAGAAAAGATGGGTGCAGCACTGTTGCCTGTTTTGGAGTCTGTGGTGACACTAAAATGAAGCCTGAGCCAGTATTGGATACTGCTGGAGTGGATGAGACTAGAGAAGAGATGGTGGAAGCACCACCTGAAGACCTGTCAGAATTCCTGAGGTGGCTGGCAATTAAACACATGGAAAGTGAATAAGAAAGACAGAAAGATGAGGCACAGTGGGTGGATACCCTCAGGGCCTTGTATGAGGGAGGTGCAAGCTCAAGTCAGAGAGGAACAGACACTGCCAGTCTTAAAGACATTAAACTGACTAAACTGGATGCTGGAGATGACAATGAGGCATGCTTAACAACCTTCGAGAGGGGGGCTCAAGCCTGTCACTGGTACAGAGATCAGTGGGTGATCCGATTAGCCCCATATCTCACAGATCAAGCACAATGGGCTTGCAGCCTCATGGAAGCCCAAGATGCTGAGAACTGTAATCTACTGAAGAGGGGGATTCTGAGACATGACACTAACAGACTTAGAGGCAGTGATTCTGGAACCTTTGATGCCTGCCAACAGGCACACCTTGAGAGACCTACACACGTCTAAATGTCCTGCTAGCAAAGTGGATCCAACCAGAGGGGAGACAGTCCAACAGGTGTTGAAGATACTGGTAACTGAACAGTTTGTCACCATGTTACCTATGGAGATACAGGTCTGGGTGTGAGAACATTGTCCAGAAATGGGGTGAAGTTGATTGTATTTTTGGATGATTTCCAGATGGTTTGGTCTAATGTCTGCCAGAAAGGACCACCCAGAGGCACCATAATGGTAAGACCACACCATCCTATAGACCTTTTTTTTTTTTTGCCTCCTTTTAACCCTGATTTTAAGTCTAGTGAGGGAGAAAGGCCCAGTCCTACAGAATTGATTTGCTACAATTATCAAGGGGTGGGAGACACTGCCAGAAAATACCCTACAAAAAGAGGGAAGAAATATGGCCACTCTCATTTGGCCTTAGCAAACTGGGGGCAGTACCTCATGAAGGTAGAAATTGGGATTTGACATGTACAGGGCTTGATTGACTCTGGTAGCCAGCAGACACTGGCACTGGCAGATATGATACCCAGTACCTGTTTGAGAGGTTACAGCACTGGGGTAACCTGCGTGCATGGAGACACCAAGTACTAGCCCAGCACCTATATGGCACTGACAGTAAAGGGGCAAAGTCAGCCAATAACTTTGGGGGCAGTACCAATACTACCAGTACCTATTGTCCTGGGAAATTACTTTCTAGGGTTTTCTGCCCTTATTGCAGATTTAACCAGTCTATCTACAGTAGTGGTCACAAGAGCAGAGGCCCATAAATAGCTTTCCTTGGGTGACATTTTACCTTTTGATGAAAAAATGTCTTTCATTTCCCAAGGAAAGTCCATCAGTCCAAAGGAAACTGGAAGAGAAACAAGAAGCAGTGGACTCAGACCCATAACACCGTTGCTGCAACACCCAGGCATGCAGACGGATTTCCAACAAGCAAACTCAAAATGCTTCAAAGCTCCCTTCTGTGATTTCTCCTCCTGCTACTGCTCCTCTCCGGAAGCATTCACCCTAACCCAGGCTCAACTGGACTGACTGCCTACTATTAGAACTGGAAGTCGGGGTCTCTTACCTTGGTGTCCATCAATATATGCAGCCTCCTCAGTAAACTAGATACCCTCCAAACCTGGATTTGACAATTCAATCCTGACATCTTCTCTGTTGCTGAAACATGGCTAAAGCCAAAGATCCCTGACAATGCAGTTGCTATTCCCGGATACACGATTTTCAGGCAGGACAGAAGCTCTAAGCGGGGTGATGGCTGTGCCATCTCCCTAAGGGACACCTTCGTGGGACATGCCATCCCTCTTCCTAGACCAGAATCACCATCTCAGGTCCTCGCTATCAGAGTTCTCCTTGGGGCCCACAACAAAAACCTCACTATAGTCTCAGTTTACATCCCTCAAAGGACCTGGCTTATGGCTTCAATAATGTCATGGAATGTCTCAAGGGTCTATGCCATAACTCAGAGTCCATCATCCTGGGAGACTTTAACATCAACTGGCTTGCACCAGAGGCCTGCACCTACAAGGATGCAGTTACAACACAACAATTCACACAGCTAGTCCCTTCTCCTACCAGGTGTAACTACAGGACAGGGACCTACACTCTTCTTAACTGGATACTGTCCAACCACCCTGAAAGAATATCTAAGGTGTCTGTTCTCCCTGACTCCTTAAGTGACCATTGATCCATTGTCTGCATTTGGGCTAATAACTACATTAAGCCCCCCAAAAATAATACACACCAGGGTACTCAAGAAGGGTCACCTACAACTACTAAAATCCCATCTAAACAGACTAGACTGGTCAAACATGGACTAACTCAAGGACGTAAACAAAGCACTAGAACTTTTTATCAGCCGATTCACTGAGGCTTGTGATATCCATGTACCGCTAAAAAAAATGAAGTGTAAAGGTAGATCTAACTCTTGGATTACCACTGAGCTTATCACACAGCTCAAGCAAAGGGACCACCTTTGGCACTGGGCTCGAGCCACAGTGGCCCAAGCAGACATTCAAAAATACAAGCAAGCAAGGAATAGCTGCACCCGTACTATACAGATGGCTAAAAGCAAATACTTTAGAGAAGCACTTTCCAACTCGTGGGGGGATGGGAAAAAAGCTGGAATAACCTTAAGGACCTCTCTGGCAAGGACTCCAAGTCTCCACCCACAGTGCTCAACATCAATGGCACTCCAACGTTGGACCTAGTTACCATCTCCAATACAGTCATCAATGCTTTCTCCAACCTAAGCAGTGTCCTCCCACCTGATTTCTTCAATGCTTCCACCACCAACCCCACCTCTGCCACAGCATTCCATGCTCGCTCAGCTCCATGGTTCTTCTTCAAAAGGATCCCAATGCACTTAGTCAGAACCTATATTTGCAAGGCTATCAGCAAAACTGGCTATAGTGGTGAGTCACTCAACTTGAAGCTGCTTTCACTAGTCCTAGATGAAATCCTTGAACCCTGACAATGATCTTCAACCTCTCCCTAAGGTATGGCCAATTTCCATCACTCTGGAAAAAGGCTACCATCACACCTGTACATAAAAGTAGAGACAAGTCACTGCACGCCAGTTATAGGCCCATCTCCATCCTCCCCCCATTATCCAAAGCACTTGAACGTATAGTCTCTGACCAGCTAGTAGAGTTCCTGGAAAAACATAATATTCAGTGCTCTGAGCAGCATGGCTTCCATAAAGGCCATAGTACCACCACAGCACTGTTGGAATTCACCGGCTGTGTCCATGATGCCCTGGATCAAGGACTCTGTGGGGGGGCATATTCATTGACCTTACAAAGGCCTTTGATACAGTTAACCACCCCCTCCTACTCAGACAATTGGCTGAGCTTGGGCTCTCCAATGATGCACTGCCCTGGTTTGCTAGCTATCTTGGGGAGAGATTTCACAGTGTTAATTTCTGGAGTCTAATCACCTGAAAAAACAGTCTTCCCAGGTGTCCCTCAAGGGTCAATTCTGGGATCACTACTCTTCTCCCTCTTCCTTAACAACCTCCCCTGCATCTGCCAACAGAGGATATTACTCTACACAGACGATGCGGTCCTCTTTTCAAGCAACCGGGACTTTAATCTACTTGAGAGTGAACTGCAACATGATTTCTGACTGGTGGAAAAATGGTTTGGCTCATACAAACTTGTCATGAATTATAGAAAAACTAAGGTCATGTCTTTCTGCAATGCATGTAGCAAGTATAAAACACTACCCATCACCATCAAGAATCAATGTGGGACCTCGGCATCACTCTGGACAGCTCACTCTCCTACTCCCAGCACATTGGGATGGTTGCGAAGTCTGCCAACATACGCCTTAGCCTGCTCCACAAATACAAACACTGTATGACACCTGAAGCCCTAAGACTGGCCATCCACAGCTCTGTTACCCCCGTTGTCAATTACGGTCTAGTCATATATGGCTCTGCCTCCCCTACTGCCCTTAGGAGGATATCTATGACACTCAACAAGGCCTGTAGACTTCTCATGGGGGCTGACCACCTAAAGTACACCTGTGACCTATACGCCAAAGCTGGATGGCTACCTCTCATTAGTAGGATACAATACCAGACCTGTCTGATAGCCAAAAAAGCTCTTCTCAGACTCATGCCACCAGGTGTGGCAAGACTCCTTACTACCTGCAGCAGCTCCTAGCCAACATGCAGTACTCAATACCAGACTTTCCAGGTCCCCAGGTGCCGGACCTCACTGGGTCAGAGATCCTTTCTGCTAAGGGCTCCTCAGTGGTTCAATCCCCTTAACAAAGAAACTCTTGCTGCTGCAACACTAAGCCCCTTTAAAAGGCAGTTGCATCTATTCCTCCCCTCTACTTCACTTTGTGACTGCCTCCCTTAAGCCATGGTCATCACCCTCTACTCTAGTTGTAACTGTAACCTGCAGTTCCAGCCTTGCATCCTTGGCACCAGCCCCCTCCCTCTCGCCCTTTGCCCCCCCTCATCCACCCATCCCCTTTGTACAGACTTATTCATATCAAAGGCCATCTGGTGCCTATCTCCCTCGCTCCTCTCATCCTTATCTGACAACAGCAGCTATCTGCTGACTTCCTCCTGACCTCTTCCTACCAAGTATACTGTTTTTACCATGAACTCTGAAAGAAGCTAGCTTGGTTGGTTCTACTGCAGTGTACTTGTCTGAACACTTTATGTGCAAGTAATCTATTTTGTTATTATTGTTACCATTGTTGTATGTTCCCCCCATCCTCTGACATTGAACCTTTGTAAACAAGCAGTTCCTGCTCAAAGGTACTTGTAATCCTAGAGTTTAATAAACAAACAAAAAAGCAAGACTGTTTGTGTGGATACAGACATTGTAAAATCTGGTGTTGTTATACAGGTTGAAGATGTAACTCTTAGAGCTGCTTTTAATCAAGTTAAACAGGAAAAAGGGAAGCCATCTTATAGTATTATTGAAGGACTGCAATATTGTGTCTGTTTACATAACCCACACAGCCTACATGACAGAACAACTAATGGTTTCTGCCAAGCATAAAGCCAACTTACTGCACTTGGCACATGACTTGCCTTTGACGTGGCATACAGGGATGGAACGTACCTTGGCCCAGCTGTTGCAATGATTTTGCTGGCTGAAATAAATGAGCTGGTGGCTTCTATTGCCAAGACTGTGAGGAATGCCAGAAGGTGGCGGATGTGGGTAAAAAGGACACGGTGTCCCTGATGCCCGTACCTGTGGTAACAACCCCTTTTGAAAAGAATGTTATGGATGTGGTAGGTCCCCTGATAAAAGCACAGAAGAGAACAGGCTTGCTCTGGTAATATGAGATTATGCCACAAGGTACCTTGAAGCCATACCCCTGTGGACTATGACATCCCCAAAAGTTGATAAGGAATTTGCAAAAATGTTTGGTTGGGTGGGAATAGCTTAGAAAATGTTAACTAATCAGGGGAGCAACTTTAATGCTGTGATGCTGAAAGAGCTGTATCAAATGCTGGGCATAGTTGCAGTATGCACCTCTCTATACCACACTCAAACAGATGGAGGAGAGGAGGGAGAGAGGGGATATAATAGAGATGTGCAAGTATCTTACAGGGAGGAACAGGGTGCAGGAATGCACTATTTTTTTTGAAAAAGATGTTCCAGGACTAGAAGGCATGGGATGAAGTTGGAGGGAGGATGATTCAGAGGAAACGTGTGGAAGAATTTTTTCACAGAATGGGTGGTGGACAAGTGGAACACCCTGCCAGAGGAAGTGGTGGGGGCTGAAACAATCACTGGATTTAAGAATGCATGGGATAGACATAAAGGAATTCTGGAGGTCAGAGGTAAGGGGCAAAAGACTTCTAGGAAAACATAAACTGAACTTACAAGCTCAAAATGGGCAGACTGGGTGGGCCATAGGCCCTTATCTGCTGACACTGTCTATATATCTATGTCCTGGTGGAGCAATCTAATAAAACTCTAAAGAAAATGCTCCAGAAATTTTTGAGTGAGGAGGTCAAGAACTGGGACCAGTATGGCCTACCTAGACTTTAGCAAGGCATTTGACACAGTCCCACACAAAAGATTAATAATCAAGTTAGCCAGCCTAGGAGTGGGTCCCAGGGTGGTAGCCTGGGTAGCAAACTGGCTGCACAACAGGACACAGAAGGTAATAGTGAATGGAACACATTCCGAAGAAAGAGGGGTTACTAGTGGAGTACCTCAGGGCTCAGTACTGGGTCCAGTCCTCTTTAACATCTTTATAGGTGACATTGCAGAGGTCTGGAGGGAAAAGTATGCCTCTTTGCAGATGACACAAAGATCTGTAACAGAGTTGATACACAAGGGGGGGTAGAAAAGATGAGAAGGGACTTAGCAACGTTGGCGGAATGGTCAGACATGTGGCAACTTAGATTCAATATGAAGAAGTGCAAAGTAATGCACCTGGGAAACAAAAACCCAGGAGAAGAGTACACAATAGCAGGGGAGGTACTAACAACAACAAAAATGGAAAGGGACTTGGGGTAGTCATATCAGATGACCTAAAGGTGGGTAAGCAATGTGAGAAGTCAGTAAGGAGAGCCAGGGGATACTGGGATGCATAGGAAGGGGCATCACAAGTAGAAAAAGGAAATGGTTATCCCTCTGTACAGACAGTTGGTGAGACCCCATCTGGAGTACTGCGTGCAGTTTTGGAGACCTCATCTACGCAAGGACATAGACAGGATGGAAGCAGTCTAGAGGAGGGCAACTAAAATGGTGCAGGGTCTACAGCAGAAGCCATATGAAGAGAGACTGAGAGAGCTTAATATGTATAGTCTTGATGAAAGGAGGGACGGGGGGGGACATGATAGAAACATTTAAGTACCTCAAGGGAATCAACAAAGTCCAGGAGGGTAGCATCTTTCAGAAAAAGAGATGTGTAAGAACAAGGGGGCACAATTTAAAGATAGAGGGGGAACGGCTCAGGGGGTAATGTGAGGAAATTTTTTTTCACAGAGAGAGTGGTGGATACATGGAACAGCCTTCCTGAGGAGGTCATTGGGTCTAAAACAGTGAAGGAATTCAAACATGCATTGAACAGACACAAGGCAATTATAGTTGGGGGTTGCAGGAAGTAGGCTGTTGGTTAACTAGAATCTGCAGCTTATCCAGTAGGTAGGGAAATGGGCAGACTGGGTGGGCCAAGTGGTCCTTATCTGCCATCAAAGTCTATGTTTCTATGTAAGTATCTACCTTACCTACTGTTTGCCCATAGAGAAGTACCACTGGTCTCTTTCCATTCTAGCTTCTTTATGGCAGACATCCAAGGGGTCCACTTGATGCTGTGAAGGAAATCTGGGAACACTGTACAGACACCGGGTTAGAAACAGGTGCATACATAGTAAACGTAAAGAAAAGACTACTGAAGTAGGTTGCAGTAGCCCATAAGCAAACGTTACAGTCCTAGGTAATACAGAAAATCCATTATGAGAAAGGGACTGGGGAAAGTGTTTAAAGAGGGGGTGCAAGTTTTGTTGTTGTTATCTTCCTCTGAAAAGTAGCTTCATATGAAAGGGCAAGGTCCATACAAGGTATTAAAACAAACATGCCCTCTAACCTATGAGGTCGAGTCACCTGTAAACAAGCTAAGTCTATCATGTTAGCTTTCAGAATAAAAAGGTGTTCAGGGTGGAGGAAAAAAACAATCTCTCTCTCTCGGTTTTGTTTGAATGTGGAAATGGAGAGTTACAGGTAGCACATGAAAGGTTGGAAAAAGGAGGTCTGTCAGATGCGATGCAAATCACTCCTTCTCTAACAGACCTCCAGTTAGCAGTAACTGAGCATTTCTCCATGAATATGGATCAACACGTATAATAAAACCCTGGGACAGCAAAGGGTGTCGAGCATAATATCCATATACATAGTACGCCCATATGACAGAAGCCATACAGGTTACCCGAAAAGATGAGGGAAGAGGTAATTAAAGAGATTTTAAAAATAGAGAAAATGGACATCACAGAATCCTTCAAAAGTGCTTAGTCTTCCACGATTGTGGCAGTAGGGGAAAATGAAGTTGGCTCAGCGTATACCTAGACTTTCAAAAGGTGAATGAGGTACCTGTCTTTGATAGCTAACCCATACCCCAAGCTGATGACCTTATAGAATGGGAGGTGCACAGTACATTTCTGCATTAGAATTGACTGCTGGATACTGGCAACTAGCCCTAACCCCAGAATCCATAGATAAAACTGCCCTTGCCACCCCATCGTTTTTTCAATTTACAACTATGTCCTTCCACCTACATTGTGCCCTTGCAACTTTCTAAATGTATATGGAGAATATATTAGTCCCTCATGGTACATACTCTGCCACCTGCCTGGATAATGTAGTTGGTTTTAGTCCTGATTAAGACACATAAACTTAATCTCTGGAATGTGTTTAAAACCATTAGGAGGGCAGAGTTGACAATAAACTCAACAAAATGTCATGTAGCTATCCAAGAGACACACAATCTTAGGTATGTTCTGGGAAACAGTACAGCAAAGCCTGAAATGTCCAGAGTTGAGGCGGTGACTAACAGCCCCATTCTACTGATGAAGAACCGTGAGATCTTTTTTTGGGTTTAGCTGGACACTACAGAAGGTTCATCCCTAATTTCTCTGATTTAGCAATCCCACTGATGGAGCTGACTTATAAAAAAACATCCCAGTAAAGTACATGGAATGGAAACCTGCAATCAGGCTTTCTGATTAATGAAAGCTACCCTGTGCTCATCTCCTGTCCTTATCAATCCAGACTTTTCCCAATTCTTCCTCTTGCAGATAAATGTCTCAGAATCAGGCATTGGGGTGTTGTTATGACAGACCAAAAATGGGGAGGAGCACTGTGTGGTGTATATCAGCTGAAAACTACATGACAGGGAGGGAAAGTATGTCATTATAGGAAAGGAGTGCTTGGCTGTGGGCTATCAAAACATTTAGACTTTATCTATGAGGTACTTAGTCCACTCTGGTCACAGATGACAAACCATTATGGTGGATCAGTCAAAAGAAAGATTAAAAAAAACCCTTAATAAGCTGCTGGAATCTAGTATTACAACCATACAATTTTAGGGTTGTACACAAAGCCAGGAGAACAGCATAAGAATGCTGACTTTTTGTCCATCTGAAGTAGATAGAAACTCTGTCTAGCTTTAGGGTGTAGTGACTGTTCATGTGACTGTTAAAATTACTTCTTTGTGTTGTATGGAAAGTATGACGTATAACCGGAAGGAACAATTGTGTTACTAGTTATTGGAGGTCCCCAGGAATTGTTGATTTATAGGAGTTGACCTTTAAAAAGGGCAATTTCTCCAGTTATGTTGTAATGATTAAGGGTCCCAGGGTGGAGCTGCTTATGTGGGTGGATGGTAGTTCCTTTACACTTCCCATTGATGCTGGGGGAGTCTGATTTAAGAAATTCTGGAAAACAGATTTTGTCAAAGCTGTTTCCCTCTTCAGGAGTGGTGTGTGTGTGTGTGTGTGTGTGTTAGAGTGAAGCTCTATCTAGCCCTAAAAGGGCTGTCAGTGATAGCTGTACTGCTACAGCAAGACCCTTTTTATGTTGCTTGCATGCATGTGCAAGAAACATAGTGCCATCATCCAAGATTTGGAGGTGTGGCACCCGTCTTCCAATTCAGTCACTGTGTTTGCAGGTGCAGCCCCAGTTCCCCAATCACTGCTGTAGCTGTCTATGACAGTAGTTGAAAATGCAGTGGTCGTACAGTTGAAAGGAAGAGCTCTGCCTCAGTGAGCAGAGCTCCCCCCTCCATACACACACGCACGAACGCATACTGCATGCTCATGCACCTTCCTCCCCCCCCATGCACACACTGTATGGCTGACGGGGGTGCCCAATCCTCCATCAGCTCCAGGCCCCCCCCCAGCATCCAGGTGCCATGCTGGAGCCACCCCAGCATGGAAAATGTGTTATGGCCGACAGGGTGCCCAATCCCCATCGGCTCCATGCCCCCAAAGCATTCCAGCTGCCACACTGGGAGCCCACCCAGTGTGGTAAACGGCCCCTCATCATCTTATAAAAAAACTGGAAATGCAAAACTGTCCCTAGGCACTTCTCCCTGCCCCTCCCATGACCTGCACCCACCCACTGCACACCATACTCCCCACACCCCCCTCACCCCATACTTACCTCCAGACCTCGGCACGATGATCTTCGGTGGACCGAGAACATGTCTGCACTCTTCAAAGCTGACCGAGAACTGAGGAAATGCCAGTATGCCATATAATTGGATAGACAGGGTTTTTTTTTCAGCTTTGCTGCATATCTCAGACATTTTATTGGAATTTTGGCACCAAATTTTCTACACTGGATTTTTGGGCCCCCTCCTCATGAATTCTGTCACTGTCATGGCGTTAATCTGGCCCGAAGGGTGATTTCGCATTTACTGCACAAAATCACCTTTTGGGACTGATTAACGAAACAACAGTGCCAGTGTTCATAAGGTGGGCTCTCAAAAAAGCCTATGTTGCAAATTTGGTGAAAAGATTCCTAAAAATGACTGTTTCACGAGTGTGCATTTTGCAATTCCTATGCACTCTTATAAATTCGTGAATTTTTAATATTTGCACTCCAGATTTTCAACATTGCCATTTTACCACACCTCCTTATGAGCAGTACAGCTGTTACTTTTCACATCGTGCCCAAAATGTGTTTCCGCACATGTAGCGCACAATGGCGCAGTCAGTGTGCAAAATCAATGTATGGGACACATTAAGAAAATCACAGTGACACTGTTCATGAGCAGTGGTCTTAAAATGGCTATGTTGAAAATTTGGTGAAAAAATTCTTAAAAATGACTGTTTTACGAGCATGCATTGCGCAGTTCCTACACACACTCGTAAGTTCACTCATTTTTAATATTTTCACTCCAAATTTTCAGTGTTGCCATTTTACTACACCTCCTTATGAGCAGTACAGCTGTCATTTTTCACATGTCACCCAAAATGTGTTTGCATGCATGTAGCGCACAATGGCGCAGTCGGTTTGTGCAGTCAATGTTTGGGACAGATTAAGAAAATCACAGTGACACTGCAGAGGTCTTAAAATGGCTATGTTGAAAACTGGGTAAAAAAATTCCCAAAACTGACTGTTTTATGAGCATTTGTTGTGCTGATCGTACGCACGCTCGTAAGTTTGCGAATTTTCTATATTTTCACTCCAGATTTTCAACATTGTCATTTTACCACACCTCCTTACAAGCAGTACAGCTATCATTTTTCACATCTTGCCCAAAACATGCTTCCGCCCATGTAACGCATAATGGCGCAGTCGGTGTGCGAAATCGTTGTATGGGACACATTAAGAAAATCACAGTGACACTGTTCATGAGCAGAGGTCTAAAAAATGGCTAGTTTGAAAATCTGGTGAAAAAATTCCTAAATAAGCTTTTAAAGGCGTGCATTGCGCAGTTCCCACGCGCGCTCGTAAGTTCGAAATTTTTAATATTTGCACTCCAGATTTTCAACATTGCCATTTTACCACACCTCCTTATGAGCAGTACAGCTGTCATTTTTCACATGTCACCCAAAATGTGTTTCCGTGCATGTAGTGCACAATGGCACATTCGGTGAGCGCAGTCAATGTTTGGGACAGATTAAGAAAATCACAGTGACACTGTTAAAGAGCAGAGGTTTTAAAATGGCTATGTTGAAAATTTGGTGAAAAAATTCCCTTCAGACGTTCTGCAATGTTACTAATGAAGACATTGAACAGGACTGGCCCCAGGACCGATCTCTGCAGCACCCCACTGGTGACCCCCTCTCCTTAGACTGCACACCATTTACCACCACTGTCTGCCTCCTGTCTGTTAGCCAGTTTCTAACCCAGTTTACCACCCTTTCCCCCACTCCCAGCCTACCCAGCTAGTTTATCAGCCTCCTATATGGGATGGTGTCAAAGGCTTAGCTGAAATCAAGGTAAGCGTTGTCCACTGCCCCACCCTGATTCACTTCCTTTGTCACCCAGTCAAAGAAATCAACCAGATTTGTCTGACATGATGTCCCCACTGTGAATCCACATTGTCTATGGTCCTGGGCTCCGATGGTTTCTACATGCCCCACTATCCTTTCTTTAAGCAATGTCTCCATGATCTTCCCCACTACTGAGGTGAGGTTGAATGGCCTATTGTTCCCTGCCTCCTCCCTGCTGCCGGACTTGTGTAGAGGGACCACATTGCCCTACTCCAATTCACTTATGCTGAATGACTCAGTGAACATGGCTGCCAGAGGTACTGCTATCTCCCTTCGCAGTTCTTTTAATATCCTTGGGCATATGCCATCTGGTTCCATTGCTTTTTCCACCTTCAATTTAGTGAGCTCCTGCAGGACTCTTGCCTTTGAATGGACTATTGTCCACCCCTTCACCCCCTTGGCAACTGCTGTACTGCTGTGGCCCTTGCCCCTCCCACTCTTCTGTGAATACTGAATGGAAAGACACAGTGGATGTCTTGGGAGGAAGGCATGGAACTATCACTTCTAAATACCTAAACAGCACATACAAGCAAGCAACATTTGTTTAGGTATAGCACAACATAATGATAGATGTCCCAAGGGACAAAAAAATGAACAAAATGTATGTTGAAAAGAATAAATAAAAGCTAAGAAATACCAGCCTTTGTAAATCTATTGCAACAACCTCTTTCTTTCTGTCTGTCTGTCTTCCTCTATCTCCTAGAGTCACAACACCTCCTAGTCTTTTTATTTGTCCTCCCATTTCCTATATACTTTATGTACTGGTGCTGGTCAAAGTGCAACCCCACTCCCCCACCCACATTACAGCAAATGAAAGTATTAGGCTGCTATTGTCCTGCATGGTAGAATGTGTTAAAATAGTCAAATATAACCAGCCTGTAAGTTATAAGATTTATACTGTTTGCTACCTGCATGGAAAATTGTGCTTTACATGTATATCACAGCCTGCAAATTACTAGGCCATCTTTTCATGTCCTTTAAAGCTCTTGTTCCTACACTGGCACACTGGAATTGCAATGAGCTAAGCAGTCTGTAAATAATCCTCGAAAACTGGAACATTCCTATATGGAGCCTTCTAGGCTCATCGCTACAGACTGACAGGATGTCAGAATACCCTTTTGTTAAAAAATAAATGGGCCTGATTTCAGGCCTGCATTACAAAGGGAACACAGGACCTTTTCCTTTTCACATTACACTGTTACTGATTCCATCTGTGTAGAGTTCTGCCAGCAGAAAACAGACATACTGAGTTTTGGAAGTTAGTTACAGAGGCTGCTAACTTTATGAAACAAATGGTGGGGTAGGCCTCTTTTACCTGAGAAGAAGCCAGTGCTAGCAGCGTTCTCCCAGAGTGATGAATTTGTCAATAGTCAGTCTCATTATGGCCATATTTATCTGATGAAACAGGTGGGTTGTTCTTAGCTGCAGGCATGGTCTTGAAGGTGGAGCTAAAACCCCAGATATAAATATTTATTTTTCATTGTCCACCTAGGGACAAATGACTTGGCTCATCATAAGATTAGAGCAGTGCAGGAGGACTTTGTAGAGTTGGGAGGGGCCTAAGACAAGTAGCACACACAGTATCCTTCTCAGAGGTGCTGCCTGTCAATGGCATGGGTGAGGCGAGGGTACTTTGCACCATGCAGTTGAATGGTTGAAAAAATTGTGTGGATCATAGGGGTTTGGCTTCATTGGGGACTGGGGTTCCACCTGGAGGGACACCAGCCTATACTGGCAGGATGGTCTGCATCTGTCCAGGAAGGGAACAATTCTTTTGAACAATCGGTTTAAATACTTCATTGGCAAGCTTTTAAATTAGTCAAGGGGGAGGCACTGATAAGCAGCAGGAAAATCCCTGCCTCTCCCTACAAAACAGGGTACTAAATGAGAAAAAGACCGAGGTAGAAAGGTCAGTGGGGGATGCTGCAACAGAAGGCAAAGCCATCAAAAAATGGAGAGCAATGAGTACCAATGCCCATAGTCTGGGTAACAAACTTCCTGAATTAGGGGCCTTGATGGATATCGTGGCAGTCACAGAAACATGGTACACACAAAACCATGACTGGGATGTAAACATACCAGGATATACTATCTACAGGAGGGATAGGGAAGGTAAAAGAGGAGGAGGACTAGCTCTTTACATAAGGGAAGGAATCAAAGCAACAGAACAAAAGGGTAAACAGGGAGGAGAAGAAGCACTGTGGGTCAATTTGGAGACAGACAATGGCACCACAATCAGCACAGGGGTTGTATACAGACCGCCCCTCTCAGGAGGAGGAAATGGACAAGGAAATGATAGAAAGTATACTTAGAATGGCAGAAAAAGAGGAGATATTGTTGATGGGTGATCTGAATATGCTAGATGTTAACTGGAGTGCAGTTGCAGCAGCCACTTCGAAGAGTGGGGTTATTCTAGATGACCTACAGGGGGCATGCCTTAGACAACTAGTACTGGAACCCACTGGAGAGGGAGCAATCTTAGACCTGGTTCTCTCAAATGGAGATGGAGAGAGGATCACAGATGTAGAAGTGGGTAGCCATCTGGGAACTAGCAACCATCGAACAGTATGGTTCACAATAAGCACAGCAAAAGAGTCAAGACGTACAAATGCAAAAGTACTGGACTTTAGGAGGGCTGACTTTGCCAAAATAGGTGAGCGCCTAAGGAATGCACTAGCAAATGGGCAGAAAGGAGGGGTGGAAGAACAATGGGGAATAATAAAAACTGCCATCACAGAGGTAACAAGCCTTTGTGTGAAGCAAATAAACAAAACAAAATGATGTAAGAAACCACTATGGTTCTCAAAGGAAGTGGCAGTGAAGGTTCAAGAGAAAAATAAAGCATTCAGGAAGTACAAGGAATCACAGAAGGAGCAGGACAGAGAACTGTATCAGTTAAAGCAAAAGGAAGCTGGGAAGGCAATCAGAACAGCAAAGGCCCAAACCAAGGAAAAGATAGCCAACTCAGTTAAGAAGGGGGATAAAACCTTTTATAGGTACATCAGGGAGCGAAGGAAGACCAAGGGAGGGATAGTGAGGCTTAATAAAGGGGAGGGAGGGTGGGCAGAGGGTGACTGTGAAAAGGCCGAGATACTAAACAAATATTTTTGCTCAGTATTTACAAATGAAGAGAGGGAGGTACCTAAAACAAACAGTAGAAACACTCTGGATACAGAAGTTGATACCAGCCCATTTACAGAAGAAAAGGTTCTGAAAGAACTCTTAAAACTGAAGGTGGACAAAGCAATGAGGTATGATGGGATTCTTCCCAGAATTCTAAAAGAACTAAGGGTAGAACTAGTGACACCACTGACTATCCTCTTTAACAAATCATGGGAGGATGGGGTGGTACCCGAGGACTGGAGAAGGGCAGCTGTAATTCCCCTTCACAAAAGTGGGAGCAAGGCAGAAGCAGGAAACTACAGACCTGTTAGTTTAACCTCAGTGATAGGGAAAATGATGGAATCACTTCTGAAGGAAAGAATTGTTGAGTATCTAGAAGCCAGAGGGGCACAGGACCCAAGGCAGCATGGATTCACAGCTGGAAGGTCATGCCAGATGAATCTGATAGATTTCTTTGACTGGGTGACCAAAGTAGTAGATCAGGGAGGGGCTGTGGACATGGTCTACCTAGACTTTAGCAAGGCATTTGACACAGTCCCACACAAAATATTAATATACAAGTTAGCCAGCCTGGGAGCGGGTCCCAAGATGACAGCCTGGGTAAACAATTGACTGGAGAATAGGACACAGAGAGTAATAGTAAATGGAGTCCACTCTGAAAAAAGGGGGGTTAGTAGTGGGGTACTGCAGGGTTCAGTATTAGGACCGGTCCTCTTCAATGTCTTTATGAGCGACATTGCAGAGGGACTGGAAGGAAAAGTATGTCTCTTTGCAGATGACACAAAGATCTGCAACAGAGTTGATGCACAAGGTGGGGTGGAAAGGATGAGAAGGGACTCGGCAAGGTTAGAAGAATGGTCAAATGTATGGCATCTTAGATTCAATGCTAAGAAGTGTAAGGTAATGCACCTGGGAAACAAAAATCCAGGGGAAGAGTTCACAATGGGGGGTGAGATACTAACAACAACAAAAATGGAAAGGGACCTGAAGATAGTCATATCAGATGACCTAACGGTGGGCAAGCAATGTGATAGGGCAGCAAGGAGGGCTGGGGGGATACTGGGATGCACAGGGAGAGGCATCACCAGTAGAAAACAGGAAGTTATTATCCCTCTGTACAGACAGCTGGTGAGACCCCATCTGGAGTACTGCGTGCAGTTCTGGAGACCCAATCTCCACAAAGACATAGACAGGATGGAAGCTGTCCAGATGAGGGCAACTAAAATGGTGTAGGGTCTGCACCAGAAGACATATGAAGAGAGACTAAAGGAGCTTAATATGTATAGCCTCGAGGAAAGGAGGGAGAGGTGGGACATGACAGAAACTTTCAAGTACCTCCAGGGAATCAACAAAGTCCAAGAGGGCAGCATCTTTCATAAAAAGAGGTGTGCAAGAACAAGGGGGCACAATTTGAAGATAAGGGGTGGCTCAGAGGTAATTTAAGGAAGTATTTTTTCACAGAGAGTGTTGTGAATGCATGGAACGGCCTTCCGGAGGAAGTTGTGGAGTCAAAAACAGTGATGGAATTCAAGCATGCATGGGATGGTCATAAGGCAATTCTAGGGGGTGGGGGTAGGAAGAAGTAGGCTGCTGGTTAACTAGGATCTGCAGCTTATCAATTAGGTAGGGAAATGGGCAGACTGGGTGGGCCAAGCAGTCCTTATCTGCTGTCAAATTCAATGTTACTACGTTTTTTTATTTATTGAATTTTGTTGACCTGATAAACCCACTAGGCCTAGAAGTCCCATTTTCAGGGGTGACCAGGGGGAGGGGGGATATAGATGGTAAGCAACTGAAATTGAACCAGATTAATCTGTTGATATTTTTAGTGAATGGTAGAAATTTGGCCAGGACACTGGGGAAATTCCATTACTCTCTTTCAATAAGTGCCATGGGATCTTTAGCATCCACCTGAACTACCACCAATCCAGGCAGATGGGACCTCGGTTTAATGTCTCATCTGAAAGATGGCACCTCAGAAGTGCAGCACCCCCTTCATGCTGCACTACAGTGTCAGTATTAGGATATTAACCCAAGCGCCAGATGTGGGAACTGAACCCACAGCCATCTGATCATCTGAAATAAGAACCACCCGCAATTTCCCCAACATCCAACAGAAGCACCTCGACCACAGAGGGTAGTTGATCCAGGAGGTTGGCAGGTGGTTAAGAGGGGCAAATTGGGTGCCCTATCACTCAGTGCTCTCCAACATATTACCTCCACAGACCATATAAAAACTACAAACAGGTATCTGCCTCTATCTCCAAAATCAAACAAAGGGACAGAGGACACCGCAGAGCAGAATACTGCAGCATAGGAGCTAGCACAACAAAACTCGCCCAAAACAGGAACCAAAACAAAAAAAGCAAAAAGGAAATCCCAAAAACTTCTGATCATAGGAGACTCCATGATTCGGGGAGTTGATACCTATCTCCAGCCAGGGGTAATGGTCAGATGCCTCCCAGGTACATTAGCGTGGACAGACACTGACCGCATTGCTGAAACTTTTCAGGAAGCAGGAGAAAACATTGACGTCTTGGTACACATAGGGACTAATGATTTCACCAGTCGGTCAGTTGTGGAGACCAAGGAACACCTGACCAGGCTGGGTGATAAACTATCATCCATTTCATCCGGCATCTCCTTCTCTGAGATCCTGCCAGTCTGGGAGAGGGGGCCAGATGGATAGAAGGTCAGAGAAGGGGAGATAGGGGGGCTAAACATGTGGCTCAAGGGTTGGTGCCAGGAAAAAGGACACAAATTTGTAGGGAACTGGCAACAGTTTTGGGAGCTAAAATTCTTTAAATTTGATGTACTGCATCTGACTAAGGAGGGAGTCAATGCATTGGGGCAGAAGTTTGACGTCTTTGCAGAATATCCTGCACACAGAGACACTAAAGCATGAAATACCAATAGATGCAAACAGAAAGTAAACTGATGTGGAACAAAGAAACAAAACACAAAATCAAACTTTTGCTTTCATTTTCTTCCTTCTAATTACTCTGACCATGTTATAATCTCAGCAGTTTATCTGGAATGGATATTAACTGCAGGTTCTGCAGAATACTTTTCAGAAGGGCAGTTTTACAGAATTTAAGACACTGCCCTACGTGCTGAGCCATTGGAGATCTTAGGGCTCAGCTCAGGGCAGCATGGGCAGAGACTGTGCACCTCAGATTTCATACTCAAGAGGAAATGACCATGAGTGACCATCACATGGTATGGTTCAATTTAGCCACTACAACTAAATCATCCCACTCCAAGGCAAAAATATGGGACTTTAGAGGAGCTGACTTTGATAAGCTGGCCAACAGAGTTAAGTTAGCCTTGGCAAAAAGAAATACAGGTGAGGGGGTACAGGTAAACTGGGTAAGCATTAAGGATGCAATACTTGAATCAACATCCCATTGTGTTAGAGAGAAAAGGAAGAGCAAAAGAAGAAGGAAACTACTTTGGTTCTCAAAAACAGTAGCAGTAAAGGTCAGAGCCAAAAGGCTGTCCTTCAGGAAATATAAGGGAACACAATGGGATGAAGATAAGGAGGCATACCAGACTTCCCTAAGGGAAGTAGGGAAGGCAGTAAGGCAGGCAAAGGCCTAAACCAAGGAAACACTAGCAAAGACAGTAAAAGAAGGTGACAAGACTTTCTATAGATACATTAGTGAAAGGAGAAAGTCCAGAAGGGGTATTGCTAAGATTAAAGGAGATAAGGGGGCATATGAGGAGGAGGACCACGTAAAAGCATATATCCTAAACAGATACTTCTACGTAGTATTTACTGAAGAAAAGGTAGGGCAGGGCCCACAGCTCAGCACCATGGACACAGAGGGGAGGGAGGTGAGCACTAGTCCTTTCAAGAAAGAAAGGGTCCTACAAGAGCTCGATGAGCTCAGGTGGACAAGGCTATGGGACCTGATGGCATACATCCCAGGGTACTAAAGGAGCTTAGGGTGGAACTAGCAGAGCCATTATCAGAATTGTTTAGTAAGTCTCTGAGCACAGGAGAGGTCCCAGAAGACTGGATAAGGGCTCATGTGATCCCACTCCACAAGAGTGGTAGCAGGGAGGAGGCAGAGAACTACAGAACAGTCAGTCTTACCTCAGTAGTGGGCAAGATTATGGAGGCACTCCTTAAGAAAAGGTTAGTACAACACTTGGAATCCATAGGAGCACAGGATCCAAGACAGCATGGGTTTACAAAAGGAAGTTCCTGTCAAACTAATCTCATAGATTTCTTTGACTGGGTAACCAGAGTGGTGGACCAAGGGGGAGCAGCTGATGTCACCTACCTTGACTTCAGCAAAGCTTGTGATACTTTTCCACATAGAAGATTGATTAATAAGCTGGGTAGGCTTGGGTCGGTCAGAAGTTGGGCAACTGTGTGGCAAACTGGTTGACTGGCAGAAAACAGAGAGTGGTGGTAAATGGTATACAGTCAGAAGAGATGCAAGTCACAAGTGGGGTACCTCAGCGATCAGTATTGGGGCCAGCCCTCTTCAATATCTTCATCAGTGACATTGTAGATGGACTGGAGGGTAAGGTTTGTCTGTTTGCAGATGACACCAAGGTCTGCAAAAGAGTAGAAATGTCCAGATGTGGTGGGCAGAATGAGATGAGATCTGGATAAACTAGCAAAATGATCAGAAGAGTGGAAACTGGGGTTTAATGCAAAGACATGCAAGATCATGCACATAGGGGAAGAGAAACCCTGAAGCCACCTATAGGCTGGGAGGGGAGTTGCTGGCAGTCACAAGAGAAGAAAGAGACTTGGGCGTCATCATCGCCGAAGACCTGAAATCATCCAAGCAGACCACTAAAGCAGTAGGTAAGGCTAGGGGGATGTTAGGGTGCATTAGTAGGGGTACCACAAGTTGGAAGAGGAAGGTAATAATCCCTCTTTACAAGACACTGGTTAGGCCCCCATCTGGAGTACTGTGTGCAGTACTGGAGGCCACACCTTCACAAGGACATTAACCAAATTGAGGCAGTCCAGAGAAGGGCAACCAAAATGGTGTAGGGACTGCATCAGAAAACATATGAGGACAGATTAATGGAGCTCAATATGTATACCCTACAGCAAAGGAGGGAGAGAGGTGATATGATCAAAACATTCAAACACCTTAAGGACATTAACAAGTTGAAAGAGTCTAACATGTTTCAATATAAGAAAAATAGCAGAACAAGAGGACACAGCATGAGATTAGAGGAAGGCCGATTAAGGGGTAATGTGAGGAAGTTCTTTTTCACACAAATGGTGGTGGATGCATGAAACAGCCTACCTCAGGAAGTAGTGGATATGAATACAGTGCAGGGCTTCAAACAGGCATGGGATAAGCATAAGGAAGCAATACAGATGAGTATGAATAGATAGGCTATTGACAGAGCAAAGGCCGATGGCACATTTATAAGGTAGAAAAAAGTGGGCAGACTGGATGGGTCTTGCGGTCCTTATCTGCCATCAACTTCTACGTTTCTAAAGACATACAAATCACCCCAGTAGTGGTCGGGGCAATGGGACTAATGAAAAAGAACTTTTAGAGGGAAAAGATCCCATGGAGTGCGGGTCCTACAGACCTATCTCCCTCCAGAATGTAGACCTAAAATTATTTACTGGGTTGCTAGCAGGCAGGCTACAGAAAGTGGTTCCACTATTGGTTCACAAAGATCAGACAGGCTTCATTATAGGCAGGTACCTCTCAGACAATATCTGGAGACTCCTGAATGTTCTCATCTCCCATAAGTCATCCCCTAATTTTCAGATAGCCATATCCATGGATGCAGAAAAAAAGCCTTTGACAGGGTGAATTGGAAATTTTGAAAAGCTACCATGGATCATATGAATTTTAGTCCCAAATTTCTAGATACCATAACTAGGCTCTATACAAGACCTATGGCTCTGGTGAGAGTGAACAGATTCAGCTCCTGCCCTTCCCCCTGACTCAGGAAACACACCAGGACTGCCCTCTCTCACCATTCCTGTTTGCCTTAAGCCTTGAACCACTTGCAGTTCGAGTACAGGAGGATGAGAGGATTTGGGGGGTGATGGCAGAAGGAGTCAAACAAAAATTTCCCTTTATGCTGACGACACTGTTTTTCTCTCCTCCCCAGGACATCCTTTGCCCCCCCCCCAGTTGACCTGTTGGGCACATTCAGGAAAATATCAGGTTATAAAATGAATTTTCAGAAGTCAGAGACCCTCATAATGAGTGGTGCCTGCCCAGAACATTTTAAAAGGACCTTTCCATTTAAATGTGCCCTCAGAAATCAAATCTGCTACCTGGGTATTCAGATTGTGGTGGACCTAACCAGACTGTTTACAGTGAACTATGAGCCACTTTGGTCTGCTATAATAAAAGATTTAGTCAGATGGAAATTGCTACCCTTGGGTTTAGTGGGCAGAGTAGCGGTCATACAAATTAATATACTCCCCGATTTCTGTTCTTGTTTTCTTCTCTTTCCATCACAATCCCAAATATGTACTGGAACAAAGTTTTGGGGCACATCTCTAGCTTTATTTGGAATGGGGGGAGGCCTTGTGTGGCTCAGACAGTTCTTCAACTTTCTAGAGACTCTGGGGGGGGCTATCCCTGCCAGACCTGCCTAGGTACTACCTGGCTGCCCAGGGGGCTATGGTGATGACTTGGGCAAGACAAGGTGTCTCATCCCATTGGTATTTGATAGAAGATGCAGATCTGTGCTTTAAACTGTTGTACACTCTGGCCCTAACAGATACTCCTTTGGAGTCGACCAGAACTATTCAAAATGGATGGGTCAGACATTGCCTTCAGATCCTATGAAAGATTAAGAGATACACAAACACCCCAGAAGGCCTAGACCCCCTTCCATTAATCATACATGAGACAGGGTTTCCCCCAGCATTAGATACAGGATACGTGAAATGGGGCAGACGGAGCCCCTTTTGCTTTACACAGTTTATTGAAGGGCAGAGGTGCATACCCTTTCAGAGGGCCAAGGAGAAGTTTGGCTGGTCCAACATACAATTTCTCCGATACATGCAGGTTAGACATTTCATCAACTCAGGTGATAACATACATTGTCTTACTAGACTATGCACAGGGTGGGAGGATTTTCTTTAAGGAGTATTGATAATTACAGGTCCCCAAAGATACATTTCTAGTTTATACAAAATTTTGGGGATGCCGGCAGGGACCCCACTGGATCCATTATGGAAGACCTGGGAATGGGTGATGATAGATGCCTCCACTTGGAACAATAAACTGAGGCTGGGATGGAAAGTCACATCCACCCCTTTGTGGCAGGAATTTTTTTGGTATGATTTCTTTCAAACCCCAACTATCACATATCATTGCAATAGTTCAAGATCCAACAAAATGCTGGAGACAATGTGGGCAAACTGGAAGCCACTGGCACATTTTTGGGGGGCTGCCTGCTCTTGTCCCCTTTTGGCAATCAGTACAGAAGGTGGTGCACAGTGTCACTGGAATCCTTCTGCCCTTGCAATTTGAGGAGTGGGTGTTGGGGTTCCCAAGAGTGATTGGTGCTAAAAGAGATACAAGAAAGGTTTTATTAACATCCATAGTTGTAGCCCTTAAATGCATTACTTCTAACTGGTTGAAGCCTGGTCCCCCCAGGCTGGAGGAATGGACAGCTTGAATGAGAGGTGTTATAGCAGTGGAAGCCCCTACAGCCAAGTTGCACCTTAGACTTGATTTGCATGAGCAAAGATGGCAAACTTGCCATGTCTGGCTCCAGTCTGCTACTTTATAGAATAACTGAGCCTGGAGGGTATGAAAGTTCACAAGGTATAATCTGAAGAGGGATTCTCTTGCCTGTTGTTGGGGATATGCACCAGGGGTAACATAACAGATCTATGAAATTAAAGATACACTGTCTTATGGATGGGACTGGGGAAAGGTGTGGGTGGGTGGGTACACCTAACGACTGGACTGTATATAAATGAAGTTTAAGTTCTCCTTTGATTGTTTTCACATTTTGGTTGTAACTCTTGTTCCCTTGTTAATCTGGGAAGTTATAATCCCAGAGATTCCAGAGTTAATCTTGGCGTATTTCAAGCATGAGGAATCTCCATGTGGAGATTAGGATACAGACATATTCATCCTACCGCCATTCATCTTTTGCAGTTTGCTTTAACTTCACAATGGACTGAGTGACTTTTATATGGTCAATGATAACATCTATGTGTCTTAAAGATACTACTGTCTGTACTGATATAGGATTGTAAACCATTCTTTATGTAAAGTTGTACACATGGTTGTATGATGCTTATTTGTATAATAAAGCTGAATAAAAAAAAACTTTCAGGCACATCTAAATATGCTACCCATATCTGTGACAGCTTATGAATTGCAAAAGGAAACCATACTGGGGACACTGTGGATGCTGAGAAGAGTGCTCTCAACAAACACCAAAGACTAATCCAGTACTGATTTCCTGATGTTAGAATAAGCCCTGGTTTAAGAATAGGGTCCGTTCTTGTCATGGAACTTGAAATCCCAGAATATCTGAAGACTGTAACTCCAGGAGGGAGACCACAAACGTGCTGAATGTGACAAGAGTTTTGGCCAGCAGACTCACCTGATAATACATCAGTGAATTCATTCTGGAGAAGCAATAAAAGAAAGTCATATGGTACAACGCACCATCTCCTGCTGAATAAAGCCCTAATGGAGAGCTGCAGAAAATGCTAAACCTTAGCATAGTATGGATTGACTACAAAAAAGCATTTGACAGCATCCTATACTCTTGAATCAGTGAGTGTTTACAAATCTACAGGCTATATCCCACACTGGTAAATTTTATCACAACTGCTATGAGAAAGTGGCAAACCACCCTACAATTGAACCTGAGAAAGGTCAAATCACCATCCCAAGCATAAAGATCCAGTGAGGAATATTTCAGGGTGACTCCTTGTCATCACTTCTCTTCTGCCTTGCCTTCAAGCCATTAAGTAGCCTAATCAGTAACCTAGGCTATGGACACAACATAAACTCTAGACACCTCAGTGATGAACAACTAACATCTCACCTTATTTTTGTAGATGACCTAACACTTTTTTATAGTTCATCCAACAAACACCTACAAGCATAACTACAAACTGTCAAGCCATTATCTGATGATAAATGGATGAAATGTGGCCTTGATAAATGTACCAAAGGAACAGTTATAGCAGGAACATTAACTCATAAAGAAAACATCAACCTGATGGAGGGTTGTGACATAAAAGAGCTGATGCAAAAAGAAGTGTATAAATTCCTGGGAACAGATAAAGAAGCAACAACACAACATGAACAAATGAGAGAGAAAATCAGCAAGGAATATTTCAGAAGTCTGAAGCTTGTACTGAAAACGGCTTTGACAACACAAAACAAAGTGCTAGCTATAAATCAACTTGCCTTTCCTGAGATATCATACAGCTTCAGTGTGATACACTGGTCACAGAAAGTGTTGAACCAGATAGATGTGAAAACAAGAAAATACTCCATGCTTGCTAGTTAAAACACAAAAACCAGTGCATGCCAAGATGACACTTTCCAAGGTCTAAGGGTGGCATATGCCTCCTTGAGTAATTACACATACAGGTCCACAATAGTGGGGCTACATACATACATACATACCAATTGACATCCTTGGATTCAAACATAGTCAAGGTCTGAGGGAGGCATATGCCTCCTTGAGTAGTTACACGTACAGGTCCACAATAGTTGGGCTACATGCATACCTATTGACATCCTTGGATCCAAACATAATCAAAGTCTTGTACCATGAAGAAAACAAGCTAAGATGACTTCCATCATTAAAGTAGGAGAAGCCTTCAGGAGGGTAGCAGAGATGGATAATAAGCCACTAGTAGATAAAAATGCTACCCATATTTGTGATACCCTATGAACTGCAAAAGGAAACCATCTGGGCAGACAGTGCACATGCTGAGATAAGCACAGTCAGCAAACATCAAAGATGATTACAGTAAGGCCAGCCTGGTGGTGTGAAGGGCTGAGGCATCATGCATTACTTCCTGCCATGCTGGTGACCTGTGTTTGCAGTGCAAACAGGTTGCTGGGGGTCAGCCAGGGAGGAAGAGGATTGAGCATTCCAAGGACAGCTCTCCTCCAGGGAGGGGAATCAGTGCTCATTGCTTGCCTGGCCACTAGCAAAGTCTTGGAGCTGGAACATTAACACTGTACATGGTGGGCAGACCCCCAGTGTGACATGCACAGGAGTGTGCAAGTCACTGCAACTGGTGTTATTACGTGCCTTTCCCCTTAGGGAAAGAAAAGAGAGAAAAGGTCTTTGGCAGTCGGATGAAGGAGGGGATCAGCCGGGCACTGACCGGAACTGGATCTGGTCTTCAGTGGGGACCTGGGAACCTCCTACCAACCCCACCAGGGTGGGCAATCTCTGGGAGAAGATGGTTGTTGAACCTGGTAAATGTCGGGGGCAGGACTGGGGCACCCTCCAGAATGTGGGCAGCTGGTGAGAGGGGAGAAAACGACCAACAACAACAACAACAAAACGATTACTACAGGGCTACTTCCCTGATTTTCAAAGGTGCCATTGGCTTAAGAATAAGGTCCATTCTCATCATGGCACTAGAAACTCCTGAACATTTGAAGTCAGTGACCACAAGAGAGACAGAATAAATGTGATCAATGTGACAATAATTCTGCAGCAACAAGGAAGCCTCAGAGCACATCAGCAGATTTATATGGACATCAGACCATATAAAGGTGCTGAATGTAGCAAGAGTTTTATACAACAGAAATACCTCAAACCACATCAGCAAACTTGCCCTTGCAAAGAGATGTAACATAGAAGAACCTGAGCAAGAGGGAGTGTACAAATACTTGGGAATAGGTGAAGGAACAGCAATGCAACATGAACAAATGAGAGTAAAACTCAGCAAGGAATAATTCAGATGGCTGAAGCTTGTACAGAAAACTGCTTTAACAACATGAAACAACGTGCAAGCTATAAATCAGCTTGTCTTTCCTGTGAGATCATGCAGCTTTACTGTGATTAACTGGCCACAAAAAGTGCTGGACCAACAAGATATAGAAACAAGAAAACTGCTCCCTGCCTACCAGTCAATACACAAAGACCAGTGCATGCCCAGATATCCCAAGGCATGAGAGAGGCATGGGTCTCAAGATTGATCACATATTTAGGCCCATAATTGTGGGGCTACAGACATACCTACTGACATCCCTGTACCCAAATACAGTCATTGTCCTACAACAAGAAGAGAGCAAGCCTAAGATGATGTCCATCGTCAAGTTAGGAGAAGCCTTCAGTAGGGTAGCAGAGATTGATGTTAAGCCACCAGTGGATAAGCAACAACCAGCAACAAAAAGTGCAAAGAAGCAGAACAAATAATATAAGGACAATGACCAACAGAGAAAAAAGGACAACTGGAAAGCCTATAATTACAGCGCAAAATATGGGGAGCTTCTAGAGTAACCACAAGTCGATCAACAATTGAACCACAAGTGGTTACAAATGGTGAATTTAAACCACAAAATGAGAAGAAGTGGATGATGGCATCCCAGGATACCAAACTACACAAAAGGTGATTCACAAAATTCATAGAAACAAACATAGGAAAAACAAACAGTGTGGGTTCTGTAATACAGAATTAGAAACAGTTGCACATCTTGTGGTTGGATGTGAAGTACTCATGGCAGAAGGTCTGTATACTGAAAGACATAGCAATATAGCAAGATCGATTCACTGGAAACTATGGAAATACTGTAATGTGCAGGTAACAAAGAAACAAAAGAAACAGGAGCCACAAAGAATCACAGAGAGCAAAGTAGTAATGAGCACATGGGTTCACCCAAAACCGACTGCCAAGAATGTGGTGGCGAAAAAAGCAGGCATTGTAATAGAAGAAAAAAGAACAAAGGTAGTCATGCTGATTGAAGTAGCCACCCCAGCTACTATAGTGTCCTGTGCACAAAACCATTAAATACCTAGATGTACAAACAGAAACTAAACTCATGTGGAACAAATGTCATGACCCCACTCCTGAGGGCCCAGTCCAGTGAGCTCTCAGTGGCCTCCTTTAAGTTCATTTTGTGCCTGGGGGATCAGGAAATGCTCTCTTCATGTCCTTTTAGAGTAGTGTTTGCTGATTTCATAACCGAGCACTCACCATGAGGACCTAGGGCTTCCTCTCTTTCAGGGTAAGGGTAAAATACAGTCTTGAGTCTGTAGCCAGATGAGAACCCTCTTTGGTTAGTGTGCTGGGCGGGAACCCAGGCGTTACAAGCTCTTTGGGGCTGTCCTTATAACTCTGATTGTGTCTTCTCCTACAGATGCTGCAGGAACCTGATTCAGACCCCACAGACACCTCTGGAAACCTTGTGTACTTTCCCTACTTTAGGCCCCCCCATTTCCATTCCAGGATCCTAGTTTCAGTAGTGCGTGGCACCTTAGTGCTAAACAGGCATGTAACAGATTGAATAAACCTTCCCAAAAAGCTTCACACATAACAAATCACTCCCAGGCAGTAATACTTTAAAATAAAAGCAAGGGTTTTTACTGATTATTTAAATAATTAGTATATAAACATACAGACAAATAAATTGTGATATTTGGTTACAGGATAACTACGTAAAAAGTTGGAAAACACATACAAAAGTACTAATAAATTAACTGGATAATTTCTACCTTTTCTGTAGCAAAATCAGAGTCCAGAATATAAAAGATTTTTGCAAAGTTTCTCTTTTACTCTCTGCTGAATGTCAGAGTCCCAATTTTCTTGCAGTGGTCTTCAGTGTGTCTCAGACTGATGTGTGAAGGGCAGTGCTGATGAGTGATGCAGTGCAGAAGGATTAATGTAGGGAGACTGATGCAGGGAGGGCAGCACCAGTGAATGATACAGTGCAGAAGGATAATGTAGGGAGACTGAGGCAGAAAGGGCACTGCTGGTGAATGATGCAGTGTTAATTATGTTGTGAGACTAAGGCAGGAAGGGCAGCATTGGTGAGTGACTCAGTGCAGAAGTATTAATGTAGGGAGACTGAAGCAGGGAGGGCAGTGCTGGTGAATGATGCAGTGCAGAAGTATTAATGTAGGGAGACAGGGTGAGGAGGGCAGTGCTGGTTAATGATGCAGTGCAGAAGGATTTATGTGGGGAGTGTGAAGTGGGAAGGGCAGCACTGGTGAATGATGCAATACAGAAGGATTAATGTTGGGAGACTGAGGCAGGGAGGGCAGTGCTAGTGAATGATGCAGTGCAGAAGGGTTAATGTGGGGAGGCTGAGGCAGGGATGGCAATGCTGGTTAATGATGCAGTGCAGAAGGATTTATGTATGGAGTCTGAGGTTGGCAGGGGCAGCACTGGTGAATGATGCAGTGCAGAAGGATTAATGTTGGGAGATTGAGGCAGGGAGAGCAGCACTGGTCAATGATGCCATGCAAAATGATTAATGTGCGGAGGCTGAGGTTGGGATGGCAGTGCTGGTTAATGATACAGTTTAGAAGGATTTATGTGGGGAGTGTGAAGTGGGAAGGGCAGCACTGGTGAATGATGCAATACAGAAGGATTAATGTTGGGAGACTGAGGCAGGGAGGGCAGTGCTAGTGAATGATGCAGTGCAGAAGGGTTAATGTGGGGAGGCTGAGGCAGGGATGGCAATGCTGGTTAATGATGCAGTTTAGAAGGATTTATGTGGGGAGTGTGAGGTGGGGAGGGCAGTACTGGTGAATGATGCAGTACAGGATTGATGTAGGGAGACTGAGTCAGGGAGGGCAGTGCTGGTGAATGATGCAATACAGAAGTATTAATGTAGGGAGATTGAGGTAGGTAGGGCAGTACTGGTCAATAATGCAGGGTAGAAGTATTAATGTAGGGAGACTGAGGTGGGGAGGGCAGTGCGGGTGAATGATACAATACAGAAGGATTAATGCAGGGAGACTGATGCAGGGAGGGCAGTGCTGGTAAATGATGCAGTGCAGAAGGAATGATGTAGGGAGATGGAGGCAGGAGGGCAGCAATGGTGAATGATGAAGTGCAGAAGTATTGATGTAGGAAGACTTTGGCAGGGAGTGCAGCACTGGTGAATAATGTGGTGCAGAAAGATTAATGTAGGGAGACTCAGGAAGGAAGGGCAGCACTGGTGAATAATGTAGTGCAGAAGGATTAATGTAGGGAGACTCAGACAATGAGGGCAGTGCTGGTGCAATATGCCGTGTAGAAGAATTAATGTCTGGAAACTGAGGCAGGGAGGGCAGCACTGGTGAATAATGTGCAGAAGGATTAATGTAGGAAGAATCAGGTGGGAAGGGCAGCACTGGTGAATAATTCAGTGCAAAAAGATTAATGCAGGGAGACTCAGGCACACTGGTGTAGACCCAGGATGGGTCCCCACAGCACAGAAGCCAAATCACAGTGGAGGGTAAGGTCAGAGGTAGGCGTTACAGGTGAAGGTGGTGTTTGGGTGGGGTTTTGACTCTTGCTGGAGGGGTCCAGGTCAGGATGAGAGATTAAGGGAGGAGGATGGCAGGTTCCCAATAGAGGCTTAAGTATATAAATAAAATTAGGGAGGTGGGGATGGAACAGCAGGTGAAAAGTAATGTCACTGTTTTTGTGGGCCAGTACTTTCAGGTTTGCAGAGTTATTTTGGGTGAAATGTTGCACTTTTAACATTAAGACAATTTTTGAGGAGAGCATGAAAAGCAGTTCCACTGAGGTAAAACATGCCATCCAGTACTCTCTCCCAGGTGCTCTGCACACAACAGTTGGGCTCCTTATTAGAGAATATGTGGGTATGTATCATCTGAAATAAATTAGCTCTGACCAATGGAAACACATGTCATGATATGGCCACAAAAAACATGCCTGAAACTAGGACAGCTCCCAATAACTGACTGATATTCAACACTTTTCATCCCATCTCTCTCTCCATTTCTCCCACAGTCTCTCCTCCTTGAATAAGGCAACAGTAAGCACCCCTTCCATCTTCTTCCTACCCTTCCCAGCATCCAGCCTTGTGACTTCCCATGGCTTAGATTTATCCTCACAGTAAATTCTCTGGTTATTGTTGCACCCCAATCCCCTGTCTGAACTTCCCAACCAGCTCATGGTTCATCCACTAGTTACACCATTTGTCCTGGTGCACCTGTCTCCTATTATTTGCTTGTATATGCCTCTTCCTTTCCCAAAGTATAGTATAAGCTGTACCATTGCTTTCTACTTCTTTGTAATATGTGCCTATTATACCTTTGCTTCCTACCTCTCTGTAAAATTGTGCCAACTGTATTTCCTCTCCTTGCCTTGTTGTTATTATGCGGTTATGTCCTTAGTATTTTCCTCTTCTATTGCTCATGATGTCAATTAGTACTTGATATGTTGTCTCTGTACCATTATGCCCATGCTGACAGCTTGTACTTGATGTATTGTCTTTGTACCATTATGTTGTACTCTCCCAGGTCGTTCCTGAAAATAGGCATAATGCTTGTCTAGTGTACTTACCCGGTAAACAAAAGCTAAAAAAATAAATAAAGTTCCTCATTACAGAAATTGCTGTCAAATTATTGTACTGAAATTATCTGTCTCTTATGTATTTACACTATGTATTGTACTGTCTTGGTGTATTGCATTGTTCTATCAGGACCTCCAAGTAAATGAGTGTGCTCATTGGAATTTTCATACAAATAAACTGGAATTTGAACTTGAACTAAGAGGTGCACAGAAATAGAATGAAACATAGCTGGTAAAAATTTTCCGCTAGCTATTTAGTAGCAGTTACTTTTGCTGCGACCACGGTTTCATGCTTATTGTTCTTTGTGTTTTTTTTGTTACACAAATCCTACTCTTTAGCTCGAGAATGCATGAAACACCTGGGTATAATTTTCAAAACCCAAGAAAGGCTGCACTGTGCCTGCATCAAACGTAAGTGATGCAAGGTGCACCGTGTGTCCCAGCTTGTGGTAGTAACAAAGGGTGCACAGTGCCTGCACCAAACAGAAGTGATGCAAGGGGCACCGTGCATCCCAGCTTGTGCAGTAACAAAGGATGCATAGTGCCTGCACCAAACAGAAGTGATGGAAGGGGCACTGTGCATCTCAGCTTGTGGCAGTAACAAGGGATGCACAGTGCCTGCACCAAACAGAAGTGATGGAAGGGGCACTGTGCATCACAGCTTGTGGCAGTAACAAAGGATGCACAGTGCCTGCACCAAACAGAAGTGATGCAAGGGGCACTGTGCATCACAGCTTGTGGCAGTAACAAAGGATGCACAGTGTCTGCACCAAACAGAAGTGATGCATGGGGCACTGTGCATCACAGCTTGTGCAGTAACAAGGGATGCACAGTGCCTGCACCAAACAGAAGTGATGCAAGGGGCACTGTGCATCACAGCTTGTGGCAGTAACAAAGGATGCACAGTGCCTGCACCAAACAGAAGTGATGCAAGGGGCACTGTGCATCACAGCTTGTGGCAGTAACAAGGGATGCACAGTGCCTGCACCAAACAGAAGTGATGCAAGGGGCACTGTGCATCACAGCTTGTGGCAGTAACAAGGGATGCACAGTGCCTGCACCAAACAGAAGTGATGCAAGGGGCACTGTGTATCACAACTTGTGGCAGTCCTGAAATATTTCTGATGCTGGCTGCAGTAAAACCCAGTCCCCTTGTGGCAGAGTGGCCCAGTGCCAGCGGTGCACCAGAAATAGGGGTGTACAATGGCAGAAGGGGGCTTGTGGCAGACCTCAGCTGCAGCATTCCCTATTGCAGGATTTTAAAAGCCCCTCCAAAGCTGCACCAGTGCTTAGAACAGCTATTGCTGCAGTAACATCCTTTGCACTTCTACCAATGTGCAAGGTGGCCAAGCCAGGGGATCCCATACTGGCCACAGCTGCCAGGAGCAGTGGCAAGAGGCAGGGGAAGATAAACAGCTTGCACCCCTGACAGCCTCCTGTGATGGGGATCCTACACCTGGCCGACCAGTAGAGGCACTACACTGGGCTTTCCAAGGTTGTTAGACCCTGACAACTGCCAGTACACCTGCTGAAATAGGTGGCATTGGTCAGTTTGACAAGGCACAGGCATGTGCAGCCACCTAACCTCTGCATATGATGGTTGCCACAATGTCAAGCAGCGTGAACATGCAATGTGGCCACAAGGGCAGTGGCAGGATTGCAGGGATTGAAGAGTGGCACACTGGAGGTGTAGCACAGCTGTATTGCAGCAGGCTGTTCACATTCCCTGCACATGCATGTGAGTACTGGGGTGATCACTCCACACAGGATGGTAGTGGTATACTCATGGCTTGCAGTGCAGCCTGGGTGGATGTTGTACAATAACTGGTACAGCTGCTGCACTCCACAGGGCAGGCTTAAGAACCACAAGGGTGCCCACTGGAACCCTGTGGGCTCAGTACGGTCTGACAGCTGTGAACATTGACTTGGACAATTCAGGCAGATAGATATACACTGCATGCACCATATGTCATGTTGCCTGCCAGATCTACCACTCTGACACTGTATGTGCCCTGGGACAGTATGGCTGCCAGCTGGGTGGTGTGTACAGGGAGCCAGACATCACACACCAGTGAAATATGTAGCCCCCAGCACTACAAGCATTCCCCACATTCTTGTGTGTATCCCAGACCATGCCCCTTGTGCATCTTGTATACATGCTGGTCTGTTCCTGCCTGGCATAGAGGCAGGGTACAGGGAACTGCACTGCAATACTACCACATGCCATCATCACTGCTGTCCTGTCCCCCTGTATCTGCCTGGCACAGAGTCAGGGTACAGAAAACTGCACTGTCAATACTGCCACATGCCATCATCACTGCTTTCCTGTCCCCCTGTACCTGCCTGGCACAGAGACAGGGTACAGGGACCAGCACTGTCACTGCCATATGCCATCATCACTACTCTCCTGTCCCCCTGTACCTGCCTGGCACAGAGACAGGGTACAGGGAACTGCACTGCAATACTACCACATGCCATCATCACTGCTGTCCTGTCCCCCTGCTCCTGCCTGGCACAGAGACAGGGTACAGGGACCAGCACTGTCAATACTGCCATATGCCATCATCACTACTCTCCTGTCCCCCTGTACCTGCCTGGCACAGAGACAGGGTACAGGGAACTGCAGTGTCAATACTGCCACATGCCGTCATCACTGCTGTCCTGTCCCCAGTACCTGCCTGGCACAGAGACAGGGTACAGTGAACTGCAGTGTCAATACTGCCACATGCCATCATCACTGCTGTCCTGTCCTCCTGTACCTGCCTGGCACAGATACAGGCAGGGAACTGCACTGTCAATACTGCCACATGCCATCATCACTGCTGTCCTGTCCTCCTGTACTTGCCTGGCACAGAGACAGGGTACAGGGAACTGCACTGTCAATACTGCCACATGCCATCATCACTGCTCTCCTGTCCCCCTGTACCTGCCTGGCACAGAGACAGGGTACAGGGGCCAGCACTGTCAATACTGCCACATGCCATCATCACTGCTCTCCTGTTCCACAGTACCTGCCTGGCACAGAGACAGGGTACAGGGGCCAGCATTGTCAATACTTCCACATGCCATCATCACTGCTTTCCTGTGCCCCTGTACTTGCCTGGTACAGAGACAGGGTATAGGGACCCACACTGTCAATACTGTTACATGCCATCATCACCGCTGTCCTGCCCCCCCATACCTGCCTAGCACAGAAACAGGGTACAGGGAACTGTACTGTCAGTACTGTCACATGCCATCATCACTGCTCTCCTGCCCCGCCCCCTGTACCTGCCTGCCTGGCACAGAGACAAGGTACAGGGAACTGTACTGTCAATACTGTCACATGCCATCATCACTGCTGTCCTGTGCCCCAGTACCTGCCTGGCACAGTTGACAGGGTACATAGGACTGCACTGCCAAGTGCCATTATCAATACCCTTCTGTTCACCCACCTGTATCTTCTGTGGAGTTACAGCGCCCCCCACCCCGTACATCATGTGGAGTTGCAGGAACACTGTTAGGGTTTGCCATATGACAATGTCTGGATATCATTACATCTGGGTCAGCTTGCTCTCTGATCTGCAGGTATATCACCTGTGCTGTTCATTGCCCCCTGCAGGTATATCACCTGTGCTATTCATTGCCCCCCCATATCCTCCATTTGCTGTTGTCTTTCAGCTGTTCTTTGCATCCCCCTTCTACTATAGGCCTCTTCTACTGTCCGCAATCTGATGCTCAGCTTTGTGCCATCGATCTGTCAGGCTGCTTGAACTGCTCCCAGCCACTATATTCACACCTTCTTTTTGTTCCACGAGGATGATCAGATACTGTGCTCATGGGTCTCGTTCATGCTGGTATTGTGACACACAGTGTAGAACTTGGCTCCATATTTGTGCATGCAGTGTCCACAATGTTCCCAATGAGCTGGCTTTTGGGAGTCAGAAGCATGTGGCCACTTCCATCATTCTGCCATGCACCATCTGTTTGGCAAATGGATCCACTTGTGGCATCACTGGGGACGCAGGCACCAGAATCTAACTTTACCAAAATCTGGAATTGAGCTCCTAGTGCACCGGGCATTGCTGCACCTTGTATTGCTCTAGTGGCTCTCTGAAAATGGAGCTCCTGGTTTCAAGTGACAACTGAAGACGTATCTTTTGTTTGTGCGGTTATAACATGACTTGCATACTCACATGGAGCTCAGCTTATTATTACACTCTCATCACAAAGTGCGTGTGGTATGTATGTATGTTGTGCATTCTCAACAGGGATTAGCAGTATTGGCAGAAGAGGCTTACACTGTTGGCATGTCTGATGACTTTATCAAATATAACTGAACTCACAGTGTTACACCTTTCTGAGGAATGGATGGCCAGGTACGATTAGAGAGCAAAAAAGAACTTAATACAGGCAGGAGAAGGGGTGATGTTTCACGAAAGAGAAAAGAAAAAACATGCAAGCCTCAGCTGCCAGCACTGCCAATCCATAATTCTAATGCATGAAAGCCCCAAATGTACTTTGTGATAAACATGCAACCAACCATAAGCTAAGCAGACGCTCAGCATGGTTGTTATGTTATAGGCTCAAGACAATGAATTCTGTTGTGAGCATGTGTCAGATATCAAGTCTGATCGTTGGATATCATGCCATGATGAAGCAAAATAGGAGCCATTATGCAATGTAGGCTAACATACAGCTGTCTGAGATTGTAATTACATGAAAATTTACAAAAAAAATACTTTTCTTCAGTGCTCAGAACAAGAAAGGGTTTGTGCAATGTGGCACAACATACAGCTCTCTGATTAACAGAATGGCACTGTAAAAATATGTTGAATATGTAGAAAGTCAACAACATAGAGCAGTCTATCAGTTCCAGCCAAAATACATGTACTGCCAAATAGGATACAGACCACTGCATAGCACAAGGAGCCCATGGCCCAGGTGCATGAACATTTGTAATAAAATAAACACGACATGCAGCATTCACACAGACAAATAGTCAAATGCATGTATAGGACACAGGCTGCTGCATGTAACAGTGGGCCCACGGCACAAGTGTGTGAACATTTGGAAGGAAACACACACCACATGCAGCATTCACACAGACAAATGCATGTGTAGGATGCAGGCTACTGCATGTAACAGTGAGCCCATGGCACAAGTGTGTGAACATTTGGAAGGAAACACACACCACATGCAGCATTCACACAGACAAATGCACATATAGGATGCAGGCTATTGCATGTAACAGTGAGCCCGTGGCACAGGGGCACAAACATTCGGAATATAATGCACACGCATGCTACATTCACAAAAGTCTAGTATTTGTTGCAGTAATGTGCAAACTGGGTAAGCAAGCAATAATACCTGACAGGGTGGGTGGTATTGGGCTATACCTGCCTGCTCAGGGGTGTAATGAGGCCCAACACCGCAGGCGGAGGGCCTTATAGCCCCACGAAGGGTGGGTATAGCTCATACTGCCCACCCAGGAGGGTATTACTGCACTTAGAAAATGGACTTGCTGTGATATTTTTATATGGAATTTAATAAAATTAAAATAAAAAATTAAAATAGAAGAAAAAATGAAATTTTAAATGTTTTTATTGTAAAATAGCCCCTCCGTTTTTGCTCTTGCTGCCACCCCCCCCCCCACACACACACAGAGCTATTCTCTTGTTTTGCTGCCCCCTCCACTGTATGACATGCAGGACTATTTCTGTCTCATTTTTTTGTGTTTTTTTTTTTTGTTTGGTAATGCAATTTTTGGACACAGAGAAGCTTCTGTGTCAGTTCCTTTTATTTTATTTATTTGGGTGCTTCAGAGGAAAGGTGGATTTGTGAGCAGTGAGGTGCATGCCTGTTTTAAGTTATACCAGGAAGTTGGAAGACGTGTGAGTGCGAGGAGAGAAGGCAGCGGTTTAAATTATTTTTTTTGTTTAAGCGTTGAGGAGAGAGTTTCGTTTTCATTTGGGGATGTAGCTTATGAGGCAATATCTCGTTTGCTCGTACGTCGTTTCGTGGTTTGCCATGTTGGATAATGGGTGGAAGAGTGAAATGCTGTGAGCCATGGGAGAGAGACTGAGACTGGCAAGTAATATTAACTTGAGTGCAGTTTAAAGAGGGAAAAAAAAAGGAAGAGAAAATGTACATTGGTTTCTACATACCAGGTGACTGTAGTGTAACTAAACGAGCATTCGGGGGCTAGACTCCGAAATTCAAAACAAAATGAGGAGGTTTTAACCAATTAGGGAGGAGGGTGGGCAACAGAATTTTCATGATGGGGTTGGCTGGGTTGGTACTTTCAATAGCTGGGCATCTGTTATCTGATAGATGCCCAGCTAGAGAAGTCCCTCAGCCAATCAGAAGGCTTCGATACTTTTACCCAGTTTCTAAAATGCAGATACTGCATGCTTTGCTTTACCAGGAATGTCTACAGGTAATAGTAGGTCAGAAACTAACATCGATAATGGCCCACATGATGCCGGTAAAATAGTTGCAAACTGGAGGCAGACCGGGACTGTAAGAATGGAGCACTGCACAGTCATCAGACAGCTGAAACAGAAGCCAGAGCCAGTGGATGGTTGAATGGTAGTTAAAGGAGTCTGACATCTGTGATTAATGGATGGCAGATTGATGTCTGCATCACAAGGCTGGAACTTGTTTTTTTTTAGTGGTTTTGACTCCAGGATGTTTTCTTGGACATTTGAAACAAAGCTGGTTTGTTTCAGACAGAATCGGACTGGTAGTGTTTTGGAAAGGACGACAAGACATGTATAGGTTTAGGATTAATTTGATATTTTACTGGACATTGGGGCTGCTGTTAACCAGACCATGAGGAATGAGCGTATGAGAGAGGATATGAGGTTATGTTGATTAAAATATGTACAGTACTTTACCTTGATTGGCTGGGCATGCAGGCAACTAGGCCTGTCTACATGCTGTAAGAGACATTACACTGGTGAAATGCGAGGAGTTTGTTCAGTTCTGCTCAGACAGGGTGTCCTCCATTAGGGGCCAATATTACTCCAGCAGGGTCTTGTACTCCCAGCTGTGTCCCACCTCTGAGGCAGAAACACATTAGGTGCTCTTGGGATGAATTTCTGCCAGTAACGGTGGAAGAGGTTTGCCATATTGTCCAGGCGTTGCAGCTGACCTGCTGTAATCTGGACCCTGGCCCAAAGTGACTCCTAGTGAGCTGCATTAACCAACTGGACCCAGTGTTCACTGAGATCATCCGGTGTTCTTTGAGGGAGGGGCTGGTCCCAATGGCACTTTAGAGTACCCTGATTAAGCCACTCATAGAAAAAATATTGTTGGACCTGGAGAGTTTGGCAAACTACCATCCAGCCTCTAACCTTCCCTTTTTACTGAAGGTTGTTGAGAAAGTGATTTTGCTGCAGTTCGAGAAGCATCTGGGGACCTCTAACATTTATGAGCCATTCCAGTTAGGTATCAGGACCAGGCATAGCATGGAGATGGTCCTGGTAGGGTGTTTGATGACCTGCTTAAGATGAGGGATAAAGGAGAGTATTCAATCCTTGTCATCCTTGCTCTCTTTTTGGCATTTGACACTGTCAACCATGGCATACATTTGGACCAGTTCAGCGAGTGTGCCAGCCTCATCAGCACCATGATCCGCTGGTTTGAGTCCTTTTTACAGGGCAGGACCCAGAAGGTAGTACTGGGGAATTATTCCTCTGACCCAACAGTTCTATCCTGTGCTGTTCTCCAGGGACTGGTCCTATTGCCAACATTGTTTGTGGTGTACATGCAACCCCTGGGCATGGTCATAAGGCATTTTTGGCTGAGGTTCCACGGTTATGTAGATGATATCCAACTCTATCTGTGCTTTGCACCCTGGACTCAGGCTTCCTTTGACGTGTTCAATAAATGCTTATCCGAGATCCAGAACTGGATGGCCTCTGCCTGGATTAGACTGAACCCTGAAAGACTGAGGTATTGATGGTTGAGCTGGGCTGGAAGGATGATCACAGGCTGGCACTGGAGTGACTGATCTACTGGCCTTCACCCAGGGTGAAGAATCTGAGAGTCATTCTAGACAAAGGCCTGACAGTTTAGGCCCCGGTGCCGGTCGTAGTCCAGAATGACTTTTTTCATCTCAGGAACATCTGCCAGATCAGATCCCTTATCTTCCCCAAGACCTTGCCAAAAGAATCCATGCATTTGTGGCCTCAAGGCTGACTACTGTAACGCTCTGCACCTCCTGGTAAATGGGGGTATGCTATAGTTCCTGCAGTTACTGAAGAACATTGTTGCCAGGCTACTTACAGGCTTTTAAGGAGCTTGTCATATATCTCCAGCACTGCATGATCTGCACTGGCTGCTGCTGAAGTGGCGTATCTTGTTTAAAATAGGTTTAGTAACATAATAAAGCCCTGTACAGACTAGGCCCAGTCTACCTCAGTGAGCTCCTGCATCCATACATTCCAGTTCGCCCACTATGTTCCTCCGAGGAGGGCCTTCTGATGGTCCCTAGGGCATGATTAAAATCATTCGGTGACTGGGCCTTTGAAATAGTAGGCTTGCTGTTATGAAACTCCTTGCACAGGACACAGTGGGAGGCTCCCTTGGTGGACATTTTCTAAAAAGATCTGAAAACCTACAATACCTGTTTCAGCAGGCTTTGGAGGAAACTGCTTAAAACTCTGCAGCACATGTATGTTGTGTTTTTAATTGAGCTTTAAACATTTGCTCGATATATAGGAATGTTTAATGGGATTTATTAGAATTTTATCTATAGTGTATCACTTGATTTGCAGGATGGTGACTTTGTTAAGTGTATGTATTACTTTAAGTCATATTTTGTTGTTTTTTATATGTAGTTCCATTTACTTGCATTTGTAGTTGTATATTATTGTTATTTATATGTATTTGTATTTACATTTACTTGTATTTGTAGTCATATTTTGTTGTTATTTATATGTGTTTGTAGTTGCATTTACTTGTAATTGTAGTTGATTTTGTTCTTATTTATGTGTTTATAGTTGCATTTACTTGTGTTTGTAGTTGTAATTTATTTATATGTATTTGCATTTACTTGTATTTTATTGTTCTTTATATGTATATGTATTAGCATTTACTTGTATTTGTAGTTGTATTTTATTGTAATGGAGCCCTGGGCCTCCAGGGAAGGGTGTCATCAAGAAATAAACTCTACTACAATTCTATTACTGTATGACTATCCAGGTTCTGGTCCCTGCTCCCACCTCTGGGATGATTACTTGGATTGCCACATGAAGTTTTTGTAAATCACACATGGAGCAAATGTAAGATAAATGACAGGCTAACATATAGCACCCCCCTGACCAAGCTGCTAGCTGATAAAAAAGAATCGCAGACACAGCCCTTACAAGTTGCTCATTATTTCTGCAAACAAATGAGCAGCACACAAACAGTGCTTGGAGTTAAAGAGCAACTGACATGTCTCAGTAGAGACATGTCAGTAGTGCCCTACCCTGCCTACAGTATCTCCCAGTACAGAGAATACTGCAAACAGAAATACTTTAAGGCAGTATTTTACTGTACAGATGTGGCAGACTGCAATGCATGCCCCTGCCGCAGCCTCAGGTCCCCTTCCCAATCTTATCCGGAGAATGACGTCAGGTCGGGATGGGGACCTGGCAAAATTCCATTTCACCGACAACAGTGCTGTGGAATTGGCATTTCATCAGCGAAATTGCTGCAAAATGCCAATTCCACTGCACTTTTGCTGACAAACTGGACTTTCGCCAGGTCCCTATCCTGACCTGACATCATCATCAGGATAAGATTTGGAAGGAGACCTGAGGCTGTGGTGGGGGCACGCATTGCGCTCTGACGCATCTGCACAGTGAAATATTGCCTTACAGTACCACCATTTGTGGTACTGTCCATACTGAGAAGTACTGTGGGTAGGGTAGGGAACTACTAGCATGTCTCTACAGAGACGTGTCAGTTGCTTTTTAAGATCAAAGAGAAATAGTCAACAATTGTTTTAGATCACAAACAAGATACTCCACTCTCCAGTCATCGGTCAATGCTGGCTTCCCACTACTGTAGCTCTCACAGATTCTCAAGGTCTGTACAGGCAGATAAACTTCATTGGTATTTTGTATAGGTTAATGTTTCTATTTGCCTGCCTGTATCTGCCATTTTTGTTTACCTTTTAAGCCTCTTCACTGATCCTATATCTGTATTTTTAGATATATGTAGGAGTTTGTCTTTGTTTGCAGGTCTGTCTCACTCAACCAGCAGCTTGCCCTTCAGTGAAATACCTTGGAACATTCAGGAACAATCTCTCTGATGTGCTTTCAAACTTAGAACATTTTTTCAGGGGATGGTCACAAAAAGCAGAAATGTCCCTGGTGACAAACGAATTCGTCCAGGATGGCTCTGTGCGTGTTAGTCTTGCAGCACTCATGCCCTTCTGGTCATGGGGAGTGAGGGAGGGAGGGGGAGTGTGGGAGCCACTTGAGTAAATTCAGATACAGTATCCAAAATTCTTCTTTTACTGGAGCAGGAGGAGGAGGAAAGGGAACACAAACAGCACACAATAAGTGCTTACATTGTGGAAAAAAACAGAAAAACATCATTACAGAGGGCGCCTAACAGAGAGATCTCTGCAGGCACTTAGCAAGTCCTCACCTCAGGAATAATAGAGATAGACTGGGGACTGCACAGTGCAGGGTGGCATGCCCTGCTCCCCCTTCTCGCTCCCTGGTCCTAGCCACTTCCAGCCTGCCCCTGCCACCCTCTACTCTGGTTTCCACTGCTACTCCAAGGGAACGCTACACTTCCACTCTAGACTTGTGCTTGGTGCACCGTTTGGATATTCCTGGTTACTTACCCTGACCACTACTTTCAACAAGTGTGGCCACCTCTGTACACTGTATCACCTTGCAGTCCATGTGAGATACCGCCTGGAACCTTGCAACCTCTGCTCCCAGAAACAGTGATCAAAACTATCTCTCAAAGAGCTGCGACTCTGCTCCTTAATACTCCCACTTCTCCTCTTTCTCATCTCAGGCAGCATCCATCCCAATCCTGGCCCTAGAAGCTCAGGCCACACACTAACTCCAGGTGCCCTCATCCTTGCAACCATTAATATCTGCAGCCTACTGCCAAAGCTGGATGCATTCCAAGCCTTCATATGCCAACGCAACCCTGACATCCTTGCAGTGGTGGAAACTTGGCTGACGCCTAAAATTCCTGACTCAGTAGTAACAATACAGGGCTACAATGTCCACAGGCTGGACCGGATATACAAAAAAGGTGGTGGTTGCGCAATCTATATCAAAGACTCCCTGTCATGGCACCTTGTAGCAACTCCATCACTTTCTGCCTCGGCCCAGATTCTGCCAATAAAAATCGTCTTAGGTCACAACCATAAAGTCCTGACTATTGTCTCTGTATACATCCTGACCAGGGACCCTACACATGGCTTCAATGACGTCCTAAACTTTATCAACTCTCATCCTTCTAAAGCTGAACTTATTCTGCTAGGGGATTTCAACATAAACTGGTTAGCATCGAGTGGCAGTGCCTATAAAGACTCCATCTCAGCTGCTAACCTCAAGCAAATGATAAACTCCCCTATTAGGATTAACTACAAGACTAGCACCAGTACCCTCCTGGATTGGGTCCTCACCACTCACCCCACAAAGATTTATCGTACGACCGTTCTCCCAGACTCTCTCAGTGACCACTCCCCAGTCATGTGTGCATGGACTAACAAATTCCTTAAGCCCCATCCCAAAATTATCACCAGCAGAGTCCTTCCTCATGGAAAACGTCCACATCTCAAACAATACCTGCTTCTACAAGACTGACTACCCATCTACGAAGCAACAGATGTTAACTTGGCTCTTTATCACTTCATCTCAATTTTCAACAAAGCCTGCAACCTCTTTGCCCCTGCTAAAAGGTGCAAAACAAAATCTCTCTCTAACCCATGGCTCACTGTGGCTCTTCTCTCACAGCTGAAACTAAGGGACCACCTCTGGGCAGTTGCCAGGGCCACTTGCAAACAACTGGACATCCAAAATTACAAACAAGCATGAAATGCCTGCACAAAAGCCATCTGGCTAATGAAATCCACCTATTACAAAGACGCTCTCACCAATACATGGGGAAATGGTCATGCTTTCTGGGACAATATCAAGGATGTCACAGGGAAGCAGCCAAAAATCTCTTTGGTCATGTTAATGGTTGATGGATCCTCAACCCTCAACCCCAAGGTGATCGCAAACATCTTTAACACAGCTTTTTCAGACCTTAGTGCTGTCCTACCCCATGACTTTTTAAAAAACAGGGCCTACTCCCCAAATACCTCAGCCCCTCAGTCTAACCATCCCCTCTTCTACTTCAGGGAGGTAAGGCTAAATGAAGCTCACTGCTATATTACTGAAGCTATCTCTAAATCTAGATCTAGTAGCGACACCCTGGACCTTAAGCTTCTGTTGTTAACCCTCGATGAGGTAATTCATCCATTAACAAAAATCCTAAACCTCTCTCTCAGCTGTGGAAAATTCCCGGACTTATGGAAAACAGCCACCGTGACACCTGTCCATAAAAGTGGGGATAAGACGAATCACTAAAATTATCGCCCTATCTCCATACTGCCCCCACTCTCTAAGGCACTCGAGTGCATCAACTTACCGACCACTTAGATAAATACAATATACCTTGTCCAAAACAACACGGTTTCCAGAAAGGTCACAGAACCACCACAGCCCTTCTTGAGTTCACTGGAGTTTTGCATAAATCCCTTGACAACGGCCTTCTCACAGGGGCCGTTTTCGTTGACCTCTCCAAGTCCTTCGATACAGTACACCATGGACTACTAATTGACCAACTACTGAATGCTGGGCTATCACCTGACTCTTCTCTCTGGTTTAAAAGCTACTTAGAAAACTGGTCGCAGAGAGTAAAAATTGCTGACGCTTTTTGTGACACCCTGCCTGTTTGCGCGGGTGTCCCACAGGGATCCATACTGGGCACCCTCCTTTTTAGCCTTTTCTTAAACTCCCTCCCTTACTACTGCTCTGAGCAGATCATACTACATGCCGATGATGCTGTTGTATTCTCCACTCACAAAGATCCTGCAACTCTTCAACACAACCTTCAACTTGGTTTAGTTCTGTAGAGACAAGGCGTCTTAATCATAAACTGGTCCTCAATGACAAGGAAACCAAATCTATGCTCTTCTGCAGCTCTCATAACCCACACAAGCTACACAACTTGGCTATCTCCACCACCCAGGGGAACACTCTAGAGCAGGTGGGGTCTTTCAAATACTTAGGGATACAGCTTAACCCTAATCTCTCCTATGGACCTCACGTAGATAATGTAGCTAGAGCTGCTAATACACAGCTTGGTCTCCTCTACAAACACAGACAACACCTTACGCCTGAAGCTTTGAAGGTTGCAGTCCTGAGCTCTGTGATCTCTGTAATAGGCTATGGTCTCATCATTTATGGCTTGGCCACAACCACAACTCTTAGATGCCTCTCAACTGCCTTAAATAAGGCATGTCAGCTCATCACTGGTGCTCATCATCTCACCCACACGTGACCCGTACACCCAGACTGGCTGGTTCCAACTATCAAACCACATAAAGTTTCTCACCTGCTCCATGATGAAAAAAATCTGCCTTGGCCTTGTACCTTCTGGGGTCTCAACTCTGTTACAACACCAAACTAACAAACGGTGCCTTCGGAGATCCACACTACAGCTACTGAAAGTCCCCCACTGTCACACTTTACAGAGACAACACTCTTTTGCTTATCGAGCACCACTCTGGTTCAATGTCCTCAGCTCCACCATCTCCTGTGCCCCAACAATTGGTATGTTTAAAACTAGGCTCTGGGACTATCTCACTACCAACAGCTCCTGCAACTGCCCAACTTAACCTTGTTTCTCCACTTCCCTCCCTGCTCTAGCGGTCCCCCCTTCCTCACTGGATTCTACCTTCTTATCTTGGTATACCCAATGTTGCACTTTTCACCCTCACCCCACCCTACCTACATTCCTTCTCCCCCTCTCCCTATGACTCTGGCACTTCTTATCTATTGTTTGTTTTCTCTAACAAATGCCACTGGCTGCCTTGCTTACAATGCTACTCTTGAATTGTATTAATATGTAATCTGTTTGCAATGTCCACATTGTTGTAATGCCTGTCTTGATGTTCCTCATAATTTGTATTTCTCTGACGTAGAACCTTTGTAAAAGAGCCTTGGCTCAAAGGTATTTATAATCCTAGACTTGATAAAAAAATAAAATAAATGATTCTAGGCCAAAAGAACAGGTCCTACAAAGAGCATCTCAAGCAGGGATGGGCGGACCCAAATAGACCCTGACCCTTGTTATCAGGATCAGAATCTAGGCCAAAGTCCTGATTAGTTCTAATTTGTTCTGATTTAAATCAGAACCTTTAAAAAATTAATGTCAGTACAAGGAAACCATTAAGAAATGCCATAAAACATAGAAAATAAAGTATTTTGTTGACCTGAGTGTGTTGGTCTGTGGTTCTATCTCCATTTTGCCCATTTGATTTGCTCAATCTCCCATTTTTCTCTGCTGAAGAGATGTCTCTTGTGCTTCACACCCTTGGATTTACTGACTAATCCAGGGATGCTGTTCTCATCCCAAAACATACATTTCTCTGATCTGCTGACACTCTCACTGACGGAGCACATGTCCTCATCACAAAACATACATTCCTCTGATCTGCTGACACTCTCACTGACGGAGCACATGTCCTCATCTGAAAATATACATTCCTCTGATCTGCTGACACTCTCACTGACGGAGCACATGTCCTCATCACAAAACATACACTCCTCTGATCTGCTGACACTCTCACTGACAGAACACATGTCCTCATCACAAAACATATATTCCTCTGATCTGCTGACATGCTCACTGACAGAACACATGTCCTCATTACAAAACGTACATTTCTCTGATCTGCTGACACTCTCACTGACAGAACACATGTCCTCATCACAAAACTTAAATTCCCCTGATCTGCTGACACTCTCACTGATGGAGCACATGTCCTTCACCAAGCATAACACAGTATGCAAACCCTAGTCCTTTCCATTTAGTAGTGCCGATGCCCAGCCTGTACTCATATGTAAATTCCTGACTCCCTTATGTGGACGTGCCCTTGCCCCACTATAAAAACACCCCTATCCACATCAGCAGACACCCACTCTGACCCAATATACATATGTCTACCCCATCTGCTAAAATGCCCCCCATCCCAGCATACACACCCCTGTTCATTTTCCCTATCCATGGTGACAGCCCCCCCAAATGCAGTACATAGGGAAATAAATGTTATACCAGAACCCATTTTGACTACTCTTTGCCACAGCTCCCCCCTTTCATTTGTTCTTCACAAAATGCATAATAATAGCAAATAGATTACAGCAGGACTTGGCTTAGTCATTCAAACAGAGCACAGCAAATTATTTAAAAACTGGTGATCATGAAGGAACGCTGCAAGGCTAATTTTGTGAAGCCACCCAGTGGAGGAGGATAAATGCATATACTGGTACAGCTAAAGCCACTTGGTCAGCCTGGTGGTGTAGAGGGTTGAGGCACTGACACTTTACCTTGACCCACACTGGCGACCCAGGTTCGGGAATGGACTCGGGTTGCCGGGGGTTGGCAGGGGGCAGGAGAGGATCAAGCATCCAGAAGACGGCTCTCCTCTCCTGGCGTGGGGGGAGTAGGAGGCAGTGCTCAGCAGCAGCCCCTAGTGGAGACTGGAGGCATTAGCTGTAATGACACACTGCGGGATGTAGAAGAGAAACCAGAAAATCCACCCGGTGTCTGCTGAATTATGGATCTCTGATTCCCAACACCTCTGGGACCTCCAGGGAGCCTCCTCTGCTTCGGCAGCATCCCCTGGGCTCTAACTTAGAGGCATTGGGATTGCCTCCCCCGGGTGCCTTTCCCCTCGGAGGAGAGGTATCCACCTGGGTAAGGGTTATGCCTGGGTATCCCAGGGGACTGGCTGTGATATAGGGTTAAGAGGAAGAACTTGAGCAAGGAAGGCAGAGGTAAGTCATGGAGACTTGCAGAGCCTGAAGGAGTGGCGGTTACCTGAGCATGAAGGGAGTATGAACAAACACCGCAAAAAAAAGTCACTTATAGCAGGCTCTTTTGTATACCCCCACTCTGCTTGCAATACAGAGTTGTCGCTTTATCTAAACAGCAAGCAAATTGGTGCAGTAACCAGCAAGCAACGATCCACAATCTGCAATGAAGTTTCTAAGCAGGGCTTCCTTCACTTCAGTGAAGTTTAAAGATGATGTAGGTGCTTTAATTCATTGGTGCACAGTACCTTTATAACCAATACAACAAAAAAAATTAAAATAAGACAGTATAGTAAATAAAAACGTTAACTCTGCATGGCTACAACACATCACTGTGCATATGGCCCCATGGTACTCAAATCGCTGTAAGGCCAACAGATCCTCTCTGTTACAACCAGAGCTTCCCAGTCAGGCAGCAGGGTTTTGCATTGTTCTGTGGCTATGAATAAATTGAGGCTCCCAGTTGCAGTCGCCTTTTAAATGCTATGGTGAATCAGCTGTTTGAGACAACTAAATCAGCTGATTGTGACACATGACAGCAGGGCTAATTTCATGGTGCCACCCAGCCAAGAAGGAAGACATGCAAACACAGTAAAACACAGCAATCATAGTAAAAGGCAAGGCATAGCTATACAATCTGGTGCAGGTACAATTATATTGGGTGAAATCATACAGTGAGAGCAACACGAATCTATGCCAGGGCCCACAATACACCCCTTTAAATCAAGTTGCTGACTTACGCCCATGCCCCTATGTTCTAGCTGACAGACATTTGTCAGTGCCACCCATAACTATCAACCTTTTGACAATGAAATGTAGGATTCTGGTAAACAAAATATAATAAAATACAGAACACATCATTAAGTCTGACAATGCGAGCTCAGAACACTTTGCAAATTAATTGGTGCATGCATTTGTGCCAGTCAAAAGTCTACTTCACATTTTAAAGCACAGTATTATGATCACTTTGAAGTTTTAAAGCCTGAGTTTACAGCACTTTGAAACATCCCTGTGCCCTGATAATGTGGGACAGTTGAGAGGTATGCTAATGAATGTGTAGCATGTATTGTGGGGAACACAGATCCATTTGGCCAAACAGTACCAGTCTGATACCCTCTCCTCCTGCCCAACTCCACCACATTTGACCAGTCTTGCTCATTACTGTTTAAATCACAAATTAAAACTACAGCTCTGATGTTGTCTGTCCTCGCTCGCTCATTACTGTTTAAATCACAAATTAAAACTACAGCTCTGATGTTGTCTGTCCTCGCTCGCTCATTACTGTTTAAATCACAAATTAAAACTACAGCTCTGATGTTGCCTGTCCTCCGTCGCTCATTATTATTTAAATCACAAATTAAAACTACAGACCTGATGTTGTCTGTCCTCTCTTGCTCACTTGGCTGCCCACCCAACCGCCTACTTGCGAAACTCACTCCATTTTAAACTATTGTACCCTTACCTTCAGGCCATCATAGCAGCACAGACCACTGTTGCTTGATCATCTGATCGACCACCTGCCCACACTCTCGGTTGATCATCAGCCCAGATTCTTACTAATTCAACGTCTGCAATACCTACTCACTCAAGCCCTCCTGCTGAACTTCCAGCATGCACTCGAGCACCAATGCAGCAAAACATTCCTGCTGGCCTCCAACTTTCTGCTTGCCTGCCAACCATGCCCTTGTATAGATGCGACCAGAGGCAGATTTACCTTTGGTGGGCCCTGACTCCAAATGGTTTTGAGGACCCCCCAGCCTCCCTGGCCCTCCCCACCCCACAGGCCCCATTTTCGTGTGTTTGACTTAATTTTTCCTAAGTTCCCCTTTATTTAGATAAGATGGAAATAGGTTGTCAGGAGGTCTAAACCTCACTCTCAGGTTCTTGGCAATAATGGGAATGCAAGGAATCACAGACACGTTGCATAAGAGTAATAAAGCTTGTTTATTACTACCAAAAGGAAAATCACAGTTGCCCTAAGCAGTTCTTACCATTAAGAACTGGGAGCCAATACTAAGCGTTCCCTCAAGGAATCTCCTTGTCTCCTGGGGTCTCCGAGGTCGAAGACTGAGGGCCAGATATTCAAAACTTTGCCTCGGGGCTAGGTTAGCCCTGCCCAGCATGAAAATATTGCCCAGACCAAAAAGGCCACCATATTCAAAAGGAATAGCCCGGTGCTAAACCAACTGAATATAACAAGCTAAGGAAGCCGGGCAAACTGGGCTGGCAGTGCAGTGCAAACATTGCCTGGGAGCAGGACAGCACCGAATATAGCAAATAAGACAGCACTGAATATAGCATCTAGGCAGGCAGTGCAAACACCCACAGGAACACAGTGCAGATGGAGCTGCCATGCCCTGGACCACAGGCAAAGGAGCCCAGGCTGGAAAGGGAGCCCGGGAGCAGAGAGCAGTGCAGAACCCAGACACTGAAACACACCCAGGCAGGGGACTGGCCAGAGGGCGCTAGGAACCAGGGGTAGAACCAAAGTACAGAATAACCCTAACGTAAAAGCCACGCACCCAAAAATGACACAGGACACAGTGCAAACATGTAAAAGAAAAGTATAATGTGTCAAATGCATAGTAATGAAACAGGTATACAAAAACTGAACAACAATGCAAAACATAACTAAAGCAAAGTAATGTAACACGTAATGCAAACACGTAAAAGGAAACCTACAGCAAACACCACTACAATGTCAACCACTATATACAACAGGAACTACTATGACTACTCCAACTAATACTACTACTATGACTACTGTGACTACTACTAATGCTAACACTACCTCTACATATCTGACTAAACTACAGGATATTACCTACATGAACTACAGCAACAGCGGAATGGAATTTGGAAAACAGAGGCACAGGAACAGAAACCAAACTAGAAAGCAACGTAACAGGAGGGGACAGGGATGTGAACACAAATAATGGGGTAAGAGGCCAATAACAGTAAACACAGTCCAGCAAAGGGGGGGGCAGGGTAAACAATGTCCACAGGAAGGCATCATGGCTGGGATCCCACAGGTTCAGGCAGTCATGCCTCCAGTATGGCGGCCACCCTCCTCATCTCCAATATGAGCACTGCCTGCTGCTCAATGATGGTGCGCTGCTGGTGCACGAGTCACCTCAGGAGGTCCTCAATGCCTTCAGACACCTCTGGTCGCATTGCCCACAAGGAGGATTAGAGTGGACCTACAAGAGGAAGGGGGAGACCATGAGGATAGGACACCAGCCAGGGGGCTTACTGCAGCCACAGGTGGCCATACAGAGATGGACTGCATGTCCTGATGGACATGCCCAAGTGAAGCTGAGGGACGCAATGGTAGGCCCACCTGGAAGGTGCCCACACAACAGGCCTGGGTGACACAGGCACCATCCCAATACCCAACAGACATAATGACGACATGACCAACAGAACCATGGCACAGGTGACACCACCCACCCCAGCACTGCACACAGCGAGACAGGGCAGATACACAGCCATTCCCCCGGATAACTGTGTGCAAGGGCCATGCCACAACTTGCACAAGGGCACCCACACATCGGGACATGCTGCCCAAAGACAGATGATAATGTACCAGAATGCAGAGCACAACAACATCATCCAAAGGTGCGCCACAACAGCGCAATGCAGTCACAGTGGCTAGCCAATGACCGACCCATGTCAGAGCAGAACAGGCATACACGGTGCAGATGGTGGCAAGGGTGGGCCGACACATGCCACCAAGCAAGGCCCCTGGATGGCATGGAGTGTAGTGCCCTGCAGCCACAACATTATCGCAGGTGGTGAACATCCGACCCTGTCCAGTGAAGCCCGTGGACAGCAAGGCAATGCCATCTGTGCACAGGAGTAGGAACTGTGGGGGGTGGAGGAGGGAAGGAGCACACTGCACCACAGAGGTAAGCATGGCAACCAACAGTGTGCTTGTCCTACCGATCCTCCACTGCCACAGCCCTCACCACCATCGGGCACCATCGCAGCAATGCATTCTGACAGTGGCCCACAGCCCCCCCACAGGACACAGCTGCCTGACAGCTAGATCCTGGCAGCAGTGTGCAACACTAGTGCACAACCCAGCACACTGCCACAACACCACTGGCCCAACGCCCATGGCAGCCATGCCACCAGCCCAGACACTAGCAGACCACAGAAGGAACCATGCATCACAGTGAACCACCACAGAGTAACAGGACAGGTAATCACGCAACAGGCAACTGTCCTCATGGCTGCACTCCTGCACCCACTGTGGCATGGCTGGCACCCTCGGGCTACCCCTCTGTCTGTCCTGGAGCACCTCTTGGGCCTCTTCTGCGGTCCTAGGCTGCTCGATCCACTTTTCAGTGGACAGAGGAAACAGCAGCATTAGCGCAATACACAGCATGCACCGTGAGCAGCACAGCAAGATGCACATGCAACCCCCACATCGCCACACACACAGGGATGCCCAGGGTCAGTGGCTTAACATAGGAGACACCACACAGAGGGCGGCAAGGCCCATGGAGCATTCACCAGACACACAGGGCATGTCGGCATGGCAGTGCAGTGGTGTGACAGTGCCACATGCAGGTGCACTGCGACTGTCCACACACCTGTGTGGGTAGGCCGTCAGTGTCCCAGGGACAGCACCCCTGCACCATGGTGGTGCTAGCCACAGGCTGGTGCTGTACCAGGACCCACCACCAACAATGTCCCAATCTGCCAGCCACACCCATGTCACCCCCATGGACACAGCATACACTATTCTCCCACCGTGCATGCTGCCACACACCCTGTACTGTAATGCCCCCCTAGGTGGCCAACATGTGTGGCCCTGCTGGTGCCACATGCACCCAAACACCATGCAGAGTAGCACACCTATGCGCATGCGCACACACACACACACACACACACACACACACACACATATGCAGTCTGGCAGGCACATGATAGCGGTGATCAATGTGCAACACCACTTACCTGGCACAAGCACAGTGCCCTCATGCACCATGCGCATGAAGTGCTCCAGCTGCTACCGCTGCTGATGTTGCATGTTGGTGTAGCGATGCTGACACTTCTCAGCATCATAGGCACTAGAGGCCTACACCTGCTGGCATGGGAGATTAAACTCCCTGACCTCCTCAAAGAGCTGTCTGTGCCACTGCTGCACTAGCTGCACCAGGTTGGCAGTCTCCACCTCCCCTCAATGCCTGTCCATGTGCACTACAGCTCATTGCCGCCTACTCCCTGGCATTCTCCAAACACCACAGTAAGCCTGCCATCTGTAACACTGTTCTGCCTGTACCACACCCTGCTCCCTTCAGCACTGTGCTGTAGTGCCACACTATCACATGATGTAGCATGGTGCTACCTGGAAGCGGGCCACGCTGCGCATGCGTGACTCCATCATGGCCCTGAGCCACACCATGCATGCGTGGAGCATTGTGTTGTGTGGTGTAGCACGGCACTATGCTGCACTAAACCACGGTGCTGGCATGGCACAGGGGACACACGTGCATGTATGGGTGCCACATGATGCTACATAGCACTGCGCTACAGGGACAAAGTGGTGCTGGACACCACTTAGCCGGGCACTAAGCAGTTTGCCTGGTGCTAGTCAGGCTCATATTCAACTGGCAGATGCAAATGAGTGTACTTGTGCATGCATGGTGCAAACACTGTGATTAACATATCATTATCCGATGATTTGCATGCATAACAGGCTGGATTGCCTGGCTGGGCTATACAAGGGGCAAGCAGCGCTCCACTGGTGTTGTGCTGTGGGAATGCAGCACATGTCTGAGGCTGCAGACATACACACACAACAGGAGGAGCCATGCCACAGGAGGTAGAGCAGCAAGAGGCAGGTCTGTATGGCAGCCGGAGGCCTGGTGGAAGGGAACAGTGCAACACAGCATTGGGGTGTACACACTGCATACCTGCAGACCACAGTTGTACAGGCTGGGGACAGGGCTGCTGACTGCAGGCTCACAGGCCAGCACTGTGCTGCATAATGGTGCACATGGCCATTGGGCCGGCTATCCAGCAGACCGGTTCGTGTGCCGGGCCCGTGCTCCTGCATCAGCCAGCACTGTGCTGGCACTGCCTGCACACTGTATGTTCTAGGCACAGGGGCCCCCAATGCGGCCTGCAGGTATGCCCCGCAACAGTGGCACACTGACATATGGTCCATGGACTCTCGGTAGTCGCCGTGGATGTGGGACGTGGAGGGTCCCAGACTCTCTGATGGTGGTACACAGCCACAGCTCAGAGGTCACAGGGTCATAACTGGGTGGCTCCCAATGTGACATCGACAGCACCGTGTGGTCCATGCCTGGCAGCCTGCTATTGGATGTGTACTATTCACAGTGTCCACACCCTGTGTGCCATGCACATGTCCCCTAGGTGGCCAATGGAGGCGTGGTACACTGCCAGGTAGCATGTATTAAGATGGCCCCATCCCTGGGTACACATGTCTGTTATGAGTGTTGGCAGTGCCCTTGTGGGTCCAGTGTGTGTAGTCCCTATGCCAACAGCCATGCAGTGGCACTGTGCAGGCAGGGGTGGCCCCAATACACTGTGGCCATGTGTACCATACATGCACATGCTGGCCAGTGCCACATCCATGTGAACAGTGCCACCGTTAGGGGTTGCATGCACATACTGTTTCAAGTGTACCACACACCACAGGCCCACCTCAGTTGGTAGCACATGTCTCTGTCCATCTCTCCCACAGGTAGTGCAGCATACGGGCACATCACTTTTCACAGAATAAGCTAAGGATGATGGTGCATGGTGTGAAGGAGAGGGAGCAGGTGCTGTGGCAACACAAGGTGCCAGGCATTGGATGAGGTGACGGCAGGGGTGAATGCCATCAGCGGACGTGGCAGGATGATGGATGCAGTGCACAAGTGCTAGAGTGACCTGCTGCACCAGGTAAAGGAGGAGGAGGCACAGTGGCTCCGTGATAGGCTGCATACTGGTGGTGGCCCACAATCCACACAACAGCAGGAGGAGGACCCACTCATGGCCATGGTGGCATCCATACTGTGCCCGGTGGCTGTTCCTGGTGTTCAGGTGGTAGGTGTGTGACACCTCTCACACCGCCTAGGACAGGTCTGTTTCCGCATGTGTGCACCCTGCATGGTGTGACAGCACAGGTGCTGTGTGTTGGTGTTGGCATCATGCCTAGGGTGCACTGTGGGGGTGCCCTACTGTGTACACTGTGCACCTGGGGTGGGTTTGCATGTGAATAGTACCTGGCATGGCTGCCACCACAGCTGACAGGCTGGGGCATGTGCACTGTGGGGTGGGTATGTTCATGTGGTCACAGTCTATGGCTGTGGGGCTGGTGTGTGGGGGGGTGCATGTCTGTGGTGGGTAGCACATTTCCTGGGGTGTGCATGTACTAGTGGTGGTGGGGCACACTGTGCATGTACCGGTCAGTGACCCTGTCCCATTTTCTTCCACATCAATGTGTGCAGGGCCTACAGTATGCCAGGACCAGACTTAGATGGCTGTTTTGGGACCGGAGACAGAGGCAGAGGAGGAGAACCAGCCATTGACATCTGGACTAGGTGCCTGTCATGGACCCTCAGATGCACACCATGTGTGGCACTCACTTGGACATGGGATACAGTTGCCAGGGGGGCTCCAATGATGGTGGGGACCTGGACCTCAGTGCAGCCCTGGAGGATGCCCAGGTGGAGGATCTCGGTGGTGGGCAAGTGATCCTGCTGACAGTAACCAGTGACATGGAGACTGATGTGTTGGAGAGGGGCTACATCCTGCCCATGGAAGGGCCTGTGGAGGGGGGCACAGGGGTGGGGCAGGGCACAGTCCATGGCACAGGTACCAGGGTGGTGGTTTGCCATGCCAGCATGGGTGTACCTGTGCAGCCGGTGGTTGGCCATGTGGGGGGACAGGTGTGCCTCACTGGACATGCGGTGCCCTCCATGGGTTGGGGTGCAGGCCCCACAGGGATCATGGCCCACCACCACTGGCCTGAAGTGGCAGGACCGGCCACCGGTGCAATGACATCCCCACCCTGATGAGCTGCAGGCACTAGTGCCAGCTGCCAATGAGTGTGCTATGGCTGTGGAGTTGGATGCCCTCTGCTCCAGGCTGCACTCACATCCCAGCAGGAGGCACAGCTGGACCTGCATGGCCTGCAGTGGGATCTCAGGCATGAGCTCTCGCAGATGTGGGAGTCACTGTCCCTGGTCTTTGCACGGGCGTAACAGCAGGTCAAGGACAGGTTGGGCCGCATGGTTGCTACACTGGACCATGGCTTTGCTGGGCTCACGGCTGTATTGGTCGACCTCACCACAGTGCTCTGCAGGGTGCATGGTGGCCAGCAGTCTGTACAAGGGGGTCAGTGTGCCCATGGTGCAGGGGCTCATAGGCGGGCCACTCGTGGCTGCAGGACTGGCACTGGCTCAAGCAGCACTGCATCATGTGCATCAACAGGCATCCAGCGCCACCGTGGCCATTCGGCCACCCACTCCTGCTCCACTGGTTGGTGGGGGCATAGGCAGTCTGCCCTGCCTACCTCACCGTGGTCCTTCCCTACTGTGTCCTCAGCTCAGAGAACCCTTGAATCTGTGTCCCACATATGTGGCGTGCACTGTGTGTGTGGTGGTTATCGCCAGAGATAGGCATGGCACATGTGCATTGTTGACACTCCCATTTGCACACTAGCACTCTCACACACCTACTCACACTTGTAGTCATGTTGACACACACACTCACACGTGCTGTCACTTGCACAGTCTCACATGCACTGCCATGGTGTCCCTCCCCACACTGCCACCACACATCAGACATTGCCCACATCACTGTACCATGGCTGTGTGTTCTCTTCACATGTGTGACCTGCACAACCCACCCATCACACCACCCTCACACGTGCATTCAGTGCTACTGTGTTGTGCTCCTGCTGTGTGTGTTGTCAGCAATGTCATGAATGTCTGTGCATATTAAACTGTTCACCATTGTATTGTATCATGTTGCCGTGCAGTCTGTACTCACCCTCTCACTTGTGACAGTGTCCTGATAATGGCGGCTCTGCGCTCCTGAGCACTGCGAGCCATGCAAGGATCCCTCCTCTCGAGTTGCTCCACTATCCCCCTTACCACTGGCTCTGGGTCACTGTCGGCCTGTCACTCTGGTTCAAGTGCATGTACTCCATGGTTCATTGCCATGTTGTGCAGTATACAACAGTCTAGAAAGATACGGTATACCTTCTGAGGCCTATATTGTAGGGCACTGCCTGATGTGTCTAGGCATTGGAAGCGCATCTTCAGTATGTCAAACACTCTCTCTATGATGTTTATGGTGCTGGCATGTGCCTCACTGTACATCTCTTCAGCCACTGTGGTCAGCCAGGGTCGCAGGGGATAGGCACTGTCCCCTGTCGAGAGATGTGCACCTGTTAGTGATGTACTGCTGTCTGCCTATTGCTATCTTGCACCACCTGTGTTGCCCTCCCACGCCCCTTCCATGGCCTCCCATGCCTATCTCCACCCCTGTTGTGATGTGTGTGTGCCTTGTTTGCTGCTACTCACCAACTAGATGCCCACTGGGTATCCTGCCCTCCTCGAATGCCTGGCACACCTGGGACTGGTGCTAGATTTATTTATTTATTGCTTAAAAATATCGGAATTACAACCCTTTGAGTCATATGCTCATTTGCAAAGGCTCCACGTTGGTTACAGGGGTGGAGGGGAAACATAATACAGGGATACATAAGTAGTAAAGCTGTATACAAAAAAATAACACACTCATTTTGGACAAAACAGTACTGGCATTTCATTACCAGGTTCTAACTTAGATTTGCATAGGCAGAGGTGGTCAGTGTTCATGGCATCATTTGTTAGAGAAATGGGGGTTGCGCAGTCGTAGGGTCTCAGGAGATCCTGTGTCTGAAATTAATGGGGTTAGGTAGCATATTTAGGAGGGCAGAGCTAGCCACAGTTACAGGTTGCAGACTCAATTAGGTGGGATTTGAGGCCTGCTTTGAACAGGGAAAAGCTGAGAGTCTGAGTGAGTCAAGGAGGTAGCTCATTAAGCCATTTGGGAGCTCGGTACCGGAACGATCTTTGACCCATTGATGTCCTACAGAGGGGGGACTTGGAATGAGAGTTTAGTAGCGAGGCACGTATTGTGCCTGGGGGGGCTGTTTTGATTATGGAGAGAAGACCAAGTGGGGCTTTCTGGAGTTGTATTTTTTTTGCTAGTATGCAGGTGTGGTACTGAAGTCTTTGCTGGAGATTTAGCCAACCAGTCAGGGCATAAAGGTCACATGTACGAGTAAGACGGTCACTGCCAGTGACTAGTCAGCAGGCTTTATTTAGTGCAGTGTTAATACTGTGTAAAAGCGGTGGGTTCTGCTGATCCATATATCGTAATCCCGTAGTCAATTAGGGAGAGGACAGAGGTGGATACAGCTAGGTGCAAGGCCTGGAGGGGTAAATAGTGTTTAACTCCATAGAGGACTCCCACTCTAGTATTAACTGTGTTGGAAAGCAGCTGAATGTAGCTATGGTAAGAGAGAGAGGTATCTAACGTGATACCCAGGTATTTGAAATTAGAGACATGTTCAAGGGGGGGTTCCATGTGTGTTTTTAATTAGTAGTGTCGAATGGTTATGTGGGCTTTGTCTATGTGCAAATAACATTGATTTTGTTTTAGTATAGTTGATGATTAGTCGGTGCTCATCAAACCATGATTCAAGCTCCCCAAAGAAGCCCTGTAAAGCATGTTGCAGGGCATTAGGCTGCTAGTGTTTCCAGAAAAGTACCACGTCATCCGCATAGAGAAGCAAATGGCCACTGCAAGCATTGGGAAGGGAGTTTAAAAAGAGGGAAAAGAGAAGAGGGCCGAGGATAGACCCCTGGGGGACCCCCGAGGTCACTGCTTTGCGAGTGGAGATGATAGTATTTAACCTAACTTGCTGAGACTGGCCTGAGAGGTAGTCCATGAACCAGGCCATAGTCTCGGGGACCACATGTAGCTGTGGCATAACACTAAGCAACAGGTCGTGACTAACCGTGTCAAAGGCTTTGGTAAGGTTCACAAAGATTGCACCTGCAATGGCACCTTGGTCTAGGGCCTTGTGTATGAACGAGGTGAGTTCTGAAAGTGCAGTGACGGTGCTGTGGCCTGTTCAGAAACCGTGCTGTGCGTGGCTTAGAAGGTTATATCTAGTTAGGTGTTCAGTAAACTGGTCAGAGACTATTTTTTCCAGTGCTTTAGAGAGAGGAGGGAGTATAGAGATGGGTCTATAGTTGCTTGAGAGCGTGAGGCCACCACTCTTCAGGATGGGAGTGATTAAGGCACTCATCCAGGTTGAGGGGAACTGACCAAGGCAGAGAGAGAGATTGAGAATTTTTGTAAGGTGGGGAAGTATGACATCCAGTGTCAGCCTAAGAAGTTTAAGATCTAGTGAGTCATTGCTGTACCGGGAATTGGAAATGGCGTTGGAAATGTAATGTTTTGCTTCCAGGTTGGAAATGATTCTCAGCCTGAAAGGTAATGAGCCTGAGCTAGAAGGAGTGTCAGGGGAGGGGGGGACAGGGTGGAAGAATTTAGGAGGTAGGACATGGGAGAGGTCCGAGAATGTGGTGTTGAGGGCTTCTGCTATAGCGGTGGGGTTTTGGGTGACTTCTCCATTTATAGAGAGTTGGGAGGGAAGGGGGGAGTGGGAATTCCCTTTTAGTTCTTTTATGTTTCTCCAGAATTTGTTCCCATCTCCCCAGGAGGAGGTAAGAGTTTGGTGGTAGTATGAGGCCTTAGCCTGTCATAAGGCTCAGGTACATTTATTGCGGGCAGCTCGGTATAATTGTCTATCAAGTGTGCTTTGGGAGTCAAGGGCCTTATGCCACAGTTTATCCCTTGATTGGAGCATGTTAAGTAGATTGGGTGAGGACCAAAGTGTGGTTCTGGATTTACGTAATTGTTTGGTGAAGGGTGCAAAAATGTCACAGGCCTTATTAAAAGTGGTAATGAAGTGACCGAGCGCTATGTCGACAGATTGCATGGTGTAAATGGGGAGCCAGTCGCAGGTATCTAGATGGGCTATGAGTTTACGTAGGCCTCCTCTTTTTAGCTGTCTCTGCATGGAGATTTGAGGGCGGGCTGGGGGAAGTTTGCCAGTCCACCAGCTGGTCACCAGCAAGTGGTCACTAATTGAGTCTGGGAGCACTGAGGCTTAGGAGAGGTTCTGAGGCCTATTTGTGAATATAAGGTCTATGAGGGTGGAGGCAGAAATTATGTACAACGATTTGGTGCCCAGACTGAGTTTGACTGTTAATGTCTGGGCACCATGTTCTGGCACAGGGGTGGAAACTTCGGTGGCAAGTAGTGGGGATTTAACATAAATAGCACAGCCACCACCTCTCTTGCTGGTCCTATCAGACCTGAAAAGAGAATAATTACTGAGGGTGACCGCATTATTGGGTATTTTGCTAGAGAGCCATGTCTCAGAGAGGGCTAGGATGTCGAGTGTATGTTGGGCAATCCAACCTTGGAGGGGAGTGAGTTTTTTTGGTAGGCTGCAGATATTCAGTGTTGCTAGTAGTAGTCTACCCATAGAGCGGTGTGGTGAGGCCTTTGTGTTGGCAGGTCCTGGGTTGGGGTAGATATTGCCTGATAGTAGTAGTAGAAGGAGGGTGTGCCGTAGGAGGGCCAGCCTGCAGAGTTTAGATGAGCATCGTTGGGATTGGTAGGAAGATGGGCTTTTGTCACTGGAGGTAGGGACAGGTAGACTGTGGAGGATGCCTGCAAGAAAGGCAATGGTGGTGTGGTGGGCGGAGGAGGTGTTAGCAGCGGTGGTGGGAGGTTGTTGCCTAGGGCGGAGGAGGAGCGTTGAGGTGCAGTGAGCTGCATATGTGGGTGTGAGAGCTAATGTGAGGGTGCAGGGGTATTGGCCAGCTGGCCCCAATTGGATTGCATGAGAGGTGTTTCTGAGGCAGGGTCTAATGTCAACATTGGTAATGTAGTATAAAATGGAAAAGTTGAGGTAGTGTGGTTTTGGTGCCTCAAGGGGGGGTTGCTGATCATAATGTAGGATCATGGAAACCAGGAAGGCAGTTAGTAGCAGGGATAACGTATTATAAGTTGTTAGTAATGGATATGTATTTCAGCGGCTGCTAGTGGTAGCTTAATATAACCTGCTGCTGGAAAAGTGAGCTGATAGGTTATTTCTGCTTGTCACCTGACTACCCTTGCCTATAAATCCGAATGCCGACCAAGGGTGGTGGTGGGGGTGGTGGGGGCGGAACACGTAGCATTCAGCGGGGCCAAGCCTATGCACCAGACTGCTGAGATTTCAGCTGGGTGGAGGGGCGCTGGCAGCCATTGTTTAAAAAGGTGCCAAAGTCCCGGAAGGCAAGCTGTTTTCCAGTGGTCGCGATTGTCTGGCAGGTACACTACTATGTTAGGTGCTTTGGGCTGGTTTGTCCCATGGCAGGAGGGGCTTCACGAATGGCCCTCATGACCTCGGTCCTCAGGGAAGGGGGGTGAGGATCTGCAGAAGAGGGAGAAACAGGGGAGGTTAAATAGGGAAAGGCGAGTATACATGGGGGGGCGAATAGGTCTACAGGTTTGCAAAAAGCTTAATCACAGGGCCAATGGCTATGCAGAGGTAAATCTATATTCACTTTGCAGATAAGACTGTTGGTTGGGATAATTTAAAGCTTTATATTTAAATGCCCAGAGTAGTCCCTTATTACCGAGTGCCCGACCCAAATACAAGAAGCCTCGGATTCAAACTGCACAGTCTGTGCAACATAAAAAAGCTATCTACTATTTAAAGTTAAAATTGTATACAGCGCTAGCTTTAGGGCTCCAGGAAGCTTTTCCTAAAATAATGCTCAGTTCAAGCCTTTGCACCAGACTGCTGAGATTTCAGCCTGGTGGAGGGGCTCAGGCAGCCATTGTTTAAAAAAGGTGCCAAAGTCCCGGGAAGGCAAGCTGTTTTCCAGTGGTCGCAATTGCTCCGATTGCAGGTACAATTACCATGTTGTGTGCTTCGGGGGCTGGCTTGTCTTGCGGCAGGGAGGGCTTCCAAGAATGGCCCTCGTGACCTCGGTCCTCAGGGAAGGGGGGTGAGGATCTTGTTGTGTGCTTCAGGGGCTGGCTTGTTCTGTGGCAGGGAGGGCTTCCAAGAATGGCCCTCGCGACCTCGGTCCTCAGGGGAGGGGGTGAGGATCTTGTTGTGTGCTTCAGGGGCTGGCTTGTCCTGCGGCAGGGAGGGCTTCCAAGAATGGCCCTCGTGACCTCGGTCCTCAGGAGAGGGGGTGAGGATCTGCAGAACAGGGAGAAACAGGGGAGGTTAAATAGGGAAAGGTGAGTATGCACGGGGGGCTATAGATCTACAGGTTTGCAAAAAGCTTAATCCGATTAGATGAAGGTGTCATGGGCACTGTCGGGGTACTGTGCAAAGACATTGTTGATGCACCCAGTCACATCGCATACCACATGGCAATTGATGGAGTGGTACCCCTTCCTGTTGATGTATACCTCACTGCCATCACCAGGTGGTGCATGGATGGGGACATGGGTGCAGTCAATGGCACCTAGTACCGCTGGTAGGTGTGCAACTCAATGGAATTGCTGCATGGTTTCTGTGTGCTCTGCTGCCATGCTGGGGAATACCATGAGTTCCCCAGCATGTGGCAGGAAAGCCTCAAGGAACTGGGCCTGGAGGCGTGAGATGGCAGACTGCGATACCCCAATGGTATCCCCCATTTGTCGTTGGAATGTCCCTGAGGCAAGGAAGCACATCGCTGCTGTCACTTTCTCCTCTACTGTCATGGCATGGCTGTGTCTAGTGCTGGGGTGCAGCTGCTCATGCAGGAGTTCACATAGCTGCCTCAACATACCCCTGTTCATCCTTTACCAGCCAGTGATGTGCTCATCTGGCAGAGTCTTAAAGGAGACCCTGGGCCGGTACCACCTGTTTGCAGCATACCGTCTTCTTGGCCTGCGTTGTGGCCCATGTTGGGCCTGCTCCCTCTCCTCCTCCTCCACTACTGCTGCCATCAATGGCAGCATCACTGCTATCAGTGCAGCACACATTTCCACTTCCTGGTGTGGTTACTCCCCCTAAGTGGTTTGCCCTGGGTTAAGACCAGCCTTTTATAGACGGTAGCTAGCACTGCACTACATGTCGTGCTATGTGTTCTAGTGCAGCGCAATGGCTTTGAATATCCTGTAGCACTTGTATGCAGGCCACCCTCCCTCCCTTTGCCCCTTGCATACAATATCGTTTTGCCCTGTGCTACGACGGTTAGCATGCACTAGCCGATCCTTTGAATATCGCTGCTCCACTCTAGTCCTGCACTATTCCCATGCTATTGGTTTGCGTGCAGTGCTAAGGTTTGAATATCTGGCCCGTAATGTCTTACATTATATACCTAAGATAATTACCATGGTTGCTGTAAGTTAGAAACATTTCTAGTTACAGAGATGAGCCCTATAAGCTAACTTAAAGTTGGCTCCTCAGTCCAAGATAACATTATACAATTTTGTTATAGTCATCACTTCATGGAAACAAGGAGGTACAGTTTTACATAGCCATGTAGTAATACAAATCATCAGAAGATGGCAATGCCAACTCATATATCATAACATTACAAGGACCCAGGTCTCCTAACATCTTGTAAGCAAGAAATACATGTGTATACTAGAAAATAAAGTGTATAGCAATTATATGCATACATATCCTGACATCTACTCTTATACGGTAGATGCCCTTTGCTCTATATGTTAGTATAACATATACCTAAATGCCAGCTGTCTGTGGTGTACCTCTGGGGGCACCAATTAAAGTGCAGGAACCTCGTGTATCATTCCCCCCCCCTTGCTGCCTCAAAAGGGAGCAACACAGGCAAGAATGAGGAAGTGGAGAGATCAGGTGTCATTTACAGACCAGATGCATGAGCCTTGTAAAGGAACTCCAGCTGCTCATGGTGTTGGTGTAGTGTGCGCTGGAGGCAGCAAAGCATAATAATAAGAAAAAATATCAAAAATGCTTGTATAATAACAAAACCATTAAAGGTAATCTCTAACCAAGTGTTAGTAAGTGCACTATTCAAATCACCATAATTAATAAGGTCATATACTGCTTCATCTGCTTTGGATGTATTATTGCTGATGTGGATGAGATGAGTGCCCTTCCTGTTTAAAAGGGATTTTGAAGTCAAAGTCAAAGGATTAATGTGTACATTAAAATAGGGTAAGTACTCTGAAAGAGTAAGAAGATAATCATGGTTACCATCAATGATAACAGGTTCCACAAGGGGAACAGGGGTTATAACTGTGTGGCCAATAACAGATATGAAACAGAAATTAGAATAATTAATAATACATGTCTTTTCTCCGTACATGAATTGTTTGAAATTAGTTACCAAACAAAATTCAACATCCGAATTATATCAAATTTTAATAGTAGGCAGTCTCCATTTTTGTAGCTGTATTGGGCAAGTATAAGTCTGTTTGGAAATCCATGTTGACAGGCGGTGAACCTCCTTCCAATAAGACTGGTACAATTAAGAATCATCTGGAGTAGATGTTGAGTCCTGGTATTCTGTGCCACTGGTGGTGATGTCTTCGTTCATGGAAAAGGAGCAATTGATACTGTCTGGGGAATATCCACATACAGGTTTAATAACATCAAATATGTCACATCGACACAAATAAATATACCCTTTCTTTGCACAACAGTCCATGTGCGGAGCGGCCCCTGCATCCATAAGAGGATGGAAAACCAGTAGAGGAGGCAAGTCAAGGTGTTCTCTGTAGATGTCATCATCAAGGTGCGCAATGGAGTGTATGGATGCTAGTTTATCAAATATAGCTGTAGTAGGATCAAAACATGGAAAAGAAACAGTAAAAGACACAAACATAGTATGCTTAATAGAACATTTCTAAGAAGTAAAGCAAGGACCAGTATTAGAGTGCTGAAGACATATGAAGAGACTTAAGGAGCTTAATATGATAGCCTCGAGGAAAGGAGGGAAAGAGGGGACATGATAGAAACTTTCAAGTACCTCAAGGGAATCAACAAGGTCCAAGAGGGTAGCATCTTTCAAAAAAAGAGGTGTGCAAAAACAAGGGGGCACAATTTGAAGATAGAAGGGGGGCAGCTCAGAGGTAATTTAAGGAAGTATTTTTTCACAGACAGGGTTGTGGATGTATAGAACGGCCTTCCAGAGGAGGTTGTGGAGTCAAAAACAGTGGTGGAATTCAAGCATGCATGGGACAGTCATAAGGCAATTCTAGGGGGTGGGGGTAGGAAGAAGTAGGCTGCTGGTTAACTAGGATGTACAGCTTATCCATCAGGTAGGGAAATGGGCAGACTGGGTGGGCCAAGCGGTCCTTATCTGCCATCAAATTCTATGTTTCTATGGTCGCAAATCCTAAATTCCTGGCAGTAGCAATAGGAATTGTAAGAGACTATAACATGCACATGGCAACACAGTTAGGGAATTTGCACTGAAGACAATACCATTTAGAGATGCGTCTATCATGTATGATATCAGAGATTCTTCCAGATTCCAGATCACGGAAGAGATTGTGATGGTAGTGATAATATATGATTCATAGGCAGAGCGTAGGATCTCATGGCAATATAGTGCTTATCTGCTTCTTTATTGTTCTGTGCAATAAGGGTATTAATCTTATCTCTAGAATCTGTAAATGCCTTAGCAATGTCATTCATATTGTATACAGTGTATCGTTCTTCCTAACTAAAGCCATCCACACCATGCAATAATGGGGGTATGATGTCATTGATCATACCAGTTTCAAACTTTTGTGAGTGTGCTTTGATAGTAGCAATTTCCACTTTGTTCCATATAAACATTGCAGTACCAAAGACACCAGTGAGGGTACCTGTGGCACCAGTAACATCAGATGTGTCATGTGTATTTCTTTTATGACTTTGATAATATGTTTGAGGTTTTCTTCTAAAACTGTCTCTATGCTCAGTGGTATGTACTCTGGCAATAGGGTCTTGGTTATGGATCTGAAAAGCTGCTAAACTATCAAGTAACAAAGTACTATAAAACAGTGAAGTGTTAGTAGTATGACACATACCAAATTATTTCATATTCCAGTAAGTTAAGTTAAATAAAACAGGTATATGCATAAATTGTAAGTTGTTAATAAGTGAGCCAGATAAAGCAGTAGCTGTGAGACCATTACAAGGACCAAGGGTTTGTTTTGGACATTCCAAAAGTTGTTTGTCAGCGGGGTAATACAGAAAAATACATGGCAGCTGATGCCATGTTGTGTACAGTACAACATTTCCTGGCAGAATCTTTAGACAATGAATCACAATATGAGGGGTCAACTAAGGCAGTGATATTGTATAAATCAGAATGTCTGAGAGGTCTGGTGTACAGACAAAGTACCATTTGGGGATAATTTTGCATTGGGCCATCTATGGAAAGTTCCCCTGGAAAATTTGCCCACTGGAAGTATTTGTCCTTGAGACTTGGTTTGCCACTCAATTTGTATAGTAGAGTTATCAGAAGCAACAACCGAGGCAGAGAGGTAGGCATCTGAACCTTCCTGAATGGTAATCAAATTGTTGGGAATATTGATAGAGACTCCCTCTGGGATAGTTGCAGGTGGCTCAAGGTGAGGAAAGAAGTGTTTTACCATGCCTTGGATGCAGAGGATAACTCCTGAGATGATGAGAAAGTGGAACAAGATAGCCATCTTGTCAGTGTATCTGGAAAGGAAAATCAGACATTAGCAAATTAGTATTATTATGCCCAATGGGGTGAGGAAAAGTAATTAAACTCCTTTATACAGTTTCAACTGGTTGGCATGCAACCATTTGTCAGTCAATTTGTTGTTTTGCATAGTCTAACCTGATGAAGTGCTGGCCTGAGCATGTTGACAATTGGATAGGGTCCTTCCCACTTACTGGAGAAAGAATGTGTTGAATGTGCAAATCTGAGAACCATTACCTGATCTCCAACTTGCTAATTCACTTCTTGTGTGTGTTTATCAAACTGAATTTTGGACTGTTGCTGAGCCTTGCCCATGCAGTTTGCAACATACTAATGAGTGTGTATGAGGTCTTTTCTGAGTTTTTCCACATACTGGTCCGCAGAGACATGGTCTGCGGTGGGGGTGTGCAGGTCAAACAACAGGTGTTCAGGTATTCTCATATTTCTACCAGTCATCACCTCAAAGGTTGTCAGCTGGGTGGTGGCTGAAGACATGCCCCTAATTGTCATAAGGAGCAATGGCAGTAGGGAACCCCAATCCTTGAGACTGTCCTCAATGAATTTGGAAAGCATTTTCTTAATCCATCTGTTGGTCCTCTCTACTTGATCTGATGATTGTGGGTGATATTGTATGCGTAACTTCTGATGAACTCCAAGGAGTTCTAAGGCTTCTTTCATCAACTCACCTGTAAAACTAGTAACTTTGTCAGAGTCTACATTGAGAGGTAGGCCACACCTGGAGAAAATCTGTTTCACCAGGATTTTGGTAGTTGCTTTTGCCATGCATGTCTTAGTGGGAAAGGTTCAACCCACTCAGAGAAAAGATCAGTTACCACAAGGGCTTATTTGTTGTTTCTACTGGTATTGGTGAGGAGACCAATAAAATCAATTTGTAAGGTATGCCAATGGTCAGAATGCCTTTGTGGTAGTAGTTTGGCATTTTGTTTAGTAATGATGGGGTTGTCTTGTGCACAAACAAGGCAGTTGTCTATGTACTGTTTAACATTCTTGGTGATGCCAGGTCACCAGGCGGTGGTCTTAAGTCTCTGGAGTGTATTTTCCACTCCCTGGCATCCACTAGTGGGGGTATCACGCACTTGGTGCAGAAAGTCAGATCTGAGGTGATGAGGGACCACCCACAATTTAGTGGGGGTGTCATCTGATTGGTACCAAATGAGCTTGTCATCTGGGGACAGGTGTAACTTACCTTCTTGCCTTCGGTAGGGGCTATAGGTAGGTACATTTTTTTCAGTACCTTTGTCCAGGAATCTGAACATGTTCTTGAGTTCAGAGTCAGCTTTCTGGGCTTTTGACAAGTTCAAAGGGGAGAGGGTTCAGGTTTCTTCCTGACAGCTACTATGTTCACAGCTGCTGTTGCCTCTAGATGATTTATCATCCAGGTGTCCCCCCCTCGGGCCCCTTCCTTGACAAAGGTGTCAGCAGTGTCATTGAAGGCATGATTGGGATCATGTATAGAGTGGACCTTAACCTTGTGTACATAGAGTTTGTGTGCAAATGTCTGTGCCAGTGAATGAATGTATATTACCAGTTGCTTGTGTTTCACCAGAGTGCCATCAGAAGAAGTAAAGGATTTCTTCTGCCAGAAAGGAAGGACTTCTGTAAGACAGCAACAAACCCAGTTAGAGTCTATGAAAATTATGGTATCCTCAGTTCCGTGCTGGATGAACTCGAGGGCAAAGGCCACCTCTGCCATTTCAGCATACTGCAATGATGCAACACTGCAAAATTTAGAAATCTTAACAGTGTTACCATAAGGGTAAACTACAAATATGCCTATTCCTGTTATCTGTTCTCACATGATAATAGGAAGCTGATCCATCTGTGAAGATATGACACAATGAGGTTTTCTCAAGTAGTTGTGGTGTAGCAGGAAGCAAAGGTCCTGGATCTGTAGATCAGGTAGCTGTAGTGTAGAGTTATAGGGCTCTCCTTGGAAAAGGAGGCCGTGCACCAGAATGGATGGCATTTTGGCTGGGTGGACCTTGATGTCTCTGTCCTGGAGAAGGACGGACCGGTGTGTCAGTCTAGTATTGGAGACTGATCCATCCTTTACCCTGCTTCCTATTAACATAGACAGGATGGAGGCTGTCCAGAGGAGGGCAACTAAAATGGTGCAGGGTCTGCACCAGAAGACATATGAAGAGAGACTTAAGGAGCTGAATATGTATAGCCTCAAGGAAAGGAGGGAGAAGGGGGACATGATAGAAACTTTCAAGTATCTCAAGGGAATCAACAAAGTCCAAGAGGGTAGCATCTTTCAAAAAAAGAGGTGTGCAAGATCAAGGGGGCACAATTTGAAGATAGAAGGGGCGGCTCAGAGGTAATTTAAGGAAGTATTTTTCACAGAGAGGGTTGTGGATGCCAGAGTGGCTTTCCGAGGAGGTTGTGGAGTCAAAAACAGTGGGGAATTCAAGCATGCATGGGACAGTCATAAGGCAATTCTGGGGGGTGGGGGTAGGAAGAAGTAGGCTGCTGGTTAACTAGGATCTGCAGCTTATCCATTAGGTAGGGAAATGGGCAGACTGGGTGGGCCAAGCGGTCCTTATCTGCCGTCAAAATCTATGTTTCTATGTTTCTATATCTGATAGCGAAAAGGTTGTTGGGGTATGGTTTGTATGGATAATCAGGGGGAGTACCCAATGATATACAGAAAATGCTTGACAGCCTAGTAGGTGGCTAGAAGGTTCCTTTCACAAAGGCTGTACTTCTGTTTCACTGGGGTTAAGAGCTATGATGCATATGCAATGAGTCTCAGGGTGTCATGCAAGGGTGTAGACAGGCATACTCACTGTACACATTTGTGTACAGTTTTGTTGATTGCCTGTCACAAACCATATGCCTTTCTGTTAACATTTTCATTCTAATCTGTAGTATTTGGGTTAGTGTAGGCCACAGAGGAGTGTCTCTGTTTAAACTGCTGTTGTTTAGAAACATAAAAACATAGAATTTGAAGGCAGATAAGGACTGCTTGGCCCACCTAGTCTGCCCATTTTTCTACCTAATGGATAAGCTGCAGATCCTAGTTAACCAGCAACCTACTTCTTCCTACCCCCACTAGAATTGCCTTATATCTGTCCCATGCATTCTTGAATTCCCCCACTGTTTTTGACTCTACTACCTCCTCAGGAAGGCTGTTCCATGTATCCACAACCCTCCCTGTGAAGAAATACTTCCTCACATTAATTCCAAGATGTCCTCCCTCTATCTTCAAATTGTGCCCCTTTGTTTTTGCACATCTCTTTTTCTGAAAGATGCTACCCTTTTGGAATTTGTTGATTCCCTTGAGGTATTTGAAAGTTTCTATCATGTCCCCCCTCTCCCTCCTTTTCTCGAGGCTATACATCTTTAGTTAGCTTAGTCTTTCTTCATATGTTTTTTGATAGAGATCCTGCATCATTTTGGTTGCCCTCCTCTGGACAGCCTCCACCCTGTCTATGTCTTTGTGGAGATGGGGTCTCCAGAACTGTACACAGTACCCCAGATGTGTCTGTACAGAGGGCAAACAACTTCCTGTTTTCTACTGGTGATGCCTGTCCCAATGCATCCTAGTATCCCCCAGCCCTTCTTACTGCCTTCTCACATTGCTGGCCCACCTTTAAGTTGTCTGATATGACTACCCCCCAGGTCCCTTTCCATTTTTGTTGTTGTCAGTATCTCACCCCCCATTATGTACTCTTCTGCTGGGTTTTTGTTCCCCAGGTGCATTACTTTGCACTTCTTTGCATTGAATCTATTCTGCCATACATTTGATCATTCCTCCAACCTTGCCAAGTCCCTTTTCATCCTTTCCACCCCAACTTATGTATCAACCCTGTTGCAGATATTTGTGTCATCTGCAAAGAGACATACTTTCCATTCCAGTCCCTCTGTAATGTCAGTTATAAAGGCATTAAAAAGGACTGTCCCCAGTACTGAACCCTGTGGTACCCCACTAGTAACCCTCCTTTCTTCACTGTGGACTCCATTTACTATTACCCACCGTGTTCTGTTGCCCAACTAGTGTTTTACACAGGCTATAACCCTAGGACCCACTCCCAGGCTGGCTAATTTGTTTATTAATCTTTTGTGTGGGACTGTGTCAAATTCCTTGCTAAAGTCTGGGTAGGCCATGTCCACAGCCCTTCCCTGGTCTACTGCTTTAGTCACCCAGTCAAAGAAATCAATTATATTTGTCTGACATGAACTTCCCACTGTGAGTCCATGCTGACTTGGGTCCTGTGTCCCACTGGCCTCTAGGTACTCAACAATTCTTTCCTTCAGGAGTGATTCCATCATTTTCCCTACCACTGAGGTCAAACTGACAGGTCTGTAGTTTCCTGCCTCTGTCTTGCTCCCACTTTTGTGAAGGGGAATCACATCTGCCCTCCTCCAGTCCTCAGGTACCACCCCATCCTCCCATGATTTATTAAAAAGGGTAGTCAGTGGTGTTACTAGTTCTTCCCTTAGTTCTTTTAAAATCCTGGGGTGAATCCCATCAGGCCCCATTGATTTATCCACCTTCAGTTTTAAGAGCTCTTTCAGAACCCTTTCTTCTGTGAAAAGACTAAAATCAACCCCTATCCAGAGTGCTTCTTTTGACCAGATTAGGTATTTCCCCCTGCTTCCCCACTGTGAATACTAAGCAGAAGTATTTGTTCAGTATCCCTGCTTTTTCGCTGTCACTCTCTACCCAACCACTTTCCTCTTTATTCAGCCTCAGTATCCCTGCCTTAGTATTTCTTTGCTCCCTAATGTACCTATAAAAGGTTGTATCCCCCTTCTTAACTGAGTTGGCTATCTTTTCCTCAGTTTGGGCCTTTGCTACTCTGACTACCTTACCCGCTTCCTTCTGCTTTAACTGGTATAGTTCTCTGTCCTTCTGTGTTTCCTTATACTTCCTGAATGCTATCTTTTTTCCCTTACCTTCCCCACCACTTCTTTTTAGGAGTCAGATACATGTATACCCTCTTTGGAGATTTGAGGAATCATCTGACAACAATTTGATTTGTTTGGAAGGGGGTACCTTTTGGAGAGGATGTGTATATTTTTTAATGGGGGGTGTAACTGTTGGAGATTGTGTATAGAAAATGGAAATGTCTGGCTACACCCCCCTGGTGCCATGGACCTTCTGGGCCAGCACTGCAGACATAGCAATGTCAGAGGTGGCAGATTTCAGATGGAACGGCAAGGCTGGAGTGGGGTTGACCAAAACTGGAGCTGAGGCCAGGGCCTGCTTCAGTAACATCACAGCTTGGGTATGAATGGGGCCCCAGGTCCAGGGGGCATCCTTTTTCAGTAGGTCATATAGAGGGGTGGCCTTCTGAACAAAATTACAAATAAAATCTCTAGAATAATTTATCATACCTTGGAACCTCTCGAGGGTGGCCATGCTGGTGGGCAGTGGAAAATCTTGCAAGCCTTGCATCTTCTTCCAGGTAACACTTCGGCCTTGATCTGTTATCCTCAGGCCCAGAAGGAGTACCTCTTTCTGACATAGTTGTGCTTTTACTGGGTTACATTTGAGGCCTGCTTTCTGGATGAGAGTCAGTAGTTCATCTAAGAGATCCAGATGCTGTTCCTGTCTGGCTGTGGCTGACAACAGGTTGTCCACATACTGCAAAAGACACTGGGGTGTAGAGAAACCCTCAAGGACATCCATCATGTGCAGATGGAACAGGAAGGGTCTGTTATGAAACCCCTGTGGTAAGCAGGTCTATGTGTATTGCCTACCCTCAAAGGTGAAAGCAAACGTATATTGACTTTTGGGGGCCAATGGCAATGATCAAAAACCTTTGGAGATGTCAAGGCACTAAACCATTGCTGGCCAGGGGTCAGTAGTCATAGTGCATCTGGTGCTGATGCCACAGTTGGGGTCACAACTGGGGGTGACCTGGTTTAGTCTCCTGTAGTCAATAGTAAGTCTCCAGGCACCTGTGGGTTTCTTCACAGCCCACACTGGGGACTTTGCAGTGGAGACACATGTCCTGATTACACCTTACTCAAGGAGTGATTTAATTGTTTCTCTACGAAGGCAAGGCCTCAGGTGGAAAGGGGTACTGCCATTGCCTCTCATGTGCTGGGCAAGTCACTTCAATGACAATGTGCATTCTGCCACAGTCATGCTTGTTGGTGGCAAATGCCTCCAGATGCCTTTGTAGGATGGGAAGGAGCATTGGGAAAAACTCATGGTCCTTAAACAGATCTATGACATCATACTCTTTGTCATTTGTGGATATTGTTGCAACCACATGTGAGTCAGGGATCTTGATGGTGTGATATTGTCCCTGAATTTGTATCAGTAACATATTGGCTAGGTCTACCACACAGCTGTGTGGTGCCAGGAAGGCAATTCTGATTATACTAGGATGATTATGCAGTACCATCAGCTGAAAGGTGTGATATGCCTTCAGATGTCCCCATGCCACAGGTAATGGCAGGAAGCAGTATGCAGGTAGCCTAGTTCCATCTACACCAGACATATTTGTCCTCCATCTGGTAGACCAAGATGATGTGTCTGGGTTATCATCCTTTAGTACAGACACAGCCATGCCTGTATCCAGCAGTACTGTAAGTAGCTGGCCCCCGACCTTGGCCTCTGTGCAGGGCCTTCCGTTCATATCCAAGACCAGCTTGTTTACAATATGGACTGGGGCCTGTAATTGTCAATCTGCACCAGTGGAAGCATGGGGAAGTTTTTGAAATAGAGTCTGGGCCTGGTTCCTGTGAACCCTCTCACCATGCTGTACTGATGCTATATAGGGAGCCACTTCCAGATTCAGGCCAGTAGGGGCCTGAGATCCTGGACTTCCCATATCCCCATGGCCTGTGGAGGCCTACTGTCCTGGTTGTATTACAGCAAGGGCCCGTACTGGAACAGCATCCACTAAGGAGTTTACTTTCCCAAGGAGGTCTTGGAGATTTTGGTTCTCATCGACTATTTCCCCTATATGAGGGGCCTGGTCTCTGTTGTTTACCCTTATTGGTTTTTTTTTTGTTGTTTCTTATTTTTATGGTAGTTCTGGTTCCCACCCCAGGATTGTTGTTGTTGGGCCTGATGGGGATGTTGGTTATATGTGGGTGTGGGGCTGTTTCTCTTGGGCCTGCCCCTCCACCATGTAGTGTGTCATGGCCTCTGGGATGGCTTCCACGGCAGCTACCTTCTTGGAGCTTGAGCTTGTATCATTGATGTAGAGTTGATAAACTCTCTCTATTTGCCAAAGAATATCGGCAGACCTTTCTGTGTTGGGAGAGGTGGTTGACTCTACCTTCTCTCACACTGCAGGGATCATGTTCTGAAGGAACAGGGTTTTGTATTCAATAAGGTCTGCATCTGCAGCTTCTAGTGCAAGGTGCTTCCCTGCTCAGTAGGCCATCCAGAGCCTCTTGGGAAGGTCACTGGACTTTCCTTCACATTCTGTTTCACAGGATGTGTGAGCATCACTCCTACCACACCTGGGTTGTGTGCAGTGATGAGTTCAGATGCTACTTCATCAAGGTGACGTGGCTGTCCTGGTGGACAGAGTCGGGGAGTTTCACCCACAGGCCAGGGTTGATGGTCTAGCATAGAATCTGGACCTGGTAATCTGCAGCGAGATTAAGCATTTCACATTTAGCACACACCATTTCCAAGTGGCAACTGAGGCTGTCGGATGCGCTCATCTGACTAATGCTGTCAGCTATTTGCTGAAGAGAGTGGGCCATTTGTAGGGGGATTATTGGGATGATCAATCAGAGGTAGATTTCCTCAGGCATCCTGCAAGGCTGCCTGAGCTGCAGCTTCAGCCACAGTGCAGACCCTTCCCTCCTTAGTAGCAACCTTCTGTAGCAGCTGCTTAATCTGGGTCTGGAGAACCCATTTATTTCTCTCGGGGATGGTCACATTGCCTACAGCAGTCTCAATCATTTTTTCTATCTCCTACTTATCATCCACATTAATAACGGTGATCAGTGATACTCTTAGGACTAGGCCTGGGCCTGCTCCTCCCCTATCATAGGGGTCACCATGTTGGCATCTCTCATGATGGTCATCATACCACTGATGATGTAGGGATGTGGGGTCATGTGATGAGGGTCCACCATGTTGTGGATGGTGGGGTGGGGTTACTGGACCATAGTAGGGATGTGACTGGGCATTGTACTGGGAGATGTTGTCATCTGACTCCTCCTCCTCCTCAGATGACATTGACAAGGTGGTGGCTATGCCTCCCATCACCTTGATGTGACCAGCCAGCACCTCTCACTGATGGTGCAGTTTCATCATTTTATATTCACAATCCTCATGACTCACTTTGCAACATTCTGATCCATGTCATCCTGCATCTGCCTCTGTAACACTCTATACGTGGTGCCCAATTTGTGATTGTCCCTAGTAGCTACTCCTAAGTCATTATGTACCTGGTTTATCTCTTCCTGTAAATCTCCCAACTCCTCACACATCTGATCATTCATTCTACTTAATAAGTCATTCATTTGCAATGCCTGCCCCTTATCCTGTCTCAGACTTTCACACTCTTGCTTCAACATACAAAGTTCCTGCTCATTTGAATGTGTGGAATGATGCAAGGGGGAATCCTTCTCATTTTGCAAAGTTTGGAGCTCAGACTCCAAATCCTGCTCTTGTCTTGCACATTTAGTTTCCTGCAAGCCCATCTCCTACTTAAGAGATGAGGTTTGCAGTTCAAGGGTTCAAAACCTCACTTCGGATGCTTCCAAAGCAGCATAGAGAGCCATGACCAACAACCCTTTAGCTTCTCGCTTTCTGGCTGTTTGTCTCATCTCTGAGTATTGGGTTGAAATCCCCAGTACAGGGTTTTCAGATTGACTTGTGTCCCACACGAAGTCAGCCCATCCTCCATGGAGGCAAAGAAGTTTGAGACATCAAGTCTCAGGTCTGCGCAGATATTTGATATGGTGGCCATTGTAAGGAACAGAACAAAAAAATCAAACTGTGAAAAGGTGCCATGCTGTGTATCGATCCACAACAGGTGCACTAGTTCACAGGCAGGCTACTGTGCACTTGTAAGCTTGCAATTCAAAACTGCTGTGGGGTAAGGTGAGTCTGCATTGACCACACCCAGTAAGCAGCCAGACTTTGCAAGTGATTACAAAGTAGGTGAAAAATGGGAGAGGTGATGCAAGAATGCACATCTACTGTCCCCATTGGGAAGGGAAAGTTGTAGCAACAAGTGAAAACTTTGCAGACTCCAAATATTGCCTGCTAGCAGTCGTCAATTGTCTTGAGGTCTAAACTTCACTCTCAGGTTCTTGGCAATAATGGGAATGCAAGGAATCACAGACACATTTCATAAGAGTAATAAATCTTGTTTATTACTACCAAAAGGAAAATCACAGTTGACCTAAGCAGTTCTTACAATTAGGAACTGGGAACCAATGCTTAGTGTTCCCTATACCTCAAGGAATCTCTGTGTCTCCTGGGGTCTCTGAGGTAGAAGACGTAATGTCTTACATTATATACCTAAGATTATTACCATGGTTACTGTAAGATAGAAACACTTCTAGTTACAGAGATGAGTCCTATTGGCAAAATTAGTTACTCAGTCCAAGATAGCATTATACAATTTTGTTATAGTCACTTCGTGGAAACAGAGAGGTACAGTTTGTAAATTGCCATGTAGTAATAAAAATCATCAGAAGATGGCAATGCCGACTCATATGTCATAACACTACAAGGACACAGGTGTCCTAGCATCTTGTAAGCAAGAAATACATATGCATAGTAGAAAATAAAGTGTATAGCAACCATGTGCATACATATCCTGACACCTACTCTTATACGTTAGATGCTCTTAGCCCTATATGTTAGTATAACATATACCTAAATGCTAGCTGTCTGTGGTGTTCCTCTGGGGGTACCAATTAGGGTGCAGAGACCTCATTTAAGAAGGTCATTTAATCATTTTTTAAATCAGCAAAAATTTAACAACGTAATATTTAACAATATAGTGATATAATAACTTATCTAACTGACAGTGTAGCCTAGAGGTTAGAGCAATGAGCTTGGTACATCTGACAGACCTGTGTTTGATTCCCACAACCTTCACAGATTTTTGTATTGGGCCAGTAAACCACCCCCACCCACATTTCCTACTTCATCTAGGAGTATATAACTATTCACTCGCAGCTGTTCCAGACAGAACAAGCATTTGTCAATGCCGAATGTTTGCTTGCTGATATTAAAACTGGATGTGCAGGAGTTAGACAGATGCAGAATAGGAATGGCAGTGAAGTATTGAACTCACGCCAACCCCACCTCCACCCTGCACAGATTGACAGGCATTGGGGGTGTGCCTTTGGGTCATCGCCCATAACGTTCATGGCATTTCACCTCACCTTATCCTGTAAACACTGACAAGTGCTGAGGTGCGCCTTGGGGTATTCAGCTTCATAGTCACCCCATTTCATAAGGACATATGCTGAAATAGGTGCGGTATAGAAGAATAGAGTGAAGTCTGAGGCTGAAGAGTCCAAGAAACACCTGGATGACTGTCACTGGGTTCAAGTTGGGGGGGTGGGGGTGGAATGGCGTGAGCATTACAGCCGGCAATCCAAAGGCACACCCCTCACACCTGCCAGTCTATACAGGATGGGACATTATGATTAGAAACCCTGACACAATTTTCAGTATGGCCTTTTTTGTGATCCCCATCTCATGAAAGCATTTGGGAACCTCTACTCATGAACAGTATCACTGCGATTTTGTTGATGTGTCCCGAACTTTGATTTCCCACAGTGACTGTGCCATTATGCATTAGAGGTGCAAAAACACAGATTGGGCAGGATGTGAAGAATGGCAGCTGTACCTTTCATAGGGAGGTGTGAAGAGATGGCAATGTTGAAAATCTAGAGTGAAAATATTAAAAATGCTCGAACTTCTGAGTGTAAGTGGAAACTGTGCAATGCACACTCGTAACACAGTCATTTAGTGGAATTATTTCACCAAATTTTCAACATAAGCATTTTGTGACATCTGCTCATGAACACTGTTACTATGATTTTCTTAATCTGTCCCAAACATTGATTTCACACAGTGACCACGCCATTGTGCCCCAGATGTGCAAAAACACATTTCAGGCAGGATGTGAAAAATTACAGCTGTACTGTTCATAAGGAGGTGTGCAAAATGGACAATGTTGAAAATTTTGAGTGGAAATATTACAAATGTTTAAAGTTACGAGTGTGCATGGAAACTGTGCAATGCACACTCGTAACACTGTCTTTTTACAGACTTTTGTCACTAGATTTTCAACATAGGCATTTTGGGACCTCTGCTCATGAACAGTGTCATTGTGATTTTCTTAATCTGTCCCAAACATTGATTTCCCACAGTGACCATGCTGTTCTGTGCTGGAAGTGTGAAAATACTTTCTGGCCAGGACATAAAAAAATGACAGCTATACTGTTCATAAGGAGGTGTGAAAAATGCCAATGTTGAAAATTGGGAGTGAAAATATTATAAATTTGCAAAGTTACGAGCGTGGGTGGAAACTGCTCAACTCACACTTGTAACACAGTCATTTTTTGGAATTTTTTCACCAAATTTGCAACATGGGCTTTTTGAGAGCTCACCTCATGAACAGTGATGCTGTTGTTTCATTAATCAGTCCCAAAAAGTGAGTTCACGTAGTGACCGCAAAATCACCTTTCAGGACCAAATAATCAGATGACAGTCACTAAATTCATGAGATGGGGTCCCAAGAACCCCATGTTGAAAATGTGGTGCAAAAATTCAGAAAAATGGCCGTGATATCTACATAAGTTGAAAAAAAAAACATTTATGCCAGTATACAGCTTACCAGCATTTCTTCAGTTTGCATTCGGCTTTGAAGAGTGCAGGCGTGTACCCAGTCCATCGAAGATCATTGTGCCGGGCTGTGGAGGTAAGTATGGGGTGAGGGAGGTGTGGGGAGGTGGGGTGCGCAGATAATGGGTTCAGGTTGGCGGAGTGGTATTGGACTCAATAAGGGACCATTTTCTTTTACAAGAAAGGAAAAAACAACAATGTGGGAAGGTTTTCTGTTTTTGCAGGTACTTTGGCACGCTGCTGTGGGCTCTTAGAGCGCCACCTGAGTGTTTCTTGGGCTGGGGTCTGTAGCCAACAGGGATTGGACATCCCTGTCAGCAGACTGTTGAGGAGGGCACATGAGCCGAGGGGGATAGGGCACCCCCATAGCACACAGCAAATAGGGAGGGCATCGTGCTGATGGTGACTGGGCTACCTGTCAGCAAATAAACTGGGGAGGGTGCATGCCAACAGGGGGATTGGGCACCCACGTTGGCTTTAATGGGGATTGTGAGAGGCAGTGGCTGTTTGTCAGCTTCTGTGGGGACTGTGAGAGGCAGATGGAGAAGCTGCTGCCATGTTTGTTTGAAATGGGACACCAGACAGTGCTGCTGTAATTTGCTGCTGCAATCAGGGACCACCCTGCAAAAACAGTTGATTATTATTGACAGGGTGCTCCCTGATTGCAGCAGCAAGTTCCTTTCAAGTTGGTGGCAAACTACACTGCTGCTGTCATGAACAGCTTGATACACTATTGGTGCCACACAGACCAACCCCAAAATGGGCTGCTGGCATTGGCAACAACACTGCTGCACCTTCACAACTCGCTACTGCAGCAAGGTGCCCCAATATGTTTCTTGCACAAGCATGCAAGCAAACACAAAAAGAGGAGCACTCCAAGTGCTAACATTTGAACCTTTTTTACACTTAACAGCAGGGAAAACAGTTGTCTCCTACATGCTCAATGTCTTCATAGCTGCATACTTTGCCTCCTCTGTTCAGCATCTGATCTACTCCCCGAGCCGACCGCCAGAACGAGACATCCATTTTCACCTTCTGAGGTCTCAGAAGCCCCTGAAACACCAACCAGACTGGATTCTGATCCTGGAATGCAACTCACGGAAAATGTATTAGACTGCAAATACAGAGGGGAAAAAGGATTTCATTTCATTAGCCTCCCCATTACAGTCAGTTAAGGCACAAACCACTGTTTCTCCCCAACTAGCTTTTATTTTTCACCTGCAAGGCAAATGATTCCAGCTATTACAGTGGTCACCATTCTCCTCTAAAAAATAAAGAAGCAGCTCCATGGGGCTTTAACTTTTTTACAATTCAGGCTGGACATGATAAACAACAGAAACCCAAGGATTTAGCTGACGCAGCAAGGATTCTCCTTTTCCTACCACTTCACTCTCTCAGGTGCTCTACCCAAGACTCACTGGAAACTACAGCCCAGCAGCCTCCTGGCTTCTAATGAATCTGGTAAGTCAAACTTCATTTCCTTTTTTTCTTCTGGGTCACTTCTATTCTGGCACTAATTGTCCCCCCTTACACCGGCATGGGAAAGAGAGCGGCCTTATCCACCTGGACCCTTGGGCACTGGCCAAGTCACAGGGGCATCCAGGAATTTTTCTGATGACCCAGACCCTGATCTGTCTTCAAATGGCTGGTGCTATTAACAGTGCCAAGGCCACACCTGCCACAGTCACTCATCTCTGCCTCAGCACTTCATGGCCCCAATTCACTCCAGGGGTTTTGTTGGTACTTCCTTCCTTGGGGTATCCATGTCAAGCCCACATCCCTGCTTCTACTCCTGAGCTTGAGTTCAGCTCCAGCACAGAGACCACCCTCCAAGATCTGCCATTTTTTGGCCCCCTCTCTTGGATGAAAGGCTCCTAGACTCCATCAACTTCTCCAGGCCACCCCACCAAATTAGGTTGGAGGGGAACCTCTGCCACCAGTTCCTCCTCCTGAGAGGGCCTTGCCACAGCCCTCCCAGCCCTGGTGACCTGGGTATACACACACAAATGAGCTTTCTAAGGGCTCCTACATCTCTCTCTAGGCAGTCTAATGCCTCCTAACACCCTAGGCTCCCAATGATGCAGAGCCTGGCTACCTGTGTCCCATACCCCCCCCTTGTTGACCACAGCACATGACAAATGTCCTGACTGCACACTTTTGGGGTGTTTCCCCACTGGCTCTCCTGGACCACCAAGCTCCCTCACTTGTCCACCTTATCTGTTCCTGTTGCTACTCTTTCAGATTGCCACCTCCAGCCCCAGGCCTAATGCTCGGGCTGGAATAGACTCCCGTCTGAGACAGTGGAATGTGATACCATGCTTACCTATAAGAACAAATTAGAAACCCACTATAGGAATTACAGGGATAATTTAGGGGTACAGAAAATGTTACATGTTAGTTAAGAGACTTCTTGGTGAAAGCTATTGTCTCGAATCAAACTTATGAAACTTATGAAAAGGCCCCGCTACTTCCTGTCAGTCCCCTTTTATACCCTTTCCCTACTCTCTGCTGCCACCTTGAGATGTACAGAACAATATCCCCCAGAGCACTAAACCCATTTCCTAGCTTGAGGGGGTAGGAGTGGGAAAAGGATACCTAACAGTGGGAATATGTACCCCACATTTACTGGGGGCTTACACATGGTTGTAACAGAATTAAAGGTGTAGTCCTTGCTCGGGGTGGCAGAAACTAGAAGGAGAATGTAGGAAGGCTGGGGAGGGCTAGAACCCTGTAGAGACAGTAGGTCCAAAGGCAAATAAGGAACTTGGGCAGACTGGATGGACCATGTTTTTTTTTCTCTACCAACATTGTCTATTTTTCTATGTTTCAAAATTGAGCACCACCCGCTGGAACTAGAAAGGCAGTGCAAATGTTAATGAGCTGGCAAACAAAGGCAAATGGAATGCACGGTTACTGACAGTGTGATCGTGCTGGTGAATGCACTGCGGGTGGTCTCAAATGTGCTGAGCATTGTGGGTGGTCCTCCTGAGGCAAAGGCTTCTTTTCGACTTGAGGAAATGTTCTTTTTTAGGGTTCAGAAGAAGAAAAAATATATTGCATGTGATGCCTTTTGTTGGACTAACAAAATTATTCCTGAGATTTCTTCAAGTCAGGTCAGTGACCTGAAAAAGTATTTATTTATTTATTTATTAAATTTTGGTGACCGGGTAGGCCCACTGAGCCCCGAAGGGCCCTTTTTCAGGGGTGACCTGGGATTACATGGTAAAATAGGACATACAGTGAGAGTACAATAAATATGTCGGAGCAGCTGACACACTTCGTAGCTGTAACATGTTTTGTAACTGAGTTAAGATTTACAAACATTTAAACACAGACAATGCTCAGACTTTGAGCGAAACAAGCTGGCATAGGGCATTCGGCAATTAGAGAACCCTGGTGAGCATAAAAAGGTGCATTAAGTAGGTGATACCAGCTCATTGTAGGTTGAGGCATGTACTTGGATAGGAGAGAAATGAGGCGGTTTCAGGTACCATGGCAGTGGCAGGTGGTGGCAGCAAGCAAGTGGACCTTGAGCCTAGTGCGGAATTGTGGGAAGCTAGTCTCAGAAATACTTTCATTAGTCCACTAAAAGGTATCACCTCCAACTTTTTGTTTTGTTTTGTTTTTCTCCTGCATTGTCGACTGGACTAACACAGCTATCACGTTTCTTTTTCAGGGAAAACTCAATATATTACTGCAAACCAAGCTGCAAAAATGTGGGAAAGTATTATATACGTATTTACTGACGCACGTGTTTTGAACTGTGGTGAATTAAAAAACAATGCCATCTTGCCAGTTTAAGGCTGACCGTGTGTCTTCAGATATTGAACAGCCCCTCTTGTTTATCCTCCCATGCTGCTGCATACTATGAATATTAATGAGTTGTTTAGAATGATGTAGGGGCAGACAGGAAGTGTGAAAACTATTAGAGACTGAAGCTCAGTGCTGACTGCACGGCAGCTACAGAGGGACCTGGTATTCTGTGGATAAATGTCCTTTGTTCTTTTAATCCCAAACTCTGAATAACAGTTACTACTTGTATTTCTGAACAGAGCAGTTTGTGGTGTTGGAGACTGAAACAGTGAACCATGAAGCTGGAGGTAAGGCGCTCTGAGCTGCTGTGTGTAAACAAACCCAAGAGAAGTATAAACCAGACAAAAACAGAGTCAGTTTGAACATGTCAATGTATACTGCATCTCCTACAGATAACATGCTGAAATGTTTGCTGTGTCTTTTAATGCATGCATTACCTGTTTTGGAGGCCTGAACTAGTTATTCGCCCCTGTCTGCTGACATCAAGAGAAGAGATGGAGTTGTACCAGGAAATCAGTGGTGGGCAATACTGTGGAGTTAAGGTTAGAGAATAAAGTCTAGCTGCGTTGATGTTACTGCTGCGGTCTGAGTTTCATCATCAACATTCAGTTGAAGATATTTCACTGTTACAATCAAATGTATTGATAAATGTGTGCAGAAAAGCAATTCTACGAACGTTTCACACATAAAACTATATATGAAACGTTGTGACAGATTTGTTTCTTTGTTGTTAAATATGTAGGACCAGAACCGGGAGATTCCTTTTCAGAAGTGACCTGCATGTGTGCATAAAGCATTTACTGCAGTACAGAATGGTAAATACACATAATTACACGATTAAAAGTATATTACACTGTTGGAGGTAGCAGTCAGTTAATACTTGCTAAATAGGTACATTTTAAAATAATAAGTATGAGTGTAACTCCCACTTTGCAAGCAGCTGGGGGCTTACTAATACATTTGGCTGGTGCAGAATATCCTTCCAAACACTATAAAGTTATTGTGCGTGATTCTGGTCAAGGACCTTAAAGACACCGAAACAGGGAATTTGGGGATCCATTGTTTTACTGAACCTCCCCCCCCCTTACAAATGCAGCATATGGGCATCTGTAAAATGCAATGTAAGTGTTTTTTTTACTTGCTCTGTTAATGCCCCCTTGCGTTGTCTACGCACACTTTTATTCCATCCTCACAGCCCCATTATCCAGCTTCTCACAGGCTTACCAGTATTCCATTACTCAAGGCTTGTCTACTCTGGTGGGGGTAGTGGAGCTCCCCAACTCCCACCACTACTCAGGAGGTCCGTGTCCCTGGTGCGGGGCTTGTGGGATGCTGACTCATCATCCTGCTACTGGATGGGGCAGCTGATGTTCCCCCTCCCCACAAACTGCTCCAGATTCACTGCCACCTGTGGTCACCCAGAGCTGGTAGTATGCCAATGCAGATAGCTTCCCTGAGAGTATCCTCTGTGATGCGTGATCCTTCTCCTTATGGCTGGTCCCTGCCTATCCAGGCATGTTCCCAAACCCTGGGTCACTGATGTTGCAAGTGATAGCACTCCCACTGCACTGACAGGCTGGCATATTTTCCTCAGTATTTAATGTCTAGCACTGCATGTCGCTACTGGCAGCACTCCCACTGCACTGACAGGCCGGCATATTTACCCTCGTATTTAATGTTCACTCCCGCTCTACCAACAGGCTGACATATTTACCCTAGTATTTAATGTTTAACACTGTATGTCGCTAGTGGTAGCGCTCCCGCTGCACTGACAGGCTGGCATATTTACCCTAGTGTTTAATGTTTAACACTGTACGTTGCTATTGGCAGTGCCCCCACCACACTGACAGGCTGGCATTATTACCGCTCCCGTTGCACTGACAGGCCGGATATTTACCCTAGTGTTTAATGTTGAAACCAGTACGTAGCTAGCGGCAGCGCTTCCGCTGCACTGACGGACCGGCATATTTCCCCTAGTATTTGACATTGGGCACTGCCTGCTGTAGGCAACAGCGTTCCCGCTGCACTGACGGGCCGGCATGTTTCCCCCAGTATTTGACGTTGAGCACTGCCTGTTGCTAGTGGCAGCGCTCCCGCTGCACTGACGGGCCAGCATATTTCCTCTAGTATTTGACATTGAGCACTGCCTTTTGCTGGTGGCAGTGCTCCCGCTGCGCTGACAAACTGGCATATTTCCCCTAGTATTTGACGTTGAGCACTGACTGTTGCTGGCGACAGCGCTCCCGCTGCACTGACGGGCCAGCATATTTCCCCTAGTATTTGACATTGAGTACTGCCTGTTGCTGGTGGCAGCGCTCCCGCTGCACTGACGGGCCGGCATATTTCCCCTAGTATTTGACATTGAGCACTGCCTGTTGCTGGCAGCAGCGCTCCCGCTGCACTGATGGGCCGGCATATTTACCCTAGTATTTGACATTGAGCACTGCCTTTTGCTGGTGGCAGCACTCCTGCTGCACTGACGGGCCAGCATATTTCCCCTAGTATTTGACGTTGAGCACTGCCTGTTGCTGGCAGCAGCTCTCCCGTTGCACTGACGGGCTGGCATATTTCCTCTAGTATTTGATGTTGAGCACTGCCTGTTGCTGGCAGCAGCGCTCCCGCTGCACTTACAGGCTGGCATATTTCCCCTAGTATTTGACGTTGGGCACTGCCTGTTGCTGGCGGCAGCACTCCCGCTGCACTGACGGGCCGGCATATTTCCCCCAGTATTTGATGTTGAGCACTGCCTGCTGCTGGCGGCAGTGCTCCTGCTGCACTGACAGGCTGGCATATTTCCCCCAGTATTTGATGTTGAGCACTGCCTGTTGCTGGTGGCAGTGCTCCCGCTGCACTGACGGGCTGGCATATTTCCCCTAGTATTTGACGTTGAGCACTGCCTGTTGCTGGCAGCAGCGCTCCCGCTGCACTGACGGACCAGCATATTTCCCTTAATATTTGATGTTGAGCACTGCTTGTTGCTAGCGGCAGTGCTCCCGCTGCACTAACAGGCCGGCATATTTCCCCCAGCATTTGACGCTGAGCACTGCCTGTTGCTGGCGGCAGCACTCCTGCTGCACTGACGGGCCGGCATATTTCCCCCATTATTTGACGTTGAGCACTGCCTGTTGCTGGCAGCAGCGCTCACGCTGCACTGACGGGCCAGCATATTTCTCCTAGTATTTGATGTTAGGCACTGCCTGTTGCTGGCAGCAGGGCTCCCACTGCACTGACAGGCCGGCATATTTCCCCCAGTATTTGATGCTGAGCACTGCCTGTTGCTGGCGGCAGCACTCCTGCTGCACTGACGGGCCGGCATATTTCCCCCATTATTTGACGTTGAGCACTGCAAGTTGCTGGCAGCAGCGCTCTCGCTGCACTGACAGGCCGGCATATTTCCCCTAGTATTTGACGTTGAGCACTGCCTGTTGCTGGCAGCAGCGCTCCCGCTGCACTGATGTGCCAGCATATTTACCCTAGTATTTAATGTTAAACACTGTGTGTTACTAGTAGCAGCCCTCCCGCTGCACTGACAGGCTGGCATTATTAACCTAGTTTTTAATGTTTAACACTGTATGTTGCTAGTGGTAGCACTCCTGCTGCACTGACGGGCTGGCATATTTACCCTAGTTTTTAATGTTTAACATTGTTTGTTGCTAGCGGCAGCGCTCCCACTGCAATGTCAGGCTGGCATATTTACCCTAGTATTTAATGTTTAACACTGTATGCTGCTAGCGGCAGCGCTCCTGCTGCACTCACTGGCTGGCATATTTACCCTAGTATTTAATGTTTAACACTGTATGTTGCTGGCGGTAGCGCTCCCGCTGCACTGACAGGCAGGCATATTTACCCTAGTATTTAATGTTTAACACTGTATGTTGCTAGTGATAGTGCTCCCGCTGCACTGACAGACTGGCATATTTTCCCCAGTATTTAATGTTTAACACCGTATGTTGCTAGCGGTAGCGCTCCCGCTGCACTGACAGGCTGGCATATTTACCCTAGCATTTAATGTTTAACACCGTATGTTGCGAGTGGTAGCACTCCCGCTGCACTGATAGGCTGGCATATTTTCCCTAGTATTTAATGTGTAACACTGTATGTTGCTAGCAGTAGCGCTTCCACAGCACTGACAGGCTGACATATTTACCCTAGTATTTAATGTGTAACACTGTATGTTGCTAGTGGTAGCACTCCCGCTGCACTGACAGGCTGGCATATTTTCCCTAATATTTAATGTTTAACACTGTATATTGCTAGTGGTAGCACTCCCGCTGCTCTGACAGGCTGGCATATTTACCCTAGTGTTTATTGATTAACACTCTATGTTCCCTGTCATGGGATGCTGGCACTTGCACTGTGAGCAATAAAACTTCTGCTGCACTGACAGGCTAACTTAGTTACCCTAGGTTTGACGTTTAACATCTTTCTGTCCTGTTTAAAACTTTGTGAAGAATGTAACTGCAACCTGCACTTCAGGGAGCACCATGACCACCCTGCGTCACTGTCCTGGATGAGGATGGACATGGCCCAGTGAATGCCCGGGTCTAGAGTTCTATGGTGGATTTAATCCCCCTTCAGGGAGCATCATGACCACCCTGCTTCACTGCCCTGAATGAGGATGGACATGGCCCAGTGAACGCCCAGGTCTAGAGTTCTATGGTGGATTTAATCCCCCTTCAGGAGCATCATGACCACCCTGCATCACTGCCCTGTATGAGGATGGACATGGCCCAGTGAACGCCCGGGTCTAGAGTTCTATGGTGATTTAATCCCCCTTCAGGAGCATCATGACCACCCTGCATCACTGCCCTGTATGAGGATGGACATGGCCCAGTGAACGCCCGGGTCTAGAGTTCTATGGTGATTTAATCCCCCTTCAGGGAGCACCATGACCACCCTGCATCACTGCCCTGGATGAGGATGGACATGGCCCAGTGAACACCCGGGTTTAGAGTTCTATGGTGGATTTACTCCCCTTCAGGGAGCACCATGACCACCCTGCATCACTGCCCTGGATGAGGATGGACATGGCCCAGTGAACACCCGGGTCTAGAGTTCTATGGTGGATTTAATCCCCCTTCAGGGAGCATCATGACCACCGTGCATCACTGCCCTGGATGGGGATGGACATGGCCCAGTGAACGCCCGGGTCTAGAGTTCTATGATGGATTTAATCCCCCTTCAGGGAGCACCATGACCACCCTGCATCACTGCCCTGGATGGGGATGGACATGGCCCAGTGAACGCCCAGGTCTAGAGTTCTATGATGGATTTAATCCCCCTTCAGGGAGCATCATGACCACCGTGCATCACTGCCCTGGATGAGGATGGACATGGCCCAGTGAACGCCCGAGTCTAGAGCTATATGGTGGAATAAAATCAGGAGACATCCCACACAGGGAAGGTGGTGCTCTGACTAAAAAGCAAACATGTACAAAAATACAAGCCGCGCACTGGCCACCTCTAAATACACGGGCACCCAGGTCTGTTGATTAAAATGTCATTTATTTCAATTTTTATTTATTTAAATAAATGACATTTTAATTAACAGACCCTGGTGTCCATGTATTAGAAAAGGTGGTGAGTGCTCTGCTTGTATTTTTGTACCAACTATATGGTGGAATTGCTTGCTGGGAGCTTGTACTCAGCAGTATGGGTTGCTTGACTATCTGCTGGAATTGGTGGATGTAGGCACCTTAGACAGTGGCAACCTATTGATATGGACCAGAATATCTGGCATTATAGCCTAAAGGTTAGAGTAGCAAGCTACGAACGAGCTTGGTATATCCAGCAGACCAGACTTGGGTTTGATTCTCACAACCTCCACTTGCATACTGTGTGACTCTGAGCAAGTCACTTAACTTCCCCAGTACTCCCAGGTTGCCCCGGAAAACAGGCACTTGTGCCTAGTGGGCCTTTCCTGGTTACTAAAGACTAACAAAAAAAAATGTCCAGGGCTTAGTTTAGCCTAAAATGAACAACGGTTGGATCAGAGGAACTTTTCCAAGTAGTTATTAGTCCCAAAAACACAAAAAGAAGGTTCAGCTCCTGGCTGATTTTTAAACTTCTTTTTTTTTTTATCCTCCACCGTAAATATCAAAGATTTATTGCTATGCCACTTCCTCAGGATTAGTAGTCTCTCTGCTTTACCCAATACAAGCCTCGTGGGAAACCTTTCCAGATTATAACTTATAAGTCTAATCAGCTTTCCTGACCTCCCAGACATCTACTTATGTTTATTTACTGCCATCAGGTTTGCCAATATGAAAAGTATTCTGCTCTCCCAGGGCCAGATGACTCCCTAGTCAGCCATGAAATGTTGATACGTATGATGAAGGATAAAATATAAAGAAGTTTTGGAATTACCCAGGAGTTAAATCTTCATGTTGTAGTTTTCACTCATTAGATAGTGGAGCAAAATACTCTGGACCATTGGATTTTGACAACTTTACTTTAGGGTTTCTGGCTAAAGTTTTTCCTGTACTATACGTTGTCATGGGCCAGTAGACCCCAGTTCTCCAGCTCCTACACAATTCACTATAGTTATTCAGTTTTCCTGGTTAGCCATTTTACCCACTCTCTGACTACATGGCATGCTACCTGTGTAGCAGCTGCCTGCTGTGGTGCATCCTATCCATTCCTTGCCCCCAGAAGTTCTCCCTCATGGTATGGTCTCTGACAGTCTCTATTCTTTTCAGTACAGTTTGCAAGGGGCCTTTGGGCAGCTACTTTACACTTCCTGAGTAATAGGGTGCCTGAGGATTCCCTTACCCCCCCCTTCAGTGCAAAAATCTGGCTTCCCTGCTCTTTCTTCTACTTGCACTACCTGCATATGTGGCCCATTTCATGTTACAGAATGTGGCACACTGGCAAGGCACCCAATAATATCAGGATGGACTTTCAGCCTACGGAATCTTATCAGCATTTCTCTCGCCAGGTCTCCAGACTTCCTGGGCATCACCCATATCACTCTTGTGTTGTATACAAAGGTAGCACTTTGACTCGCTCTACAAAGATGGCATTCTGGTGACCCAGGACTTAGGATCCCCTAACCTTGTTTGGGGAGTTTGCCCTCTCCACATAAATTATTGAGATGAGTCATTTATGTGGCTTTTGCTGTCTGTATGCAGCACCTGCTTCATGTGTTTCTGGGGTTCTTGGTTGTGGCAGGGCACAGGTCTTGGGGTCTGTCATCCATTAGGATGGCCACAATGAAATTCTGTGGAACCTGTCTGAAGTCTGAACCCCTCAGGAGATGTCCTTTGAGGAGACAGCCCTTGGGATTCCTGTACCCTCTCAGTGGTCCCTCTAAACTCCCAAACTGTGGCAAACTCCAGTCCCACTGATATGGGACACATCCTTGGTACCTTAAGTCCCTCCCTATCAGCCTTCATGGTCCCACTCAATGTTACACCAATGCCATTGCCACTGTGAGGTGTCCAGAACCTCCTGCTACTCTCAGGGTCAGACTTCCAGATAACTGTATACACTGAGGGTCTCCTGTGACTCATGCCCAAGTCCTTTGGCCATCCTCTTGGTGGGCGTGGTGTGTGCCTACCTCAGCCAGGCATGCAGGAGCATCTCTGTCTCCTCAGCACCTTGATGGCCTGGGTACCCCTTTCAGCTGGCATCCGTACCTTGAGTGTCCCAGCTGACCCCTCGCCTGCACTCCAGGGTGGATACCCACAGAGGACACTTAGAGTACCTGTGCTTTACTGGCACAATATGACCCTAGCTGCTTCTTCACGCCCACAAGAGCACCAACTGCTAGTCCCAGGAACACTAAACCTCAAGAATGCTCACACTTATTACATTTCTGCTGCCTCTTTTTAGATGTGTGGACATGCCACATAACCATACATCTTATTATGTGCATCCATCAATCAATCAATCAGTCAATCAATCAATCAATATCTTTATTTAGCCAGGCTGAACACCATTTAGCAGGGCTCATTTACAAGATGGACCTGGTAGTTTAAACAACAACAAGTCACAATACAACAATTTGGCGTAGGCGTAGCAACATTAGCAGCCTATGTACAGTCATTACAAGTGAGAATGGTGTGGCTTGGCACAGTGGTGTACAATAATATACAAATAGCAACATAAGACTTGACACTGAGAACAGAACAAGGCAGCATAATTTACAGGCATGGTACCAAAGACATAGATACATAGATACATAGACAGTGTCGGCAGATAAGGGCCTATGGCCCACCCAGTCTGCCCATTTGAGCTTGTAGGTTCAGTTTGTTTTCCTAGAAGTCTGTTTCCCCTTACCCCTGACCTCCAGAATTCTTTTATGTCTATCCCATGCATTCTTAAATCCCGTGATTGTTTCAGCCCCCACCACTTCCTCTGGCAGGGTGTTCTACTTGTCCACCACCCGTTCTGTGAAGAAATTCTTCCTCACGTTTCCTATGAATCGTCCTCCCTCCAACTTTATCCCATGCCCTCTAGTCCTGGAACATCTTTTTCGCTTAAAAATAGTGTATTCCTGCACCCTGTTCCTCCCTGTAAGATACTTGTATGTCTCTATCATATCCCCTCTCTCCCGCCTCTTCTCCAGGGAGTACATGTTCAGTTCCTTCAACCTGTCTTCATAGGACTTGTGATACAATCCATGCACCATCTTTGTTGCCCTCCTCTGAACCTTCTCTACCCTGTCTATGTCCTTACGTAGGTATGGTCTCCAGAACTGTACACTGTACTCCACGTGGGGCCACACCAGTGTCTTGTATAGCGGAATTATGACCTCCCTTTTCCTGCTGGTGATGCCTCTGCCTATACATCCCAGCATCCTATTTGCTTTACCTGCTGCTTTGTCACACTGTTTCCCTACCTTGAGGTCATCAGAGATGATAACCCCAAGATCACTTTCCTGCTTGGTGCATGCTATATCCTCACCCACTAACTGATATATTGTACCAGGGTTTTTGTGCCCCATATGCTATATCTTGCACTTCTTTGCATTGAATTTCAACTGCCAAACCCCTGACCATTCTTCAAGTTTCTGTAGGTTCCTTCTCATTCTGTCTACACCCTCTGGTGTGTCTACTCTGTTACAGAGCTTTGTGTCATCAGCAAACAGTGAAATTCTGCCTTCTAGGTCCTGCGCAATGTCACTGATGAAGATGTTGAATAGGATCGGTCCCAGCACTGATCCCTGTGGTACCCCACTGGTCACTCTTCCCTCTGCAGAGTGACAGCCATTTACCACCACCCTCTGTGTCCTGCCACCCAGCCAGTTACCTACCCACCACACTACTGTCCTGCCCACACCCATATTCCCCAGTTTGTGTAATAGTCTTCTATGTGGCACAGTGTCAAAGGCCTTGCTGAAGTCCAGATAGGCCATGTCCACTGCCCTCCCCTGATCCACCTCCCTAGTCACCCAGTCAAAAAATTCAATGAGGTTGGTCTGACATGACCTCCCCCTGGTGAAACCATGCTGCCATGGGTCCTGCAGTCCATTGACAACTAGATGTTCCACCAATCTCTCCTTCAGTAGTGCTTCCATGATCTTCCCCACTACTGAGGTGAGGCTGACTGGTCTGTAGTTCCCTGCTTCCTTTTTGTTCCCACTTTTGTCAGGCAGTCAGCATACCGCTATGTGCGAGTTCTGTGCAAGGCAGGTCTCTGATAGCAGTAGAGTACAATATTATATTGGATGAGGTCTAGACCAGCAAAGCATTATGTGGCCTAGGAGAAGACTATAAAGCAAGTACCGAGGGCACAGGATGTGCCAAGGATAGTGGAGGGGGAGAGGTTAGGGGGGTGGGAGGGGCAACTGTAATACCTTCAGGATTGTCATAGCTGCGTTAGTCAGCATGGTAGGTCTAAGGGTAAGGGGGAGGGTATGGGGTGAAAAAGTGCCAGTAGTGGGGGGAGGTGACAGATGGGTAGGTGGGAGAGTCAGAAATGCAGTGCTGGAAGCAGTTGCAGGACTCCATAAATGATTGTTGGATAAGATTTTTGAAAGCAGCTAATGGTACAGGTGAAATAAGCTGCAGTAAATTTTGAGCAGTATTCCAGAGGACTGGTAAGGCATGACTAATTGCCACCTGATTAAAGCACGTCCTAACTGTGGGTATGTAAAGAGCGATATGAGTCTGGCTTCTCAGCAGATAGCTGCCAGGAATGCGAGAAGGTAGGCAATCCTTAATATAGTGAGGCAGCTTGTTAGAGATGGCCCTATAGATCCAGGGCATGGTATTCTTTTGTCGTCTAAGACTAAGGGAACCCCATCCTACAATGTTGTAGAGGGTACAGTGGTGTGTTGAGTAGGGGGCACCAGTCATGAACCTGAGTGCCCAGTGGTACAGATTGTCTAGTTTGGCAAGGGCCACACTAGAGCAGTGCCCATACAGAAGGTCTGCATAGTCGATGAGAGTTGTTTGAACCAACCTGGTTCTCCCCTCCTGCGTTAATAGATGCCTGATTCTGAAGAAAATCCCAAGCCTCTGTTTAAGCTTTTGGGAGAGTTCCTCAATATGGACTTTGAAAAAAAGACTGGAGTCAATCCACACTCCCAGATATATGAAGGAATCTACATAGTCCAGCGATTCGCTGAGCAAGGTGTGGATTTGAGGGACTGTCCCCACCGTGCTAGGTTAGGGGGAGTTTACTACAGGGGAGAAGAGCATAGCCTTTGTTTTCTTAGTGTTTAACAGAAGTTTAGAGTAAAGGAGATTGTTCTGTAAGTGGCTAAATTTTATTTGGAGGTCACTACACGCGAGTTCCAGAGTAGGTCTGGCTACATAGAATACAGTGTCATCCACAAAGAAGTGTATGTCAGCGGACTTGACTCCAGCATCTGGTTCATTTATGTAAATGGCAAACAAGAGAGGACCCAAGATGAACCCTTGCAGTACTCCTCTAGAGAGTGTTTTATGCATATTTTATAAAGTGTTGAATTTAAACGTTATATGACAAAGAACCTTAGTATAAAAGCATTGAGGCAAGGGCTAGCCAAAGGGCATTGTCCAGAAAGCCACATTTCAAAGAAATACAAAATCACACATACCCCCTAAATGCAAAGCATCACAGGCTGTATATGCAAATTGCCACACAATTTAAAGCTGGTTCAGCTTAAAGCAGGACTGCATGGTTATGGAAAGAAACATTTTTCTTTCTAGTGCAGTATTGCTGATTAATCATAAGGTGTTAACTTTGTGTAGTTTTGTTTTGAACCTGTTTGTTTATTATTCTCAGAAGAAATAAGAGGATGCTTCTTTAAAAGGCATGATTGAGTTAAAAGTAAACCTATGACCTTAATTAACCGTTTTCATCTAGGAGGAACCACTGGCTGTGATTTAAGTCAGCAGGGGAAGAAAAATGTTATTTTAAAAGTTCTGAATAGAGAGGTCTTCTCAGTAATTTTAAAGATTATGTCATGTTTTATACTAAGTGGTTTACAGTGTTAACTGCATTTACTAAGTCAGGAGCACAGATTTAGTACTCACTGATAAATGAGATTTTACAGTCTTCAGTGGCATTTTGCTGCTTAAGTTTTAATGAGTTTTACAGTTCAGAACTTTTATATTAGGGTGTCATCCATGATGACATGGCAAAGCCAAGTCAGAACTCATGGGAGCAGTAGCAACAGGCATGAAGTGTTTGGATGCCCCAACCCCCATCGATTAACCATCTCCAGAAAGGGCTGTTTTAACAACTGATGTGCCCGGCAAATAGCTATTTCATGCCTATTTGTTTAAAAATAACATTCTAACAATGGTGGCAGATGTTTATACCCTGTTTTACGTCTGAACACTCAGTGATAAACACACTTTTATAGATCATCAGGAAGTGGGTATGTACAATAATGCAACTGTTACCCCATGTTGGTGTGATTCACCATGTCTGTAAAAAGCTTCACCATATGATGTCATAAAGGGAAGACATATGGTGCTTCCTCAGCAAGCTTTGTTTGCCTCAATACCACCTCAGATATGGTATAGTTGGGTACATTTAAAATAGTGTGCAGCCCTTGTTGCATAACTAAACTCTTATGTTCTCCAAGTGGGAGACATCCACACTAATTGCATATTAAATGTTGTCGTTTACTGCTGCTAGATAACTGACACTTTAAAGCTTTTATTTTTCAGCCTCCCTTGTAGGAAAAGTAATGCTGTGAAGACTCTATCCTGCTCATGAAAAAGAGACTGTGCATGCATAGTTCAACTCCCACCTTGGGCTGCCAACAATCACAAATCACACAGTGGCAGACAAGGTCCAACAGAAGAAACTTTTATGGGTAATTGCCTAGTGTCAGCTTTGCACCTGTTTTGCAATACCAGTAACTGTTTCAGTCCTGCAAACAGGACAACGATAAGGCAATGTGGGTGCATTTAACCCCACACATTTAAATTGCCATTATGTTATGATAAACAAGGTATTCATTGCATGGCATATGTGTTTTTATTATATTTAAAGTTCTAGTTAGCACTAGAAAAGTAAAGTATAAATTACCTGTGTAAAATAATTTTAATTGTTAACATATCAAGTGTGGGACCAATTAATTCTAGGCAATTACTTGTGCTTTCTCTTAATCCGTTGGAGTACCAGGATCCAAATCTTCTTGCATCCTGATACTTCTACACATGTGAGTCATGGTTCTTCTACTACTGAAATAATGTAAATGATTGTTTTCTAAAAATCTTGTAACACCAGTACCACAAATAGGGTGCATTTACACTAAAAAATGTGGGTTTATAATGAAGCATAATGCAAATGAATTTGTTTTATAAAATTTGTAAACTACTGAGTGGCCACAGCACATTTGCCCTCAACATTTCATTCCTTGCACAGTTTTTTTAATTGCATATCTGTGAGTTAATTTTAGAAATCAAGATATCAGAATAATGCATCTCTGCCTTCCACCATGACTAGGCAAAGGTCTGGTGGGAGGAACTCATTGATACACTTGGGAGTGTGGAACAGTAGAGATTTAGAAACACTATGAGAGTATTAGATACATTTTGAGATTATGCATAAACAGGGATTTATTTTAGAGCATTATAAATACTTTGACATGTGAGTAAGTGGCATGATTTTATGATCCTACTGAGCAATTTGGCTAATGATATGCAAAAACAAAATAATGCAATTTGTGCTGTGCGTAATGCCCTTGTTCTTTAGTTACAATTTTTGAGATATTGACACGTGTAGACTTTCTGCCTTTTCTTTGTGCCTTAACAAAGTATGAAAGTGTGATCTGACTTTATTTTGTTGAATATAAATGTGATTTTTTTTTATTATTATTATTGCTCACTGTGATTTTGAGTAAGATGGAGTACTCCTATACTGCTTGTGCCTGCTCCAATCTCCATCATGCAGGTACATGATAAATGGGTTGAGTTGAATTTTTCTTGTTTGCTGAAGTTACAAAATGTCTATATGTGATAGTGCATTCAGTGTGGCGCTTCTTATGAAGCTCAAGCTGTCATCAGGTGCGGGATTGCCCGACTGTCCAAAGCTTTAAGGGGGCATTTAAAAACACATCTTTTTAGCCTTGCATACAATGATTTTTAAATGCTGCTGCCTTAGATTAATTTTAACATCGTTTTAATTATTTATTGGTTTTATTATGTTATGTACAGGCACCTTGGTTTTGGAAAGGCACCTTTTATAAATAAAGTTTGATTTGATTTATAACTGGAACTTTGGACAATAATATTTATATGAGTTGTCTTGTTCACATACATGTGATGAAATAGAGGACTTTGCTTCTACCGATGAATTTGTACCTCTGTTTAACTGAACCCTTACTTGTACTGTTAGTTAGTGACAAGTTCTACCTAAGGGGCGGAATAATCCCCTGAACATGTTTTTGGGTTCCGAACAGTCTACTTCAGCCCGAAACTTAGAAATGTTACTGTTGAAGTATTTAGACAAGTTTCTGTCTGCACTATTATATTCATGCATTAACAATGGAGATATAAACTTTGTTGACCCAAAATGCTGAAGAACTGTTTCCTTTGCATATGGACAATGATTTTTACACCTGGACAATACTGTCATGCAAAAAAAAATTATGCATTGCCCACCTCAAACGGGTGGTCTCTTCTACAAACTTTGGTTCAGCATCATACTGCAGTGATTATTTTCTACTTCTGTGGTTAAAACTAATTTTAACAAATTGTATTTAATGTGTGTATTCAAAGGTTTAAAGACTGCTTTGTCTCAAATTTATTATACAGCTACTTAAATGTGTTATACAGCATGTCTTGCGTAGTGAGAGACATCTGCAGTAAATGATGGCATCTCTCTCTCAAAGTGGCAAATGCTAGGTATATGAGGTCATCATTAATGTGTGTGTATCATTAGATTATTAAAACACAACTGATGTTGTGACAGTTAGCCTTTTAGAATCCGTAAACTGGGCAGTACCATAATAAACACAGTACACTTATGATGTACTGTGGTAGGTACCTTATTCCCAACATGTGAAGGAATTTTAATATTCTTAGATCATACGAGCTCAGTTAAACACTGAGACAGGTAGAACATCATATGCATCACATCTTCCTATAACAGGTCATAAATTGCATGTGCATATCATTAATATAAACCTATGAGCTCAGCACATGGTATAAGTGCTGAGATAGTAAAAGGAGCATTAATTAACACCTATGAGCTCAGCACATGGCATTAGTAGTTAAACTGTATGAGTCAGTCCAGTATGCACATAAATACTGCGACATTTAAGCTTTAGACAAATATATTAATTACATTCAGTGTGTTTAGTTTTATAAACACATGAAAAAGTTAGATTGTCTTTTATAAGCTCAGTGTGTAAGCACATTGAGATAGACTAGCAATTTATACTTTAATGTTAAATTAGCCATAACAGGCTCATACACTCACAGATACACAGCATTAATTCATAAGCACATTCTAAACATAAGACTTGAGAGTAAAAATAGGCCTTTGTAATCTTCATGGTGGAAAAACAGGAAAAGACTGCTACTCGGAACAATGGATGTATATTTTACCTCATACTTGGCATATAATAATATGGGATCAGGGTTGCTCTTAGGACAATCCCTAGAATTTAAGCTGACAAGGTTAAGGGCTATTTTCTCTAAAGTTATCAAACAAAGCTATCAATTTGGGGCAGATGGCAGGCATCTCACTTTAAGAGGTGTTTTCTATACCAAACAGGAAGTTACTACGTAAGCTAATTATGAGGTCATGTATTATGCATAGATGTTTTATTTTTCTGCAAATATATATATACATATATATATATATATATATATATACATACACACACATATATGGGCTAAGTTGTAACCGCAGTTGGGCATAGTAATGCCTTGACAATCCCTCTGCGCTGGTCCTACCACAAATATAAGTATCATTCATATATTATGTGGCCTAGATGGCCAGATACCTCCAGGTACAAGTATAAAATGCATTAGCATCTTGTGTTTGAGTGTTTAAACTATAAAGTGGCTTAGTGAAAATCTAAGAATTCTATATAGATGTCTGTGTTTGCTTTGCATAACCCTGTGAAATAAATTGGATGTAGTCATAACATTATAACTGTCTACAAGAACTTTTATTGCTAATTTTATAATTGTAAGTAAACCCACAGATATAAACTATAATAAATCACAAATCCAACAGGGACTGGTCTACATAAGGGCAAGCCCAGTCACCTGTGCTACACTGTGCATTGGAGGAGCTGTAATTTATTGGTGGCAGAAGAGTGGCAAAGAGGGGAGTGCACCAGAGGCTGTTTTGGGACCAGGAGGAGCTGGCTGCATCGGCAGCTCGACAGGGCACCAGGGTAAGGCATTTTCCTGGCAGCTGCAGTTGGCGGTGGGCCAGGGTTGGAACAGGGCTGCTAGGAGGAAACAGGCTGCAGCAGTGGCAGCAGAAGTCAGAGGCCCAATCAGAGGGCAGGGTGCCAGATTCAATCTCGGGACTGGGATACATAAGGGCAAGCCCAGCCACCTGTGCTACACTGTGCATCAGAGGAGCTGTAATTCTTTCCCACCTTCCCACCCTGGCCCCGACCTCTATTAAAGAGACAGTGGGGGAAGAGTCAGGGGATAGGAGTGGCCTGGGCTAGTAGGACCCTGTGGCCTTGGCCAGTTTCTTTTTGGACTGCCACCTTGCATGTTGTGTGGGGACTGTCTAAACATAAGTACTGGTAGTTTTTGAAATCTGTAGAACCACTTGTAGCTTTGACCACTGGGCAAACTAGTGGGGTTGTTTTTGAATTACATAGAGGGCTAGTGACCCAAAGACCTGCTATGATGATGGGGAAGCGACCACACATAACTACAGCAGTCATCTTTGGGAGGGTGGTTGGGAGCGCAGGGTGTGGTGCGGCCATGGTACTTGACTGGGCTTGGAAGTTTGGGGGTTGCTCAGTGTGCTACTAGCTGGCACAGCTTAGGGGGGAGCTTGAGGAGATTAGAAGGCATCTGGGGATTTTGGGGGGACATGGGGGATTGGAAAAGTAGGGGGCAAGGGGTTGCCTATGGGGATGCACCAGGAGCTGAAGCCTCCCATATAGGGGAGGGTAAGGAGGGTACTCAGGGGCACAGGGGACCACAAAGGGAAATTTCAAAAGCAGCAGGCAGGCATCTGGGTTAACCAAAAAGAACTGAGGTGGGGGGAAGGACGGGGAGCCCTGGGGTCTGGTCTTAGGTTCACAAATCATTTTAACCTTCTATGTCTGGTGGTGCAGGAGGAGTGTTGGGGATGTAGCTAGGGCAGAGACAGATAGGAAGGGAAAGGGGGCAAAAAGGATACTCGGGTGGGGGTGATGCCCAAGACAGAGTGGAGGGTGGCCAGTGACAATAGGGAGGGGAATACAGGGGCAAAGGAAACAGGAGCCATCAACCCAGTGGAGACAGATAACGGGATGATGGATGGGGTAGGCAAAGAAAGTGGCCAGATAGGTAGGAGCAGCAGGGGGGTGGTTCTGCATGAGAATGCACATGGATCAGGAGGTGTGGGAGGCCTGAAGGGTAATGTTGGTCTGCAGAAGGTCACTTAAGGCAAAGGGGGCCCTAGCAGCAGTGTAAGGAGGGCAGTTGAGGCAGACAGCGATGGGGGGATTGGGGTAGGGAGCTGGCGGGAGACAGGCAGGATCCAACAGCCAGGGATCAGAAGTGGAAAGACGGTCACAAGAAAATAGGGTGGTTATCCAGCTGCAAGGAAAAGACAGGGAAAAAAGGTGACAGGAGGGGTCAGGATGAAGAGGACGGAGAGCAGAGGAAAGAGCCTGTAAGGGGTGGTGGGGTATGATAAAACAGATAGACAAGGCACCATCGAGGACAGAAAATGCAGATGCTGCTGTGATGTATGGAGATTCAATCATAAAAAGGGATCTAGTGGCAAAGGAGGAAAGTAGCCTTTAAGGGGAGGTTTTTTTTTTGTGATCAGGGCAAGGAGGCTGGTAGGGCATCCCCCAGGATAAGGGACTGCATCAATCTGGTGAGGGGAAAACTGCACCCAATTTTGCACCTAAAAAACAATTGTAGAAGGCAGGCACCACTCGTACTGGAAATATTTGCAAAACTTTAATAACAAAGTATAAAAGATTCATGTGGTACAGATCACAGGTACTCACTCGCACACTACCAGCCACCAACAATCATTGTTGGTGGCTAGTAGTGTGCGAGTGAGTACCTGTGAGGTGTACCACATGAACCTTTTATACTTTATTATTAAAGTTTTGTAGATATTTCTAGTACGAGTGGTGCCTTCCTTCTACTGTTGTTTTTGAATTCTTTTTGGAGTGAGCACACTAACTCTTGATCTATACAATTTTGCACCTAGGTACAAATGATTTGGCAGGGGAGGAGGTGGAGGTAGTTCAAAGGAGGTTCAGGGGACTGGCAGAGGACTGATCAGTTCTCTTGCCTTCTCAGAGATCCTGCCAGTGCATTGTGCTAGCACAGCCAGGCAACTCAGAGTAAAGGAATGTAACCTCTGGCTGAGGCAATGGTGCAGGGAGGAAGGCTTTGCATAGTTGGGAGGGTGGGGGATACATGGGTGGATGAACACCTCTACGCAAGGAACAGGTGACACATAAGTAATGCAGGGGCCAGTCTATTAAGAGCAAAGCTGCAGGAGTACATTTATGAGAAGCTGGGGATAGATATAAATTGAAACTAGCCAGGGGAGAGTGTAGTGCTATGGGAAAAGGGGATCCTTATAGTAACGATGTAAACACAGCCTATGCTCTCCCGAGGTGAGAGGAAATGGACAGCAGGAGAGAAGTGGACCATAGGTTCAAGGAGGGGTGGAAAGGGTTACTTGCAAATGCCAGGAGCCTGGGTAACAAAATGGCAGACTTAGAGGCAGTGGTGGGAACTGAACACCCAGGCCTAATCGAAATAACAGAAATGTGGTGGACAGAGTGCCATAGCTGGGAGGTGGAGCTACAGGGCTACAATCTCTTTAGCAGGGATAGGCAGGGGAAAAAGGGAGTGGGTTTGGCCCTATATGTGAGAGAAGGGATAGTGGGAGAGGAGGGTATGGAGGAAAAGGGATCTGCTGAGATCCTTTGGGTTACCCTGGGCAGAGAAGGGGGTGGGGTAATAAGGGTTGGAGAACTGTACAGGCCATCTCAGCAGAGTGAGGAAGTGGATGTGGAGATAGCCAGGACAATTCAGGAAAAAGCCAAAAAGGGGGAGATCCTAGTAGTTGGGGCTCTCAGCCTGCCTGATGTGGAGTGGAGAACCCCATTGGCCACATCAGAAGCAGCAGGGACTTGCTGGAAACCATACAGGATGCTCTTCTAAATCAACTGGTCATAGAATCTACCGGGGGGGGCAACACTCAACATTGTATTGACCAATGGGGACAGTGTGTGTGAGGGGTAGAGGCTGGAGAAAACTTGGAGGACAGTGACCACTGTGTGGTCAGGTTTGCCTTCTGGGCAGGGCCAAAACTTGGCAGGCCATCTACCAAGGTGCTCAACTTCAGGAGAGCAGGCTTTGGGAGGATGAGGAGCACCCTGAGGTGGGACATGGAAGAGGTCCACCACCTGAAGGAGGTGGAGCAGCTGTGGGGAGTAATAAAGGGAGGATTCCTAAAAGCCATGGACCAATGCATCCAGAAAATCAGCAAAGGGAAGAAAGCCTCTGTGGTTTACAGCAGGAGTCAGAGAGGCAATCAGGAAGAAAAAAATAAGCATTCAAGGCCTACACAACGTCACAGGAGGAGGAAAAAAGCAAGGAAGACAATCAGGAAGGCAAAAGCAAGCACAGAGGAGCAAATAGCTAGGGAGGTGAAAAGAGGAGTCAAAAGAGTCTTTAGGTATGTCAGTGACAAGAGAAAAAAGTAAGCAAGGGATCCCAAGATGGGGGGGGGGGGGTAATTTGGTTGAAGAAGATGAGGAAAAGGCGACCCTACTAAATGAATACTTTGCATCAGTATTCACAGCAGATAGGGGTAGTGGGAGGCCAGTAGTCCAGAAAAGGGGTACCGAGGGCAAGGAAGTGGATACAAGTCCTTTCACAGAGGAGAGAGTGATGGAAGAACTGGGAAAAATAAAAACGGATAAGGCTATGGGGCCAGATCAGGTACACCCAAGAGTTCTCAAGGAGATGAAGGAGGAACTGGCGGGACTTCTGGCCAGACTATTTAATCTATCCCTTGAAACAGGGAGGGTCCCAGGGGACTGAAAGAGGACAGAGGTGGTGCCACTTTTACAAGGGGGGGGAGGAAAGAGGACCCTGGAAACTACCGCTCAATCAACCTCACCTCCGTGATAGGCAAGCTGATGGAAACCCTTCTTAATAAGAGGCTGGTAAGATACCTAGAAGAGGAGGGACTGAGAGACAAAAAACAGTATGGGTTCACAGGAGGTAGGTCTTGTCACATCAACCTGGTAGAATTCTTCGAGGGTGTCATGGAGGTGTATGATCAAGGGGGAGTGGTGGATGTGGCCTACCTGAATTTCAGGAAAATGTTCGATTCCGTCTTCCACAGAGGGTTGATAAGCAAGTTAAGCAGCTTGGGAGTGGGGACAAAGCTTACAAAGTGGGTGGATTATTGACTATGAGGAAGGATGCAGAGGATAGCAGTAAATGGAAGGCACTCCAGGGAGATAGGGGTGAAGAGTGGGGTACCACTGGGATCGGTGCTGGGCCCAGTATTGTTCAATTTGTATGTGGGGGATGTAGCAGAGGGTCTAAATGGAAAAGCGTGCCTGTTCGTGGATGACACGAAGACCTATGACAGGATAGATATGCTGGGGGGGGTGAAAATTAGGCAGGATCTAGGCTGGAGGAGTGGGCAGAAAAGTGCCAATTGAAATTCAATTTGGGGAAGCACAAAATAATGCACATAAGGAGAAATAATCCAACAGCAAATTACAGCCTAGGGGAAGAGTCACTGTAGGTCACGGAGCAAAAGAAGAACCTGGGTATTTGAATCACGGACACATTAAAGGTTAGGAACTAGTGGGTAGGGCAACACAAATGTTGGCTTGCATAGGGAGGAGTTTCACAAGTAGGAGGAGGGAGGTAATCATGCCACTGTTCAAGACTGATGAGATCACAGCTAACGTACTAAAATGCCAGCAGAATAGGCCTAACGGTTTTTCGAGTCTGCTCAATTTTCAACACCCGCACTGAGGACTGATTTTGGTGTCTCCCCCCTCCCCCTTGGGTTATACTGTTCCCAGTCCCAGATGTTCCACCTGTATTGGGCCTGGTCAGATTTACCCTCCCCCTGTACCTGTCCCATCCCCTTTTAATCCCATCCGCAGTCTCCACCTCTACCAGCTCCCTGGGCACTGCATTTCCATGGCTCCACCACCCTTTCAGTGAAATAACATCGCCTGCCCCCTTCCAGCATACACCCGTGACCTCTCGTTGCCCCACCCTCCTTCCTTTGGAGCACCCTGCCTGGACCTGCCTTATCGATCCCTTTAATGTACTTAAAGGCCTCTATCATGTCCCCCCTGTCCCTCCTCTCCTCCAGGGTGTACATGTTGAGCTCCTTGAGCCTCTCCTCATAGGTCCTCTCCCCCAGGCCCCAGATCATTTTGGTTGCCCTACTTTGGACCCTTTCTAGGAGTGTAATGTCCCTCTTTAAATGTGGTCTACAAAACTGCACGTAATACTCAAGGTGTGGCCTAACCAAGCAGTTGTACAGTGGAAGGATCACTTCCACCTTTCTGGAGGTAATCCCCCTGGTGATGCATCCCAGCATCCTATTTGCCCTTGCCACTGCCCTCCTACAGGTCTCTGAGTTCATTTTGACATCTGCCACTATCCCCAGGTCCCTCTCACCCTCCGTGACTTGAATCATGTCTCCTCCCACGGTATACCCCTGGCCTGGATTTCTGACCCCCAGGTGCAGAACCTTGCACTTCTCTGCATTGAATTTTAGTTTCCATTGTCCCAACCACCTTTCGAGAGCTTCCAGGTCTTCCTGTAAGGCCTCCCTCACCTCCTCCTCATTCATCACTGCACCCAGCTTTGAGTCATCTGCAAAGAGACTCATCTCACTCCTGATCCCCTTCCTGATGTGTGAGACATAAGCGTTGAACAGGAGTGGCCCAGCAATGACCCCTGGGGCACACCACTAGTAACCCACTTTGGGGATGAGGCTAACCCTCCAACCACCACCTTCTGAGTACGCTCAGAGAGCCAATTTCCTATGCATCTTAACAACTGTCTCCTTAACCCCATATCCTTTAGCTTAGCCAGCAGACCACTGTGGGGTACTGAATCAAATGCCTTGCTGAAGTCCAGAAAGTGGTTGTCCACCGGCCTACCCTGGTCTAGGGCCCCTTGTCACCCAGTCATAGAACTCAACAAGGTTTGTCTGGCACGATCTTCCTGGGACAAAGCCATGCTACCTATTGTCCAAATACCCAGTTTGCTCCAGTAACCCCCTAGCCTTGCCTTGACAATATCCTCCATCACCTTGCTGACCACCGATGTCAGGCTAACGGGCCTGTAATTTCCCACCTCCGCTCTTGATCACCCTTGTGGACCGGCAGGACATAGGCCACCCTCCAGTCTTGGGGAGCCCACCAATTCCTCAGAGAGATGTTGAAAAGCTCCACTGGAGGGGCTTCCAGGACATCCGCCAGTTCCCTCAGCACCCTGGGATGCATCTAGCCCAGGTGCTTTCTTCGTTCAAAGGCACCCGATGGCTTCCCTTACTGTCTCTACTGGGATTTCAGCCTCCATGTCCTCCCCCTTTTCACCCTGTACTGCTGGACCCCCCCCGTCTGTGGTGGCCTCTCCCTTCCCCCAGACCCAACAGGGCCCCTAATCTCTACTGGTCCCACCCCTTCCTCTGGTTTGCCCCCGCTCTCTCTGCAAGACATAGCCCCTCCATCCCCCTCTGGTAAAAACTGAGGCAAAGTACACATTTAGGACTTATGCCTGTTCCCTCGCCTCCTGTGCCCAACAATCCCCTATCCATATCTTGCTGATCTGCCTCCTTAATTTCTTCTTTCCCCTATGTATCTAAAGAACCCCTTGTCCCCCCTCTGGATCCCACTGGCCAAGGACTGCTTCTTTTTTTGCCTTAGCTGCTCTCACCACCCTGGTGACTCTCTTGGCTGTCAGCTCATATTCCTCCTGATCCCTTTCACTCCTTGAATGCTTGAAGTGCCTATAGGCCACCTTCTTACCCCTCACCACCTCCTGTACCTCCCCAGTCCACCAGCAGGGTTTTCTGGCCTTACCGAACTTGTGCCTCTCCCTTGCACAGGATCTGGTAGCCTCCTGTATTCCCCTCCTAATGATGCCCCACCTGCTGTCAGCATCCATATCCAGCCTTATCCTGTCCAAATGATCTTTAAGGATCCTTCCCATCTTCCTGAAGTCTGCACCCCTAAAGTAGGTTACTACTGTCCTTGTTCGACTCCCTTCCCCAGGTTCAGGAAGATTCAGACTATGGCGTGATCACTCCCTACCAACGGGTCCCTCACCTCTAGGCCCTAAATCTGATCACTGTCCACCAGGACCACGTCCAGTGTCCGGTCCTCCCTAGTTTGCTCACCCACCTGTTGTATCAGAAATGCATCTTGGAAGACATCCAGCAGCCTCTGCTCCCTGGCCACTGGTGACATCATAGTCCCCCAGTCTGTTCCTGGCATGCTGAGGTCCCCCATTACCACTACCCTTCCATTTCACAAACTACAGTGTCCCTCGAGATTTGCCACCCAACTTTCTTCCAGAGCCTCTGCCAGTGCAGGTGGTCTGTATACCACTCCGACCTTTGCTCTCTTACCCCCCTGCATCAGCAGAGTGACCCAAAGACCCAAATAGCCTCCACGTTCCACTCTGCCTCCTCTACCCCTCCAATACCCATGCCATTTCTGACTAGCAGTGCTACCCCACCACCTTCCCTCCCCCCTATCTTTTCTGAACATAGTATAGCCCTGCAGATTTAGGTCCCACTCATGCCCTTGACTGGCCTAGGTCTCAGTGACTACTGCCACGTCTACCTCCCCCTCAACTAGCGTCACCTGGAGCACAGGCATTTTATTTCCTAAGCTCCTGGCATTTATCAGGACCACTCTCCACCCCTTTTCCCTCCTCTCCTTTACCCCTTGAGCTCCCATTACTCAGCTCCTGCATCCTACCTGGTGACCCATTTCCATATCTCCCTAGCCCCCTAGAGGAGTGGAGACCATGTCCCTCATTTATCGTACCTGCTGGCACTACCCCTTTTTTGATCCCTTCCCCCTTCACAAGTTTAAACCCCACCTTTTGCTGGTGAACCCAGGCTAGTTTGAGCTTAAGGATTTCCTTACTCTCCAAATTAAGGTGGAGTCTGTCCCTAACGCACAGCCCCTTATCCTCCCAGGTCTCCCCCCCAGTCTCCCACCAGGCCGTACCCCAGTTCCCCACCCCACTCCCTGAGCCACTGATTTATCTCCCTAATCTTCTTCTTGTTTTCCCTACTAGCCCTTGGCACCAGCAGAATTTCCAAAAAGATGTCACAGCCTATGGAAAGGCATACCCTGGCCAACTCCCGGAACCTTGCCTGAATTTCTAGTTCACTATTACCATTTATGTCCAGGGTCGCCCCGCATTCCCTTGCCAGTGAATACAACTCATGCTTGGCCTTGTGCACCATCAGGCCTGGGTGGCATTTGGTTCTGATCAGACAGGCTTTACCCTCCCCCAGCCCCTCCCACTGGATGGCTCTGATCATGGAGTCCCCCAATAGCAGTATTCTAACCTCCCTCTTGCCTCCCTGTTCACTCCTCGGGTTTCCCCATCTTCCATGCCCCTCCTAATCCCTTCATCCGGGTTCACTCCCCAACCGGCTCCTTGCACCTCCCACAATCTGGGTGTCAAAGATAGCCCCTTCACTATTTTCCCTGGTCATCCCCTCTACCTGTGTTCTGGCCTTCTTTATCCCCCCCACCCGAGTATCTTTCTCTGTATCTCTTTCCCCACTCCTTACTAATCCATCTGCCCTACCCGTTTGCCTACTTGGCTTTCTGCTCGCTATCATCCCATTTACATCCTGCGCCTTTTTGCCGTCATGCTCCCCTGTTCCATACCCTCAGCCTCCCCCTTGTCCCCTGATCCTCCTTTTTCTTCTCCTCCCCATCCCTCTTCCCTCATTCTGTCCAGGTCCCCCTCTATTGCTCCCTTGCCTCTTACCCCCTTCACCCTTTCTATCTTCTGTCCCTGCCCCAGCTTCACCAGCAGCAAAATCATCACCCTCCTCCTCCTCTCCATGCTCCCCTCTTCCACCAACAGGCGTAGAGTGTTAAAACAATTTGTGAGCCTTTGCCCATCCCCCAGTGCCCCCTCCGTCCCTACCACCCCTCTCAGTTCCTCTGGACACCCCCAGTCTCTTGCCTGTTGCTGTGGAAATGTCCACCTTTTGGGCCCCTCCTGCCAGAGTCCCCTAGAGCCGCCTGTGCACCCCCTTCCCTCCCCCCTAGTGTGAGCACCTCCCTTCACTCCTCCCCCAGTGTGGGAGGCCCCAGCACTTAGTGCTTCCATGTAGGTGACTGCGCATCCCCCAAACTTCCAAGCCCAGTCCAGTATCATGGCCGCACCACACCCTGTGCACCCAACCACCCACCCAAAGATACCCATTCTAGTGACATGCAGTCCCTTCCCCATCATCATAGCAGTCTTTTCCAGGCCAAAATACCAACTCAGTGGCTCTACAGTTTCTTGAGCTACCAGTACCTATACCTTGATGATCCCTCCAATACACCATGCAGACTTTCAAACTTGCAATGCTTGAGTGGCTCAACTTTTCCCCATCTGACTATTAGCCTTAAGAGTTAGCTCATAGGGGAAGTTTGCAACTCCCTAAGCTCCTCCCTTCCAGCATTTAAACCCACCCCCCAGTGGCTTTTCCGTAATTAAGAAAGTCTAATTCAAGGGGTGGATGGGAGGGCTCATGTATGGAGCTGGAGTATGAAGTACAGTTCTGGAGGCCCCATCTACAAGGAGACAAGGACAGACTAAAGAGGACACAGAGAACGGTGACTAAAATGATCCAGGGGCTAAATGAGAGATCATATGGGGAGAGGTTGGAAGAGGCTTGGTCTATATACACTGGAGATGAGAAGGGATGGGGGCCACGGTGGAAATTTTCAAATGCATGAAGGGAATAAATAAGGCCAACAGGGCTAGCATCTTCAGACTGAGTGAAAACAAATCCACCAGGGGCCACACACTCAAACTGAAGGAGAGCTGGCATAGAGAAGAGATAAGGGGGGGGGTTACTTCTCACAAAGGGTGGTAGGGCCTTGGAATGAGTTGCCCGAAATGGGTGGTAGAGGTGGATACAGTGCAGAAATTTGAGAGGACATGGGATACTTACATGGGGCTAGGCAGGGGTGGAGAGAGAGGTCAGGGAAGGGGGCTTAAAGGGAGGGGGAGGCGGGCTGTCATCTTTTGGGCAGGCTCGATGCACTGTGTGATCCTTTTCTGTCGGCAGTTTTCTATTGTTCTATGATTCTATGATTTGGCCAAACAGTACCAGTCTGATACCCTCTCCCAATGCCCAACTCCACCACATTTTACCAGTCTTGCTCATTATTGTCTAAATCACAAATTAAAACTACAGACCTGATGTTGTCTGTCCTTTCTTGCTCACTTGGCTGCCCACCCAACCGCCTACTTGCGAAGCTCACTCTATTTTGAACAGTTGCACCCTTACCTCAGTGGTATAGGCAGGATTGTTTTGGGGGTGGTGTTATTTGTGAAGTGGGACATATAAAAGCCAGGGGTCTGGGGGCTGCTAAGACCCTAGAAGCTCTATAGTTTCTACATGATCTGTGGTGAGTTTTAGGGCTTTTCTTGAACAAAAAACACTCTTTTGTTACATGTCCTGTAACCCTAATTTCGTAAGATTTTTTTCCCCATGGAATCTGGGATGTAGGTCACACTGGCTGGCATTAGAGTCTGTAGCTGCAATTTGTTGTGAATAACTAGCTGACCAACAGTGGCATCAACCATCCACCCCATGCATATTTTTGTAATATATTGTGAAAGATCTCTATACAAAGGCCAGTGGTGGCTCCCTGATGCTCTGGGGGGTTTACATGCTCTGTGGTGAGTTTGGGGGTTTTTCTTGAACCAAAAACACACTTGTGTTATTTATTTATTTGAACATCAGTTTACAACCTTTGAGCCAGAGGCTCATTTCCAAAGGTACCTTGTCACATTGAGGACAGACAGAGACAAGATTTAGGTTACAGCATAAAAAACAACTGATTTTAGAGTTACACATAAATAGTTTCATACATAAACAATTTACACAGAGTGGGTTTCATACATTCAACAATTTTGTAGCAGTACAGTGTTACTGCATAGCACATGCCGGAAAAGACAGAGGCAGAATGCAGGCGGGGGAGTGGGGGTGAGGTGGAGTGCCACCCAGTGGGCATTGTTAGGTGTGGCGAGATCAAGGCCTCATTTAGTGACAGGAGCAGTTGCGAGTGTTGAACAGTTGGTTCCGAAGGGTGGTTTTGAAGTTGGAGATTGTGGGGGCATTTGAGCTGGGAGCTGGGAGAGAGTTAAACCAGGATGGGGCTCTGTAGTGGAAGGACCTCTGACCATGGGTGGTCCTGGATCTGGGGACCAGTAGAGTGGTCTGGTTGGAGGTTTGGATTGCGATAGTGGGTTGGGCGTGGTGGATGGAGGCTGTCACCCCAGGAGGGGATAGCCCGAGTAGAGGTTTTTTTGTGAGGAGGTAGGTTTGATAGCATAGCCATTCATCAAGGTTAAGCAGTTTTGCATCGTCATAGAGTTGACAGGTGTGTGTGAGTCTGGGGGCACCAGTAATCAGTCTGCAGGCCTTATTTAGGGTGAGGCGAATTTTGTTGAGGGCGGTCATGTCAGCAGCGCCATAGACTGGCAAGCCATAGTCAACAAGGGACAGTACTGAGGATATAACCACAAGTCGGAGAACATCAGGGGGGAGGCAGTTTTTGTGTTGGTAGAGGATACCAAGCCGTATATTAGTGGTGGATGCAAGGGCATCAATGTGGGTGTGATAGGTTAGGGCTGAGTCGAAAATGACCCCAAGGTATTTGTATGTGCAGATTTGTTCAAGCGGTTGTTTGGTATTGGGAAGGATAGGGAGTGAGGAGTTGCAAGCTTTGTTATAGGGTGAGCAAAAAGCGTTTTTTTTTTTTTTACATTAATGATGAGTCTATGCTCTTTAAACCAGGTTTCAGCACCATTATATGATTGTTGCAGGGAGTCCTGGAGGGAGGTGGGATTGCAGTGTGTGGCAAAAATGACAGCATCATCTGCATACATAAGTATTTTACCAGAGCATGCACTGGGCAGGGTGTTTAGATAGAGTGAGAAGAGTACAGGGCCCAGGATGGAGCCCTGGGGTACCCCTGAGCAGATGGGATGAGTTTTGGAGAGTGTCTCATTGATTCTAACACATTGAGAGTGAGCTGATAGATAGCTTCTGCACCAGGTGAGAGGGCCAGTAGAGAAACCAGTGTGGCAGAGGGTATCCAGCAGGAGAGGGTGGGGGACAGTGTTGAAGGCCTTTGAGAGGTCAATGAACACTGCACCAACTAGGGAGCTGGCATCCAGGGAGGAGTGTAGAAAATTGGAGAACTTGACTAGTGCAGTGCCGGTACTGTGACGAGCACGGAAGCTGTGCTGCTCTGGGCATAAGATGTTATGCTTAGTCAGATATTCAGTGATTTGAATGGCCACCATTTTTTCTAGGGCTTTGGAGGGGGGGGATAGAGATTGGTCTGTAGTTCCTGGCAGAGGACCTGTCGCCCCCTTTATGAATGGGTGTGACTATGGCTGTTTTCCATGCTGTGGGGAACTGCCCCAGGCAGAGGGATCGGTTAAGTAGGCTGGTGAGCGGGGCAAGGACTTCATCCAGCACCAGCTGGAGAATATTGGGGTCCAGGGAGTCGCTGCCAGGACTATTGCAGTTTAATGCTTTAATTAGGAGAGGTCTGGTTTCCTGGGCAGATACCTTACGTAGGAGGAAGCTGGGGCGTTGGAGGACAGGGGGAAGTAGGGTGGGAGGAGGGTCAAAGAAGTTGCTGGGGAGGACAGAGCTAAGGTCAGTAAAGGAGGTGTTAAGGTAGTTAGCTATGCAGGCAGGGTCAGTGGAGGTAGTGCCATCAATAGTGAGCTGGGATGTGGGAGAGGAGCGTGATTTCTCATTTAGTTGTTTAACGTTGTCCCAGAAAGTCCAGGCACACCCCCAGGAGGAGGTGAGGGTGGTCTGGTAATGGTCAGCCTTAGCTTTACGGATGGCCCAAGTGCACCTGTTCCATGCAGCATTGTAGGCCTGTCTATCAGCCATTCGCCCATTTCAGTGGCATGGTGCCAGACGTTATCCCTATGTCTGATCATTTGTAGTAGAGGAGGGGTGACCCAGGCTGCATTACGTTTTTTGGATCGGGTTCTTGTGAGGGGTGCAAACAGGTCACAGGCCTTTTTAAAGGTTTGGGAGAAAAAGGTGAGGGCAGTGTCTATGTCAGGTGCGTGATGAATAGGGGACCAATTAAGCTGGGCGAGAAATTGTTTGGGTTTTCTCAGCCCACCAGGCTGGAGGCACCTGCAGAGTGTGGACTGGGCTGTGGGCTTGGGAGTGGGGGCCACCCACAGGAATAAGATAGGGGAGTGGTCACTTAGTGAGTCAGGGAGGACCTGGATGTTATGGATTTTTGGGGGGCGGTTGGTGATAATTACATCCAGAAGGGTACTGGTTCCTCGCTTAAGGTTTACTCTTGTGGGCTGGGAAATGAGTTGTGTCAGGTCTAGGGCAGCGAAAGAATCTCGGGTAGTGGAAGAGGAGGCGCTGAGCCAGTTCACATTAAGGTCCCCCACTAGGATTTGTTCCACCTTGTGGTGGAGGGTGGCAAGATATTCCGTTAAAGACATCAGCGCTGGATTCTGGTTCTTTGGGGGAATGTAGGCAGTGGTGAGATATAGAGGCCCCCTGGAGGGGTCAGGAGCAAGTTTTGAGGGTAAGGGCCTGTGCTCCATCTACAAGGGCAGGGGCAGGGAGTGCTTGTCCGATGATTGTGTCCTTTGTGTAGATAGCACAGCCACCCCTGCATTTGCCTACTCGGTCCTCCCGGTGTAGGGTGTAGCCTGGGAGGGAGGGAGACAAAGGAGTCTGGGGTGGATTTGGACAGCCAGGTTTCAACCAGGGCTATGATGTCTGATTGATGTAGCAAGGTCCAGCATTGGAGGGCATCAAATTTTTTCAGTATGCTGCATATGTTCATGGAGGCTATGAGGAGGCCAGAGGACCCAGCTGGTAGGCTGGGGGGGGCAGGGCCTGGGTTTGGGTGTATATTACTCGATAGAAGAAGTAGGAAGACCAATGCTCTGATCGGGGGTGACAGTATGTCAACTTCTGGGGGTACACTGGGATGGAGAGGAAGCCATAGGGGAACAAGGAATGGGCAGGGTTCAAAGGGTCGGTAGGGTGAGGCACAGTAGGGACCATAGGGAGGCGCTGGGGGGGGCACCCAGGAGGTGGGTGCCGTGGGCCAGGGTACATGGTCAGTGTGGGGTGGAATCGGGGAAGGTCAGAGAGAGTTGTGGGTGCTGGTATAAGTGGGCCATGGGAGATGTCTGGCTGATGGGATATGAGTACTAGCATGTAAATGAGGGGGAGATATTTGAGGAGGAGGGGTACAAACATAGTGCCTAAGGTAGCAGTAGGGCAGAAAGGTACAAATATCTTGGCTGCCCCTCAGAAAGCATAGATACCACTTAGGAGTAGTGGTAGTGTCACGGACTCTGGTGGAAGGGGTACAAGGTTTGAGACCCTGGCAGGGCAGTTGGTATTGGACCTGTGTGACAGCAGGAATCTAGGTTCTGAGGACTTAGAGCCGGCTGGGTTTGGGCCAAGATTCAGGGTGGAAATAGTGACTCCTAATGGTCACTAGGGGTTAGTGTCAGGCTGGGTGAGGGTCCAGTGGTAGCGCAAGGGGTCAGTATGTAGGGCTAGCTTGAAGGTTGGGTGTGTGGGTGAGGGGTGGACAGCAGCAGAGATGAGAGTAGGGGAGAGAAGTAGCGTATGTAGGTAGAGGGGTTACAGGAAGTAGGAGGAGGAGGAGGAGGAGGAAATACAGGTGGAGAGACAGGGGTGAGTAGTCAGCGGGTCCCTCTAGTGGCTCGCAGGTATAACCTGCTAATGGAAAAGTGGGGACTTAGTAAAATGACAAACAGGAAGTGATGTCAGCAGACCCTGCCTATATAGTTAGTGACAAGCATGGGTGGGGCAGTCGATGCGTGCAGTGTGTGGACAGGCTAACCCCCCTCACAAGGGTGCTGCTTCTGAGGTAGTTTAATTACCTCGCTCTGCACCCGTGTAGGTCCTGCTCCAGGAGGGACCTACGCGGGTGCAGAGCGAGGCCCCATACTGTTACATGGTCTCTCCCTACTCCTGATTTCAAGGGAATTTTTTTCCCTATGAAATCAGGGGTTTGGGAGACTCTGGCTGGCATTAGTCTGCAGCTGCAATTGTGAAACAATATTAAGGAAATTTGTGGTAAGGACCCCAACCCAGTCCCGGCACAGGTCATGATTGATGGGTCCTTGACCAATGACCCTATCCATATCGCCACAACCTTCAATAATACCTTCACTAATCTCAGCAGTGTTCTCCCTCCTAATTTCTTTGATCCTCCATCATCTAATGCCCCTCCCCCCCCCGTAGCCCCGCTTTTACCTGCACTGTATCACTCCTAGGTCTGTGGAGCCATACCTCAAAACTGCCCTTAGTCACTCCTCCTTCAGCTCTGACTCTCTGGACTTGAAGCTCCTTCGCCTCACCCTTAATGAGGTTCTCTGCCCCCTTACCCACATCTTAAACCAATCTCTATGTCTAGGTAAATTTCCCTCTAAGTGGAAATCTGCCTTCATCACACCACTTTTTAAAAGTGGGGATTGTTCCAATACTAAATAATTACTGACCCATCTCCATACTCCCACCCCTCTCCAAAGCCTTAGAGTGGATTGTATCTGATCAGCTCACAGAGCACCTCAATAAATACAACCTTCTCTGCAAACAGCAACATGGTTTCTGCAAAGGACACAGTACTACCACTGCCCTCCTCAAATTTACCACTAGTCAAGGATCACATCTCTGGTGCTGTCTTCACTGATCTCATTAAGGCATTTGATACCGTCAACCACTCCCTCCTTCTAACCACATTGACCAACTTGGGACTATCTCAGGATGCCTTGGGATGGGTCATGAACTGCCTCTCAAACCAGTCTCAACTGGTCAAAATTGGTGGTGCTTTATCTAGTAGACTCCTGTCCTCTCTGGTGTCCCTTGTGGTCCATTTTGGGACCACTATTTTTAGCCTCTTCCTCAACTCCCTACCTGAGTCCTGTCCTGGCAATCTATTACTATATGCTGATGATGCAGCCATCTTCTCCTCCAGCCCTGACCCTCTGCAACTCCATCACACCCTCCAGGCTTCTTTCAGCTGTGCTGAAAGCTGGTTCTCTGTGCAACGCCTTATTCTTAATTCTAAAAAAACAAAGTAATGCTATTCTCACACCCGCAGAATACCAGGAAGGTTTTTCTGCCCAAAAGTGCTAACTTCAGATCTGACTCTGTTAGATCAAGTGGACTCCTTTAAATACCTAGGCATCACCTTGGACCCAGGTTTCAACTTCCATGAACCCATACACCACCTAACCAAGGCCCTTAGCGTCAGGCTGGGGCTTTTGCACCATTACAAGCACTGCCTTACCCCTGTTGCCCTTAGGCTCGCTGTCTCCTCCTCAGTCCTCTCTCTGCTTGACTATGGTATATTGATATATGGGGCGGCAAGCACTTCATCTCTAGCTGGTCTCCATCTCTCCCTAAATAGAGCTTGCTGGCTTGTACTAGGTTGTGACTGCCTTACAAACACCTGCACACTTTAGTGCTACCAACTGGCTTAATCTCGACAACAGAATTAGGTTCCACACCTGCCTTCTAGCCAAAAATATTACCCTAGGACTCTCCTCCCTTGGACTTTCCCCCTTAATCCACCCATACAATAAGTTAAAATACACTCGTAGCTCTAACCACCATCTCTTCTCGATTCCCCCCAGCCGTACGTCTCAATTCCAAAGGTCTTTCAGCTATAGGGCCCCCTTTTGGATGAACAACCTTCCCACCACCCTGGTAAACGAACAAAGCCTTGGTCAATTCAAAACCCTACTTTGGGTCCACCTCTTGTCAACAAGCAACTGTGACTGTAACTGAGCTCTGGCCTCTTCCTCTTCCTCCTCCTCCTCCTCTGACAGTGGCCTCTGGCCTGCCTCTTCTGTTAAGTGCTCAAATGTTGTATTATACCTGTACTTGTTATGCACTATGTAGTTAACTGTGTTAAGTAACCCAAGAATCCTAATGTTAGCTTGGCTGCTCTCTGTAAAACTCTGAATCTTAATGCTCTGATTGCATTCATTGTAAATTTGTGTCTGTATCTAATCTATGTGAAGCGAAACCTTTGTAAATGAGTCTGCAACTCAAAGGTATGTATCTGAAACTGAAATAAATAAATAAATGGTGGTGGACAACTGGCTGACCAATAGTGCCATCACTCACTCACCCCATATGCATTTTTGTAAATACTGTGAACGATTTCTTAATAAAGGCTGGGGGTCGGGGGTCTGGGGTCTGTGACTGAGGAGCAAGGCTGGGTTTCCATTGTCAAAGTCCTGTGTGCTACCTCTGGGAGACATTTCTGGCCAGGCAGGGAGGCACCCAGTTCCATTTCTGCAGTCACGGCTGTAGTGGCTCTAGGAAGTAACTTCCTGTCTCCTCCAAGAGCAATTGCAAGCTTTGGGCATTGTTGCAAGGGCACCGTGAGGGTGGAAGAACAAAATGGGCACAAAACAATATTCCACACCCACCACAGTGCTGACCACTGTTACTCTTGGGTGTGTGGCTAAAGTGCTGTGCAGTGTATTTGCTATACCACAGCTGTCTGGGCTGGAGGTCATTGGTTGTGGCTCCAATGGGGAAATAGCAATAAAAGATAAAAACTCCATGAAAAAATGGCTTTTTATTTCCATTCATCTGATCTGGCTTCTTTAGTTTAGTGTGTTCGAGATCTGATCATATGCGTAGAAATTAAAAGCAGCACAACCAGTGCAATGTGTGCCGTACTGCTCACTGATGTTAATGGGACCTACAAGGCTGAACCTGACATGTGAGAATAAGTATGGCTAGGTTGGAATACAGGCAGAGCCTCTGCAAAGTACTCTTACACTGACAAAAATTTTAAGTTATGTACTTACTGTGACAGCTGGTCTCCCAGAATATGTTCACCACTGATTACCTGAGTCACCAGAACCACTCAGTTTAGGGATGGAGCATCACTACAGACCCAGTTTGGAGCCACGCCTGGGTAAGGGCATCCAGCTGCAAGTTGAGGACACTGGTATTTAGCCTGATGGACAAGGTAGATCTGCATGGTACCTGGTAGGGTATAGGAAAGGAGGGAGAAGATCCCATCTAGCCATAAGCAGTGTTTTCTCCAGGAGGCAGACCAACTTCAGAAGACTGTAATTCTAACTTTTTTAGTTATATGTCCTCAGATAAACTGCACGGGAAGTACTGTAGGTTGTTACTGTATATGGCTCTAATTACAGGGTGGTTTACTCCAGAGTCCGTGTGGGTTATGCCCTGTCACTCCACAGAGTTTATTAGGAGATAGGTTAGTTTATTTTATCATTAAAACTAAAAAAACTATTTTGTTGGAATACACAGGACTCATATACCATCAGGTGCCATCAAGGTATTTAGTAATATATGTCATAAATGTTGAACCTCAGTGTATGTATGTCTTATTAATATGTACTGCTGTTGAAGCTTAGCATTTCAATAAAGAAAGTATTAAAAAATACTCTGGGTGTGGTCAACTCAGTTAGTAAGCTGTACAGTAGCAGTATAAACTCCATCCTGTGACAGATGTAACCCTGCCTGCAGCACCCAGTTTTCTGGGAAGGCAAAAATGATACTAGGGTCACCCTGGAATAATTTTTGCCTTTCCAGAAAGCAGTATCATTTTTGCCTTCCCAGAAAACAGGGACCTGGTGGTAATAATTACCAATAGTCTAAAAACCTCTCCTCAGTTCAGTAAACCTTGCGGGAACTTCACACAATCTTTACTCCACTGGGACATGCCTTACACAGCTAGTGTTGGAACTCACTCAGGAGAGAGCAATCTTAGACTTGGTTCTTTCAACTGGAAAGAGGATCACAGATTTAGAAGTGGGTAGCCATCTGGGAACAAGCAACGACCACACAGTGTGGTTCACCATAAACACAACCATGGAGACAAGCCATACAAAAATGAAGATATTGGACTTTAGAAGTGCTGACTTTGGCAAAATGGGTGAATACCTAAGGAATGCACTAGCAAATGGCCAGAAAGGAGAGGTGGAAGAACAACGGAGACAAATCAAAACTGCTATCATAGATGCAAAAAGATTTTGTGTTAAACATAGAAAGAAAACAAACTAGAGTAAAAAAAACACTATGGTTCTCAAAAGAGGTGGTGCGGAAGGTTAGAGAGAAAACTATAACATTCAGGAAGTATAAGGAATCACAGAAGGAGCAAGACAGGGCACTTTATCAGTTGAAGCAGAAAGAAGGGGCAAGGCAGTCAGAATAGCAAAGGCACAAACCAAGGAAAATATAGCTAACCAAGTTAAGAAGTGGGATAAAACCTTTTATAGGTACATTAGGGAACAAAGAAAGGTCAAGGGAGGGGACAGTGAAGCTTAATAAACGGGAGAGAAGGTGGGCAGAGGGAAACAGTGAAAAGGCAGAGATACTGAATGAATACTTTTGCTCAGTATTCACAAAAGAAGAAGAGGAGTTACCTAAACCAAACAATTGAAACCCTCTGGGCAGGGGGGTCGACACCAGTCCATTCATAGAAGAAAGGGTCCTGAAATAACTCATAAAACTCAAGGTGAACAAAGCAATGGGGCCTGATGGGATTCACTCCAGAATTCTAAAAGAACTAAGGGGAGACCAAGTAACACCACTGACTACCCTTTTTAACAAATCATGAGAGGATGGGGTGGTACCTGAGGACTGGAGGAGGGTGGATGTGATTCCCCTTCACAAAAGTGGGAGCAAGGCAGAGGCAGGAAACTACAGACCTGTTGGTTTGACCTCAGTGGTAGGGAAAATGATGGAATCACTTCTGAAAGAAAGAATTATTGAGTACCTAGAGGCCAGCAGGGCACAGGACCCAAGGCAGCATGGATTCACAGCAGGAATGTCATGTCAGATGAATCTAATAGATTTCTTTGACTGGGTGACCAAAGTAGTAGACCAGGGTGGGGCTGTGGATATGGCCTACCTAGACTTTAGCAAGGCATTTGACACAGTCCCACACAAAAGATTAATAAACAAGTTAACCAAACTGGGAGTGGGTCCCAGAGTGGTAGCCTGGGTAACAAATTGGCTGCACATCAGGACACAGAGGGTAATGGTAAATGGAACTCACTCCGAAGAAAGGAGGGTTACTAGTGAGGTACCGCAGGGTTCAGTACTGGGACCAGTCCTCTTTAATGTCTTTACTGGAGACATTGCAGTGGGTCTGGAAGGAAAAGTATGCCTCTTTGCAGATGACACAAAGATCTGCAACAGAGTTCATACATGGGGGAGGAATGGAGAGGATGAGAAGGGACTTGGCAAGGTTGGAGGAATGGTCAAATGTATGGCAGCTTAGATTCAATGCAAAGAAGTGCAAAGTAATGCACCTGGGAAACAGAAACCCAGGGGAAGAGTACACAATGGGGGGGGGGTACTAACAACAACAATAATGGAATGGGACCTGGGGGTAATCATATCAGATGACCTTAAGGTAGGCAAGCAATGTGAGAGGGCAGTAAGGAGGGCTGGGGGGATACTGGGATGCATAAGAGGTAACACCAGCAGAAAACAGGAAGTTGTAATCCCTCTGTACAGACAGTTGGTGAGAAACCATCTGGAGTACTACATGTAGTTTTGGAGACCCCATCTCTGCAAGGACATAGACAGGAGGGAGGCGTTCCAGAGGAGGGCAACTAAAATGGTGCAGGGTCTGCATCAGAAGCCATATGAAGAGAGACTGAGAGGGCTTAATATGTATACCCTTGAGTAAAGGAAGGAGAGGGGGGACATGATAGAAACTTCCAAGTACCTCAATGGAATCAACAAAGTCCAAGAAGGTAGCATCTTTCAGAAAAAGAGATGCACAAGAACAAGGGGGCACAATTTAAAAAAAGAGGGGGGACGTCTCGGGGGAACATGAGGAAATATGTTTTCATGGAGAGAGTGGTGGATGCATGGAACCACCTTCCTGAGGAGGTTGTGGGGTCAAAAACAGTGGGGGAATTCAAAAATTCATGGGACAGCCATAAGGCAATTATAGTGGGGAGTGGGGGGTAGGAGGATGTAGGCTGTTGGTACACTAGAAGCTGCAGCTTATCCAGTAGGTAGGGAAATGGGCAGACTGGGTGAGCCAAAAGGTCCTTATCTGCTGTCGAAGTCTGTGTTTCTATGGGAGAGGTTTTTAGATTATTGATAATTATTACCCCCAGGTCCTTGTTTTCTTTCAAGTGCTCTATCTGCTTTCACGCCACATGTGCAATAATGATAATCCATTTACAGATTTCTGCTACCACTGTGCTTTTTTCACATTGCTTGGTACTGAATTTCAGTTGCCCAATACTGGCCGATTTCTTAAGCTGCTTTACATCTTTTTTTCATATCACAGCCAGGAAAAAAGCTATTTCTTTCAGACACCCACAGTCCATACATCAGAAATAAAGTACACCACCAAGGCTGACATGAAAAGGGTATTCAATTACCATCCTGTGGTGTTTCAACCTGTACTGTAGTATACTAGTGCAGTACAGTGTCCAGACCAGCACAGTATCCCCCAGGGATCCCTGGCCATCTTGCATGCAGTGTTGACACAAGTGACATGATACAGATAGTACCTGTCCAACACAGTGCCACAATACCCTCAAAATGGCTCACCCTCCCATTGTGCTCCAGAAGTGTGTACAGCCGACTGCAGTTGTACCTCCACGTACAGATGCATCCAGTGCATAGGCTTCAGTGTCTTGACTATACAGTATATAGTCATGTATAAACCAAAAAATAAGGGAACAGTATGCCTGTTATAAATGAGGTACTTGTGCTCAGATGATCCTCTCCCCAGCACATCACACCATACACCAGTCACCAGCCAGGTCTGACCTACCTCACAGAGACAGAGTGGCACTCATCTGATCCAGATTCCTTCCGGCTGCTGAAGCAAAGTGGGCAGCCAACTTGGCAACCAAGAAGAACCAAGTCCGGCTTTCTACAGGAGGCACCTAGACTTGTTCGGAAATTGGAACTTCGGTTTGTCTTTGAGACAACTCCCGAGGAGGAGGCCACCTGCATGCACACTCTTGCAACTGCAGCAGAACTTGGACTCTGGCACTCAAGCTAGCTCCTCTGGGCCAGCGGCACGGAGAATCCATTCTTTCTCTTCTGACCAATGAGCGATGACCAGCGGGACCGATACAGGTCAGAAACAAAAACTTCTCTCCCAGCTATTCCTACTGATCATCTCTGACTCCTCTCCAAGTCTCCAGAAAATAAAAATCCTCTTGTCCTGGGGCTTCTCACACAAGACACAATAATTCTAAGGAGTCCTTAGTACTCTCACTCCTCTTCTGGGCTGTCTGTACTGTGCATTGTCATGGGGCAATGCAGCAGTGTGTGCACTGGTGTGCTTCAAAGCACCAAGCTGCCATAGTCCAGCCACGCCCTTTCATTGGCTGCTGCTGAGAGAGGAGGTGGAACAGACACAGACTGGACCAACCCTTCATGGATTGCTAGTCTGCCAGCCAGCCTCCAGCTCCTCGTCCTCACGCCAACCGGCCATGTACTCTGCTTGCTGCTCCCAGTCCTACTCTCAGTTATTCCAGTCAGAATCCAGCAGCAGCAGCCAGGATTCAGGAGTCAATTGTGCAAGAGGTGCACATTTAAAGGACCCATGCCGCTCTGTGGAAATAAAGATTTTGTTTTGTCCCTTAAAAATTTCAGAGGTCATTTCGGGAGGTGTTTGAACACCCTGAACACCCCCCTGCCTATGCCTCACCTTATCTTTAGGCCATCTTAGCAGCACAGACCACAGTTGCTGAGTCATCTGGTCGACCACCTGCCCAAACTCCCAGTCGATCATCTGCCTGGATTCTTACTTATTCAGTGTCCGCAATACCTATTCACCCGAGCCTTCCTGCTGAACTTCCTGCATGCACATGAGTGTCAATCCAGCAAAACATTCCTGCCGCCCTCCAACTTTCTGCTTGCCTGCCAACCAACCAAGCCCTTATATAGCTGTGACCAGGGGCAGATTTTCCTTTTGTGGGCCCTGGCTCCAAAAGGTTTTGTGGATCTCCACCCCCCGACCATCATTTTCACATGTTTGATTTACTTTTTTCCAGGCTCACCTTTATTTAAATAAGATGGGTAATAGGCCATTTAACCATTTTTTTGAATCAGCAATGCAGAGAAAAAAAACAAATATGTTGCAGGTGATGCCTTTAATTGGACTAACAACTTTATTTCTGAAACTAGCTTTTGAGAGATAAAACTCCCTTCTTCAGGTCAAAGAACATTATCTTTGAGAGATACAGAAACATTTATCTCTCAAAAGTTAGTCTCGGAAATACCTTTTACTGGACTAACAAAATGATCACCTGCAACATATTTGCTGTTTTTTTTCTCTGTATTGTTGACTAGACTAACACACCTACCACATTTCTCTTTGAATCTGCAAAAATTTAACAATGTAATATTTAACAATATAATGATATGACAGCATATCTGACTGACAGTGTAGCCTAGAGGTTAGAGTTATGAACTTGGCACATCTGACAGACCTGTGTTTGATTCCCACAACCGCCCCAGATGTTGTAGTGGGCTAGTAAGATTTTCATTTAATGAGCCATGCGGGCTTACTGGAGAAGGCAACACTTCATTATGTACACCAACAGGGCCAGCGGGAAAGTTTGTGGGGCTAGGGGATTTTTCCTGTCACTAGCCCTGCAGGCTAATGGTTGCAAAACTTTATGTGAAGAACCCCTGTCTGCAATCCATAAGGGATTAAAAAGAGGGCCCCAGTGCTTCTCAATAATTTACATTATATGCACATAGGATATGTTCTATGCACATCGAATTAAACTGCCCAGAAGGAGATTGCTATAATTTCTGAAGCTATGCAGTGAAAATAATTATTTCTCTGTGTGGACCAAGGTCCCTACATGAAATGAAAGCAGATTTGTTTTTCTTGGGGGGGGGGGCAGAGCAGGCCTCCTAACCTTCCTGGTGCATGTCTGTGTGAGGGAGACAATGATAAAACCCCTAGGAAAAACAGACTGCTATGACAAAGTATTACAGAAGCAAATTTATAAAGATTTAAGTAGATGGCTAGTACTTCCTCTGAGTTTCTCTCAACGGTTAGAGACTATCAGAATGAATGTACTGCCCTGCCTATTTTTTCTGTGCTGATCCTTACCTGTTGGGGTACCAGCTAAAAATTGGTGAGACTTGAGTAAAAAACTTGCAAACTTCATTTGGGTGGGCCGACATCCACGGATTCAGAAATTAATGCTCATAGTGCCCAAAGTAGAAGGGGGTGGGGACTCCCACATTTGGAAACTTATTATAAGGCAGCACAAATCTTACCAATATTTAAAATGTTACTAAATGAAGAAGGGGCAGGGTGGACAGAATTGGAAGCAGGGGCTCATCCCTGGATTCCTTTACATTACTTGCCATGGGCAATAACTCCAGAAACCCTTCAGGATATCTCTAATAGATGGACGAGACATACTTTGAGAATATAACTCCAGATAAGACAAAAATGGGAAATACCAACTCCAGTCTAGCAAAACATCCCTTTGCAATATATACCTATAGTTATTTAAAAAACAAGAATTTATATCCTTCTATGCTTGGGTCAGAAGGGGGATATGATTTATGGGCCAGTTAATACAAGGGACAGGATAGATTAAAACATTTGAGACTCTTAAACAGGAGTTTCACCTAGTAAATTCAGATTTATATAGGTACTTACAGTTTCAACATATGTTGAAAGTAGAAATTACTATCCCAGAGGTAGTGCGGCCAATAACAAAGGAGACACATTTGTTACAGAAAAGAATTATTATGAAAGACCCCCCCAAAATAATGTCCCAGATGTATTCTTTGATGAGAGGGAGGTGTCACAAACCCACTCAGTAGGTCAGCCCTCTACTCCCAAAGTGCCAACCTCCGAGCGTAGTATTGTGAACAGTTCACAGAAACAGGGTAACCCTCCTGTCTGTTTTGTGGGTTTGAATCAACTTTTGGTCTCAAGTCTTGGAGGGATTCAAACTGTGAACCTCTTGTTAGCGTACCCAATGTACAGGCTCAGATAATTCTGCTCTTCGGGGGGGGGGGCCAGATATCTTTCGCCTGCAGGCACCTAACCAGGTGTACAAAATGAACCCTTAAAACTCTATTAAAGACCTTAGATAACTCTTACCTTTTCTCAGTTTGGTAAAACCATATAAGCTCATGCACAGTTTTGTCACACTCTTAACCATCCACGCATCACAGGCAAAAACAGAAGGACTTGGAAAACACAAATAGTCTATTTAAAAATGAGATACTTACTTAAAATTAGATAAGAATGTAAAATGTAAAACACAGACCCATGTGTCACAAAACATACAAATCACTTCAATAAGGTTTTAAAAAGTGCAGATTCATACCACTAATTCACTTAGACTTGTCTGCACTAAGGTATTCTTATCTCACAGTGCTGTAGATGTTTCTTTTTCAGAGTCCAAACATTTTTGTGTAAAAGGAAACAGAATACTGTTTTAAAACTGGCTTTGCCAACCTCTTTGCGTGAGGTCACCTAGCTCCTCCCTGTCAGAATATAAAAAAATATATATCTGTGCAAAACAGGATGTCTTATCAAAGGTAAATTAAAATTCTGTGACCTCAGCAAAACTAATTTTTTTCAAATGACTTTCTTTGATCTATGAGCAGCTCCCCTTTCCAGGACATCAAACGACTTGTTATGTCTCTCTGCCACATCTCACGGAGGTGCAACATGCCTTTGTATCACCGTGTGAATTTTACTGTGTTTCCTCTGAACGTTATAAAAGTTTATGATCTATCCTGGCAGTTGGCAAGCTGCAATTAGTCACATAAAAAGGAGATCCTGAATTTTAAGTCTCTTCTAGCCTGTAATTATCTCTTGACCTTCCAGGTAATACCTATTAGCTAAAACTTGGTGTGTGTGTGTGTGTGTGTGTGTAACATAGAAACATAGAATTTGACGGCAGATAAGGACCACTTGGCCCACCCAGTCTGCCCATTTCCCTACCTACTGGATAAGCTGCAGATCCTAGTTAATCAGCAGCCTACTTCTTCCTACCCCCAACCCCCAGAATTGCCTTATGACTATCCCATGCATGCTTGAATTCCACCACTGATTTTGACTCCACAACCTCCTCCGAAGGCCATTCCATGCATCCACAACCCTCTGTGAAAAAATACTTCTTAAATTACCTCTGAGCCCCCTCTATCTTCAAATTGTGCCCTCTTGTTCTTGCACACCTCTTTTTTTGAAAGATGCTACCCTCTTGGACTTTGTTGATTCCCTTGAGGTACTTGAAAGTTTCTATCATGTCCCCCCTCTCCCTCCTTTCCACGAGGCTATACATATTAAGCTCCTTAAGTCTCTCTTCATATGTCTTCCGGTGCAGACCCTGCACCATTTTAGTTGCCCTCCTCTGGACAGCTTCCATCCTGTCTATGTCTTTGCGGAGATTGGGTCTCCAGAACTGCACGCAGTACTCCAGATGGGGTCTCACCAGCTGTCTGTACAGAGGGATAATAACTTCCTGTTTTCTACTGGTGATGCCTCTCCTATGCATCACAGTATCCCCCAGCCCTCCTTGCTGCCTTCTCACATTGCTTGCCCACCTTTAGGTCATCTGATATGACTACCCCAGGTCCCTTTCCATTTTGTTGTTGTTAGTATCTCACCCCCCATTGTGTACTCTTCCCCTGGGTTTTTGTTTCCCAGGTGCATTACCTTGCACTTCTTAGCATTGAATCTAAGCTGCCATACATTTGACCATTCCTCTAACCTTGCCAAGTCCCTTCTCATCCTTTCCACCCCACCCTGTGCATCAACTCTGTTGCAGATCTTAGTGTCATCTCCAAAGAGACATACTTTTCCTTCCAGTCCTTCTGCAATGTCGCTTATAAAGACATTGAAGAGGACTGGTCCTAATACTGAACCCTGTGGTACCCCGCTAGTAACCCTCCTTTCTTCTGAGTGGACTCCATTTACTATTACTCTCTGTGTCCTATTCTCCAGCCAATTCTTTACCCAGGCTGTCATCTTGGGACCCACTCCCAGGCTGGCTAACTTATATATTAATATTTTGTGTGGGACTGTGTCAAATGCCTTGCTAAAGTCTAGGTAGGCCATGTCCACAGCCCTCCCTGATCTACTACTTTGGTCACCCAGTCAAAGAAATCTATCAGATTCGCCTGGCATGACCTTCCGCTGTGAATACATGCTGCCTAGGGTCCTGTGCCCTCTGGCCTCTAGATACCGACAATTCTTTCCTTTAGAAGTGATTCCATCATTTTCCTATCACTGAGGTTAAACTAACAGGTCTATAGTTTCCTGCTTCTGCCTTGCTCACTTTTGTGAAGGGAATCACATCTGCCCTCCTCCAGTCCTCGGGTACCACCCCATCCTCCCATGATTTGTTAAAGAGGGTAGTCAGTGGTGTCACTAGTTCTACCTTAGTTCTTTAGAATTCTGGGATGAATCCCATCAGGCCCCATTGCTTTGTCCACCTTCAGTTTTAAGAGTTCTTTCAGAACCCTTTCTTCTGTAAATGGGCTGGTATCAACTTCTGTATCCAGAGTGTTACTACTGTTTGTTTTATGTACCTCTCCCTCTTCCTTTGTAAATACTGAGTAAAAATATTTGTTTAGTATCTCTGCCTTTTCACAGTCTCCCTCTGCCCACCTCCCTCCCCTTTATTAAGCCTCACTATCCCTCCCTTGGTCTTCCTTTGCTCCCTGATGTACCTATAAAAGGTTTTATCCCCCTTCTTAACTAAGTTGGTTATCTTTTCCTCATTTTTGGGCCTTTGCTGTTCTGACTGCCTTCCCAGCCTCCTTTTGCTTTAACTGATACAGTTCTCTGTCCTGCTCCTGCTGTGATTCCTTGTACTTCCTGAATGCTTTCTTTTTCTGTTGAACCTTCACTGCCACTTCCTTTGAGAACCATAGTGGTTTCTTACATCATCTTGTTTTGTTTATTTGCTTCACACAAAGGCTTGTTACCTCTGTGATGGCAGTTTTATTATTCCCCATTGTTCTTCCACCTCCTTCCTGCCCATTTGCTAGTGCATTCCTTAGGCACTCACCCATTTTGGCAAAGTCAGCCCTCCTAAAGTCCAGTACTTTTGTCTTTGTATGGCTTGACTCTATTGCTGTGTTTATTGTGAACCATACTGTTCGATGGTCGCTAGTTCTCAGATGGCTACCCACTTCTACATCTGTGATCCTCTCTCCATCTCCATTTGAGAGTATCAAGTCTAATATTGCTCTCTCTCGAGTGGGCTCCAGTACTAGTTGTCTAAGGCATGCCCCCTGTAGGGCATCTAGAATAACTGCACTCTTTGAAGTGGCAGCTGCAACTGCACTCCAGTTAACATCTGGCATATTCAGATCACCCATCAGCAATATCTCCCCTTTTTCTGCCATTCTAAGTATATTTTCTATCATTTCCTTGTCCATTTCCTCCCCCTGAGAAGGGGGTCTGTATACAACCCCTGTGCGGATTGTGGTGCCATTGCCTGTCTCCAAATTTACCCACAGTGCTTCTTCTCCTCCCTGTTTACCCTTTTGTTCTGTTGCTTTATTCCTTCCCTTATGTAAAGAACTACTCCTCCCCTCTTTACCCTCCCTGTCCCTCCTGTAGATAGTGTATCCTGGTATGTTTACATCCCAGTCATGGTTTTTTGTGTACCATGTTTCTGTGACTGCCACGATATCCAGATGTTCTCCTCCATCAAGGCCACTAATTCAGGAAGCTTGTTACCTAGACTACGGGCATTGGTACTCATTGCTCTCCATTTTTTGATGGCCTTATCTTCTGTTGCAGCATCCCCCACTGACCATTCTACCTTGGTCTTTTTCTCATTTAGTACCCTGTTTTGTAGGAGAGGCTGGGATTTTCTGCTGCTTGTCAATGCCTCCCCATTGACTAGTTTAAAAGCTTGCCAATGAAGCATTTAAACCGATTGCTCAAAAGACTTGTTCCCTTCCTGGACAGATGCAGACCATCCTGCCAGTATAGGCTGGTGTCCCTCCAGGTGGAACCCCAGTCCCAATGAAGCTAAACCCTGTGCTCCGCAACCATTTTTTCAACCATTCATTAAACTGCATGGTGCCAATTACCCTCGCCTCCCCATGCCTTGACAGGCAGCACCTCTGAGAAGGATACTGTGGTGCTACTTGTCTTAGGCCCCTCCCAACTCTGCAATGTCCTCCTGCACTGCTCTAACCTCATGATGAGCCAAGTCATTTGTCCCTAGGTGGACAATTACGTCCAGCTCAGAATCCCTTGCAGCTGTTGTTGTGATCCTGAGGATGCGCTTCCTGTCCCTCCAAGCCATGGCACCAGGCAGGCACCTTACTTCAGTTTTCCCAGCTCCTCCCAGTTCTATCCCCCTAATAATTGAGTCCCCCACCAGGAGCTGCTTCATTTCCTAGTGGTGTCCTCTGACTCCTTCCTGTGGGCCTCCCGTGTGACAGTTGTCCTCAGCCTCCTTAGTCTCCTCTGTGGTGTATCTATAGGGGAGCTATGCTCCCCCAGAATGGCGATGGATTGTGGTGTGTAACATCTGACTGGGTGTGCCTCTGTTTCACCATCCTCATCCTCCTGAGCCCACTGTGGTCCAACTGCTGTGCTTTCTTTGCAACCTCTGAGGTAGTGGTGGTGGTTCTGGTGCTCCCTGGATGGGGAGGTTCCTTCCTACTGTCCATTGTGGCCTGGGGAGGTCCCTGTACTACTGTCCAGTGTGGCCTGAAGACGGCAACTTCCTCCTCAGGGCAGACAGTTGTCTGCAAATAGGGCAGCATCTCAGCCTAGAAAGACTCCCGGAAGACTGCTGCCCCAGCCATTACATTGCACTACTCCTACATTTTTTTTTTGTGTGTGATTGGTTTGTAATGTAGAAATATATATTTATATTATACAATGTTTATGCTTATATTGTCAGTGCAGTGTGCTAGAGAGGATATGACAGTGACATGCACCTTGCACTCTTGAGGAAATGATGTCAGAACCCCAGGTATAAAGGAACTATTTCCAGGGGTGGGTGGGTGAGGGTGGGAAGGGTTGGGCCAAACTGTGCCCTTGCAAAACAATCAGCTAGAAGCTCTGACCCACTGCTGCAATGAGTGCCTTCCTGTCAGGAAGATGCCCTCACACAACAATTTGATAGAGAAATACCCTGCTAATCAATCAGAGAAAATCCACACATCCAAGTCAGACACAGGTAAACCTTCCCAGCCCCAAAACAAGCCTGGTGGTTTGTGCTCTGAGAGCTGTCCACCCAAAATAAGTCAGCTGTGCTTTAAACTCTTCCTGCACTGAAAATCTTAAGAATTGTAACAAACAAACGTAAACCTTAATCCACCACCTCTGTTGCTTGAAAGACCGCTCTTTCCTGTTTCACACTGCAGGTTTTTCTGTGACCACTCCTTAACCCCAGTAACTCTGTTTAAAAAGAGTTTAACTATCACAAACTTCTACGCACCAGTAAATTATTTAAAAATAGTTTCAGTCCCAAAAGCCTAGTAGTCAATCCAGCTACCCCTGAGGGACAACCAGAATGAAGTATTCAAACACTTATGAGGTTACTTCCAAGATAAGCAGAGTTTGCAAGTTTCTTTTCAACTCCTCAGCCACCTGAAATTTAAAATAGTTTAACTGTCAGCAAATCCTAGTAGACAATCTAGCTACCTCCAAGGACCTACCCAAATGCAGTATTTAAATCCTTCTGAAGTTACTAACAAGATAAACAGAGTTTACAAGCCCCTTCTTTGTTAAACACTAAATAAATATGTGAATAAAAAGCAATTACCAAGGGTAGTTAGTTTCACCTCCCACAGAATTAAGCAAAAGTGCACGTTTGTTGCAGATATCAAGTGCAATATAGAATTTCTCACACAGCTCGCAGTTGAAGAAAGCAGTATCCTTCCAGCTCCAGCAAATGTGTGTGTGTGTATGTGTGTTATCCCACAGGCTGTCAGAATTTCTCATGAGATTCATTCAGTAACACATTGTTATATTCCAAAAATCATAGATTAATCAGAACCCGCTGTCTGAGGGTCACGGGGGAGGGACAACTGTGTAGGGATAGGATCCAGAATAAATGGGAACAAGAGCTGAGTTATTCAGTACCACAGTTATGTTGGAATGTAATTTGGCCATGAGTACATAAAACGAAGTGTTCCCAAAATTGGAGAGAATTCCGAAGGAAAGTGAACACACGCTTCTTTACGGTGCCTACTGTTACTAGGCATATGCCTCAGATGCATGCTGGAGTGGGTGTGGGAAGAGAGGGACTCACCTACATGTCTTTTGGAGCTGTTCAAAACTGGGGGAATATTGGAAACAAGTACTCTGAGCAGTCACTAACACTTGTTCACCAGGCCCCTGAAAATGGGCACTTGTGCCTAGCGGGACTTATCTGGTTACCAAAAGACTAAAATAATTAAAAAAAAGTACAGGAAACTTTTACACAATTGTTTAATTTAGTGCTCGCCCTTAGGTTTGAAAACTTAGTTCTGAGTTTACTGCCAGCGGAGGTCAGGGGAAGAAATCAAAGATATCTATTCTTCATCTGTGTTGCAGCAGCTGACAAATCAATAACACAAAATTGGTTAACCCCAGTGAAACCTACAATTAGAAACTGGTACAGGAATATGGCACAAATCAAACAGAGGCCATTTCAGCCAAAGCACATTTACAATTAGACCAGTTTAATTCAAGATGACTCACATTTTACACATACTGGAAGGCACAGACCTCACCCCCTATCTTAGACCAATATCTAGCGTGACTGGAAATGAAGGAATAGAACACAGTTTAAGAAAATAGGAAGAAATTAAAACCTAAGGTGGTCTGGGGGAAATAAAGTAGAACCTTTATAATTTTTTACTCGACAGAAGCTCATAACCTTAACAAATGGATTAAAGACACTGAAATACAGACAACAGAATAATTTTACTGGTTTATATCTGTTTATTGGTTAAGTTTAACATGATGTATGAACAGTGACTAGATAAAAGTAATGTTTGTGAAGATTATATGGTATGGATTACAGGTTCTAAAACAAAGTACATTTATAAAACTGATTGAACCATTGCAATCAAATCAGTAGAAATTTATTTTTTATTTTTAAATTTTAGTCTTTGGTAACTGGGTAAAGCCCACTAGAAACAAGTGCCTGTTTTCAGGGGTGACCTGGGAGCACTGTTAAGTGACTTGCTCAGAGTCACACAGTATGCACGTGGAGGTTGTGAGAATCAGACTCAGGTCTGGTCTGCTGGATGTATCAATCTCATTCACACCTCGCTCCTCTGACTTCTAGGCTATACTGCCAGCCCAATCTTGTGGGTTCTAACATCCAGGAAAAGTCAAAATTCTGACAGCCGGTCTTCTTCACAGGCAAGACCTGCAACAAAACAGGAACAAGTATAAGGTTGGGTGGACTGTCAGACATTTATGAGACATTGCTGAACCTTGGTGTTGTTTTGCAATGTGAGTTATACTCATTTGGATTTTAACAAAAGTACAAGTTAAAAAAAAAAAAAAACAGACTACTATGATTGGGCAGTGGACCAGATACAGAACAGTTGTTTTCTGAAGTATTTTGTACTGGTTGCTTCATCAGATAAAGGAACTGACTGTAATGTAAATCGTGGAAACATGACACGGGAATGCAATAATGAGCAGCTCTTGCTGTACGTTTGTGCAGTGACATAAAAAGAAGTGGGATCTGGTCTCATTCAGGTCAATAGTTTAAAAGGTATAAAAATCATCTTTTTTTTTCTGGATCTTCACTCCACATATAAATTTAGTTTCATCTTCAATGTTTAAGAGTAAGACTTGATTTTTTTTGTTAAGTGGAGACAGTAAGTAGAGCGGGCAAAGATAATCAGACAAAGCAGGGGAAATGAGCCTGTTCCTGTTCACACCTTACAGGCAGGTCAGCCTTCCTTGTCATGGGCTCCCTGCTGCTACAGGAAACTATTCATCTGCACTTCACACAGGGATGCGAGGATCATCTAACATTTCACTTCAAGCCCTGCACTGGCATTCAGCAAGACCACTTCTGTCCCCTTCTCCAAAAACCTGCAGCCAGCCCAGAAAAGTTGTTCAAAGGTATTTGTTTACTAGTCTTTGAATAACTTAACATGCACTATGGGAAGATGACAATTACCAACAAGAAATGTAACCCACTTCTGTCTGTGTGTGTCCTAGCTGCTACTATCAGTGGGCTATCCTGATGTGTTTTTTTCTTTCTTTCTTTGTTTTTTACCATCTTTCTCCTTCTAACCCCCCAAAAAATCATGATTGATGTCCACTAATAATAGCTAGCAGAGAGAACAGACACATGCAGAAGCTGATCACCCCCACTGGTGTTGGCATTTACTGTAGCATCAGGGTTTGTGCCCAGTCCTGTTTTTTTTTTCTGCCCTTTTATCCAAAAACCTGTAGCCAGACAAGATCTTGTGCAAACTACACATAAGCCTGCAGCCAGTACTTGTGCCAGCTTAGTAAAACCTGCAGCCAGAACTTGATTTGTTGTCCAAGCTTAGTTGTTTACCTTGAATACATTGTTATGCTGGACTCTTGTGCTGATGAACTGACTGACTTCTCTGTGTCTAGAGTTACCACCTTTATGAAGATCAAAGTGGGACATTTCACAATGAAACCTGATTTTTCACAGAGCAATATGTAGTGCCAATTAATGCAACTAACTTGTTTTCTCTAAATAATCACAGCTATGAGGGTTAGGAAGTATGACTGCTGTTAGCAGCTGGTGGAACATCAAATGATTACAGGGCAGGCTGTATCTCTCTGCATTTCTTCACCAAGTCCAAAGTGTGGGAAAAATTAGCAAAATGGATGACATATCAAACATGGCAGTGCAAACTCAGAACATTACAGCTATCACTGCACTAATGTCCGTGTTCATGGATAAAGAAGCAGCAAAATGGAACCTTATTAAGAATTTCTGCTTTAAAGTCTCAGTGAGAAATGCAGAATATCACCTTCCTATGCATGGTACCGCCAGGCTCCGAATTATATTTATTTATTTATGACTTTGTTAACCAGGTAGGTGCACTGATCCCAGGGACTGTTTTCAGCATGACCTCATGAGGGCCACATAAGGCAGCACAGGATAGAAACATCAGAATAACAGGAGCAGGGCCAGCCCAGTGGCACAGAGGATTGAGGCACTGGACGCCATACCTCGAACCACACTGGTGACCTGGGTTAGGGAATGGACTCGGAGCACTGGGGGTCAGCAGAGGATGAAGAGGATTGAGCATCTAGAGGACTGCTCTCCTCTTTGGGGTTGGGGGGATTGGGTCGTCTCTCTCAACAGTGGCTCCCAGTGGAGACTGGGGGCACTGTTCAGAGCAGTGCAATGTGGGAACACCAGGAAATGGAAAATGGTTCCTGTGTTTGCCGAATGACGGCTTCCCCACTCTGCGACAACACTGGAACCTCTATGGGCCTCCCCTACCTCAGCAGCACTTCTAGGAGACCTAATAGCTAGTATGCTGGGTAAGCCCCCTATTGGTGCCTTCCCCCTTGGAAGAGAGGGACCCACCCAGTGAAGGGATACACCAGGATACCCCTCTGGAGTCGACTGCTATCTGAGGATTAAGGTGAGCCCTTGAAGAGGATGGCCAGTGAGTCAGGAGCACTGTGGAGCCCGAAGGAGAGGGGAGTACTGGAGCATGAGGTGAGTAAACAGATAAAGGAAAACAAACAGAAATAGCAAGAGCAGGTAATACACAGTGAAAGGTTACAGTGGTTACATTTGGCAATACATGGTGGCAGTAGTTGAGGGACAATAAATAACAATCAATCAATCAATCAAAGTTTATTTAACCAGGCAAAATACATCATTGAGCAAGCTTGCTTGCAAGGTGGTCCTAGAAACACAGAACAAATTACATTTACAGTTTACAACATAAAATCATGACATAGCAGGCAAGAGAACAGCATAATTAAAAAAAAATAATTATACGATAGGTTGATAACTGGATCAAATCTTAGATATGGAGGAGGAACATCTGGATATCGTGGCAGTCACAGAAACATGGTACACACAAAACCATGACTGGGATGTAAACAAACCAGGATACACTATCTACGGGAGGGACAGGGAGGGTAAAAGAGGAGGAGGAGTAGCTCTTTACATCAGGGAAGGAATCAAAGCAACAGAACAAAAGGGTAAACAGGGAGGAGAAGAAGCACTGTGGTGAATTTGGAGACCTGGGTGACCAAAGTAGTAGACCAGGGAGGGGCTGTGGACATGGCCTACCTAGACTTTAGCAAGGCATTTGACACAGTCCCACACAACAGATTAATAGTCAAATTAACCAGCCTAGGAGTGGGACCCAGAGTGGTAACCTGGGTAAAACATTGGCTGGACAACAGGACACAGAAGGTAATTATAAATGGAGTCCACTCTGAAGAAAGGGGGGTTACTAGTGGGGTACCGCAGGGTTCAGTACTGGGTCCAGTCCTTTTTAATGTCTTAATCAGTGACATTGCAGAGGGACTGAAGGAAAGTATGCCTTTTGCAGATGACACAAAGATCTGCAACAGGGTTGATACACAAGGAGGCATGGAAAGGATGAAAGGGACCTGGCAAGGTTGGAGGAATGGTCAGAAATATGGCAGCTAGGATTCAATGCAAAGAAGTGCAAATAATGCACCTGGGAAACAAGAACCCAGGGAAGAATACACAATGGTGGGAGGTAGTAACAACAACAAAAGGAAAGGGACCTGGGGTAATCATATCAGATGACCTTAAGGTTAAGCAATGTGAGAAGGCAGTAGGGAGGGCTGGGGTATACTGGGATGTATAGGGAGAGGCATCATCAGCAGAAAACAGGAAGTTGTTATCCCTCTGTACAGACAGTTGGTGAGACCCCATCTGGAGTACTGTGTCCAGTTCTGGAGACCCCATCTCCTCAAGGACATAGACAGGATAGAGGCAGTCCAGAGGAGGGCAACTAAAATGGTGCAGGGTCTGCAAGAGAAGCCATATGAGGAGAGACTAAAGGAGCTTAATATGTACACCCTTGAGGAAAGAAGGGAGAGGGGGGACACGATAGAAACTTCTAAGTACCTCAGTGGAATCAACAAAGTCCAAGAGGGTAGCATCTTTCAGAAAAAAAGACTTGCAAGAACAAGGGACACAATTTAAAGATAGAAGGAGGCGGTTCAGGGAAATGTGAGGAAGTATATTTCACAGAGAGGTAGTGGATGCATGGAACAGCCTTCCTGAGGAGGCTGTGGGGTCTAAAACTGTGGGAGAATTCAAGAATGCATGGGACAGACATAAGGCAATTCTTGTAGGGGGTAGGAAGAAATAGGCTGTTGGTTAACTAGGATCTGTGGCCTATCCTGTAAGTAGGGAAATGGGCAGACTAGATGGGCCTAGTGGTCCTTATCTGCCGTCAAAGTCTATGTTTCTATGTTAAAACTGAAGGTGGACAAAGCAATGGGGCCTGATGGGATTCATCCCAGAATTCTAAAAGAACTAAGGGTAGAACTAGTGACACCACTGACTACCCTTTTTAACAAATCATGGGAGGATGGGGTGGTACCCGAGGACTGGAGGAGGGTAGATGTGATTCCCCTTCACAAAAGTGGGAGCAAGGCAGAAGCAGGAAACTACAGACCTGTTAGTTTAACCTCAGTGGTAGGGAAAATGATGGAATCACTTCTGAAGGAAAGAATTGTTAAATATCTAGAGGTCAGAGGGCACAGGACCCAAGGCAGCATGGATTCACAGAGGAAGGTCATGCCAGACAAATCTGATAGATTTCTTTGACTGGGTGACCAAAGTAGTTGATCAGGGAGGGGCTGTGGACATGGCCTACTTAGACTTTAGTAAGGCATTTGACACAGTCCCACACAAAAGATTAATATACAAGTTAGCCAGCCTGGGAGTGGGTCCCAAGATGACAGCCTGGGTAAAGAATTGGCTGGAGAATAGGACACAGAGAGTAATAGTAAATGGAGTCCACTCTGTAAAAAGGGGGGTTAGTAGTGGGGTACCACAGGGTTCAGTATTAGGACCGGTCCTCTTCAATGTCTTTATAAGTGATATTGCAGAGGGACTGGAAGGAAAAGTATGTCTCTTTGCAGATGACACAAAGATCTGCAACAGAGTTGATGCACAAGGTGGAGTGGAAAGGATGAGAAGGACTTGGCAAGGTTAGAGGAATGGTCCAATGTATGGCAGCTTAGATTCAGTGCTAAGAAGTGCAAGGTAATGCACCTGGGAAACAAAACACAGGGGAAGAGTACACAATGGGGGTGAGATACTAACAACAACAAAATGGAAAGGGACCTGGGGTAGTCATATCAGATGACCTAAAGGTGGGCAAGCAATGTGAGAGGGCAGCAAGGAGGGTTGGGGGATACTGGGATGCATAGGAGAGGCATCACCAGTAGAAAACAGGAAGTTATTATCCTCTGTACAGACAGCTAGTGAGACCCCATCTGGAATACTGCGTGCAGTTCTGGAGACCCAATCTCTGCAAAGACATAGACAAGATGGAAGCTGTCCAGAGGAGGGCAACTAAAATGGTGCAGGGTCTGCACCGGAAGACATATGAAGAGAGACTTAAGGAGCTTAATATGTATGGCCTCGAGGAAAGGAGGGAGAGGGGACATGATAGAAACTTTCAAGTACCTCAAGTGAATCAACAAAGTCCAAGAGGGTAGCATCTTTCAAAAAAAGAGGTGTGCAAGAACAAGGGGGCACAATTTGAAGATAGAAGGGGGCGGCTCAGAGGTAATTTAAGGAAGTATTTTTTCACAGAGAGGGTGGTGGATGTATAGAACAGCCTTCCAGAGGAGGTAGTGGAGTCACAAACAGTGGTGGAATTCAAGCATGCATGGGACATTCATAAGGCAATTCTAGGGGTTGGGGGTAGGAAGAAGTAGGCTGCTGGTTAACTAGGATCTGCAGCTTATCCATCAGGTAGGGAAATGGGCAGACTGGGTGGGCCAAGCGGACCTTATCTGCCATCAAATTCTATGTTTCTATGTTTATGTTTCTATGTAGCAAGGCTGAGTAAACACACAGCTAATTCATCATCAAAGTGTTTTGTGATAGTAAAAGAGTGAGGAGAGAGAGGATGGCAATGACACAGAGGGGACGAAGGGAAATAGAATGGTAAAGACTCATGGAGGGAAGGAGGGACAATCCTGCTATGATAGAGTCTTCTGGGAGGTTGCCGAAGGGAAGGAGGGAGGAAGCTTGGAGGGAGGTAGTTACAGTGAGGGACTGCTGGCCAACAGGGAGAATAGGAAGGCCAGATGTATCCGTAAGCTAAGGGAGTATTCAGGTTATGTATCGAAGATTACCTGAAGCAGTCACACGCAGTTTTCAGGTATCAGTAGAGTAGCTGTTTGAATACATAGGGGCTAGGCAGGCAGGAGAGTTTAAGTTCTTTTTGTGTGTTATTTCAAAGAGATGGTAGGAAGGAGTTGATGGCAGCTGAGCTAAGGCATGTCCTCATTCGTGGTCACTTGAGGAGGACATGAGAGGTGTTCCGTAAGCCATACATACCTATTGACTGCTCAAGCAAGTTACAGATACAGGGCGGAAGTTTAATGGAGAAGGCCCTGAGGAGCCACATGAGGGCATTTATGTGCTTCCTCAGAGACAGGGATGGCCACTCATTTGCCTGGTACTGTAGGCAGTGATGAGTACACAAGGGCATATTGAGCATAAATCTCAAGGTGCGATGGTATCAAGCTTTTGGAGTGCATACTGAGGGCAGTAACTGTATAGAAAATCAGCGTAGTCGAGGAGAGGTAGCAAGGTTGTTTGAACCAGTCATTTCCTAGCTTTAGCAGACAGTAGGTATTTTAATGTGATAAAATATACCAAGGCACTGTCTTAATGCTTTTGTTAACTCACTCAGATGTACGCTGAAGCTGAGTTTGTTGACCAACCAGACTCCCAGGTGTTTGAATTTGTCCACTAATTGCAGGGGTTCACCAAGTAGATAATAGTAGTAAATAACAAAGCAAAGTGAGGCTCATGGCGGTACAGTTTCAGTAAATAAGAGAACCTGTTTGGCCCTACCCCTGGAACCTGTGGTGGGTTATTAGTCCTTAAAGCAGTGGCAGGTGGATGCCAACAGGAGCCAGTCTTTGAGGTGAGTCTTGAACTGGTGGTGAGTGTTTATGGTGTGCAGTTCAGTGGGCAGCTTGTTCCATAGTGTGGGAGCTGCTACAGACAGGGCTCTAGTGCCCATGTTTATGGCTACCATGGCGATTTTCAGGAAGGGGATACTGGAGGAGTGTAGGCAGTCGTGTGAGGTTTGGATGGTGAGAAGGGGAGCAAGATGGGATTTCTGGTCAATACGGATGTCAGAATCAATAAAACTCTATAGTGTAAGGTCAAACTGGGCTTGTAGTGGGAGCCACCCCAGTGTAGTGTAGGGTGTACAGTGGTGTGTGGAGAAAGGGGCCAACAGGGAGAAGTGGTAGGCACTGTTGTATGCTACTGACAGTTTTGCCATGATGGCTGCAGAGGTCCTGGAGTAGATGGGAGAGCAGTAGTCAAGGATAGGTAGCAGGTTTACCTGGATGAAGGCATGGTTGTCCTCAGAGGTGAGGTCTTGCTGGTATCTGTAGGCAGCCTCTAGTTTTTGATGACATCTTAGAACCAGGGAGTTTATGTACTCTGTCAAGGAAAGGGAGGTGTCAAGCACAACTCCTAGAAATTTGTAATGTTTGACGTCTTCTAGGGCATGGCCATCAGGGGACGTGATGATTAGGGGTGGGTTAGATTTGCATTTCATTAGGAAGGGCCTAGATCTGAACAACATTGTTTTTGTTATTTTGGCATTGACCAGAAGGAGGTTGTCAGAGAACCAGTTGTGGGCTGTGGTGTAATTTTGTGAGAGGGCTGCAGAGATGAGGGTAGGAGACTATCCCCTGGAGAAAAGAATGAGGTCATCGGCATAAAGGATTGAGTGACAGTTTAGACAGTGTGTCTCACCTGGTGAAATAATTGGTAAATAAAAAAAATAATAATAATAAAATAAATAAATAAATAAATAAATAGTTTAGACTATCCACTGGAAGAGAGTTAATGAATAAGGAGAAAACGAATGCGTGATAGTTGATATCTGGTTGAGAGGTATGGGTCAGTCAGACAGTGTGTGTGCGTGTGTGGGGGTTAACAGTAATTTTCACCTACACAGACACCACCACCGATTCCTAAGAAGTGCTAGCTAGCAGCTGAGTGAAGGTCATTCCACTTCAGTAACCTTCTATCCCTCCAAAAGAGGCCTCAGTCTCCCAGGTACCCCTATCCCTTCTCCCTGCACATTTCTGTCAGACATAGGTTGAAAATAGCACTCAGATCCTCTCTCCATCCCAGCTCTGTTGCTTCATGCTTATAAACACAATTTCATATGCTTGTTTATTTCTTTACTGCAGCTGTCACTTTATTGTATTTTATTGAATCGCACCAATGAGCTCGTTAATATACGTTAAAGTTCTAACAACCCTCAGTAAATCGGCTTGAATTTCCAGTGCCTGATTTCTTACTGTTTGTTTACTGCTTTTATCTAGCCCACGCTCTTTGAAATATAATCATCTGATTGAATGTTGTTCACCTCCTTAACCTCCTTAATACCAGCAGCTGCAGCCTGCAGCACACCACCCCATCCCAGACAGTGACTAGTCTTCTCTTAACAACTTACTGACCAAGTGGAGAAGTGGTGGTTGGAGAGTGGACCAGGGTAGACCATCACCCTGCCAGATGACAGACCTGACCACTGGAGGGCTCGAAGCATGATGATGATGAGGACAGGCTGCCAGAAAGGGCCCCATCAATTGCACTGATCGGCCGTCAGACTCTGTTCTTGGATTTTACCATGCAGCTCACTGGTGTCGCATACTGGGGACTTGGGGACGGGACTCGAGTCAGGATGGCCCAGGACTGGAGAGTGACTGATGGTATTCTGTGATGAGGGCTGTATCCAGGATGGGGAATCCTATGTCGGCGACCACCCCTGGGCAAGATCATAATATGGGCACAGCCCTGCAGGGCCCACAGCAAATGGGCGGTTTGCTCAAGGGGCGGCTATCAGGAACACGACAATCCAACAGGGCGGGAGGTACATGGGCAACCGGTCCATGTGGGTGCAGGGTACAGAGGGGGACTGATCAATTAGAGCGACTCTCTCTAGACCGACATTCACTAAGGCAACCATTCCCTTTGGGCGACTGTGACTAGGGCAAATGGGATAAGTGCGACGAGGAAAAAAAGTCCAGTGCTACAATGGGCGAGAACAATGAACACGCATGTGGAAGCGCCAGGTGGCCTGGCAGAGAACCCTCTCACACCCCATTGTCAGCACTCTGTGGCACCCCCATGCCACCAGAAGTGCCTCACATGGCCACAGAGGGAACTGCAGTCCCCACACCCCCACATCCAGGTGCACAGATATAGAGGCAGGTGGCTGCAGGATGCGGTCAACAGGCAGGAAGGTGGGAGCAGCCACTAAGCCGTCATGGTGCTGCAAGTTGTGGGCCACCAGTCTATGGGTTTGAATCTTGCAGCAGCTCACAGTGCAGCATTCACCAACAACTATAGGTAGGGACCAGCAACAGAATGACAGAGCAGTGCAGTAAGACATACCTTCGCTGAATGCTCTGGCCCTGTATGGGCACCTGACATGTCGCTGACCAACGTTCCCATAGCTGCCAGGTTACACCACTGCCACAGGACATAGAGCTACATAGTGCACCTAATGGCCACACACCACATCTTTTATGCATCACTGTCGTGGGGCATGCCCACACACGCACAGCAGTAGACACACAGGTGTGCACCCACCAGGATTGCCCATGTCCATATAAGGCAGCAATGTGGAGGTGGAGACCACCAACTGGGGAACAGCTGCAGAATGTCTGACTGCAGTTTCGTGATGAGCCAGAAAGGGAAGATCCTCCTGTCCCACCGTGGATTCCTCTACCAGCAGAACAAGGAGGTGAAACAAAAGACCTACTGGAGATGTATCCAAGGCCATTGGCACAGCTGCCCCACCGGGATACACACCACGGCAGATGCAGTTTTACACACTGGCCACCCCCACAACCATGCACCCAATGCTGGGAAGGAATGGGGCCGAGAGGTACTGAGCAATGTACTGGAGCGTGCACGCACCAGCGTGGAGGTGTTGGTGCAGTGCACCTCAGGGGTGCTGGATGCTGTAGTGGGGTGCTGCCCACACTGCTGCTCCTCAAGTGCACTGTGCAGTGGGTCTGGCAGGCACACAGGAGGGACCTGTAACACCCACATTGCTGCTGGACCTGACTGTACAATTGGAGTATGCCACCACTCCAGGGGGTGCAACATTCCTGTAACATGACAGCGGCCCTGGGAAGGACCGTGTGCTCATGTCTGCCACCCAGAGAGTCCTGCAGTACCTAGCCCACTGCAATGATTGGTTCCTGGATGGCTCCTTCTACTGTGCACCACCACTGTTCATGCAGGTGTCATGCTGCCAATGGTCTTTGTCTTAATGCCATCCCAGACAGAGCATTTGCATTTGGCCACATTCGGGGAGCTGCAGTGGCTGGTAGGTGACATCTGCCCAGTGACAGCACTTATGGACTTTAAGCGTGCAGCCTGGTGGGCATTCATGGCTGCCTTCAAGGGCATCGCTTTTCACAGATGTTTCTTCCACTATTGCCAGGCGGTATGGTGCAGGGTACAGCAGCTGCCCGATCTATGCGCCCAGTATGGCAGTGATGCAGAGTTCACCCTGAATGTCCGCATGCTTCTGGCACTGGCACACATGTGTGTGGACATTGTGAAGGGAGCCTATGGTGACCTTCTGGCACGCCCCTACTACCAGGTGAATGCAGAGCTGCTTAGATCCCTGCTGGACTACATGGAGCAGATGTGGGTTGGCAGGGTGGTGGGCAGGACTGCCCACAGGTGTCCCTTGTTTGCAGTGTTGCAGTGGAACATGTACCAGCCCAGCCTGGCTGGCCTCACCCGCACCAACAACGTGGCCGAGGGCTGGCACTGGGGCTTCTGCACCAGACTGGGTGCCAGCAGCCTGAGCTTGTGGTGCTTCCTGGAGTGCCTGATGGAGGAGGAACAGCTCACTGGCATCCGCATTGAGCAGCTGCTTCTCTGGAATGGGTGCGGCTGCTCCGAAGCGTTATTACCTGGACCGCACCCGCCGTATTGAGGCAATTGTGGTGGATTATGGCAACTAGAGCACACCTGACTACCTGTGGGTCCTGACCTACAAATTCCAGATGCAGGTGTAGCCAGGTTTGCCCTGAGACGGCATGCCATCAGTGCCCCACAGTGTGCCATCGGCATGGTAGACCACATGGTGTCGGCTTCACTGGCACTCTGTGGTACCCCTCCAGCCAGCATGGCTGTCTGCCACTGTGCTGTGTGCTTTCCACCTCTGCACAGTGGCAGTGCTGCCACTCGCTATATTTCCAGTGGCCTGTGCCCCCCAACTTGGTGTGCACCCCTGCCTCGACCCAGGTTCCTGCTGTCAGCAACAACCTGAACTGGTGTTCCCTCCCTGTCCACACCTCACCATCCCCCCCTCCCATCTGCATCCCCTGGTGGTGGTGGTGGTAGTGTTTTTTTCTTTAGTCCCACAGTCACCATTGTGATGATCGCACATGTCCCCAAGCACCATCTCTGGGCCCCCCCGGTATGCTGTCGTCTTCCTCTGTGTGGTGGCTCTTGCCCTTTAGGTAGCTGTTCACCTTCCCTGTTTCCTCCTGGCATGCGCTGTTCTCGCTGTGCCCTTTCAGAGGTCGTGGTTTAGCAGTCACCCCTTCTCACATAGAAGTGTGACTGACAGTGATGGAAGCAGGAAGGTCCAATTCAAGGAAGGTTCCTGGCCTCTGCTAGTCTGTCTGCTGCTCCACACACTAACTGTGTCTCCCATCCAGTGACTACTCGAGGGTCCAACTTCCAGACACACCACCAACCACTTGAATGTAAAGCCGAGCCGAGTCTTCAGTTGCAACTAATTACGGTGTCAGATACGCACCATCCTGCAGCACATGCGGTCTTTCTCCAGTTCTTGTTCCATGACCTAATGATCATGCTGGGGGTTGACACATCTGCATATCCCTGCCCACCAGCTCTGTCCCTCATACTGACTTACAAGTTAGGGGAAGGGGGCTGTCTCTCACTGAAACTGCCAGACTTGCATCTTTTGTCAGTAATGAATGGGACTGGACCCAATCGGGCCGCTTGCCACTGTGGGATCTGGTACCTTAACACCATTGTTAATTAACTACTGTTTGTGACAGAACGGAAGAAACATCAGTGACAGTGGTGGCACAGTAACCTTTTAATAGGGCATTTTGTTGTTGCAGAAAGGAATAGATTAGAAAAAAACTGAAGTGCCTGCAGGAAGAGAGACAGACCGGGTAAAGGACTCAAGCAATAAAGTCCGCATCCAATGGAGTCCGTCGGACTGTATTACGAACACACTGATCTGCCAGCAGAAACAGACCTTCAAACAACATGAAGTTTTGCTGTACTCTGACAATATGCAGTTATCCCCAGCACTTGAACTGCTCTGGAGAGGAAAGGGTTAACTCTATGCAGAAGCATAGAATGTTGAGCTCAAGCTCGGTTTTCAAACATCTGCCCCTAGTACATTCTAATGTAACTGTCAGATTCTTTACTCTGCCTAACTGTGAAGCCACTTTGGAGATTCCTCCATGCTGCTTCGGTTTGGTTACAGTAAATCATTTGGTTTATTCAACCATTTTCATTTCTTTTTTGGTCATCAAATCTCTGTCTATGGTACAGGTAGTGTAAGTGGGTAGATGGTGGTAGAAAAAGTTCTTCTTCGGTTCCTCATCAGTCGGTCCAGTTGGGAATTGGGAAGGCTTTGCCTGGAGTTTGATGGCCAAGTAGCTCCCACTTCCTGAGCTATATAAGCAGTTCCTCTCAGCCTCATTGTGAAATACTTTTTCTTTGCCCCACCATCCTCCCCACCTCCTCCAGCAGCAGCACTTCTCTCTTAGGATCCTTCCTAAGATACCTTTAGCTGCGGGAATAGTCCCATGACTCCTCTAGGGTTGGAACCCTCTTCGAGGGTTCCTTGCCTTCGGTACCCCTACATGGTGGTAATTCTTTTGAAACAGAGAGTGCGAATGGCCAAAACCAAACTAACACAGTTGCACAAGCATAACATTATACTGGCTGTGCAGGAGATTGGACTGAAACAATTCTGGTTTTTTGTATATTTTATATTTTTCTCAGGTAAAGCAAGTGGGTCCTGGAACTAATAAGCCAGGGTCCTGCTCTCAGTTTCAAGAGATTTCCCCAAATCAGGGCAAGATCCTACAGACCTGCCACACTACTGAAAATAGTTGCTTTAGAGGCAGAGGTTTCTGCATTGCTGCTCCTAAACACTGTGGAGCAGGTACCTCTGCCTCACAGAGTGAAAGTCTTGTACTCAAAATACTTCCTTACCCCCAAAAAGAGAGGGGAATGACGACTCATCCTAGACCTAAGGTATCTGAACAAATGTATCATAAAGTCAAAATTCAAAATGGTGACTCTGGAAATAATTCTTCCCTCTCTGGTGCCAGGAGACTGGCTAGCCTCCCTGGACCACGAGGATGCCTATTGTCACATTCCTATCAGGTGCTCCCACAGAATGTACCTCAGGTTCGAGTTGCCATCAGGTCATTACCAGTTCAGAGCAATGCCCTTTGGCCTGACATCTAAACCCAGAGTGTTTACAAAATGTCTGGTAGTAGTGGTAGCCTTCCTTAGAAGGCAGGGCATTTCAGTGTTTCCTTACCTAGATGATTAGCTTATTGTAGGCCAGCCCTCAGACCAAGTCAAGTCAGCTGTGGCTGTTACCCAGAGGCTTCTGGGTTCCCTAGGATGTCTTTTAAATCTGGCCAAGTCAATTCTGGAACCAGTTCAGCTTCTCACCTTTATAGGGGTAGAGTTGGATACCATTGAGGCAAGGGCCTTTCTCCCTTCCTCAAGGGTGAAGGCTCTCACAGATCTGGCCTCCTCCTTCAGACCCTTGGTGTCTCATCCAGCCAGACATTTTCTCCAGCTTCTAGGCCACATGGCAATTTCCACTCCAGTGGTCCAGGGGGCCAGGTTCCAGATGAGGGATATCCGGTTCTACCTGAGGTCCTTCTGGTCCCAGAGGAAGGATCCTCTCACCAAGTTAATTCCAGTGACTCAGACTCTTGTCCAGGCTCTCCAATAGTGGTTAGAGGAGTACAATCTCAGGCAGGGTGTTCCTTTTCTGCATTAGACACCCTCCGTTGTTCTCACCACAGATGTTTCTCTTCTAGGTTGGGAAGCCCATCTGGGCGGTCTCACTGCACAGGAGTCTCTCCTTCACATCAGTCTTTTAGAACTCAGAACTGTGTCTCTAGCCCTTCAGACATTCTCAGAATCATTTCAGGGGAAAGTGGTGCAAGTCTGGACAGACAACACCACCACCACCATGTGGTACATAAACAAGCAAGGGGACATTCGGTCCATGGCCTTGTACACAGAAGCCATGAAGGTATGGTTGCTGGCCTATTCCTTCCAGACTTCCCTGATAACAGTGCATCTTCCAGGGAAGGACAATGTGCTGGCAGATGCCCTCAACAAAATCTCTCAAGGTCACCACGAATAGTCCCTGAATTCTCAAGTTCTTCAGGTCATTTTCAAGAGGTGGGGCACTCCAGAGCTAGATCTCTTTGCAGCGCCACACAATCATCAGCTTCCACTATGTTGTTGCAGACCCCCAGTCTTGGGGTCTGTTCCTCTGGATGCTCTCCTGTTAAATTGGACAAACGGGTTCCTTTATGCCGTCCCTCCTTTTCCTCTGATATTCAGAGTACTGATCAAGATCATGTCTCAGCCCTGCACAGTGATTCTGGTGGCCCTGGATTGGGCCAGGCAACCATGGTACCCCCTGCTGCTGTCCCTTTCAGTGACAGTTCCTCTCTTTCTTCTCAGGATGCACAACCTCCTGACCTCCTCTCAAGGGAGGATTTGGTATCCCAAGCTCTAGTCTCTCAGACTCAAGGCTTGCCTCTTGAAGAGCTAGAGTATGCAGGTTTACACCTTTCTCAAGGTGTACTGGACATCCTTAAGATTTCTAGAAAATCTTCCATCAGAAAGACTTACAATTCCACATGGAAGAGTTTCAGCATTTGGTGTCCTCAGAGGACTATTCAGCCTAATTTGGCTGGCATTTCCAGAGCCTTGGACTATCTGGTCCATCTGAATAGCTTAGGCCTCAGGCCTACTGCTCTTAAGGTTCATTTAGCAGCTGTTTCTGCTTTTCTCTGCAGGGAAAGGATCTTCCCTGGCTTCTCATCCTGTGTTCAGCAAGTTTTTCAAAGGTGTGGTTCATATCAACCCTCCTTTTAGGGATCCTACTCCTGCTTGGGACCTGAATATCTGTATTGCACTGCTTAAGCAGCCCCCCTTTGAACCTTTTTTCCCTCAGCTGAGCTAAAGTACTTGACTTGGAAGACTGTGTTCCTGGTAGCCGTTACTTCTGTCAGGAGAATCAGTGAATTGCAGGCCCTGTCAGTGGAACCTGACTTAATTTCCTTTCACAAGGATAAGGTGGTTCTTAGGACAAATGGAACATTTCTTCCTAAAGTGGTTTCAGATTTTCATCCCAACCTATCCATGTCTATGCCTGTGTTTTTCACTGACCATTCTTCTTCAGGTGAGTGAAGACTGCAATGTCTGGATGTAAACAGGGCATTAAACTATTACATAGAGCATTTTAAGGCCCATAGGAAGGACTGTACACAGTTGTTTCTTACTTATGGAGATGTGGGAAAAGGTAAACCTGCCACCAAAAGGACTACTGCCAGGAGGATTGTTTCTTGTATCCAGTTTTGCTACACATAATTGGGAAAAGAGCCTCCCTCAGGCTTGAGGGCTCATTTGACCAGGGGTACACCTGCCTCCTTGGCAGCCACTAGGGATATTCCTCTATTGGAACTCTGTAGAGCAGTCACCTGGAAAACAGTTCACACATTCACAAAGCATTACTGTCTGGACACGCAGACCAGAAGTGATACTAAGTTTGGCACAGCAGTACTGCAGAATTTGTTCCCAAAGTAAGGTTCTGTGATCCCCTTCTCTGGGGGAAGGAACTGCTTGGTAGTCTGCATATTGTCAGAATACAGCAAGATCTCATGTTGTTTGAAGAAAAAATTAATCGCCATAGTAATGCTGTTTCTTCCAATGGAGTCTTGCTGTATTCTGACCTCCCACCCATCTCCCCTCTCAAAACCTGGTTTTTGGGATGTGGGTTGGCAGATACAGTGTTGCACCCCAGAGGTGTACCTTTCTTACCCTTCCTTGTTAGGTTGAGTATTTTTTGAGTTGTTACTTATTTTTATTGTTATTATCACTATCTACATAAGGTTCTTCTTGGGTTCTCGACGTGAGTCTTTCTGGACCCAAGTATTTGTTGTCTATGGCTACAATTTTTAAGCAATTTCTATAGCTACTAGTTAGTTAATATAGTGCTTGTAGGAATCTGATGGTTACATTAGAATGTACCAGGGACAGAGGTTTGAAAACTGAGCTTGAGCTCAATGTTCTATGCTTCTGCACAGGGTTAACCCTTTTTAATTTTTTGTTATTTTTACCAATTACCAATTATTTTACCAGGTGAGACACACTAACCTGAAAGTTTGTTTGCAGGTGCAACCTGAAAGCACAAGGAAGTTAAGTGACTTGCTCAGGGTCACACAGTATGCAAGTAGGGGCTGTGGGATTCAAACCCAGGTCTCCAGATTTGCAGCTCAGAGCCATAAGCCACTGCACCATACTGCCTTTTCCTCTCTGGAGCAGTTCAAGAGCTGGGGCGTACTGCATATGGTCAGAATACAGCAAGACTCCATTAGAAGAAACAACATTACTATGGTGAGCAATTTTTTCTTCTGGTCTATTGATGTCTGCCCGAGTGTGTAGCTAGTGCCCTAGTTTGCAGTTGCCCCAACCCCTCCCTGTCTATCCCTCCCCTGAAGGCCCCAGACTCAGCCCCCACCACCCAGATCCTCCCTCTTGCTTTGTCCCACTTCCTCTTAAAGCTACCTACTGTCCTACATGATACCACCCCCTCTGGTAGAGCATGCCATTTAGAAGCCACCCTCTCAGTGAAGTAGTGCCTCTTCATCTCCCTCCTAAATCTTCCACCCTCCAGTCTTAGCCTGTGCTCCCTCATCTCCCTACCATTCTTCAGTTTAAATACCCCTTCATTGCTAGCTTTGTATATCCCCCTTAGATATTTGAATGTTTCAATCATATCCCCCATCCCTCCTATCCTTAAGTGTGTCCATATTCAGCTCTTGCAGCCTGTCTTCATCGGTCTTGTCCTCCATTCCCTGTTACAGTTTTGTTGCCCTGCATTGCACCGCCTCCAGTAAATTAATATCACTCTTTAGATATGGCCATCAGTACTGCACACTGTACTCCAAATGTGGCCTGACCAAAGATCTGTGGAGGGGCAAGATCACCTCCCAATGCCTGCATGAGAAACCCCTTGAGATACAGCCCGGCATCCTGTTCACCTTAGCTGATGCTTTCCTGCATTGGGTGAAGCTGTTCATGCTCCCTGTTACCAACACCCCAAGGTCCTTCTCTTCCTCAGTGATCCCCAGCCTCACCCCTCCCAACCAGTAGTCTCTCCTTGGGTTCTTTGCCCTGAAGTGCATACTCTTGCACTTCTTCACATTGAATCCCCGCTGCCACCTCTCTGACCATGCCTCCAGTTTGGTTAGGTCACCTTGTAGTTGTTTCCATCCATCCTCCTTATCTATAACAACCCCCATGTTGGTATCATCTGTGAACAGACTAACCCTGCTCCCAACTCCATGTGCGATGTCTGAGATAAAGAGCCCAAAAAGCACTGGGCCCAGCACTGAGCCCTGCGGCACACCACTTGTCACTATTGTAGGTGCCGAGAGCCCCCCCGCCACAACCACCCATTGCAGCCGCCACTGTAACCCGTTCTTAATCCAGTTTGTCAGTTTTTTTCCACACCCCCACACTCATCATCTTCCCCCCAGTCTCCCATGAGGCACTGTATCGAATGCCTTGCTAAAGTCCAAGTACAGGACATCTACAGCGTGACCCCACCTAGCTGTCTTGTTACCCGGTCATAGTACTCTATTAGATTGTTCTGACAAGACCTCCCTGAGACAAACCTGTGCTGTCACCCATCCTGGAGTCCATTACCCTTGAGGAATGACACCAGACCCTCCTTCATTATCATCTCCATAAGTTTCCTCACTATGGAAGTGAGACTGACAGGCTGATAATGTCCTGGCTCATCCCTAGGCCCACTCTTGCATATGAGCACCGCATGGACCATCCTCCATTCCTGAGGCACATGACCCGTGTCCAGGGAGGTGCTGAACAGGTCCGCCAATGGCTCTGCCAACACCTCCGCCATCTTCCTCAGCACCCTGGGGTGGATGACATCAGGTCCTGGTGCCTTGTCCACCCTTAACGCCCTCAAACTCTCTAGCACTCTACTCCACTTGATCATCTTATCTGTCATCTCCACCTCCCACCCTCCCTATCCATGGTGGTAGTGGGCCATCCTCCTAGCAGAAGTACTCATTCAGCACTTCTGCTTGTTCCTTTCCCTTTTCCACCATTCCCCTCCCCATTTTGTTATCACAATATGGTCTGTACACTTCCTCTTTTCCCTGATATATCTAAAAAAGTCCTTTACACCCCTTCTTAATGCCCTGCACTAACCTTAGCTCCCTGGAGGCCTTGGCTACCCTCACTCGCTTGGTTACCACCTTGGACCAACTCACATAAGTCTCCCTGTTCTCCTTCTTCCCTGATCTCCTGAACTTCTGGTATGCAACTCTCTTCACCCTCACCCCCTCCAGCACTTCACTGTTCAGCCAGCATGATTTCCTAGCTCTGCCCTTCTTGCTCCTAGTCCTGGTGCAGGCTTCTGTAGCCTCTGTTAGCCCAGTTTTGATAATTTCCCACTTTTGTTTGCATCCATCTCAGGCCTAATACCCCGGAGTCTCCCTTGTAGTATTTCTGTCATCCTCCCAAAGTCCACCCTCCTAAAATCCACCACCTTAGTTCCTGTGCCTCCAGACTCCCTGCCCAACTTGTGCGTGAACCACACGGTTTGGTGCTTGCTACCAGCTGGAGGTACTTCCACCCTTATTTCTCTCACTGCCTCCTCATTTGACAGCACCAGGTCCAGCGTGTTACCTAGCCGTGTTGGCCCACCTACCAGCTGTGTTAGGAGACCATCCTGGACCACATCCAAGAGCACCTGCTCCCTACCACCAGAGGTGGCAGAGGTGCTCCCAATCAACTTCTGCCAGATTGAAATCCTCCACAATTACCGCACTCCCCTTTCTACACACACACTTCTTATCTGCTCCGCTAGCTCCCTGTCCAGTTCCACTGATTGGGCTGTTGGTCTGTACACCACCCCCAGCCTCAGCTTCCTTCACATGGGGTCCAGAATCTGCACCCTTAGTGCCACTCTCCTCCCTTCCTCCCCCTCATCCCTCATACATCTGATCCCATCCCTCACATAGAATGTTAAGCCTTCTCCCAATCCCCTGTTTTTTTTCTCTAAATTCTATGCTCCGTATTAGATACGGTGGGGGGGGGGGTCTGATTTTTTTCCCCATATTTTCTTTATTATTTTTATATTTTTCACCCCCACTCTGGGACCAAGGTGTACACATGTGTGCATGAGTGTGGAGGCATGCATGCATGCCAGGATCCGGTGGCCCCCTTCCACCCCACCCCAGACTTACATTGCTGCTCCCTCTCACCTGCACGCCCATCGGACCTCATCCTGGTGGAAGTGGAACTACGGTGGAGTGGACTGACACTCTAGAAAGGGAGAACTGCATAGCAGCTCAATCCCGCTCTGACCCCCCCCCAAGCTGGCTCCCCGGTGACCCAAAGTCATTCCTGAACCCGGGTCGCTGGCATGGTGCGAGGTAAGATGTACAACGCCACAGCCCTCAGCACCACTGGACCAACTGGGGATGCACTGAACATGTACTTGCTGGAGACCAGGGGGAGAGGGGAGCTAAGATTAGGGAGGCAGTATAGTGCAGTGGTTTAAGGCTCTTAGCTGCAAATCTGGAGACCTGGGTTTGAATCCCACAGCCCCCACTTACATACTGTGTGACTCTGAGCAAGTCACTTAACTTCCCTGTGCTTCCAGGCTGCACCTGTAAACAAGATTTCAGCTTAGTGTATCTCACCTGGTTAAAACAATTGGGAAAAAAAAGATAGAGACCATCAGGTTCCTAAAATGAATTAACAAACTGAACTGTGAAAAGCAATTAAGTCTGAGTTCTAGCTCATAGTTATATGGACAAGAGTGAAAACTAACAGGAGAGGGGGTTAGGAGGGACATAAGGAAGTATTATTTCACAGAAAATGTGGTAGAACTGTGGAACAGTCTACCAGCCAAAGTGGTGGGTACAAAGATGGTTGGTGGAGTCAAGCATGGTTGGGACAAAATTAAAGGTATAGTGCTTGCTTGGGGAGGCAGAAACTGGAAGGAGAATGTAGTGAGGCTGGGGAGAGCTTTGACACTGGAGAGACAGTAGGTCCCAGGGCAAAAATAGAGCTTGGACAGACTGTATGGACCATGTTTTTCTTCTTTGGCAAGATTGTCTGTGTTTGCATGTTTCAAAACTGAGTACCTACAGCAGCAGCTGCCACTAGAAAGGCAGTGCAAATGTTAACAGGCCTACAAACAAGGGCAAATGGGATGTGTGGTCACTCACAGTGTGGGAGTGCTGATGCATGTATTGTGGGTGGTTTCAAATGGGGTGAACAGAGTGGACGGATGGTCCTCCTGCAGCAAAGGCTTGTTTTCAGCCTGAGGAAATGTTATCTTTTAGGGTTCAGAAGAAGAAAAAACAAATATGTTGCAGAGGATACCTTTTATTGGACTAGCAAAGTTATTTCTGAGATGACTTCAGGTCAGGTCAGTGACCTGAAAAATAGAGTATTATATGTCGAAGCTAGTATCAGAAATACTTTAGTTAATCCACCGTATCACCTACAACATATTTTTGGTTTTTCTTCTGCAATGTCGACTGAACTAACACAGCTACTGCATTTCTTTTTCAGGGAATACTCGTTATATGACTGCAAAACAGGCTGCACAAATGAAGGAAAGTATCATATATATATATACATATATGCTGATGCACATGTGAGCTGTGGTGAATTAAGAAACATTGCAATCTTACCAACTTAAGGGTGACTGTGTCTTTAAATATTAAACAGTCCCTTCCTCTTGCTCCTCCCATGCTGCTGCACACTATGAATATTAATGAGCTGTTTAGAATGATGAGGGGGCAGACAGGAAGTGTGAAAGTTACTAGAGACTGGAGCACAGAGCTGATTGCATGGGCAGTTACAGAGGGACCTGGTATTCTGTGGATAGATATCTTTTGTTCTTTTCCCAAACTCTGAAGAACAGTAACTACTTATATTTCCAAACAGTGCAGTTTGTGGCGTTGGAGACAAACAGCAAGCCATGAAGCTGGAGGTAAGGCACTCTGAGCTGCTGTGTACCAAGGGAACTATAAACAAGGCAGAAGTGGAGTCAGTTTGATATGTCACTGTATGCTGCATCTCAACAGATGACAACATGTTATGTTTACAAACTTGCTGTGTCTTTTAATGCATGCACTACCTGTTTTGGAGGACAGAAACAGAATATTCCACCTCTGTCTGGCATTGTCAAGAGAAGAGATGGGGATTGTACCGGACGTGGGGGGGGGGGGGCGGTTAATGGACTTTGGAGCTAAGATCTGAGAATAAAGTCTGGCTGTGTTCATGTTACTGTTGTGGTCTGAGTTTTATAATCACCATTCAATAGAATATATTTCACTATTATAATCAAATGTATTTATAAATGTGTGCAGAAAAGCAATCATGAGAAGATTTCCCACACAAAACTGAAAATTAAACACTGCAACCAATTTATTTCTTGCTAAATGCGTAGGACCAGAAACTGGCTTCCTTTTCAGAAGTGGCCTGCATGTGTGTGCATAAAGCATTTATTATAGTACAGAAGGATAACTAAACCTAATTACATGATAAAAATTACATTACACTGTTGAAGTTAGTTAATAAATACTTGCTAAACGGGTACATTGTAAGATAATAAATACGAATGTAACTCCCACCCTGCAAGCAGTTGGGAGCTTACCTATAGATTTGGCTGGTTCAGAATATCCTTCTGAGTGCTACAAAGGTGGTGAGCATGACTCTAGTTTAGGTCCTTAAAGACATTGAAACAGGGAGTTTGTGGGGGTCCATTGTTTTACCAGCCCTCCCATACAAATGTAGCCGATGGACAGCTGAAAATTACAATATAAATATTTATTTTTTTGAGGGCTTACTATATTAATGCCGCCTCACTCTGGCCATGCCTACTTTTAGTCCATCCTCACAGCCCTGTTATCCAGCTTCTCACCGGGCCTGCCAGTATTTCATCCCTCAAAGCTTTCGCCTTGTGTGGGAGGAGGGTAGTGGGAGCTCCCCAACTGTTACCACATTTTTGACATTTTGGGATCCGGCTCAGAGGAGGTCCATGTCGCTGCCGCAGAGCCTTTGAAAGGCTGGGTCATTATCCTGCTGCTGACTGGGGTTTCCACTTTACTTTATTCCTTTCCTTCAGGATACAATAATGTGTAGCCTGGCAGCAGCTGCTGTTCCCCCGGATCATCATCCTGCTACTGACTGTGGTTTCCACTTTACTTTATTCCTTTCCTCCCGGTCATCATCCTGCTACTGACTGAGGTTTCCACTTTACTTCATTCCTTTCCTTCAGGACACAAGAATGTGTAGCTTGGCACTAGCTGATGTCCCCCAGGGTCATCATCCTGCTACTGACTGGGGTTTCCACTTTACTTAATTCCTTTGCTTCAGGACACAAGAATGTGTAGCGTGGCACCAGCTGATGTCCCCCGCGGGTCATCATCCTGCTACTGACTGGGGTTTCCACTTTACTTAATTCCTTTGCTTCAGGACACAAGAATGTGTAGCCTGGCACCAGCTGATGTCTCCCAGGTCATCATCCTGCTACTGACTGGGGTTTCCACTTTACTTAATTCCTTTGCTTCAGGACACAAGAATGTGTAGCCTGGCACCAGCTGATGCCCTCCCCCAGGTCATCATCCTGCTACTGACTGGGGTTTCTGCTTTACTTTATTCTTTTCCTTCAGGATACAAGAATGTGTAGCTTGGAACAAGCTGTACCTCCCCCAAAGCTGCCTCACATTCACTGCCACCTGCAGTCACCCAGAGCTGGTAGAATACCAATGTAAGAAGGTGCCCTGAAAATATTCTCTGGGATGCATGATCCTTCTCCTCACGGCTGGCCCCTGCCTGTCCAGGCAGGTTCCTTAACCTGGGGTCACTGATGATGAGAGTGGTAGCACTCCCACTTCGTTACAAGCTGGCATATTTACGCTAGTTTTTAATGCTTAACATTACATGTTCCCTCTCCCAGGCCACTGGTGTTTCAAGTGGTAGCACTCCCACAACATTGACAACCTAGCATATTTACCCTAGGTTTTAATATTTAACATTGTATATTCCCTATCACAGGATACTGGCATTGTGAGCAGTAGCACTCCCACCGCACTGACAAGCCGGGATATTTAACCTAGTATTTAATGTTTAACAATGTATGTTGCTGGCAGTGGTGCTCCCGCTGCACTGACAGGCTGGCATATTTACCCTAGTATTTAATGTTTAACACTGTATGTTGCTAGTGGTAGCACTCCTGCTGCACTGACAGGCTGGCATATTTACCCTAGCATTTAATGTTTAACACTGTATGTTGCTAGCGGTAGCACTCTCGCTGCACTGACAGGCTGGCATATTTACCCTAGTATTTAATGTTTAACACTGTGTGTTGCTAGCAGAAGTGCTCCCACTGCACTGACAGGCTGGCATAGAAACATAGAATTTGACAGCAGATAAGGACCGCTTGGCCCACCTAGTCTGCCCATTTACCTACCTAACAGATATGCTGCAGATCCTAGTTAACCAACAGCTTGCTTCCTCTTACCCGCCCCTAGGACTGCCTTATGCCTGTCCCATGCATTCTTGAAGTCCCCCACTGTTCTTGACTCCACGACCTCCTCAGGGAGGTTGTTCCATGCATCCACATCCCTCTCAGTGAAAAAATACTTCCTCACATTACCCCTGAGCCCCCCTCTATCTTCAAATTGTGCCCTTGTTCTTGCACATCTCTTTTCTGGAAGATGCTACCCTCTTGGACTTTGTTAATTCCCTTGAGGTACTTGAAGTTTCTATCATGTCCCTCTCCTTCTTTCCTCAAGAGTATACATATTAAGCTCCTTTAGTCTTTCTTACGTATGTCTTCTGGTGCAGACCCTGCACCATTTTGGTTAACCCTCCTCTGGACAGCCTCCACTCTGTCTATGTCTTTGCGGAGATGGGGTCTCCAGAACTGCACACAGTACTCCAGATGGGGTCTCACCCACAGTCTGGACAGAGGGATAACAACTTCCTGTTTTCTACTATTGATGCCTCTTCCTATGCATCCCAGTATCCCCCCAGCCTTCCTTACTGCCTGCTCACATTGCTTGCCCACCTTTAGGTCATCTGATATAATTACCCCCAGGTCCCTTTCTATTTTTACTGTTGTCAGCATACCTCTCAACCTTTTGTCCCCCAAATGTGGAACATTGCCTCTCAAAATGTGGAACAAATGAACAAAATGTGGAACACTTAATTAAATCTTTGGCTAGGAGGCTCAGAACACTCTTAAAATGTTTGCATTTATTTTCAGAAAGTCTGGTATTAATTGAATAATATATTCTTTGCATCATTTACTATAGATTTCTGCTTTAAAATGTTAATACTGAATGTGGAACAAGTCCTCACAATGTGGAACAGTGAGCTTTTGTGAAGTAAAAAGAGGAACGTTCCTCGTAATGTGGTACAGTTGAGAGGTATGGTTGTCAGTATCTCACCCCCTATTGTGTACACTTCCCCTGGGTTTTTGTTTCCCATGTGCATTACCTTGCACTTCTTTGCATTGAATCTGAGCTGCTGTACATTTGACCATTCCTCCAACCTTGCCAAGTCCCTTCTCATACTTTCCACTCCATCTTGTGTATCAACCCTGTTGCAGATCTTTGTGTCATCTGCAAACAGACATACTTTTCCTTCCAGTTCCTCTGCAATGTCACTTATAAAGACATTAAAAAGGACTGGTCCCAGTACTGAACCCTGCGGTACCCCGCTAGTAACCCTCCTTTCTTCACTGTGTACTCCATTTACTACTACCCTTTGTGTCCTGTTGTCTAGCCAATTTTTTATTCAGGCTACCACCTTGGGACCCATTTCAAGGCTGGCTATCTTGTGAATTAATCTTTTGTGTGGGACTGTATCAAATGCCTTGCTAAAATCTAGGTAGGTCATGTCCACAGCCCCTTCCTGGTCTACTACTTTGGTCACCCAGTCAAAGAAATCTATTAGATTCGTCTGACATGATCTTCCCATCGTGAATCCATGCTGCCTTGGGTCCTGTGCCCCACTGGCCTCTAGGTACTCAACAGTTCTTTCCTTCAGAAGTGATTCCATCATTTTCCCTACCACTGAGGTCAAACTAACTGGTCTGTAGTATCCTGCCTCTGTCCTGCTCCTACTTTTGTGAAGAGGCTGGCATATTTACCCTAGTATTTAATGTTTAGCACTGTATGTTGCTAGTGGTAGCACTCCCGCTGCACTGACAGGCTGGCATATTTACCCTTGTGTTTAATGTTTAACACCGTATGTTGCTAGTGGTAGCACTCTCGCTGCACTGACAGGCTGGCATATTTACCCCAGTATTTAATGTTTTACACTGTATGTTGCTGGTGGTAGCACTCCCGCTGCACTGATGAGCTGGCGTGATGTTTACTGATGCTCTGTCGAGCTTGAACTTTGTGAAGAATGTAAATGCACCCCTCCCCCATTCAGGAAGCAACATTGCCTGCATCACTGCCCTGAATGAGGGTGGGCATGGCCCAGGAAATGTGTAAAAATAGAGTTATATGGTGGATTTAACACCACTTCAGGAACCATCATTGCCAGCCTGCATTAGTGCCCTGGATGAGGGTGGGCACGGCCCAGGGAATGCCTGAATCTAGAGTTATATAGTCCAATTGCTTGGTAGGAGCCTCTTGTACTCAGCAGAATTGGTTGCTTAACTGTCTGCAGGTGCTGGTGGATGGGGGGGGCTCCTTAGACAGTGGCAACCTATTGATATGGACCAGACTGTCTAGGGCTTAGCTTAGCCTAAAATGGACAATGGTAGGATTGGAGGAGCTCTTCCAAGCAGATATTAGACACAAAAAAAAATACAAAAAGAAGGCTCATCTCTGGGGTAACTAAAGAACTTTTGGTTTCATCCTCCACCATAAGTATTAATGTTTCATGGCTATGTCACTTTGTCAGGATTGGTGGTGTCTGTACTTTAACCCAGCCCAAGTCTCCTGGAAAATGTTTCTGGATTATAACGTATAAGGTTAGTCAGCTTTCCTAACCTTCCAGGCATCTACATGGTTTATTTACTGCCATCAGGTTTTCTTTTTATGAAAAGTATTCCACTCCCAGGACCAGCCAACTCGCCACTGATAGAAGTCAGTAATAAAACTTTGATACTTACAGTGAAGGATAAAACAAAGAAAAGTTTTGCAATGAGCCAGGAGCTAAACCTCCTTTTTGTAACTTTACACTTCAAGATAGTGGAACAACGTCAGCCCAGTGGAGCTGAGAGTTGAGGTGCTAGACTCAACTCTCAGCTCCACTGGGCTGGCGTTGTTTTACTTGTGTTATCTACACACATGTTCCATTACATGTTGCAGAATGTGGCATGGAGTCAGAGGGTTCCCAGGGATTCTCCACCCCTTTCAGTGCTAAAACCTGGCTTCTCTGCTCTTTCTTTTATTTGTATTACCTACACACATGGTCCATTACATGTTACAGAATGTGGCATGAACTCAGAGGGTTCCCAGGGATTCCCCACCCCCTTTCAGTGCTAAAACCTGGCTTCTCTGCTCTTTGCTTTACTTGTGTTACCTGCACACATGGCCCATTACATGTTACAGAACATGACACAATGGCAAGGCACCCGGTAATATCAGGATGAGCTCTCAGCCTAAGGAACCCTCCCATACAACGGCAGCCGATGGACAGCTGTAAAATGCAGTATAAGTATTTATTTTTTTGGGGGGTTGCTCTGTTAATGTCACCTTACACTGGCCATGCCCACTTTTAGTCCATCCTCGCAGCCCCATTATCCAGCTTCTCAAGGCCTGCCAGTATTCCATCCCTCAAGGCTTGCCCCTTGTGGGGGGAGGGGAGGGTAGTGGGAGCTTTTTGGGATCCAGCTCAGAGGAGGTCCATGTTGCTGCTGCAGAGCCTTTGGAAGGCCGGGTCATCATCCTGCTATTGACTGGGGTTTCCACTTTACTTTATTCCTTTCCTTCAGGACACAAGAATGTGTAGCCTGGCACCAGCTGATGTCCCCCCCCCCCGGGTCATCATCCTGCTACTCACTAGGGCTTCCACTTTACTTTATTCCCTTCCTTCAGGACACAAGAATGTAGCCTGGCACCAGCTGATGTCCCCCCTCCGGTTATCATCCTGCTACTCGCTGGGGTTTCCATTCCACTTTACTTTATTCTTTTCCTTCAGGACACAAGAATGTGTAGCCTAGCACCAGCTGATGTCCCCCCCCCCCGGGTCATCATCCTGCTACTGACTGGGGTTTCCACTTTACTTTATTCCTTTCCTTCAGGACACAAAATGTGTAGCCTGGCACCAGCTGATGTCCCCGGGTCATCATCCTGCTACTGACTGGGGTTTCCACTTTACTTTATTCCTTTCCTTCAGGACACAAGAATGTGTAGCCTGGCACCAGCTGAGTCCCCGGGTAATCATCCTGCTACTCACTGGAGTTTCCACTTTACTTTATTCCTTACCTTCAGAACCGAAGAATGTGTAGCTTGGCACCAGCTGATGGCACCCCATAAGCTGCTCCAGATTCACTGCCACCTGCGGTCACACAGAGTTGGTAGTCTATCAGTGTAGGAAGGTGCCCTGAAAGTAGCCTCTGTGATGCGTAATCCTTCTCCTCACGGCTGGTCCCTGCCTGTTCAGGCATGTTCCGAAACCTGGGGTCACTGATGTTGCTAGTGATAGCACTCCCACTGCACTGGCAGGCTGGCATATTTACCCTAGCATTTAATGTTTAACATTGTTTGTTGCTAGTAGCAGCGCTCCCGCTGCACTGACAGGCTGGCATATTTACCCTAGTATTTAATGTTTAACACTGTATGTTGCTAGTGGTAGCACTCCCGCTGCACTGACTGACTGGCTGGCATATTTACCCTAGTATTTAATGTTTAACGCTGCATGTTGCTAGTGGTAGCGCTCCTACTGCATGGACAGGCTGGCATATTTAGTCTTGTTTTTTAATTTTTAACCCTGTATGTTCCCTATCCTGGGACACTGTTGTTGTGTTCACTGCACCAACAGGCTGGCATATTTATCCTAGGTTTTAATGTTTAACATGGTATGTTCCCTATTTTGCGACACTGATGTGTCTAGTGATAGCACTCCTGCACTGACAAGCTGGTGTGATGAAGGAATAATGCCTGACAGGGTGGGTGTTATGCTGGAATAACATCCCAGCTTGGGTGGTTGGGCCTGAGGCCACCAGCCATGGGTGTACAACACTCGAGAAGGGATGTTATCCCAGCATAACACCCACCCTGAAGGGCATTATTCCCATTATACAATGGCGCGTCGTTTTATACAGCAAAAAATAATTTTAAAGACATTTTTGTAGTGTTTAAAAATATTTTATTTAAGAGAAGATATAAGCAGTCATCAAGTGGAAAAAGGAAAAATGGATGGCAGCATCATCTTGTTGATCAGCAGGGATGTTATGCCAAGATAACATCCCTGCTGTGATGGCCAGTTGACCAATCAGAAGCCAGGATTCTTTCTTGCAATTGTATAATGTTTAATAATGCCCTGCTCTGCTTAAAGCTTCGTGAATTATGTAAATGCAACCCCCCCCTTTCCTGCATTCAGGAAGTAACAGCCAACCTGCACCACGGCCCTGGATGAGGGTGGGCATGGCTCAGTGAATGCCTGAATCTAGAGTGCTATGGTTGGATTTATCCCCACTTCAGGGAGCATCATGACCAACCTGCACCACGGCCCTGGATGAGGATGGGCATGGCTCAGTGAATGCCTGAATCTAGAGTGCTATGGTTGGATTTATCCCCACTTCAGGGAGCATCATGACCAACCTGCACCACGGCCCTGGATGAGGATGGGCATGGCCCAGTGAATGCCCGAATCCTGAGTTCTGTGGTGAAATTGCTTGCTGGACAGCTCTTGCACTCAGCAGTATAGGTTGCTTGATTGTCTGCTGGAGTAGGTGAATTTGGGCACCTTGGACAGTGGCAACCTATTGATATGGACCAGAATGTCCAGGGCTTAGCTTAGCCTAAAAAGGACAAGGGTAGGATTTGAAGAACTCTTAAAGTAGTTATTAGTCAAAAAAAAAAAAAATACAAAAAGAAAGCTCATCCCCTGGGTAATTCCAGAACTTTTTGTTTTCTGCTCCACCATAAGTATTAATGTTTCATGGCTAGAAAAACAGACTTTGATGGTGGATAAGGACCACTTGGCCCACTGAGTCTGCCCACTTCCCTGCCTATTGGGTAAGCTGCAGATCCTAGTTAACCAATAGCCTACTTCTTCCTACCCCCACTAGAATTGCCTTATGTCTGTCTCATGCATTCTTGAATTCCCCCACTGTTTTTGACCCCACAACCTCCTCAGGAAGGCTATTCCATGCATCCACACCCTCTCCATGAAAAAATACTTCCTTACATTGCCCCTGAGTCGTTCCCCTCTATCTTCAGATTGTGTCGCCTTGTTCTTGCACATCTCTTTTTCTAAAAAGTGCTGCCCTCTTGAACTTTGTTGCTTCCCTTGAGGTACTTGAAAGTTTCTATCATGTCCTCCTTCTCCCTCCTGTCCTCAAGGGTATACATAGTAAGCTCCTTTAGTCGTTCTTCATATGGCTTCTGTTGCAGACCCTGCACCATTTTAGTTGCCCTTCTCTGGACTGCCTCCATCCTTTCTATGTCTTTGCAGAGATTGGGTCTCTAGAACTGCATGCTGTACTCCAGATGGAGTCTGCCAACTGTCTGTACTGAGGGATAACAACTTTCTGTTTTCTACCGTTGAAGCCTCTCCCTATTCATCCCAGTATCCCCCCAGCCATCCTTGCTGCCTTCTCCCATTGCTTGCTTACCTTTAGGTCATCTGATATGACTGCCCCAGGTCCTTTTCCATTTTTGTTGTTAATACATCCCCCCATTGTGTACTCTTCCCCTGGGTTTTTGTTTCCACGGTGCATTACTTTGCACTTCTTTGTATTGAATCTAAAGCCGTGTTTACACGGCTGAACTCGTTCCTTCTTTTGAGTATTGCAGAGCTGCCCCGACCTAAAGATGCTTGGTAAACACATCTGCAGAGCCCCCCTCAGCGCTGATGCAAGATGCGCTGGACAGGGGCTAGGAGTTGGGTCAGTCAGTGGATAGAAGCGCTGGCAAATGGGAGTGAGCGGTGCAGCCTGTCCACATGTCCACATAACCTGCTCACTCCTGAATGGGTCCCCAGACTTTCTGGGCTGCCGAGTGGCACAAGGAGCAGCTTACCACAATTTGGTAAGTGTCCACACAGCGGCATTTGCACCGTAGCAACCCGAGCACTCTGGTTGGTGCAGTGCAAATGCTGCCGTGTAAACACTGCTTAAGCTGCCATACTTTTGACCATTCCTCCAACCTTGCTAAGTCCCTTCTCATCCTTTCCACCCCCTCCTTTCCATTATTGGCTATGTCAGGACTGGTGGTGTCTCTACTTTAACCCAGTACGTGCCTCATGGAAAATTGAGTGATTTCTGAATGATGAAATAAAGAAAAAAAGTTTCTGGATTATAACTTACTAGGTTGATCAGCTTTCCTGACCTCCGAGGCACCTACTTTGTTTATTTGCTGTCATCATGTTTGCTTTTTATGAAAAGTATTCCACTCCCAGGACCAGCCAACTCCCGCTATCAGAAGCCAGCCACGAAACTTTGATACTTATGGTGAAGGATAAAACAATGATACATTTTGGAATTACCCAGGAGCTGAACCTTCTTTTTGCAATTTTACACCTTAAGATAGTGGAACATAATACTCCAGATCAATGGATTTCAAGAACTTAACTTTAATGGAGGGCTTTAGGCTGTAGTTCACTTGCACAGTAAGTAGTCATGGACCAATAGACCCCAGTTCTTTAGCTCCTACACAGTTTATTATGATAATTCAGTTTTCCTGGGTAGCCATTTCACCTATTGTCTGGCTATACAGTATGCTAGCTGAGCAGCAATGGCCTGCAGCCGCACATTCTATCTATCCATTGCCCCCCGGCAGTTCTTCATCAGGGTATGGTCTCTGACCCCCCTCCATTCTTTTTGGATCAATAGGAAAGGTACCTTTGTTAGCCTCTCTATACTTCCTAAATAACAGGGTGCCCAGGGATTCTCCACCCCTTTCAGTGCTAAAATCTGGCTTCTCTGCTCTTTCTTTTACTAGTGTTACCTACACACATGTTCCATTACATGTTACAGAATGTGGTATGGAGTCAGAGAGTTCCCAGGGGTTCTCCACCCCCTTTCAGTGCTAAAACCTGGCTTCTCTGCTCTTTCTTTTACTAGTGTTACCTACACACATGTTCCATTACATGTTGTAGAATGTGGCATGGAGTCGGAGGGTTCTCAGGGATTCCCCACCCCCTTTCAATCCTGAAACCTGGCTTCTCTGCTCTTTATTTTACTTGCATTACCTGCACACACGGCCCATTACATGTCACATACATGACACAGTGGCAAGGCACCCAGTAATATCAGGATGAACTCTCCGCCTAAGGAATCCTGGGCGGGCACTTCTCTCACCAGGTCCCCAGACGTCCTGGCCATCACCCATATCACTCTTTAAATGCATACTTTGGTGACACTGTGACCCGCTCTACCAGGATGGCATTCCAGTGACATGGGCCTCAGGATTCCCTGATGTTGGTTGGGGGGTTTGCCCTCTCCGCATAAGTTATGGAGATGATTTTTTTTACCTGGCTTCTGCTGTCTGTAAGCAGTACATGGTTCATCTGTTTCTTGGATTCTCGATGATATCAGGGCACAGGTCTTGGGTGGTGTCCATCCATTAGGATGGCCACAATGAACTTCAGGGGAACCTACCTCAGGCCTGAAACCAATCTGGAGATGTCCCCTGAGAAGTTTGCCTTTGGGATTCCTGCACCCTTTTTGTGGTCCCTCTAAACTCTCACACTGTGGCAAGCCCCAGATCCTCAACCACAAGTCCCAATGATATGGGACACATCCCAGGTACATGAGGTCCCTGCCTGTCACCTTCCAGGGTCACACTCAGTGCTGTACAAATGCCATTACCATAGTGAGGTGTCCGGGATCTCCTGCATCTCTCAGTATCAGACTTCCAGATAGCCTACATTGAGATTTCCATGTGCCCCAGCCCAAGTCGTTCAGCAAGGCTCTTGGTGGGCATGGTACGTGCCTACTCCAGTCTGGCACACAGGAGTATCCCTGACTCCCCAGTACCTTGATGGCAGTAACTGGTTACCCCTTTCAGCCGGCACCAGTAACTTGAGTCTCAGTTGACTCCCTCGCCTGCACCCCAGGGTGCATACCCAGTGAGGACACTTGGGGTTGCCACTCTTTAACAGCTTTCTGGCACTTAAAGGATTCTTACCCCCCCCCCAAAAAAAAACAAAGAGCACCATCTGCTCGCCCCAGGAACACGGAACCTCAAGAATGCTCACACCTTGAAGGCACATGTTTATATATGACATCTAGCTCTTACTAAATCAGCTTCACCCACGGGGGATGATGTCAGGGCAACATTCCCCTGTTGGCCACATATGATAGCAAGCTCCTCCCCCTACTTTTAGGAGGGTCTTGTTACATAATTAAGGTGAACATCATGTATAACCACTTAACCAGGTGTGTCCTTAATGCTCAACAGCATACTTGCCACTGCCTCTTGTACAGAAACTTGAACTGGTTGCATTTAGACTTGAGACGACAATTTCATATTATTGGGCTGTTGTTCAAATGTCTCAAAAAAGAAAGTCTCTGATTTATATATGTAATAGTGTTTCCATCAGGATTTCAAAGCCTGGGCTGAGCTCAGCAAACTGTACTGAATTTGAAGTCTCCCAAAGAAACTCTAATATAGGATGATCATCTGTTTATTACTTGGGTCCCCAAAATTGAAACAGGATTCTTAAAAAATCTGAGGCTACATAATAACATGACATCTTGGAAAAAAAAAAAAAAAACCTGGGCTCCCATATTCAAAGGAGATGCGTGGCACAATCTAGCACCACTGGGTAATTTGCTGCGCAACCCTAACTATGCATGGCAGCTCGATCTTCAGAGGGACGGGATGCGCTGGCCACAAGGGAATGGGCAGTGGTGCAACAGTAATGTATCTCGCAGGAGTGGAGGGGGCATTCCCATGAATGATGCACAGCGACATATTCAGAGGGAATGTGCCCCTCACTGCTCAGAGATGTATGGCACAAAGATCTGCCATGAAAAGCAGTCCTAAATCGGGCAGCCACCCACAGGCAGGCCATGGCAGTGCAGGCAGGTACACAGCAGCCTGCTAGGCCCAGCAGCTACGTGGTAAACCCCCTCCCATCCCCTAGAGTGAATGGAATATAGCATCCCCATAGTTCCCTGGTAGTCTAGTGCCCCCCTCCCATCCCCTAGTGTGAATGGAATATAGCATTCCCATAGTTCCCTGGTAGTCTAGTGCCCCCCTCCCATCCCCCAGTGTGAATGGAATATAGCATCCCATAGTTCCCTGGTAGTCTAGTCCCTCCCATCCCTAGTGTGAATGGAATATAGCATCCCCATAGTTCCCTGGTAGTCTAGTGCCCTCCCATCCCCTAGTGTGAATGGAATATAGCATCCCATAGTTCCCTGGTAGTCTAGTGCCCTCCCATCCCCTAGTGTGAATGGAATATAGCATCCCCATAGTTCCCTGGTAGTCTAGTGGCCCCTCCCATCCCTGGTGTGAATGGAATATAGCATTCCCATAGTTCCTGGTAGTCTAGTGCCCCTCCCATCCCCTAGTGTGAATGGAATATAGCATCCCCATAGTTCCCTGGTAGTCTAGTGCCCCTCCCATCCCCTAGTGTGAATGGAATATAGCATCCCCATAGTTCCCTGGTAGTCTAGTGCCCCCTCCCATCCCCTAGTGTGAATGGAATATAGCATCCCCATAGCTCCCTGGTAGTCTAGTGTCCCCTCCCATCCCCTAGTGTGAATGGAATATAGCATCCCCATAGTTCCCTGGTAGTCTAGTGGCCCCTCCCATCCCCTAGTGTGAATGGAATATAGCATCCCCATAGTTCCCTGGTAGTCTAGTGCCCCTCCCATCCCCTAGTGTGAATGGAATACAGCATCCCCATAGTTCCCTGGTAGTCTAGTGCCCTCCCATCCCCAGTGTGAATGGAATACAGCATCCCCATAGTTCCCTGGTAGTCTAGTGCCCCCCTCCCATCCCCTAGTGTGAATGGAATATAGCATCCCTATAGTTCCCTGGTAGTCTAGTGGTCCCTCCCATCCCCTAGTGTGAATGGAATATAGCATCTCTATAGTTCCCTGGTAGTCTAGTGCCCCTCCCATCCCCTAGTGTGAATGGAATATAGCATCCCCATAGTTCCCTGGTAGTCTAGTGCCCCCTCCCATCCCCTAGTGTGAATGGAATACAGCATCCCCATAGTTCCCTGGTAGTCTAGTGCCCCCTCCCATCCCCTAGTGTGAATGGAATACAGCATCCCCATAGTTCCCTGGTAGTCTAGTGCCCTCCCATCCCCTAGTGTGAATGGAATATAGCATCCCCGTAGTTCCCTGGTAGTCTAGTGGTCCCTCCCATCCCCTAGTGTGAATGGAATATAGCATCTCTATAGTTCCCTGGTAGTCTAGTGCCCCTCCCATCCCCTAGTGTGAATGGAATATAGCATCCCCATAGTTCCCTGGTAGTCTAGTGGCCCCCTCCCATCCCCTAGTGTGAATGGAATATAGCATCCCCATAGTTCCCTGGTAGTCTAGTGGCCCCCTCCCATCCCCTAGTGTGAATGGAATATAGCATCCCCATAGTTCCCTGGTAGTCTAGTGCCCCTCCCATCCCCTAGTGTGAATGGAATATAGCATCCCCATAGTTCCCTGGTAGTCTAGTGCCCCTCCCATCCCCTAGTGTGAATGGAATATAGCATCCCCATAGTTCCCTGGTAGTCTAGTGGCCCCTCCATCCCCTAGTGTGAATGGAATATAGCATCCCCATAGTTCCCTGGTAGTCTAGTGCCCCCCTCCCATCCCCTAGTGTGAATGGAATATAGCATCCCCGTAGTTCCCTGGTAGTCTAGTGGTCCCATTCCCATCCCCTAGTGTGAATGGAATATAGCATCCCCATAGTTCCCTGGTAGTCTAGTGGTCCCATTCCCATCCCCTAGTGTGAATGGAATATAGCATTCCCATAGTTCCCTGGTAGTCTAGTGCCCCCCTCCCATCCCCTAGTGTGAATGGAATATAGCATCCCCATAGTTCCCTGGTAGTCTAGTGGTCCCATTCCATCCCCTAGTGTGAATGGAATATAGCATTCCCATAGTTCCCTGGTAGTCTAGTGCCCCCCTCCCATCCCCTAGTGTGAATGGAATATAGCATCCCCATAGTTCCCTGGTAGTCTAGTGGTCCCATTCCCATCCCCTAGTGTGAATGGAATATAGCATTCCCATAGTTCCCTGGTAGTCTAGTGCCCCCCTCCCATCCCCTAGTGTGAATGGAATATAGCATTCCCATAGTTCCCTGGTAGTCTAGTGCCCCCTCCCATCCCCTAGTGTGAATGGAATATAGCATCCCCATAGTTCCCTGGTAGTCTAGTGCCCCTCCCATCCCCTAGTGTGAATGGAATATAGCATCCCCATAGTTCCCTGGTAGTCTAGTGCCCCCTCCCATCCTCTAGTGTGAATGGAATATAGCATCCCCATAGTTCCCTGGTAGTCTAGTGGCCCCTCCCATCCCCTAGTGTGAATGGAATATAGCATCCCCATAGTTCCCTGGTAGTCTAGTGCCCCTCCCATCCCCTAGTGTGAATGGAATATAGCATCCCCTGTAGTTCCCTGGTAGTCTAGGGCCCCTCCCATCCCCTAGTGTGAATGGAATATAGCATCCCCATAGTTCCCTGGTAGTCTAGTGTCCCCTCCCATCCCCTAGTGTGAATGGAATATAGCATCCCCATAGTTCCCTGGTAGTCTAGTGCCCCTCCCATCCCCTAGTGTGAATGGAATATAGCATCCCCATAGTTCCCTGGTAGTCTAGTGCCCCCCTCCCATCCCCTAGTGTGAATGGAATATAGCATCCCCATAGTTCCCTCGTAGTCTAGTGCCCCCTCCCATCCCCTAGTGTGAATGGAATATAGCATCCCATAGTTCCCTGGTAGTCTAGTGCCCCCCTCCCATCCCCTAGTGTGAATGGAATATAGCATCCCCATAGTTCCCTGGTAGTCTAGTGCCCCTCCCATCCCCTAGTGTGAATGGAATATAGCATCCCATAGTTCCCTGGTAGTCTAGTGCCCCCCATCCCCTAGTGTGAATGGAATATAGCATCCCATAGTTCCCTGGTAGTTCAGCCCCTCCCATCCCCTAGTGTGAATGGAATATAGCATCCCCATAGTTCCCTGGTAGTCTAGTGCCCCCCTCCCATCCCCTAGTGTGAATGGAATATAGCATTCCCGTAGTTCCCTGGTAGTCTAGTGTCCCCTCCCATCCCCTAGTGTGAATGGAATATAGCATTCCCATAGTTCCCTGGTAGTCTAGTGCCCCCTCCCATCCCCTAGTGTGAATGGAATATAGCATCCCCGTAGTTCCCTGGTAGTCTAGTGGCCCCCCTCCCATCCCCTAGTGTGAATGGAATATAGCATCCCCATAGTTCCCGGGTAGTCTAGTGCCCCCTCCCATCCCCTAGTGTGAATGGAATATAGCATCCCCATAGTTCCCGGGTAGTATAGTGGTCCCCCCTCCCATCCTCTAGTGTGAATGGAATATAGCATCCCCATAGTTCCCTGGTAGTCTAGTGGCCCCTCCCATCCCCTAGTGTGAATGGAATATAGCATCCCCATAGTTCCCTGGTAGTCTAGTGCCCCCCATCCCCTAGTGTGAATGGAATATAGCATCCCCATAGTTCCCTGGTAGTCTAGTGGCCCCTCCCATCCCCTAGTGTGAATGGAATATAGCATCCCCATAGTTCCCTGGTAGTCTAGTGGCCCCTCCCATCCCCTAGTGTGAATGGAATATAGCATCCCCATAGTTCCCTGGTAGTCTAGTGACCCGTCCCATCCCCTAGTGTGAATGGAATATAGCATTCCCATAGTTCCCTGGTAGTCTAGTGCCCCCACCCATCCCCTAGTGTGAATGGAATATAGCATTCCCATAGTTCCCTGGTAGTCTAGTGCCCCCCTCCCATCCCCTAGTGTGAATGGAATATAGCATTCCCATAGTTCCCTGGTAGTCTAGCGCCACCTCCCACCCCCTAGTGTGAATGGAATATAGCATCCCTATAGTTCCCTGGTAGTCTAGTGCCCCCCTCCCATCCCCTAGTGTGAATGGAATATAGCATCCCATAGTCCCTGTAGTCTAGTGCCCTCCCATCCCCCCTAGTGTGAATGGAACATAGCATCCCATAGTTCCCTGGTAGTCTAGTGGCCCCCTCCCATCCCCCAGTGTGAATGGAACATAGCATTCTATAGTTCCCTGGTAGTCTAGTGGCCCTCCCACCCCCCAGTGTGAATGGAATATAGCATCCCCATAGTTCCCTGGTAGTCTAGTGCCCTCCCATCCCCCAGTGTGAATGGAATACAGCATCCCCATAGTTCCTTGGTAGTTCATGTGCCCCTCCCATCCCCTAGTGGAATGGAATACAGCATCCCCATAGTTCCCTGGTAGTCTAGTGCCCTCCCATCCCTAGTAGTGAATGGAATATACATCCCCCGTAGTTCCCTGGTAGTCTAGTGGTCCCTCCCATCCCCCAGTGAATGGAAATAGCATCTCTATAGTTCCTGTAGTCTAGTGCCCTCCCATCCCCAGTGTGAATGGAATATAGCATCCCCATAGTTCCCTGGTAGTGTAGTGGCCCCTCCCATCCCCCAGTGTGAATGGAATATAGCATCCCCATAGTTCCCTGGTAGTGTAGTGGCTCCTCCCATCCCCTAGTGTGAATGGATATAGTCATCCCATAGTTCCCTTGGTAGTCTAGTGCCCCTCCCATCCCTAGTGTGAATGGAATATAGCATCCCCATAGTTCCCTTGGTAGTCTAGTGCCCCTCCCATCCCCAGTGTGAATGTGAATGTAGCATCCCCATAGTTCCCTGGTAGTCTAGTGGCCCTCCCATCCCCTCAGTGTGAAATGGAATATAGCATTCCATAGTTCTCGGTAGTCTATGCCCCCTCCCATCCCCTAGTGGAATGGAATATAGCATCCTCCATGTTCCCTGTAGTCTAGTGGTCCCATTCCTCATCCTCTAGTGTAATGGAATATAGCATTCTATAGTTCCTGGTAGTCTAGTGCCCCTCCCATCCCCAGTGTGAATGGAATATAGCATCCCCATAGTTCCCTGGTAGTCTAGTGGTCCCATTCCCATCCCCAGTGTGAATGGAACATAGCACTCCATAGTTCCCTGGTAGTCTAGTGCCCTCCCATCTCCCAGTGTGAATGGAATATAGCATTCCCATAGTTCCCTGGTAGTCTAGTGCCCTCCCATCCCCTCGTGTGAATGGAATATAGCATCCCACAGTTCCCTGGTAGTCTCGTGCCCTCCCATCCCTAGTGTGAAATGGAATATAGCATCCCATAGTTCCCTGGTAGTCTAGTGCCCCTCCCATCCCCTCAGTGTGAATGGAAATATAGCATCCTCTATAGTTCCCTGGTAGTCTAGTGGCTCCTCCCATCCCCTAGTGTGAATGGAATATAGCATCCCCATAGTTCCCTGGTAGTCTAGTGGCCCCTCCCATCCCCTAGTGTGAATGGAATATAGCATCCCCGTAGTTCCCTGGTAGTCTAGGGCCCTCCCATCCCTAGTGTGAATGGAACATAGCATCCCATAGTTCCTTGGTAGTCTAGTGTCCCTCCCATCCCCTAGTGTGAATGGAATATATGCATCCCCATAGTTCTCTGGGTAGTCTAGTGCCCCTCCCATCCCTATGTGAAATGGAATATAGCATCCCCATAGTTCCCTGGTAGTCTAGTGCCCCTCCCATCCCCAGTGTGAATGGAATATAGCATCCCCATAGTTCCCTCGTAGTTCAGTGCCCTCCCATCCCCCAGTGTGAATGGAATATAGCATCCCATAGTTCCCTGGTAGTCTAGTGCCCCTCCCATCCCCTAGTGTGAATGGAATATAGCATCCCATAGTTCCCTGGTAGTCTAGTGCCCCTCCCATCCCCTAGTGTGAATGGAATATAGCATTCTCGTAGTTCCCGGTAGTCTAGTGTCCCTCCCATCCCCTAGTGTGAATGGAATATAGCATTCCCATAGTTCCTCGGTAGTCTAGTGCCCCTCCCATCCCCAGTGTGAATGGAATATAGCATCCCTCGAGTTCCCTGGTAGTCTAGTGGCCCCTCCCATCCCTCTAGTGTGAATGGAATATAGCATCCCCATAGTTCCCGGCAGTCTAGTCCCTCCCATCCCCTAGTGTGAATGGAATATAGCATCCCCATAGTTCCCGGGTATAGTGGTCCCCTCCCATCCCCAGTGTGAATGGAATATAGCATCCCATAGTTCCTGTGTAGTCTAGTGGCCTCCCATCCCCAGTGTGAATGGAATATAGCATCCTCATAGTTCCTGGTAGTCTAGTGCCCCATCCCCTAGTGTGAATGGAATATAGCATCCCCATAGTTCCCTGGTAGTCTAGTGGCCCCTCCCATCCCCAGTGTGAATGGAATATAGCATCCCATAGTTCCCTGGTAGTCTAGTGGCCCTCCCATCCCCTAGTGTGAATGGAATATAGCATCCCCATGTTCCCTGGTAGTCTAGTGACCGTCCCATCCCCTAGTGTGTGAATGGAATATACATTCTATAGTTCCCTGGTAGTCTAGTGCCCCCACCCATCCCCAGTGTGAATGGAATATAGCATTCTCTATAGTTCCCTGGTAGTCTAGTGCCCCTCCCATCCCCTAGTGTGAATGGAATATAGCATTCCATAGTTCCCTGGTAGTCTAACGCCACCTCCCACCCCTAGTGAGAATGGAACATAGCATCCCCATAGTTCCCTGGTAGTCTATAGTGCCCCTCCCATCCCCAGTGTGGAATGGAATATAGCATTCCCATAGTTCCTGGCTAGTTCTAGTGCCCTCCCATCCCCTAGTGTGAATGGAATATAGCATCCCCATAGTTCCCTGGTAGTCTAGTGGTCCCCCATCCCTAGTGTGAATGGAATATAGCATCCCCGTAGTTCCCTGGTAGTCTAGTGCCCCTCATCCCATCCCCTAGTGTGAATGGAATATAGCATCCCATAGTTCCCTGGTAGTCTAGTGCCCCTCCCATCCCCTAGTGTGAATGGACCATAGCATCCCCATAGTTCCCTGGTAGTCTAGTGGTCCCCCATCCCCAGGTGTGAATGGAATATAGCATCCCCATAGTTCCCTGGTAGTCTAGTGGTCCCCCATCCCCTAGTGTGAATGGAATATAAGCATCCTGTGTTCCCTGGTAGTCTAGTGCCCCCATCCCATCCCCTAGTGTGAATGGAATATAGCATCCCTATAGTTCCCTGGTAGTCTAGTGCCCTCCCATCCCTAGTGTGAATGGAATATAGCATTCCCATAGTTCCTCGGTAGTCTAGTGCCCCTCCCATCCCCAGTGTGAATGGAATGTGCATTCTCATAGTTCCTTGGTAGTCTAGTGTCCCTCCCATCCCCCTAGTGTGAATGGAATATAGCATCCCCATAGTTCCCTGGTAGTCAGTGCCCCTCATCCCCAGTGTGAATGGGAATATAGCATCCCCATAGTTCCCTCGGTAGTCTAGTGCCCCCCCCATCCCCTAGTGTGAATGGAAATGTGCATTCCCATAGTTCCCTGGTAGTCTAGTGCCCTCCCATCCCCAGTGTGAATGGAATATAGCATCCCATAGTTCCCTTGGTAGTCTAGTGCCCCCATCCCCTAGTGTGAATGGAATATAGCATCCCCATAGTTCCCCTGTAGTCTAGTGGCCCTCCCATCCCCAGTGTGAATGGAATATAGCACCTCTAGTTCCCTGGTAGTCTAGTGCCCCCATCCCCAGTGTGAATGGAATATCATCCCATAGTTCCCTGGTAGTCTAGTGCCCCTCCCATCCCCAGTGTGAATGGAACATAGCACCCCATAGTTCCCTGGTAGTCTAGTGCCCTCATCCCTAGTGTGAATGGAATATAGCATCCCCATAGTTCCCTGGTAGTCTAGTGCCCTCATCCCCTAGTGTGAATGGAATATAGCATCCCATAGTTCCCTGGTAGTCTAGTGGCCCTCCCATCCCCTAGTGTGAATGGAAACAGCATCCCCATAGTTCCCTGGTAGTCTAGTGCCCCTCCCATCCCCTGGTGAATGGAATATAGCATCCCATAGTTCCCTGGTAGTCTAGTGGCCCTCCCATCCCCCAGTGTGAATGGAATATAGCATCCCCATAGTTCCCTGGTAGTCTAGTGGTCCCTCCATCCCTAGTGTGAATGGAATATAGCATCCCTCTAGTTCCCTGGTAGTCTAGTGCCCTATCCTATCCCCTAGTGTGAATGGAATATAGCATCCCTTAGTTCCCTGGTAGTCTAGTGCCCTCCCATCCCCTAGTGTGAATGGAATACAGCACTCCCATAGTTCCCTGGTAGTCTAGTGCCCTCCCATCCCCTAGTGTGAATGGAATACAGCATCCCATAGTTCCTGGTAGTCTAGTGCCCCTCCCATCCCCCTAGTGTGAATGGAATATAGCATCCCTGTAGTCTCCTGGTAGTCTAGTGGTCCCTCCCATCCCCTAGTGTGAATGGAAATATAGCATCTCTATAGTTCTCTTGGTAGTCTAGTGCCCTCCCATCCCCTAGTGTGAATGGAATATAGCATCCCTATAGTTCCCTGGTAGTGTAGTGGCCTCCCTCCCATCCCCAGTGTGAATGGAATATAGCATCCCCATAGTTCCCTGGTCAGTGTAGTGGCCTCCCATCCCTAGTGTGAATGGAATATAGCATCCCCATGTTCCTTGGTAGTCTAGTGCCCCTCCCATCTCCCTAGTGTGAATGGAATATAGCATCCCATAGTTCCCTGGTAGTCTAGTGCCCTCCCATCCCCAGTGTGAATGGAAGTGGCATCCCCATAGTTCCCTGGTAGTCTAGTGGCCCCTCCCATCCCCAGTGTGAATGGAATATGGCATTCCCATAGTTCCTCTGGTAGTCTAGTGCCCCTCCCATCCCTCAGTGTGAATGTGGATATAGCATCCCTATAGTTCCCTGGTAGTCTAGTGGTCCCATTCCCATCCCTAGTGTGAATGGAATATAGCATTCTCATAGTTCCCTGGTAGTCTAGTGCCCCTCCCATCCCCTAGTGTGAATGGAATATAGCATCCCCATAGTTCCCTGGTAGTCTAGTGGTCCCATTCCATCCCCTAGTGTGAATGGAATATAGCATCTCCATAGGTTCCCTGGTAGTCTAGTGCCCCCCTCCCATCCCTAGTGTGAATGGAATATAGCATTCCCATAGTTCCCTGGTAGTCTAGTGCCCTCCCATTCCCCAGTGTGAATGGAATATAGCATCCCCATAGTTCCCTTGGTAGTCTAGTGCCCTCCCATCCCCTAGTGTGAATGGAATATAGCATCCCCATAGTTCCCTGGTAGTCTAGTGCCCCTCCCATCCCCAGTGTGAATGGAATATAGCATCCCCATAGTTCCCTGGCTAGTCTAGTGGCCCCTCCCATCCCTAGTGTGAATGGAATATAGCATCCCTATAGTTCCCTGGTAGTCTAGTGGCCCCTCCCATCCCTAGTGTGAATGGAATACAGTATCCCCGTAGTTCCCTGGTAGTCTAGGGCCCCTCCCATCCCCTAGTGTGAATGGAATATAGCATCCCCATAGTTCCCTGGTAGTCTAGTGTCCCTCCCATCCCCTAGTGTGAATGGAATATAGCATCCCCATAGTTCCCTGGTAGTCTAGTGCCCCTCCCATCCCTAGTGTGAATGGAATATAGCATCCCATAGTTCCCCTGGTAGTCTAGTGCCCCTCCCATCCCCTAGTGTGAATGGAATATAGCATCCCCATAGTTCCCTGTAGTCTAGTGCCCTCCCATCCCTAGTGTGAATGGAATATAGCATCCCATAGTTCCCTGGTAGTCTAGTGCCCTCCCATCCCCAGTGTGAATGGAATATAGCATCCCCAGTTCTCTGGTAGTCTAGTGCCCCTCCCATCCCCAGTGTGAATGGAATATAGCATTCCTGTGAGTTCTCTGGTAGTCTAGTGTCCCTCCCATCCCTAGTGTGAATGGAATATAGCATTCCCATAGTTCCCTGGTAGTCTAGTGCCCCTCCCATCCCCTAGTGTAATGGAATATAGCATCCTCGTAGTTCCTGGTAGTCTAGTGGCCTCCCATCCCTAGTGTGAATGGAATATAGCATCCCCATAGTTCCCGTGTAGTCTAGTGCCCTCCCATCCCCTAGTGTGAATGGAATATAGCATCCCATAGTTCCTGGCAGGTTAGTGGTCCCCTCCCCATCCCCTGTGTGAATGGAATATAGCATCCCCATAGTTCCCTCGTAGTCTAGTGCCCTCCCATCCCTAGTGTGAATGGAATATAGCATCCCATAGTTCCTGGTAGTTCAGTGCCCCTCCCATCCCCAGTGTGAATGGAATATAGCATCCCATAGTTCCCTGGTAGTCTAGTGCCCTCCCATCCCCTAGTGTGAATGGAATATAGCATTCCCTGTAGTTCCCTGGTAGTCTAGTGTCCCTCCCATCCCTCAGTGTGAATGGAATATAGCATTCTCTATAGTTCCCTGGTAGTCTAGTGCCCTCCCACTCCCTCTAGTGTGAATGGAATATAGCATCCCCGTAGTTCCCTGGTAGTACTAGTGGCCCCTCCCATCCCCTAGTGAATGGAATGTAGCATCCCATAGTTCCCGGTAGTCTAGTGCCCCTCCCATCCCCCTAGTGAATGGAATATAGCATCCCATAGTTCCCGGTAGTATAGTGGTCCCTCCCATCCCTAGTGTGAATGGAATATAGCATCCCCATAGTTCCCGGTAGTAGTGGTCCCCCTCCCATCCCCTAGTGTGAATGGAATATAGCATCCCCACAGTTCTCTGCAGTCTAGTGCCCCCATCCCCAGTGTGAATGGAATATAGCATCCCATAGTTCCTGGTAGTCTAGTGGCCCTCCCATCCCCTAGTGTGAATGGAATATAGCATCCCATAGTTCCCTGGTAGTCTAGTGGCCCTCCCATCCCCCAGTGTGAATGGAATATAGCATCCCTAGTTCCCTCGGGTAGTCTAGTGACCCGTCCCATCCCCTAGTGTGAATGGAATATAGCATTCCCATAGTTCCCTGGTAGTCTAGTGCCCCCACCATCCCCTAGTGTGAATGGAATATAGCATCCCATAGTTCCCTTGGTAGTCTCAGTGCCCCTCCCATCCCCTAGTGTGAATGGAATATAGCATTCCCATAGTTCCCTGTAGTCTAGCGCCACCTCCCACCCTCTAGTGAGAATGGAATATAGCATCCCTATAGTTCCCTGGTAGTCTAGGCTCCCTCCCATCCCTGTAGTGTGAATGGAATAGGCATTCACTATGGTTCCTTGGGTAGTCTAGTGCCCCTCCCATCCCCCAGTGTGAATGGAATATAGCATCCCCATAGTTCCCTGGTAGTCTAGTGGTCCCATCCCCTAGTGTGAATGGAATATAGCATCCCCAGAGTTCTCTGGTAGTCTAGTGCCCCATCCCATCCCCCTAGTGTGAATGGAATATAGCATCCCTGTAGTTCCTTGGTAGTCTAGTGCCCTCCCATCCCCCAGTGTGAATGGACCATAGCATCCCATAGTTCCCTGGTAGTCTAGTGGTCCCCCATCCCCAGTGTGAGCCTGGGAATATAGCATCCCATAGTTCCCTGGTAGTCTAGTGGTCCCCCATCCCTAGTGTGAATGGAATATAGCATCCTCAGTAGTCTCCTGGTAGTCTAGTGCCCCATCCCATCCCCTAGTGGAATGGAATATAGCATCCCTATAGTTCCCTGGTAGTCTAGTGCCCCTCCCATCCCCTAGTGTGAATGGAATATAGCATCCCTATAGTTCCCTGGTAGTCTAGTGCCCCCATCCCCTAGTGTGAATGGAATATAGCATCCCCATAGTTCCCTGGTAGTCTAGTGCCCCCCTCCCATCCCCTAGTGTGAATGGAATGTAGCATTCCCATAGTTCCCTGGTAGTCTAGTGCCCCTCCCATCCCCTAGTGAATGGAATATAGCATCCCCATAGTTCCCTGGTAGTCTAGTGCCCCCCCATCCCCTAGTGTGAATGGAATATAGCATCCCCATAGTTCCCTGGTAGTCTAGTGGCCCCTCCCATCCCCTAGTGTGAATGGAATATAGCATCCCTATAGTTCCCTGGTAGTCTAGTGCCCCCATCCCCTAGTGTGAATGGAATATAGCATCCCCATAGTTCCTGGTAGTCTAGTGCCCCTCCCATCCCCTAGTGTGAATGGAATATGGCACCCCATAGTTCCCTGGTAGTCTAGTGCCCCCATCCCTAGTGTGAATGGAATATAGGCATCCCCATAGTTCCCTGGTAGTCTAGTGGCCCCCATCCCTAGTGTGAATGGAATATAGCATCCCCATAGTTCCCTGGTAGTCTAGTGCCCCTCCCATCCCCTAGTGTGAATGGAATACAGCATCCTCATAGTTCTCGGTAGTCTAGTGGCCCCCCATCCCATCCTCTAGTGTGAATGGAATATAGGATCCTATAGTTCCCTGGTAGTCTAGTGCCCCTCCCATCCCCCTAGTGTGAATTGGAATACAGCATTCCCATAGTTCCTGGTAGTCTAGTGGTCCCTCCTATCCCCTAGTGTGAAATGGAATACAGCATTCCATAGTTCCCTGGTAGTCTAGTGCCCTCTCATCCCGTAGTGTGAATGGAATATAGCATCCCTATAGTTCCCTGGTAGTCTGGTGCCCCCCTCCCATCCCCTAGTGTGAATGCAATATAGCATCCCCATAGTTCCCTGGTAGTCTAGTGTCCCCTCCCATCCCCTAGTGTGAATGGAATATAGCATCCCCATAGTTCCCTGGTAGTCTAGTGCCCCCCTCCCATCCCCTAGTGTGAATGCAATATAGCATCCCCATAGCTCCCTGGTAGTCTAGTGGTCCCCCTCCTTCCCGATTGTAAAATATAAAATCATCTTCAACTCTTTCTTGTTGTGTAGTCCCCTCCATCCCTGACTGCAAATGAATATAGCATCTCCGTAGTTCTCTGGTAGTCTAGTGGGCCCCCTCCCATCCCCGATTGTAAATGAATGTAGCATCCCCGTAGTTCCCTGGTAGTTTAGTACTCCCCAGTCCTGATCATAACAGAAAACGTAATCCCAATATATCCCTGGTAGTCAGTAGGACCCCTCTCGCCTTCTTAGTCCAGCATGGCTAATGAGGCTGGCAGGCAGCAAATTGCGCCCACACACCTCCACAGCTGCCCAGTGACTATGCTGCAACAGAATGACAACTTACAGTATGCACTACAATATCATTGGTTGATACTGTAGACCAATGGGCTTGCAGTGTGTACTGTAAGCTTTCATTCACATAGTTGTCCTTGTGAATGAAAGCTTGCATGACACACTGCAAGCCCATTGGTCGAGAGTGTTGACCAGTGGTATTGTTGTGCATACTGTAAGCTGTTCATTCTGTGACAGCTCAGTTGGTGGGTGGTTATGGAGGTGTGTGGGTGGGTTTCACTGCCCACCAGCTTCATTGGCCATACTGGGATGGGGGGGCAGGGGTGTTGGTGCCTCAGTGGGTGGAGAGGTGGGGAATCCACTGGAATACCAGGGATGTATTGGGCTTAAGTTTTCCATTATGATCGAGGCTGGGAGGGAGGCCACTAGACTACCAGGGAACTATGTGGAATATATATTAATTTACAATCAGGGAGGGGAGGGGGCCATTAGACTACCAGAGACAGTTGGGGAGGGTTTTGGGAGGGGTTTATATTTCAGTCAGGGATGGAAGGGGGTGCCACTAGACTGCCATGGTGTTGTGGAGTGTTCTCAGTTTCACACGGCATTTGCATGGCACCAGGTGCATTCATCCAGGTGCAGCCATGCTAATGGGCGTGTAATGAGCATGCATGGTGCACCTCTGTGCCATGCTAATGGGCTCGTAGTGAGCATGCACGGTGCCCCTTTCTGCCATGTTAATGGTCTTGTAGTGAGCATGCATGGTGTCCCTTTGTGCCATGCTAATGGGCTCACAGTGAGCATGCATGGTGCTCCTTTGTGCCATGCTAATGTGCTCACAGTGAGCATGCATGGTGCCCCTTTGTGGCATGCTAATGGGCTCACAGTGAGCATGCATGGTGCCCCTTTGTGCCATGCTAATGGGCTCACAGTGAGCATGCATGGTGCCCCTTTGTGCCATGCTAATGGGCTTGTAGTGAGCATGCATGGTGCCCCTTTGTGCCATACTAATGGGCTTGTAGTGAGCATGCACGGTGCCCCTTTGTGCCATACTAATGGGCTCATAGTGAGCATGCATGGTGCCCCTTTGTGCCATGCTAATGGGCTCTTGGTGAGCATACATGGTGCCCCTTTGTGCCATGCTAATGGGCTTGTAGTGAGCATGCATGGTGGCCCTTTGTGCCATGCTACTGGGCTCACAGTGAGCATGCACGGTGCCCCTTTATGCCATGCTAATGGGCTTGTAGTGAGCATGCATGGTGCCCCTTTGTGCCATACTTATGGGCTTGTATTGAGCATGCACGGTGCCCCTTTGTGCCATACTAATGGGATCGTAATGAGCATGCATGGTGCCCTTCTGTGCCATGCATGCCCAATGAACTCATTAGGATTTCCCTGCTGAATACCATGCTTGGGATCGTGGTGCATCCAGGTTTGTGCTATGCATAGCCCAGTAGTGGTATGCGGCACAGTCCTTGGTTGTGCTGCACAGGACTTCGTGGCCGCCCACTACTGACTGCGTATCCAAGGCAGATATTCAGTGTGCGCAATCAATACCGATCACGTATATTGTTTGAATATACCCTCAGAGCTGGCCGGAGCATCTGTTTTGCATGGCACATCTTTATGCCAGTGCAATCGGCCGGCTCTGAATATGTCCCCGCTGGTTTGTAAAGCAAGCCAGATTACCACAAGTTTGCTGTCCTATCACTGGAATTGATTCACCTTATAGGCTACCCTGCATACTACATTTTTGCTGCCAATGTCAGAATATGCGAACATTCCACGTTACCATAAATCTTATGTTGTGCAAATTTTATACAGTGTTGACTATAAATGTTATATGATTGTTTTTGTATTGTGTTATTGTAGTTTCATTACTATGAATTGTACAATGTGTTTCCTTTCTCTGTAACCAGGAATATGTCAAATGGATCTCCCTCGTAAATGGACAATTGCTTTACTGGAATTTCCTTATTCATGTTGCTGGATAAAATTTACTACTACTAGTACTACTACTACAGAAATAAATAGAAAATGAAAAAGTCTTGTAGTACCAAGCCACTATTCATTTTATATTGATGCAAAAAAAAAAAAATCAAGTGCTTTTATCTTACCTGCTAGCTCACCTCTGAGATCATTGAACTGCCATCAATCCATCACACTAGGGTGAAACAGAGAATAGATTAATTATTGGTGAATGGGTGACTGATTCATCCTGATTGATTGCCTTTTCCCTTCTTGTAGAAAAGCTGTAGATTTTGCAATGTCTGTTGTGACATCAAGATCAATTAAACACGTCTCCTGTCCTTTCAGGTACCAGAAACCTTTGAAGATGTTGCTGTTGCTTTTTCCAAAGAGGAGTGGAAGATGTTGAGCAAACAGGAGAAGGAGCTTCACGAGGAAGTGATGGTGCAGAATTATGAGAACATGGTTTCAGTAGGTAAGAACAGACCGTCTCTGAGCTGGGATCTTTATGAGAGAGGAATGGTCTTACTTCAGCTCTTACAGCATGTTGACCGAAGGGAGACGTGATGAATTAGGGACTGGCATAGAGGTTCTGCTTCATATAGAATAGTGGATGGATGAACATCCACAAAAAGGATGTGTTTCCATCGAGGGAGTTGATGACATCATAGACACCTCGAGAGCAAAGCTAGAGAGGTCTCGCTGATCTCAACAACTGCCCGAGATAGAAACGTAGCCTTAATTGTGGATCTTCACCCATCCACTATTTTATATAGTATGTGGGGTTTTTTTTCTGTTTTGTTTTACATTTTTTTTTTTTTTGTCATTACTTGATGAAAGTCCTGCTCCCATTCTCGCAGGTGATGCTGCTCGCTCCCGTTCCTGCTGGTGCCACTTGTGCTCGGTTCGGCTTCTCAATTTCACCTCTCCGTGTCATTTATTTTTAAAATCATGGGAAAAAAAAAAAGAAATAGATTTTTAAGAAAGGGAGCCATGTATGGCTCTCTGTGTCCCAACTCCAAAGTCGGTGCCTCTGTTGCCGTCGCTCGCTAAATCATGCCGCCAGTTGCTGAAATCCATTCACAATAGACCGCACCCATATACTATAACATTCCTGTAATGTTTTGCAAACTGCAGCAGTATGTATAAATTTGTTCCGCTTACCCCTCTATTTTGTGATACACTGAATTGTTAGAGAAGTAAAGAACATCACAGGAAATATAAATATCAAAACTGACAGCAGAAGGCTGATTGGTCTATCCAGTATGCATTTTTCACTGCTTAACCTATAATACTGAGCCTCCTAAGGATCACTTTTCCTCTCTCCCTTTATCCTCAACCCCTGTTGCTTCCAACTAAACCCTTGTATCTATCCCACCTATGTTTGAACCTTACCACTGAGTGTGCACAGACCACCTCATTGGGCAATCTATTCCACCTGTCCTCCACCATCTCCATAAAAAAGTGTTTCCGAACTTCATTCCTAAACGTTCCCTCTACCAGCTTCTTCACATTACCTCCAGTGTTTGTGTTTACACTGAAGGTGAACAATACACTGCTATCCACTTTGGTTATGTAACCCGGGCACCATGTGCCAGCTTCTTCACATTACCTCCAGTGTCTGTGTTTACACTGAAGGTGAGCAATGCACTGCTATCCACTTTGGTTATGTAACCCAGGCGCATGTACCAGCTTCTTCACATTACCTCCAGTGTTTGTGTTTACATTGAAGGTGGGCAATGCCCTGCTATCCACTTTGGTTATGTAACCCGGGCACCTTGTGCCAGCTTCTTCCCATTACCTCCAGTGTTTGTGTTTACACTGAAGGTGAGCAATGCACTGCTATCCACTTTGGTTATGTAACCCGGGCCCCGTGTACCAGCTTCTTCACATTACCTCCAATGTTTGTGTTTACACTGAAGGTGGGCAATGCCCTGGTATCCGCTTTGGTTATGTAACCCGGGCACCATGTACCAGCTTCTTCACATTAACTCCAGTGTTTGTTTTTACATTAAAGTTGAGCAATGCCCTGCTGTCAACTTTGGCTATGTAACCCAGGCACCATGTACCGGCTTCTTTACATTACCTCCAGTGTTTGTATTTACACTGAAGGTGAGCAATGCAGTACTATCCACTTTGGTTATGTAACTCAGGCACCATGTACCAGCTTCTTCACATTACCTCCAGTGTTTGTGTTTACACTGAAGGTGAGCAGTACACTGCTATCCACTTTGGTTATGTAACCCAGGCACCATGTACCAGCTTGTTCACATTACCTCTAGTGTTTGTGTTTACATGGAAGGTGAGCAATGCACTGCTATCCACTTTGGTTATGTAACCTGAGCACCATGTACCAGATTCTTCACATTATCTTCAGTGTTTGTGTTTACACTGAAGGTGAGCAATGCTCTGCTATCCACTTTGGTTATGTAAGCCAGGCACCATGTACCAGCTTGTTTACATTACCTCCTGTGTTTGTGTTTACACTGAAGGTGAGCAATGCCCTGCTATCCACTTTGGTTATGTAACCCAGGCACCATGTACCAGCTTCTTCACATTACCTCCAGTGTTTGTGTTTTTGCTGAAGGTGAGCAATGCAGTACTATCCACTTTGGTTATGTAACCTGGCACCGTGTACCTGCTTCTTCACATTACCTCCAGTGTTTGTGTTTACACTGAAGGTGAGGAATGCACTGCTGTCCATGTTGGTTATGTAACCCGGGTACCATGTACCAACTTCTTCACATTACCTCCAGTGTTTGTGTTTACGCTGAAGGTGAACAATTCACCACTATACACTTTGGTTATGTAACTCGGGCACCATGTACCAGCTTCTTCACATTACCTCCAGTGTTTGTGTTTACACTGAAGGTGAGCAATTCACCGCTATCCACTTTGGTTATGTAACCTGGGCACCATGTACCAGCTTCTTCACATTACCTCCAGTGTTTGTGTTTACGCTGAAGGTGAGCAATTCACCGCTGTCCACTTTGGTTATGTAACCCGGGCACCATGTACCAGCTTCTTCACATTACCTCCAGTGTTTGTGTTTACGCTGAAGGTGAGCAATTCACCGCTGTCCACTTTGGTTATGTAACCCGGGCACCATGTACCAGCTTTCACATTATTCCTCCAGTGTTTGTGTTTTTTTTTTTTTTTTTTTTTTTTTTTAGCACTGAAGGTGAGCAATGCGCACCGTTATCCGCTTTGGTTATGTAATCGAGCAACCTTGTGCCAGCTTCTTCACGTTACCTCCAGTGTTTGTGTTTACCTGAAGGTGAGCAATGCACTGCTGTCCACTTTGGTTATGTAACCTTGGTACCATGTACCAGCTTCTTCACATTACCTCCAGTGTTTGTGTTTCTTGAAGGTGAGCATGACTGCTATCACTTTGGTTATGTAACCCGGCACCATGTACCAGCTTCTTCACATTACCTCCGTGTTTTGTGTTTACACTGAAGGTGAGCAGTGCACTGCTATCCACTTTGGTTATGTAACCCGGGCACCATGTACCAGCTTCTTCACATTACCTCCAGTGTTTGTGTTTGCACTGAAGGTGAGCAGTGCACTGCTATCCACTTTGGTTATGTAACCCAGGCACCATGTACCAGCTTCTTGACACTACCTCCAGTGTTTGTGTTTACACTGAAGGTGAGCAATGCCCTGCTATCCACTTTGGTTGTGCCTTGTGGAGATGTGAAAGTTTCTGTTATGTCCCCTTTCTCTGTCTCTTTCTCTCTCTCTCACTCTTTCTCTCTTCTAGTTTCTAGTTAGTACATCTTAAGGACATTCATTGGTGTTTCAGCAACCCCATATCACATTCATAAGTTTCGGAGCAGTACATGATGATCATCTAAGCATTTAAATCCACATCAAAAAATGCAGGTTGCCAAAAGTGTTCTTATGTTAGGTGGTGAGGCTCAATACCTTTCATGGAAATATCCATAAGGTGTAAGTTTACTTTATATCATTATAACATCATGTTTTATTGTTTTAGATGTCCACATGTGTGAAAGGAAAAGTGATATAAGGTGAGACGCTAATGTTGCCATATATATATATCTACACATATCTGCAAAGTAAGTTAGCAGGTTAGGGAGACTTGAACATGACATTCTCCTGTTGTCATCCCAGGTCTGAAGGCATTCAGCTAGAATGGCCTTTTATCTGAGCATTTCTGTGTTCTCACAGCAAGGGAGCAGCTTGGTGTGGACAGCTGGTCTCTTGAGACGAATGACTACGTTTTGGAAATTTAATGAAAGATTGAGCCCATTTAATCAAAGGAGGCTATTTCTGTAGTGCTCCACATTGTCTTTGGGTATTCATTCCAACTGGGTATTATGCACCCCTACATGGGGAAATACTAAGGTTCATACTAAGGTTTTAGGATTCAAGAAGGTGATATGCAAATGTGGCTTCCTTCCGATTACCCATAATAGCACAATCTGTTTCTAGCAAGTATATCGTTGTCTAGATTTCTCTTAAACGGGTTCTTATCTTTACTGATTATGATATCTAGAGGTAAAATATTCCAAGGATTAACTACTCTCTGTGTCAAATAAGATTTTCTCTTATTTGTCAAAAAATCATTTTTGAATCTGTTGCAGTGGGTGCCCTCTCATCCTCATTTTATCACTTTTGAATTCTAAGTTCAGTTTGTGTATTGGGTAACTATCTTGCATGATGTCCTAATATAAGAACCTATCACCTCTTGTCTCTAGTGACATAAGGTTTAGTTTCTGGAGACGTTCATATATGATAAGTTCTGTAAGTTATGTATCATTTTGGTTGCATGTCTCTGAACTCTTTCTAACCAATTTTCAGTCCCCTTATTAATGGCATCCCATTCCTGGTTTCCATAGTCCAGTAATGGTCTCATATATGCCCTGTATAATGGCATAACCACCCATTCAACCCTGCTTTTAAAATGTCTTTTGATAGTCCATAGCAGTCTTTTTGCTTATTTGTTTGTCACAATGCCCATCATCAGCTAATTGTTCTGTGATTGTTATACTCAGACCTTGTTCTTCAGTTGTTTCTCTTAAAGGTAGTCCACTTAGAGAAAAAGTGTTATTTTTCTTGTGTAGGCCTAGACGCAACACACCACATTTATCTGCATTAAAACTCCTACCCCTTGTAGTTACCCATTTATCTATGCTGTTCAGTTCTGTTTGTAGCGCATCACTGTCTTCCTGTGAATATATGACTCTAAACATAGAAACATAGAATTTGATGGCAGATAAGGCCCGCTTGGCCCACCCAGTCTGCCCATTTTTCTACCTAATGGATAAGCTTCAGATCCTGGTTAACCAACAGCCTACTTCTTCCTACCCCCCACTAGAATTGCCTTATGTCTGTCCCATGCATTCTTGAATTCCCCCACTGTTTTGTCTCTATGACCTCCTCAGGAAGGCTTTTCCATGCATCCACAACCCTCTCTGTGAAAAAATACTTCCTCACATTACCTCTGAGCCTCCCCCCCCTATCTTCCAATTGTGCACCCTTGTTCTTGCACATCTTTTTCTGAAAGATGATGCCTTCTTAGACTTTATTGATTCCTTTGAGGTACTTGACAGTTTCTATCACGTCCCCCCTTTCCTCAAGGCTATACATATTAAGCTCATTTAGCCTCTCTTCGTATGGCTTCTTGTGCAGACCCTGCACCATTTTAGTTGCCCTCTAGATTGCTTCCATCCTGTCTATATTCTTGAGGAGATGGGGTCTCCAGAACTGCATGCAGTACTTGAGATGGGTTCTCACCAACTGTCTGTATAGAGGGATAACAACTTCTTGTTTTCTACTGGTAATGTCTCTTCTTATGCATTCCAGTATCCCCCCAGCCCTCCCTACTGCCATCTCACATTGCTTGCCCACCTTTAGATCATCTGATATGACTACTCCCAGGTCCATTTTCATTTTTGTTGTTGCTTGTATATCACCCCCCCCAAATTGTGTACTCTTCCCCTGGGTTTTTGTTTTCCGGGTGCATTACTTTGCACTTCTTAGCGTTGAATCTAAGCTGCCATACATTTGACTATTCCTCCAACCTTGCCAAGTCATGGTTACTTGGTTAAAAGGACAAAAGAAGGCCATAGCCTATCGAGATTGTCCTCCACATGTGCGGATCATTATTATGATACTATTTTATTAACCATTTGTTGAGTTTTTTTTGAAAGTCATAATGGTAGGTGAATCAACAATATCTTGAGGTAGAGTATTCCATAACTTCGGAGTTCTTCTAGAAAATAAGTTTTGTCTTTTGTTTGTTTTACATTTTTTAATATCCAATTGTTTGTTATGTAACCTGGCTACAATTTTTCTGGAAGATAATGTTATACCACATTGCTTCATCAGAGTGGGTGATTTAATAATCTTGAATAGTTGTAAAAGGTCACCTCTTACTAAGTGAATATAAGCCTGTCTTCTGTAACCTAGAATCATAATCTGAGCAAGGTATGGAATAATTTTTGTAGCTCTATGTTTAATTTGTTCAATTCTGTTTTATATCCGAGACTAGATCAGGACTCCAAAAAGGGGAGCCATAGTCCAAGTAGGGTCTGGCATGAGCTCTATAAAGGGTCATAATACACTGTTCAGACTTAGAGACAAATGTACTATTTATCCTGCACAGAACAGCATTAGTTTGATTAGCGATTTTATTACAATTCGAAGATGGGGAAAGTTTATTGTTTACTAGAATCCCCAGATCTTTTTCTATGCAAGAAACCCTAATAGTTGTATTGTTCAAAGTGTATACCTGTTTAGGGTTATTATTACCCATATGTAAAACTGCACATTTTGTTACATTAAAGTACATTTGGTTTATAAGAGCCCAGTGTTCGATTGATGCAAGGTCAGTTAATAATGTTTTTTTGTTACTGCGCCCCCTAGTTTAGTATCATCAGTAAACTTCATAAGGATGTTAGAAGAACAAATTTTGATATCACTGATGAAAATATTAAATAGGGTGGGTCCCAAGACAGAGCCCTGAGGAACGCCGCTCATCACCCTCCCCAAGTCTGACAAGGTGCCATTAACCCAAACCTTCTGATTGCGATTACTCAGCCAATTTTTAATCTAAAAGTCCCTTTTCATCCTTTCCACCCCACCTTGTGTATCAACCCTGTTACAGATCTTTGTGTCTTCTGCAAAGAGACATCTGGTTCCTCCACAATGTCAACGTCACTTAAAAAGCAAAAAGGACCAGTCCTAGTACTGAACCCTGTGGTACCCCACTAGCAACCCCCCTTTCTTCAGAGTGTACTCCGTTTACTATTACTCTGTTGTCCATCCAATTTTTTAACCCAGGCTACCACCTTGGGACCCATTCCAAGGCTGGCTAACTTGTTTTTTTATTTATTTATTGAAATGTTTTACCAGGAAGGCACACTGAGTGACAAGTCACTTGTCTGCTGGTGTGACCTGGGGGGAAGGGGTGCAATAGCACTGAAACATTAAACATTCAAGTTACAAGTTCAGCATTAATGTACAGTTCTAAGGCTGGTATTACAAGCAGTGGTACAACAGTGTTGCGCACAATAGGTAGAAAGAGTGGTCAATAAAAAGAACCAGGTTAATAAGTAAACAAATGCTTACCTAAAAATAAAGAAAAAGGGGTGCAGGAAGGTGGGGGAGTAGAAGAGTCATGTTCAAATTATACTCAAGTTACAAGATCAACATTAACATGCAGTTGCATGGCAGGTGCTACAAACAGTGTTAAAACAAAATTGTGCATAATATGTAGTAAAAGTGAATCAATAATAAGTGTCAGGTAAGTAACTAACATGTACTTACATGTAAGAAAAGGGAGAAAGGAGAGGGAGGGGTGAGGTGGAGGAATATATGGGGGTAGGAGAGGGACCTATAGAGAGCATTTGACATCCCTTACAGTCTGTGAGAGATCCTGGGAGGCCAGTAAGGGGGAGCAGTTTGGAGGAAGGGGGAGGAGAGCCAGAAACTAGTTAGGTGATGGTAAGGGGGTAGGGTTTATCCAGATCTTATAGGATGGAATTAATCTTTTGTGTGGGACTGTGTCAAATGCCTTGCTAAAGTCTAGGTAGGCCACATCCACAGCCCCTCCCTGGTCATCTACTTTGGTCACCAACTCAAAGAAATCTATTAGATTCCTTTGACACGACCATCCCACTGTGAATCCTAACTAACTAACTAATTTATTTGTTTAACCAGGTATAGCACACTAAGCTGAAAGCTTTTTTACAGGAGCAAAAGGAGGTTAAGTGACTTGCTAAGGGTCACACAGTATGCAAGTGGAAGCTGTGGGATTCAAACCCAGGTCTGGTCTGCTGGATATCACCAAATTTGCAGCTCAGAGCCTTAGACCACTGCGCTATACTGCCTCCTCAATCCATGCTGCCTTTGTGTCCTGTGCCCCACTGGCATCTAGGTACTCAACAATTCTTTCAGAAGTGATTCCATAATTTTTCCTACCACAGAGGTCAAACTAACAGGTCTGTTGTTTCCTGCCTATGCCTTGCTCCCACTTTTGCAGGGGTTGAAAATTTTTTGGGGGGGCCGTAAGTCCAGGACTTGTGTTACTTTCGGTCCTTAAGTCCGTGGTAGGCATTGATAAGTCACATTTTTTTTGCCTACATTTTTTACCAAAGCAGATCACTTTTTTCTCATGTCACATAGGATGCAACAGGTACCCCTCTGTAAGCCAAATAATTTGCATCTCACAGTCTGGATTCAAAATAGGCATGCTTGGCTCTAAATTCAGTTTAACAGTCCTGCCCATCAGGGATCAGTGAACCTCTCCTTAAGTATTACTCTTCCTGGATAGTTGGAAGTCCTTTTTAAATTAAAATAGCTGCAGCAGTGCTACAAGGGAGACACACAGGGTTTCTGGGTCCACTCCAATACAATCCTTGCACTGCTGTTTTAAGCATGTAATTTTTTTTTTAATCTCAGAAGCCTTAGTCTCCCACTTCTTTTAAACACACCACTGTTAATGCCTAAATCTTGCTATTTTTAATCTAAATCACCCATTAAGGAGAAGAGGTCCTGTGGAATGCTGAATCCCCCCACCCCAGCTCCCAGAGCTCACACAGAACTCGAGTCAGGAGTGGTAGCACTACTGTCTGCCCCCCCATTCTGAGTGTGTCCCCCTAACTATTTTAGTCCCCTAACATTTGCATGCCTGCTTAAATCCATTATACAGCCATTGTTAAAATGATCGACGAGTCAAGTTTCCACACAGTTTTTCTGACGCAGCTCTCAACATGTCCTTCTCCCGTTAGTAAGGGTATGAATGAGAGTCAGAGTGAAAAACCCAGCAAGAACATGTGCAGTGGCTGAACAGGTATCACCAGGTGAACATTTCTAAAGGGATTACACACCATGTGATCCACATTACACCGCCGGCTGCACTGGAGTTTCTGATTCTGCAGCACGAAGTCCAGACCATAGTGCACATTTTCGAGAGCTGGGTGCTTGCATTTCTTTCACGAAGTTAACAGCCTGTCTACAGCATGGCAGACTACACGTAATGCACTCAGCGTGCGCTAATCTTCAAGGAGACCGGGAAGCGTCTTTCTCTTCTAGATCTCTGCCGGGAAGACTGTTAACTTGGGGGGGGGGAGTACTTTCTCTAAGAAAATAAAAAACAAGCAAAACATGTTATCAGCTCCAGGCAGCAGGAGGAAAGAAGTCAGACAGGCTGCCTAAAAAACAATAAAAAATACACACAAGTTGTGCATACACTTAAACAAGTAGCTTTGCTCAGTAAGTCCATTAGACTTACATAGACTGAAAAGTGAAAGTCCTGCTTTGCTTTTGGAACGTCCCAGACCTCAAACTTAGGAATTTTTCAGCCCCTGTTTTGTGAAGTGGAATCACATCTGCCCTTCTTCAATCCTCAGGTACCAACCCATCCTACTATGATTTGTTAAAGAGGGTAGTCAGTGGTGTCACTAGTTCTCCCCTTAGTTCTTTTAGAATTCTGGTGTGAATCCCAACAGGCCTCATTGCTTTGGCCAGCTTCAGTTTTAAGAGTTTTTCAGAATCCTTTCTTCTGTGAATGGATTGGTATCGACTTCCCTATCCAGAGTGTTTCTGTTGTTTGGTTTAGGTACCTTCCCCTCCTCTTCTTTTGTGAATACTGATCAGACATATTCGTTCGGTATCCCTGCTCTTTCACTATCATCCTCTGTCCACACTCCCTTCCCTTTATTAAGCTTCAGTATCCCTCCCTTGATCTTTCTTTCCTCTGTAATATACCTATAAAAGGTTTTATGCCCCTTCTTAACACAGTTGGTTATATTTTCCTCTATTTGGGCCTTTGCTATTCTGACTGCCTTCCCTGCCTCCTTCTGCTGTAACTGATATAGTTCTCTGTCCTGCTCCTTCTGTGTTTCCTTACACTTCCTTTTCTCTTTATCCTTCCCTTTCACCTCTTTTGAGAACCACAATGGCTTTTTCCTTCATTTTGTTTTGTTGATTTGCTTTACACTGATTTACAAAAAAAAAAAAATGTCTTACAGGTAAGTACCTGTCTTCTATTCTGGGGACTTTTAGTTTAGGAAGTTCTTGGGGGGGTATCCCTCCATCTTTAATGTCATCCCCCTGCCACAGTTTTGATGTCCTTTTTTGTCTTTTTACAATTTTTCTTAGTAGGTATTGTGTGCCTTTTCTGGTGAGAGTTCCCCTTTAAATGCACTTTGTGTATAGAAGAGCATTTCCCTTTTAATTATTTTAGCAGCTAAAAAAAGTAGCTGCTGGAGAGAGAGAGAGAGATCCTATGTTTAGGGGAGCAGAGTCTTTTTGGTTGATTCTTCAGCATTTCTCTCTGCCTTTCATCATTTTAGCAGTCTTGTTTCAGCTACATTATGCTGCCCTGTCCCCCCCCCCATTTTCCTTAGCGTTGTTTCAGCTGGGGGTGCGCCCTTGTGACTGGAGGCTCTTTTGCCTCAGTGTGCTATTTGTGCACCTCTGGTGTATGCTGTCTTCCCCTGAGCATGCCGACAATCTATATTTCAGCCCATGTGAGCGCACACGCATCTGCATTTTTCAGTGTGAACTGCAGTGGATCTCTTTTAGAGCTCTTCTTTTTGCCTTTCTACCATTTCATTCCTGGCAGCCAGCTGATTGGAAAAGCTTATTTTTTTCTCTTTGTATTTTTTTCTTCCCCTCAACTGGAGGTGGGGATCTTGGCAGTAATCCTTCCATTTGACATTAGCAACTAGATTTAAACAAGAAGGAAAGAAAACAGGGACACACTGTCTCCTTGTATCCCAGGCATCTGCTGGGCTCTTTTACCTGCCACAGTGGGTATACTTTTCAAATGGTGATGCAGGGCTTGTGGCCAGTCACTGTATCCCTGCAAGGTTTGCTGAAACTTGTGCCAGATTTTATAACCTTGGATGTAAGTTGTGACAGTGAAGTGCCCTCATTTTATATCAGCTTGTGCCAAAGCTGTGGTGTAAGCCCAGTAAATCCGCTCCCTCACAGACTCAGAGTTATGCCAGGAGGGAGCTAGCACAACTTTTCTACATTGCCACAAGGGACTTGCAGCAGGGGGGGTTGCAACAAGTTTCTTTTCAAAATTGCATTTGCTACAGTTTGATGCAAGTCTCCACTTCCATTAAACTGTCCGCTACAAATCCCTTGAGGTGATCGCAACTCATTTAAAAATTGAGACCCATGTCTTATTGGAGACTCCTAACACTTGAAAGATGTAAGTCCTGCAAGAGGGTAATGCAACTATAATGCAACCCTCTCCAGTGTTTCTGTTGGCCTCCCTGTGTTTCTCAAGCTAATATCTCTCTTATAATCCCCCATCAGTCACACTTCTGAGCTGGGGAGGAACCATTTGTACTAGCTGGCAGCAGCAAAACAAAATTGCATCAATCTTTATTGTTGCTCTTGGAAGAGCTTTGGGCCCAGATGTTCCACAGGACATCTCAGCAGACACATCCAACCCCAAACTGGGCCCCTCAGGATGGGTGGGGGAACCCAGATGTTCTACAGGATATCTCAGCAGACATATCCAACCCCTAAACTGGGCCCTTCAGGATGGATGCAGGGGCCAGATGTTCCACAGGATGTCTCACCAGACACATCCAACCCCCAAACTGGGCCCCTCAGGATGAGTGGGGAGGCACAGGCACATCCAGCCCCCAAACTGGGCCCCTCAGGATGGGTGGGAGCCCAGATGTTCCACAGGATGTCTCAGCAGACACATCTAACCCCCAAACTGGGTCACTCAGGATGGGCTGGGGGACCAGATGTTCCACAGGTTGTCTCAGCAGACACATCCAACCCCCAAACTGGGCCCCTTAGGATGGATGGGGGGGCACAGGCACATCCAACCCCCAAACTGAGCCCCTCAGGATGGGTGGGGGGCACAGATACATCCAGGCCTCAAACTGGACCCCTCAGGTCATTTGTGGGTGGGGCACAGGCACATCAAGGTACATTGCAGCAGGACAAAGCTACGAGTTTTGATATGTAGACAGACTCCAACCCAAATCATACAGAAGGTTAGGAGGAAGATAGCTGGGGTCTTCGGGAAATTCCTGACCAAAAGACACTACCGGATAAGAAGGAGGACAATCTTTCTGAAAAGGAAGGAGGATATGGAGTGGAGTGGACAGAGCTGAAGAGGAAGGTTCTTATTCCTCCCCATCTGATACTAAGCCTTTGTCCTACCTGATAACTGAGGTATGTAGGTCATTACATTTCAGGGAGGTGCAATCCACGGGGCAGTGGATGCCAATCATGTCCTGTCCGCGTCTTTTACTCCAAACTGTTTTAAATATACTCTGTTGGCAGATATGGACCATACAACCCACCTAGTCTGCCCAACTTGTTTTTCCCAGTTTCATTCACTGTAGCCATATTATTGAACATGAATGGCCAGGTGAAGGCCCAAGTAAATATCTGCCAAACTCTAAGGCACGGTATTTCCCTTTATGGAAGAAAATACTCACAAGTGGGGAACCCCTCCACTAGCAGTTAAGGAGGTTCATATTTTCTATCAGGCACACTTCTATTGCTGGCAGTATAACTTAATGGTTAAAGGCACTAAACTGCAAACCAGGAGATCTGGAGACCTGAAGACCTGGGTCTGAATCTCATCAAGCCCAGCTTGGGTACATTGTGATCCTCAGCAAGTCACTTAACTTTTGACTTGACTGAATTTCTGGTCCCAGACTGTTCCAGGGCTTGCTTACTTTGAAACCAGCATTCCAGGACTTCTAGCAAGTTCTTGTGGGAGTGTCTGCCTTCAACTAGCATCAGATTATAGGTGTGGGGAATTAAATTGTTTGTGCTTGGTGATTTACTTCATAAAAAAATAAATGTGGTAGCCGTGTTAGTCCAGTGAACAATGTAGAGAAAAACAACAACAAATATGTTGCAGGTAATACCTTTTAGGCAGCCCTTTGATCTTACAAGTTGATTTAATCAGCCTAATCAGGGGCCCACTGCTCACTGCCCTCCACTTCAGTCTTGACAGCTACCTCTCCCCACCTTGCCCCCTTCTACCTGCCTACCCCATTGTCCTCTCCCTCCCTCCCTCCCTCCCTCCCTTTTAGAGCTCTTACCTACCCCGCCTCACCTCCACAATGGCCTTCCTGCCTGCATACCCCTTCCCTCTCACCTGCAGTGATTATTTCTAAGATTGCTCTTGGCTGGTATGCCATGCTACCTAACATTTGGCACATTTTGAATTACTGGAATTTCCTAAGCCTCAGTCTCTTACTTCTTTTTATTGTGTAACCATGTTATGTTGACCTTTGTATGTATGTATACCCCCCATTCCTTCGACGTGGAACCTTTGTAAATGAACAATTCTAGCTCAAAGGTATTTGTAATCCTAGATTTCAATAAAATAAAAAAATAAATAAAAATCTCTCCAACAGTTGCACTCCAGTGAAAATTAGTCTTCCTGTTTGTAAGAGGTGCAAATTGACCGCAATGCTTTGATCTGTAACCTGCTAGTCTAGGCTTCGAATCCACATCCAACCTTTACAGTATATCTGTCACACTGCTCAGCTCTTTTCACTTTGACCTGAGGAAGAAAGTTTTATTGCTCAAAAGCTAGTATTAAAAATAATTTTGTTAGTCCAATAAAATGTATCACCTGGAACATATTTGTTTTTTTTTTCTCTACATGATTTACTTCATTTAACTGAATTTATGGTCCCAAACTGTTTCAGGGCTTGTTTACTTTGAAACTAGCATTCCAGGGTTTCTAGCACATTCTTGTCAGAGGTGTCTGCTTTTCTGTTAAATTGTTTGTTCAGGTTATCTTGCTGAAGGGAAGAAAAGCACTCACAGAGGTGGTGGAGCAGAGCTGTAGGTGATTGTTTCTGGAGTCCACACAGGCTTTCCCCCCCAAGATCATAATTTCATTTACACCAGGGGTTCTAACATGACTTCCCCAAAAGGGATGGGACACACACCTGCCATATCCTTAACAGTCCAGCACACTGCATAGGGGTAAAGACATGCACACACTAACAAAATAAAATGCCAACAGGAAGAGGAAGAGGAAGAGATGTGGGGGTGGTGCAATGCACTGGTTGTGGTGCGGCAGTCTTCCAAGAGACACTTTGGAGGTTGTTATGTTGCCCTATTTGCAGGCACCTCTCTGCTCTGAGGGAGGATGTTGTCTGTCTGTCCTCAGGCTGACCTGGCAAGGAGTATGGAATTCTCTTTCCCCACCCAGGACCAGGAAAGGAGTTGGGAAGCCTGCTCCCCCACCTGGGGACCACCAGGGCCCCTGCTGCTGTCTTAGAGGTTGCCAAGAAAATGGGTGGTTGGACCACAGTGGACTCAGGGGGGATGAGGGTGGTGGAACAGAGGCACATCCCTCCAGTTGTACCTCTCCACACTTCATATGCAATTCTGGCAGAGCACTGTTCCTGTATGGAGGAACCTGCAGTGGAGACCATTAGGGAAGCTGGGATCCTCCACAAGGGAGACCCACAGGAGGGTGGCACGGGACCCCACAGGGGAAGAAAACAGCTTCTGGTGGAGGATTCAATTGTTAGAGAGGTAAAACTGGGGGAGGGAGGAGAGTGGGAGGTAAGGTGCCTGCCCAGTGCCATAGCTTGGAGGGACAGGAAGAGAATCCTCTGGATCATGGGATCAGCTGTGAGGGAGAGGGAACTGGGCATCATTGTCCACCTAGGTACAAATGACTTAGCTGGGAATGGGATCAGAGCAGTGCAGGAGGAGTTTGTGGAGTTGTGGAGGGACGTTATATAAGTAGCACATATGATAACCTTCTCGGTGGTGCTTCCTGTCTATGGCATGGGTGAGGCTAGAATACTCAGCACCTTGGAATTAAATGAATGGTTGAAAAGCTAGTGCCAACAACAGGGTTTTGGCTTCACTGGGGATTGGGGTCCACCTGGAGGGATACAGGCCTATACTGGTGAGATGATCTGCATCTGTCCAGGAGGAGAACTGGGATCCTAGATGATATGTTTAAATGCTTCATTGGCAAGCTTTTAAATTAGCCAAGCTGGAGGCACTGAAAAGGAGCAAAGGAATTCCTGACCTCCTCCCACAAAATATTGTAGTTAGTGAGGGAAGCATCAAGGTAGAGATCGATAGGGAGCAGGGCAGGGGAAATGGAGAAAGAAGCAAATGCAGTAAGTACAGGGATGGGGCTAAAAGGCACAAAACCACCAACAAATGGAGGGTGATGAGTGCTAACGCCCATAGTCTGGGTAACAAGCTTTCTGAACAAGTGACCTTGATGGAGGAGTGATGCCTGGATAGTGTGGCAGTCACAGAAACACGGTACACAGAGAACTATGACTGGGATATCAACATACCAGAGTACATAGTGTACAGGAGGGATGGGGGTAACACAGGAGGAGGAGGAGTAGCTCTTTGCATAAGGGAAGGGATCAAGGCAACAGAACTAAAGGGTAAACTGAGGAATGCAGGCATTGTGGATCACCCTGGAGATGCACAATGGCACCACAGTCTACACAGAGGCTGTATAGAGACCCCTTCTCCAGGGAGAGGAAATGGACAGGGAAATGATAGCAGGCATACTTAAAATGGCAGAAAAAGGGGAAATATTGCTGATGGGGGAACTACAGTAAACATGCCAGATGTTAACTGGAGCACATTCGCTGCAGCCACATCGAGGAGCAAGGTCATTCTTAGTGCCTCACAGAGGGCATGCCTCAGACAGCTAGCTTTGGAACCCACTCGGAAGTGTGCAGTTTTAGATCTGGTACTCTCAAATGGGAACAGTGAGAGCATCTCGGATTTAGAAGTGTGTAGCCATCTAGGAACAAGCGACCACTAAACAGTGCGCTTCATGATAAATAGAGTCATAGAGTTAAGTCATATAAAAGTGAGGACACTGGAGATTGGGAGGGCTGATTTTGGCAAAATGTGAAAGCATCTCAGGGGTGCACTAATAAGTAGGCAGGAAGGAGCCACAGAGAAATAGTGGGGAAGAATCGAATATACCATCCCAGAAGCAACAAGCCATTGTGTGATGCAAATAAACCAAACAAAATGAAGGAAAAATCCATTATGATTCTCAAAAGAGGTGGAGGGGAAGGTTAGAGAGAAAAAGTTATCATTCAGGAAGTATAAGGAATCACAACAGGAGCAGGACAGAGAACTGTATCATTTAAAGAAGAAGGAAGCAGGAAAGGTGGTCAGAATAACAAAGGTCCAAACTGAGAAAAGGATAGCCAACTCATTTAAGAAGGGGGATAAAACCTTTTACACTAATGAGTGAAGACAGACCAAGGGAGGGTTTGTGAGGCTTAATACAGGGAAGGGGGGTGGGCAGAGGGGACAGTGAAATGGCAGAGATACTAAACGAATACTTTTGTTCAGTATTCACAAAAGAAGAGGAGGTGGAGGTACGTAAACCAAACAATAGAAGCATTTTGGATAGCAGGGTTGATGTAGCCCATTCATGAAAGAAAGGGTCCTGAAAGAACTCCTAAAACTGAAGGTGGACAAGGCAATGGGGCCTGACAGAATTCACCCAAGAATTCTAAAATAACTAAGGGGAGAACTAGTGACACCCCTGACTACTCTTTTCAACAAATCATGGGAGGATGGTGTGGTACCTGAGGATTGGAGGAGGGCAGATGTGATTCCACTTCACAAAAATGGGTGCAAGGCAGAGGCAGGAAACTGTAGACCTGTCAGTTTGACCTCAGTGGTAGGGAAAATGATGGATGGGGCCACTAGACTACCAGGGAGCTATGGGGATGATATATTAATTTACAATCAGGGATGGGAGGAGGCTACTAGACTACTTCTGAAGGAAAGAATTGTTGAGTATCTAGAGGCCAGTGGGGTACAGGACACAAGGCAGCATGGATTCACAGTGGGAAGGTCATGTCAAATGAATCTAATAGATTTCTTTGACTGGGTGATCAAAGTAGTAGACCAGGGAGGGGCTGTGAACATGGCCTATCTAGACTTTAGCAAGGCATTTGACACAGCTCCATACAGAAGATTAATATACAAATTAGCCAGCCTGAGAGTGGGTCCCAGGGTGGTGGCCTGGGTCAATAGTTGTCTGGACAACAGGAAGCAGAGGGTAATAGTAAACTGAGTTCACTTCGAAGAAAAGGGAGTTACTATCGGGGTACCACAGGGTTCGGTACTGGGGCTGGTCCTCTTCAATCTCTTTATAAGTGACATTGCAGAGAGACTGGAAGGAAAAGTATGCCTTTTTGCTGATGACACAAAGATCTGCAAACAGGGTTGATGCAGAAGGGGGTGGAAAGGATGACAAGGGACTTGGCAAGGTTGGAGGAATGGTCAAAGTATGGCAACTTGGATTCAATGCAAAGAAGTACAAGTAATGCACCTGAGAAATAAAAACTCGGGAAGAGTACACAGTGGGGGGGGGATACCAACAACAACAAAAATGGAAAGGGACCTAGGGTAGTCATATCAGATGAATTAAAGTTAGGCAAGCAATGTGAAAAAGCTGTAAGGAGGGCTGGGGGTACTGGGGATGCATAGGGAGAGGCATCACCAGTAGAGAACAGGAAGTTGTCATCCCTCTGTTCAGACAGTTGGTGAGACCCCATCTGGAGTACTGCATACAGTTCTGGAGACCCCGTCTCTGAAAGGACATAGACAGGATGGAGGCAGTCCAGAGGAGGGCAACTAAAATGGTACAGGGTCTGCACTTGAAATCATATGAAGAGAGAGTAAAGTAGCTTAATATGTATACCCTTGAGACAAGGAGGGAGAGGGGGACATGATAGAATCTTTCAAGTACCTCAAAGGAATCAACAAAATCCAAGACGGTGGCATCTTTCAGAAAAAGAGATGTGTAAGAACAAGGGGGCACAGTTTGAAGATAGAGGGGGGATGACTCGGGGGGGGGGATGTGAGGAAATATTTTTCACTAAGACAGTGGTGGACACATGAAACTGCCTTCCTGAGGAGGTTGTAGGGTCAAATACAAAGGGGAAATTTAAGAATGCATGGGGCAGACATAAGGCAGTTGCAGTCTCCAGGCCTACTCACCTACTCCTGCACATGTAATTTCTCCTAGCCACACCCTCCTATCAGTGGACTCTGTCCTGCTTAACCCACTGACATAGGCCTCCTGCCCCCACTTTGCTCCACTGTACCTCTTCCTTGCCTAACAGTGGGACTGTCCGTGCCTCCCATCTCCCCTTTTTTCCCAGCCCTTAGTCAAGCTGTACCCTTATGGCATATCCCACCCCTTCCTCAGTCACATTGCTATGCCCTCCAGTTGACTGATAGATGTAAATAATACTATCCTACCCAATGACTGTATTACCATGTTATTTACCCTACCCTCTGTATAATTACTGTGATATACATATGTTATCTATTTCCTGTATTATCCTGCTCATTATTTACCCAATCCATTTGAATGTCAACCGTGTTATCATTATGTTACCCATGCCCTGTATTACCTTACTATGTACTTATGTTATCTTACTCTCAACATGTACAGTTTATGTATTGTCTACTGAGGTGGAGCCTTTGAAAATGAGCCTCTGACTCAAAGGATTGTAATTCTGATACCTCAAATAAATAAATAAAAAAATAAACATAGTGAAGTGTAGGAGAAAGTAGGCTATTGGTTAACTAGGATCTGCAGCGTATCCAGTAGATAGGGGAAATGGGCAGACTAGGTGGGCCAAGTGTTCCCTTTCTGCCGTCAAAGTCAGTGTTTCTATATTTCTGTTTATATTCCTTTTGAAGGGTCTTTGACTTTCAACAGATTCACACAACAAGTGAGTACATGCTATGTACAGAAGTCTTCGCCTCCAAAGATGAAAATCTGCGCATCTCCTATGCCACCTTTATTTCTGCCAGAGCCCCAAACTTCAACTCATTTTCTCATCTGTGCTTCAGATTGCTTTAGAAACATGAAAATAGCATGTCCTTCCCTCTCTCATGCTTCAGGCATAATGACAAACCCAGGCTGCTTGCAATTATTTTCAAGGCTGTTTGAAACTGGCTCCAGGCAGTCTGCAGAACCAAGGCTGTCTGCAGCTGGATCTGGGCTGCCGACAAAACCAAGGCTGTATTATATCAGATACCATTATGAATTTAAAATAAAAAAGATTTGCCAGCAGTTTTCTTATTGAGGGAAACTTTTCATTTATACTAAATCTGGCTTTCTCAGACACCAAACCAGTGTGAAGTATATAACATTTTTCAATGTACTTTAAGCAGTCACACATAGTATATATTATGTGCTGCAAAACAACAGTGCAGCAAAAATGGCTCATATTTGAAAGGTGCAAATATTTAACAATGGGTATCTGTTTTTATATTGGCAAATGAAACTATGCTAGCTTGCTATTACATTGTTTGGTCACCTTGAGCCCCGGGGGATGCATTTTGCCAGTACTTGAAAGGGAAACACTGTGTAAAGAAAAAAAGGGGGGGTGCTGTAGATGGTCATCCTGGCATAACCAGGAGAGGATAGTACAGTACAGAATAGTTAGAATGCTGCTGCACTAGGGCTTAGAAAAATAAATTAGAATAGAGTCCATTTAATTAAGTGGGGCAACCAGCTCTACCTACAGTTAATCCGTGTATTGTAATTATTGTGTTCATGCATACAAAACTCTCCAATATATATTTACATAAATTCTTAATAGGAGAAGGAAAAAAACATGATGCCTAAAGTATTATACAGTGATATTAAAGGGGAATGCAAATGTTGAGAAGACAATATGTAGCAGTACAATCTGTATGATAGAGAGAAAATATGGCAATTTATGCTTCAAGGGGTAAAAGGAGTAGATACAAACAAGAAATATGAGCAGTCCTAATTGTACTTCTATTATGCTATAATTTAATACAAGTATGTGTAAGATTGTATAAAGGAAGAACATAAAAAGGAAAAAATATCTAAGAAAGTAAACAAGAATGAAGAGGGAAAGGGAAGAAGAAAAGGAGATAAAAAGATATTTTTTGCAAAATCTCAGGAGTTCTGTACCATAGATGCAGAATTTTGATTTATATGTGTGAACTGTGATTATCCCTGAAAGATTTATGGCAGGATAGCCAGCAGTTATGCCATTATGAATTGGCTTTGTTATAATTTAAAAGGGTACTCCATTTATTTTTTGCAATGATATATTGATCTGTAATTGTATTTCTAATATGTTTGTAAATGATACTATTTAATTTAGTGTTTGTTTTGATCCATTTAGAAATAAAAGTATCATAGATTGATGAGGAATAGTAGGAAGATAAAAGGTTCCATGCCATGCGTTAACTGTAAATATTTCCAGAAATCGTGCTGGGGAAGATTCCATTGTTTGTGCAGGTCAGAAAAGGATTTTAATTTGAGAGTCTGAGGTATAAGTATATCCTTCAAGAAAAAAATGCCCCTTTTTTTCCAATTACAAAAAAAATTGGGTGATTATCAAGAGTGTTGCGGTTCCCCCAAGCGGGGGCATATATGAGAGGGGCTGGGTTGGATTTAAGGTGTTTATGAATAATTTTCCAGTAGTATATGGATGATGTCATAGTCGGGTGAAATTTTAAATTGGGGGAGAGAGGGTTATAAATGAAGGAAGTGGTGACATTGCCCAGACATAGAGATGTTTCCATATTGCTCCACAACGGTGACTTATTGCTGGGTTTATTAAACCATTTTACAGTTTGGGCAGTGCAGAAGGCCCAAAAATATGCTTGGAACCAGGGGAGCCCAAAGCCCCCTTTGGACCAGTGGGAACGCAGTTTGTTATGACTAAATCTGGGAATTTTGCCTTCCCATAAAAAAAAATTGCCAATTATATCATCAGTTCTGACAAAAAAAAGTAGGGAGGGTTAAAGAGATATTAGAAAATAGATACAGTATTTTGGAAGCTATTGACATCTTGATAGAAGAGATTTTCCAATTAAAAGAGAGGTTAAGCAGTTTCCATCTGTTGAGAGTGTTTTTAATATTTGCTAATAATGGGGAAAGATTTGCATCCCATATCTTGTCTAATTTAGAGGTGATCTGTATTCCAAGGTAAGAGATACCTTGAGGGGCCCAACAAAAACCTAATATTGTATTCATAGAACGGTTACAAAAATTGTTCAATGGCATTGTTTCTGATTTGTTTAGATTCAGAGCGAGTGCAGAAAGTAAAGTAAAGTTGCTAAGTAACTTAATTAAGCATGGTCCTGAAATTTCAAGATTTTTGAGTAGAATGAGGTGGTCATCAGTGTAGTATAGTGAAGTATAGTGGGAATTACCGATGGGGATACCTTGGATCATGGAGGATTGATGAAGAGCAGCTGATAGGGGTTCCATAGCTAGAATAAAAAGAGTAGGGGATAAGGGGGACCCTTGCCTGGTACTTCTTGCCAGATGAAAGGATGAGGACAGAGTAGAGTTAGTAAGAACCCAGGCAGAGGGGAGGGTGTATAGTAACTGAATCCATGTACAAAATTTATTAGTGACACCAAAGCGGGATAGAACATGATACAAATAAGTCCAATTGAGAGAATCAAATGCCTTTTCAAAATTGAGGGCTATGACTGCAGCAGGTGATTTAAGAGATTTAGCTTTGTAGATTAAATTAAATAATGAGTGGAGATGATCAGAACCAGTTCTGTTTTTGAGAAATCCAGCTTGGGAAGTGTGAACAAGTTTTGAAATTATTGATTCTAAACGAGTATTTAATATTTTGGCAAAAATGTTCCCATCCGTATTAAGTAATGATATCAGTCTGTAACTGGATGGAAGAGAAGGGTCTTTATCTTTCTTTGGTAGGACAGTTGGTAGGAAGCAAAATCCAATGCAGCAAGAATATCCGGAACTGGGAAGGGAGAAGCCAGAGAAGGCGAGGGGGACAGCAAGGTCAGCACCCAGGGTGGGGGCTGACCAAACGAGCAGACATGAAAGACCATTAGGCCTATTCTGCTGGCATTTTAGTATGTTAGTATGTTAGTTATAATAGCTTCTGTCATAGAATAGGGAAGTTTACCTTGTGAAGATGCCTGTTTGAAGACCTTAAACAGTAAGGGGCATAAGATGTCAGCTAGGGGTTTATAAAAGTCTATGGAAAAACCATCACTCCCAGGAGCTTTACCAGATTTAAGGGAATTTAGAGCTGCTTGTATCTCTTTCAGGGAAAAGGGTTCCTCTAGCAAAGCCATATCTTGTTGGGAAAGGTGTGGTAACTGTAAATGTCCAGAAATTGTTGTATATAGTCAGGTTGTGGGGAAGTGGGGTGAGAGTATAATTGTTGGTAGAAGGATTGCATAATATGGTTAATTGAGGGATTATCTGTATGGATTTTGCCTGAAGTATCTTTCAAACCAACAATATGTCTCTCCATCTGTTGATTCTTGAGTTGATAAGCAAGCAGCTTCCTGCATTTATCCCCTTGTTCCCAATAACAGTGTTTAAGTCTAAGAAGGGCGAGTTCAGCTTTCCTGGATATTAATTCGTTGATTTTAATTCTAAGCTGAAGAATTTCAAGGTGAAGTTGTGAGTTATTATCTGGATTTTTTAATTTATAATATTGGGTTTCTTTTTCTTTTAAGAGATTTCTCTAAATCGGCCAATTGCTGTTCCCTTAGTTTTTTCTCATGTGCTGCATAGCTTATAATTTTCCCTGTAACTGCTGCTTTAAGTGCTTCCCAGATGATACCTTGAGATACATCAGGTGTGTTGTTAAAGGAAAGAAATTCTTGGATTTGGGATCTAATCCAAGGTAAGAAATTAGGATCTTTCAATAAGAGTGGGTCTAGACACCAGGAGGGGGATTTAGATGGGGTGGGCCCCAAATAAGATGTGATTTTATAGGAGAATGGTTTGATATAGTAATTGGGAGGATAGTTGTGTTGATACTTTTTTCAGTGATGAATGGGGAAGAAAACCAGTAGTCAATTCTGCTATAAGATTTATGAAGCGGTGAGTAAAAAAATATTGTTGCGCTGTCTAGGATGGTGTAGTCTCCAAATATCGGTGAGACTGAAGTCTTTCATTAGCATTGAGAGTGCAGAAATATTTCTGGGGTGGGAATCACACAAAGAGTTACTTCTGTCTAAATGTTCTTCCAAAGCTAAGTTGAAATCCCCACCTACAAGTATAGGAGAATTGTTAAAGTTACTGTTCATAATTTGTTGGGCCATATTATGAAAGAATTCAGGTGAATGAGAGTTAGCGGTGTAAATGCTGACTAACATAAGGGGGCCTGCAGGGGTATTTAAGTGGGCTATAATCCATCTGCCATCTGAATCCGAGATGGATTTGATAATGGTCCAGTTAAGGGATTTATGTAATAGAATAGCCACCTCCCCCATTTTTTAGAAGTAGAGGAGGACGCTTATACTTGACTGACCCAATCCCTTCTGAGTCTGTCGACATTCTCTATTAAAAGTTTTGTTTCTTGTAAGAAAGCAATATGAGTTTTATGCTTTTTGAGGTAAGAAAGTATTTGCTTTTGTTTACAAGGTGAGTGGGGTCCCTTAACATTCCACGAATGTAGAATTAGATCACTCATGTTAATGGGAGAGATGAGTATGAAAACACAAATAGAAAGTAAGAGACTCGTATTGAAAGGGCTGGAGGATGCTACAGACTCATAAGGGAGAGGGCAAACACAGTCAAATGCATGTAGGATATTTAGTTTGTGGAAATACTTAAATCCTTGGTGAATGTTTCCATTGGGTCTCACAAGGAAGCGAGATAGTGAAAAGAATATAGAATACATACATATAGTTACTAAAGAAAACATATGCACGTTATACCAACACACTATGAAGTCTTTAGGTAATATAGCAAGATATGAGTTAGTGAAATCGTCAAGGCTCTCTCGCTATACTACAGAGCAGGTAAACAGTAAGTAAATCTTGGGAGAACATTATCTTAAACCCAAGATACAGACTGTAAACAATTACTTATATTACGTTATAACTGTGACTAGAACTAAAGTGAACATAATAATTCCTTGGGGGGAACCATGAACATCTTACCATATATGAAAAGGGGATTACAGAAAGTATATGCAATCCCAGACATAATAATACATCTTGAACCTAAGTTAGACTGGATAAAAGAACTGAGCTGAAACACTATTGTGGCAATACAATCAGTATGCCATTATGGTTGGCTGAGTCCTAAAATTATAAGAGCAGCTGTACTTGTGCTGTCTACTATGTACTTACTCACATAATGCTGAGACACAGAAGTGTTTATGTAGGAGGAGTGTTCAGGTAAAATGGAGCAAGTAGAGTCCAAATAGTATACGGATTTATGGGGTGTCGAGGCATTACAAGATCCAAATTGTATGGGGGTTATCTGGTGAAAGTCTTGTATTGAACAGGAATACGTAGTCATTCTGGCAATATGACATTTATAAGAGTTGAGTTTGCTCAGGCTTTGAGGTATTGCATATATTATTGATAAGTACTTGGTATTTAATAGTAGCACAGACCCAAAAATCACCCCTAGGGAAGGAGTTGCTTTAACATAGTGAGATTTCAAGACCTGGAGAGGGTCGAGTGAGCTCAGCTATAAGATCACAACACAGGCTTAAAAAGTCATATCATAAGGGCTTCGAGTCAGACTGCTATCGATTATTGATTGCAGCACACTGAGTAAAATAATAAAGATGAGACACCTCAAAAATAGCCTGCAATGCCTAATTGTAGGGTAAAACTGAAGACTAAGTGATAGATAAATAAAACAGTACAAGAAGTTGATATACCATGGTTAAAGAAAAGGGGATTTAAAAGTTAGATAAAGGCAGGTTAGAGTGGGAAGGAGACTAGAGAAACATATTAAAGTGTTAAATGCTAGTTTGGGATGTAGTAGTGGACGAAGGGAATAACTAATTGAGGACCTCATTAATATAACCCCAAGATACTATAAATGTATAATGTTTATATATGGTAACAAATGTGTGGGGTGATGTTGGATCACAAATTAGTTAAGCAGGCTACCTCCCTTAATGGTTATGTGAGAAGGACATACTGATAAAAACGATGGTAGACATCTGTAACTGAGTATAGAAATCATTGAGCACATATGAATTAGTCTAACATTATATAAGAACTGTCCATTTAAAAGAAGAACATACCCAATATTGGGGATACTCAAAAACAGACATTATGAGTAATATATGCAGAAATAACTGGATGTATAATGTAGCAGACATTACATTGAGATAGAAAACTCCAAGTCTGTCACAATTAAATGCCTAAATAATATAACATGCTATTAAACCAAAAGCATGTAACCGCGATGTACAGCTTATCGCTTTCCAAACCATCTGGGTGCGATAGTATGCACACACAAGGAATGTGATGCGTGATTGCAGGGCAGACAAATTCTGCTAGTGATCAGAGAGCCGAGGTTAATTAGGCATTAACCTTGAGAGGTTCTAATAGATACACATGCCCAGGCATCATTTATAGGTTGTATTTGTTTTTGTGCTTCCCCTTCTGTTTCTTTTTAGGAGGCTCTGCTGATTTGAAAGGGGAGCTGGTCACCAATTCAGCCCAAGAGGAATCGGGAGACCTGCCACCCTGTAAAGCATTTTCAAGGTCACTGCCGACATTATCCACAGCTGATTCCAAGATGTCTTCCTAAGACGAGTTTAAGTCCTCTTGTAGTAAAGAAAACTTATTGGAGAGTGAAGCCAACATGTCGCTCATGCTGAGAGACAGGCCGAGAAGGAGTAGCATCTGCACAACAGGCATGTTTTGAAGAAGGTGGATTCAAGTTCTTTTTGTCTAGCAAGTGGGCTGAGATTCAGACAGGAGGTGCTGCATCAGCCTGGAGAGATACAGGTTTCTCAGTGCGTTCATGATTTGAAGCCATAATGTGGGTGTGCTGGTCTGATTGGGAAGTTGCAGAGACAGTGGGAGAAGGCATCACATTAGTATTTCCAAATGGGGCAATTGGAGGCTGGAGCTCACCAAGAAATGCAGCCAAGGCTTCGGGAGTGTTGAAATCTTTGGTTGAGTCACCCAGAAACAGGTGCATGACAGCAGGACAGCGCAGAGCAAATTTGATCCCTCGTTGGTGTAGGGTAGTTTTAATAGGATTGAAAGCTCTGCATTTATTAGAGAGTTCCTTAGAGAAGTCTCTAAAAATAGAAATTCTGTGATCTTGCCAAGTAAGCGTTCCCACTTGTTTTGCTCTATTGATAATCAGTTCAGTGTGGGCATAGTTTAAGAATCTTGCAATGATAGGCCTAGGTTTCTGATCTGGACCAGGCCTTCAGCTTAAAGTACGGTGGGATCTCTCAATAGTAAGGTCTTGACCAGATGGGAGTTTGAGCAGGGCTGGCAGCACATGTAATAGAAACGCACTAGTGTCTCCGAGTTCTGTACCTTCAGGGAAACCCAAAAATCTCAGGTTATTGCATCTGTTTCTGTTTTCAATGTCATCAATTTTATCTTGCAGGCTTCTGATAACTCTGTCTTGTTCTGTGATGGTGGCTTGCAGGATGTTAATAGAACTTTCATTTTGAGCAACTTTAACTCCAGCATCTTTGATTTTTTGGTCTAACACTTGCATGTTAGTGATGTTTTGTTGAGATGTTATTTTTAAGTCATTAATTTCACAGATGAGCTGTTGAAACATAGTTTCCACTCTGCTGAGGGAGCTGTTTTGCAGGAGTTACTCAGCCAATGTAGTAGGCATTCACAGAGAAGCAGTATAAATGCAGAAAAAGTATAGCTATAGAGTTATGACATAGAGAAAATAATTTACCAGAGTTGAGCTATGATGTTAGTAAAATTATATTTCACTTGCTGGTAAATGCTGACAATCTGGGAATAGGAGGATGGACGATGATAGATGGTAGTCCCAGGGAGAAGCAGAATTAAGTAGCCATCTTCAGCATAGCCAGGCCACGCCCCCAGCCAGCTCTACCTAGAGGTGTGTGAAATTACTCAATTTCATTCCACAAAATGTCTCCCTGTGGAGCATGAAAGCTCACCTGCCATTTTGGGCGAAATGTCACATTTCATGGGTGGGTGAAATTTCACAGCTTCGTATCTCGTAAAGTATTCTGCAGAATGGCTGAATTACACAAAATATTTCACTCAATAAAATTGCCGATTTCATGGGAATTTCACCCAAGATATTTAATTTCACAACATCTCTAGCTGTACCACACTAGGGTTGGTCCTGGGACCTGTCCAATTCAATATGATCATCAGTGATATAGGGGGAGGGAACATGGACATGTTGTCTCTCTTCTGATGACACTGAACTCTGGGACAGAGTAGATCATCAGTGATATAGGGGAAGGAAACCTGGACATGTTGTCTCTTTGCTGATGACACTGAACTCTGGGACAGGGTAGATCGTCGGTGATATGGGGGAGGGAACCTGGACATGTTGTCTCTCTGCTGATGACACTGAACTCTGGGATAGGGTAGATCATCAGGAATGGGCGTAGGAGGGCCAGATGACTTAAAGATGCAGGAGAGATGGTCTAAGATCTGGCAGTTGAGATTCATTGTCAAGACACTCAAGATAATGCACTTAGGGAGATGGAACCCAAACACTAAGTACTGTACAAGAGGAGTTTAGCTGGACCATTTGGTAGTGGAGAGGGATTTGGGGATCATCATCAGTGATTCCCTCAAGCAAGTTAGTCACTGTAACAGTGCATACAGCTCGGTGTCTAGTATGCTGGGGTGTATAGGGAGGAGTTCTGATAATGGAACAAGCACTGCAACACTGCCCCTACACAGCTCCTTGGTGAGGCCTCATCTGGAATACTGTGCTCAGTGCCAGAGTCTTATCCTGGGGAAGTATGTAGACAGTCTGAAGTTGGTGTATCAGAGAGTCACCAACATGTTCCAGGACCAGCAAGGCAGATACTGTTAGGAATGGCTGATTGCCCTAAATATGTACTCGCTGGAGACCAGGCATGAGAGGTGGAAATGGTAGCAGCAAACATGTTTCTGAAGGGTATGTACAGGGTGAACAGCAAGGACCTGTCTCTAAATAATAGAGAAGCAGTCACTAGGGGCATGATTGGAGGATGGTGGGGGAAGATAAAGAGACATGACAAAGTTTTATTTCATGGAAAGGGTGGTGAAACCATGGTTGAAGTAGTGGGGCAACTATCCTAAATGTGTTTAAACATGGCTGGAACAGGGCATGGGGAATCATAATCCCTACAGGGGCAACACTGACTTGAGGGTTGAGGGAGCGAGGGAAGAGGGAGGCAACCCACCAGTGCAGTAGGTTGGTAGGGTCAGGTGGTACAGTATAGGCAGACGTGATGGCCCTCCGTCTCCTGCCATCAGATTCTATGTTTCTGTGCTGTGAATAAGCATCCATAAATTTACAGTTACTAGCAGCAGCACTAGGCTAGTATATATAAATGTGTTTATTGTTTACCCATACAAGGTCATTGCAAAAAGACAGGACAAGCATACATTACAAATTACAAATATCTTATAATAAAATGTCCTTGAATTCAGCACTCACAGTACTTAGATATTAAATATATATAAATATCATAATGAAAATATTCATGACATATTACTCACCATATATTCACATACAGAAGTGCAAATATGCCAGCAATTTCACATAAATCTACAATGAAGCAACATAGTTAATACATTTAACACAATAATATCCAAAAAGAGCTTATTTCACTTTTGCAGAGGGAATATATGAATTACATATTGTGCAACTTGAACAGCTGGATCATCCAATATCTCCTAACCTGACTGATTATAATGACAACTGGTATAAAGGGAGTGAAATCATATTTGGAAGATTCTAATTTGTTATATTAACAGCATTTTATTTATTTATTTATTTATTGAAATAATCAGTTTTACAAGCTTTGAGTTAGGGACTCGTTTACAAAGGTACCTCGTCATGGGGGGGAGACAACAATTAAGTGAGGTTTAGGACAGTGGTTACATACAGGTGAGATACATAAATACACACGTAGAGTTACAGGCATCATTATATAAATACATACACATGTTGAGTTACACGCATCATTATATAAACATCGTTGTTACAGTTGTTCAGTTGTACCAGTACCCAGTCGTCTATGGGACCTAGAGGGCCTAGGGCTATATGAGACAGGGTTATGGTCCACTACAGGCATTTACAGCATCAGCTGTCAATAATGTGTTGACTGAGGGCTGTTTTGAACCGGCCAATCCCAGGGATCTTAGTGATTGCCTCAGGAAGGGAGTTAAACCAGGCCGGAGCTTTATGATGAAAGGATCTTCGGCAGAGAGAGAGGTCCTTGCCCTGGGTACTAGGAAGGTGGCTTTGGTGGAGTTACAGGTCAGCGTAGGCCAGACAGCCAGTTGCAGGGATGCAGAGACCCCTGGTGGGCATAACCCAGACATGGATTTTTTGAGCAGTAGGCAGGTGTGATATTTCAGTTGTTCCTCAAGAGTGAGTATGTTAGCGGCGGAGTATAGCAGACAGGTGTGTGTTCTGCTGTGGGCATCGGTCAGGAGCCTACAGGCTTTGTTAATAGAGGTCTGAACTTTTGACAAGGAGGAAGGGTCAGCCGCTGCGTATATTGGAAGTCCGTAGTCGGCCAGGGACAACACAGATGAGGTGATGGCTAATTTTAAGGCAGATTCTGGGAGGCAATCTTTATGGCGGTAGAGGAGCCCAATCCTGGAGTTCATGGCTGATGACAGGGCTTTTAGGTGGGCGTGGAATGTAAGGCCTGTGTCAAAGGTGATGCCCAGATACTTATATGTTGTTACCTGTTCTAGTGGGAGGAGCGTGCTGGTGGCGATGTGAAGGGGAGTGTCCTTGGCGCTGTTTTGCCGATGTGAGAACAGCATTGACTTTGTTTTTTTCAGGTTCAGATCTAGTCGATGGTTACCGAACCATTTTTCAGCTTGGAGGAAGGTGCTTTGCAGCATGCATTGGAGTAGGAGTGGGTCTGAGTGTGATGCTAGGATCACTGCATCATCAGCATAGAGCAGTATTTTGTTGGAACAGGAGCTTGGGAGGGTGTTTAGGAATAGACCGAAAAGGGTGGGTCCAAGGATGGAGCCTTGCGGGACCCCTGAGAGTACTGGTAGGTTGGAGGAGAGGGTCCTATTTAGCTTAACTCTTTGGGACCTGTTGTGCAGGTAGCTTGAGAACCAATTCAGGGGTCTGGATGAGAATCCCAGTTGGCTTAGGAAGTTTAACAGCAGGGAGTGGCACACAGTGTCAAAGGCCTTGGATAGGTCGATGAAAACTGCCCCTGCAAGTTGGCCATTGTCAAGCACAGAGTGTATGTGGTGGGAGAATTCCAGAAGGGCAGTGGACGTGCTGTGGCCTGGACGAAACCCATGCTGCTCAGGACATAGGATGTCATATTTAGATAGATATTCTATGAGCTGAGTGGATACTATTTTTTCTAAGGCTTTGGAGAGGGGGGGAGGATGGAGATGGGCCTGTAGTTATTTGGTAGTGTTCGGTCCCCAGACTTATGGATGGGGGTTACTTCAGCCTGTTTCCATGCTTCCAGGAATTGGACTAGGCATAAGGATTTATTTATGGTAATCGTTAGGGGGATTAGCATGACATCCAGCATGAGGCGGAGCATCCTGGAGTCAAGAGGGTCATTACTTGAGTTATGAGAGGCGAGGGATTTTAGAAGAAAAGGTTTGGCATCATGGGGTGAGATCGTCCGGAAGTGGAATTGCGGCTTGGAGGTGTGAGTGTGGGTGGGCGTGGGAATCGGGTCAAAGAATTGGGCAGGGAGAACTGCACTTAAGTCCGTGAAAGTTTTATTAAGGCAGTCTGCAATACATGTTTGGTCCGTCGAGACTGCCCCACTTATGACAATCTGAGACGGAGAGGGGGGAGCGAGTTTTGCCATTCAGTTCTTTAATGTTGTCCCAGAAGGCTCTGGCTGAGCCCCAGGAGGATGTCAAAGCAGCCTGATAGTATTTAGCTTTCACCTGTTTGATGGCCCAGGTGCATTGGTTGCGGGCTGCCCTATAGGCTTGCCTGTCTGCCACCCTACCAGAGTCATTTGTTATGCGCCAAAGATTGTCTCTCTTTTTTTAGTTGCTGGATCAGTGCAGGGGATATCCATGCAGCAGTCTGTTTTTTTGGTCTAGATGTGGTGATGGGGCAAATAGGTCGCAGGCATAATTGAAGGCCTTAATGAGGTAAGTTAGAGCAGTGTTTGTCAGATGCATAGGCCACTGGAGTCCAGTCGACTTGTGCGAGGTGACGTTTGAGGTTGTCAAGACGCCGGGGAGAAATCTGCATCGAGGGGTGCTGCTGTACTCAGGGCTGAGTGTGGGGGAGGACCAGAAGCAGATGACAGGGGAGTGGTCGCTAAGTGAGTCTGCAAGGACTTTTACAGATTCCAATTTATGTGGTCGGTTAGAGAGGACTATGTCCGGGAGGGAGCTGCTTCCCACTGCTTTGTTTAGTCTGGTGGGCTGAGTGACCATTTGAGACAGGTCAAAGACTGCAAGCTCATCCTTTATATTATCAGACGAGGGGCTGAGCCAGTTGGTGTTTAGGTCTCCCAAGATTAGTTGTTCAGCCTTCTGGGGTAAGGTGGATAGATAGTCAAGGAGGGAGTTGATCACTAAATTTTTTGTACTCAGGGGTATGTAAGTCATAGTTTGGTATAGGGGGCCACGACCGGGGTACGGTGTGATTTTAAGAGTAATGGCTTGCGCCCCATGGTTGAGCTCAGGGGTTGGGAGTGTATGACCCAGGACCGAGTCGAGCAAGTAGATTGCACACCCCCCTCCGCGCTTGCCCATCGTATCAGACCTGAACAGGGAGAAGCCTGGTAGAGAGACAGCTGAGTCAGGTATAAGCTGGGAGAGCCAGGTTTCTACTAGCATAAGAATGTCAGGGGAATATTGTGCAGTCCAGCATTGGAGAGCTGCAGTTTTCTTGGGGAGACTACATATGTTCATAAAAGTAATTCGGAGACCTTTGCCAATGGTGGGCTGAGGCATGCCAGAGTTGGCAGGCCCAGGGTTTGGGTGCACATTGCCTGAGAGCAGGAGCAGCAGAAAAATTAGGCGCCTCATAGGGTAGCGGTTGCTAAAGGTAGGGTGCGTTTGCAGCTGCCGTGACATCACATGGGTGGTGCACGGGATGGGGAGAGAGAAAAGTGCTGGAGACGCTAGAGAGGAGAATGACCATTTGTGATAGAATCCGTGGTACAGAGGGTTGTGTTTTGGCAGTGGGTGGGTGGGAGTAGTGTGGTAGTCCAGGGTTCGGGATGGATTTGGGGGGATGGACTGAGAGGTGGATGGGCAATAAGCTGTGAGAAAAACAGGGTATTGAGTGTGGAGGGATTGTGGTTTGGGCAGGTCAGTGGGTGATATAAGGGGGTTCAAGGTATGCAGTGGGTGCTGTGGTAAGAGGAGTACCATTATAGCAAGGATCATGATTGTGTGAGATTTAGCAGTAGAGAGAATTGGTTTAAAGTGCAGGCTCCCTCTAGTGCTGGAAAGATATAACCAGCAAATGGAAAAGTCGACTGATTGGTTCTGACACCCCATGTGACTATAGCTATATAAGGGAGTGCCGACCAAGGATGGTGGTGGGGGCGTGAGGCTTCACCCACTTGAGAGAGAGAACTACTAGCCATGCGAAGAGAAAGCCTGAAAAGGCGCCAGTCCAGAATTCAAAAATTGTCCACAGCTAGGCTAGCTCCCAACGGTTGCGATTATAGCTGGGCAGTTTCAGGTAAATTTACCTTACAGTACAGCAGCTTCGGGCTTGTTTCTGTGGCAGGGAGGGCTTTTCTGGGTAGCCCTCGTGACCTCCGGCTCCTCGGGGGGGAGGGGGTGAATCTAGCAGCAGATCAGCTTCGGGGCTCGTTTCTATGGCAGGGAGGGCTTTTCAGTGCAGCCCTCATGACCTCTGGCTCCTCAGGGGAAGGGGGGCTTGATCTGCAGGAGAGGGAGGGAGAGAGCACAGGTTAAGTAGGCAGGTTGGGGGGATTAGCGTTAGGGGGCAGGCTTGCAGAAAGGTGTTATTGGGCTAATGGCTCTGCAGATGCACAAATTGTGAGAGGAATCCCTTTACAAAGTTTACATCAGGCTAAACACTTTTTTTTTTTTAACAGTTACAATATTGATTCAGACTAGTACATTAAGCACAGGCACTTTACAATTTGCACGCAGTATTCAGGTCAACCTAGCACCGAGAGAGAAAACTAGCCGTGTGCAAGCTTGAAAAAGGCGCCAGTCCAGAATTCAAAAAATTGTCCACAGCCAGGCTAGCTCCCAACGGTCGCGACTGCAGCAGGGCAGTTTCAGGTAAATTTACCTTACAGTACAGCAGCTTCAGGCTTGTTTCTGTGGCAGGAAGGGCTTTTCTGGGTAGCCCTCGTGACCTCCGGCTCCTCGGGGGGGTGAATCTAGCAGCAGATCAGCTTCGGGGCTTATTTCTGTGGCAGGGAGAGTTTTTCAGTGCAGCCCTCGCGACCTCCGGCTCCTCTGGGGGGGAGGGGGGCTTGATCTGCAGGAGAGGGACAGAGAGCACAGGTTAAGTAGGCAGGTGGGGGATTAGCATTAGGGGGCGGGCAAGCTTGGAGAAAGGTGTTATTGGGCTGATGGCTCTGCAGATGCACAAATTGTGAGAGGAATCCCTTTACAAAGTTTACATCAGGCTAAACACTTCTTTTTCTCTTTTAATTTTTTTTTTAACAGTTACAATATTGATTCAGACTAGTACATTAAGCACAGGCACTTTACAATTAGCACACAGTATTCAGGTCAACCTAGCACCGAGAGAGAAAACTAGCTGTGTGCAAGCCTGAAAAAGGCACCAGTCCAGAATTCAAAAAATTGTCCACAGCCAGGCTAGCTCCCAACAGTCGTGACTGCAGCAGGGCAGTTTCAGGTAAATTTACCTTACAGTACAGCAGCTTCGGGCTTGTTTCTGTGGCAGGGAGGGCTTTTCTGGGTAGCCTTCGTGACCTCTGGCTCCTTGGGGGGGAGGGGGATGAATCTAGCAGCAGATCAGCTTCGGGGCTCGTTTCTGTGGCAGGGAGGGCTTTTCAGTGCAGCCCTCACTACCTCCGGCTCCTCGGGGAAGGGGGCTTGATCGTACAGTACAGCAGCTTCTGGCTTGTTTCTGTGGCAGGGAGGGCTTTTCTGGGTAGCCCTCACGACCTCCGGCTCCTCGGGGGTTAATCTAGCAGCAGATCAGCTTTGGGGCTCGTTTCTGTGGCAGGGAGGGCTTTTCAGTGTAGCCCTTGGTTTTTTCTTCCTAATTTTGAAAGCATATTTGAGATAATTTACAATTCTCTTAACAGTGATTTCATCACTTGTGTTCATGACAATGTGTGTAAGTTTACCTTTTGTTATTTCAGGACAGTTGATATATGGCTCTAGCCAATACTGTTGGATTCTAATGTACCAAGGACATTGCCATAAAACATGCATGAGGTCCTCCTAAGCACTCATATTGCAGTCACATAACTCATGCTTCTGTGAGAGTTTATAATATCTAGTTCTCAAAATATTATGTTCAAAAAGTTCTAATCTGGCTTTAAAGAAGATGTTTCCGTCAATCTTGTTTTCTAATATAACCCAGTAATTCCTATACATTGTATCATGAGCATTGGAAGCATACCAGCTAGAGAATTTGGATAAATAAATTTTATTTAAATCCTGTTTTTTCCAGTGTTCATTCACCTTATTTTGGATAAAAGATTTATAGTTATTACTGATTTTAGTATTCTTTGCAAAATATAATTTTAAGAATATTAACCCATACTGATCTAATTTCTTATAAATATCCTGCATCCAACATTTCTCCCCACAATCGTTTTTGATCCAAAGAAGTTGTTCTAGAAGACACTGTTTGACTAATTTATTTGTATCAGCTCATTAAATATAACCAGTATTTTAATTTTCTACCTTCCATAAATACATTTACATTAATCGGTCCAAATTCTGCTCATAAATATACCGCTGGACAGGACTGGGGAATTTGTAATTCTGCTTGTAGAACCTTATACGCTGGAGCCATACATTGTTTTGCATCCTTAAAGTTCCAAATTTCAGATGCATAAGACATCTGTGCCCAACTTTTAGCTTTAATAGCTCTCAGTAATGGATTAACTGAGAAGCCCCCGTAGGAATAATTAAATTTCTTTAGCCCATTCATGTTTTTTTTATTTTATTATATATCATATCTCTTTGTTGTTTCCACACGTTATTTGTAAAGATTAAACCCAAATATGTATATTGTTTTACTGCATCCAAATTATAATTAGCAAGTTTTATTTATTTTTTATTTATTTCGTTTTTGTTGACCAGGTAAGTGCAGTAAACAAATCCTGCCTATTTTCAGGCACGACCTGGGGGAGTTTAAAGTAAGATTTAGCAGTATTAGTACCAAAAGTTATAGTTTTTGTTTTGGTTAAATTTATTTTTAGTTTCAAATCCTTAATGATCCTTTGTAAAACATTTAATTGTCTTTGAATACCTTTTTCAGTCTGAGAAATCATTACTAGGTCATCTGCATAGGCTAAGATAGAAATACACCTCTGATTAACCTTTGGACTATCTGGATCACTTTCTTCTAATTCCCTAATAAGAGAGTCTGTATACAAATTAAACAAAGTGGGGGCTAATAGACATCCTTGTCTTATCCCACGGTTAATTTGAATCGGAATGGCTGTTTCTCCCGCACTACCATTTCTAATCTGTGCCAAGGTATTATTATAGAGTTCATAGATTATTGAAATGAATGCCTTATCTAATCCTCTTTCATACATGATAGCCCAAAGTTGTGATCTACAAACCATATCCAAGGCATCAGACAAATCAATAAATACTGCATATCATTTTTGCTAAGTTTAACATATTTATGAATTAAATGATTCTGAATAAAACAACTGTGTATTGTTGATGACCCATTGCAGAACCCCAGTTGTGCCTTACTGAATCCCCCCCTGTTAATTGTATTTGAAACTTGAGATGATCTAAAATAATTAAGCAATAAGGCATGACCAAGGGTTATGTTAATGGTCTGTTAATCACCTTCTAGGGGTGTACTGTGGCACGAGGTGTAGCCCGAGTGCCACATGCCCCTAGAGGGTGATTAACTGACCATTAACATAATCCCTTGAAGTGCCTTATTGCTATTATAAAATAAAAATGTTTTTAAACAGTGTTAAACCTTGTTCAGCATATGGCTTAGCTCTACATGTATGTTAATAAAAGATTAACATAAGGCTGTTAGAATGTTTGCAGCCAATCAGAAAGCTCCATTTCTCAGACCCTTTTTATAATATGTGTAAAAATTTTAAGACTCACATCTAATAAACTGATAGGATGATACATAGAAAGATCACCCGTGTCTCCCTTTTTGTATATGGGTATAATTACTGCTCCTTTCCAGGAATGAGGGAAGGAAATACATTCAATCCATTTATTAAAACAGAAACTTAGTATTCTTCTCCAAAAGTGGGAATCACATTTGTAAACTTCTGCTGGTATTTTATCTATCCCGGGGGCCTTATTGGATTTCATAGCATGTATCGCAAAGTATACATCTTTAATAGTGATTTTTAAACTGCCAATTTATACTTTGGACAATCATTTCTGACTCATGTATGACTGGATCACAGAATATCTTTCCAAAATGATCAATCCATTGTAAATCTGATATATAACAGTCTACATAGGTTCTACTATTTAAGGAGCCCTGAACAACAAGTTGCCGAAACCTTTATCATTTTTCCTTCTGATGGTCTCAAGCATAAGTGACCATTTTATTTTTTGAAATTCCCCGCTCTTGTTTTTTTAACAATTGTTTATATTCCTTTTCCTCATTTTAACCTGTTCCACTAATTGTGCATTTCTTTGGAATCTTGCCTGTCTTATTATTTTCCGTAGTTCTTTTTTGAATAAAAAGCATTCCTGGTCAAATCAGGTTCGGATTTGTCTGTGCTGTCACATCATTGCCTCCTTATAGATTTTTGTCCTCAAGTCTTTAAACAGTTGTTCCGCTAAATCCCACAGTACTTCTACATCTTGAATTAAAGTTTTACTTTTGATCAGTACATTATCATATAAAGAAATCTGTTCTCTTACATTCCCTTCTAAGTAACCATCCCATCTAACTCATTTCATAATTCTTATTTCAAATGGAACCACAGAACAGTCATTATTATTCACATTACCCCACTGTTCTGTGCATAACAGTAGAGGGAAATGGTCACTTTCAGGTCTGCTCGGGATGCACAGAGAAGACCAAAATTTAATATCACCTGACCAAAGGGCCAGATCTAGTAATGTTTTATGATAGGCTTTAACATAAGTAAAGTTCCCTATTTCGTCTCCATGAGTTTGACCATTTAAGGGTTATAAATCCAATTCAGAGATTAATTCAATTAGGATTTTACCTGATTTATTAACAACTAGATCCTTAGAGGCCCTGATTGAGGGAAGATAATCAGAATTATATATAAATGAAGAATTGTCTGTGTATCAATCAAAAATACCTATTCTGGCATTAAAATCCCCTATAACTAAAATATTTATATTGGAAAAAGTTCGATTATATCTAGTTATCTTGTTTTTTTAATATAAACCATAATCCATTACTATGATTCACAGAACCATGTGGCGGAAAATACACATTCACAACTATCAAATTATGTTAATATTAAAAAACTAAAACAGAAATGAGATTTGGCATAATACATAAAGCCTTCACCATTAAATCAGGACAAATTCTATGAAGTGTAGCAATCCCAGCTGAATTCCTGTCACAATTTGCCCCCTTATACGAACATACAAACATACGAAATTTGCCATCAGATAAAGGCCTAGAGGTCTATCAAGTCTGCTCGAATGTGCAGCTAGCACCCCTTATTCTGCAGCTGCCCCTCCTTTCCACCCTTCCCCTTCATTAACCCTCCCCCTTGTCCTGTCCCATCCTCATTTGAATCAGTCCACTGTTCTACTGCATACCACTTCAGCAGGTAATGCATTCCACCCAGCCACCACCCTCTCTAAAAAAAAAAAAAAAAAAAAAGTGTCTTCTCATCTCCCTCCTGAACCTTCCTCATTCCAGTCTCATATCATGGCCCCTGGTGGCCCTCCCCTCCCTTACTTTGAACAGCCCCTCTGTACCTGTATTGTTTATTCCTTTCATGTATTTAAAGGTTTCAATCATGTCACCCCTGTCTCTCCTCTCCTCCAGTGAGTATATGTTCAACTCCTTCAACCTCCTCTCGTATGGTAAGTCCCCCAGCCCCTTGATCATCTTTGTCGCTCTGCGCTGCACCCCCTGCAGTAACTTAATGTCCCTCTTCAGATACGGATGCCAGTACTGCACGCAGTACTCCAGGTGTGGTCTAACTAATGACCTATACAGTGGCAGAATGACCTTCTCCCTCCTCGAGGATATACCCCTTGCAATACAAGCCAGCATTTTGTTGGCCTTTGCAGCTGCCTTCCTACATTGTGCCGAGTTGTTCATTGACCCTGTAATGAGCACACCTAGATCCTTCTCCTCCTCTGTCTGGACTAGCTGCACTCCCCCTAGCTGGTAATTCCTCCTTGGGTTCTTCATCCCAAAATGCAGCACCTTGCACCTTTTGGCATTAAAGCCCAGTTGCCAGGTGTCTGACCAGGTTTCAAGCTTTGCCAGCACATCCTGCAACCCCTGCCATCCCCCTAGGTCATCCACCACTGCGCCTACCTTGGTATCATCAGCAAACAGACTGATCTTGCTCTTGATGTCCCATGATATGCCTGCAATGAATATCCCAAACAACACTGGTCCCAACACTGAGCCCTGTGGAACATCGCTCATCACTGCCCTTGGGTGTGAGAGCTCCCCACCCACCACCACCCTCTGTTGCCTTCCCTGCAGCCAGTTTCCTACCCATCTCACCAATTTTGCACCCGCCCCTGTGCCTACTAACTTCCTTCCCAGCCTTCCATGTGGCACTGAGTCGAATGCTTTACTGAAGTCCAGGTACAGGACATCCACTGCATGGCCCCTGTCCAGTTGCCTAGTTACCCAGTCATAGAACTCGACCAGGTTGGTTGGGCAGGATCTGCCACATATGAAGCCATGCTGTCTGCTGTCCTGTAGTCCTTTGGCCTCTAGGAGGGCCACCAGCCTTTCCTTCAGGATAGTCTCCATTAGCTTACCCATGATGGATGTGAGGCTCACTGGTCTGTAGTTTCCCGGTTCATCCTTGGGGCCACTCTTGTGGGAGGGGCACCACATGAGCCATCCTCCAGTCCTGAGGTACACACCCCGAATGTAGTGAGGCATTAAATAGGTCTGCCAAAGGTCCTGCAAGAACCTCTGCCAGCTCCTTCAGTACCCTGGGGTGGATGCCATCTGGGCCTGGTGCCTTGTCCACCCTCAGTGCCTTCAAACCCTCTTGAACTCTGCTCTCCATGACTTCCCCATCTGTCACCACTTCCCAACCTGCTTCTGCCATTTCTCCCACCTTGGGTTTCACCCCCCTCTTCTCTTATGGCCACGATGGGCAAATGTTATATATCCATTTATATTAATTAAGTCGTCGGGCCCATGCCAAGTTTCTTGAAAACATAAGATTTCAAACTGTATTACAAAATTAACCCAGGAATTGTCTACTGCTTTAGTATGCCATCCGGCAAAATTCTAAGAAAGAACTAAGGGATTCCCCTCAATTATTTGTGTAGAGACACTCTTATTAGGGGACTCGCAAGATCCAAACCAAAGTCATTCTGATGCATCAACCAGGCTTTGGAATTTATTAGGTGTTATAATTTGGCAATTTGCCAGGGTGTTAGACTCTTCCAGCTTATTTAATATGGAGTCTGTCCAAATATCCTCCCACCTTACCATATGGAAGTCCATATTGTCCAAAATGCCTTTTTTTGCTTCTATCGGATCAGCCATTTGCGGATCCCTTATTAATAAGTCAATCTGACTTCCATTTAAACTTCTACTCACTTCCAGTATCCCATCTCTACCTAAGGGTATTCCTTACAAATTATTGAGATAATTGCATAACACTCCGTTTAGTTTCCTATTGGTTTCATTTTGAATTTCAGGGATACCAAAGATACTAAGCCATATAGTGCAAGATTTTTTCCCCCAAAACTTCTTTAGTAAAAAGGTTTCTGTTCTCAAAATTCACAAATAGTCCAAAGACCTGCAAGGTTTTACCATTATACCAAATATCATTGGCTAATCTCGGTGAGAATAGAACAATGTCACAGACAGAATCATTGGATTCATCATCACAGAGCTTAACACTTTGTATATCCGATTCAGTCATGGAAATCCCCATGTTAGCCCTAAATAATGTAGCCAGTTACTTTTAAAGTTCTACATCAGATCCGTGTATCCAAAAAGGGGGTCCTTTTAAGCTTATTCTGGGCAAATTGCCTTCAGGGTATATATTTCCCTTATTTATTTCTACTCTTGTTTGAAGAGAATCAACCCCAGTTTGGGCTGTATTTGCCAAATCATCAGATCCATAATCAGTACCACCCTATCTAATTGTTTGCATTTGATAAACATTATTCCTGTCTGATATCCTGGCTGTGCCCTTCACTGCCACTGAGCACTCAGCCAGGAAATTTCCAATTTTTTTTTTCAGTTTGTTTAAATGTGTCTCCAAATTGTCTCCTAATTTATTAGTATTGATTAAAGAATCCTGGTTGGTTCCATGTGGGAGTTCTGGCTCTAGCCAGAACGTTATTTCCTCCATTGCAATTTTATCCACCTGGTTATTCTTAGATACTATATTTACTGTATCGGTATGAACCTTATTTGCCTTCAGTTTGTCTCCATTATCCTGATGGCTATTACTGGATGCTGAAGGGCTGCCACCACCACTGCCTCCAGTACTACTATCATCATGTGGGCTTTTGTTTTTCCCCTTCTCCCCTTTTTTATTTCTTTTTTCCACCCTTTTTTAGTTGTTTTAGTTGATTTGGGAGTATCTGGAATAATCAGTATGGAAAACTGTTCCCGTATATCCTTAGGGGCAGTCCCCTCTTCATCAAAGATAGAGATAGAAACTGACTTCTCCAGGGGTTGATTTAACTTTTCTATCTTTTTATTTATGTCTTCAGTGGAGATCTGGTTATTAAATAAACTGACTTTAACCATCTCTAAATCTTCTTTAATTGCTATTAATTACTGCATTATAAGTACATTCGCTGAGAAGGTAGATTTGAGCAAGTGTAACAAATCATTACTCAGAGATATGGGATATTTATTATTATCACCCAAATCAATCAAGGTGTTATTTAAGGGGAGTTCAATCCCAGATGCCCTTATAGGGGAGCCAGCAAATCCTGGACTTGCCACTGGATCATTAATTATAACCTGAGGTGTATTAAGGTGTATGTTTGGTGTGTCAAGCATTTTTAAGCCCTCAATTGTAGTTTGAATAGTCTGAGATAGCTTTAAGTTTATCGGTTATCCCAGGTGAAGGGCTGGGAGTTATATGAACCAAACCTGATTTGCTTTCAGGAGCTCCTATATTTCCAGAAAATTCTGGGGATTCCAGAGTATCAGGGCCTAATAAACTTCCTAAAAGACTGTCCGATACAGAGGTTGATAATGAGGTGTCTGAAGGAAAACCCAGAACATCCATCTCACAATGCCTATTTCTCCTATTATGATCGTTCACATGATTGTTCACATTCATAATATCTTTATTATTAATAGCAGCACTAACAGTACTGCTCATATTTAAATCATCAAGCTTACCACTGGAAACATTAATGACACTAAGGACATTAGAAGCTTTGGGAACATTCTGAATCTCAGGAGAATTAAATGAAGATGGCAATAACAACTTGTTAATTCTAGGGGATAAATAACTAACTGTAGTAGTTTTAATAGGAGTATTGCAATCCATGGCAGCAGCAAAAGAGTCCCATGAGGTCTAGTAGGGTGAGGAAGTGTGGTTTGGGCAGACGTGATAGCCCCCTGTCTCCTGCCATCAGATTCTATGTTTCTGTGCTGTGAATAATCATCCATAAATTTACAATTACTAGCAGCAATAGGGACACTGCTCTTTTTCATGGAAGAGTGTTTTGTGTCATTTATCTAACTCTGATTAAAAATAAAACTTGCATTGTTTATTTTGTTTTTGATGTACAGGGTACAACATCCCAACAGAGCAATTGTTGTTGCTGTTTCACAGGGATGAGGAACTCCCATTTGGTGATATGAACGTAGAAGAGACTGCACAGCAGAAGGATTATCTTGAAGTCACTCCCACCAGTAAGTGAAGTAGACTACTAGATAATATGCTTAAATGGAAACACAGAAACATAGAATTTGTCAGTGGAAGAGGATTCCTTGGCCCACCCAGTCTGCCCAGAGATATATGCAGTATTAGCATTTTTCCAACCATGGTTGAGAGGGAATGGGTAAGAAATTAAAGTCTAGAGCTGGAAGAGCAAAGAATTTGGGATTATGAGTAGGCAGTGATGAAGTCAGAAAACCCGGAAGCAGTAAAACCATTGAGTATCTTAAGAAGAACCCTTTCTACGTTATTGTGGATGTGGCACTGGATTAGGAAGTGATGAACCTGACTGAATATTGAAGTCATGCAGTCATAGTTCCAGCAGTGGGTGAGCAGGCAAATATCTGCTTTAAAAAAAAGATTTTGTAATTCTGATAGGAATTTAGGAAGTGCACAGGGGAGGAAATTACTGTAGTCAAGAAGGGGGATATGATAGCAGGGACTTAGGAAGTGCACAGAGGAGATAATTACTGGAGTCAAGAAGGGGATATGATAGCAGGGACTTAGGAAGTGCACAGAGGAGGAAACTACTGTCATCCCAAAGGAGGCTATGATAGCAGAGACTTAGGAAGTGCCCAGAAGAGATAATTACTGTAATCAAGAAGGGGGATATGATAGCAAGGACTTAGAAAATGCACAGAGGAGGAAATGACTGTAGTCAAGAAGGGGGATATGATAGCAGGACCTTAGGAAGTGCAAAGAGGAGGAAATTACTGTAGTCAAGAAGGCGGATACAATGAAGCTTTTCAGCAGAAGAGGGGTCTAGCAAGGGGCAATACAGGCAGGTTTGCAAAGATGATAGTACCCCGAGTAGGGTCTATGGTGGCACTGTAGTGTAACCTCTAGGTGGTGCTATCCAGAGGGATACTACCCCGCCTGTGTGACTAACTACAGGTTGAGGGGCCTGGGCTCATGAAAAGGGTGCCTCCACCCAGAGGACAGGGTTCATGACAGAGTGACTACTCTGGGTACAGCCCTCCAAGACACTGATATCCTACTCTTTTCCCTCTAGTGGCCAGAACAAGGCCAAGATGATACAAACCCAATACACTTTACAATGCACAGTAAATTTCCACCTGTAACCACTTACCACCAGGGCTGGATTGCCTGGAATGCCTTGGACACCCCTAGGAAATAAGACCTGAAACAAGAAAACAGCAGTGATACAGTACTTTTAGCACAGAAGTACATCGCAACCCGCTTAAATGCAAAAAGATTCAGATCTGATTTATTTTGGGGGATGTGAACAAGGAAGGGACGTAATCTAGTGATTGAGATTGGTTTTGATGATTTCAGGTTATTTATGCATGCACTTAAGTGTCCCTCTAGAACAGTCACATACACTCTGGGTACCCAGTTGGTATTACAGGCTAGCCTGAAGTGTTGCTGGGGGTAGGTCGGCATTGCAGTTGTTGTTGGGGAACTTTGAATGGAAGAAAACACACATGCACGTTAACCCTGAATTTGTAATCTGGAGCAAGATGGCTCAGTCCACAACAATTATCAACCCACAAGAAAATCAGATGACACACTTTAAATTTAATATTAGTTGCAGGGAACTACCCTGATTGATTACTCACTCTACCCAAGACCAGGCAATTCTCTGATGAAATGAGACCTGTAGACACAGATGGATGCAGATGGAGGTGAAGTCCCTCGTGGTCCTCGTTGACAGTGCAGGTCTTCAAATAGTGAAACAACATGAATAATGCTGAGGAAAACATCCAACTTGAACAGGTTCGAGCTACTCTGCATCGCAGCACTTTGCACAACTCACAACATTTGTAACAAACTCTGCTCCATTCTGGTCCTTCCAGGAAGGATGCTGGCTGATCTTCTCTTCTAGGATTATAGAATCAGATGACCTGCAGATGCAGGCAGCAGCTATCCAGGCTGGAACAATATGGACCCATGAACTGATGGCCAGAAAAGAGTCCAGGCCAGGCAGGCCTGACCTCTGAGAGCTGGCAGGCTCCCCAGAGGTGAACACACACTAGCTCTTCGGTTGTCTCTCCAAATCTGACCTTTTTCAGCAAGAGTCCCTAAGATCTTACTGGCTGCTGGATCTATCTTTAACAGTTCTCAGCTCTTAATTGGCTGGTGTTTTGTCACGTAAACATTGTCCCAGCTCATTTCCCACAAGTCTCTGGTAAACCCTCAGAAGCCTTTTAGTTAAAGCTTGGCTCCCGATTGGTGGCAAAGCACTAAAATGGTGGCTGCAGACAGTTTCCCAAGCAGTACAATTTACTGTCCCCACATATAATGTTCTGGTGCAGCCAGGATTATCTTTCATGTTGTTTGAATCCCCAACTGTGCTATATCCCCAACAGTTCTCTTTCCAGCAAGTCCACTTTTAGATAAATAAACAGTCTCCACAGGGGAGTCACAGTTCCTGTAACACACTACCCCAGCAAACAGACAGAGCTCATAAATATTCATAAGGGCTCTCCTATGCCCTGACATTTTCCCCTTGACCTTTCTGGTGCCCTGGAGGCAGCACTTATGGCGGCTGCCAATTCTGTTCACTTCTAAACATTCTCACCCTGCAATCCAATGTCCCTGGTGCCTTCCTCAACTTAACACGGCAGTAGGAATGGCTGAGAGCACATCTCTTGCTTTTGACCATAACGGTGGTCTAGTGCACAGTGCGCCTCCTTGATAGTGCGAGCGGTGGCTCTGCGACATGCCAGGCACTCACAAGTTGCTTAGTGAATCCCATAGGGCTCAATTAACAAGGAGACCTGGGGGGGAGTGACAAGTGCTGTGGACACTGGGAGGACCCAGAAGACAGCGGGAGGCAGCCGGAGACACGACCGGTAAGCCCCACAAATGGAGGGAGGCGTTACACTCTCCCCTGCCTTGGGAAAGCTTGGCGTCTGCACCAAGTCTAAAATATATTATCAACCACTAACACATTTTCAAATATAGACTTACTAATACTTGGTATAACAGACATATCTGACTAGGCATATAACTATGTACAAGGTAGTATGCTATCATTTTAGTCTTCTGAGATTTGTACATATTTCTAGTTTCAATAGATATACTTCAGCAATTCCACATTGTCATTACTTTAGACTGTATCACATTTTTAGTAACATTACATCCACTGCGCTATTTGGAAACATTTCTCCTTATCCCCCTTTGGTTACCTCTAAACCCCTTGTTGCAATGAGAGGTTACCTTAACTTGGGTGGAGGTTTAGAATACCATTTTGGGCAGGGAGTTCGGTGTGACATAGACCCCTCTGTGCATGACATTCATGGGCAAATTGACAGGCTGACCTGGGCTGTCATACATGAACTTCAGGACTGGCTTTACAGCTCGTTCAGAGCGATGTGGCAAAGGGGGCACTGGCACTTCATAGTGAAGCTCATTGTCATTTGTCAGGGAGATTTCTGCAAAGTCTGGCTCATTCAAAGCATCTCTGTCTGGTTCTTCATTGATGCTTTCAGTAGTATGAAACAGTTCATGTAACCCACTCTGTTCATTTTCATTTGCACTGTCCCTTGTTGGTTCGATACTCACCTCATAGGGTTCAGCTTGAGGGATTTCCATTAGTTCCACCATACACAGAGATCCAACTTCCTCAAGGTCCACACTGTGAGCAGCACTCCCTGGAGGTTCAGGCACAAGAGATGAACTAAAATCTGGCACCACAGTTGGGGGTTCGGGTTCACCCCCGTAGTTAATGGAAGGTACTCCTTGGAACACTCTCTCCAGCTCACAAGAAGGATAGAAAACCAAACAGAATTCACTTTCGTCATTTTACATTATCTGCAGTGTCTGCAAGATTTAAGGCATTAGGAACAACAGCCTGGGAAGCAGAAGTTTGCTGGTCTTGCTGTTTGGCTTTAGTGGTTGATCTAGTGGCAGGGCCCCGAGTGGCATCAGTCTCTTGAACATTATTAATCACGGTTTGGCCAATAGGTAACAGGTGGTTCCTGTGGATAGTCTTCACAGCATGACGGTCCCCTTCCGGATATATTTTATACACTGGTAGATTGAGCAATTTACTGACTACCATGTATAGGATGTGACGCCAGCAGTCTGCTATTTTATGTTTTCCTGATAGTCCACAATTCCTCATTAGCACCCTGTTACTTGGTTGGAGCTCTTAGGCCTTCGCACGTTTGTCATGCCAGGCTTTATTAGTCAGGTTTCTTTTTGCAGCCATGGTGTTTGCAAGCTGATAGGCATGATCAAGCTGAGCTTTTAGGTCTTTAACATACTGCAAGTAGTTGTCTGATTTAACACCATCTGGAGATGCTCCAAAACACATATTAATGGGAAGACGAGCTTCTCTGCCAAACATGAGGTGATACTGTGAAAACCCAGAGGCATAGTTTTTGGTACAGTTATAGGCCTGTACGAGTGCACTTATCTGTTGACTCTACTTTGGCTTATCTCATGGTTGCAAGGTGCCCAGCATATCCAGTAGAGTCCTGTTGAACCTTTTGAGTTGCAGATCTCCTTAAGGGTGATGGGGGTTGTTCTGGATTTTCTTACACCCCATAGGGACAAAAGTTCTTTAATAAGTCTACTTTCAAGTCACGCCCTTGGTCTGAATAAATGCGCTGGGGGGGGCACCATAATGTATGAAAAACTTGTCTACAAGTACTTTTGCAATAGTTAAAGTGATTGAGTAGGCCTGCGCATACCTCCTGAAGTGATCGATAACTACCAGGATATTGGCAGTGCTCTTAGAATCTGGTTTGAGACTGAGGAAATCAATTCAGACAAGTTCCATGGGGGCACTCATGATGATGTTTACCATAGGGGCAGCTCTTTGGGCTGGGACCTTGCGCTGAAGACACCTACTGCATGTTTTAATGTGATGTTCGATGTCTTGACTCATTTTGAGCCATTAGAAATGTGACTGGGCCAGATCAAGAGTTCTTTCACCACCCAAATGTCCCATTTGGTCGTGTAGAGCTTTTAGGACAACTTGTTTGAATTTTGTTGGGAATACTAATTGCTTCCTTACAATTTCACCTTGACTGTTAGTAAGCTCTTGGTACAACAGTTCTCTTGAAGCTTGAGCTTGGCCCCCTCACGGAGAAACATAACAGTCTTGGGGTCACTGGATCGTACCTTGGAGATGTCTTCCCCTTTCTCAGAACATTGATTACTGGCCAGGACATGGAATCACAGTACTGCTTTCGTTAAATGTCAGCTGGAGTTAGCTGCGGCAAGGAACTTAAGTCCAAGGCTGCGAAATTACAATAGGCAGCTGACATGTATGTTTCTGGGGTCCCAAACAAACTGTCAAACAATTTACAGGTTCGGGGGACAGAACTTCTTATTGGTTAAACTTTTGGCATAGTGCTTTCAGGGGTTCAGTTAATTTATTTTTAGTGGAAGTCAAATACTTCCATGAGTCAAAATCTGGAAGTCATTCCAATTTTTTGGAAGTCAAAATACTTCCCAGATCCCACAATTTGAAGGCCAGTATTCTAGGAATGATCAGTTTATGGATGTTAATACAAATATTAGTGGCAAATACAATTTCTTTTAGAAAAAAACAATAATTTCTTAGCTTGTCTTCAGTTTTGGAAGTCATCCAATTTAGTGTTCTTCATTTGGAAGTCAATGACTTCCTCCTCCTTTATTTTGGAAGTTTTTTACCTTATTTTTGGGAGTCAAATACTCCCAAAATGGAGTTAACTGAAGCTCTGAGTGCTTTTACAGACTGCTCGGGGATGCGCACTCACTGTTGATTGGGCACCGGTCTTCGAGAAAGAGCATCTGCATCTATGTGGTTTAGACATGGTCGGTATTCCACTGCATAGTCATAAGTTGCTAGGGCAGAGGGCCATCTGTGTCTGGTAGCATCTAGTTTATGTGTCGTTTGAACATAAGTTAAAGGAAAACTCCATGTTAAAATCAGAAAAAGATATGTAGTAGTCTTTTTTTCTGTGTTCTAACCAGTTCCCAGCATTTTAGTTTCCTCTGGCTGTGAGAGATGTTTTTTCTAACTTTCCCTAACTGTTTTATTGCCCTTGGAGGTTGCCATTCTGGTTTCTTTTATGTCCTCTAGTCTTCCCAGAGTGCCTTTTGGTGTGATGTCTAATTGCCCCTGCAGTAGGCCACTGTCTTGTTACAGGGTCTATCACAGCTCAGCCACAGAGAAAATACTTCTTTCAGAGAAGACAAACTGCTAGATGTTGGGTGAGTGTAATCATTATTATTTTTTGATGTCAGTACCTTGTCCTGCTATGCTCTGCTGTGTGTGTGTGTGTGTGTGTGTGTGTGTGTGTGAATCATGTCACTGTTTACTCTATTTCTCTCAGTCACTTTCAGTTTTTGCACCAGTACTAAGTAGCAAAAATTGAACATCACCTTATAGGTTGTAACATAGCAGGACAAAGGTACTAATATCAAAAAATAATAATGATTACACTAACCAAAATGTAGCAATGTGACTCCTTCTCTGAAAAAGTATTATCTTTGTGATGAGCTGTGACAGACCCTGCTAAATCTAGGGGCATAGCTACATCACTGTCACATGAACCAGGGTGCATCGTAGGAGAAAGAAAGTCAATAAAACTATCTGTGATGGAAATCCCCAGGGGTCGTAAAACTACCATACAGCTAGCAGGCTCATTTAGGAAAAACTCCTAATAGCAGACAGAGGGAAGGACACATGAGGACTTAACATACATACCAAAACACTCTACATAACATATGTTTTTGCACATTCTGGGTGGACTTCTCCTTTAAGGGATTGTTATCAGTCTTTACTAGGATTTTGGCACCATACATATAGTCATGATATTGGTCGACTGTAGCCCACTTCAGAACAAGAAACTCTAATTTGTGCACCGGATAGTTCTTTTCTAACAGGGTCAAACTTCTGTTAACAAAGGCGACAAGGCACAGGCCATCCTGATGTTCTTGGTAGAGTACTGCTCCAAGACCGCTCAACCTGGCATCTGTGTGCAACACATAAGGCCTGGATGGGTCAGCATAAGCAAGTCTAGATGCATGAGTCAGCCTTTATATTATCTCTTCGAAATAGGTGTCACAATCAGAAGTCCATCTTTTTCCAAACAACTCATTGGGTCTGAAATATGTTTTTCAAACAACATGAAGTCTTGCTGTATTCTGACATTATGCAATTAGCCCCAGCACTTGAACTGTTCCAGAGATGAGTAAACTCTATGCCAGAGCATAGAGCATTGAGCTTGAGCTCGGTTCAAACCTCTGTCTGCTGCACTTTGAAGTGTAACCATCAGATTCTTTACTCCGCCTAACTGAACAGTCTCTCCGAAGAGTTCTCCTTCGCTCACGGTTCGGTCGGTTTAAAAATCGTCGGTTTTACAGATACTTCTATTTGTTTTTTGGTTCAGATCCCGGTCTATGGTATAGTAAGTACATAGGTAGTGGACTTGATTAGAAAATTGTGGTGGAAATTGTAAAGGTAGATTTTTCGACTGGTTCAGTTGAACTGGTTTCCTGTATAGTGTGTGTATATTTGTTTTTCTTTCAGGAGATTTAGTGTGAGGTGCTGGTCCTTATCAGTTTAAAAAAACAAACAAACAAACAAAAAATGTGCTTTATCTTTTTTTTTTTTTCAAATACTCGTAACACGGTTAGAAACCGATAAGGGCGTCTTGCCTGGCGGTTACCATAAAAAGGGTTAAGTGTTAGTTATGGCTTTGTCTGAGAAACCCAAGAGAAAAAATGGGCCTACTGGGTTTCAGCACTGCAGTGAGTGTGGCGAGGCCTCTGCTGAGGCTTATCCCCACACCACTTGTGTTTACTGTCTGGATTTTAGTCACCTAGGGTCAGACTGCCAAATTTGTAAAAATTTCCCTAAAGCCACCCTGGACAAAAGATTGGACAGGCTTAAGGAGAAGGAGGCAGAGAGGTCCACTGACCTGGATGGACAGCCCGGTTTGGTTCCGACCGAACCTGAGGGAGTGCCCATTGACCTGGGCGAGACTCCCTTGGGCAAGCGGAGAGCCAATCTTGAGGGGTCATTTCCGACAAAAAGAAAAGATAAATTAGCCGGTTCGGATCCAGAACCACATCATCCAACTGCCGAAGAAATTGCCCGGGCAATTAGCATACTTGAATCGCTCTGTTCGGTCTCGACTGATCTGACACCTTTGAGTAAGCATTCGGTTCGGTCGGTTCCTCTGGTTCAAGATTACTCCCCTGAAGACTTTTATGAACCGGATTTGGAAGGGGATGATGATTATTATAGTGGTGGTGGTGGTGCTGCTGCTGTGATGATGATGATGATGATGATGATGATGATGATGATGATGATGGAATGGAAGGTCTGGATGAGCCCATAGAATTGGACATCTCCCCAGACAGGCCTTCTGGTGTGTCCCCTTCTCACTTTATGTTTTACAGGAAAGTGGCAGAAACCCTCCAGCTCCCTTTGGAAGAAGCTGTTGATGAGCAAGAGGAGCCTGACTATGTGGAGATGATGGACATCCCAGAGTCCAAGAGGTTATCTATTCCCCCTTCACAAATCTTTTGGGAAACAGACACAAAAGTTGCTTAAAACTCCAAATTCCTTACCTCCTGTAAACAGAAGAAATGACAAGAGGTACATGTTGTTAGGCTCAGGTATGGAGTACTTGTACCAGCAATGCAGCCATGTTGGGGTTGTGCAGGCTGCAGCCTGTGATAAGGCTAACACACCCTTGGCTTCACACCTTCAAGTAAAGACTCCAGGAAGCTGGATGTCATGGCAAAGAAACAATATATGGCATCTTCTTTGGGACTCAGGCAGGCTAATTATATGGCCTATACAGCCAGGTTCCAGAAGTCCAGATGGGACACTGTACTGGAACTGGCTAAACAGCCCCCCCAGCTTCCCAAGGAGCTGGAGAAGGTGGCTGCTGATGGGATTGAGGCATCAAAAATCCAGTTTCATGCTGCTGTGGACTCCAATGATGTGTCAAGATGAGTCATGACTATATCTGTGGCTGTTCATAGACTAGCTTGGCTCAGATGTACTAGCCTATCGCAGGATACCCAGGCTAAGGCTATGAATTTCCCTGTTGTCAATAATTCTCTGTTTGGAGAGTAGACAGAGAATTATATGAAAAAGATGGCGTACAGGACCACCTACAGGAGTGCACAGGCCAAGGAAAGATGGGCAGCTCCTCAGAGGCAGCAAGCTAGGGGCAGGGGCAGGCCTTTTCACGGGCCTTTCTACCAGGCACAAGCCTCCTCTCCTTTTTCCCAGAGGGAGTTCTTCAGAGGGAGGGGGATGAGCAGGGCTGCATCCACCTCTCAGCCCAAGGCTCCTGCCAAGCAAACACCCTGATGTGTTGGCCCGGGTCGACTCCCCAATCCCTGTAGGAGGCAGGCTGCCTTACTACTTCCAGGACTGGAAGTCTGTTACCTCAGACAAATGGGTCCAGGAGGTAGTAAGCCAGGGACTGGCCCTCAGCTTCAAAAGATTTCCAAAACTGAGGGCCAGCTCCTTTCCACCGCAAACATCTCTGAAACCATTGCCCTAGAGGCAGAGGTTTTATCTCTGCTGGCTCTCGGAGCCATAGAGAAAGTTCCTACAATTCACAGGGCCAAAGGTCTATATTCCAGATACTTTCTTACCCTCCCCAAAAAAAACAGGGCAGTGGTGGCCCATCCTAGACTTAAGATACGTAAACAAACATCTACTAAAGCCAAAGTTCAAAATGGTGACTCTGGGAGTAATTCTTCCCTCTCTAAGGCCAGGGGACTGACTAGCATCCCTGGACCTAAAGGATGCCTACTTTCACATTCCCATCAGGTGCTCCTACAGAAAGTACTTCAGGTTCGAACTGCCTTCAGGTCATTACCAGTTCAGAGCAATGCCCTTCGGTTTAACATCAGCTCTAAGGGTATTCACAAAGTGCCTAGCAGTAGTAGTGGCCTTTCTAAGGAGAATAAACATCTCCATATTTCCATACCTGGCTGACTGGCTCATACTGGGTCAGTTTCCAGACTAAGTCAAGTCAGATTTGCAAGTGACCCAGCAAGTGCTCACTTCTCTAGGATTCCTCCTCAATCTTCCCAAGTCAGTTCTTGAGCAGGTACAACATTTGACCTTCATAGGGGTAGAACTGGATAATGTCATGGCAAGTGCATTTCTCCCCTTGGCAAGGGTAAGGGCTATTATAGAGCTGGCTTCCTCTTTCCACCTTCTGGTGTCTCGACCAGCAAGGCATTTCCTTCAACTTCTGGGCCACATGGCTGCTTCCACTGCAGTGGTACAAGGGGCCAAATTTCAGATGAGGGACATCCAGTTTCATTTGAGGGTTTTTGGGTCTCTGAAAAAAGATTCTCTAACCAAGCTTATTGCAGTGACTCAGTCCCTGATACAGGCTTTCCAATGGTGGCAGGATCAGGACAATCTCAGGCAAGGAATCCCATTCATCAATCAATCTCATTCTGTGGTTCTTACCACGGATGCTTCTCTCCTGGGGTGGGGAACTCACCTGGGAGCTCTCACAACTCAGGGAATGTGGTCCCCTCAGGAGTCTCTTCTCCACATCAGTCTTCTGTAGCTCAGGACAGTGTACCTGGCCCCTGCAAGCCTTCTTGGAATCCATGCAGAACAAGGTGGTTCAGGTCAGGACAGACAACACCACCACAATATGGTACATCAACAAGCAGGGAGGCACTTGGTCTACGGCCTTGTGCACAGAAGCCATGATGTTGTGGTCTCTGGCTTATTCTCTATAAACCTCTTTGGTAGCAGTCCACCTCCCAAGGAAGGACAGTGTGCCAGCATATGCATTGAGGAGGATTTCCAAGGGCCATCACGAATGGTCCCTGGATCCCCTAGTGTTAAAAGTTATTTTTTTTCAAGGTGGGACACTCCAGAGATAGATCTCTTTGCAGCCCCAGACATAGAAACATAGAAACATAGAATTTGACGGCAGATAAGGACCGGTTGGCCCACCCAGTCTGCCCATTTCCCTACCTACTGGATAAGCTGCAGATCCTAGTTAACCAGCAGCCTACTTCTTCCTCCCCCCACCCCCTAGAATTGCCTTATGACTGTCCCATGCATGCTTGAATTCCACCACTGATTTTGACTCCACAACCTCCTCTGGAAGGCCGTTCCATGCATCCACAATCCTCTCTGTGAAAAAATACTTCCTTAAATTACCTCTGAGCCGCCTCTATCTTCAAATTGTGCCCCCTCTTGTTCTTGCACACCTCTTTTTTTGAAAGATGCTACCCTCTTGGACTTTGTTGATTCCCTTGAGGTACTTGAACGTTTGTATCATGTCCCCCCTCTCCCTCCTTTCCTCGAGGCTATACAAATTAAGCTTCTTTCGTCTCTCTTCATATGTCTTCCGGTGCAGACCCTGCACCATTTTAGTTGCCCTCCTCTGGACAGCTTCCATCCTGTCTATGTCTTTGCAGAGATTGGGTCTCCAGAACTGCACACAGTACTCCAGATGGAGTCTCACCAGCTGTCTGTACAGAGGGATAATAACTTCCTGTTTTCTACTGGTGATGCCTCTCCCTATGCATCCCAGTATCCCCCCAGCCCTCCTTGCTGCCCTCTCACATTGCTTGCCCACCTTTAGGTCATCTGATATGACTACCCCCAGGTCTCTTTCCATTTTTGTTGTTGTTAGTATCTCACCCTTCATTGTGTACTCTTCCCTGGGTTTTGTTTCCCAGGTGCATTACCTTACTTCTTAGCATTGAATCTAAGCTGCCATACATTTGACCATTCCTCTAACCTTGCCAAGTCCCTTCTCATCCTTTCCACCCCACCCTGTGCATCAACTCTGTTGCAGATCTTTGTGTCATCTGCAAAGAGACATATTTTCCTTCCAGTCCTTCTGCAATGTCACTTATAAAGACATTGAAGAGGACCGATCCTAATACTGAAGACCTCAAATTGCCCACTGGTAACCTTCCTTTCTTCTGAGTGGACTCCATTTACTATTACTCTCTGCCCTATTCTCCAGCCAATTCTTTACCCAGGCTGTCATCTTGGGACCCACTCCCAGGCTGGCTAACTTGTATATTAATCTTTTGTGTGGGACTGTGTCAAATGCCTTGCTAAAGTCTAGGTAGGCCATGTCCACAGCCCTCCTGATCTACTACTTTGGTCACCCAGTCAAAGAAATCTATCAGATTCATCTGGCATGACCTTCCCGCTATGAATCCATGCTGCCTAGGGTCCTGTGTCCCTCTGGCCTCTAGATACTCAACAATTCTTTCCTTCAGAAGTGATTCCATCATTTTCCCTATCACTGAGGTTAAATTAATAGGTCTGTAGTTTCCTGTTTCTGCCTTGCTCCCACTTTTGTGAAGGGGAATCACATCTGCCCTCCTCCAGTCCTCGGGTACCACCTCATCCTCCCATGATTTGTTAAAAAGGGTAGTCAGTGGTGTCACTAGTTCTACACTTAGTTCTTTTAGAATTCTGGGATGAATCCCATCAGGCCCCATTGCTTTGTCCACCTTCAGTTTTAAGAGTTCTTTCAGAACCCTTTCTTCTGTAAATGGGCTGGTATCAACTTCTGTATCCAGAGTGTGTCTGCTCTTTGTTTTATGCACCTCCCCCTCTTCATTTGTAAATACTGAGCAAAAATATTTGTTTAGTATCTCTGCCTTTTCTGAGACTCCCTCTGCCCACCTCCCTCCCCTTTATTAAGCCTCACTATCCCTCCCTTGGTTTTCCTTCACTCCCTGATGTACCTATAAAAGGTTTTATCCCCCTTCTTAACTGAGTTGGCTATCTTTTCCTCAGTTTGGGCCTGTGCTGTTCTGACTGCCTTCCCAGCCTCCTTTTGCTTTAACTGATACAGTTCTCTGTCCTGCTCCTTCTGCGATTCATTGTACTTCCTGAATGCTTTCTTCTTCTTCTCTTGAAAATTCACTGCCACTTCCTTTGAGAACCATAGTGGTTTCTTACATTGTTTTGTTTTGTTTATTTGATTCATATTTATTTGTTTATTTAACAGGGTGCAGGAATGCACTATTTTTAAGCGAAAAAGATGTTCCAGGACTAGAGGGCATGGGATGAAGTTGGAGGGAGGATGATTCAGAGGAAACCTGAGGAAGAATTTCTTCACAGAACGGGTGGTGGACAAGTGGAACACCCTGCCAGAGGAAGTGGTGGGGGCTGAAACAATCACAGGATTTAAGAATGCATGGGATAGACATAAAGGAATTCTGGATGTCAGGGGTAAGGGGCAACAGACTTCCTGGAAAACATAAACTGAACTTACAAACTTAAATGGGCAGACTGGGTGGGCCATAGGCCCTTATCTGCCGACACTGTCTATGTATCTATGTATCTATGATTCACACAAAGGCTCGTTACCTTTGTGATGGCAGTTTTTATTATTCCCCATTGTTCTTCCACCCCTCCTTCCTGCCCATTTGCTAGTGCATTCCTTAGGCACTCACCCATTTTGGCAAAGTCAGCCCTCCTAAAGTCCAGTACTTTTGTCTTTGTATGGCTTGACTCTATTGCTGTGTTTATTGTGAACCATACTGTTCGATGGTCGCTAGTTCCCAGCTGGCTACCCACTTCTACATCTGTGATCCTCTCTCCATCTCCATTTGAGAGAAGCAAGTCTAATATTGCTCCCTCTCGAGTGGGCTCCAATACTAGTTGTCTAAGGCATGCCTCAGTAGGGCATCTAGAATAACTCCACTCTTGAGTGGCAGCTGCAACTGCACTCCAGTTAACATCTGGCATATTCAGATCACCATCAGCAATATCTCCCTTTTCCTGCCATTCTAAGTATATTTTCTATCATTTTCTTGTCATTTCCTCCCCTGAGAAGGAGATCTGTATACAACCCTGTGCGGATTGTGGTGCCATTGCCTGTCTCCAATTTACCCACAGTGCTTCTTCTCCTCCTCCCTGTTTACCCTTTTGTTCTGTTGCTTTTATTCCTTCCCTTATGTAAGAGCTACTCCTCCTCCTCCTCTTTTACCCTCCTGTCCCTCCTGTAGATAGTGTATCCTGGTATGTTTACATCCCAGTCATGGTTTATGTGTACCATGTTTCTGTGACTGCCACGATATCCAGATGTTCCTCCTCCATCAAGGCCACTAATTCAGGAGCTTGTTACCCAGACTATGGGCATTGGTACTCATTGCTCTCCATTTTTGATGGCTTTACCTTCTGTTGCAGCATCCCCCACTGACCATTCTACCTCGGTCTTTTTCTCATTTAGTACCCTGTTTTGTAGGGAGAGGCTGGGATTTTCCTGCTGCTTGTCAGTGCCTCCCCCTTTGACTAGTTTAAAAGCTTGCCAATGAAGCATTTAAACCGATTGCTCAAATGAATTGTTCTCTTCCTGGACAGATGCAGACCATCCTGCATCTGACAATCACCAACTTCCTCTGTTCTGTTGCAGACCCCCAGTCTTGGATTCAGTCCCTCTGGATGCTCTGATTCTGGATTGGGAAGGGAAATTTCTGTATGCCTTCCCTCCTTTTCCTCTACTGTTCAAGGTCCTGGTCAAGATAAGGTCACAATCTTGCAAAGTGATCCTGATTGCTCCAGATTGGGCCAGGCAACCTTGGTATCTACTGTTGCTGCCCCTAGCAGCCCATCTTCCCCTATCTCTTCCCAGGAATCACAACCTGTTAACCTCCTCTCAGGGGAGCATCTGGTATCCCAACCTTCAGTCTGTCAATCTCAAGGCATGGCTCTTGAAGAGTTAGAGTATGCAAACTTGCATCTGTCTCAAGGGGTTCTGGACATTCTCAAAGCTTCTCGAAAACCTGACACCAGGAAAACTTATAACTCCAAATGGAAAAGATTCAGCATTTTGTGTTCCAAGAAACATGTACCCTCAAATACTGCTGATTTGTCTACAGTTCTGGGTTACATGGTCTATCTTAATGGCCTAGGCCTCAGACCAGCTACCCTCAAAGTACACTTATCAGCTGTGTCTGCTTTTCTGTCAGTGGGACAGCCCTCCTCACTGGCATCTCATCCTGTTTTCTGTGAATTCTTCAAGGGATTGCTTCATACCAATCCTCCCTTTAGGGATCCTACTCCTGCATGGGACCTTAATGTTTGCATTGCTCAGCTTATGCAACCCCCTTTTGAGCCTTTGTCTTCAGCAGAGCTTAAGTACTTGACTTGGAAAACTGTGTTTCTGGTAGCTATCACCTCTGCCAGGCTTATCAGTGAATTGCAGGCTCTGTCAGTGGAGTCTGATTTTATCTCATTCCATAGAGATAAGGTGGTCCTCAGAACCAACAGAAGGTTCCTACCCAAGGTGGTTTCAGATTTTCATCTGAACCAATCTGTGTCTCTTCCTGTATTCTTCACTGATCATTCTTCATCAGGAGAGAGAAGATTACAGTTTGGATGTTAAAAGGGCTCTTAGCTACTACATTGAGTGTACTAAAACACTCAGGTTTGACTCCCTCCAGTTGTTCATCGCTTATGGTGAAGTGGGAAAGGGCAAACCTGCTACTAAGAGAACTGTTGCCAGGTGGATTGTCTGTTGCATGGAATTCTGCTATGAAAAGCTAGGCAAAATACCCCTATCAGGCCTGAGGACTCATTCGACTAGAGGTACAGCTGCTTCTCTGGCTGCTGCCAGAGATGTACCTTTATTAGAGATATGCAAAGCAGCCACCTGGAAAACAGTCCATACATACACCAAGCATTACTCCCTGGATAGCCAGGCTTGGAGTGATGCTTGGTTTGGTACAGCAGTACTGCAGAGTCTATTCCGAAAATAGGTTTGATTCCCTCCTCCATGGAGGTACTGCTTGGCAGTCTGCATAATGTCAGAATACAGCAAGACTTCATGTTTGAAGAAAAAATTGCTCACCTTAGTAATTGTGTTTCTTCTAATGGAGTCTTGCTGTATTCTGACCTCCCTGCCTGCCTCCCCTCTCAGAACCTGGTTTTTGGGAAGTGGGATGATAGGCGCAATGTTGCACCTCAGGGGTGTACTTGGCACTCTCCCTTTTTACCTGGGGGAGTGGGTTATGGTTATGGTTGATAATTAGTTTGTTCACTACCTAGTTTTTGTTGTAGATTTCTCGACTTGAGTCTTTTGGGAATCCAAAATACTTGGTTGCCTTTTTGGTTAGTAAAAATGTTACAATTTCCACATAGTGGGGTTAGTTAATATTAACTCATAAGAATCTGATGGTTACACTTCAAAGTGCAGCAGACAGAGGTCTGAACCGAGCTCGAACTCAACGTTCTATGCTCTGGCATACAGTTAACTCTTTCATCTCCGGAACAGTTCAAGTGCTGGGGCTAACTGCATAATGTCAGAATACAGCAAGACTCCATTAGAAGAAACACAATTACTAAGGTGAGTATTTTTTCTTCCAGTGTCTTGGCCAGAACCCTTCTTGACCTTTTTATGAGTTGGTGGGTACCCTTGAGTTATGTTCAACAGGGGGCGGATCACCTTGGTGTAGTCCTTGACAAATCGGTTATAGTAGCCACAGAATCCAAGGAACCTCTGAAGCTCTTTTAATGTGTTGGGCTTTGGCCAGCTGGTTAAAGTTTCACTTCACTGGGGTCAGTTTGTATGCCCTCTGATGACACAATGTGGCCCACATATTTGACCAAACTCTGGAAAAGTTGGCATTTATCAATAGACAACTTAAGACTGAACTCTTCAAGTCTGTTCAGCACTTTGAACAAGAGAGCCTCATGCTCTTCAGGGTTCTTCCAAAGATTATGATGTCATCAAGGTAAACGAGACACTCCAAGAGGTTCATGTCTCTCATGGCACACTCCATCAATCATTGAAAGGTTGCTGGCACACCTGAGATGCCTTGGGGCATGCGAAGGAACTCATAGAAGACAAACGGACAAATAAATACAATTTTTTCCTGGTCAGCAGGAGCCATTGGGATCAGATAGCATCCACTTTGGAGGTCGAGGACAGAAAACCATTTGCTCCCATTTAGACAGTCCAGGACATCCTGTATTTACAGCATTGTGTACTGGTCTGGCTCAGTTCTTTGGATGATGGTCCTATAATTAATATACATACAGACAGAACCATTCTTTTTCTACACCACAACAATTGGAGAGGCATATGGACTGCAAGACTCTTGTATGATGCCCGCAGCTAACCTCTCTTGTAGGTGACATCTGACATTATCTATGTCAACAGGAGCTAGGCATCTAGACTTCTCTCTGAAGGGTCTCTCATCCTGCAACTGAATGTGGTGTTCAGCACCCGTGACACAACCAACATCCCATTTTTGGAGGGAGAATATCTTGTTTCTTTGAGCCAGATTGCTACTGATCCTGATTTTCCAGCTGTTTGGAGGAGGTGACTCTCTAAAATGAAACATATCAGGCAGTGCCTCGCATCCCCTTTCAGTGTCGCACTTGGATGGAAGCACAGCAGTATCAGCACAATATACTTTAGCCAGGGTGCATCCTCTGGATACCGTGATGTCTCGGTCTGTAACATTTTGTACTTGTACTACCACTCATCGGGCATAAGCAACAGCACAGGCAGGAAGCACACTGGGTTTGATCAGCAGTTCTTCGGGTAATTTCCCCTCATCTGGAGTGTCTAGCATCAAAATGTTGTTAGTCACATCTCTTCACAATCATACCTCGCCACTGATACTGCATTCTGCATTGAGAGGCAGCGAGATAGTAGCAGGATCTTTCTTCCAAACCATGCCCACAGGCTCATCATGTTCACTTGACTCAGGGTGCATGTGCTTCTCGTAGGCCTTTTGGATCAGAGTATGTACTCGCAGGACTTTCCCATTCTTTCTCTTTGTCTTTCTCTACATAGCTGGGCCAGGTGCCCAAACAGGTGTGCATTTGTGCAAATCAGTACTAAGATACCTTCATAGAGCCCGGTAGAAGGGCAGACCAGACCTGGAGTCTCCACAGCATCTTCCACACCAGCCACAGAAGATGCAAAAGAGAGCCATACCCTCAGATAGCCAAAATAAGGATAGGATGTTTCACTCAACCCCAACACATGTAGTCCTTCAAGAGGGTATAATGGACAATCAGATAAGTGTTGCTGATACCAATCTTGGAAGATTATAGTGACTTGGGACCCACTGTCTAGCACTGCTTGAGCTGGAATCCCATCTATATGCACTGTAGTGTCTATGGAAGGGCCTACCAATTTGGACTAGTCTGGAGGGACGGTAGCAGGTGCCTGGACAGAAGATTTGGCCACAAAGAAGTTTGAGTTAGGATTTTCTGAATCTTCACTGCAGTCATTGCCTGGACTCCTCAGCCACTGTCTTGCTTTCCAGAGCTCCCCTTGAAATCTGTATACCACTTTATCTGGGTCCTGTGGGGGCCGGCATTCTTTCTTCAGGTGCCCATCCTTCCTGCGGTTATGACAAACTATGCTTTCCAGAGTCTGGCGTGGCTGAGACATCACATTGGGAGCTGGTCTCCATTCACAACTAGGAGGTTGGGAGGGGTCCATATTTGATGCTGGAGCTGGCTTACCAACAACAGGCAATCTGGGTTCAACTTCTGCCTGTGGGGTTGAAGGTGGTGGGAGACGTTTCTACAACAGTTAGTTCCTTTGTTTCAGTTTTTGGGCTGTTATCAGCAAGGGATGCCAGAGTGTGTGCCCCAACCCCATAGCAGACACACTCTGAGAGGAGCTTTGGTCTATTGTGTCTTTGGAAAGGATTGGGAGGGATGCGGCAGCTTTCATTCTCTCAGCTCTCTCAGTAGCTCAGCACATGGCAAAGTATCCACAGCAGTCTCTGATTCAGAGGGTTTCCCCAGAGCAGAGGCAACTCTGTCTGTACCTACACAGGGACTCCATTATCCCTCCTCAACTTCAGCTTCCTGAGTTTTTTATCAGTGCGCAATAGTCGGGGGGTTACCCTTCTATCCTGGAGCCTTAACTAAAAATTTACAATTTAGAGTGCTTGGCATATTGCAGTGTGTGATCTAATCTCACATGGTTCAAGTTGCGGGCTGGTACACCACCCTTTCGGTAAGCTCTCTGTAGGGCCCTCTCCAAATGAGTGACATACACGATTAAACATTCCCCCTTCCACTGCTTAGTGCCTTTGAACTGCACCATCAAAGTCTCTCCAGACTCAATACTGCTAAAAATACCTTCAAGAGCAGACAGATACTTCTGAGCAGGCGCATCAGGGTTGGCAGACCTCGGAAACCTAATTGCTTCCAAGGCTGGATCCTTCAAGCTTTCCATAATCCATTTTCACTTTTTTGCATCCGTACACTGCCACTCGGGCACCAAAGGGACAACATAATCTATCCAGGTCTCCCAGTCATCCCCCCGGTGGGGTGGGAAGTGTGTCTGAAAACATCCTCAACTTGTGGTATGAATCATGACTAACTGCTGGCGCAGATGGCATCAGCACTGGTGCGGGCACAGAAGCTGGAGTGGGTGGGGACGCTGGGGAAGGAACACATCCAGGTGGCATGAATAACTTTTTTTTTAATTCAATATACTTTATTATTTTTTGTGCAGCACAATAGGTACAATGTTGTGTTTGAATTTGACTAGAGCTGCATATAACACTCAAAGACACAAGATGGAACACATTACACACAACCACTGAAAAAACAACCTAAAACCCCTTCCCCTTATCCCAATCCTCCCCCCCCCCACGTGTTCTGCACCATTACCTGAAGTTGTGGGGAGAGCTGGATATCTTGGATCAAAATTATGACTGGTTCCTAGATCTTAGGGCTGCCAAAGGGAAAGCAGTGCTAAGAGGAGCACCCAGATAGACTGAAAAGAGTGTGGCCTATGTTGCATATTTGCATTGTGCTTTTCTAGCTGGATTGCTAGTAGAGCTTCTCGGTACTATTCCAGCACTGGAGGGAGCACATTTTTTTTCCAGTGCCTTAGCATTACCAGCTTTGCTGTGGCAGCCACCAATGTAATGTGAGCCTTCCTAATCCTGGGCATCCCAGGTGGAAACACTGACAAAAGGCAACATTGTGGAGTAAAACAGGGGTTCAAGTCCCTCCAGACCAGTTGAGTCTTCGGGCAGCTCCATAAGAGGTGGTATAAAGATCCAGGGGTGCCTCCACAATGTGTGCAAAGGGGGGGAACCAAATTTACCAATCCTGTGCAATTGAACGGGGGTGTAATACAAATTATGCATCATATTAAAGTGAGTCTGCTGAAGCCTGTCTTGCTTAATATACTTATAAGCAGCATTCCAAGCCTTCTGCCAGAAGGAGGGATTCGCCAGAAGGGATAATTCTTGGGCCCAGAAGTAGCAAATTCCAGAGGGGAGAGACGTAGCTGTCATTTGCAGATATTTATAAACTTTGGATACCGCATGTGATTGTTTCGCTACCTGAAGTAAAGAGGGGAAAATCCTCTGGTGGGGAAGGGGTCCAGGGTTTGGGTCCCATAAAGGAGAGGATTGCATTTTGAACCTGCAGGTATTTAAATGTGTCCCTGTGTTTAAGTTGCAATTGGAGTTGAAGAACAGGGAAGGTGACCAGTCATTTTCCTGAAGTAAAGTGGCAAGTGTACAGTCCCTCAGCTGGGGAAGGAATGAGACTGGAACAGTTCTGTGGCCTATCCGAAAGTGGGGATTATTTAGGGTGGGTTAGGTGGGTGAATGGTGCCAATTCTTCGCCAAATGAGTTTGAACTTGGTGTAAAGTTCTGAGAGACCAACCAGTTGGGTCTTCTTCAGGTGAGGAGGAAGATGGGAGGGAGATAGATACACCATTGCTGGAAGGGAAATTTGTGACCTACTCACCAGGTTCTTCTTTATTTCTACCTAGATAGGGGCGTACCCACTGGGGGTTTATGGGGCCGGGTCATTAGTCCAGAAAACTATCTTGCTGATGTGCTGTGCCCCATAATAAAAGAACAAGGATGGGAGGGGAGGCCCCATCACAATTTGGGGGCCATCAGCTTGCTGTACGCCCTTCGAGCTGATTTATTTTTCCACAGAAATGCATTTAACATTTTCTGGAGATAGGCGAACCAGATCTTGGGAAAGGAAGTGCCCAGCATCCTGAGTGGGTAGAGCAGTCGGGGGAGCACATTCATTTTTATAATACTGACCCAACCCCATAAGGAGAGTGGCAGAAGTCTCCATCTATTCAGGTCAGCTTTCAGAGTTAGGAGTAGTTTGCTAAAATTTTCTTTTACCATCATAGGGATGTCCCGAGCCATTTGGATACCTAAGTAGGTTAAGAACTTGGGTTCCCAGGATAAACCCAAATGGATAACATCTGCTTGGGTAACGTGATTATTAAGGGGACAGATCTTCATCTTGGAGAGATTTAGCTTGTACAAAGAGATTTTGTCTAACTCTTCTAACAAGGCAGGGATGGTATGGGTGGACTCTTCCATGTATAAGAGGAGATCATCTGCATATGCAGATAGCATGTACCACTTCCCTTCAAGCTGCATACCCAATATGGTAGGTGAAGCAGCTAATCTGCAAATTAGAGGTTCTAAGTAAAAGTTAAAAGGAAGAGGGGAGAGCGGACATCCTTGACTGGTACCATGGTGAAAGGGGAAAGGAGATGATACACAACTTTTTTCACCAAATCCTGGCCATGGGGGAGGTGTACAATAGTTTCACCCATCTGATGAAATCTTCTGGGACTCCAAAACTACTTAATGATGCAAATAAAAATTCCCAGGACACTCTGTCGAAGGCTTTCTCAGCATAAGGAGAGACTAGGGACGAAGGGACCCCCGACTCCCTTGAGACCTGGAGAAGATGCATGTGTTTCCTTAAATGATCCCCTGATACCCTGCCCGGCATGAATCCCACTTGCTGCAGCCCAGTGACTTCCTCCATAATCTGAGCAAGACGATTGGCAAGGACCTTGGCCAGGATTTTCACATCCGTGTTGAGGAGGGATATAGATCTGTAGTTGTCCGGGTGAAGTGGATCCTGACCATATCTGAGAATCAGGGTTATCAGGGCTTCTAAGAAAATGTAATCCTCAATGCCATCTTTGAACCATGATTTAAATACATCTGCCAGAAGAGGAGCTGATTGGGGGAGACATGATTTGTACAGGTTATTGGGGAGACCATCTGGTCCAGGAGCTTTATCCAAAGGTAATTGCTTAATGGCACTCTTCACTTCACTGAGTGTAATCTGGGAGCCCAAGTGCACAGTGAGATGGGGGATAGCATTGAGAGGGCAATGGAGTTTAAATACTCTGAGATAAGTGGATCTGATTGGGTAGGTACCTCCTCCATTTTATACAGACGTTGAAAGTAATTTGCAAAAATAGCCACTATCTCCCTGGAATCCGACACTACATTTCCATCCAAAGTAATGCATGAACCCAGTATGAATTTGCTTGCCTCTGCCTGTCTCAGCTTGAGGGCCAATAGTTTGCCTGCTCACTCATCAGATTCTAGGTACTTCAACTTGGTGCCATGCAGGGCAAGTTCTGCTTGTTAGGCAAGTACCTCTGCATAGCAGTATTGTAGCCGGTGCAATTTCACTCCCTCCGAGTCAGGGGATGTATGATTAAGGGTACATTCTAACTGCTGGATCTCCCAGAGAAGAGCATCCAACTGCTCCTTGTTTTTACAGGACTGGGTGGCTGAGAGGCAAATGAAATTGCCTTGGAGTGCACACTTAACAGCGGCCCAGACAATTCCTGTTCTACCTATGGTACCTCTGTTGGTCTCCAAAAAGGTGGATATGAAACCCCGGATGTGGGTAAGTACAGAGGCCTCCTGCAGGAGCTTGGTGTTAAGGTGCCAGAGAGAGTCTCTTTTCACCCTGGGTTCAAGTAGATATGTCAGACTGACTGAGGAATGGTTGGACAAAACTCTGGGGTGGATAGAGGCATCTAATGTACCCAGCAGACAAAAAGAGTTGGCTAGGAAATAATCTATATGGAACAAAGTTTTGTGTGGAGGGGAATATTAAGTATATTGACAGTCAGTTGGGTTTAGTGCACGCCAGACATCAACAGTTCCTGTACCTGCCATGAGGACCCTTAGAGCTCGTTGAGCTGGGGTAAGACCCAGCCTCTTATTATCTGAGCGATCTATATCTGATTGATAGACTATATTCCAGTCCTCTTCTAAGACAGTTAAGATCGGGGGATCATTAATTAACACCGACAACAAATGGATAAAGAACCCTGGAGAATCCAAACATGGCCCATATATTGCCCCCAAAATTATAGACACAGATTCAAGTGTACCGCAGACTATGATATAGTGACCTGAGAGGTCCCACCATTCCTGTGACATAGTGAAGGGGACAGATTTGGAGACGAATATTGCCGTTTCACCACTTTTTTGGGTGAACTGGCACTAAAGGCCTTTCCCACTCATGTTTTTCGGAGAAGGGGGGCATCATCTCTGCATAGGTGGATCTCCTGGAGACGGGCTAGTTTAGTATCTAGATGCTGGAGGTGGCACAAGATCATAGCTCTTTTACGTTTATCTTGGGCTCCCTTGATGTTCCGTGTGACAAATTTGTATGGACTACCCATCCACTTCAAGAGCGAGGAGGGTGTAGGGTGGGCCAAGGAGGATAGATACGGACCACCGTGGGCAATCTTCACTGTAGCTATTCCATGGACCTGGTGCTGTGATAGTATGTCTCCTACTCCTCATAGCCCTCTGACAACCTAGAAACCAGTGAAGTAGATTATGCAGGACGCTATCCCATACCCATGAGAACCCCACAAAAAGCTCCCCAAGAACCCCACAGAAAACCTCCCACCCTCCCCTAGCCCAATCCTAATAATCAAGAACATCATTAAACAGTCAAGAAAAAAAAGAACACACTAATACTAGATAACTCTCTCCCGGTTCTAATAACTGATCCACTTATCTCTACCTGGCAGGTGATATTAATTCCACTGCCTTTTAGAAAGATGCATCAAATCCCCCCCCCCCCAGAAAAATCACAAAACATTTTAATAATTGAGAAAGTGAAATATCACAGGCGCTAAACTAAGGGAAAATTCTTCCAATCAGGAGTAAACTTGAAACTACATAATGGCTATAGTGTAACAACTTATATCAGTAAGCAGGCAGGTTCTTACAGTGAATGAGGATTTCTCCCAAAGGAGGAAATAGTTTTCAACACAGGTCACCCTACTCAGCTTGCGTATTGCAGAGTAATTTCTGTTTAGAGGAAACCCTTCTAAATTAGTGTTAGTTCACTCCACGACATTGATGCTTCAAGCCAGCGAGCCTAGCTGACGGCCAATAGAGTTATGTGAAGTCTGGAAGCGCATACTGAGAAAGGGTCACAGTCCCACTTCCACCTTGTTCCACTGGTCACAGATAATGTTGTAAAGTGTAACCCCATATTCAGTTGGCCATTAAGGGAAAATCCTATTTTCCATAGAGTACAGTATAGGCTACAGATTCATCCGAAGGGACAGTTTAGAAACTGAGATCCGAGTGGCCTGCCATGCAGCAGAACAGAAGGGGACAAGAAGAGGAAGGCAACCTGTCTGGTCAAATGGGGCACCAATTCTGAACTAGCAGGCCAAAAAGGAAGATTCCCCGTGAGTGCGAGTTACAGATACTTTGAGGGTGAAAGCTCAGTCGCAAGTCTGTCCAGAAAATTACACCGCTTCAATTTGATGTGAGACACACAAGTCCAAACCAATGCAATCTTCCTTGCTCTGCCTTGCTGAAATGCCAAACCACAGTACAAACACCAAGACAGCGGTCACTTGAAAAGGTCAGGTAGAAGTACTTTCAGTTCTGCTGCCGCCTGCTCTGAAGTTTCATAGGAATTCCACCTGTCTGCATGCTTCACTTGCAATATTGCAGGGTAGCATACTTTGAAGGGCTTCCCTGCTGCAATTAGTTTAGTGACTGTCGAATGCCGCTCTTGTGTTTCGATTTTCACTGACTATGGGAGGTCTTGGGCAAACCACAGCTGGTGTCCCTCCCACTGTATCTCTCAGAGATCCTTAATCCTTGAAAGTATATGTACCTCATCTTGAAAGTTAAGTAACTTGAATATTATAGGTCTGGGTGGGGATACCGATGGCAGGGGGGGAGCAGTGAGCGTCGGACACACTCTATTATGTATGTACTATTGTTAGAGGAAGGGCCGGCGATCCTTTCACACAGTTTCTGAATAAATAGCACAGTGCTGTTCCCTCCTTTTTCCGACAGCCCAATAATTAGAAGGTTATTGCATGTACTCTACTGCGCCCCTACAGATCCTCCAGCTTGTCCTCTATTCATTTCAGTCGACGCCGAATCATGGAGTCTAGATTGGATTTATCGTTCCATTTTTCAAGCGAGATCAGCCATGTTTCTGAGTCACTGACCCAGGTAGCCAGTGAATCAAACAAGGTGCGGAGCTGGTGGAGATCTAAAGACATTTCAGATAGTGTCTCCTGCAGAGGTTTCATTATCTCCAGAAACCAATCCTCTGTTAAGGCATGGGCCCCACGGCTGAGTTTCACTGCTCGCCACAGGCTGAGATTTAGGCCTCTTTGTGGCCTTGTCCTTTTTGGGAGTAGGTGGAGGTGAGTGGCGTGGTGGAGTTTTTCTCATCTCGATCTCCATACTGTGGTGCAAAGAACCAATGCAGCAGTTCTTCCGATAGTCGAGAAGGTAGGAACTGTCACTTTACTCTATTTTAAGGTAGCCAAAAAGTTGATTTTAAAGTGGGAGAGGAGCAGAGTGGGAGAGCAGCCAGTCCTCTGACAGCCATCACGTGACCCCATGAATAACTTTTTAAAGTCCTCAATTATTTTACCCTTCTCCAGTAGCAATTTGACAATCTTTTCCTCAAGGGATTTCGAAAAGGGTGGGAGCTTGTTTCCTGAGCGGTCCTCACTATCCTTAGTAATCACCCTCCAGGCCGCATGAGACTCCTCAATGGCAACAGTTTTTGGCACTTTAGTGCTAGCCACAGCGTTGCTACATTCCACTAATACTGTTAAAGTCTTGGCTATCAAATCAGCATGTCAGCTCAACACTAGAGGGTCTCCCAGGCATTTGATTTTTGAAAGGGCCTTTTCTATATCTTCTTTACTCGTTCCCAGGGGTATGTCGAGGATCAACAGGGCATTTTGAGGTTAACTGCCTGCCCCATGCACCATCCAACTAGCTGATGCACAGCCATGGCTTCAGACGTACCCATTAAATTTCTAACAGTAATTCCTGGTTTTGGCCACTAAGGGGGGGGGGTTGCTAATCCCAGCAGTGCCTCCAAGATGTAACCCCTAGGTGGCGCTATCCCAAGGGATACTACTCCTGCCTGCATGACTAACTGCAGGTTGAGGGGCCTGGGCTCGTGAAAAGGATGCCTTCACCCAGAGATCATAGAAACATAGACTTTGGAGGCAGATAAGGACCACTTGGCCCACCCAGTCTGCCCATTCCCCTAACTAATGGATAAGCTGCAGATTCTAGTTAACCAACAGCCTACTTCCTGCAACCCCCCACTATAATTGCCTTATGTCTGTCCCATTCATGTTTGAATTCCCCCACTGTTTTAGACCCCACAACCTCTCCAGGAAGGCGGTTCCACGCATCCACCACTCTCTCTGTGAAAAAAGATTTCCTTACATTACCCCTGAGCCGTCCCCCCTCTATCTTTAAATTGTGTCCCCTTGTTCTTACACACCTCTTTTTCTGAAAGATGCTACCCTCCTGGACTTTGTTGATTCCCTTGAGGTACTTGAATGTTTCTATCATGTCCCCCGGTCCCTCCTTTCATCAAGAGTATACATATTAAGCTCTCTCAGTCTCTCTCTTCATACGGTTTCTGATGCAGACCCTGCATCATTTTTGTTACCCTCCTCTGGACTGCTTCCATCCTGTCTATGTCCATGCGTAGATGAGGTCTCCAAAACTGCACACAGTACTCCAGATGGGGTCTCACCAATTGTCTGTACAGAGGGATAACCACTTCCCTTTTTCTACTTGTGATGCCCCTCCCTATGCATCCCAGTATCCCCCTGGCTCTCTCTACTGACTTCTCACATAGCTTACCCACCTTTAGGTCATCTGATATGACTACCCTTGGGTCCCTTTCCATTATTGTTGTTGTTAGTACCTCCCCTGCTATTGTGTACTCTTCTCCTGGATTTTTATTTCCCAGGTGCATTACTTTGCACTTCTTTGCATTGAATCTAAGTTGCCACACGTCTGACCATTCCTCCAACCTTGCCAAGTCCCTTCTCATCCTTTCTACCCCTCCTTGTGTATCAACTCTGTTACAGATCTTTGTGTCATCTGCAAAGAGGCATACCTTTCCTTCCAGACCCTCTGCAGTGTCACCTATAAAGACGTTAAAGAGGACTGGACCCAGTACTGAGCCCTGAGGTACTCCACTAGTAACCCCCCATTTTTCGGAATGTGTTCCATTCATTGTTGCCTTTTGTGTCCTGTTGTGCAGCCAGTTTGCTACCCAGGATACCATCCTGGGACCCACTCCCAGGCTGGCTAACTTGATTGTTAATCTTTTGTGCGGGACTGTGTCAAATGCCTTGCCAAAGTCTAGGTAGGCCATATCCACAGCCCCTCCCTGGTCTATTACTTTGATCACCCAGTCAAATAAATCAAATAGATTCGTCTGACATGATCTTCCTGCTGTGAATCCATGCTGCTTTGGGTCCTGTGCCCTGCTGGCCTCTAGGTACTCAACAGCTCTTTCTTTCAGAAGTGATTCCATTATTTTCCCACCACTGAGGTCAAACTAACTGGTCTGTAGTTTCCTGCTTCTGCCTTGCTCCCACTTTTGTGAAGGGGAATCACTTCTGCCCTCCTCCAGTCCTCGGGGACCATCCCATCTTCCCATGATTTGTTAAAAAGTGTAGCCAGTGGTGTCACTAGGTCCTCCCTTAGTTCTTTTAGGATTCTGGGGTGAATCCCGTCAGGCCCCATTGCTTTGTCCACCTTGAGATTTAGGAGTTCTTTCAGGACTCTTTCTTCTGTAAATGGACTGGTGTTAACCCCCCTACCTAGAGTGCTTCTATTGTTTGGTTTCAGTAACTCCTCCTCTTTTTCTTTTGTGAATACTGAGCAAAAGTATTCATTCAGTATATCTGCCTTTTCACTGTTTCCCTCTGCCCACCTCCCCTCTCCTTTATTAATCTTCACTATCCCTCCCTTAACCTTTCTATGCTCCCTAATGTACCTATAAAAGGTTTTATTCCCCTTCTTAATGGAGTTGGCTATCTTTTCCTCGGTTTGGGCCTTTGCTATTCTGACTGTCTTCCCCACTTCTTTCTGCTTTAATTGATACAGTTCCCTGTCATGCTCCTTCTGTGATTCCTTATACTTTTTGAATGCATCATTTTCCTCCTTAACCTTCCCTGCCACCTCTTTTGAGAACCATAGTGTTTTTTTATTCCGCTTTGTTTTCTTTCTTTGTTTCACACAAAGGCTTGTTGCCTCCATGATGGCAGTTTTGATTTTTCTCCATTGTTCTTCCACCCTTCCTTTCTGGCCATTTGCTAGTGCATTCCTCAGGTATTCACCCATTTTGCCAAAGTCAGCCCTTCTAAAGTCCAGTATCCTTGTCTTTGTATGGCTTGTCTCCATGGTTGTGCTTATTGTGAAGCACACTGTGCATTGGTCACTTGTTCCCAGATGTCTACTGACTTCTAAATTTGTGATCCTCTCTCCATTTGAGAGTACCAGGTCTAAAATTGCTCCCTCCTGAGTGGGTTCCACCACTAGCTGTCTAAGGCATGCCCCTTGTAGGGCATCGAGAATGACCCTGCTCTTGGATGTAGCTGCAGTACATGTCGTCCAGTTAACATCTGACATATTCAGGTCCCCCATCAACAGTATCACCTTTTTCAGCCATTTTGAGAATGCCTCTATCATTTTCTTGTCCATTTCCTTCCTTGAGACGGGTGTCTGTATACAACCCTGTGCGGTTGTGATGCCATCCCTGTCTCCAAGGTGACCAAGTGCCTCTTGTCCTCCCTTTTTACTTTTTAGTTCTGTAGCTTTGATCCCTTCCCTTACGTAGAGAGCTACTCCACCTCCTCTTTTACCCTCCCTGTCCCTTCTGTAGATTATGTACCCTGGTATGTTGACATCCCAGTCATGGTTCTCCATGTACCATGTTTCTATGACTGTCACAATATCCAAGTGTTCCTCTTCCATCAGGGCTACTAGCTCAGGAAGCTTGTTTCCCAGACTATGGGCAATGGTACTCATTGCCCTCCATTTAATGTTGGCTTTATCCTTTTTTACCCCATCCCTGCTCTTATTGTCCTGTCTATTTTTCCATTTACCCATGTCCTGCCCTCTGTCAGCTCTGTACCTCAGTGTTTACCTTACTATCTGCCATGTTTTGTGGGGGTGGAAGCTTAAACTTTCCTGCTTCCTGTCAGCACCTCCCCCCTTGACTAGTTTAAAAGCTTGCCAAGGAAGCATTTAAACCTGTCACCTAGGAGCTTGGTTCCCTTCTTCGACAGATGCAGACCATCATTCCAGTATAGGCCACAACCACTGGTGACTGTTAGAAATAATCAAATATACCACTGCTCCACCACTCTGGTGAGTACTGCCCTTTACAGTAATTCAGCCCACACTACAATTTACTAGACCACTGCTCTTACACAAACCACTCTACTGAGTCCAGGGATAAAAATGAACTCACTCCTCAGCCAGCAGGACACTTCTAAAATGTTGTAAAAATATCCTTCCAAATCCTAGGTCTCAACCATAGGAATCAAGCAACTTCAGTTGTATTTCACTCCCTCTGGTTATAAAATTAGTACACTTTAATGGCATCCTGCAATTCCCTTCTTAATGCCAATAAAGACAAATGAAATTTTCTGTGGAAAGCCGGTCTGACTGGCTTCTCACTGTGTAGGTTGCCTAAGACAGCTCAGTGATGAAAACCCCACCCAGAATCAGTTGACTGACTAGTGACACCTGTGATGTAAGCAGGCCTTTCAATGTAGACACTCTGCTATGGCTGATTCTAATACACAAAACCCTTCTCTGAATCCAGGGATAAAAACTCACTCCTCAGCCAGCAGGATAATTCTAAACTGTTGCAAAAATATCCTTCCAAATCCTAGATCTCAACCACAGGAATCAAGCAACTTCAGTTGTATTTCACGCCCTCTGGTATAAAATTAGCACACTTTAATAGAATCCTGTAATTCTCTTCTTAATGCCAATAAGGACAAATTGAACTTTCTGTAGAAAGCGTAGCTCACCTTCCTAACAAGTCTCCAACAATATTATGTCTTACCAGCTTCCCAGTTCCTCAAATGAGTTTTAGTTTGTTCTCTGCTGTATAGCAAGTTTCTTAGCCTCAAACAGAAGCAGTCTGTCTGACTGGCTTCTCACTGTGTCTGGGTTGATGATAGCTTGACTACTCTGGGTACAGCCCTCCAGGGCACTGATACCCCCCCTCTTTTCCCTTTAGTGGTCAGAACAAGTCCAAGATGACACAAACCCAATACACTTTACAATGCACAGTAAATCTCCACCTGTAACCACTTACCACCAGGGCTGCATTGCCTGGAATGCCCTGAAGACCCCCTAGGAAACAAGATCTGAAATAAGGAAACAGCAGTGATACAGTACCTTTAGGACAGAAGTACACCATAACCAGTTTAAATGCAAAAAGATTCAGATCTGATTTATTTTGGGGGATGTGAACAAGGGAGGGGCGTAATCTTGTGATTGAGATTGGTTTTGATGATTTCAAGTTATTATGCATTCACTTAAAAGGCCCTCTGGCACAGTCACACACACTCTGGGTACCCAGTTGGCATTACAGGCTAGCCTGAAGCGTTGCCCGGGGTAGGCCGGCATTGAAGCTGTTGTTGGGCCCTTTGAATGGAAGAAAAACACACTTGCACTTTAGCCTTTAATTTGTAATCCAGAGCCGGATGGCTCAGTCCAAAACAATTATCAACCCACAAGAAAATTGGATGACACACTTTAAATTGAATATTGGTTGCAGGGAGCTATCCTGATTAATTACTCTCTCTATCCCAGACCAGGCAGTTCTCTGATGAAATGAGACCTGTAGACACAGATGGATGCAGATGGAGGTGAAGTCCCTCATGGTCCTCATCGATGATGCTGGTCTTCAAATGGTGAAACAATGTAAATAAGGCAGAGGAAAACATGCAGCTCGAACGGATTTGAATTACTTGGCAGCGCAGCATTTTGCACAACTCGCAACATTTGTAACCATAAACTCGGCTCCATTCTCGTCCTTCCAGGCAGGATGCAGGCTGATCTTCTCTTTTAGGATTATAGAATCCATTGACCTGCAGCTGCAGGCAGCAGCTACCCCAGGCTGGAACAATGTGGACCCACGGACTGACGGCCAGAAAAAAGTGTAGGTCAGGCAGGCCTGACCTCTGAGAGCTGGCAGACTCCCCACACTAGCTCTTCGGCTGTCTCTCCAAATCTGACATTTTTCAGCAAGAGCCCTGTTTTATATGGGGAAGCGTTCTAAAGATCTTATTGGCAGCTAGATCTGTCTTTAACAGTCCTCAGATCTTTATTGGCTGCTGGTGTTTTGGCTTCTAAACATTGTCCCAGCTCATTTCCCATAAGTCTCTGGTAAACCCTCAGAAGCTCTTTTGTTAAAGCTTGGCTCCTGATTGGTGGCAAAGCACTAAAATGGTGGCTGCAGACAGTTTCCAAAGCAGTACAACTCACTGTCCCCACATATAATGTTCTGGTGCAGCCAGGATTATCTTTCATCTTGTTTGAATCCCCCCACTGTGCTATATCCCCAACTGCTGTCTTTCCAGCAAGTCCACTTTTAGATAAATAAACAGTCCCCAAAGGGAGTCACAGCTCCCATAACACACTATCTCCAGCAAACAGACAGAGCTCATAAATATTCATAAGGGCTCTCCTATGCCCTGACATTTGCCCCTTGACCTTTCTGGTGCCCTGGAGCCAGCGCTTATGGTGGCTGTTGATTCTGTTCACTTCAAAACATTCTCTTCCTGCAATCCAATGTCCTCGGTGCCTTCCCCAACTTAACATGGCACCGGGAACTGCTTACGGCACATCTCTTGCTTTTGATCTCAACGGCGGTCTAGTGTGCAGTGTGCCTCCTTGATAGTGCGAGCGGTGGCTGTGCAACGTGACGGCCACTTGCAAGTTGCTTGGTGAGCCCATAGGCCTCAATTAACAAGGAGACCTGGGGGGGTGGGGAACGGCACGTGGTTTGGAGACCGGGTGGACCCAGAAGACAGCAGGAGGCACCCAGAAGCATGACAGGTAAGCCCCCCAAAATGGGGAAGGGGGTGTTACACTAGGAAGGGAAAATGGGGTGGACTAGGTGGGCAAAGATGTCCTCATCTGCCATCAACTTCTATATTTCTGTTAGAATCATCTGACAAGACCTTCTCCTGGTGAACCCATGCTGCCTTTTTTTCCCTGGAATACATCTGCCTCCAGAAACTCCACTGATCTTTCTCTATAGTGGCCTCCAGCATCTTGAGAACAATGGATATCCGGCTTACTGGTCTATAGTTGTCTGGCTTATACCTTTTCCCACTCCTATGCAGGGGCATCATATTTGTCGATCTCTAATCTGTGGCATCACCCCTAATTCCAACGAGCTGTTATATGGATTGTTTAAGGATAGTGCCACCTCCTGCCCCTCTTCTTTTAGTACTGTAGAGTGCAGCCCATCTGCACTCATTGATTTTCCTATGCTTAGAGCTTGGAGACCCTGCAGCACCCATCCCTCAGTTATGGGTTCTAAGTTGCTAGCTCCCCATCCCCCAACTGTCTTGAAGTTGACATTCTGATAGTGTACCTTTCTATTGTAAATGCAGAACGGACATAGTAATTATACAGTGAGTTTTAAAAAGAAGGCCTAATTGGTTGGCTGGCACCTTTGCAGCATTGTAAAATTCAGCATTACCAATGCAGAAGATGCCAATCAGCCTTGTCTCTGTAATCAATCTGACCCCTGGAGACAAAAGTTGAAAACCACCATGTTGAACCACCAGTAAACCACGATCCCTTTAAAAAAGGAAAAAACAAAGGGTAGAAACCTGCCATGCTGACTCACCACTAAACTGACACTAAGGCCTACAACAGCTGTTACAGGTTATATTGAGAAATGAACAGCAGCCTCAATAAAGAGACCAGAAACCCACACTGAAACATTTAGAACCACTTTACTTGTACCCACCTTGCCTGTCTGTTTTTCTTTCCCTACTGGCTCGACTCTATTCCCATGTGCAGTGCAAGCTTATTGCCTGCTGAATGCAATGCATTGCCTGTTACTAGTTTTCTGAGTAGCACAAAGTGAAGTCTATTTCAAACCTGAGCTCTGTATTGTGGAATTTACTGTTTGAAAATGCAAGTTGAGAATCGGAGCATCTGCTGTAGTATCGGCACTACTGCGCTTGTCTGTGGCCACATGACAGAACCACGCCAGGCATGAGTAAACCCAGCATCACCCACACTCTTTTGTGGTTTATTGCTTAAATGAACTATGGCTACAATTGGCTAATCTCCCCTTCAATCCAACTAGCCCCAACTGTTCATGTGGTGCTGCCATCACCTCTGGTAAACTGGTGCAGTCTGGTAAATTGTGGTTCAGGGGGAGTGCTGGAGATACTACACTTAAACAAGCCACAACGTTTCAGCTATTGTGCTCAGTAAGGTGGCCATCAGTTTCTGTTCCACATGGGGAGTCAGTAACCCGCCCAAGATTAATAGAATAACGCAGCTGTATTAAGATTTGACCACCTGCAAAAAGGAGGGTTAGTGCAAATGTCAACTTTAAGCATACATGGCCCACATAGGTGCCCTGCCAGGCAGGCCAGATCTTTCCCTTCCTACTTGGTACCAGGTGTGAAACAGATCTGAATAAGAGCTTCTTTAACTCAGTCCCTGTGTATTGCAGGTGTAGAATCACTGCAACCTGTAGATTTTACTGCAGGTTGTAGGCATTGATGCACTTTAAACAGAGCAACGTGCTCAGTTCCCCAAATCATGCAGGCCATGCAATTTCTTAAATGGCAGAACATTCCTAAACATGGGGTATTTACAAGGGTGGATAAGGTGCAAGGCCTGGATGTTGTATGCCCCTGGGTATTGAAGGAACTGGCAGTGGTCCTGGCAGAGCCGTTAGTGGATTTGTTCAGTACTTCTCTGAGAACAGGATGCATACCCCGGGACTGGTGGATGGCTCATGTGGTACCCCTCCACAAAAGTGGACCCAAGGATGCATCATGCAACTTTAAACCACTGAGCGTTACGTCCATTGACGAAAAGCTAATGAAAACAATCCATAAGAAGAGGTTGTTAACCTTTCTGAAAGGTATTGGTCTCCAGGATGGAAAGCAGAATGGATTTGTCTTTGGCAGACCCTGCCAGACCAACTTGGTTGACTGTTATAACTGGGTCATTAGGGTGCTTAACGTAGACCATGTGGTGGATGTCGTGTATCTGGATTTCAGCAAGGCATTTGATTCAGTGCCACATGGCAGGCTGGTTAGCAGCTTGGGACACCAGGGATTAGGGACAAAGATGGAGAACTGGATTAAGAACTTGCTACAGGGGAGACAACAGAGGGAAGTGATTGAGGGGGGCACTCTCATCTCCAAGGGCAGTAATGAATGGGGTGCCACAGGGCTCGGTATTGGGTCCGGTGTTCTTCAGCATTTTCATTGCTGACATCTTGCATAGCACTGAGAACAAGATTAGTTTCACTGTGGATGACACAAAGATAGGAGCAATGGTGAGTGACTCAGCATGATGGCAGAGGCTGCCGGGTGATCTAGCTATACTTGAGTACTGGTCAGACACTTGGCAGCTGGGGTTCAGTGCTAAGAAGTGCAAAGCCATGAACTTGGGAGCAAGGAACCCAAAGAGGTGTTACCAGTTGGGAGTGGTACAGATAGCCAGTACAGATGAAGAGAAAAAATTGGGGTACTGATAACAGGGCATGCGCAGGGACAGGGGCAGGATGCAGGGGCGCACCATCCATAGAAGCCATGGGTGGAAGAGCATGCAGCAGGCCAGACAGCTCCCCCCAGCACCCCATGAACTGCACAACCAGTGATGAGCTGGATGGACCACCAGCCCGTGAACACCAGCACTGAATCCACAGCTGGGGCACGGTGCCCCAGCACACCCTCCTGGCAAGCAGTGACCACAACACAAAGAGGGCCTGCCACCCAGTGGCACCCCATGCCACCAATGCAGAGCACACCCTGTACAGCGATCCCCAGACACCCGGCCCAGAAGCAGCACCCAACAGTGTATGGCACCGAATGCATGCTACCACCCCCACCGTGACAATGCAACCCTGTGCACCATGGAGCCATGCATAGCAGCTCAACTGTGAGCACCCCACAGTGGGTGGCACCAGCCACTGATGCAACAACTGCAGACACAGTGCCCCCTGCATGGCACAACAGAGAGGTCAACCCTGTGTCAGTACCCAAGGGACCCCGCATGCGACAAGGCCTGCCCTGGACCCCACCACCAGCAGGACAGCATCCCGCACACCCACGCATGCACACACCCTGTCTGAGCACTGGCCCCAACAGCCAACACAGATGCCCACTGTGGTGCATGGAGGCATGCGCCACACAGGATGCAACACAGGACACGGACAAACACCCACCCTGACCCAAGGGCACCCCTACACAGGGCCATAATAGCGGGGCAACAAATGCCGCTGGTGTGTGTCCACTGATGCTGTGTACCCATGGTCTGCACCCCACCATGGCCCAGGTGAACCAATCATTTGGCGCATGCACCATGAAGCCGTCCGCCACCAGCATGCAGCCAGAGCGCAAGTGACAGACAGTAGAACACAGACACCAGTGACAGTATGGAGGGGGAACAACAACAGCAGAGCCCACGGTCTCGCCTGAGGCAGACATGCAACAAACCAGTGACAGAAGGCAAGCCACCATTGTGTCGTGCCCAAAGGGTGGCTGGAATGGACAGCCACCAGTGACATGCCAGCAGACCGTGCATACCACAGACATGCAAGGGGCCCAGCTGCTCGGTCCATGGATATACTGACAGGGGCATCAGGGACACAGCGCATGCACCAGGGACCACTGCACACAGGCATGCAGTGCACAGGGAACAACACACATATCACAGACAAGGACCGAGTCCCCCACCCACACCATAAGCGGGGCCCTGCCGGACACACAGAAGCCCAGGCCTGCATCACCCCTGATGCCATGCACACCACTGCAGCCAAGAACCATATGCCCACTGCAAATCAGAGACCACCACAGTTGTCATATCAAACAAGTATATATTGAAGGGGTAAACTGTACAAATAACTCAAGAAATCAAAACTATGTACAAAGTGGGAGGGAAGGGCCACAAACCAGGTGGGGGTGGGCATGGGGCAAGGGTGTACATCAGGGAGTGGGAAAAAGGGGTGTGAGATACAGTCCAGGGGATAAATGCACAACACGTGCACTGTAGGCCCTAATGGTGGCCCCTCTCCTCACTCCGGTCCCCGTGGCGCCACCTGTGCCTCCTATGGTCACCTTGATCCATCCTCTGGAGCAGTTCCAGAGTAGCCTGGGACAGCTGCAACAGCTTCTGAACATTCCACTCCAGGGCAGTCCAGCATTGTCCACCTAGGACAAGGGAGCAGATTCAGTACACATGACTGGCCAAACCCTGCAGCCCATCCAATGTGCATGGCATACAGCCATGGGCCATGCCCCTGTGATGGCATGTGACCACCCAGAGTGTCCGCACCCACAAGACCCGCCTACCCAGGCACCTATAGCCATGCAGAATGCTGCACACACCCACCGCCCATGTTCTGTACAGCACCAACGTGGCCGTACAGTGACATGGCTATGCGGTGTGAAGGCAGTGGCACAGCCATGGACCCAGTGCACGCACAGTCCACCTGCGACACCTGCCCACACATGCAGTGCCACAGGACAGTGCTGAGTGCACCATGTGGCATGCACGACAGTGGGGCCAAGTGCGAGTGGCCATGCCCCGCCACCACCCCTGCAACCCAGCATGCACAGATGTAAGGGGAAACATGGCACTCACCTGCATCCTGGCCAGCAAGGTGCTGCTTACTCAAGGCTCCACCAACGTGGCCTGGCTGCATGTCCAAGACACCCACTCCGGCCTGCTGTCCCTGTCCTTGGGCCAAATGTGCCCTACGGCGATCCTTCAGGCCTAAGGTGCAAACATGGAGAGGGAAACATCAGTACAGGTCAGTAACATAGCTCCCCCCAGTGTCTGCGTGCCCGCACAGCCCAGCCAAGACATTCCCCCACCACCACCACCCCAACCCCCACTAGGCAGGCCCTACCCCCCTGCAGCATGGCCTGATGCACACCGCAATGTCGGACAGATGGACACTACCAGTGATGGGATGGAGCACCTACCTGGCTGTGGCATGGCACCTCGACGGGCGCGTGCCTGCAGAGGCCCTAGGAGGTCAGGGTCCCGCTACTGGAGGCTGCCATAGCGATGGCGACATTGCTGTGCTGATCTGCTCCTCCCTGTCTCCTCCTCCAGGCCCTCTGAGACCTCCTGCCACACCACAGTCCATGGCCTGTGGAGGGGTTCCTGCCCAAACAGGGCAGCAGTATGTGGCTCCACCAGGGCCACCAAGTTTGCCAGTTCAATGGCACTCCAGACCTGTGCACTTGTCCTTGGCGTGTTACTGTCTCAAATGGCAACAAAATGGTGCTCTGTAGCACACAAGCCCCATGTGCGGAGGCAGCACGGTACTGTGCTGCCAGTCCCTATCACGCTGTCACCGGACTGTGCGATAGGGGCGCAGATCATGCGGATACATGGCGCCTAGGGGGCAAAGGTCGACCACAGGGTCAAGGGTCTGTCCACGCACCGTCCAACACAGTGCTATTGGGTTGCCCTGCATGTAGCATGGTAGAGTGCTTGTGTTACACCCTGCAGTGGCCTACCATGCTGTGGCGCCATGGCACCCATGGCGCACCATGACACGAGTGCCACACGAGCATACAGCACACTAGCGCCACAGGCACAGTGGTGGCCATGCTCTGCATTGCCTCCTGCACACAGCACATTGGCAGCACCATACGCATCAGCGTCAGCACCCCGGGCATGCGCCATGCAGTGCCGATTGCGCACATCACAGTGCTGTGCCATAGCCTGAGCACGCTCACCTACATTGCGCAAGGTGCAACAGCATGATATTCAGCCAGGTTATGCAAATCAGTTCATTAGCCATTCCACGGCGCGTCCACTGCATTGGTATCCACTTACAGTTGCGCCTGTATTCATTTGCATGCGTTGCACTATATAAATGCCACCTGGAGCTGCAGAGGCCATGGTTCAGTGTTGCAGTCCTTTGTGGTAGGTTGCATGCTGTTGGGATGTGGGGACTGTGGTATGGGAGAGCTGTATGGGACTGCACAGTCCAAGGTAACACCTGTCATTCCCACAGGCACGAGCATGACCGAGTGTGAGGAAGAGGAGGAACAGGGAAAGGGGAAAAGGAGGAGGCCCAACTTCACCAGGGCTGAATCTGATGCCCTGTTCGAGGCATATCTGGACAAGGAACCGCTGCTTAGCGGACAGCGGGGAATGCCACAGGCCTGTGCTGTGGTGTGGGGTGAGGTAGTGCATGCCATGAACCAGCAGGACAGCCACCAGCAGTCCATGCAGGAGTGCAAGAAGAAGGTAGGCATGGACAGGAGGCGGATCAAGGACAAGGTGGCTGCCATCAGGGCTGCACATGCTGCCACCGGTGGGGTCCAGTTGGATATACCCTGCCTGACACCACAGGAGGAGTAGGTGGCCAGCAGCATGCGGTGTAGTGCCATCAAGGGCGTTCCTGGTGGTGGCTTTCAGATGGGTGGCAGCCCATCACTGCATGGTAGGTCCTGTGCTGTCAGTATGTGGGTGGTGGAGGGCATGCCACAGGGCAAGTGGGGCCACTAATGCTAATGTGTTCCCTTACACCTCTTGAGCGTCTACATGGGGCAATGGTGGTGGGTGTGTCCACTGAGGGGGAGGCTCTGGACATGGAGGATTGCCCATCCACCTCCACAGATGTCTGAGGAACTGCACGTCTGTCCAGACTGATGTGGGTGGTGCAGGTGCGGACAAGGCCCTGCCTGTGTCCCAGCATGACATCGTCTCTGGTCTCCAGCGTGCTGGGCCACAGATTGGGGCTGGACCCAGCACCGATGATGACGGTGACGGTGGTGGTGGTGGTGGTGGTGGTGGTGGTGATGGTGGTGGTGGTGATGATGATGATGATGATGATCCGCACAGCCCGGACAGTGATACATGTGGGATACAGGATGGTCCCACAGCAGGCAACCGCACGGGCGTTACATGGGTGATGCCACTGTGGTTGCCTGCGTGACAACCCAGTCCCACCCTGTATGCTCCAGTGGGGTAGCACTGGTGTGTGTCCAGGGTAGTGGGGCTGTTGCAGCTGCTATGGCAGCGCCGGTATGCCCTGGCAATTGGCAGCCGGAGGGGCAGCATCAGCAGTCAGCCAATGGCAATGGGGGGACAGTGTCAGGGCGGTGGCAGTGCACTGCGTGTGGACGTGCCCCGGCATGGCTCTGGTGTGCAGCGCCCAACGTCAAGGGGTGCTTGCCAGCAGGGCCAGGAACATCACGAGGGACAGACTGCCAGACCAGCGGACGACTCCTTGGACAAACACAGCTGTCTTCTCCAAGCTTCAGTAGATCAGCAGATGTGGCTCATGACAGTGGTGGATGCACTCAGTGCGGTTCTGCGCCAGGCCGACGAGTGGTGCAGCAGGGACCAGGGATTGCTCTTGGCAGAGATGGCCTGGCAGCGGGCAGATGTGACCGCTGCCATTGACAGGCAGACCACTGCAGTGACAACTGTCATGGCTACACTGGGCACCCAGTTAGGTACCCACCTGCCACAGACACTGCACAGTGTCATGTCCACCCCCATTTCTGGCGCCGTGCAGCGCCTGCTATGTTGACACCAGATTCGGCTGTGGGCATACCGAGCATGCCTGATGCGGACATGTTCGGTGTGCTGCAGACCCCTGCATGAACATGGTCGCGTTCACGCAGCATCACCCCTGTGGGTCCGTCGGTGCCACTCCAAGAGGCCACTGGTCAGCCTGGTATGGCTGGCAGATCTTGGTAGGGCCACCCACGCATCTGTGGTGGCTGTGGTACTGTGCCAAGTGACTGACCTGTCTCTCACCATGGCCACTGTCTGCCACTGCCCTGTGTGCACTGTGGTGTGCTTTGTGCGATGCATGGGTGGGGTACCCGGCCTTGCAACGTACACGGTCCCTGTGCACACCCTCCCGGCTGCTGTCCACTGTAGCGTGTGCATGGTGATGCCTGCATTGCGCTGTCCGCCAGTGTGCAGTGGTGCCCAGCGTCTGAGGCACACACATTGCCGGCCACTGGGCATGGTCGTGTGTGGTCCTGTGTGGGGTTGGGGGTGACTGTAGGGTTGGGCACGCCATTTTTCCTTTGTGCATGTGTTGTGGTGTGTGTGTGCGTGTTTGTGCACGTGTCATGCCCATCCCTGCTGCTGCGTGTGGTGCCCCGCTCAGACTCATTCCCTAACTGTTGTCCTCCCCTGGTGTCTATCCCTGCCTGTCTGTGGGCTGTGCCCTTGCCCTTGGTGGTTGCACATGGCCCCGTGACCTACCTGTGTTTTCTGAAGTGCTCCTCTGTAATGGTGTCCCGGTGCTGCTGTGCTATCCAGAACAGCCAGGGGTCTTATCGCCCAGGGGGTGGCTGCCCTTCACCAGCTGGACCGGTGTCCTCATCATCCCCACCGCTGTCCCCCTCTTTAACCTCTGTGGCTGTCCCACAGTCAGTGACCATGTTGAGCAGGATACAGCAGGCTAGGAATAGCCCGCAGGCCTTCGAAGGGCTGTACTGTAGGGCACCACCTGATGTGTTTAGGCACTGGAACCGTGGCTTCAGCAGCCCGAACACCCGCTCGATGACATTCTGTGTTGTGGCGTGTGCTTCATTGTACCGTAGCTGCGATGGGGTCATGGGGCACCGGTATGGTGTGAGCAGCCAGGGCCGTAGCGGGTAACCACTGTCACCTGTGTGTAGAGGGGGGATATTAGAATGGCGGTCTGTATTGCTATGCCATGGGCCATCATGGCCGGTACCCATGGTACCTCTGACAATGCACCCCCCACGTCTGCTCACGTCGTCCTGTGTGATATGCATACTCACCTACTAGATGGCTGGTGGGGATGTCCCCACTCTCAAACCTGAGGCACAGTGCAGACTGGTGCCAGATGAAGGCATTGTGTGCTCCCCCAGGGTGCGCGGCACAGACATTGGTTATTCAGCCCCTGGCATCGCACACCACCTGGCAGTTTATGCTCGAGTGTCCCTTGCAGTTTATGTATGCAGCACCCTCCGGTCCAGGAGGCATGTGAATGCCTACATGGGTGCAGTCAATGGCCCTGAGCATGCCAGGCAACCATGCTACCCTGTGGAACTGCTGTATGTGTGCTGTGCACGCCGCCTGTGTGCTGGGGAAACAGATGTACTCTGCAGCATGTGGCAGCAGTGCGCTGAGGAATTGTGTGAGTAGGCGTGATGTGTCCAACTGGATTTTGCCTGTTGCATCCCCTGTTGGTCTCAGGAAGGTGCCCGTGGTGAACAGGCACATGACGGCTGTCACCTTTGCCTCCACTGACAGAGCATGGCTCCGTTGTGTGGGAGCCTGCATCTCATCACTGCACAGCTCACAGAGCTGCCTCAGTATCACCCAGTTCAGGCAGTACTGGCCCAACGATCTTTGTGTCAGAGTACTGTTTGAAGCTGGTATGGGCTCAGTACTGCCTGTTCTGGGCGTACCGCCGATGGGCCCTTCCACGGCTGTGCCTCCCTGCTGTCTGCCTTCTCACACCCCTCATTACCGCCTCCATCTGGAAGGTGGCACTGGCCATGTCCCTGGCTGATGTCCCCCCCCGGGCAGCTGTTCTCCTGTTTCCCCCCCCCGCTGTCTGTTCCTGGTGCTTCCCCAGCACTGGGTTCACCTCCAGCTGTTTGCCTGTGGCTGTCCTGCCTCTTACCACTGCCCTCAGTTCACTGTGGCACTCTCACACTCTTTTACACACACTGGCATGGGCACACCCACTCCTACCCTCACTCTGGCATACTTCTGGTGGGCCCTGTCCTACTCCTGCCCACTCCTGCACCCTGCTTCCTGTATTTCCTCCCTGGCACTCTTTTTCCACGCTCCCACCTGTGGCTTCCCTGTGGCACGTTCTTCCTTCTCTCTCTTGCTCCCTTTTATTTTGGCTCATTTTCGCTGTCGTGCAACTTCCACTTGCTCTGCTGTTGCGCACGTTGCATGCTGTTAAATGTAGCACTGTGCATGTTATTTATGGTTCCGCCCCTACAGTTGTGCATGCATTCATTACTGTTGCACTCTGGCACATTGCTTGTTGCACTGCGTAGCTGCCTCCCACTGAATATCGCATAATGGCACATTTCCACACTTGTGCTGGCGCATCAGCTCTGAATATCCCACCCCAAGGGTATAAACAAGACTGGTACGGAAGGTATTTTTAAATTAAGGTGAGGGAAGAACACAAGGGGACATGGTCTGAAATTGGAGGGTGGAAGGTTCAACGGGGGAATGAGGAGGCACTTTACAGAAAGGGTGGTGACTATCTGGAATGTGCTACCCAAAGAGGTGATATCATGTAAGTCAGTGGGCAGTTTTAAAGGGGATGGTACAAAGTGAGAAAGAGGATCACCATTCTTGGAGTAGAGAATGAAGGGGCAGCTTCAGTGCAATAATTGTTAGCTGCATGTTCGAGCAGACTTAATAGACCATATGGCCTGTATTTGCTGGCAGTTTTTTATGTTTTTATGTTCATATTTGTAATCCAAATTGTGATACATTGTGAAAAATGGGTGCTGTCCCTTGAAACAATGCTGCACTGTAGTGCATGTGCACTCATGGTTCCTTGACCCAGATGGCTCCTCTTAATACAGTAGGTCACTGGATCTCTGCTCTCACAAGGTGTCCACAGGCTTTCTCTTGGTGCTCTGTGCTTAACCAGCTACCTTGTGCACTTACTTCAGGCTCTTCCTACCTCCTTCTACTTGCTCTGGACTACTGAGGCATTGAACTGACTCTCACACATCCTGGCTTCCAAATCCCTAGGTTAAAGACAATTCAGCACCATTGAAACATAGAATTTGATGGCAGATAAGGACTGCTTGGCCCACATAGTCTGCCCATTTTCATTACCTATTGTAATACCATAGCGCCCACTTGATCTTCGGCCTAACCCTCCTTTCCCCAATGACTAAGGTTCCCTTATGCCTCTCCCATATATTCTTGAATTCCACAACAACTCCCCTCCACCACCACCTCTGCTGGAAGGCTATTCCAGGCATCCACTACTCTGTCTGTGAAGGAGTACTTCCTTATGTTTACCCTGACTCTGCCCCCCCCCCCCAGCTTTATAACATGTCCCTTTTTCTTCAGCATCTATTTTTCTGGATACAAAAATGAAGAATTTGGCAGATGTGGGTCGCCTGGCCCATCTAGTCTGCCCATTTCCCTACCTATTTGGTAAGCTGCAGATTCTAGTTAACCAACAGCCAACTTCCTCCTGCCCCCAGAATTGCCTTGTGTCTGTCCCATGCATTCATGAATTCACCTACCATTGTTGCCCCCACAACCTCCTCAGGGAGGCTGTTCCATGCATCCACCACCCTTTCTGTGTAAAACTTTTTCCCCACTTTGCCCCTGAGTATCCCCCCACCTGATATTATGACCCCTTGTTCTTGCACATCTTTTTTCAGAAAAATACTGCCCTCTTGAACTCTGTTGATACCCTTGAGATATTGGAATGTCTCTTTCTAGGGACATGGATATGTTGTTCATCCACACTCATTGGCAGGTATCCTTGCCGCTTTAAATCTTGCCGGAAGGTCTTCAAGCTTGCTCCTCCCACCCACCCGGGTGGTATAACTCTCGGCTCCGCCCCATGACGCCAGATCTTCCTTACCGCTTGGAAGCTCAGGTTCCCTCCTTAACGCTCTGCGTTTGCGACTGGTTCCTATTTCTCCGTTTGCGGATTTAAAAATAAATTTTGCAAAAAGACTTCAGTCTTCGATCCCTCGCGGCTGCGATGGACAAATCGACTCCCGGATTTCGGAGATGCCCATGCGGGCAGAAGATGTCTCGGACGGATCCACACTCCACGTGTGTCTACTGCTTAGGCCTTGAGCACGACCCGCAGGCTTGCGACCTGTGCTCATCTTTCTCGGCCTACGTCCTCGAAGACCCGTGCTGCCGATTGCAACTGGGCCGTCCGAGCGTTTCCCTCCGGTGAAGTCCAGGAGGCCCGGTTGGCGGTTTTCGCGGTAGCGGGCTCGGCCCGGATCAACTTCCGGCGGATGATAAGCCCTCGAAGAAGAGGAGGCGGCGGCGGCGTATCTTCCTCGGCGCGGCATTTATCCCGCTCTCTGGGTTTCTTCCTACGGCTTCTTTTAAGGAGCTTTGTCTGTCCCTCTCCACTAAGGGAAGAAGGCCTCGTCTGCTGGACCTTATTCACCGATCCAAAAGAGACAGGGGTAAGTCCCTCCGTCGGCTCTTGGGAGGCGGGAAAGGTCCCTCTCCCGAGTGCGTCGACCGTCGGCGGTCGACGCTCGGCTCGGCCACTGGCCTCACGGTGTCCCGTCAGGTCAGTTGACCGAGACTCCACCGGCAAGTCGAGATTTTTCTCGACCCGTTAGACCGGGCTGTCGCCTTTGCAGCGAATTCCCTCTCCCGGTTCCTCCGGGAGGTTGAGAGATCCGTGGGCTCGCCTGTGCCTCGGTTCCGGAGCCTCGATGGACTGGACCATCGAGCGGAAAGGAGTGCGGTTCCGGCCGACACCTCCGCACCGACCTCTGAAATTCGGGACTCTCGGTCCGGTCTCGGACCTCTTCGCGGTCCAGCCGATCCACCGTCATAAGCGGTCTCGGTCTCGGCGGCACATGATGGCCAGCGTCGCCGCTCGTCCTCCTCCTCGGACGTGGGAGGCGGCGTAAATTACGTCGACGATCACGAGGACCTTATGTTGCAACAGCTCCTCCTGGCGGGAGTAAGCCGGCCCGTCGCCTTCCCGGCCATTGAGTGCTGTCACCGAGCAGCCGACACAACCTCGACTATCCGAGGCCCTATACAGGCCAGTTGTTCGCCAAACCAGCTGCTCCACGATTCCGGTAGAACTTCGCCTCCACAGCCACCAATTGGGGCTCCGACCAAGAATTCTTGTCGGCTGGGTCTACCCCATCGGCTGTCAGTTACCCTCACTCCCGACCGACCTCGGCAGGTGAAGGTGGCTCAGGCCAGAGGCAGCTCTTTGAGGACTCTTCGAGTCGAAGATGATTCCTCCTTTTCTCCAAGCGACTGGACTTGGTCTTCAGGAAGGTCGAGTCGATGGGCTGACGCCCGTCGTCCTTCCTAGGACTGCTTGACTCATCTCGGAGTCCACGGGATGGAGCTCGAACCCGTTTCAAGCGGGCCAGGTATCCCTCACGGAGATTCTGGACCGAGGGGATTCTCCGACGGAGGCCTTTCCGGTGGCCGAGGCCATAGTGGGTCCGGCACTGGAGCTTTGGCAGCGCCCTGCTTCCTGCCCTGCGCCTTCGGCCAGGATGGCCAGGAAGTATGCGGTCCCTACCGGTTCCTTGTCCGGTTTTTCGGAACACCCCTCTGCTGAGGGGTTGGTTACCGACAGCGTTTTCCGGCGCGCCGGCAATGCCAGGGATGTGGACAAACCTCCTGACAAGGAGTCCAAGAAAGTGGACTATGGGCGGAAAAGTCTCGCTGCGTCCTCTCGGCCTTCGTCAGGCCAGTTTGGCTGTCCTCATGGCACATTTTTCTCATGCCCTGTTGGGCTCCCTGGATGAGGTCATCCCTCATCTTCCCGCCGATCTGCAGACTACGGTTAAGCAGGTGCGGGACCAGGGCAGTGGCCAAACAGCAGCTCCAGACTGCTTTGCATATAGGGACTCATGTGTGCCAGATCGGTGGCCGCAGTGGCTATCACGTCGGCGGGCTTGGCTGAGGATATCCACCTTTACCGGATACCCAGCACAAGTTGGCAGATGTTCCTTTTGGGACTGACCTCTTCGGCCCTGGGGTGGAAGGTCACCTGCAGAGGATCGAAGTCCAATGCTACCTTGGACTCGGTCTCTTCCGCTCAGAAGGACAAAGGCCGCAAACCACAGCCTAAGCCCTTTCGTCCTTCTGTGCCCCAGCGCGCCCGCCCAGCAACGTCAGGGCCAGCAGGCTCGGCCTGGCATCCCAAACCCAAGCCGCCGGCTTCCTCTAACAGGAGGCAGGAGGAGAAAGGCCCAGGAGGTCCCTCGGCCGGTCCCTCCTCCAAGCCTGCCCAGTGACGGGCTGAGGGTGTCGCCCCATTCCCGTCACTCTACTTCCGTGTCCCCCTGAGGCGGTTCTCACTTCCGTTCCACCTGGTCCGCTGTTACCACGGACAGGTGGGTCTTGAGGTGGTGGGAAGAGGCCTGCCTCTGGAATTGACAGGCACCACCCTTCAGAGCCGTCGCCCCTCGGGGGCTTAGATCCCAGCCTCACTGGCGGCTCCTCAGGCCGACATCGCTCTCCTCCTCCAGAAGGAGTAATAAGAGAGTGGCGGACCCTCCTTCAGACCCAGGGTTTGTGTCCAGGTACTTCCTGGTTCCGAACAGACCGGGGCTGGTGCCCCATTCTGAAACCCTACGACCTAAACAAGTTTCTAAGGTCTCGAACCTTCAGGATGGTCACTCTGGCTCAGATAATACCATCCTTGGAGCGCAGCGTGTGGTTCTGCTCTCTGGACTTGCAGGGCAGCGTTTTTCACGTCCCCATCCGTCCGTCTCACCAGAGATTCCTTCGCTTCGGCGGAAGGATCCTTTTCGAGTTCAAGCCATGCCCTTGGCTTGTCTCCAGCTCCAGGGTCTTCACCAAATGCATGGCAGTGGTGACAGCATTCCTGCGGCGAGGGTCCGGGTGTACCTTACCTGGACGACTGGCTGATAGCAGCTCCCTCCAGGAAGGAGGCGGAGTGGTCCAGAGATCTGGCCCTCCAGGTCTGCTCTCAACTGGGCCTCCTTATCAACGAGGCCAAGTCAGAACTCGAGCCAAAGCAGGTGATTCTATTCATCGGGGCGCAGCTCGACTCTCTTCGAGCCAGAGCGGCCCCGCGGACAGGGCCGGGTTCTTTCCTCCTTTGCCCGATCATTTCTGGTTGGGCAATTGCGCCCTGCCGGGACTTCCTGCGCCTCCTGGGTCTCATGGCGGCCTGCACCAGCGTGGTCCGTTGGGCCGCTGGAACTGCCGTCCCCTTCAATGGGGACTGGCCAGCCAGTGGTCACAACGCTGCGATCCTTGGACCAGCTTGTCGGTGACACAGGGATGTGGAACTGCTCCAGTGGTGGACCGTTCCAGATCATTTGCAGGAGGGCATCCTGTCCGTCCTCCCGAGCCGACGGTCTCTCTATCGACCGATGCCTCTCTGATGGGTTGGGGTGCCCATCTGGGAGAACACCGGGCTCATGGCCTCTGGTCCCCGCGGGAGTCCCGATGCCACTCAACCTGCTGGAGCTCAGGCGGTCCGCCTGAGCTCTCCGCCTTTGCTCCGTTCCTCCGGGGTCAAGTGGTCCGAGTCCAGACGGACAATACCACGACCATGTTCTATCTAAACCGCCAGGGCGGGGGCGTGCTCCATGCTTCTATGCAAGGAAGCTCTCCGCATTTGGTCACTATGTGCAGCCTGGAGCGGATCTCCTCAGCCGTTCATGTGGCGGAGCCTCCAACACCCTGGCCGGTGCCCTGAGCCGGATAGGGGCTGCATCCACAGTGGTCTCTCCTGCCGGAGGTAGTGCAGCATTTGTTCTCCCATTGGGGCACACCTCAGGTGGACCTGTTCACCTCCAGGGAGACGCGGCTGAGACTGTTCCATGCCCGCCCTCAGCAGGGCTCGCTGCAGGGGATGCCTTCTCGAGGCGGTGGACCCCGGCCTCTTTACGCCTTTCCCCATTTCCCTTGATCCACAAGGTGCTTCTCAAGGCGAGGAGGGACAAGGCGCAGGTGATTCTGATAGCCCCAGACTGGCCTCGCCAGTTCTGGTACCCAGATCTCCTCAGTCTCAGCTCCAGGACTCCGCGGCAGCTTCCAGCTCGCCCGGACCTGCTCTCAGTCAATCAGGGGAAGGTGTTCCATCCGGACCTTCAATCCCTGCACCTGACGGCCTGGTTCCTGAGCGGCTAGAGTTCCAGGCCTTGGGTCTTTCCGGACGAGGTCCTCAATGTAGTTGAGGTGTCCCGTGGAGTCGACCAGAAAATGCTATGCCTTCAAATGGAAAAGGTTTTCCATTTGGTGTCAGAAGCAAGGGCTTGGACCCTTCCTCCTGTTCCTTGGCAAGCATCTTGGACTATTTATGGTCCCTTTCTAATCAAGGGCTTAGGTCGACGACCCTAAGGGTGCACCTGGCAGCCATCTCTGCTTACCGGGCGCGGGCCGGGAAGCAGTCGGTGGCGCAGGAGAAGGTGGTCTGGCGCTGTTTCAAAGGCCTTGATCACATTTCCTCTCCAGTGCGGGAACCCCCACCTCCGTGGGATCTACTGCTGGTACTGGCAAAGCTCATGGGCAAGCCATTCGAACCTATGCACAGGTGCTCTCTCTCACCTGTCGTGGAAGACCGCCTTCTTGGTGGCTATCACGCAGCCAGAAGGATGGGAGAGCTCCAGGCGCTTTCCATCGAGTCTCCTTACCTGGTCTTCCACAGGGACAAGATTGTCCTCGCCCCACCGAAATTCCTTCCGAAGGTGGTGTCGGAGTTTCACCTTAACCAGGTGTTGACTCTGCGGTGTTCTACCCCAATCACACCTCGGAGGCCGAATATAGGCTCCATACTTGGACCTAGAAGGCTCGCCTATTACAAAGAGCGCACGGCTGAAATTCGGGGAGAGGTTCGCCAGCTGTTTGTCACCTACGCTGAAGCCGCATCTGGCAGACCTGCAGCCAAGCGGACGATAAGCAGGTGGGTCACCTCCTGCATAGATCTCTGCTATAAGTTGGCGGGCATGGAGCCTCCCAGAGGATAAGAGCTCATTCTACCCGCCATACTGCTGTGATGGCTGCTTCCAGGGACGTCCCTATCCAGGAAATCTGCAGGGCTGCTACCTGGAAGTCAGCAAACACCTTCATTACCCATTACCACATCGACCTTGAGTCACGCCGGGATGCTGGTTTTGGGGCCTCGGTTCTCCAGTCTCTCTTTCCCAAGTAAGTATTGAGGCGCGTCTTTCCTCCCTCCTCCCGGAGAACTGCTAGAGTCTGCCAATGAGTGTGGATGAACAACATATCCATGTCCCTAGAATACAGGTTACTCACCTGTAACAGGAGTTCTAGGAATGGTATATGTTCATCCTGATACCGACCTCAACCCGGCCTACGCACAACCTGAGCTTTCCAGCGGCCAGATCTGGCGTCATGGGGCGAGCCGAGAGTTATACCACCCGGGTGGGTGGGAGGAGCAAGCTTGAAGACCTTCCGGCAAGATTTAAAGCGGCAAGGATACCTGCCAATGAGTGTGGATGAACAACATATACCATTCCTAGAACTCCTGTTACAGGTGAGTAACCTGTATATCAGGTCACCCCTCTCCCTCCTTTCCTTCAGTGTGTACATATTGAGTTCCCTCAGTCTCTCCTCGTATGGTTTCTGCTGTAGCCCCTGCACCATTTGCATTGCCCTTCTCTGGACTGCCTCTATCCTTTCAGAGATGGGGTCTCCAGAACTGCACACAGCACTCCAAATGTACCCTCACCAACTGCCTGTACTGCAGCATCGCCACCTCCTGTTTTCTACTGGTGATGCCTCTCCCTATGCACCCCAGCATCCCCCTGGCTTTTCTTACTACCTTCTCACCTTGGTTGGCTACTTTTAGATTATCTGTTATGACTACCCCACAGTCTCTTTTCAGTTTGGTTGTTGTTAGTACTTCCCCCATTTCTGGAAAATGTTTCCCTCTTGTACCTTATTTATTCCTGTGAAGTATTTGAAAGTCTCTATTCTATCCCCCTTTCCTTTCTTTCCTACAGGGTGTACATATTAAGGTATCTTTAGCCAATCCTCATTAACAATGTCTGTCTTGCGGAGGGGTGGGGCGAGCACACTGCGGGCTGGGGGGACGAGGAGCTGTATGGGGTGGTGCTGCAGGCTACTGAGCTGCATCATGGCATTGGGGTTGGTCTGCAGCTGCGGCAGGTGTGGTACCGGGTTCTGGTCTGGTCATGAGTGCCTTTTGTTGCACCTGGACCAGTTTTTTTTTTTGACTTGCACCCTACCTCACATGCACCTCCCTGAAATTGAGAATCCTTAAGTAGGGGGTGGAGGGGCGTGCCATGTTGCTGTGCACCGGGGAGTCCATCATCAAAAGAAACCTTCAGCGATGTGACTGCGCCATAATGGTGATCGCCCATTGGTGATCACCATTGTCACATAAATCTGGTCTGTGAGGGCCTTATTGTAAGCATCGGTGATGGGTTTTGGTTGGGTAATTTCTCCATTGATATTGAGCAGCCAGGGGAAGGGGTGTTTTGATGTTCTCCCAGAAATGATGACCATCACCCCAGAAGTTATTTAATTTGCTACTAAAATGCAATCTCTTAGCTTGGCCGATGGCACTAGTACACTTATTCCAAGCAACTTTGTAGTTTTGGAGGTCCATGTGTGGCCCGGAGCACCTGGTTAAATGCTGCAGATTATCCCTGGACTGCATTGGATTAAGGAGCTATGGTGTAATACAAGTCTTGGTGGACCCTTTGATTTTTCTCATTTTAAAGGGAACAAATATATTGCAGGACTTATTAAAAATGTTGATAAAGCACTCAAGCACATTGTTCACATCTGTGGCAGCATAGACACCAGACCAGTCTTGCATGCTGAGGAGAGTTATGAAGGAGGCAAGATGCCCTTTCTTGATTACTTATGAGGTTATAGTTCTGGGAGAGGCTCTGAGTGCTTTATTGGTCCAGGTACATATGACTGGCAAGTGGTCACTGATGGAGTTAGCAAGCACAGTAGTGCTGGTTATTCTTTGTGGCTGGTTGGTTAAGATCCAGTCAATAAGTGTGCTGGTTCCGGTTGATAGTTAACTCATGTGGGGGACTGCACAAGTTGGACCATGTTGATGGCTGTGATAGCATCTCTGTATGGTGCTGTTTCGGGGGATAACCAGTTTATATTGAAGTCACCAAGCATAAGAACTTCAGAGTCATTGTGGAGTTCAGAGAGATTGTCATGATCTAGTCTGAACCATTTGCTGGATTCTTAGGGGGAATATACACTGAAACTAGGGTGAAGCACTTCCCCGGGTGCCGAGTTCCAACTGGACTGCAACCAGTTGGGAGTTGCCCCCCACTGGTGGGCAAGGAAGTGTTCTGCCTTAGAAGGTATCCTTGATGTAAATGACGCAGCCGCCCCAATGTTTCCCTAAACTGTCTGCCCTTAAGGATGTGTAGCCATCCAGCTGGATTGCAAAGTCAGATGTTCTAGAGGTGAGCTATGTTTCCATGACTGATAGGACATCTGACTAGTGTTGTGTGATCCATACCTGCAGGGCATCAAATTTTGCCAGAAGGCTGCAGATGTTCATGGATGAAATCATTAATACCCCAGCCCTCTTGACTGCTGTTGGTGTATGATTTCCAGTGACTGGTCCAGGTTTAAGATGTACATTTCCAGAGAGTAGTAGCAGCAGACAGGCTAGTCTCAAGGCATGCAGTTTTAGATACTTTATTGCCTGAGCTTTGTGGCAGATTTCCGTTTTATGATGACTCACTCTGGTAGTGACTAGGAGCATATTCAGCTGTACCAGGGGGATGGGGTAGGAACATTTTCCTGGGAGCACTGTACACAGCAGGGTTTGAAAGAGGATGTCGTAGCACATGGTTAAAGAGGCACAGAGATAGGAAAGGTCCCAGGCAGGTGTTAAGAGAGAGTTGTCTAGGTTTAGTACTTGGGTATTGCTCTTGAATTGTGGGGAGGAAGGAAGTGGCAGTTTAAATGTCAGTAGAAAGTAGTGCAGGAGTACTGTTAATGGACTCTTTTGTAACATGGCTGGAATGGGTAGAAAGGTAAAGTACTGGGTTGCCACAAAAGCAACTGGGAAAGTTGCAATTTCCTGTAATTGGAAGAGGAGATTAAATAAACTGGCATTAGCCCATTTAAGAGTGAGGGTGGGCCTACATGATACTGGAGTTAGGGTGGTGTTCCAGGGGAGAAAGAGGATTTAAAGAGTGTTAGGGGTAGGAGAGGGTGGGTGGGCCAAAAAGTCAACCAAGCAGAGCTGGAGAGGCAGTACCAGGCTTGCCGAGATAGAGCTAGCTGGCGGCGATGAGGAAAGCAGGTCGAGTTTGGGTCGGGAAAGCAGAATCCAGGGTAGCCAGTCAGAAGGCACTGCTTCAAGAAGTGAGCCAATCAGGAGAGCAAGCAAAGATAGCACCAAAGTCCATCTCTCTTGTTGTCTGCAATTTTAAGAATCCACCAGATTCACTCACCACCCCTCTGAGATGTGCCAGGAGGCACCTTATCTCTTTAATCTCCAGCTCCCTCTCCCAAGTCCATCTCCCTAACAATACAGTCTCCCACAAGCAGCTGCTTCCGCTCTGGCTGGATGCCTCTTCCTCCCACAATGGGTTCTCACCTTCCAAGGACCCCAGCATCCACCCTAGCCACACTACCTTGGTTGCCTTCTCCCAGATGTCCTATACCACAAGTATAGTGAAGGAATTTTGTAGTTGCTCAGGCTGAGAGTGTAACCTACCCAGCACCCCCCACCCTTCCATCTGTCCCATACCACCAGTATAGTGAAAAAATGTTGTAGTTGCACAGGCTAAGGAGTGTGCATCATACCTAGCCACCCCCACCCTCTCGGGGACCACAATGGACCAGCCATTATGCCTCTGCCTGTATATCCTCAAAAGTAGTGGTGGCATCCATGGTGGCCACTGGGTGGGGCAAAGGGTCCCCTGCATCCTTGACAGCTTGTCTCACAATCTAGTAACATCTGCCCTCAACTCAGAGAAGTAAGTGGAAATGGGGCAGCACTTCAGTCTCAGAAGGTGTTCCCAAAGACTGTGGCTCCACATCTGTTACCCTGCACCACTCCCATGTCTTTGCCTGCTTAGCCCTTTTTTCTATTGAAGCTAACTTGTCCCCTTCTGCCTTCTATCTATGCTATATCAACTTGCTTCCATTCATTAGAATACCCAAAACAGATTTATTACCTTAACCTAGATATGGTGCTCCTATTTTCCTTTCCAATATTATTCTTGTCAGCTGCCCTTTCCCAGTACCCTACTAACCCCTTTTATGTCTGGCTACCTTCTCTCCCTCACCCTCCTTGAAATGGTTTTATCTCCTTAACCATAGATAGGGTGTCTCCTGCTTTTCTTCTGTTTGTATCTACCTATAATTAAGTTCTGTTGGGGTGGGCAAAAGTTGCAAATTCCACTTTCGCAGAACTTCCACAAAATTTCAGAAATCTCGTGGAAATTGTGGAACTTTCGTCATTGGTGAAACTGGGATTTTCCACAGATTCTTGCAGAGTTCTGCAGATTTTTTTGTGAACTGCAGAAAAATACATATAAACCATGGAATTTATTCTATCCACAGTTAAATGAACTGTCAGTGAATGATCGTCTGCTTGTACAACCATTCGGTCATTCACTGAGAATTCAGTGGGCCACTGGTAGTGAAGGAGAGAGGAGTGCTGTGCTGGTTGCCTGTTCAGGGGCAGGGTGGGGAGGAGAGTGGAGTGATGGCAGATGAACTGTCAGGGTGGTGGTTGGGAGGTCCAATAGACACCAGGGAATTGGGATTTTTTTTTATACAAGGGATCTGGGGTGGGGAGGTCCACTAGACACCAGGGAATACTGGGAATAGAGGAGGATGAGTAGGTGGACTGCTGGCTGTTTATTTGTTGATTAAGGAATCCAGGATGGGGGGGTCCTCTAGACATCAGGGAAATAAAATGTTTTGGAGGTCATGATTGGTGGGGGGCACTAGTAACGATGAGGGTCCAAGGAAGGGATTGGAGGTATTTATTGGGACCCCTGATCAGTGGGGGAGTGGACTAACGAGTTAAACTGCAGTTAAAAAAAGCCTCAGAAATTATCACTGGCAGTGACCCTTTCTTCGGATTTTTTTTCCCTGCAGTTTAATAAATTCATCCACAGTTTTTTTTATATTTGTTCTGCAGTTTTATGGTGGAGTTTTCACGAAAGTTCCGAAAATGATTTCGAACTTTCACAGAGCGAAGTCGCCACTGAAAATTCAATCCAGTGGAAATTTTATTTCACACATCGCTAGTTTTACCCCATTGTTGTTAGCCCACTACTTTTAGTTATTTACCCTACCCCTTAGTACTGTTTTATCCTACCTGTTGTTGTGGCTGTCAAGCAGAGCCTCTTGCAGACTGCAGCCAAACTGTGGACAACTACTGATGTCTTATAATCAATACTCAACAGCTACAGAAATGGGGCTCATGGGGGCTGTTCATGCGTGTTAATAAGCCCACAATGGACATGCAAATGATGCATAGAGACTTGCATGCCCAATGGTCTCATTAGCATATTAGGGCTAAATATGTCCCACAGGAACCCTAGTGATATCCTGTTTGGTTTGTACTGTTCTCATTAGGCTCCTTTGGGCAATATTCGTTGTGGTGCAATATCAGCACAATAGTCTTCTTGCACTGTGCTGATATGGCCCCGTATTCAAGCAGTTAGCATGCTCTGGTCATAGTGCACTGTTTGTCTGAATATTCCCCCAAGATGGCTGTGCACTAATTGCTACACAGTGCTCCTGTCACACAGCACACGGGGCTGGCTTAGAATATGGGACCTATTCCACTTAGATCAGTGGAACTCTAAAGCCACAAGACAGTGGCTACTGGAGGTAAGAAAGGTCTGCCCACAGCTGAAAGATGCTGGTTTTCTAACTTTAAACATAATGCAAGCAAATATGTTCGGCATTGCTGCATGCTTGATTAGCTGGATAGGATTTTTGCTCTTGTATTGTACTCTCCGACTTAAATGACTTGTACCTGCCTTATAAAAAAGCAGTGAACCCACTTTGTGTGCTTGTTTTGATTACCATTTGGACGTGTTTACATTTAGAGCTTGTGTATTCTCCTGTGTATGCTTTTTTATTTATTTAGTTTTTGATAATCAGGTAAGTACACTAGACACAAAATTGACTATTTTCAGGGATGTCCCAGGAGGTTACAATATCAACAGGAAAAAAACAGTGATGATACCGTACAATATAGGAGTACAACATATTAGGGGTACAATTAAAATGGATAACAGTTTGAGCAATTTGAGGTGACTGGAGAAACATTCCCATGTACTTCATACCAGAAGTGAAAGTAACATTTAAGAATATAGTAAAAATGGATAACGGTTTGAACAATTGGTGTAACCAGGAGACAGTACGGACATTTCACATATCAAAGCACAACAAAGGTAAGGGCACATTCAATTCAATTTTATTTATAAAGCGCTTTTCAAATTCAAAGCGCTGTACAGACATTAAATCAATAAAATCCAGATCTTTAAAAGCATTTAAAAGTTAACCAAGAACTAACAGGAGTATGCTAATTCGAATAAATATGTTTTTAAGGCAACCTTAAAATTATCAACGGTTGGGCATTCTCTCAACCAACGAGGTAGAGAATTCCACAGGGTTGGTGCCGAAAAAGCAAATGCACGAGATCCTGATGGCTTCAATCGTACCCTGGGAATCTCCAGCAATTCCTCATTGGCAGAATGGAGAGGATGGAGGGGGCAGTAGGGAATCAGGAGATCTTTCAGGTAACCAGGTCCCTGATCATGTTGAGCTTTAAAGGTTAGTAAACCAACCTTAAAGGTGATCCGCCACCATACAGGCAGCCAGTGCAGTTCACGGAGCACAGGTGTAATGTGACTGGTCCTTGAAGTACCAGTCAAAAGCCTGGCTGCCGCATTCTGTACTAGCTGGAGGTGGTGGATATCAACCCCAGGTAGCCCTAGGTAAAGGGAATTGCAGTAGTCAAGACGAGTAGTGATAAAGGTGTGGATCAATGTTGGAAGGTCACCCAGGGGGATCAGATGTTTCACCCAGGCGTTATTCCTCAGTTGATAAAAAGAGGATTTGACAACAGCTGACACCTGAGATTTCAGGGTCAAACCATCATCAAAAATAACGCCCAGATTTTGCACCTGTTCAGAGGTAGAGAGCGGTACACCACCAAGTAATAAACCTGGTGGCTGTCCAGCTCCCACACCCATCCCCAGATGACCTGGATCCACAACCAATACCTCGGTCTTGTCCGGATTGAGTCTCAGCCAGCTCGAACTCATCCAAAGTCTGATCTCATCGAGGCAGTTGTTAAGTATAGAGAGTGCATCACCCTGACTGGGAAGAAAGGACAGATGCAGCTGAGTATCATCTGCATAGCAGTGAAAACCCAAACTGTATCACCTGATGATTTCTCCCAATGGCAGCATGAACACTGCAAACAACATGGGAGCTAGAATGGAGCCCTGTGGTACCCCACAAGACAGAGAGTGAGCGTCAGAGGAATAAATTCCATATAACAGTTGATTATCAATCTAAGCATCAATTCTATTCTACAGAACTGGCTATAACAAATAATATGACACCAAAGATGGAGCACGTAGGTAGGAAAGAGTGAGGTAGTAAGACCTTGAGGGGAGAAAGTAGGAGGGGGGAATGTGTAAGAGGTGGGGTAGGAAAGGGGAGGTAAGAGAAGTAGAAACTATGAGGTATAAGTACCGGAGGACACGGAGATATTAGTCCACATGTACAGTAACTGTTCCTGCTGGACTATGGTAACCTGTCAACTGCTCCCTGTGACCCCCATGAAAACTTAATTCTGTATCTCAAGGGGTTATCCTGCTTGGAAAATTTTCAAATAAATAAAGAACAAAGATGAGATCTTGTTTTTACTCTGACTTTCATTACTGTCTGAATTTAAGTGCGACTATTTTTTCACTCAGGGTAATCACATTTTTATAATGCAGTCACCAGAGCCAGCCAGAATGACTACAGTTATATTATATTGTGGCTGTCCGTGGTGATTATTTACATTATAAAAATATGATTTTGTTTTTTACTTAGTGGACTCACATTTTTATAGTGCAGATAGTCATCAGAGCCAGTTAGAATACATTTTTCAGGCCTGTCAGCGCAGTGGTTGGATTTCTGCTTGTGATGCCGGCAACCTGGGCTTGGGAACAGACCTGAGGAGCCAGAGGGCCAGCCAGAGGAGAAGGATTGAACAGCCCTAGGGCTGCTCTCCTTCTCCAGAGGGAGAGTTGGGTGTGTGTCATGTGCATGGATGACCCCTGTTGGAGACTAGGGGAAACCTGCAAGTACTGGTGCCTAACTGGAAGAGGGGCAGGGCAGATGCAAGATGTCATTGCACATCCCCGCCCCTGGGGTACCACAGGAAAAAATCACATCAGCTGCCATGAATTACACGCCTGGCATCACAGCCTTAATGGCTCCATGCCCCCACCAATCTACCCTGTCCCTGGTGTGCAGTCTGGGCCCCAAACCTCACCCTGGGGGGGAGCCAGGAAAGCATTGTCGGTAGTCACCAGCACCTTTCCCATCTGAGACAGGCTGGACTTGAGCACCGGCCCCACCCTGGAGGGGTAAATTCAGGGGGTATCAGTGGCAGGGGAGGAATCGAGGATCAAGTGGTGTGCAGGATTGGCCAAATGGCAGGTGGCCAGCACAGAAAAAGAGTAAAATGAAAAAATAAAACAGAATAAATTTTTCAAGATTCAAGATTTTTATTTCAATCAGGAAATGGTGTAAAAAGACCAATTGAACTTGCGCTCATTTACACTGACTTCCTAATAATAGTTAGTACAAAATAAACGTTTCCATAACAATTTGATACATAATAAACCAGATATAAAAAACACAAATATTTATAAGACAAAAAAGTATAAGAAATAATTACACTAAATCTGAACTAAGGTACAACCTTAAGATGACTGTTGACAAGAATTAAAACTGTCCAAGTAGTTATCTTTAAACTAGCTTTTTTATACTTTTCAATGAGGTAATGGCCTGGCAGTGGGATGTAAGTATATGGGCAGATAATTCTAGTACTTTGAACCATTATACAGGTATCTATATTATGTATATTACATTTGCATTGTATTGTGAATGGGTCTGGTGACTATCTGTACTACAAAAATTTGATTTTTGTTTTTTACTCAGGGAAGGGGGTGGCTTAAGTTGCATTGTATTCTGTATCACTTTGTTGACTGCATTAAAACAATGTGATATTTGTTTTTTTTTTCTCAGAGGAGGGGGTAGCTGCAGTTGTATTGTGTTCTGTTTGACTTTGGTGACCACCTGCATTTAAAAAAAAAAATGTGTGGGTTTTTTGTTTGTTGTTACTTAGTGAGTGGGTAGCTGCAGATTGATATTTTACTTGGTTTTACTCAAACAGTGGTTACTGTCTGCATCTTGAAAATGTAATTTAAATGTTTTCTCTACTGTACATTTTTCATGTGGTTCTGTGTGATTTGCTTAATTATCTTTCATCCTGTTTCATTACTGTTTTTCATTAGCACACCCCGTCTTCTCTGAGGACCTGTTAACATACTGTCTTGTGACCAGGTTTCAACCAATGAGAAGCCAGAACTAATCAGCCCCATATTATCAATGTTTGAAAATGGCACTGAAAGAATAATGTAATCCAAATTATTTTAAAATGGGAATGTTTGAAAAACTTGTTTTTGAGGTTAAATCTCAGGACAAAACATAGAAGGTGAAGGCAGCTAAGGACCACATGGCCCACCTAGTCCACCGCTTTTCCCTTCCTAATGCAATACTGCAGATTCTAGTTGATCCATGACTTACCCTCTCTTCCCTATTACAAGAGTACCCTCATGTCTATCTCATGCATTCTTGAATTCCACCCACTATGTTTGCCTTTACCACCTCTACAGGGAGGCTTCCAAGCATCCCCTACTCTAAATGTGAAAAAGTACTTCCTTATGTTGCCCCTGACCCTATCCCTTAACCTTATATCATGTCCTCTTATTCTTGAATATCTTTTTTTCTGAAAGATGCTACCCTCCTGCACCTTGTTTATACCCTTGAGGTACTTGAATGTCTCTGTAATATACCCCTCCACCCTCTTCTCCTGCAGAAATACATATTGAGATCCTCTAGTCTTTCCTCATATGACTTTTGGTGCAGTCCTTGCACCATTTTTGTTGCCCTTCTCTGGACTGCTTCTGTTTTGTCTGTGACTTTCAGGAGATGAGGCATCCAGTACTGGACACATTACTCCAGAGGAGGTCTCTTTAGTGATCTGTACAGTGGCATAACCACCTTCTTTTTTCTGCTGGTGATACCCCTATTTATGTACCCTAGCATCCCCCTGGCTCTTTCCACAGCCTTTTCACAGTGTTTGGTTACCTTTAGGTTCTCTGATATGATTATCCCTAAGTTCCTTTCTTGATTGGTGGACATCAGTACCTAGCCCCCCATCTTGTACTCCACCCTGGGATTACTGTGCCCCAGATGCATCATTTTGCACTTCTTTGCATAGACTCCTAGCTGCCACACTCTTGACCACTCCACAAGCATGTTTAGATCCTTTCTCATTTTTTTGTCAACCCCCCCACGTGTCAACCCTGTTGCAGATCTTTGTGTTGTCTGCAAAGAAGCATACCTTCCCTTAAGCCCCTTGCAATGTTGCTGATGAAGACATTAAAGAGGACAGGCCCCAACATGGATCCCTGTGGCACACAGCTGGCCACCCACCCTTTCCTCAGACTGAACACCTTTTACCACCACCTTCTGTGCCCTGTCATGCAACCAGTTTCTGACCCAGTTTAACATCTTGGTTCTCACTCCCAGGCTGCCAGACTAATTTATTAACCTCTTATATGAGATGGGGTTGAAGGCCTTGCTGAAATCTAGCTAGGCCCCTTCCACTGCCCCACCCTTATCTACTTCCCTGGCCACCCAGGCAAATGAATCTATCAGATGTTTTTGACAAGACCTTCTTGCTGTGAATCTATGCTGCCTTAGATCCTGTGCTCCACTGGATTCAGGAAATATCACAAATTGCTGATGGAGTTCTTAAAAAAATAAGGAAAACAGCTAACACATTTGTTTGTTTATTGTAAAAAAAAAATGCCAATTAAATATCTATTTTTAGTCAGCAGGAAGTTTGAGTGCAATGAAACTTGGAGCCAGCAGACATTGCTTGAGAATTGCCAGCTGAGTCACACAACAGAGAAATCCCATCAGTATCCTCAGTACAGGAATAGTTTCCATGATCTACATCTCATCAGTGTAAAGCAACAGATTCATGAGGGAGAGGGGCAATTGAAATGTACCAAATATCAGAGGAGTTTAAGCAAGCTAAATGCAGTTAAATGTACTGATAAGAATTTGACTGTGCAGCATAAAACTACAACACACCAACTTCAGAAGAAACCATATACATGCGATCTATGTGACAAGAGCTTTACAACACAGAGAACCTGCATGAGGCATCAGCAAATTCACACTGGAGAGAGACCATATAAATGTGTTGAATGTAACAAGAGTTATAGCCAGAAGAATGGCTTGATAGTACATCAGCGAATTCACTCTGGAGAGAGACCTTATAAATGTGCTGAATGCAACAAAAGTTTTTGTGAGAAGGGTGTCTTGATAAAACATCAGCAAATTCATTCTGGAGAGAGACCATATGAATGTTTTGACTGCAGCAAGAGTTTTCAACGGAAGGATAAACTAACAAAACATCAGCAAATTCACTCTGGAGAGAGACCATATAAATGTACTGAATGTGACAAGAGTTATGGCCAAAAGAGTGACCTGATAATTCATCAGCGTACTCACACTGGAGAGAGACCATATACATGTGCTGAATGTGACAAGAGTTATGGCCACAAGAGAAGCCTGATAATTCATCAGCGGATTCACTCTGGAGAGAGACCTTATAAATGTGATGAATGTAACAAGAGTTTCCACCAGAAGGAGCACCTCATAAGTCATCAGCGAATTCACTCTGGAGAGAGACCATATATATGTGCCGAATGTGGCAAGAGTTTTTGCCACAAGTGTTCCCTGAGAGCACATCAGCATATTCACTCTGGAGAGAAACCATATAAATGTAATGAATGTGATGAGAGTTTTGCTCGGAAGGGTAGCCTGATAATTCATCAGCGGATTCATTCTGGGGAGAAACCATATAAATGTGCTGAATGCGACAAGAGTTTTTATGATAAGAGTAACCTAAGAAAACATCAGCATATTCACTCTGTAAACATGACCCACAAAGAATCACAGAGAATGAAGTAATGATCACATGGGATCACCCAATACCAACTGACAAGAAAGTGGAAGTGAGAAAGCCAAATATTGTAATACAAGAGAAAAGAACAAAGGTAGCATTGCTGATCAAAATAGCCATACCTAGTGATTACAGTGTCTGTGTACAGAGACACACAAAAGAAATGAAATACCAAGATATGCAGTCAGAAACAAAACTGATGTGGAATAAGGACCCACAAATCATTCCAATAGTGCTTGGAGCAAAAGGGCTAATTAAAAACCTTTCAGGCACATTTAAATATGCTACCAATACTTGTGACACCTCATGAACTTCAAAAGGAAGCCATCTTAGGGATGTTGCACGTGCAGAGAAGGGTGCGCTAAGAAAACTTCAAAGACTAGCAGTGCTGATTTTCCTGAGTTCTGAATATGCCCTGACTTAAGAATGAGGTCCGTTCTCCTCATGGTACCAGAAATCCCCTAACATTTGGAGACACCGACCCTGAGAGAGACCATATAAATGTGATAAATGCAACAAGAGTCTTAGCCAGAAGAATGGCCTAATAAGTTATCAGCACTCTGGTTCCTGATGTTTGAATATGCCTTGGCCTAAGAATGGGGTTGATTCTTGTCATGGTACTAGAAATCCCTGAACAGTTGGAGACAATAACCCCAAGAGAGACACTAACCCTGAGAAAAAGAGACCATATAAATGTAATGAATGTAACAAGAGTTTTGGATGGAAGGGTACCCTGGTAACTCATCAGTGAATTCACTCTAGGGAGAGACCTTATAAATGTACTAAATGCGACAAGAGTTTTCACAATAAGGGTACCCTGAGAAAACATCATCACATTCACTCTGGACAGAGGTCATCATGGTAGCAGAAGCCTTCAGGAGGGTAGTATAGATGTATGGATGTAGGAGAGAGTAGCATAGACGGATGTTAAGCCACCATTAGTTAAAGAATACCCTGCAACAGAAAGTGCAAAGAAGAAAAAAAGCATATAAGAAAAACAATCAACAAAGAAGAAAGGACAACTGACAAGCCCATAACTACATGCAGAAAATACAGAGTTGTTGAAACAACCACAAGTTGATTAAGAACTGGTCCACAAGTGGTTGAAAAGATGTGAATTTAAGCCACAGGAGGAGAGGTTGATAATGGCAGCCTAAAATGCTAGGCTATGCACAAGATGGTTCACAAAATCCATTATGAAAACAGGACAAAAAAGACAGGTGTAGATTCTCTACTACAGAAATAGAAACAGTTGCACATCTTGTGGCTGTAAGTGAAGTACTCATGGCAGAAGGCCTGTATACTGAAATACATAATGGTGATAGGCTGAGGCCAAGTCTCACCCTAAAAGGTGTCTTAATGCTAGCTGTATTGCTACAGCAAGGCCCTTTTTGGGATACAATATGACAAGGGATGTCCCATAGACGTAAGCAGAAATAAAGAAAATGTATGTTGAAAATAAATAAAAAGTTAAGAAATACCAGCCTTTTTAAAAGGAATGTTCAATAAACAGAAGTGTGTTTTTGTTTTTTTTATACCATAGCCCACTACATTATGCTGCCATAAGTCTTCTTAGCTAATAATTGAAATTTCAGTTTTCATCTTTGGAAGTTAAGGGAACATAAATTGAATCAAGTGGACAGCCAGCTTATCCCTTCCACTTCCCTGTCTGCCAGCCATGTCCCTGCTCTCAGATGTGCAGAAGAGTGCCCCATTGACATCTATGGGACCTATTTTTAAAAGAACTGTATATATGCTTAAGCAGTCTTTAATATCAATGAAAGCCAATGCTTTTTAAAAGTTCAGTTATTGGCTCAGTAGAATTACACCAGCATAATGTAGTGGGCTATGGTAATAAAAAGCCCACTTCTATTTGTTGTCTCAAATCTTGGACACTCTCTTTGTCTGATGCAACAGCTCCTTTCTTTCTTTCTTTCTCTCTTTCTTTCTTCTCTCTTTTTTTCTTTCGTCTTCTGAATTAGTTTAAATCACAATTGATATTACCAGTCTAAACTCTTGTATCAGGTATGATCTTGGGTTGGCAGCGATAGAACTTCACATAAACTAGAACTCAGTAGCTAGAGAGTTTTCCAATTATTTTATTTTTGAGGCTACTGATCTTATTCTGAATGCCAAATATGTTATTTTTGATTATATATTTTATTTACAGACTAGGACTACTGCCATGGGTACCAAACTGATGCAATTTTACACCAATTGCTTATGTCATGCTGGCAAGAGACAGTGGTGTGCAATGACAGCAGAAACATCTGTGTACCCCATACTACTTTCTGAGGCAGATATATAGATGAATACCTGGTCATCTGGAAGGGGAATGTGGCATCGATGTCTACTTTTGTAGATTTTTTGAATACTAGTGATGTCAGATTAAATTTTGTTTTTCTGTACATGTGTTGTCCATTGCTTTTTTGGATTTCCTCTAGAGGGTAAAGATTGGTAGATAATTTCCTCCACTGTCTACCAGAAACCTACGCCAGGTAATACTATGCTTCATGCAGAAAGTGCTCATTAAAAGCATATTATAAAAGGTGTCCTTCATGGACAGTTTGGATCAGATGGAACTGTTCCAACTTACTGGATTTAAAAAAATAAAGTGAGGAATTAAAAGACTCAGATTCTTAATCAAGATTATTCAGAAGAAAACCTTAGGCATACAATTTGTAGGGCAAGAAACCTAAACAGAAGTTAAAAGTAAGGGGACAGAATAACCCATTACCTTTGTCACCAAGTTCAATCAAGTGACACAAAATGTATCTGAAATAATTTTAAAGCCTCTGCATGTTCTTAAGGGTGACCTAAACCTAAATATGGCAGTGGGGGAAAGACCCAGAATTGCATTTTGTAGGGGGAAGAATTTGGGGAATTTATTAAGCGATAGCCTATATGAAAAAAGACCACTGATGCTTGTCCTGACTGAATGCCCATAAAACCAGTAGGATGCTTTCACCGAGGTCATTGCAACATATGTCATTTCTGCATCCAACAGGACACTGTTATAAACCCTAAATTCAATAAATCTGTAAGCATCTCTCAGTTTATAAATTGTTCAACAACTTTTGTAGTGGGCATTGTGAAATGCACATGTCCTGCGGTTTATGTAGGATGAACAAAACATACTCTGAAAGATGCAGGAACACACAAGATCAATGACCAGAATCAAACCTAATACCCTGATTGGAATACAGGTTTCTAAATTTCACAATTAAAGAGTGACAGATTTTCAATTTATGAGGACTAATGATGTGAAAGCTGGCTCACATGGTGGAGACAGAATGAACAAATTATCTCAATGTGAATCAATATATATTTACACATGAAAGGCATTAATACCAGCAGGACCAAATGATAGTTTGGATATTACACATTTCTTTGAAGACGGGTGACTAGTTATTTATGTTTTCAATAAAGAAGTAAGGTTTTGTGATCTGTCTGTATTTTAACCACTTCCCCCTAATCTCCATCCACCCCAACCCCCGTCATATTTTTTGTTAGGATCTTTTTATGTCAACTTGCACATTTTAAATATATATAACTTAATAGTTGAAACCTTCTGGGGCTCTTGTCTTGTATTTGGTCTGGTGCATGGGTTCCTTTTTACTTCTTTTCCCAACCCCAACCCCCCACCACACAAACTTTATGTATTTACATTTATTTATTTATAGTTAATATAGTATACCACTTTATCATGGTAACTTCTTTAGTTTGTCATTATTATGATTTTTGGATACCATGTATGATCTTCTAGGGGATTTGATACATTTTAACCGTATTTTGAATAAGATTACTGCCACTTGGCTTGTCTAGACTCTCCCCCCCCCCAAAAAAAACCCTATCCCCTACTTCTTTACCTTTCTATGCTTTTTTTTCTTTTTGAGCTGTTCCCTATATGAATTCTCGATTATGGCATAATGTTTTTCATTGTGTTTGTATTAAGTAATTTGTCTGAGGATATATCAGTTTTGAAATAATTTTTTTAAGTCTGTGCGTGCATCGATGTGTTATGGTGCATGTTGTCTGTTAATTAATGTGATAAATAACTTTAAATGCTCACAATAAAATAAATGACAGTGCACTCTAGCCACACCCCTGATGAAGAGTCACCAAAACACTCGGTTAGTGCTGTGGATTCTGTCTACACTTCTTCACACTGGATGATTTTAGTTTTATTTAATAGAGCTTCTTCAGGGGTATCTGTCATCAGATCACACCATACGAACTTCACCATTGGTGAAGCAGGATTCACATGGAAGATATTTAGCAGTGCAACTAGAGCCATCCAAGTCAACATCATCCACCAATGTTATCAACACTATGAAAGTGTGAGCAGCCCCGCTCCCTCTTCAGTTTTTTCTCACCGTCGACTTGTTTGCAAGAGTCTCTGGGGAAGCTCTGATGCAGTTTTGAGCAATTTTTACCTATGGCTTTTTCCTACTTATTACTTTCAGAATCTCTTTTTTTAGAGAGATTCTTTTATTTTGTTTGCATCGAAAGTTAATCCTTCTACATCTCTCTTCCATCACTGATGCAGCGGAAAGAAGATTGCCTCCACAGACAAACATTCTCTCTCTGTGTCTGCTGTATTGGACCTGACTACAAAGTCTCTGATTGTGAGCCCTGACAGACATTTAATCCAACAACCCTCAGGTGATGAAACAAGGCAATAAAAATGGAGCAGCAGGTAGCCAGCTCTAGGCAGGGGTCCTCTGTGGTCCCAGCCTCTCAGTCACCATCAGGGTCATTGAGCTCCCAGGCCTCTTAAGACCTGAGACAAATGCTTGGGGGAAGTCATATAAAAGACTGAGATCAGGACTGCTCCCCGTGATGGTGGTCTCATTTCTTGATGACCTCTGCTCCTTCATCCAGTGGTGCCTTATCGGCTGTGCTAATGCACAAACGGTCTATGCCTACCAGACACACACCTACAGTGCACTCACCTGATTCTCAGGATTGCCAGTCATTGACCTCTGGGTCATTGACCTCACTTTCATTGATGATGGATGTGTTATTGATGGCCCCCCCATAAAAGCCTGACCCCTATGCCCCATTTGGGGCTACAGGCTCTTTGGGTTCACAGGGCCCACTGGGTTGGTCATTGACCCCTCTGTCAATGTAGTCTTCAACAGTCATCAGCTTTAATGAGATTCTAACTAAATTTACTTCAGTGATTATTCACTAGTTATGTGCTTATAGGCCAACATCACTGACACCACTGATGGCAGTGTCATCTAGACAGTATGGCACGTGGATCTAAGGCTCTGATCTGCAAACCTGGCAACCTGGGTTTAAATCCCACAGCCCCCACTTGCAAACTGCATGACCCTAAGCAAGTCACTTAACTTCCTTGTGCTCCTAGGTCACACCAGTAAACAAGTTTTCAGCTTCGTGTGTCTCTCCTGGTAAAAATAAATTGTCAGCTTCTTTGTCCATCACGGTATGCTTCCCACAGGCCACTATCAGCCCCTCTAATGTTAGATCTGGATTTAGAAGAGGTCAAAGTCAAGGAGGAGTACCACCCTGACTTCATTGTTTCTAATGAGGAAGAGGAAGAAGAGGTCCTTACCTCAGACAGGTACACAGCTTCCTCAGTCAGTGAGGATTCTCTCAAGCATACCCCTAGGTCTCCTCCTGAAGACCACACATTTTTCAATGTAATTAAACAGTTGTCCTCAGCCATGGGTTTTCACACTGAGGAGGAGGAGGATGTCACCAGAAAAGATCCGGTATAATGTCTGCCAATGACACAAAGCTGGGCTCTGTAATATGGGTGAAGTTGATATAGTGGAAGGGGAAACTTGACAAGCTAAAAAGGTGGACCATCAAACACAAACTTTAATTTAATACAGAGAAATGTTTAGTTATATACTTAGGGAAAAATAATATAAGGACTGACTATACACTAAACGGACACATTTAAAAAACTGGTTGAAGAGGAAAAGGATTTGGGGCTAATAATATCCAATGACCTTAAGTTCAAATCAAACTATCTAGCTATGGCCAAAGGGGCTAATGGATTATTAGGCTGCATTAGATGGCATATTGAAAGCAGGGATGAAAGAGTGATACTCCTATTGTACAACTCCTAGGTTGGACCTCATTTAGAGTACTGTGGGCAGTTTGCAGCAATAAGTGCCAAGGCAGATACAAGACTGGTAAGAGAGTACAATGTAATACCACAAGAATATCTTCAGTGAAGCAGTTAAACCATAGTGACAGATTGGATTCACTAGGAATGTATTCCTTTTAACACAGAGGAGTGAGGGTGGATATGTACCTAGTTTATGGAGCTCTCACAAATGATTTGTGGGAAACCTTCCTTGAGGAGTGCTGCTATTTGCAGGCTGGCACACACCAGACATGGTGCCAGCTATGCCCCTCAGGGCAGATGAGCTTTACCATGCCCCAGAGGGTTTTCCCTACTATGTTGCCCAGCCCGAAATCAATTTGGTGGTCATAAAGGCAGCTCATGACATGTCTAAGGAACCTAAGTGCCTTAACTCCCACCCCCTGACAGAGTAATACAGAATTGACCTTTGGGGTAAGAGTGTTTATGCCTTCTCCACTCTTGGGCTGAGGCTTGCCAATTATCCATCACATATGGTAAAATACCAGAATACCAACTAGAAAAACATCAAGGCTACAGTTCAGGCCCCCCAGAAGGTACACAGAAACAGGTGGTTCTCAAGAGCTTGCAGACTACAGAGGCTGTCAGCAAACACCTCTTCAGGGAACCTCTATGATATCTTGGATACTATTGCCAGGACTACTGCCACTGACATCTGTCTACATGGGCACTGCTGGCTGAGGGTCTTTAACTTTGTGGCTGATGTTCTGCAGAAGGTGTTTAATACCACTTTCAATGGCACTATGCTTTTTGGTCCTGATGTCCAGGACATTCTTAATGATTTGCAGACATCTGGTAATGCTATCAAATTTGTCCATTCTCTCTACCACATGCAACCTAAAGGTGGACAGCACCCTCCTTTTCACAAGGCATCCAACAGGCCTGCTGCAGCCTCTTGGTCCCAAGGCAAATACAGAGCCTTCACTGCCCTGCCTGCCCCAGCCAATGTTTGAGCAGGGACCAAGCGCCGTCAAAGCAAGGGACCAGCCCAGCAGCTGGATCTTCCACCACTTGACTCCTTACCAGATATCAGGAGGTGGTGGTCAGAGGTCGGTTCAGCCTCCATTTCACTCAATGGAGAATCATAACTTCAGAGGCCTGGATTTTGCAAATCATAAAAAGGGGTCACACGCTGGAGCTCGCCAAGCAGCCACCAGAGACCCTCCACTGCCCTCGAGCTACCTCCCAGCTCACCTGTCCATTTTCTGGGAGGAGGTACAATCCCTTCTAGACAATAATAATAATAATAAAATTTATTTATAAAACACCTTTCCATTATCAAGGCACTGTACAAAATAGAACAATACAAGTCAAGCATAAAACTCAATATAAAACACAAAACTACATTATAATCCACAATTTCAGTGTAATCAGTTCTCCAAGAAAGCCATTTGACAAGCAGGCAATTGGACCACTACCCAAGCACCACAGAGACAAGAAGTTTTATTCCAGGTTCTTCCTGGTTCCCAGGAAGACAGAAGATCTGAGGCACATTCTAGATCTAAAAGACCTTAATCTGTACATCCAATACAAAAAGTTCTGGATGGTAGCTTTGCCAGGTCTAATGTGGTATTATGGCAGGAATATTACAAAAGTATTATAAATGTATACTGTGGTATTATGGCAGGAATGCTAGAAAAGTATTATAAGTGTATACTGTGGTATTATGGCAGGAATGTTATGAAAGTGTTATAAGTGTAAAATGGGTTTTAGCTAAAATTTTAAGGCCAGATAAAATGGTGTGTTAAAAGCAGAATGGGGTGAAGGAGCATGTGTTGCATCCAAAGCAGCTGTTCTAATCAAGGCAAATTTGCTGCACTTGACAGGAATATTTTGTACAAAGCACATTATTCTTTTGGTACAAAATAAAAGGTCATAGCTAAGCTTAAATTTAGCCAGCCTTGATAACTGTGCAAGCAGAATAAGAGGGTACATGCAAAGTCGGCTCTGGGCCACTTCCCTATTTTATGTTTTTGTCTAAAATGTATAGCATAACGCAAGAGTCAGTGACTGTCCATTATGTTCTTATCTTGGGACATTGACTTTTCTGCCTCTCTACACAGGTTATTTTTAATAATGTAAATTCCCCTTATGACCTGTGACAAATGATGTTTTCCATCTAAATCAAATGTCAAATGAAACTTTTTTTTGTAGCAACTGCTGACAGATGTATCTTGTGATAAGTGTATCCTGGGTCTCTATCTCATGGCTTATTTGATGCCTTATTGTTTTTGCCTTTTTAGCTAAAAGGTTTTAATAACCTTGGAATTCCCCTTCTCTGCATTTTTCTCATAAAAAACCAGTGTATAAATAAGACTTAAACCGTAGGTCCTGTGTGTCCAACAGGAAATAGCCAGAGATGACTGCCACAGATGTTTGGAGGCACCCAGAGAAAAGAGGGCAAAATGGCTTCACCTCTGTACACCTGTAGCCCTGGTGGTGGAAAGCCATCAGCTGTTTAGACTTAATCATGTTAGAGCAGTGACGCTCACTCTGACTTGGCTTAGGAGCCACAATCCACATACACAGCATTCCCACTTCTGAAATAAAGCATACACACAAAACATGTTCATTTCAAATCAATTTATTGCAATTAAATGAATGTAAGTTCATTAACAACAGCACAAATAAAATAACAAATAGAAGTTACACATATTTAATATAATTAAATAGCAGTCAGTTAGCTACATGGCACTCCTTCTTTGAAACAAGTGCTGTGAAGTCTGGCTGTAAGCATGATACTGCAATTTGAAGGCATTCTTTTTGAGTGCTGGATACTGAGCCTAGTTCTGTTTGTGTTTTTAATGTGAGACACAGCAGAGAAGGCTGCTTCACATCTGTATGTGGATGGGAACATTGAGATTAGCCACCTAGCAAGTTTTGAAATATGAGGAAGATGGTTTACTAATTTCCAAAAATACTGAACATCATTGTTCTTTAAAAATTGTCTGTTAAGCTCTTCAGAGCTCTTCATTTCCACAAATTCCATGATGAGATCAGTGGAATCAGATATTCCAACAACATCTTCCATTTCACTAACCTCCATGAGGAATGGGTTGTGCACCAAATGCAAAAGTTTCAGATTTCTTAATACCTAAAAATCTGTTAGCATAGTTTTCTGACAGCTCAGAGAGCACATTGCTGAACATTTCATGATTTGGAACAGTATCAGGCAGTTTTTCAATTATTCTTTGGACATGATTAAACAAGTAGTATTTTCCACTGATAACATTGCTTTGCAATACCTGTCGCTTGCATGAAAATCATGTGACTGCTGAATACAAGTCATATACAGTTTTATTGTTTCCCAGCAACTTCAGATTTAAGTCATTTAAGTGTTGAGTAATGTCAAAAAGAAAGGCAAGAGACAACAACCACTCCATGTCATCAAGGAATGTGAATCGTGAAGTTTCACCACATCCAATTATAAACTGCTTTAGTGGTTGAAACAAATCAATTACATGGGCTAGCACGTGACCGCGAGATAGCCACCTGACTTCAGTATGGAGCACTAAGGCACCATAATGACTTTCAAAGTCATCACACATAATTTTAAATTGCTGGTGATTCCTTGCTCTTGTTCTGATAAAATTAACCAAATCAATTACTTCCCTCATAATATCGCAAAGTGTTTTGAATTTGCAAAACAATGCCTGTTGGTATATAATGCAGTGATAAGAAGTAATATCAGGTATAGTCCTTTCAGAATTAGACATTAGCTCCTCTTTTAGTAATATTACAGCACCGCTTCTCTTTCCAAACGTTGCAGGTGCACCATCTGTAGTTATGGCTGCAATTTTATATGCTAGCACTACAAACTTTTTTAGTGCAATCAGGACTTCACTTTTTATGTCTGCACCTGTTGTGCCTGACTGGAGTGGCATCATATCTAACAGGTCCTCAATTACAACGTCAGCAGTTGTTGATCTCACAAAAAATAATTGTGGGATGTTATTAATATCAAGACTTTCATCAATTGCTATGCTAACAAATTCTGAGGATAACAATTTCTCTTTCAGTGTGCTTTCAATATTCTCTGCAATAACGGATGCCTGCCTAGCTGCAGTACAATCTGACAATTGTATTTTACATAGCTGTTTTTGCAGCTCAGCCTTATCAGAGAATAATGTTGAACAAGCTATTAAAATGCAATCTTTAACCATCTCACCATCCAAGTATGGTTTCATTTTTTTTTTAACAATTCATGGGTTAATTCACGGGCCCCGAGGGTATTCATCCTGGGATACTTAGACAGTTTGCTACCTGGCATGCTAGGCCCATTACTAGGCTTTTCAACCTATCTATCTGCACTTCCTCAGTCCCCCCCCCGGTCTGGAAAATGTCTAGAACAATACCCATTTTTAAGAAGGAAGATAATAAACAACTGTCCAACTACCGCCCCATCTCTCTTCTCCCCACTCTCAGCAAGCTCCTTGAGAAATTAGTCCATCAACAGCTCTCAGAGCACCTTACCAAGTTCAAACTACAAACCTCTTGTCAGCATGGCTTTAGGGCGGGGCACAGTACCAACACTGCTCTGAGCTAACTAACCAGTGATGTCAAAGGTTATATGGACAAGGGCTTACTTACTGGTGCAGTTTTCTTCGATTGTCCAAAGCATTTGATATGGTCCACCACCCACTTCTGCTGACGAAGCTACGGACCATAGGAGCCACTGACTCTACCCTACCTGGCTCCGCAGTTACCTGTATAACCACACCCAGGCTGTTGCCTTTCATAAAGCTCTCTCCTCCCCATACCTATTACCCGTGGTGTTCCACAGGGGTCGATACTTGATCCTCCACTCTTGTCTATATTCATTAATGATATTCCCAGTCCTTCTCATAACAGTAGCATGCTCATGTATGCCGATGACCTGGTTCTTTATTCCTCATCTAAATCAATTGACGAAATCAACCACAAACTATCACATGACTTTCAATCCCTGCAATTATGGCTCTCAGACAACAATAAAATCCTAAGCATAGGCAAAACTCAGGCTGTGCTTTTTGGATCCTCAAAAAAATTTCCCTCTGAGGCTCCTAAGCTCCTGGTTTACTGCAGTGATGGAACCTCGGTCACCAACACCTCTTCTTTCAAATATCTCAGGGTTACACTCGACCCTGCTCTTGATTTTACAGCCCATGTCAATGAGGTCTGTAGGGCTGTTAATGCAAAAATTGGTGCTGCCTACCGTGTTCGCCACTCCCTCACTCCATCAGCCAGACTTATCAGTAGCTAGAGGAGTACTTCTTCCGTAGCTCCTATATGCACTCCCAGTTCTTTTCCCTGCCTCTGCTAGTGTGTTCAGCAAATGGGACACTTCCTACAACAATATCTGTGGGTTCGCCTTATCTGCCCCTCGCCTAACTCATCATTGCCTCCTATACTCCTGCCTAAACTGGCTGTCACCTCAGGGACTCCAGGCTTACTCCCTTGGGTGTCTTATTGACTCACTTACTAGACCACCACGTCCGGACTCTGTGGCTGACCTGCTTATCCCGGTCTCCCATTCCTGCATCCTTAGGTCCTCTTTCGTCCCAGTGCTCTCTCTTAGACCCTGTGCTACAAAAATGGGTGAACAGGCATTCTCCAATTTTGCTCCTAGGTTCTGGAACTCGCTACCCCCGCAGGTTAAAAATTCCAGCTCCCACCGTGTTTTTAAGAGCTCACTGTTCTCTCACCTGTATACCCTTGGAAACTGCAAATGCACCTAGACTTAACTACCACTAGGTCTCCTGACCTATTGGTAAAATGTACTGTAACCTGTATTATATTGTTTGCACTATGTTGTTGTTTTTATTTATGAATTTGTACAATTGTGCTTATTTGTATTCCATCTTGTACTCTCCCGGGTCATGCCTGAAAATAGGCAGGATTGTTGCTTAGTGCACTTACCTGGTTACCAAAAGCTAATAAATAAATAAGAAGCCATTGTTGCTTGCTGGCTTGTGTTACATACCTTTTTAAACAGTGATTTTTGACTCATGCATCTTTGTTTGAGTCCAATTTTAGATCCCTACATTCACTTTCTGGTGGGAAGCCACGATCAGATGTGCTATTTGTTGTGAGATAGTGTCTCCCAAGATTTGATCTCTTGAAATGAGCACAAGTTGCATCATATAACAGGCACAGACTTTGTCCACCACCACTCTCCACAAAAAAAATGTTTCCCACTCTTTCCTGAAGCTCCTGTATTCATCCTCATACTTTCTTTTCTTGCAGCTGTCCATTCTACATTATTCAATTCTGTAAAAGCATGTAACACAAATTACCATGTGCAGTACCATCTGCCATATAACAAACTCACCAGTGAGCACCCCTACCACACAACCTCAGCAGTGAACTCCCACTGACCCTACCACCACCCTAGGTCAAACATTACCTGTTTTGAGATTTTGCTCCTGGGAGGGGGAGAGAGAGAGAGAGATAGGGAGAGGGGAGAGAGAGAGAGAGAGGGAAAGGGAGAGAGAGAGATTATTTACTGTTAGTTACATTTGTCTTTCTTGAACCCCCCACTTCACACTTATCAAACAACACCAAGTTCAGAAATGACCTGATTCTAACTTTCACCTTGTGGATGAAGTCCATGAAAAACTACAGAGAGAGAGACAAATAACTGCAATAAATGTCATTTGTAAATCCCATAAAATAAAATAAACTGTTCAGCTTCTTGATAGAAAAATTGTCATAATCATGTACCTGATTTTTTTCTCACCATGATCTGTCTGTAGAATACTCAATGCAACTGAGGGGAACTAGATTACCGAGAGAACCTCCTATGCTGCCAGCATTCCACTGCAAAGGACATAGAACTGTGAGATACAGAGAAAACATGAAGATTACTGCAGTAGCACAAGTGAGATTGTGTAACAAAGGTCTAATAACCACTGTGATGCAGTATTTATTTCTCCTTGCTTAACTGAAATCCAGCATTCCTCACATAGATTAACTACCTTTAAGGTACATATATCCCGTGTACCCTGGTTAACTTGCAATGCCCCCCTTTAAGATTCCTAAATGAATGAATGAATGCTCGTGAACCACACCTGAGAATGCAGCCCTGGCAGTACTACCCCCAACTTGTATTCTATGAATGAATTCTCACGAGCATCAGCAAGTTACACATACTCAGTAAAGAATCAATGTTAATGAATCAAATTAACAACTCTCATTTAGCATAAAGCAGGTTGCTGTTAATTTCATGTCACTTGCTTTTCATTCATTCGGGTCCTGATTCAGTCAAACAGCTTATGTAGCTCTGCCATTCATGTTAGTTCCCGGGGCACATAATTATCATATCGCGTTCTCTGTTACTAACGCTAAGGTTTACTCCAGGCTAGTTCTATGACTTTAAGCATCAGACAAACACCCACATTCTGTCCTGGAACAAAATCATTTTACAGCTGTAGTCATTCAATAGCACATTGTTCAGCTTCCGATTCAAAACTGCTTATGTAGCTTATGTAGCTCTGCCATTCGTGTTTTCTCCCAGGGCACATACCTATCATATCATGCTTTTATTTTTCTGATTTAGTCGGGAGGGTGGTGAACAGAGCCGAATTGTACTAATGAGTGCAACATCATGGCTTGTATTTTCCCGATTCAGTCGGGAGTGGGTTGAAAAGAGCCACGTTGAAATAATAAGGCGTTAGCAATGTTGGAGCCACAAGAGGAGTGTTAAAGAGCCGCATGTGGCTTGCGAGCCGCGGTGTGAGTATCACTGTGTTAGAGGTAACTTTGTTAGGGATTATTTGGGTATTAATAAATTGCAACTAGTTTAAAATAACATCTGGTGTAAGGTGGTTTTATTGGATTACCAGGGATCTCTAACCATGAACCTTATACATTTACTACATCACTGTCATCAGTGTGGTACAGTTTGTTTATTTACAGATTGATCCAGCCAGCTAGGAGGTGGTTTTAGTCTCAGTAAATCTGGTAATGCTTAGTGTTTACTCTAGACAGGGTCTGTGCAGGGTCTGCGCAGGTAAGGGTCATAATCTAATTATGGGGCTGGGATAATGAGTCTAACAGACTCTGAGTGTTCAAGTGGGACTTGAACCTACAGGAAAAGATCTATGGAGCAGCTAAAAACTGGGTAAGGGTAAGTGTGCCCTGGATTTATTTAAATGTATGCCACACATTTATTTTATTTATTTAAGCGTTTTACCAGGAAGGCATACTGAGCAGAGTACTGCTCGATTACAGATGCATCCTGGGGGAGGGGAGAACATAGGAAGACAGTTTTACACAGTATAGACAAGAAAATACATAGTGGGAGAAATACTAACATTTGGATCTGATTACAAGTCAGTAGTAGCTTGAGAGAGACAATTGGTAACCACAGTACATACGGTATGAGATAACACTTGCAGTCAGGATAGACAAGTGAATACATTGTGGAAGATCACTAACATTTGGTTCTGAAAACCACGTTCATACAGGATTGAGTGTGTCAGTTGGTAACACAGTTACATACAACAAATGTACAACAAAATTAAGTTTTGAGCCATATGAGAGACAGTATAAGGCGAGAGGACAATAGTTAGACACTAATGAATTACAAATTTGCTAAGTGCCGACATGCCAACAAGGGTCAGATAGCAGGGTTTAAAATTTATATTACATTCTGGTGATGACAGAGTGCGCATGACTAGTAATTCCATCATTGTATATGTATGATTCACAGGCATTGTTAAAACATGCCTGGAAAATAAAATGAAAATCAAGGAGATGAGAAGTCTCCTAATTACCACAAATATTTGTGGATGGTTTAAAAAGCTAGTAAGTCCTTTAAAAATACACAGCTTGTGCTAAGAGAGGAATACAAAGATTTTTCCTTATGCAAAATTATACCAGCACTCTATCAAAGGATTAAGTTCTGCCTGCTTCAAAAAATGTCCTTGAGATAATTACAAAAAGCACTGCAGACACTATGTTTTTATTATAAATTCTAATTGGGTCTGATCCTCTCTGACTGTGTTTATTTGGAAGAAGAAAACTTCTGTTCCATTTCTCTAATATTACCTCTGTATAATACAGAGACTTGTTTGTGTACACCCCTAACCTAACCAGTTTAAATCCATAAAAAGGACCCTCGTTTGAGGGCAGTGTACAGTATAGGTTCCTTAATAAAGAAACTCAGAAATAACTTCCAAAAATAAGCCCTTACACCCCAATTGTATTGTATTATAAGAAAGTGAAAATAACATTCACCTATCCAGTGATGGCCAACTCATTTGGAACATCACTGCTGTAACACTCATGAAAAGTTACGGGTAATTCCTAAACACCTAAAGCTAGATTTTATCTACTGTACCAAGTACATGATACTCCAACTGGTGGACACCAGCAAGTCAATAAAAACCCTAGATGGACTAAAATTCTCTGTCTTGTGACCACGCATAAAAAATGATGTAAAACAATACATTAGTAACTGTTTGATCTGTGCACAAAACAATCCTATACCAGCTATAAAAATGCAACGTTACCCCAAAGGCAATCAGGCCCCTAAAACAAGATCCAGATTAACTACATTGGCCTTATGCCAACCACTAAGAACAACTAATTTGCACTAGTGATCACCAATCTATTTTCCAAACTGTTTTAAAGCTATCCCAAAACAGAACAACACAGTCAAAGTGACTGCAAATGTCTTGGTAAACCAGCTATTTACCAGGTGGGGGTTATACAAAGGTAAATTCTGATTACAAAATTACAGCTTTAGAGCCAAAGTAATGCAAAAAACTCTGGATTTGTTATGGGTAAAACAAAAGTTTCATATCCCTTACCACCCACAGTCATCAGGATAGGTGGAATGGGCTAACAGGCAGATCAAAGTTATGTTATAATAAACTTGTTCAGAAAAAACCGTAAAGGACTAAAATTCATTATTGCCTTTACTCCTTCTGGCAATAAGAGGAACACCCTCTATAGGTACACAATGTACCACATTTTAAAGTCATGACAAGATGGTTCCTGAAACTCCCGGAACATTTACTTCTGGACCTATGTACTGCCACTGCTGATGGAGCATCGGTAGATAAATATGTTAACTATCTCAAACATGACATCCAAAAAGTACACTTGTTTGCTGACTGTCTGTATCTATCGATTGTCTGTATGATGGATGGCCATTCATTGTGTTGTTAACTCTGTACCTAGTGTTTTGTACTATTGTCTTGGGTCTTGACCCCCAGGTCACATCTGGAATCGAGCAACACTGCTCAGTATGCCTTCCTGGTTAAACTCATAAATAAATAAATTAATTAAATAAATAAACAATGTATGGACAAGTCCCAACAACAGACCCTATCCCATTCTAAACAAACTCAGTCCAGCAGTCTAGCAAGTTAGACTGCATCACAATAACAGGCATTAATAAATGGCTACATGCCAATCAAATAAACCTGATTAAAGGAGATTAAATTACTTTTCCATACCCCAATGGGCGGAATAGTACTAAATTAACTATGTTTTTCTTTTCTCTTTCCTTTCAGGTTCCAGAGAAAGAAATGCTTGCTTTATGCCTATTATTCTTTTTAAAAGTGTGGGTCTTCTTACAAGCCCAAACTGCTCATCGTATTGCAGATAAGAACCAGTGACCTAAACCTAAACAGGTTATTAAGGCAGAGTAACTCACAAGCCCACATCATTTAATTGCATCCTGTAAAATTCACACTAAAGTCCTAAAAGACATGTTCATCATCCAGGATAGTGAGGCCCTACTGAATGTTATGATCATTGCTTTGGATCAATTCTAGCAGATAGACTTGATCTGGACTCCTGTTTATATTCCATTAATAATCAAGACTTTTGCATCCAAATTTATATGGTAATAAAAGCCATTAGACCTTAAGGTTTTTACCCTATGATGCCTCATAATTTGTGACACTTAATACTAAGTGCCCAAAACATAACCCTGGCCCACCCAGTGGTCTAACAGCCACTTCCAAACCAGGTATCCTAGTTAATAATGTGCAGCTTATGCACAACCCAGTGATTTTAAATCTCACCCTTCAAACTTGAAATTATTTGCTTAATGTTTCACAACAAATATTTCCCACTTTTTTGTTTTAAATAATGTGATTAAATAACCTGGCAGCATACAAGGTACTCAATAATGACTACCTATACAAGGACTAATTTATTTACTATTTATTTATTTGTTTTTGTTAATCAGGTAAGCACACTAGACAACAAGTGCCTATTTTCAGGTGCGACCCCAGGAGATTAAAATACAGAAACATATTACATTGTCATGGTAACATACAGGCCCACATGCAGGTAGAACTAGAGTACAAATAGAAACATGATACAGAGTCAAAATAGAAACATGATATCGAGTCAGGGTAACCATACTGGCCCACGTACAAGAGAGTGGGACAGCGCACAGTACATCTTGTATTATAAGGTAAAGAAGGCAGTACATCCACAGGGCTAGCACCACACACACACACACACTCTTAGGATTTTCACATTTTAACTGCTAGTGGTACATCTTATAACAGTAAACCTACCCAAACACACTAGACATTTTGTTTGTTTGTTCATTTATTTATTTATTTATTTTTTTATTAAAAAACCCACAGGTTTAGACTCAGGCCTATTTGAATCTGACACATCTATTTAAAATATGGCTAATATAGCCATTATTCAAGCACATATGTTAAAAGGCCATAAAAGTATACAATATAATATCATACCCCTCCAATTGCATGGTATACATGATTTTGCTCATAAAAGTAATTTACATTTACAATATTAAGGATATTGTAAAGGGGTTTAACCTAGCAAATGTTCATGTTAATAAATTATTTTCTGCTCACATTAAAAACACAGATGAGCATCACATAGCTAAAAAAGTCCTTTACACTGCCTACGGCTATTATGTTCTTACATCTCTATGGTTATCTCTTCCGGATCTAAAATTAAGACACATCCTTGATCTCATACATGACAGATGTATGGCTCAGTGGCGTTGCCACATAATGCACTTCTATTGCATGTGTTAAATGTTTATTTGAATCTAGCACTATTCCCTTGTCAATGGCAAAAACCTTAAATGTGTCACCGCACACACCAGTATTGCTCCATGTTTGAAACTTATTTCTGCACAATCCAAAAAGCCATGTCTGTGACTCTCGCAGTGTCATTGCCACATTTTCATCTGGCAACATCCATCTCTGATCGTCTGGCAACCATCCATTCTAGTTATATCATCTTGATTTAAGAATGCATGGGATAGACATAAAGGAATTCTGGAGGTCAGGGGTAAGGGGCAACAGACTTCCTGGAAAACATAAACTGAACTTACAAACTTAAATGGGAAGACTAGGTGGGCCATAGGCCCTTATCTGCCGACACTGTCTATGTATCTATGTATGTATCTATGTATAAAAGGTTAAAACTACCTCCTTTCCTTGTTTACCATGAGGTCTTAAAATCGTAACTGATTCTAAACATTAAGGGCCAGATATTCAAAACTTTGCGCTAGGCAAAAACCATTTGCGCAGGTTTAGTGCGGGATTAGCGCGGGTCTGCCATATTCAAAAGGCCAAATAGCGCAGGCAAACTGCATTAGCGCCGGGCAAAATTATAATGTATGCAAGCGGCAAACTGACATGAATACAGGCGCAATGCTATATTCAGTGACTAGCACCGCGCTAAGTGGTTTTACGCGACTTAGCATGACATAGCGTGGTGCACATTACGCCAGGAAAAGCGGTGCCTAATCCTGGGCAATCAGCTTCTGCGCGACATTATGGCTTTGCGCGGCGTTTGCGCGGGTTTAGCGCGGGTTTTGCGTGACCCTAACAAATAAATATGACACATAGATAAAGCCAAACATAGAGGAAGCATGCTGCTAACTGATGGCATCACAATGATGCCATCATCTGCCACCAGTCCCAGCCATGCCAGGCAGTAAGTGGTGACCCTGCCACCAGTGGACAGCGGCAGTGTGGCCATACAGCACACACCTGTGGACCACACTTCCGTGGACACCAACAGAAGCCAGCACACACATGCAGCACTGTGGGCATGGAGGATGTTGAGGGGAGCATATACGGGTGGCGCGGCTGTGCTACAGATCAGGTGTGGCCACAAGGCTGGGACACATCATGCAGTGTACATGGGTCAGTATTGGAATACCCCAACACCAGTGTGCCTTTTGGATAATATATGCCCCCGCCACATACCTCACAGCTGTACAACTGCCATAGCACACAAAGCCAGAAATGTACATGTCACTGTGAGCATCCATGCCACAGGTGCAGCATCTGTGGGTCACACAACAGCATAACAGTAATGTCAGTGTCAGAAAACATCTGCAGGTTGGGCGCTCACTGTGTATAGTGCAGTCATCATCACTGCCCTACACACCATAGGCATTGCTGTGTCCACGCACTACTGGCCCCTTGCTGCTGTAGTTTCTGCTGTGCCTGTAGCATGCCTACAATGTGACAGTGATGCAGCACCATCACCACCTGTGCCTATGGTGTCCTGTCCCTGGGGTATAATATGCTATGCTATGCTGTACTGTTTACATGTAGCCTGCAGCTATCATCATGCACTGCAGACTGACCTACAGGTGGAGCTGCGGTTGGACCTGGTCAGCCCCTGTACTTCCAGACTGACCTACAGGTGGCTCTGTGGGACTCTGCAGTAGCGCTGGGCAAACTGCATGCAAATCAGGGTATAATGAGATACTAATCCGGTTGTTTGCCCAGAGACTACGTAAGTAGGCTCATTTATAGCACTTTTGAATATGGCACATTTAGCCCCGGCAAACGTGTTTGTTCGGGCTAACTCTAGCTCAGCGGCTTAATGTGTTAGCGCCGGGCGCCAATATTGGGGAATATTATACGTTTTGATCACTGTTCTTTCATATCTGCTGCTTCCTGCAGCTGTACTGAGTCCATGCATTTGCTACAGTACACATTGGCCACATAGTTCATCTGTACCTGCCCTCATGTTGCTGTGTACTGTGTTGTTGTTGTGGGTTGCACTTCCTGGTTGCTTTACTCAGTGCTGTCTTATTCCAGGGCTATTTTTGCCCTGCACTCCCAGCCCAGTTTGCATGGCCTCATTACCATGCCATATTCGGAAGCTGTTTGCCCTGGGCTATTCCTTTTGAATATAGCATGCTCTGTGTTCCGGGCTAAGTTTGCCCACTGGGCAGTGCTAATTTTGCCCCGGGGCAAAGTTTTGAATATCTGGCCCACCATGTCGTACCTAAAAAAAAAAAAAAATCACCACCTTTTATGCAAATGTGACATCTTCCAACTTGTCTTATAAATAAAATTAGGCTTCTTTTGTAAATTTTCAAATAAACTGTATTTGGGCCAGCCAATTAAGATTCTACAATCAAGCTCATTGTTATGCATACTATACAGCAAGTCTGGGGTGGGGGCAATCCCCTAACTTCAGCAAAAAGACTCTTCTTCATTTGATCTACAATCAAAAAATCAATTTTCTTCACTGCTTGTTTTCCAAGCATGGCTGGCACCTCGTACAAACTGAGTACTGTCATAAACATTTACACTTTGTGCAGCCATGTAATCATCTTCAACTAAACACTGTTGCTATTCCATTGTAAAACATAATATGCAATCTAATGCACCCCCTGCTGAGGCCTCTAAAAATACTGCTGCCTCCTAAATATTTAGATCTACCTTTAAAATTCTAAATGCATCAAATTTAAACTATAAATCTTCATCTAACACTTAAAAACACTGGATTTATCCCTAAAACTGTTAGTAGTTTATACCTTGTAGACATTGACATTTTGTGTCCTGATCAACTTGCCAACTAAAAAATGCCATCCTCCAAGGTGGTATATTCTACTAATGTAAAACATTGTGTGGTAACCAACTATACATTCTTCTAATATAAACTAAAAGGTATGCAAAGTGAACTTTTCTAACTTCTGTTTTTACTCCCTAAACAGGTAATCGATTAGATGGTAACACACCTGTTCCCATCCCGGAACCAGATACCATTAAGTCTAGTCCTAACTATCTTGATGCTCAATCTCAATTTTTACTTATTTTTAATATCCATACAGGCAATTTAAATTTGTCTCTTCAATTTCTCATATCTGTAACTATGAGGTAATCTCTGTTGCTATGCTGTTATCTGTAGTATTTAGGCTTCTGTAACCTAGTTTTTCATGCAGAGAGAACAAGTGTGCAGAGACAGAACAAGATCTTAGAGAACCTAAGATCTACAAATACTGGAGATTATGTACATTCTTCAGGAGAGTGGTGAGAAACCCATCTCCCTTGTGATTTTCTGTGTCACATGCTTGGCATAAGTAGTATAATAAACTTTATTAGACTCCTTGCTGAACCACAGTCCATAACTGGAGGACTATGTATAACTTGTACACCATATTTCTCCATTGTGCAGGCACCCCTGATAGTGCCAGCACTCCCTGCACATGATGCAGAACCTCCTCCATCAGTGACACCTGGATCATCCCATATTGTGACTGCAATAGCAGGCACAAGCCAGGAACCATCTGAGTTATTCCCAGCAAATGCAACAGCAGACACAAGTCAGAAACAGTCTGGGTTATTCCCAGTACACACAACAGCAGACACTTCTGGTAAGAAGGTATAAGGTATCCTAATATTTATATCATCGTCTTTTCTTTTGGGATCACTCAACATGGTCCCAGCATTGGTTAATCCTAACCTAGCTTTAGGGTATACTGAAATTGCAGTTTTAGCCCAAACATACAATGGACACATCAGACTCATTGCTTATGCATCCCAGATGCTTGCCCCAGTGGAGCTAAAATGCATCCTTTGTGAAAGGAATCTTTTGGCTACATACTGGGCAGTGAAATACTTTACGTACATCATTGGATATGCACCCATTGTGCTGCATTCCAATAATCTGCCAACTAACTTTCTGTTGTCAGACAGAGTAAAAGATGACTCTGTATCCAATGCCAGACTTACACACTGGTCTCTCATTTTACAGGATCATGACATCATTGTCCTTCGTATAAAAAACTTCATTCTTGTTGGACCATGGCCTATAATTTGCAGGAGAGACCCATGATTGTTCTCTCCAACCCCCTGACCTACCTGTCCCATGGTCCTTTCTGACAGAACCTCGGAAAGTGTTAAAAAACACAACTGTATGTCATGTTTTGATTGATGACTCAGCCACACATACCAACGAGGGTCAGATAGCAGGGTTTGGAATTCTTATTGTACATCCTAGTGATGACAGAGTGTGCATGGCTAGTAATATCATCATTGTATATGTACAATTCACAGGCATTGTTAAAACACGCCTGGCAAATAAAATGAAAAGCAGGGAGGCAAGAAGTCTCCTTATTACCACAAATATTTGTGGATGGTTTAGAAAGCTGGTAAGTCCTTGAGAAATACACAGCTTGTGCTAAGAGAGAAATACAAAGATTTTCCCTTGTGTAAAATGATACCAGCACTCCATGAGAGGGTTAAGTTCTGCCTGCTTCAATAAATGTCCTTGAGATAATTACAGAAAGCACTGCAGATACTATATTTTTATTATAGATTCTAATTGGGTTTGTTTCTCTCTAAACTGAATTTCTTTGGCAGAAGACAAACTTATGTTGCAATACTCCTAATATTACCTTTGTGAAATACAGTGATTTGCTTGTGTACGTCATAACACTAACAGTTTAAATACCAGCTAAATTCATAAGGTTCAATCATATTGTAAAAGAACCCTTATTTGAGGGCAGTGTATAGGTTCCTTAATAAAGGAACTGAACAATAACTTCCAGAAATAAGCCCTTATACCCCAATTGTATTGTATTATAAGAAAGTGAAAATGACATTCACCTATCCAGTGATGGCCTACTCATTTGGAACATCATTGCTGTAACACTCATGAAAAGTTATGGGTAATTCCTGAACACCTGAGAGTAGATTTTATCTACTGTACCAAGTACATGATAGTCCAGCTGGTGGACACCAGGGAGTCAATAGAACACTAGACAGACTGAAATCCTCTGTCTGGTGGCCACACATGAGAAGTGATGTAGAACATTACATTACTAACTGTTTGATCTGTGCACAGACCAATCCTATACCAGCTAGGAAAATGCATTGTTACCCCAGCGGCAATCAGGCCCCTGGAACAACATCCAGATTGAATACATTGGCCCTATGTCAACCACTAACAACAACAACTAGTTTGCACTAGTGATCACTGACTTATTTTCCAAACAGTTTAAAGCTATCCCAAAACAGAACAATACAGTCAAAGTGACTACACATGTTTTGGTAAACCAGCTATTTACCAGGTAAAGTTACCCCTAAAGGTACATTCTGATTACAGGGATCCAGTTTTATAGCCCAAGTAATGCAGGAAATTCTGGATTTGTTACGGGTAAAACAAAAGTTTCATATCCCTTACCACCCACAGTCATCAGGACAGATGGAATGGGCTAATAGGCAGATCAAGGTTGTGTTATCCAAACTTGTTCAGAAAACCCCCAAAGGACTTGGATTCAGTATTGCCTTTACTCCTTATGGCAATAAGAGGGACACCCTCTGCAAGTACACAGTGTACCCCATTTTTGAAATCATGATTGTATGGTCCATGAGACTCCCAGAACATTTACTTCTGGTCCTGTGTACTGCCACTGCTGATGGAGCATCAGTAGATAAATATGTTAAATAACTCAAGCAAGACATCCAAATGTTACCCTTGTTTGCTGCACAATGTATGGGCAAGGCCCAACAACAGGCCCTATCTCACTGTAAACAAATGCAGTCCAGCAGTCTACCAAGTTAGACTGCCTCACAATAACAGTCATTGATAAATGGCTACATGCCAATCAAATGAACCTGTTTAAAGGAGATTAAATTACTTTTCCATACCCCAATGGGAGGAATAGTACTAAACTAACTATATTTTTCTTTACTCTTTCCTTCTAGGTTCCAGAGAGAGAGAGATGCTTACTTTTATGCTTATTATTCTTTTTAGAAGTATGGGTCTTCTTAAAATCCCAAACGGCCATTTTATTGCAGATAAGAACCAGTGACCTAAACAGATTGTTGAGGCAGAATACCTCACAAGCCCACATGACTTAATTGCATCCTGTGGAATTCACACTAAAGTCCTAAAAGACATGTTAATCATCCAGAAGGGTAGTGAGGCCTTACTGAATGTTATGATCACTGCTTTGGATCAATTCCAGCAGCTAGACTTGATCTGGACCCCTGTTTACATTGTATTGATAATCAGGAATTTTTGCATCAAAAATTACATGGTAATAAAAGCCATTAGACCTTAAGGTATTTACCCTATGATGCCTCATAATTTGTAACACTTAATACTGAGTGCCAAAAATAGAACCCTGCCCAGTCAGTGGTGTAATAGCCACTTCTCAGCTAGGTACCCTAGTTAATAACGTGCAGTTCATGCACATCCCAGTGATTTTTAAATCTCACCCTTTAGAACTTGGAATGATTTGTTCTATGTTTCACAACACACATTTCACACTTAAAAAAATAATTATATGATTGGATACCCTGGCAGCATACCAGGTACTCAATGATGACCCCTACAGAGGGACTGATAGCAATACACACACAGGATTTTCACATCCTGACTGCTAGTTGTACATCTTATGACTGTAAACCTACCCAAATGCACTAGGCATTTTTATTCTGTTAAAAAAAAAAACAGGTTTAGATTCATGCCTACTTGGCTCTGACATATCTATTTGAAATAAGGCTGATGTAGCCATTATTCAAGCACATATGTTAAAGGGTCATGATAGTATGAAACATAATATCATACCTCCATCACCCCATTGCATGGTATACATGATTTTGCTCATTAAAAGCAATATACATTTACAATATTAAGGATATTGTGAAGGGGTTGACCTGACAAATGTTCATGTTAATGAATTATTTTCTGCTCACATTAAGGAAGCAGATGAGCATCACATAGCTAGGAATGTCCTTTGCACTGCCCACAGCTATTATGTTCTTACAGCCCTTTGGTTATCTATCTCATACATGACAGACATATGGGTCAGTGGCATTGCCACATTTTGCACTTCTATTGCATGTGTTAACAAATGTTTATTTGAATCTAGCACTATTCCCTTGTCAAGGGTAAGAAACCTTGGATATGTCACCACACACACACACCAGTATTGCTCCATGTTTTCGAAACTTATTCCTGCACAATCCAGAAAGCCATGTTTGAGACTCTCACAATGTCATTGCCGTATCTTCATCCGGCAACATCCATCTCTGATCGTCTGGCAACTCTCCATTCTATTGGTCATCTTGATGGGAACTTTTATCGTGAAAAGGCTGAAACTACCACCTTTGATTGTTTACTATGAGGTCTTGGAATTGTGACTGACTCTGAACATTGAATGTTGTACCTGAAAGGAACATCACCTTTTATGCAGATGTGACATCTTCCAACTTGTTTAACCAACTTGTGAATACTAGCCTAATAACTGAAATTAGGTTTCCACTTCTGAACTTTCATATAAACTGTATTCTGTCCAGCCAATTAAGATTCTACAATCAAGCTCATTGTTATGCATACTATGAAGCAAGTCTGGGGTGGGGACAATCCCCTAACTTCAGCAAGAAGTCTCTTCTTCATTTGATCTACAATAAAGAAATCCATTTTCTTGACTGCTTGTTTTCCAAGCCTGGCTGGCACCTCATGCAAACTGAGTACTGTCATAAACTTTTACACTTTGTGCAGCAGTGTACTCATCTTCCACTGAACACTGTTGTTGTTCCATTGTAAAACTCAATGTGCAATCTAATGCACCCCCTGCTGAGGTTTCTGAAAATACTGCTGCCTCCTGAACATTTTGATCTACCTTTGGAAAATCTGAATGCTTCGAATCTGAACTATGAATCTTCATCTGACACTTGAAGAAACCCTGGATTTATCCCTGGAACTGTTTGTAGTTTATGTCTTGTGGACATTGACATTTTGTTTCCTGCTCAATTTCAATATGAAAAATGCCATCCTTCAAGGTGGTATATTCTGCTGATGTGGAACATTGTGTGGTGACCAACTATACATTTTTCTGATATGGACTAAAAGTTATGCAAAGTGAACTTTTCTAACTTCTGTTTTTAGTCCTTAAACAGGTAATAGGTTATACGGTAATCACACCTGTTCCCATCCCAGAACCAGATACCATTAAGTCTAGTCCTAACTATCTTGATGCTATATCTCAATTTTTACTTATTTTTAATATCCATACGGCAACTTAAATTTGTCTCTTCAATTTCTTCCCAATAGAACAGATACACACCTGATACATATCAGTATTTACTGATTGTTTTAAAATTGGAAAACCCCATTGTGAAGTTTTATTCCAAATGTTTATAGTAATACAAGGTTTACTAACATTTTCCCTTATAATTACATTTTGTTGTTTAAGGAAATCCCTGAAACACCACCATGATGAGTTAAACTTCCTCTATCAGGCTCATGCCTCGGGCCTGTAGACGAATGGTGCCTAACCGTTGTCTTTTTGTTATGTTGCCATTTTTGCAATTACGGCAACAAATAGGGGATTGTTTTACCTGGGTTATGCCCCCTATCATCCCACATACATCTCACACTGTATTCCTGATCTATTATATTGCGATACTGCTATTTTGCATTAACATGTAGATATAGGCACGCATCATATAAGTATGAGTGCCAGGAATGTGCTCTGCTGCTCATATATGCTAATGTTTGTATCCTTTCATAGGATTAGATCATGCATGCCTATTATACCTCATTATAATGCATTATGTTTGTCTTTTACATATATTCCATATATAATCTACCTAATCACTGATAAGATGATTCTACGGGATCATCAGTGATTATTGTATACTTATATTCTCATATAATTATATGTAGTTCATGTTTTACACTCAGGCAGATATGCCACATGTAATAGAGCCCTGTCAGCATGTCTCTGTCTCTTTAGAGAGAAATCCTTTGTTATGTCTTCCATAATACATAAGCAAGAAATGCCACATGTAATAGAGCCCAGTCAGCATTTCTTTTGTCCAAGCTATAATGCTAATGGAAGCATATTCTGTCTCATATGATACTCATTAGTAATTATATCTCTTAAGTCCTTGTAACACAGGAGAGTGAGGGTGGATATGTACCTAGTTTAAGGAGCTTTCACAAATGACAATTTGTCAGAAACCTTCCTTGAGGAATACTGATATTGCAGCCTGGCACAGACCAGACATGGTGCCAGCTATGCCCCACAGGGCAGATACACTTTACCATGCCCCACAGCGTTTTCCCTACTATGTTGCCCAGCCTAAAACTGATTTGATGGTCATAAAGGCAGCTCATGACAAGTCTAAGTAACCTAAGTGCCTTAGCTCCATCCCCCTGACAAAGAGTAATGCAGAATTGACCTTTGGGGTAAGAGTGTTTATGCCTTCTCCACTCTTGGGCTGAGGCTTGCCAATTACCCATCACATATGGTAAAATACCAGAATACCAACTGGAAGAAGAGCAAGGCTACAGTTCAGGCCCTCCTGGAAGGTACACAGAAACAGGTGGTTCTCAAGAGCTTGCAGACTACAGAGGCTGTCAGCAAACACCTCCTCAGGGAACCTCTATGATATCTTGGATATTATTGCCAGGGCTGCTGCCACTGGCACCTGCCTATGTAGGCACTGCTGGCTGAGGGTATCTAGCTTTGAGGCTGATGTTCTACAGAAGTTGTTTAATGCCACTTTCAATGCCACTATGCCTTTTGGTTCTGATATCCAGGACATTCTTAATGATTTGCTGACATCTGGTAGGGCTATCAAATCAGTCCATTCTCTCTACCACATGCAACCTAAAGGTGGACAGCACCCTCCTTTTCACAAGGCATCCAACAGGCCTGCTGCAGCCTCTTGGCCCCAAGGCAAATACAGAGCCTTCACTGCCCTGCCTGCCCCAGCCAATGCTGGAGCAGGGACCAAGCACCATCAAAGCAAGGGACCAGCCCCAACAGCTGGTACTGCCACTACTTGACTCCTTACCAGATACCCCTCTTTCAGTCCCCTACCAGGAGGTGGTGGTCAGAGGATGGTTCTGCCTCCACTTGACTCCTTACCAGATACCCCTCTTTCAGTTCCCTACCAGGAGGTAGTGGTCAGAGGTCAGTTCTGCCTCCACTTGACTCCTTACCAGATACTCCTCTTTCATTTCCCTACCAGGAGGTGGTGGTCAGAGGTCGGTTCTGCCTGCATCTCACTCAATGGTGAACCATAACTTCAGATGCCTGGATTTTGAAAATCATAGAAAGGGGTCACACACTGAAGCTCACCGAGCAGCCACCAGAGACCCTCCACTGCCCTCCAACTACCTCCCAGCTCACCACCCCATTCTCTGGGAGGAGGTACAATCCCATTCTAGACAAGCAGGCCATTGGACAACTAACCAAGCACCAGAGCGTTCTCTGCTGGAGAGCAGAGATTCTGCTGAGTCAGAGTGGTGGGAAGCTAGTGCCTGTCAGACTGATTGGTCTGGAGGACTGGTTGAGTGACAGAAGTGCGGCTGCTCACTATCTCACCCTGTGGAGCAGAGCTGAGAAGCGGGGAGATATTGCTGTCAAAGATCTTTTAAAAGGTATGCCATCTCTGCCTTTGTGAAGTTTATCTCCTTTACAGTTGAACTTTTAATGTACCTTTGTTTGGTCCTGGCCTTTGTGCTTTGTCCCCCTGCAGGAGGAAGGTCCCGGTGGTGGTACTGAAGAGTTCCAGTCAGGAGAGCAGTACCGCAGAGTGAGGAGGGAGGCCGGTCATAATGACTAGAAGCTCAGAGGGTCGGAGGCCACTTGAAAGAAGAAGATTTTCCAGTCGACTGAAAGTGAAATGGACCTATTATTTTAGAAATCCACTGTTGAAGGGATGTATTAAAAATTAAATACTGAACATAATTTTGTCATATAGTTGTGCTGGGCAGTTGTATAAGTGTCTGCACAGGGCTTATTTAGACTTGTGTTTCTGTATTAACCTGCAGTTCTTATTTGGGTTATTTTAAGAATTTTAAAGGATCAACTATTACTGTTTTTTTGCTTTTGGCTTCTGTCAACTTCTGAGCTATTTTATTTTTTGTTTATTTTTTGCGCCATATGCTAATTAGCACACGTGATTCCTCCACATAAAATCCCTGCTGTGAGTCAGTTTGTATTATATCTGTGCAGGGAACAGTTGCTTGTTGTTCACTGGGGCACTGCAGGGCCATGTGGAAGGCATTTTCTCCCCGTGGAAAGATTCGGATTTGAGCTTACAGTGATTTAGCAACTAAGGCTTTTTCCTTGGTTGTTATTTAAAAACACTTAATAGTTTAGAGTTATGAACAGGATGGGAGCCTGATGCTATTTTGCCACTTATTTCCACTGTCTGCCTGAAGAAAAGTTAGTTGCTGCTACTTTTTGGACCTAAGGAGGCTGGGAGACCTAGACCTAGAGTGGAGTTTCAATGGTTTTTACACTTGCCCAGAAACTGACATCAAGTAAGCTTTATTTATTTAGAAAATATGTTCTCTCTTTTCTGAGATATTTGCTCTTTTATTGTTTTCTTGAGTGTACTACTTAGTTTTATTTGTTGCGTTTTGAACTACAGTAGTAACAGCTTAAGAGATAGCTTCCAGCATTTTGAATATTATCTTGTTAAGGGGGGTTTTGGCTTTGATTAGGTGAACTTGGTGAATTTTGGTAAATCTACATATATTATACTGTTGAATTGCCGCATTGTGTTTTAAATACTGAAGGCTCTTTTTTTCTCAGTTCTAGTGGAGCCTTGTGATGAACCAGGGGTTACTGGATCTAGGAAGGGTATAGGAAAAGGTGGTAGAGCTGCTCCAATTTGAATTATGCACTCTATTGGACTGAAGGAGAGTTTGACATACAATTACATTTGTCTACGGTTCAACATCATTTCTTGTGAAAGGACAGTTATTGAGTGATTAGTGCTACTGGAGAGGTGCGATGGTGTGATAGTGGGATGCTGTATTCTAATTGAGAAGTATCCTAGCACCTTAGAGGCAGCTGGGACATTAGAAGCTGGGACATCAGAAGAGCCAGAATGAGAATTTACCTCTAAGTCTCTAAGCCTTTAAGGAATGACTTTTGCACTTCAAGCACCATAAGCACTTTAAGTACTATAAGCACTTTATTTCTTTTTCCCTCTGTGTGGGACAGAAAAGGACTCTTGGGAATAAATAACATTCCCCCAACGTTGATGTTGGTTAATAATACAGTATACAATATATAATATTTAGTAATTTGATAACACAGCAGCTATTGATTAATTGGCTGCAGGTGTAAAGGGGAACAGGTGATAAGGTGTATTTGCTTCTCTGAATTATTCTCAAATAACTGAGAAGTGCCTAGTGATAGTAGCCTCTATTTGTTTTGTTCTGTTTTATTGTATCGTTGCTCATTGTTCTATTTATCACGAAATTATTTATATTTTGGTACATTCAGAAGGATAATAGATATTTTGTATCCTGCTTTAAACCTGACTTCAAAGGAAGTCTTTGGAGGGAATGGTGATTACTAGAAGTGGAAAGGCTAATTTCCCACCAGATACTATGGCTGGTGGGCCCTCATCACAGGTGATCATGATTCAGGATACTCTGGGCATACAGGATATACAGGACCCCTGCTAAGAATTAAATATCCCAAAAAAAGCAAACCGAAATAAGAAATGTTGTATTAAGAAAAAGCCCCATTACAAAAGAAAGGAATTAACAAGGAAGGAAAAAAGGTTGAAACAGGAGAAGAAATGATGGAAATAAACAAGTTAGGCTAACTGATTTATGGGTAGAAAGGGATGTAACCCCTAGATATCTCTCTACACCTGTGCAAACTTCCCCCGATTGGGTGGATCAGTCAGAAACAGAGTATACTGCTTATTCGGGACAAAGGAGATAGAATGTACAAAATGAACAATACGAATGGGAGATACTCACATTGATATCTATGCAGGACTCAAGTCATCAGGGGTATCCTGAGTCTCTGGAATTAGTTTTTTCTCCAGTCCTCTCTTTCTGCTCAAACTCAAGTGAGGGGTATGATGTCCCCTAAGGGGTCTTGCAAACAAGCTAAATTAGCACAGATCCAGTCAAAGGAGAAGGCTATAAATCATTCTTGTATTGAGCAGAAAGGGAGACTGATGGAGATACTATGGCATTAGGTAGGATAATTCAGGAAATGAGTGTAACGATTGAAGGGCTAAAATGACTAGATAAATCACACAGGGGAAAAAAGAATACGAGAAGACTGTATGGAGATAAAAGAAACCCTAAACAGTGGGCTGGGGACCCTGGAGGGAACCAGCATAAGTAAAAATGGATTTCATGACGCTACAAGAATACATTTAGGGGTAGCTTCAACTATCTGAGCACAGACTCTGGAAATTTTAAAAGATAGGTACTCAGATGGCATCATTTTGTTGGAAAACATCACTATTCTGAAGAATGAGATAGCTAGTTTGAGAGAAGATGTTTTCCATAATAGAATTCTTTTGGATAAAGTCCAGAATAACAACAGATGTTTGAATTCTAGTCAGAATGAGCAGGAGCCCGTCTGCTATTTAATTCAGGATCCTGTCATTAAAGACACAAAAATAATTCAAGTTAATCTTCCCTTACCATTTAATAAGAATAAGGTTTGTCTCTGTTATTCAGGGAATAGTAATATAGGAACTGTCAGTAAGACTGTTTCATCTGAACCAAAAAAATAACAGGACATGTAAAATTAAAAAGGTAAGAAATAAGAAAGGGGAAGCAGAAACAAATGAGACAAAGACACTAAATCTGATATTAATCAAGAGTTATCAGGGTCACAAGAGGTTCAACAAGATACAGCTGGTCAGTCACAAGAAAATATTCAAGCTGGATTGTTTAATCACATTTTGTTAAATATAATGAGATTTTGTGTGAGAATCTGTATGAGGAGATACTGAGTGATGAAACCAAATTAGTGACCTCAGTGGAGGCTGAGATCACCACAGTTCTTCCTACTATTATAATAAGTGGAGATGAGAAGGGGAAATTCTGAATCCCATAGGAGGGATTTTGAAGGTGCAGAATATATGATTGAAATTAAAGGTATTCCCAAGGCTGCAAAGGAAACTAATCAAGTACTCCTTCAGAGGGTACTGGATTATTTTGGAATTAAGGATTGTGGGGATAAAGGAGAGATGGAGGTGATAAGACCCCCAAATCAGGACTATGATGATACAGTTCTTTTCTATTGTACTTTAACAAAAAACAGCCTACTACATTTTGGAGAATTGTAACTAATTGAAGCCTTTGTACACCTTTGTATTACTGGAATTGCTTTGTGTGTTCTTATATTGTATCTCACTTGTAATGTTGTCCATTGTTGTACTCCACCACCAATTGTTGTCTACCCTCCCTGCGACGAGGTGCCTTTGTAAATGAGTCTTTGACTCAAAGGTTGTAAATCCGAATTATGAAGTTGCACAGTATGGAGAATAGGGGCCTGTTAGTATCTTTGCCAAAAATGGTTCCAAGAATTTTGAATAAGGAAGTATTAGGTGGAAATGGTACATTACAGTCTAATTTGGGTTCAGAATCCTTACCAAGGGAAACACCAAACATAAAGGATTTAGAAGTGCAAAATAATCTCCTAAGTCCCAGATATCAAAAGGGTTGTGCATGGCGCAACAGTGTTGTGCCATGTGCAACCCACTGATGTGCCCCGGCACGATATTCAAATGGGAATTGTGCCTGGCACAAATCCCGATGCACCGGATCGCATCAGTAATGTATGCGGCACAGGTAGGGGGGGCGTGCCCATGCATACTCTGCACATCCCGATATTCAGCCTGGGATGTGCCGAGTCCATGCATGCACAACCCCTACTTGCGCCACACACAGTTGATCCCAAAAAAAGGGAACAACGGCTGGCCACCCACAGGTGAGCTGTCATATTGCAGGGTGCAACATGGCAGCTGCCACCTGTGGGTGGTACTCGGCTCGCACACTGCAGCGCCCCATGCCCGGATCACGGTATGTGTAAATAAAACAAATCCCTATATCCCTGGTGGTCAAGTGGACCGCTGCCAGACCGATCATGGGCTTTATTATAAAGTAAAGAAATTCCAATATCCCTGGTGGTCCAGTGGACTGCTGTTAGTCCGATCATGGGCATTTGTAAAATAATAGATATTCCTGTATCCCTGGTGGTCCAGTGGACCGCTCGCAGCCCGATCGTGGGCTTAAGTGTAGTAAAATTAATTCTTATATCCCTGGTGGTCAGTGGACCCCTCCCTTCGGCCACTGGGCCCCACGCCCCATTCCCCAGTCAGTGGTGGGCAGCAGCCCCCCTACACCCCGCCCGCCGACTGACAACGTGGGCGTGGGCTGCCATACTGGTCCCACAGTGTGAGCCAATGGGCCTGCATCCCATACCGTACCACATTCCAGATATGTGAATGGATCCATTCATATATCTGGAATGATAATGCGAGCTGCATGCCCGTTGAAAACTGCAACTGTGGATCAATAGGTGTACAGCCCCGGTAATAGGCCAACGAGACGCCCAAGTGGTGAGGTGTTGCCACCACGGACGGGCGAGCAGTGGGGCTCAGTGGAAAGTCCACCTGAACCCTGAACACTAAAATAACTAACTGCTGCAGGGGAAGCTGTAATCACTGAACCACAACAAAGCAATTTTACCTTAGCCCACGGTCGGACTGACGGCACTGGACCACCAACCAAATATTGTTTTCTGAGCAAGCCGCGATTGCGACGACAGCACTGGACCACCAGAGATATAGGAATAACTATTATTGTACAAATGCCCGTGATCGGGCTGACAGCAGTCCACTGGACCACCAGGGATTTAGGTATTTGTTCTCTTCATACTTAAGCCCACGATTGAGCTGACAGCGGTCCACTGGACCACCAGGAATTTAGTAATATCTATTATTGTACAAATGCCCATGATCGGGCTGACAGCGGTCCACTGGACCACCAGGGATATTGGACAAGTTATAGTTACTGAAGCCCAGGATCAGGCTGTGGGGCACATTGCCACACTGTGCAGGGGGCTTTGGTCCCCGATAGCTGCTGCCTGGCAGGGCACCAGGTGCAAGTCGCCGGGAATCGGAGCACCTGCATGCAAATGAGGCCATAATGACATGCAAATGGCCCCATTTGCACCTTGCATACATTATGACCCCATTTGCATGTGCACTTTTGAATATCGTGGTTGCTGCACATAGCGCAACAGAACTTGCACTAGCACATCCCCCTGCTCTACTCTAGCCACTTGCGTTGGCACAGTGCCACTGCGCCATGCACACTGCAGGTGGCCAGTGTGCGATATTCAACAATGCTGTGCCATGGCGCAGCTCCGTTGAATATCGCCCAGTCAACGCCCCAGCGCAGCCAAGTTGTGCTGTGCCCAGGCTTGCGCCACAGCCTGGCGCAGTTTGAATATCTGGGCCTAAGTGTAATAAGGGAGTATGTCTTGAAGCAGAGAGAAAATTGGCTGAGTAGAACTGTTACAATTTTTGGTTGGATGATTTCATCCAGAGATTCCAATAAGGAAGCTAAAGAAGAATTATTGCTTTTTGGGGGAAGAGTTCTAGGATTTCATATTTCTAGAAACATGGTAGAATCAGTTAAGCTATATAGAAATACTGAATGTACAACTTAGATTGATGTCACTTTTAAAAATCCTCATACTATTAGTAGTTTATTTTTGTTGGCTAATAAACTGAATGGATTAGGAATATACCTAGTTAACCCCTTAGAACTAGAGAAGGCCTCCTCAGGAACAATACAAAGAGAGAATAGATCAGAATCTATCAGAGAGACAGAGTTCTCTCTGATTGATTAAAATACCTTTTCTCCTTTAATTGTATTGGATTCAGCTTGACGTATACAGATGCCCGATAATAGAGAATTTCTTGAGGGGCAAGGGGGGGGGGATCAGGGCATGAATAATCTCTCTTTACTTTCATGGAATATTGAAGGTATCCATCTTAAAGTAACAGACCCTGAAGTAATAGCATTTTTGGATGGGTTTGACATTATTGGATTACAAGAAATATTGTGTTCAGAAAATGCTACTCCTAAACTACTCGGATTTAGTGCCTTTATGTTACCAGCAACTAAAGACAAGAAATTTGGGAGATTTAAAGGAGTATTATCTTTTTTTTATTAAAACTTCATTAAGTTTCCAGATTACTAATATCTTAGCTGAATCTAAGGTCATTTTGGCTCTCTGAATTAGCAGAGGATTACAGAAAGTTATTGTCTGAAATATTTATTTCCCCCCTTGTAGTGGAGCAATGGACCTACCAGACCCTTATGTAAAGGATCTAAAAAGAGTGCTTGATGACTTGGCAGACCAAACTATATGTTGCCCAATAATAATTCTGGGAGATTTTAATACCAGAATTCCCATCTCTTTCTCAGAAAGCATATATTCAGAAATGATTTCTATGGTAACAAAGATTAACCCTATGATTTCATATTCGAGGATTACTCAAGATATGAAATTTTATTCTAGAGGAAGGGAGTTAACTGAAGGGTTAGCCAGCGGACATTTCTATGTTCTGAATGGTAGGACTCAGGGTGGCGAAGAGATCTAGGTGGATGTCTAACATTTAGAGGTCCTACTGGCTCCTCAACTCCAGATCAGATATGGGTTAACTTGGAAGCTGCAAAATTAATTCAAAAGCTAGAGTTTGTAGACAGATTAGAATCTGCGCATAGTGCTGTTATAGTCTATTTAAGAAGCCCTCTCAAAATTTGTAGTAATGGGCTGTTACAGGAGGACAATTTGGAGATCTTTAATGAGAAAAGAATTAAATGGGGGCCGCTTCATCAAGCCACATTTGAAGGGATTCTTAGAACAGGAACATTGGTGGAGATTCATGAGCAAGTTTTAGATAAAGGAGAGATCTCTAATGTTTTGGAAAAATGGGAACACATACATGCTCTACTTGGCCCTAGATGCAAAACAACATACTGTGTTAAACCTCTTTATAAGAAATCATGGTTTAACTTGGTTTGTGCTCAGGCAAAGAAAGTGTTTGGAGGAAAATTAAGACAACATAAGAGGAAAAAAAACAAAGCTGCAGCTGACTTTAAGATATTAAAACAGGAAAGGGAAACATATAGGAAAACACTTGAACAGGAGAGACTTAAGCATACACAGAAACTCTGGGAAAAGTTAAGACAAGCAGTTCTGGATAGAGATGGGAGGTGTTTTTGGAGCATTGTAGCACAGGGATATAACAGATATACTAATAGGATTGAGGCTTACATTACTCCTGACACTTGGGTCAACTATTTTTCTGGACACTATTATTCCCTTGAGGAGCTTAAAAGGCCCGCGTGTCTAAAACACAGAAGAATGATTTCCTCCCAAGACCTATTTTTATAACAGAGGATGAAATCTAAATGGTGCTGAATGGGCTTAAAGCTAACAAAGCACCAGATCCAGATGCGGTCATTGGAGATGTCTATAAAGCTTTTCCTGATTGGTGGATTCCTATTCTTTTGGTATTTTTTAATAGATTGGTCCAGGGAGACCTTTGCCCTGCAAGCTGGGCAGGTAGTGTTATTTTTCCTGTATTTAAAAAAGAAAATCCGAATGAGGCAAGGATGTACTGTACAGGCCCATTAGCCTGATAGATGTATCACAAACAGTTTTTTACTAGAATAATTTTGTCCAGGCTACTGACATGGGCAGAGGAGAATGCAGTGTTGAACGAGGCTCAAAATGGCTTTCGCAAGGTACCGCTCCACAGTCCAGCACTGCTATGTACTCCAACATTTGGTCTGGAAACACACTAAAATTAGGAAAATCAGTCTATATTGCTGCTTCTTGGACTTCTCCTCTGCCTTTGACAGCATTAGTAGAAGGATTCACTGGACTACTTTGAAAAATCTGAAACTAGAGGCTTAATATAATATATATAGTTATCAGGCTTCATGAAAATACTTGGGCAAGGGTTCAATATAACCAGTATGGACATCTAACTGATAAGTTTAAGACAAATGTAGGAGTAAGGCAGGGATGCATTTTGGCTTCCACTCTTTTCAACATTTATATAAATATAGTATTAGATCAGCTCACCAATGCAGATTTTCACACACCCAAGATAAGTGAGCAAAGGGTTGAATGTTTAGCATATGCAGATGATTAAGTCTTACTTTCTACTTTGGCCTTGGGCCTTAAAAGAAAATTGGCCCATTTTGATTCCCTCTGTTCAGAGAGCAATTTGAAAGTCAACATAGGGAAGACAAATATTCTAATTTTTGGTGTTAAAACCCAAAAGGCAGCTGACTTTAGGATGGGTGAAAATCATATAGATATTGCTGAGACTTATGATTACTTGGGGGTTCGATTCCACTATAGCCTGTCTTGGACTAAGCATTTGGAGGTGATCTGCCATAAAATAAGTTCAGCGGTTAATGCCTTAAAAATATTTAACAGCAAGATGGGGAAAACATCAGTAAGAGGGGTCCTAAGAGTTGTTAATGCTAAAATTGAAACGAGTATGATATACACTTCGGAAGTCTGGGGCTGCACTAAGGTTAGAACATTGGAAATTATACTGAACAAACTTTATAAATATATACTTATGCTGCCAAATGGAACTCCAAGTTGCATTCTTGCAATGGAACTTGGTACACATTCTTTGGTCTCACTCATCAAAGAACGTCAGATTCTTTTCCTGCTGAAACTCTTTCTTTTACCTCAACAAAGATACCCCAGGATGTGTATAGAGGAGGCTATACTAACATACTATTTGCCAGAAGATTAGGCCTTACGGTCTATTGAGTCTGCTCGAACCTTAGATCCTTAGTTAGGTGCCGAGACCCTCCCATCCCTTGTGCTCCAGAAACCCCTATCATCCATCCCCACCCCCCTAGGACAGGCCATCATCTGATACATCCACTTTCTGTGTCTGTCCCACATCTCTTGAAGCCCTCCACTGTGGATCTCTGAACCAGCTCACCAGGCAATGCATTCCAAGGATCCACCACCCTCTCAGTGAAAACCTCCTCCTCTTTCCCCTCACCTTCCACCTTCCAACTTCAAACCATGCCCTCTGGTGATACCTCCCTGCTTTAGTCTAAGATCCCTCCATGTTTACCTTATTTATTCCTTGAGGTACTTGAAGACCTCAATCATGTCCCCCTGTCTCTCCTCTCCTCCAATGAAAACAGGCAGAGCTCCTCAAGTCTGTCCTCATACGTCAAATCCCCTAGCCCTCGTATCATCTTTGTTGCCCTCCTCTGTACCCTCTCCAGGAGCTGTATGTCCCTCTTCAAGTGTGGTCTCCAGTACTGTACACAGTACTCAAGGTGTGGTCTAACCAGTCCATTGTACAGTGGCAGAATCACTTCCTTGCTCCTAGAGGTGATCCCCCTAACTGTATAATCTGTATAAACTGTATAAAACTGGATAATCTGTGCTATGTACATTCCTCAATCCATTTTATAAAGGAGAACTTAATGCCAGCAGGTTTGGGTCATTTACTTTATAAAATGTATTTGAGACCTTTTGAGGAGATTAGGCAGGATGTGAGCTGCAGACTTACTGATTTGGACATAAACTCATGGGCCCAGATATTCAAACTGTGCCAAAAAAGTGCACAACAGCAGGAGCAAGGGCAAGTCCACTGCGCCCATGCGCAAGCAGCACAATATTCAAAAACTGCGCAGGTCAAGATGCGCCTGCAGCACATGACTGAATATCGTGCCATCTGCACCATAGCACAACCAGGGATGTGCAGTGGTGCAGTTCAGATGCACAATAGCACAACCAGGGATGCTCAGTGGAGCAGGGCAGCAGTGCAATAGCACAACCAGGGATGCTCAGTGGAGCAGGGCAGCAGTGCAACAGCACAACCAGGGATGCTCACTGGAGCAGGGCAGCAGTGCAACAGCACAACCAGGGATGCTCAGTGGAGCAGTGCAGCAGTGCAACAGCACAACCAGGGATGCTCAGTGGAGCAGGGCATCAGTGCAACAGCACAACCAGGGATGCACAGGGACAGGATGCAGGGGCCCACCACCCATGCTACAGATGGGCAGAGGAGCACACAGCAGAACAGACATCGCCCCCCACACCCCATGCACTGCACAACTGGGGGAGAGCTGGAATAACCACTGGCCCATGGATACCAGCAACAAACCCACAGCCGGGACATGATGCCCCAGCACACCCCCTGGCAAGCTGTGACCAGCGCACACAAGGAGGTCCGACCACCCCATGCCACACCATCTCACCAATGCAGAGCACACCCTGCACCGTGATCCCCCAGACACTCTGCCCAGGAGCAGTGTCCACCAGTGCAGGACACCCCATGAATGCCACCACCCCACTGTGACAAAGCAACCTTGTGCACCACAGAACCATGCAAGGCAGCCCCACCACAAGCACCCGTCAGTGGGTGGAAGCACACAGTGATGCAACGACTGCATACACAGTGCCACCGTGCATGTCCCCCCCGAGGTACAGCTGAGAGACCGACCATGCATCGACACACGAGGTACCCCACATGTGACAGGGCATGCTCTGGACCCCACCACCAGTGGTACAGCACCCTGCACACCCTCTCAAGGACACCCCCCGACCCAGCACTGGCCATAACAGCCAGCGCAGACACCCACAGTGGTGCATGGAAGTATGCGCCACACAGGATGCAACACAGTGCATGGACAAACACCCACCCATACCCAAGGGCACACCAACACAGGGACACAGTAGCAGGGCAACCAAGCCCTCAGTGTGTGGCCACAAAAACTGTGTACACATGGCCAGCACTCCTCCATGGCACAGGAGTGCCAGCCACCCTGCGTAGGCACCATGGAGCTGTACGCCACCAGCATGCACCCGGAGCACAAGTGACAAACAGTGGTGCACATCCCCAGCGACACACACAAGCGACAGAATGGAGGTAGGACAACAACAGCGGAGGCCACAGTGCCACCCGAGGCAGACATGCACCACATCAGTGACAGGAGGCAACCCGGCATTGTGCCAGGTACAGTGGCTGTCCAGCATGGACAGCCACCACTGACATGCCAGTGAACCATGCAGGTCACAGACATGCAAGGGTGTCAGCTGGACAGGCTATGGACGGTCTGACAGGTGTGCCATGGACACAGTGCATGCACTGTGGACCACTGCACACAATCATCCAGTGCACAGGGAACAACACACAAACCACAGACAGTGACTGATAGCTAATCCCACACCATAGTCACTTCCCCTATGGACACACACACGCCCATGACTGCACCACCCTTGACGCCATACACACCACTGCAGCTGAGCACCTTTAGCCCGCTGCAAATCAGACACCACCACAGTAGGTATAACAAAGCAAATGTATTTTAAAAGATCAAAAACAACTATTTACAGCTATGTACAAAAGGTTGGGGGGAGGGCCACAAACCAGGTGGGGGTGGGTAAGGGGCAGGAGTGAACAAATGTTAGAGGGAAGAGGGGTGTGAGGGTGGGTCCAGGGGGGTAGGGGAAATCATGGGGTGAAACATGATCAGCGGGAGCCCCGCTCCCCGCTCTGAATGTGCCTCCCGCCATGCCTCCTTCAGACTCCCAGATGGTCTATCCATTGCAAAATATCAAGGGAGACCCTGGCCACCTGCAGTATCTCCTGCAGTGTCCACTCAATGGTCTGCAACTGCCGTCCACCTAGGACAAGGAAGCAGAGTCAATAGGTGTGAATGCACAGCCCCTTGCAGCCCACCTACTGTGCAAGGCATACGGCCATGGGACATGCCTCTGTGATGGTGTGCGACCACCCACAGTGATTGTGTCCACAAGACCTGCCCACCCAGGCACACACAGCCATGCGGACCGCTGCACACACCCACCACCCAAGTCCCACACAGCACCACCGTGTCTGTACAGTGACATAGCTATGTGGTGTGAAGGCAGTGGCACAGCCATGTACCCGGTGCACGCATGGACCACCATTGACACACTCCCAGACATGCAGTGCCACTGGACAGTGCTGACTGTACCATGTTGCATGCACGGCAGTGGTGTCAATGGATGGTGCCCATGCCCTGCTGCCCGCCCTGTTACACAGCATGCACAAAAAATCCTGGATGTAAGGCACTCACCATCATCAGGCTGGTCCCTGCGCTGGTCTTGTAAGGCTGCCCTTGCAGCATGATGTGCCTCACGCCGCAGCCTCCCCTCCCTGGCACACCGGTGCTCCTCAGGGCCTAGGGTGCAAACATGGAGAGAGGAACATCAGTACAATCTGGTAGCAAAGTCCCCCTGCCCGGGTGTGCAATCCCACACAGCCATACCCATCTGTCCCCAACCCCCATACCACCACCATGGCCCACACTGGACAGCCCTCCCCCGTATGCTGGACACATGCCACCGTGATGCCCATATGGACGTAAACAGTGTATGGATGGGGTACCTACCTGGCTGTGGAACAGTACCCCTCCCGGCATGTGACTGTAGGTGGGCAAGCCTGTCTGGGTCCCTACGCTGCAGGTCCCCATAGTGGTGCCTGCACTGCTCTGCTGTGCGCTGTATGCCTGTTGCCTCCTCCAGGGCCACAGCCACCTCCTCCCACATGGCACTCCTGGCCCTGTCCAGGGGTGCCTCCCCAAATAGAGCAGCAGCATGGGGCTCCACCAGGGACACTAGGTTGGCCAGTTCGACCTGGATCCAGATTGGTGCCCATCTCCGTGCCATCCTCCAAGCATTCAGTATCAAAATGACACTCTGTAGTGCACATCCACCATGTGCAGATGCTGCGCAGTACTGCGCTGCCATTCTCCATCGCGCTGTCACCGAACAGTGTGATAGAGGTGCACCCATGCAGACGCATGGTGCCTAGGGGCAAAGGTCGGCACAGGGTCAGGGGTCTCTCGCACACGGACCGCCACAGCGTTATTGGTACTCACTGCATGTAGCATGGTACGGTGCCTGTGTGGCACTTCCTGTAGTGGCCTACCGTGCTGTGGCTCCACGGCACCTATGGTGCCCCAGTGCCAGAGTGCCATACATGTGAACAGCGCAGTAGCGCCACTGGCACAATGGTAGCCATGCTCTGCACTGCTTCCCCCTAACAGCACGTCAGCAGTGTGGTAGGCGTCAGTGTCAGCACCCCAGGCATGCGCTGTTCGGTGTCTGTGCACGTCACAGAAATGCACCCTTGCCTGAGCACATTCAACACAATTGCGCAAGGCGCAACAGCGCGATATTCAGCCGGCATATGCAAATCAGCTGATCAGCTATTCAATGGCGCAGATACTGCATTAGCATCCACTTAAAATTGCGCCTCACCTCATTTGCATGTGTTGCACTATATAAATGTGACATTGGGCTGCAGAGGCCATAGTCTGGTATTGCAGTCTATTGTGGTGAGTTGCATGCTGTTTGGGAGTGTGGACTGTGGTGTGCGGGAGATGCGTGGGACTGCACAGTCAGAGGTAACTCCTGTCATTCACAATGGATCAATGATGAGCGATCGTGAGGTGGAGGAAGAGGAGGTTAAACTTCACCAAGGCAGAAACAGATGCCCTGTTTGAGGCCTACCTTGACCAGGAGCTGCTGCTCAGCAGACAGCAGGGAACACCACAGGCCCGTGCTGCTGCATGGGGAGAGGTGGTGCGTGCTGTCAACCAGCATGGCAACCACCAGCGGTCCATGCAGGAGTGCAAGAAGAAGGTGGGCATGGACAGGCGGAGGATTAAGGATAAGGTGGCTGCCATCAGGGCAGCATGGGCTGCGACCGGTGGGGGACAGCCGGCCGTGCAATGTCTGACCCCACAAGAAGAGTGGGTTGCTGGCAGCATGCGGCGTTGTGCCATCGAGGGTGTTCCAGGTGGTGAATTCCAGACAAGTGGTAGCCCGTCACTGCATGGTAGGTCCTGATCTGTCACTGGTGGGGATGACACAGGGTAGGGCAGATACATTAATGCTTCTGTGTTCCCTTACAGCTCCTGAGCTCCTGAGCATCTACATGGGTCAGCGGTGGTGGGCTCATCCACTGAGGGTGGTACCATGGACACAGAGGAGGGCCCGTCCATCTCCACAGGTGTCCGAGGGTCAGGGCAACAGTGGGGCCACCTGGCTGTCTGGACTGATGTTGGTGAAGCAGGTGCAGAGGAGGCCCTGCCCATGTCCCAGCATGCCAGCATCCATGGATGCCAGTATGGACTGGTGCCGGATCCATCACTGATGATGATGGAGCTCACATCATGGACAGTGATATGTGTGGGCTGCAGGATGGCCACAGAGCAGGTTACAGCACGGGCATAGCCATGGGTGGTGCTACCGTGGAGGCCTGCGTGACATCACAGTCCCAGCCTGTGCCTGTCTGCACCAGTGGGGCAGCACTAGTGTGTGTCCAGGACAGTGGGGCTGTTGCAGCTGCTGCGCTGGCACCATTGAGCCCTGGAGAGTGGCAGCTGGAGGAGCAGTGTCAGCAGTTGGCCAATGGCCACGGGGGTACAGTGTCGGGGGGCGGCATCAGTGCACCACCTGTGGACATGCCCAGGCATGGCCCTGGTGTGCAACATCCACCCTCAAGGGGTGCTGCCCATCAGGGCTGTGAACACCGTGAGGGACAGCATGCCGATCAGGTGGATGACGTCTTAGATGAGCACACCCACATACTCCAAGATTCAGTCGATCAGCAATTGGGGCTTGTGACGGCGGTGGATGCACTCAGTGTGGCCATGCGCCAGGCACAGGAGCAGCGCAGCAGAGACACCAGTCTGTTCCTGGCAGGGATGGACCGACTGCGGGAGGATGTGACCGCCGCCATTGACAGGCTGACACAGACAATCACAGCTGTCATGGCCACAGTGGGCACACAGTTATTTGCCCGTGCGTTGCAGACACCAAGCAGTGCAATGTCCACCCCCCATTCCCAGCGTCATGCGACACCTTTCTTGTCGACACTGGGTTCAGCTGTTGGCATCCCGAGCACATCTGGCGCAGGCATGTTCGATGTGCTGCAGAACCCTGCGCAAGAACGGTCGTGTTCACGCAGCGGAACACCTGGGGGACCATTGGTACCACCCCATGAGGCCATTGGTCAGCCTGTCACTGCTGGCAGGTCTCGGTGGGGCCGCCCACGCATCCGTGGCACTGTGCCGCGTGACTGACCTGTCTCCCACCAAGGCTACTGTCTGACGCTGCCCTGAGTGCAGCGTGTTGTTCAACGTGCAATGCATGGGTGGGGTACCCGGCCCTGCACACACACACACACACACGTTCCATCTGCACACCCTCCCGGCTGCTGGCCACTGTGGCGTGTGCATGATGATGCCTGCGTTGCACTGTCCACTACTGTGCAATGGTGCCCAGTGTCTGACACATGCATAATGACAGGCACTGGGCGTGGTGGTGTGTGGATGTGTGTGTGGCTAGGGTTGGTGGTTGGGGTCAGCGTGCCTCCTTCCCTTTGTGCATGTCTTGTGGGGTGTGTGTGTGTGTGAGACTGTGTACCATGTTAGACCTTGCCCATCCCAGACGGCGTGTGCGGTTCCATGCTCAGCCAATTCCCTTTGCGACATGCACCCCTGGGGTTTGTCCATGCGTGTTTGTGGGTTGTGCCCTTGCCGTTGGTGGTTGCACATGGTCCCATGACTTACCTGGGTTGGCTGAAGTGCTCCTCTGTGATGGTGTTCCGGTGCAGCTGTGACATCCGGATCAGTCAGGGGTCCCTTTGACCAAGGGGGGGGCTGCCCATCACCATCTGCACCAGCATCCTCATCGTCCCCATCGCTGTCCCCCTCTTTGACTGTACAGCTATCCCACAGTCATTGGCCATGTTGTGCAGGATGCCACAGACCTTTGAGGGGCTGTACTGTAGGGCACCGCCAGATGTTTCCAGGCAACGAAAATGTGCCTTCAGCATCCCGAACACCCACTCAATGACATTGCATGTGGTGGCATGTGCCTCATTGTAGCGTTGCTGCGATGGGGTCTCGGGCCACCGGTATGGTGTGAGCAGCCAGGGATGGAGTGGATATCCACTGTCACCTGTGTGTAGATAGTGGAGATTAGTTTGGTGATCAACGTCACCCTGCCATGGGCCATCTAGGACAGTAACCATGTCACCTCTGACTATGCCCCTCCCAAGATTCATGTCTTTCTGCATGATTTGCATACTCACCCACTAGGTGGCCAGTGGGGATGTCTCCACTCTCGAACCTGTGGCACAGTGCAGACTGGTGCCAGATGAAGGCATCATGTGCTCCCCCAGGGTGCGTGGCAAGGATATTGGTTATGCGCCCCCTGGCATCACACACCACCTGGTAGTTGATGCTTGCATACCCCTTCCAATTTATGTATGCTGCCCCTTCGGGGCCAGGTGGCATGCAGATGGCCACATGGGTGCAGTCAATGGCCCCGAGCATGCCAGGCATACATGCTACCCTGTGGAACTCCTGTATGTGTGCTGTGCACTCCGCCGGTGTGCTGGAGAAACGGATGTACTCCGCAGCAATTGGCAGCAGTGCGCTGAGGAATTGGGTGAGTAGGCATGACACGGCCAACTGGGTTATGCCTGTCGTATCCCCTGTTGGTCTCTGGAAGGTACCCCTGGCGAACAGGCACATGACAGCTGTCACTTTGGTCTCCACTGACAGAGCGTGGCTTCGTTGTATGGGTGCCTGCATCACATCACTGCACAGCTCACAGAGCTACCTCAAGATCACCCGGTTCAGGTGGTACTGGCCCACGATCTCAGTGTCACTGTACAGCTTGAAGCTGGTGCGGGCTCAGTACTGCCTGTTGGGGGCATACTGCCAACAGGCCCTTCCACGGCCATGCCCCCCCTGCTGCCTGCCTTCTTACACCCCTCATTACTGCCTCCATCTGAATGGTGGCGCTGGCCATGTTCCTGGCTTGTTACCCCCCCCAGCAGCTGTATTACCGTTCCCCCCGCTGTCCTTACTGCTACTCCCCCTGCACCGGGAACACCTCCCAGTGTTGGATGTACTGCCCACTGTCAGTGCCCTCAGTCCTATGTGGCACTTCCCACTTTCCTCCTGGGCAGTGGCACAGGCTCCCCACTCCTTCCCTGTTCCTGGTGGTTTCCAGGTGCTCTGTCCTGCTCCTTCCCTGTCCTGCTCACAGCTACTGTGTGCCTGCTTGCAGTTAGCTCGCTCCCACATGTGGCTTTCCTGTAGCGTTCTTGCACCTCTCTCTTGTTCCTTTTTATTTTGGATAATTTCTGCTATCGCGCAACTTCTGTTTGCTCCCCTATTGTGCATGGCGCATGCAGCTGAAAATCGCACTGCGCCATTTATTCATGGTTCCTCTCCCTTCAGTTGTGCATGCATTCATTACCATTGCACTCTTGCGCATTGCAATTTGGGGGGTGCAGCTGCCTCCTGCTGAATATCGCACAATGGCGCATTTTCGGACTTGTGCTGGCGCATCCCTGTTGCGCATGGTGCAACCCTTTTGAATATCTGGGCCATGGTGTGCCCAACTCTCTAGGTTGAAGCTATATGAGTTTTATAGATTAGTAAAGACCACATGGGGGTATGAGCCATATCTCTCCTTTTTAACTTGTCCTAAATTTAGGAGATTGTATACAAGATTTAGAACAGAAAGTTATAATGCCCACTATATCCATTTTAGGCAGAGGAGAGATGGGATACTCTCCCCCTTCTGCAAATGTGGAATGGGGACTATAGATGGTCTTAAGCATGTGGTACTTTTATGTTCCAGATTCGAAATTCACAGGAAAAAACTGTTAGGTGGACTGATGGGTGATCTCAGCCTCCTCCCACAGGAATTACTTAACATTTATTTTCCACAAGAGAGAAAAACTCAGCAGAGATTTTAGCAATATTTTTATTGCTAACTTGCCTACAGATTCTTGTATAAGAAGGGTTGGAAACTAATGTAAGACACTCAAGGAAATTTTGTATCATATATATATATTTATATATGTATGATTAGTTATATTTATTTACTTATTTTAAGTCTGTTTTCTACTGTTTTTAGTATGTGGTAACTGTGTTATATGGAACAATAAAATGTACCTACCTACCTACCTACCCAAGCACCACAGAAACAAGAAATTCTATTCCAAGTTCTTCTTGGTCGACAAGAAGATGGGAAATCTGAGGCACATTCTAGATCTAAAAGACCTTAATCTGTGCATCCAGTACAAAAAGCTCTGGATGGCAGTTTTTCCAGGTCTAATGTGGTATTTTGTCGGGAATGCTGCAAAAGTGTTATAAGTGTATACTGTGGTATTATGCAGGAATGCTACAAAAGTGTTATAAGTGTAAAATGGGTTTTAACTAAAATGTTAAGGCCAGGTAAAATGGTGTTTTGAAAAGAGAATGGGGTGTAGGAGCATGTGTTGCATCCAAAGCAGATGTTCTAATCAAGGCAAATTTGCTGCGCTTGACAGGAATATTTTGTACAAAGCACATTATTCTTTTGGTGCAAAATGAAAGGTCATGGCTAAACTTAAATGTAGCCAGCCTAGACAGCTGTGCAAGCGGAATAAGAGGGTACGTGCAAAGTTGGCTCTGGGCCACTTCCCTATTTTATGTTTCTGTCTAAAATGTATAGCATAACGCAAGAGTCAGTGACTATCCATTATGTTCTCATCTTGGGACATTGGCTTTTCTGCCTTCCTAGACAGGTTATTTTTAATAATGTAAGTTCCCCTTATGACCTGTGACAAATGATGTTTTCCATCTAAATCAAATGTCAAATGAAACTTTTTATGTAGCAACTGCTGACAGATGTATCTTCTGATAAGTGTATCCTGGGCCCCTATCTCATGGCTTATTTGATGACTTGCTATTTTTGCCTTTTTGGCTAAAAGGTTTTAATAACCTTGGAATTCCTCTTCTCTGCATTTTTCTCATAAACAACCAGTGTATAAATAAGACTTAAACCGTAGGTCCTGTGTGTCCAAGAAGAAATAGCCAGAGATGGCTGCCATAGATGCTTGGAGGCACCCAGAGAAAAGAGGGCAATATTGCTTCATTTTCTCTGTACACCTGAAGCCCTGGTGGTGGAAAGCCATCAGCTGTTTAGACTTAATCATGTTAGAGGTAATTTTGTTAGGGTTTATTTGGGTATCAATAAATTGCAACTAATTTAAAACAACATCTGGTGTAAGGTGGTTTTATTGGGTTACCAGGGTCCACTAACAATGAACCTTGTACATTTACTACCTCACTGTCATCAGTGTGGTACATTTTGTATATTTACAAATTGGCCCAGCCAGCCAGCCAGGAGATGGTTTTGGTTCTGGTCTCGGTAAATCTGGTAAATCCTAGTGTTTACTCTAGACAGGGTCTGCGCAGGTAAGGATCATAACCTAACTGTGGGGCTGGGAAAAAAGAGTCTAACAGACTCTGAGTGTTCGAGTGAGACTTGAACCTACAGAAAAAGGTCTATGGAGCAGCTAAAAGCTGGGTAAGGGTAAATGTGCCCCAGATTTAATTAAATGTATGCGGGGGTCCGAGGACCCATGGGGGCAAGTTTAGGGATATGTGGAGAGATGTAGTAAGGAAAAGTCTCTCAAACAAGCAAGGGCAACTGCCCTTGTAATTTATGCCTGCTAGATTGCAGGTCAGTGGAAAGAGGAAGTATATACTGTTAAAGCTGATGATGGCTTTCACAGTTCAGGCTGCCTCTGCTTGGAAAGTGGTGGCTGACCAAGTGAAGTTAGATAAGCAACATTTAGAAAGAGAAAAACAAACCACTGTGGATGCAAACACAATAGGTGTGACTACAGATGGGTTGATTTGAGAATCCTCCAATGTTCACTATCTGCGCAGTTTTAAGTTTTTTTTTGTCTCAATTTCATGTTCCCTTGCCTCCTACTGTGGCTGAAACATTTGATCCCAAACCCATGTACTAGGGACCTCCACCAGTTGGATTTCAACCCAGTACCTAGTACTGCTACAGATTTTACTATTACGCTGCGAACTACAGCTCTGGAAAAAAAACTTGGTTTAACAGGTTACTGAAATGGCTAAAAGGAAACCTGATTTGAAAGGGTCAACAGCTGCAGCACTTGGAGGTAACCATCAAGGTTTTGCGGTTGTTCTTCTGGACCAGGTCAGTGTATCAGGACAGAAGAAGGAAAATACCTCGGTACAGGGTAAGTTTGTGTATTTTGTTCCAAATGCTTTTTTAATTGTTGTCTGTATGTTTTATTTCTGCAATACACACACACACTGAACAAAGTAATGCTCTCTCTCTTTTTTCTTTCCTCTTTATTTTTCCAGCTTATATTTGTGTTTTGTGGTTATATTCTGTTCTCAAGGTTGTTCTAAAGATAGCACAGGCTGCCTCCAGAGCAAAGCATGTTAAGGTACAAAGCAAAAAAGTTCCTTGCCTCTTATCTGACTCTAATTATTTTTTTTAAATGAAAGATTTGTTCTGCCTGGATAGGGTTATTGAAAAAACTTTCATATGTAGATTGCTGGTTGGAGCAGGTGGTTTTGAGAGTGAAGAGATATGATGTCATAGATTGCAATGTGCAAAAATATTTGTAGTTTGCAGACAATGTGCCAAGTAACTGCTAGGCAAAGATGTAATGTGTTAACAGCTATGAATGGCTTTTTCATACTTCAAGTTAAAACCAGAAACGTTTTGCTAAAGAGAAGTAAAATGTTCATCACAAAGATTTCAAAAATAGCCACGTGCCGTATTTTGGGCTATGTACCAAAGGGCGTACTCCATGGTCTCCTAGATGTGTCCTCACTTATGAATGGTGTGTTGTACTGTATTTTCAAATAAGATCTTGTTTGCCTTCAAATAAACATAAATAATGATGTTTTATTTATAAAGGAGTTGGAAGGTGTTTGAAAAGTTTTTTTTAAAAAGATGGATGCATGGAGATATATAAGTTTGTTGGTTTAAGTTAGTTGTAGTTTGTTACAAGATAGGCAGTAGGCAGCACATATGTAAAACACTTAAAGTTTTCTAATGAAACTATGGACATTACCTCAGCAAATTGGTGTCAAATAACATGCCAGTCGCATTTTGTGTGTGTGTGTGTGTGTGTGTGTGTGTATATATACTGTCTTAGCCAGCAGCTTTACTTTGTGCAGTTTTATTATTAAAAGACACTTTAATATGAGTAGTGTTCAAGGACACTATAGAAATGGCCAGGTTTGAGTGACTCTTGTGTGCACACTGTGTGACCTTTCTGCAGGTTACTTGACCTTCTTGTGTTTCAAAATGTTATGTTACTACCAGTTCAAACTTGATGTGTGTTCTCTACCTAAAGCACAAATTTTCACACAAAATTTGTTTTCATGGAAGCACACCAAGGGTGAACCCTACAATTTTACTTTTTGGTTTTTTACAGTACTTGCACTCTGTCTCAGTAAAAAAGGACAGACATTTTCTTCTGGGCTTGCAGCCAAAACTTAATGGCTAATCTAACACCAAGCCCAATGCCTTCCTTCACAGATGCTTAATTTCCATATGGCTGTTTGTTTATGAGCAATATCACGTGATTCCCGTACTATGCAAGGCACTCAAGGGAGGGGGGTACTCACCACCCTCAGTATTTTTTTAATTTTTTTATATACAGTATACTGTTAAAAAGAAATATTACAGCTGTTTTAAAGAGAGTTTACCATCTAGTTAACAACAATAATTGTTTTGTGTGTGTTAACATTTTTTTTCAGATGCATTCTGAGATATACATAAGTATGATATTACCATCAATCCAGATCTTTTATCAACTCAGCTGACATTTTGTAATATTTAGGACAAGAGAACCCAAGGATGCTTGGCTCCTCTTGCTCTATCAAAATAATCAAATTTTATTTTCAGGATGTGTATTTTGTTTTCGTTTCTTTTTCTTTCTTCTAGGAAAAAGAAAGTTCCCCATCTTCTAGTAAGGTATGAAACTTACTAAACTAATTGCAATATCATTGTGTTATAATTTAAAAAGTATATTTGGTGGGGACTGCAATGGGGCCACCCCATTACCATCTATCCAGTGTACACTGTTTTAAGGCATGACTGGCTACTAATAATGGCAGACCATTTCTGGTTCAGCATCCATGTCACCACCCACAGTCCAACCCTTTTATTTCTACAGTGCTCGAGCTGCCTCTTCCACCACAGTAGGTGCTCAAAGGGGGAGCATACCCTTCCTTCCAGTGCAATGCCCACAGAGGTTGCAAGGTACATCACTGTCTCCCTATATGGGTAAATAAACAGAAAATGTGTATTTGCTAATAACCATTTGTTGTTTACAGGCCTAAAAAAAGACCCAAAGTATTCTAATAGTATAACCCAGCTCAGCCCCTCAGCTTTTTCTAGTGCAAATAGCTAAAAGCACTTAAAATGTATTATTGGTAAGGGCTAGTGCCCTCAACAGGTAATCAGCTGAGCTGGATGGGAGTTGTGTACGCATTTCCATATATTCACATCTTTTGATTGTTGGGTTTTTTTTTCAGCACTATGACAATGGGTGCAAACATCTGCTTTCTACAAGCATAAGCAACTTTCTATAATTTTAAAGTTCCAGAGCACTGTATATTCTGAAAAGGCCCTGTAGGTTATAAGTGCCATGCCTGGCAAACAAAGCAACAGCCAGGACTTATTTTTAAGTTGGCAACAAAACAGAATGGTGCAGGGTTTTATTTAACTCTAAAAACTGAGTAGCATTTTGCTCATAAAAGTGCTAAAACATTGTGAAAATGCATAGCACTTGCCTCACTGTGTTTAACAAACATACCACTTCAAGGAAACCTATATAAATACTTTCAGTACAGTTAGTATTGTCCCAAGAAAAAAAAACTGCTAATCAATTATTTAAAACTCTGCAGTGGGTTGCTCAAATAATTATTTCAACCAAAACTAATCAATTTTTACAAACCAAGGACTGCAACTTATTCCACGGTTGTGCTCAACACAAGTGGATTCGCAATACTCCAAGACTTCTAGACTTTGAACTAAACTTTCAGTCTACATTGGTTCTGTTTTTAAAATGTATTTTATGCATTATGTTTGATACTAATATTGTTCTAGTGCAAAAATGTTTGTTTTATGTTTAAGCTATAATGTTTTGATATACATCTTGCTACACTTTATCAAGTGTGTACTCAGAAAACTGTTTCACATTTATGAATGTTTTTAATGCCCATAACCAAACCTAGATGCTGTCATCAGCATTGCTGACCCACCCCTATGCTATATTCCAAGCAAGAACCCAGACCAACTAATGCTCTGTTTGTCTCATCACTCCCAGGTACCCCGGGAAAATAAAGTGCCCTTTATGCACATCTTGTGATGTTAAATCTTAACAATTATAATATGGCAGAATTTAGATTCTGCTCAAGAACCTATGCTTCAAGGTTCTATAGTAGACCTTTTCACTTGTCACAAGTGCAATAGGCACTATCATTAGTTGGTATAGGCCAACAATATATTTGTCCCACTATTGCATGATGTAATGGGCATATTGCCATAAGTTGTGCGTGTAAAGTGTGTTATTAATGTAACATTACAAGATTTTATAACACAGACCTCAGTTAGGCCTGCCAGTAACACATAGACAGGGAAATCATGTTAATCACTGTCATAGCCTCTTCTGCAACCTAAAAGCAAGGTGTAACCATGACACTGTCATGGATTCACAGATGGTCAAATGGTATTATTGGACCGCGGCCTGCACCCCCCCAAGTGTGTGGTCGATGCCCCATTTTAATTTTTCTCTTTCCACAATTGTCAGAAATGTAGGCTCTGTCACACCAATCAACAAAACAAAAAGGTTACTGGTATTTCAACAACCACATGTGTTTTCAACTAAGTTTCTAACATGCTTTACAAGTTTGCAGGTTTCCACGGTGTGGCACACATAACATGTCCATGCACAAAAGTAGTAACACTTTGTCTAAGCTGAAAAAACATTTATCTTTTTTTTCTGAAAAGAAAACAGTTGCCACAACTTCAGTGTTATCACCATTTTAGTGCCTGACTGGCTCCATCTAAGGACTACTACATGAAACAAGTTATTATTACCTGTGCAAGTGTAATGTTTTCAACAAAATTACACCTATTTGTAGATCTTTAAATAAATTGAAAAAGGTCCAACCAATTCAGACTCTGTAATCAAGCTTATTGTTTCTACTTACTATGAAGATAGCCTGGGGTAGGGGCAATCCCCTGACTTCAGCAAAAAGACCTTTCTTCAATTGATCTTCAAGCAAGACATCCATTTTCTTCACTGCTGCTTTTTCCAAACCTGGCTGGTACTTTATACAAACATATTGCTCTGTTATGGACTGTGTTCTTAATTGTTTTATTGTGAACTGTCACTTCTTTTTTTTATGGACTGTTAATCTTTGTGCAAGGGTGTGATCAACCTCCACAACACAAACACTATGCCAGTGTGTGTGTGGCTACTCCATTAAAAGGACTTGGTGTACAATCAAATGCACCCCCTGACAAGGTCTCTGCAAATTCAGTTATCCAGCAACCAGCAACCTGAACATTGACTTTCTTACTATGCTGGTGTTTTGTTTTTAAATCACTGTCTGCATAGCTCCGTGTTCTTTGTCAGGTTACTACCTTTCTGCAAATTACATTTCACCTGTACTGTAACTACACCAACTTGTGGTTACTTATATGAACTTTATGGACTGTTAATTTTATGGACTGTTACTTATATGAACTTTCTATACTGATCATATACATTTTATAATGACCTATCTGTTAAGAGATATTAGTAACTGATTCTTCAATCAAGCTCCGATGGTGTGCTACACCTCAACAGATAGGCAGCATCTAACTTATCCACTCTCAAAATGGATTCAGTGAACTTTTTTTTAATCGATAAAAGCTATTATGTTCTGTTTTGCTTTGTTGTACATTCTATTCAATTGTTTTCTGCACTATTATGCGATATCAAATGTTCACTATCTTTTATACATGTCACTTGTAGTGTTGACATGCTAGTTTCTGTTTTGTCACAAATATACCATTCAATTTTTGCTCAGGCTGTGTATTACCCCTGTACCAACTCCAGAACAGGATTCCTTTCATGGTTACCTTGACTATCTGTATGCTAGCAACCACTTTTAAAAAGGTTTTTCATGCAATTAATAACACTGTGTTGTAATCAATTATAAACTGTTTTTCTAGCTTAAAAAAAAAAATTGTAGCTCACATTATAATAGCTTAAACAATTATGTAAGGTAAAAGTATTAGAATGCAATTACCAGATTAAGATAAAAAGTGTTTAGATATACTAAACTTATATACTGTATTAATCAAAGTATTATCTGTGGGGGTTCAGGACTCCCCTTTAGGGGTCTTCCCTTGCCCCCATGGTGGGTACTGTGGTATTATGGCAGGAATGCTACAAAAGTGTTATAAGTGTATACTGTTGTATTATGGCAGGAATGCTACAAAAGTGTTACAAGCGTAAAATGGGTTTTAACTAAAATGTTAAGGCCAGGTAAAATGGTGTGTTAAAAGCAGAATGGGGTGAAGGAGCATGAGTTGCATCCAAAGCAGCTGTTCTAATCAAGGCAAATTAGCTGTGCTTGACAGGAATATTTTGTACAAAGAACATTATTTTTTTGGTGCAAAATGAAAGGTCATGGCTAAACTTAAATTTTTCCAGCCTAGACAGCTGTGCAAGCAGAATAAGAGGGTACATGCAAAGTCAGCTCTGGTCCAATTTCCTATTTTTTGATGTTTCTGTCTAAAAAAGTATAGCATAACGCAAGAGTCAGTGACTATCCATTATGTTCTCATCTTGGGACATTGGCTTTTCTGCCTTCCTAGACAGGTTATTTTTAGTAATGTAAATTCTCCTTATGACCTGTGACAAATGATGTTTTCCATCTAAATCAAATGTCAAATGAAACTTTTAATGTAACAACTGCTGACAGTTGTATCTTGTGATAAGTATATCCCGTGCCCCTATCTCATGGCTTATTTGATGACTTGTTGTTTCTGCCTTTTTGGCTGAAAGGTTTTAATAACCTTCGAATTCCCCTTCTCTGCAATTTTCTCATAAACAACCAGGCCTGAATGTTCAGAAGGGTTGCGCATGGTGCAAAACTGTTGCACCATGCGCAACCCACTGATGTGCCCCAGCACGATATTCAAATGGGGATTGAACCTGGCACAAATCCCAATGGATCCATTCACATATCTGGACTGTGTATTATGGTACAGGCTGCACGTCCATTGGCTCACGCTGTGGACCAAGGGGCATACAGCCCTACTGTATGGTGTCAGTCGTCGGGCGGCAGGACAGCAGGTGGGTGGGGTGCTGCCACCCGCCGTTGACCAGGGGCAGGGAAGTGGGGCTCAGTGGGTGGGTGGGGAGGGGTACCGGGCTGGACCATGAGGATATTGGACCTCTCCATTTCATTACATATGCCCGCAATTGGGCTGGGTGATCCACTGGACCACCAGGGATATGGGACATTTCCTTTACCACAGATGCCCATGATTGGACTGCGAGTGGTCCACTGGACCACCAGGGATAGTGGACATTTTTACATGCTACATATGCCTGCGATCGGGCTGCAAGCGGTCCACTGGACCACCAGAGATATTGGACATTTTTACATGCTATATATGCCCGTGATCGGGCTGCAAGCGGTCCACTGGACCACCAGGGATATTGGACAATTCTTTTATTCTACATATGCCCGTGATGGGGCAGTGGGGCACATTGCTGCAATGTGCAGGGGGCATCAGTCCCCAATGGCTGCTGCCTGGCAGGGCACCAGATGCAAGCCGCCAGGGATTGGCGCACCTGCCTGCAAACGGGGCCATAATGACATGCAAATGGCCCCATTTGCACCTTGCATACATTATGGCCCCATTTGCATGTGCACTTTTGAATATCGCGGTTGTTGTGCCTAGCGCAACAAATCTTGCGCTAGCGTATCCCCCTGCTCCACTCTGGCCACTTGTGCTGGTGCAGTGCCACTGTGCCAGATGCACTGTGGGTGACCAGGGTGCAATATTCAGCGATGCTGTGCCATGGCGCAGCTCCATTCAATATCACCCTGTCAACACCCCTCTGCAGCCAAGTCGCACTGCACCCAGGCTTGCGCCACAGCCTGGTGCAGTCTGAATATCCAGGCCCCAGTGTATAAGTGAGACTTAAACCATAGGTTCTGTGTGTCCAAGAGGAGATAACCAGAGATGACTACCATAGATGCTTGGAGACACCCAAAGAAAAGAGGGCAATATTGCTTCATTTTCTCTGTATACCTGTAGCCCTGGTGGTGGAAAGCCATCAGCTGTTTAGACTTAATCATGTTAGAGATAATTTGTGTTAGAGTTTATTCATGTATTAATAAATTGCAACTAATTTTAAACAACACCTGGTGTAAGGTGGTTTTATTGGGTTATCAGGGACCACTAACCATGAAACTTGTACATTTGCTACCTCACTGTCATCAGTGTGGTACAGTTTGTTTATTTACACTAATGCCTCTTCTCAGGACAGGTGACTGTCTGTTTTCTCTGGACTGGTAGGATGCTTACCTGCACCGTTTGGTCTTTCCTCCTCACAGGAAAACTCTCTGTTTTCTATTTCATGGCAGGCATTACCAGTTCAAGGTTGTTTCCCTTTGGTGCATCCTCTGTGCCATGGGTCTTTACGACATACTTAGCAGCAGTACCTGCAGCTATCAGAGAGGAGGGACTGAATGTTTTCCCTTATGTGGATGATTGGCTTCTGAAGGCCCCATCCAGGAAGCAGCTCCTGGGGACTCTGGATAGAACTCTGCAGCTGTTCCTCTCCCTGGGCATTACTATCAGTCTGTCCAAGCTGGTCCTGCTGCCATCTCAAAGGCTGCAATACATGGGGAGGGTCATAGACTCGGGGCAGGGGAAGGCTCTCCTGCCTCAGAACAGGGCAGAATACCTTATAGCCTAGGCTGAGAAGGTGGTCCAGAGCCATTACATTCCTGCTGGGATGTACCTGAGACTGTTGGGTCTGATGGCAGCAGCCATTCCCACTGTTCCACTGGCCAGGCTCCACATTTGTATTTTCCAGTGGACTCTGAGTACAGTGGGACCTGCACACGGATTAATTTGATCAGTTAGTGCTGGTCTCTTACCCAGCCCACAAGGTGCTTCAGTGGTGGATGGACCCCCTGAATCTGCTGCAAGGAGTCCTATTTCAGATCTCTTCTCCTCAGCAGCTCCTCACAATAGATGCTTCCAGTTTAGGCAGGGGAGCTCATCTGGGTCCCTTTCAAACCCAGGGCTGCTGCCTACTCTGCTTAAAAAAGTCTTCTATTGCCACTCTGACTCGTACTGTCCAACAACCTCTGGAGAGACTCGACTCAACTGGTGAGATGGGACTTGTGGGATTGACGTACTTGATACTTTGGCTGCCACAAGATGACACTGGAGCTTCTGCACTCTGGCCCTTTTGAAGTGCCAGCAATGGTGCACCGTGTGATGTCACCCATGAGTGATGACGTGATGATAATGTGTTAACAGAAGCATGATGATCCACCAATCTTGCCTTGTTGTGCCTGACTCCCCTGCACCTCGAATGTACTCAGCCAGTTTAGCCATCAGAGAACAATTCTTTTGTTTCCTGCAGCTGCCAGCCAAGCTGATTAAACTACCCCACCCCTGCCCATCCCGAACTGCAGTGGAGCAGCACACCTTGTATGCAGGAAAAAGCGGCCCAACCCCCCATGGACACTACGGCTGACTAACTACTGACTAGACTGGCTGTGCTGTCATTAAGTTACTGTATGAGCCAGCTGCCTGCTGAAAGTGACAGGTGGTCTGACTGGGCAGGCAAGGGGGTAGTCAGGGCTGGCTGAGGGGGGCACAATGCAAGAGCACACAAGTAGGTAATGAAGATGAGTACAGACATAAAAGAGTTAAAGTTTTGACACTGTTGCCCCCCCCCCCATGCATAGCAGCAGTACACATGTGCTTATTGATTGGGGGACCCACCCAGAAATTTTTGGGTTTCTGGGCAGGCCAGTCCAACCCTGCATGTGGTTTGCCTCTGCTCCTGCCTAATTGTTAAACCAAACTGTTTGATATACTGGGGTTGTATCAAAGCCTCAGTTCAACTAACAATGATCTTGTTAGTTGAGTGGTGGCTTTGATTTGACCCCAGTAGTCCTAAAACATATTAAAAATAACTTGTAAACCCAGCCTGCCAGCACAGCTTTAGAGGTACTCTTTGCAATGTGGTCAACTTCAGCCTGGGTTTGGGAATCAGCTAGGACTGTTGGAGGGCTGGCCAGGGGGAGGAGGATCAATTATCCCATTAGATTCTCTTCTGGTCTGGGGAGGTGGGCTCACTGCTTTGCTGTTCTACCACCTGTGTGGTGACCAGGGGTGGTGGTGCAGGAGAAAGTATGAGATGGGGAGCTATTAGCAAGTGTCAGGTCGCTGGATGCACCAGTTAGCCAGCATCCAGTGGCACAGCACTCTCCTGGGGGGCAGGACAAAAGATTGAAATAATCACAGATTGGATGTGGGCAGATGAAGCCCCTGACCACTGATCACCATATTCACCACCAGACCCACAGCTCCACTGACCAGGAATCCTGCAGATCTTCACTTCTGCTGCTGGTGGCCAGACAGAAAGCGGGGGAAGAACATCACAGTGGAAAGGCTACCCCAGCCTCGGGGGGTAAGCCATAAGGGCAGTACTACAATGTTTTGAGGGTGGGCCTGGAGGCCTCATCAGGTGAGTGGTTGGGTCTCTGCAAATGGGCAGTTGGGACTTGGGGGTTCGGGGGCAGTACTGAAGTATGTTGAGGGTTGGCCTGGAGGCCTGGACAGGTGAGTGGTTGGGTCCCAGTGGATGGGTAATTGGGACTAGCAGAAGTCGAAGGAGGATCTGGCACCGCCAGGAGGAAAAAATATATTTTGGGGGTTAAAAAATGGTAAACTCCACTCCCATACTAATCAATACAGCACACACCCACACTCTACGAACTCCTACCTCATAAAACATGGGCACACAGGCTCCTCTCCCATACTAATCAATACAGCACACTCCCATAATCTATGAACTCCTACCTCATAAAACATGGGAACACCGGCTCCACTCCCATTCTAATCAATACAGCACACTCCCATACTCTACGAACTCCTACCTCATAAAACATAGGAACACAGGGGCAGCATGGGGGCAGAGCTTGCTATGATCTAGACCAAGAAGTGGAAGGATTGGTCAGCTTTGGATAATTCCTATTTCCTTTCCCTAAAGTATATAGCCACCTAAAAGGCCTTCAAAGTGGACTGTTTCAGTTCAATGTAGGTAAGGTTTCATATGAGGGCTTAATTAAATCACAGAAACGGGTGCTTTTGAAACATAACAAATCACGGTGGAAGGACTCACGTCCACTGATGTGTCCATTAGTAAAGGTGTACCAAAAAGGTCCAATTTAAGCCCACTCCTGTTTATTATTTACATTAATGACCTCAGTCACAATAACACTAAGGCCAGTGTCCACTTTCATGCTAATGACTCAGTGCTGTACACTTCAAACTCTGACCCAACTTCAGCTGTGTGTACACTTCAAGAGGAATTTAACTTCTTGCAGGCAAATCTATTTGCATCTAAGTTGCTGTTCAATGCAACCAAGATGAAATGTATTTTTTTTCATCCTACCTCGACCCAATCTTCTCAGCCAGCAAACAGGCATACCATTTTTCTGGAAATAATTGAGCCACTGTACAATTAACAAACTAACTTTCTTGGACCACACAGTAGGGCTATATAAAAATGTCGGCAGAAATTAGGCTTCTTCTTCAACAAGAAATGCTTTCTAAGTCATGATGTTGGGAAGACAATGGTACAAGCCACTTTTATCCCCCCCACACTATATTATGGGGATATTATTTATGTTAATACCACTGCAACCTTATTAGATGAACTATATATTAGTCTCTGAGGTTCATTACCGATCTTCCTTCCTTCATGCATCACTGCCTCCTTTATAAGTTCAAGTTCAAGTTTATTGCAGGAAAGACTCCGTTGAGCAAGCTCATTCACAAGGCAGTGGGATGGACAGCTCTCCACACATGAAGGTTAAAACATGTACATTTGTGGACATTTAAAGTGCTCAGTAATACACTACCAGGCTATATCTCTGAGCTTCTTACTAGAGTCTCTGGTCTTTATACAATCAGGAATCATAATGCCCTTTTGAAAGCTATACCATGACATTTCTCACAGTATAGGAAAGTGGGGTTGAGTTGGATTCCCCTATCTGCATGGAACGCCTTACAAAGGTTAACCAAGCTCCCCAGTATGGTTTCTCCTTCACTATTCCACACACTTCTTAAAGTGCACTGTAAAGACAGCTGTGACCATTGCTCTTAGAAACGTACCATAGCCTTCTGTGGTATTACTGTTATATAATATGAGAACCTTGTTTTGTCTAGGCATCCTGATACCTGGCGTTTCAGCAGCAGTTGTTCATTCTATTATCTGTGATCTGCCATTTTATGTTCTCAGTATACTATATTTACTACATTTGTTACAAATGTGTTTTTACCTGCTACTTTTTCTATCTTACCATGTTTCTGAAAAGTATTATGTTTATGTTACTATACTTTATTGCATCACTCTCTCAGTATTGCTTTTGTCCTACCCAAGGCCTTCCACTGAGGTACTTAAAAGTTTCTATCATGCCCCCCCTTCCTCCAGGGTATACATATTAAGCTCCTTTAGTCTCTAATCATATGGCTTCTCTTGCAGACCCTGCACCATTTTAGTTGACCTCCTCTGGTCTGCCTCTATCCTGTCTATGTCCTTGCAGAGATGGCGTCTCCAGAACTGGATGCAGTACTCCAGATGGGGTCTCACCAACTGTCTGTACAGAGGGATAACAACTTCCTCTTTTCTGCTGGTGATGCCTCCCCCTATACATCCCAGTATCCCCCCAGCTCTCCTTACTGCCTTCTTACATTGCTTGCTAACCTTAAGGTCATCTGATATGATTACCCCCAGGTCCCTTTCCATTTTTGTTGTTGTTACTACCTGCACCCATTGTGTAATCTTCCCCTGGGTTTTTGTTTCCCAGGTGCATTATTTTGCACTTCTTTGCATTGAATCCAAGCCGCCATACTTCTGACCATTCCTCCAACCTTGCCAAGTCCCTTTTCATCCTTTCCGCACCTCCTTGTGTATCAACCCTGTTGCAGATATTTATGTCATCTGCAAAGAGGCATACTTTTCCCTCCAGTCCCTCTGCAATGTCACTTATAAAGACATTAAAAAGGACTGAACCCTGTGGTACCCCACTAGTAACCCCTCTTTCTTCAGAGTGGACTTTCATTTACAATTACGTTCTGTGTCCTGTTGTCCAGCCAATGTTTTACCCAGGCGACCACCCTGGGACCCACTCCCAGGCTAGTTAATTTGACTATTAATCTTTTGTGTGGGACTGTGTCATATGCCTTGCTAAAGTCTAGGTCGGCCATGTCCACAGCCCCTCCCTGGTCTACTACTTTGGTCACCCAGTCAAAGAAATCAATTAGATTCATCTGACATGACCTTTCCACTGTGAACCCATGCTGCCTTGGGTCCTGTGCCCCACTGGCCTCTAGGTACTCAACAGTTCTTTCCTTCAGAAGTGATTCCATCACTTTCCCTACTACAGAGGTCAAAACTGACAGGTCTGTAGTTTCCTGCCTCTGTCTTGGTCCCACTTTTGTGAAGGGGAATCATGTCCGCCTTGCTCCAGTCCACAGGTACCACACCATCTTCCCATGATTTGTTAAAAAGGGTAGTCAGTGGTGTCACTAGTTCTCTACTTAATTCTTTTAGAATTCTGCGGTGAATTCCATCAGGCCCCAGTGCTTTGTCCACCTTCAGTTTTAGGAGTTCTTTCAGAACCCTTTCTTCTGTGAAAGGACTGGGATCAATCCCCCCATCCAGTGTGCTTCTGTTGCTTGGATTAGGCACCTCCCCCTCCTCCTCTTTTGTGAATACTGAGCAGAAATATTCGTTCAGTATCCCTGCTTTTTCACTGTCCCTCTCTGCCCACCCACCGTCCATTCTATTCAGCCTCACTATCCCTCCCTTTGTCTTTCTATGCTCCCTGATGTACCTAAAAAAGGTTTTATCCCCCTTCTTAACTGAGTTGGCTATCTTTTCCTCAGTTTGGGCCTTTGCTATTCTGACTTCCCTCCCTGCTTCCTTCTGTCTTAACTGGTACAGCTGTCTCTCCTGCTCCTTCTGTATTTCCTTATACTTCTTGAATGCTATCTTATTTTCCCTAACCTTTCCCACCACTTCTTTTGAGAACCATAGTGGCTTTTTCTTTCATTTTGATTTGTTTATTTGCGTCACACAAAGGCTTGTTGCCTCTGCGATGGCAGTTTTTATGTTTTCCCATTGATGCTCCACCCCTCCTTCTAGCCTGTTCGCTATTGATTTTCTAAGGCACTCTCCCATCTTGCCAAAGTCAGCCCTCCTGAAGTCCAGTACCCTCACTTTTGTATGGCTTGACTCTGTAGCTGAGTTTATCGTGAACCACACTGATTGGTGGTCACTTGTTCCCAGATGGCTACCCACTTCTAGATCTGAGATCCTCTTACTGTCCCGACATTTGTCAACACCTTTGAAGGACAACAATACTCATTAGCACAATGCAAGGGCACTTCTTCCTTACATACTTTGTCTTAGCCATTTGCAGCATATGCCACTCTTCCTTGTATTAGTTCCTGTGCCTCCTTTTTGGTCACTGTTCTACCAAGGCATATTACCCCACAAAAACATCTCACCTGGCATTTCTGTCTACCATCTATGGACCCTATTGCTGATGGAGATCAATCCCAGCTTAATTCCTAGCCTGCACAGTTGTCCACATGCTACTCTGGGCCTCTGCAGGGTCCCTCACAGCTGCCTTTTTGGAAGTGAGCCCCTGGGCTATGGGCTTCTCCTCATTCTTACATTTATAGTCACCCTCTGCTACATCAGGTCCCCTGCTGGACCTTTGGCACTGATGGAGATCTCCAAGCTTGTTACTCTTCACCCACATCGACAGAGTCACTCTCCTGCTGTTGACCAAGCTGACCCAGAGGAGGTTACGTCATCACCTCTCCCTTCATTACAAGAACTGCCAGCTCTTAGACAAGGGCTCCCTAAGCTTTGCCACTCCTTAAAGGGTTGGACAATCACTCATCTCATCACTGAGCTCAAGAGGGTGAATGTTCCCCATTCTCCTACTGCTAAGAAGCAAGACTTATTTGATTTGCTCCTTTTGGCTGATGCCAGACTTGATACTACTTATTTTCCTGATGCCTTACAGCCCCAGCCTATACTGTATCTGACACCTATGCTAAAATTTGTGTGCTCCTGACTTCTGTGGCATCTTCCCTTACTGACCTCCAGAATCACCTTATGTTTTTGGAAGCCTGCCTGCCTATTCAACAGCCACCAGATCCAGTAGTAATGGACCTGCAGGCATGCCTTTCAGTTCTCAAAGCCCGAGTGGGCACCTGGACCAGCCTCTCTTTATCTGGATTGCCTCTTGCCTTGTGTACTAGTCTCTGCAGTACTTAAGAATGATTACCTGAAGCCCCCTTCCTGTCCATGGCTCTGGCGTCTGTAGCTTATCATTCTACCCAGGATCCTGCATCTCCCAGCTCAGTTGCTCCTCTTCCTGGGATATCTGCAATGTACCAGGTTCATACTTACCTGTGCAGAGATGTCAGAGGGCAAGGACGTTAACCTCATTTCCCTCCTGATTTCCTCCCACAACACCCTAGAAAATGGAGTTGTCTCCTGCCGTGATGTCTTAGTGGTGCTTAGATCTAAAGACCCTCAGCTTGCCATAAACCTGATTGTCTCCAAATTTGTGCTTGTATTTAACCTTTACAGGGACATTCTGTGTTCTGACACTACTTCTTCTCCTGTTGCCTAGCGGCCCCAACTTGTATCTGATGCCTATGCTGAAATTTGTATGCTCCTGCCTTCTCTGGCGCTGCCCTTCCTGATCTCCAGCTCCTACTGCCAGGAGTTTGACTCTTATCTGTATCTCTTGGTAGACCTGGAGCCAGATATGGGAGCACACATTTCTACAATTGTCACCATTCCTTCTCTACCAAGGCAGCAACCACTTTAGCCCACTTTAATACCAAGGTCAATTGTTCTACCATGGAAAATGAATTGGGGCTGGCAGACATTGACTGCAGATAAGGATCACAAGGCCCATCCAGTCTGCCCATTTTTTCTACCATATGAATGTGCCATTGGCCTTTACTCTGTCAATGGCCTACCTATTCATGCTTATTTGTATTGCTCCCACATCCCTCTACATCCAGCAGACCTCGGTTTGAGTCCCCCCAACATCTACTTGCATACTGTGTGACTCTGAGCAAGTCATTTAACCAACCCAGTGCTCCCGGGTCACCCCTGAAAACAGGCACTTGTGCCTAGTGGGCCTTACCTGGCTACCAAAAGAATTAAAAAAAAAAATTGTTTTGCCACCACTTTGCTGGTCAACAAGCCTTATCCTGTCAGCTGTTCAGAGCCTATTCCCACTTCGCTTCACTCTACTCACTCTCAGTATATCAGGCCATGGATCCTCCTTCGGAAATCTCACCCAGGGACTCTACTTCTGCCTCCACAGGCCTTACATGTGCTTGGGGCCGACCGCTTTGCTCACACATGCGTCCTCTACTCCGAGACTGGCTGGCTTCCACTGCACTTAAGAGCCCAAAACCAAACCTGTCTTATAGTTAAAAAAGCACAACTAGGCCTTATGTCGGACTCCCTATGCAGTATATTCAAGAGGGCAGTGCAAACCAAAGAAACCAGAAGCGCGTCAAAAGGTGGACTCCAAGTCCCTTTCAAGTGCACCTCCCTGGCCCAGAAATCTATCACTTTTAAGGGTCCTAAATGATTTAATGATCTACCTGACACTCTGACCGGAGGCACAAAACTGAGCTATTTCAAAAAAGGGCTATGGTCCCATCTAAAGAGTGTTTCAACCTGTAACTGCACCAACAAAATGCTCTATAGATCCTCTTAATTTTCCTTGCCTTTCTCTGCAACCCCTTTTCTCACCCAAATCCTTCATAAATTGATTCACCTCCCTTTCACTGCCTTACCCCTCCTCCTTTTCCCTACCCACTACCCCACTTTATGACAACACCACTCTGGTTGCTTACCCACCCCATCATCCTTCAGCCATTCAGCTTGTTAAATTGCTGACATGTTATTCCTACTATGGCTAGCCCTACCCTGCTACCAATTGAAGAAATGCACTTTATTCATGTTAAACTGTACCTGTAACTATCAAGTCTTGAACCTCATGTGACACTGTATTTGATTTCATGATGCCTATCCTGTGATCTCTGCCATCTGTATTGTATTGTTTTGTCCTTACCTTGACTTGGAACCTTGAAAATTAGTCTCTGACTCAACAGTATTAATCCTAATCTAAATAAATAAATAACATATTCAATCCTAGAGTGCTTTCTCACTCCAGTCATGACAGCTGAGATCGCCTACAGTCATTCATGGGAAATCAGCCTATTTGTAACAACTTCAATTCCTCTGGATACATAGATACATAGACAGTGTCAGCAGATAAGGGCCTATGGCCCACCCAGTCTGTCCATTTGAGTTTGTAAGTTCAGTTTATGTTTTCCTAGAAGTCTGTTGCCCCTTACCGCTGACCTCCAGAATTCCTTTAGGTCTATGCCATGCATTCTTAAATCCTGTGATTGTTTCAGCCCCCACCACTTCCTCTGGCAGGGTGTTCCACTTGTCCACTAACTCGTTTGTGAAGAAATTCTTCCTACGCTCTCTGAATCGTCCTCCCTCCAACTTCATCCCATGCCCTCTAGTCCTGGAACATCTTTTTCGCTTAAAAATAGTGTATTCCTGCACCCTGTTCCTCCCTGTAAGATACTTGTATGTCTCTATCATGTCCCTCTCTCCTCCCTCCTCTCCTCCAGGAGTACATATTCAATTCCTTCAACATGTCCTCATGGGACTTGTGATGCAATCCATGTACCATCTTTATTGCCCTCCTCTGAACCTTCTCTACCCTGTCTATGTCCTTACGTAGGTAAGGTCTCCAGAACTGTACACTGTACTCCAGGTGGGCCTCACTAGTGTCTGTATAATGGAATTATGACCTCCCTTTTCCTGCTACAGATGCCTGCCTATGCATCCCAGCATCCTATTTGCTTTTACCTGCTGCCTTGTCACACTGTTTCCTACCTTGAGGTCATCAGAGATGATAGCCCCAAGATCCCTTTCCTGCTTGGTGCATGCTATATCCTTGCCTCCCAACTGATATATTGTGCCAGGGTTTTTGTGCCCCCTATGCATTATCTTGCACTTCTTTGCATTGAATTTCAACTGCCAAACCCCTGACCATTCTTCAAGTTTCTGCAGGTCCCTTCTCATTCTGTCTACACCCTCTGGTGTGTCTACTCTATTACAGAGCTTTGTGTCATCAGCGAACAGTGAAATTCTGCCTTCTACGTCCTGCGCAATGTCACTGATGAAGATGTTGAATAGGACTGGTCCCAGCACTGATCCCTGTGGTACCCCACTGGTCACTCTCTTCCCTCTGTGGAGGACAGCCATTTACCACCACCCTCTGTGTCCTGCCACCCAGCCAGTTACCTACCCACCACACTACTGTCCTGCCCACACCCATATTCCCTAGTTTGTGTAATAGTCTTCTATGTGGCACAGTGTCAAAGGCCTTGCTGAAGTCCAGATAGGCCATGTCCACAGCCCTCCCCTGATCCACCTTCCTAGTCACCCAGTCAAAAAATTAAATGAGGTTAGTCTGACATGACCTCCCCCTGGTGAAACCATGCTGCCTTGGGTCCTGTAGTCCATTGACAACCAGATGTTCCACCAATCTCTGCTTCAGTAGTGTTTCCATGATCTTCCCCACTACCGAGGTGAGGCTGACTGGTCTGTAGTTCCCCACTTCCTCTTTGCCCTAGAATGAACTTCAGTACAGAAGGTGCTGACATGAAGATTGTGACACCCTTGTTCAAAACATCTGGCTATCCTGTTTAGCCAATCACTGGAAACAGGGGAGGTGCCCAGGGAATAGAGGATAGCAGATGTAGTCCCCTTATACAAAAGTGAGAACAATCTGCCTGAACCTACCTCACTAAAAGCACTTCCCATCCAGCACATCTTCCATCCTTTACTGGCAGCTTCTCTGGTCCAGCAATCTTCAGCTCCCAAATTTCATTCATCCTTAAATTGCTACGGTGGACCTACGTGGAGATTCCACAATGCCAGCTCAGCCCTCAATGAGTCTCCCTCCTAGACTCTCTCATTCTGACTTCACACTGTGACAGACCCATGTGGGGGTCCCGACACATCTTGCCTTGCCTACGCAGAGGCCCTCTTTCACAACCAATTGAACTTTGACAAGTAGCTAATCTACGTGGAGGTCATACCTCCCATCATCTTACCCATGTGGGGGCTTTTTTCATGATTAAATCATTCTGGTCTCTACTCTGTGGTGGACCTACATGGGGTCCCATCATCCCTGGTCAGGCCCACATAAGGGCCTCTCTTATGAGCCGACCATTCCGAACTATATGGCAGACCTAAGTGGGGGTCTACCATCCCTATCTTGACCCTCATTGAGTCTTACTCACTTCTTGACCTTCATAATACGCACAGTGGTGGACACTTGTATCGGTCCTGCCATCCCCAAACATTCCCTGAAGGGGGGGCTATCTCAGTGCTCGAATATCCTTACATCTAACTACAGGTAGACTAATATGGAGGTGTCACAGTTCTTAGCTTTGACCACATGAGGGCCTGCACCACAGCTCAATCATCCTGAACTCTACCTGCAACGGAACAATGTGGGGGTCCCGCCATCCCTAGCTTGGCTCACATTGGAATTTAGATGGCAATTTATGGATTTCCTGCTCAAGGCGGACCTATGTGGAGGTCCCGCCCTTCCAGTCAACCATGGTGCTCACCCATCTCAAACACACTCCTTGAAGTCTTCCCTTGGCAGTCCTACTTGGGAGTATAGCCAACACCAAACTGGCCTATACAAATTCGCAAGCTATATATAAACTCCCGATTCCTTCCCAATTTCTTCCCAATTCCTTCCTTGACTATCTTTACATAGACATCACCTTCCAGCTCAGCCCTCAAGGGCTTCAAAACTCAGCAACACTCTTCAGGACTTCTGCTCCATAGTTTATCAACATCCATGGACAAGGACATGTTTCTACTTAAACTACTGCTCAACAGCCTTCACCTACACCAAACGGATCATGATCATCACCCACATCAATGAAGATGACTCCTGAGAAGGATGCATCCATGACCTGATCCTTCCTAGTCAGTCTCTCCTGCATTCTCAAGTTCAAATTTAGTATAAGATTACCTCCTCTCAGTATCTACAGTGAAACAGAAGTTCCACAGCCATGGTTCCTCTGAGGTTTCCCTAAAGGGTTTTTTCCTCTCCTGCATGCTGCTGCTCATACTCTTTGAGCTGGAGGAGGTATTCATGATATTTCTTTTTGGGGTTTAACTTTCTGATCTGGATTCTTGATGAAAAGGGATGAGAATGAATAAGCCACAGTAATGCATAATTATAAGTTCACAAGGCAATCACGTGATGCCTCAGCCTAGCTAGCAGCAAGTCCTCTCAGCTCCTGCTCATGCCTGCCTAATACTGCAATTTCTACCATCTACAGCTTTGAAATTTAGCCTAAACATCAACTAAGAGTGCTGCATCAACGAGAATCTGCATAATAACTCTGTTATATTTGTCTCTTCAATCTGTATAGAAGAACAAATGAAGCAGGCCTACCTCAACATACTCCTCCAGTGACACCAGAAAAAAGTTCTAAGTGTCCTAAAGGCCACAGCTGACAGGCGGGATGTCCTGACACTTCAATCCTGGCAGCCATACCCTTAACGGAGGATCGGTTCCTCCAAGAGCTCCAGCCCTTCAGAGAATCCCTGATGGAAATCACAGCAGAGCTCAAGTCCCTCCGTAGTGATCTTGGGAACCTGGGAAGGTGGATGACCAACTCAGAAGCTCATACCTACTCCCTTGAGCAGTGGCGGGACAAATCTGACTCAGAGATGACCAAGTTAAAGCAACAAGTGGCCCGACTGCAGGAGAAGACCGAAGATTTAGAAGGAAGGAGCCATTGTAACAATTTGGTTCTTTTCGTGCTCCCTGAATCCTCCGAGGTCTCCTGACTGATCACTTTTACACAAAAATTCCTCCAGATAGTAGCTGGCCCCTCACCCTGCAACTCAGCCTTCTGATTGAATGGGTGCATAGGTCCCTCCAACTGTGGCCAGCTGAAGGTGCTCCTCCACATCCATTCATCTTTAAATTCTTAAGTTATGTGGAGAAGCAGCATGTGCTTCAAAAGCTTCAGGACCTCTGCTCCATCCTCTGGGAAGGCTCTACATTAAGGATTGCACAGGATCTCCTATTTGAGACCCAAAAGAAGAGAGCCAACTTTCACCCTGTGGTCTCGAAAATCATAACGGCTGGCATTCGCTTCAAGATGAGTTACCCCGCTCGCCTCCAGCTCCTGATAAAAGATAAGTGGCACTCCTTCAATTCAGGTGACATCACTCTGAGAGATCTACCTGACCTACTGCCAGCACATTTTAAAACCCCATGAAGGCAATAACTTTACCTGAAGATGCTACTTAAGTTAGGGTCTCTTACTTAACTGACTCTGGTTGTTTACCGTATGAGCACTACTCTGCATGATTGTGCAAACTCTTGTGCTGTGCTGCATAGCTTTGTCAGCTTAAGTCCTGGACAGTAAGATCATCCTAGAATTCTATATGCTGGCATACTGAGGTAATCCTCAGGAATCAGTTCAGGATTTATGACCCAGATGGGTCATGCCTAAAAATAGGCATCTCTATGCCTAGTGCACTCACCTGGTTAACAAAGCAAATAAATAAATAAATTATCACTCCAAATGTCTCTGCATTGCCATTGGGATTCTACAGAAGGGTTTCAGCCAATGCTTCTAACAGCTATATACTCTACCATTGTACATAACTATATTCTTGCCAGCATTGTAGTGTTGGGGGAGGGAATGCTGGGGTGCCTTTTTGGGCAGTGATTCTGCAGTCTAGTTTATTCCTGCTGTGAGCTGTGGGCAACCTATTGTGTTTCCCTTTTCTCAATGGGACTGAACTGAGACTTGGAGTTTTACTCCCCCTACTGGCTGCTTTAAACTCCTACAACCTTGCTATGTTTAATGTGGTTCCTTGAACTGTTCCTGTTTGCTACTGTATTTTGGGTTGCAGGGTAAGTAAGGGATGTTATAGGCAGGGGAGTGGGAGCTTGGTGGGGGCTGTGTTGCAGCATGGATGATGGGGACCATCATACACTGTACTGAAGGGATTAGAGTCTGGATCATCACTGCAGATTCCTGTTGGTTAAGAATTTGGTATACTCCCAATGCTTACCCATATAAGTTAAGTCCCTTCTTGATGTTAGTCACCTGCTTCCCTGTCCGGCTATTTAGAGAAAGGGCAAACTCACAAATGCACAGTGACCCTATTCTAGGGTTTTTGGGGATTAGCGTATATGGGACTGGATAATATCAGTTTTTCACAGTGTACCTGCTATTGCCTTATGCATTAAGTGGGGATCTGGGCTCCAGGGGTATTTTGTCTTTATCTACCTTAAGTCTTTGGGGATCTGATACCCCTGGTGGGTTATGGGGCAGGGGAGCTGGGTTAAGCAAGGGCTTTCTTTGACATTTGATAGTTGGGGAATTTATTGTAAATAGTTATGAAGAGGGGCTAGGATGGAGGGAGGGTATTTCTTACACGAAAAGCTATTCTGGTTTTGGGGCACAGGGGAGGCTATTTCTGCTTTGTTAGAGGTTCATTGCTTGGTAACTAATAGTCTTCCTGGGCAATTTTACTGCTTAAATGGGTTATAGACTCAAGCTCTGGTTAGACTGGGGACTGGAAGGGGGGCTTCATTGGCTCTGTTAACCCTATTTTTCTTTATGGCATGTACTTATATGCTACTGAAAACTCAATGGGGTTGGCCTTCCAACTGTCTGGTTTTTGGTTGGGGGGTTGGGGCACAGTGCACCTGGTGGTTGTCATTAGTCTGGATGATACTTTGGTGGCTAGACAATGGCTAGTAACTTAGTTAATTTCCTTACATGGAACATACGAGGTGCTAGGGAAAAGGCTGAAAGATATCAGATTCTTAAACATGTCTCTTCTTCACAGTCATATTACATTTATACAAGAAACACACTTACTAACCTATGAAGCCCAGCTTTTTTATAGACAAGAGATTGGTCAGGTCTATGCTTCAGGTGACTCAACATCTAGTAGAGGTGTAGCCATTCTTGTAAACTGTAAGATCCCCTGGCAAGCAGATCAGATTATTTCAGACCCTAAGGGAAGATTCATCATTGTGAAAGGTGTGTCAGAGCAAAAACAGATGATTCTTGGCAGTATTTACGGCCCAGTGGGAGAAGATCTGATCTTCTTTATGGAACTGATGGATAAGCTGACCCTTTTCTCCCCTACCCACTAGTCTTGGGAGGGGGATTGGAACCTACCCCCCACCCAAGACCTAGACCAGTCGAATCAATCACTCAAACTCCTGTCAGCTGCCCATAGGACACCGCATGAGTTTATTGATACATTGGGGATCTGTGATCCATGAAGAACTCTTAATCCATTGTCTCATACCTTCTTCTTCTCCACAGTCCACCAGACCTCTTCTGGACTTGACTATGTCCTCATCAGTGCCTCCCTTATCCCCAGCCTCAGTAACACCGGTATGCAACCTACAGTTATCTCTGATCATACAGCCTTTTAGGCTGCATTAGTCCCTGACTCTACCTCTCAGCGTGGAAGCTAAATACTCAGCTCCTCAAAGACTCTCATAGTCAATCTAGAATCTCTTTTCTCATTCAAACTTTTATTCACTCTAATCAAAATTCAGTCTCTAGGGTAGGCTATGAATGGTGTGCCCTTAAATGCTTCCTCTGAGGGGAGTTTATTCAGATGGCCTCTACTCACAAACGCTGTAGAGAATCAGAAGCCCTCTCGCTACTTGCACAAATCCACATCCTGGATCAATCTCTCTCTCTCCCACCTCTCCTCCAGATCTCTTGCAATTCCTGATGTCCCTCAGAGACAAATACACCATCTTACTACAAGAAAAGGCAGAATATGCTATTCTTAAAACTCAGACCAAGTATATTGAACAAGGAGAGAAAGCAGGGCAACTACTCACTCTCCAGTTGAAAAAACTTTGAGGTGTCACAAATTATCCCCTCCATTCTAGCCTCAGACAGCTCTATTAAAATCCTCCCTAGGGACATAGCATTAGTTTTCCAACAATTCTATTCTGTACTATACAGCAAATGCTTATCTACATCACACACATCTGAAACCCTCACATACTTAAACCCTATTCCCCTGCCCAGTCTTACTGAGCAACATCAAAACTATCTTTGAGCACTCATTTCAATTGCTGAAATAGAGGTCACCATAAACAATCCAGCTGCAGATAAGTCTCCTGGCCCTGAAGGTCTCCCCTCCAATTTTTACAAGAGCTTTCGGGCAGATCTAGCTCCCTTTTTGCTCTGTCTATACAACTTCATGTTCTCCTCGGACTCACTGGATTATTCACTATTGGAGGCCACTATAATTCTCCTTCTCAAACCAGACAAGCCATCTAACCACCCAGCAAGCTATCGACCCATTTCCCTAATGAATTGCAACATCAAAATGCTTGCCAAGATACTAGCTAAATGTGTTGAGAATGTATGGCTTAACCTTCTCAGTCCAGAACAGGTATGATTCATCTCTGGGAGATTCTTAGCTAACCACATTCAGAAGATATATCACCTCTTTCAGATGGCTAACTCCTCCCTTATTCCTAAGGCTCTGGTATCCCTTGATGCCAAGAAGGCCTTTAATAGGGTTGATTGGTCTTTTCTCTGATTAACCTTGAAGAAAATGGGTTTTCCTTCTGGCTTCATACAATGGATTTAGGTTCTGTATTCTTCCCCCAGTGCCAAAATTTGCAGTAATGGGACCCTTTAGCCTCTTTTTCCTTATATACTGGAACCCATCACGGCTGCCCTCTTTCTTCTTTTCTTTTTAATATTTATCTGGAACTGCTTATTAGAAGCCTTAAAGCTGATCCCAATATACAAGGTATTCATGTCAGTAACCTCAGTCTGTCCCTTTCTGTTTATGCAGATGATATCTTACTCTATTTTTCAGATCCTGTACCCTGTCTTACTGCGGCCTTACAAGTCATCAAGAAATTTGGCAATTACTCCAATTATAAATTGAATCTCAATAAAACTGAAATATTCCCTCTTAATAACCTAGTTTATAGTCAAGACTTCTCCCCCCCCCTTTGGCATGAAGTGGTCCCCCCAACATATGAAATATCTGGGTATCTACTTAACGAATGACCTGTCTTTGACTAAGAAGCTGAACCTGGAAGACTTACTAATTACCATACAGCAGGACTTGAGAGGCCTCCCAATTTCCTTATGGGGTAGGATAAACATTATTAAGATGACTATACTGCCCAGGCTCTTCTATCCTTTGAATATGCTCAACATCTGGCTTTCCCTATCCTTTTTTTAGGTGTGTCCATTCTTACATTGCTTCCTTTATCTCATCAGATAAGTCTCCCAGATGATCCTACTCCAAACCTAGGTTACCCAAGGATTCCGGTGGCTTATGACTTCCTGATTTTCTACTGTATTATTGGGCCAGCCACCTTCAAAAATGTGGCAAATGGTTCTCGGCTCCCCACAACCTCATTGACAATGTATACACCCTGATTTGGTTACAAATTGAATCCCATTTAATTTCTGACTACAAGCTATTTCCCACTTCCATCCTTTTCTCCATCCAGAACTCTTTGTCAGAGCCATTATGATCATCTCCGATTGGTGTCTCCAAGATGTTTTTTTTGCAGCTATGCTCATGCCTTAAAATTTCTCTATCTAAAGACTTCTCTCAACCTATTTTCTATAACTGATTCAAACGGTTGACTATGCAGCCAGAAAGAACTACAGAACTGGGACCTGCACCCTACTCGACTGGATCCTAACCAACCACCCCTCTCGGATCACAAAAACCTCAGTCCTCCCTGACTCACTCAGTGACCACTCTCCCTTCAGCTGTACCTGGTCAAACAAATTCTATAGGCCCCCCTCCAAAAATCATTACCAGCAGAGTCCTACCCCACCTCAAATCGCACCTCCATCTTCAGGACTGGTCCCCCATCTTCAAGGCAACAGATACTAATACTGCACTGGAGCAATTTATTCACATTTTCAGTGAAGCCTGTAATAAATTTGCCCCCCTCAAAAAGCGTAAAGTTAAATCACTCAGTAACCCTTGGCTGTCAGGAGACCTCCTAAAAAAACTTAAATCCAGGGACCACCTCTGGGAACTGGCTAGAAACTCTGGTAAGCAACTCAACATCCAGAATTATAAATGGGCACAGAATGACTGCACCAAATCCATTTGGCAACATAAATCTGGCTACTATAAAAATGCCCTCACTAACTCCTGGGGAAATGATGTCACTGGGAAGCAGTCAAAATCTTCGGCAAACATATTTAGCATAAATAGGCACACTACACTCAACCCTAAAACTATTGAAAACACTTTTAACATCACTTTCACTGACCTTAGCAGTGTTCTCCCCTCTGACTTCTTCCAAGATGCGTCAACTCCCACCCTCCAACTCCTCCACCCATACCTGTCACCCACCTTTAGAAACATAGAAACATAGAATTTGACGGCAGATAAGGACCGCTTGGCCCACCCAGTCTGCCCATTTCCCTACCTACTGGATAAGCTGCAGATCCTAGTTAACCAGCAGCCTACTTCTTCCTACCCCGACCCCCTAGAATGGCCTTATGACTGTCCCATGCATGCTTGAATTCCACCACTGATTTTGACTCCACAACCTCCTCCGGAAGGCCGTTCCATGCATCCACAACCCTCTCTGAAAAAATACTCTAAATTACCTCTGAGCAGCCCCCATCTTCAAATTGTGCCTCTTGTTCTTGCACACCTCTTTTTGAAAGATGCTACCCTCTTGGACTTTGTTGATTTCCTTGAGGTACTTGAACGTTTCTATCATGTCCCCCTCTCCTCCTTTCCTTGAGGCTATACATATTAAGCTCCTTTAAGTCTCTCTTCATATGTCTTCCGGTGCAGACCCTGCACCATTTTAGTTGCCCTCCTCTTGACAGCTTCCATCCTGTCTATGTCTTTGCATAGATTGGGTCTCCAGAACTGCACACAGTACTCCAGATGGGGTCTCACCAGCTGTCTGTACAGAGGGATAATAACTTCCTGTTTTCTACTGGTGATGCCTCTCCCTATGCATCCCAGTATCCCCCAGCCCTCCTTGCTGCCCTCTCACATTGCTTGCCCACCTTTAGGTCATCTGATATGACTACCCCCAGGTCCCTTTCCATTTTTGTTGTTGTTAGTATCTCACCCCCCATTGTGACTCTTCCCTAGGTTTTGTTTCCCAGGTGCATTACCATGCACTTCTTAGCATTGAATCTAAGCTGCCATACATTTGACTATTCTCTAACCTTGCCAAGTCCCTTCTCATCCTTTCCACCCCACCCTGTGCATCAACTCTGTTGCAGATCTTTGTGTCATCTGCAAAGAGACATACTTTTCCTTCCAGTCCCTCTGCAATGTAGCATAAAGACATTGAAGAGGACCCGTCTAATACTGAACCCTCGATTGTACCCCACTAGTAACCCTCCTTTCTTCTGGAGTGGACTCCATTTACTATTACTCTCTGTGTCCTATTCTCCAGCCAATTCTTTACCCAGGATGTCATCTTGGGACCCACTCCCAGGCTGGCTAACTTGTATATTAATCTTTTGTGTGGGACTGTGTCAAATGCCTGGCTAAAGTCTAGGTAGGCCATGTCCACAGCCCTCCCTGATCCTACTTTGGTCACCCAGTCAAAGAAATCTATCAGATTCATCTGGCATGACCTTCCCACTGTGAATCCATGCTGTCTAGGGTCCTGTGCCCTCTGGCCTCTAGATACTCGACAATTCTTTCCTTCAGAAGTGATTCCATCATTTTCCCTATCACTGAGGTTAAACTAACAGGTCTGTAGTTTCCTGCATCTGCCTTGCTCCCACTTTTGTGAAGGGGAATCACATCTGCCCTCCTCCAGTCCTTGGGTACCACCCCATCCTCCCATGATTTGTTAAAAAGAGTAGTCAGTGGTGTCACTAGTTCTACCCTTAGTTCTTTTAGAATTCTGGGATGAATCCCATCAGCCCCATTGCTTTGTCCACCTTCAGTTATAAGAGTTCTTTCAGAACCCTTTCTTCTGTAAATGGGCTGGTATCAACTTCTGTATCCAGAGTGTTTCTACTGTTTGTTTTAGGTACCTCCCCCTCTTCATTTGTAAATACTGAGCAAAAATATTTGTTTAGTATCTCTGCCTTTTCACAGTCACCCTCTGCCCACCCTCCCTCCCTTTATTAAGCCTCACTATCCCTCCCTTGGTCTTCCTTAGCACCCTGATGTTCCTATAAAAAGTTTTATCCCCCTTCTTAACTGAGTTGGCTATCTTTTCCTCGGTTTGGGCCTTTGCTGTTCTGACTGCCTTCCCAGCCTCCTTTTGCTTTAACTGATACAGTTCTCTGTCCTGCTCCTTCTGCGATTCCTTGTACTTCCTGAATGCTTTCTTTTTCTCTTGAACCTTCACTGCCACTTCCTTTGAGAAACATAGTGGTTTCTTACATTGTTTTGATTTATTTGCTTCACACAAAGGCTCGTTACCTCTGTGATGGCAGTTTTTATTATTCCACATTGTTCTTCCACCCCTCCTTCCTGCCCATTTGCTAGTGCATTCCTTAGGCACTCACCCATTTTGGCAAAGTCAGCCCTCCTAAAGTCCAGTACTTTTGTCTTTGTATGGCTTGACTCTATTGCTGTGTTTACTGTGAACCATACTGTTCGATGGTCGCTAGTTCCCAGATAGCTACCCACTTCTACATCTGTGATCCTCTCTCCATCTCCATTTGAGAGAACCAGGTCTAAGATTGCTCCCTCTTGAGTGGGATCAATACTAGTTGTCTAAGGCATGCCCCTGTGAGGGCATCTAGAATAACCCACTCTTAAGTGGCTGCTGCAACTGCACTCCAGTTAACATCTGGCAAATTCAGATCACCCATCAGCAATATCTCCCTTTTCTGCCATTCTAAGTATACTTTCTATCATTTCCTTGTCCATTTCCTCCCCTGAGAAGGGTCTGTATCCAACCCTGTGCAGATTGTGGTGCCATTGCCTGTCTCCAAATTTACCACAGTGCTTCTTCTCCTCCCTGTTTACCCTTTTGTTCTGTTGCTTTTATTCCTTTCCTTATGTAAAGAGCTACTCCTCCTCCTCTTTTACCCTCCCTGTTCCTCCTGTAGATAGTGTATCCTGGTATGTTTACGTCCCAGTCATGGTTTAGTGTGTACCATGTTTCTGTGACTGCCACAATATCCAGATGTTCCTCCTCCATCAAGGCCACTAATTCTGGAAGCTTGTTACCCAGACTACGGGCATTGGTACTCATTGCTCTCCATTTTTGGATGGCTTTACCTTCTGTTGCAGCAACTCCCACTGACCTTTCTACCTCGGTCTTTTTCTCATTTAGTACCCTGTTTTGTAGGAGGCCAGGATTTTCCTGCTGCTTATCAGTGCCTCCCTTCGACTAGTTTAAAAGCATCAATGAAGCATTTAAACCGATTGCTCAAAAGACTTGTTCCCTTCTGGACAGATGCAGACCATCCTGCCAGTATAGGCTGGTGTCCCTCCAGGTGGAACCCCAGTCCCCAATGAAGCCAAACCCTGTGCTCCACACCATTTTTTCAACCATTCATTAAACTGCATGGTGTTAATTACCTCGCCTCCCCCATGCCATTGACAGGCAGCACCTCTGAGAAGGATACTGTGTGTGCTACTTGTCTGAGGCTCCTCCCCAACTGTACAGTGTCCTCCTGCACTGCTCTAATCTCATGATGTGCCAAGTCATTTGTCCCTAGGTGGACAATTACGTCCAGCTCAGACTCCCTTGCAGCTGTTCTCGTGACCATTTTCCATTTAAAGCACTTTAAAGCACTAAAGAAATATCAAAGTCTGAAACTACGTTGCCAAAGCTATCAGCAAATCTAGAACAAACAATAACACACTTGACCTCAAGCTACCGGCCCTAACACTTGACGAGGTACTTGGGCCCCTCACCAAGATCTTTAATCTCTCTTTTTCCCTTAGCCAATTCCCGGACAAATGGAAAATGGCCACTGGTACTCCGATTCACAAAAGTGGTAATAAGACTGACCATGCGAACTTCGGCCCTATCTCCATTCTGCCTCTCCTATCGAAGGTACTGGAACGTATAGCAGTGGACCAACTTACTGAACATCTGGACAATTAGAATATTCTCTGTAAACAGCAACATGGCTTTAGAAAAGGTCATAGTACATCCTCTGCCTTACTTGAATTCACCAGCTCCATTCACAGTTCCCTTGACAATGGACAACTAACTGGTGCTATTTTCATCGATCTGACCAAAGCCTTCAATACTGTTCACTACTCCCTCCTGCTGAGCCAACTAAAAAATGCTGGTCTCTCCAATGATTCAATCTCTTGGTTCAAAAGCTATCTTGAGACCCACTCTCAATGTGTAAAAATTGGGGATGTGCACTCTGATTCCAAACCTGTCCTCTCTGGAGTCCCCCAGGGTGTAATACTGGGCCCCCTACTCTTCAGCCTGTTCCTTAACACCCTATTGGACTCCTGCACTGAACATATCACCCTGTATGCCGATGATGCAGTAATTCTTGCCACACACCAGGACCCAAAGAAATTGCAAGAAAATTTCCAACTTGGCTTCTCGGTTGAGAATTGGTTCACAAAGCACAAACTGATCCTTAATCAAAAAAAAAAAAAAAGGCCATGATCTTCAGCAGCTCCCAAAACAAACATAAACACTTCCAACTCTCCATTATCACCAGACAAGGTGCCGCATTGGAACAGGTCAGAAACTTTAAATACCTCGGGATCACCCTTGACCCTCACCTCTCCTACACTGCCCACATCGACCATGTCACCAAAGCTGCTAACTGCTGGCTAGACCTGCTATTCCATCATAGGAAACACATGACACCTGAAGCCCTCACTGTCGATGTCCAGAGCTCCATCATATCCATCATTGATTATGGCATTATCATTTATGGCTCTGCTACAATGACCGCACTCAAATGTGTATCCACCACCCTCAACAAGGCCTGTTGACTTGTCACTGGCTCCCAACGCTTAACTCACACCTGTGACCTCTATTTTCAAACTGGATGGTTGAATCTTGCCAATCGAATAAAACACCAAACTTGTATTACTACTAAGAAAATCTTGCTGGGCCTTGCCCCCCGCCCCCGAGTCTGTGCCCTCATACAACCGAGAATCCACACCCACCATACAAGGGGATCGAAACCTCAGCTTCTGCAAATCCTGCATTGCCGCACAACACAAGGCCAAAGATCCTTTGCTTACCGGGCCGCTAGATGGTACAGCGGTCTTCTCAGTGACATCTCATCCTCACTATCGCTCAGCACTTTTAATACTTGGCTCCGCCTAACACTCACTGCCTCCAACCTCTGTGACTGTTGTGGCTAAACATGTCTTTTGGTTCCATAGCTGAAGATGCCCTTTTGGATCCATATCTACTCCTGCACTTTGCCAGTACCCCCCCCCATCTTCACCTCCCCTGCTGGCCCATGACAAATGCCACCCGGCTGCACTACCTCTATTCTTACCCGACTTCCACCTCTCCTCTCCTCTCTCTCTGTTCCCCCCACCTACCTCCCCTTTTCTCCCATCCATTTAGTCTCCCTGACTTCACCCTCCTTCTTTCCCTTCCCCTCCCCAAAGTTTCACGTCATTGTTCTTTTTCCTCTACAAGACTGTGTCTGTTTTTTTTAATTTGATAAACTGTTATCTTTGCTTATGTTTGTCTCTACTGTACCAATGACGTGGAACCTTTGTAAAAGAGCCTCGGCTCAAAGGTATTTGTAATCCTAGAACAAATAAATAAAAAATAAAATAAAATAAATAACTCAAATATCAACATGGGGAATTCTTCACTATCTCCTACCTGGATCCCTATTGCGTCCGACCTAAAGATCTCTGACTTTTACAATTTGACCTCCAATCTAACCTCTTCAGAGATACTAGAGAAACTTAATTTAAGTCCCAACCACATTTTTAAGGTTTACCAGCTAAGACCACTGTTAACACAACAATTTGGACTTGCTTCACAAACCTCAATTCTGGGGGATCTCTTTCAACAGATTCAAAATATAGCACTTAAACCTCATGGGGTCTCAGCTCTTTACTGGTGTTTACTAATTTTGCCTTACCCACCAAACTCAAGTGGATCCAAAGTTTGGGATTCTCTTTTACCTGAGTACACCTTTAACTGGCCTAAACTATGGAATAACCTGTACACATATCTGACTCAAGACCGACTGTGACTCACTCAATATCATATTCTTAATAATATGTATTATACCCATATTAAATTAGCTGAAATGGGTTGCCTTCCCTCCCCCTGCTGTACCAGATACGGTAAAACAGATGGTACCTTATTGCATGTCTTTTGGTTATGCGAGAAGGTCTCTCCCCTATGGGTGAGCATTGAGGATAATATAGACCCTCTCCTGAGGCTATGTGATCTCTTCGCTCCCGAAGTCTGCATTATTGGAGATTTTCTTCACAGATTCAGGTTAAAGAAAGATGCTACCGTGTGGCTCTTGTCTCATCAGCAGTTAAGAAATTATTCCTGAGGCATTGGCTTGCCCAATCACCCATCACCTATACTGAATGGCTGAATGAGCTTCTTTTTCCTTAAGAACGGAACACCTAATTGCTGCCATGCATAACTGCAGGCCCCTATTCAATAAGAAGTGGGGCAAATTATTTGCTTTATATTTGAAGTAGTTGGCATCTTACCCCTGGCACCTCACTAGTTCTCCCATTGAGTGTTACTATTCCTACAGCTACATCCTGAGTACCCTATCCTCTACTGTGTTGTGTTACAGAAACATAGACTTTGATGGCAGATAAGGACCGCTTGGCCAACCTAGTCTGCCCATTTCCCCACCTAGAGGATAAGCTGCAGATCCTATTTAACCAACAGCCTATTTCTTCCTACCCCCCACAAAAATTGCCTTATGTCTGTCCCATGCATTCTTGAAATTCTCCCACAGTTTTAGACCCCACAACCTCCTCAGGAAGGCTGTTCCATGCGTCTGCCACCCTCTCTGAGAAAAAATACTTCCTCACATTGCCCCGAGCCATCCCCCCTCCATCTTCAAATTGTGTCCCCTTGTTCTTGTACATCTCTTTTTCTGAAAGATGCTACCCTCTTGGACTTTGTTGAGTCCACTGAGGTACTTAAACGTTTCTATCATGTCCCCCTCTCCTTCCTTTCCTCAAGGGTATACATATTAAGCTCCTTTAGCCTCTCCTCGTATGGCTTCTCTTGCAGATCCTGCACCATTTTAGTTGCCCTCCTCTGAATTGCCTCCAACCTGTCTATGTCCTTGTGGAGATGGGGTCTCCAGAACTGGATGCAGTACTCCAGATGGGGTCCCACCAACTGTCTGTACAGAGGAATAACAACTTCCTGTTTTCTGCTGGTGATGCCTCTCCCTATACATCCCAGTACCCCCCCGCCTTCCCTACTGCCTTCTCACATTGCTTGCCAACCTTAAGGTCATCTGATATGATTGCCCACAGGTCCCTTTCCATTTTTGTTGTTGTTACTACCTCCCCCCATTGTGTAGTCTTCCCCTGGGTTTTTGTTTCCCAGGTGCATTACTTTGCACTTCTTACAGCATTGAATCCAAGCTGCCATACTTCTGACCATTCCTCCAACCTTGCCAAGTCCCTTCTCATCCTTTCCACGCCTCCTTGTGTATCAACCCTGTTGCAGATCTTTGTGTCATCTGCAAAGAGGCATACTTTTCCTTCCAGTCCCTCTGCAATGTCACTTATAAAGACATTAAAAAGGACTGGACCCAGTACTGAACCCTGCAGTGCCCCACTAGTAACCCCTCTTTCTTCAGAGTGCACTCCATTTACAATTACCTTCTGTGTCCTGTTGTTCAGCCAATGTTTTACCAAGGCTACCACCCTGGGACCCAGTCCAAGGCTGGTTAATTTGACTATTAATCTTTTGTGTGGGACTGTGTCAAATGCCTTGCTAAAGTCTAGGTAGGCCATGTCCACAGCCCCTCCCTGGTCTACTACTTTGGTCACCCAGTCAAAGAAATCAATTAGATTCATCTGATATGACCTTCCAGCTGTGAACTCATGCTGCCTTGGGTCCTGTGCTCCACTGGCCTCTAGGTACTCAACAATTCTTTCCTTCAGAAGTGATTCCATCACTTTTCCTACCACAGAGGTCAAACTGACAGGTCTGTAGTTTCCTGCCTCTGTCTTGCTCCCACTTTTGTGAAGGGGAATCACATTACCCTTCTTCCAGTCCTCAGGTACCACATCATCCTCCCATGATTTGTTATAAAGGGTAGTCAGTGGTGTCACTAGTTCTCCCCTTAATTCTTTTAGCATTCTGGAGTGAATTCCATCTGGCCCCATTGCTTTGTCCACCTTCAGTTTTAGGAGTTCTTTCAGAACCCTTTCTTCTGTGAAAGGACTGGCATCAACCCCCCCCCCAGAGTGCTTCTGTTAATTGGATTAGGCACCTCCCCCACTTCCTCTTTTATTTATACTGAACAAAAATATTCATTCAGTACCCCTGCTTTTTCACTGTCACTCTCTGCCCACCCACCATCCATTCTATTTAGCCTCACTATCCCTCCCTTTGTCTTTCTACGCTCCCTGATATACCTATAAAAGGTTTTATCCCCCTTCTTAACTGAGTTGGCTATCTTTTCTTCAGTTTGTGTCTTTGCTATTCTGACTACCCTCCCTGCTTCCTTCTGCCTTAACTGGTACAGTTCTCTGTCCTGCTCCTTCTGTATTTCCTTATACTTCCTAAATGCTATCTTCTCCCTAACCTTCCCATATAGTTGCTTTTTCTTTTGATTTGTTTATTTGCTTCACACAAAGGCTTGTTGCCTCTGTGATGGCACTTTTGATATTTCCCCTTGTTGCTCACACCCTCCTTCTAGCCTGTTTGCTAGTGCTTTCTCAGGCACTCTCCCATCTTGCCAAAGTCAGCCTCCTGAAGTCCAGAACCCTCACTTTTGTATGGCTTTATTCTGTAGCTGAGTTTATCATGAACCACACTGTTTGGTGTCACTTGTTCCCAAATGGCTACCCAACTTCTAGATTCTGAGATCCTATCACTGTCCCATTTGAGAGCACGAGGTCTAAGATTGTTCCTCATGAGTAGGTTCCAAAACTAGCTGTCTGATGCATGCCACCTGAAGGGCATCAAGAATGGCCCTGCTTTTGGATGTGGCTGCAGCAAAGGTGCTCCAGTTAACATCTGGCATAGTAAGGTCCCCCATCAACAGTATCTCCCCTTTCTCTGCCGTCCTAAGTGTGCCTTCTATCATATCCTTGTCCATTCCCTCCCCCTGACATGGGGGTCTGTATACAACCCCTGTGCAGATTGTGGTGCCATTTCCAGTCTCTAAGGTGACCCATAGTGCCTCCTTTCCTCCCTGTTTACTCTTGTGTTCAGTTGCTTTTATCCCTCCCCTTACATAGAGAGCTACTTCCCCCTTCTGCCCTCCCTGTCTCTTCTGTAGGTTGTGTACCCTGGTATGTTAACATCCCAGTCATAGTTCTCTGTGTACCATGTTTCTGTGACTGCTATGATATCCAGGCATCCCTCTTCCCTCAAGGCCACCAGTTCAGGGAGCTTGCTGCCCAGACTACAGGCGTTGGTACTCATTACCCTCCATTTCTTGAAGGTCTTACCCCTTTTTGCCCCATCCCTGTCCTTATTGCATTTGTCACTTTCTCCATTTACCCCTGCGCTTCTCCCTATTGACATTTCTATGTTGGTGTCTACCTCACTTAATACCCTGATTTTTTGGGGGGGCTAGGATTTCCCTGCTCCTTTCCAGTGCCTCCCTCCTTGGCTAGTTTAAATGCTTGTTGATGAAGTATTTAAACCTATCACCTAGGATCCTGGTTTACCTCCTGGACAGATGCAGACCATCACACCAGTATAGGCCTGCATCCATCCAGGTGGACCCCCAGTCTCCAGTGAAGCCAAATCCCTGAGCTCTGCACCCATTTTTCAACCACTGATTGAATCCCATGGTGTGGAGCACCCTAGCCTCACCCATGTCATAGTCAGGCAGCACCTCCAAGAAGGTTACCATGTGTGCTACTTGTCTAAGGCCCCTCCCCATCTGGGAACAAGTGACCACCAAATAGTGTGGTTCATGGCAAACTCAGCTACAGAGTCAAGCCATACAAAAGTGAGGGTTCTGGACTTCAGGAGGGCTGACTTTGGCAAGATGGGAGAGTGCCTTAGAAAAGCACTAGCAAACAGGCTAGAAGGGAGGTTGTAGCAACAATGGGGAAACATCAAAACTGCCATCACAGAGGCAACAAGCCTTTGTGTGAAGCAAATAAACAAATCTAAATGAAAGGAAAAGCCACTATGGTTCTCAAAAGAGGTGGCGGTGAAGGTTAGGGAGAAAAAGATAGCATTTTGTAAGTATAAGGAAACACAGAAGGAATAAGACAGAAAACTGTATCAGTTAAGGCAGAAGAAAGCAGGGAGGGTAGTCAGAATAGCAAAAACCCAAACTGAGGAAAAGATAGCCAACTCAATTAAGAAGGGGGATAAAACCTTTTATAGGTACATCAGGAAGCGTAGAAACACAAAGGGAGGGATAGTGAGGCTGAATAGAATAGACGGTGGATGGGCAGAGAAGGACAGTGAAAAAGCAGGGATACTGAATAAATACTTCTGCTCAGTATTCACAAAAGAGGAGGAGGGGAGGTGCCTAGTCCAATTAACAGAAGCACTCTGGATAGTGGCGTCGATCCCAGTCCTTTCATAGAAGAAAGGGTTCTGAAAGAACTCCTAAAACTGAAGGTGGACAAAGCAATGGGGCCAGATGGAATTCACTCCAGAATTCTAAAAGAATTAAGGCGAGAACTAGTGACACCACTGACTACCCTTTTTTAACAAATCATGGGAGGATGGTGTGGTACCTGTGGACTGGAGGAAGGAGGATGTGATTCCCCTTCACAAAAGTGGGAGCAAGACAGAGGCAGGAAACTACAGACCTGTCAGTATGACCTCTGTGGTAGGGAAAATGATGGAATCACTTCTGAAGGAAAGAACTGTTGAGTACCTAGAGGCCAGTGGGGCACAGGACCCAAGGCAGCATGAATTCACAGTGGGAAGGCCATGTCAGACAAATCTAATTGATTTCTTTAACTGGGTGACCAAAGTAGTAGACCAGGGAGGGTCTTCGGACATGGCCTACCTAGACTTTAGCAAGGCATTTGACACAGTCCCACACAAAAGATTAATAGTCAAATTAACCAGCCTGGGAGTGGGTCCCAGGGTGGTAGCCTGGGTAAACATTGGCTGGACAACAGGACACAGAAGGTAATCATAAATGGAGTCCACTCTGAAGAAAAGGGGTTACTAGTGGGGTACCGCATGGTTCAGTACTAGGTCCAGTCCTTTTCAATGTCTTTATAAGTGACATTGCAGAGGGACTGGAAGGAAAAGTATGCCTCTTTGCAGATGACACAAAGATCTGCAATATAGTTGATACACAAGGCGGCGTGGAAAGGATGAGAAGGGACTTGGCAAGTTGGAGAAATAGTCAGAAGTATGGCAGCTTGGATTCAGTGCAAAAAAGTGCAAAATAATGCATCTGGGAACCAAAAACCCAAATGAAGATTACGCAATGGGGGAGGGGGGAGGTAGTAAGAAAACAAAAATGGAAAAGGACCTGGGGGTAATCATATCAGATGACTTTAAGGTTAGCAAGCAATGTGAGAAGGCAGTAGGGAGGGCTGGGGGATACTAGGATGTATAGGGTGAGGCATCACCAGCAGAAAACAGGAATTTGTTACCCCTCTGTACTGACAGTTGGTGAGACCCCATCTGGAGTACCGTGTCCAGTTCTGGAGACCCCACCTCCACAAGGACACAGACAGGATGGAGGCAGTCCAGAGGAAGGCAACTAAAATGGTGCAGGGTCTGCAAGAGAAGCCATATGAGGAGAGACTAAAGGAGCTTAGTATGTATACCCTTGAGGAAAAGAGGGAGAAGGGGGAATGATAGAAACTTTTAAGTACCTCAGTGGAATCAACAAAGTCCAAAAGGGTAGCTTCTTTCAGAAAAAGAGATGTGCAAGAACATGGGGACACAATTTGAAGATGGGATGGTAGCTGAGGAGCAATGTGAGGAAGTATTTTTTCACAGAGAGGGTGGTGGTGGATGCATGGAACAGCCTTTTTGAGGAGGTTGTCGGGTCTAAAACTGCGGGAAAATTCAAGAATGCATGGGGCAGACATAAGGAAATTTTTGTGGGGGGTTGGAAGAAATAGGCTGTTGGTTAAATAGGATCTGCATCTTATCCTGTAGGTAGGGAAATGGGCAGACTAGGTGGGCCAAGTGGTCTTTATCTGCTGTCAAAGTCTATGTTTCTATGAGAGGTTGAGGGCGCTGAACAGGTACTCCCTGGAAGACAGGAGAGGGAGAGAGGTGACATGATTGGGTCATTCAAGTACTTGAAAGGGATAAATAAGGTTGATAAGGAGAGTCTCTTTAAGCTGAGTGACAACCATATCACAAGGGGCACAGTCTTATGCTGGAGGGTGGGAGGTTTAGGAAGGAGGTCATGAAGCACTTCTTCACAGAGAGGGTGGTGGACACTTGGAATGTGCTGCTAGAGGAGGTCATCTCGTTGGAGACAGTGGGCAGCTTTAAGAGAGGCTGGGATAGGCATGGGGGAAGGTAAGAATCATGGGTAGGGAGGATGGGAGGAGTGGGGAGGGAGGGCAGGGACATTAGCTCAAGCTGTGGAGCCTGCAATACGAGCAGACTTAATAGACCAAATGGCCTTTATCTGCTGGCTTCTTCATATGTTCGTATGTTCCTCTGGGAGGGAGGAGGACCCACTAATGTAATGCAACAGGTCTTTAGAGATTTTACTGGGAAGGGGAGGGCTGTGTGTCCCATGGGGCTCTCTCCTCTGCTGGGAGGAAGGGGGACCCACTGCTGTCATGTGGCTGGTCATCAGATGGCCAGCTGGGGAGAAAATGTGTCCCATAGGACACTCTCCTCCTCATCTGGGAGGAAGGAGGACCCACTGGTGTACTGCAACAGGTAGTTAGACAGCTGACTGCTGAGGGGAGGGCTGTATGTTCCATAGGACACTCCTCCACTGGGAGGGAGGGGGGAACCACTACTGTCATGTGACTGGTATCCAGATGACCAGCTGAGGATGGAATATAGATCATCCTACAGGACTCTGCCTCTGCTGGTAGGGGGACAGGACCCACTACCACTGTTTGACTGGTCAGTGGAGGGCTAGCCTGGGAGAGGGGACTGAGCATTCCATTGGACATTCCCCTTCCATGAGAGGGAGGGGGACCCACTGCATAACTGTTCATCAGAGTTTCGGGCAGGAAGGGGGAACGGAACAGAATTACCACCTGTGCCATGGGAAAATCATTATAATAAGGCTAAAGTTAAAGATCTGAACAATTGGTTGCAGCTATGGACCCTACAAGAAGGAATAGGGTGTATTACACAGTGGGAAAACTTTATAGATGATCAAGAGTGTTACTGCCAAGATGAGTTACATCTGAGTAAAAGAGGTAGCAGAAAATTGGGACTAGCATTAAAGAAAATTGTGGACAATTCTTTAAACTAAAAAGAAGGGGGGAAGGGTTAAAGCAAGGGAGGTGACCAATACAATGGAAAAGGCACAAACATGTAGTAGCATGATTAAGAAAGTAGCGGGTATAAAAGTGTGGTCACTGAATGCGAGGAGCCTTAACATTAGTAAAAAATCTGAATGAGAAGTTATGCTGGCCACAGAAAATATAGACATGTGTATGATCACTGAAACATGGGGGGATGCAGAAATAGCATGGAATGGGAATATAGAAGGGTATAAACTGTATTCTAAAGATAGGATGGATAAAAACGGAGGCGGTGTAGCAATCTGTATTAAAAATTTGATAGGTAGTGCACTGCATAATAAGGTAGGGGATGATCAAAGAATAGAGTCCTTGTGGGTAGTGGTCCAAGGAAAAACAGATAAAAAGCTACTCTTGGGCATATACTACCAACCATTGCATAATAATAGAGATAAAGATGATAACATCAACTTGGAGATCGCGCAGAGAGCAGCTGAAGGGGACATTATAATTGCAGGAGATTTTAACTACCCTGACATAAACTGGGTGCAGCAAACATAAAAAAATGCAAATGAAAATAGATTCTTGGAAATGTTACATATGGCAGGGTTGAACCAACAAATTTACAAACCAGTGGAAAGAATAGAGCTGCACCGTGTGGGCTAGGGGTGCTCTGTGACACTACGTGGAACAGAATGAAAGTAGTCATGGGCACTCACCTCAGCACAGATTTCAAACAGAGTCCAACTTACAATACTGAAACAATATCTGTTTAATGTGCAGCCAGCAAGCAAACATACGACCCAGCTGGGTCAAGGAGAGGAAATTTACAAACCAACAAGGAGAGAGAATGTGCTGGATCTCATTATTACTAATAGAGATGATGTGCTGTAGTGCATGAAATATGCATAAGGGAACACTTAAGCAACATTACATTATTGAATTTGTTATTAAAAGAAATCTATTAAGTGTGAAGGGATCAGCTATAGAGAAAAATTATAATCAAGCAAATTTCAGGAAAATAAGGCAAGGATTATTGGAATGGGACTGGCAAAGAAATTTTGAGGGAAAGAGTGTGGAGGAAATGTGGGCTATGTTTAAAAACAAGTTAAGGTATCTAGAGGATAGACATGTACCAACCAAATATATGTACAACAGAAGAGGGAAAAGACCAGCTTAGTTTACAAACAAAGTGCTTAAACTAAGTCTACAGAAAAAAGGCATATGGCAAAATGAAAGAACAAGGTACTATGGACAGGAGGGTGTACTATAGGAGCATATTAAAAACATTCAAGAAAAGAATAAAAAGTGAAAGAAATAAGATAGAATTCAACCTAGCTCATACGAAGGACAATAGTAAAGTCCTCTATGTATATATCAACTGACAAAATTAATACAATAGTCCTGCAGGGCCCATCATAGTAGACGGCAAGGAGATCAAAAACTCAAAAGATATGGAGGAAACTTTCAATATTTTGGATCAGTGTTTGAGAAGGATTCAAACATAAACATGGTAGACCCAATCATATACCCAAGTCTGAAAATGGAGACAGATCTGAAGAAAACAGAGGGAATGCTAAGTCAACTAAAACCACATAAATCAGCTGGTCCAGATCTACTCAGTGCAACGTTTCTGAAAGAAGTCAGGGACCAGATCTAAAAACCACTGGCTATGATATATAATGTATCGCTTAATGCTGGGAAGGTATCAGATGATCGGAGACATGCGACTGTAGTGCCGTTATTTAAAAAGGGTAATACAGCTAAAACATCAAACTACGGACGAATACATTTGACAACTACGTTATATAAGATAGCAGAAAGCTTCTTGAAAGCAAAGATAGAAGAAAATCTAAGGATAATAGAATATGAAGCTAGAACTCAACATGGCTTTAGAAAGAACAGAGTGTATATCACAAACCAGTTGTGTTTTATGAATATTTAAATAGAAATTTGGATAAAAATATACCTATGGATGTTGTCTTTTTAGATTTTCAAAAAGCATTTCATAAAGTTCCTCACAGAAACCTATTGGAAAAGATTTTAAGACTGGGAGTGGATAGGAGGATTGTTAACTTGACAAGAGGTTGGTTGGATGAGAGGAAGCAAAGAGTTAAGAGTATTAGGTGAATATTCAGAACCCATAAGAGTAACAAGTTTAGTACCGCAGGGCTCAGTATTGGGGCCAGTACTATTTGCTTTGTATACAAGTGACTTACATCATAGCATATCAAATAAATCAATTAAATTGGCAGATGACATCAAATTAGGTGGCCCTGTCGATACACCTGTACATCAAAATGAAATGGAAAGTGATTTGAGTAGAATAGAATTATGGTCAAATGAGAATAAGATGTCATTAAGTTTTGAAAAATGCACAGTTATGCATCTAGGAGGGCTAAATAAGGCACATACATATGTATTAAATGAGAGGACATTAAGATCAACAGAAGAAAAGGATTATGGTATCCTAATAGAAGAAAGCTTAAAGGAAAACTGCACACTCATATCATTAAAACTGTATTTGTTTCCATGTCAACTGACAACTCCTTTCCCATAGCTTAGTGCTATATGTGTTAGGTTTAGTTTGTTTTCACTGCTCATGGTAGCCACCTGTGACTGCCCTGTGAGTCTCCATTTCATGGTTAATGAAATGGCATTGCCCATGAGAACTGCATTAGCATATGACAACATGATGTCAGATCACCCATTTATACCATGTATCTATATGCTGAAAGAACAAATACACTGCAAAACCTCTCTGTAAACTCATAAACTGAATGAAATTTAATGGGAAAAAAACTGCATTATAACTCGGACAGCTTGCAAAGCTCACTGAAGGTAAATGTAGTATTTTACACATTCTTGCACCTTGTTTCTTTTAAGACTAATTAAGCAGACAGGCATACTGGGGAGTTTAAAGGGTGATTACGCATTATGTTCTCATATGCTAATGCAGCTCTCAGGGACAATGAGATTTCAACAACCATGAAATGAAGCCTCCCAGAACAGTATAAGGGCTTAGTATGAACTGTGAAAACAGACTAAAGCATTTGCATACATCCTTAACAGCTACATGAAAAGAGTTGTCTATTGACATGGAAACAAATAACATTTAGAAGACACAAGAGTGCAGTTTTCCTTTAAAGTTTATTCATTATAGGACACAGACAATACAAAAGACCAACTTTATGATTAGGAATATTAAAAGGAGTTTTATTACTAAAACACCAGGATATCTACTGCCACTATATAAATTATATGTGAGACCATATATGGACTTTGGGTCACAGTTATGGTATCCTTATATATGAGAAATTACTAGGGTCAAAAAGGTACAAAGGAGGTATACAAAAATAACAGGATCTTTAGGATATATAAATTACAATCAGAGAATATAGAGGTTAGGGTTATTTACATTACAACAAAGAAAAATTAGAGGGGATTTAATGACAATGTTTACAGTAATAAAAGACAATGAGTTAGCTGAAGAAATGGGTATGACAAATCATGAAAAACATTTTGGTTTAAGGGGACACAATTTGCAAACAAAGGAAAGGGAACATTGTTTAACCAGGAGTAGCACACTAAGCCAAAGCTTGTTTCCACATGTGACCTGGGAGCACAAGGAAGTTAAGTGACTTGCTCAGGATCACACAGTATGCACCTAGGCAGCTGTGGGATTCAAACCCAGGTCTCCAGATCTGCAGCTCAGAGCCTAACCCACTGCGCTATACTGCCACCTAAAAGTGGATACAGCAAGAAAAAATTAATTGTAATTTTTCATTTGTAAATAGAACAAGAAGGATATGGAATATCCTTCCAAGTGTAGTAACTAGTAATTCTCTTACAGTGTTTAAAAACAGAACAGATAAGTAGATAGGTCAAAATGGGTTAAAATGGACACACGAATGTGGGGAATGGTTTTGACGGGCCACAAAGCCTGCTTCCATTCTACACCCAGTTATAAGTAATAATTGATGACTCACTGTCAATGCATGCCCAAATACTTAAATCTATACAGACAGCTAATAAATATATTAACATAATTAAAAAGGCCTTTGTCACCAGGGATGAACAATGTATAAAGAATCTATACAGGAACAATGTCAGTCCACATCTAGATTACGCCTCCACCTTTTTGGCACCTTATAAGAAGCAGGATATTCGATTACTTGAGGCAGTACAGTGAAAGGTAACAAAACTAATACCAAGCCTAAAAAATCATCCTTATGATCGAAGACCGCAGGAATTAAATCTTATGCCATTAAGTCAAAAGGAGAACTATAGGTGACTCCCTTCAATACAATCAGTAATGATGATCTAAGAACAGGATGTGATATAGCACTTACAAGGAGGCCCCTGGATCTAAAATTGCATAATAGGCAAGTTGCAGTTAAAAGGAAAAGGGAAAATGACTTCACTGTTAGGGTACCTAGACTATGGAACCCCATTATCTGGTAAATATTCCAAACCATGAAACACTCAAAAAAGAATTAGACAAGTATTTGGGTTATTAGTATGCAAATGTTCCACGCTGAGTAGGAGACAGTCTTGATGGGTGCACACCTTCTTCTGTTTACGATTTACCAAGTTACCAAAGGTAACCTGTGCTGACCTCCCTAGCCTTGTGCAAGCAGAAGTGAAGTTCTGGAAAACCAGGCTAGTGGCAGCTGAAAAACAAAGAAACAGATGCCCTTCTAAAAGTGGTTACTTCCAAAAGGGAAAAACCATCGCAGTGGCTACTTCAATCAGCAATACTACATTTGTTCTTTTTTCTTCTATTACACTGTATAGTTTTCTTGCCTCTCCCCTTTCTTGGCATTTGTTATTTGGTGATCCCATGTGATCATTACTTCTTCATTCTCTGTGATTCTTTTGTGGTTTGTGTTTCCAGTGTTTCTCTGCTCGGTACCCCCCTTCAGCCCAACACCCTGACAGCGAAACACAAAAAAAAGCCATTACAGTGACAGTTGCTGTAATGGTCCTTTGTCATGCTTCGCTTTCCCCCAGTGTTCTTCCCCTTCCCTGGACCAACTCTGACCTGGAGTTGATAATCCTAAAGTCCAGGGGGTGCGGGGGGGGAGTGCAGCCCCCCACAGAAAACACTCAGACATCATGCAGCCTGTGTCGGTATTGTGCCGACGCCGTGCGGAGGTCGGCATTTTCACTGTCGACCTCTCTTGGTGCTTCCTTCTCTGCTACCTATATCTTAGTGTTTATGTAATTTCCAATGGAGCCACCTCACTACGTTATGTTTTTCAGTATACAGGCCTTTTGCCAGGAGCACTTCACATCCAACTACAGGATGTGCAACTGTTTCTAATTCTTTACTACAGAACACACTTGTTTTCCTCATTTTTTTTTCTATGAATTTTGTGAACCATCTTTTGCGTAGTCCACTATCTTTGGGCTGCATTTATCAACCTCTCATCTCTTGGCTTAAATTCACCTCTTTGTAACCACTTATGGCTCAGTTTTTGATTCACTTGCGGTTCTTCCAGCAGCTCCCTGTATTTTCCGCTATAATTATGGGGTTTTGAGTTGTCCTTTCTTCTCTGTTGATCTTTGTCCTTGTATTCTTTTTCTGCTTCTTTGCACTTTCTGTTGCTACTTGCTCCTTATCTACTGGTGGCTTAGAAAATGGGCTTGAAAAATAAAGCATGCTGATTGGCTGAAAGCCATCCTCAGCATGCATTTATTTTTCAATAAAGCCCTGTAAAAAACAAGTGCCCATTCAGGGTGCTTCATTAGGGTATCCATGAGCACACCGACTTTTCACTCTAACCAGCCACCATGTTTTATGTTTGCTTAGTGAGAGAGCAAGGGCCCCCCCAGACCACAAACTATAGCCACAAAGTGGAAAACATTTCCGCAGTACAGTATAAACACACACTGTCACACTTATATTTAAATTTGCCCTTCTCAAGCAAAAGCATTTCAGTCATACCGAAGTGGTCCTCATGTCCCATGCTCCCCCAAAAGCTGGTGGATCTATTAGCAGTTCCAAGCCATTAACATTTGGAAAGTGCTGTGACAGCTCCCTGGGCCAATTCCATGATCCATGTACTAGTAAAAATTTAGCCCGGCTCAGCACCCCAGTTATAACAAAAAAGAGCTGTAAAAGTACCCACTCCCTGGCCCAATTTCCTGATCCATGTACTAGTAGCCCTGCTCAGCACCCCAGTTCAAAAAAAAAAAAACTGAACTACACATTTACCTGTAGTTCTTTGCAGAATTCATTCATTTTTCAGTGGCTCTTTGGACCTTCCATCCCTCTTCAGCAGCCCGCTCTCCTGCTCAAACCTGGAAGCAAGAGTTTGTGGGGGGGGGGGATAAATAAAACTGTGGAGTGTCAAGGATCATGGGGGTGACATGACCATTTATTTTATTATCAGAACATCGGGGGTACAAAAGTGAAAGTACAGATCAATACATTTTAACTTCGGCTCCTTCCAACTTCCTTGCTGACACGATACAATTGGAATCTGCCTGGTTTAAATTAAAAACTATTGTGTCAATAAACAGGTGAAATAAATAAGGTAAAAAACATTTAGACCCCTGCCATGCCACATTATACTTCTCAGTGTGCACCTCCTGCTTTTACGTGGCAGGGGTCATGCAAAGTTGGGCACCTAACTGTTACAACTTCTAAGCAGGCAAAAAGGAAAACAGGAAGTGCAGAAAACTTTTTTTATTTAAAGTACTACAACCATGGGGAGAAACTGTACTAGAAAGTCCATGTCTTCTTCTATAGGTGGAGGCAGGCAAGACACAAGAGAATACCTCTGTGGGGGGGGGCAACAGGAGATGGAACAGCACAGGGACTATTTTACAAGAAAAAGAGACTCACTTCCTTCTTACTCCATTTTTTTTTTCTAAATCCCATATAAAAATGCCATAGGTAGCCCATTTTCTAAGCACAATACCCTCCAGGGTGGGCAGTATTGGGCAATACTGGACCTTTCAGGGGCTATAAGGCCCTCTACCTGCTATTGCCCAATAAAGCCCACCCTGCTGGGTATTACTGCTTACTTAACATCCATCTCTGATACCCTCCTGAAAGTTTTTCCTGACTTGAGAGATCTTATCATGCACTATTTTTTGTGTATTAACTGACAAGCACGGAGTAGTTTTTGGTTTTTATATCTATCTGGGTCAACACTTTCTGTGGCCAGTCACACTGTATCTGTATTATATCACAGGAAGGGTGAGTTAGCTTTTCACTTTGTTTTGTGCTGTTAAAGCAGATTTCAGTACAAGCTTCAGCCAGCTGAAATATTCCTTGCTGATTTTTGTTTTCATTTTTCATGTTGTATTGTTAGCCTTTCATTTATTCCCAGATATTTGTACAACCCCTCTTGCTCAAGTTCTTTTATGTCACAACCCTTCAGCAGGTTGATGTTTTCTTTTAGCTAACTTTCCTGCTATAATAGTTACTTTGGTACATTTGCCTAAGCCAAATGTCATCTGTATATCATTGGAGAAGATACTGACCATTTTCAGGTGTTTATTGGATGGGCTATAAAACGTCAGGTCATCTACAAAGAGGAGGTGAGATGTTAGCTGTTGATCATTTTTGTTTCTGGGGTTCAAATTGTATCCATTACCCAGGTTACTGATTAGGCTGCTCGATGGGTCGAGGGCAAGGCAAAAAAGAAGTGATGACAAGCGCTGGATTTTAATGTTTGGGATTGTGATTCAACAGGTCTTGTGGTTTAATTTCAGGGTTGTTTGCCACTTTCTTATAATGGTTGTGATGAATTTTATTGGTGTGGGATGTACCCTGTAGATTTGTAAACACTCAGTGATCCCAGAGTGTGGGATACTGTCAAATGCCTTTCTGTAGTTTATCCATGCTGCACAAAGCTTATGGCATATTTTTACAGCACTGCATTATGGGTTTGTTCAGCAGGAGTTAGTCCATTTTCCCATATGATTTTCCATTTTTGCATTTTTGTTCTACTGAAGTGAACTTGTTGCAGTCTAAATGGTTGCAGACGCTGTCTGCATCAATTCTAGTGTAGTATATATGTTGCTGGCAAACAGGTTATTGGGCAACAGTTCTTAGGGAGATTGGCACGTTCAGATTTGATCAGGAATATAGTATTCCATGTAGTTAAGTAGGTGGGTGTCAGCTTGGGATGTGCGTATAAATGTTTTTTTCAAGCGGTTAAGTCAGGGTGTAGGGATGTTAATAATTTTAGCCAGACATTTGACACAGCATATGGACCTGGAGTTTTCCAGTTTGGGGCCTTCTTTAGCTTCACATCCATCTCCTTAGCTGTTACACCAGGCCATTCTGTATTCTCGGTAGTGACATTTCTTAAGATGCCTTTTACTTTCTGCATCATCTCTAGTATGCTCAACTGGGTCTTAACAGATGAATTTGCTAATGCTTTATCAGGTCACTCATATAGTCAAATTTCTTGTCACATTCAACACATTTATTTGGTCTGTCTTGGAGTATCTTCAAATGTTCAAGGATTTCTGGTATCACAACGAGAATGGACCCCATTCTTAAACCAGGACATATCCAAAAATCAGGAAATCAGTATGGTATTGATATTGCTGAGAGCACTGTTCTCATAAGGCGCAGCATCTCCAAGATGACTTCCTTTTGCAGATCATAGGGTGTCATGGTCACGGATATTGGTAGCATATTTAAATGAGCCTGAAAGGTCATTTTGATTATTCCCGTTGCTTCAAACACTATTGGAACAATTTCTGTGTCCTCATTCCACATCAGTTTAGTTTCTGTTTGCATATATTGGTTATTTCATGATTGTATGTCTCTGTATGCAGGACACTGTAATAACTAGGGGTGGCTATTTCAATCATCAATGCTACCTTTGTTCTTTTTTCTTGTATTACAATATCTAGTTTTCTTGCTTCCACTTTCTTGGCAGTTGGTATTGGGAGATCCAATGTGATCATTACTTCTTCATTCTCTGTGATTCTTTGTGGTTCATGTTTCCAGTGTTTCTCTGCTAGCTGTATGTTATAGTGTTTGCATAGTTTCCAGTAGGTAAGTCTTGCTACATTGTTGAGTTTTTCGATATACAGGCCTTCCGCCATGAGTACTTCACATCCAGCTACAAGATATGCAACTCTTTCTAATTCTGTACTACAGAACCTGCACCTATTTGTCCTATGGATTTCATAAATCATCTTGTGCATAGTCCATTGTCTTGGGCTGCCATTATCAATCTCTCATCTCTTGGCTTAAATTCACCACTTTTAACCACTCATGAATCAGTTCTTGATCTACATGTGGTTGTTCCAGCAGATCACTGTATTTTCCACTGTAATTAGGGGTTTCCAGTTGTCCTTTCTTCTCTTTTGATCTTTATATTCTTTTTCCTGCACTTTCTGTTGCTGGTTGTTCCTTATCTACTGGTGGCTTAACATTGATCTCTGCTATTCTACTGAAGGCTTCTCCTAATTTGATGATGGACATCATCTTAGACTTATTTTCTTCATGATGTAGAACCCTAACTATGTTTGGGTCCAAGGATGTCTGTATGTATTTATGCAGCCGCACTATTGTGGACCTGTATGTGTAATCAATTTGAAGGAGGCCCATGCCTCCCTCAGGCCAGACCTCACTGCAGAGTGATTTCTCAGATGTTATATCTGGTCACACTTCTGGCCAAAACACTTGTTGCATTCCACACATTTATATGGTCTCTCTCTTTCTCGGGATTAGTGTCTCCAAATGTTCAGGGATTTCTAGTACTGTGACAAGAATGGACCTCATTCTTAAGCCAGGGCAAATTCAAAATCAGAAATCTATACTGTATTAGTCTTTGATGTTTGCTGAGAGCACTCTGCTCAGCACACAGAATGTCCCCAAGATGGCTTCCTTTTGCTCTCTGTCCAGAGTGAATTTGCTGATGTTTTATTAGGCTATGTCTATAGCCAAAACTCTTGTCGTATTTATACAAAGTGAATTTTCTGATGTAATATCAAGTTATCCTTCCTGGCAAAACTCTTGTTGCATTCAGCACATTTATATGGCCTCTCTCCAAAGTGAATTTTCTGATGTAATGTCAGTTTATCCTTCCGGGCATAACTCTTGTCACATTCAGTACATTTGTATGGTCGCTCTCCAGAGTGAGTTCTCTGATGTTTTGTCAGGTCACTCTTACTGCAAAAACTCTTGTCGCATTCAGCACATATATATGGTCTCTCTCCAGAGTGAATTTTCTGATGTAATGTCAGGCTTCCCTTCTGGGCGAAACTCTTATCACATTCAGCACATTTATATGGTCTCTCTCCAGAGTGAAGTTTCTGATGTAATGTTAGGTTATCCTTCCGGACATAACTCTTGTCACATTCAACACATTTATATGGTCTGTCTCCAGAATGAATTTTCTTATGTAATGTCAGTTTATCCTTCCGGGCAAAACATTTGTCACATTCGGCACATTTATATGGTCTTTCTCCAGAGTGAATTCTCTGATGTTTTGTAAGGTCACTCTTGCTGCAAAAACTCTTGTCACATTCTGCACATTTATATGGTCTTTCCTCTGCGTGAATCTGTAGATGTACTTTAAGGCCACGTTTACCGCCAAAACTCTTGTTGCATTCAGCACAGTTATATGGGCTCTCTCCAGAGTGAATCTTTAGATGTCCTCTCAGGCCACTCTCATCATTAAAACTCTTGTCACATTCAGCACATTTATATGGTCTGTCTCTAGAGTGAAGTTTCTGATGTAATGTCAAGTTATCCTTCCGGACATAACTCTTGTCACATTCAGCACATTTATATGGTCTGTCTCCAGAATGAATTTTCTGATGTAATGTCAGTTTATCCTTTCGGGCAAAACATTTGTCACATTCAGCACATTTATATGGTCTTTCTCCAGAGTGAATTCTCTGATGTTTTGTCAGGTCACTCTTACTGCAAAAACTCTTGTCACATTCAGCACATGCATATGGTTTCTCTCCAGAGTGAATTTTTTGATGTAATGTCAGGCTTCCCTTCTGGATGAAACTCTTGTCACATTCGGTACATTTATATGGTCTCTCTCCAGAATGAAGTTTCTGATGTAATGTTAGGTTATCCTTCCGGACATAATTCTTGTCACATTCAGCACATTTATATGGTCTGTCTCCAGAGTGAATTTTCTGATGTAATGTCAGTTTATCCTTCCGGGCAAAACATTTGTCACATTTAGCACATTTATATGGTCTCTCCACTGCACGAATCTGTAGATGTACTTTAAGGTCACTTTTATTGCCAAAACTCTTATTGCATTCAGCACAGTTATGTGGGCTCTCTCCAGAGTGAATCTTTAGATGTCCTCTCAGGCCAATCTTATCATTAAAACTCTTGTTGCCTTCAGAATATTTATATGATTGCTCTCCAGAGTGAATCTGCTGACCACTCTTCTGGCAGAAACTCATGTTGCATTCAGCACATTTATGTGGTCTGTCTCCTGTGTAAATCTGCTGATGCCCCATGGCTATATCCTGTATTGTAAATCTCTTGTCACACAGAGAACATTTGTATGGTTTCTTCTGAATTTGGTGAGCTATAGTTTTATTCTGCACACTAAAACTGTTGTCAGTACATTTAACAGCATTTAGCTTGCTTAAACTCCTCTTAGGTTTGGTACATTTAAATTGCCCCTCTACTTCATTAATCTGTTCTTTTACAGTAATGAGACATAGGTCATGGAAACTCTTCCTGCACTGATGGTACTGATGGGGTTTCTCTGTTGTATGACTCGGCTGGCAGTTCTCAAGTGATGATTGTTGGCTCCAAGTATCATTGCAATCAAACTTCCTGCTGACTAAAAATAGATATGTAATAAGTATCTTCTTACAGTATGGACAAAAAGTGTCAGTTTTGTCCCCGTAATCTTTTCAAAAGCTCCATCAACAGTCCAGAGATTTAACCGTAGAAATGATTTTTCAAACATTCCCATTTTAAAAAAGTTTGGATATGAAGCCTGAAGGAGGAGGCTTAGAGGGGATGTGAGGAAATACTTCTTTATGGAAAGGGTGGTGGATGTCTGGAACAGTCTCCCAGCAGAGGTGGTGGGTACCAAAATGGCAACAGGTTTCAAACATGCATGGAATAGCTACAAGGGGACCTTGTTAACAGGGCTGGGAAGGGGGTAAGGCCAGAGATCAATTAGGGTCTATGGTCTCAAAGCAGGTAGGGACCTTAGGCCAGAATAGGTGAGCCAGTAGGTCTTTTTCTGCCAACAGCTTCTATGTTTCTAAGGATTAAATTATTCTTTCTATGACATTTCAATTTATTGTGTTTACTGATAATACTCATAGACTGCGTGTGACCAGTTCTGGCTTCTTACTGGTCTAAACATGGTCACAAGGAATTATGTTAAGATGTAAAAACCATGTCAAGACAGGTATGTTAACAATAAACAGTACTGAAATAGGAAAAAGGACTATTAAGCAAATCACAAAAAAAACATATAGAAAATGTCTGGCAGAGGAAATAAAAATAATTACATTTTCAGTGAAATATCACTCTGCAGCTATGAGTAAGAAAGCCAAGTCATACTTTTTAAATGTAGGCAGTCACCAAAGTCACACACAGCACAATACAACTGCAGATATCCACCTCCCCTGAGCACAAAACAAAAATAACATGTTTTAATGCAGGCAGTCATTAAAGCCAGTCATAATACAATGCCACTGCAGTGTCCCCAAGTGAAAAAACAAAAATCACATTTTTTAAATGCAGTCAGCAACGCCAGATAGAATACAACTAGTTATCCCTGCCCTGAGTAAAACAAAAACACACTTTTGTAATGCAGATTGTCACCAGAGTCAGTCAGAATGCAATGCAACTGCAGCTACCCCCTCCTCTGAGTAAAAATAAACAAACAAACAAAAACATATTTGTAACACAGATAAGTCAATAGAGCCAGTCACAGTACATTACAATGTAATGAGTAGGGTAAATAACTAAAAGCTGCAGGTTAACAACAAAGGGGGTAAAACCAAAGGACTCAAGTATAGGTAGCTATAAGCAGAAGGAATGCAGGAGACACCATGGCCCGGATATTCAGAAGGGTTGCACATGGCGCAACAGTGTTGCACCATGCACAACCCACTGATGCGCCCCAGCGCGATATTCAAACGGGGATTGTGCCTGGCACAAATCCCAATGTGCTGGAGCGCATCAGTAATGTCTGCGGCGCAGGTGGGGGGCGTGCCCATGCATACTCTGCACATCCCGATATTCAGCCTGGGATGTGCTGAGTCCATGCATGCGCAATCCCTACTTGCGCTGCACACAGGTGAGACAAAAAAAGGAACAACAGCTGGCCACCCACAGGCCATATTGTAAGGTGCAACATGGCGGCTGCCGCCTGTGGATGGCCACCTGAGCTCCCGCTGATCCTTCGTGGTGGCACCCCCCCATGCCTGATCATGGGCATCTGTTGAATGAAAAGCAGTCCAAAATCCCTGGTGGTCCAGTGGACCGCTTGCAGCCCGATCGCGGGCATCTGTGTAAAAATATAAGTCCAACATCCCTGGTGGTCCAGTGGACCGCTCGCAGCCTGATTGCGGGCATCTGTGTAAAAATATAAGTCCAATATACCTGGTGGTCCAGTGGACCGCTCGCAGCCTGATTGCGGGCATCTGTGTAAAAATGTAAGTCCAATATCCCTAGTGGTCCAGTGGACCGCTCGCAGCCGATCACGGGCATCTGTGTAAAATATAAGTCCAATATCCCTGGTGGTCCAGTGGACCACTTGCAGCCTGATTGCAGGCATATGTAATAATAAGGAGAGCTCAATATCCCTGGTGGTCCAGCTGCACCCTCCCACCCGCCCACTGGAGCCCCACCACCCCGCCCCCTCCAGTCAGCGGTGGCAGCAGCACTACCCGCCTGCCACCCCGCCGCCGCTGACTGACAGTGATGGAGGTTGTCCCATTGGTCCACAGTGACCAATGGGTGTGCAGCTCAGAGTCGGTGATACACAGTCCAGATATGGATCCATTCACATATCTGACTCAGGTATGGTACGGGCTGTACGCATATTGGCTCACGCCAGGACCAATCGGCATACAGCCCTACCGCATCACCGTCAGTCGGCGGGCGGTGGGTGTTGCTGCCCGCCGCTGACCGGGGAGCAGGGCGGGGGCTCAGGGGCGGGTGGGGAGGGGGCACCGGACCACAAGGGATATTGGAGCTCATTATTACATATGCCCACGATCAGGCAAGTGGTCCACTGGACCACCAGGGATATTGGACTTACATTTTTACACAGATGCCCGCGATTGGGCTGTGAATGGTCCATTGGACCACCTGGGATATTGGACTTATATTTTTACACAGATGCCCGCGATCAGGCTGCGAGCAGTAAACTGGACCACTAGGGATATTGGACTTATATTTTTACACAGATGCCTGCGATCGGGCTGCGAGCGGTCCACTGGACCACCAGGGATACTGGATGTATTATTGCAAACTGAAGCCTACGATCGGGCTGCGAGAGGTCCACTGGACCACCAGGGATATTGGTCTTATATTTTTACACAGATGCCCGTGATCGGGCTGCAAGCAGTCCACTGGACCACCAGGAATATTGGATGATTTATTAAATCTACATATGCCCGCGATCAGGCAAAGGGGCGAATTGCCGCGCTGTGCAGGGGGCATTGGTCCCCGACGGCTGCTGCCTGGCAGGGTGCCAGGCACAAGTCGCCAGGGATCAGCGCACCTGCATGTGAATGAAGAAGATGATAGCAAATGGCCCCATTTACGCCTTGCATACATTATGGCCCCATTTGCATGTGCACTTTGATTATTGTACGGCGATACAACGAACTCATCGCCAAGATCCTCTCGCTCCACTCTGGCTCATTTGCACTGGCGCAGTGCCACTGCGCCATGCACACTGCGGGTGGCCAGGGTGCAATATTCAATGATGCTGTGCCATGGCGCAGCTCCGTTGAATATCGCCCAGTCAACGCCCCTGTGCAGCCAAGTTGTGCTACGCCCAGGCTTGCGCCACAGCCTGGTGCAGTCTGAATATCTGGGCCCTTATCTAGGGTAATGTGATAAATACATTTTAAGAAGGGTGAGGAAGAGAAGAAGGTAGTCAGACATAAAACAAAGGTAGCAGTACACTGGGGAAGTGCAACTGGGGAAGTGCAGCTTACAAGAATACAGCTAAAAAGGAAAATAAGAAACACTACTGTATCTAGGGTAAGGTGATAAATCCATTATGGGTACTCTTAGGAAGGAGAAGTAGGTTAATTAGCATAGACAGATGGCAGAAGGAGACAAGATATCATCAACTGAAAAACTGTTAAGCAGGCAGATACAAGGAAGTGATGCAAGGTACAGATGTGGAGCCACAGTTTTTCAGGACACCTTCTGAACATGAAGGTGTTGCCCCATTTGCACTCACCCGAGTTGAGGGCAGTGGTCACTGGAATCTTAGACAAGCTGGCAAGGATGCCGAGGACCATCTGCCCCTCCCAGGTGCCACCAAGGATGCCACCACTACTTCCAAGGATGCCTAGACAGAGGCACAATGGCTCAACCTTTGTGGGTCCCTGGAGGATGTGGATGATGAGTAGGATACACACTCCTCAGCCTCTGTCAATCATAATTCACTCAACATACTGGTGGAATGGGACAGTTAAGACAGGTAAGGTGTCTCCTGGCACTTATACTCAGCAGGCTAGTGAACAGATTCAGTGGATTGCTAGTCCAGCAGGTGAAGAAGGAGCTAAACATCATTGTACCCTGAGACAAATGATATAGCAAGGGATGGAGTAGGAGTAGTGTAGGCACTTGCTGCTGGAAGGGGCCCTAAGCAGGTAGCATGTACAGTGGCACTGGCTGAGGTGTTACCTGTGTATGGCTGAGGGAAGAACAGGGCACTCTGCATAGGACTTTCAACTTTTGATTGAAGAAATGATGCAGGGAGGAGGACTTCAGCTATGTTGGAAACTGGGAGCCAGCCTGGGTGGATGTGGGTCTCTACAAGGGTGAAGGTCTGCATCATAGAAACAGAGACTTTGTCAACAAAAAAGAACAGGTAGGGCTATCTAGTCTGCCCCTTTTCCCTGCTTGTTCTGACATCACTGACCCTAGATGGTCACTGGTATCCCACCCTCCCCCACTGCTTTACCTAATATGCCACTGTGCCTATCCCGCACATGGCTGAACCTCCCCAACCTTTGCCGCCACTACCTCCTCTGGCAAGCTGCCCCAGTCATCCACCACCCTTTCTATGAAGAAGTATTTCCTCACATCCCTCAAAACTTCCCCCTTTTAGCTTCAATGCATGCCTCCATGTTTAAGTGCCTTTTTTTCTCTGAAACAGACCCTCCACCAACACCTTGTTCACACCTGTGAGGTACTTGAAATTTTCAATCATCTCCCCTCATACTCTCTTCTCCTCCAGAGAATACATGTTGAGTTCATGCAGCCTTTACTTGTATGGCTTCTCATGCAACCCTTGTTCTAGTTTGGTTGTCATTTTCTGTACCACCTCCATCCTGTCAATGTCCTTGCAGAGGTGCGGCCTTCAGAACTGAACACAGTACTCAAGGTGGAGCCTCATTAGTGAGTGATACAATAGCAGCACTACCTCCTTCATCTTGCTAGAAATCCCCCTTTCAATGCACCCCAGCATCCTACTAGCCTTTCCTACTGCTTTGTCACACTGACCAGCTACTTTGAGGTCATCAGATATGATGACCCTGAGATCTCCATCTTACTTGGTGATTGTAAGTTCCTCTCCCACCATCTTACACACAGCTCCTGGGGTTTTCCACCTTAGGTGCATAACCTTGTACTTTCTGGCATTGAAACCCAGCTGCCACACCTTAGACCAGTCCTCTACCCTCTCCAGAGCCCTTTGCATTCTCTCCATGCTTTTAAGATTTTTCACCCTACTGCAGATTTCTGAATCATCCACAGAGATGCACCTTCCCATCCAGCTCCTCCACAATATTGCTTATGAAAACATTGAAGAGGACCATTCCCAGCACTGATCACTGTGGCACCCTACTAATCACTCTCCTGTCCCCCGAGTGTCTACCATTTATCACCACTGCCTTTACCTCCAATTCTTCAACCTGTTTGATACCCAGCTTGTCACTTTCTCCCTCACCACCAGGTTGCTTAGTTTCATAACTTGCCTCCTGTATGGCACCGTGTTAAAAGCCTTACTGAAGTCCCAATAGGCTGTACCCACTGCTCTCCCTTGATCCACCTCCCTAGTGATCCAGTCAAAGAAATCTATGAGAATAGTTTGACATGACCACCTTGTGAAACAAAGCTGCTGATGGTCCTGCATCCTTTCAGGAGAGGACCTCAGTCCTTAATAGGAGTTTTAAAATGTTACTTGGATGACCATTTAAACTATCCAGGGGGGTAGCTGTATTAACAAGGGAGGCACTAACTACCCTTCACCCACATGATGAAGAAACAGGAAAGAAACACCCAAGGAGAGGGAGCTTACCTAGGGCAGGGGTGCAACAAGAAAAAGGATGCAGACAAGGCAGACAACAAGGAGGGTATAAATCAAGGATGCAGAAAGAGAGAAGCAGGGAGGGTAACACGAGAAGGGAAGAATCAGGGCTGAGACAGGCAGTAGTATAGGCAGTAGGGAGGAGGGAAAGAGAGGTTTCAGGCAGGGAGAGAACAAAGTATGGACAGCGATGTGCAGCAATGCAAGGAGTCTGGGAAATAAAATTCTGGACCTGGAGATGATGACGATGGAGGCTGGCCTGGACTTGGTGTGGTAACTGAATCAGGCTGCACTGCCAATTACGATTGGGACATGGATATACCAGGCTACTCTCTGTTCAGGAAGGAGAGGAGGGGGAGGAGGGGCTGTCCTGTGTGTGAGGGAAGGAATCAAGGCTAGAGAAACACAGGGGAACCTGGAGAAAAAGGAATGGCTGGAGGTGCTGTCAGTCATAGTGGAGACAGGAGCTTGGGCCACAGTCTATACAGGGGTAGTATGCAGACTTCCCACACAGAGGAAGGAGTTGGATAAGGCACTAGTGGAAGCCATCATCAAGATGGCAAATAAGGGAGAGGTACTGCTAGCTGGCAACATCAACCTGCCAGATGTGAATTGGAGCTTTCCAGCTGCAGCCTTTGTCGAGGAGCTAGGCCATCCTTGACTCCCATCAGGAGATGTTTGTCAGGCAGCTAATCAGTGAGGCCAGTAGGGCTAGGGCAGTGCTGGTCTTCATGCTTACTAAGAGGGACAGCACTGCAGACATCATATTTGGAAGTCAGCTAGGGTCCAGTGAACACTGTACAATGTGGTTCAACATTAAGATGCACACTACACAAACACGAGGGTCCTGAACTTTAGGAGGTTGGATTCTACAAGACAGAAATGGCAGACTGCCTCAGAAACTGTCTAGTAGGGGAGGATTGCCAGGGAGGGGTAGAAGAATAGTGCAACAAATTAGGGAAGGTATAAGTAAGGCAAACAGCCTCTGCATGAAGGAGGTAAGCAAAAGTTGGCAGGCAGTATGGCTTAGAGGTTACAGCAATGAGCAGCGAATGAACTTGATACATCCAGCAGACCTGGGTTTGATTCCAACAACCACTACTTGCATATGGTGGGACTCTGAGCAAGTCACTTAACCACCTCAGTGCTCCCAGGTCACCTCTGGAAACAGGCATTTGTGCATAGTGGGCCTTTCCTGGTTACCAAAGAATTAAAACAAAAATCAAAAAGAAGAAGAGACTGTCATGGTACTTTAAAGAAGTGACCATGGTGGTGAAGGACAAAAAGGTGGCATTCAGCAGGTACAAAGAAACACAGAGGAAGGAAGACAAAGATGAGTACCAAGCAAAGCAGAGGGAAGCAGGTAAGTCAATGAGGTGAGCAAAGGTGCATACAAAAGAAAGGATAGCTTAAGGGAAACCTAAATAGGGATAAGACTTTCTTCAGGTACATAAGCAAGAAGAGTGAATCAAAAAGAGGGATAAGGAGGGCGACTGATGGAGATTGCACAGAAGGGGTCCATGAAAAAGTAAGCATCCTGAACAGGTGCTTCAGCTCACTCTTCACTGTGTGTGTGTGGGGGGGGGGCGTGGATGACCAGGGAGCAGCAGGAAAAATGGCGTGGAAGTGGACAAGAGTTAATTTTCAATGGAAGGAGTCCTGAAGGTACTTGCACTCTGAAAGTGGACAAGGCCATGTGATCAGACAGAATACACCCAAGGGTAATAAAGGAACTCGGGGAGCAGCTTGCTGCACTGCTGATAACCTTAATCAACAGGTCACTAGAAACACACTTGCTTCCAGAGGACTGGAGAGGAGCAGATGTGGTCCTGCATCATAAGATTGGCAGCAGGGAGGAGGCAAACAACTACAACTATAGGCTAATCAATCTCACATCAGTTTGCAGGGAAACTAATGGAAACCCTATTAAAGGAGAGGTTAGTAAAGTATTTATTCATTTCATAATTTGGATTTACAACCTTTGAGTCGAAGGCTCACTTACAAAGGCACCTCGTCGCAGGGAGGGTAGACAACAATTGGTGGTGGAGTACAACAATGCAGAACATTACTGATGAGATACAATAAAAGAACACACAAAGCAATATCTTGAATCTAATGGGCTACAAGACCAAAGGTAGCATGGAATCATGGGTGTGGGGGGAGGGGGGAGGTCATGCCAGATGAATCTGATTGAGTTCTTTGACTAGGTGACTGGGGAAATTGATCGGGGAGGGTAGTAGATGTCTATTTGAACTTCAGCAAGGCATTCAACACTGTGCCACTCAAAAGACTCATACACTGAGCAGTCTAGAGGTGGGATACAAAGTGGCAAACTGGGTAAGTAACTGGTTAATGGATAGATAACAGAGATAGATGTTTTGTTTGTGGGCACTGGTGTTGCAGGTCACGTGTCCTCATAGCCATTTCCTGGGGGTGCAACATAAATTTAATTGCCTCAAGCAAGTGAGTTGATAAAGGCAGCTTTCAGAATCTCCTTTTGGCATACTCTGTTGTGTGCTTAAAATTGCATCAGGTTTCATTGTGTATGTAACTCCTCTCACACAAACTCCTTAGTGGAGTACGAACTGTCAGAGTCTTGTGATATCGAGACTTGTACCTGACTGAAACTTTGCTTTGGGGCTTGTAGTTTCACATGTCCTATGGGAACGAACTACAGAAACCTGTAAAGTGCCACAATTTTCTATTTTGTACATTTATATGCTGTTAGGACCTGAGAATTGAGTATTCAGACTTAAATACTGAGTATCTTTTCCAAAAGATTTCGTTTTTTAATTTTTTTTGTGCGCACTGGTGTTGCAGATCATGTGACTGCATAGCCATTTCCGGGTGGTGCAACATATATTTGCTTGCCCCAAGTAAGTGGAGCAGCGTGCAGTTCCACATGCAGAGACTGCATCCTCAGCACGTGTCTAAGCGTGTCCAGTGGGAACTAGGAGACTAAAAGACTGGAAGTACACACCATGTAACCGTACTAAAAATAAAAATTGTAGTACACATTAGCCATAAACTATCTTTTATTTCAACCCTGAAGGCAACTTTAGTCTAGAGTCATCACTGTTTGCAGACTAAATTAGTAAACTATTTTATTGTATCAATATGGCTAACTCACTGGGTCCATAGAAAAATATTATACTGTCTAATGGAGAAACACCCAGTATCAGCTGCTTATGTAGCCACTTCATAATAATAATTAATCAGGATACTATAGAACCTCCCACGGATTGCCCAAACTGTTCTATGATAGCCACCTTACAACAGGAAATCAATTTTCTTAAAGTTGAGCTTGCAAAGGCAAAGGAAATTAGGGATTTAGAAAATTATGTGAACAATATGATTGGAAACATCCTCTCAGAGCAAACTATCCAACCGTCCACAAACATGGTACCTATAACCAATCAGCAGCAGTTACCTTCAACTTCCACTGCTAATGAAATAGTCTCCAAAGTAAGCAATAACACAGAAAGGACAAAAGACCCAGGGAGCCAGATTTAAATAATGAGAGTTTTACAGAGTGGGATACTGTTCATAATAGAAAGTTTAAAAAAGGGAGAAGAGCCGAAAAATCACTGTCCCATTATTAATAGCATCCCAGTCCAAAATACAGTTAACCCCTTGTCAAATCTTATTTGTCCCAGTAGAGTCAACATGTTAAGTGATTCCATCTCTCCCACCTTTAACCCCTCTCATAAGCTATCAAACAATACTGGAACCCAACAAATTATAGGAGACTCTATTGTCCACTACATTGATTCAGTTCCACCCTCAGGAAATCCACTTAGAAACAACATCACATGCTTGCCTGGAGCCAAAATAGATGATATTGCTGCATGCATCGATGATCTAATGTTAGAACCTAATGCCAATGTAATAATCCATGCGGGTACAAACATCATAGGGCGTATGCATGAAAATGATATATGTTATGAACTTACGGATTTAAGACATAAACTTAAAAATAAAGGTTGCCAAATAGAAATATTGGGCATCCTTCCGATCCCACGTGCCCATCCAGAAAAAAATGCGACCAATGCCAGGATAAACGCTAGGCTTAAAAACTGGTGTTCAAGAGAAAACATTCTCTTCATAGATCACTGGAATATTTTTTATCATGATAAGTTGCTGTTTGCAAAAGGTGGCCTGCATTTAAATAAAAAAGGAGCCATGAAACTGGCATCTCATTTTATGGCAGCTGAACAATGCCTTACTTTAAACTAAACAATGGAGAGGTAATTCCTAGGCTATCTAATTCATTCATAATTGTCCCAGTATTAATACATTACAAAATAAGAATATTACTATGTCCAAAAATAAAATTAAAAGCTTTTTAATCAATGCGCAAAGTTCAAAAAATAAATGTGATGATCTATTACTTTTATTTAGTTCTGAGAAACCTGATTTAGTAGCCATAACTGAAACTTGGTGGCCAAATATAGATCTGTGGCTGGCCCAGTGGCTCTGAGGGTTGAGGCACTGGATGCCACACCTCACGCCACACCGAGAAGCTGGGGGTCAGCAGGTGAGGGAGAGGACTGAGCATCTGGAGGACTGCTCTCCTCTCCCTGGGAGGTTTCCTGGGGCTGCTCAGTGTCCTTGTGACCCCCGATGGAGATTGGGGGTACTGCAGGATCACCAGCCAGATCATATGGGTGGGAAGTGCGGCAGATGTCAGCAGGGCAGCTGTGCGTGGACGTCATTGCACGCCATACCCCCAGGGGGAAGCAAAGTAGAAATTCCCCCCCATGGGGATAGGCGATGGCACCACCACCCACAGCCACATTCCAACTGCCAGACTCCCTCCACTCCTGGGCCAAGCCCAGCCCAGCCTGCCTAATTGTAGCTAGAGCATCCTGGGCGGAAAGGGTGGCCCTAACTCAAGGGGCTCAGAGCCGGGGGGATCACCGGGCTGGTGCCTGCAGTTGGAGGAGCATCAGGCTTGGAGGTAGAGCTGGGGGGTTTCGGTGGATGCCTGAGAGAGAGTTCCCCATGAGACAGTGTGACAAAAAAAGAATATATAAAAAAATATATATATAGATCTGTGGGGAAATAATATAGCTGGTTACGATCTTTTTCATTTAAACAGGACAGCTAGAAAAGGAGGAGGTGTAGCGTTATATATTAACTCTGAACGTCAATTGATATAACAAATAAAATTTAAATATCGAAGATTATTGAAACTGTCTGGACAAAGGTAAATGGAGGGGACATGGGTAAAATAATAGCTGGCCTCTGTTATCATCCTCCAGATCTTTTCCCTGTACAAAATGAATTTATTTTAAAAGAACTTGAAGCGGCTGCTGAAATAGAAGTCTTTTTCCTATGTAACCTAAATTACAGCCATATAAACTGGAACCTTAGGACAGCATCTTCTAGTCTTTCAAAATACTTTTTGAACCTCTATGATGAACTAGCTGTCTCCCAACATGTGTCTACACCCACTAGGGATGACAATATCCTCGCTATTATAGTCATGTCAGAGTATATCAATGTTCAAATCTGTCTTGTCACTCTGCCTTTGGCAAATAGTGACCATAATATGGTCTAATTGGATATTCAGGCTAAGTTTGAACCATCTGTTAAAAAATCTAAAATATATTTATAGTTGGCCTGCCAATGCAGTGGTAGTGCTACTGCTTGCGATGCCCTCGACCCAGATTAAGGAATGAGCTCAAGGAGGTGGTGGGCTGGCCAAAGGGGGATTGAACATCCATAGGACAGCTCATTTTCCCCAGGAGGGAGGGGGGCACAGGCTCAGCACTTGACTGGCCTCTGGTGGAAGCTGGAGGCACAGCAAGTACAGAGCATACAGAGAAGGTTGAGGAGTGGTGAATGTCAGTGGAGATGTCTTGACATTGGGATGCATACCACACCCCCAGAATGGGAAAATGATGCCGGATATCTGAGAGAAAGGAATGCCAAGCACAGACCCTAATGACTCCTGCCTGCCTGCCACCAGAGGGACAAGATGAAACTTGAATTGTCTTGGGGAGTATGGGCCCCATCTTGTACCCACCTGGGGGTACAGCCATGGCTCTATGGGGTCCATCAGGGATTCCAGTGAAAGGCAATGAAGGGGCAGGTGCATGTCTGTCTCCCGATGAGAGTGGGGCTCTGTTGTATCGGGGGAATAAAGAGACATTTTAGAAAATATATATGTATTTATTCAAGAAAGCAGATATCTCTAAAATCAGTTCCTTGATGTTGAACATTGATTGATCCACAGCCCTTAAAGAAAAACGTGGAGGATATGTGGTTTAAACTAAATCTACTATTCTCAATACTGCTGAACTCTGTATTCCATCTATTATGAAACCAAAGAGCAATCACTTTTCTCTAAACCTGAATTAGTTAAATAATAAAATAAAAACGCTTATTAAAAGAAAGAAAAAACCTTATAAAAAGTATCAGTTCGTCACTGGGATGCTTATAAAAAATATTAGATGCATGTAAAACTGCTATTAAGAAAGTCAACATCATGGCAGAACACAACTTAGCAAAGCAAGCCAAACAAGGGGACAGTAAGCAATTCCACAGCTACATAAATTCATTAAAAAAACAAAACTGTAAGGCTGGCCCACTCATAATTTCAAAATCTATTAACTCTCCAACAGAGATGACCTCCCAATTGAATAGACACTTTTGCAAGGCATTTAAAAATTTAACCTCAGTACCTTTCCCAACTGATTTCCAACCATGTGAAGATATTATCTTTACTAAAGAAGAAATCAGGGACTCAATAAATAATCTAAAAATAGATTCTTCTTGTGGCCCAGATGGCATGTCAACTAATATGGTTAAAATTATGCGAGAACACCTAGTTTTGCCATTCCAGATCTTGTTTAATCAAAGTATATGAACAGGGAACATACCACTTGATTGGAGAAAGGCAAACATGATGCCACTATTCAAGAAAGGAGATAAGAGAGACATGGATAACTACCATCCAATTAGTTTGACTCCAGTTATTTGCATACTTACGGAAAGCATCATAAAATTAAGAATGCCTGCTTTTTTAGGCAGCTTCTATTCTAACCAGCATGGTTTTTCAAAAGGACGCTTGTGTGTGACTAATCTTCTTAGTTTCTATGAAAAATTAGTTCAAATCTAGATAATAAAAAAACATGTAATATAGTATATCTAGACTTTAAAAAAGCCTTTGATTCAGTTCCACACTGGGCCCTTACTGAAAAATGTATTTCTTGTTCCATCCACCCCAGTATTATTAGATGGATTTGTAATTGGTTAAATAATCAACTCCAAAGAGTGATTCTAGATGGTCATACTTCTAATTGGCTTCTGGTAAAAAGTGGAGTCCACCAAGGTGCCGTTTTATCCCCATTTATTTTTCAAATATTCATTGCCGACCTACCACTTACTATAAATAGCTGGTCCTCTAAAAATGCAGACGACTGCAAAATAGGTAATCCCTGCAGTTCAACTGAAGACCACACTACTCTCCAAAATGATCTGGATACTTTATATGGTTGGTCCCTTAAATGGAGTCTATCATTTAATACAGAAAAAAAATGCTGTATCATGCACTTAGGCCCTAATAATCCACAATATCAATACATTCTTAATGGACAAATGCTGCAGAAAACCATATGTGAAAAGGACCTAGGAGTGTATATTTCAAACGATCTCTCTTTTAACAAACAAATCTCTGAAAAAACAGCTTGTGCCAATAAGGTCTGGTGGTCTATTAAACGTAACATCAGAGCTAGAGACAAAACTGTCATTTTGCCTTTATATAGAGCTTATGTGCGCCCACAGCTTGATTACTCTTTTCAACTCTGGTGTCCTTACAACAAATTCATTGTAAAATTACAAAACAAATTAAAAGTTCAAAAGACCTTTCATATGATGATAGGCTTAAGAAGTTCAATCTAATGTCCTTAATCAAGGAGATTAAGAGGTGACCTACTACTGGCTAGAGATCTCATAAATGACGAATATCTGATGCCTGAAATAGGCCTTGATTTCAAACAAACATAAATAGAAGAGGTCATCCATTACAACGAACATGTTTTAAATTTAAAACAAGGAAACAAAGCTACTTTTTCTCACAGAGAATTGTTAATCCATGGAACAAACTCCCGACTGAAATTGTTATTAGCAAATCCAAACAAACTTATAAAAACAAACTTGATACTTATCTGTTACAAAACAAACTGGAATATTATGGGTGAAAGACAGAGGATCTTATGGGCAATTGCCTTTTCACCTCTCTCTAAAATCTAGTGATGGTTACTGGTACTCACTCTAAGGAAGGGAGAGAGAGACCAGTGGGGTTCCACAGGGCTCAGTGCTGGGTCCAGTCTTTTTCAATGTCCTTATAAGTAACATTCAGAGGGGCTGAACGGAAGAGTACATATTTTTGTAGATAACACCAAAACATGTAATAGGATGGATACTCAACAGGGGTGGAAAGAATGTGCAAGGACCTTGGGAAACTTGAGGAATGGTCAAGGGCAAGGCAACTGGAATTTAAGTCCAAGAAATGAACAATCATGGAACCAGGGCACAGAAACCCAGGAACTGAGAATAGGATGTGGGGAGGTACTGACAGTCATTAAGCAGGAAAAGGACCTTAGGATAATCATATCTGATGACCTCAAAGTAGTAGGGCAGACAAAACAGTGGGTAGGGTCACTGAGATGTATAAAGAGAGGCATCACCAGCAGGAGAAGGAAGATGGTGCTACCACTGTACTGCCCACTGGTGAGACCCTGCCTGGAGTATTGTGTCCAGCTCTGGAGGCTGCACCTCAGGACAGATATAGACACGGTGGAGGTGGTCCAGAGGAGGGCAACTAAAAATTATTGCATGAGTTGCATCAAAAGACTTAAGTGAAACTGAGTGATCGCAACATGTCCACCCTAAAAGAGCATAGCACTAGAGGGGGCATGATAGAGATCTACAAGTACCATATGGGGTGAACAAGGTAAGCAGGGGAGTCTCTTTCAAATGAGAAAGAGCAACATGACCAGAAGGCATGCGGTGAAGCTGGAGGGGTTGAAGTTCAAGAACGATGTGAGGAAGTACTTCTTCAATGAAAGAGTGGTATACACATGGAACAGACTACCAGTAGAAGTGGTGAAGGCAAAAACAGTGATGGGCTTCAAGCATGAATGGGACAGATATATTGTAGGGTAATATTAGTAAATAGGCAGGGAAGATGGAGGGTTGCTATAGATCAGGTAGGGTCTGCACAGACAGACTAGACAGGGACCTTCTGGACAGACTGAATGGGCCAAGCGATCCTTATCTGCCAACACATTCTGTTTTTATGTTTCTATTCCTGGTATTCTAGTGGTTCCCCCACCACTCCAATCACCCATCTGTAGCTGTCTTGAATATTCCTAGGGGTCTAGTGGTCTCTCCACTTTCCTGACTGGACTGTCCATCCTGTATCTGTCTTGAACATTCCTAGTGGTCCTCACCTTAAGGACATCCAACCCCCTGTTAAGGACCTTTGTCCCAGTCACCTTAAATCAAAGTATGGCAATAGTGATGGTGACCAGCATAGCTTTCTGCTCACACACTGGCCAGCCACTGTCTTCCAGTGAATGTGAATGACCATGAGTCCTGTAGATAAGCTGTCTGACTCACAATGTGTGATTGACAGTATTATAGAAACAGCTGTTTCTATGATACAGTTACTCACTGACAGTCAGATAGCAGCTGGCCTAGGTGGTGAGCATAGAACTGTACCAGTTTCCATCATAATTGCCACAGTTCAGACTAGGTGATCAAGGCGAACAGGGTGCATTGAGGAGAGTCCTGAGCAGACAGGTTGATAAAAGTTCAGTTGTTCTTATGGGAGGTACTAAACCACCAGGAATGTTCTAGACAGTTGCAGGATGAATGATTAGGGCTAGCAGTACCACTAGACCACCAGAAATATTCAAGACTGCTATATAATGGGTGATCAGAGCAGGGGGACCAGTAGACCCAAATGAATATTCATGACAGCTACAGAATGGGCAATGGTGTGTGGGGAGACCATTAGACTAGCAGGCATATTCAAGACAGCTACTGAATGGGAGATGGATCATGGGAGGGTGACTGTGACAAGGTTGAGAACTTGGGCACTGTGACAGCCTTGGGTACAACCCAGTCCCATTTGTGTGTTTTGTTTGTACTGCCTTTAATTGCTATCCTCCACAAATTTTCTTTTTGTTATTTTATTATTTATGATAAAATACTATGTATGAATTTTATAACTTCTCCTTGTCTGCCTAGATTTTCTGACCTATGCCTCTACGAAAGTTAGTGCCCGAAAAGTGTGTTTTGCACAGTTCATGCCCTAAGCCAGGGATTTTGTGCATGGGTACTAGAACTGGTACCAGGAAAGATAAAAGAAATGTATGGATCCTGCAGCAGCATGCTCAGGGGTGATTACCAGAAGAATGGTAGCCAAACTAAAAGCAGAAACAAAAGTCCAAATTGAGACTACACAGCTGCAGCAGTGCTGAAAGAAGAAGAAATGGCAGGGACAGAACCTAAAAGCACGTCTGACTTCTTCAAATGGTGGGCTATACAACAAAGAGAAGAAGAGAAGAGAAGAGAAGAGAAGAGAAGAGAAGGGAAGGGAAGGGAAGGGAAGGGAAGGGAAGGGAAGGGAAGAAGAGAAGCAGCAACAGGAGCACTGATAGTTGGATGCCTTGCAAGCTATTAAAGGCACGAGGATCTGGTACAGGTCCAGCACAGCAACAATACATAAACAACTTAAAAGACATTAACTTACAAAGTTCTGTCCCTTGGATGATATTGAAACATACCTGACATCTCAGGGGAAACCTACAGGCTAATACTTTAGTCCCTGAAGTTCCACTCAGTAGCTACACCTGATTCAAAGAACTCCTCAATAAATGGTTCCAACCAGAGGGCAAAACTGTCCCACAGATCACTGACACATCTGCAATGTAACAATTCATCAACATCCTTCCTATAGACGTACAGTTTTGGATAAAAGAACACCAACCAGAAAGTGGAGAAAAGGCAGTTTCTTTAGCTGAGGACTATTGGAAGGCCAGATAGACAACACAGCAGCAAAATAATAGTCTAGTAGTGGTAAGACCATCTTTTGCCTGTTTTAACTCTAGTTCAGGTAAGAACTCTGATGGGGGTAAGAGATCAGCACCTGAAGATTTTATTTGAAACAACTGTAAAAAGCCAAGCCATATTACAAGAAACTGCCATAAAAATATAGAGGATAACACTGGAGCAAATTTGTCCTTAGCAAATTGAGGGTAAATATTTAACAGATTTCACAGTGGTAGATAAGTCTGTGAAGGTGCTTATAGATTCGGGAAGCAGACAGACCCTGGTGTATGCTGCTGTTCTGGGAAATAATGTGCAAAAGGACCAGGTACTGGGGTCATCTGCATCTACGAGGACACTTGATACTGTGCCACCACCCAAGTGACTCCGAATATTAATGGGATGTTGCAGAAAATGAAAGTGGAGGTAGTACCAAAGGTACCTGTACCTGTGATTATTGGAAATTATTTTCTAGGATTTGCTAAGGTAATCACAGAGGGAATAAATCCTGTTGTTTCTGCAGCTGTGATAACAAGAGTGCAGATAAAGAAAATCTCAGATGTTGGGGACTCTTTCTTTTGGTGACTCTGATTCAGACTTGTTTGAGCCCAACTCCAAGATCTAGAGGTCCAAGAAAGAAAGGAGATGCCTGAAAAAACAGTGGCAACAAAAGAATGATGGATATAAGGGGTTGATATCTGAACATGCTGACATCAAACTGAGAACTGATTGTTATTTTGATTCTGAACAAACTAAAAATGGCTCTCCAATGATATTTTAAGCAGCTGAGTTTGAAACAAAATAGGATGAATCAATGTTTAAAAAATGTATTAGATTACTGTACAGAGTTTGTGTTAATCCTCAAACAAAGAACAGAAAGAACAAATGGTCACACCAAATAGAGCTGAACTATTACAGACAGCACATGCTAATCCTATGACTGGTCACTTGGGGATGGACCACACCATTGCCAGATTGCTGTACAGATTTTACTGGTCTGGGATTCATGTTGATGTTGCTACCTATTGCAGTTATTGTGCTGAGTGTCAGAAAGTAGTCCCAGTGGCTAAAAAAGGCAAGGTTTCCCTGCCCTTGATAGATGTGCCTTTTTAGAGAATTGCAATGGATATGCTTGGTCCCTTAGGCAAACATAAAAAAGGTAATAGATTCATTTTCGTAGTATGTGACTATACAACTCAATACCCAGAAGCAATTCCAATACATACTGCCATAGCCCCAAAAGTGGCAGCAGAGCTTGCCACAATTTTCAGTAGTAGGGTGGGCATACCTAAAGAGATTATTACTGATCAGGGTAGTAATTTTGGTGCTGCATTGGTGAAGGAACTATATCGACTACTGCCATAGGAACCTCCCCTTATCACCCTCAGACAGACAGTCTTATTGAGTGTTTTAATCAAACCCTAAAACATACATTAAAAGGGTTTGTGAAAGGTGAAGAGAAAGACTGGGGCCAATACTTACCTGCTTCTTGCTTACATAGACATTTCACAAGCATCAACAGGGTTTTTCACCCTTTGAAATGCTGTATGGTAGACAACCTAGAGGGCCACTAAATGTAATAAAAGAAACATGGGAAGATAACCCCACTTAGAAGAAATACATGTAATAAGCCATGACAGGGTGTGCATTGTAGGATTTTAATGCACACCCCAGGGGTGTAGTAAAACACAAACTTGAAAGCAGAGTATCCTTGCACCCCTGTGAAATGCATTAAAATACTATGATGCACATCCTGGAGGGGCTTATTGCCTTTACAAAATGTCTCTAAGTAGGTTTTTGGGGGGAGGAAAATGAGATTTGGCACTTGACAGTGTGTTTATAGAGATGTAATGCACAGTCAGGTGATGTCTCTGGCCAACAAGTTCTCTAGATTTTTTTTCTTGCCATTTTATAATACATCTTATATATGTGTGCAATGAGACAATAAAATTGGCAAAATATATTGAAATTGCCTACAGTAATCAGGAGGAAGACAAAAAAACAGCAGGTGTATTATGATCATGGGGTAAAAGAAGATGTTTTTGAGGCCGATGAAAAGGTCTTGTTACTGTTACCTACTACAGAAAAGAAACTGCTAATGAAATGGCAAGAGCCTTAAAAAGTGGTTAGATGTACTGGTACAGTTAGCAGTGAGATTGAGACCCCTGATAGGAAAAATCCTATTAAGATATAACATGCTAACCTTCTAAAGAAATGGGTTGATAAAAATACCAAAGGTTGCTTTGTTAGTACTACCAGAAACTGCAAAAGAAGATATTGAAATAGCTTATGACTAAAACAGACTGTAACTTCTGTTGCTGTAAAGGTGAATGTTTCCTTATCCACAGAACAAACCTTAACAATTTACAACATGGTAAAGACATTTAAAAGTACTTTCACCGCAATGCCAGGCCAACCAAAAGGGGTTGAGCACATAACAGTGAGAGGAAATGTTCACCTTATCAGACAAAAGACCTACAAATTACCAGAGCAGTTAAGAGCAGATGCAGTTAAGGAAATACAAAAAAATGAAAGAGGTATCATTGAAGAATCAAGATATGCTTGGTCATCACCAGTGGAGACTGTAAATAAAAAAGAAGGGTGTGTAAAAATTTGCCTTGATCTTAGGAAGCACAATCAAGTGTCTACATTTGATAGCTATCCGATGCACAGGACAGATGATTTGGTGGACAGATTGGGAAGTGCCAAGTACATTAGTACCCTCAATTTCTTCAAGGGTTACTGGCAAATTCCCCTCAATAAAGAATCCAAAGACATAACTGCTTTCGCCACTCCATTTGGATACCATCAGTTCACCACTATACCTTTGGTTTACATGGTCACTTGCTACATTTCAGCAGTACATAGATGTAATTCTAGCTTCTCACACTGGTTATTGTGCTGATTACCTGGATGATGTTGTGGTGTACAACCCAGACTGGAAAAGCCACCTGGAAAATCTGCAAACAGTTATCCAATCCATCAATAATGCAGGTCTGACCATTAATCCAACCAGGTGCACATTAAGCATGCAGAAAACCTAATATCTGGGGTATATTTTGGGAATTGGAGAAGTAAAGCCAGAGATTTCCAAGACAGAAGTTGCCGCTAACAGTTCTGTCCCTAAAACAAAAACATGTCAGGTAATTTTTAGGTCTGGCTGGTTACTACTAGACATTTGTTCCCAACTTTGCCCAGTTAGCTACTCCCCTCGCTGAAGTCATTAAAAAACAGTACCCAAATAATGTGAATGGTTCCCAGAGTATGATGAGGCTTTTTGGGCTATCAAGGCTGTATTATGTTCAGCCCCTGTTTTAAGAAGTCCAGACTCTGAAAAGCAATTTCTGTTGCAGTTAGATGCAACAGAGGCAGGGCTAGGTGCAGTAGTTAATCAGACTATACATTAGAAAGAACATACCATTCTGTTAATAAATAGGGAGTTGCACAACACAGAGAAAAAGTACTCCACTATTGAAAGAGAATGCCTTCTGCAAAATGGGCAATGGAGTCCCTCAAGTCTTATCTGTTAGGAATTGACTTTGTGCCTATAACAGATCACAGTCCTCTCTGTTGGCTTAATCAAATGGTGGATAAAAATACCAGAACCACTGGGTTGTACCTGGCACTACAGCCACTGAAATTCAAACACAGAGGGACTTGACCAGAGCTAGAGCAAACAAGGGAGGAAAGTGTACTTTTTGATTTCATTATTGTTTGGACTTCACTGTGTGGAGAGGGGAATTGTGTGGATGATGCTGTAAGAGGGTTTTGTGCTGCAAACAAAGGTTCTGGAGGTTGGCTGGAAGGGCGGAACTGCACCAGAGGATGCCAGAGGATCATGTGATCCAGCTGAACATATCAGGAGGTCAGCGTCCATGAAGATATACTGGGGCCATCTTTGTAGTCCCTCACTATGCAAAGGAACTCAACCGAAGCTGTATCAAATGAAGGAGGGAAGTGTACTTTTTGATTTCATTATTGTTTGGGTTTAACTTTGTAGAACAGGAAATTGTGAGGCTGATGCTGTACGAGGGGTTTGTGCTGCACACAGGAGTTTGGGAGGTGGGAGGTTGGCTAGAAGGGCGGCACTTCAACAGAGGATGCCAGACAGTCATGTAACTTGGTCAGACCTATCGGGAGGCCAGGGTCCGTATATATCTCTCTCAGGGGGCCAAGTGACCCCTCACGTGAGTGATCCCAACATGTGATGTACCAGGACACAAGAGTGCATTATCTGCAGGGCATCCACAGAGAGGATAATAGGCTGCAGGCCATGCTGCACAAGACTGAGCAGGTGGGGGCACCATGATAGAACTAAACATGAGGAAACAGGGAAAATAACTATGGCAAAATGTCTAAAGGCAATGTGGATACAAGGGATCCAGGCAGACAGTGGCAGAATGGAGGGGAAAGGAGAAGAAGGGATAACTGGGAGAGTGGACAATGGTAATTAAGCAAGGTAGCGAGCTGCAATAGAGGTGAGGCAGCCATATTCGTGGGGACACTGTGGAGGAAAAGGGGTGTCCAGTGTGTAGATAACTAAGCCAACTTAGGCAGGAGATAGGGAGATTGCAGTGGGAGATGGGGATGGAAAAGAGAAATGCAGGGGGATGTCAGAGGCAAGAAGGAATTAGCCACATAATACACCAGGTGGGCATAGGTGAGAGTGGGGAAGGGAGAGAAGGCCACAAGCAGCAGCTCCTCAAAGACCAGGGTGCACAGAGGATGGGAATTCATAGGATGTAAGAAACAGGGGAAAGAGAGGATGAAAGAGGAACAGGACCAGGGACTGGATAAGCAGGACAGGCCATTGGGGGAGGGTGTAGCAGGGGGGTGAGGACTAACAATAGGTATTCAGTTCTGGCCTGTTGGGGAAGCAGGAGAATGGGGGCAACAACATACAACATGAAAAGGGGAAGAGGCAGTTCGTGGAAAAGGGTGAGGGAAGCAAACATTTAGAAAGGAAGGATACAAAGGGACGAGCTGGGGGGCAGCAAAATGGAGTGATTGTAATGATCTACTAAGGTGCAAAGATGGAGGACAGACTAGGGTAGATGGGGGAGAGGAGGACAGGCTTAAGAGTGGAACAGAAAGGAGAGGTGAATACAAAAGTGGTGAAGAGGAGGGGCCAGACAGGAAACACAGAGTGGCAGGAGGAGGAAGATCAGAAGAGGGGGAAATGAGGGCAAGAAAGCAAGAGAAGAGGGTGGCAGGCAACATAGGAGCTGACTCTCTAGTTCAGGGACCCAAGGAGGGGCACAACAATGAGGTAGGGCAGGTAGAAGGTGAAAGGGTAGTCATTCGTGGAGATTCCATACTGAAGGGGGTGAGATGGGGGAAAGGAGATGACCTGGCAGGGAGTACACTGAAGGAAGTGCAAGACAGTTTCAAAGAAGTGGAAAGAATCTGCACACAGGTGGGAAGAACAGTGGCATTCTCTGTGGTTCCCGCAGTACCTAAGGCAAGTTCTGCTAGGAAACAGAGAACTGAGGAGTTGAATAAATGGTTGGATGGTTGATTTGAAGCCATGGGATTTGGGGTAATAAGTGGTTGGCGGAGAACACTGGAAAGGAAAGAACGTTATGCTCAGGATAGGCTGCACCTGAGCAAGGAGGGTTCAAGGATCCCGAAGCAGGGGCTAGAAGAATACATCAGGACCAAAATTAATTTAAACTGAGGAAGGGGGAAGTCAGCAGGGTGGTGCAAGTGGTAATCACCAAAAAAGGGAGACCGAAAGGCCTCCCCCAGGTAACCAGGAGGAAAGGGAAGGGAGTCATACAAGGGGCAATAGTGGGGATGAGGGACTGGGAAAAGAGGGGAAGGGGACAAGGTGAAGAGTGGTATCTTTGAACACATGGAGCTTGGCAAATAAGGTAGCTGAGTTCCAGTCATTGGTGGTGGAGGGGGAGGTAGATATTGTGGCTGTTACAGAAATATGGACCACAAAATACCATGGCTGGGACATCACAACCCTCAGATACAAGGTATACCAGAAAGATAAACAGGGAGGGAAGGGGGTAGCTCTCTATGTGAGGGTAGGGATAATGTGTACCAGGGAAGACGGAGAAGACAGAAAGCCAGACTTGTGGGTTCAGCTCCAAAACTCCAGGAGAAGGAAGGTTAGAGTGGGGGTGGTGTATAGGCCACCCTTACAGAATGAGGAAACTGATAGGGAGTTGGGGGAGGAGCACTGTCATAGTGGGTGATTTCAATCTGCCTGGGTGGACTGGAGCACCACAACTACCTTGAACACAAAAGAACAGGGAATGCTGGAGGCTATTCATAACAGTTACCTAGTGCAGAGTGGGAAGAACAGTGGCATTCTCTGTGGTTCCCGCAGTACCTAAGGCAAGTTCTGCTAGGAAACAGAGAATTGAGGAGTTGAATAAATGGTTGGATGGTTGATTTGAAGCCATGGGATTTGGGGTAATAAGTGGTTGACGGAGAACATTGGATAGGAAAGATGGAGATTAGTGCCAAAAGGTGGATAAGCAGAAAAGGGGCAAAATTCAGCAGAAGGGCAAACAGCAAGGAGAACCAGGGATAAATGACAACCAAGGAAGGGGCTGGAGTAGAACAGTGAAGCAGTCTAGGGAGGTCAAATCATGGAAAGCCATGTGTGCAAATGCCAGGAGCCTTAGCAACAAGATGGAAGATCTGGAGGCTGTCATGGTACAGTCAGACCTGGACATTGTGGCCATCACTGAAACCTGGTGTAATGATAACCATGACTGGGAGATGGGCCATACCTGGCTGCAACATATTCAGAAGAGACAGAGCAGGCAGGAAGGGAGGAGGAGTGGCACTGTATGTGAAAATGACATAAGGGCCACACAGATCCAGGAGGAACAAATGGGGAGAGATACTGTGGTTAAGCTGGAAAGGAAAATGGGGACAGCCATCTCACAGGTGTGGTCTATAGACCACCAGCCCAGGAGGAAGAAACAGATAGGGAGTTGATGCTAGCCATCCAAAGGATGGCAGACAAGGGTGAGGTAGTACTGGTTGGAGACTTCAATATACCAGATGTGGACTGAGCATCCCAGCAGCAGCATCAACTAGGAGCAGATTTATCCTGGACTCCTTCAGGTGCCTTCCTCAAGCAACTGGTCATGGAACCAACTCGTGCAGAAGGCAATACTGGACCTTGTGCTCACAAACAGGGACAGTGTGATGGGGTAACAGTGGGGAGCACCTGGGTAACAGTGACCACCAGTCATTGTGGTTTGAAATCACAGAAAGAGCAGAACCAACCACACAAAAACACGTTTCCTGGATTTTAGGGGGGCAGACTTTGGGAAAATGGGGAGATACTTTGAAAGAGGCATTAAGGGAATGGGACAGGAATCAGGGGTTGAGGAATAGTGGGCAGTATTTAAAATGGGGATTATAAGGACAACAGAATTATGCATTAAGCAGGTTAGCAAGAGGAAAAGGAAGAGGAGACCATTATGGTTTTCCAAAGAGGTAGCAAAGAAAGTGAAAGCCAAAAAGATTGCATTCAGGCAATACAAAAAGACACAGGCAGGAAGGGATAGGGAGAAGTACCAGGAGAAACAAAGGAGGCAGGAAGTCAGTAAGGGAAGCTAAAGCTCAGACAGAAGAACACATTGCAAAAATCAGTGGGTAAAGGGGACAAAACCTTTACAGGTACATAAGTGAAAAAAGAAAGACAAAGGGAGGGATAGTGAGACTGAAGGGGGAGGATGGGAGCCGCGTGGAGGATGACAACAATAAAGCTGACATATTGAACAGGTATTTCTGCTCAGTCTTTACTAAGGAAGAGGGGGTAATGGGTCTGAAGGGTACAAGGGTGAGAATGGTGCAGAAATGGACATGAGATCCCTTTACACGAGAGGTCCTGAAGGAACTGGAAGTAATAAGAGCTGATAAAGCAATGAGGCCAGATGGGGTGCACCCTAGGTCCTTAAAGAACTAAGAGAGGTGGTGGCTGAACCTCTGGCTATCCTGTTCAGCCAATCACTGGAAACAGGGAGGTGCCCAAAGACTGAGGACAGCAGATGTAGTCCCTTATACAAAAGTGAGAACAAAGAGGAAGCAGGAACTACAGACCAGTCAGCCTCACCTCGGTAGTGGAAAGATCATGGAAGCACTACTGAAGGAGAGATTGGTGGAACATCTGGTTGTCAATGGACTACAGGACCCAAGGCAGCATGGTTTCACCAGGGGAGGCCGCGTCAGACCAACCTCATTGAATTTTTGACTGGGTGACTAGGAGGTGGATCAGGAGGGCAGTGGACATGGCCTATCTGGACTTCAGCAAGGCCTTTGACACTGTGCCACATAGAAGACTATTACACAAACTGGGGAATATGGTGTGGGCAGGACAGTAGTGTGGTGGTAGGTAACTGGCTGGGTGGCAGACCCAGAGGGTGGTGGTAAATGGCTGTCACCCACAGAAGGAAGAGTAACCAGTGGGTACCACAGGGATCAGTGCTGGGACCAGTCCTATTCAACATCTTCATCAGTGACATTGCACAGGATCTAGAAGGCAGAATTTCACTGTTCGCTGATGACACAAAGCTCTGTAACAGAGTAGACACACCAGGGGTATAGACAGAATGAGAAGGGACCCAGAAACTTGAAGAATGGTCAAGGGTTTGGCAGTTGAAATTCAATGCAAAGAAGTGCAAGATAATGCATAGGGCACAAAACCCTGGCACAATATATCAGTTGGGGGTGAGGATGTAGCATGCACCAAGCAGGAAAGGGATCTTTGGGAGTTGTCTCCTGATGACCTCAAGGTAGGGAAACAGTGTGACAAGGCATCAGGGTAAAGCAAATAGGATGGGATGTAAAGGCAGCATCACCAGCAGGAAAAGGGAGGTCAGCATCCGCCATCTACAAGACACTAGTGAGGCCCCACCTGGAGTACAGTGTACAGTTCTGGAGACCATACCTACGTAAGGACATAGACAGGGTAGAGAAGGTTCAGAGGAGGGCAACAAAGATGGTGCATGGGTTGCATCACAAGTCCTATGAAGACAGGTTGAAGGAACTGAACATGTACTCCTGGAGGAGAGGAGGGAGAGAGGATATGATAGAGACATACAAGTATCTTACAGGGAGGAATAGGTGCAGGAAAACACTATTTTAAGCGTAAAAGATGTTTCAGGACTAGAAGGCATGGGATGAAGTTGGAGGGAGGACGATTCAGAGGAAACATGAGAAAGAATTTCTTCACAGAATGGGTGGTGGACAAGGGAACACCCTGCCAGAGGAAGTGGTGGGGGCTGAAACAATCACGGGATTTAAGAATGCATGGGATAGACATAAAGGAATTCTAGAGGGCAGGGGTAAGGGGAAACAGACTTCTAGGAAAACAAACTGAACTTACAAGCTCAAATGGGCAGACTAGGTGGGCCATAGGCCCTTATCTGCCGACACTGTCTATGTATCTATGTATCAGAGTGTGACAGAGCCCAAGAGGGAAGGTAACATACTGATCTTATGTTATCTAATGGGGATCAGGTCCAGGACGTAGCTGTGTAGGACCATCTAGCAGGTAGGTATCATCAACACAGTGTGGTTCTTCATTCATACAGGCAAGGGGGCAGCCAGGACCAGGACCAGGGTGGTAGATTTCAGAAAAGCAGATTTCATCAAGACAGCCAGCATCCTGAAGGGGCATCTAGCTGCAGTCCTCACAGGGATGGATGCAGAACAGAAGTGGTCCATCATTAGGAAGGGACTAACGGAGGCAACTGACACATATGCCATGACCCAGAACAAGCAATCCAGGTCTAAAAAAGCCAAGCTAGTTCAGCAGGGAGGTGGCAGAGAAGGTGAGGAACAAGAAGTTTCCCTTCAACCACTATGGGTCAGGAAGAGGATAAGGGGAATATAAGAAGAAATCCAAGGAGGTGAGTAGGGCAGTCAGGGCAGCTAAAGCTGCAAGGGAGCTGAGACTGGTGCAGGGGATCACCAAGAGGGAAAAGGATTTCTTCAAGTACATATGAGAGAAGAGGAACTGTAGGGATGAGATTGTCAGACTCAAGAGGGAAGGGGGTTGGGCAGAAAGTGGGGGAGACCAGGCGGAAGCTCTCAATGAGTACTTCTGTTCTGTGTTTACTAAAGAAAAGGATGGTCTGATACTACAGGGAAAAGGGAAGGGGTGGGCGAGGGAGGTGCAGAGGTGACAGATGGGGTCATCTAGGCAGACAAATTTCTGAAAGGACTGAAAGTCCTGAGGCTAGACAGAGCCCCAGGACCAGACAGAGTACATCCAAGAGTCCTGAAAGGAATTGGCAGATGTACTGGCGGGCCCACTGGCAGACCCATTTAGCACCTCATTGAAAACAGAATGCATGCCAAGGGACTGGAGGATGGCCCACATGGTGCTCCTTCACAAGAGTGGTCCTAAGGACGAGCCAGGAAACTATAGACCGGTAAGATTGACTTCCATTATGGGTAAGTCAATGGACACCATTGTTAATGAAAAACTGATAATCTTTCTGGAGGAAAATGGTCTTCAGGACGAAAGGCAGCACAGGTCAGACAACTGTAACTGAACATGTATATGTATGTAAATTCTACTATTACTGTATCCTGCCTATCCCTATTCCCCCAGGGTGCATCTGGAATCGAGTGGTACACTGCTCAGTATGCCTTCCTGGTAAAACTCTTAAATAAATAAATAAAAACACCTGATCAACTTCTTTAATTAGGTTACAAGGGCAGTTGATGGGGACCATGCTGTGGATGTCCTGTATCTGGACTTCAGTAAAGCCTTCGACTCAGTGCCCCATAGGAGGTTGCTTGGCAAGCTGGGGAACCTGGGGGTTGTTGGTTGGCTGCAGGATACGCAACAGAAGGTAATAGTGAGAGGGAAAGTTCCAAACCAAGGCCCGTGACCAGTGGGGTTCCACAGGGCTCGGTGCTAGGCCTCATCTTATTCAACATCTTTATCGGGGACATAGCTGAGGGGATGTGGAGTAAGATCAGCCCATTCACTGATGACACTAAGATATCTGTGACAGTGGACAGTGAGAAAGGTAGGCAACAACTCAGGGAAGATCTGGCAAGACTCAAGCACCAGTCAGGGGAATGGCAGTTGGGGTTTAATGCTAAGAAATGTGAGGTCATGCACCTCAGAACCAGAAGCCCCAAGACCACCAACTTGTTGGGGGAGTGTCTATTTCTGAAAAAGAGAACAATCTGGGAGGAATAGTCACAGGAGACATGAAGGTATCTGCACACTGCCGGAGGACAGGATCTGGGCCAATCAAATGCTGGGTTGCATAGCCAGGGGATTCACCTCTAGAAGGGAAGAGGTCATCCTGCCACTGTACAGATCCCTGATAAGACCACACTTGGAATACAGTGTGCAGCTCTGATGCCCACACCTAAAAAATGACATTAGATTACTAGAGGGGATGCAGTGAAGGGCAAGAAAGATGATACATGATCTGGAAGATGGACCCTATGAGGAGAGATTGAAGGATTCCCTGAAGTACAGAAGGGAATGAGAGGAAATGCCAGAGACCTTCAAATACTTAAAGGGCATAAACAGGATTAAGATGGGGGGGGGGTTGTTCTGCTTAAAGGAAGGGAGGTTCACAAGAGGCCACAGTCTGAAGTTGGAAGGGGGAAGATTCAGGAGGGAAATAAGGAGGTACAGTACTTCTTTACAGAAAGGGTAGTGGAAGGGTGGAACAGACTGCTGGAAGAGTTAGTTATGTTGAGGACGGTGGACAGTTTTAAAAGAAGGTGGGACAGGGTCAAAGGGAGGGTAAATACAGATAAGAACCAAGGCAAGAACAAGGACAAGGATAACGAGTCGGGAATGGGAGGGTGAGGCAGCTGCAGTAAAAGGATACTGCGAGCTTCACACTCAGGCAGACTAGGTAGACTTTTTGGTCTTTTTCTGTTGACACTTTTGCACATTTGTAAATCCAGAAAAGAGAATGTCAGTGCTGATTTTCATTCAAGATATGGTTTGGGATTTGAGAATTCAGAAGATTGAACAAAATAAATTTATGTAATTAAGTGAAATGTTTGCTGTAAAAGGTATTATGAAAAAAATGAATACAGCATATGCAAAGAACTGTAAATGTTTTAAGGTAATGTTAAATGAGAAATAGTAGAAGGTTTTGGTAACCTGTTTGCAAAGGTTCCCTCCTAAAGAGGAGCATGTGTATGTGACAGGGTTGGGAAAGACTATACTGCATTTATAATGCAGAGTTAAAAGCAAGGATCTAAGTCATTTCCTATTCTGCCACTTGTCTCCCTCTTTCCTGTGGGATTGTACAAACAACTTCTCTTGCGGCACACAGTAACTCTAATTACTTGGTTTGCAAATGTGTACAATTATGTTGTTGAAATGAATGCAGACAGCTACCTGTGTGTTTGTTAAAAACGTTATCAATGTGGAACATAGGGGATTGACCTTGAGAAACCTTTTGACCTTTCACAAGCTAGTTAACCAAATTGTCATTAGGAAAGCAGCCCTGGGACAGAGTGGCTTAATTGGCTGCACTTGTTAACAAGACTAATGTACTCTTCGGGCTGGTCACAGGACGGGCATGACAAGATTTTGTTATATTTTGTTAAAAACAGGAGATGAAACTTGCAAGATCAGGGTGCAGAAATTAATTATCAGGAAAAGACATCTTATAAAAGGAGAGTAATGTTTTGTTTAGGGATAGAGAGAGCTGGAGATTTACCGATTCTCTTAGATGTAGTACTGCGTTATTTGTTTCTACTACCTTTATGTAGAACTATCTTGTACAATTTTTTTTATTGTACTGCTACTGAGAATAATAAAATCCCTCTTATGAATTTTATAACTTCTCCTGGTCTGTTGATGCTTTTTAACCTATGCCTCTATGACAGGAACCACTAGGCACTAGACCACCAGTAATATTTAAGACTGCTACTGGATAGATGATCAGGGGTAGAGGGACCACTAGACCACCTTGAATATGCATGACTGCTACAGGACAAGTGGTCATGGGGGTGAATGTTCATGGGGATAAGGGCAGGGTTTCAGCAATACTAAATAATACTGTGACAGACACTGTTTAGCACTGCTGAAATTGCTTTATATACCGCTGTGCCCAGTATGCATGGGAGATCCCTCATGAGTGTCCTCAAGGAGCAGTGTAGGAAGCATAGGAAAACCAGGAGCAGTTACAAATTTCACAAGTAACATTTTATTATCAACAATAACACTAAAATAAGAAAAAAATGTTCAATATAGCTCTTATACAGGCAGTTCAAACAAAACAAAGTCCTTCATCTGAGAGTATCTCCAATTCTAAATTTCAATCTCTCTCCCTCACCAACAAAAGACTGCTTTCTCTATAAACAATATATAAAATGTATTTTGCCTCAATGACAGATGGTGTCAGAGTAGGATTTACACCATGCAAACTCCAAGTCAGGAGCTTTGTGCATGGTTACTAGACCTGCTACCAGGGACGCATAGAAGAAAGGTGTGAATCTAGCAACAGCAAAGCCAGGAGTGATTACCGTAGGAATGGCAGCCAAAGTAGCAGAGACAAAAGTCCAAACTGAGCCTGTAGAGCTGGCTGCAGTGATGGAAGAAGAACATGCAGGGAAAGATCTCCTCTTGAGGCTCAGGTCAGGAAGCATAGGAAAACCAAGAGCAGTTATAAAATACACAAGCAGCATTTTATTATCATCAATAACAAAAAAATAAAAAAAATTAATTGTGCAGTATAGCTCTTATACTGGCAGTTCAAACAAAACAATGTTTTGTTTGAACTGCCTGTATAAGAGCTATACCTTATGCCTGCTCAAACTCCTAGTCTTGCTGTTACTGTTGTCTGGTAATATTCACCCAAACCCTGGCCCCAACCTCCTAAGTACAACTACCTCTATAAAGCAGCTGGGGTGCTTTCCTTAGCATCTCTGAACATCTCTAACCTCCTCCCTAAACTGGATGCACTACAAATCTTTGCTAACCAACATAATCCAGACGTCCTGATGGTTGTTGAAACTTGGCTCACACCAAAAATCCCTGACCTGGCTATTGCCCTGCTGGGTTACACCATTTTAAGACTAGATAGAGCAACTAAGAGAGGTGGGGGATGTGCAATTTATCTCAAGGAGACACTCATGGATCACCCCATCTGCCACCTCCTCAGGATCATCTGCACAGATACTAGCCATTAAAATCCTACTAGGTGTTCATAATAAGGCACTTGCAGTTGTGTCTGTGTACATCCCTCCAAAAGAACAAGGGCGAGGTCTCAGTTCAGTCCTGGACTTTATCCGAAACCAACCACCTGGCTCCGAGTCAATTCTGATGGGAGATTTTAACATCAATTGGCTTGCACCTAAAAATGGGGGCCAAAAGGACGCCATCTCTGCTACAAACCTTTCCCAGCTGGCTGACTCCCTGACTTGAACAACTACAAAATGGGAACAAGTACCCTGTAGGATTGGATCCTAACCAACCATCCTGATCACATTACTAACACTACTGTCCTCCCAGACACCCTCAGTGACCATTCCACTGTCATCTGTGGGTGGACTAACAAGCCTTGGCTCTCTGTAGGCCTGTTAGTATGATTGAAAACAAGGGACCACCTCTGGCATTGGGCCTGAGTCACTGGCACACAGTCTGACATTCAGAACTACAAAAGACCATGGAACGACTGCACAAGGTCCATCCACGTTGAGAAAAGTAACTACTATAAAGGAGCTCTTACTGACACCTGGGGCAATGGTAAAGCTTTCTGGAATAACATCAAAGAAGTTACTGGGCAACACCCAAAAACTTCTCCCATTTTACTTGACATTGATGGAATTACAACACTGGACCCCGCAACTATTGCCAATACTTTCAATAACGAATTCACGGACCTCAGCAGTGTTCTCCTACCCGACTTTTTTGATGTGGATGACGTCCCAACCAATCCTGCTAGCTCTCCCCCTTCATCCAACCACCTGCCATTCTACTTTAAAGTAGTAATGATGCATGAAGCCCATAAATATATCTGCTATGCAACTGGTAAATCTAGACACAGCGGGGACTCCCTTGACCTCAAACTATTGTCCCTCACCCTGGAGGAAGTGTTAGCACCTTTAACTAGGATCTTTAACAACTTTCTCTCTCTCACCCGTGGCCAGTTCCCAGATAGATGGAAACCAGCTACAGTTACCCTAGTCCACAAAAGTGGTGACAGGGCTCTCCATGTGAACTACCGGCCCATTTCCATATTACCACCTTTCTCCAAGGCCACTGAATGCATTGTAGCTGACCAACTTACTGAATATCTTAACAAATATAAGATCCTATGTGCACAGCAACAAGGGTTCAGACAAGGGCATAGCACCACCTCTGCCCTCTTGGAATTCACTGGTACTATCCACAGTTCTCTGGAACCATGGTCAATTAGTCGGTGCTGTCTTTGTCGACTTGACAAAAGCATTCAACACTCTTCATCACCCATTACTACTGGAACAGCTACTTACTGCCAGGCTCTACCCTGGCTCATTTGCCTGGTTTAAAAACTATCTGGAAAACTGCTCTCAAAGAGTCAAAATTGCTGATGTCCTCTCTGACTCAAGACCTGTTTGCTTGGGAGTCCCTTAAGGACTGACCCTGGGCCCCTTACTATTCTGTCTCTTTCTAAACAGTCTTCCACAATACTGCCCTGAACAAATCCTGCTCTATGCAGATGATGCCATTATTTACACTACTCACAAGGACCCCTTACCCCTTCAAAGTCAGCTACAACTCGAATTTGCCTTAGTAGAGAAATGGTTTAGTAAACACAAGTTAGTACTAAACTATATAAAAACTAAGCTTATGCTTTTCAGCAGCTCCCACAGTAAGCACAGGCAACATCCTCTGACTAGTACTGTCTTAGAACTGCCCGTGAATAGGTACAATTCTTTAAATATCTTGGAATCACTTATCTTACGGTGTGCACATAGAATTGCCAAAGCTATAAATACTCATATTACTCTACTCTACAGGCACAGGTGATAGCTTACTCCAGAAGCCTTAAGGGTAGCTATACAGAGCTCTATTATCTCCTTAATAGACTATGGCTTGATCATCTGTGGATCCGCCACTGTTACTGCCCTCCGGCGCATCTCTACTACTCTTAACAAAGCATGTCAGCTCATCATGGGAGCCCACCATCTCACTCACAAGTGTGACCTCTATGCCCAAACTGGCTGGTTACAGCTAACAAACTGCATCAAATACCAAATGTGCTTGATTGCCAAGAAAACAGCCTTAGGCCTTTTACCACCTGGAGTACAAGATCTTCTGTGCCCCCTCATAATCCTTGCTGCACCCAAGGCTCCATATCTCAGCTGCTACAAGTCCCTTGCTCTCAAATCTCTCAGGGACAAAGATCATTTGCCCAGAGGGCCCCACTCTTGTTAAATGCTCTCAGCAGTGACATTACCTCTGAAACTAAGCTTGGCCCATTCAAATTCAAGCTCTGACTGCTACTCTCAGCCTCAAACTCTTGTGACTGTCTTCCTTAACCCTCTCTCCAAAATCTTGACCTAATCTCTTGTCCTTAATCTTAGCAATTTAGCACTTCTATTAACCCATCCCGCCTCCCACTATCCCCCTTTCCTCCCCTTGTCCTCACTTCCCCTCTCTACCTTTCTGCTCATACACCCTCCCATCCCCACCCTACCTCTACCCTGCCCCTCCCATGCCCTTCTCCCCCACTCCCTCCCTCTATGCCCGGTATGTCTTGACAATGCCTTCTGGCTGATATCAAACTGACTGTATGCATTTTCATGTGCTTGTAATTGACTTATTTCCATGTGTGTCTCTGTTGATTCACCTTATTGTCCTGTTTAATATTGTATTATTGTATGACGTGGAGCCTTTGTAAAAGAGTTCATAGCTCAAAGGTATTTGTAATCCTAGACCTAAATAAATAAAACTAAAATGTCCTTCATCTGAGAGTATCTCTAATTTAAAATTTCAATTTCTCTATTTCTCCCCCTCTCCAACAAACATAGAAACATAAAACATAGAAACTGTAGGTAGATAAGGACCGCCAGGCCTATCAACTCTGCCCGAGTTTCCTACCTTAGTTGGCAGCCGATTTCCTTATGTGGTCATTAGCTTAAGCCTTTCCTTCATACCTCTAGGGTTCCCTTATGCCTATCCCATGCATTTTTAAATCACCCGAGGGGTAGCCATTCCATGCATCCACCACCCTTTCCACAAAAAAGAACTTACTCACATTTTCCCTTATCCTGCCTCCTTCAAATCTCATATCATGTCCCCTTGTTCTTGTACTATTAGAGGAGTGGCTGGGTGTCTGACAATTGAGTTTTAATGCTAAAAAGTGCAAGATCATGCACCAGGGTCATAGGAATCCAACTGAGGAGTATAGGGTGGTTGGGGAAATTCTGACCACCACAATTCAGGAGAGAGACCTAGAGTTATATCTGATGACCTGAAGGTGGCCAAACAGTGTGAAAAGGCAGTAGGGAGAGAAAACAGAATGCTGGTTGAATAGGGAGGGGCATAACAAGCAGAAGGAGAGAGGTGGCAATGCCACTGCACAGATCACTGGTGAGGCCTCAGCTGGAGTACTGTGTCCAGTTCTGGAGACCACATCTCTGGAAGGACATTGGCAAAATAGAGGCACAGAAATATAGACTTTGATGGCAGATAGGGACTGATTGGCTGACCCAGTCTGCCAATTTCCCTACTTATTGGATAAGCTGCAGATCCTAGTTAACCAACAGCCTACTTTTCCCTAACCACCACCAGAATTGCCTTGTGTCTGTCCCATGCATTCTTGAATTCCCACACTGTGTTTGACCCCACAACCTCCTCTGGAAGGCCATTCCATGCATCCACTACCCTCTCTGTGAAAAAATACTTCCTCACATTGTTCCTGAGCCGTCCCCCCTCTATCTTCAAATTGTGTCCCCTCGTTCTTGCACATCTCATTTTCTGAAAGATGCTACCCTCTTGGACTTTGTTGATGCCCTTGTGGTACTTGAGAGTTTTTATCATGGCCCCACCCCCCTTTCCTTTCCTCGATGGTATACACATTAAGCTCCAGAACTGCACAAAGTATTCCAGATGGGGTCTCACAAACTGTCTGTACAGAAGGCTAACAACTTCCTGTTTTCTACTGGTGGTTCCTCTCTCTATACATCCCAGCATCCCCCAGCCCTCCTTACTGCCTTCTCACATTGCTTGCTTAACTTTAGGTCATCTAATATGACTATCCCCAGGCCCCTTTCCATTTTTGTTGTTGTTAGTACCTCCCCCCCCACCCCATTGTGTACTCTTCCTCTGGGTTTTTGTTTACTAGGTGCATTACTTTGCAGTTCTTTGCATTGAATCTAAGCTGCCATACTTTTAACTATTCCTCCAACCTTATCTTGCCAAGTCCTTTCTCAGCCTAAGAGTACACAATGTGGGTGGAGGTACTAACATCAACAAAAATGGAAAGGGACCTGGGAGTAGTGAAAGGAGAAAGTCCAGAGCGGGTATTGCTAAGATCAAAGATAAGGGGGCATGTGAGGAGGAGGACCATGTAAAAGCATCTATTCTATATAGATACTTCTGCTCAATATTTACTGAAGAGAAGGTAGGGCAGGGCCCAAAGCTCTGCACCATGGACACAGGGAGGAGGGAGGTGTGCACTACACCCTTCACAAAAGAAAGGGTCCTACAAGAGCTCGATAAGTCCAGGGTGGACAAGGCAATGGGACCTGATGGCATACATCCCAGGGTACTAAAGGAGCTAAGGGTGGAACTAGCAGAGCCATTATCAGAACTGTTTAGTGAGTCTCTGAGCACAGGAGAGGTCCCAGAAGACTGGAGAAGGGCTCACGTGATCCCACTCCACAAGAGTGGTAGCAGGGAGGAGGCAGGGAACTACAGACCAGTCAGTCTTACCTCAGTAGTGGGCAAGATTATGGAGACACTCCTTAAGGAAAGGATACTGCAACACCTGGAATCCATAGGAGCACAGGATTCAAGACAGCATGGGTTTACAAAAGGAAAGTCCTGTCAAACTAATCTCATAGATTTCTTTGACTGGGTAACCAGAGTGGTGGACCAAGGGGAGCAGTTGTTGTTGCCTACCTTGACTTCAGCAAAGCTTTTGATACTGTTCCACATAGAAGATTGATTAATAAGCTGTGTAGGCTCAGGGTGGGTCAGACGTTGGTCAACTGGGTGGCAAACTGGTTGACAGGCAGAAAACAGAGAGTGGTGGTAAACGGTATACTGTCAGAAGAGATGCAAGTCACAAGTGGGGTACCTCATGGATCAGTTCTGGGGCCAGTCCTCTTTAACATCTTCATCAGTGACATTGCAGATGGATTGGAGGGTAAGGTTTGTCTGTTGCAGATGACAACAAGATCTGCAACAGAGTAGATTATCCAAATGGGGTGGGCAGAATGAGAAGAGATCGGGATAAACTAGCAAAATGGTCGGAAGAGTGGCAACTGGGGTTTAACACAAAGAAGTGCAAGATCATGCACATAGGGAAGAGAAACCCTGAAGCCACCTATAGGCTGGAAGGGGAATTGTGGGCAGTCACAAGGGAAGAAAGAGACTTGGGTATCATCATCACCGATGACCTGAAATCATCTAAGCAGACCTCAAAAGCAGTAGGTAAGGCTAGAGGGATGTTGGGGTGTATTAGTAGGGGTATCACAAATTGGAAGAGGGAGGTAATCCCTCTGTACAAGACACTGGTTAGGCCCCATCTGGAGTACTGCATGTAGTACTGGAGGCCACACCTTCACAAGGACATTAACCAAATTGAGACAGTCCAGAGAAGGGCAACCAAAATGGTGCAGGGACTGCATCAGAAAACATATGAGGACAGATTAACTGAACTCAATATGTATCGACTAGAGCAAAGGAGGGAGAGAGGTGATATGATTGAAACATTCAAACACCTTAAGGGCATTAACAAGGTGAAAGAGTCTAACATGTTTCAATATAAGAAAAATAGCAGGACAAGAGGACACAGCATGAGATTAGAGGGAGGCTGATTAAGAGGTAATGTGAGGAAGTTCTTTTTCACAGAAAGGGTGGTGGATGCATGGAACAGCCTACCTCAGGAAGTGGTGGATATCAATACAGTGCATGGCTTCAAACAGGCATGGGATAGGCATAAGGGAGCAAGACAGATGAGTATGAATAGATAGGCCATTGACAGAGCAAAGGCCTATGGCACATTCATAAGGCAGAAAAAGAAATGGGCGGACTGGATGGGCCTTGCGGTCCTTATCTGCCATCAACTTCTATGTTTCTCTGTTTCTATAGTCCTATCAGATGACTTAAAGGTAGGCAAGCAGTGTGAGAAGGCAGTAAGGCGGGCTGGGGGAATACTGGGATGCATATGGAGAGGCATCACCAGTAAAAAAAACAGGAAGTTGTTAGCTCTCTGTACAGGCAGTTGGTGAGACTCCATCTGGAATACTACTTGCAGTTCTGGAGACCTCATCTTGGCAACCTCTGAGGCAGAGGCGGTGGTCCTGGTGGTCCCTGGGTGGGAGAGGATGTCCTGTGAATCCTGGCCAAATCAGCCTAGAGAAGAGCAACCTCCTCCCTCAGGCCAGAGAGCTGCCTGCAGATGGGACAACACCACATCCTCCAGAATGTCTCCTGGAAGACTGCCGCACCACAGTCACTGCACTGTATCACTCCCATTCCTGTCTTGTTTCATTTCATTTTTATTGGTTATACTATATTGGAAAGGCATGTGAGCATTGCTGCCCGTTTACACAAGCATCCAGTTACATACAACAATCATGAGACATGACATAGGCTTAAACATTTAACTAACAGTGAGGGTTAATATTATGGTACTTAAAATTAGGAAAATATAGGCTAAAGGGCAAACCATGAACTAGCCTCAGTGAATTAACAAATACAAGGTGACATTAAGCATTCAGTGAGGGTTTAACAATGATATAATGTAACAGTGGGAAACAAAAAATTTAAGTGCAATCTAAAAACTAGCCTAGGTGGATTGACCATACTACAAGTGCTAGAAAGAGAGGGTAAGTGCCAGAAGTGGATAAACAGAGAGAGTGAGGGGAAAAGAGTCCAGAAGGGGAGATAGATTAGGGCTGCAAGTAGGTGCAGGTGGGAGAGAAATGTCTCCTGATATTGTGTTTGAAGGCATTTGTGGAGGGACAGAGTTTTCATTTTGGGGGGAGAGAGTTGAAGAGTGTTGGTCCCATAAAAGAGAGTGTTTTCTGGCCTTAAGTGGTCCGGCAGAAAGGAACAGTGAAAGAGAGAGTGAAGGACAGTCTAGTGGTCCTGGTTGTGGCAGCTGTCTGAAAGAGAGAGGTGAGACAAATCAGGGAACAGTCCATGGGAGAGTTTGAAAAAGAAGGTGGCCATCTTGCAGTTGAGGTGGGCCTCAAGGGAGGGCCGACTGGTGAGCTTATAAAGGTCACAGTGGTGTGTGAATTTAGGAAGACCAGAGGCAAAGCAGATAGCGTTGTGGTAGGAGCTTCAAAGTCTGGAGAAATTTTTGGTGGAGAGACGGGGGAGGGAGACAAGTGAACCATAGTCAAAGACAGGAAGGAGGAAGCTGGAGACTAAGAGGGATTTAGAGTCTCTGTAAAGGTAATGCTTGGTTCTGTGGAGCATACTGAGGCGTTAGAGGGCTTTTTTGATTGTAGCCCCTCGACTGTTTTGTATGCTTATTTTTTCATCTCTCTGTTTAGTTTTTTTTGTTTGTTTTTTCTCCATGCTTTCCTACTGCTTCTGCGCCCTTACAGATCTTGCCCTTCCTGTTCTGGTACAGGAAGTTCCTGTATTCCTCAGTAGTCTCCTTCTTAACTGCTCACAGACAGACCTCCAGCAGCTAGGGGGTGAGGGAGAGGTATTCTTTTCCTTCCAGGATGGCGAGTCTTTTGTGCCTCTGTGATCACTCCCTTCCTGCTTCCAAAAAGGAAGTTCATGTTGTCAGTCAAATCCAGTGCCTATAAAAGTGGAACTGGCTAAGGGTAGGGGGGTGGAAGGGAGGGAGGGCTATATAGTCCCTGTAATAGAGTTCTATTAGCTTCCTCATTACTCTTGCTGTTCTCTGCCAACAGCTAACTAGGGAAGTTTTAAGTGCACACACCTGGCTTTCTGCTGCCCAAGCCACACACCCTAATTTACAGCTCTCCTCTTCACCTAGCTAACTGCACAGATAACAGCTCCCTTCCCCAACTCAAATACGCACACTAACTCTTGTTTTTTACCCTAATTGAAGGTCCCAGTAGTAAAGCTTAAGTTCTTTAATCCCAGTAGTATAGTAGTAGAGTTGTAGCAGCTACCTCCTTCCTTTTGCTGCTCCAGTCTAGAGAAGGGCAATGAAGATGGTACATGGACTGCATCAGAAGTCCTACGAAGAAAGACTTAAGAACCTAATATCTATTTAATGGAGGAAAGAAGGGAGAGAGGAGATATGATAGAGACTTTCAAGTACCTTAACGGAATAAACATAGTACAGGTGGAAAGCATATTTCACCTTGACTTGGCCCTTTGGGCCGAATTATCCCCCAGACCCTCTCTGCCTCTTGCACCCTACTTTCCTCCCCTCTCCTTGTCTTAGGCTAGGCTCTCTGGGCTGTTCCCCTGGCTCTACCCTTCTGTTACTCAGACTGCTAATCTACACCTCCTAGCTGTGCTCTAAGGGTTTTCCTCTCATCTTCTAATTCCCAGAGTTACCACTGCCTCTGAAACTTACCCTCAACTTGGCCTTATGGGCTGCAACTCTCTAGTGCTATCTGTCCATGGATCCTACCCTCAGGATCAACCTCTCCCCTATCCCCTGCTTTGCCTCTTTCCTTCTCCTGTGTCTCCCAACAATGTATTTTTATTTTAATGGAACCCTTGGCATACATTGTACAATGACATGAGCAGACACTTTTCATGCCCCATTAGTGCCTTCAGTTAGCCTCCGTCTTGATACACTTGTACTCCGGTGCAGCCTCATGCATCACATGGACTTGTTTTAGTCTATCTGTATTAGCCATCTACCTGAATTGCTTATTTATAGCAGCAGAGTGTATTTATTGGTCTCCTACTTGAATTGTTTGCTCTCCTGTACAAACATTCTTCTGATGTGGAACCTATGTAAAGATCTTTTTGCTCAAAGGTATTAATCCAAGATGCTAATAAATAAATAAATATTTCAAAAAAAACTCCGCACAAGAACAAGGGGGCATGATATGAGGCCAAAGTGTAGAAGGTTCAGGTGTAATGTTAGGAAGTACTTTTTCACTAAAAGGGTGGTGGAGCCATGGAACAGACTTCCAGCTGAAGTGGTGGGTGCAAAAAGAATATGGGGGTTCAAGAGTGCATGGGCTAGACATCCGGGTACCCTGGAGATGTGCAGAACAGGAAAGCCACAAATCAAATAGGATCTGGGGGTGCAGCAGTGAGTAGGGAAGTGGGCAGACTAGGTGGGCCATATGGTCCTTATCTATGGACAGAGTCTATGTTTCTATTTATTTATTTATTTTTTTGTTAACTAGGTAAGGCCCACTAGGCACAAGTGCCTATTTTCTGGGGTAACCAGGGAGCACTGGGCTGGTTTAGTGACTTGATCTGAGTCACGGAGTATGCAAGTGGAGGTTGTTGGACTCAAACCCTGGTCTGCTGTATTTACCCAGCTCATTCACAGCTCGTTACTCTAACCTCTAGACTATACTGCCAGCCATTGTTCTTTCAGTCATACACAGAGAACACCCTGCACTGCCTCCTGGGAGCCCCAGTTTTAAGAACATAGGCCAGGATATTCAAAGAACATGCCTGGCACATCATGAGATTTTTTTTTTATTAAATATACTTTATTGGAAATTTTTGAAAAACAAACAACTCATCAAAGACAGTTATAAGAGGAAACAATCGCCATACATTGAATAATAAAGCAATCAAAGTAACATTTACAAATCTAATACAACAATCCATACAATTAAAGGTATAACTTAAGAGACTAAAACAATCCCCCCATCCCCACCCAAGGTACCCCTGAAGCCTATCGGTCCCACCCTAACTACCCAACCTCCATAGGCATCGAAAAGTCCCGGAGTGAAGGAAGACATATAAAGAGAGTACAGCCAAAAGAGAAGGCCGGGGGGAGAGTAAAGCAGCAATAAGAAAGGCCCAGCCCAGTAAACTTCTGTTTAGCCTGAACTGATGGACAAAAGGTAATGATGAAAGCACTTTCTGCGACTGGCAATGTGTTTTTCCAACATTAATGCAGTTATCATACCGACCTAATGAAAAAATTATATGAAATGGCTTATGCCAATCAAATTATTACTGACTGACCTAACAAAAGCCTTCTACACCATCAGCCATCAGCTACTTCTCAGGCAACTGTCCTCTATTGGGCTCTCTAATGATGCACTACCCTGGCTTGCAAGTTACCTGGAGGGACGGGCCAACAAGTAAGGACTGCCATGGTCACCTCGGAATGAAAGCCAGTCATCTCTGGAGTACCTCAGGGTTCCATCTTGGGACCTCTACTCTTTAGCCTTGTTTTGAACAACATTCCTAGTGCCTGCCACCAAGATATACTATTATATGCAGATGACGCTGTTATATACACCAGTCGCCATGACACCAAGCTCCTGGAGTGTCAGCTACAGCGTGACTTTGAGTGTGTCGAAGAATGGTTCAGCTCTCACAAACTGGTCCTGAACTACAGTAAAACAAAGCTTATGCAATTCTGTAGTGCATGTAGTAAGCATAAATCTCAGTCCACCACCATCAGGAACTGCTCTGGTGTTATGCTTGAACAGGTCATGCAGTTTAAATACCTTGGGATCACGTTGGACAGCTCCCACTCCTACTCACTACACATTGATAATGTCGCTAAGGCTGCTAATATTTGGATCGGCCTACTCCTCAGACACAAGCACTGCATGACTATTGATGCTCTCAGACTGGCAATTCATAGCTCTGTCACCGCCATCATTGACTACGGTCTGGCCATTTATGGCTCTGCTTCCCCTACTGCTCTCTGTGGGTTAACTGTGGTGCTCAACAAAGCCTGTAGACTTCTTACAGGCACTGCCTGTCTAAAACACACACCTGTGACCTGTATTCCCAGGCTGGGTGATTTCCACCTCACAGCAGGATCCAATATCAGACTTGCCTGTTAACCAAAAAGGTGCTTCTTGGGCTCATGCTGCCAGGTTTTGAAAAGCTCCTAAATGCCCACTGCTGTTCCCAGATGACCCGCAGTTCTAGCCTTCAAACCTTCAAGGTCCCCAGATGTCAGACCACCATGGGTAAGAAGTTGTTTGCCTACAGGGCACCTCAGTATTATAATGTACTCATCAGAGATATCCTTACATCCTCCAAACTTGGCCCTTTACTCGGCTGCTCCTGCAGCACTTCACCTCTAGCAGTCACTGCGATTGCTTCTCCTAAGGGGAACGCCTCCCCTTCACACCTTTGAAGTTAGCTCACAATTTCTCTCCTCCACAATCTAATCATGTGATTCCTGCAGACCTTCCTGTATGCCCTTTCTCCTCCCTTCCCCCCATGCAACCCTTCCCCTTTGCCCTCATCCCACTCATCCTTACCCCTTAATCCTGCACTTACCCTGGTCCTCTCTGCCACTGTCAACCCTGCACTTCTCTCTCCCCCTCCACTGACAATAGCCCTCCAGCCTGCCTACTCTTCCTGGGTCTCCCCCTACTGTCCTCTTACTGCCAGTGCTCTTCGTACAAGTTTGACCTTGGAAATCTACCATGATCCTAGTCTGTGCTATGTAATCCCTCCCCATGAAATACTGTAATACTTAGACCAGTGTCTTCGCTGTGTTTTTTGATACTGTGTAACAATGTCAACCTTTGTTTGTATGTTTACCCTCCATTTTGATGTGGAACTTTTGTAAATGAGCTGCTCTTGATCAAAGGTAATTGTAATCCTAGAGGTTAATAAATAAATAAAATAAAGTCATCTCCGCATGCCATTCCCTGATGGATGGAACTGATTCATCCAACCAGTGTCTTAAGATGATTAATTTAGCTACGACCTAAATAAGTGCCATACGAGCCTTCTGAATAGGAAAAAGACTCTGTGGTAAGTGACCAACCAGGCAAATATTAGGCAGGAAAAGCTCTTGCAGCCCAAGGAGTGGGTGTAAAGAATCCTTAATAGAGGTCCAGAAGGGGGTTACTTTGACACAATCCCATAATGCATGTTTTAAATTACCTTCCTCTTGATAACACTTGGAGTATACTGGATAGGCCAGCTTCCCCATTTTAAATAGTCTGCAAGGAGAACAATAAAGATTGCGTAAAATTTGAAATTGTACGAGTCTGAGTCTATCTTGTTCTGCATATTGATAAACAGTTCTCCAAAGTCTCTGCCAGAGCACTGAATCTGCAGGACTCTCTAATGCTCGAGTCCAATAAAAGCAAACTCCTGTCAGAGAGAGAGTGTCCAGTTCCTATAAATTTTTGTACAAGGCAGAGGCTGGATGAGGATGAAAGGTGATCTGCGACACTTTGTCGAGGGGAGAACTCTCACCTAAATTCCACAGCTTAGGCCCTAGCATGGAGAGAGTAGCCTGGGAAATTTGTAGGAATTTAAAACAGCTGACAGGAGGTAGACAGAATACCTGCCTATCAGCATGAAAAGGAAGTCTTTTATCCTCATCTAATAATTGGGAGAGCACTACACCCTGAATTTGTGGATGGAACAAAAATGGAATAGGTTGCCTTGCTATTTTGAAGTTCAGATTTCCCAGAATGGGCTGCGACTGCACTGTCGACCAGTCCCAGTAAAAATGGCGCACTATCTGCGTTTTGGCTCTGATTGACTATCCGAATGGGGTAGAGCGCAAGTTGACAGGAAGCTGACCAATCTTGACATATAAAAGGCTGGAAAGCGTATGACCATATTTCCTAATCAGAGACATTCTGGCCTCTAACCATTGTGAAGAGTAACCCCTCTCCTGGGCAAGCTCCTCAAATGAATCCCACAGAAGAAATTTGTGCACATGTAGAGTGCAGTAATAAAGAAAAAAATTGGAAAGGGATAGCCCACCATGCATCTTAGGGGTAGTCAGCTTCGGATAAGATCTGCAAACTGATTTATCTTTCCACAGGACAGAATTCAGGACAGCTTGAAGGTGCAAAAACCAGGACTTAGGTAAAAAAGAGTCCCAACATCCCCAGAGGGTAGAGCATGTGTGGTAACATGCTCATCTTTAGAACATGCCCCCTATCCCTTAGCAATAGGGGGAGCAAAGTCCATCTGTCCAAGTCTAGTCTGAGCTGTTGCAGTAGGCGGGTAACATTTTCCTTAAAATACCAATGGGAGAGATTGGGTTAGGTATACACCAAGATATCACAAGAGCTTTGGCTTCCATGAGACATCAAACCCTTGAATGTCATGTTTGAGGACCAGACTATTTAAGGGCAGGAGCTTTGTCTTTGCAACATTAAGCTTATAGTCTGATCATTCAGAAAAGCTGTGTATCTCAGACAGAACCACAGGGAAAGTTTGCACAGGATTTTTTAAATGAAGAAGAATGTCATCAACATAAACTTTCATGTCCAGTTTGAGGTGGGCAACAGCTCAGAGGACGAAGGACCACCGGACGGTTGTACGCAAGCAATCCATGACCTCAGGGACCTATGGCTGGCCAGCTAGGACACAGTGGTACAGGAACACAATTGTGGTGGCGTACTCTGGAGATCACAGGTGAGTACCAGAGATGGACCACAGGGGGCTGTGCAACAGCCAGTTAGGTTGGGGGGGGAACACATGCACAGGTCAGCAGACACAGCACAGTTGACAGGACTACAAAGGTGGAAGCACACACCCATGCAAGTGTGGCCACTGTAGTACTGGTATGTATGGGGGCACATGAGGTTACTGTAGTGATTGGCATGGGTCAGAGGACATCGCCTGCATCATGCATAGCAGACACACAAGGCTGAACTCATCATGCCCATGCCAGACAACATAACAGTAGTGCCCTAGCACATGCCCAGAATACCACACAGACAGCACGGACATGTATGCCGCAGGTGCACACGTGTCACTGCACGCAACCCTGGACATGGCCAGCAGGGTATGTGAGCCATCAATGCCCGGAAGTAGAATGTGCCATGATGACTGCACACAGGTGGCATCACAGTGTCCCAACTAAAGCCACCACAGACATGTGGGCGACCACTCCAACGCTGGGTGACCCCTTCTGGGGTGTCACCCACCTCAGCGGGTGACCCAGTCATGCTAGCAGGGGTAGACCCATGGGACAGTGACCATGTGCTCATGGGTGTTTCAGTCATGAAATCCAGATGGGACCCAAGGATGTTGGGAACATCTGAGGCACAGGACAGCATCAGAAGCAAGGGGGTCACGTGATACCATGTAGTGGGAGTGCTGTCGTCATCATGTGGGGTGCGGCGGTCACTCCGACAGCACAGACCACTTCAATGGCCTGTGCAATCTTCATGACCTGTCCTGTAGGGAAGGGGCTAACAGGTCATGGGGGGTGTTCTGGCCTGCATTACCACATCCATGCTTTGTGAACGCTGCATGGCTGGCTGCTGTTTGGGTGGGGACTGTGCGTGGGCAGGCACAGTGGTTCCTGGTACAAGTGTGTCATGAGTCCGTGCAGAATGTTGCTGACACACAGCACCCCATTACACTGTGGGGACAGCTCCAGTCCCCACAGTCACGCCCTGGCTCTGACCACCCATAACTGCCGCAGGTGTGGTCAGCATTGATGCAACCTGGTGGGGACCATGTGTGGGGGCAGGGAGCCCCATCCTGTCTGTTGCTGCCCAGGTGGCCACCAGCACTGTGGAAATGACACTTCTATGTGCTGGTACCATTATCTGTGTGGCATCTTCATCATCATTAGCATCTTCCATGGCAGATGCTAGCACCATGTGCTCATCTGGCAACTCTAGGTCAGTCAGGGCATTCAGGCCTACAAACCCCAGGAGGTCCTGGAACACAGGTGCCCTGCTTGCACCTGCCACGGCCCCGGCTGTTGAAGATGGCCTGGGGTCTTCATCCTCTTCCTCCTGCCTATCCATCTGCAGCCTGGGCCCTGCAGCACCCCTGAGACATGACGGTGCTGTGAGGCAGAATTGAGTGCATGGTCAGGGTATCTTGTCCATGGGGTCCACTGACTGGTGTACATGGGGCAGTGCACCATGCAGCACAGGTGTGCTGGTACTGCCACACATGGCATGGTCATGCACTGTGGCCGGTGTTGCCCACACCATCATGTGGTGTGTGCAGTGCATACTTGCAAGGTCATGTCCACATGGTTATGCGATGTGTACAGCTTTGGGGCCTAGGATGTGTACATGCCCCCCTCCAGGGCACAGATACTGCATCCAGCAGGTGGACATGCTGTCAACAGTGTCTGCCCAGAGCAGGTCACCACACTGGCAAGACTGGTGTACGTACATGCACATGGCTCATGTGCACATGTGTCCATGGATGAGCACTGGTGGCCCCATCCCTGCAGGCCCACATCCACAGTGTCATAGCCTGCCACTACAGCTCCCACGGGCTGCAACAAGAACACTGCATACCCATGGGAGGTCCATACAATAATAGCAGTCCTGTACAGTGTCTTGGCAAACCAGTGTGCATCCATGTGTGGCACACCCTGCACACCCAGGACCACAGCACGCAGCCATATAAAAAGTGACACATGCAAACTCAGTGTTGCAAGGGGCCTCCTCCCAGAAGGAACCCTCCACCAGGGACACCCTCCACAGAGGCAAGGGAAAGGGTAGATGCAAACAGCTCCTCATGGTCTGCCAGTGGTGGCACTATGCACGGCCCACCCCCTGTGGCCTGCAGGGCTGCATGTATGGTGGCCAGGCACTCCCTGGCCCTGGTCCTCTCACTAGTCATTCTTTTCATACATTCATGAGGATTGCGACTGTCCTCGCCATGGGCATTCACTGCCTGGGCCATCACATCCCATCCCTGTGCCCTCTCCTGCTGTGTACCTGTCTTCCCCGACAGAAGGTCCTCCATTTGGACATAGGCCTTGATTAAGGCCTTCAACTCATCCTCTATAAAGTTGGGACATCTCCATTTCTTCACCTTCTCTGCCGCCATTCTAATGCCTGTAGGGTGGAAAAGTGACAGGAATCAGCACAGTTCCAAGTCCTGCTGCACAAGTTCCAGGCATGGTGGATGCATGGTCACGAGGGCTCCCAGTCCAGAAGTCCAGCCCTCCCCAGCCAGCAACCGAAATGAGGACCCCCACCCCCCGAAGCTCCCAGTTCGGGAAACGGGTCGCGAGGGCTCCCAGTCCAGAAGTCCAGCCCTCCCCAGCCAGCAACCAAAGCGAGGACCCCCACCCCCCGAAGCTCCCAGGTACGACCACCCACCGAGGAAACCAGAGCTCGGTTCTGGCACCTTTTCTGATCCGAATTCGGAACAATAGGAATTGCAAGGGCTTCGGCCTGCCACAGGGACTTCTAAGCTTCTCTGTGCTTCTGGCCCTGCCGGCGCTGTGCACCTGCTCCCCGCCACCCCCACCACCACCTTTGGTGAGCTCCTAGCTTTATAAACTGTCCCATGTGATCTCAAATACCTATCAGCCAACTCTCCCATTTGCAGCTTATCAGCTGCTACCACCAGAGGTCGCTCCACCAGGACATTGCATTTCCACTTTCCTTCTGACCAAGATGCTGCCTTTTCCACCCCTGCTCCTCCTCTCACTGGCCACTCTGTCAGCCCTGCCCCCAGCAGACCTTCCAATCAGAGAACCACCCCCGCAGTGGCCGCCCTGTCTCGCCCCCCCAGCCCTACTATGCTGCCTCTCACCTCCTGCATGCCCAGGCACATATCCACCACTGGCCCATTAGAGCCACCTTCCTTTCTCCTGGGTCTTTCTGTTCTCCACACCCCAGCCCACTGCTGCCCACTCTTTACTACCACAGTTCACACTTCTACCACCTGCCCAAAATACCTCTGGCTAAAAACCAAACAACTCATCACTCTGCTACTGCTCCTGGCTGGGGACATAGAGGCAAACCCTGGTCCCAACACCACAAATGCCCAGACCCCATTCTCTTTCCCCAAAGGACTCAGGCTCCTGCACCTCAACCCCTGCAGCTTACTAACTAAAATTTCTCTGCTGCAACCAAGTGCCCTAACCCAGCGCCCTGACATCCTGATAATTTCCGAAACCTGGCTAAAACCTCAGCATACCGATGCTGAAGTATCCATACCTGGCTACACAATCATCAGACATGACTGACTAGGGAAAAAGAGAGGCGGAGGAACTGCCATGTACATCGCCACTAGTCTGCAGTTCACAATAGTGCAAATTCCCTCACTCCCAGCCCACATCGACTCCCTCCTAATCAAACTCTCACTCCCATGCTCCACCCCAGTGTTCATCGCTGGCACCTACTGCCCCCCCGGTACACCCCCAATGGACATTACTCACCTGGTCATCCTACAGTCCTTAGCTGCAGGTGGTGAGTTTCACGCCATCTGTGACTATAACCACAACTGGCTAGCCAACGATAAAGCTCACCTTAAGACCAAGCTCAAGGCCCTGAACCTCACTCAACTGATTGCAGACCCCACCAGGCTCAACCACAAGTCGCAAAACCACTCACTGCTGGACTGGGCTCTCTCCTTCCACCCACACAGGGTCACACACGCGGGCCTGCTCCCTGACTCCCTAAGTGACCACCACATGATTTTCCTGATCAGGAAAGTGCACAGGCCCACTGCCCCCCGCCAAGACGCTGCGCACTAGGTCATATAATTCCCTGGACCTAGCATCGCTCCTGTTAGACCTAGGACATGCAGACTGGTCCTTTATCTCTGTGGCTACATCTACTGACGTCGCGCTCGATGCGTTCAAGGCCAATTTTCTTAAAGTCTGGGACAAACATGCACCCCTGCACCCAAAAAGAGTCAGAGGCGCCCACCTTCCTTGGATCACCACTGATATAATCAGGAAATGTCACTCCAGGGACCACGCATGGAAAGCCCACAAGAAACTGGGCACCCAGGCTTCCCTCCATACCTACAGAGCCCTCCGCAACTCCTGCACAAACGTCATCCGCCAGGCAAAAAATAATTATTTTCTATCTGCCTTTAGCGCAAACATAAACCACCCGACAAACTTCTGGAAATCGCTCAAATCCCTGTTCTCCCCCCCCACCCCCGACGCTATCAGTTCAGGACACTTTCATCACCGATCCCTGCGGGGTAGCCGAGGCCTTCAATACCTACTTCTCCAGCTGTACTGACTTGCTCCTATCGACCCTCCAGCCGTCCACACCTGGTCCCCCCCCACCAAACCAGTGCACTCCCACCAGTCCTACGGTTCTCCTTCTGCCCTGTATCCCAAGCCGAAGTCCTCAAATCCCTACGCTCCCTGAACCCCAACAAAGGCAAATGCCCTATGTCCCTGGATGCCAAGATGTTATACTTGTCCGCCCCAGCCATTGCCGCCCCTCTAGTCACACTTTTCAACCTCTTCTTCATGCTGGGCAAGTTACCCGCAGAATGAAAAAAGGCCACCGTCATACCCCTACCTAAAGGGGGCGACCCCTCCTCCCCAGGCAACTATCGCCCCATCTCCCTACTCCCGATTCTGGCCAAACTACAGGAATGTCTTGTCCTCGCCCAACACTCACCCCATCTGGACGCCTCCTCCTTCTTCACTTCTTTCCAATCAGGCTTTTGGAAGTCTCACTCAACCATCACCTCCCTTCTAAGAGTCACTGGCGACATACTCACCGGAATGGACAATGGACACATCACCTCTGCCATCTTTATCGACCTAGCCAAGGCTTTTGATACTGTCTCCCACTCCCTGCTCCTCTCCAAACTAACTGAAGCAGGGCTCTCCAAACCAGCCACCACATGGTTCCAAGACTACCTGGTGGGCAGACACCAAGCTGTTAAAGTCGCCGCGCACACTTCTAACCCCCTGCTCATTACCGCCGGCGTCCCCCAAGGATCAGTCCTGGGCCCACTGCTCTTCTCCATATTCCTAAATGACCTCCCATCAGCATGTTGCCACTCCTCCATTTAAATGTATGCGGATGACACAGTACTGTATATCTCAGGCACTACCACAAGCAGAGTGGCAACTCTCCTGCAGGAGGATTTCAACGCCATCCAGGAATGGTTCCTGTCAAACCAGCTATTCCTAAATCCTAAAAAAAAAACATGTCACTAACCTTCAGCTCACAGCAAAGACTCTCCTGCCAGGCCCCCTGCCCCCTTCTCAAAACCCTGGATTGGACCCTTCAGGAGCAATGCACCAGCTTCAGATACTTAGGCATCTGGCTCGACCAGCACCTCGATTTTGCCACTCATATCGACTCCATACACAAGAGGCTTCTCCCTAAACTTGGTGCCCTATACAGGAACAAAAGCTGCCTCCCCTCTCCCACAAGGAACGCTATTGTCTAAAAGATGATACTACCAGTTCTCGACTACAGTGATATAGTGTACACTATCACTCCCTCCTCCTCCTTGGCCAGCCTAGACACCCTGTTCCACTCATTTTGTCGATTTATCCTCGACTGCCCACAAACCACCCACCATTGCACCTTATATAGCTCCCTAGACCTGCCGTCCCTCCAAGATCGTAGACTAAACCATTGTGCTAGGTTCGCAGCCAAATTTTGTTCCCTCTCCCTACCCCCTACACTGGCCTCTACCTCTCCCAACAACCCCCCCGCTCCCTCAGATGCACTGACCCCAAGCTCCTTCACATCCCCTTTATGCACGCAACCAAAGGTCAGGCCACTTTCAATTACCGAATCCCACAGATATGGAACGCCCTGCCAGCTGCTATAAGACACTCACCGAATCCCAGCTATCGCAACTGACTACTCAGCACACACTTCTCCTCCAGCTGCTCTTGCTTTAGCTAACAACGTACTACTGTGTACCTGAGCTCAGATGAATCTTCTAAAAATGTATCATGAATTCATTCATCCTACTGTATGCATCTATATGCCTGTCTGTTGCTATCAGCTGATTGTCTGTAAGGCGGATGGCCATTTCACTGTTGTATTGTCTCTGTAACTAGTACTGTTCTACTGTATTGGGTCTTGACGCCCAGGTCGCATCTGGAATCGAGCAGCACTGCTCAGTATGCCTTCCTGGTAAAACTCATAAATAAATAAATAAATGACTATACACCCAATAACAGTGCAGATGTACCAAACAAACCTTCAAGCTTCAGTACCTGCTGGTCATCAGTGGTGTGTGGTGGTGCAGAGCAGCTCATTTATAGCTCAGCACATGCAAATGTGGTCATGTGCGGCCTATAATGAGATGCAAATGTAGGGACTTGCTTTGTGATGGTAGCATGTCAATTCGGCAAATGAATTACAGTGAGTCAATTTCAGTGATGTTATTATAGCGACTGCAATAATAGCGATCGCTGCATTACAGCGAACACCACATTTAGTGACAATGGTTTATTAGCCTACCACCGAGGTCCAGGTGCACCTTGGAGGATGTTATTCTAGAAACGGGGTGGTTCAGGGGGCACGGCCCCCCGATGGTTGCAGGGGGGCATAGCCCCCCTGCATGCTATCGGAACAGGGAAGGCATGAAGTGTTTAATGGGACACAGGTTTGGATACCATATAAAGGGGGCACAGTGTATGGTGAGGGTGTTAGAGGATGTCGGTGGAAAACATTCAGAGATGGCATGGGATGCCCCTTTTGATCCATAGGGGTTTTGTATATCGAGGGAATAAGGTGGTGCAAAGATTTGGCATATGATTATCAGCTACAGATGTATCTGGGTAGCTGAATATGTGTGTGCTGAAATTGCCATTTGCTATCATTGTCGTCGCTGTAATAATGTCGCTGAAATTACACTTGCTAATATTGATTCGCCTAATTGACATGGGACCCATTGTGATTGGGCAGTGAGGCTATTTGCATATCCTGGCTGAATATAGCAGAATTGCACATGGCCCATCTCAAATTACTCCGCACATCTATTTGTGCCGCACATTTCTGCATAGCGGATCTCCATGCATGCGCGGTATGCTGGCACGTACTTGCCATACTCATCAGTGCATCCTGTCACTGGCCAGCATCGCGTAACTCAGCACGGTGCATTTCTGCACATGCGCAGTACATCAAAGCATACATGTCATTCACAGCAGAGCATCTGTACCATCAGTTCCCATGCATCACTCATCTCCTGCGTGCAGAACATGCATCATGTTAGCGTATTTTGCATGTCCTGTACTTTGAATAATGCCGTTGGGCTGCATGTATGGCATACTGCGACCTCAACAAGATGGCTGCCCACTTGGCTGCAGATGCCTTGTGCACGGGGGGGGCATGACCCCATCCTCCCATGCAGCACTGTGGCACTGTGCATGCATGTGATGCGCTATTGTCTGTATCATGCACCACTATGGTGCACCTGCATTATGCATGGGGCATTGCGTATAGGCTTATAATGCATCAGTCATAGCCCAACCATATCTCACGCATTGCTACTCACAGATACACCAGCTACAGAGACTTACAGGTCATTCATGGCATGTGCGCAGGCTGCTGGGCCCAGGACCCTTAACTGGACAGATACTGAGCTGGCAAACTTGCTGGCATTAGTCATGCCAGTGGAGGGCCAGCTGTTTGACACTGAGGCCTTGCAGGAGGCCAGGGCCCAGATTTGGGCAATGCTGGGCACTTTGTTAGGCAGACGGAGGTGCCTCACACTGCTGGGCAGTGCAGGCACCGCTGTGGTGACCAACAGTGACAGGACCTGGAGAGGCTGCACTGGGTCCAGGAGCAGGCCTGCAGAGGGGCTGCGCCATGCCCAGGTATGTACAATCCATATGCATGCTGACATTGCGTGCTTGTTGGTCTGCCAGTCATAGGGTGGGGGCTAGGTTAGATTTGGGTGCTGTGGGGTTTGGATGTGTGGGTGTGGTAGAGTTAGGTGTACTGGGGTAGGAGTGTGGGGGGCTTGTGGGGAGGTGCCAGCATGCTGCTTATGGTGCTCTTCCATTCTGCTCCCCTAGCAAATTGGGCAGAGTGCCAGTGGCAGCAGACTTGTGCCATGGCTGAGATGGGGCCAGGACTGCATGGGCAGCGGATGCAGGGACATCCCAGAGGCCATCCCATTCTGTGGCAGGTAAGTGTGGTGTTGTGTGGCAGATACACGATTTCTGTGGATTGGGTGGGGGTGTGAGTGTCCAGTGCCCTCCACGGCCCCTTGGCCACATGCTGTGTATGCTCCAGATGTGACGTTCTGCACATTGTGGATGTTGTCCTGTCACCATGTGGCAATCCCACCATGCACCGTGCCCATGTGTGTCCACCCCATATTGTGTGTCCCATCAGGTCCGTGGGTGCCTAGTAGTGCTCACATAGGGTGACACTGGGCCTCCAGACATGGTGCACATGGATATCGGCTCCACATGGTGCTGGGGGTGGGCATGGCATCATGTCCCTCGGCAACATCTATTGCCTGCACATGCTGAAAAAGCATCACCCTGTACCACATTCCAGTCACTGTGTGGCCCTGCTGCATGGCATCCTGCTGGTCTATCATGGACGTGGTGCATTGTTGGGCCTGTGCATGGGTCCTGGCATCATCCAGCATGCATGGCACTCCCTTCCAGGGGGGGACATGTCCTGTGTGTGCTGTGGTACATGTCTTCTGTTTTCCCACCTAGGTCATAAGGCTGATGGTGCTGCAAGAAGGGTGCATCACAGAGGACATCTACAGCGAGGCCAGGGACACTCCACGCAGGACATCCTCATGGCTATCTTCAGACACCAGGGTGTCATGTTTCAGAGGCAGGGGGCCTTCCTGCATGCAATAAGAGTCTTGACAGAGGTGATGCAGGGTGACAGATGTCAGCATCATCCACCTGTACAGGACTGCCAGGGGCAGTAGGACTGTGTGGCTCTTGAACTGTTCATCTGTATATAGCCCCATTTCAATCTTCCCCTCACCCTGATGATCTATATGTAAATAGTTGTCCCCCCTGCATTCCCTGTTCTCAGGTCAGCCCTTCCCCACAACCCTGTTTTGCCTTTGGATATTGTTCTTACTATTGCTGGTTGGTTGTTATTTGTATATAGGTGCATTGTTTATTAAATCCTGTCTGATTGCACATCCCCTGTGTCTGTGGTCATTCTTTTGCTGTTGCTGCAGTCAGCAGTTCTGTTGCATATGTGGCCCACTGCCCCTTGGGTTGCATAGCTTGGGTGTGTTTGTGCCCTGTTGTTTACAACCATCCTGTTTACCCGGTCCTGCCCACACAGTGCTTGCCAGGGGCATCCCTGTGCTGCATCTGGGCTTTCACTCACTATTGCCCATGGTGGCACTTGCAGTACACCCCTGTTCTAGTGCTGTGCATGCCATTGCTGTTGCCCTGTTCACTGTGTTGCAGTGCAGTGCTGTTTGCTATCCTGTGTGCCTGTGGATGTATGCACCCTGTGTGGCCTGCAGCCACCTGTCTGTGTGCCATTGTGCCTGTCTCCCACTGTGCTTGCCATCGGACACACACATCCAGTACACCTGGCTCCTTGGCACTGCTGCCACAGTGCCTGTTTGGGCTGTGCTGTTCATCGGCACTACCAGTGCTGTGGCAATTCATCTATGCCCTCGTCTGTGCCTTGCCAACAGTGCCTCTATGGCCCTTGCCTACTTCTCTGTGTGTGGTACTCTGTCCTGTGCCCATGGGGTGCTGCGCTTTACACATCTTGCAGTTTTGCTGTGCCGCTCTGTTCCTCATAGCCAATGCAGCTGGTGCCCCCTGTCTGTGCCCTTGCACACTGCTCATGTCCCACCTTGGGTCCTGACATGTTGCTCCAGTGTCTCCGGCAGACTTGCTTCACATGCTGTATTCAGTCCTGCCCTAATGCGCAGCACATGTGCTGTTGCGCTGTAGTACATCTCTGGTATATTCAGCCAGGGATGTGCCGGTGCATCTTATGGCGCATCCACTGAACACGGCAATATGTTGGGGTAGCGCATTTGGGATGTGCGGTGCAGGCACTTGCACCATGTTTATTTATTTAATTATTTATTGAGGATTCGTAAAAAACACCTTTGAGTCAAAGACTCCTTTTCAAAGGTTCCGTGTCATTACAGGCATACGGTGAAACAACAGTACAGAGCAATACAGAAATGGGGCAAAAGCAGCAGGCAAGTACCCGGGGACTTTTGAATATGGGGGCCTAACTCAGGTTATCCACTTCAGAATCACTGCAGTTTCTCAGCATCTATCCAACATATATTTTATTTGTTTGTTTATTTTAAAAGTCTCACCAGAAAAGACATACTGATCTGCTAATAGCTTGTGTCCTGAGGGAGAGGGGGAATGGAGAAGGATAAACAGTAAAAAAAATACAAAAAAAGGAGACATATACAGTAATACAGTATATCAAAGAATCCTAAATATTAAAGGCAAATCAGTAAACAGATACATGCACTAAATACAACACAGACTACATCAGAGGGGGGAACTACTCTCATTGGTATAAAAAGGGGGAATGAGGGGAACATCACGCCACAGCAAACAAATGTACGGAAGGAACACAAGATGAAAAGGGTCCTGGATAGTTGCAGGTAGGAAAAAAAGTCATGACAGAGAGACTTTAGGGTTGAAATAGAAGAGGCAGAATGGATAGACGGGTAGGGAGGATCAAAGTTTAGGAAACTGATATGAGAAAGCAGATCTTCGCAGTAGATTTCCTAAAAGGAATAGAGAAGGAATAGGAAATATTACTGAGGAGAGGGTAGAAGGACAAAGAGGGAGATGATACAAAGGGATTTAAGAAAGGAGGGAAGGGAACCAAACCAGAATTTGAATACATAAATGAGGCACAATGGGAAAGATACTTGACATCAAGAGAGGGGTAAAAAGGGCAGAGTAGAGTGAACAGTGGGGTGTATGAGGGGCACAGATAGGGCAGAATACAGTGAGCAGTGGGGTGTATGAGGGGATAGAAAGGGCAGAATAGAGTGAACAGTGGGGTGTATTAGGGGCACAGTTAGGGCAGAGTAAAGTGAGCAGTGGGGTGTACGAGGGGGACAGAAACAGCAGAGTAGAGTAAGAAGTGGGGTGTATGAAGAGGACAGAAAGTGCAGAGTAAAGTGAGTAGTGGGGTATATGAGGGGAACAGAAAGGGCAGAGTAGAGTGAGCAGTGGGGTGTATTAGGGGCACAGATAGGGCAGAGTAAAGTGAGCAGTGGGGTGTACGAGGGGGACAGAAACAGCAGAATAGAGTAAGCAGTGGGGTGTATGAAGAGGACAGAAAGTGCAGAGTAAAGTGAGCAGTGGGGTGTACGAGGGGGACAGAAAGGGCAGAGAAGAGTGAGCAGTGGGGTGTATGAGGGGGACAGAAAGGGCAGAGTAGAAAGAGCAGTGGGGTTTATGGGGGGTACAGAAAGGGCAGAGTAGAGTGAGCAGTGGGGTTTATGAAGAGGACAGAAAGGGCAGAGTAGAGTGAGCAATGGGGTGTGTGAGAGGCACAGATAGGGTAGAATACAGTGAGCAGTGGGGTGTATGAGGGGGACAGAATGGGCAGAGTAGAGTGAGCAGTGGGGTTTATGAAGAGGACAGAAAGGGCAGAGTAGAGTGAGCATTGGGGTGTATGAGGGGCACAGATAGGGCAGAATACAGTGAGCAGTGGGGTGTATGAGGGGGACAGAACGGGCAGAGTAGAGTGAGCAGTGGGGTGTATGAAGTGAACAGAAAGGGCAGAGTAGAGTGAGCAGTGGGGTGTATAGGGGACAGAAAGGGCAGAGTAGAGTGAGCAGTGGGGTGTATGAGGGGACAGAAAGGGCAGAGTAGAGTGAGCAGTGGGGTGTATGAGGGAGACAGAAAGGGCAGAGTAGAGTGAGCAGTGGGGTGTATGGGGGGACAGAAAGGGCAGAGTAGAGTGAGCAGTGGGGTGTATGAGGGGGACAGAAAGGGCAGAGTAGAGTGAGCAGTGGGATATGTGAGGGGGACAGAAAGGGCAGAGTAGAGTGAGCAGTGGGGTGTATGAGGGGGACAGAAAGGGCAGAGTAGAGTGAGCAGTGGGGTGTATGAGGGGGACAGAAAGGGCAGAAGTAGAGTGAGCATTGGGGTGTATGAGGGGACAGAAAGGGCAGAGTAGAGTGAGCAGTGGGGTGTATGAGGGGACAGAAAGGGCAGAGTAGAGTGAGCAGTGGGGTGTATGAGGGGACAGAAAGGGCAGAGTAGAGTGAGCAGTGGGGTGTAAGAGGGACAGAAAGGGCAGAGTAGAGTGAGCAGTGGGGTGTATGAGGGGACAGAAAGGGCAGAGTAGAGTGAGCAGTGGGGTGTATGAGGGGACAGAAAGGGCAGAGTAGAGTGAGCAGTGGGGTGTATGAGGGGGACAGAAAGGGCAGAATACAGTGAGCAGTGGGGTGTATGAGGGGACAGAAAGGGCAGAGTAGAGTGAGCAGTGGGGTGTATGAGGGGACAGAAAGGGCAGAGTAGAGTGAGCAGTGGGGTGTATGAGGGGACAGAAAGGGCAGAGTAGAGTGAGCAGTGGGGTGTATGAGGGGACAGAAAGGGCAGTAGAGTGAGCAGTGGGGTGTATGAGGGGACAGAAAGGGCAGAGTAGAGTGAGCAGTGGGTGTAAGGAGGGGACAGAAAGGGCAGAGTAGAGTGAGCAGTGGGTGTATGAGGGGACAGAAAGGGCAGAGTAGAGTGAGCAGTGGGTGTAAGGAGGGGACAGAAAGGGCAGAGTAGAGTGAGCAGTGGGGTGTATGAGGGGACAGAAAGGGCAGAGTAGAGTGAGCAGTGGGTGTATGGAGGGGACAGAAGGGCAGAGTAGAGTGAGCAGTGGGGTGTATAGAGGGGACAGAAAGGGAGAGTAGAGTGAGCAGTGGGTGTATGAGGGGACAGAAAGGGCAGAGTAGAGTGAGCAGTGGGGGTATAAGGAGGGACAGAAAGGGCAGAGTAGAGTGAGCAGTGGGGTGTATGAGGGGACAGAAAGGGCAGAGTAGAGTGAGCAGGGGTGTATGAGGGACAGAAAGGGCAGAGTAGAGGAGCAGTGGGTGTATGAGGGGACAGAAAGGGCAGAGTAGAGTGAGCAGTGGGGTGTGTGAGGGGACAGAAAGGGCAGAGTAGAGTGAGCAGTGGGGTGTATGGGGGGGACAGAAAGGGCAGAGTAGAGTGAGCAGTGGGGTGTAAGGAGGGACAGAAGGGCAGAGTAGAGTGAGCAGTGGGGTGTATGAGGGGACAGAAAGGGCAGAGTAGAGTGAGCAGTGGGTGTATGAGGGGGGAGAAAGGGCAGAGTAGAGGAGCAGTGGGGTGTATGAGGGGGACAGAAAGGGCAGAGTAGAGTGAGCAGTGGGGTGTATGAGGGGACAGAAAGGGCAGAGTAGAGTGAGCAGTGGGGTGTATGAGGGGGACAGAAAGGGCAGAGTAGAGTGAGCAGGGGTGTAAGGAGGGGACAGAAAGGCAGAGTAGAGTAGCAGTGGGGTGATGAGGGGACAGAAAGGCAGAGTAGAGTGAGCAGTGGGGTGTATGAGGGGGACAAGGGCAGAGTAGAGTGAGCAGTGGGGTTTATGAGGGGACAGAAAGGGCAGAGTAGAGTGAGCAGTGGGTATATGAGGGGGACAGAAAGGGCAGAGTAGAGTGAGCAGTGGGGTGTATGAGGGGACAGAAAGGGCAGAAGATAGAGGAGCAGTGGTGTATGAGGGGACAGAAAGGGCAGAGTAGAGTGAGCAGTGGGTGTATGAGGGGACAGAAAGGGCAGAGTAGAGTGAGCAGTGGGGTGTATGAGGGGACAGAAAGGGCAGGAGAGTGAGCAGTGGGTGTATGAGGGGACAGAAGGGCAGTAGAGTGAGCAGTGGGGATGAGGGACAGAAAGGGCAGAGTAGAGTGAGCAGTGGGGTGTATGAGGGGACAGAAAGGGCAGAGTAGAGTGAGCAGTGGGGTGTATGAGGGGACAGAAAGGGCAGAGTAGAGTGAGCAGTGGGGTGTATGAGGGGACAGAAAGGGCAGAGTAGAGTGAGCAGGTGGGGTATGAGGGGACAGAAAGGGCAGAGTAGAGTGAGCAGTGGGGTGTATGAGGGGACAGAAAGGGCAGAGTAGAGTGAGCAGTGGGGTGTATGAGGGGGACAGAAAGGGCAGAGTAGAGTGAGCAGTGGGGTAAATGGAGGGGACAGAAAGGGCAGAGTAGAGTGAGCAGTGGGGTGTATGAGGGGACAAGGAAGAGAGGGAGAGTGAGGGTGAGGAGGGAGAAAGGGCAGAGTAGAGTGAGCAGTGGGTGTATGAGGGGACAGAAAGGGCAGAGTAGAGTGAGCAGTGGGGTGTATGAGGGGACAGAAAGGGCAGAGTAGAGTGAGCAGTGGGGTGTATGAGGGGACAGAAGGGCAGAGTAGAGTGAGCAGTGGGGTGTATGAGGGGACAGAAAGGGCAGAGTAGAGTGAGCAGTGGGGTGTATGAGGGGACAGAAGGGCAGAGTAGAGTGAGCAGTGGGGTGTGTGAGGGGACAGAAAGGGCAGAGTAGAGTGAGCAGTGGGGTGTATGAGGGGACAGAAAGGGCAGAGTAGAGTGAGCAGTGGGGTGTATGAGGGGGACAGAAAGGGCAGAGTAGAGTGAGCAGTGGGTGTATAGAGGGGACAGAAAGGCAGAGTAGAGTGAGCAGTGGGTGATGAGAGGGACAGAAAGGGCAGAGTAGAGTAGCAGTGGGGTGTATGAGGGGACAGAAAGGGCAGAGTAGAGTGGAGCATGGGGTGTGTGGGGGACAGAAGGCAGAATAGAGTGAGCAGTGGGGTGTATGAGGGGACAGAAAGGGCAGAGCAGAGTGAGCAGTGGGTAATGGAGGGAGACAGAAGGGCAGAGTAGAGTGAGCAGTGGGGTGTATGAGGGGGACAGAAAGGGCAGAGTAGAGTGAGCAGTGGGGTGTATGAGGGGACAGAAAGGGCAGAGTAGAGTGAGCAGTGGGGTGTATGAGGGACAGAAAGGGCAGAGTAGAGTGAGCAGTGGGGTGTATGAGGGGACAGAAAGGGCAGAGTAGAGTGAGCAGTGGGTGTATGAGGGGACAGAAAGGGCAGAGTAGAGTGAGCAGTGGGTGTATGAGGGACAGAAAGGGCAGAGTAGAGGAGCAGTGGGGTGTATGAGGGGACAGAAAGGGCAGAGTAGAGTGAGCAGTGGGGTGTATGAGGGGTACAGAAGGGCAGAGCAGAGTGAGCAGGGTGTAAGGAGGGGACAGAAAGGGCAGAGTAGAGTGAGCAGTGGGTGTGAGGGGACAGAAAGGGCAGAGTAAGTGAGCAGTGGGTGTATGAGGGGACAGAAAGGGCAGAGTAGAGTGAGCAGTGGGGTGTATGAGGGGGACAGAAGGGCAGAGTAGAGTGAGCAGTGGGGTGTATGAGGGGACAGAAGGGCAGAGTAGAGTGAGCAGTGGGGTGTATGAGGGGCACAGAAAGGGCAGAGTAGAGGAGCAGGGGTGCATGAGGGGACAGAAAGGGCAGAGTAGAGGAGCAGTGTGGGCTGAGGGTACAGAAAGGGCAGAGTAGAGTGAGCAGTGGGGTGTATGAGGGGACAGAAAGAGGCAGAGTAGAGTGAGCAGTGGGTGTAAGGAGGGGACAGAAAGGCAGAGTAGAGTGAGCAGTGGGGTGATGAAGGGACAGAAAGTGCAGAGTAGAGTGAGCAGTGGGGTGTAAGGAGGGGACAGAAAGGGCAGAGTAGAGTGAGCGGGGGTATGAGGGGACAGAAAGGGCAGAGTAGAGTAAGCAGTGGGTGTATGAGGGGACAGAAAGGGCAAGAGTGAGCAGTGGGGTGTATGGAGGGACAGAAAGGGCAGAGTGAGAGTGAGCAGTGGGTGTATGAGGGGGACAGAAAGGCAGAGGAGGAGGGAGGAGGAGGGGACAGAAAGGGCAGATAGAGTGCAGTGTGGTGTATGAGGGGACAGAAAGGGCAGAGTAGAGTGAGCAGTGGGGTGATGGGGGACAGAAAGGGTAGAGAGTGAGCAGTGGGATGAGTGAGGGGACAGAAAGGGCAGAGTAGAGTGCAGTGGGGTGTATGAGGGGACAGAAAGGGCAGAGTAGAGTGAGCAGTGGGGTAAGGAGGGGACAGAAAGGGCAGAGAGAGTGAGCAGTGGGGTATGAGGGGCACAGAAAGGGCAGAGTAGAGTGAGCAGTGGGGTGTATGAGGGGACAGAAAGGGCAGAGTAGATGAGCAGTGGGGTGTATGAGGGACAGAAAGGGCAGAGTAGAGTGAGCAGTGGGGTGTATGAGGGGAAGCAGAAAGGGCAGAGAGAGTGAGCAGGATATGGAGGGGGACAGAAAGGGCAGAGTAGAGTGAGCAGTGGTGTAAGGAGGGGACAGAAAGGGCAGAGTAGAGTAGCAGTGGGGTGTATGGAGGGGACAGAAAGGCAGCAGAGTAGAGTGAGCAGTGGGGTGTATGAGGGGACAGAAAGGGCAGAGTAGAGTGAGCAGGTGGGTATATGAGGGACAGAAAGGGCAGAGTAGAGAGTGAGCAGTGGGGTGTAAGAGGGGACAGAAAGGCAGGAGTAGAGTGAGCAGTGGGGCATGAGGGGGACAGAAAGGGCAGAGTAGAGTGAGCAGTGGGGGTATGAGGGGACAGAAAGGGCAGAGTAGAGTAAGCAGTGGGTGTATGAGGGGACAGAAAGGGCAGAGTAGAGTGAGCAGTGGGGGTGGGGGGACAGAAAGGGAGAGTAGAGTGAGCAGGGTGTATGAGGGGACAGAAAGGGCAGAGTAGATTGAGCAGTGGGTGTATGAGGGGACAGAAAGGGCAGAGTAGAGTGAGGAGTGGGGTGTATGAGGGGGACAGAAAGGGCAGAGTAGAGTGAGCAGTGGGGTGTATGAGGGGACAGAAAGGGCAGAGTAGAGTGAGCAGTGGGGTGTAGGAGGGACAGAAAGGCAGAGTAGAGGAGCAGTGGGTGATATGAGGGACAGAAAGGGCAGAGTAGAGTGAGCAGTGGGGTGTATGAGGGGACAGAAGGGCAAGAGTGGAGGAGGGGTGTAAGAGGCGTTGAAGGGCAGAGTAGAGTGAGCAGTGGGGTGTATGAGGGGGACAGAAAGGCAGAGTAGAGTGAGCAGCGGGCATATGGGGGACAGAAAGGTAGAGTAGAGTAAGAAGAGGGGTGTAGGAAGAGGACAGAAAGCAGAGTAGTGAGCAGTGGGTGTATGGGGGACAGAAAGGGCAGAGTAGAGTGAGCAGTGGGGTGTATGAGGGGACAGAAAGGCAGAGTAGAGTGAGCAGGGGGTGTATGAGGGGACAGAGAGGGCAGAGTAGAGTGAGCAGTGGGGTGTATGAGGGGTCAGAAAGGGCAGAGAGAGTGAGCAGTGGGGTGTGATGAGGGGACAGAAAGGGCAGAGAGAGTGAACAGTGGGGTGTATGAGGGGTATAGAAAGGGCAGAGTAGAGTAAGCAGTGGGGTGTATGAGGGGACAGAAAGGGCAGAGTAGAGTGAGCAGTGGGGTGTATGAGGGGACAGAAAGGGCAGAGTAGAGTGAGCAGTGGGTGTATGAGGGGACAGAAAGGGCAAAGTAGAGTGAGCAGTGGGTGAGGGGGGACAGAAAGGGAAGAGTAGAGTGAGCAGTGGGTGTGAGGGGACAGAAAGGGACAGTAGAGTGAGCAGTGGGGCAAGGGAGGGGAACAGAAAGGGCAGAGTAGAGTGAGCAGGGGGTGTATGGAGGGGACAGAAAGGTAGAGTAGAGTGAGCAGTGGGGTTGAGGGGGACAGAAAGGGCAGAGCAGAGTGAGCAGTGGGGCTTATGAGGGGTACAGATAGGGCAGAGTAGAGTGAGCAGTGGGGTGTATGAGAGGGACAGAAAGGGCAGAGTAGAGTGAGCAGTGGGGTGGATGAGGAGGACAGAAAGGGCAGAATAGAGGAGCAGTGGGTGTATGATGGGACAGAAGGCAGAGTAGAGTGAGCAGTGGGGTGTATGGAGGGACAGAAAGGGCAGAGTAGAGTGAGCAGTGGGGTGATGAGGGGACAGAAAGGGCAGAGTAGAGTGAGCAGTGGGTTTTTGAGGGACAGAAAGGGCAGAGTAGAGAGAGAGCAGTGGGGTGTAAGAGGGACAGAAAGGGCAGAGTAGAGTAAGCAGTGGGGTGTATGGAAGGCAGAAAGGGCAGAGTAGAGTGAGCAGTGGGTGTATGAGGGGACAGAAAGGGCAGAGTAGAGTGAGCAGTGGGGTGTATGAGGGGGACAGAAAGGGCAGAGTAGAGTGAGCAGTGGGGTGTATGAGGGACAGAAAGGGCAGAGTAGAGTGAGCAGTGGGGTGTATGAGGGGGACAGAAAGGGCAGAAGAGTGAGGAGTGGGCAGAGGGGACAGAAAGGGCAGAGTAGAGTGAGCAGTGGGGTGTATGAGGGGGACAGAAAGCAGGAGTAGAGTGAGCAGTGGGGTGTATGGGGGGACAGAAAGGGCAGAGTAGAGTGAGCAGTGGGGTGTATGAGGGGACAGAAAGGGCAGAGTAGAGTGAGCAGTGGGGTGAATGAGGGGACAGAAAGGGCAGAGTAGAGTGAGCAGTGGGTTGATGAGGGGACAGAAAGGGCAGAGTAGAGTGAGCAGTGGGTGTATGAGGGGAGACAGAAAGGCAGAGTAGAGTGAGCAGTGGTGTGAGGGATGGAAAGGGCAGAGTAGAGTGAGCAGTGGGGTATGGAGGGGACAGAAAGGGCAGAGTAGAGTGAGCAGTGGGGTGCATGGAGACAGAGAAGGCAGAGTAGAGGAGCAGTGGGGGTATGAGGGGGACAGAAAGGCAGAGTAGAGTGAGCAGTGGGGTGTATGAGGGGTACAGAAAGGGCAGAGTAGAATGAACAGTGGGGTGTATGAGGGGACAGAAAGGGCAGAGTAGAGTGAGCAGTGGGGTGTATGAGAGGACAGAAAGGGCAGAGCAGAGTGAGCAGTGGGGTGTATGAGGGGACAGAAAGGCAGAGTAGAGTGAGCAGTGGGGTGTATGAGGGGACAGAAAGGGCAGAGTAGAGTGAGCAGTGGGTGCAGTGAGGGGACAGAAAGGCAGAGTAGAGTGAGCAGTGGGGTGTAAGGAGGGGACAGAAAGGGCAGAGTAGAGTGAGCAGTGGGGTGTATGGAGGGGACAGAAAGGCGAGTAGAGTGAGCAGGGGTGCATGAGGGGACAGAAAGGGCAGAGTAGAGTGAGCAGTGGGGGTATGAGGGGCAGAAAGGGCAGAGTAGAGTGAGCAGTGGGGTGTATGAGGGGACAGAAAGGGCAGAGTAGAGTGAGCAGTGGTGTAAGGAGGGGACAGAAAGGCAGAGTAGAGTGAGCAGTGGGGTGAAGGAGGGGACAGAAAGGGCAGAGTAGAGTGAGTGGGGTGTATGGAGGGGACAGAAAGGGCAGAGTAGAGTGAGCAGTGGGTGTATGAGGGGACAGAAAGGGCAGAGTAGAGTGAGCAGTGGGGTGTATGGAGGGACAGAAAGGGCAGAGTAGAGTGAGCAGTGGGGTGTATGAGGGGACAGAAAGGGCAGAGTAGAGTGAGCAGTGGGGTGTATGAGGGGGACAGAAAGGGCAGAGTAGAGTGAGCAGTGGGGCGTATGAGGGGACAGAAAGGGCAGAGTAGAGTGAGCAGTGGGGTGTATGGGGGGACAGAAAGGGCAGAGTAGAGTGAGCAGTGGGGTGTATGAGGGGACAGAAAGGGCAGAGTAGAGTGAGCAGTGGGGTGTATGAGGGAACAGAAAGGGCAGAGTAGAGTAAGCAGTGGGGTGTATGAGGGGCACAGAAAGGGCAGAGTAGAGTGAGCAGTGGGGTATGGAGGGGAGAAAGGGCAGAGTAGAGAGAGTGGGGGAAGGAGGGGACAGAAAGGGCAGAGTAGAGGAGCAGTGGGGTGCATGAGGGGACAGAAAGGGCAGAGTAGAGTGAGCAGGGGGTATGAGGGGAAGAGAAAGGGCAGAGTAGAGTGAGCAGTGGGGTGATGAGGGACAGAGAAGGGCAGAGTAGAGTGAGCAGTGGGGTGTATGAGGGGACAGAAAGGGCAGAGTAGAGTGAGCAGTGGGGGTGTATGAGGGTACAGAAAGGGAGATAGAGTGAGCAGGGGGTATGAGGGGACAGAAAGGGCAGAGTAGAGTGAGCAGTGGGTGATGGAGGGGACAGAAAGGGCAGAGTAGAGTGAGCAGGAGGGTATGAGGGGACAGAAAGGGCAGAGTAGAGGAGCAGTGGGGTGTATGAGGGGACAGAAAGGGCAGAGTAGAGGAGCAGGGGTGTAAGGAGGGCACAGAAAGGGCAGAGTAGAGGAGCAGTGGGGTGTATGAGGGGTACAGAAAGGGCAGAGTAGAGTGAGCAGTGGGGTGTATGAGGGGGACAGAAAGGGCAGAGTAGAGTGAGCAGTGGGGTGTATGAGGGGTACAGAAAGGGCAGAGTAGAGTGAGCAGTGGGGTGTATGAGGGGACAGAAAGCGAGCATTGGGTGACCTCCGGGAATCCACTGACACATGGCATGGCTGGCTAGGCTGTGGATTTAAGGGGGATAGCATAACCTAGAAACAAATGGGATGTCCAAGCAGGAATTATTTTTAAAAACATACCGGATCCTTTTTTATGTTGGCTTGCCGAGCTTGCGCGCAAGTCAACATCTTGCAGTAGTACAGATTTGGCCAGGCGGCTGTTGGGGCGAATGCAGGACGCGCATCAGTGAATGCGTCCTCATTCCATCAAGCCTGCATGCCCCATGCATGCTAATGTTGTGAGCACATCTAAGGAAAGGTCCGCTGCAGTCCAAGCAAAGCTCGTCAGACACAGTGGACCCTTCCTGCGTGCTCGCCATATGAGCAGCATGGCGGGTGACCGCCCGCCCAATGGCCGACTTTGGGGGTGCCCAATCCCCCAGCGGCTTTCTGTGGCCGCACAAGCAGCCCCCCCATTTCCTATATGCCGAGGGGGGTGCCCAGTCCCCCCCCCGCTTTTATTGTGTGCCGACGGGAGTGTCCAATCCGCATCAGCATAAATTCACCCCCATTTTCTGCGAAGAGGGTGCCCAATCCCTGTCGGCTGCATCCTCAAAAACAGTTAGGTGGCACACTGGGGCCCACCCCAGCGTGCCACGTCCCCTGATAAAACAAAACTGTCCCGCGATGTAATTTTTTATTTTTTCTTCCCTGTAACAAAAAAACTGTTCCTCATAGTCTCCTGCCCCCCAACCGCACCCACTCACTGTGCATCCTGCCTTCCCACTCCCCCCTCACCCCATACTTGCTTCCGGAGTATGGCGCAACGATCTTTGGTGGACCGGGAACATGTCTGCACTCTTCAAAGCCGACTGCGAACTGAGGAAATGCCGGTAAGCTGTATAATGGAATGAATCGGGTTTTTTCAACTTTACTGCATATCTCAGGCATTTGTTGGAATTTTGGCACCAAATTTTCAACACGGGGTTTTTGGGGCCCCTCCTCATGAATTCTATCACTGTCATGGCATTAATCGACTCGAAGGTGATTTACGCGGTCACTGCGCAAAATCACCTCGGGACCAATAACGAAATGTTCATGAGAGCCTCTCAAAAAGCTTATGTTCCAAATTTGGTGAAAAAAATCCAACAAATACCTGTTTCTCGAGTGTGCATTAGGCAGTTGTTAATGAGGTTCATAACCGTATTCGCAATATTTTAATGCCAGATTTTCAGCATTGTCATTTTTGTACACCTCCTTGTGAACAGTACTGCTGTCATTTTCCACATCCTGCCCGGAATGTGTTTCCGCACTTCCGGCGCACAATAGCGCAGTTGCTGCAGGAAATCAGTGTTTGGGCCAGATTATGAAAATGAGAGTGACACAGTTCATGAGCAGAGGTCCTAAAATGCCTATGTTGAAAATTTGGTGATGATACTCCATTTTAATTACGAGCGTGCATTGGCAGATTGCTCGCACGCTCGTACCGTCGTGCATTTGTGATATTTTCAGTCTGGATTTTCACCATTGCCATTTTTCCACACCTCTTGATGAACAGTACAGCCGTCATTTCACATATCCTGCCCAAAATGTGTTTTCGCACTTCCGGCGCAGAATAGTGTGCTCGCTGTGTGAAATCACTTCTTGGGACATTTTGAGGAAATAACAGTGACACTGTACATGAGCAGAGGTGCTAAAATGCCTATGTTGAAAATTTGGTGCTGAACGCCCATATGTAGAGACTGACAGGTGTCAGGGGTGTGACTTGGGATTGTCAGACATAATGCTCACGCCATTCCACCCCCAACCCACAGCCAGTGACAATCATCAAGATGCGCCTTGGACGCTCTGACTACAGAGTTCACCCCACTGTCCTATACTGCACCCATCTCAGTGTATTTCCTTATGGAATGGGGTGAGCTTAAAGTCCGAAGACCCCAATGCACACCGCGCCACTTGTCGGTGTCTGCAGGATAAGGAGAGGTGAAATGGCATGAGCACTATGGCCAACACCCAAAGGGACACCCCAATGCCTGTCAGTCTCTGCAGGGTGGGGGTGGGTTGGCATCAGTTCAATACTTCACTGCCATTCCTATTATGCAGCTCTCTAACTCCTGCACTACCAATGCCAATAAGACAAAATTCAGCATTGACAAATGCTTGTTTTCTTTAGCTAAAATAATAATTTTCCAGCTGGTGCAGTTAATTTGCCAGGTACTGAAAGGTGGCATTTTACTGACACTTCTGGGATATGGGTACTTTATTCATATCTTTCTGGCCTTGAGAGGAAGAACACTTACTCCTGGGGTTCCCCATTCCTGAACCTGAGTGAGAACCTAAATGGATTTTGGTAGACCATTTTCTTAGACACTAGCCACTGGGCTAATTCACAGTCTGTCAAGCTGCACCATTTCCGTGACAATCGATCCTACAAGGGTTTCTCAGGATCCACTCTGTCCTTCACAGAGCACATCCTTTCTTGATCCTCTTTTACACTTTTCTCCATTACTTCATAATCACAAACTCCAAGCCCATCTGGGCATAACTGAGGTGTCTACCAGGCATAGCACCTCTTCACTATGGGCAGATTGGTCCACGCCACACATTTTCTGAGGTACCACTCCACTGCTGACTGGAACTGGTATCCTGTCAGGGATGATCCCTCTTCTTGAGGAGGGTAGGCACTGCTGAATGCCACTCAAACCTGTACATCAAATAAAGATTAAATTGCACCTCAGGTCTTTGGCGTATAGCACTCTCTGGTGCACTTTCTGTCACAGACAGACCTCTAAACTATTTTTCAGATTGGGTTTTTCTCTTTCTAGAGAGGGGCACTTCTCTTCTGAGGTACTTGTTTGATGGCAGCCACCATGAACGAGTACTTTTTTTGATGATGCCAGCCTCTACAGAGAAACTTAAAGACAATGGTAGCTAGCACTGTGTGTCAGGCACTAGCCTCCAGCACTCTTGCTCTGCGAAAATCTCTGCCCTTCAGCAGAGCATTGACGCCTCCTCTTTGGAATGCCAGGGCAAACCAGCTGACCCAGTCCTTCAAGGTCATAGAAACTGACATCACACTAGAGGTCAAGCGACTCTCTTAAAGGGATATTCACATAACTACTAAGGAGATTTACATTTGCTTTGGATATTACTCCCTCCCCTCCATTCACTTAGTTTCCTCCTGGTGGACATTGCACTTCTTGACCTGGATACAGACCTTCTTCCATCACTAAGTACCATACTTCCCTTTGTTTTCCCTGCATTCTACCTTTTTGAGCTGAGTTAATCCTTCCCTGGCTCTGTAATGTCTCCTCTCACACTTTTTTGTACCTGCTGTTGTTACCTACATTCCCCTGTCATTTCCATATCCTTCCATCTGGATAGTATTAAGCAAAGAGGAAACAGACCCCTCCTGTCAGCAACAGAGGTAGATCCTATCTAGCTGAACAGGTAAGAGGGTCTCTCCTTCTCTCCTATGACATGAAAGCCTGCTGCTCCCACCAAAACACCAGTTGTTGCTACCTCCATGGGAAGACCAAGGCACATCAGATGAGATCCTTGCTAGTTCATTCTGGGTGAGTATCCCTTCAGGCAGGCGAGGGCCATTTCTGTTGGTGTCAGCAGTTAGCAATGTGTTTTTATTGGCTGTACATTTTTCTTCTGATTGGTAGCAGAGGCTGTCACTCAGCACCAGTCCATGGGAGACATTGCCAGGTACTCTCTGCACCTGCAAGTAGAGACATTGTGTTTCCCTGTAGGGCCAGTTCATGTAAGTCATCTCTGTTTTTTTCATTTTGGCCTCTCACAGGGCAGCTGTCTGGCCATGCATGGCCTGCCACAAGGCAGAGGTCTGGCCATGCATGGCCTGCCACAGGGCAGAGGTCTGGCCATGCATGGCCTGCCACAAGGCAGAGGTCTGGCCATGCATGGCCTGCCACAGGGCAGAGGTCTGGCCATGCATGGCCTGCCACAGGCAGAGGTCTGGCCATGCATGGCCTGCCACAGGGCAGAGGTCTGGCCATGCATGGCTTTGTTTAGAGTAGCTCTCAAGTGTCAGTTGTTTAGTCCCACTCTAATGATAGCAGCCAGTGATGCAGTGGGGGCTCAAGCCTCATGGTCTGAGGTCTTGATTGTGGACTACGAGTGTGTGGCTGTGATGGTGACTTTATAGATACATACATATACATTCTGCCCTTAGACTGGCCATCTACAGCTCTGTCACCTCCATCGTTGACTACGGTCTAGTCATCTATGGCTCTGCTTCCCCTACTGCCCTCTGGAGGATATCGGTGACACTCAACAAGGCCTGTAGGCTTCTAATAGGTGCCGCCCACCTAACACACACCTGTGACCTTTATGCCAAGGCTGGATGGCTACCACTCCTTAGTAGAATACAATGCTAGACCTGCTTGATAACCAAAAAAGTCCTCCTCAGGCTCATGCCATCAGGAGTGGCAAAACTCCTAACTGCCAACAGCAGCACCCAGCTTACACGCAGTGCTCAATATCAGACCTTCCAGGTCCCCAGATGCCGGACCACCATGGGTCAGAGGTATTTCACGCACAGGGCTCCTCAGTGGTACAATACCCTTAACAAGGAAACACTTGCAACTGCGATGCTAGGTCCCTTTAAAAGGCAAGTTTAGCTATCCCTCACCTCTACCACTCAATGTGACTGTCTCGCCTAAGTAACTGCCTTCTCATTTTACCCTAGTCAAAGGTGACCTGTAACCTGCCGTAGAGCTTCACACTTTTGGCACCAGCTTCCCCCACTCTCACCCTTTACCCCCACCCCTCGCCTCACCCACCCCATCCTCCTCTCAACTGGTACTTACACATGGGGGCCCCAGCCCATCCACCCCACACTTTTGCCATCCACCTCTACCCTCTGGACAATGGCCCTACAGCCTGCCTACTACTTCCTGACTCACTCCTACCCTATACTAACTATATACTGTTCACCCTGAAAACTGTCAGAAGCTGGCTTATGTTGTCTCTCTCCTCTTTTGGCTGTATAATTAATACTTAGTCATCTCTGTGCTTTAAGACTGTAACCATTGTTGACCTTTATATGTGTGTTACCCTACATCCTTTGACGTGGAACCTTTGTAAATGAGCAGTTCCTGCTCAAAGGTAGTTGTAATCATAGAGTTTAATAAATAAATAAAAAACATAGATGCTGTCGGCAAATAAGAACTGCTAGGCTCATCCAGTCTGTCCGTTTAAGCAGTATAATGAAGCGTCCAGTAACCCTATATGGTTATTGGCTTTAGCTTTTTCTTCCTATCTCTATTCCTTTGTTTCTGTCCCATGCATGTTTGAAGCCTGCCACTGTACAGGCTGCCACCACCTCCTGGGGCAGGCTATTCCATGCATCAATCACCCTTTCTGTAAAAAAGAACTTCCTGACATTTCCACTTATACGGCCACCCCTCAGTCTCATGTCATGTCCTCTTGTCCTGGCACTAGTATTAATCTGGAATATGTTGTCCCCTTCCACCTTGTTAATGCCCTTGAGGTACTTGAATGTTTTTATCATGTCACCTCTCTCCCTCCTTTGTTCCAGCATGTACAAATTAAGGTCCCTGACTCTCTCCTTGTAAGGCTCGTGATGCCATCCCTTCACCACTTGTGTCGGCCTCCTTTGCACTGTGTCTGTTTTGTCAACATCCTTTTCGAAGGTGTGGTCTTCAGAACAGTACACAGCATTCAAGTTGACGTCTCACCAGGGTCTTGTACAGTGGAACTATTACCTCCCTCCCTCCATCGGCTTGTGATTTCCCTTCCAGTTCACCCCAACATCCCACTGGTCTTTCCCACTGCTTTTGCTCTCTGCCTATTGACCTTCAAGTCATCTGTGATTATGACCCCCAAGTCCCTCTCCTCCTTAGTTACTGTCAGCAGCTCCTCCTCCCCAACCTGTAGCTCACTCCAGGGTTCCTGCTCCCTACATGCTTGAGTTTGCACTTCTTTGCATTAAACCTTAGCTGCCATTCCGCTGACCATCTCTCCAGCAGTTCCAGATCTTTTGTCATCATTTCCACCCCCTCTGGAGTATTCACCCTGTTGCAGCTCTTGGTGTCATCCGCAAACAGGCAAACCTTTCCCTCCTGCCCATTTGCAATGTCCCTGATGAAGATATTGAAGAGCACTGGTCCCAGAACTGCCCCCAGAGGACCCCACTGGTCACCTCCTTTTCATCTGATTGGGTTCCATTCACCACTACCCTCTGTTTTCTGTCCTTTAACCAGTTTCCAATCAAGTTCACCACTTTGTGTACCAACCCCAGGCTGCCTAGCTTGTTGACCAGTCTCCTATGTGGGACTGCATCAAAGTCTTTGCTGAAATTGAGGTAGGCAATATCGCACCCCCCCCCGGTCTACTACCTTTGTCACCCACCTAGTCAAAGAGATCTATCAGATTAATTTGACAGGATGGTCCTGCAGAGAACCCATGTTGCCTGGGATATACCAGTCCATTGGCTCACTATTCTTTCCTTAAGGAGTGCCTCCATTATCTTTCCTACTACAGAGGTCAGACTAACTTGTGAAGATGGATAACATTTGCCCTTCTCCAGTCCTCTGGGACCTCTCCAGTGTCTTAAGGACTCACAGAACAGGGCTGCCAGTTCAGTCCTCAGTTCCTTTAGGACCCTGGGATGTATGCCATCTGGTCCAATGGCTATTTCCACCTTTAACTTTGCCAGTTCTTCTAGGACCCTCTCCTCTGTGAATGGACTGGTGTTTACCTCTTTACCTCTTTATCCTTAGCTCATTTGAAGTCCAGCTGTGGGCCCTGCCCATCCTCTTCCATAGTGAAGATTGGACAAAAATATTTGCTCAGGATCACTGCTTTTCTCCCCGTCTTCCTCAACTATCTCCCGTCTGGCCCCTCTAAGCTTTGCTATTACCCCCTTTGCTTTCCTTCTCTCGCTAATGTACCTGAAGAATGTATTATCTCCTTGTTTTAACTGATTGAGCTATTCTCACCTCCATTTGCACTTTAGCATTCCTCACTGCCTTTTCGCCTCTCTCAGACACTTCAGGTACATTTCCTTGTCCTCATCCTTTTGTGTCTCCTTATACTTCCAAAAGGCTACCCTCCTGGTACTTACTTTTTCTGCCATCCCCCCAAGAACCAAAGTGATTTTATTCTCCTTGTACTCTTGTCCATTAACCTAATGCACTGTTTTTTTACCTCTGCTATAGCCTTCTTGGTGTGGGCCTATTTCACCTCAACGTCCCTGCCTATCCCCCTCTTTTACAATGTTTCCTTTAGCTGTGGTCCTGTACTGGTAAAGTCTGCCCTTCTAAAGTCTAAGACTCTTGCTTTCATATGGATTGACTGGATCATTGTGTTCACTTTGAACCACACCACATTGTGGTCTCTGGACCCTAACTGACCTTTCACTCTAAGATCTGCCACCCTGTCTCTGTTGGTCAGCAGCAGATCCAGGATTGCCCCGGTCCCTAGTAGGTTCCTGAACCAGTTGCCTATGGCCAGCCCCCTCAAGGGAGTCCACGAAGACCGGTGTCCTTGCTGAGGCCACTACTGGGATGGACCAGTCTACCTCCAGCATGTTACAGTCTCCAGTTAGCAGTACCTCCCCCTTTGCTGCAATTTCATGCATGTTTTCTTAGCAGCTGCTTGTCAGTTTCCTCTGCCTGTCTATAAACAACCCCTGTGCGAATGGCTGTTCCATTGCCTGGCTCAGGGGTAATCCAGACTTCCTCTGTTTGCTAAGCTCATTTTGAATTTCAGTCGCCTTTATGTTCTCTTTGATTTAGAGTGCAACCCCTCCCCCCTGTTACCCTGCCTATCTTTTCTGAACAGGGCATAACCCGGTACACTTATCTTCCAGCTGTGGTTGCTGGTGTACCATGTTTCAATTATTGCCACTATGTCCAGATCATCCTCTGTCATTGCCGTCATCAGGTCTGGGATCTTGTTCGCAGACTGAGGACATTTGTGTGCATGACTTTCCTTGAAATGCAGCATCTTTTTGTTCCCGCCTTGTGTTTTGTCCCTTGCTTCATCCTACTTTTCTTGTAGTGTTCTATGTGGTGCTTCCTTTTTATTACCTTACTGGTTGCTTGTGGTCCAGGTCCTTTTATCAGTGGTGATATAGTTATGTCCTGAGCGCAGCCTATCCCACCCTGCTTTACCTGGGTATCTGCACCCGGGTTGACATCCTGGTCTTGCTTGATGTGTGCACTAACTTGTGGGGGTGGGCTGCCTGAAGCTCCCCGCTCCTGACAGCCCCCTCCAATGGCTAGTTTAAATGCTTGCTCAGGAAGCATGTAAACCTCTCATTGAGGACAGATGTACCCTTTTCAGAGGTAGGCTGCCTTTTTTTATAAAGGCATGCATCATCCCAGATGGTGCTCCAGTCCCCAAAGTAGCCAAAGTGGTTTCCCCTGCACCAGCTTGTCAACCATTTGTTGAAGGTTGTGATGTACTGTTTTTTTTCCCCTCTCCTTCCCCTGACTGGTAGTACCTTGGAGAATGTAACAGAGTTTGCTACCCCCCCAGGCTCCTACCCAAATCCCTAAAATTTGCCTGAACCTCCTCAATACTTAAGTTGCTCTTTCTTTGGCTAGGTTGTTTGTCCCCAGATGGACAACGATGTCCAGCTCCCGGTCCTAGCCACAGCCTTTGTGATCCTGTGGATCTGCTCCCCCTCCCTTAGACCTGTGCCTCCTGGGAGACACACAACCTCCCTCTCCCTCCTGGTGCCTGATCCTATCTCCATACCCTGAAATATTGAGTCCCATACCAGGAAAAGCTTCCTTCTTCCCTGGGGTTCTCTGGCTCCATCCCATGTGGCTCCCTACTGGTGGATCTGCCCATCACCTGTGGTTACAACTGTGGGTTCCCTTTCAGGACCCTCTCACTTCTTGAGAAGATAGTTGTACTGGTTTGGGAGTGTGCCTGAGTGCCACCTTCCTCATCCTCCCTGAGACCACCATAGTCCATCAAGGCCTCTGTCTGATTACCCACTTTGGCAGTGGCTGGTGGTGTGGTTGTCCCTGGGTGGGGGCAAAGGTTGCCAGTACTTCTGCCAACTGTGCGCGAATCCTGGCAACCTCCTTCCTCAGTCCAGAGAGGTGCCTACAAATGGGGCAGCACACAGTTCCCAGACATTTCTTCTAAACACCACTGTCCACATCCATTGCACTGCACCACTCCTTGTGCCATTCTATGTACTCTTTAAGTATGCTTGCACCCAGTTTTAGTATTTTTACACTCTCTCTCTCTTACAAGATTTCTTTGTCTATGATTCTGATATGTTTCCGCAGCCCTTGCCCCTTTCTGCTCTGTGCTCATGTCAAACTTATCCTATTCTTAGCAGAGTGAAATTGCCAAGGTCATGCTGTTTAAATGTACAGTTACTCACATACATGATATAATCAGCAGCTTCTGCTCCTTTTGACTTTATTTGCTCTTTAGCTATCATCCCACTCCTGGGCAGAGCCAATATGCTCCTCCCAGCTAACTAAGCATTTTATAATGTGTGGATGTGGGGTGTGAGGGAGGGCAGAATTCTCCTCATTGAACAGTTAAAGAAAACTCAGAATTTTAAAGCTCCCCCAGCAGCAAGGAAATTCCACAAACAAAATGCATCTTGGAACAGTTAAAGAAAGATTAAAATTCACAACTCCTACCTGATTGGCTCCTTTGTTACTAGGCAAAAAATTGTCTCTCCCTGCAACAATTCTAAAATAAAGCTCCCCCAGCAGCTAGGAAATCATGTCATGTGCTGGCCTATTTGGCAGCAATACTAAGAGGCATTTAGACAGTAGTAATAAGGTCAGTACAATTTATCATGAGGGAGAGGTGTTCTCCTGCCACTGAGTAATCAATCAGGCTTTCCTTTTATCCAAGCAAGTAAAGACACACATGCTGGCACTTAAGGCATGAGGGGGGAGTCAGATATTATGGGAAGGTGGCAAGCTGTCCACTATACAAACCCTATTCCTGTGTGAGAGACTGATGGCCACAGAAAGACCTCGGGTCTAGAGAGCTGGGCAAGTTGTATGAATGAAACACTTCAATGAGAGTGAGCTGTGATTCCTTGCTGGTAGGTGCCTTTGTACTTCTTTTTGTTTTCCAATTGTTTAACCAGGTGAGACGCACTAAGCTGAAAGCTTGTTTGCAGGTGCAACCTGGGAGCACAGGGAAGTTAAGTGACTTGCTCAGGGTCACACAGTATGCAAGTGGGGGCTGTGGGATTTAAACCCAGGTCTCCAGATTTGCAGCTCAGAGCCTTAAACCATTGCACTATACTGCCTTCCCTTCTGAAGAAGCTCCATGAGAATAAATGTGTTTCACAGTCTTTCTCAAGGTTACTGGCCTTGTCCCCATGGCAGGGGGAGGATTGCTGAAATAGCTCCCCTCCTCGCCCTATTTATATATTTATTTCAAAAGTTTCAATAGGAAAGACATACTAATATGTACAAGTGGAGAAGCATCGACACAAGATATAACAGGCTGTCTATATAAGTTTTATGTACGATTGGAATGGGACATTGCAGATAAAAACATCCAGGCGTGTAGCAAGCAGTAGGGTTCAATTAAGGTGCAGTGTGCATTAAATGTTTGTGAGTGGAAGCTAAGTGGGGGGACAGGAGAAGGGATGAGGTGTAGGAAAGAAGTGTAAGAGTGAAACAGAGGTGGGATCAGTTGCCGTTGCTGGAGTGAGATGAGAAATTTAGGAGGTGTGAGGAAAGAGGGTGTAGTGAAGCAGCAGAGCAGCTAGGAAGTGGAAGAGAATATCTAAGTTTGGAGAAATAATAGGAGAAGTCAGCCTGTCCAGCAGAGCATGACCTAGATAGAAGTGTGAGGAAATGAAAGCCAGAGTTGTGATGGTGGTAATGAAAAGGAAGGGGGGGAGGAGAGAACTGGATCTGAAGGGAGAGAGCCTAGCCAGTATTTGGCTACAAAGGAGGAATAGTGAGTGAGGCCCCTAATTTCGAGGGAAGACGGGAGTGAGAGAGAGAGAGAGAGAGAGATAAAGGGAGCAGTGTTGAGTGTAGGGCAGCAGTCTAGAGCAAAATGACAGAAGGAGTGGAAGAGTGAATGCAGTCTGGTCAGGGTGGTTTTAGGAGCTGCACTGTAGACAATGTCTCTATAGTCAAAAATTGGGAGAATCATTTTCTGGATGATGGCTCTATGAGCCTGCAGGGGGATACAACCACAGTTCCTGTATGTAGCCCCAGTACAGGGTGCAGTTTGTTTTTGGATGTCATCCACATGACCAGAAAGTTGAGGTGTTGGTCTAGGCAGACCCTGAGCTACTTAAAGGAGGGTATGTTGTTGAGCAGTGGGGTGTGGAAGGATGGGAGGACAGCAAGCCAGGAGAGCTTCTTCTGGAGCCAGTGGCCATGGAGACTGATTTATTTTGGTGTTGAGGGACAGTTGATTTGAATGAACCCAGTGTTGGATGTTATCAGATTCCAGCTGTGCTGGTCTAGCCAGATCTGGAGGTACTTAAAGTAGGGTACATTGTTAAGCAGTGTCCCATCAAGGATGTGGAAGAATGGGAAGGCAGCAAGCTGGGAGAGCTTCTTCTCGAGCCAAAGGTCATGGAGACCAATTTGTTTGGTGTTGAGGGACAGTTGATTTGAATGGCACCAGTGTTGAGAGGTATGTAGGGCCAAGGAGGGAGCATTGGTAGAAATCAGTACTGATGGGGAGATGGAATCACCAATTCTAACTGATTGAGTCCTACCTTCAAGGCAGCAGCAGAACTGGTGGGTAGCGGAGATAAAAAGCCGCACTGCTTTAAGTTTGTTGAATAGTAGAGGGTGGGCAACAGTATTGAAGGCTGTAGCAAGTCGACAAAGATGGCAGAGGTGATGAGGCCCTGGTCTATTCCTGAGAGAATGGACTCACTATGCCTAAGGAGGGAGGAGATGGTGGAATGAGATTTAGGGAACCCAGACAGGAAAGGAATAAAAAAGAAGGTTGAGTCAAGGAAGGGGAAATCTGGGAGAGTACAATGTGCTCCTACATTTTAGCAAGGGTGGGAAGTAGGGAGAGAGGGCGGTAATTGCCAGTGCAGGAGGGGTTGCAACCTTTGGGAAGAGGAACAACAGTAGCATGTTTCCAAGTGTCAGGGACAGAAACCAGGGAGAAGAAAAGGTTGAGGAGAGAGATAATTAGTTGAGTTATGGCTGGGGAAATGTTTCAGTTCCTGGCACTTGCCTGGCCCTTAGTGTGGCTGAGGATGAGACAGTCTGAGACTACAAGCACTGGGGGAGAGATGGTTTCAGTTCCTGTCACTCATCTGGCCCTAGCATTGGCTGGAGGTGAGGCAGGCTATGACTGCATGCATTTAGAGAGGGAGGGTTTCAGTTTCCAGCACTTGCCTGGCCCCTAATGTTGGCTGGTGGTGAGGTAGGCTGAGACTGCATGCATTGGGGCAGGGAGGGTTTCAGTTCCCAGCACTCAGCTGGCCCCTAGCACTGGCTATGGGTGAGGCAGGGTGAGACTGTATGCATTGTGGGAGGGAGAGTTTCTGTTCTCGGCACTCACCTGGCTCCTAGCATTGGCTGAGAGTGAGGCAGGCTGAGACTACATGCAATAGGAGAGGGAGTGTTTCAGTTCCTGGCACTTACCTGGCCTCTAGCATTAGCTAGGGGTGAGGCAAGCTGAGACTGCATGCATTGGGGAGGGAGGGTTTCAGTTCCCAGCACTCACCTAGCCCTTAGCATTGGCTGGGGGTGAGGCAGACTGAGACTGCATGCAATAGGAGAGGGAGTGTTTCAGTTCCTGGCACTTGCCTGGCCTCTAGCATTAGCTAGGGGTGAGGCAAGCTGAGACTGCATGCATTGGGATGGGAGGGTTTCCATTCTCTGCACTCACCTGGCCCCTAGCATTGACTGGGAGAGAGGCAGGCTGCGACTGCATGTATTGGAGGAGGGCGGGTTTCAGTTCTCAGCACTCACCTAGCCCCTAGCATTGGCTAGGGGTGAGGCAGGCTGAGACTGCATGCATTGGGGGAGGTAGGGTTTCAGTTCCTCGCATTTGCCTGGTCCCTAGCATTGGCTGGGGGTGAGGCAGGCTGAGACTGCTTGCATTTGGGGAGGAAGGGCTTCAGTTCCTGGCACTCACCTGACCCCTAGTGTTAACTGGGGGAGAGGCAGGCTGTGACTGCATGTATTTGGGGAGGGAGGGTTTCAGTTCTCAGCACTCAACCGGCCCTTAGGATTGGCTACAGTTGAGGCAGGCTGAGACTGCATGCATTTGGAGAGGGAGGGTTTCAGTTCTTGCACTCACCTGGCCCCTAGCATTGGCAGGGGGTGATGCAGGCTGAGACTGCATGCATTTGGGAGGGAGGGTTTCAGTTCTCAGCAGTCACCTGGCCATGAGGGTTGACTTGGGGGAGAGGCAGGCTGCAACTGCGTGCATTGGGGGAAGGAGGGTTTCAATTCTCGGCACTCACCTGGTCCCTGACATTGGTTGAGGGTGAGGCAGGCTGCGACTGCATGCATTGGGGGAAGGAGGGTTTCAATTCTCGGCACTCACCTGGTCCCTGGCATTGGTTAAGGGTGAGGCAGGCTGAGACTGCATGCATTGGGGGAAGGAGGATTTTAATTCTCGGCACTCACCTGGTCCCTGGCATTGTTTGAGGGTGAGACAGGCTGAGAATGCATGCATTGGGGGAGGGAGTGGCGGCTGCTGACGTTTCATGTGCAGAAGTATGCATGGAGGCATACAGGTAACATTGCACACTGCTCCTCCAGGGAGAAAACAGAAAAATCCATAACTTACTGAGCTGCTGCTGACCCTCACTACCCAGAGCCCTGCACCCTATTGAGCACCCATGCCACGGGACCTCAAGCGTAAACCTAATTCCTGCTGGAAAGTCGGGAAGTGGGGCTGGGGCAGTCAGTGTCTGCAGGGTGGCTTAGACACTGTGAGAAGATATGACCAACTGCAAAAAAAGGAAAAATGCCAGACGTGGGTAAATTCAGAACAGATGTGAGGAAGTACTTCTTTACGGAAAGGGTGGTGGATGCCTGGACTAGTCTTGGAGCATACATGGCGGGTGCAAAAGTAGTGGTGGGATTGAGGAATGCATGGGATAGGAATAGGGGAATCGCAGTGGAAAATGGTGCGGGGGGAGCCGGAGATCAGGTAGTGTCTGTGATGATGCTATAGGCAGGGAGAAAATGGGCACATTGCATGGGCCAGGAGGTCCTTATCTGCCATTAAATTCTATATCTCTGCATTTCTGTGTTTACTGAGAAAATGCTGAAAGGTTTGATACCTTTTATTGGACCAACAAGTGTCTTGTACAAAGATGGAATTATGCACAAGCTTTTGGGGCATCACGGGTCCCTTCTTCAGGTGAGTAACACAACTGAACAACATAAGCAGTATTTATATATGCTGTGAAGCAATGTATAAAAATAATTGACGAGAATTACAGGAAATGTAGAATGGTAAGCAGTGTGAAGCTCAGAAGTGAAGAAAGGAATAGAGAGCAATAAAGCCCTGCGATAAGAGTCTGTTTAAGTTACAAAGTAATAAAAAAATAGGATGTATGAGAAGAACTAAGGGGGAGGGGTATCAATTAATAGGAACAGGTCATGTGAAGATGAAGGGATGCTAGGAAGAGGTAATAAGAAGGCGACCAGACAGGAACACATATAAGAAAGACTTGAGATACAAGGTGTTTACAGTTGGCAGGAAGGGTAGATAGGTAGGAAGTGATGAGAAATTAATGGAAGCTATGAAGAAATGAAGGAACAGAAAACAACAAAGGCCAAGGAGCCCTATATTCAGAGCCGACCGGATGCACACACAAAACGATGTGCCACACAAATAAATTGGGTCGATTGGCTTTGGTGCCATATTCAAACACATTGCGCAATCCATTTGAATATTGAACCCTAGTTGCATGGAGCACAGCAGGGGTCACCAAGTCCTGCGCCATGAATCCAGGGTGTGGAGCTGAGGAACGCCAGTAGGGGAATGAGTGGCACATTTCTGAATGTACTGCAGCCCCCATGGGCAATATTCAGCCCAAACGTGCAAATGAGCGCAATTGGAATGCATGGCACAAAGTGGCCATTTGCATGCCCATTATGGCCTCATTTGCATGGCTGAGCCTGGCAGAATGTTCAGGGCCAGCCCCCTCCCCATTCCCAATCACTGTGCAAAAAGTAGAATCCTGTAGCCCCATTTCCATAGTGTAGGGACTCCCCACCTCAGCCCTGATCACTGTAACATAAAATCCCCTCCCCAATCACCCTGGTAGTGTAGTGTGACCCCCTGCCCAGATCATCATGTAATTAAACATTTGCCCCAATCGCTCGGTAGTGAAGTGACCCCCTTCCCAGCCCCAATCATCATGAAATAAAACATTTGCTCGATCACTGGGTAGTGAAGTGGCCCCCTCCTCAGCTGCGATCACAGAAGTCAAACAAAAACTCGCTCCTCATTTTCTGGTAGTCAAGTGGACCCCCACCGCTCCACCCCGTTAGCCAGTGACCCACCATCCTGTCCCCCTAAACCCAACCAGAGCCAGCAACTGACACAGCCCACCTCACACTGCAGTGGCCAGCCACTGACTGAACTGAACAGGAGTGCTGTACAGTATATTCACACAATGGGTGTGTACTGTATACTGTACAGCGTTCCAGCACAGTTCAGTCAGTGGCTGATACAGCCCACCTCACACTGTACCAGCCAGGCACTGACTGAACTGAACAGGAATGCTGTACAGTATATTCATGCAATGGGTGTGTACTATATATTGTACAGCGCTCCAGTACAGTTCAGTCAGTGGCTGGTATAGCCCACCTCACACTGCACTAGCTAGCTGCTGACTGAACTGTACAGGAGTGCTGTACAGTATATTCACCCACTGGGCTTGTACTATATATTGTCCAGCGCTCCAGTACGGTTCAGTCAGTGGCTGGTACAGCCCACCTCACACTGCACTGGCCAACTGCTGTCTGAACTGTACAGGAGTGCTGTACAGTATATTCACCCAATGGATGTGTACTATATACTGTACAGCACTCTTGTACAGTTCAAACAGTGACTGGTACAGCCCACCTCACACTGCACCGGTCAGCTGCTAACTTAACTGTACAGGAGTGCTGTACAATATATTCACTCTGGCTTTGTACTGTACAGCGCTCCTGTGCAGTTCAGTCGGTGGCTGGTACAGCCCACCTCACACTGCACCGGCCAGCCACTGATTGAACTGTACAGGAGTGCTGTACAGTATATTCACTTAGTGGGTTTGTACTGTATACTGTACAGCACTCCTGTACAGTCAGTCTCTGGCTGGTATAGCCCACCTCAAGCTGTACCGCCCAGCCGCCTGACTGAACTGTACAGGAGTGCTATAGAGTATATTAACTCAATGGATGTGTACTATATACTGCACAGCGCTCCTGTCCAGTTCAGTCAGTGGCTGGTCGGTGCAGTGTGAGGTGGGCTGTGCCAGTCAATGGCTCCAGTTGGGTTGAGGGAGTGAGTTGGTGGGTCACTGGCTAACAGGGTGGGGGGCACATGACTACCAGGGACTAGGGAGTAGGGTTTTGACTTCTTTGATTGGGACTGGGGAGAGGGGGTCACTTCACTACTGGGAGATCAGGGCGGATATTTCATTTCACGATGATCAGGGCAAGGGGCACACTAGACTACCAGGGTGATCAGGGAAGGGATTTTACATTACAACGATTGTGGCTGGGGAGAGGGGTCCCTACACTATGGAAACGGGGCTACAGGAGTGTACATTTTGTATAGCGATCAGGGCTGGGGGAGGGAATGTGTAACCGGCCCTAGACTGTGCACAGGACACCAGCCTGCCTCAAGCATAGTTAAAATAGGGTTTCAAAAGCATAACTATGCTCTGGTACAACTGCCTATAGTTGCGCTTTGAGGAGGGTCTTAATATTTACAATGCACGGCTTATGCATTGGACCCTCATTTGCATAGGTGTATCACAATATTGTGCACAGTGGTGCATTGGCGGCCTTTGAATATGTATGCGCCCCAATGACCCATGCAGGTTTGGTGATGTGTGGTGCATCCAGGTATGTGCCGCTCATCTCGTCTGAATATGTGGGCCTAGATAAACAGAACATAAGGTTCGAATACACAGTGACACTAATCAAGGGTTGGTGTAGTGGCTGGGCAGGACTGGAGTGGAAAATATATTTATAAGAGAGGCAGGAAGGATGCTAGGAACAGGTAATTAGAAACAGAGCTGGCAGGAACACAGAAAACAAAACTTGGGTAACAAGTAACAAAAGAATCACTCGGTCTGAGCATTATTAATTTACTTTTAAATTCCTAAAAACACCATCTTCAACCTCCGTAAGAATCCTATATCAAAAGGTCTCTAGTTACAGGGGTTTGGAGTGTTTTATGCACTTTTAAACAGTTTTGTTTGCACACTTGCACCAAGTGTGACCTCTGCAAGGACTTCCGGGGCTCATAGCTCCATTTAAGGAGCCCTGCTGCGAGCGGCCACTTGAACTTAAAACCTAGTTACTGTGTAGACCAGAATTGAAGGTGCAGTGGGCACTTGTGGGATTATTGAGTGTTTAATCAAATGAAACATCCGTATTTGTTTTAAAAACTGTGTTGTTTACCATGGGAGCCCTGGTTGCTAGTGGCAACAGGAAGAGAGACCGAGCACTTAGTCTTCATATTCTTAATTTACTTTTAAATTCCTAAAAACACCATCTTCAACCTCCGTAGGAGTCTTATATTAAAGGGGCTCTAGTTACAGGGGTGTGTAGCATTTTGCGCCCTTTTAAACAGTTTTGTTTGCACACTTGCACTGAGTGTAACCTCTGCAAGGACTTCCGGGCTCATAGCTCCATTTAGGAACCCTGCTGCCAGGCGAGCAGAGCAGGTACTGCGATGGAATGGCGTAGAGGCGATGTGCATGAAGACACGCTGTCTGCATGTGTCTGCTGTGTCCACTGGTGATGTAGGTGAGCAGGAGAAATATTTGCTGGAATATTGCAAGTTGAGCATCTTTGACCACAAGGTGCAAGTGTGTTTGTGTTTCTCACATTAATAGGGTGGTAAACTGTGAACAAACAATTATGTCCCAGGCTAAAAGTAAACAAAATAAAGCAAAGAAATGTGTCTGTACCCAGTGCAATATGTACACTGGTGAGGCAGCTTGCCAGACTTCATATGCGACAATTATACAAACTGGGGAATATGGGTGTGGGCAGGACAGTAGTGTGGTGGGTAGGTAACTGGCTGGGTGGCAAGACACAGAGGGTGGTGGTAAATGGCTGTCACTCCACAGAGGGAAGAGTGACCAGTGGGGTACCACAGGGATCAGTGCTGGGACCGGTCCTATTCAACATCTTCATCAGCGACATTTCACAAGACTTAGAAGGCAGAATTTCACTGTTCGCTGATGACACAAAGCTCTGTAACAGAGTAGACACACCAGAGGGTATAGACAGAATGAGAAGGGACCTGCAGAAACTTGAAGAATGGTCAGGGGTTTGGCAGTTGAAATTCAATGCTGAGAAGTGCAAGATAATGCATATGGGGCACAAAACCTTGGCACAATATATCAGTTGGGGGTGAGGATATAGCATGCACCAAGCAGGAAAGGGATCTTGGGGTTATCATCTCTGATGACCTCAAGGTAGGAAACAGTGTGACAAGGCAGCAGGTAAAGCAAATAGGATGCTGGGATGTATAGGCAGGGGCATCACCAGCAGGAAAAGGGAGGTCATAATTCCGCTATACAAGACACTAGTGAGGCCCCACCTGGAGTACAGTGACAGTTCTGAGACCATACCTATGTAAGGACATAGACAGGGTAGAGAAGGTTCAGAGGAGGGCAACAAAGATGGTGCATGGATTGCATCACAAGTCCTATGAAGACAGGTTGAAGGAACTGAACATGTACTCCCTGGAGGAGAGGAGGGAGGGGATATGATATAGACATACAAGTATCTCACAGGGAGGAACAGGTGCAGGAATACACTATTTTAAGCCAAAAGATGTTCTAGAACTAGAGGCATGGGATGAAGTTGGAGGGAGGATGATTCAGAGGAAACATGAGGAAGAATTTCTTCACAGAATGGGTGGTGGACAAGTGGAACACCCTGCCAGAGGAAGTGGTGGGGGCTGAAACAATCACGGGATTTAAGAATGCATGGGATAGACATAAAGGAATTCTGGAGGTCAGGGGTAAGGGGCAACAGATTCTAGGAAAACATAAACTGAACTTACAAGCTCAAATGGGCAGACTAGGTGGGCCATAGGCCCTTATCTGCCGACACTGTCTATGTATCTATGACAAATGTCTCTTAATAAGTACACTGCAAGGGGAAATTGAAAAAACCTCTCCTGACACTAGCAGTACAAAAAGAGATAATATTATTGGAAACATTTAATGATGGGGCAGAACAAAATACTATCAGCAGCAGCAGTGATAGTATAGGAGAAATACAAGCTGGGAGTGATAAAAGGGACTTGGATGCAAATAATAAACATAAAGAGGAAAGCATGGGTTAAGGCCCCAACTACTAAAAGGACATTTAAGGATCAAATACCAGAAGAACGACCCTTACATTTGCATAATACATTCGACAGCCTGTCACAAGACTCGTCCCAGATAGCAGAGGATTTTGAACCATTACCCGTTAAAGCAGAACAAAAGCTGTAACATACACCACACAACCCAATTGACCCTGACCCAGTAATACAACCACCCAATTTGAATAGGGACATAGTTGTAATCGGGGATTCTATTTTAGGGGAATGGATACTGTGGTGCGTTATGGCTGAAAAGAGTACACTACTGTGAGTACTCTCCCGGGGCAGGGGTAAATGACACCATCAAATTACTAGATGCTCTACTAGAGAACACCATTTCCCCCTGTTCTACTACATGTGGGTACTAATGATCTACAAACACATGATATGAGGGAAATCCAAATGGATTTTATGGAATTGATCAACTGGATTAAGGATAAAAATGGCAAAATTATCGTGTCTGGTGTATTACCCACTATGGGGAAAGAATACAAATGAATCAATAAACATTTTGAATAATTGGTTATGACAGTTTTGTATTAAAGAAAGCATAGGGTTCACAGATAATGTGGTCACTTTCAAGAGGGAAGCATGTTTTAAATCAGATTGGATGCATTTAAATCAAATGAGAAGTAGGATTCTGGGAAAAAAATAAATGAGGTCCTGAAATTCCATTTAAACTGGAAAAAGGGGGGGTATAGCAGCTACTACCAATAGCCATCCAAACTTAAGACCTCTGAATCCGGATGAACATAATTTAAAGGGAGTACTTATTATCACTAGGAGCTTAGAGAATAAATTCTGCAAATTTAAACTTCTGTTAGAGGAACAGATGATACATCTAGCACTGGTGACTGAGACATGGTGGGATGCTGGAGACTCATGGGATAAGTCCATACCAGGGTATACAGTAATTTGTTCTCAAAATCTAGAATATACAGGAACGGTGGTGGGATAGCCATTTATATCTATGAATCAATAAAATGTGAAGAAATCCACAAGGATATAAATAACTTAGAAATATTGTGGGTTAAGCTACTGCCGCAGGTCAGTGCCAAAATCATCGTGGGCCTAGTATATAGACCACCCTTAATCTCAGCAGAAAATGATGCCCTATTAATAAGTGACATCGAGAACCTGGATCTAACAGATAGAGTTATATTGCTTGGGGACTTTAACATGCCAAATATTTATTGGAAATATATGAAAGGAGTCAATAAAATGGAAAAAGCCTTCCTAGATGCAATTGAACAAATAGGGTTGGAGCAAAGGGTCCTGGAAGCAACCAGAGGAGATAATATCCTTGATATTCTATTAACTAATATGGGCAGTGCAGTACACAATATTAGGGTTAATACACCGCTAGGCAGTAGTAACCATCAGTCAGTGACCTTTCGCGTCCAAGAACAATATAATAAAGAAGTGGCAGGAGCCACTAAATAACTTAATTTTAGCAAGGCTGATTTTAGTACCATTAGATATAACTTAGCTAAATGGAACTGGTTAAAAGAATTTAAGGACCTTACAGTAAATAAAATGTGGGACCTGCTATTACTCAAGATAAAAGAACAGACAAGTGACAATATTCCTACTATAAATAAATATAATAAAAAAATTAAGAAAAAAAATAGAATGTACAAACAGCTAAAACAAAGTAATCAACTGGGCTGTGCAGTCTACAGGAACTTAACTAGAGAAAGAAAGTCAAAAATAAAAAAGCAAAAGTACAGTATGAAATATGGTTGCTAATAAAGTTAATGACAACAAAAACACTTGTTTTCTCTTCTGTAAACAGCTTAAAAAGTAGAACCAGCGTCATAGGTCCCTTCCAAAATGAGACCGGATTACTTGCAAATAATAAGGAAATATCTGATGTACAAAATAAGTATTTTTGTATGGTTTTCAACAGAAAGGACATTCAGACACAGACAGTTATGGAGAAATCTTACCCAGGACAGTTGCACATAGACCCTAAAGATGTGCATTGCACAGATTATTAAAATTGGACATTACGAAATCCCAAGGACCAGATGAAGTACACCCTAGAGTGTTAAAAAACTGGCTGATATTCTACACCTACCTCTGACCAAAATATTTCAGACCTCTTTAGATCTAGGTGAAATACCGATGATTTGGAGAGTGGCCACAGTGGTTCTACTCCTAAAGAAAGCACTAAGAAATAAGCCTGAAAATCTTATCCCTATTAGCTTAACTTCCTTGTTAGGGATGATTCTCGAAACAATATTAAAAGAGCACATACAGGCATACATTGAGGAAAAGGGGTTAACGGACCAAACCCAAAACAGATTTACTAAACCCAGGTATTGTCAGACTAATCTTTAGATCTTTTTTGAGAAAATAAGGAAAGAATTGGACTGGGGAAATCCAGTGGACATAATCTTTTTGGACTTCGAAAAAACCTTTGACAAATTATCCCATCAGGAGTTAATGGATACATTGGGTGAATTAAAAATACCAGTAAACATCTTAAATTAGATTTCAGAATTGCTAAAAGATAGAAAACAAAGGGTAATAGTCAATGGGATCTATTCTGATTGGGCTCCAGTTACAAGTGGGGTGCCTCAGGGATCGGTACTGGGCCCCTGCTTGTTTAACATCTGCATTTCATCCTTAAGTCTGAACATATCAAATGTTTGGCAGCTAAAGTTTGCTGATGATTGTAGGATAGGGACCACAGTTAATAACTTAAAAAAATACCAGTGCATTACAACAGGTCATTGATAGCATGCTGACTTGGACAAATCATAGTAAATTAGCCCTGAACATCAGTAAATGTAAAGTTACGCACCTAGGATAATTAAACATGCAGAAGGAATATATTTTAGGAAGAGAAATCTTGGAGGTAACCTATCAAGAGAGAGAGAGACCTAGGAATTAAAGTTAGCCCAGATTTAAAATTTAGTTCTCACTGTGACAATCAAATCAAAACAGCAAACCAGAATCTAAATTGCATTCTCAAACATATTTCTAGCCATAAAAAAGAGGTGATAGTGCCATTGTACAGGGCCTTGGTGAGACCATACTTAGAGTACTGTGTCCAGGTATGGCCACTGTACAAAAAAAGAGGACATTATAAGAGTCGAGGGCATTCAGCACAGAGCAACCAGGGCAATTTCCAGGTTAAAAGAACTATCATATGGTCAGAGACTAAATCACTTAATCTCTTCTCACTGCAGTACAGGAGACACAGAGGAGACGTGCATGTTACATAAGGCAATGGGTGATAATACCCTAAGGGAAGATCTGGTTTTGAGTTAAAGGAAGGTAGATTCAGTAAAAGATTGCACACCAAACAGCTGATTAGGCCTAGATGGAACCTACTATGAAGGAAAAGTTGATTCAGCCAAAGAGTGGCGGCTCCATGGACTCCGCTCCCACCAGAGGTGGTGGAGAGTACTAGCATGGATACGTTTAAGATAAAACTGGATATAGCGTATGGAGATAGAGTTAAAGATGGCTTTAAGTAGACTGTGAAAGGCAAGCACTAAGGACGCAAGTTTATTCCAGCTTGATACAACCTATGAAACCTATGAATTACAGTTTACCATGGAGTGTCATAAATCCAATGTCCTGATTCAGTCCACAAATATTAGATTTAAATTGTTTGGTATATTTAGCTTCCCATGTCCTTCTGTCCTGTGTGTTTTCTGAAGTTGCCTCTTAGTATCAGGACAGATACGTCAGAGAGGGAATGATGTATTTGTGAAACATGGTGTCCTACTGGTGTGTTGCTAACCGGGTTTACTATTGTATGTCGGTGGTGGTTCATCCTGGTTTGCCATGGTTGCCTTGTTTCCTCAATATAGCATCCATTTTGTGAACTTCATGCACTGAATTAAGTAAACCACATTGCTGGATTGACATGTGTAGGATCCATTGATTTTTATTGTGCTGTTCTGGCTTGTCTTGATGGTGGTCTGTGTACATATGTGGGTGCAGGTCTTACATCTTGCCATGTAGCAAGGTGTTTTCCCTCTTGTTTTCCTGTTATTTTGATCTGCTGGGAGATATGGACTATTATGATGTAGAGGTTGGGGGCTGCTCATAGGCAGTTATGGGTGGTTCAGGGAAGATGTCCTGAAGTATTTCATTTTCACTCAGCATCTTTAATAATTTGCTGAAGGGGGTTTAGCATAGGCCTGTGAGTGACAGCTAGGGGTGCGTGATCAGTTTGATCTTTTTGCCTGTATTTCAGCAGCAGATTTTCTCATGGCATTTGTATGACCCATTCAATTTCTTTGTCAATTTGTCATGGGGTGTGGCCCTGCTGGATTAGGGAATTCTGAAGTTTGGAGAGTTGTCTGTCTCTTGTTCTCTCATCAGATCAGATTCAATAGCATAGAATTGCCTGACTGTAGATTACAGATTTTTTGTATGCCTAGAATGGAAGCTGGAATTATGCAGATAGCGATGTCTCTCTGTGAGTTTTCTGTGTTTTATGTTTACAAAGCTGAGTCTACAAGTGAATTAAATGATGTTCGAATTATGTGATTTGAAGGGTATCCGGTAGGATGCAGGCATGATTTCATGCGTGCCATGTTTGCTAATTTTCCAATCTCTCCCCAGTATAATATTAATACTGTATAGCAGGTTATATTGGTGCCTGTTTAATTTAGCGTGCCTGATGTGCGCTACATATTAGCGCCCATTTAAATTAGCGGATGGTTCACCCGCAATTACTGCAGTAGTTATATCAGGACCATTCCTGAAATCCACACTTGAGGCTCCCATTAAAAATCAGTTTCTTAGATGTATTTTTACCAAACGGAAGCTGAGGAGAATTACTTAATTGGTTTTTAAGATATAGCTAAAAATCATGCGTATGAATCTTTGAACATCATCATGTAAGGAGCTAAAAATAATTAGAACTTCACTTCTGACACTGTGCCGCTTTCAGCCAAATGCTTTAACACAGGTTCATTTGGATGTGGATTACAGGCTCATTGAGTAAAGACACACAAATCCCAGACTGCCAAAAGACATTCACCACATCAAGACCCAACCTTACGGTTTCTATTTTTGTAGACAGTATTGCAGTACGTACAGTTGTTTTCCTTTCACAAAAACAAACTCCATGATAAACACCGACTTCAATAAACTCCTCTTCATCTGCCTTACCGCAACCTATGCCATCACGAAAGGTGAACGCCAAACATTGGAGAACAAAAACAGACAGAGGGACAGATTTTGAGGACAACCCCAAACAATAAGCAAGAGAGGCCTACATAACAGAGGAGCAGTAAAGGGAAAAAGGATCAAATAAAGGAGTAATTTACTCACCAGCATGAATTTTTGTTTTGTTTAGCAACAGTGGGCATGCGAACAACTGTTAAGAAAACAATGCCATATTAAGAAGATAATATTAGCGATCCGAATATATTAGCAATATTTCCGTTTCCGCTAATATCGCTAAAATAAATGGAGTGCTAATATTACCTGCTATACAGTAAGTTTAGCTGTCTAACTACAGGGGGTTACAGAAGTGAAGTAATGCACCTACATGATATGCATTCTGGTCTCCCTTCGTGAATGTGTTTAGCTGTCTAACTATGGGTTTTACAGAAGTGAAGTAATGCACCTACGTGATATGCATGCTGGTCTCCCTTCATGAATGTGTTTAGCTGTCTAACTACAGGGGTTACCTAAGTGAAGTAATGCACCTACGTGATATGCACGCTGGTCTCCCTTCATGAATGGGTTTAGCTGTCTAACTACAGGGGTTACAGAACTGAAGTAATGCACCTACATGATATGCACACCGGTCTTCCTTCATGAATGGGTTTAGCTGTCTAACTACAGGGATTACTGAAGTGAAGTAATGTACCTACATGATATGCACGCCAGTCTCCCTTCATGAATGGGTTTAGCTATCTAACTACAGGGGGTTGCAGAAGTGAAGTAATACACCTACATGGTATGCACACCGGTCTTCCTTCATGAATCGGTTTAGCTATCTAACTACAGGGGTTGCTGAAGTGAAGTAATGTACCTACATGATATGCATACGGGTCTCTCTTCATGAATGGGTTTAGCTGTCTAACTACAGGGGATTACAGAAGTGAAGTAATGCACCTTCGTGATATGCACACCAGTCCCCCTTCATGAATGGGTTCAGCTGTCTAACTACAGGGGTTTACAGAAATGAAGTAATGTACCTACATGATATGCACCCTGGTCTCCCTTCATGAATGGGTTTAGCTATCTAACTGCAGGGGGTTACTGAAGTGAAGTAATGTACCTGCATGATATGCACGTTGGTCTCCCTTCATGAATGGGTTTAGCTGTCTAACTACAGGGGATTACAGAAGTGAAATATTGTACCTACATGATATGCACACCGGTCTACCTTCATGAATGGCAAGACAGTTTCTTATCTCGTAGACAGCAACAGGATGTATAAGGCACTCTCTTACAGTTTTATATGCTTATCTTTTCTTTTTCATTTATTTTTCAAAAATATTGTACACACATAATTAATTGTTTGTAAAATCTGACAGTAGGAACTTTCATATCAGTATTGTGAAATTGTATTGTAGAAAAAAACTGAACCATGGAAATGTAGATTTTGGAACTACTAATCATTACTAAAGGAACTAAATCTGTGGTGTTGTGGAGATACAAATACTCAGTGAGCCTGTGACTGTTTTCAGATTTCTATAATGGGAGATGTTTGAAATAAGGGGATACCTCTGTAAAAAGATGCAAATTGGCCCTCCAGTATAGCAAAAAAACACCATAATAAGGTTCAGTAACAGTGCAGGTGTTTTAACTCTTCATGACATGGTCAGCACTGAAAGCAATAATAAAAAAAGAATAACCGATAGGTTTGTCTCTATTACCAGGGAGTAATGACATTGAGAGGTTCTGCACACATGAACCTCGAGAGTGAAGCTCCAGAGGTTCCAGTGTGTCCACAACCTTGAGATGCCATTACTCCCTGGTAATGGAGGCACAAACCTATCGGTTATTTTTTTAAATATAGGGATCCGAGTTTTCTTTGTAACGGGTGATCAACCGCTTCACTGAAGGACTGACTTTGTGCTGGACAACCACTGCACTGTCTCGCGCTGTTGGTTGAGCTGTCTTTTTGCGCGTCCGTGATGGTTCTTGCCCCCTGCCCACTTTTCAGTAACACCCTGTTCTTTATTACAGGACGGCAGGATCAACCACATATTTCCATTTGTTGATCCGAAAAAGAACAAAATAACAACTGCAGGGAACCCAGTTTGCTCTCCATAAATGAGAGAAGGGCCACCATGTTTTTCAAACTGTTCTCCCGGCCCACATAGGAAAAGCAGCCAATCAGCAGGCATGCTTTTGCAGACGTGGGGGAGACAGGCTAGTTTATGCGCTGTTGCCATTCTTAGATAATACTATCGTTCAGGTCCCGAACTATACTATTATGGGACCTGAATGATAGTATTATCACTCTTGAAGTGTAGTATTATCACTTCGGGAGTTATAATATTACCAAGATGTTTTTGTATGCTTTTGTGGAGTATTAAAATCAAAATCCATATATTAAAACATCATAAGATTCAGTAGTAACGCAAGAGTTTTTAACTGTACGTGACATCAGTACTTAAAGCAATAATAAGGTTCAGCAGCAGTGCAAGAGTTTTTAACTGTGCATGACCTGGTCAGTACTGAAAGCTATAATAAAACACCATAATAAGGTTCAGTAGCAGTGCAAGAGTTTGTAACTGTGCATGACGTGGTCAGTACTGAAAGCAATAATAAAACACCATAATAAGGTTCAGTAGCAGTGCAAGAGTTTTTTGCTGTGCATGACTTGGTCAGTACTGAAAGCAATAGTAAAACTCCATAATACGGTTCAGTAGCAGTGCAAGTTTTTTTCACTGTACATGATGTGGTCAGTACTGAAAGCAGCACTAAAACACCATAATAAGGTTCAGTAGCAGTACAAGAGTTTTTAACTGTACATGACGTGGTCAGTACTGAAAGCGATAATAAAACACCATAATAAGGTTCAGTAGCAGTGCAAGGGTTTTCAATTGTGCGTGACGTGGTCAGCACTGAAAGCGATAATAAAACACCATAATAAGGTTCAGTAGCAGTGCAAGAGTTTTCAACTGTGCGTGACGTGGTCAGCACTGAAAGCGATAATAAAACACCATAATAAGGTTCAGTAGCAGTGCAAGAGTTTTCAACTGTGCGTGCCGTGGTCAGCACTGAAAGTAGTAGTTGTGGTAAAATTTTATTTATACAGAAAAATATGCCGTTAGGGTTTCGAAAATCCCTATTTACAAGGCATCCCTGTATACACAATCATACTTATACATATAACACTGATCAAGTCACACAAAAAAATATACTAAACATACAAATTTACTCACAAACATTGCTATTATAAATACATCCATTCATCATAAAACATCACTCTTATTAAATACATAGAAACAATTAATTAAAAATTCCATTCATCTATAAATTTCAAATGTCACCTATGACACAAACATTTAAAATATACCTCTCTTTTCACTGCTGATTTAAATCTTAATAAAGACAAATCAGGATTTCTGAGGGAGGGGGATAGCCTATTCCATGCTGTTGATACTTTATACTGAAGGGTCATTGTACTATATTTATTTTTGATTTTAGGGATATTATACACTCTTTCTCCACAACTGCTTAAATTTAATCCATGTTCTGGTTTTTTTAGTTTATTCAATAAGTAATTTAAAGATTCATTCTTATGTAAGCCCTTTAATTGGATTAGCCAGAAAATCTCTGCCCTCTGTTCTAAAGAATTCCACCCTAATCTTGAGTACATGTCACAATGGTGTGTATCAAAGTCACACCTTAATACAAATCTAGCTAATCTATTATAAAGAACATCTAATTTATGTTCTTGTTTTTTCAAAGTATGTCTATATATATGGGAGCCATAATCAATCACGGGAAGGAGTAGTTGATTTACTATATTCTGTCTCATTTCCCTTGTTAAGCACTTCGATATTCGTCTCATAACCCCTAATTTAGAATTAACTTTTTTTATAAGTTCAGTCACATGCTGATTAAAATTCAGTTCTTGATCAATTATGACCCCCAAATATTTATAATACTCAGTTTGCTCTAATATTTTCCCCTCCTGAGTCCTAATTACCAAGTTTGTTGCTATACTGTCCTTTTTAACTGATCTAAAATACATAGTTTGTGATTTTTTTTCATTGATCAATAAACCATGTTCAATGAAGTATTTTTGCATGTTTATAAAGTCTCTCTGCAATTTTTGTTCTAATTCACCCACATTTGTACCGGATGTGACTAAAACGAAAGCGATAATAAAACACCATAATTAGGTTCAGTAGCAGTGCAAGAGTTTTTAACTGTGCGTGACGTGGTCAGCACTGAAAGCAATAATAAAACACCATAATAAGGTTCAGTAGCAGTGCAAGAGTTTTTAACTGTGCATGACTTGGTCAGTACTGAAAGCAGTAATAAAACACCATAATAAGGTTCAGTAGCAGTGCAAGAGTTTTTAACTGTGCATGGCGTGGTCAGTACTGAAAGCAATAATAAAACACCATAATAAGGCTCAGTAGCACTGCAGGAGTTTTTAACTGTGCATGATGTCCACAGTACTGAAAGCAATAACAAAACACCAGCATAAGGTTCAGTAGCAGTGCAAGAGTTTTTAACTGTGCATGACATCCACCATACTGAAAGCAATAATAAAACACCAGAATAAGGTTTAGTAGTAGGGCAAGAAGTTTTAACAGTGTATGACATGCTCAGTGTTGAAAGAGGAATAAACTCATTCTATGTTTATATGTTTTTATATTCCAGGAAACAGAAGGGAAGTAGACATCTTTTACAGACAACAGTGAACATGGCAGCAACAAAAGAGCTAGAACTACTGAAAAATGAAGTGATGTGTCCCATCTGTGTGGATTATTTTAATGATCCTGTCATTATAGATTGTGGGCACAACTTTGGCAGAGCCTGTATCACAAAATACTGGGAGCACGTTGATGGAAAAGTCTCCTGTGGTGAATGCTGTGATGTGTTAGAGCAGAAGGTACTACGAGCAAACAGGAAACTTGCAGTGATAGTGGTGTTTGTAAAACGTCTGACTGGAAATAAAGAGGAGCCCAAAAAAAGCAACACTTGTGACCAGCAGCAGCAACCACTGGGACGGTTTTGTGAGGAATCAAATGAACATAAACCTGTCCATGCAGCCTTTGAAATGCCTCCTGAGCATGAGAGCCACAATACTGTTCCCAAGGTGGAGACCCTAAAGGTGGGTTGAGGAAGGAAATGATTAACATTTGAATCAAGTGCTTTCTGACTAGTTTATGAAATGTATTTATCTTAAGTTTAGTAGCACATATTTACACAAGGCAATTGTAGTGGGGGGTGGCAGGAAGTAGGCTGTTGGTTAACTAGAATCTGCAGCTTATCCAGTAGGTAGGGAAATGGGCAGACTGGGTGAGCCAAGTGGTCCTTATCTGCCGTCAAAGTCCATGTTTCTATGTAATAATGCTTGGCTTCCTGGGGTATACAAAAATACCCTGGTGATGAGGGTGGCTTGAAACTGCAAGGCTAAGGTATGCAACTCCCCTTGTAAAACAGGCAGGTAACATGCTGCAAGCTAATTGGCCCACAGCCATGCATTGTAGAACCACTACCAACAGTAAAAAACATCTGCTGCCCACAACAGTACTACAAGAGTTGGTTTATCAGCAGTGCCATCAGTAGCAGGCCACATCTGTCTGCACTAATAAAAGGTTTACTGAGACTTTAAATTATCTGGCTGATCAAATGTTGCAGTGTGAGTCAGGTCTCCTGTAGAAGTGTGTTGTGGTGTGAAATGTTAGGGCTGACTGACTGCCTCCTGATGCTGTACAGTTCGTTGTTTTTAGGCTCGTTCATATGGGTGTTTGCTTTAGTGCTGCCCAACAAGTTGTTCCATCAGTTGGTTCAGAAACACTGAATGACCACTGTTCAGATGGCACTGTCTTGCACTGATGTTGTATTCCGCATTCAAGTTCCAGCATGGTAATTGTTGTTGTTCCTGTTGCAAGCCGGGGAGGCGGTGGTGGTCTTGAAGGGAGGACATCTGCATAGTCGCATCCTGTCAAGGCGTAAACAAGAAGCGAAAGTGATTTAAACTTTAATCGCTGCTCTTTCATGGTGCTTGCCACACATTTGGTTGGCATCTGTGGGCCTGAAATGGTAACCCAAACCTCCAGTACTGCCCAATCAGTGTATGTCCAGCAGTGTTTCACTAATCTTTTTCAGACCACTTACCACCAAAGTCTCAGAATCAGAAGAATTAATTCGTGTGACAACCTGATTTCCTGCTGCAACAAACAAACCTTCTGCCATAGTCTCCGGCCATCACAGCAGCTAAGGACTTGCATTTCAATCAGTCGATCCTTGCTGAGTCATCGGTAAGAGCCCATTTATACTGTATATGTTCCAATTTCAGTGCTGTTAGTGCCAACTGGGGATCTGCACTTCTGCCAACAGCATGCACCAGTGCAACTCTCATATACACAGTATCGGGCCACAGTGAGGAAGCAGCGCTGCATCTGTGTGCCCTTAAATCAGGATATACAGCCTGTGTGTTTTGATGCTGTCAGCATCACTGTACCATTATTTATTGGGTATCTCCCATTTCACTTTAGCAGGGATCAGCTGTAATATATGAGGTCCCTCAGGAAGGCTAGCTACTCTGTCATGTGCCAGGTACATATTCAGGATGTACGGCCCGTGTGTTCTGATGTGAGCTGTCAGTATCACTGTACCATTATTTATTGGATATCTCCCATTTCACTTTAGCAGGGATCAGCTGTAATATATGCTGTCCCTCAGGATGGCTAGCTACTCTGTCATGTGCCAGGTACATATTCAGGATGTACAGCCCGTGTGTTCTGATATGAACTCAGTATCAAGGTACCATTATTTATTGGGTATCTCCCATTTCACTTTAGCAGGGATCAGCTGTAATACATGCTGTCCCTCAGGATGGCTAACTACTCTGTCATGTGCCAGGTACATATTCAGGATGTACGGTCCGTGTGTTCTGATGTGAGCTGTCAGCATCACTGTACCATTATTTATTGGGTATCTCCCATTTCACTTTAGCAGGGATCCGCTGTAATATATGCTACTCAAGATTGCTGGCTACACTATCATGTACAAGGTACATATTCAGGATACCTTTCGGGCTATTCAATGTTCTGCTTAAAGTTGATAGCCTGACATGTAAAACTATATACAGATGCACAACTCAGCAAGTCATATGAGGGTTGGTGTAGTGTGTGCATCTGGAATTCAGTCTAGCAAGTGTCATTGTGCAGTCCTGGACCACAGCCTTTTTGTTCTCCCACTTGTGGCTGGCTTGTATCACTGCACAATCATGGGTATTCTGACATGCCCACCATCCCCACTTCCTTCCCAGGCAGAGGTGGAACACTGAGGTACTGCAAGTATGGGCATTCCATATTCCCAATTTCCTGCTGGTATTGCACTCCCCAAAAGCACAGTGTGGACTAAACAATGCACAGTTTGTATGCCCACGGACGCTTCATGGTGACCTGCCCATATGATGCCACTTTTGTTAGTTGACTGCTGTGGCAGTATACTAGGTCACTATTCCAAGTCTTATTGAAATAATCACATGACCAATGCTAGGTAGGCACCCAGTGGCTCACCTGCTGTACTTATTGCAGTCAACTCCAGGCCTTTTGTTTTTCATACCAGCGCAGATTGTGCTTTCTTCTGTAGCCACTGTATACACACATATATATATATCTATCTATATATATATGCATGCATACACACACACACCACCATCACCCCCACAGTAAATTCTTGATTTCCTATAATCTGACTGGTGACTATGGTCAAGCCCTGCTTTCATTATGCTCCCCATACACATCCTCTTACACTATATGTATATATTATATTATAATATATATATGTATTATATACACAATATATAATGTGTAGAACAGGGATGTGTATAGGGGAGCTTAGTGGTGAAGAAGCAGGGCTTGACTATGGTCACCAAACAGGTAGGAAGTCCAGAATTTACTGTGGGGTGATGGTGGTCTGACACTTGGCTAGCCTTTTCCTGTGAATTTTCTAGCCAGTGTTTCTTAATGTTTTAATTGAGTCACAGTAGTGGAGGGCATTGCCAGTATTGTAACTCTGCAGCACAGGCCTCAACTCCATGCTTATTGCATATGTTACCCACCGCAGCAGATGTTAAACAACCACACAGTGCCATTTCTGGGTTTTATCTCACGTGGAAAGCACCCAGGAATAAACATCCAGAGACTGTAGAGTGGCATCTCGTGGGGGAGTGCCAAATTCCAGTACCAAACATATGACCAGATACAGTCCATATGGTCTGTCAAGTCTGCTCAAGTGTGCAGCTATCAGATAGTACTCTGTGGCTGCCCTCCCCCACCCATATCATAGTGACCCTCCTCCTGATTTTATCCCATCAATGCCATTCTAGGAACCTGCACTGCTACCATGCCAGCAGTGGTGCTGGATACTTCCTGTGGCCTCAGCTGGGATGCTGAAGATGATCACAATGATGACAAGTTGAGGGGTCAATCAGACACTGAAGAAAACCCAAATCCAGCAAGCCCTGATCCATCTAAAGGTCACTCCACAGCATCATTGGCCATGGATGTCAAGTACATGTACTGGTGCCCCAGAGCCATGTTACCCAGCCCACACTTGGCATGCACCACAATCATAAACGTCATGCTGATCCTGTTGTTTCAGCGATGTTGGAACACTTTATTAAGTTTATGGCCCAGTCTGATGCAAAATATTTTGACATGGAAAGGCAGTGGATGCAGTTTATCATGAAAATTTATTTTTATTTTATTTAGTTTTTGTTTACCAGGTAAGTGCACTAGCCATAGCAATGACTACTTTCAGGCATGACCCGGGAGGGTACAGTACAACAATACAGGCAAACATTCCAGTACAGGATCAAACAGGGCAAACAATGCACAATACAGGCAAACATTCCAGTTACAGGTTCAAACAGGGCTGACAATATTCAGTACAGGCAAACATTCCAGTACAAGTTCAAACATAGTAGATAGTAGAAAAAAGTAGCTACCGACAAGGTAGTTTCAATAACATTGTAGAAAATTCTATAACAAGTTATGTCATCAATTTTTGAGAAAAATCACAGAAAGATTGTAGATATGCTAGTGCTAACTGTGATTGCAAATAGGTAACTCGGGAAGGATAGTAGTGAGTGCCAGGAGTAGGAGGATAGAATAAGGGGTTGAGGACGGGGCAAGGTGGGACAGCATGGTAGAGGAGAAGTGCTGTGCATTAGAGGGGCAGATCAGAAATGGTAAGGAGAGATGAGGCAAGGAAGGAAGAATGAGCTGGGGGGGTTTGAAACAGGAGCACTTGTGGGAGGTAACAAGATAATTACACAATCCTTTCTTAAATGATGCATGGGATGGTGATTGATGCAAGGCTAGTGGGAGGGAGTTTCAGTATTTGGGGGCATAGCAGGCGAAAGCACTAGTGCCTTTAATAGTGTTATGTCTGGGAATGAGGACAGGAGCATAGTCAGCAGACCGTAACCCATAGCAAGGTGTCAGATATTGGAAAAGGCCTACCAGAGGTTTGGGAATTTGTAGTCGGACAATGTTGTCAATGACTGAGCCATAAGCATGAAGTCTTAGCTCAGGAGGAGAAAGCCATCCCAGGTCAGAATAGAGGACACAGTGGTGTTTTAGCCAGTGAGAGGAGGACACATAGTGACAGATGTTGTTATATGTGACATCCCACTTCCTAAGACTCGATTGGCATGCTGAAGTATAAGTAGCAGCTCCATTGGTAAGTGATTGAAGGAGTATGCCACGGGCAATGGCAAGCCTTGTTGCGGGAGTGAGCACATAGCTGGTCCAGTAGGCTATGCCAAGTTTGGAGTTGACCAGTTTACAAGTCTGTTGGATGTGTAGGTCAAAGTTTAGTGATGGATCAAGTGTGATGCCAAGATATTTAAATGAGTTTACTACCCCAACTGCTGAACCATTTAAGGAGGAGAGTTTGAAATTAGGCTGGGCATGTTTAAGCTTTGCATTTGATCCAAAGAGCATAGTTTGGGTTTTGGACTCATTTAGCACAAGTTTGTGAGTTGACAACCACTGTTGCATTAGCTGAAAGTCTAGAGAGAGTAGATTGTTTATGTCTTCAATGCTTTTTGCGCTAGCATACAAAACAATGTCGTCCACATAAATCAGGGAGGCTGTCCTTTGGAGGCTGGTGGGAATGTTATTTATGAAAATAGAGAAAAGCAGGGGTCCAAGGATGGACCCTTGTGGCACCCCAATGTTTACAGTTGCTACATCCGAGAGGGTAGAGTTATATTTCACAGTTTGAGTCCTTTCAGATAGGTAGTTCCCAAACCACCTTACAATGTTAATTGAGAAACCCAGTGATGTAAGAGTGGCTAGGAGGATGGAGTGATTAACCAAGTTGAAAACCTTAGACATGTCAATGAAAATGGCTCCAGTGAGAAGACCAGAGTCCATAGCCACTAGTGCATCCAACGTAAATTTGAGAAGGGTGGTAGTGCTGCTATGGCCCTTGCGAAAGCCATGCTGGGCAGAGGTAAGTAGATCATGTTTCTGCAGGAAGTCAATTGTCTGTGTGGCTACAAGTTTCTCCAGAGTTTTATTGAGGACTGATAGGATGGCAATGGGCCTGTAGTTTGATGGATCTTTACGATCTCCTTTTTAGAAAGCAGGGGTAATCCTAGCTGCCTTCCATATATCAGGGATATATCTCTGGCACAGGGAGAGCGTGAAAATCATGGCTAAGGGAGCAGCAATGTAGGGGGCTGTTAACTTTAGGAGCTTTGGTTCTAGATTGTCAGAGCCAGCAGCAGTGTAATCCGAGATATTGTTTAGCAATTTGAGCACCTCAGATCTTGAGACTGCCTTGAAAAAGAAATGAGGACCATCTACAACTGGCAAGGTGGTATGTGAGATTGGGCAGGAAAAGCAGAGGTATAGTTAGTTAGGTCAGAGAATTTATCATTGAAAAAGTTGGCAATGGTTCTGGGATTGGTACAGTGAAACCCATTAAGTGTCATGTTATTTGGGATGGATGCTGGATTCGAACCAAGGAAGAATGTAATATGTGACCAGAATTTTTTTGAGTCACCATAGGAACTGGTTATAAGATCTTTGCAGTAGGTGCTCTTTGCTTTTTTGATGTACCTTTTACTTGAATTGCACAGAGCCCTATACGTATTAAGGTCAGAGGATAGTCCTGAGCTTTTGTAATGGAGCCAGCTTTTGTCCCTTTGCTTAAATTTGGATAGGAGGTCAGATTTTAGCCAGCATGTTTTTTGGAGCAGTAACGCATCAAGCATGAGTGCACAGAATGTTTTCACATGGATCTTTAGTGCCCAGTGCTGCAGCTCCTGACAGAACAGGATTGGCAACCACTACTACAAGCACCACTGATGTACCGCTATGTATCAAATCCCTGCATTCATGTATTTAAGTGACCCTATCCATGCAGTCCTGATGTTAACCACATGGGACCTAGCAACAGCAATTCTGACTTTTCCCAGCAGACATCCTTCTCTCTCTCTTAGCAATTGTCTAAACACCTGGCAAATGCAAATAGGGTTGCACACCGTGCTGGCACTCTGATGTACCAGCTTCCACCACCCCTGTCTGTTTAGCAGCATGTTTGTGTAATGTATCAAGGTGGTGGAGGAGACATATGTAGAAATAATGAGTGAAGTCACTGTAGTACTTTTGGTGGTGGGACACGCCAGCACAAGGGCCGTATTATCACTGAATGATGGACTGGGATCACAGGTGTTTTACAGGGTACTGCTATTCTTGCGAATTGTGTGCAATATAGTTGTTCTAAGTGTGCAGTGTATGTTTTCCTTTTTCTTGTTCTGTGTTTGCCACTGTGTTTCCATATTGAATGCATTACTGTGTTCATTCTCAGCCATATGGTCTGTGTTATCAGTTTATTGCAGTTCCTGATTTCAAACTCCATTTCTTAGCTGAAAAAGTTTCTCTCAGATACTGTGACTTTATTCAGGTACTGTGCTTTTTTCGATGTTCACCACACCACATTGTGTATATGTTTAATTGTGTGCTCCCTCCCATGCAATACAGCTTGCTATGCCTCAACGCACCAGTGTCCTGATGGGATCCATACTCATGTCAATAATGGCAAATCCAAGCCTGTGCAATGGCAAGGGCTCCAGTAATGACTTGTTCCATGAGCCAAAACCAGTAATGATTAGGATTCGTGTCAACACACGCCCTATAGTGGCACACTGAAAGGTGGTCGCACATGACACCAGCATGTTGATGTCAGTGGCAGGAGGACGTCAACACTGTGTGCATTCTGTGAGACAATAATGGCATGCTTGGCATACATAGCAAAGAACATTGCACGTCCATCTGCCAACACCAGGATGACAACTTTCATACTATACATGCTAAGTGTAACCATCTCTGTAAGGTTGCAGACATGCAAGAACCATGTGATGCACTGGATGGCTGCATGCAGCCAGCTCATCTGGTGATGCCATGCTTGCTTGTCAGGCCGCGCACATGTGATCTCTTTTAGACAAATAGCAAGAACAGTGCAGTAATGAAACAGACTTAACAACCAGTTTGATGTACCTAGGGCTCCAGATAAAGTGAATACTGTCCTATTTTATTCACCTCATTTTAGGAAATACTCTTCAGAATTTGTTTTTAGTGAGCACCAATACTCATCCAACATTTGTAAATGGGCCACACTCCATAGAACAGTGCTTCATAACGTAAACTTGTAATTCAAATGGATCACTTTTTTCCAGATTTACAGCACTCGTCTGCATCCCAATTTTATTTCAAAACTGGTAAGCAAATTACTCCTGCCTACCATTATTATCTGGGACACTGTTGGCACCTGATCAGTTTTTATCTAGAAAAAGCTGCATTGTTTTAAAAATGTACTCCTTACTCCACTCCATCCAGACATTTGTACACATCTGAATTTGGGTTTACTCACCTCACTTTATAAATGAGGAGTACAGTACTCATCTCAAAAAATCTTATCTGGAGCCCTGGATGTATCTTCACAAGTCTCTTTATTGCCCACTATTCATATATGCCACAGATTACCTTGCCCATTGTATTGTCTACCAAGATGTTGAACAATTGCATTCCTGATTTGTCTTGCCTGATCCCCTGCTCTGCCCCTTTGCATGTCTTGCATTTCAGTGCCTGACAGCTTTTGCAAGTCCTCACCATTAGCCTTCCTAATCCATTCCAAATTAAAAATATCCTCTTCTGCCTACAAAGGTTGTGTAGAATGCAGCATACACGCACCACAGAAGAAACAAAGGAAATGGGTGTATCAAGCCTTTTCAGCATTCATCAGCATCTTCCCTTTAGCCAACCAAAGCCATTTGTTACTGCCATACACCTGCTTGACAGACGACGTCTAACTGATTGTGCTCAGACAATTGTGAGGTTTCTGGTGTGGGAGAATCACTTCATTAGCCATGACATCAATGGGTAGGCTGGATCACCAAATAAATGAATGGGCACCTGTACATCACATATTTCACATGTCACATTGGGGAAAAAGAAGGCTATCCATAGCCTTCGCATATAGTCCACTGTTTGCAAGAATAAGGGCATTGTGAACTTTCCCAGGCCATCCAATGTTAACATCCCAAAAGCAGGGCTGCTGGTCCACTACTGCCTGCATCATTACAGAGTGCCAGCCTTTATGGTTGAAAACATCAGCTACTGCCAGTGCCTGAACTGGTATGTGTGCCATCTATTTCACCAACTGTCTGTGATAAACCAAATTTTTCCTTGAAGCCATCCAAGATGTCTTCTAGCCATGTGCCCATAGGGGTTGTTATGTGTGGTGCATGAACGGCTATGTATGTGCCATTTATTGCACCAGCTGTCTTTGGTAAACTAACTCTTTCCTCAAAGCTATCCAAGATGTCTTGTAGCCATGTGCCCATAAGAGTTGTTATCATGTGCATGAAGGTGTCAGTGACAAAGCTGCACACCTCACGCACAACAGAGCAGACAACTGCTCTAGGCACACCAGACAAGTGTCCAATGGCCTGATACTCACTGTTAGTGGCCATTCTCCAAATCATAAAAGCAAAGTCTTACTTCAGATGTAATAGCTTGATACATATTGGTGTTCTGCCTTCCAATTATGTGTTGTATTTTAATACATAATAACAACAAAACTTTATTTTTATGGCGCCTTTCCAAAACCAAGGCGCCGAACAAAATTTAAAACCTTGCCACATATTGCACATATTGCAGCAGTTTAGTAAATACAACAGACAACCAAAATTAAAATAAATATTGCCAATCAGTCACCAAATACTTGGTGCCAAAGATGGGTTTTCAGAGCTTGTTTAAATCCCTCCACAGTTGCTCACTCACATAACTGGTGGAATAGAGAGTTCCAGAGAAAGGGGGATGCATATATAAATGTCTGGGCCCCAGAAAATGTTAAACAAACTCCTGGAATCTCTAGCAACCCCTCACTAGCTGAGTGGAGCAGTCACCCAGGGTGGTAGGGTACCAGAAACTCTTTCAGGTAGTCTGAGCCCTGTCCATGTAGGGCTTTATAAGTCAGAAGACCGACTTTAAAGGTGATCCGCCATTGTACCGGCAGCCAATGCAGACCATGCAGCACTGGAGAAATATGGCAGGACCAAGAGGTTCCTGTAAAATGCTGGGCTGTTGCATTCTGCTCTAGCTGCAAACATCAGATTTCCACCCCAAGTACCCCTAGGTACTGGGAGTTGCAGTAGTCCAAGTGTGAGGACACAAAGGTGTGAACCAGTGTAGGAAGGTCACCGGATGGAACAAGGTGCTTAATCCTGGCGATTTTCCTCAGGTGGTAGAAAGAGGTCTTGATAATGGCTGATACCTGTGATTGCAGGGTTAGCCCTTCATCAAAGATTACCCCCAGGTTCCGCATCTGTTCAGAGGCTGGGAGTGATAAAGCCCCAAGAAAAAGGCCAGAGGGTGAACCTGCCCCCGGCCCCTCTATCCGGCATCTTGGGCCCACAACCAGCATTTTAGTCTTTTCTGAGTTCAACTTCAACCAGCTGGAATCCATCCACTCCTGGGTCTCTTCCAGGCAGTTACTGAAGACTGAGAGAGCTCTATACTGGTTGGGTGCAAAAGAAAGGTAGAGCTGGATATAATCAGCATAGCAGTGAAACCTCAGCCCATACCATACCTCCTTACAATGTCTCCGAGGGGCAACATGTACACTGTGAACAATATGGGGGACAACACTGATCGCTAAAGAACCCCACATGACAGAGGTATTGGGTCTGAAGAGTAAATCCCAAACACCACCCTCTGAGTTCTTCCAGTGAGGAAAGATATAAACCACCTGAGGACTGTACCCGATATTTTGCTAAGTAAATTAAAAGGTTTCATGACTCGTACAGAAGTTTTCAATCCATTCATATTGATTAAATGTTATCAGCAAATTCCAAAACACTGGGGAACATTCCTGTGCCCACAGTGTTCTTGGCAGGCTGTTGAGTGCCAGAGTCATAAGCAGCACAGAATGCACCATAATGTTTCATCCACGTTGCAAATGTCTACGTAGACGGTTGCAGAAGGGCCTTATCTATGTCTACTAGTGGTGGCAGGACTTCAGTGTCTCTTACATGTGCAAAGTACTGCAACATTCAAAAGTCCATATTGATGCCCTAAAAGAAAACAGGAAAATGGAACATTAGGGCTTTGTGTGACAGACGCATTGACTCACAGTATGCACACAGACATGAGTAAAATTTATTTTCTATTTAGTGTGGCCATTAAGGTGCTTAAGTCAAGCGGCACCATCCAGGTAAACAAGTTACAGACATCTTCAAGAGAAGACATGAGACACATAGCATGCATGTCAAGTTCACTTTTGTAAAAAAATGGCGCATGTTGACACTCAGTAAAACAGTTCATGTCTGAACAAGGGACAGTGTCACATATTACTGAGTGGCAGACATCACAGTATGAATAACTGCATGGGAAAAGGACACTAAAATTGTGTGTTGCCAACACTGTAAAGCAGGCATGGTGTTGCGCACCAAGGCAGACCTCATGAAAGGAACACAGCACAGTACTGAACCGACCCAGAAGCAACATGTATTGAAAGACAGGTACAGTATGGTCAGTAACATGAGCACATTGTTGGTTCTCTCCCAACTCTCCTCCTTCCTGGATTCTTCCTCCTTTCTCGCTCCCTTCCAGTCTGGTTTTCACAAATCCCACTCCATTTCCACCTCCCTCCTCAGGCTGACTGATGCCATCCTGACTGGTATGGAGCAGGGCTTGCTCCTCTCTGCCATCTTTGTCAACCTGGCCAAAGCCTTCAACACAGTTTCTCATCTCCTCTTCATAGATCAGCTTTCTGCCACAGGTCTTTCCCACCATGCCACAGGTTGGCTCTGTTCTTACCTCCAGGGCAGAACTCAAACTGTTAAAATTGGTGACTTCATATCCCCCCCATTACCTATCCACACTGGCATCCCCCAAGGCTTAGTGCTTGGACCCATCCTTTTCTCTATCTTTCTAAATAGCCTTCCCTCTGCATGCTCATCCACATCCATACTATGTATGCTAGTGATACTGTAATACTTGCCTACGGTTCCTCCCCCACTGATCTACATCCATACTATGTATGCTGATGATACTGTAATATTTGCCTCCAGCTCCTCCCTCACTGATCCGCATCCATACTACGTATGCTGGTGATACTGTAATATTTGCCTCCAGCTCCTCCCTCACTGATCCGCATCCATACTACGTATGCTGGTGATACTGTAATATTTGCCTCCAGCTCCTCCCTCGCTGATCTGCATCCATACTATGTATGCTGGTGATACTGTAATATTTGCCTCCAGCTCCTCCCTCGCTGATCTGCATCCATGCTACGTATGCCAATGATACTGTAATATTTGCCTCCAGCTCCTCCCTCACTGATCCGCATCCATACTACGTATGCCGGTGATACTGTAATATTTGCCTCCGGCTCCTCCCTCACTCATCTGCATCCATACTATGTATGCTGATGATACTGTAATATTTGCCTCTAGCTCCTCCCTAGCTGATCTGCATCCTACTACATACGCTGATGATACTGTAATATTTGCCTCCGGCTCCTCCCCCTCTGCTCTCCATCCATACTGTGTATGCTGATGATACTGTAATATTTACCTCCGACTCCTCCCTCGCTGATCTGCATCTATACTATGTATGCTGATGATACTGTAATATTTGCCTCTAGCTCCTCCCTAGCTGATCTGCATCCTACTACATACGCTGATGATACTGTAATATTTGCCTCCGGCTCCTCCCCCTCTGATCTCCATCCATACTACGTATGCTGATGATACTGTAATATTTGCCTCCGGCTCCTCCCCCACTGATCTACATCCATACTACTGTATATATGTTGATGATACTGTAATATTTGCCTCTAGCTCCTCCCTCACTGATCTGTATCCATACTACGTATGCTGATGATACTGCAATATTTGCCTCCGGCTCCTCCCTCGCTGATCTGTATCCATACTATGTATGCTGATGATACTGTAATATTTGCCTCTGGCTCCTCCCCCACTGATCTACATCCATACTACTGTATATATGCTGATGATACTGTAATATTTGCCTCTAGCTCCTCCCTCACTGATCTGTATCCATACTACGTATGCTGATGATACTGTAATATTTGCCTCTGTCTCCTCCTCCACTGATCTACATCCATACTATGTATGCTGATGATACTGTAATATTTGCCTCTAGCTCCTCCCTCACTGATCTGCATCCATACGATGTATGTTGATGATACTGTAATATTTGCTTCCTGCTCCTCCCTCGCTGACCTGATGAATCAACTTCGGCTTGACTTTAACAACATCCAACACTGGTTCTGCTCTAATCAGCTTTCTTTAAATGCAAAGGGGAAAGTCTCTATGACTTTTGGACCAGGTAAAAACTATCTAGCCCTTCAGCCCTACCCATCTTTCATAGTGTGGATGGTACTCATCTTCAAGACGTCACTTCCTTCAAGTATCTTGGGTTATGGCTAAACCTTCACCTAGACTTCTCTGTGCATGTGGACTCCTTGCACAAAATGCTCCACCCTAAACTTGGTGCTTTGTATAAGAACCGTAGTTGTATTCCTTTGTTGGCCCGAAGAGCCATGGTTCAGAGAATGATCCTCCCCTCTTCAACTATGGTGACACTATCTATGGCAGTGCTTCTAAGACTACCCTGACCAGACTGGACACCCTCTTCCACTCCTTCTGCAGGTTTCCCCTGGATTGCCCTCCCCCCCGGACCCATCACTGCCACCTTTACGCCTTACTCTCTCTCTCGCTTCTGTCGCTGGAAACCAGCTGGCTGGCTCATGGCTCTGCCCTTATTGCTAAACCCTGACTGAGCTCCCTCCCATTTTACCTCTCTTCTCTCCACTGCTTCTAACTCTGCCTATTCCCTCTGTAGCTATAGTCAGTGCACTCTAGCTCTTCCTTCTAGAAGGTCCTCAACTGGTCAAGTTGCTTTGCCCTACTGTCTTCCCAAACTCTGGAATTCTTACCCATGCCCCATCCACTCTGCCACCTCATTTTCCTCTTTCACCAGGCTTCTTGTGCTCACACTGCCCCCCTGACCTCTTCCCTTTTCTCCTACTCCCCTCCTCCTCCTCATTTTCTGATCTTACTACTCTCTTTACCTGCTCCTCCTCCTCCTCCTGTTACCCTGTCTCTCTCTTTCACCTCCTCCTCCTTCCTCCATATTCTCTGCCATGGCAGGTTAGCCCTATTGGCTACCATGCCCTCCCCTACCTCATTCTTGAAGTCTGCTGTATGTCTGATTATGCATTGACCTGTATGTTACACTTTGTAATTGCTCTGTATCTTTTCAGTGTGTACCTTGATGTTTATTTACAGCATAATGCTGTGCTTGTGCTTTATGCTACCCTGTATAATGTTTGCACTTTTAAAGGGACACTGTCAACCTGTTTTTCATCATATTATTTCTGGTTAAAACCAACCATTTTGTGATTGCTTACCCTCTCTAAAATTCACTGATGTTGCTGTTTGTTTTGTCTGTCTCCTTGCTTAGTAGAACTGAAATGCATGGCAATGTATATTTGTAAACAACCTTGTTTTTGTTTACAGTCCTGGATCTGTTTTTACTACATGCTTCCTGAGCATTAGAAACACACCCAAACAGTGCAGTCACTCATAAGGCAGTAGCTTCCTAAACTCCCACTGCATCATGAGTGGCTAGACTGTGTTGTCGGTATTCCTAAGTCCAGGAAAGATGCATTTTGAGCTGATCAAGGACATGTTTTGGTGTGGTAACGCCAGTATGCTGGGCAGTCTGTTTTTCACTTTTTTAAAGAAAATAGGAGTCAGAATCAAACTACCAGCTATATCAACAATCTTTATAGAATGTTGGCAATCATAAAATGTGTTTTTTAAACTAGGGACACTTTGAGCCCTAAGTGTCCCTTTAATGCACTTGTAAAATTTTTGTACTGATTTGCACATGTCGATTTTCGTTTCCACCTTCTCCCCAGGGCACATCTGGAAATTAGCTTTTCTCAGTTCAGTACAGTATGTCTCTCCTGGTGAAACTTTAGAAATAAATAAATGAAATTATTGGGTTTCCTTTAGGTTTCCTAGGTATACCCCCCTGTTGTCCTCAGACTGCTCTTCATTGTACATTTTTCATGCTACCTTTTTTGCTTGTACTGCTTCTCTGACTTCTCTTGTATGCTAGATTGTACTAGATTGGATTTATTTTGTGATTTTTTTCCCCCTTTCTGCTTCAGGCAACCTTTGATGATCAGCTGGTGAGACTTACTGAGATGTTCCACACTCTCCACACTCTCAGTCCCTACTACCCTCTCAGTTTGTCATGAGGATCTCCCTCACATCCTCCAAGATTGCTGTCTGAAAATTCAAGGACCATTATCTTTGACTTGGGGTGCTGAGTTTCTAGTGCTATTAATGTGCCACACTTAGTAATGATCACTCATCCCCAGGGGGCTCCGTTACTCTAGCCTCTCCTACTATGTCCTGATTTGACAGTACCAAGTCTAGGATTGGTCCATCTCTGGTTAGTTCCATCACTCATTGTACAAGGAAGCCATCCTGCATTTAATTTAAAAGAGTTTGGCTCCTGGCACCCCCCCAACATTTCCCAGTCAGTTAGAATATTCCCCACCATGATTGTGTTTCCATTGTGGTTGCCCTTCTGATGTGGTCCTGCTAGTGCCCTGCAGCCCTCCTCGAACTGATTTGATGATCTTTATGCACCACCATCAGCATTCTGAGGTTCTTACTTACTTTATCTATCAGCTGAACAAAAATTCATTATATCCCCACTCCACCAAGATTCTTATCCTCTGTTGCCTTTATACAGTCTCAATGTATAGTGTAACCCCTTCTCCTGCCTCTTTTCTTAGCCTTTCAAAATAAGGCACATTTTGGGATAGCAAGGTCTCAGTTGGGATCCTGTGTCACCCACATTTCCATAATGGCAACTGAGTCCAGCTGGGCTTGCATCACCGCTGCCTATATGTCCCCCAATTTTATTTATTTTATTTATTATGACAAGATACATTAATACAGACTATGTTATAGTCCTGGGCAGTTACCAGTCTGGAGAATCAGACTTTGTCACCAATTCAGGTTTCATTTAGAGAAAATTGCCATCGAATGCAGAGCAGCAGTAGGCAGCCCTGGAGTGGGCTGGATGTAGGCCTATAATGAGCAGGTGCAGGTGTGGGAGGTGCCTCTTGAGGGCCACCTTGAAAGCACCTAGTTTGGGGTGGCAGGTGACTGATATGGGCAAGGAGTTAAACCAGGTAGGGGCCCTGATGGGAAAAGATCTCTGCACTAGGGACGACCTAACCCTCAGGATAGCCATAGACACTCTTTCTGTACTGTGGGTGTTTACCATTTGTGTGCTGGCAATGAGAGATGTCGATACTCCTGAGGGTGGTAGTCCGAGGAGGGATTTTTTGACCATGAGGCAAGCCTGGTACTGAAGCCTTTCCTCGAAAGTGAGGATCTGGGTGATGGAGTAGAGGGTGCATATGTGTGTTGTCCAGTCTGCACCAGACAAGAGCCTGCAGGCTTTGTTGATGACGACTCTTATTTTGTTGAAAGCCGTGGTGTGAGCAGTGGCATAGACTAGTAGATCATAGTTGATCAGAGACATGTCAGATGAGGTGATGGCTAGTCTCAGGCTTTTTATTCCCAAGATGCCTGATGTGCAGGCAGACTGCTCTCTACTACCTAGGACTCTCCCCCTCACTTGGCTCACTCCCTCTCCCCTTTTCCTAAAGTTGTTATTCCATCTCTACTTCCCCCTTGTCTGCCCAACATTACAATTTCTATCTATCTTCAATTGTTGTGGGAGTGCCAGCAAAGTCCCTTAGTCTTTTAGACTGTGTATCTTAACCTTGCCCATCCTTATCCTGTGTAAAAGTTGTAGATTTCTCAATGTGTGTTGTGAAACCAAGAGCAATTAAACATGTCTCCTGTCCTTTCAGGTACCAGAAACCTTTGAAGATGTTGCTGTTGATTTCTGAAGAGGAATGGAAGATGTTAAGCAAACAGGTGAAGGAGCTTCACAGGGACGTGATGGTGCAGAACTATGAAACTATGGTTTCAGTAAGTAAGGCTCAACCAAGTCTCAAATGAGGGGCCTTTATTTTGAGAGGGATGGGCTTACATTTAAAATTTAAAGTCTGACGGCATATTAGGGAAAAGGATGAAAAGAGTGGCTTGTGGACTCCATTGTAACATTCCAGTAAATTTCTAAAAATGCAATTGGTGAAGTACATTGACACATTAAAGCATAGCATTTGGCAACAGGTAAGGACTGATTGGCCTACCTAGTTTGGCAATTCTCCCTCCCTATAGTATCATTGCAGATCTTACTTGATCTGTGGCCCATTCAACCCCTTCCCTTCACATGAGATTCTCTTATGCCTATACCTTGCATTTTGTTAACCTCACCACTGTGTACCTAGCCTTTTGTCTTCATTTTGGCACACTCTGTGAATCGGAGGGAAGGACTTTGCAAGAAATTACAATATAGAACTTGAAAGCAGAAGGCCATTTTGTCTATATTTTCTGCCCTTATCATTACCGAAATGATGAGAGGGAGTCCCCTAGTCATCACTTGCCTTCTCGTCCTCTTTTTATCCTTGTTGCCCCACCTTGCTATACCCAAGTGCCTATCCCAATTTTTCTTGGCCCTTTCACTGACCACAGGAGAGGGGAAGTGGGCTGGAGGACAGGAGGCATTTTAGATCTTTAACTGCAGGGATATTCATGCAAGGAAGAGGAGAAGCTATTTTTTTCAGTGATCCATGATATGCGCGACTCAGTTTGAGTGCCTGGGTTAAGAGCGACTGTGAGAGAACAGCAAAGAGGAATCAAAGTGACTGGAAAATGCGGCTAAGTAATGTATGGCGATTGAGAGCTAGCAAGAGAAGGATATAGGGGTTTGTTTGGGAGGGCAGATCTGAGCTGACCATCTGGCATGGTGGTTAAAGCTACAGTCTGCAACAGCAGTGGTCTGGGTTCGAAACTGGTGTGGGATTTGTTTTTATGTTGGTTGTTGTTGGGGATTTTTTGGGGGGGTTATTTGTCCCTAACTTTGTTTACCCTCACCCACAGGTTGCTCCCCTACAACATTCTCTCCCAGCAGACTGCTACTCCACCAAGTAGCCCCCTCCTGTGTTTGCCTCTTTCTCCAGTATCCATCAGCCCTGAAGTTGGTTATTTACAAATAGGGGTGCTGGCTTGCACCTGCAAAGGGGTGAGAGCAAAGCCCCTGCATAAATAGTAAATTTAGATATTTTTTACCTGGTGACCGTAGTGCTGATATCTGATTTGGTATTCATCAATTTGTGCTCACTCTTCTGCGAGTTGCAATTAAATCTTAGCTCTTATCACACGGCACCATTTTACTCTTTTGGTTTTATATTTTTTGTTGCATGTCAGCTCACAGTCCATCACCAATAGAGGAGCAGAAATGAATCAGAGGACAAGCCACTGTTTCAAACTTTCATTACAGGGGATAACTGTGCCAGGAAGCAGATACATCATTTTCCTTTTTATAGCTAGAATCTTTCAGCTGTACAGAATGGTGGAACATAGTTCCATGGGGGACATCTTCAGCAAGCCCCCGACCAGAACCATAACCAGCCTTGTACTCCTCAAAAGGCACCTACTACAACTAAAAGTGGACCTTCAAGGCCTAGACTGGTCTGACCCACATGAAACAAATGACGTAGACTTCGCACATGGACGCTTCATCGCAAAATTTAATGCCACTTGAGATAAACATGCCCCTGAAAACAAGAAAATCTACGGGTCCCTGCAACCCCTGGACAATGCTAGAACTCAGGCTCGGGACCAACTCTAGATAAAGGCATGTGCACATGGTACAGCTGCCACTATCCAACTATATAGAAAAGTTAGAAACGAATGCACATAGTCTATTCAACTAGCAAAATACTCATACTATAAGGAAGCTCTCTCTCCAACTCCTGGAACTGCAGCAAATCCTTCTAGGCCAACCTCAGTGATATTACTGGCAAGGATCCCAAAACAGCCCCCTCAGTGCTCCTGGTCAATGATGTACCCACAGTGGATCCATTCCAAATAGCAAATGCCCCAAGTACTGCCTTCATGGACCTAAGTGGAGTGCTCCTGGTGGACTACTTTGACCTTCCAGTCCAGAAACACCCAGTAGGTGATTGTTTCCCTATTTGGAACCATCCACATTTGACTTTAAAGAAGTCAGCACTAACAAGACTATAAAGTACCTTGAGAAAGTGCTGGGCAAATTGAGGCACATTGGAGACACCCTGGACCTTGCATTCATCACTCTAGCAGTTGCAGAAATACAGAGCCCCCTGACCACCATCATCAACCTATCCCTCCACCATTCAGTTCCTTCAGCTCTGGAAGCTGGCGTTTGTAACACCAGTACACAAAAGTGAAGTATGGGCACTACAGAACAACTACAGATCAATCTCCATGTTCTTGCCACTCTCCAAAGCACTTGAACGGATAGCGGCAGATCAGCTTGTGGAATACCTGAACATGCACCAACACCTATGCCCAGATCAACAAGGGTTCTGAGCAAGGCACAGCACTATCATGGTTCAGTTGGATTTCACTGGTTATATCCACCAAGCCCTGGATCAAGGATAGCTAGTGGGGGCTACCTTCATCTACCTATCAAAAGCTTTTGATATGGTTCACCACACACTCCTGCTTGAACCGCTAGCTGACACTGGTCTCTCTTCTGATACAATTCTATGGTTTAACAGCTATCTCAGCAATCACTCATAGTGGGTTAAGAGTGGGAACATTGTCTCAGATAGCAAAGCTGTCTGCTCAGGGGTTCTTCAGGGATCAATACTGGGGCCCCTTTTCTTCAGTATCTTGTTAAATAAACTTCCAGGCTCTTGCACCCTGTCACATTCTGTTGTATGCTAATGATGCCATCATTTTCATCTGCAACCACAACCACAACCCCAAACTATTTCAAAATGATCTCCAACTAGGATTTACTGCTGCTGAGACATGGTTTAAGGAGCATAGACTAATTCTTAACTACAAGAAAAGCAGAGACGAAGGGGCCCAGGCCAGGAAGAATGATTGCTGGGGAAACCAGGTCAGGAGACAAAAGGCAAATGGAAGGAGGAGGTAGGGACTTGTGAGGGGATGCGAAGAAGTGATAAAAGTCATGGAGCAGAAAGGAGAGAACAGGTTACTATGAAGAGAGAGGGAGCGGGCATTTGTGAAGGGTCTTCAGAAAATGGTTTTGCACTGCTGGAGAGGAAGAAGGTGGAGGAGGGAAATGATGAAATTAGAGGAGTAATTGATAAATGCCTGGACCAAACTGGAGTGGGGGGACGTTCTGCTGGGAGAATTGCATAAGGGGGAAATAATGTGCAGGAGGAAGAAGAGGAGCTGGAAGTGAGAGAGGGAGATGAATGAAAGCAAGCAGGGAGTAAGAGGGGTGGAATCTTAGTGCTGGGGGACTCAATAATAAGAGGAGTCAGGTGGGGTAGCAAGGGGGAGAGGCATAGTCATATTTGGGTGAAGGCCATGCCAGGAATGACAGCGGAAAGGGTGGTACAATCTGTTCTGAAATATGCTAGAAGGGGTAGGGACAAGCCTCATTTAATTATACATCTTGGGACGAACAACCTGGCTGACAAGACAGTAGATATAGTCCAGAGGAGGGTTGAGGAGCTAGGACAATTATGTGAGGGGGCAGGAAGATCAGTAACTTTTTCAGAGATACTTCCAGTGTCCAAGGCAAGCACAACAAGAAAGCTGAGAATAGAGGAATTTAATGGATGGCTAAGAACCTGGTGTTGTGCTAAAGGGTATGGGCTGTTGGGGGGTGGGAGGGACCTGGGAGGACAGTAGTCTCTATGCCAAGGACAGACTACACTTGAGTGAAGAGGAAAGAAAGTGTTGAAACAGGATGGAGCAGTACATTGAGGAAGCTGGGAATTTAAACTAGGAGCAGGCAGTTGGGCAAGAGACATGCAGAGACCACAGGTTGGGAAACCACATGAGCTTGCCCCCCATAACAGTGACAAAGGACAAATGGCAAGTACTATTGGTGATGCTAAGAAAAGGGGGCAGGATGGGGGGGGGATGGTGGAAGGTGGTTACCCTTAATGCTGGGAGCCTTGGGAGGAAAACTGTAGAGTTACAGGTGCTCATGGCAGAGGGAGAGGTGGACATCGCAAGCATCACAGAAACATGGGCCACCCAATACAATGACTGGGACCTGTCTGTACCAGGGTACAGGTTATTTTGTAGGGACAGGGGTGATTGGGAAAGGGGGGTTGGCACTATATGTGAAGGAAGGACTGAAGTGTGAAAGGGAGGAAGGGGAGGAGGGTAGTACGGAGTCACTTTGGATGCAAAACCAGGGATTCCAAGAATAGGATTCTTAGAATAGGAGTGGTGTACAGGCCGCCATCTCAGACGGAGGAGTCAGACAGGAAACTAGTGGGACAGATCAGGAGGACCTGTGAGAAGAGTTGTGTGGTGATTGTGGGGGACTTCAACATGCCAGGAGTGGACTGGAGTACCCCAACAACCAGGAACAGAAGGGAGCAGGTACTGCTGGATGCCTTCCAGGACAGCTTCCTGCTGCAAATGGTCAGTGAACCAACCAGGTTAGTGAATACCCTTGACCTTGTGCTGGCAAATGGGGACTTTGTGAGAGAACTTACAGTGGAGGAACCGCTGTCAGGGAGTGACCACCACTCAGTATGGCTCACATTGGATATGGGCAAGGAAGGAGCGGAATCTGGCACAAGAGTGCTGGACTTCAGGAGGGCTGACTTTAGGAGGATGGGGGAAGTGGTAAAAGGGTACCTGGCCAGAATTCAATCTAGTATGGACACTAACCAGAAGTGGGAGCTCATAAAGCTGGGGATAGTGGAGGCAACCAAAACATGCTGAAAGGCCCAGAGCAAGAAGGCTAGGGCTAAGAAACCGAGCTGGTTGAGCAAGGAGGTCATGAAAAAGATAAGGCAGAAAAGAGCTGCCTTTAGGAAGTACAAGAAAACAGGGAGGGGGAAGGACAGGGAGGAGTACTTGACAGAATTGAAGGAGGTGACAAGGGCAGTAAGGCGAGCCAAGGCATCTACAGAACTCAGGCTGGCACAAGGCATTAAGAAGGGGGAGAAGGACTTCTTTAGGTACATCAGGGAGAAAAGGAGCTGTAAGGACCACATAGTAAGGATTAGGAAGGAGGGGGTTGGGTTGAAGTAGGAAGCATAAGGCAGAAGCACTAAATGAGTACTTCTGCTCAGTATTTACTAAAGAGAAGAGGGGGTGACACCCAAGGGGGGAGAAATGGCAGAAACGGGGGGAGGGGATGACAGATGGGGAAATCATGGAGGGCAGAGTTCCGGAGGGTTTGAAGGCACTGAGGGTGGACAAGGCGCCAGGCCCAGATGGCATCCACCCCAGGGTACTGAAGGAGCTGGCAGAGGTCCTTGCAGGGCCATTGGCAGACCTATTTACTGCCTCACTACATTCGGGGTGTGTACCTCAGGACTGGAGGATGTCTCATGTGGTGCCCCTCCACAAGAGTGGCCCCATGGATGAACCTGGAAACTACAGATCAGTGAGTCTCGCATCCATTGTGGGTAAGCTAATGGAGACTATCCTGAAGGAGAGGCTGGTGGCCCTCCTAGAGGCCAAAGAACTACAGGACAGCAGACAGCATGGCTTCATATGGGGCAGATCCTGCCAAACCAACCTGGTGGAGTTCTATGACTGGGTAACTAGGTAACTGGACAGGGGCCATGCAGTGGATGTCCTGTATCTAGACTTCATTAAGGCTTTCGACTCGGTGCCGCATGGAAGGCTGGGAAGTAAGTTAGTAGGCACAGGGGTGGGTGCAAAGCTGGTGAGATGGGTAGGGAACTGGCTTCAGGGAAGGCAACACAGGGTGGTGGTGGGTGGGGAGCTCTCACACCCAAGGGTAGTGACAAGCGGTGTCCCACAGGGCTCGGTGTTGGGACCAGTGTTGTTTGGGATATAAATTGCAGACATATCATTGGACATCAAGAGCAAGATCAGTCTGTTTGCTGATGATATCAAGGTAGGAGCGGTGGTGGATGACCTAAGGGGATGGCAGGGGTTGCAGGAAGATCTGGCAAAGCTTGAAACCTGGTCAGACACCTGGCAACTGGGGTTTAATGCCAAAAAGTGCAAGGTGCTGCATTTTGGGATAAAGAACCCAAGGAGGAGTTACCAGTTGGGGGGAGTGCAGCTAGCCCAGACAGAGGAGGAGAAGGATTTAAGGGTGCTAATTACAGGGTCAATGAACAACTCGGCACAATGTAGGAAGGCAGCTGCAAAGGCAAACAAAATGCTGGGTTGCATTGCAAGGGGTATATCTTCGAGGAGGGAGGAGGTGATTCTGCCACTATATAGGTCATTAGTTAGACCGAACCTGGAGTACTGCATGCAGTACTGGCGCCCGTATCAGAAGAAGGACATTAAGTTACTGGAGGTGGTGCAGCACAGGGCGACAAAGATGATCAAGGGGCTGGGGGACTTATCATACGAGAGGAGGCTGAGGGAGTTGAACATGTACTCGCTGGAGGAGAGGAGGGATGGGGGACATGACTGAAACCTTTAAGTACATGAAAGGAATAAACAAGACAGGTACAGAGGGGCTGTTCAAAGTAAGGGAGGGGAGGGACACCAGGGGCCATGATATGAGACTGGAGGGAGGAAGGTTCAGGAGGGAGATGAGGAGACACTTTTTTACAGAGAGGATGGTGGCTGGGTGGAATGCATTACCTGCAGAAATGGTATCCAGTAGAACAGTGGACTGCTTCAAAAGGGGATATGACAGGACAAGGGGGAGAGTCAATGAAGGGGAAGGGTGGAAGGGAGGGGCAGCTGCAGAATAAGGGGTGCTAGCTGCACATTCGAGCAGACTTGATAGAACTCTAGGCCTTTATCTGCTGGCAAATTTCTTATGTCCGTATGTTCGTAAGACTATGACCTACTCCAGCACCTACAGCAAGCACAGCAGCTTCCCACTATCCATCCTGAACAACAGTGGCAATGTGCTGGACCTCGTGCAGCACTTTAAGTACCTGGATATCACCTTTGACTCCACCCTGTCCTATGCACAGCATATAGACAACATAGCCAAGACCATCAGTTCCAGAATCAGAATATTCCACCGCCACAAGCACAGCCTTACATATGAAGCACTTAACATGGCAATCACCAGCTTACGTGTTAGCCTCATTGACTATGGTCTGGTGGTTTATGGTTCTTCACTGGACTCGGCTCTCCATCACATCTCCCTATCCCTTAATAAGGCCTGTCAACTCCTCACAGGTGCTGCAAGCCTTGCACAGGTGGATGCTACTAATTTAATAAATAAGTATGAATTTTAACCATATCTATGGTGTTGCGCCTTCATGTTTAGTCGTTGATCCCACTTTCATTTTTTGTTTATGCCCTTAATAAGGCCTGCCAATGCCTCACAGGATTACACACATCCATGAGCTCTATTCATGGGCAGGGTGGCTCCAGCTGAAGAGCATATTTAAGTACCATACCTGTCTACTGGCCCCCAAAAATCATACTAAATCTTAAGCCACCAGGAGTCTAGAATCTACTCATGTGCCATGTAAGTGCCGAGCTAACCAGAAGCACCCACAGCAATATTTTCAGTGAACCTAGAAGCTGCACTGCACAGGGTCAACTTGCATTCTACTATTGTGCATGACACTGGACCAATGCCCTTCCTTCAGCCATCTCCGATACCACAACCACTGGTGGTTTCAAGCATAAGCTTAGGCAGCACCTTGCGACAGATGACAACTGTGACTGCGCTGGCCATTCATGTTGACCAAAACAACTCTCCTACATTTGGACCACTGTAAAGCAGCAGTACTTAGTGTTCCACCTAATTCTAGGGGCACCTACCTTCACAGCACTTCATTGTTCCACCCTCTGTCTACCCCCCCCCACTGGGCACACATTCCCCTCTCTGTCCCCACCCTCAAGCTCCCCCTGTCTGCTGCTTTCCTAGCCCCATTGTCTCCAACCTTCCTTAAGTCTGTTCTTAAACCCTTACGCAGGCATACACTTCACTATGCCACAGCTGTGCCTGTTCTCCACTCTGTTTCTCTCCCCATAAAAATGCTTAACTCTTCAATGCAGATGCCTTCTCACCAATGTCATAGTGGTGTCTAAATGTTAAACCTTAAGCTAAATGCTATCATAACCTTGTAATTCACACCAATTTATTGTCTACCTAGCTTGTGATGTATTGTTTTGTGCTAGTGCAGTTTTCTACTTGCTTTTAATGTCATGCTATGTACCTGTTAAATGTTTTGTTGTAACTGATGGGAACCTAAAAATGAGCATCCGCTCTCAGGTGTTCTCCAAGATATCATTCAAAATAATTAAATTAAAAAGAAATGGTCAGCACAGCGCACCTACATCCGATTGTTCTTTTCCTCTTGGTCAGAGACAAGTAGCCTTAGCTTGCAGTGATCCACGGGGGTTGCAGGGCTAACTATTCTCTGCTGTGAATATTTGTGTTTGGTGTTTAACTGGCTGGTATAGCTAACTGGCTGCTGCAGTTTCCATAGAGGTTGTAGAGGGGAGCCATGGACAGCAGCTACTAGATATACTGTGTCTTTTTCCACAGCCGCAGTAGCTGATTGTTTCCTGCAGCTCATCACCGAGGGACTTACTCCCACCCTCCCTTCCCCAACCCACCTGCCCCTGGGTACTCTACCTTTATAGGCTGCCATCCAGGATAATGGTTTGGACTTCCTGCTCATATGCAGGATGGGGGGGGTGTACACCAGCTAAATATATCAGCATAACTAGACCAACTGGGGATTGGACTCTTGCAAGGGGACAGAGAAATAAAGAGAGGAAAGAAAAGCAAGAGAAGTAGCCAAAGCACAAACACAATAAAAAAACAAACTGGACTAGCATCTAGCAGGTCAGGCAAATCTAGAAGGGATCAAAAATAGTCAGGCAAGTCCGGCCCAGTGACACAGAGGGTTGAGATGCTGGACGCCACACCTTGCGCTGTGCCAGCGACCTGGGTTCGGGAATGAGCCCAGGCCATCGGGGGTTGCCAGGGGTGGGAGAGGATCAAACATCTGATGGACAGCTCTCCTGTCCTGGGAGGGGGGGGTCCTTGCTCGGTGATTTGCTGACCTCTCGTGGAAGCTAGAGGTACAGCAAGTGTTGCAGCCAATCCAAGGGGATGGGGAGTGGTGACAGTGGCAGTGATGTCATGACATCTGGGTACATGCCACTCCCCCAAGAACAAGGGAAAAATACCAGTGCCGGTCTCCTAGATGATGGAGACACACAGCAGAGACCCTGAGTTCTCATGCCTGCCTGCCTGATGTCCCAGTGAGTCCAACACCTGCAAGATTCCTTGGGGCACCACTGCCCTGCCCCATACCCACCTGGGGGGCATAGCAATGGCTCAATGGGGACTCACCAGGATAGAATCAGGCAGGTCCCGATGTGGGGAGACTGCCATCTGTGTCTCCCGAAGGAGTGGGAACTGGCACAGGGGGAGGAAGGACAAAACAGAAATAAAAAAAAATAGGCAAACAGGAGTCAGAGGGTAGAAAGAAGTCATCCATTAAAAGTAAAGGAGAGAATCACTGATATTGGGGGAAACTAGTGTAGCAGGGAGGGTGACATAGACCAGCGGAACAGAAATAGTGAACATGGCTGAAGATGCAGGGAGTGGTGCAGTATACTGGGTGCAAGGCTGCAGTTTTCAGGAAAACATTCTGGATTATGCAGTGTTGTCCCATTTGCAGGTACCTATCTGGGCTGACTGCAGAGATTGCCTGTCTCCAAGCCAGGTTGGCCAGGATTCAGGAGACCTCCAACACCACCCAGAGGCCTCCGTGTCTGCATCCAACACCTTTGAGGTGCCCAGGAGGAGGACTGGATAGAAACATAAAAACAGAATTTGACGACCTGCCCATTTCCCTACCTAATGGATAAGCTGCAGATCCTAGCTAACCAACAGCCTACTTCTTCCAACTTCCACCCCCTAGAATTGCCTTATGCCTGTCCCATGCATTCTTGGATTCCACCACTGTTGTTGACTCCACAACCTTTTCAGGAAGGCTGTTCCATAAAAAAATACTTCCTCACATTACCTCTAAGCCATCCCCCCCAGCTTCAGATTGTGCCCCCTTGTTCTTGCACACTTCTTTTTCTGAAAGATGCTACCCTCTTGGACTTTGTTGATTCCCTTGAGGTACTTGAAAGTTTCTATCATAGCCCCCCTCTCCCTCGTTTCCTCAAGGCTATACATATTAAGCTGCTTAAGTCTCTCTTGATATGTCTTCTGAGTCTCTCTTGATGTGTCTTCTGGTGCAGACCCTGCACCATTTTAGTTGTCCTCCTCTGGACTGCCTCCATCCTGTCTGTGTCTTTGCAGAGACTGGGTCTCCAGAACTGGATGAAGTACTCCAGATGGGGTCTCACCAGCTGTCTGTACAGAGGGATAACAACTTCCTGTTTTCTACTGGTGATGCCTCTCCCTATGCATCTCAGTATCCCACCAGCCCTACTTACTGCCCTCTCACATGGCTTGTTCACCTTTAGGTCATCTGATATGACTACCCCCAGGTCCCTTTCCATTTTTGTTGCTGTTAGTATCTCACCACCCATTGTGTACTCTTGTCCTGGGCTTCTGTTTCCCAGATGCATTACTTTGCACTTCTTTGCACTGAATCTAAGCTGCCATACATTTGACCGTTCCTCCAAACTTACTAAGTCCCTTCTCATCCTTTCCACCCCACCTTGTGTATCAACTGTGTTGCAGATCTTTGTGTCATCTGCAAAAAGACATACTTTTCCTTCCAGTCCCTCTGCAGTGTCACTTATAAAGACAATAAAGAGGACCGGTCCTAGTGTTGAACCCTGTGGTACCCCACTAGTGACCCCCCTTTCTTCAGAGTGGATTCCGTTTACTATTACCCTCTGTGTCCTCTTCTCCAGCCAATTCATTACCCAGGGTACCATCATGGGACCCACTCCCAGGCTGGCCAACTTGTATATTAATCTTTTGTGTGGGACTGTGTCAAATGCCTTGCTAAAGTCTAGGTAGGCCATGTCCACAGCACCTCCCTGATCTACTGCTTTGGTCACTCATAAAATTTGACATAGAAACATAGGATTTGATGGCAGATAAGGACCGCTTGGCCCACCCAGTCTGCCCATTTCCCTACCTACTGGATAAGCTGCAGATCCTAGTTAACCAGCAGCCTACTTCTTCCTACCCCCAACCCTAGAATGGCCTTATGACTGTCCCATGCATGCTTGAATTCCACCACTGTTTTTGACTCCACAACCTCCTCCAGAAGGCTGTTCCATGCATCCACAACCCCTCTGTGAAAAATACTTCCTTAAATTACCTCTGAGCTGCCCCCCCATCTTCAAATTGTGCCCCCTTGTTCTTGCACACCTTTTTTTTTGAAAGATGCTACCCTCTTGGACTTTGTTGATTCCCTTGAAGTACTTGAAAGTTTCTATCATGTCCCCCCCTCTCCCTCCTTTCCTCGGTGACACCACTGACTACCCTCTTTAATAAATCATGGGAGGATGGAGTGGTATTGGAAGACTGGAAGAGGGCAGATGTTATCCCACTTCACAAAAGTGGGGGCAGAGCAGAAGCAGGAAACTACAGACCTGTTAGTTTAACCTCAGTGATAGGGAAAATTATGGAATCACTTTTGAAGGAAATCAACTTTGTTGATTCCCTTGAGGTACTTGAAAGTTGATTTCCTTCAAAAGTGATTCCATCACTCAGTCAAAGAAATCTATTAGATTTGTCTGACATGACCTTTCTGCTGTCAATCCATGCTGCATTGGGTCCTGTGCTCCACTGGCCTCTAGGAACTCAACAATTATTTCCTTCAAAAGTGATTCCATCATTTCCCCAATCACTGAGATTAAACTAACAGGTCTGTGGTTTCCTGCTTCTGCTCTGCTCCCACTTTTGTGAAGTGGGACAACATCTGCCCTCCTCCAGTCTTCCAATACCACCCCATCCTCCCATGATTTATTAAAGACGGTAGTCAGTGGTGTCACTAGTTCTACCCTTAGTTCTTTTAGAATTCTGGAATGAATCCCATCAGGCCCAATTGCTTTGTCCACCTTCAGTTTTAGGAGTTTCTTCAGAACCCTTTCTTCTGTGAAAGGGCTGCTATCAATCCCCGTATCTAGCGCATTTATATTGTTTGGTTTATGTACCTCCCCCTCTTCATTTGAGAATACTGATCAAAAATATTTGTTTAGTATCTCTGCTTTTTCCCAGTCACCCTCTGCCCACCCCCTTCCCTTTATTAAGCCTGACTATCCCTCCCATAGTCTTCCTTTGCTCACAGATGTACCTATAAAAGGTTTTATCCCCTTTCTTAACTGAGTTGGCTATCTTTTCCTCGGTATTGGCCTTTGCTGTTGACTGGCTTTCCTGCTTCCTTTTACTTTAACTGATACAATTCTATGTCCTGCTCCTTCTGTGATTCTTTGTACTTCCTGAATGCTCTCTTTTTCCCCCTAACCTTCTCTGCCACCTCTGTTGAGAACCATAGTGGATGGACCACAGTAGGCTCAAGGATGGTGTAGGACATGGGTCTGAAGAACATCCCCCAAGCTGTTCACCTTAGGAACTCCTACTTTGTTTTGGTGGAGTGGGAACGCACCAAAGGGCATGCAAGGTTGAGACCAAGGAGGATGAGTGGATCCTCCATAACAGAGCCCAAGGGCTGTGGGCATAGAGAACCCCAAAGGAAGAGGAAGCTACTCCTGGTGAGGGATTCAGTTGTCTGAGGAGTGGAATTGGGGACAAGAAGCAGGGGGGAGAGAGGAAGGTCAAGTGCCTTCCAGGAGGCACATCATGGTGGGATGGAAAGAGAATCCAGGGAGTGCAAGGGTGCTAGTAAGGGGGGAAGGAGGAGCTGGATGTCATTGTCCACCTAAGGACAAATGGCCTGGCCAGGGAGAAGCTAGAGGTAGACAGAATACAGGAGGAGTTTAAAGTACTGGGGAGGGGTCTAAAACAGGTAGCAAACTCTGTCTGACCTCAGAGGTTCTGCCTGTCCATGGCATGAGGGAGACTAGGTCACTCTGCATCCAGAAGTTCATCTCGTAATTGGAGGAATGGTGATGGGAGGAGAACTTTGGCTTCATGTGGGGGTTAGGGGCCTCACTTAGGGGGAGGTGGGCCTGATAGTGATGACAACCTACCTCCATCCTAGAAGGGGGACCATGATCCTTGGTGATATTCTTTAGTACACATTTAAATTATCCAAGGGGGAGGGTTGGAGGAAAGATAAGAATATTTCTCCCCTCAGGAGAACAATAACTACAGGGGAATGGAGAAGATGAAAGACATGCAGAGAGCTCAAGTCATCAAAAGGACAGGGGACACAGTGGGCCAGATCAGAAGAGAGAGAGAGGAGCATATGTAAACAGAGGAAGGGAAGGGCAAGACATCCTGGAAGTCCATGTGTACAAATGGTAGGTAGAGAAATTTATGGTATGACAAGTTTTGTCTTGTACAGACATAAACAATTTACATTTAACATGGTCTCATCTCAAAGGAGGGTCAACAGTGGGGTTCCTCAAGGGTTAGTGCTGGTCCCACTCCTGTCTAATGCTTGCATATCTGACATCAGAAGAGGTATCAGGAGTGAGATGTGCCTCCTTGCTGATGACTCCAAGCTGGGGGCAGTGGTGGATGGGGAGGTGGGTAGAATCCCTGAGGGGTGGTCTCAAAATTGGGGACTGAAGTTTAATGCTAACAAGTGTAGAGTTTTCCACTCAGGGCTTAGAAACTCATCTCAAGAATACTTACTGGGAGGGGAGAAACTGCAGGTTATGGATAGGTAGATGGACCTGGGGTGGTGGTGGATGCTAAAATGAATAACTCTGAACAGTGCAGGAGGGTGGTGGCCAAATCAAATGCAAATGCTGGGCTGCACTGCAAGAGGGATAACGTCTGGGAAGCAGGAGGTGATTTTCCCTCTGTATAACTGCCTGGTTAGACCACACCTTGAATACTATGTGAAGTTTTGGAGACCACATTTGGTAAATGATATTGCACTCTGTGAAAAGGTCCAGAGGAGGGTGACCAGGATGATACAGGGGCTGGGGGAAGTACCTATGAGGAGAAACTCTGAGAACTTAACTTGTATTCCCTAGAGAAGAGGAGGGATGGAGGGGACATGATTGAGGTCATTAAATACCTTAAGGGGTAAATTGGGCATGCTCTGAAAGGATTCTAGAGCTGTGGGAGGTAGGTGCCACCAGGGCACATCACCTGAGACTGGTAGGAGGGAGGTTCAGGGCTGAAACTAGGAGATGTTACTTCATTGAGAGGGTGGTGGAGTCATGGAATGCAGTGCCAGGGGAATTGGTGGAACTGAACATGGTAAAGGGCTTCAAGAGAGGCTGGGATAGGTTATAAGGGGAGGATTAAACTGAGTAATGCCGGAACTGGAGATGCACACCCGATGGGGGAGGAGGTGAGGGAGGGATCGATGCATCTACCAGGTGTTGATGCCGAGCAGACTTGATAGACCTTTGGGTCTACTCTGCTGGCATCTTAGTATGCTAGCACGTAAATCAGATATTACACTATTACACAATATAAAAATCATATTTGTAAATATTAAACCATATAATTTCAGTTTATTTATTACATCAATAGTATTGCACATTACTCAGGTTAATTGCACAGTTAATAGAGAACATACATGCTGTTGCACTTTCTTATTGCACTGGTAGTGGACATATTTAATAATAATATTTTATTTGTACAGCGCCTTTCCATTTCCAAGGCACCTTACAGCTTAAAACGATTTAAAACAAACATTAAAATCCACAATCTTAAACATAAATAAAAAGTCATATTCAGAATACAATTCAATTTTCTACAAAGGCCTTTTGCCAAAGAAAGGTTTTCAGTCCTCTCTTAAATTCCTCCATGGAGGTGCACTCCCATAACCGACGGGGTTGCGAGTTCCAAAAGGTGGGTGCAACATAAGAAAAAGCTTTAGAGCCTGATGACTTAAGATTCACCCTTGGAATCTCTAACAACCCCTCGTTGGCCGAACGGAGTGATCAACCAGGGGAGTAAGGAACCAGAAGTTCTTTCAGATAGGCCGGACCCTGACTGTGAAGGACTTTGAAAGTCAGTAAGCCGACTTTAAAGGTGATCCGCCACTGTATAGGTAGCCAGTGCAGTTCGCACAACTCTAGGGTAATATGACAGGATCTACTAGAGCCTGTCAAAACCTGGGCCACCGCATTTTGCACCAGCTGCAGGCGTTGAATTTCAACCCCTGAAAGCCCAAACTAAAGAGAGTTGCAATAGTCCAGGCGCGAGGACACAAAAGCATGAACCAACTTTGTAAGGTCATCAGACGGAACTAGATGCCTAACTCTGGCGATGTTCCTAAGATGGTAAAAGGAGGTCTTGATGACAGTTGACACCTGCGATTGTAGTGTCAGTCTATCATCAAAGACCACCCCCAGGTTACGCACCCATTCAGAGGTCGGGAGAGAGAGGCCGACAAGAAAAATTCCTGAAGGCGTACCAAAACCCGACCCCTCTACCTGTTGACCCGGGTCCACAACCAATACCTCTGCTTTTCTGAGTTCAACTTCAGCCAGCTAGAATCCATCCACTACTGGATTTCTTTCAGACAGTTGTTAAAGACCGAGAGAGCTCCATCCTGGTCGGCTGCAAACGACAGGTATAGCCGGGTATCATCTGCATAACAGTGAAACCTCAGCCCATACCTTCTTACAATGTCTCTGAGGGGTAGCATATACTCCGAAAATAACATGGGTGACAGCACTGAACCCTGAGGCACCCCACACAACAAAGCCATTGGACCGGAGGAAAAGACCCCGGACACAACTCTTTGTGATCTCCCAATGAGGAATGAGGTGAACCATCCGAGGATGGTTCCCGATATGCCACATATATGCCTCAAGCATGCTATCAGCACCATGTGATCCACAGGGTCAAAAGCTGAAGAGAGAGATCTAGGAGAACCAAGATGGAACGTCTCTTCTGATCTCTCACCCTCAGGAGATCATTGAGCACCCGAACCAGTGCTGTCTTGGTGCTACGTCTTTTTTGAAAACCAGAGTGGAGAGGTTCATAGATGTCATGGATGGTTAAATGGTCCTCCAGTTGCGCTGCCACTACTTTCCCAATCACCTTCCCAACAAAGTGAAGGTTAGAGATAGGTCTGTAGTTAGTGAAACAGTCTGGGTCCAAGGTAGCTTTCTTCAAGAGTGGTATCACCACTGCCTCTTTCAGGGAGCTAGGGAACTCAGCTGACTCCAAGGAGCACCAGACTATTCGCAGAAGGACTGGACCGATGATGTCACTACAACCCAAAATTAGGAAAGTCGGTCCAGGATCCAAATTACAGCATGTAGGGCACACACTCTGGATAATCCTCATGACATCCACGAAGTCTGACCGACTGAAGGAACTCCAAGAAGACTGAGGTACAGTGAGCTCACACTGTCAAACAGCAACCCCCCTAGAGGATGCTGGCTGCAAATCTGCCCTGATGTCAGCCACCTTATTTGCAAAGAATCGAGCAAGCTCCTTGCACTCTAATTATGAAAAAGCTTTCTAAACTTGCAGACAGGCTGGGTTGCACAGTCTGTCTACAGTTTGAAATAGCTGAGTTGGTCAGTTCCGTGCAACCACAGTCTCCCTGGGCAGGAATTCTGCCTTCTTACGGATGATTGCAGACTGATAGACTGAATAATGGTCCATCAGTCTAAGGTGGTCAGCATCAAGGGCAGACATGCCATCAATGCTCTAACCTTCACCCATGCCTCCGCATCTCCCTCAATGTCCCATCAAACCAGGGGGACTTGGGACGAAGGGAGAGGGGGTGCACATGGACTGGAGCAATAGAATCCAGAGCCACAGTAACAGCCAAATTATAAGCTAACACGATGGTCTCTGGATCACTGCTCGAAAACGCGAGGGATGATAGGTCAAGCACCGCAGCAAGCCCTTGGGAGTTTATATCCCATAAAGGGCAGTACCTAACCATCTCCACAGGGGTAGGCCTTCTAAAGGGGGTTCAAAAACTGAACCTCACGGTGTAGTGATCTGACCAAGCGACTGGTTCCACCCCCACATCGGACGTTTCGATCCCTAGCAAGAAGATTAAGTCCAAGGAGTGTCCAAGTTTACATGTAGCAGTGGAAACCACCTGTGTAAGGCCCAGAGAAGTCATTAACTGGAGGAAGTGCTAGCCAAACTGTGAGAGTTCATCGTTGACCCAGGCATTGAAATCACCCAGAACCATCAATCTAGGTGATTCAAATGCCACATCGATGACGAAGTCCGCCACTTCCTGAAGGAATTGATTTTCATCCCCGGGTGGACGGTAGATGAGAACAATTCGAACGCCTACACCTGCTACCACTGTACACTCAAAGGACTCAATCTCCTCAACTACTACACTTGTGAGGCCCAGTTCTATCTTAAAACAGATTGCAACCCCCCCTGCGATCCAGTCTCGGGCGGTGTATCACCGAGTACCCAGCCGGAGTCATAGCCTCCAATACGGGGCCTGGATTATCATCCAGCCAGGTCTCGGTGATGCAGGCCAGGTCCACCGAATCAACAAGATCAGCAATAATAGCAGTCTTGTTCCTGATGGACCTGGCATTGCACAACACTGCCCGAGTTGGACGAACCTCGGAGGCTGTCCGGACCATCTGCCTACCATATTCAGTAGTGCCCTTGGGTATGGGCACCAGACTTGGTCAACCACGATCTGGGTTCCATTTCACCCCAGGGTGCCTTTTGGATCCAACTACCCTAATACAGTGACCCCCCCTCGTCCATCCTCCCCTGTTCTCAGCTCTTTACCCATCCCTCTCCTATGCATGATTCCCAGCACTTTACAGTGCTAATAAGTCTCAAATTAGAGAGGGGGAGAATAAAAAGGGTGAAGGGCATGAAGAGAGGAGGATGAATACTGCACCACCGTGGGGATTAAAGGCCAACACATGCTGCTGCTATACATCCAAAAAACAGTAAAATAAACCTGCTTACAGTAACCCTAACCACACCCAAAAATATAACATTTTTCACAAAAACTTAACAGAACAATATAAAATAACACCATACTCACCAATAGATAAATCAAGTCTGAGCTTAAGTCCGAAGACAACTAAGATCCCTCCTCATACATACATAACACACCACAAAAAAGTAATAGTTTAGGTTCTCTCACCACCCCAACCAAAAATAAAGTAGATATAAAATAAGATGTTTTTTTTCCTCATCCCCCCAGCTGTCTCACAACCAGGGAGAAGGGAGATAAATAATTAGGCACTCTCACTGCCACATTATTACACTCTAAAAATTAAATCATACATAACATTAAACAAGACTCAAAAAACAAAAAACCATACAAAGTAAAAATATCCTCCCCCCAATCCTCTCACGACCAGGGAGGACAGATGATTTTTGGCACTTCTCACTGCCAAGAACACACAAACTTAGAATGAAGAAGACTTTAACAGACATAAATCAGATAAATAAATGGGCACAAGGTCCTCTCACCACCAAGTTGTCCATAAAAAGAAAAATATAAGATTAACAGATCACGGTGGGAAGTCAGAGGTCTTCACACCATAGGTCCCAGAGTCAATTATATCCACTAGTCCACAAGGAAATAGAGTCCATGAAATCCAAAGATAAGGAGGTGGGAAACACAGTCAGTGCATTAATCCAAACAGAATAAATCCAGAAACAGCTTCAGAAGGTACAAGAAGGATCCAAGTTCACTTTGGCTAAAGAACTTACTGGGAGAATCTCCACAACAATCTGAGGCCCCCTCACTCCCAGCCAGGTAAAACCCACGAGAAATAATGCGGCTTCGATGAGGAACCCAAGTCAGGCTGCATTTGCAGCCGAACCCGGGAATCCCGAGGGGCACGATACCCCAGCCAGCTCCGTGGCTAGGAGAAAATTCGAGTCCCCTTCAAACCTGCAAATCCCGCTGAGAGACACCCGCTGGAGTTACATGTTACATGTTCTTATTTTGGTTTCTACTAGTCTGTATTCTCTTCATCAGGCTCACACACACCCCTGCCTAACACCTTTGTTACTATGTACTCTCTCTGTTTTACCTCCCTGGTTATTTTATCTAATTTTAAAGGTATTGTTTTGATTTAAGGCAATCAGAATATCCAACATAGCTTTATCAATATTTAAGGTTTGTAAGACAGCCAGCAGTAATTTCCTATGAATGTTATCAAAAGCAGTTTTAAGATTAATATATATATATATATATATATATATATATATATATATACACACACACTCGGAAAAAAAATTCTTTTTTTTTTTACCTTTATGTATTTGAATATTAAATGGGAGAGTACAAAGCACTGATCTAATGTCGAGTGATGTGGCATAAACCTTGCTTGTGCCCCATCAATTAATCTCAATTTCTGTATCCAGTGTAACAATCTATTGTTTAAAATTCTTGTAAAGATTTTTTTTTTCATAGAATCTATCAAACTTATTCGCCTGTAGCATGTAATATTTGACCTATTTCCCTTTTTGAATTGTGGCAGTATTATTGTTTTCATCCAGGAACTTGGTATTTCCCTTGTTTTAGTAATATGTTTATATAATTTCCACAACATTGTTACCCATTTTTTTCCTCTTGTTTTCGGTATTGCTTCAGTGGGTACTCCATCTGAATCGGGTGCTTTGTGCTTTGTAAATACTTGGATGTATAAATGTATCTCTTCCAGTGTTGTAAACCCACCCAGGTTTTATTTAGGGGAATTATATCATTTTGTAGTTTGTCATAAAAATATCCCTTTAAAGAATGTCATCCAGGCTTCTGGTTCAATATAATTCTCAATATGATTATTATAATTGGTTGTTCCCGTACTCACCAGATGCCAGAATGCTCTGTTTTTCCCTTAATGCTTTGTCTAATTTTTCCCATATTGTTTCCTAATATTTATTTGTTTAATTATATTTTTATTGTAATTTGCTCTTACTCTAATTCTTGTCTATTCCCTTTAGTTATGTTTTTCTTAACTAATCTTATTTTCTGGTTTAGCTGTTTTTTTAACCATTGTGCATTCCCTATTAAACTGTTTTGCATTCCTATTTTTGTATAAATCTTAATACCATTATTTATTACTTTGGATATTTGAGATATTATGTGTTCAAACACCTTTACATTATCTTGATCTTTTTTATCTTTGATATAATCGTCCATTTTTTGTAAAGTGTCTTTTAAATCCAGTACTCTCATGTATTCATCACTATTTATTAACGTCCAACATATATCTTTGTTGTATAAGTTGTGAGGTTGTTTTAATTCTTGGTTTGTGTCTGTTTATGTCTAACATTATTTCTAGCTCCAATGGCAAATGTTCACTTTCTCCCATGTTTCCCACTCTAAAACCTCTATGTGTGTTACTTATAGTCCTACTTATCCGAATCAAGTTTATAGTAGATCTACCGTTGGTGCTCAAATAAGTATATGCACCTTCCTTATCATAGAAATACAGAATCACACATGCCCCCATAATGCAAAGCATCATGGACTGTACATATAAATCACCTCAGAATATTATGCTGGTTCAACTTTATTTAGATGTTGGTAACCTGGTAAGCTCACTGAGACCGGAGGTCCCTTTTTTAGGAGCGACCCAGATTAGTTACAGACAATGATTACATACAATGGCAGGAGTACACAGTAGAATTAAACATACATTGTATAGGGTATAGGGTACATTACAGAGCATGTCAGTTACATATACAAATATAATATAGCAATTAGATCAGACATATGACATCTTAACCAACAATACTTTAGGGGAGAGGTGGTAAAGAAATGCATGGTGGCTTCTTTATCATGTCTAGTTCTCCCATTTACTAGGATAAAGTTCTTTTTTTTATTAGATCACTAATCTTTTGGCCAGTATTATTGTTTTTCTTATCCAAGCTGTTCCTTTTACTTGATATATTTTCCACTTTATTGGCTGTCATACAGTTCAGTAAGTCAGCATTTAAATCTGGATACTGTCCTACTCTTGTGTTTAAATCCCCTATTATTATATAGCCAGTCATTGGGTTCTCTGTCCTGTCTTTTTTTTTTTACAAGATTTCGTAATTCATTTAGGATAGCTGTATGTGTGTGTGTTTATATGTAATATGTATAAATATTCATTGCAAAAAACTCTGTTAATGCATTGGTTAGGGCTGCTTCCACATGACAAACATGTGGAAATGTGATGTTATGGTTACCAGACTGTGACCCCGAACCACTCATCCCCTCTCCTCCACAGACCAACAGATGCCAAGGTCTGCCATAGGGTCATGTGGCCTAACTCTCACCCCATTATTCTTCACTGTACCATGTTAACTCATTTACATATGGAATGGGGTGAGAGTGTGGACACATGCGCCTATAGCAGATCTTGGCATCTGTTTGTCTGTGGAGGGGGGGTGAGTGGTTGGGGAGGGTCAGGGTCAGGTAACCCTAACATCACATTTCCACACTTTCGACACTGTGAAAACAACCCTAACTGATGCATTAACACATTTTCTTGCAATGAATTTCCCTTTTTTTTTTTTTTGGAAAGTGTAATATAAATAGTAAATGGTATGTGTTGGTGGAAGCATGAGGCCCTCCGGGCCCCACGCTGCCACTTACACATAAGGACAGAGCCATCCAGAAGCCCTATAGGTCATGGAATGCTCGTAACATTAATTTGCCCATATAGTGGGAACCATAGCAGCTAGTAACAAAATTGAAGTGTGGTTGTAATCATGAGAGTGGCAGTTCCCCCAACATGAAGTCGACTGAATCTATATTGCTCATTGTGTATGAGATAGGGGAGGCAGAAAGCACTGTGAATACGAAGTCTGTGGCCATAATAGTGGTCCTTGGACATGAAAATGAGCAATTGAAACATTAAATCGCAGATATCTCAGGAACAGTACAAGGTAGAAAAATAAATTCAAATTCCATGAGTTTCAGGACCTTCCTGTCTAGTTCTGAATGGGGGGCTAAGAATTTTTGCAAGGAAAAGTCTGCATCCCAAACCGTTTTCGAGATATGGGATCCAAAATGCACCACAGACCCCACCCACAATGTTGTCCTATTGGAAAACTGTGGAACTTCAGAATGCTGTAACTTTGGACCCCTGTAATGTTTTTACAGCAAACCACCAAAAGGCACATCTGTGAAACTGGGGCTTGCCACCCTGCAAATGTCAGTCCAAAAGACCAAATTGTTTTGTTGCAGGAGAGTGGCAAATATTTGCAGTTATTTTGAGCATACTTTTGCAAAATACTTTCATAAATCACAAAAGTTTCACTAAAAAAAAAAACCTGAAACCTTCACATTTGCAAAAGTATTTTTCAGAAAATTTTAAAATGCCTTTCTGGGGAATTTAAACCAAAAAAAATATGTCTAGCATCCTCAGGACTTGACTAGGTGAACACAACAAGCAGTGTGTTCCTAGAGGGTCCCAATTTTAAATGCCAGGCATTTTTCTGTGCAGTAACTGAAAAAAATGTTCAGCCTATGAAAGTAAAAGAGCCATTTGCGACAGTAAAAAATGGCCATTTGTGAAAGTTTTGTGATTTTTGTTAATTTCCCATTATAGCCAATGGGAAAAGTTTGGGGTTTTTTGAATAAATTTTGATGGGTTTAATATTTTTTCACCAAATCTTCGAAAGGCATATTGGTGACCAGGGTGCATCTTTTCTGAAGATTTCAGACCTAATGGACAAACCATGGAGGCTCTGGGTGCAAGCAAATAAACACCCAAGAAGTCTGTTTTTTTGGCATTCTGTAGCTCCACAAACATACATGCAACTGTAATGCAACTTGGCAGATCCAGAGATCTATGGTACCAGACTGTGCGTGCAAAATATCAGGCAAATTCATTGTACGGTGGTAAAGGTATTAAGGTGCAAAATTTGAGGTTTTGCAATAAAGTGGCTACTCAACCCTAACTATACTGCCACTACCATGGCACTATATATATATATATATATATATATATATATATATATATATACACACACACAATTTTAGTGTTAGCATATTGGATCCTGACACACAACATACACTCAATCATGGTTTCAGGTTCTATGGTTTTATAATTCTTATTTAATTTACAATAAGTTACCAACCCTCCTGCATGTCTTCCATATTTATTCATTTTAATAGCTGGTTTGGAATACATCTTATATCCATCTAAATGTGTTTCTTTATTAATCTATGTTTCCTGAAAGTTTATAAAATCTAATTTTGTAATGTATGATGTCAATTCTTTATCATCCAATTTGTTTTTTATTCCGGAAATATTCAATGACAGAATGTTGGGGTCAAAATCCTTATTTGTTTTTGACAATTTATATTCCTTTTATAGTCAGTTTCCATCTAAATTTTCCAGTACTGTATATTTATTTAGGGTTTCCTACATATAAACCCATTGTGTTTTTTCTGTTGTTTGATCCACTTGTGCTGTTTTTGTGTTATTGTCATACAGTACATGTAGATTCCTACATAGCCTAAAACCTCCATGTTATGTGTCAGTTTATTCGTCCGTTCTTCTTCTTCAGTGCATAACCGTACTTGATCATTTCTTTCTGGCCTTGTGGCTTTTTTAAAATGTTCCTCTAGATCTTTTTTTTTTCAAATATTTTCAAATCAGTTACCCACCTTAAACTTAAGGTTCTTTGTGTTTCCCTATATCATTTATCTGATCCAAATGCAATTATCATCTCTTCATTTCCTTTTTTATGCATTGTTCTGAGAACAACTCTCCAATAGTAGTTATATCTCCATACTCCATACTCCATTCCCACTGGTTCTGTTTTGGCTTTATTCTATGTTAGTTCTTTAAGCAAATGAAATTGATCTGTTACTGCTAGTATTCATCTTTTGTTATATTGGCCTTGTTACATTCAAATATAATCCAAGTTGTTGTTCAGGTCCTAGTATTATATTCAATAACGTTTTAATACTTTTATTCAACAATATTTCAGTTTCATTGTGTATTATAGCAGCCTCGTACAGAGATATCACATAAGTTGTTCTTTTTGTCTTGTCTACAAAAATCTTAAAATCTTTACTTAAGTCCTGGTTTATTATTTTCTCTTCTCTTTATGTTCTTGGCCAGAATTGCTTTCATCTTTTTGTGTTTCTTTGTCATCCTTTTTTGATTATTTCTCTTGTAAAGTTTGTAAATTCTGTCTTGTAATTTCTGTTATGTCATCCTTTCCAGTAGTAGTTCTTTTTTTGTGCCACTTTTTTAGGCCTTTCAATGATTTTATCTGTTTATATTTGCTATATCCTTTATTAGATCTTGTGCAGGTGCAGCCCCTTTGAATATCTGGCCCTGGTAATACACTCTGGGGTGATATTCAAAAGGGAGACTCGTGCAGTGCAAGTCCCAATACGCCGGGCTGCAGTAGTAATGTATGCGGCACAACTGAAGGGGATGTGCCCATGCAAATGTGGCACATCCTGATATTCAGCCCAGGATGTGCAGTGCATCTGCTGGCACAACCCCTAGATGCTCCACATACCACACAAAGATGAGACCCCCCAAAATGCCTCAAATGCTGGCCACCACCAGGTGGGTGGCTGTATTTCAGGGTGCAACACAGCAACTGCCAGCCATGTGTGGCCATCCACCCACCCAGAACTCCATCCACAAGTACCCATATTGTTCCTGATAGTCTAATGGTACCCCTCCTCCCTCCCCATAGCCGTGATCACCATTGAAAATAATGAATGGCATCCCTGGTAGTCTAGTGGAACCTCCCTCCTCCCGTAGCTGCAGTCTCCAATGATAATAAATAAATATAATCCCTGGCATTCTAGTGGCCCCCCTCCCATCCTGTAGAATGCCTCCTCATCAGTAATGACCTAAGATATTCCTGGTGGTCCAGTGGCACCCCCACCCATGCAGGACCCCCTGCCCACCCAGCTTCCCCCTCAATCATCAGTGGACAGCTGCTACCTGCCCACATACCACCCTGACTGCCAAATGACAGCTTACAGTATGAGCTGTAAGCCCATTGGCCCACACTGTGGACCAATGGGCTTGCAGGGCATGCTGTACTAGACAGTCACAAATATCCTCCGGACCCTTCAGGAGGGCAGAGTCCTTTCTCCAAGTACAAGTGTGAAAACTGAACGCAGAACTCCAGGTGTGGTCTGACCAGGCAGTTATAATGAGGAAGAAGTACCTCCCATCTCCTCAAGGATATTCCCCTGGTAATGCACCCGAGCATTCTATCTGTGCTGCACTGCTCAGTGTTATTCATTCTGGCATCCATGAACACCTCAAGGTCCTCCCCGAAACAGTTTCTCCCCATGAAAAAAGTACTCGTGTTCAGAGTCCCTAAGCCCCAGGTGAAGATCTCTGCATTTTTCAGCATTAATTCTCAGCTTCCAGGTGCATGACCACCTCTCAAGAGTCTCCAGGTCCCCCTGTAGGGTTCTTTTACTCTCCGCCCCATCCACTTCCATTCTCAGCTTTGAGTCAGCAGCAAAGAGGCTCCTTTTACCCCTCATACCATCCCTGATGTCCAAGCTGTAAGCATTAAACATGAGTGGGCCCAAAACTGACCCCTGTAGCACCCTGCTAATGACCCTTCTACAAGATGATACCTCACCCCAACCACCACCCTCTGAAACCACCCATTTAGCCAGTTCCCTATCCACCACACCATCTTTTCCCTCACCCCATTCCCCCCAGCATGTCCAACAACCATAAGTGTAGCACCAAGTCAAACACTTTGCTGAAATCGAGAAAGAGGACATCCACTGACCATCCTTGGTTCAGTGCCTTTGTCACCTAGTCTAAGAACTCCTCAGGGTTCATCTGACATAAACTGCCCTGAATGAAGTCATGTTGCTGGTCATCCAGATGTACCCATGTCCCCATGGACACCTCCAGTTTCTCTTTCAAGATTACCTCCATCATCTTGCCCACCACCAATATCAGGCCGACAGGTTTGTAGTTACCCAGTTCCTCCCATGAGCTGCATTTATAGCTAGGCATGACATGAACCATCCTGCAGTCCTGAGGCACCCAACCCATCTGAAAGGAGGCGCTAAAAAGGTCTGCCAGTGGTGCAGCAAGACAGCCACCATCTCCTTCAGCGCCATGGGATGAATCCCATCTGGACCCGACATCTTTTCCATTTTCAGGGACTTCAGAGCCTCCCTCACCCTACCCTCTGGAATTTCAGTGTAATGGAGTTCACTCTCTTCCTCAGTTTTAGACCACCTCCCCCGTGTGGTTTTGGTCCTCCATCATCCCTTGTGAAGACCAAGGCAAAGTATTCGTTGACTACCTCTGCCTGTTCTCTGACCTAAGTCTGCTAATCTGGCCCTTGACTCTCCTCCTTTCCCTGATATACCTAAATAACCCTTGTTCCCCATTCCTGATCCCCTGCGCCAACCTCTGCTCTATCTTCACCTTGGCCAATCTCAGCACCCTGGTTACCTTTTTGAATACCCTGTTGTACTTCACTCTGTCTGTGTCCCCTCATGTGAGCTTATATTTCCTGTATGCTGCCCCTTTCTCCCTCACCACCACTTGAACCTCCCTGTTACAACATCTTGGCTTTCTGGCCCTAAACAATTTGTGTCATTGGACCTTCATGCAGACTTAGTGGCTTCAAGGAGCCCTCTTTTAATAATCTTCCACCTGCACTCCATCTCCTATCTGATCCCCTCCAAATTCCTCTTTAGAACAACCGCTGTACCCTCAAAGTCTGCTACCTTGAAGTTCACAATTACCATATGCATGAGATTGTACAGCCCTCCCAGGTCTAAGGAGAACCAAACCATGGCATGGTCATTCCCCACCAGTGGGTCCCCTGCAACTAGGTTCCTAACCAGGTTGCTATCAGACCTCAAGTTAATATAAAATATATATTTATATATAATTTATTTTTTATTGTGCAGGTTATCTTGCCAAAAGGAAGGAAAACACTCACCTAGGTGATGGGTCAGAGCTGTAGCCAAATGTTTCTGGAGGGCACAGGCTTTGTCCTGCCCAGAAACAAGCTTGGTCCCACCTGGCCTACTTCCCTGCTTCTCCAGCCTTCTCTTCACAACCCTTCACAAGGTATATCCACCACATACTCGTATTCAAACATTAATAGTCCTACCTCTCTTACCCCCGTCTCCTCATAGGCCACTGCCACCTCCTCTATTTTATTTCCCTAGCTATGGGACCTACACATCTCACCATGTTATCCCCTTGTGCATACATTACACACCCTTCCTGATACCCTCATTCTGCCTTAAGTTGGCTGTCCCTTATGCCATCCTCATGGCTGCTTCTTGTGATTGCACCCGGTAAATTGACTCTCTGGTATTTTTCTACAGTGAATATGGATTAAATGTAGCCGTATGCTATGTAAATAAGGTTTGAATGGTGGATCTGACCCTTTTGTATTTGGATCCTCCTCTGTTATGGTTCTTTTCCTTACCCATTTTTTTCTTTTTATTTTCAGTTCTTTATTTTCATTTCTTTTATGTGAATCTCCTGATACTGCACCAGTGTGATTGTGTTTATATACCTTTATCTACGTGTGTGTGTGTGTGTGTGTGTATATATATATTTTTGTCTTTATGTTGGATGATACCCTGACCCTGCTCTAACCAGGTCCATCTTGTAAAAGAGCTCTGCTCAATGACGTTTGCCTGAATAAATAAAGATTTTGATTGATTGATTGATTGTCCTGCACCTCACCCCCCACCCAAGTGCATAATTTCCTTTATGTTAGAGGTTCTGACATCACTTCCCCAAGAGGACAAAGGGCATGCACTTGTCGTAGCCTTAACAGCCCGACACACTGCATAGAGCATAGACGTATGCATACACTATCGCGCACTAACAAAAAAGAAACAAAGTAAACCAGAAGGGAGATTGAGATGTGGGGAGTGGAGAAAGGCACTGGCTGTGGGGTGGCAGTCTTTTGGTAGACATTCTTGAGGCTATGATGTTGCCCTATTTTCAAATATCTCTCTGGTCTGAGAAAGAATTTTGCCCATATCCAGGCTGACCTGGCAAGGATTCGTGAAACCTCCTCCCTCAGCCACGGACCACCAGAACCACTGCTGCTGCCTCAGGGGTTGCTATAAAAAAGGAGAGGTTGGACCACAGTGGGCTCAGGGAGAGAGAGAGGGTGGTGGATAAGAGGGGCATCCCTCCAGTTGTACCACTCCACAATCCATACACTGTTCTGGCAGAGTGTGGTTCATCTATAGAGGCACCTGCAGTGGAGACCAAGGAGGATGCTGGGAACCTCCAAAAATGAGACCCAAAGGAGGGTGGCATGAGACCCCACAGGAGAAAGAAACAACTCCTGGTGGGGGACTCAGTCATTAAGAGGGTAGAACTGGGGTGGAAGGGAGGTAAGGTATCTGCCTGGTGCCATGGATGGGAGGGATAGGGAGTGAATCTACAAGATTGCAGGAGAAGCTGCATGGGAGAGGGAGCTGGTAATCATTGTCCACCTCATGACAAATGACCTGGCTGGGAATGGGATGACAGCAGTGCAGGAGGAGTTTGTAGAGTTGGGGAGGAGCTTTAGACAAGTAGCATGCATGGTAACCTTCTCGGAAATTATGCCTGTCTATGGCATGGGTGAGGCTAGGATACTCCACATGATGGGATTCAATGAATGGTTGAGAACTGGTGTTGAGCTTAAGATTTTGACTTCATTTGGGACTGAGGGTCCACCTGGAGAGATTCAGGTATGTACTGGTGTGATGATCTGCATCCGTCCAGGAAGGAAACCAGGAACCTAAGTGATAGGTTTACAGCTAGTCAAAAGGGTGAGGCACTGAAAAGAAACATGGAAATCCCAGCCCCTTACAAAACAGGGTATTGTGAGGTAAGCACTAAGGTAGAGAAGTCAATAGGGAGCAGGATAGGGGCCAGTGGAGAAAAAGGCAAAGGCAGCAAGGATAGGTATGGTGCTCAAAGGGGTAAGGTCATCAAAAATGGAGAGCAACAAGTACCAATGCATGTAGTCTGGGTAAAAAGTTGCCTGAACTAGTCGCCTTGATGAAAGAAGGACACCTTGATATTATAGCAGTCACAGATACATGGTACACATAGACCCATGACAGGGATGTATGACTGGGATGTCAACATACCAGGGTCCATAATCTACAGGAGGGACAGAGAGGGTAAAAGAGGAGGAGGAGGAGTAGCTCTCTCTATATGAGGGAAGGAATCAAAGCAATGGAACTAAAGGGTAAATAGGGAGGAGAGGAGACACTGTGGGTCACCTGGGAGACAAGAATTGGCATCACAATCCATACTGGGTTATATACAGGCCCCTTCAAAGGGGAGAAAATGATAGAAGGCATCCTTAGAATGGTAGAAAAGGGAGCAATATTGTTGATGGGGGACCTGATTATGCCAGATGTTAATTGGAGAAACTTGGCTGCAGCCACATCCAAGAGCAGGGTAATTCTCAATGCAATACAGGGGGCATGCCTCAGACAGCTAGTGTTGGAACCCACTCAGAAGGGAGCAGTCTTAGACCTGGTACTCTCAAATGGGGATAGAGGGAGGGCCTTAGATTTAGAAGTGGGTAGCCATCTGTGAACAAGCGATCATCAATCAGTGTGGCTCATGAAAAACACAGCCATAGAGTCAAGTCACGCAAAGGTGAGGGTATTGGACTTTAGGAGGGTTGATCTTGGCAAAATGGGGGAAGTGCCTCAGAAAAGCAGTAGCAAACAAGCAAGGAGGTAGGGAGGAGAAACAATGGGGAAAAATCAAAACTGCTATCACAGAGGCAACAAACCTTTGTGTGAAGCAAATAAAACACAATTAAGGAAAAAAACACTATGGTTCTCAAAAGAGGTGGCGGGGAAGGTAAGTGAGAAAAAGATAGCATTCAGGAAGTATAAGAAAACATAGAAGAAGCAAGACAGAGTGTACCAATTAAAGCAGAAGTTTGTAAGTGGGGCCAGTTGGGGAATGTGCTTTCGACCCCCCCATCCTCCCTGATCCTAATGTAGTCCAATTTCTCATCTGTAACATCCTTTGAGGCAAAGGTTGTGGATCTGGGGTCTCTGGGTGGCCAGCTCTGCTCGGAGACAGGCAACCTCCTCCCTCAGCCCAGTGAGGTGCCTGCAGATAGGGCAGCATTGCAGCCTCCAGAATGTCTCCTTGAAGACCATCGCTCCACAATCACTGCAATGCACCACTCCCATCATGTCTGATTCCCTCCTCAATCAACTGCTTACTTAAGATGGCTATTTGATATTCCCCAAATATGTTTTGTTTCTGTTGTGTTTTGTTATGTGTCCTCTGTTACCTTCTTCCTGTATGGATGCAGTATGTTGCAAGGCCTTATAAGATCCACCCAATAAATATAGGGTGAGGGCGGGGATGGGTTGTGGGGAGGGGGTGGGAGTAAACCACAGGCTGTGTCAAAACACAATCAGCCAAGGAGTCATCTGGCACTGACACCTCATACAATGACCAACTTGTCTGCTAGCATCCCTAAATCCTGCCCAAACTAAACGTAAGAGCACAATAAATGGCAGTTAAGACCAGCCCTCAAATACAATTTAAAACACACAGAAATACCAGTTAAAATATTTCAGATCCACTTACACTCACAGTCACCAGTTAAAGGCTCCTTCTCCCTCTCCACTAGATGGAAGATTAACTGAGATGGCAGTTACACTTCACATTCTAATAGCACTAATACTTGTAATATAATGCCTGCATTTACAGGCCAGACAGCAACTTTTAATCACACAAACACCAACTTGTCTGCTAGAATCCCTTAATCCTGCCCAAACTAAATGTAAAAGCACAATAAATGGCAGTTAAGACCAACCCTCAAATACAATTACAGACACACAGAAATACCAGTTAAGAAAATATTTCAGATCCACTTACACTCATAGCCACCAGCTAAAGGCTCCTTATCCCTCTCCACTAACTGGAAGACTGAAGAAAGAAGAGACCACTGTGGTTTTCAAAGGAGGTTTTGGAAAAGGTTAAATCAAAAAAGCATTTTAGCAATACAAGCAGACACAGGAGGAAGAGAATGGTGGGGTACCAGGTAATGCAAAGGGAGTCGGGGAAGGTGTCTGGGGAAGCCAAGGCACAAGCAGAGGAATTCATAGTTTATTCAGTGGTATACGGGGATACAACCTTTCATAGGTATATCTGTGAGAAAAGGAAGGAAAGGGGAGAGACTGTGAGTCTAAAAGGGGCAGATGGGAGATGGTAGAGGATGATCATCAGAACACAGAAATACTGAACAAGTACCGGTACTTCTGTTCACTTTTTATAAAGGAGGGGTCAGGAAATGGGCCAGCAGTAAGCAATAAAGCCAGGGAGGTCACAGAAATGAACATAGTTCCCTTTGCAAATGAAAGGGTTCTCAAGGAACTGGAGGCAATAACAGTTGATAAGCTATGGGTCCAGATGGGGTACATCCCAGGATAATGTGGGAGCTAAGAGTGCTGTTAGCAGGGCTTCTGACTACCCTGCTCAACCTGTCATTGGAGACGGGATGTGCCCAGGGATTGGAGAACAGATGATGTAGATCCTCTTTACAAAAGTAGTAACAGGGAGGAAATGGGGAGCTATAGACTGACCACCTCAGTAGTGGGGAAAAATCATTAAAATACTACTGAAGGAAAGAATAGTGGAACACCTGGTTTTCTGTAGTCTGCAGGAACCAAGGCAACTTGGTTTCATGAGAGGGAGATTTTTTTGTTTAAACAGGAGTAGCACACTAAGCTGAAAGCTGTTTTACAGGTGAGACCTGGGAGCACAGGGAAGCTAAGTGACTTGCTCAGGGTCACGCAGTATACAAGTGGAAGCTGTGGGATTCAGACCCAGGTCTGGTCTGCTGGATGTCACCAGATTTGCAGCTCAGAGCCTTAAACCACTGTGCTATACTGCCTCCCTAATTGTGAGATTGAGATTGTGCCAGACTGACTTCACTGTGTTGTTTGACTGGGTAACCAAAGAAGTGGATTTTGGAGGGGTGGATATGGACAACCTGTACTTCAGCAAGGCCCTTGACACCATGCCGCATAGAAAACTGTTAAACTAGCTGGGAAACATGGGGGAGTTGGCAGGAAGGTAGTAAAGTGGGCAGAGAGTTAGCTGTTGGTTAACCAGGATCTGCAGCTTATCTTGTAGGTAGTGAAATGGGCAGACTGGGTGGACCAAGCAGTCATTATCTGCCATCAAAGTCTATATTTCTATGAACAATAGGTCCAAAAGGGTGGTGGTAAATGGCATGCACTCTGCAAAGGGCAGGATGACAAGTGGGGTACCACAGGGATCAGTGCTGGGTCCAGTCCTCTTCAGTGTCTTCATCAGTGACATTGCAGAGTCTAGAAGTTCACTGACAACATCAAGATTCTGCAACAGGGTGGACACACCAGGGGGTGTCAGTAGAATCAAGAGAGATCTAGAGATTAAAAGAAGCTGGAGCACTGGTGAAGAGACTGTAAGCAGAGTTTCAGTACCAGAAATACAAGATAATGCAAATAGGGCACAAAATGCTAGGACCTGCATATAATCTGAGGGGGAATAACATTCTCTGAAGAGGAAAGGGATCTGGGTGTGATCATCTCTGATGATCTCAGGGTAGGCACATAATGTGACAAGGTGACAGGAGAGGCGTGCAGAATATTGGGATGTATTGGCAAGGGTATCACCAGCAGAAAAATGGAGGTGATAGTTCCCCTCTACAGAAAGCTAGTGAGGCTGCACCTTGAGTACTGTGTACGGTCCTGGGGGCATTATCTATAGAAGGACATAGGGTGGAGGCAGTTCAGAGGAGGGCGATAGAAAATGGTGCAGGGACAGCATCACAGGCCATATGAAGAAAGGCTGAAAGATTTGAATATGTACTCCCTGGAGGAGAGGGGGGGATATGATTGAGACTTTTAAGTACCTCATAGGGAAGAACAGGGTTCTGGAGAATACTATTCTCCAGAGAAAGAGATGCTCAAGCACAAGGGGTTGCAAGATGAAAGTGGAGGGAGAGAGGGAAGTTCAGAGGAAACATGAGGAAGTACTTCTTTACAGAGGGGGTGATGGATAAGTGGAATGCCCTGCCAGCTGAGGTGGTGTAGGTAGAAATAATTACAGGTTTAAGAAATGCTTGGGATAGAAATAGAGGTGTATTGGTACTCAGGAGGGGGATACAGCCTAGTTTCAGCAATGCATAAAGGATTAGGGGTAATGCCAGACAAGGTGGGCCTAAGGCCCTTATCTACCAACAATCTCTTTGTTTCTGTGTTACTGATTTTGAACAATCATCTTTATTGGGCAATCTGTTCCAGATGTCCACCACTCTCTGCATAAAACAAGTACTTCCTGATGTTCTTATTTCACTTGCCCATACTGGCTTCTTAATATTACCACTAGTGAATGTGCTTCTGCTAAAGATGAACCATTCACTGCTGTCAAGTTTGTTACTCCCTGTAGAAATGTGAATGTTTTCATCATAAACTCTCTGCCTAGCTGTCTCTGTCAATCTGTCTCTCTCTCTCCCCCACTTTGTTTACAGCAAGTACAATGTTAAGGGATGGCCATCTATCCTGGCCGGTCCCGGGTTCGAGACGGTCTTCGCCCTGTTGCTCAGCTTCCCCGGGGGCCGGGAGGCCCAGAATCGCAGGAATCGCAGAATTGTAGGATGTATCCCCCCCTTCCTTTCCTAACACTCCCCTTCCTCGGGAGACTCCTGTAGCCTGATACGTCCCTGCTCACCCACCTGGTGACCGGAGCAATCCAACCCCCCCCATGGAGCCGTGGTTGTACCCCACAGGTGGATACAGAGTGAGGGCCCTTTCACTCTGACGTGTCTGTCTTTTGTCTGTTTGTCATCTCCGGTGCTGGTAAGGGCATTGGGGATTGGGGCTATGGAGCTCCATCTACTGGGAGTGCCAAGGGGTGTTTTCCAGTGTTCCTGTAGGTGTGCTGTGTGCCACAATATCAAGGTGTCTAAGGTGCCGATGTCCAGCACATCTGTCCAATTGCAGCAATCGGGCTTGGTGAGCCTTGGGTCTCCACCCAGGGCACTCAAGCACCAATTGCAAGTACTATCCCAGAGGAGGTGAGCTGTCCATAGGACATTTGAGCCTCCTCCCCCTGGCTGGCCCTCCAGCTCCTGGGCTCGTTCCTGAACCCGGGTCACTGGCATCTCAAATGGAAATCCAACTGCTGTGCTGATGGTCCGACTTGGGTAGGGGGTATCTTGATGTTCCTGAATCATCTTGATGATCCTCCAGTGGACTGACTCTTTCCTATCCCTACTCGTCCTCATGTAATGATAGCAGAACATCATGTAGTACTCTAGGTAACTGTTGTAGTCTGGTTCTCTTGCAGAGTTCACTCTGCACTACTACTAAATTTCACAACACTTCAGACACCTGAATGGGTTAACTTGGTATTCTGCCACCACCTGGCTGCAGTATCACTCAGGGTATCTCTAGGTCCAGATCCACTGTACTGCAGTACAGTGCTCTTTCCCAAAAGGCAAGTGACTCACCCCTTTCATCACGGCTTAGAAAACATTGAATAACATGTGGTAACTGTAGCCTGCCTCTTTGGAAATGGATCATAGAATTGCCAGTTTACCCCAGATTATCTATCCTTGAAAAGACTTGATCAGAGAAAGCATGGGTATATAAAAAATGTAATTTAATATTCCACAATATTTACATATATTACAGGTAAGACACAGTTGTCACAGACTTGTTTTCTCTGAGAACTCAGTCTGCACTGCTACCAATTTTCACAATCCTTCAGATACCCGAAATGGTTACTGCGGTATGCTGTGATATCACCTCCCGCCTTGCACCAGCCAACTCCCTAGTCTACTCTCTCCACTACAGAAATGCTCACACTTTCCACCTCCCACACCCCCACATGGCTGCCTGTAAAGATGCCTTTTCATGCAGTCTCCCCCTTCTATGGAACAACCTTCCACCCAACCTTCACCAGGCCTCCTCACTTTTACCCTTTAAACAACTCCTCAGGCTCCTCCCTTCCCCGTCTGCCATAGATGCTCCATGGGACCCTCCCTGACAGGGGCCTAACCTACACTAGGAGGCCTTATACAGTCAATAGTGTACATGCCAGCCTCTCACTGGATTGAATCCTGCTTCTCTACTCTACAATTCCTGTAGCTGGTTATACCTTTCTGGAAAAGAATAATGTTTGTACTGTAGTTTTCTAGATGTTGTACATACTGTATGTAACCAAAACTAGTTGCACTTTTTACACGTACTGCTATGTACACCTCGTACCTGGGTTGCACTTAGAAATGAGCCTCAGCTCAGTATGCCTTTCCTGGTCACCACATTTTAAGTAAGTAAATAAATAAATAAATAAATATATACTCAGCATGACTCTTAACTCTGGGTATCTGGAGGTCCAAATCCCATTATGGCCACTGCTCACACAGTAGCTGCTCTTTCCCAAAAGGCGTGTGACCCATCTTTTTTCCCACAGCTGAGAACACTTTGTATTAGATATTGCAACTGTAGCCGCTCTCTTTGGAAATAGAGTCCTGACTTGCCAGTTTACCTCTAGGTATCTATAGCTGCCATAACTTAGTCACAGAAAGTATAAAGTATATAACAATATCATTTAGTACTCCATGATGTTTGCATATGTTACAGGACAATACACAATAAAGACTCTGGGAAGTACAGTACTTCTACAGAGTAGAGCTGTGAGTAATATAAAATTATTCCCATGGAATGCCTGTGTAAGTACCTTTCCAATTCAGTGGAATTGTTATGGAATTTGTGCATTTTGTGGAATTTCACGAAACTTTTAATTGCAGTTACATTGCTTTTTTAAAACGAGGCATGCAAGTGACACCACCATTTGTACATAGACAGCACTGGCATACATGTGTGTACAACATTTCAGGGCTGTAGACTGAAAGGGGGAGGAGTTACTGGAGGTCAAACATTTAATCAGCATTTTGTTTTTAGTTGTTTTGACTTAATTTAAAATGTTCTGATCCAAATGTATCTGCTGTTTCAGGATTTAAAGATACTTATTACGTGAGAATGTGCACCAATGTTTAAGTCTCAAGCTTCAACAGGGGCTGCATTACAGATAGCCAAAGTTTGCCAACATTTGGATTTCTATTATTTCAGTATACTTTTGATAGTATTCATTAGAAGGTTATAAAAGTGATAGGTATATAGGTTGTCACTTCATTTATATGTGTACCTAGTTTCACATTTCTAGCTTCAAATGGGACTGAGCTGTAGCCTGCCAAACATGTTGCCAAATATAAATTTATTCCCCCTAAATTTAAAACAGATCTAAATTTAACCAGATTTAAAACATTAAAACAATTATTCCACATACTCATGTCTGAAAAAGTTAATATTTACAACTTTAAATGAGACTGAAATAAAAATAGTCAAATTTGCACACTTTAAAACTAAATTTTGCAAGAATGTAAACTGCATATTTACTTAAAATCTACAGAATATAATTCTATTAAATTTGGCAGGTTTTTGGACCTTACAAAGGGACCGTGTGTGCCAATTTTATTAATTGCTTGCAGCCCTAAATTGTAAATTAACATCTGTATTTAAATTCAAATTCCATGTATCTTTGTGAAAATTGCAGAATTTCAGGAAAATTCCAAAAACTGGAAAAGAAGTTACTGGAGGTCAAACATTTAATCAGCATTTTGTTTTTAGTTATTTCGACTTAATTTAAAATGTTCTGATCCAAACGTATCCACTGTTTCAGGATTTAAAGAAACTTACTACACGAGAATGTGAATCATTGTTTAAGTCTCGAGCTGCAACAGGGGCTGAGTTACAGATAGACAAAGTTTGCCAAACTTTGGATTTCTATTATTTTAGTATACTTTTGATAGTATTCATTAAAAGGTTATAACATTGATAGGCAAATATTGTAGGTTGTCACTTCATTTATATATGGACATAGTTTGACATTTCTAGCTTCAAATGGGACTGAGCTGTAGCCTGCCAAACGCGTTGCCAAAATATACATTTTAGTTATTTCCTTCTAAATTTAAAACAAATCTAAATTTAACCAGATTTAAAACATTAAAACAATTATTCCACATATTCATTTCTGACAAAGTTCACATTTACAGCTTTAAATGAGACTGAAATAAAAGCAGTCACATTTGCACACTTTAAAACTAAATTTTGCAAGAATGTCAACTGCAGATTTATAAACCCCTGATACTCAAAAACTACAGAATATAATTCTATTAAATTTGGCAGGCTCTTGGACCTTACAAAGAGACTGTGTGTGTCAATTTTATTACTTGCTTGCTGCCTTAAATTGTAAATGAACATCTGTATTTAAAGTCAGATTCCATGTATCTGTGTGAAAATTGTAGAATTTCATGAAAATTAAAATTTTTCAAATTTGACGACTTCGTTGTCACTGTATTTGTTCAAATGAGGATGACAGAGATACATATTTGGCTATGTTGAAAAACACCTTTATTGAGCAGGGACACTCTTCCAGGGAAATTGACAGGATAACAGAACGGGCAACGCAAGTACCAAGACAACAGCTACTTCAATATAAAGAAAAGACGGCTACAGACAGAATACCCTTGGTAGTCACATATCATCCAGACCTTGAACATCTTTAAGACTATTAAAGATTTCCACCCATTATTTAGTGAGGATGACACCCTTAATTGTATTTTTAAGGAACTCCCACTACTATCTTTTAAACAACCACCAAATTTATCCAGCCTAATTATTAGGAGCAAACTTTCACCGGAACAGAATACCATGTCACACAATGGCACACGACCCTGCAATCAACGCCCCTGTAAGACTTGTAGGCTCATTTCCACCTCGGACTGTGTGGTTACATCACAAAACAGACAATTCCAGGTGCATGGGAGTTATACATGCATGTCATGACATGTTGTTTATTTCATTCAGTGCAAGAGATGTCCACAAACAGGTTATGTAGGAGAGACATGCCAACAGCTCCGCACTAGGATGAACTCACACAGACATACTATTACAGCAAGGAAGACTGAAAGACCAGTGGGGCATCACTTCTCCCAGCCTGACCATTCAGTCTCAGATATGTCAGTAATGGTCTTAAAAGGAAATCTCAAAAACACACAACAGAGACGAGCTTTTGAGATTAAACTTATTTACATCTCAATATGGTAGCAGATGGGATGAACGTGGATCTTGGCTTTATGGGACACTACAGAAACTAACATCCACAGACCTTTTCTTCTTCAAACTGACATATTATAGGACTTCAGCATGTGTGGGATGTGGATGCGTGTGTGTGTATGTATGTGTGTGGGTATGTGTTGTGAGGTATGTGATATAACAGATGTGGGGCTTGCTGTCACATTGAGGTAAGTCTCTGTTTAGATATATGGAGTTATAATGTGTTACTATTTTTATTTCACACACATAATGAATATTAATTCCTCCTTACTTTTTATCTTTGCCTGGGGGGGGATTGATTCCATTGCACCATATTCAGATTACCCAGCCTGCTAGTGTACATACAGGAGTGTAATCTTATACTGTTACATATAATTTTTGTAACTCTGTACATATTGGGATGTGTGATCTCATTTGCATGGGGGTCCTGCACAGATCCTTTTACATTAGGCTAATATTTTAGTAATTTGTGGATATGTAGGTATGTTAGACCTCTGGTCTTACACATATACTTTATATTTACTTCTAGTTACCTTATCCTGGGGAGGGTGGCAGGTTTATTTCATGGTAGTTCTATCTAGTATCCTTGGAAATGTTACTCTGCAGATAGTAGTACGGTTAAATAGTGTTACATTTTTACTCTGTAGATATTAAGAGACATAAGACCTTTTACTCAGGATTTCATGACAAGTTGAATTCCTTTGGGGAACAATCACAGTGACTGAAGTTAATATAGGTTCACTAGGAGAGGGAGAGAGTGTGTGTGTGTGTGTCTGTGGGAGAGAGAGAGAGAAAATGAGGGGGCAGAGAGACAGAGAGACATCTCCTTTAAGCTATATATCTCCCCCACCCACATTATTGTGATGTGGGGTGGGTTAGGTTGTATTGTTTATATGAAGAGGAGGAGAGAAATTACATTTTTATCTCTTTTTCAGATTCCTTAGACACTTGTGGTACATCAAGTTGCTACATTCTCAGTATATATTGACATCAGTACATATCAGGCTACATGGTCTTAATTCCTTGAGGTTCCTCGACTAGAGTTTTTTGTTTGACACTAATATTATCAATTCATATTTAAATTATCATTTATATAGTCCTGAGGTTTTTGAAATTTCTTGGGCCTTTTATCTATGTCCAGCTAGGTTTTACACATCACACAATGTGCACTGATGTTTTTAAGACAACTTTACTGGTAAATTCTTGTCTATAATGCTAACATTGAAATTTCATGAACCCTATAACAATCTTAGTTTTTCTTTAATCTGGGTGGGGGTTGCCTTTCAGTAATCACATCCTTATACTAACTGTGACACTCATAGCTTGATTTAGGAGTTATCTGCTTCAGCAGTATTATCTTATGTCAATTAAATTTATATGCAGTAGGATTCTTTGTATGTGTGTTCCACCAAGCACATCTGAACCCAAGGTTCTTTCTGGCTGAAGGCAGTATTGTACTGTTAAACTTCTCTGACATCATCTTCTGTTTTTTTTTTTAAATGAGTATTTTAAACCAATGGGGATATTTTTCTGTTTCTCTCTGCATTATCTAGCTGTTATAAGTATTGTATTTTCTAAACAACTGCCGTGAGCTTCTGAAGAAGGACTGGTTGGTCCGAAAGCTAGAGCACTTTGTTCTTGTTGTTACATCTATGTTGGTCCATTAAAAGGTATCAAATCATTTGCTTCTGGATGAAAATTCAAAGAATTGGAATTTACTAATTTCACTCTGCCTTATTAGGAGATTCAAATTAAAGGATAGGGGGCAGAGGATGGGGCACGAGAGGCAGGTAATGCAGGGGGTCACCAGGTTTAGGAGTTAGATGCATGGTTTCATAACACAGCAGTTGTAGACCTTCTGAGTTGGAGCAAGGAAGCACAGAGTGTTAACAATTCCAATCTGAATGCAGGCTGTATAAGGATTGCACCCAGTAAACTGATGATCCAGGGAACCTGATGTACATGCAAGTCTGGGACTTAAAGGTACTGAGAAAGATATAGTGGGAGATGACAATGTCTTGGGCATCAGGAAGGCAGAATTCTGGTTATTCCAACAGGATAGGTTGATAGGAAAATGAGTAGGTGACTCTTGTTTTAAGGAATGTTGTCACTTCAAAGAACAAAGAGGATATCAGTGGGATCAGTAGTTCTAGTGTGTCAGGGCAGGATTCATGAACGCTGTGAAAGTCCTACAGCTGCAGAAAAACCTCAGTGCCAAAGGGTGGTCACTTGTGGAGCCACAGGGGTCCCATAGCAGTGGGTATTCACATAGGTGGAGCTGGATTATGACCGGCTCCATGACCTATGGTTGCTTGTGGGTGGTGTTGCCAGGGGGATTGTCACAGCTGCAGAGCATTGCTACAGCCAGTGGGAGCAGCTGTAACTCCCTCTGCAACTGCTGCAGCTGTGAATCACATGCACCACCACTGCGGGTGATTTCAGTCTGCCACTGGGGTTGCAGAGTGGGACTTAGCTCCCGACTGGTATGTGAATCATGCCCTCAGTCTGGCTATGCTAGAAGAGAAGGTGGGCAAGTAGCCACCCAGTGAGGAACAGCAGGTCTGCAAATGTGCAACCCAGCTTATCAGATGAAGTAGTGATATGTACATTGTGAATATTAAATGTGACAGAAAGAATTCTGGATGGTTCTTCTGTAGCTACCAAAAATATCTCAGAAAAAATGTTACCAGTATTCTTTACTGAAAATTTAAAACTGCTTAATAATTTATCCAGTTATGTTGGACACCTGGATACACATCAGTTATATAATGATTATTGAAATCTATATACTGAAAGCACATTTTCAGAAATATAGACATGTAGAATTTGATGGCAGATAAGGGTCACTTGGCCCACCTAGTCTGTCCATTTCCCTACCTAATCGATAACCTGCAGATCCTAGTTAACCAACAGCCTACTTCCTACTACCCCCACTAGAATTGCCTTATGTCTGTCCCACGCATTCTTGAATTCCCCCATTGTTTTTGACTCCACAACCTCCTCAGGATGGCTGTTCCATGCATACACAACTCTTTCCATGAAAAAATACTTCCTCGCATTACTTCTGAGACATCCCCCCTCTACCTTCAAATTGTGCTCCCTTGTTCTTGCACATCTCTTTTTCTGAAAGATGCTGCCCTCTTGGACTTTGTTAATTCCATTGAGGTACTTGAAAGTTTATATCATGTCCCCCTTCTCCCTCCTTTCCTTGAGGGTATACATATTAAGACCCTTTAGTCTCTCTTTGCATGGCTTCATTGCAGACCCTGCACAATTTTAGTTGCCCTCCTCTAGACAGCCTCCACCCTGTCTATGTTTTTGCAGAGATGGTGTCTCTAGAACTGCACACAGTGCTCCAGATGGGGTCTCACTAATTGTCTGCACAAAGGATGACAACTTCCTGTTTTCTACTGGTGATGCCAATCCCTATACATCCCAGTATCCCCAAGCCAGCCTTACTGCCTTCTCACAACACTTGCCTACCTTTAGGTCATCTGTTATGACTACCCCAGGTCCCTTTCCATTTGTGTTTTTGTTGATAGCCCCCCATTGTGTAATCTTCCCCTGGGTTTCTGTTTCTTAGGTACATTACTTTGCACTTCTTTGCATTGATTCTAAGCTGTCAGGCTCTGATTATAAATGACATCTTTATTACTTTGACTATTTTTTTTTACTGTACAGGCTACAACATCCCAAAGGAACAATTGTTATTCCTTATTGAGAGAAATGAGGAAGACCCTTGTGGTGATGTGAAGGTGTAAGAAATAGCACAAGAGAAGGATCACCTTGAAGACACTGCCAGCTGTAAGTAGGATGACTAGATAATGAGTTTATATGGAAGTTACCAATTACTGTTGAGGGGGTTAGTAAGAATTAGGAAGCAATTCAGAACTGGACTGGTAGAAATTATTAAATTACAAATCAGCAGGGAGGATGTTGAAATGAGATTACAAATCTACGGGGAGGATGTTAGAAATTAGATTACAAATCAGTAATAGAAATTAGATTACAAATCAGCAGGGGGTGTAAAAATGAGATTACACATCAGCAGGGAGGATGTAGAAATGAGATTACAAATCAGCGGGGAGGACGTAGAAATTAGAGCACAAATCTGCAGGATGATGTAGAAATGAGATTTCAAATCAGCAGAGAGGATGTAGAAATGAGATTACAAATCATGGGGAGGATACAGAAATGAGATTACAAATCACCGAGGAGGATGTTGAAATTAGATTACAAATCAGCAGGGATGCTGTAGAAATTAGATTACAAATCAGGGGAGGATATAAAAATTAGATTACAAATCAGCGTGGAGAATGTAGAAATTAGATTACAAATCAGTGGGGAGAATAAAGAAATTAGATTACAAATCAGCAGGGTGGGTGTAGAAATTAGATTACAAATCAGCAGGGATGATGTAGAAATTTGTGGCAAATCAGCAGGGAGGATGTAGAAATTAGATTACAGATCAGTGGGGAGGATGTAGAAATTAGATTACAAATTGGTAGGTAGGATGTAGAAATGAGATTACAAATCGGCGGTGAGGATGTAGAAATGAGATTGCAAATCGACGGGGAGGATGTAGAAATTAGATTACAAATCAAGAGGGATGATGTAGAAATTAGATGGCAAATCAGCAGGGAGGATGTAGAAATTAGATTACAAATAAGCAGAACGATGTAGAAATGAGATTACAAATCAGCAGGGAGGATGTAGAAATTAGATTACAAACCAGGGGAGGATATAGAAATGAGATTACAAATCAGCAGGGAGGATGTGAAAATGAGATTACAAATCAGCAGGGAGGATGTAGAAATTAGATTACAAACCAGGGAAGGATATAGAAATGAGATTACAAATCAGCAGGGAGGATGTTGAAATGAGATTACAGATAAGCCGGGAGGTGTGGAAGTGAGATTACAAATCAGCAGGTAAGATGTAGAAATGAGATTACAAATCATCCAGGAGGATGCAGAAATTAGATTACAAATCAGCAGGGAGGATGTAAAATGAGATTACAAATCAGTGGGGAGAATAAAGAAATTAGATTACAAATCAACAAGGTGGGTGTTGAAATTTGGCAAATCAGCAGGAGAATGTAGAATTAGATTACAGATCAGTGGGAGGGTGTGGAAGTGAGATTACAAATCAGCAGGGAGGATGTAGAAATTAGATTACAAATCAGCAGGGAGGATGTAGAAATTAGATTACAAATTGGTAGGTAGGATGTAGAAATGAGATTACAAATCGGAGGTGAGGATGTAGAAATGAGATTGCAAATCGATGGGAAGGATGTAGAAATTAGATTACAAATCAAGAGGGATGGTGTCGAAATTAGATGGCAAATCAGCAGGGAGGATGTAGAAATTAGATTACAGATCAGTGGGGAGGGTGTGGAAGTGAGATTACAAATCAGCAGGGAAGATGTAGAAATTAGATTACAAATCAGCAGGGAGGATATAGGAATTAGATTACAAATCAGTGGGGAGAATAAAGAAATTAGATTACAAATCAGCAGGGTGGATGTAGAAATTAGATTACAAATCAGCAGGGATGCTGTAGAAATTAGATTACAAACCAGGGGAGGATATAGAAATTAGATTACAAATCAGCGGGGAGGATGTAGATATTAGATCACAAATCAGTGGGGAGAATGTAGAAATGAGATTACAAATCAGCAAAGAGGATGTAAAATGAGATTACAAATCAGCAGAGAGGATGTTGAAATGAGATTACAAATCAATAGGGATGATGTAGAAATTTGATGGCAAATCAGCAGGGAGGATGTAGAAATTAGATTACAGATCAGCCGGGAGGGTGTGGAAGTGAGATTACAAATTAGCAGGGAAGATGTAGAAATTAGATTACAAATTGTCAGGTAGGATGTAGAAGTGAGATTACAAATTGGTGGTGAGGATGTAGAAATGAGATTGCAAATTGACAGAGAGGATGTAGAAATTAGATCACAAATCTGCAGGAGGATGTAGAAATGAGATTTCAAATCATGTGGAGGATGTAGAAATTAGATTACAAATAAGCAGAACGATGTAGAAATGAGATTACAAATCAGCAGGGAGGATGTAGAAATGAGATTGCAAATCAACAGGGAGGCTGTAGAAATGAGATTACAAATCAGCAGGGAAGATGTAGAAATTAGATTACAAATCAGCGGGGAGAGTGTGGAAGTGAGATTACAAATCAGCGGGGAGGATGTAGAAATGAGATTGCAAATCAACAGGGAGGCTGTAGAAATGAGATTACAAATCAGCAGGGAAGATGTAGAAATTAGATTACAAATCAGCGGGGAGAGTGTGGAAGTGAGATTACAAATCAGCGGGGAGGATGTAGAAATGAGATTGCAAATCAACAGGGAGGCTGTAGAAATTAGATTACAAATCAGCAGGGAGGGTGTAGAAATGAGATTACAAATCAGCAGGGAAGATGTAGAAATTAGATTACAAATCAGTGGGGAGGGTGTGGAAGTGAGATTACAAATCAGCAGGGAAGATGTAGAAATTAGATTACAAATCAGCGGGGAGAGTGTGGAAGTGAGATTACAAATCAGCGGGGAGGATGTAGAAATGAGATTGCAAATCGACAGGGAGGATGTAGAAATTAGATTACAAATCAGCAGGGAGGGTGTAGAAATGAGATTACAAATCAGCAGGGAGGATGTAGAAATTAGATTACAAATCAGTGGGGAGAATATAGAAATTAGATTACAAATCAACAAGGAGGGTGTAGAAATGAGATTACAAATCAGCGGGGAGGACGTAGAAATGAGATTATAAATCAGCAGAGAGGATGTAGAAATTAGATTACAAATCAATAGGGATGATGTAGAAATTTGTGGCAAATCAGCAGGGAGGATGTAGAAATTAGATTACAGATCAGCCGGGAGGGTGTGGAAGTGAGATTACAAATTAGCAGGGAGGGTGTAGTAATGAGATTACAAATCGGCTGTGAGGATGTAGTAATGAGATTACAAATCGATGGGGAGGATGTAGAAATTAGATCACAAATCTGCAGGATGATGTAGAAATAAGATTTCAAATCATCAGGGAGGATGTAGAAATGAGATTACAAATCATGGGGAGGATGTAGAAATTAGATTACAAATAAACAGAACGATGTAGAAATGAGATTACAAATCAGCAGGGAGGATGTAGAAATTAGATCACAAATCAGTGGGGAGGATGTAGAAATTATATTGCAAATATGCACGGAGGATGTAGAAATGAGATTGCAAATTAGGAGGGGGGATGTAGAAATGAGATTACAAATCAGCAGGAAGGATGTTAAAATGAGATTACAAATCTGCGGGTAGGATGTAGAAATTAGATTACAAACCAGCGGGGAGGATGTAGAAATTAGATTACAAATCAGTAATAGAAATTAGATTACAAATCAGTGGGGAGGATGTAGAAATTATATTACAAATATGCACGGAGGATGTAGAAATGAGATTGCAAATTAGCAGGGGGGATGTAGAAATGAGATTACAAGTCAGCAGGAAGGATGTTGAAATGAGATTACACATCAGCAGGGAGGATGTAGAAATGAGATTACAAATCAGCAGGGAGGACATAGAAATTAGATCACAAATCTGCAGGATGATGTAGAAATGAGATTTCAAATCAGCAGGGAGGATGTAGAAATGAGATTACAAATCATGGGGAGGATGTAGAAATTAGATTACAAATAAGCAGAATGATGTAGAAATGAGATTACAAATCACCGAGGAGGATATAAAAATTAGATTACAAATCAGCAGGGATGCTGTAGAAATTAGATTACAAATCAGGGGGAAGATATAGAAATTAGATTACAAATCAGTGGGGAGGATATAGAAATTAGATCACAAATCAGTGGGGAGAATGTAGAAATGAGATTACAAATCAGCCAGGAGGGTGTAGAAATGAGATTACAAATCAGCAGGGAGGATGTAGAAATTAGATTACAAATCAGCAGGGAAAATGTAGAAATCACATTACAAATCAGTGGGGAGAATGTAGAAATTAGATTACAAATCAACAAGGAGGGTGTAGAAATGAGATTACAAATCAGTAGGGAGGATGTAGAAATTAGATTACAAATCAACAGGGATGATGTAGAAATTTGTGGCAAATCAGCAGGGAGGATGTAGAAATTAGATTACAGATCAGCCGGGAGGGTGTGAAAGTGAGATTACAAATTAGCAGGGAAGATGTAGAAATTAGATTACAAATTGGCAGGTAGGATGTAGAAATGAGATTACAAATCGGCAGTGAGGATGCAGAAATGAGATTGCAAATTGACAGGGATAATGTAGAAATTAGATCACAAATCTGCAGGAGGATGTAGAAATGAGATTTCAAATCAGCAGGGAGGATGTAGAAATGAGATTGCAAATCACGGGGAGGATGTAGAAATTAGATTACAAATAAGCAGAATGATGTAGAAATGAGATTACAAACCAGGGGAGGATATAGAAATGAGATTACAAATTAGCAGGGAGGATGTAAAAATGAGATTACAAATCGGGAGGATGTTGAAATGAGATTACAGATCAGCCGGGAGGGTGTGGAAGTGAGATTACAAATCGGCAGGTAAGATGTAGAAATGAGATTACAAATCATCCAGGAGGATGTAGAAATGAGATTACAAATCATCCAGGAGGATGTAGAAATTAGATTACAAATCAGGGGAGGATATAAAAATTAGATTACAAATCAGCGGGGAGAATGTAGAAATTAGATTACAAATCAGTGGGGAGAATAAAGAAATTAGATTACAAATCAGCAGGGTGGGTGTTGAAATGAGATTACAAATCAGCAGGGAGGATGTAGAAATGAGATTACAAATCATGGGGAGGATGTAGAAATTAGATTACAAATCAACAGGGATGATGTAGAAATTTGTGGCAAATCAGCAGGGAGAATGTAGAAATTAGATTACAGATCAGTGGGGAGGGTGTGGAAGTGAGATTACAAATCAGCAGGGAGGGTGTAGAAAGTAGATTACAAATCAGCAGGGAGGATGTAGAAATTAGATTACAAATTGGTAGGTAGGATGTAGAAATGAGATTACAAATCGGCAGTGAGGATGTAGAAATGAGATGAGATTGCAAATCGATGGGGAGGATGTAGAAATTAGATTACAAATCAAGAGGGATGATGTTGAAATTAGATGGCAAATCAGCAGGGAGGATGTAGAAATTAGATTACAAATCAGCAGGGAGGATATAGGAATTAGATTACAAATCAGTGGGGAGAATAAAGAAATTAGATTACAAATCAGCAGGGTGGATGTAGAAATTAGATTACAAATCAGCAGGGATGCTGTAGAAATTAGATTACAAACCAGGGGAGGATATAGAAATTAGATTACAAATCAGCGGGAGGATGTGATATTAGATCACAAATCAGTGGGAGAATGTAGAAATGAGATTACAAATCCAGAGAGGATGTAAAATGAGATTACAAATCAGCAGAGAGGATGTTGAAATGAGATTACAGATCAGCCGGGAGGGTGTGGAAGTGAGATTACAAATCAACAGGGAGGATGTAGAAATTAGATTACAGATCAATGGGGAGGATGTAGAAATTAGATTACAAATTGTCAGGTAGGATGTAGAAATGAGATTACAAATCGGCAGTGAGGATGTAGAAATGAGATTGCAAATCGACGGGGAGGATGTAGAAATTAGACCACAAATCTGCTGGAGGATGTAGAAATGAGATTTCAACTCAGCAGGGAGGATGTAGAAATGAGATTACAAATCATGGGGAGGATGTAGAAATTAGATTACAAATAAGCAGAACGATGTAGAAATTAGATTACAAATCAGCAGGGATGCTGTACAAATTAGATTACAAACCAGGGGAGGATATAGAAATTAGATTACAAATCAGCGGGGAGGAAGTAGATATTAGATTACAAATCAGTGGGGAGAATGTAGAAATGAGATTACAAATCAGCAGAGAGGATGTTGAAATGAGATTACAGATCAGCCAGGAGGGTGTGGAAGTGAGATTACAAATCAGCAGGGAGGATGTAGAAATTAGATTACAAATTGGCAGGTAGGATGTAGAAATGAGATTACAAATCGTCGGTGAGGATGTAGAAATGAGATTGCAAATCAACGGGGAGGATGTAGAAATTAGATCACAAATCTGCAGGAGGATGTAGAAATGAGATTTCAAATCAGCAGGGAGGATGTAGAAATTTGATTACAAGTCAGGGGAGGATATAAAAATTAGATTACAAATCAGCATGGAGAATGTAGAAATTAGATTAGAAATCAGTGGGGAGAATAAAGAAATTAGATTACAAATCAGCAGGGTGGGTGTAGAAATGAGATTACAAATCAGCGGGGATGATGTAGAAATTAGATTACAAATAAGCAGAATGATGTAGAAATGAGATTACAAATCACCGAGGAGGATATAGAAATTAGATTACAAATCAGCAGGGATGCTGTAGAAATTAGGTTACAAATCAGGGGGAAGATATACAAATTAGATTACAAATCAATGGGGAGGATGTGGAAACTAGATCACAAATCAGTGGGGAGAATGTAGAAATGAGATTACAAATCAGCAGGGAGGGTGTAGAAATGAGATTTCAAATCAGCAGGGAGGATGTAGAAATGAGATAACAAATCACGGGAGGATGTAGAAATTAGATTACAAATAAGCAGAATGATGTAGAAATGAGATTACAAATCACCGAGGAGGATATAGAAATTAGATTACAAATCAGCAGGGATGCTGTAGAAATTAGATTACAAATCAGGGGGTAGATATAGAAATTAGATTACAAATCAGTGGGGAGGATGTAGAAATTAGATCACAGATCAGTGGGGAGAATGTAGAAATGAGATTACAAATCAGCAGGGAGGGTGTAGAAATGAGATTACAAATCAGCAGGGAGGATGTAGAAATTAGATTACAAATCAGCAGGGAGAATGTAGAAATTAGATTACAAATCAGTGGGGAGAATGTAGAAATTAGATTACAAATCAACAAGGAGGGTGTAGAAATGAGATTAAAAATCAGTGGGGAGGATGTTGAAATGAGATTACAGATCAGCTGGGAGGATGTAGAAATTAGATTACAAATCAATAGGGATGATGTAGAAATTTGATGGCAAATCAGCAGGGAGGATGTAGAAATTAGATTACAGATCAGCCGGGAGGGTGTGGAAGTGAGATTACAAATTAGCAGGGAAGATGTAGAAATTAGATTACAAATTGGCAGGTAGGATGTAGAAATGAGATTACAAATTGGTGGTGAGGATGTAGAAATGAGATTGCAAATTGACAGAGAGGATGTAGAAATTAGATCACAAATCTGCAGGAGGATGTAGAAATGAGATTTCAAATCATGTGGAGGATGTAGAAATTAGATTACAAATAAGCAGAACGATGTAGAAATGAGATTACAAATCAGCAGGGAGGATGTAGAAATTAGATTACAAACCAGGGGAGGATATAGAAATGAGATTACAAATCAGCAGGGAGGATGTAAAAATGAGATTACAAATCAGCAGGGAGGATGTAGAAATTAGATTACAAACCAGGGAAGGATATAGAAATGAGATTACAAATCAGCAGGGAGGATGTTGAAATGAGATTACAGATAAGCCGGGAGGGTGTGGAAGTGAGATTACAAAACAGCAGGTAAGATGTAGAAATGAGATTACAAATCATCCAGGAGGATGCAGAAATTAGATTACAAATCAGCAGGGAGGATGTAAAAATGAGATTACAAATCAGTGGGGAGAATAAAGAAATTAGATTACAAATCAACAAGGTGGGTGTTGAAATTTGTGGCAAATCAGCAGGGAGAATGTAGAAATTAGATTACAGATCAGTGGGGAGGGTGTGGAAGTGAGATTACAAATCAGCAGGGAGGATGTAGAAATTAGATTACAAATCAGCAGGGAGGATGTAGAAATTAGATTACAAATTGGTAGGTAGGATGTAGAAATGAGATTACAAATCGGCGGTGAGGATGTAGAAATGAGATTGCAAATCGATGGGAAGGATGGAGAAATTAGATTACAAATCAAGAGGATGGTGTCGAAATTAGATGGCAAATCAGCAGGGAGGATGTAGAAATTAGATTACAGATCAGTGGGGAAGGTGTGGAAGTGAGATTACAAATCAGCAGGGAAGATGTAGAAATTAGATTACAAATCAGCAGGGAGGATATAGGAATTAGATTACAAATCAGTGGGGAGAATAAAGAAATTAGATTACAAATCAGCAGGGTGGATGTAGAAATTAGATTACAAATCAGCAGGGATGCTGTAGAAATTAGATTACAAACCAGGGGAGGATATAGAAATTAGATTACAAATCAGCGGGGAGGATGTAGATATTAGATCACAAATCAGTGGGGAGAATGTAGAAATGAGATTACAAATCAGCAAAGAGGATGTAAAAATGAGATTACAAATCAGCAGAGAGGATGTTGAAATGAGATTACAAATCAATAGGGATGATGTAGAAATTTGATGGCAAATCAGCAGGGAGGATGTAGAAATTAGATTACAGATCAGCCGGGAGGGTGTGGAAGTGAGATTACAAATTAGCAGGGAAGATGTAGAAATTAGATTACAAATTGGCAGGTAGGATGTAGAAATGAGATTACAAATTGGTGGTGAGGATGTAGAAATGAGATTGCAAATTGACAGAGAGGATGTAGAAATTAGATCACAAATCTGCAGGAGGATGTGAAATGAGATTTCAAATCATGTGGAGGATGTAAAATGGATTACAAATAAGCAGAACGATGTAGAAATGAGATTACAAATCAGCAGGGAGGATGTAGAAATTAGATTACAAACCAGGGAGGATGTAAAATGAGATTACAAATCAGCAGGAGGATGTAAAATGAGATTACAAATCAGCAGGAGGATGTAGAAATTAGATTACAAACCAGGGAGGATATAGAAATGAGATTACAAATCAGCAGGGAGGATGTTGAAATGAGATTACAGATAAGCCGGAGGTGTGGAGTGAGATTACAAATCAGCAGGTAAGATGTAGAAATGAGATTACAAATCATCCAGGAGGATGCAGAATTAGATTACAAATCAGCAGGAGGGATGTAAAATGAGATTACAAATCAGTGGGAGAATAAAGAAATTAGATTACAAATCAACAGGGTGGGTGTTGAAATTTGTGGCAAATCAGCAGGGAGAATGTAGAAATTAATTACAGATCAGTGGGAGGTGTAGAAGTGAGATTACAAATCAGCAGGGAGGATGTAGAAATTAGATTACAAATCAGCAGGGAGGATGTAGAAATTAGATTACAAATTGGTAGGTAGGATGTAGAAATGAGATTACAAATCGGCGGTGAGGATGTAGAAATGAGATTGCAAATCAATGGGAAGGATGTAGAAATTAGATTACAAATCAAGAGGGATGGTGTCGAAATTAGATGACAAATCAGCAGGGAGGATGTAGAAATTAGATTACAGATCAGTGGGGAGGGTGTGGAAGTGAGATTACAAATCAGCAGGGAAGATGTAGAAATTAGATTGCAAAGCAGGGAGGATATAGGAATTAGATTACAAATCAGTGGGGAGAATAAAGAAATTAGATTACAAATCAGCAGGGTGGATGTAGAAATTAGATTACAAATCAGCAGGGATGCTGTAGAAATTAGATTACAAACCAGGGGAGGATATAGAAATTAGATTACAAATCAGCGGGGAGGATGTAGATATTAGATCACAAATCAGTGGGGAGAATGTAGAAATGAGATTACAAATCAGCAAAGAGGATGTAAAAATGAGATTACAAATCAGCAGAGAGGATGTTGAAATGAGATTACAGATCAGCCGGGAGGGTGTGGAAGTGAGATTACAAATCAGCAGGGAGGATGTAGAAATTAGATTACAGATCAGTGGAGAGAATGTAGAAATTAGATTACAAATTGTCAGGTAGGATGTAGAAATGAGATTACAAATCGGCAGTGAGGATGTAGAAATGAGATTGCAAATTGACAGGGAGAATGTAGAAATTAGATCACAAATCTGCAGGAGGATGTAGAAATGAGATTTCAAATCAGCAGGGAGGATGTAGAAATGAGATTTCAAATCACGGGGAGGATGTAGAAATTAGATTACAAATAAGCAGAACGATGTAGAAATTAGATTACAAATCAGCAGGGATGCTGTACAAATTACTTTACAAACCAGGGGAGGATATAGAAATTAGATTACAAATCAGAGGGGAGGAAGTAGATATTAGATCACAAATCAGTGGGGAGAATGTAGAAATGAGATTACAAATCAGCAGAGAGGATGTTGAAATGAGATTACAGATCAGCCGGGAGGGTGTGGAAGTGAGATTACAAATCAGCAGGGAGGATGTAGAAATTAGATTACAAATTGGCAGGTAGGATGTAGAAATGAGATTACAAGTCAGCGGTGAGGATGTAGAAATGAGATTGCAAATCGACGGGGAGGATGTAGAAATTAGATCACAAATCTGCAGGAGGATGTAGAAATGAGATTTCAAATCAGCAGGGAGGATGTAGAAATTTGATTACAAATCAGTGGGGAGAATAAAGAAATTAGATTACAAATCAGCAGGGTGGGTGTAGAAATTAGATTACAAATCAGCAGGGAGGACATAGAAATTAGATTACAGATCAGCAGGGAGGATGTAGAAATTCGTGGCAAATCAGCAGGGAGGATGTAGAAATTAGATTACAGATCAGTGAGGAGGATGTAGAAATTAGATTACAAATTGGTAGGTAGGATGTAGAAATGAGATTACTAATCGGCGGTGAGGATGTAGAAATGAGATTGCAAATCGATGGGGAGGATGTAGAAATTAGATTACAAATCAAGAGGGATGGTGTCGAAATTAGATGGCAAATTAGCAGGGAGGATGTAGAAATTAGATTACAGATCAGTGGGGAGGGTGTGGAAGTGAGATTACAAATCAGCTGGGAGCATATAGAAATGAGATTACAAATCAGTGGGGAGGATGTAGAAATTAGATTACAAATTGGCAGGGAGGATGTAGAAATTAGATTACAGATCAGCAGGGTGGGTGTAGAAATTAGATTACAAATCAGCAGGGAGGATGATAGCTGGATAAGGAGGAGAAAACTAATAAGAACTGTTAAATGAAATGGCTCAATGTTATAGTGGATACGGGATGGACTGGGAGCTGGAGAACATGACACAGAGCGTTGAATTCCTGAGGTTGTCATTCCAGCAGTGGATGAGCAGCCTGTGGCTGCATTATAAATACTTTGTTACTAAAAGAAAAGTGACTTGCCATGTCCTGAAAGGAATGAATTACTGTAGACGTAACGAGAGGAGATAGAGGCAAGAAAAAATGGTGCAGCAGAAGAGAGGTCTAGGGACTGGGAGTGAGGGTAAATGTAGTATTGCAGACATTTTATTAAATCAGTCAAGGATTCTAACACAAAAATATCCTCAGCAGCCGAGAGATTTAGGGGTAGGGAGTGATGGTAAATGTAGCATTGCAGACATTTTATTAACTACGTCAAGGATTCATAAATGCAGATATTCTCAACAGCAGAGAGCTCTAGGGATAGGGAGTGATGGTAAATGTAGTAGTAGTAGTAGTAAAAACCTTTATTTTTATACAGGATAGTAGATGACAATTTCACATCATTAGGACGAATCCTATTTTCAAGATGGTCCTGTATATACAGCAAAATCATATACTTACATACAATTCATAAATATTAATTTAACAACCATACATTACAAAAACATATAACATAACATAATTGGACATATACATTGTACAATAAAACCAAATTTATCCCAAACATTCACATTTTACCTTTAATCCAGCTTTTAAAATGATTACAACATCTTTAACTGATTCATATTGATTTGCTATATATGGTTTTAATGAATTCCATAATCTATTCGTAATTGTAGGGAAGCGCATATAACTAAATTTATTCTTTAATTTAGGGGACTTAAAACTCCTAATGATTGAACTCCATATTATAATTATAAGATTTATTTTCCAATTTTTCGTAAAGATACAAAGGTTGATTTATATTTATAACCCTATAAACCTGCTGGGCCCAAATAATTTTCCTTTTATTATCCTGAGTCATCCATCCCAAATCCTCATATAATTTACAGTGATGTTCATAGTGATCCTTTTTTAATATAAACCTAGCCAAACGATTATACATCACATCTATCTTTGAAAGCAAACTTTTTGAAGCTAGGCCATATACATGGCTACCATACTCCAACACGGGTAAAATAAGCTGATTTATCACCATCTCTCTCATTTGTCTATTCAAACAAAAGCTGGAACGTCTAAACGCCCCCAGTTTTTTGTATATCTTCGATAATGTATTAGTTATATGGTAGTCAAATTTCAACTGATTATCGATCCATACTCCAAGATATTTATATTCCTTTACTTGCGGCAAAATTTCATTTTGTAATGTTTTAATTTGAATTAATTTATTTCCTATATTCAACTCTTTTCCTTGTTTCTGAAATATCATTAAATTTGTTTTTACTATTAACTATTAAACCAGAGTTTGATAGCCATGTACAAAGCCCTATAAAATCTTCCTGTAAGTACTTTCCCATAAGTTCTGGAGTCTTACCTCCTGAAATCAATATGGTATCATCTGCATATAAACGAATACTTGAATTTTTAACACTGTCCACTAACTGATTTATATATATGAGGAAAAGAGTTGGTCCTAAAATCGAACCCTGGGGCACTCCACGTATTACCATAGCTTTCTCAGATGGAGTACCGTCAATATATACTTGTTGGGTTCTTTTCCCCAGATAAGATTTCAACCAATTTAGTGGCACCATTCCAATTCCTATTTCTTCCAAACGTTTCTCCAACAGGTCATGGGCTACAGTATCAAAAGCCTTCGATAAATCCACGAACATTGCGCCCACGGACATGGCATCCTCCATTTTTGATGCTACAATATCTACCATGTCCATGAGCGTGGTGCCTGTGGAAAAACCTCTACGGAATCCCGACTGATATTTTGTAAGTAATGAATGATCCTCCAAAAAATCATTAAGTTGTTTCTTCACTAATTTCTCCAAAATCTTGGATAGGCAAGATAACAGTGCAATAGGCCTATAATTTGTAGGTGAGGTAATATCACCATCCCTTTAAAAATAGAATTATTTTGCATTCTTCCAAGTAGATGGAATACACCTTCTTCAAGCTCCAATTAAAGAGTTTGGTTATCACCGGTGCAGTAACCTGAATAGAATCCTTGAGAATCGGTTTTCTATGTAGTCTAAACCAAAAGGCTTTTTATCTTAAGTTTTCTCATTTCTTCCTTAATCTGTTTACAAGTAAAATACTTAAAGCTAAATTTTGAACCATTAAAGCTATTAACATAACCATTTCCCATAACGGGCTGGGGAATATTTAAGTCTGGTAATGTTATAAAATAATTATTCAAAATATTTGCTGAATCTCTAACCGATTTGAGAATACCCCTACTTTCCATTTGAATTGTTGGTTTTGAATTTACAGAGGGATCAAAAGATTTTAACAAAGACCAGAATTTCCCTGGGTCAGTAGTCTCCTTAGTTTTAGCTTCAAAAAATTTTAATTTTGCTTTCTTAATTTGGGATTTTAATGCATTTCTAGCAATCTTATATTTTTCCCAATCCTCTGTTCTTAAAGTCTTCCCTGCTATTTTCCATAATTTATTTTTTCCTCTAATCTGTTTTTTAATTTTCTCCGTTACCCAAGGAACATGGTTCTTCCTCTGTTTTATTGATTTAAATGGAGCTATTTCATTACAAACATCTAGAAACCATTTTGAAAATTCTTGGATAGCTAAATCTATTGATGGAATTAAGAATAACCTTTGCCAATTTATAGTGGCTAATCTAGCCAAAAAAGCATCCTTATTATACCCCTTAAAACATCTCCTTTTAACCTTTGTCGAAATCGTCCCATAGGGATCCCTCTCCCCTTTAATCTAAAAATACAACTTATGGAGCAATGGTCTCCCATAATTGGCTGATTTATTTCCAATTTCTGTATTTCAATCTCTGTGGAGACAAAAATTAAATCCAAAATATTACCTGTACTATTTAAAGAAGTTTTCCTAGTTGGATTAGCTACCTTTTGTTCCAAATGTAATAATTTAAAATATTTTTGCAATGCAGTACCAGTGGCTTTCCCAGGCGCATTAAAGTCCCCTAATAGTAACTCACTTCCATAGTACATTTCTGAATAGTTATGGCTAACTTGTCAAAGTATTAATTAAAGATTTTGGAGGGCATATACAACTCCCACAGTAAGGCTAACTTTTGTATGTTTACTATTAAACAGTCAATTTGACCTATCTGACCTGCAAATTGTATCTTTGTTTGTCCTAATTCCTCTTTAGTGAATAAAAGAACCCCCCCTTTCCTACCTACCCTATCTAGTCGATGTCCAATAAAACCATCTGGCACAACCTCACTTGTATTTATTTTATTTGTTAACCATGATTCTGTTAATGCAATCAAATCCGGGGACTCCATAGCAGTCCAGGATCTAAAAAGATCCAATTTATTTTTTATACAATGAGCATTATCATATATTATTTTAAGATCAGTTTCAATTTTAGGTCCTGGATTTATTTCAATGTCCCCAACCAGGATCAAAACTACTATTAAACAATTTATTAATTTTTGTTTATCATTACCCACTACTGAAGTAATAAAAGTTTTACTTAACATTTGATTTCTAATCTTTACAAATGAGTTTCTTCCTTTAATTTTAAACTGATTTCCTTCAGTAAATAAGCATTTTCTATTATTCAAAGTATATCCAATTTCTAAAACCAGAGCACTTGAAACTTCAGTATGGTGAAAGTCTAAAATCTTCACATAAGACATCCATACTACAATAACATAAAACGTCAATCTAACACCAATTTCCATTTTAAAAAGGTTTTTATCAACACTCTATTTAAAGTTAGATTTTATAAATTCTTATCATTAACTTTATACTATTTCCTTATCCACAGGTGCATAAACCTCTCTACTTAACTACCGTTATTGCTAATCTATATATTCAAGTACTATATAAATCTAACTAAACTCCTTATAAGTACTAAAATTAGAAATATAAAGCCAGGAGACTTACTTAAGTCTGCTCAGAACTGATTTCTCCCGAGTGGCGCGCTACACTCACGCTGCTGAGTGTAAAAGTAGTGTTTTAAACAGTCTTGCCCTCCAGGTTTGCTGACGCTGTCCTCTGGTCCCTGCTTCTCTCAGCTGTGCTGGAGGGAAGTTCTCAAATAGCAGGCAATAGATTTAAATTACCTCAGGCAGCTCGCGATGGAAAATTAGGCAGAGAGGTATGCACAGGTGAAAAGTAAAGCGCTGCTGTGTAGCGCGAGTGTTTTAAACAGTCTTGCCCCTCCTGTTTGCTGACGCTGTCCTCCGGTCCCCTCCTTCTCTCAGCTGTGCTGGGGGGAAGTTCTCAAATAGCAGGCAATAGATTTAAATTACCTCAGGCAGCTCGCAATGGAAAATTAGGCAGAGAGGTATGCACAGGTGAAAAGTAAAGCACTGCTGTGTAGCGCGAGTGTTTTAAACAGTCTTGCCCCTCCTGTTTGCTGATGCTGTCCTCCGGTCCCCTCCTTCTCTCAGCTGTGCTGGGGGGAAGTTCTCAAATAGCAGGCAATAGATTTAAATTACCTCAGGCAGCTCACAATGGAAAATTAGGCAGAGAGGTATGCACAGGTGAGAAGTAAAGCGCTGCTGTGTAGCGCGAGTGTTTAAAACAGTCTTGCCCCTCCTGTTTGCTGACGCTGTCCTCCAGTCCCCTCCTTCTCTCAGCTGTGCTGGGGGGAAGTTCTCAAATAGCAGGCAATAGATTTAAATTGCCTCAGGCAGCTCGCGATAGAAAATTAGGCAGAGAGGTATGCACAGGTGAAAAGTAAAGCGCTGCTGTGTAGGGCGAGTGTTTTAAACAGTAAATGTAGTATTGCAGACATTTTATTAAGTCAGTTAAGGATTCATAAATGAAAATATCCTCAGCACCAGAGTGGTCTAGGGACAGGGAGCGATGGTTAATGTAGTATTGGAGACATTTTATTAAATCAGTCAAGGACTCAAAAATGAAAATATCCTCAGCAGCAGAGAGGTCTAGGGGTAGGGAGTGATGGTAAATGTAGTATTGCAGACATTTTATTAAATCAGTCAAGGTTTTCATAAATGAAAATATCCGCAGCAGCAGAGAGGTCTAGGGATAGGGAGTGATAATAAATGTAGTATTGCAGACATTTTATTAAATCAGTCAAGGAGTCATACATGAAAATGTCCTCAGCAGCCAGTGCCATAGAAAGGCATTTTGGTGCCCTGGGCAAGAGACTAAGTCTGTGCCCCCTGAAGAAAAGAGCCAGGGGTCTAGGGGCTGCAAGGCCCCAGAAGCTCTAAGGGGTTTGTATGCTTTGTGGTGAGTTTTGGGGCCTTTCTGGAAGTAAAAACATGCTTTTGTTACAGTCCCTTACCCCTGATTTCAGGGAGGGAATATTTTGCTCCCATAGAATATGAGATGTGGGAGACTCTGAGTGGGTGGTGTAGAGTGTGCAGCTGCAATTGTCGTGGATGAGTGGCTGACCAAGAATGCCATCAACTTCCCACCCAATCCAACCCTATATGCATTTCTGAAATATACTGTTAAAGATTGCTACATAAAGCATGGGGGTCTGGGGGCTGCAAGTCCCCCAGAAGCTCTGAGGGGTTTGTATGCTCTGTGGTGAGTTTCGGGGCTTTTCTTGAAGAAAAAACATACTTTTGTTACAGTTCTCTACCCGATTTCGGGGAATATTTTGCTCCCTTGGAATTTGAGACGTGGGAGAATGACTTGGTGGGGTACAGAGAGTGCAGCCACAATTGTTGTGGACGAGTGGCTGATCAACAATGCCATCAACCACCCTATATGCATTTCTGAAATGTACTGTGAAAGATTGCTACATAAAGCATGGGGTTAGGGGTCCTCTAGGCCCACTGAAGCTCTTGGAGGAAGACGGTTACATGCTGTAGCCTGATTTTGTAGTTGTGGGTTATCTACTACTGAATCAGTCCCCTACTGGACCAAAACACACTTGTGTTATATATATATATTCTTCTGAATCGAGTATCCCTAGCAACCCCTGATTTCAGATTTTTTTTTCATCATAGAATAAGAACAAACTGTGTTGTAAAGTGGCCAAATGAGAACCAGTGGTTAGAATTTAAATTAAAATCAGTTTACTAACAGAAGATTCTGCATTAGAAAGTAATGCAGATGCTGATGCCAGGTCAGTACTCCAACTTAATTGATAAATATATGAAATGTGAGAATTGAACAATCCATACAACACACAAGAACAGTTACACAGCAATACAAGATACGGAGCTGGAGCTGAATGAACCAACGCCCCACACACAACAGCTCAGGCCACTGAGTACTAAACCAAAAACCTCAAGGCAATCAGGTCATGAGGGGAAACCCGGTAACTGATGAGAGGTGATGCTATATATTTTGATGCAAAAATGTTATTCGAATCCGAATCGCATATCCACAGTAGTCAGATACAGAGTACACATTTCACAATTGTCTGTCTGGTCTATGTGTGAACCTTTCTTGCCTTCAAAGAGGCAAATTCATCAATGACTTTGTTGAAGTTAATGGCACTGGCTACAGCATTTTCAATAGATAGTATAGCAAGATTTGACCGTTTTTCATGTCCCATAGATGACCTTAAATAGGTCTTGATCAGCTTCAGTTTGCTGAAACTACATTCACAAGAAGCAACAATCACAGGGAGCATCAAGAAGAGTCAGAGAGCAATTTCAGTGTTTGGATAGGAAGTACTCAAAGACCATTTGTGAATGAGCTTCAACAAGCTGAGGAGTGTGGCATTAGAAAAATTGGGCAGTACTGAAGCTGCCTGAAATCTGAAGCCCTCTACCTCATATACTATTTCACAAGCATCTAGATCCTTGGAATATTTCATTGCCAGATCTGCTGCACATTTCTTTAACTCGCTAACTTCCATTGTTGAGAAAGATAGCCCTGTAAGGAAGTTAAAGTCAACAGCCACTTCAGACAATGCCTCATACCTCCACTGAATCTGGGAAGTGAGGGTGTCTAGAACATTGTTGAACTGCATTTTGAAATCCTGCTCAGCAGAAATCAAGTGCCCTTCATCTTCAACGTTCTCTTCAGCCATCCTTTTCACCTTTCTTTTTCTTTTTTCTGTGAATTCTGCAGTCAGTGACATCTGTTCAGCAAGTCCTGCTGCATGTTGTACAACATCATGTATTCCATCATCCTGCATGTGCTGCAGTGCATCCTTTAATCCACTGATGTGTTTTGAGGCACTATCGACAGGCAATCCCTTACATTGCAACAGTTGGTTTATTCGTTCAATCAGGTTCAGTATTTTGTCCCACATTGCTAGGGTACAAAGAAATTTGAAATCTGTCTGCTTGATTAGACTCTGGGCTGTTGATACCGCATCGGCATTGGTTGCATCTCCACTTATTTGGTACAATGCCTTTAAAACATCAGGTATTTTAAGATGAAGGGAGTGAACTGTGCAAAACTTTGAAGACCACCTTGTTTCAGTGTGACCCTTCAGAGTGACCTTTACTGCTTGGGACAGCACCTCCCAGTGGCTTGTTGAAGCTACAAAGAATGTAAATAATCTCTGCACTGTGCCAAAAAAATGATACCATGTCCTCTGATACACTCGCAGCATGGACCCCAACTAAATTAAGAGAATGAGCTGCACATGGGACAAATCTAGCATGTTCCTTCACTTGTGCTATACGGGCTTGCACACCACGATAGTTTCCTGCCACATTAGCGCCGTTGTCATACCCCTGGCCATGACAGTTAGCTATATCTAAGCCATCATCACTTAATTACTTTTCAATTTCTGCAGCTAGCCCACTTCCTGTCTTTTCATGTGAGATGATGAAATCAATGAAACTTTCCTCAACACTGCAATCATTATCCTGTATCCTCACATACCGAATGATTTGAGACATTTGCTCCTTGTGAGCCACATCTGGTGTACAATCAAACATAAGAGAGAAGTATTTTGCTTCTTTAATTTTTGAGATTATTTCACGTCTCACAATGGAACCCAGCAATCAATAAACTCGTTCTGAATTGTAGGAGAAAAATAAGTGGTAGACCCCTTCTTATGGTTGGCAATGTGTTCTGCAGGCTCTGGATTATAGTGACTTACCAGTTCTAGCAAATTAAGAAAAATTCCAGAATGTGTGTGTCCGATCATCTCTGTGGACCCCCTGAGAGCCAAGTTGTTCTTTGCACAGAACAGTATATCATCAAGAATAATTTTCAGAATGGTGCGCCACTTTTCTTTTTCTTAGGCAATGGACCTTTGCAGCTGATCATCTATTGTCACCCCTGTCTTCAAGCGCATTTCAAAATTCTTCCAATGTAAATAACTGTCACAGTACTCAGGGGAGTTTCATGATCTGGAATTCTGGGATTTAAATGTCTCCAGTCACAAATTCCTTTTTTGGATTTGCCAGACTTGATATGGTGGATGATTTTTTTGCAAACAGCATGCATGGGAAGCAATAGATAGCTTTCTTGGTCTCAGCATACATTAGCCGTGTACGTTCCACAGTTTCTCCATTAGGAAGAATTTTCGTGAATTGATCCTGATAGAAGCGCCTGCCGTCATCAGACACTGAGAAACTAATATCAAAATTTTTCTTCTGTTCAGGGCCATGTTCCACCAAGCAACATCTAACTTTGTCAGTCATGTCAGGCCATGATGTCGGGTCATTAAAATTAAGTTGGAGTACTGAACTGGCAACAGCATCTACATTACTTTCTAATGCAGGATCCTCTGTATATTTCTCAAAGTTGCATGCAGACGGTGTTGGCTGGCAATCATCATCTTCTTCTTCAACAACTTCTTCTGTAATATTGCTCTCAACATCTATCTCAGTAGGGGTAGGCTCATCGATGTCAATTGGTGTTGCTACTGACTGAGGCTCTGAACTTCCCTCCTGCTCCTTAGACTTGGTAAGCCAATTTTGCCAATGCTGGGAAGAGTTTTCGATTTTCTTCTTCTCTTGCTTTCCGCAGTTTTCTAAACTCTGCCTCTGATGGTTTCTTCGGTGGCATCTTCAAGAATCAGACCTTCCTTTACAAAATACTGAAGAGATAAGTGTACAGTATAATAGGTGTAGTTAACTTCAGAGCATCCCTGTCAATGTCCTGTCCAACTTCCTGTTTGTGTAATCAGTAAGGCACAACAGGGTGTGGGTTACTGGGGGGTTTACCCATGCCTTGTGTCTTGTGTCACGAGGCAGACGCGGCGCAACTGAGTGACTTAACCATAAACACACAAGAAGTGGGACAGAACATTGACTGGGATGCTGTGAAGTTAAGTACACCTATTTACCCAGTCATGTGACACATTTTGACCAATGAGGTTACAGGATTTTCCTACACCATTGTATAATTTGCAAGTAAGACGTCAGGTGTGACAGCAGTGTTTGTCATCACTGATCACGGCACTATATGAAATCAAAACACTGATCAATGAGCATCTCAAGAAATCGCCACACAGTGCTGATGATTCTACAGTAGTTAGCATATAGAATCACAATAATGCACTTCAGTGCATGTGTAGTAGTCAGATTTACACACTTCTTGTGTAGTTAATAAACTCACTTGGCTGTGCTTTGTGACACACCACACAAGGCGTGTGTAAATCTCACAACACATGCACTGTTGTGCAATATTGCTTAAATCCAGCCTTGTCAAAATGCTGTTGTACCAAAGTTCATGTGATATTAGAACCCTACCATACCAATACCATTCCTATCTGTGAGAGGACATCTGCATTATGGAACCTTGAGAGAATGCTGAAGATCAGAAGGCAGTTTTCATTGTGCAAGATACATTTTTTTTTTTAGACTTTGCTACCTGGGTTAGGCCTACTTCTCACAAGTTCCTCTTTTCAGGGGTGACCTGGGAACATTGGGCAGTTAAATGAATTGCTGAGACTCAGCGTCACACAGTATGCAAGTGGAGGTTGTGGGAATCAAACCCAGGCCACTGGATGACAAGCTCAAAATTCACAGCTTATTACTCTAACCTCTAGGCTATACTACCAGCCCCTGGCCTAAAGTCATCTGACTGACTTTGCTGTTCGGATCAGCCTTACATTAATCCATGTTCAGCTGTCATGCACAGTCTGATTGTCATGGCATATTGATTCTTCCTGAGTTTTAGCATTCCATCCTGTCACTGCTGACTGACTGGAAAGTTGCATTATGATTTTGAGCCAACATTTATAAACTGTTGGTGGAAGAACTTTGTTCTTAAATATTTACGTTTAAATGATATAAACAGTTGACATTATTGTAAGATAGACTTTTAAGAAAAAAGTTCTTCCATTAACAGTTTTTGAATGCTGGCTCAAAATCACAATGCAGCATTCCAACTTTTTTACTGTAGGCTACAGTAAAATTCATAAACCATACTTGCAACAGTTTTCTTTTTTGAATACATTTCTATAATAGCAATAAGGCTCTCACAGGAGTTAGATTGACAGCCAGTTAATTACAACCTGGGGCAATATGTCGCTGGGCCACGCCTCGTGCCACATTACAGTGACATCCCTAGGTAGTGGTTACTGACTATTAATCTAACCTCAGGGAGTGCCTTGTTGCTTATTAACTCATTGCCATGCTTTCCAACCACCATTGCTATGGTACTGCCCCTACCCCCCCTACTCTCGTCCCTACCCCAACCCGAAAAGTCAAAGTACCAGTCAATGCTACACAAATGCAATCACGATACACCCAATTTAAAAACACATTGACTTACCTTTAATAAGACTGACTGTCGGAGCTGACTCCTTGCACGACCTCAGCTGACTACTGCAACACGAAGTTGTGTAGGATAAGAACTCTGATTTTTTGACAGAGTCCACACTCAAGTTTGGTCCTACAAATGAAAGTTCATAATTTATTGCTATTTTCACTCAAGAGCAGAGCACCTCCTTACACACATAGAAACAGAAATTAAGAAATAAAGTACTAGTCATGGTTTCTATTGCTGGTGTTTCTTTGATAACCATGGAAAATAACCCTAGCCTGGCTCCGTATTACTTAATTTACCATCCTTCAAGGGTGAAGCTGAGCTTACAGAGGGTACTGCTGGAATTAATCAAACATTTATACTTGAAAAGGGTCACCTTATCTGAACTGCAAATTTAAACTGAGTTATTAAATAGAGGATAATGCCTGATGAACAGGTGATAACCACGGTCAGTGTAATTACCTCAAGTTGTTGCTACGGCATCAGTAAACCTTGAGAGCACATGTCGAGAGGTTTGCCATTGTCCTAGCAACCACAGCCTGGAGGTAGTTATACCGTGGTTATCACCTGCACATCAGGCATTGACATTTATAGGGTATGGGACTCAGACTCAACAGAAGAAGTTATTTCCCCCGCACCCCAAACACAAGTAATTTAGCCTTACGTTATTAATGAATCTACACTATGGCCACATAAATGTACAGGAAAACAATTTATTATGATACTCAGACTGAACTACAGCAGGACAAAATAGCACCAGAGTTAACATCGCTATCAGACATGGTGATTGCTAGACTCAGTAACAGTAAAGTGTGACAACTGGAATTATGTTATTTGAATATAATGTATGGGGAGAGGGAGAGCCCTTATCATTGTCCCAGTTTTGGCAAGTTTATCTTGTTATGGTACCGATGTTACATCAAGGTTGTTGAACCCTCTTGAGTATGTCCAACTTCCTGTTTGTGTAATCAGTAAGGCACGACAGGGTGTGGGTTACTGGGGGTATACCCACGCCTTGTGTGGTGTTTCACGAGGTGGCCGTTTGATACCATGACAACATGAGTGGATCTGCACATGCATGGGTCCTTTACACATGTGACGCACAACAGACGGTTGTGGCGGTGAGAGGTTCTTCCACAGATCTAAGGCACCAGCGACAGTCCAGCACGGTATTTAAACATATGTAACACAATACGGTTGTCCCACACACTATAAAGAATAATGGATGGTAGCCAGAAAATAACCACGAAGTAATCGCATCTCGCGGTTCACATTGTTGACAAGGAAACTGTTTGGTGCGATTACTGCGTGGTAATTGTCTGTCCCCCATCCATTATCCTCTATATTGTACTGAGACTAACAATAACAATTTGCATTCTGTGTGTGTGCCGAATATTAACCCCTGAACAAAGAGAAAGAAATACGCCATAATAAACCACAGTCACCTAAATATCTGCCTTGAAATTCACAATTTAAAAACCCATTGCCATTACCTTACCTTGTAAGACTCAGCTGAGTCATGTCATTCTTGCCCGGACGCTCACCTGCAATGTGAATCAGAAATCTGTCCACTCCAGGAGTCGTCTGCAGACTGCACTTAATTTTGGCACTGGCTACAAAATAAGAGTCCACACATTACATTAAGTAGTCTACTAATTACATTAAGTAGTCTACTACAGTAGATAATCAACTACAGTTACTAAATTATTCATTGTTATTTTCGCTGAAGATCACAGCCCCTCCTTAGACACATTACTTACAGACAAGTCAGACATAACTATTTCAGATTACGTAAAGGTGGGCATGCAGTGTTAGAAGGAATTTGGAAATAGAGAGGGTGAGTGGGATGCTGGGACTGGGACATGGCCCCGGATGCAGGACAGTAGATCAATGCAGGGCTGTGGATGTTGCCACCCACCTAGACTTTAGCAAGGCATTTGACACAGTCCCACACAAAAGATTAATATACAAGAAAACAAGCCTGGGAGTGGGTCTAGCGTCAGGGTAAAAAATTGGTTGGGCATGGGCAACAGGATACGGAGTAATGGTAAACAACAGAGTCCATGTCCAATGAAGAAAGTGAGGAGTTACTAGTCCCATAGGGTTGGAACCGGTGCCAGTCCTCTTTATTGTCTTTATAAGTGGCGCTACACTGCAGAGGGACTGTAAGGGAAAGTATGCCTCTTTGCAGACAACACAAAGTTCTTCAACAGGGTGGGTTGATACACAATGGGGTGGAAAGGATGAGAAGGGATGACTCGTCAAACTTGGATGACTGGTCTAAAGTATGGCAGCTTATATTCAGTGCAAAGAAGTGAAAAGTGCTACACCTGGGACACCAAAACCCAAGGGAAGACTACACATTGGGGGGTGTGGTACTAACTAAAATGGAAAGGAACCTGGTGGTAGTCAAATCAGATGATGTAGTCAAGCAATTTGACAAGGCAGTTAAGAGGGCTTGTGGATTCTCAGATCCATAGGAAGAGGCATCGCTATTAGAAAACGGGGTTGTCATCCCTCTATACAGACAGTTGGTGTGAGACCCCACCTGGAATACTGCTAAATGGTGCAAGAGTCTAACATGGTTCAGTATAAAAAAATAGCAGGACGGACAAGAGGACACAGCATGAGATTAGAGGAGGCCGATTAAGGGGTAATGTGAGGAACTTTTTTCACAGTCAGGGCAGTGGATGCATGGAACAGTACGGCCTGTGACACGAGTTCTGAGTACTCCATCATTTTTTGTAAAATAATAAAACTTGGTTATGGACTCTCTTGAGAAAGGCTGAAACAGCATGTATGAAACATGCCCACAAAGGTTTTTTAGATACACGGTGTTATATGGAAGGCCAGAAGCTAATTACAGACTGTAACTACATTAATTATAGCTTTGACTGCTAAGAGGAAAGGAAGTATCCCTTTTATTGTGTGTTTGAGTGGGAAACCAGGTTTAGTACATTGGTGCGAGATCATAAATGCTTTGGTGTCTGTGTGACAGAGGATACTGTTTAAAGATCAAAGAAATGTCATTTGAAATTGAGTTATGCTGAGGTTGCATAATTAATACTTTGAAAAGACATCCATTCTGTGTTTGTATAGATATACATTTTTATATATTCTGACAGATGAGGAGCTAGGTGACGGCACACAAAAGAGGTGGACGAAACCAGCTTTTAAACATTGTTCTGTTTTACTTCAGACAATGACACTTCCATCTAGACTTTGACAAAGAAACATCTTTGGAGCACTTTAAGCAAGTATATAGGCAGAGAGAGACAAGGAATTGCACTGTTAAAACCTAAGTTTTGTTTAAGAGATTTGTGTGTCTTGTAATATAATAGTCAAGTTCTGCATTTTATGTGTTACATATTTTTTTATCTATTTCAGTAAAACTCTATTTTTAGAGCTTACTACTTGGTTTGTCTTTGATTTCTTTCCTTTACAAGTACAGTATCTATTGTTTAAAGCACACACTATACATGAGCTTGAAGGGTGATACCAAACTGGAAAAAGGTAAGATTAATCTGAGGTCTTTTATTAGAGTTTATAAGGGTTAATTTCTGCACACCTGGATTGGTGCCCACAGGCAAAGATATCTGGCCCCCTGAAGACAGATTTATCTGAGCCTGTGCGTTGGGTACACTAACAAGAGGTTCACAGTTTGAATCCCTCCAGAACTTGAGACCAAAGATTGATTTGAATCCACAAAGCAGACAAGAGGGTTACCTTGTTCTGTTAACTGTTCACAACACTATGCTCGGAGGTTGGCACTTTGGGAGTAGAGGGCCGACGCTGACCTGCTGAGTGGGTCTGTGACATGACACGGCCTACCTCGGGAAGTAGTGGACATGAATACAGTGCAGAGATTCAAACAGGCATGGGTTAGGATTGGTATAAGGTAGCTCTGAGCAATACAGATGAGTATGACTAGATAGGCCATTGGCAGAGTAAAAGGCTATGGCACATTCATAAGGTAGAAACAATGGGCAGACTAGATGGGCCCTTGCGGTCCTTATCTGCCATCAACTCTATCTATGTTAGTTATCTGACTGTTTATCATCAGCCTAGAGGACAGCAGCGTGGGTCACTCCCAGTTCTGTTTAGGTGGGAGTGAGTCAGTAACTGACTCTCTCCCTCCCAGACAAAACCAAGAGGGACCCACCCAACTCGGGAAGTAAAGTACCACTACTATTGCTGGTGCTGCTACCCTCTAGACTAATGATAAACAATCAAATACCACAATTACTGGAGTCAGGTGACACCACACTAGACTGACGTGACTACTGTACTGGCTGGCTCTCTGTGACTGGGGCAGATGGCCCACCGGTGACAGCCAGATCCAACTGTGTACAGTATTATTCTGCTGTCCGCTCATCTCCCAGAGAATGAATCCTACTGTACCTGTTTCTTAAAAAAGTTTCCAAATAAATAGGTACAGTAGTAAGAGACAATGGTCCTTTTTAATAAGGCCATATATTAAACAGGATTCAGTGTGAGACACAGTGGACGAGTAAGTGTATCTGTCATTGATGCCTGGTAAGCCCAACCAAAGCAAACTAATTTGCGTATTTTGATATTTACTGGCGTTGATACTATGATACAGAGTATCACGACACTGACACCAGTAAATATCAAAAGATGTCTAATTCTGTGAAAATAAGTGGGCAACAGAGTGAGCAGCAGTGTCCGGCTGGCCAGTGGCTAGTGACGTGACACATCAGCACACACCCCTTACAATATAATTACAATTTACATGATAATAATACTACTTTTTCCCCATAACCCCAGTCAGTTGTTGGGATGCAGGGCATTTGTGGAGGACGTTGTACCGGTGGTGCACTTTTTTGGAAACTCCACACACTACAGTAGAGGCGTGATCACGCTGTGGGCGTGCTCCTGTTGCAAAGTCTAACCGCCTCCACAATCACTGAAACTTAGCAATCAGGGAACTCATAATTAAGCAATAAGGCATGACCAAGGGTTATGTTAATGATCTGTTAATCACCTTCTAGGGGTGTACTGTGACACTAGGTGTAGCCGAGTGCCACATGCCCCTAGAGGGTGATTAACTGACCATTAACATAATTCCTGGAGTGCCTTATTGCTATTATAATAAAAATGTTTTTAAACAGTGTTAAACCTTGTTCAGCATATAGTTAAATTCTACATGTATATTAATAAAAGATTAACATAAGGCTGTTAGAATGTTGGCAGCCAATCAGAAAGCTCCATTTCTCAGACCCTTTTTATAATTATTGATGGGAGTGTGTGGGCGTGGTGGAGCCCAGGCATCAATTACAAGAATTTTACATTTACAGTGAGCCTGCTTGTTTAACCTGCCCTCACCGTACAATGGAAACAACGCAATGCAATCATTACAACTGACTGACTTTTGACTGGAGCACAATGTGCTAGGCTGTCACTTTGCCAAACAGGCAGAGGAGAGTGAGGATCCCCAATAATTGAACTGCCTAACTAGTTGTGAGGTTGCTCTTTATGTTATGTTTTTTAATATTCTGTGATATTCTTTCTGTGGGGGTGCTCTGCTCGGCCCTCCAGGTAAAAAATACAACTTCATTGGTGGCCCTGAGGGGTGTGAGGAGGAGTGCCCCCCACAGGAAGAATAATATCACAGAGTATCACAAAACAGAAGACCAGCTGAAACCATAAAAAACTAAAGGCATTGCTGTGAATGTACAGTATGTTACAGGGGCAACTGCTGCTTTGTTTTACAGTGGAGGACATTGAACGGTGGACCAGTTGTAATTATTGCATCAGATTGTAGGTATGGGGAAGTTAATCTCCTATTGTAAATGTAATTCTTGTAAATGAGGGGCTCTGCCTCCACCTCCACAGCCCCCATCATAATTATGAAATAACAATCAGTTTAATTGACAGGGGGGACTAAACCCCGCAATTACAAGAATATAATTAATAACAAGTAGCATTATTCCCAACACAGGCATATAGTTCTACTTCGGACATCTTGCTTTGTGACAGGGGATGCAGTGTTGTGCTTGCATTTCAGCAGGTTATACTGTAGCAGCAACCTAACAAGCTCCAGCAGTCCAGCGCATCCTCCACAAAGAAATGCTTAATTGCAGTGCTACTCCCTTCCTGGTAAGGGGTACCATGATCAGTCACATCATATGGTATCTTATAATCTTGGTATGTCTGGGGGGGGGAGAGATATGTGAATAACTACTTCCTTCCTTTATGACAGGACAGGTAAAAATAAATAATACTTTAATACATAAACATTGACAAGTAGTTGAACTGTATCATCCAATTGACTCTCACTCTCAGGTCAGGGAAGGGCTGCAAGGGATGAGAAGGGCATTTCTATTATATCATCAACAAGGAAGTCAAATTACAGTGTGTGTGTGTGTGTGTGTGTGTGTGTGTGTGTGTGTGTGTGTGTGTGTAATTTGATTTCCTTGTTGATGTAAATTAAACTGTGTGTCACTCACTGTCAGTCAGTTCTGTCACTGTGCTTGTGCTTAATTTATACAGTGTGTGCTTGAACAGAACTTCTGTGTCATTTAATTTATTTATTTGCTGCTTAGAAATTGCTCATGCTCTGTCTATGGTGCTGCCCTAGTGCCTGGTGGATGCCCACCCCCAGCCCTAGCGGATACAGGCCCCCAAATGAAATAAATCAATGCTAGCATGCAGCATTGCTGCCAATTGATTATTAGCCATAATGTCTTTAAGCCTACCTATAATTCCCCTGCACTGCCCCCCCCAGCCAACTAAACTGTCATGAGGGGCTGGCAGCTGGCTGGATGCAGCTCAGTGAGCTAAGCTCATACAGAATAATTTCCCTTATTTCTGAAATTCCGATCACCGATCTACATCTACTACTGGAGGTTCCCTCATTTCAGGACTGCCCCAGGAAATTCTAGACAAATGATCACCCCTATATCCCTTACCCTGCCCCCGCCCCCTTTGGGCTGATTCACCTCAGCTTGAGATAGCCTAAAATTATTGCATCCACGCTCAGTTCCTTTTTCTTAACTAGACTCACTCTTTATTTTTGAACATTGGAGAGGGCACTGTTTAAATGATTTTGTTTCAGCTACAAGTGCCAAGAGAAGAGCACTGTGATTGAAATTATGAAAGAACCCTTTGCAGCTCAACTAAACTGCCATCTTCTGACTTTCTGACTGAGCAAAAATTCCCTTGCTCTGTGAGAGAACCCTGTGGTTTCATTCAGTGCTGCCCAGTGGTGTCTGGTCTCCTTGCTGTTTTCCACTTGCAGTCAGCCAGCTCAAGTGTCTGTAACATAAGTTACTCATCCACTGATGTCCCCAATCATGCTTCTCTCCTCAGCCTGCAATAGCAGAGAAAAGCCTGGGACGGACTTTGAATGTTTTCCTGTGCACAGTTCCCAGGTGCAGGGAAAAATATGTGCAGCTGCCAGCTATGAAAATGCTATTTTCATTATCTCGTGATAATGTGCAATAGGTGGTAATGGTATTTTCCTTTTTTCCCCCTACATCAGTGGAAAAAAATACTACATAGCATTTTTCTGCAGCTGTGAATTTTGAAATACAATATGCAAGCTACCAAGACTAACAGAGAAACTAAAGATAGACTTGGAGCAGGTTGAGAAGGCCACCGCAGGGCACTCACACAGCCTCCACGGCCGCACAGACACTCACTCGCCCTCCACCTCCAATCCTCCACTCACAGTCGTCGTGCATCTGATGACTGTGAGTCTTATTGACTCACTCATCTGGCCATCGCCGCAGCCACCTCTCAGCTCTTAGTCTCTTACAGATAACCACAGGTACACTGCCAAGTCTTTGTTCCATTTCTGAAGAGGCAAGCAAAAACATTGCTGTATTTAAGGCAAAGCGGTCTCAGTTGTGACATAAGTGGTGGATCATTGGCCTTTTGGTAAGGAGTACTGTACTGTGTGAGCACTGGCTCTTGTGGGATTCAGACCTAGTGATACCCCTCAAAGTGAGATTGCAGCTGAATGGTGACAGCATAATAAGGTAACCTTGTCAGGCATCTGAAGGGTTGTGAGAAGTGGTAACACTGCAGACTGAGTTGTCGGAGAGAACATGCTCTTGACAGTGCCCATGCAAATGAGGGATACCTTGCCACAGGGTGCTGACGTGTATTCAAAGGTTTTGACAGTCCTAAACAACTGCCACTTCCAGTAGAAGAGCTGGGGGGATGGGTGAGTTGGGATGGTAATTGGCCCTCCTGGCTGAACCAGTATTAGTAGTGGTGCCCCTCTAAAGACTATTCACTGTTGGGCGCCGATTGTGGAGCTCATGGCTGGCTGCCCCCTTGCCCTAGTTCTCAAACCTGGCTCCTCTACTGGCCACTGCAGTGCTGTTTAATGATGCATAAACCATACCCTTATTGTTGCACATAGTGACCACCCCCCAAAACAGTGATTACAGAGCTGATTGAATTATTTGGCTTATACAGTATTAAACATTGCCTGTTACATGTATAACATTGGTTTTTGCAAAGGATATACTATAGAAATAGTATCTGCCTATTAAAAACAGTTATACCTGACAGTTTATTCTTCTGATAATTCACAAATACTACCCTTTATTCCACCAAATAGTAGCCTCATGCCTTGGTGTTCCACGGTCTCCCGTCTCTCACTGACTCGCTCTCATAATCACATGACACAGATCATCTGAATGATCTTAGAAAACAAGATGAGTGAGACTAGACTGACTGACTGACTGAGAGAGACTGAGTCCGTCGACTCCACACACACACACTGGTCTCACCAAGTCAGTCAGCAGTGCACTTCAGGCTAAAGTTAGCTGGTAGCAGGGGATCCCCCCCCAATTCGTGGTGGCTTTCTCACTCGCACACGCAACTTGCCTTCACAGCTCCTTGCCCGCTCACTCACACACATTAAACAAAAACAACTTTAAGTTGAGGGAAGGTGAAGGGACACCCAGTAAGCCAGCCGTGGCTGCCTCTGCCTGTGTTGTAGACATCAGGAGGGGACGGGAGGGGAGTCGGAACCTACGCTAGTTCTTCATTGACCTCACTCACTTTTAACATCATCTATCTAGTAAGATGTACATCTATCTATTTTCAGAGTAGACTACACCAGCAGTACGCCCAGCAGCCTGCAGCCCCACCACTGGCAGCAAGCAGCACTTTCACTAAGCAGCAAATAGTGACTGAGGAAGTGAGGAATGGGATCATGGAATCCCCTTGTCTTATCATGGTTGCACTTTTGCTTTGCTTGCCTTTTGCCTAACGTTACACTCTCTCCGGTTTCCGTGCGCTCCGCCCTACTCGGCTGTAGTCTGCGCTCTGACTCCTCTCTCTAGTCTCTCCCTAATTTCTTCTTGACCGACCTTTCACCTTTTTATTAAATTATCGCCGCTCGCTCTTTGTTTTATTTATTTTTTTCCCTCTCTATGTCTTGAACCACCTCTCTCTCTCTAAAGACACTCCCAGTCTCCTGCGCCCTACCTTGTATATTGTCTTGGACCCCACCTGACTTTTTCTTTCAGTTGAGACAGCGGACCATGTGACCACCACCCCCACTGCTGCTGGGGATGCACCCCTGCTGGCAGAAATGAGTAATTCCATGATGCTGGAAAAAAATGTGTTTTACATTCACAGCCAGCAGTCCCAGCACAGATTAGATATGTCTAAAGTTTTTTTTTTTTTCATAACTGCGGTGCACCCCTCAGAGGCATGTGCCCAGGGCAGGTGCTCCACCCCACCCTTTCTGTGGTACTACACTTCCTTACCTGACTAGTTATTCTTACCAATTCTAAGGGGAATGGGACCATGACAACCAACTCCAAACCTAATAACTACAGAGACTCTCATAGGACAAAATTCTCCAGCTAAAAACAAAATGCAGGCAGAGGAACTATTTTTTTTTTTTTACAAAATAAATAGAACACTTAAGAGTTTTTAACATTTTAACATGACATTTTTGTCAAACATATATATTACAGTGGCCCATTTTCTAAGTGCAATAATACCCTCCAGGGTGGGCAGTATTGGGCAATACTGGACCTTCCAGGGGCTATAAGGCCCTTCACCACTCATTACACCCCTGGGTGGTATGGTATTACCTAATACCACTCACCCTGTCAAGTATTATTGCTTACATAATGCCCACCCTGGAGGGTATTATTGCACTTAGAAAATGGCCATCTAAGTATATTTTTGCGAAATGTAAAAATAAAAGAGGAAATGAGTGTCAAAAATGCTCAAAACACTGTTTAATGACAAAGTAGTGCACAGGCTGTTCTAGGTGGTGTTACCCTCCCTACTGCCTACAGTGCCATTCTGGTGGAATGACACCCCCCCTACATACACACACACACTCTCTCACAGATTGAGGAACAAAAGAAGTGTGCATTAAAAAAAATGACTTAACAGTATTTCAGCAGTTTATAGTTATTTTGAATTCTTGTACATTGTTTTCTTTTATTTCATTACGGTCGCAAGTCAGACATGGAAATTGTGTGTTGAGTTCATGCCCTTTGACCGTGCTGGAACTGGATGCTGCATTTTCTGTGGGCCTGTGAGGTAGACTTTTGAAGTACAAGACTGATTTGTTTGTTTTTGAAATGAAGAGGATGTGGGGGCATTTCAGTTGTGGTTTTGCTTAATGGTTTTCTGCTTTTCTTTTTTTAAAATGGCACATGCAGGATAAAGTTGATGCGAATACTGGCTTCGTGAGATGCATTGTGAGAGCGTGGTCAGGAGACGGGTGCCATTTTAAAACGAGATGGCTGTTTTCAGTCTTCTGACTGTGAAATGACCAGACTGAGTGTTGGTCTTTATTTCATTTATTAGCTGCTACTGAGGGAAAGCGGGGGGGGGAGAGACCAGTAGTCTCTCGCTAAGCGAGAGAAAAACATGGCAGGGATTTTAAATTTCATCAGCTGCCTTCAGCCAATGAGGAAGTAGGCTGGGCAGCAGGGTAGAGGGGTACCTTATAAAGTGCCACTTTGGCTGGTACTTATTTTTAGCTGGGCATCTATTGAAAAATTAATGCCCAGTTTGAGGCAGTGTCAGCCAATCAGGATTGAGAATTATTTTTTGCCATTTTCTAATAAAATATAGAATAATATGCATGTGTGTGTGTGTGTGTGTGTAACCAGAATTTTACACATACACACACAGTATGGGATGTTACATTAACCCCAAGGGCAAAGTCCGAGGGGTTTATAAAAACATCCTACACCAGGGGTGTGAGCAAACTTCTGGTTTTTACACCCATCCACCCTTATATTATTTAATTAATGGTGATATTTTTCCCTTTCAGCACAGTTCAGTTAGTGTAGCACTTGTCTCAGAGATGTACACAAAAACACACACACGCACGCACTTCACTCACACACACACTCACACACTTCACTCACACTCACTCCCTTTTTTTCTTTCTTGTTTACATTACAGTGGGAATGGCATTTTGGAAAGTTGTGGTCCATTAGCAGAGCTGCAGTGTGCGAGACATGCTCGAAGGGCATGAGCATCAGGAAGAACCAGATTCACTTGTTTCCTTTCCGGTTGAAAATCCCATTCCATCCAAAGTATTTCTGTAAGAAACTGCTTTACTTTCAACTTCATCAAAAAAAGTAAAACAACTCTTTTAATAATGCATTTCAGGTTATGCATGTTTTAACAATGTTGTCCATGTGGTTTTGCAATTAATAAACAATTAATGGTGTCCTGATTTTTTTTTCAAATCAACATTGCTTAGATTCTTTTCACTATCTTTGTCTGAGAAAGGCACACAACTGCAATATAGCTTGTTTCTGCTGGGTGTGTTTTGGGACCATAGAGAGGATAAGCGACTTGCTTTGGTCACACAATATACAAGTGGAACATGTTGGAATCAAACCCCATTCTGCTGGATGAAAAAAGCTTATTCACAGCTCTTTCCTTTGACCTCTAGGCTATGCTGCCAACTGTTAATCAACAACTACACATTTCAAGGCTGACCCCATGATGCCAGGGCAGAAGGTATGTAGCCACATTAGCATCTTGTAGACCCGAGTTCACATCCAAAATTGTAAGAGAGAGAGAATGGAATAAGACAGAATTTGGTGCTGTATCAGCCCCAGAAATCTGTACTGCATGAACACAGCCAAGGTTTAGAAATCCTGTTATGGGGCCCTAATACCTGTTGACACCACAGAGTCAACCTTGAAATGTGTCATTTTTAATGATCAGCTGGCGGTATAGCCTAGAGGTTAAAACAATCATAAAGATGGATTATTTTTACTAACAGTTTGAAAAGTAAAGGTGGTAACTCACTAGTTTCAATGCACATACAAAACAATTATTAAAAATGTAGAAAGTGTTGTAATAACACCTTAAAACACACTTAATAAAACAGATGATTTCCTATTTAACCTACAGGAAATGGAGGGCCAAGTTCCTTGGCAACATCATTCCCTGTCAGGAACCTAACACACATGTATGCCCACAGCCTTTAATCATAGGCCAATTTACATATGAATAACTCTGGACTGCAAAGACTCACACATAAATACAATGGCTCACTCAAATTAGCTTTTTTCCCCCATGATCTGGTTCTCCTCCCATGTGCTCCAGTGTCCCCCACTGCTTTGGGCTGCCAAGGCCCCTGACTTACCCCTACTAACCTCTCTTGAGATTCCTCTATCCTCACATCACAGCCAACCCCGGGGTATCTTGGCGCGACCCTTTGCCAGGTAGGTCCTTCTCTGAGGAGGAAGGCACCGGCGGGAGATTGCCAGCACACTCACTATTAGATCCCAGGGTGCTGCCGAGGCAGAGATGGCTCCCTGGACATCTTCGGTGGTGTCAGAGATCAGCAGTCATTATCCAGCAGACCCTGATGCTGTTTTTCTTGTTTCCTGTGTTCCATCATTGCACCGTCATGCAGTGCCTCCAGTCTCCACTAGGGGCCAGTGCTAAGTGATGCTTCCCCAATCCCCATCTCAGGAGAAGAGAGCAGTCCTCTGGATGCTCAGTCCTCTCCTCCCCCCTGCCAACCCCCGGCAACCAAGTCCATTCCCGAACCTGGGTCATCAGCATGGTTCAAGGTAAGGTGCCAGTGATTCACCACTGGGCCAGTGCAAATTAACTTTTTATGGACTTTCAAACATTAACTAACTCTGTTGATGACAGTTCTCCTTTAGGGAGGGTTAAAGCAGGAGCAGTTAGATGAGAGAAGGTTATGTAAGGCAAAGACAAGAAAGTGGTCATAGGAGCAGTGCTGTATTTGGGGTGGGAGGGAGTTCTAGGTTTGCAGAAAATGATGGGTAAAGCCTGACTGACTGACGAGAGTGGTTCAACAGGGGACCAGCAAAGTGTGTGTGTGTGTCAAAGGATTTGAGGGAGTGAGAGGGGGAAGAGAGTGAGCATAAGAGGTAGGAGGGAAGTTCTCCTAACAAAAATTTAGAAGTGAGTTTGGCACAATGAGTTTGGCACTTGTTGGCAAATGGGGAAAGAGACAGGCTATGGTAGAGGTCACAGTGATAAGTGCATGATTGAGCATCAAGGGTAAATCGACAGCAGGAGTTAAAGGGAGTGCCTAGTCTGGTTAGGAAGGATATGCAAGCAGCACCATAGACTACATTACAGTAGTTGAAAATAGGGAGGATCATCTGAACTAGTTCACATTGAGGGATGCAACTATGGTTCCCGAATAAGGCACCAGGCTTGGAGCACAGTTTTTTCAGGATGGTGTCAGTGTGGCCAGAGAAGTTGAAGTGTTGGTCCAACCAAACCTCAAGGTATCTGAATGAGGAGGTGTCCTCTAGGATTGTCCCATCAAGGGTATGGGAAGACTGTAAATGGTAGAATCTAGAGAGTCTCTCCCTAGTGCCAAAGGTCATGAAAATAGTCTTTCTGGCATTTAGGAATAGTTGATATAAAACAAACCATCGCTGAACCTGGTGGACGTCATGCTGAAGGGTAGTTGCTGTATTGACAAGGCATTTGCCAGAAGAGAACAGGATGGTGTCATTGGCATACATCTGGATAGAGGAAGAAGGGCAGCATAATGAGGACAAGTCATTTAGAAAGGTGGAGAAGAGAATGGGTCCAAGCACAGAGCCCTGTGGGACTCCTGTGGAAATAGAGAGGGAAGGAGAGAGAGCTTGAGAGGCAGTATAGCACAGTGGTTTAAGCCTCTGAGCTGCAAATCTGGAGAACTAGGTTTGAATCCCACAGGCCCCACTTGCATACTGTGTGACCCTGAGCAAGTCACTTAACTTCCCTGTACTCCCAGGTTGTACCTGTAAACAAGCTTTCAGTTTAGTGTGTCTCACCTGGTTAAAAACTTTGTTGTATTCTTCCTGAGAGGTAAGCTCTAAATCAGTTTTGGGCAAAAGCAGACAATCCCTCAGCCATAAGCGAGTCAAAAATTAGGGCATGAGAACAGTGTCGAAAGCCTTGGTGAGGTCAACAGAGATGGCAGAGGTTATGAGGCCATTATCCATCCTGGTGAGGACAGTATCAGTGAGCCTGAATAGGGAGGTGGTAGTAAAGTGGTTCTTCTGGAAACTAGATTGGAATGGGGAGAAAAAGGAAGAGTCATCGAGGAAGGAGGTTAGTTGAGTGGGGAGCAGTTGTTCCTGGTCTCTATTTTAACCCATAATCAATATGTAAGGTGAATACTACAAATCTATATTTGGAAATTGTGATTTGATTCATATTTTGTTTACCTCTGTGCCACACTAATGGCTCAGGTTTATTAGAGAATGACCCACAAGCTGAGGAAAGAATAGCCTGGACAGCATCAAAGGGGGACAAAAAAAAATTCAGGTATGTTAGCAACAAAATGAAGACAAAGGGAGGCATTTTACAATTATTGGGGGGGAAGGGAGCTGTTCAGAGGAGGACCAAGGAAAGGCTAATTTCTTAAACAATCATTCAATCAAACTTTATTTAACCAGGCAGTCATCCTTGAGCAAGCTCATTTACAAAATGGTCCTGGACAAGTAGGACATATACAACTACAGCAAAATTACCAGATAAGCACTGTACACACAATGAGCAAATAAAAGACAGTTACAGAGAAACAAATAAGATTAGATCTGGGGAGTACATATGGTGAACACTATCCAGGTTGATAATTGACTGTATATATAAAGGATTTCCTCAAGACGTGGGATTATTCAGACAAAGGTCACAATGTTACAATAAGACAAGGGATACCAGGTAGAGTAAGTGAGGGAACAACAACCGAAGGTTTATGGGTGGGGAAAAAACAAAGGAAAGGGTCGATGAGGGGTGGAAATAGATGTAGTAAAACTAACAGGTGGGAGTTGGCAGAGTAATCCCAAGGTGGAAAAAAGAAAAGAAGTGCTAGGGGAGTACATGTAAGTGCCAAGAGTTTGGGGAGCCACAGGAGATGGAGGAGGTGGTTATTTGTGGCATACACACAGGACTCTCAGTTTGAAAGTGAGCAGCCTCCTGAAAGAGTGAGGCCCCAGGAGGAAGGAAGGACAGCCTGAGAGTTTTTTGCAAGACATTCCAAAGGGTGGACAGAGAAAAGATGATGGTCACAGAGCCATGTCGTGTTCTTATTTTGGGTACTTTAAGAGAGACAAGAGACAAAGTCCTTAGACCATACGTTCCCTCAGTACACTGAAACAGCATAGAAATATAGGTTGGTAGTTTATCAGTTAGAGCCAAGCATGTCGACATAAGGGCATTTTTTTGTCTTCTCAGAGTGAGGGAGGGCCAGCCTAGTGCCTTATAGAGCAGGCAGTGGTGGGTGCATAATGGCATGTTTGGGATAAATCTCAGCGTGTGATGGTAGAGGGTGTCAAGTTTACATAGCACCTAATTAGGACAGTGACTGTAGAGAAAGTCAGCATAATCAAGCAGTGGTAGAAAAGTTGATTGGACAAGTCATTTCCTTGCTTCAAGAGTGAGGAGGTGTCTTATCCGATAAAATATGCCTAGACGTTGCCTTAGCTGTTTAGATAGTTCATTAAGGTGAGCCAAGAAGTAGGGCCTGTTACCCAGCCAAACACCCATGTACTTGAATTTTTCTTGTAGTTCCAAGGATTCACCAAGCAAGGTATAAATCTGGAGGCTCGAAGATGGTCCTGTGTAGTGGGCAGCAGAAGGCGAGATAATCATAGCTTTGGTCTTTTTGGCATTAAGCAGAAGCTTGAGCCTTATTAAGTAGTGTTGAAGGATGTCGAAGACTAACCGAAGCTCTTTGTGGGCTACGTGTAGGGAGGTGTTAGTAGTATAGAGCATGGTATCATCAGCGAATAGATGAACATTACTTGTGCATATATAGGAGTCTATATGGTTTATATAAATAGCAAAGAGAATAGGGCCAAAGATGGAGCCTTGTGGCACAGCACGCAGCAGGGTCTTTAACTGAGACAGTTCCCTTGATCTTTGATTTGTTGCATTCAGTTGGTGAGGTAACAATCAAACCACTTTAAGGCAGTGTTGTTTAGCCCGATGCTGCTCAAGAAGTTAAGCAGAATATGATGATCCACTATATCGAAGGCCTTGCTAAGATCTAGAAAGAGGGCATAGATGTATTGCTTAGTATCCAGGGTGGTTTGCCATTCGTTGGACTCTTTGGCAAGGGCTGATACAGTACTGTGCTTGGGCCTAAATCCCAACTGGGCGGGGCTTAGGATGTTTTTGGTGTCAAGGAACTCTCTGAGTTGAGAGTTAACAATTTTTTCCAGGGTCTTTGACAGGATTGGGAGAAGGGAAATCAGGCGGTAGTTGTTCAGGTCAGTTGGGTCACCAGATTTAAAAAGAGGAATAATGTGCGCTATTTTCCAAAGTGGTAGCAACTCACCATAAGCCAAGGAACTATTAAAAAGGTGAACGATTGGAGCTGTCTGGTGATAGCAGCCAAGTTTCAAGAAGAATGGTTCTAAGAGGTCAGCACCGGCACACTTTTTAGTGCCCAAGGCTAGCAGGAGGTTCTCCATCTGTTTAAAGGTTACTGGATGAAAGCTAAAGGAGGAGCACCCCAGGATAGCTGTGGTAACAGGGCTTGGGCTGTCATTGTCATCACTGCAGACACTCACTTTACTGACAGTGAGGCATCAAACGCAAGGCCTGTGGTGGCAAAGTGGCTGTTTAGCTTTTCTAGGATGTCCACCCTGTCCATGTAGGAAACGTCTCCTACCACAATCTTGGCAGGCAAAGGTGAGGCTGATGAGTGACCTACTACCTCTCTAAGAACTTTCCAGAATTTAGTGGAGCAATTTTTATTTTCTTCGAGAGTGGACTTGAAATAACGTGATTTTTCAGTTCTAACAAGTTTGGTGCAGGCATTCCTGGCAACCCAAAAGGCCAGCCAGTTAGAATCCAGTTTTGTTTTATGTGCCCTTTTCCACAGTACATGCCTGTCCCTCAGAACTTTCTTTAGGGTGGGTGTAAACCAGTCAGGTGACCTTTTCCTAGATTTTATTTTTCTAAGCGGTGTATATTTATCAGTCACCTTCAGTACCAGGTTTTGGAAGATATTATATGCTTCTGAGACAGAGTGTGCCAGGTAAAAATCCTGCCAGATGATATTCCCTAGGTCTGCCAGGAAGGCAGGTTGTCAGAAGTGTTTTAGACTTTGTTTTAGTTTAAAAGTGGAGGTAGGAGGCTGGTAAGGGGAACTTCTAATACAGGCAGTAGCACAGTGGGTCACTCAGGTCACTGTGGAAAACCCCTGTGTGAAAGCAATTATGTGGCTTGTTAACCAACATAAGATCCAGTAATGAGCTGCGGTCAGGGGAATTCTTGTTAGGATGGGTATTCTCCGGGGTAATCTGGGTTAGGCCATGCTCATCGCAGAACTCCTTAATTTTGTTGGAGCAGGCATCATTCCAATTGAGATTAAAGTCCCCCATTATTATGCTTTCTGAGTTTGTTTTAACCAACAGGGAGTGGAGGTGACTCAGTATGCCAAACCCTGCAAAAGGGGGCCTATAACAAGCAGATATTAAGAGGGCCACTCCAGAAGATAAGGTCAATTTCACAGCTAGGCAGTCAAATTCCTTTGGTATAGAGGTGCAAACAATATCAGAGACAGAGAGATTGGTTTTGGTATAGATGGCAACTCCACCGTCCCTTGTTGGCCTGTCGCACCTGAATAAATTATAACCATGGATATTAACCATTTTGTCAGAAATGTTCTTGAGCTATGTTTCTGAAAACATAGTGATATCTGGAGCTGTATGTAGTACCCAAGCTTGGACCATGTCAATTTTTTTAGACAAGCTACAGATATTCATATGTAGAAAACTGAGACCTTTTAGCAGAGGGAGGTCCGAGGGTGCATCTATAAAAAGGGGTGGACCGGGGTTTAATTCCACACTCCCTGAGCACAGTAGAATAAGAACTAACAGTCTCCTAAGGCAGTTTATAATAATTTTTAATGTGAGTTTATTCCGATGCTTAATGTGCAAGGTTTTGTGGTTTGCATTGCTGGGGGTAGCAAAACAATGAGAGGGAGCAGGGCATAGATCGCCACTCTAACTGGGAGGAGAAATGATAAATGGGTATGGATGGAAGATCTGGGCTGGAGGGGAGATACAGTGAGTGTGAGGAGGTCAGACGGTGAGCTAACACCATACCATGTAGTTCTTGGTACTTGGGCATGTCTTGCAGGACTGTAATCTCTGTATGTTTAACAATGAGGTCATAAGGGAGGAGCAGGAAGCAGCTGAGGACAGAAATAGTTGTCAGTGGAACCATTAGATTACAGGTGAAGCAGTAGGCAGGGAGGTCAGGCATGCAGTGCCAGTCAAGCACAGGGGGAGGAATAACTCTTTAAAAGGGGAGGCGGCTTATAACCTACACCAACACAGTTTGGGGGTGACCTAAAAAGAAAGATGTCTTTAAGGGAAGGACAGGACAAGTGTAAGGCCTAATAGTTGCACTCTGTATCTTTAAGTATAGTTGCAATGTTAGTGGAAAGGAAGGAAGAAGGTTGCATAGGGGTGGTGCCAAGGGGGGAGGGAGAGTATTTAACAAAGGCTGGAGGTGGGGGAGGGGAGGTGGGCATAAAAATTAAAGCAAGGAGACAGCAAGAGAGAAAGTAAAGCAGAAATTGGATTAGTTGCAGGACAAAGCTTACAATTGTGACCCAAATGAAATCTAGTCTAAACAGAAAAAAACTGTATCACTTTAAAGTTAGTTTCTGCTCCAGGGTAGATTAGCACTGGACCTTAAAACAAAAAGAGCTGTAATACTTTTAAATCTACAAACCTGCAGCTTAAAAGAACTTGCACTTCAAATTACCCATGCAGTGCAAAATTTCTGCAAACAGGCTTAGGTTCATGTATAGATTAGGATTCACCGAACAATTTGGAGAAGCTTAACCAGTACCATAACCAGTAACATTAGCTTAAAGTCCAGAAGGAGATGTAGTAGCAAAGAAATTAAAGAACTGCAGCAGCCTGTCAGCAGGCAGAGCCAATGGTCCTGGCTAGTCAAGCTTCAGCAGCGTACTTTCGGTTTGGTGATTGGAGGGCAGTACAGCGAGGAAGGCAGCTGGCGGACAGAAGAGACCCACCCAGTTGCTTACAGCAGCAGAGGCACCCATGTCAAGACTGAAACTTCGGTCTGGTGATCAGAGAGCAGAATAGTGAGGAAAGCAGCCGGCAGACAGAAGAGACCCTGCCCCGCTGCTTACAGCAGCAGAAGCACCCGTGTCAAGGATGAAGCTTCAGTCTGATGATTGGAGGGCAGTACAGCAAGGAAGGCGGCCAGCGGACAGAAGAGGCCCACCCAGCTGCTTACAGCAGCAGAGGCACCCATGTCAAGGGTGAAGCTTCAGTCTGGTGATCAGAGGGCAGTACAGTGAGGAAGGCAGCCGGCAGACAGAAGAGGCACGCTTGGCTGCTTACAGCAGTAGAGGCACCCATGTCAAGGGTGAAGCTTCGGTCTGGTGATCGGAGGGCAGTAAAGTGAGGAAGGTAGCTGGCGGGAAGAAGAGACATGCCCGGCTGCTTACAGCAGCAGAGGCACCCATGTCAAGGGTGAAGCTTCGGTCTGGTGATCGGAGGGCAGTATAGCGAGGAGGGCAGCTGGTGGACAGAAGAGGCCTGCCTGGCTGCTTACAGCAGCAGAGAAACCCGTGTCAAAGGTGAAGCTTCGATCTGGTCATCAGAGGGCAGTACAGTGAGGAAGGCAGCCAGTGGACAGAAGAGGCCCACCCGGCAGCTTACAGCAGTAGAGGCACCCGTGTCAAGGGTGACGCTTCAGTTTGGTGATCAGAGGGCAGTACAATGAGGAAAGCAGCTGGCAGACAGAAGAGACCCTGCCCGGCTGCTTACAGCAGCAGAGGCACCCGTGTCAAGGGTGAAGCTTCAGTCTGGTGATTGGAGGGCAGTATAGCGAGGAAGGCAACCAGCAGACAGAAGAGGCCTGCCCGGCAGCTTGCAGCAGCAGAGGCACCCGTGTCAAGGGTGAATCTTCAGTCTGGTGATTGGAGGGCAGTACAGCAAGGAAGGCAGTCAGTGGACAGAAGAGGCCCACCCAGCAGCTTACAACAGCAGAGGCACCTGTGTCGAGGGTGAAGCTTTGGTCTGGTGATTGGAGGGCAGTACAGCAAGGAAGGCAGCCAGCAGACAGAAGAGGCCCGCCTGGCTGCTTACAGCAGCAGAGGCCCCCTTGTCAAGGGTGAAGCTTTGGTCTGGTGATCAGAGGGCAGTACAGTGAGGAAGGCAGCTGGTGGACAGAAGAGGCCCACTTGGCTGCTCATAGCAACAGAGGCACCCGTGTCGGGGTGAAGCTTCAGTTTGGTGATTGGAGGACAGTACAGTGAGGAAGGCAGCCGGTGGACAGAAGAGTCCCCCGGTCACTTACAGCAGCAGAGGCACTCGTGTCAATGGTGAAGCTAAGACTTGGCTAAACAAACACTTTTGCTCTGAGTTCACAGTAAAAGGAAAAGGGGAGGGATCACAAATTGCCACCAAGAGCTTGGAAGGGAGGGAAGTGGATGCCAGTCCCTTTTCTGAGTTAGATGGTCCGAAAAGCACTCTCCAGTCTGAAGGTAGACCAAGCCATGGGGCCACATGGGACATATCTAAGAATGCTGAAGGAACTCAGGGAGGTTCTAGCTGCACCCCTGGCAGACCTCTTTAACAGTTCGCTGGAGACTGTCATGGTTTCGGAGGTCTGAACAAGAGTGGACATACTCCAACTTCACAAAAGTGGTAGCAAGGAGGAGGTAGAAAATGATAGTCCTGACAGCCTGACTTAGTGAAATTGGTGGAAACACTGTTAAAGGAAGGGTTCATGGGAACATCTGGAAGTCAACTGACTGCAACATCCAAGACAGCATGACGTCACAGAAGTCTCCCAAATAGTCAGAGCTCAAAAAAACACAAGACAGGGGAGAGCGGATACAAAATGGGGGCATCCTAAATTACACCAGTACAGAAAAGTACTGCACATTACTCAGAAGTAAGATGACTGTCCTAAGCTGCTCCCTTGTTATGATGTAGAAAATAATTTCTTCTTGCATCTTAAAGAATGGAATCAATAACAATTTATTGAAAAAATTCAAATCCACAAAGTCAAAAGACAGCACAGGTGAAAAAACACACATATTCCCCGGCGTTTTGGGTCTGACTGAGTTGGGCCCAAAATGCCGGAGAATTTAATTTTTTCAATAAATTATTATTGATGCCACTCATCGGGCTGCAGTAAGGAATTCCTTTCTACATCTTGACAAGTCAGCAGCTTGGAAGAGCCATCCTGCTGCTGAGTGGTTTGCAGTACTTTTCTGTACTGGCTTCACAGAAGGGAAGCCATGCCATACAACTCTAATGGGTTACTTTTGACCTGGTAACCATGGCACTGGATCAGGGATGGGTGGTGGATGTAGCTTAACTGGTCTTCAGCAAGGCCTTTGACACAGCCCCCTTAGGAGGCTGGTAAATATGCTAAGTAGTGAGGTGGGCAACAAGGTAGTACCCTAAATGAGAAACTGGTTAGGGAATAAGAGGCAGAGGGTGGTAGTAAAAAGGGAGTGTTCTGAGTAAGGGACTGCGACCAGCATGGTACCTCACAGATCAGTAATGTTGGCCAGATCTCTTTAATGTCTTCATTAGTGACATCACAGAGAAACTGAAAGAGAAGGTCTGCCTCTTTGTGGGTGACATCTAGATCTGCAACAGGGTGGATACTCTGGGGGGGGTTGCAAAAGATGGAAAGAGATTTAAAACAGCTAGATGTGTAGTCTTAAGTTTGGCAACTGAGGTTTAATGCAAAAAGTGCAAAATAATGTACTTGGATCACAGAAATTCAGGGTGGATTACAAAACAGAGAGAGAGAGACATGTGCAGTGATCAAGCAGGAAAGGGACCTAGGGTAATCTTAACGGATGACCTGAAAGTGGACAGACAAAAAGACAAAGTGATCAGGAGAGCTAGTGGGATACTGGGGTGTATAGGTAGAGTATTGCCAGCAGGTAGAGGGAAGTGGTGTTGCCCCTATATAGATCATTGGGAAGATCCCACCTGGAGTACTTTGTCCAGTTTTGGAGATAACATCTCAGGAAAGACATAGAGTAGAGGCAGGCCAGAAGAGGGCTACCAAGATGGTACAATGTCTGCATCAAAAGCCCTATGAGGAAAGGCTAAAGGAACTAAACTTGTACCTGAGGAGAAAGGGCATATGACTGAGACCTTCAAATACCTCACGGGGCTGACTAAGGTACTGAAGGCAGGTCTTTTTTTGAGGAAAGGGTGTTCTAAAATAAGGATCATGGCATAAAGCTGGAAGGGGGTAGGTTCCGGAGAGATTTCAGGAAATACTTCTACACAGAAAAGGTGAACAATCTTCCAGTGGAAGTACTGTAATGGGTTCAAAACAGTGGTAGGATAACCCTATCATAGCAAAGGAATCATGTGGAATAGGCTTGAGGTGGAAGATAAAGTACCTTAGACCTAGAAGGGTCTGCAGCAAAAGCAATCACAATGATAAAGAGCAAACTAGATGAACCAAGCAGCCCTTATCTCCTATCATTTTCTGTATTTCTGTGTTTCTATATAAGTGAGAGAGAAGACTCCAGGAATTGCTTAAATGTATCTAACAGCCACATCAGACAAATCCAATACCGGGAACTAGTGCTAAACTGCAGTTTCAAAAACACTGATCTTACCACAGATCAGTTACAAAAAAGGCTTTATTTAAGCTTTGTTGAACAAGTGCCATTAGCACGAAGGGCTTTAGGTGTATGGGCTCAGGTGATATATTTTTTTTAATGTTAGTATGATTTTCAGTTTGTGCCAATATGGCTTGAAGAAGCCTTTTTCATTACTGATGGTGTGAGGATCAGTGTTTTCTAAGCTATGGAACTTCACTGCGCTTAAATCCAGACAGAATGGTGGAGACTGCACTAGAGGATTGTGTTAGAGAAAGTAATGCTCATATGAATGGCCAATAGTCAGCATGGAGCTGGACAATTTAAAATCTATAAAGGAGAATATGGAGGCAGCAAGGGAAGCTATAGCAAAAAGTGCAGCCAGATGTAACAGAGGGCCCATCTGAACTCTCCACCTGAAACAGTTGGCATATCCTCATTTTGTTTTGTACTCATAAAAGATGATTTGTTTCTTGATGCATCACCTGTCCTTCCTGGAGTATGAATAAGTGAACAATTTCATCAGCAGCAGTCACTGTGGAGTCAGATACTCAACAGTGGACAACACTATTGAGCTGATTATGGGGGCCTTATTACCATAATGTGATACTGAGTCAGCTTTTTGCCTCTCACTGGTGGCTTCAGTGAGGTTTTTGAGGCTAGCTATGTTCTGAGGTTCAATGCACAACTAGACAGTCACTTAAGGGAGAATGACATTGAGGGACGTAGCACATCACAATACAAACATATTCCTGTAGCACAGTATAAAATCATCACTATACAATTTGTGACAATACACATTGAAGGACATATCACATCACAGTACAAACATATTCCTGCAGCATCATATAACATCATCACTATACAGTTCGTGACAATACATATTGAGGGACATATACTAACATACTATTTGCCAGCAGATTAGGCTTTATGGTCTATCGAGTCTGCTCAAACCTAGATCCTTAGTTGGGTGCCGTATCACATCACAATACAAACATATTCCTGCAGCGCCGTATAACATCATCACTATACAATTTGTGACAATGCACATTGAGGGACATATCACTTCACAATACAAACGTACTCCTGTAGCACCATATAACATCATCACTATACAATTCATGACAATGCACATTGAGAGACATATCACATCGCAATACAAATGTATTCCTGCAGCACATTATAACATCATCACTATACAATTCATGACAATGCACATTGAGGGGCATATCACATCACAATACAAACATATTCCTGCAGCACTGTATAACATCATCGCTATACAATTTGTGACAATACACATTGAGTGACATATCACATCACAATACAAACGTATTCCTATAGCACAGTATAACACCATCACTATACAATTTGTGATAATAGACATTGAGGGACATATCACATCACAATATAAACATATTCCTACAGCACAGTATAACATCATTACTGTACAACTCATGATAATACACATTGAGGCCACTAATGTAATGTACTCTGGAAATGGGTTCCATGACTTTGCGTATATGCAGGAGTGTTGCAAGAAAGCCCTGGCAGGAGAAGAAGTTGTTGGGGGGTAATGTAGAGAAATAGTGGGCCAATCTTAAGGGAGCCATAGCAGAAGAAACAAGCCTTTATGTTAGGAAAGTAAGATCTTTGCAACTGTTAAACCTGTAGGTTTGCCAACAGCTGAAGGACAGGGGCCACTGGCAGAAGTGCTAAGTGCTTTTTTATGCTTGGTCTGATTTTTGAAGACTGACTTACAGTGTGGCAATGCCTACGTAAACAGAAAGTTACTTGGGTCCTGTAGTTCATTGAGAGAATACCACAAACAACTTGTCAGAGGGCTAATTTTACTGAGGTTTGAGCCTTGAATACATATCTTTGGCTTATTTTAGTTGTTTGGGGAGCCGAAGGTTTAGTTCTTAGTGACCAGTAAGCCTTTGTGGAGCAAGTATTAGTTGTGACCCACATAACTACTTCTGGGTTGTGGTACTTAAAATGCATCAGGCAAGCACCATGAGCTCAAGCACATGGCACGTGCAGAGACACGCACATCCCCACACGTGTTAAGCATGTTTTGCAGAGTGGCAGAAGCTAAAGTGGCCAAAGCACACTGTCTGTAAGTCTGCTTTAAGTCCTGTATTGGCTGGGTAATGTTCAAAGCACAATGGAATCCCACTTTGTTGTCTTAGAAGAATAGGGAGCTGTGCATTAGAAGTGCGGAATGTGTTAAATTTAGTTTAGAACCAAGTAGAGGGATTACAGAATTTATATGTATGAAGTGTATAGAGATCAAGGAATTAAAAACTAAGGTGGTGGGGTTAGGGTTAGAATTACAACCAAAATGTTTCCAGTGATTGAAGGAGCCCAACTCACAAAACAGTGATTTAGAAGAGAGGAGCTCAGATACCACCTTAAATTGTTCTATTAAAAGTAATGACAAGGAAGGGGTGGATTGTGATGGTGAAGTAATAACGAAGGCTGCAAGAAACAGAAGGAGAGCAATCACCTTAACTATTCTTACTAGTAATTCATTTTCATCATTATCAAATTTGATAGATACTGTCAGTACTCGGGCAGAGAAACTCATGGGGATAGTGGAAAATGAGGATTTAACAGTAAGTGCAGTGGAAGAAAATATTAGAATAGAAACACCTGGTCCAGGTAACGGAACTAGTCAGGCACTAAGGGGTAATCAGGACCATATAAATGGTAACACAAACAACGTATTAGTACCAATGATAAGTGAGCAGGAAAATGTGGTGATGGATGTGGAAAATTTAGATCAGGCCCAAGTTAATAATGACAGAGTGTATATAGTGGGTGACTAGGTTATTAAGTACACTGATGCTTATACAACAAAAAATCACAAATAGAGCAAATATAGTGTAATTGGCACTTTTTTACCTGGTGCAAAGGTTTCTGACGTGTTACAGTTACAGCTAAAATTGTTAAGAAAAGGGAGGTTCAACCAATCGTCCTGATACATGCTGGTGCAAATGATGTTAAATATATTAGAATGGACCAGATGCTGCTCTTCTGGGATTTTGGCCTTAATTTTAATTTGTGTGCCCCTGGTTACTGATTCCATGGAGTGAGAGTCTGTGGCTTCATAGTTGGACATTCTGGCGGTGGAAGGTGGGAGCTCCACTGTTTGGAAAAGTCTTTCTAAAATTTACTCAGACTGTATATTGCTTGTAATTAATTATTTTTACTGTTGGATTGTGTTGTCTAATTTATATTAAGTGGGCTTTGTTTGCTAAGTTTTGTTTTATTTATGATTTAGTCTTCTTTTTAGTTTGATTTTTTAATACTTGTATTCTTTTCTGATTTTATTTTATTATAGGGAGCTTAGATATTACTACCACCGGTGCCATGTTTGTGGATGATGATATTTATTGTCATTTTACCCCCCGTCTTGCACTACACATCTGCAGCTCTTCATGCCCTCCACCCTTTCTTTCCCCTTCCATTGCTTTTCCCTATTTACCAACATTGTAGGGCCTTGGGAATTGCTCATGGGAGGTGTCGGAGTGGCAGGGGCATGAACAGTGGTGGATGGATGAGGGGGGTGCTTGCATCTGAGTGATTAAGTCCAGAAGATGCCCTGGGGCAAAATGGAGTGCTGAATGGGGATCTCCTTGTTTGGTCTTCATACCCAAGGGCACCACCTTTGTAAATGGTGGCCAGGTGGTTACGGTGTCCCAGGAGTCCTATCCAACCCGGGCGGTGCTCTGCAATGCTAGGTCCATCATGAACAAGACTGCCATTATAGCAGAGTTGGTCGGCACTGTGGACCTGACTTGCATCACCGAAACCTGGCTGGACAGTAAAGCTGGCCCAGTAGTTGAGGCCGCAGTTCCAGCTGTGTATTCGGTGATACACCACCCGAGATTGGATCGCAGGGGCGGGAGGACTGTGGTCTGTTTCAAGACCGAATTGGATCTCACTAGTGTTCCAGTAGAGGAGACCAGATCCTTTGAATGTGTTGTAGTGGCAGGTGGGGGACATAGGATAGCACTCGTTTATTGTACACCCAGTGACGAGAAGCTATTCCTTAAGGAAGTGGCGGACTTCGTCGTCGACCTCGTATTTGAATTGCCCAGGTTGATGGTGCTGGGTGATGTTAATGCCTGGATCGATGATGGACTCTCGTAGTTTGGTCAGCACTTCCTCCAATTGATGTGTTCATTGGGCCTCACACAAATGGTTACCTCTGCCACTCATAAACACAGCCATTCCGTGGATCTGGTCTTCCTGCTAGGGATGGAAGCCTCCGATGTGGGGGTGGAACCTGTCGGTCGGTCTGACCATCACACCGTTAGATTCAATTTCTGCACCCCCCTGGGTAGGCCTACCCCTGTGGAGATGGTCAAGTACCACCCTTTATGGGATGTTACTCCCGAAGGTCTAATTGCGGTTCTTGACCTATCAGAACTTCCCGGGACGAGCTCTAATCCTGAAGAGCTGGTGCTAGCCTATAATAAGGCTGTTACCGCTGCTTTGGATTTAATTGTTCCCACCCATGTGCACCCTCTCTCCCTTCGCCCTCGATCCCCTTGGTTTGATCGGGATCTGAGCGAGAAACAGCGACTAGGATGCAGGTTGGAGAGATGCTGGCGAAAATCCGGCTTAGATGCCGACCATCTTAGACTCTTAGAGCACTATGAACTCTATCAGTCAGCAATTTCTCATAAGAAGGCAGTATTCCTTTCCGGAGAAACTGCTGCTGCACAGAACTGACCAGCCCAGCTCTTTCGAACTGTGGACAGGCTGTGCAACCCAGCCTGTCTACAGGTTCATCGAGCCTTTTCACAAATGCAGTGTGAGGAGCTTGCTCAATTCTTTGCAGATAAGGTGGCTGACATCAGGGCCGAGACTCGCACAGCACTCACCATGGGAGTTGTCGTGGTCCAGTCCATGGTTACAAGTACCCCGTTTGCCTGGAGTTCTTTTGAAAGGCCAGAAATCGATGATGTTATGGGGATTGTCCTGGGTATGCATGCCACAAGCTGTAGTTTAGACCCGGGTCCCACTGACCTGATTATGGGCTGTGGTGAGGGTATAATTCCGGTTCTAGCTAGGATAGTCTGGTACTCCTTAGACTCTGGTGAATATCTCTGCTCCCTGAAGGAAGTGGTGGTGGTGACATCAGTGTTGAAAAAGGCTTCTTTGGACCCAGACTCCCTAGTCAACTACAGACCCATCTTGAACCTCCCCTTTGTGGGGAAGGTTATCGAGAAAGTGGTGGCAGCCCAGTTGGACAACCATTTATCCATCCATAACATCTATGACCCTCTTCAATCAGGTTTTTGAAAGAGATGTAGCACTGAGACTGCGCTGGTTCAGGTGCTCATTGATCTCCGGATGGCGAGAGGCCAGAAAAAACAGTCCATCTTGGTCCCTCTGGATTTGTCAGCAGCATTTGACACTGTAGACCATGGGGTGCTGCTTGAGCACCTGAGTTGCATCTGTGGGTTGTTGGGTTTGGTACACAGATGGTTTTCCTCCTTCCTCACAGGTAGAACTCAGAGGGTTGTATCGGGGATATTTTCCTCTGATCCTACTGCTCTGTCCTGTGGGGTGCCTCAGGGCTCTGTGCTGTCCCCCATGTTGTTTGCAGTGTACATGCTTCCCCTCGAAGACATTGTAAGACAATATGGGCTGGAGTTTCATTGTTATGCCGATGATACCCAGCTCTATCTGTCTTTTGCACCTGACCAGAATAGAGCACTCTCAGTGTTTAACAACTGTCTCTGCAAGATCCAGGGTTGGATGAGGTCCAGCTGGTTGAAGTTGAACTCTGGGAAGACGGAGGTGATGGTCGTGGATCCCGGCTGCCAGATTGCGGGGCTGGGGGCAAATCAAACCTCAGGTTTATTCCTGGGGGATGTGAAGCTCCCTGCCTCTGAATGGGTACGAGACCTGGGGGTGATCCTTGACGATCAGCTGACATTGCATGCACAAGTGTCAGCGGTTGTTAAGGTATCCTTTTACCATCTTAGGAACATCACCAGGATCAAGCACCTTGTACCATCTGGCGACCTGCCTACAGTGATCCACGCCTTTGTGACCTCCCGTTTGGACTACTGCAACTCCCTCTACTTTGGGCTTCCTGGGGTTGATATCCACCGCTTGCAGCTAGTGCAGAACTCAGTGGCCCGGTTGTTAATGGGGACCTCACGTTCTTCCCATATTACACCAGTGCTGCGGGATCTGCACTGAGTGCCGGTTCAGTGGCAGATCACCTTTAAAGTCGGATTACTGACATATAAAGCCCTACATGGTTTGGACTCTGATTATCTGAAAGATCATCTGGTGCCTTACCTTCCGATGCGATCTCTCTGCTCAGCCAACGAAGGGTTGCTAGAGATTCCAAGGGTAGTTTTAAAATCTTCAGGCGCCTGCACTTTTAGTTTTGTGGCGCCGACCCTCTGGAATTCTCTACCCCGTTGGATTAGAGAGTGCACGACGGTGGAGGGTTTTAAAAAAGGCCTAAAATCCCTTTTATGGACAAAGGCATTTGGTGATGACACATATTTTAATTGATGCTGTGTATTTTAGCTTGGATTTTAAGTTGTTTTATGATGTTTTTATGATTGTTATTTTGTAATGCGCCTTGATTTTAGAAAGACGCAAAAGAAATAAAGTTTATTATATTATTATTATTATTATTATTATTGATTACATGACCACTGAGAATTATGTCAAGCAGGTGAATGGTACTATTGTTTTCTCTGAAATGTTGCCTATCACTAGAGCTAACATCACCATAAACCATAAAATTGCATGGGTAAATAACTGGCACAGGAGATAGCTTTTAATGAATGATTATACCTGTATTAAAACCTAGGAAGCGTTTGATGGAGACCTGTCCTTATACAGTAACAATGGTTTACATTTGAGTTGGAAATGCAGCAGAAAACTGGGACAGTTATTCAAAGGTGTTATTGACAGTACTTTAAACTAAGAGTTGGGGGAATCTGGGTTATTCTCTACATGGTTTGGGTGGTTCTTCCTCTGAATTTATGATGAATGCGGTAGCCACTCAATCTACTGACATTAGAGATTTTTTTTCCGTTAATGAAGAAGTATTCAAAATAAAATAGATAAACTGCAATACACAGTAAGAAAACACATAAAATTGATATTTGTGGCATAACTGAAACCTGGTTGAAAAATGATGATTGGGTTAGTGACATACCTGGCTGTGATTTCTTTCATAAATCCAGAGGAGAAAGAACTGGTGGAGGAGTGGGTTTATTTGTGGCTATAGACTTAAAAGCAATGAAGCTGGAAATCCCCATCAGTGAAGCTCCACCAGTAGAACAGTTGTTGGCCAGTTTTAATACTGGTAAGAAGAATATTACCCTTGCAGTTTGTTATAGTTCTCCTAACTTGAGTGAAGAGGAAAATCTCTGTTTTTTACATCTGGCTGATAAAATGAACATATCTGAAAAACTACTGAAGGAGAGTTTGGTGGAACGTCTGGTTGTCAGTGGACTATGGGACCCAAGGCAGCATGGTTTCACCAGGGGGAGGTCATGTCAGACCAATCTCATTGAATTTTTTGACTGGGTGACTAGGGAGGTGGATCAGGGGAGGGCAGTGGACATGGCCTATCTGGACTTCAGCAAGGCCTTTGACACTATGTCACATAGAAGACTATTACACAAACTGGGGAATATGGGTGTGGGCAGGACAGTAGTGTGGTGGGTAGGTAATTGACTGGGTGGCAGGACACAGAGGGTGGTGGTAAATGGCTGTCACTCCACAGAGGGAAGAGTGACCAGTGGGGTACCACAGGGATCAGTGCTGGGACGGTCCTATTCAACATCTTCATCAGTGACATTCGCAGGACCTAGAAGGCAGAATTTCACTGTTCACAGATGACACAAAGCTCTGTAACAAGTAGACACACCAGGGGTGTAGACAGAATGAGAAGGACTTGCAGAAACTTGAAGAATGGTCAGGGGTTTGGCAGTTGAAATTCAATGCAAAGAAGTGCAAGATAATGCATATAGGGCACAAAACCCTGGCACAATATATCAGTTGGGGGTGAGGATATAGCATGCACCAAGCAGGAAAGGGATCTTGGGTTATCATCTCTGATGACCTCAAGGTAGGAAACAGTGTGACAAGGCAGCAGGTAAAGCAAATAGGATGCTGGGATGCATAGGCAGGGGCATCACCAGCAGGAAAAGGGAGGTCATAATTCCACTATACAAGACACTAGTGAGGCCCCATCTGGAGTACAGTGTTCAGTTCTGGAGATCTTACCTATGTAAGGACATAGGGTACAGAAGGTTCAGAGGAGGGCAACAAAGATGGTGCATGGATTGCATCACAAGTCCTATAAGAACAGGTTGAAGGAACCGAACATGTACTCCCTGAAGAAGAGGAGGGAGAGAGGGGATTTGATAGAGACATACAAGTATCTTACAGGGAGGAACAGGGTGCAGGAATACACTATTTTTAAGCGAAAAAGATGTTCCAGGACTAGAGGCATGGGATGAAGTTGGAGAAGGATGATTCAGAGGAAGCGTGAGGAAGAATTTCTTCACAGACGAGGTGGTGGACAAGTGGAACACCCTGCCAGAGGAAGTGGTGGGGGCTGAAACAATCATGGGATTTAAGAATGGATGGGATAGACATAAAGGAATTCTAGAGGTCAGGGGTAAGGGGCAGCAGACTTCTAGGAAAACATAAACTGAACTTACAAGCTCAAATAGGCAGACTGAGTGGGCCATAGGCCCTTATCTGCCGACACTGTCTATGTATCTATGTATAATTATGAGATACTTCAATTTTTCAAGAATTAATTGAGAGACATTCCAAGATAGTGATCATGTGAAAGATATCTTTTTTGAGATCTGCTTGAATAATGGACTTGAACAATATGTTAAGTGCCAAACAAGAGAAATAGTGTTCTGTATTTGATTTTCAGCAGTATAGGTCAGGCAATACAAAATGTGGGGGCACTCCACCTCCTTGGTAACAATGATCATTATATGGCAATTTGTTCATTCAAGAAAGAAATTACAAAACGTAGGGGTAGAACTAAGATATGCACTGTTAGGCAGGCAGTCTATGCCAAAATTAATCAAATCTTGAAGCACTGGAACTGGCATGAGGAATTCTAGTATATGTACCTAGAAGACTTTTGGGACTGCTTTAAAAAGAAACTACAGGATTGTATAATATGTCCCTGTAACTGTTAAATACAATAAAAAGGGTAAAGTCCCTGTATGGTTCAACAAGAACATACATAGACTTAACAAAAAAAATATTTGATTTTAAAAAGTATAAAGATAATCCCAATCTGATTTGGTTGTAAAGATATAAGCAATCAATATGTAAATGCAAACAAGCAATTAAAAGGGCCAAAACCAGGGCAGAACTAAGAATGGCAACTAATACTTATAATAAACAATTGTATAACTATATCAGCAGTTTGAGAAATGGGCAACAACAGATAGTCAAGATAAAGGCGGGTGATCCTATTTTGGATACAGAGGTAGCAATGGCAGATGCCTTTATCAGGCATTTTTTGAGTGTGTTTCAGAATTCACATGATTTGAAGGACACGGGGTGTGCAATATCCAGTAGCTCAACTTGGGAAGTTTAAATCACAGCAGACTAAGTTAAGAAAAAATTAAGTAGACTTGATCCGTATAAATCAGGAGGTCATTATGGGCTGCACCCATGGTTCCTGAAGAGGTAGAAGACTTGGTTTGCTGGCCAAGGCACCTAGCTTCACCTGAGCTCTTTCCTTCTAAGACTGCTTGAAAGGCAGAGTAGAGAAACTTACCAGAGCAAGGGAAAAGGATTAAGACTTAGTTTGGCTAAGCAGATTTACTGTGTGGTGGTGTTTTTATTTTTTACTCACAGGGATTGCTACTGTTTGTTGCTAACATTTCATTGCTTTATTTTTTCTCTGATTCAAATTGTTGTTGCTGGTATACCTTCTTCTGCACTATTACAAGGTGTGCCTACAGGTGTGTGCTAACAGATTACTCCTGTAATCTTCTGATTCAAATTGTCTTTTGCAAGGTATATCTTCTGTTACTGCTTTATTTTCTCTGGAGCAAAGTGTTTCTTACAGGGTATATCTTCTCTGAAATTACTGTATTACAGGTGGAGCTTACATTTTGTGACTTTTTATCATTGGGCTAAGCAAAATTACTGTTTGACACTGTGTTTTATTTTATTCTTGTTTGTTGAAAAGGTTTGTTGTCTCAGAGGTGTTTCAGTCTCCTTCTCACATTGAAGGAGCTAATTGCTTTCCTCCCACAGCTCTTCCAAAGGATTAGGTGTGTGTGGGGTGGAGCTGGCAAACTGCCAATAATTTCCAACAGAAAGAAGGGTTAAAAGTCAGATTAGTTGATATCTTGGAGGTAGAAGACTTGGTTTGCTGGCCAAGGCACCTAGCTTCACCTGAGCTCTTTCCTTCTAAGACTGCTTGAAAGGCAGAGTAGAGAAACTTACCAGAGCAAGGGAAAAGTTAAGACTTAGTTTGGCTAAGCAGATTTACTGTGTGGTGGTGTTTTATTTTTACTCACAGGGATTGCTACTGTTTGTTGCTAACATTTCATTACTTTATTTTTCTCTGATTCAAATTGTTGTTGCTGGTATACCTTCTTCTGCATTATTACAAGGTGTGCCTACAGTGTGTGCTAACAGATTACTCCTGTAATCTTCTGATTCAAATTGTCTTTTGCAAGGTATATCTTCTGTTACTGCTTTATTTTTCTCTGGAGCAAAGTGTTTCTTACAGTATATCTTCTCTGAAATTATTACAGGTGGTGCTTTACAGGTTTTACAGTTTTATCTAACATTAGGATAAGCTTTCAGGGTTACTGCATTTGTTGTTGACTGATTGTTTCTGCTCTTACCTCCTTGTTCTTTCGTCCGTGGTTCTTCTTTTTAGGCAGGGGAAGGGCCAAGCCACCCACCCCCATCCCCAACCACCCCACGCTACACTCCTTTTATAGGGTACCACAGTTGTGACATTTCTTGTGGCAGAGCAGGAAGGGGCGGATCAGTGGGGCCTCCACAAGGTGATCTCATTTACAGGGCACTAGTAATTTAACTTGTTATAACAAGTTAAACAAAGCACAATTAAACCATTAATTGCATTTTTTCTTTTTTTTCCTTCTAATTACTCTGACTAGGTTACAAACCCAGCAACTTATTTGGAATGGATTTCATTAACTGCAGGTACTGTGGAACAATTTTCAGAAGGACAGTCTTACAGAATTTAGGACACTGTCCTACATGCTGGGCCTTTGGAGATCTTAGGGCTCAGCTCCGGGCAGCATGGGCAGAGATTGCATGCCTCAAATTTCATATTGAAGAGGAAATACATTATAAGAACCACCCGCCATTTCCCCAGCATCCAACAGAAAACCTCGACCATAGAGGGTAGTTGGTCCAGGAGGTTGGCAGGTGGTTAGGAGGAGCAAATCAGGTGCCCCATCACTCTCTGCTCTCAACACATTACCTCCAAAACCATATAAACACTACAAACAGGTATCTGCCTCTATCTCTGAAATCAAATAAAGAGGCAGAAGACACTGCAGAGCAGGACACTGCGCACAGGAGCTAGCACAACAAAACACACCCAAATCAGGAACCAAAACAAAACAAGCACAAAGGAAATCCAAAAAACTTCTGATCATAGGAGACTCCATGATTCGGGAGTTGATACCCATCTCCAGCCAGGGGTGATGGTCAGATGTCTCCCAGGTACATCAGCATGGAGAGACACTGACCGCATTGCTAAAATTGTTCACAAAGCAGGAGAAAACATTGATGTCCTAGTACACATAGGGACTAATGATCTCACCAGCCGGTCAGTTGTGGAGACCAAGGAACACCTGACTAGGCTAGGTGACAAACTATCATCTATTTCGTCCGGCATCTCCTTCTCTGAGATCCTGCCAGTCTGGGAGAGGGGAGCAGATGGACGGAAGGTCAGAGAAGGGAGATAGGGGAGCTAAACACGTGGCTCAAGGGCTGGTGCCAGGAAAAAGGACACAGATTTGTAGGGAACTGGCAACAGTTCTGGGAGCGAAAGTTCTTTAAATTTGATGGACTGCATCTGACTAAAGAGGGAGTCAGTGCATTGGGGCAGAAGTTTGACGTCTTTGCAGAATATTTAAACTAGCAAATGGGGAGAGGGGTGCAGCACCCCATACGTCGAATGGGAAGAACACCCCTCCCCCCTCAGCTAGTGGTCAAACAGGAATTCAGCATGTTTGCCGTTCATTTGCATCACCAGGTAAGAAAAAAGGTTTGTCTCCCCATACGACGCAGGGGTAACGCCAAACTTCACCCAACAACTAACACACCAAAATCTGGCCAATGGAAAATCATGTACACAAATGCTCACAGCTTGGGAAATAAGATCCCAGACCTGCAGGCAATAATGTCAGAGGCTAAACTGGACATAGTAGCAATTAGTGAGACGTGGTTTACCAGTAACCACACTTGGGAGACTTCAGTACCTGGCTATGTATTGTTCAGAAGAGACCGAGGTGCAAAAAGGGGGGGGAAGAGTGGCCCTGTATATTAATGAAAATATCAAAGCTACAGAAATTCAGAATACACATAAGGAGCCAGAAGAACTGTGGGTCACCCTGGAAACAGGAAATGGGACAGCCATAAGAACTGGGGTTGTCTACAGGCCCCCAGACCAGAGGGAGGACATAGACACATTACTGTTAGAAGATATACAAAACATGACAGCTAAAGGGAAGGTTCTGATAATGGGAGACTTCAACATGCCGGATACAGATTGGTCAATACCAGCAGGAACATCTGCCAGAACTAGACTCATAGTGGATTCCCTGCAAACAACTGGTACAGCAACCCACAAGAGACAGGGCTATCCTAGATCTAGTACTGACTAACAAAGAGGGAATCACAGATCTCCAGGTAAAAGGTCACCTGGGGGCCAGTGACCATCACATGGTATGGTTCAATTTGGCTACTACATCTAAGTCATCCCATTCCAAGGCAAAAATATGGGACTTCAGAGGAGCTGACTTTGATAAGATGGCCAACAGAGTTAAGCTAGCCCTGGCAAAAAGAAACACAGGTGAGGGGGTACAGGCAAAGTGGGCAAGCATTAAGGATGCAATACTTGAAGCAACATCCCATTGTGATTGGTTGGCATCTCATGGCACTCCAGACATTACCTCATGGGTTACAGCCCACCTGATAGGGTAATGATGCACATGACCCAGATCAGATTTCCAGTATATCCAGGTCCCAGGAACCCCTGCTCTCCAGTTGTAATTTGTGCATCTGACTAGGCAAGAAGCATCCAGAGAACCCCTGTCTGCTCTTATTTCTAAGGTAGGAATGTGTTTTATTTAGTTCCCAGATTCTAACTCCAGGAGCATTTGGTGTATATTATTTGGGCTAGTAATAGTTGGGCATTGAAAATTAGATCCAGAAACTTTTTGTGTGTTCTGAACTCGGTGTAGAAGTAATCCCATTTAGAATCTTGGGAAATGCCCAGGTCGTGGAGAAGATTCTATGTGATTTAAGAAAAATAGATATATATGTATAGGAATCCTCGAGGCCTTCTTATTGCTCTTCAATAGGCTGCATGCCCTTACAGCGTCGGGGCAGTGTTCCCACGGCGAGGCCCCTCTGGCCTTCCAGTGTGCTACCTCGACCAACCTGCGGCTGCCCGCTCCTCATTGGCAGGCCCTCGCCGCCTCAAGCGCTCCGCGAGTCGCCTCTGCTCCCCGCGACTCCGCGGTTTCACTAGGCCCTCTAAGGCCCGTCTCCCTCCATGAGTCACCTCTTTCCCCCGCAACTCCGTGGCCTCCTTACCCCTCCTGTACCCCACCGCGAGTCGCCATCGTCCCGCGACTCCGTGGCTCCCTACCCACGCTGGTTTGGCCGCTGCCTCGCCCGCAGCCTACCCCGACCCTCCAGACGGCTCTCCCTCACCTGCGGCCGATCATCTGGCCCTCCTTTTCTACAGCGGCCCAAGGCCGCCCCCAGGTCACTTCCCCGGCCTGTTTTGTACCCGTGAGTCACCTCTGCTCCCCGCGACTCCACGGGACATCCCTCCTCCTCCCGTCTGCTCTGTTCCGTTACCCGATTCAGACCGCCACGGAGGAAGGACGCTCATCTCCTGATAAGGGGCCCAACGTCCGACCCCTTGAACTTGGACTGCGTAGCTCCTAGTTCCTGGCGGAAACCATAGTGAGCCGGTACTATGGGGTTAACGGTCATCCCCTGCCTGAGCTGCAGTGTACGGTAGACTCCTTTTTCTGAGGGCCCAGAGACCAGGCCAAAAACCAACACAGCAGGCTCTCTCACTCCTACCCGGGCCTACTTTGCAGCAACCATGAGGGGAAGCAAGCTAATTGGACCCGGACCAGGAAATTTGCTCGCCTCCCTCCCTCCCGTGAGTCGCCTCTGCTACCCGCGACCCACGACCACCCACCTCGGCCCGCTTCCCCCCCCACAAGGCCTCCTCAGGAGATGCGTCGCCTCCAGCCATTTCTCACGGCATATCCTGAGACCCTTGAGCAGGCAGGCTCTTGCACGCATGGTGCCTGCTCGAGTCTCCAGTGGCCCCCCCATGGTGGGGAGGGACCATTCATGGGCTGGCCTTCAGGACCGCAGGCCACTCAAGGCCCCAATAGGAGGAAGAAAGAAAGAAGAAGAAAAAATAAATGGGTGATGTCACTCACTCGGGTCCCTCTATAGTGACCCCAGTGGGACTCCTCGGGACCACTGCCGGGTACCTCCACAGCGACCCTGGCAGACCCTGCGATCCCCATCTCGGGGGGTGGCGGCCCCCTCCCACAGTGGGCCCCCCCCGAGCATAACTACATGTCTGGGGATATCTTGTTGATTGGACGGCCGTCTCCACCTCCACGACGTGGGCTAAGGGCCCTCCCACAGCGCCCTTACCTTGCAACCGTCCAACTTGATCCAGGGGGGAGAAACACAGAACCTTTCCTCCGCTCAGACCTATCTCTCTTATCTTGCAGATGGTCAAGGCAAAGAAGTGCAACGCGTGCAACGCCGCCCTCCTTCCTCAAACACCAGGCCCCCTATGCGCAGCCTGCCTCATGGACGACGAGCTGTCCTCAGCGGAGAGAACCCCACCACTAGCTCCTTCTCTCCCCCGGCCCCAGCAACTCGACATGGGCGAACCCGGGCTCACTACTGCTTCAAAACCAGCAGGCTGCGGCAGCCATGATGGAGAGCCAGCAAAACTTCATGCTGAGGATCATGGAGAAGCTGGAGGCCCTTACACAGAACAGAGTTAGACCACCCAGCACGGAGCCTTCCCGTGAGAGAGACTCGCTAGAAGAGCCAACGGCACCGGAGGCTCCACCCCCCAGCATTCCCCAAGACGGCACCACTGAGGAGAAAGAGAAGGAGGAAGACCTCGACGAGGAAGATGAGGAGGAGGAGCGCGGCATGGACTCAGACGCAGAGGATCTTGAGCAACAGTCAACTCTGTCCCTGACATCTAAACTGTGCGGATTTGACACAATTCCCGGCCTCATGAAGGCTATCAAGGCCACCTTGGGACTGACCACGGAGGAACAAGAAGGGGGAGAAGACGGAATCCAAGCTAGACCCCATGATCCAGCTAAGGACCACCACCCCAGAGGCCTTCCCAGTCTGTCCGGCCGTTGAGGAACTGATCCACACAGAATGGCAATCCACGGACCCGGGCAGAATGCCGAACAGAAGGAACTTACTTAAAATGTACCCGATTCAGACCGACAAGTCTGACACCTGGTGCAAGGCCCCTTCCATCGACCCCCAAGTGGCGGCCTTGAGTAAAAAGACCATGCTGCCATGCGGCACCATAGCGCTCAAGGATCCGACGGACAAGAAAGTTGAGGACATGTTAAAAAAGACCTTCGAAATCGAGGGTACCATGGCCAAGACCATGACAGCGGCAATCTACACCTCGAGGGCACAGATCCGCTGGTTGGAGGAACTACAGGAACAGGCAAGCCCAAAATCAAGGGAGGATGAACTATTGGACTGTACCCTCGGCGCAGCAAGTACCGCGGACATGGCAGTGGACTCTCTCGCCTCCAGGCCAGGCGGCCGCCATCATAAATCGAGCCCGCAGAGCACTATGGCTCAAACTATGGGATGCAGACTCAGAATCTAAGACTCTGCTTCAAAATTTACCCTTAAAGGGGCCATGTATTCGGGGAAGGCCTACAGGCTTACCTTAAACAGAGGGAAGAGGGTAGGGACCTCTTAAGGAATAGGCCAAGAACCGCACACCTACCAGCTGTGAGGCGCAGATTTGACCCGGAGTCAAGAGCCAGAGCAGAGGGAGCCCTACTCAAAACCACTCCCTTCGAGTAGGGCACCCACATCCTTCCCACGCACTTCCACCTTCAACAGCTACAAGTCCCCCTCCTCCTTCAGACCTCGAGGTCAAAAGTCTGGAGGCCGTGGAAGAGGATTCAGGGGAAAACAGTGACGCCATTGCCCCGAGAATCCATCAGTACCCCCCAGTCGGTCAGTGCTTGGCCTTGTTTGCCCACCGCTGGGAGATGACCACGTCAGACAGGTGGGTCCGGGACGTGGTCTCCAAGGGGTACGCGATAGAGCTGACCCACTCCATACCCCAGTGCTTCGTCTCGTCCCCAGTCTCCAGAGGAGGGCCTCACCACACCAGGTACAAGGTATCCTGACAGATCTGATCCTGAACAGGGCCATCCAACCAGTCCCAGTTCAGGAGCAGGGGAAGCGTACTCCATCTTCTTCCTAGTGCCAAAGAAGTCGGGAGACCTCAGGCCCATCCTGGACCTAAAACACCTGAACAAGTACGTGATCCCACGTCGGTTCAAGATGGAGACGGTCCGATCCATCCTAAGGGGGATCAGGGTAGGCGACTTCCTAACCTCAATCGATCTAAAGGACGCCTACCTACATATTCCCATCATCAAGAACCACAGAAGGTTTCTACGCTTCCACATCTTGGGTCAGCACTTTCAGTACCAGGCGCTTCCATTCGGCCTGTCTTCAGCCCCCAGGGTCTTCACCAAGGTCTCCATCACCTTGCTGGCCAGACTCAGGGAACAAGGGCTGGACATAGTCCCGTACCTGGATGACTGGCTCATACGGGCACGGTCCAGGAATCAGGCGCAAGCCCACACAGACTTCGCCGTGCGGGCACTCAGGGACCATGGATGGGTGGTGAATGAGGAAAAAAGCCACCTCCACCCAACCCAGCAGATCGAGCATCTTGGAGCCGCCATCGACTCAGCAGATGGCTGGGCAAAACCGGCCCCAGCGCGGATCCGCACCCTCCAGCACCTGGCTGGTCATCTGAGGTCACACCCGCGCACCACAGTAGCAGAGGTCGCGAAACTCCTGGGCTTCATGGCCTCCTGCATCGACCTCGTCCCGTGGGCCAGGTGGCACATGCGCCCACTCCAAAACTTCATCCTGGCAAGCGGCGCACCAAACGAGTTCAACCTACACCGCCCGGTACAGATACCTGCAGGAGTGCGATCCTCCCTGAGGTGGTGGACCACCCCGGGAAATCTGACACAGGGGGTCCCACTGGAAGCACCTCCTCCGATTCCCATCGAGACGGACGCGAGTCTCGCCGGCTGGGGAGCCTGCCTGGGAGACGAGTCTGCGCAGGGGACCTGGTCCCCAGCAGAGGCCCTACTTTCTATAAACATACTGGAGATGAGAGCGGTGTTCCACGCGCTCCAGGCCTTCGCCATCTCATCCAGAATCAGTCGGTTCTGATCAAATCAGACAACCGCGTGGACGGTGGCATATATAGCAAAACAGGGGCACCAGAAGCAAGGCCATGTCACGAGAAACCACGAAAGTGATGAACTGGGCCCAAATCCACCTGACCCACCTGGGGCAGTCCATTTAGCCGGAAACTGAACATAAAGGCGGATTGGCTCAGCCGCCAACAGATTCATCCCGAGAATGGCGTCTACACCCAGACCTGTTCCGCCTAATCCAGACAACGTGGGGCCCAGTGTCCATAGACCTAATGGCCCCAGGGACAACACCCAGGTGGACAAGTACCTGTCCAGATTCAGGGATGCGCACTCCCAGGGCACAGACGAGCTGTCCCAGGAGTGACCTCACAGAGGCGCATACGTGTTCCCCCCTCTACCTCTCATTCCCCAAGTCGTGGAGAAGATTCGGAGTTCACAGCAATCACAGAAATTGCTCTAGCCAGCTTCCGGATCCCGACCCGGCCAGATATGCTATCGCAGGGTCCCGTGCTGCACCCGGCCCCTCTAACCCTGAAGCTCACGGCCTGGCTCCTGAGAGGGAATGGCTGTCAGCTCACGGGTATCACGAGTCGGTCATAGGCACACTGCTCCGATCTCGTCGCGCCTCCACCACCTCCACATATGAGAGGCAATGGGCTGTCTTCGCACAGTGGTGCCACCGCCGAGGTTCAATACCAGAACAAGTGGATCTCCCCACTATCTTACTGTTCCTGCAACAGGGGGTGGATAAGGGGTTGGCACCCTCCTCCCTGAGGGTGCAGCTAGCGGCCATAGGGGTGGCCAGAGGCCTGGTCGAAGGGCATCCTTCAGGAGCTCACCCGGACACTATCCGGTTCCTAAGGGCCGTGGATCTCATGCGACCCAGGACCAGACCCGGGGTCGCTCCTTGGGACTTACCCCTGGTGTTGGACTCCTTAAGGGCACCACCATACGAACTCCTCGCCGAAGCAGACCTTTTCTGGGTAGGCCTGAAGACCGCCTTTCTCATGGCCATCTGCTCGGCCAGAAGAATCGGAGAGCTGGGTGCACTGTCCTGCGCACCACCATTCACCACTTTCACCCCCAAGGGAGTACGACTTCGGACCGTCCCGGCATTCCAACCGAAGATCCCCACCAAGTTCCATAGGGAACAGCCAATAGACCTACCCACCCTGACCCGTCCTTCTTCTCAAGAGGGATTTAGCGCTCCGGACCCTCTAGACGTCGGATCGGCACTCTCAGTCTACTTGGCCAAGTCTCAACCCATCCGCAAGACGGAGAGACTTTTCATCGTCTCCAAGGGTCAACGTCAGGGGCTAGCAGCATCCAAGACCACCATTGCAGGGTGGATCAAACGGGTCATGCTCCATGCCTATAAGGAATCTCATCTGACCCCGATGCAGGGGCTCAGAGCACACTCCACTAGGTCGGTTTCCACCTCTTGGGTGGAACGAGCACTGGTATCCTCTGAGGACATCTGTAGGGCGGCCACTTGGAGCTCCCTACACACCTTCGCGAGGCACTACAGGCTGGAGCAACTACAGGACTTCAGACCGGCCTTCGCCTCCCACGTCTTCGCAGCGGCCACACATCTCGGTCACTCCGACACACCCGAATCCCACCCGGAAAATTGAACTGCTTCTTATCTCCCATGAGGTAATGTCTGAGTGCATGAGATGCCAACCAATCACAATGGGTGTTTACTCACCTGGTAAAGGTGATTGTGTTGGTTGGCATCCATGGCACTCCAAGGCCCTCCCTCGGGTATGATCGGAGCTCCCCACAAGAGAAGAAAAGGAGAGAAGCTGGAGGTCCTTACTCCTGCAACCTTGCCACTGCAATAAACGGAAGTCGAACCTTGGTTCGAGGTAGTGTACAGAATAGGCATAAACTAGCCTCCGCCCCATTATTGTACCTTGTCGTTGCATGTCTCATTTTAATGATATCTATTGTGTGCTTTGCTTGTTTGTGTTATACTTTATTCCTTTCAGCTATGGAAAATTCAAACTGGAGAGCAGAGGTTCCTGGGACCTGGATATACTGGAAATCTGATCTGGGTCATGTGCATCATTAGCCTATCAGGTGGGCTGTAACCCATGAGGTAATGTCTGGAGTGCCATGGATGCCAACCAACACAATCACCTTTACCAGGTGAGTAAACACCCATTGTGTTAGACAGAAAAGGAAGTGCAAAAGAAGAAGGAAACCACTTTGGTTCTCAAATACAGTAGCAGAAAAGGTCAGAGCCAAAAGGCTGACCTTCAGGAAATATAAGGGAACACAGCGGGATGAAGATAGGGAGGCATACCAAACTGCCCTAAGGGAAGCAGGTAAGGCAGTAAGGCAGGCAAAGTCCCAAACTGAGGAAACACTAGCACTAACAGTAAAGAAGGTGACAAGACTTTCTATAGATACATTAGTGAAAGGAAAGTCCAGAGGGGTATTGCTAAGCTTAATGGAGAAAAGGGAGCATGTGAGGAGGAGGACCCTGTAAAGGCATCTATCCTAAACAGATACTTTTGCTCAGTGTTTACTGAAGAGAAGGTAGGGCAGGGCCCGCAGCTCAGCATCATGGACACAGGGGGAGGAGGTGAGCACTACTCCCTCTCACAAAAGAAAGGGTCCTACAAGAGCTTGCTAAGCCCAGGGTGGATAAGGCAATGGGACCTGATGGCATACATCCCAGGGTACTTAAGGAGCTAAAGGAGGAACTAGCAGAGCCATTAGCAGAATTGTTTAGTGAGTCTCTGAGCACAGGAGAGGTCCCAGAAGACTGGAGAAGGGCTCATGTGATCCCGCTCCACAAGAGTGGTAGCAGGGAGGAGGTGGGGAACTACAGACGGTCAGTCTTACCTCAGTAGTGGGCAAGATTATGGAGGCACTCCTTAAGGAAAGGCTAGTGCAACACCTAGAATCCATAGGGGCACAGGATCCAAGACAGTATGGGTTTACAAAAGGAAGGTCCTGTCAAACTAATCTCATAGATTTCTTTGACTGGGTAACCAGAGTGGTGGATCAAGGGGGAGCAGTTGATGTCGCCTACCTTGACTTCACAAAGCTTTTGACACTGTTCCACATAGAAGATTGATAAATAAGCTGGGTAGGCTTGGGGTGGGTCAGAAGTTGGTCAACTGGGTGGCAAACTGGTTGACGGGCAGAAAACAGAGAGTGGTGGTAAATGGTATACAGTCAGAGGAGATGCAAGTCACAAGTGGGGTACCTCAGGGATCAGTCCTGGTGCCAGTCCTCTTCAACATCTTCATTAGTGACCTTGCAGATGGACTAGAGGGTAAGGCTTGTCTGTTTGCAGATGACACCAAGATCTGCAACAGAGTAGATGATCCAGATGGGGTGGGCAGAATGAGAAGAGATCTGGATAAACTAGCATAATGGTCAGAAGAGTGGCAACTGGGATTTAATGCAAAGAAGTGCAAAATCATGCACATAGGGAAGAGAAACCCTGAAGCCACCTATAGGCTGGGAGGGGAGTTGCTAGCAGTCACAAAGGAAGAAAGAGACTTGGGCATCATCATCACTGATGACCTAAAATCATCCAAGCAGACCTCTAAAGCAGTAGGTAAGGCTAGGGGGTGTTAGGGTGTATTAGTAGAGGTATCACAAGTCATAAGAGGGAGGTAATAATCCTCTGTACAAGACACTGGGTTAGGCCCCCATCTGGAGTACTGCGTGCAGTATTGGAGGCCACACCTTCACAAGGACATTAACCAAATTGAGGCAGTCCAGAGAAGGGCAACAAAATGGTGCAGGGACTGCATCAGAAGATGTATGAGGACAGATTACACGGAGCTCAATATGTATACCCTTGAGCAAAGGAGGAGAGAGGTGATATGATCGAGGCATTCAAACACCTTAATGGCATAAACAAGGTGAAAGAGTCTAACATGTTTAAATATAAGAAAAATAGCAGGACAAGAGGACACAGCATGAGATTAGAGGGAGGCCGATTAAGGGGGAATGTGAGGAAATTCTTTTTCACAGAAAGGGTGGTGGATGCATGGAATGGCTTACCACAAGAAGTGGTGGCTATGAATACAGTGCAGGGCTTCAAACAGGCATGGGATAGGCATAAGGGAGCAATACAAATGACTATGAATAGATAGGCCACTGACAGAGCAAAGGCCGATGGCACATTTATAAGGTAGAAAAAGAAATGGGCAGACTGGATGGGCCTTGCGGTCCTTATCTGCTGTCAACTTCAATGTTTCTTTGTAAGAGTGTTGCTGATGAACTTTCAGGACCGCTTACTGTGCTGTAAGCATTCAATAAAGGAGGTTGAGTGCTAGATGCATGGAAACAGGTATACATCATTACGATTTATAAGGCTGATGACAAAACTAATCTGGAAAATGACAGGCCCATTAGTATTTCTTCAGTGTTTGGTAAAGTTCTAGAATAAAAGACAAAGAACCTCAGTGCGCAAGCACTAAGGCAATGGTTACCCCAAAGGGCATTGGTTGGGAAGCCAAGTTTCAAAGAAATACAAAATCACACATGCCCCCATAATACAAAGCGTCATGGGCTGCATATGTAATTAGCCACAGAATATTATGCTGGTTCAGTTTCAAGCAGAAATGCATGGTGCCGAAAGGCCTCCCACACAGTTTGCAAAGGGTACCAACAGAAGACACAGACACGTGTTTTGTCCTACCAGGACTCATCAGTGTGTCTCGTCTGTTTGACATCCCAGCAGAATGAATCAGCTACCCTAAGATGGTCTGTCTGGGTTATGTTGTGGTGAACCCAATTAAAACAAAAAACAAAGACAAAGAACCTCAGTGTGCAAGCACTAAGGCAATGGTTACCCCAAAGGGCATTGGCCGGGAAGCCAAGTTTCAAAGAAATACAAAATCACACATGCCCCCCTAACTCAAAGCATCATGGGCTGCATATGCGAATCAACACAGGATATTATACTAGTTCAACTTTAAGCAGAAATGTATGGCGCCAAAAGGCCTCTCACACAGTTAACAAAGGGTGCCAACAGAAGACACAGACATGTGTTTCATCCTACCAGGACTCAACAGTGTGCCTCATCTGTTTGACACCCCCCAGTTCTAGAATAGTTCATCAAGGAACTTTTGGAAGAAAATCTGATACAATTGAGTCAGGCTGATATTTCTCAGCATGTTTTTTCTTCTAGGAAATCATGTGTCAGTAACCTTTTGTACTTTTTTGAGCCAGTCAGCCAAGCACTTAACCAGGGTTTGCCTGTGGCTGTGATTTATCTGGATTTTTCTTGAGCCTTTGACTCTGTATCCCATATTGTGTTAGTTAAGACCATGCAAGAGGTAGGGGGTGCATGCAACTTTAATAGCCTGGATTGCATCCTGGCTGGAGAACAAAATGCAAAGAGTTCAGATCTGGGGCTATTTTTCAGATTGGGGATTTGTATATAGTGGTGTGCCTCAGGGCTCAGTTTTAGGAACCAGTATGATCAATCTGTTTGTGTCATCTTTGCAAATTACTAGATGGGCCTGGCTTTGTAAGTATGCTGGTGACACAACGATTGGTTCTATAGCCAGTGACAGTGCTTTAATTAGTAATTTCCAAACCCAAATGAAGTACTTGGAAACATAGGCCTCTAAACATCAACTTAAATTTAATGGAAAAAAAAGGTAAAGTCATGCATTTTGGACATCATAATATGACAGCACAATATAAAGTAAATGTGAAAGGTCATAAATGAAGTGGACAGGGAAAAGGATTTGGGAAATATTATTAGTGACACATTGAATTTTGAGCTACACATAAAGACGCAGCTAAAAAAGCCCAGAAAATGATAGGCCATATCCTCTGAAATATTAGGAGCAGAAAAGAACAGGTATTGATTCCCTTGTACAAGTCAATTGTTAGACCAGTTCCAGAGTATGGTGCCCCATTTTGTTCCATTCAGAGTATCAGTAGTTATAGACAGGTGGAAAGAGGTCAGAGTAGAATGACTAAGTGTGTGCATAAGGCAAGGAATAAACCATATCTCGCTAGGTTACAGGAATTAGGAATTTATTCAGTTACTAATCGCAGAATCAGAGGGGACTTGTGTTTTGTCTAACTGATGGATTCCTTTGGGAATCTGCAGGTTTGTACAAGAATAAAATTTCGGGCAGCACCACTAGGTCCCATCATCTTCACGTAAAGGGTGAACAGTATAAAACTTCAAGAAGGGGCAAATGGTTCAATTAAAGAGTGGTGGGATTGTAGAATATGCTTCTTGCAGAGGTAATAAATTCTGAAAATTTGTCGACCTTCAAACAACTAGTGGATCAGCATATGGGCAATTTAAAAAATGTGAGTTCATTGGTTAAAACCTATATCCATGGCAAGTTCTTATATGGCTCCTGGCAGCTTAGGGACTTGAGACTATCTCTATGAACCTATAAGCAAAAGAGTTAAAGCAGGAACAGCTGAGGGAGAGGTAATTGTGTAGGGCAGAGATAAGGGAGTAGTTGGAGGAGGAGTGTCGTATTTCAGGGGGGAGGGAGTTCCAGATTTTAGGGAACTGATGGGTGAAATCAATCTGACCGATGAGGATAGAGCGACGAGGGACCATCAAGGTGCAGGCGTCATTAGATCTCAGAGAGTGGGTGGGGGGAGGCGGAGTGGAGAGAGAGGAAGAAAGATAGGAAGGGAGCTCACCGAACCAGAATTTGGAGGTTGGATTGGCACAGTGTGAGATCCATCTGTGAGATAGTGGAAGGAATATTAGAGAGCAAGAGAGTTTACAGTGGTGGGAGCAGGAAGGGGAGTCAAGAGCAAAGTGGCAGAAGAAGTTAAAGAGAGTGTTCAGCTTGGTCAGGGAAGATTTGGGAACAGCACCATAGGCTATGTCGCAGTAGTCAAAGGTGGGGAGTATCATCTTCTGGACAATTTCGTGCCTCGCAGTCAGCGGGAAATTAAAAATAGTTCTTTTTCACTATATTTTCAGACAATCAATAAAAAATTTATTTTTGTGCTAATTCTGGCTCTCAACACTACTTAGCCACTAGTCTAATGCTTCTAAGCCCCCATTGTGGGGGAAGTCTATGTAGAGGGATGTAATATCCGCTGAGACCAAAAACTAGTCCTCTAATTCCAAATTTCCCAATACCTCCAACATGTCTGTTGTATCCTTCACTTAGACCTGAGGCCTTCTGCACGGCCCTTAATATGTGTTTCTACAAATAAGGAAATTGGTTCTGTAAGGGAACCTGTCTCACCCCAATAGGGCATCCAGAGAGATTTACCAGGTTCTTATGTATTTTAGGAAATACATAAAAACACCCTAATTATTTTATTTTTATTTATTTAGTTTTTGTTGACCGGGTAAGTGCACTAGACAAATCCTGCCTATTTTCAGGCACGACCCGGGGGAAGGGGATACAGATGAATGCCAACTGACCTTGAACCAGATTAAGCTTTTGGTGATATTTTTAGTGAATGAGGGAAATTTGGCCAGGACACCGGGGAAATTCCCCTACTCTTTTCGATAAGTGCCATGGGATCTTTAACATCCACCTGAACTACCACCAATCCAGGCAGATGGGACCTCGGTTTAACGTCTCATCCGAAAGACAGCACCTCAGAAGTGCAGCACCCCTCTCATGCTGCACTACAGTGTCAGTACTGGGATATTAACCCAAGTGCCAGATGTGGGAACTGAACCCACAGCCCTCTGATCTCTCGGCCTCAATGGCGAGTGTGCTACCTACTGAGCCACTGACACTAGATGGGGAACTGTCAGAAAATCATATTCACTCTTAGTAATACACCCATCAAGCAATGAATCATGTGGAAATGTATGAACTTCAGTGTTTTAAATACAAGTGGGGTTCCACTATCATTTTGTATAGAAAGTACTATCACTTAAAGGAAGACTACACCCAAAACCTGAAAAAATATATGTTGTGCAGAGTTTTTTAAATTGTGTGTGAAGTTCTAGTGTTTCCTTCCCTCTGACTGGTATTGGGAGTTTTTCCCAAATTAGCCTGCTAGCTTTATGCTAGTTTTACGACCCCTGGGGATCTCCATACCTGACAGTGTAATTGTATTTCTGGTTCCCACAGTGCATTTTGTCTCATGTGACTGTGATGTAAGAGAGACCCAACATTCAGCACATGCATGCCAAACAAACTAAGTATCTTGGAAGCTTTACAAGCTGCACAAAAATTACCTGCAGCAAAGTTTTTCAGGACAGTAAAACCTTCAGGATGAGGGTGGTCACCAAGCTAAATTCTACAGATTTTAAAATATAGTCATCTCTGTTGTTGTGAACTGATTGTAATGCAATGCTTTCTGCTGAATTTATGGGCTCTGCTACATCACCATTACATGAAACAAGGTGCACTGTAGGACAAAGAAATGCAATAAAACTATTTGATATGGTGATCTCCAGGGGTTGTAAAACTACTCTAAAGCTAGCAGGCTAATTTAGGAAAAACTCCTAATACCAGTCAGAGGGAAGGAAACACTAGAACTTCACATACAAATTAAAACACTCTGCACAACATATATTTTTTTCAAGTTTTGGGTGTAGTTTTCCTTTAATTACCTCTTAACCTCTGATATATACTCTGTTGACAAGATAACCACCACACCCCTCTTATCTGCTGGTTTAATAACTATATTGGGTGTTTTCTAGTTCTTTTAATGCCTTTGCTTCTATGGTACTAATACTAACATAGTTGGGTCTATTTTTGTTTTGTATTATTTCTTCAGATTGGGTCATGTACACCGTTTCAAAAACCCATACTGTGTCATTGTATGGGTCATTAAAAGAAGAAGATAGTTGTAATGTGATGTCACTACCATGTGCTTTATTAGTCATCTCTGATATATCTCCCCTATTGGCATCCACCACAGCACCCATACACATTTTTTGTTTTTCCAAAAAGGCTTTTAAGTTCAAGTTCCTAGTAAACTTGTGAAAGTCTATATATAATTCAAAAGGATACAAATCCCTATTAGGCAGTAGTCTGGTTTGTTTTTCAGTTAAGATGTATTCAAGATATTTACAACAATGCTGTTTTCCTGATGTATTAATTGCTCGTCTCTTGTTGCTGGTGAATACCACCCCTCCTTGTCCCCCTCCTCTTGGGTTGGGGCATAAACTCTGTAGCACTGTCTTCTCCTCATGTTGGAGTATGGGAGTTTGGAAATGTACTTGACGGTCCCGAGTAGTGAAGTCCAGATCTTGATCTGTCACTTGTTCTTGCTTTAAAAAAACTAAAACCTCCTCAGCTTTATCAGAGTCATTTGTGGAGGTGTAGTAATGAGGTGATTGTTGCCTGTTTCTAAGAACGGCATGGATCATTGTAAATGAACTGGCTTCAACTCAGTGTGTCTGTTAAGTGCATTGGGTTTGGGTTATTGTTTGGCCATGTTGGCCAAAGGTGCATCTGATTTTATTGGAGTCCTATTTCCAAGTGAAAACTTGATTATTTAGACAGTCTTGTATGTCTCTTTCAAATTTCTTAAGTTTTCTCTTTTTAATTTTATTGTGTTCTCTAAGCACTGTCTCTTTAAGTTTCTTGTTCAGGAACTCGTACTCTAGATGGTCCCTAAATTTTAACACCACTTCTTCTTTTTTCTGAATCTCAGACACAGTATCAGGTTGGTGCATCAAGTAATCTTTAACCACGACTTCTACGAGTCCCACTGATCCTGCCTGTAGACCACTGTCCCAATCACCTATAAATTCCTTCCTTGCTTGTCCTTTTCTGGGTGTTTTGAGAACCGCCAGTCCCTGTGGTGTTCTCCCTACTTTTGAAAAGACCTCCATGCTGATCCTAGTCCAGTATCCTTCTCCCTGTAAGGATTACCCTCTCAGGTTGTACAAAAGCAGTCCTTATACTGTCTGTGTCTACAGTCTCTGGCAATGCTGTCTCAGGTTCTACATCATTGGCATTATTTATCCCTTGTGATTCTAAAAACAGTTCCTCCTCCCCTGCAGTTTCACAAATCTGAATGACCCAAGAAACATAGAAGCTGATGGCAGATAAGGACCACAGGGCCCATGCAGTATGCCCATTTTTTTTTTACCTTATGAATGTGCCATCAGCCTTTACTCTGTCAATGGCCTATCTATTCAAACTCATCTGTATTGCTCCCTTATGCCTATCCCATGCCTGACTGAAGCCCTGCACTATATCCATATCCACCACTTCCTGAGGTAGGCCATTCCATGCATTCACCACCCTTTCTGTGAAAAATAGCTTCCTTACATTACCCCTTAATTGACCTGCCTCTAATATCATACTGTTTCCTCTTATCCTGCTATTTTTCTTATATTGAAACATGTTAGATTCTTTCACCTTGTTAATGCTCTTAAGGTGTTTGAATGTTTCAATCATATCACCTCTCTCCCTCCTTTACTTTAGGGTATACACATTGAGCTTTGTTAATCTGCCCTCATATGTTTTCTGATTCAATCCCTGCACCATTTTGGTTGCCCTTCTCTGAACTGCCTCCATTTTGTTAATGTACTTGTGCAGGTGTGGCCTCCAGTACTGCATGTCGCACTCCAGATGGGGGCTAACCAATGTCTTGTAAAGAGGGATTATTACCTTCCTCTTATGACTTGTAATACCCCTACTAATATACCTCAACACCTCCCTAAACTTACCTACTGGTTTTGCAGTCTGCTTGGATGATTTCAGGTCATCTGTGATGATGATGCCCAAGTCTCTTTCTTCCCTTGTGATTGCCAGCAACTCCCCTCCCAACATATAGGTGGCTTCAGGGTTTCTCTTCCCTGTGTGCATGGTCTTGCACTTCTTCGCATTAAACCCCAGTTGCCTCTCTTATGACCTTTTTGTCAGTTTATCCAGATCTCTTCTCATTCTGTCCACCCCATCTGGATCATCTACTGTGTTGCAGATCTTAGTGTCATCTGCAGACAAACTTTCAAAGCTGGGCTCAAATATCTCCTTGACTCTAAAAGGAATTGTACCTGCCTGTGCTAATGTGGTAGTACCTCGCCCCTAGTTTTCCATTTACCTACCCCCTCTACATCTTTCAGCTATATGCCACTTTTTTTCTTAACCCACTCCCCTTCCCTACCCCCAGTTACCTGATGATGGCCTCACTTGGTTGAAAGCTCCACCTCTCTCCCACCTCAGATGGTGCCACTTGCCTGTGCTAATGTGATAGTATCTTGCCCCCAGTTTTCCATTTACCTACCCCCTCTACATCTTTCTGCTATATACCACTTTTTTTCTTAACCCACTCCCCTACCCCAGGTACCTGATGATGGCCTCACTTGGTTGAAAGTTCCACCTCTCTACCACCTCAGACAATGCTCCCCAACCCCCTGTCATCTAATCAGTCAATCTGTTAATATATACTAATTTGATGGTTACAAGTTCACATTTTACTATTACTACATGAGTATATGCTTCAATGTTTTTTTTCTTTTTCTCTGTAAACCTTGTGTTTTTGTAATGTTTGTTCAACACTGACATGGAACCTTTGAAAATTAATCTTTGACTCAAAGGTATTAATCCCAAACTGAAATAGATAAATAAAAAATAAACAAAACATTAACCTCCATTCCATTTGCAAAGTTACTGATGAAAATATTGGTGGCAGCATAGCGCAGTGGTTTAAGGCTCTGAGCTGCAAATCTGGAGACCTGGGTTTGAATCCCACAGCCCTTACTTGCATACTGTGTGACCCTGAGCAAGTCACTTAACTTCCCTGTGCTCCCAAGTCACACCTGTAAACAAGCTTTCAGCTTAGTATGCCACTCCTGGTTAAACAATTGAAAAAAATATGTATATTGAAGAGGACTTGCCCCAGGACTGATCCCTGAGGTACCCACTTGTGACTTGCATCGGGTCTGACTGTATACCGTTTACCACCACTCTCTGTGTTCTGTCTGACAATCAGTTTGCCAACCAGTTGACCAACTTCTGACCCACCCTGAGCCAACCCAACTTATTAATCAATCTTCTATGTTGAACAGTAATGAAAGCATTACTGAAGTCAAGGTAGGTGATATCAACTGCACCCCCTTGGTCCACAACTCTGGTTACTCAGTCAAAGAAATCTGTGAGATTAGTTTGACAGGACCTGCATGTTGTAAACCCATGCTGTCTTGGATCCTGTGCTCCTATGGATTTCAGGCGTTGCACTATCCTTTCCATAGGGAGTGCCTCCATAATCTTGCCCACTACTGAGGTAAGACTTACTAGTCTGCAGTTCCCTGCCTCCTCCCTGCTACCAGTCTTGTACAGCGGGATCATTTGAGCACTTCTGTAGTCTTCTGGAACCTTTCCTGTGCTCAGAGACTCACTAAACAGTTCTGATAATGGTTCTGCTAGTTCTACTGTTAGCTCCTTTAATGCCCAGGGATGTATGCCATCCAGTCCCATTGCCTTGTCCACCCTGAGCTTGGTGAGCTCTTGTAAGACCCTTTCTTTTGTAAAGGGACTTGTGCACACCTCCCTCCCCCCTGTGTCCATGGTGCTGAGCTGTGGGCCCCTCTTTACCATATCCTCAGTAAATACTGAGCAGGAGTGTCTATTTAGGATAGGTGCTTTTCACTGGTCCTCCTCCACGCACTCTCCCTTATCCCCTTTTGATCTTAGCAAAACCCCTCTGGACTTTCTCCTTCAACCAATGTATCTATAGAAAGTCTTGTCATCTTCTTTTACTGTTCATGCTAGTGTTTCCTCAGTTTAGGCCTTTGCTTGCCTTACTGCCTTCCCTGCTTCCCTTATGGAAGTCTGGTATGCCTTTCTATCGCTGTTCCACTGCATTCCCTTGTATTTCCTGAAGGCCAACCTTTTGGCTCTGACCTTTTCTGCTACTGTTTCTGTGAACCAAAGTGATTTCCTCCTTATTTGCTCTTGCTTTTCTCCCTAACACAGTGGGATGTTGCTTCAAGAATTGCATCCTTAATGCTTGCTCATTTTGCTTGTACCCCATCACATGTATTTCTTCCTGCCAGGGCTAGCGTAACTCTGTTGGGGATCTTATCAAAGTCAGCTCCTCTGTAGTCCAGTATGTTTGCATTGGAATGGGATGATTTAGTTCTAGTGGCCAAATTGAATCATACAATGTGATGGTCCCTGGCCCCAGGTGACTTTCTACCTGGAGATCTGTGATCCTCCATAATCTTGCCCATTACTGAGGTAAGACTGACTGGTCTACAGTTCCCTGCCTCCTCCCTGCTATCACTCTTTTACAGCAGGATCACATGAGCACTTATCTAGTCTTCTGGAACCTTTCCTACACTCAGAGACTCACTAAACAGTTCGATAATGGCTCTGCTAGTTCTACTGTTAGCTCCTTTAATGCCCAGGGATGTATGCCATCCAGTCCCATTGCCTTGTCCACCCTGAGCTTGTTGAGCTCTTGTAGGACCCTTTCTTTTGTAAAGAACACAGAGTGTGATGGTAAATGGTATACAGTCAGACCAGGCGCAAGTCACAAGTGGGTACCTCAGAGATCAGTCCTGGGGCAAGTCCTCTTCAATATATATATTTTTTTCAGTTGTTTAACCAGGAGTCAGTACAAGATCAAGGATAGCCTTGTCTGTTATGGGTTGTTGCACCAGTTGTTTGAGGCCCTCTTCCCTGCAGGGAATCGACTATGTGTCTAGTTCTGGCAGATGTTCCTGCTGGTATTGACCAGTCTGTATCTTGCATGTTGAAGTCTCCCATTCTCAGAACCTCCCCCTAAAAGTAATGTGTTTATGTCCTTCCCCAGTCTGGAAGCCTATAGACAACCCCAGTTTGTATGGCTGTCCCATTTCCTGTTTCCTAGGTAATCCATAGTTCTTCTGGCTCCTTAGGTGTATTCTGGATTTCTGTAGCTTTGATATTTTCATTGACATAAAGAGCTACTCTCCTCTCCTCTCTCTGTTTACATCTCTGTCTCTTCTGAACAGTACATAGCCAGGCACTGAAGTCTCCCAAGCATGGTTACTGGTGAATCATGTCTCACTAATGGCTACCATGTCCAGTTTAGCCTCTGTCACTATTGCCTGCAGGTCTGGGATCTTGTTTCCCAGATTGCGGGCATTTGTGTACATGATTTTACATTGGCCAGATTTTAATGCATTAGTTGTTGGGTGATGTCTGGCATTTCCCCCTGCATGTTGGATGGGGAGCAGGACCTTTTTACTTGCCTGGTGATGCAAATGAACTACAAACATGCTGAACTGTTTGATCTCAAGCTGAGGGGGAGGTGTGTAATTTCCCATTTGATGTATTGGGTGCTGCACTCCTCTCCCTATTGGTTACTTTAAATACTATGCAAAGACTTCAAATATCTGCCCCAGTGCACTGACTCCCTCTTCTGTCAGATGCAGTCCACCAAATTTAAAGAACTTTCACTCCCAAAACTGTTTCCAGTTACCTGCAAATGTGAGTTATTTTTCCTTGCACCAGCCTTTGAATCACATGTTTCTCTCCCCTTCTCTGACCTTCTGCCCATCTGCCCCCCTCTCCCAGACTGGCAGAATCTCAGAGAAGGAGATGCCAAATGAAATGGATGACAGTTTGTCTCCCAAGCTAGTCAGGTGTTCTTTGGTCTCCCCAGCTGACCAGCTGATGAGGGCGGTAGTCCCTATGTGTACCAGGACATCAATGTTTTCTCCTGCTTCTGGTACAGTATAGGCAGTGCAGTCAGTGTCTCTCCATGCTGATGTACCTGGGAAATATCTGACCATTACCCACAGCTGAGGGTAGGCATTAACTTCCTGAATCCTGGAGTCTTCTATGATCACACGTGTTTGGGAGTTCCTCTTGGCTTCTTTTTTTAGTCCTTGTTTCGGGCATGCTTTGTAGTGCTAGCTCCTGTGCAGCAGTGTCCTGCTCTGCAGTGTCCTCTACCCCTTAGTTTGATTTTCGAGCTAAAGGTACATACCTATTTGTAATTTCTGTATGGTTTGTGGAGGTGATACACTGGAGAGCATTGAGTGATGGGGCACTTGATTTGCTCCTTTTAACCACCTGCCAACCTCTCGGACCAACTACTCTCTGCAGTCGAGATACTTCAGTTGAATGTTGGAGAAATGGCAGGCAGTTCTTACACTATATTTCCTCCTGAATATGCAATTTGTAGCATGCAATCACTGCCCATGCTACCTGGAGCTGAGCCCTTAGGTCTTCAATGGTTCAGCATGTAAGACAGCTTCCTAAATCCTATAACTGCCCTTTTGAAAAGTGTCCCGTAGTGCCTGTTAATAATATCCATTCCAGTTGAGCTGTTAGGTTTATAACCTGGTCCAAGTAATTAGAAGGAGGAAAATGAAAGCAAGCATTTGATTTTTTTTTTGTTTTTGTATAACTTATTATAACAAGTTAAATTATTTGTGCCACTGTAAGAGAGGCCACTGTATGGATACCCCTGATCCCCCTTCCTGCTTTGCTACAGGAAATGTCATGACAGTGCTACTCTATAAAAGGAGTGTAGTGTGGGGTCGTTGGGGATGGGGATGGGTGGTGGGTCCTTTCCCTGCTGAAAAGGAAGAATCACAGATAAAAGAAACAAGGAGGTAGGAGCAGAAATAATCAACCAATAACAAATGCAGCAGCCTTGAAATCTTAGCCAAATGACAGACAGAACTGTAAACCCTATAAGCACCACCTGCAACAACTCCACAGAAGATACACCCTGCAAAAAGCACTTTGTCACAGAGATAAACAAAGCAGCAACAGAAGACACATCTTGCAAAAAACAATTTGATCACAGCAGTAATCTGTAAGCACAAAACATTAACAAACCTGCAGGCACACACTGTAATAATGCAGTAGAAAGTATACCCTGCAATAGCAATATGAATCAGAAAATATTTCAGCAGTAAAATGTAAGCAAAAAACAGTATTAACCCTTGTGAGCACAAAAGAAAATAGTAACACACAGTAAATCTGCTTAGAAAAAAAGAAACCTTCATCTTTTTTCTTGCTCTGATAATGTTGTTCCTTGCTGTGTCCTTACAAGCAAATCTAGAAGAAAAGAGCTCAGATGAAGCTAGGTGCCTTTGATAGCAAATCTAGTCTTCCACCCGAGGTTTCCCTGTTAACAACCCATATAAATTAATTTGTAACCCCCCTGTTACCCGGGGTTACTAGAACACTAGTTAGATCTAGTGGCAGGCAGGGACAGGCAGCTAGTGAAACTCCAATTAAATGGATTTCACTATGTCTTGCTCTGTTTTCAGTCTCTGCTGAGCTGGGGCTATGACATCATTTAGAACGGTCGCAGCTGCATAAGCCACACTGGAATGTTGCAGCTAGAAAAGTCAGGATAGAATGTTGGGGAATTTGAAGTCAGTTCAGTAGTAATCTGAGTAGAGTGCTGAAGAGGGAGGAGGTGTGCTGCAGCAGCAGGCCCTCGGCTCTGTCAAAGAGCTATTTTTTGTAGAGGTATGTGTTCTCACCTGAAGAGGAACACAAGAAGAGCTTGGTGAAGTGGTAGAGTCCACTTCCAGTGGTTCAGAGCCTCATCCCTGTGGGGATGGGGGGAAGGATTCAGCCTACTTCCGGGGGCAATCCCCTGGTCTGGCTAGGGGAAGAAGCTGCCTAACTTTAAGTTTGTGCTGAGGCACCAGAAGTTCTGGATGAGAGTTCAGTGAAAAAGAAAAAGCCTGTGGGGCACCTGCAACCAAGGGGTGAGTCTGCTCTGATAAAGGGCCAATGTGTTTTGACCTGAGACAGGATGAAGTTAAGGGACTGTTACTGTGGGATCAGGAAAAAGACAGCCAAGTACAATTTTGAATGTTGTGGGAATTGAACTGCTTAACTTTGTGGGAGTCTAGAGCAATGGACACAGCCACTATTTAAGTGTGTTTCAAGTTCAGCACAAGTGGGATGGAGGAACAGTAGATTAAATGTGATATACATTTAAAGAGAATCTACGCAGTACAGTGTTTTCAAGGATGAGGTGTTAAAGTCTAGAGTAATGGCCGGGTATGAATTATGGGAGCGAGAGGTGGGAGATCCCCCTATTAGTAGTAACCAAATTCACCTCTACGGATTTGCTTTGGGACACCTGTTGCTTTCTCTCAGGTACTTGGCCAGTGCCTGAGGAAAGTACCCAGACATGGGACTGATGAAGAAGATTCCCTGATGGAAACAGAAGTGCTCAGAGGTGGTTTAGGGAACCACCAAGAAATGTTCCATGCTACATGAAAACTGTCCAAGAGCTGGCATGAGAGCCAAACGATGGAAGAAAGGTAGTCCAGAGGGCTGGCAAGTGAGCCAAGCCAGGGAAACTGAAAAAGGGTCAAATTAGGGCAAGTGTGCTCTGTGTGTTCTGAAACCCGAGGGTTTCAGTGTAAAGAGGATGTGTTCTGATCTCCATAAATCTGCATTACCAGCAGTGTGGCCCCATGGGAGTCCATCTATGCTTTGTTATTCTGTTGGATGTGAATAAAAGCCACACTTTAGAATCCCAACTTCTGGAATTGGACATTACAGTTATTGCTTCCTGTGTTCGGAGTTATTTTGGGACTCCTGTACAGAGTAGCCAAACCTAGCCAACATGCCGAGTGACACCTTTTTCCCCAAGTTTCAACTTATAAAAATGGAGGCACCACGTCATAGGACCCAGGCCCCTCAACCTGTTCACTAGTTACACAGGCAGGGGTAGTAGCCCACTCAGTTTAGTGCTGACTGGGGGTTACAAATGTTTACTGTATTTATTGTCATACCTTGATTTTCCTGGGGCACCACATCAAAGAAGCAATCTATGTGTTTCAGTGGCATTCAAGGAGTAAGTTGTGTAAAGCTGAATACCACAATGAATTATTTTCTATTTGTCCTGTAATTCCGTCTCAGGCTTGCAGCATGGTAAAGCAGTTCATGTGATTAAGCCTTACCATGAAAATATTACTCACAGGAGGATGGGACCAAAGGACCACAGTAAATCTGAATCCAATTACACAGTCTTGAAACAAATTCAGTTACAAAAAGTAATGAGGCAGTTTGTTACAAAATTCATTGCTGTGTCCTATAGTAATAAATATCCATGAACTTCTGTAGTCCTGCAGTTTGACGTGCTGAACTAATGACTGCTCAAAAAAGTGTGTAGGATGCCAATTACCAAATGCCATGCCAAACCTAGCAGTTTAGAGCAAATAGTGCTATTAGGTGATTATATTTCTAACCCAGTTCTGCATGAATTGTTGCTCATACTTTCCATCCTGAGTGCCTTGCAGGCATTCCAAGGGGTACTCTTGCCTGGGCCCCTGTTGGTCCAGTGGTAGTCTTCTATCCCAACAAACAATAGGGCACTCTTTCTTACCCTCTATGCAGAGAGCTTATGAGAGTTTGGTATTTGGGCAGTAGATCACAACCTGGAAATCACAGCGGTCCATGTACCAGGGATTCACAACATCCTTGCAGACAGCCTAAGTCACTCTTAATCTCAGAGTCATGAATGGAAGCTACTGCAGGAGGTTATAGATGACCCATTTGAAAGATAGAGCTAGATGAACTGGATCTCTTTGCAGCCCCGCACAATGCTAGACTGCCCAAAATCTGCTTGGTAGATCCAAGGTCTGGAGTTTTCTGGCACAACACATTGTCCCTCTCCTGGACAGGGAGCTTCCTGCATGCCTTCACTCCCTTTCTGTTTCTCTAGAGGATCCTGCTCAAGCTGTAGGCAGAATGTGCCCACATGATTCTGGTAGTGTCCTTCTGGTCTCGACAGATTTGGTTCCCACTGCTGCAACAATTGGCATTGGAACCCCATGTCCACTCACTTGCTCTCCCAGGAGCAGGGGGCCCTAGTACATCTGGATCTGTGGTCTTTACCCTTGCATGCATGGCTTCCGCAAACTTAGTTAGGGACAGAGTTGGAATATCCCCCAGAGTGGCAGAGGTTCTCATGGCAGCAAGAAAACTCTCCACTAGGGTATCATATGTCATGTAGTAGAAATGTTTCTGCTTGTGGGATTCCCTGGATCCCTTCCACTGTCCAGTGGAATCTGTGCTAGAGTTCATTCTTTCCCTTTTGGACATGTGTCTCAGCTACTCATCCATTAAGGTGTATCTCTGTGTGCTATCAGGTTATCACACACCACAGGAAGAAAAGCTCTGGCATGACTGGACTTGTGCAAGACCTTTTCAAGAAGGATCTATTATATTAAGCCCCTAGGAGGGACCTTGTTCCTCCCTGGGACCTTCTTTTGTATTAGAAAAGCTTACTTTGCCTGCCTTTGAGCCACCCATAAGTTGAGAGCTTTGCTTTCCTCTCTTGGAAAGCATTATTTTTTGTTGCCGTTACTTCTGTTCAGAGGATTCCTGAGTTGCAAGCTCCGATGTGTAAAGAGCTTTATCTTTTTTTTTCACAGGGACAGAGTAGCCCTGTATACAAATCTCAAGTTTCTTCCAAAGGTTGTGTCTGAATTTACTTTAAATCAAGACATACAACTACCAGTTTACTACCCAGAGTACTTGAACAGAGAGGAGGCCTTGTTACATACTTTGGATGTACGTGTAATTCTTTGTTATTATGTAGTTCATACTTGTTTCTCCAGAAGACAGACCAGTTATTGTCCTGTAACCAAGCAGACATTGGTCAAGTGGTTGGTCAATTGTATTACTTTCTGTTACCAGACGTTCGACAGATCCTTACTGGGACGGGTCAAGGGTAATTCCACCAGAGGAGTCGCCACATTTTTCACATCCTTTGCGAATGTTTCTGCAGCAAATCACTGTGCAGCTTCTACTTGGAGTCTGGTCCACACTTCTGTCAGGCACTGCAGTCTGGACATTGCTTCCAGAGAGAGAGCAGGATTTTGGCTTAGCAATCCTCCAGGGACTTCTCTCCTGAGTGTGCCTAGGGCTTGCTGTACAGTCCCTTCTGACCTTGGTCTCTTCTTTGTAGTGCTTGGGACTCAGTCCTTATGGTGTTACCTGTTGCAAAAGCTCCCCGTTGAAGTAAGATAGTACAGTTACACAAGAACTTACCGTAACAGTAAATCTTTGAGAGGAGCTCTTGCAGCAGATGTGTTTTCCTCCCACTTGCCCCCAGAGTTATGTAGCTGTACTTCTCTCTGGGGGATGGAAGATCCCCCTCAGTTCCCCATCCAAATTGCCAGCCAGGTCTCTGGCGGGTGAACTGAGGGGTTCACAGACTAATTGTCATGGTAATTTTCGGCGCTGTCAAGTGGGGGCGGTGAAAATGTAGAGGGGCATTGTAGTCACCAGCATAGTAGTTGTAGTCATGTAGTAACCACAACAATACTGAACAGAATCAAATTTGCACTGCGATTACCAGAAGCTGGTAATGTAAGTCCTTCTCCCAAGTTGGTATCCATTACACTTTAAAGCAAGCCAAAACAGTGAATACAAAAGTATAACAGAGCATGGTACATGTTTTTTTACTTGCCTGTCGTGTCACACAAGCAAGCTGGTGGTAGTCACACTGTTGATGACATGAGCAGCTACTAATTGCAGGCAAAGTTGGTGATCAAACTTTAGTTAGGGTCAGGGTTTGTAAGCAGTTTTGGAATCAGCACAATTGAGTGCTGCATGATTTGCCATGGAGTAATAATGCCATTGAGGCATGGCACTATGTCGTCACACAGACTTTAACTGTTAGCCACCTAACTAGGGTGAAGCTTGCTAGAAAGCTGCACCAAAAGCAACATGCAGTTGCACTGCAGCATCGGCAAATGGAGCTGGGACAGCAGGCTCCAAGAAAAAACAGTTGACATATACACCTCAACAACGTGTACAAATCCATATGCCTTGATGTGGAATTTTGTAGTTCCAAAATGTTTCTCATGGATATAGCATCAGTAATTGAGATTATTGTGACATAAAGCACCATATAAGTAACATTAAGCACCTAAAGCACACTATTTACTGTTCCCTGCATCAATTAAAGGAACGGTTTTAATTTGCAAAAACCCCTTAAGTTCACCATGTCCTTGTTTTGTGAATAAATCCAGCACCACATAAGTAGCATTAAGCACCTTAAGCATTTCCTTAGTGTAAGCACCTGAATTTCAGCCTTAGTAATTCAGCTGCTGCATCGACCAGTTTTACAGCTCCACTTTGTCCATGTGCTGATTACTGTAGCAACCAAATGTGTTGGCAACTATTTGTCCGCAACAACATCACAGCAACGTTTTGTCCGGGGACCAATTGGCCATATGTGGAACTGAGGTGGTGCTGGGGGAACACCCCCTTTATACCATAGGGGATGTTGGGGGTGGGGTCAGTGTCACAGGGCAGTCCCCCACCTCGGACTGCTAGCTAAACATTTTCTGTGGGTTCTTAGTGCCAATCAGCATAGTCCTTATGGTGTTACCTGCTTCAAGAGCTTCTCTCAAAGATCTACTGTTAAGGTAAGTTCTTAAGTAATGGTACTTTCGCAGGCACAGAGACAATTGAGGACTATAATAAGGCACACTTTGAAGACATTAGGAGCAACTTAAAATCACTAGATTGTGAAGAAGTGATGTCTGGCCTTGCAACTGAGGAATGCTGACAGATTCTCAAAACACAGATTTTGGAACTAGAGAGGAAACATGTCCACTTAAAAAGGAGATATAAGAACAAAGCCAAAATACCCACATGGCTCACAGTGCAATAAGGAAATAAACCAAGAGCCAGGAAAAAGCCTACTCTAGATTAAAAATAAACAGTTTTGAATTACTAAAGAAATAATACAGCTCTGAATTGAAATTATTAAAACAAGGATCAAAAGGGAACCAGTGAAGGAAAAATTTTGAAGAACGTGTAGGAAAGATAATACAGCTTTTTATGCATATGTTAATCAACAACAAAAAAGGCAGCACAAGGAAGATAGCTCTCCTAAGGGTCAACACCAATTTGGTACAGGACGACCTTGAAATGGACAACAGCTTTAATATATACTTCTGTTCAGTTTTCAGCAAATACATGTGTAACAAAACCCATTGGTCAGATTCATCACAAAACATTTACCTTAGTAAGGAAGATGTACTCTGATCCGTGAGTACCATTAAGGTTAATGCATCCTCAGTCCCAGATAACATACACTCCAAACTGTTGAAAGAACCAGTGTCTGACTTAGCTTGCCCTCTGAGTATACTGTTTATTAGATCAATGGTGCCAAGTGGCTGGAGGATGGCAACAGTGATTCCAGTTTATAACAAGTGTTTGTCAATGCCGAGAGCTCACTGTTGGTATTGCTCCTGTACATGCCTCCCATATGTTTCTCTTTATGTTCCTCTGTCTTGCATTTTTTAGGGTGGGTGTTTGTTGGTATTTTTGCTCCAGATTTTCAACATGGGCTTTTTGGGACATCACCTCATGAACAGTGTCAGTCTCATTTTGTTACTCAACCCCAAAAGGTGATTTCACACAGCAAGTGTGCCAGTTGGTGCTACAGGTATGAAAACACATTTTGGGCAGGATGTGAAAAATGACAGCTGCACTGTTCATGAGGAGGTGTGAAGAAATTACAATGTTGAAAATCTGGAGTGAAAATATGAAAAAGTGGCAAAGTTACAAGTGTGCCAAGAAATTGTGCAACGTACGCTCGTAATTCAGTCATTTTTTGGAATGTTTTCATCAAACTTTCAATGTGGCATTTTTGGGACCTCCCCTCATGAACAGTGGCACTGGAATTTTGTTACTCTGTCCCGAGAGTTGAATTCACACAGCAACCATGCCATTCTGCACCACAGGTGCAAAAACACATTTGGTGAAGAATACAAAAAAATGATAGCTGCACTGTTCATAAGGGGGTGTGAAGAAATGGCAATGTTGGAAATATGGAGTGAAAATCTGAAAAACTGATTATGCTGTGAGTGTGCGTAGAAACTGTGCAATGGACGCTCGTAACACATTCAGTTTTGGGAGTTGTTCACCAAATTTGCAGTGTGGGCTGTTTGGGACCCCACATCATGAACAGTGGCACTGTCATTTCATTAATTGGTCCTGACAGGTGATTCTGCATAGTGACCACAAAATCACCTTTCAGAACTGACAAACAAAATGACAGTGACTGTGTTCATGAGGTCTGCTTTCTGTCTTTTTTGCAAGCAAACCATGGATTTTGGCACATTGGGGTGGGCTTCCAGTGTGCCAGAGTACTGGGGGCTTTAATGCTGACCCAGGATTAGGCACCCCAAGGATGGAGGTTATGGGGGGGGAGATGCATCTGACACTGGGAGTGGGCATCTCGGTGTCGGAAATATTGATTCAATGCTGACCCAGGGATTGGGCACCCTGGGGGCAGAGGTTATGTGTGCGTGTGTGTGGGGGGGGATGCATCCAACACTGGGAGTGGGCATCTCAGTATCAGAAAAACATCAGCATGGAGGAGGCAGGCAGGTAAGTGCCTCCTCCCAGTCAGCTCAGTCAGATCACACTTACAAAAGATGTCACAACGCAATCAGCTGTTTTCTCTGAAGTGACCTGCAGATGAAAGGAAAAAGCCAGTTCCTGATTGGTGCATCTTTTTCTTTTCCAGTGCAGACCACTGAAGGCAAAACAGCATCAGGACCAGCCTGACTGAAGATTGGTGTGATACTGTTGAGCCCCATGCAGAGCTCTCTGCATTGGACAGACAGTGTCACACCCCTCAAAGTCTATTCTCCCAAGGAGTTTGATGCACATGCACAAAATCAAAAAGGGGCTAGGGAACAAGTAGAAAAATTACATACCGATTAGCCTGACTTCCCTATGTGGAAAGGTCATGGAATGGCTAATAAAGGAACATCTAGATTCAAAATTAAGTTATGGTGGATTGAAGTTTCTTAGCATGTGTTTAAGGATGATCTCTCATGTACAACCAATCTAGTAACCCTTTACAAACCTTTTAATAAAAGTCTGTATAATTGTACTCTAGTGGATGTTGTGTTGCTGGACTGGGGTAAGGCCTTTGATAACCTCCCTCTGCAAGAAGGTCAGTAAAATGGGCATAAGTCCACGCTTGGTTAGGTGGATTAATGGGTGGTTGTTCGATCACAATCAGTGGGTTCGAATAAATGTGCTAATCTCTGAGGAGGGACCAGTTAGCAGTGAGGCTCCTCAGGGTTCATTCCGGAGCTGCACTCTTTTTAGTTTATTTGTAGGTAACATGAACGAAGGAATAACTAAAACCATTTCTAAGCTTGCTGATGATGCCAAGCTGAATAGTGAGATGGATACCATTAGCAAACACCTTACCTTGGTTAGGGACCTACAAAATATAGTGAACTACGGGCCATAAAAACACAATTATTTTTAATTATGGCAAATGCACTGTACTACACATCAGTAGAAATAATCCCTACTATTCATATTCTCTCCGAAATAAACTGATCAAGGTAGCAGAAAGGGAGCGTGACCTTGGAATCCAAATAAATAATAAGATGACATCCTCAGGCCATTGTAAGAAAATAACACAATCTGTGAACTTGTCACTTAGTACTGTCAAGTGTACCTTCATTTCTAGAAAAGAATATTGTATACTTTCTCTGTATTGGGCATATACTGTGTGTATATATATATATATATATATATATATATATATGTATGTGTATGTGTATGTGTATGTGTATGTGTATGTGTATGTGTATGTGTATGTGTATGTGTATGTGTATGTGTATGTGTATGTGTATGTGTATGTGTATGTGTATGTGTATGTGTATGTGTATATATATATATATATATATATATATATATGTATGTATATATATATATATATACGTCCTCACTTGGACTATGGGTCACCCTTTTGGAACCCCCATCTTAAGGGTGATACCAAACTAGCTGAAAAAGTTCAGAGAAGAACAGCAAGCCGGCCTGCCAGTGCAGCATTTGGGTTTCCGCCTGTGACGCAGATGACCTGGGTTCAGGAATGGACATGGGCATCTGAGGGCCAGCCTGGGGGAGAAGGTATGAGCATCAAATGATTGCCTGTCTTCTCTTGGAAGGGAGGGGCTTTGAGGCCTGGCATTTGCTGGTCTGTGGTAGGGCTGTGCATGGTCCGAATAGTATTTCCCCAAATACCACAAATAGTAGGCTTGCCAAATATTCAGATGGATGGCCCGAATAGCTCACTATTCAGCTGCTATTCAGGACGTACTATTCGGTGGGTGAGATTTCAAAATCTCACAGAGCTTCGCTGGTCAATCAGAGGCTGTTTTTGGAGCTCAGAGCCAGGAACACCATGTGATCCCCTCACTCTGGGTGTGTAGATGAGAGGAGACAGTTGTTTCTCAGACAGCTAGCTCTGTTTAGTTTACCACTTGTAACTTTTATAACTGTTAAAAAACATGTGTGTGATCCAGTTTTTACATCTGATCACCTTGTGACTGCATCTGACTGCAGTTTTGTTATTCATCCTTGAAACTGGGCTCAGATTTAAGAAAAAGGAGTCTGTGTGTGAGTGAATCTGTGTGTGTGCTGCTGCATGCTGACTCCCCTCCTCCACTGCTTACAGTTTCACAGCTCAGCTGAAGCAGTGTGGTTTGATTTTTTGCTTAAGAACCAATTAGTTCTTATCAGGCTTTTTTTTGTCAACAAAGTCCAGCTTGGCTTTTGCATGTAGTGAGTAACTGTTACTGGGCTCAGTAACAGTGAGTGGCTCAAGCTTTTGCTGACTGCCCCATCCCCACTGCTGTGCTTGCTTAGCTTTTTGTTCCAAATCCACACACAGCCCCTGTGGTATTTTCTATTTCTTTTGTGACGCAAATTGGTATTTTGCTGTAATCAGGTTCCAGGCTTGGTTCCCAGTATAAGTGAGGTGTGATTGTCATCTGACTCCCTCCTGTCTGCATTGCAGCTTACCACGGCACATACATCATCCGTGTGTGCATTGTATTGTTGTTCTTATAATCTGTGTCCTGCAAGTGCATGCATAGTTGTCTGCACACATTTTCTTTTTGTGATTTTTAAAGCAGCATATTTTTTTCTCACTGGGTCAGGCTTGGCCCATTGAATTGTTGCTGACTGTAGCCTGGTTCTTGGCTCAGTTCCATGCATGACTGAGTAAGGAGGGTGACACAGGTGACTCCTCCCTCCACAGCTCACTGCACCTGAGTGGCCTCCTGCACATGTGAGTTTTTTCTTGTGTGTCTTCGCCCCCTGTGTGTGCACTACTGTGAGTGTGTACACATAAATTTTCTGTGAACTGCTTTAGTATTTCTGTGTGTCAGGTGTGACCCACTGGGTTCTGTGTGTTGTAAGTTGTTTGGTGCATCCGCAAAACTTGAATTGCTGTACTGTGTGACTGCACAACTGACACCATACAAGTAAGAAGTTGTTTGCTGACTCCATCTCTCTCTCTAGTATCAGCCTATCTTTATTAGCTGCTACGTAAGCGGTGTTGCTATTGTTGTTTTCTGCAAGAAGCACCAAGATAAACAAAAACACTAATCACAAATAATATACAGAGTAAGTTACGGACCATGTCTCATCAGTCAGTAAACGTGCATGGTCCAGTCCAAACAAGTCATCTTCACCACCAGTCGTAAGTGGTGAGGAACAGGGTGAGAGAAGGTCTGTTCTTATTCACAGCTCTAAAATAATGTTTTCCACTGATAAGTCTTCAGGTTCTGGTGTCAGTAAGATTGGGTGTAGTACTAGTACTACTATAACTACAACTGCTGCCACTACTACTAGTACTGCATTTGCAGCACCATCATTTATAGAAGTAGGAGGGCTTTACAGCTGACATCTCCAGTCAAACAAGAACAAGAACCCACCCCCACTACTGGTGGTAGTACTATTCACACAACCGCCCCATTGAGGCAACACTTCCTATCAGTGTGCTCCTCCCCACCACCACAAGTGCCGTGATTTCAGCAACCAGAGCAAATCCTTTGTGTACTGTTGACACCAACACTGCCATAACAGTGTGCACTGTTATTTGTGCTCCTTGCACAGCCAGTGTCACCACAACCTTTGCCTCCATTAGTAGTCCTGAGTGTTCTGCTGTCACCAGGACTACTGCTGCCAGTATTACAACTAGTTCTAATGTGATGCCAGTTTCTTCAACTGTAACTCCTGATGGCCTGCATCCATTCTGGAGGGGAATCCAAGCACTCAGTGATAAGTTTAAATGCTACATTGACAAGCATTTAAACTAGCAAAGGGGGGTGGCAATCCAGCAAGGAGGGTACCTACTTGCTCACCCCCCACAGCTCGCAGTGGAACCAGTGAACCAGAGGAGTGGCTATCTCTGCAAAGCAGTGTGCAAAAGATGGAGATTAGTGCCCAAGAGGTGGATAAGCAGAAAAGGGGCAAAATTCAGCAGAAGGGCAGACAGCAAGGAGAACCAGGGATAAATGACAACCAAGGAAGGGCTGAGTAGAACAGTGAAGCAGTCTAGGAGGTCAAATCATGGAAAGCCATGTGTCAAATGCCAGGAGCCTTAGCAACAAGATGGAAGATCTGGAGGCTGTCATGGTACAGTCAGACCTGGAAATTGTGGCCATCACTGAAACCTGGTGTAATGATAACCATGACTGGGAGATGGCCATACCTGGCTACAACATATTCAGAAGAGACAGAGCAGGCAGGAAGGGAGGAGGAGTGGCACTGTATGTGAAAAATGACATACGGGCCACAGAGATCCAGGAGGAACAAAATGGGGGAGAGATACTGTGGGTTAAGCTGGAAAGGAAAATGGGGACAGCCATCTGCACAGGTGTGGTCTATAGACCACCAGCCCAGGAGGAAGAAACAGATAGGAAGTTGATGCTAGCCATCCAAAGGATGGCAGACAAGGTGAGGTAGTACTGGTTGGAGACTTCAATATTCCAGATGTGGACTGGAGCATCCCAGCAGCAGCATCAACTAGGAGCAGATTTATCCTGACTCCTTTCAGGGTGCCTTCCTCAAGCAACTGGTCATGGAACCAACTCGGCAGAAGGCAATACTGGACCTTGTGCTCACAAACAGGGACAGTGTGATGGGGGTAACAGTGGGGAGCACCTGGGTAACAGTGACCACCAGTCATTGTGGTTTGAAATCACAGAAAGAGCAGAACCAAACCACACAAAAACACGTATCCTGGATTTAGGGGGCAGACTTTGGGAAAATGGGGAGATACTTGAAAGAGGCATTAAGGGAATGGGACAGGAATCAGGGTTAAGGAACAGTGGGCAGTATTTAAAATGGGGATTACAAGAACAACAGAATTATGCATTAAGCAGGTTAGCGAGAGGAAAAGGAAGAGGAGACCATTATGGTTTTCCAAAGAGGTAGCAAAAGAAAGAAAGCCAAAAGATTGCATTCAGGCAATACAAAAAGACACAGGCAGAAGGGAATAGGGAGAAGTACCAGGAGAAGCAAAGGGAGGCAGGGAGGTCAGTAAGGGAAGCCAAAGCTCAGACAGAAGAACACATTGCAAAATCAGTGGGTAGAGGACAAAACCTTTACAGGTACATAAGTGAAAAAAGAAAGACAAAGGAGGGATATGAGACTGAAGGGGAAGGATGGGAGCACGTGGAGGATGACAACAGTAAAGCTGACATATTGAACAGGTATTTCTGCTCAGTCTTTACTGAGGAAGAGGGGTAATGGGTCTGAAGGGAGTACAAGGGGAGAATGGTGCAGAAATGGACACAAGTCCCTTTACACGAGAAAGGGTCCTGAAGGAACTGGAAGTATAAGAGTTGATAAAGCAATGGGGCCAGACGGGTGCACCCCAGGGTCCTTAAAGAACTAAGAGAGGTGGCTGAACCTCTGGCTATCCTGTTTAGCCGATCACTGGAAACAGGGAGGTACCCAAAGACTGGAGGACAGCAGATGTAGTCCCCTTATACAAAAGTGGGAACAAAGAGGAAGCAGAGAACTACAGACCAGTCAGCCTCACCTCGTTAGTGGGGAAGATCATGGAAGCACTACTGAAGGAGAGATTGGTGGAACATCTGGTTGTCAATGGACTACAGGACCCAAGGCAGCATGGTTTCACCAGTGGGAGGTCATGTCAGACCAACCTCGTTGAATTTTTTGACTGGGTGACTAGGGAGGTGAATCAGGGGAGGGCAGTGGACATGGCCTATCTGGACTTCAGCAAGGCCTTTGACACTGTGCCACATAGAAGACTATTACACAAACTGGGGAATATGGGTGTGGGCAGGGCAGTAGTGTGGTGGGTAGGTAACTGGCTGGGTGGCAGGACACAGAGGGTGGTGGTAAATGGCTGTCACCCACAGAGGGAAGAGTGACCAGTGGAGTACCACAGGGATCAGTGCTGGGACCGTCCTATTCAACATCTTCATCAGTGACATTGTGCAGGATCTAGAAGGCAGAATTTCACTGTTTGCTGATGACACAAAGCTCTGTAACAGAGTAGACACACCAGAGGGTGTAGACAGAATGAGAAGCGACCTGCAGAAACTTGAAGAATGGTCAAGGGTTTGGGATTTGAAATTCAATGCAAAGAAGTGCCAGATAATGCATATGGGGCACAAAAACCCTGGCACAATATATCAGTTGGGTGGTGAGGATATAGCATGCACCAAGCAGGAAAGGGATCTTGGGGTTGTCATCTCTGATGACTTCAAGGTAGGGAAACAGTGTGACAAGGCAGCAGGTAAAGCAAATAGGATGCTGGGATGTATAGGCAGGGGCATCACCAGCAGGAAAAGGGAGGTCATAATTCCACTATACAAGACACTAGTGAGGCCCCACCTGGAGTACAGTGTACAGTTCTGGAGACCATACCTACGTAAGGACATAGACAGGGTAGAGAAGGTCTGGAGGAGGGCAACAAAGATGGTGCATGGATTGCATCACAAGTCCTATGAAGACAGGTTGAAGGAACTGAACATGTACTCCCTGGAGGAGAGGAGGGAGAGAGGGATATGATAGAGACATACAAGCATCTTACAGGGAGGAACAGGGTGCAGGAAAACACTATTTTTAAGTGAAAAGATGTTCCAGGACTAGAGGGCATGGGATGAAGTTGGAGGGAGGACGATTCAGAGGAAACATGAGAAAGAATTTCTTCACAGAACGGGTGGTGGACAAGTGGAACACCCTGCCAGAGGAAGTGGTGGGGGCTGAAACAATCACGGGATTTAAGAATGCATGGGATAGACATAAAGGAATTCTAGAGGTCAGGGGTAAGGGGCAACAGACTTCTAGGAAAACAAACTGAACTTAAAAGCTGAAATGGGCAGACTGGGTGGGCCATAGGCCCTTATCTGCCAACACTGTCTATGTATCTATGTAATTCTGGCACCAGGACTACTGTCGACAGTGCTACTACCTTGCCAGCTGTGCCCATGACCGTGGATACTGTGACTAGTACTGACCATGAGACTGTTACAATGACTGCATCAATTGTGTTGCCAAAATGTACTGTTGCTCAGCCTCGCAAGTTTTCTCTCACCACATTTCCTTTTGCTGATGTGGAGGATTCTGAAGAAGAGCATTCATCTGGTCCTGAATATTCATCAGAGCCTCAAGACTTGCTAAGTATGTCATCTGACAGTGATACCCACCTAAGTGAATTTGGTGACGAGGTGGAATGTGTGGCGTATCTGTGTGAGAAATGTGAACATGCAGCTGCCAAAAAATGCAGTGCTGCTCATCATGGCAAGCAGGTCAGTCAGGATCCTCCTCCTCCTCCTCCTAAAAAAACGAACAGTCTACCCTGTCCTTTCAAAGAGTTTTGTCAAGTTCAACTCCATCTGATACACAAAGTAGTTTTACAACTACATCTCTTGTGGAGAAAGAAAGGGGTAGAACGACTGCATCCACTGCACCCAGGTCTGATAAGGGGCAAGGGGCAAAACATGCCCATGGTCGCCCGTATTGGAGCCCGTACTTCCACTGTCAGTGCAAGAAAAAGTGTGGAGTGGCTGTACTTTAGTGTTGTAAAAGATGATCCAACAAAGGCAGTATGCTGTGTGTGTGTGACTGTACTATAAGTCGTGGTAAAAACCTTTAAAACCTCACAACAACATCAATGATGAACCATCTCTGAATGAAATATCCCAGTGCACTTCAACAATCCACAGCTGTTCCTCCCCTCCACAACATGTCCTGTTAGCCCCTCTTCTGGTACTGGTCCAGTAGATGCACAAAGTATTGCTAGTGATTCTGTTTCTGAGACAGTGTGCCCTCAACTCCCCCCTACACCACTTATAGCGCATTCCCATTCAGGAGCATGCTAGTGATTCTATTACTGAGACAGTGTGCCCTCAACTCCCCCTACATCACTTATAGTGCATTCCCATACAGGAGCATCACCCATTCTGCCTTCTTCTGCTCAATCGTCTATTATTGTAACACCCTCCACCATGTGTTCAAAGTCAAAATCAATGCGATGTGGTACTGCTTTGACTACACCCATAATCCAAGCCTTCAATGCTCACACCAAATACCAGGCATCACACCGAACAGCACAGCAGATCACCAATTTAATTGGTGAGATGATGGCCTTAAATCTGCAACCATTTTCAACTGTGGAAAACACAGGTTTCCGTAGGCTGCTGCAGCATTTGCACCCTAGGTATAATATACCATCATGGACCACATTTGTTAATAGCAAAATTATGATGTAACTTTCCTGTCTGGTTTTACCTGTAATGTGTATCGTGCTTTGTTAAATGTTCTTTGTGACGTGGAACCTTTGTAAAAGAGCCCTGGCTCAAAGGTATTAATTCCTAGACTAATAAACCAAACTAAACTAAACATTTTCACATACTGTAGTACCCAGCATTTACCATGATTTGAGAACAGAAGTTGCCAGACTACTAGCACAGGCTGCTGGTGTTTTCCACTGCACAACTGACATATGGACCAGCATGGATTAAAATCATGCATATATGTCACTGACAGCACACTGGTGTGTTGCAGATGTGGTAGTCACTGGTGGTGATGGTGGCACTGGTGCTGGTTCAGTCTCTTCCCCCTCTCCCTGCAGGTCTGCTTTGCTAAATGTCAGTGTTATGGAAAAGGATCACTGGACTGTAAACACACTGCCATTCCTGCAAGAGATGTTGAGCTCATGGATTGATGGCAACAATTTACAGGTAAGGTTTGTGGCCATGGACAATGCAACAAATATGATACAAGCACTTAGAGATGGCAATTTTGTGGGGATATGCTGCTTTGCCCATACAATAAATTTGGTGGTGACAAAGGCTTTGGCAAACACAGTGGAGGCAGATCGCACAATCAAAGTAGCCAGAAGCATACGCAGCCACTTCCATCACTCTGTGAAAGCCACAAACCATCTGCATCAACTACAAGAGCATCTTTAAATGCCGCAGCATCATCTCATCCAGGATGTACAGAACTGGTGGAATTCTACCTACTACATGCTGCAAAGGCTTCTGGAGAAAAAGTGGTCCCTTCATGAGATAAGCATGGAAACTGATATGGGGGAGTCCTCAGACATCAGGACTGGGCTGTGATTGAGGGCTTGGTAAAGGTTTTAGCCCCATTTGAAAGGAGCACTCATGATCTTAGCTCTGATTCTGCACTGCTAAGTCAGGTAATTCCTGCTGTACAGATCCTGAAAAAAGCCATGAGGAGATTCAGTGAAAATGCTGAGAAAGATCCAAACCAGACACCAGGAACAGTGATATCCCTTGTGGAAAACCTCACCACAGAAGTAGAAGTTAGATTTTCTGATTTATGTTCCAATAAAAAGCACATATTTGCCACTATGTTGGATTCACTTTTCAAGTGTGAGGTACTACACCTTATAATGCCCACTCACAGGGTTACAGACATTCAGAAGCAGATGTGCTCAGAATTTAGTTTCTGCATCCTTGGGTCAATGAGACCAGCAGGTAACCCTATCAATGAGCCAGTCTCAGAATCACAAACTGAAAACAGTATGGAAAACCCTTGAGAAGGAGGGTGACTGTTGGGCTGAACTCAGCTCATCACTACAGGCTGAGCAGTGGAAGAGAACAGAACAGCAGCCACAGTCGACACCCAATCTGCTGAACAGTTATTTCAATGAGCCTCTGGAGTCATTCTCCATAAGTCCAGTGGAGTACTGGATCAGAAGGATGAAAGCATCTCCACACTTGGCACAGTTGGCCCTTAAATATATCTGTTGCCCCCCTACCAGCGTACTGTCTGAACGAATGTTCAACACTGTTGGGGATGTGGTGGAACCTCACCGATCCTCACTTGATACAGCACATGTGGAACAACTTGTGTTTATAAAAATAAATCTACCTCACCTTGGGTACACATATGGCCACTAACAATTGCATTAAATAATTGTCTTGTACTGGATACAACATTTGTGTGTTGTAGCATTGACCCATTTTTTTTTTTATTTTGTTGTTTAACCAGGAGTAGCACACTAAGCTGAAAGCTTTTTTACAGGTGCGACCTGGGAGCACAGGGAAGTTAAATGACTTGCTCAGGGTTACACAGTATGCAAGTGGAAGCTGTAGGATTCAAACCCAGGTCTGGTCTGCTGGATGTCACCAGATTTGCAGCTCTGAGCCTTAAACCACTGTGCTATACTGCCTCCCTAACACAAGCAATTCTGTGTTAACCATCATTGTTCTGTTAGCAAATAAGCACAACATGTTAACATTCCTATTCAAAGTCATACTAACACAAATCTGTGGACCAACACCCTTTTCCTTTATTACTTCCACTGTCATGGTGTATTCTTTTGAACACACGTACTCTGCAGTTCTCAGTGCCTAAAACTGCCACCCACCTATTGATTGCTGTTCTCAATACAAAATCCTCAACTGGTGTTGCTACGTCTCTCATCCCCTTTGTTGCTTGTGCCCATACTCTATCTATCCTTTTAACAGCTTTCCAGGTGCCAGTTACCAGTGTGGCATCACCAGTCTCAAGTATTTCACGTGCATAAAATATGGCAGTTAATAGTGTGTCATCTCCAGTCTCAGTGTTTACCATGCCTTAAATATGGCAGTTACAAGTGTGGCATCTCCAGTCTCAATGTTTCCCACGCCTGAAATATGGCAGCTACAAGTGTGGCATCACCAGTCTCAGTGTTTCCCATGCCTGAAATATGGCAGTTACAAGTGTGGCATCTCCAGTCTCAGTGTTTCCCATGCCTGAAATATGGCAGTTAATGTGTCATCTCCAGTCTCAGTGTTTCCCATGCCTGAAATATGGCAGTTACAAGTGTGGCATCTCCAGTCTCAGTGTTTCCCATGCCTGAAATATGGCAGTTACAAGTGTGGCATCACCAGTCTCAGTGTTTCCCATGCCTGAAATATGGCAGTTACAAGTGTGGCATCACCAGTCTCAGTGTTTCCCATGCCTGAAATATGGCAGTTACAAGTGTGGCATCTCCAGTCTCAGTGTTTCCCATGCCTGAAATATGGAAGTTACAAGTGTGACATCACCAGTCTCAGTGTTTCCCATACCTGAAATATGGTAGTTACAAGTGTGGCATCACCAGTCTCAGTGTTTCCCATGCCTGAAATGTGGCAGCTACAAGTGTGGCATCTCCAGTAGAGTTGATGCACAGGGTGGGGTGGAAAGGATGAGAAGGGACTTGGCAAGGTTAGAGGAATGGTCAAATGTATGGCAGCTTAGATTCAATGCTAAGAAGTGCAAGGTAATGCACCTGGGAAACAAAAACCCAGGGGAAGAGTACACAGTGGGGGGTGAGATACTAACAACAACAAAATGGAAAGGGACCTGGGGGTAGTCATATCAGATGACCTAAAGGTGGGCAAGCAATGTGAGAGGGCAGCAGGGAGGGCTGGGGGGATACTGGGATGCATAGGGAGAGGCATCACCAGTAGAAAACAGGAAGTTATTATCCCTCTGTACAGACAGCTGGTGAGACCCCATCTGGAGTACTGCGTGCAGTTCTGGAGTCCCAGTCTCCGCAAAGACATAGACAGGATGGAAGCTGCCCAGAGGAGGGCAACTAAAATGTGCAGGGTCTGCACCGGAAGACATATGAAGAGAGACTTAAGGAGCTTAATATGTATAGCCTCGAGGAAAGGAGGAGAGGGGGACATGATAGAAACTTTCAAGTACCTCAAGGAATCAACAAAGTCCAAGAGGGTAGTATCTTCTCAAAAAGAGGTATGCAAGAACAAGAGGGCACAATTTGAAGATGGGGGTGGTCATGAGGTAATTTAAGGAAGTATTTTTCACAGAGAGGGTTGTGGATGCATGGAACGCCTTCCGGAGGAGGTTGTGGAGTCAAAACAGTGGTGGAATTCAAGCATGCATGAGACAGTCATAAGGCAATTCTGGGGGGTGGGGATAAGAAGAAGTAGGCTGCTGGTTAACTAGGATCTGCAGCTTATCCAGTAGGTAGGGAAATGGGCAGACTGGGTAGGCCAAGTGGTCCTTATCTGCTGTCAAATTCTATGTTTCTATGTTTCAGTGTTTCCCATGCCTGAAATATGGCAGTTACAAGTGTGGCATCACGAGTCTGAAGTATTTTGCGTGCATAAAATATGGTAGTTAGTGTGGCACCTCCAGTCTCAGTATTTCCCTTGCCGGAAGTATGGCAGTTAACAGTGTGGCATCTCCTGTCTCAAGTATTTCACATGATTGAAATGTGCTAGTTACTTGTATGGCATCACCATTCTGCAGTATTTCCCATGCCTGAAATATTCCAGTTACCAGTATTGCATCTCCAGTCTCCAGTATTTCACATGACTGAAATATTCTAGTTACCAGTATGGCATCACCCATCTCAAGTATTTCCCATGCCAGAAATATTCCGGTCACCAGTGTGGCATCTCCAGTCTCAATTATTTTCCATGCCTGCAAAATTACTGCAAAGTGCTGCAGTATGCTGAAAGGAGCAGTGTATGTCAAATGCAATTACGCCCTCTAGTCATCCAATATTTTGTGACAGCATTTACTGTAAAGTACTGAATTGCATCTTGACTTGCTACACTGTATACTATTGATGAACAATATAATTCTAGAGAAGGTGGTGAGATAGACTACATGGACGATGACAGACAGGTGTCTCTTTATTAGATGGTCTCAAATATTTTTCTCCCCAAGCAAGCCTTTTAGTTCTTGCAGCATTGGGAATAGTACTACTACTACAAATACCACTGGTAGTACTATTACTACTACAGATGTCACCACCTGTTCCATCTGTACATTCATTGTCACATCCTTTTGTGCAGTAGTAGGAGGGCATTAGTGCATACAAGCTTTCTGCAGGATGCAGCAGACACCACCACCAGTGTTCCTACTGTTATCACTATGGCTGCCACATCTACAGTCAGTGTGCTTCCTACCAACACCGGTGCCATTTATGCAGCAGCCACCCTTTCAGCTGCCACCACTATGGCAGCCACTGTTGCCACTATTCTTATGCCCATGGCCAAAGCACCATCTACCCTATGTCTGTGGATTTATGTGATAACCACGAAAATGCAATCGTGATTGGTGGCAGGGCAAGTATATATCACTGAAAATCTATTTCAGCACCCTCAATGCACAGGAAAACAGTGCCAGGAACTTAAATTTTGATTGTTCATGCAGGGGGCTGTGCCCCCTGCATTGCCCCACACCCCTCTACTAAAGAATTCTTAACTCCAGGGGGATGCATGTCGGGAGAGTGCAAAATCTATAGAAAAAAAATTGGGGGCCCAAACCCGGAACCCTTGCAGCTTTAGGCTGACAACCACCAACCATGCTATGGGGCCAGCTCAGCAGCCCCAAACCAACCACACCAGGTCAGCCCTCCCTTCCGTCACGCTGGACCCGCCACATGCGTACACATATAGTGATGTCCTGTCACTATATGTGCCCACCTCCCCCATCCAGTCACCCTTCCTCAGCAGTAGCCCTTTCAACATGCACCTGGATTGAGCTGCTGTTATTGCAAGCACTCAATCGCTGATGCTCATGTCATGGGCTACCATGTCTGTGACCATGAACACCCTCCAGTGCTGACCCAATGCAATGCTTGATATCTTTTTCCGAATGCTATATGTGTGGTGGATTGAGTGTGCCGCATGTAGCTTATGTTGCATTAATGAGAGCTCTGCATTGGTGGTTGAAGTCTCATTGAGGTGTATATGCTACACCAGGTTTAATGGGTGATTAATGGTGTTTTTAAAGTTTCCTTAAAAAAACAACTTTTCTGGCCGAATACTGAACAATGAATACCTGAGACCCAAATACCGAATATTTGGAAAAAGGTATTTGCACAGCCCTAGTCTCCCGTAGAGGCTAGGGGCATGGCATCATGTCAGACCTCACTGTGGAAGGGGGTGTGGCAGACATCAGTGTGTGCCTTGACATTAAGTGGTGCATCACACCCCCACAGAAAAATGGAAAATGGCTCCTGGATGGATGGATGGATGACTGCTGCCCATCCCTGCAACCATGATGGCCCAGAGAAATCCAAGCCAACAGCCTGCCATGCTTGAGATATGAAAGAACACCTCCAGACCCTCTTATCTTCTCCCCAGAAGCCCCCACAGGGGAGGGGACTGCCCAGTGAAGGGAAACATTGAGTTACCCAGCATCATGGCATCAATGGGGGTGGTAGTGGGGGGGTGGTGGATTGCAAAGGGACCAAGATGGCAGTGTACCTTGGTCACTGCAGAGGAATGGCTGGGCAGGAACAGAAAAAAAGAACAACAAAACTAATTCCTTGCTTAAAGAGTATGATATATCCAGGCAGGTTAACAGAAACTGGAGTATTCAGTTTGGAAATTAGGAGAAAAAGTGGTGAGCTTTTGTTATTATTTAATACCTTACAAAAAACCCAATTAAGGATAGAGTGTTATTTGGAGTTTGACAACGGGCGCGAGAATTAAGGTCACATACCAAACTACTAGCTACCTTACACAAAATCAAAGAATTAAATACCTTGCCAGAAATAACCCATGAGGAAATTGTAGAAATGTTAAACAAAATAACAAATAAATCCCCTGGCCCAGATTCAGTACATCTTAGACTGATAAAGGAACTGGAAAGTCAGATCATTGATCCTGTGCACAAATTATATAATATGTCCCTAAGCATGGGTGAAATAATAATAATAAAACTTTATTTATAACGCACCTTTCTTTAAAGTCAAGGTGCCTTACAGCAGTTACAGATAAAACAAGGTAAAAACTAAAATTACTGAGCTCATAAAGTTACAGTTGCATATCAATCGGGATAAATCTTATACCATAAATAGGTCTTTAAGGCTTTTTTAAATTCCTCCACAGATACACACTGCCGAAATCCCACTAGACTGGTGGACAGCTGTCGTGGTTCCAGTTTACAAAAAGGGGATATGGGGAACATGGTCAATTACAGGCCCATAAGCCTTACGAGTATATTGGGTAAAGTAAAGGAGACCTGTGTAAAGGACAGGATGGCTCAAGAAATTACAAATAAATATCTTAGAGATAATACCCAACATGGTTTTACTAATAACAGATCGTGCCTCACAAGTAGCTTAGTATTTTATGAAAAAGTGAGTGCGCTACTGGATTAAAAGTCGCCACTTGGTATCATCTACTTGGATCTTTGCAAGGCATTTGACAAAGTCCCGCCCTCTACCCTGATAAAATACATAGGTTTGGGATAAATAAGACTACTGTGAACTGGGTGGAGGCATGGCTAAGTAACAGGACCCAGACAGTAAGAATCAAGGGTATTTGTGAACTGAGTGTTATGTCACTAGTGGGGTACACAGGGATCGGTGATGGGGCCTGCCCTGTTCTCCCTGTTTAAATCTGATGTGACTGCAAATATCAGTATGCTTTCTATCAAGTTCGATGATGACACCAAGATTGCAGCTGAGGTAAAAAACAACTTGGGAGTAGAAGCATTAAGCAAGGACATCATTAGACTAGAGCGGTAGTTCTCAGACTTTGCCATAGTGAGCCTCCCCCAAGCCATGGAAAAGATCTTGAGCCCAGGGCCAGATTAAGGTAACTTTGGCTTTAGGCCCAAGAGAAACCTGGGGCCCTTTCTCACCCTGACCATGCCCCTTTGTGGCAAAGGGACCCCGTCATTGACTGTAAGGCACCTTGGGAATCCATTTACATACAAACTGTATCTCATGTTAGGATACAGTTTATATATAAAGAGATACCAGCAACAGAATACAAATCAGAATTCCTACCCTTATGCTACCCTCTCTCAAAATCATATTAGCGACAGTGCACTCCATTTTCTAGTCTCCCTTCCCTCAAGTGTCACATACTGTTTGACTTCACTCTGATAATGTACAGTGCACCCATGACTATCCCCCCACTTTCATACAAGCAAGCATTGGTGGATAATCAAGGGTGCAAGATAATAAAGGGCAATGGAATAGTCATCATTTTGTACAAACATTTGGTGGATAATCAAGGGATCGTTATGTGTGCAAGACTACTCTCAGCATATATGATTGCCATCTTTCTTATGCTCCTTAACTTACTGCAAGTACAATCTTACTTCCTGATACAGCCCCATCCACAGAACCACATAGGGAAGGGGTTGTAGTGCTATAGATAGACTTATAATGGTTAAGGTTAATGGTGGCCTTCGGATACTATTTGTTTACTTTGCAGGCAATGGTATATAATGGGGGGGCTAGTATTTAATGTATATAGCTCCATAACACACTAAATTGCCTGCAAATTAAACAGATATGATCTAAAGGCCACTGCTGCCCCTGACATCATTGTAAGCCTATCAATAGCATTGTAGCCTCTTTTGCTACTTTGTGTCATTAAAATGTGGTTTTGTGGGTGGTGGTAAAGATCAGGCTTTGCCATACTGTTTGTGAATTGCACTATAGTGTTGTTAAAGGACTACGAAAATTCAGCCCCATTCTTTTTCATAACGTTGATGATCATTTTCATGACATTCATCACCCCAACCAAAATTCAACCACAAACCCTCCTACTAATTTTGCCTGAGAGGAGAATTGCATTTAACAATGGTAATCCAATTCCAGTCAATGAGCGTAAAAATTGATTAGCCTAGTGGCTACAGCCCCCAAGCCAAGAACCTGGAAAACATGTAGACTCAGAACACTTGGTTTTATGAACCACAACCTCTATCTGCATACTACGTGACCCAGGGCCAGGGCATGTCATAGAACATCCATGTGCTAATGAGAGACACCTGGAACTTGAAACAGGTTCTCCAATAAGCAGGCTCTGCTGGCTCTCCAAACCTTCCAATATGAATGATAGGGCCCCCCTCAAATGCACAAGATGAGGCAAGTAGTGTACACACTACTGCAGGGGGCCCCCATTTAAGAATTGCACCAATCTCCCTATCAGGAAGTCCAATTGGTGTGCATGGATTTTTCTAGCCACTCCTTCCCACTTGGAGTACTGGGGTGGGTGGGAGACAAAGCAAAGCAAAAGGTCCTGTTTGCACCTTAAAGATCAATCTGGCTGGAGCCCCCTGAAGATATCAGCTGTATTTAACACCTAATCAGGGAGGAGAGATTCCCATCCCAGTTCAGCTCCTGCCCTACTCAGATTATTCAGCAGCCAAGTCCATTACAAAAAAATGGAGCTCGCACAGAAAGAAATGGGTATGTAGTAAATATATTTAGGGGATTGTTGAGGGCCTCCTGGCAGGTAGGGGCCCTAGGCTAGTGCCTATGTTGCCTATGCCTTAATCTGGCCCTTATTGAGCCTTCCACAAATATTAAAATAATCTTGGGCTTCCCCATAGAAAAATAGCATACTTTGCACAGTTCATCAGAAATAAAGTGAAACTTCCTTGAGAACTTGGTTCTCACTTTATTCAGCATATTGAACCCCCCCTTGTAACATCCCCCTTGTAACACCCCCCTGGCCAACCTATTTGTTCTGCTATTTTGACTCTCAAACGCTTGCTACCACTTGTTGTAATACCTTCATGATCAGACTGCTTTCTTATTCTGTTTACCTTCTATCTGGAATAGCCTTCCTACTCACCTCTGCCTCTGTCCCTCTTATTGTGCTGTTAAGCAACTCCTCAAGGGTCCTTTTGTTTTCTCCTGCTCTTGCTCTTGCTCCTAGTACCGCTTTGCTAAATCCTTGCATATGGGCTGTTCTGCCACAAGCCTAATTGACCAATTACTACCTCTCACTATTTGTTCATGGTTCCTATTTGATTGCACCATTGTTCATTTTGTATTGCTTGGCTGCTTTGCAGTTGCCTTTGAAATTGTATTCACTCGCTATCCTTCCCCGGGTTCACCTGTAATGAGCCTTCACTCAGTGTACCTTTCCTGGTCACTGATGTGTAAGTAAATACATACATTCTCCTATTATCCTCTTGCAGTTTGTCTCATCCCTTCACACAAAATATCTAAAACTCAAATTTCAAATACGCTACTTTTTCAGACTTGCTTGAGCCTGCCCTGGAACTGGTTGGGGCCTCCTCAGGGAGGCTCTCCTCACCATTTGAGAAACCCTGGACTAGAGGAATGGGCAATATTGAATGAAATGACATTTAATGTAGAAAAATGTGTAATCATGCATTTGGGTGAAAATAATGTCTGCAACACATAATCATTAAATGGCAGGGTGCTGAAATCAGTAGAAAGTGAAACAGAGTTGGGTGTGATTATAACTAAAGATCTTATGTTGAGTGTCCAGTGTAATGTAGCAGTCAAAAAATAAAATAGAAGTATTGAGTGTCCAGTGTAATGCAACAGTCAAGAAATCAAATAGAAGTATCGAGTGTCCAGGGTAATGCAGCAGTCAAAAAATCAAATAGAAGTAGTGGGTGTCCAGTGTAACACAGCAGTCAAAAAATCAAATAGAAGTAGTGGGTGTCCAGTGTAATGCAGCAGTCAAAAAATCAAATAGCAGTATTGGGTGTCCAGTATAATACAGCAGTCAAAAAATCAAATAGCAGTATTGGGTGTCCAGTGTAACACACCAGTCAAAAAATCAAACAGAAGTATTGGGTGTCCAGTGTAACACAGCAGTCAAGAAATCGAATAGAAGTATTGAGTGTCCAGTGTAATGCAGCAGTCAATAAATCAAATAGCAGTATTGGGTGTCCAGTATAATACAGCAGTCAAAAAATCAAATAGCAGTATTGGGTGTCCAGCGTAACGCAGCAGTCAAGGAATCAAATAGAAGTATTGAGTGCCCAGTGTAACGCAGCAGTCAAAAAATCAAATAGCAGTATTGGGTGTCCATAATACAGCAGTCAAAAAATCAAATAGCAGTATTGGGTGTCCAGTGTAACACACCAGTCAAAAAATCTAGCAGAAGTATTGGGTGTCCAGTGTAACACAGCAGTCAAGAAATCGAATAGAAGTATTGAGTGTCCAGTGTAATGCAGCAGTCAATAAATCAAATAGCAGTATTGGGTGTCCAGTATAATACAGCAGTCAAAAAATCAAATAGCAGTATTGGGTGTCCAGTGTAACACACCAGTCAAAAAATCAAGCAGAAGTATTGGGTGTCCAGTGTAACGCAGCAGTCAAGGAATCAAATAGAAGTATTGAGTGCCCAGTGTAACGCAGCAGTCAAAAAATCAAATAGCAGTATTGGGTGTCCAGTATAATACAGCAGTCAGAAAATCAAATAGCAGTATTGGGTGTCCAGCGTAACGCAGCAGTCAAGGAATCAAATAGAAGTATTGAGTGCCCAGTGTAACGCAGCAGTCAAAAAATCAAATAGAAGTAGTGGGTGCCGAGTGTAACGCAGCAGTCAAAAAATCAAATAGCAGTATTGGGTGTCCAGTATAATGCAGCAGTCAAAAATCAAATAGCAGTATTGGGTGTCCAGTGTAACGCAGCAGTCAAAAAATCAAATAGCAGTATTGGGTGTCCAGTATAACGCAGCAGTCAAAAATCAAATAGCAGTATTGGGTGTCCAATGTAAAGCAGCAGCCAAAAAATCAAATAGCAGTATTGGGTGTCAAGTGTAACGCAGCAGTCACAAATCAAATAGCAGTATTTTGTGTTCAGTGTAACACAACAGTCACAAAATCAAATAGCAGTGTTTTGTGTCCAGTGTAATGCAGCAGTCACAAAATCAAATAACAGTATTGGGTGTCCAGTATAACGCAGCAGTCAAAAATCAAATAGCAGTATTGGGTGTCCAGTGTAAAGCAGCAGTCAAAAAATCAAATAGCAGTATTTGGTGTCCAGTGTAAAGCAGCAGTCAAAAAATCAAATAGCACTATTGGGTGTCAAGTGTAACGCAGCAGTCACAAAATCAAATAGTATTTTGTGTTCAGTGTAACGCAGCAGTCACAAAATCAAATAGCAGTATTGGGTGTCCAGTGTAACGAAGCAGTCAAAAAATCAAATAGAAGTATTGGGTGTCCGCTGTAATGCAGCAGTCAAAAAATCAAATAGCAGTAAAGCTTATCGTTATGTACCTTTGCATGTTAATTATGTTGACCGGTATGTATAGGCCCATATTGACCGGCACCTTCACAATTTTTTTTTTGTTTTGCACCGCTGTCCACCATAATTGTAATCTTATGAAGTGTACTGTACTGTATTAATGCCCAGGACCACCTTGAAAATGAACTTGCTCAATGGTGTTTATGCCTGGTTAAATAAAGTGATTGTTTGAATAAAGTGATTGATTGGGTGTCCAGTGTAATGCAGCAGTCACAAGATCAAATAGTGTTGGGTGTCCAGTATAACGCAGCAGTCACAAAATCAAATAGCAGTATTGAGTGTCCAGTGTAACGAAGCAGTCAAAAAATCAAATAGAAGTATTGGGTGTCCAGTGTAATGCAGCAGTCAAAAAATCAAATAGCAGTAAAGCTTATCATTATGTACCTTTGCATGTTAATTATGTTGACCAGTATGTATAGGCCCATATTGAACGGCACCTTCACAATTTTTTTTTTGTTTTGCACCGCTGTCCACCATAATTGTAATCTTATGAAGTGTACTGTACTGTATTAATGCCCAGGACCACCATGAAAATGAGCTTGCTCAATGGTGTTTATGCCTGGTTAAATAAAGTGATTGATTGAATAAAGTGATTGATTGTGTCCAGTGTAACGCAGCAGTCACAAAATCAAATAGTGTTGGGTGTCCAGTGTAACGCAGCAGTCACAAAATCAAATAGCAGCATTGGGTTTTCAGTGTAACGCAGCAGTCAAAAAAATCAAATAGAAGTAGTGGGTGTCCAGTGTAACACATCAGTCAAAAAATCATATAGCAGTATTGGGTGTCAAGTGTAACGCAGCAGTCAAAAAATCAAATAGCAGTATTGGGTGTCAAGTGTAATGCAGCAGTCACAGAATCAAATAGCAGCATTGGGTGTCCAGAGTAATGCAGCAGTCACAAAATCAAATAGCAGTATTAGGTGTCCAGTGTAATGCAGCAGTCAAAAAATCAAATAGCAGTATTGGGTGTCCAGTGTAATGCAGCAGTCACAAAATCAAATAGCAGCATTGGGTGTCCAGTGTAATGCAGCAGTCACAAAATCAAATAGCAGTATTAGGTGTCCAGTGTAATGCAGCAGTCAAAAAATCAAATAGCAGTTTTGGGTGTCCAATGTAATGCAGCAGTCACAAAATCAAATAGCAGTATTGGGTGTCCAGTGTAACACAGCAGTCAAAAAATCAAATAGCAGTATTGGGTGTCCAGTGTAAAGCAGCAGTCAAAAAATCAAATAGCACTATTGGGTGTCAAGTGTAACGCAGCAGTCACAAAATCAAATAGTATTTTGTGTTCAATGTAATGCAGCAGTCACAAAATCAAATAGCAGTATTTTGTGTCCAGTGTAACACAGCAGTCACAAAATCAAATAGCAGTCTTGGGTGTCCAGTGTAACGCAGCAGTCAAAAAAATCAAATAGCGGTATTGGGTGTCAAGTGTAATGCAGCAGTCAAAAAATCAAATAGCAGTATTAGGTGTCAAGTGTAATGCAGCAGTCACAGAATCAAATAGCAGCATTGGGTGTCCAGTGTAACGCAGCAGTCACAAAATCAAATAGCAGAATTGAGTGTCCAGTGTAATGCAGCAGTCACAAAATCAAATAGCAGTATTGGGTGTCCAGTGTAACGCAGCAGTCAAAAAATCAAATAGCAGTTTTGGGTGTCCAATGTAATGCAGCAGTCACAAAATCAAATAGCAGTATTAGGTGTCCAGTGTAACGCAGCCGTCACAAAATCAAATAGCAGTATTGGGTGTCCAGTGTAACGCAGCAGTCAAAAAATCAAATAGCAGTTTTGGGTGTTCAATGTAATGCAGCAGTCACAAAATCAAATAGCAGTATTGGGTGTCCAGTGTAACACAGCAGTCAAAAAATCAAATAGCAGTATTTTGTGTCCAGTGTAAAGCAGCAGTCACAAAATCAAATAGCAGTATTTTGTGTCCAGTGTAACACAGCAGTCACAAAATCAAATAGCAGTATTGGGTGTCCAGTGTAACGAAGCAGTCAAAAAATCAAATAGAAGTATTGGGTGTCCGGTGTAATGCAGCAGTCAAAAAATCAAATAGCAGTAAAGCTTATCATTATGTACCTTTGCATGTTAATTATGTTGACCGGTATGTATAGGCCCATATTGACCGGCACCTTCACAATTTTTTTTTGGTTTTGCACTGCTGTCCACCATAATTGTAATCTTCTGAAGTGTACTGTACTGTATTAATGCCCAGGACCACCTTGAAAATGAGCTTGCTCAATGGTGTTTATGCCTGGTTAAATAAAGTGATTGATTGAATAAAGTGATTGATTGGGTGTCCAGTGTAATGCAGCAGTCACAAAATCAAATAGTGTTGGGTGTCCAGTGTAACGCAGCAGTCACAAAATCAAATAGCAGCATTGGGTATTCAGTGTAACACAGCAGTCAAAAAAATCAAATAGAAGTATTGGGTGTCCAGTGTAACACATCAGTCAAAAAATCATATAGCAGTATTGGGTGTCAAGTGTAACACAGCAGTCAAAAAATCAAATAGCAGTATTGGGTGTCCAGTGTAATGCAGCAGTCAAAAAATCAAATAGCACTATTGGGTGTCAAGTGTAATGCAGCAGTCACAGAATCAAATAGCAGTATTGGGTGTCCAGTGTAACGCAGCAGTCACAAAATCAAATAGCAGAATTGAGTGTCCAGTGTAATGCAGCAGTCACAAAATCAAATAGCAGTATTGGGTGTCCAGTGTAACGCAGCAGTCAAAAAATCAAATAGCAGTTTTGGGTGTCCATTGTAATGCAGCAGTCACAAAATCAAATAGAAGTAGTGGGTGTCCAGTGTAACGCAGCAGTCAAAAAATCAAATAGCAGTATTGGGTGTCCAATGTAAAGCAGCAGTCAAAAAATTAAACAGAAGTATTGGATACATTGAGAGATCCTTTGCTTTTAGGAATATGTCTTGCATCTTGTCACTGTATATAGCTTATGTTTGTCCACACTTGGACTAATGCTCTCCACTATGGAGTCCCCATCTACACAAAGATGTTCGGAGAATTGAGGGTGTCCAAAGGAGTATACCAAAATAGATAGATGGAATGCAAAACATATGAGCAAAGACTTCCTGATCTTAACCTATACCCACTGGAACTTAGGCATACAAGGGGAGACCTTTTGCTGACGTATTGTATATCTAGGGATAAGCAACTCCTGGAAGACCTGGGACTAACAGAGAATCACAGGGCCCTCTGTCTCAGAAGTCACAGTCATCAGCTGATGCTCATCTACCCTAAACTAGACAGTATAAGATTTTTCTACACACAGGATTATACCGCTGTGGAACTCACTGACAAAAGAAGTGTTGGAAACAGATACCGCTGTTACCTTCAAAACCAGATTAGACAAACATCTACTAAAACAAATGGGTACGTAACAACACCCGCTTGGCAGGAGATGTACAATAATGAGCATCTCAAGCCTTCTGTACATTTATCCTATCCTAGCATGAATTCTAGTATGAGCTAGTAATATCAGAGACAAGAAAAAAATGACAACTATTTTACAAACAGGGCAGCAAAAGCTTGGAACAAACTTCATAAGGAAATAGTGAACTGTTGACAGTTTCGAGCTTGGATTGGACAAATACCTAAAAACAACGTGAGAGGGAATAATACAACCACTATAGAATGGAAGGCAATCCTGATGGGCCCAGAGCTTACTTTTGTCTTCTCAACCTTAGTTACCTTTGTCAGTAACATGGCTTGGACTCCAAGCTCAAAGACATTCTAAATGTGGACACTGTTTCCCCGTTTTGGAGTCCATACCTCTGCGGGGACATAGATAGGGTTGAGAGGATTCACAGAAGAGTCACTAAAATCATTCCCCATTTGGCACATGTGGATTACGAATCTAGACTACATAAGACAGGGTTACACTCACTTAAAATGAGAAGAACAAGAGGGGACTTACTCCAACTTTTTAAGATTACTAAAAACCCTATTTCGATAAGGCAATGTGGCATTTCGTTTGCAACCAGAAAAATCGGACCCAGGCTAAATAACAAACAACTGGATCTAGCCAAATGTAACACCATCAAAAGACAAAACTTCTTCTCCATAAGAACTCCAAGACTATGGAATACACTCCCCCAAGATATTGTAGACGCACCCTCCATTATGACTTTTAAACTCAAACTTGATGAATGGTTAACTAGATAGGATTCACAGTTAATGATCCACATATGTGGGGGGCAATCCTTATGGGCTTTGGCCTTCTTTTGTCCCTCTAATCAAGTAACCAACCAAGTAACTGTGTCTATTGCAGCAATAGTATGAGCACACCAACATTTAGACATCCAGGGTCTGGCAAAAAGATTAAGATAAATTGTACAATGGCAAGAACATTTCTTGGACTCTGGTAAGTGTGTGCCTGGGAAAGTGAGGTTATCGGAGTATAACCTCACTCTATGAAGTCCAGGCACATACTTGATCGCATGACTGTCAGTAATCCTGTCTCCCTTCCAGAAACTACTGCCACTTCCAGCTGCTCCTATAAAGAAATTCAGCCCCCCCCCATGACAGGGTATAAAAAACAGCTCAAAATACAATGGGCCAGATATTCAAAACTTTGCGCTGGGCAAAAACCGTTTGCGCAGGTTTAGCGTGGGATTAGCGCGGGTCTGCCATATTCAAAAGGCCAAATAGCGCAGGCAAACTGCATTAGCGCCAGGCAAAATTATAATGTATGCAAGGGGCAAACTGACATGAATACAAGCAATGCATATTCCAGCTACTAGCGCCGCTAAGTAGTTTCTTGGCGACAACACGACACTTAGCGCTGTGCACATTACCGCCCAGGAAAAGCTGGTCTTAATCCTGGGCAATCAGCTTTTGCGCCGACATTATGGCTTTATGCCGGTGTTTGGCGCCGGTTTAGCGCGGGTTTTGGCGCGACCCTAACAAATAAATATGACACATAGATAAAGCCAAACATAGGGATGCATGCTGTTAACTGATGGCATCACAATGATGCCATCATCTTACCAGTCCCAGCCATGCCAGGCAGTAAGTGGTGACCCTGCCACCAGTGGACAGCACGGCGGTGTGGCCATCAGCACACACCTGTGGGCCACTTCCGTGGACACCAACAGATGCCAGCACACATGCAGCACTGTGGGCATGGAGGATGTTGAGGGAGCATATACGGGTGGCGAGGCTGTGCTACAGATTAGGTGTGGCCACAAGGCTGGGACACATCATGCAGTGTACATGGGTCAGTATTGGAATACCCCAACACCAGTGTGCCTTCCGGATAATATATGCCCCCGGCCACATACCTCACAGCTGTACAACTGCCCAGCACACAAAGCCAGAAATGTACATGTCACTGTGAGCATCCATGCCACAGGTGCAGCATCTGTGGGTCACACAACAGCGTAACAGTAATGTGTCCGTGTCAGAAAACATCCATGAAGGTTGGGCGCTCACTGTGTATAGTGCAGTCATCATCACTGCCCTACACACCATAGGCATTGCTGTTCCACGCACCACTGGCCCCCTTGCTACTGTAGTTTCTGCTGTGCACTGTAGCATGCCCTACAATGTGACAGTGGCATGCAGCACCATCACCACCTGTGCCTATGGTGTCCTGTCCCCTGGGGTATAATATGCTATGCTATGCTGTACTGTTTATATGTAGGCTGCAGCTATCATCATGCACTGCCAGACTGACCTACAGGTGGAGCTGCGGTTGGACCTGGTCAGCCCCTGTACTTCCAGACTGACCTACAGGTGGCTCTGTGGGACTCTGCAGTAGCAGCTGGGCAAACTGCATGCAAATCAGGGTATAATGAGATACTAATCCGGTTGTTTGCCCAGAGACTAAGTAAGTAGGCTCATTGCATAGCACTTTTGAATATGGCACACTTTGGCCAGCAAGCGTGTTTGCTCGGGTTAACTGCTTAGCTCCGGCGCTAATGCAGCGCTAATGTAGTTAGCGCGGCGCTAACGGGTATCGGGGAATATTATACAGTTTTGATCACTGTTCTTTTCACATCTGCTGCTTCCTGCAGCTGTACTGAATCCATGCATTTGCTGGCACACACATTGGCCAAGTAGTTCGTCTGTACCTGCCCTCATGTTGCTGTGTACTGTGTTGTTGTTGTAGGTTGCACTTCCTGGTTGCTTTATTCAGTGCTGTCTTATTCCAGGGCTATTTTTGCCCTGCACTCCCAGCCCAGTTTGCATGGTCTCATTACCATGCCATATTCGGGAGCTGTTTGCCCTGGGCTATTCCTTTTAAATATAGCGTGCTCTGTGCTCCGGGCTAAGTTTGCCCGCTGGGCAGTGCTAATTTTGCCCCGGGGCAAAGTTTTGAATATCTGGCCCCATGTATCTTTTCTTTTCACTCTATCCTGTCTGCTAAATCTTTTTCTAAACTATCCTTAATTTTCATGTCAAGGTGGCCAACCTGACATCTCTATTCCCTTATACTATCCCTTTCTTTTCTTGTTTAGAACACTAGGGGCAGATATTCAAAACTTTGCCCCTGGGCTAAATTAGCACTGCCTGGTTGGCAAACTTAGCCTGGTACACAAAGCAAGCTATATTTAAAAGGAATAGCCTGGGGCAAACAGCTTCTGAATATAGCATAGGAATGAGGCTGGGCAAACTGGGCTGGGAGTGCAGAACAAATTTAGCCCTGGAATAAGACAGCCCTGAATATAGCAACCAGGAAATGCAAACCACAACAGCAACACAGTGCACAGTGATGTGAAGATAGGTAGAGGTGAACTATGTGGCCAGTGTGTGTGCCAGCAAATGCGTGGACCCAGTACAGCTGCAGGCAGCAGCATATGTGAAAGTTCAGTGTGCAAAACTGTAAAATATTCCCCAAACTGTTTGCCAGCGCTGACACGTTTGCACTGGTTTAGCACGGGGCTAAACTGTTTGCCCAGTGCAAACACGTTTGCCCGGCACTAAACATTGCCATATTCAAAAGTGACATGCAAATGAGCCTACTTAGGTAGTCTCTGGGCAAACATCCAGATTAGCATCTCATTATGCCCTGATTTGCATGCAGTTAGCCCAGCTTTACTGCAGGGTCTCACAGAGCCACCTGTAGGTCAGTCTGGAAGTACATGGGCTGGCTAGGTCAGACAGCAGCTCCACCTGTAGATCAGCCTAGCAGTGCATGATAATAGCTGCAGGCTACAGGTAAATAGTACAGCATAGCATAGCATAGCATATTGTACCCCAGGGGCCAACACAGCACAGGCGCAGGTGGTGGTGGTGGCGCTGCATGCAACTGTCACACTGTAGGGCATGCTACAGTGCACAGCAGACACTACAGTAGCAAGGGGGCCAGTAGTGGGAGGGACACAGCACTGCCTATGGTGTGTAGGGCAGTGATGCTGACTGCACTGTACACAGTGACAGGCCCAACTTTGCAGGTGTTTACTGACAGTGGGCATTACTGTTGCGCTGTTGTGTGACCAACAGGTGTTGCACCTCTGGCATGGGATGCTCACAGTGACATATACATGGCTGGCTTTGTGTGCTGTGGCAGTTCTACAGCTGTGTGGCATGTGGCTAGGGGGGCTTGTATGATCAGAAAGGCACACTGGTGCTGGGGTATCTCCAATACTGGCCCATGTGCACTGTGTTTTTTTTTTTTAAACCATCTTTATTCATTTTCCATAGAAAAATTCACAAACAAACAGACAAACATACACATACCTAGCAGAGCCAGGGTGCACAGCCTCAAACTGACCACGCAAACTATGTACAATCCCTCTATTTACAACCACAGCAGGTAGCCACCCCCGAGACTACCCCAACCTCTCGTATATTCCATACTCTATCGTAGTGGGCATACGTATAGGTTTACCCAACCTGTCATGCCTTTGAGTCCCCATATAGTAATAACCCCTGAACAGTGTCAAAACTCTGTCTGATATCCAAAGCCCTCCTCTCAAGGGTGGCACCCGTCTGTGTCCCCCGGAAAGAGAGTCCCCCATCCCCCCTCTAGAGTCAGCAGACCTTTACCAATCTACAACTATCCAGACATACAAGTCCTAATTATCTCTACACAACTCCAATTGAAACCAAGAAAAACATCTTCACAATCTAAGATAATTACCATCTGCTCTACACCATCCGACAGACAGCCTGTGTTTACCCATTTGTGATCTGCAAAGTATAGACTGCATCTAACGCCGACCATCGTTTAACATATAGTCCCCCTCTCCCCCCATATAAAGATATCTCCTTATTTTAATCAGCATCCCCATTAGATCTTTTACCCATTGACCATAAGCATATACTTGACCATCTTTCCAGTGTTTTAATAAAAAAGCTTTAACTACCGCCGTTATCAAGGAGAGGTGATACCTAGGCATAACACCTGAAATTTGGGAAAAATCACCCAAAACACATATCTCTAGTGTTATAAATTCTGAATAATCCAACATTAGGTCCATACGCCTTTTAATTTCCCCCCAAAGCGGCGATATTCTACTACATCCCCAGATCACATGTAATAAATCCCCTACTCCCCCTCACATCTAAAACACAGGTCTGTCTGTCTCAGGTTTCTGTCACATAGCTTCACAGGGGTAAAATACAAATTAGACAAAATGAAAAATTGCATGCTTTTATATTTGGATATAACATTATACTTGCTGCTTTCCCAGATATTATCCCAATCTAACTGCTGAGGAACCATCACTTTATCCCAATATGTGACCCTCCCTAGCAAAACTTAGGCTAAGGAAATCCAGCACCACTTTATATATTTGCGAGAGAGGGTGAGCTCTTGGATCAACCCCCTTAAGCATCCCCCAGGAGAAAAAGGTGTCCATAATACCCCCCAACTTTCTCAATGCCCCCTCTACCATATGCTTAATTTGTAATCTTTGAAAGAAAGGTATTCCGTCGCATCGTGCCGGTAAAACCATTCCACTGCCCTGAACAATTTCCTTTAATTTCAAACCTAGCATCTGGTTAGTCCACCGCTGTTTAACTACCCGGTTCCCAATTATGAAATTATGGTTGCCTAACACAGGCTGGTCTCCAGCCCTCATTTGGCCCTTTCTCTGCACAGGGGATAGGAAAGACCACCACGCATCAGCCATTTTTGCAATTGGGTTCCCATATCTCTTTTTTGAACGTTTTCCCAAAATTAGCATAAACATTGCTTCCAGGTCGAGGCCTGACTCTCTTAACATTTGCTTCTCCAATTGGAGCCAGGTTGGGTTATAGCTGTCCCCTTCTAGCTCTTTGACCCAGCGACTCATCAAACCCAGCTGGCCCGCCACATAATACATATGAAGATCGGGAAGCAGAACCCCTCCCTGTCTATATGGTAAACGCAAACTGTTGTACTTTAACCTAGGAGGCCTATCCTTCCATAGAAATCCCGAGACCACTTTCCTAATTGCATTGAACCACTTATGGGGAATGCTATATGGGGCCAAATATACCGGGTACAACAAGCGGGGTAATATATTCATCTTGATAAGACCCAGTCGAGCTGTAAAATTTAAAGGCAATTTATTCCACCTTATTATGTCCCCTTCTAGTGCTGATATAATTCCCCCATGTTAGTTTCCGCCCCTCTTTCCAAATCCGCTGTAATCCAGATACCTAGATACTTAATTTTATCTATCCTCCAATGTATTTGTAACGGTATAAAATCAGCCCTAGTAACATGCGGTGTCAGAGGGAGGATTTGAGTCTTATTCAAATTTAACTTATAGTTGGAGACCCTAGAAAAACGCTCTATTACCTCTGTTGCTCTCTTAAAACTAAATGCTGGCTCCTCCAGGTGCAGCAATATGTCATCTGCAAAGACCGAGAGTTTCAATTCCCTCCCCCCTATCTTAATTCCTTTAATATGCACATCCCTGTTAGTAGCTCTCAAAAGGGGTTCCAGGTAGATATTGATGAGTATCAGCAAGAGCGGACACTCCTGTCGGGTCCCATTTTCCAGCTGTATTTCACGTAAAAGATACCCATTATATAATACCCTGGCCATTGGAGCAGCATACAAATTCCTAATACCTCTAAGAATACCCTCCGGGAATCCCATCTGCTCCATAATAGCAAAAAGGAAAGGGTGAGAGACCCTATCAAAAGCCTTCTCCGCGTCTAACGATATTAGCGCTAAGGGTAACTGGGAGTCTGGCGCGTAGCTTAATATGTGCTGTAACTTCCTAAGAGCATCATGCGCCCCCCTTCCCGGCATGAATCCCACTTGCTCCTGGCTAATTAAACTAGGGGCAATGTGCAGAATTCTATTTGCTATGATTCTTGTGAGGATCTTAATATCCTGATTCATTAAAGCTATGGGTCTATAGTTTCCGGGGACATCCCTGGGCTTATCTGGTTTGGGAATCAGTGTAATATATGTCTGGTACAACAGAGGGTGAGGTACCCCTTCCTGCATTATGGCTCAGAACAGCTCCTGAAGCATAGGAAGTATAGTTTGTATATGTACTTGATAAAATTTGGCGGTGAGACCATCTGGCCCCGGTGTTTTACCTGCAGGTAGCGATTGCACCACCCCCATAATCATCGACGCTCTAATTGGAGCCGCCAACTCCTTAGCCTGTATTGGATCTAGGCCCATGTGCACTGTGTGATGTGTCACAGCACTGTGGCCACACCTGGTCTGTGGCACAGCCTGGCCACCCGTACACCCTCTCCTCAACATCCTCCATGCCCACAGTGCTGCATGTGTGCTGGCATCTGTTGGTGTCCACAGAAGAGTGATCTGCAGGTGTGTGCTGTATGGCTACACTGCCATGGTGTACACTAGTGGCCAGGTCACCACTTACTGACTGGCATGGCTGGGACTGGTGGCAGATGATGGGCATCATTGAGATACCATCTGTGAGCAGCATGTGTTCACTTTGTCTGGCTTTGTCTATGTGTCATATTGTTTTGTTAAGGTTGCGCAAAGTCACGTAAAAGCCATAATGTTGCGCAAAACTGATTGCCCAGGGTTAAGACTACTTTTTCCTGTGCGGTAATTTGCACTGTGCTAAGTGTCACGCTAAGTCATGCTAAACCACTTTGTGTGGTGCTATTCACTGAATATAGCATTGCACTGACACGCCCCCTCAGTTTGCCCCTTGCATACATTATGATTTTGCCTGGCGCTAATGCAGCTTGCGTGTGCTATTTGGCCTTTTGAATATAGCAGACCCGTGCTAATCCTGCGCAAAACCTGTGCAAATGCTTTGCGCCCAGTGCAAAGTTTTGAATATCTGGCCCTAGTTGTATTCTTTCCATAGAGCTGCCACTTTAAATATCCATTTTTTTAAATCCCCTTTCAGAAAGTCACCAGTGAGGAGGCTTTGTAAAAATAACTGATGTATAAAAATAGAATGAAATCAGTACCTCTAGCACTTCTTGTTAAGAGTTCCTGGTTGTTAAAAAGGAAGTGCTCGCAATATGCAAGGGAATGTGCACACAATCTCACAATTGCACATTTGCACAGGCACTGTGTGCATAATCGCGCAGCAATAGTGCACACATTCATGCAGGAGATATTGTTTTGGAGCCGCTGAGCTCCTAAAAAGAAACCACTTGCCACAGTAACTAAGGAAGCAACCGAGAGGCTGTGAGTTAAAGAATAGAAAGCAGTCTGGCTTGTTGCTATGGGAGCAGTAAACACTCCATCAGCTGCTTGCTGCAGAAGAATGTCTGCTCCAGGGAAAACGCCAAATAAGGCTTAAATTAATTATAAAGTACACTAGAGCCTGAAGGAAAGAGCCCTGTAGTATATACCCATTTAGGAAGGGTGTTGGTTTTATGTAATTAAGCCTCAGAGAGGTAGATGCCTTGTTGGGCTGGGAATGGAAAGCTTACCCGATGGCTGCAAAGTTAAACCATCAGGATTGTGGAAAGCAGACAGCTGTTGCAGAAAACAGTCCTAGAAGTGTAAATAAAGGTCTTAGGCTGTATATGGTCTGTTGATTATAAATAAATGAATCAAATGCAACGTTTTTTTTTCTGTGTAGAGGTTAAACATGTTACGAACTATTTCAATGAGATTTAAGAAAGGAGATTTTCTGGCTTTGCAGAATAAATAGATGAGGGAGATCACCCCTCATCTGTTTGTATCTGGTAAAGCTGGAGATTCTAACAAACAGAATAGAAAAGTTAAGCTTTTTTTTTCTCTTTTTTTTTTGACCTGAATGTAACTCTGGTCATTTGGAGGATCTTTCTATAGGGCTGGCAGCCTAGACAATGGGTGAATTTATAGAAAGAGGTATAGTGATGCCACCCAGAAGGGGAGGATCCAAACTATCCTGATGATGATGCCCAACCCCCTAATTGAGGTGCTTTTAGGCATTTTAGGGCATCTTTGTTGTCTGTATTGCCATAGAGAAAGATGGGATTAAGGTGACATTCAACCAAGAGAACATAGAGCATGGTGAACGTAACCAGAACTAAGAAAAAAGGTTTTGTTTCTAGATTGGCAAGTCACATGTCTATGATGTCATTCTTGTTCACTATATAACCTCCCCACCAGGGGACTACAAGTTAGAGAGGTTGGTCAGTATCTTCTGACCATGTGAGGAGAGAGAAGGTGTGAGAGTTTACACACAGAAGTATAGCAAGGAGATATTATATATACAGAGAAGATCAGGGAGCCAGAAGGAAGACTTACCTGAAGAATTGATTTTGTATTTCTTTTGGGTGTGAACGTTTTAACACCCAGTAAATTTATTTTCTGTAAATATCTGATTTTTGTGTTTGTTTGCACGCTTGTGCAAAGAACACATTGCATCAGCTTTCTTCACAAGCAGGATGTGGAGGTGCGGCAGTGTTGTGCCGAATGGCAGCAGCCCATGCAGGGGCTGGTCTCTTCCTGGCCAATATATGACCATGCCCTGGATCACCACAGTTAACAAGCAGGCCACAACATCAAAGGAATTGAACTGCTTCAATCATGGAGCACCCGGTCAGTACGAAACCAGCTGTTCAGTATGCTCCCTGACTGCAGCAGCCAATTACAGAGCTGCAAGCTGCCGGCCTCCTCCTTTCATGTGCCTTCCTGGTGAAACACTTAAAAAAATAAAAAACGATGGGGTAGCCCCCTCCCTGTCAGCATAATCCTCCCCTTCACAAAATTGTCCTGTGCTGAGGGGGGTGCGCAATCCCCCAGGGCTCTTTCCACCACCCCCTGCACCTCTGTGTGCTGACAGGGATGTCCAATCCCCCTGTCGGCATGCCCCCTTATTCATCATTTTGCCGATGGGGGAGCCCACTCCCCGTCAGCATAATCCTCCCCTTCACAAAATTGTCCTGTGCTGAGGGGGGTGCCCAATCCTCCAGGGCTCTTTCCACCACCCCCTGCACCTCTGTGTGCTGACAGGGATGTCCAATACCCCTGTCAGCATGCCCCCTTATTCATCATTTTGTCGATGGGGGAGCCCACTTCCCGTTGGCGTAATGGTCATGTCCCCCAGTGTCTTGTCTGCCGAGAGGGTGACCAGTCCCCCTCAGCTCTTGTCTCCCCCAACCCCGATAGGTGCCGACGGGGGTGCCCAATCCCCTGTTGGCTAAAGCACCCCCAGAAACAGTCAGGTGGCATGCTGGGAGCCCACCCCAGTGCGCCCAAACAAAATGTCCCTGTAAAAAATACCTTCCCGTGATGTTTTTTTTAAAATAAACCTGTACAGTAGAAAACGATCCCTCGTCGATTCCTCCCCCAACCTGCGCCCACCCTCGGATACCTGACCTCCCCACACCCCCCTCACCCCATACTTATTTGCGGAGTCTGGCATGACAATCTTCGGTGGACTGGGAACACATCTGCACTCTTCAAAGCCGACCGCGAACTGAGGAAATGCCGGTAAGCTGTACAATGGAATACATACTGTAGGTTTTTTTTTCAACTTTGATGCATATCTCAGGCATTTTGGGGAATTTTGGCACCAAATTTTCAACATGGGTTTTTTGGGACTCCTCCTCATGAATTCTGCCACTGTCATGGTGTTAATCGCCCCCAAAAGGTGATTTTGTGGTTACTGCGTAGAATCACCTTTCGGGACTGATTAACAAAAGGACAGTGCCAGTGTTCATGAGGTGGGCTCTCAAAAAACCTATGTTGCAAATCTGGTGGAAAAAAAATCCCAAAAATAACTGTTTTACGAGCATGCGTTGCGCAGTTGCTATGCATGCTCGTAACTTATCAAATTTGCAATATTTTCACACCACATTTTCAACACTGACATTTTTCCACACCTCCTTGTGAACAGTACAGCTGTCATTTTTCACATCTTGCCCAAAATGTGTTTGCGCACTTCCAGCACAGAATAGCATGGTCGCTGTGGGAAATCGGTGTTCGGGACAGATTAGGAAAATGACAGTGACACTGTTCTTTAGCAGAGGTCCTAAAATGCCTGCGTTGAAAATTTGGTGACAATACTCCATAAAATGACTGTTACCAGCATGCATTGCGCAGTATACGATAAATAAAAAAAATAAATAAAGTTTGCATGCATGCTCGTACGTTCACGCATTTATAATATTTTCATTCCAGATTTTCAACATTGTAATTTTTATGCACCTCCTTATGAACAGTACAGCTTTCATTTTTCACATCCTGCCTGAAATGTGTTTTTGCAGTTCCGGCACAGATTAGCACGGTCACCGTAAGAAATCAGTGTTACAAACACATTATGAAAATCACAATGACACCGTTCATTAGCAGAGGTCCTAAAATGTCTATGTTGAAAATCTGGTGACAAAAGTCCATTAAATGACTGTATTATGAGCATGTGTTGCGCAGTTTCCATGTATGCTCGTAACTTCACACATTTGCAATATTTTCACTTCAGATTGTCAACATTGCCATTTTTTCACAGCTTCTTATGAACAGAACAGCTGTCATTTATCACATCCTGGCCGAAATGTGTTTTCGTACTTCCAGTGCAAAATAGCGTGATTGCTGTGGGAAATCCGTGTTTGGGACACATTATGAAAATCACAGTGACACTGTTCATTAGCAGAGGTCCTAAAATGCCTATGTTGAAAATTTGGTGACAAAAGTTCATGAAATGACTGTATTATGAGCGTGCATTGCTCAGTTTCCACGCATGCTCATAACTTCGCACATTTGCAATATTTTCACTCCAGATTGCCAACATTGCCATTTTCTGGAGCTTCTTATGAACAGTACACCTGTCATTTTTCATATCCTGGCCGAAATCTGTTTCGCACTTCCAGCGCAGAATAGCGTGGTCGCTGTAGGAAATCTGTGTTTGGGACACATTATGAAAATGACAGTGACACTGTTCATTAGCAGAGGTGCTACAATGCCTATGTTGAAAATTTGGTGAGAAAAGTCCATGAAATTACTGTGTTACGAGCATGCATTGCACAGTTTCCATGCACACTCGTGACTTCGCACGTTTGCAATATTTTCACTCCACATTGTCAGCATTGCCATTTTTCCACACCTCCTTATGAACAGTACAACTTTAATTTTTCACAACCTGGCTGAAATGTGTTTTCGCACTTCCATCACAGAATGGCATGGTCGTTATGGAAAATCAGTGTTCGGGATAGATTAAGAAAATCACAGTGACACCGTTCATGAGCGGAGGTCCCAAAATGCCTGTGTTGAAACTCTGCTGTAAAAAATCCCCAAACTAATTACATTACAGGTGTGCTTTGTGCAGTTTCTATGCACACTCATGACTTCACTAGTTTTTTTATATTTTCATTCCAGATTTTCAGCATTGCCATTTTTTACACCTGCTTATGAACAGTACAGCTCTCATTTTTCACATCTTGTTCAAAATGTGTTTTCACACCTGTGGTGCCAAATGCTGCAGTAGCTGTGCAAAATCACCTTTCGGCTAACAAACTGATAGTGTCTCTGTCCATGTGGTGAGATCACAAAAAGCCCATGTTGAAAACTTAGAGTAAAAATACCAAGAAATGGCCAGGGTGTTAGAGTTTCCAACCATAATGCCCTACAGCCATCAGGGATATAACTTGGGATTGTCAACAGTATTGCTTATGCCATTCCACCCCCCCAACTCACACCTTGCAGCCAGTGACAGGCTTCGAGGTTCGGCTTGGACTCTTTGGCCCAAGAATCCATCCCATTCTCCTATACTGCACCCATTTCAGCATATTTCCTTATGGAATGAGATGAGTAAAGCCCGAATACCCAAGGCACACCTCGACACTTGTTGGTGTCTGCAGGGTAGGATGAGGGTAAATGTCATGATTGTTATGGGCAATGACCCAAAGGCACACCCCAGTGCCTGCCCACCTCTGCAGGGTGGGGGTGGGGTTGGCGTCAGTGTCAGTTTAGTACTTCACTGCCATTCCTATACTTCATAGGCATGATTCTCATAGGGGCCTGAGTCTGGCTCAAGCTTAGCAAGCAGCATCTTGCAGCAATGCCTGGTGCACCAGGGACCCTGCACCTGATTCAGGTACAGGAGGGGTCACACTGGCTAAGTCCACATGATAGCACTGACCAGAACCCTGTGGCAAACCCCTGGTGCACTGCACAGGTCCACCACAGGCCACCAGAAACTAACACAGGACCCCCTGTCCCACTAGGTAATGGGCATGGGGACCCACCCTGATGGGTCGATGTCCCCCCACCATGTTTGGTGCAATTGGTGCCTGGCCATAGAGGTGAGTTGTGGGATATACTGGGCACTGGGGAGCAGTCTGCACTGGTGTACGGGGGGGTTGGACACCACCTGCTGGGGCATGGGTGGGCACTGTACCACCATACGTTGGTGCTGCAATAGCACTGATGGGGCAGGCATCGGGGATCAGGAGAGCCGCATCAGGATAGGGGTACCAACATGGTACATAGGTGGCATCGGGGAGCTGTGAGGGGTGCCACTGGACCACTAGGATGGAGGCCACTCATACGGGGCCACACTCGGGGGTGTGTGGTGGGTGAACCATCACCCATGGTGTGCCACACACAAGCATGTCACCCAGGGAGAATGTCTAAGTCCCCTTACACCTGTCCTGGCTGTTCTAAGGGCACTTAGAATTTCTACCGCCAGGTGATACCTGTGAATCGCAGGATGCAGCTTGCATCAGCTGCAGTCCCCCTACCACCATGCCACAGTGCATTGCAGGTGCAAGCCCTGTTTGGGGCAGGTGGACTGCGGTCGGTGTGTGAAATCAATGTTTTGGACACATTACGAAGATCACAGTGACACTGTTCATGAGCAGAGGTGTTAAAATGGCTATGTTTAAAATCTGATGACAAAAGTCCATAAAATGACTCTTTTACGAGCGTCCGTTGTGCAATTTCCACACACCCTCGTAAGTTCATGAACTTATGAACAGTACAGCAGTCATTTTTCACACCTGGCCGAAATGTGTTTTCACACTTCTGGCGCAGAATAGCATGTTTGTTGTAGGAAATTAGTGTTCGGACCAGATTAAGAAAATCACAGTGACACTGTTCATGAGCAGAGGTCCCAAAGTGTCTGTGTTGAAAATCTGCTGTAAAAAATCCACAAACTAATTACATTATGGGTGTACATTGTGCAGTTTCTACGCATGCTCATGGCTTCACCAGTTTTTGTACAGTATATTTTCACTCCAGATTTTCAACAGTGCCATTTTTACACCTCCTCATGAACAGTACGCCTGTCACTTTTCACATCCTGTTTGAAACGTGTCTTCGCACCTGTGGTGCCAAATGGCACAGTCATTGTGCAAAATCACCTTTCGCCTAAAGAACTGATAGTGTCACTGTTCATGAAATGAGGTCACAAAAACCTCATGTGGAAAACTTGGAGTAAAAATACCAAGAAACGCCCAGGGCATTAGAGTTTTTGACGATAATGCCCTACCCTGTAGAGGCTGTTAGGCATTAGGGATGTGACTTAGGATTGTCGACAGTAATGCTCATGCCATTCCACCCTCACCCCCACTGTGCAGCCAGTGATAGGCATCGAGGTGCACCTGGGACTCTTTGCTCCCAGAGTTCACCCCATTCTCCTATACTGCACCAATTTCAGTATATTTCCTTATAGAATGAGGTGAATGCAAAGCCCAAACACCCCAAGGCATACCTTGACACTTGTCAGTGTCTGAAGGGTAGAGTGAGGTGAAATGTCATGACCATCATGGGCGACAGTCCAGAGGCACACCCCAATGCCTGTCCATCTCTGCGGGGTGAGGGTGGAGTTGGCATCAGTTCAATACTTCAATACCATTCCTATATGGCATTTGTCTAACTCCTGCACTTCAACTGCTAATGCCAGCAAGCAAACATTCGACATTGACAAATGCTTGTTTTTATTATGATTTTTGAAAATAAAATGATAAACACAGTTCTTGCATTTTTTATGCACTAAAATTGTTGTCTGGTATCTGTTATTGAACCCACACACTTACACCCCCCCACACACACACATGTACACGCACATGATAACACCACACCAACCCCCATTTATTTATTTAAATTTTTGGATACAGCGTTTGCGCGCAGAGATCATTTACAAACGTTCTATGTCAAGGAGACAATACAGTGCAGACAAGCACAAGGCAATTCTAGTGGGGGTAGGAGGAAGTTGGCTGTTGGTTAACAAGAATCTGCAGCTTATTCATTAGGTAGGAAAATGGGTAGACTAGATGGGCCAAGCAGTCCTTATCTACCATCAAATTCTATGTTTCTATATTCGATATACAGCAGAAAGTATGAATTTACAGAGCACATAAAATCAGTACTCAAACCAAGTACAAGTAACACTATACAATAAGATAAACATATGACGTAGAGACAAACTATAACAAATAAGGGATGGTATGAAGGTCCATAGGCCAGCACCCAGAGATGTGGGATTGTCACACTTGCATCAGTAGCGTGATGAAGGGAGGCCAGAATGTGAGAGATAAGTACAAGTGGTTGGAGGAGGAGGGTCCATGGGGAGGGTACAGGGTTAAAGGTGTGCAGTTGAGGTTGGGTAGGCAGTGGAGAAGAAGTTGAAAGAGGAGGCTGCTGGCAGGGAGATGAGGGGATGTAAAATGGGTCAATTAGAGGTGTCTGGGATAAGGACAGGTTGAAGTCAACTTAGCTAAAGCAGACAGTGAAAAAGCAGTCTTGAGGTCAAAGTGTTTTAGGTTTGGCTATCACAGCTGAAGGAGGTAGTTAGGTACAGTAGTGCTTCCGTTCTGTTTTAAAAGAGATAATGTTGTTGGACTTGACTAGTTTGGCAGGGAGTTGTTAATCCAGTGTGGGGCTATGTAAGCAAAAGAGCGCTGAGCGAGAGAGCTTCTCCTGAATGGTGCAGATAGTGAGCATCATGCAGTGCCTTTGGTGCAGTGCTGGGTTTGCAAAAATTGCAGTAGGTTGTGGATAGCAGGCAGGGCAAGCCCAAGAAGTGCTTTCTTTCCCATGAGGCATACTTGGTACTTTACTCACCCTGGTAGGTTTAGCAGTTGTGTTTTGGCATACACCTTGCATGTGTGGGTGAGCCTGTCCACACCCAGAATGAGTTGGCAGACTTTGTTGAGTGCTATTTTGACAAGCTTTAGGGCCGTGTCAGTGGCAGCACTATAAACAATCAACCCATGGTCAATAACTGACAGGACTGAGCTGGTGACAGTGACGCACAGGGCAGTGGGTGTTAGATGTCTCCTGTTCTTATAGAGGACTACAAGTTTGAAATTTATAGCCCTGCCTACACTGTCAATATGTGAGGAGAGGGAATCATTGATATATAGTTTGAGGTACTTGAATGTCCTTACTTGTTTGAGTGTGTGTTGAGACCGTGGTGTTTCTTTTTGGAGTGTGGGCCAGTGAACAGCATTATTTTAGTGTTTTTTAATAGTTCAGCAGCAATATGTGCCTGGTGAACCAGTCCTCTAACTGTAGAAACTGTTTTGCAGGTTCTGGGAGAGAGGACCTAGTTGTGGGCTGCAATTAATGATTATGGCATCATCTGCCTAGAGGATAATTTTGGATGTGCAGGCTTCAGGGAGGGTATTGAGAAATGTACTGAACATCAAGGATCCCAGTCAAAAGCAGATGATTTGTTCCTGGACAAAATGTCATGGAAATAATATAGTGGCAATAAGGGCGGGTGGTCAAAATAATGTTGAACTTCAAAGTCGCGTCTCGCATATAGTCGCGGTCTATATGTCGCCCTCGCTTTTTGCGAGTTTGTATGTTAGAATCTGTACTTTTCAGACAGCAGGAATTATTTGAAGGCTTAAGTGGTTGCAGTCTTTTTGGAAAAACACAATGAAAGCCATTTGAGTGATACACTGTGCTGCACTGTGGTTGACAACAGACTTTCTCTTTTTGTAACTACCAATATCTCAGAAAAGACAGTGCACATGCAGACGTTTATCATGAGGGCTTTCTGTTTCAGTCTATGATTTCCCAAACCTACCTCAGGTTTTGATGGAAATTGTAATACAGTGCTAGCCAAACTCAGTACTGGATAACTAACTAAGTAGATAAAAGCATGTGCTGTACCGCTGTAAAACATGAACAACAAAAACATCATCTTGCATCTTCAGGCTATGACAACAACTTTATGGTTGTGGTCACTGCGTAGTGCAGTGGTATCAGAGGCAGAATGATTAGAGTTTAGAGCACAAATTTAGTGACCAGGAAACTCAAGTTCAAATTCCCCAACAGCCAGCTACTCAGTATATGACCATGAACAAATCACTTAACCTTTTAGGGCTTCAGTTCAGACAGCCTTACAAATGGGAAAAAGACAGACCCCATTGAAAAGAATATGCCGGGGTTCAGCTGGGTGATCCTATCCTGAGCAAATGAAAGGAACACTGTCAGCTTTTTTAACAATTTATTTGCCTTGCGATCCTGTTCCCTCTTGCCTCCTATATCATCACAGATATATCTGGTCACCCTATGGTGCTACAATTTGAATCTCAGGACCCGGAGACCACCTTTCTGGCAACCTTTTTTCTTTTAAGCTATTTTAGCGGTTTGTAACACTTACTTACATTTCTTGGGTAAGTGATCCTCTTTTTGAAGCTGCACTTTTGAGAAATGGAAGCAAAAGCATGGTAAAGATGAATCGGGTATCAGGAAACATTTACTTTCAAGTTCAGTCTGTGTCCTTTCACCCTAATTAATCGCTTCCTGTCTGTACGAGAGAAATCAAGGGGAATAATAAAACTGATTTAAATTGGACTAGCCAATGGACAATATGTCACCGCTTTAGATCTCAACAACATTTTCTGCGACATTTCATCCGGTGCTGAAATGGACTGGCGACATTTAAACCACAAGCATATGACCGCGGTATTAAATCCGGTGACTAATCGTCCTAGTGCCTCCCAGTATATTCCCTTGGGGAACTCCTAGTGAGACTTTACTGAGGTTGGACAGCACAGAGCTTATCTTCATGCACTGTGTTCTGTCTGCGAGGTATTTAGAAAACCAACCAACGGAGGTTGGGAACAGACCAAGTTCTAGTAACTTTCTAGCAGTAGATGGTGGTTTGCTGGGTCTGTTAATTGACCCCACTAGGTGTCTGCTGTCAGCTGCATTGTGTTGGCAGCTTGAGAACTCGATTGAGGTGGTGTTATACTATGGCATTTGCAGAACCCATGAGGTTAGGGGCACTGCAGGTTATATTTATGTAGATACTCATTCAGTTGGTCTGCTGCTATCATCTCTAGGGCCTTGGACAATGGTGATAGGATGGAGATGGGCCAGAAATTGGAGGTACTTGTGTGTTCCCCACTCTTGTGTACTGGTGTGATAAGAGCCATTTTCCAAAAGTTCTGGAAGTTACCAATTGTGAGGGACTTATTAAAGGTTTTGGTAATTGGGGCTGTTTCCTCATCGAGTGCAAGCTCTACCATTTTCATATCTATGTTGTCGCTGGCCAAGTGCATTTCCCCCAGTATCCTTTTGATGTATTTCTAGGCCTCAGAAATAGTTATGCATTTGAGATAGAACTGTGGTACATTGTTCACTGACTGGGCTGATGGACAGAGTCTAGGAGATGAGGGGGTTTGTGGTAGACAGATAATCGGTAGGTAGGATGGAACTGAGGTCCAAGAATGCCAAGTTAGAGGCTTCAGCAATGGAAAGGTGGTCCTTAGTGAGAGCGCCGTTGACATTTAGAAGTGAAGGGGTGGTTGTTCCTTCCCAATTATTTCTTTAATGTTACCCCAGATATTCCTATTGTTATCCCAGTTCCTTTCTAATTGGCTTTTGAAGAAATTAGCTTTAGCCAGCCTGATTGCTCTGTCACCAGAGTAAAGCATAAGACACTCTCCATAGAGAGAAACATTGAATTTTCATGGCAGTTGTCTTGTTTCACTGAACGGAGCACTGCCTTCAGTGAACTACGGAGACTGGAACTATCGATTACGTGGTTGACTGATGCTGCTTAAACATAGACTTTGATGGCAGATAATGACTGCTTGGCCCACCCAGTCTGTCCATTTTCCTGCCTATTAGATAAGCTGAAGATTAAAGTTTATCAGCAGCCTACTTCCTCCTACCCCACCACTATAATTGCCTTATGTCTGTCCCATGAATTCTTGAATCCCTCGTTGTTTTTGACCCCACAACCTCCTCGGGAAGGTGGTTCCATGCATCCACCACTCTCTTTGTAAAAAAATATTTCCTGTCATTGCCCCTGAGCCCACCCCACACACACACATCTTTGAATTGCTTCCTGGCAAAAAAAAACTGCCCTGTAAATTCAATTTATTTTCTCAGTCTGAAGAAACCAGAATCACTCATCCTCCCTAACTGCCTCCCTGACTCCTTCACAGCAAGTTAACTAAACTCAAGCTGTACCCCCGCTACTATCTGTCATCATGCCGACACTGTGATCACTTCAGAGATCGGCTTTGGAACAAGTGAGTGACAGAGAAACTGCATGGTTCAACAGTTACCACGTGTCTCTGTTCAAAATGCTTGCTCCCTCTACAAACTTTAATAGTTTTTTCCTTTTGACTGCACCTTGCCAAGCAAGTATTTGTGAAACACACCTCCTTACTTCCATCCATGCAGCAGTTGGAGGGCAATCAAAACAGTGGAGGGCAGGGGATGCCAGACTCTGATTCCCAACCAGCAGCAGCTTGAAGACTCAGTCAATAGAACAGAAACACAGGGAAACAGCTGAGAACCATTAGAAAACATAAACACCATGGCAATAGGGAATATTAACAAAGACTGCAGCAGTAACAAAGGTTGTTATATGGAATGCAGAGCCACACCAAAAACATAGCACCTTCTAACTGAAACAATAAATCATTACTATTTTTTGTAAAGTATACTTATACATTCAAAAAATTACAAAAGAATTACTTTAAATGTACTTTTTCATCTTTTTTGTTTGTTTTACAAGTGAGCCATTGTATAATAGCAACAATGCACTCCAGGGTGTTGGCCATGCTGCGATAACCTCACTTCTTGGGTGTTGAATGCACATGGCTTAAAGTCTCATGCCCAGCCACCCCAGGTGTGAGGTTATTAAAGCACACACCCAGTTGTTCATTATTGCTTACTTAATTCATTACATATAATATACCCACGGTCATACGCATGCTTACTTGCCCATCTGGCATGAAGTACATAAAGCAATAGTACAAACACACCAACATTTGGACATCCAAGGTCTGGCAAAAGCTGTAAGATAAATTAATTAATTACATATAACCTACCCGGGTCACATGTTTGTAGCATTGCTGCTGACATGTGCGATGGTTCTTTGTCATGAGACAGGTTCCAACAACGAAACACTGTGCATTTGTTTTAAAGTGTAGCACAAGTGAGGCAAGTGGGGGGGGGGGCATCAGGAGTCTCTGTGGATGCTAGGAGCTCCTGCAAGACATAGTGTGGGAGTTGCTGGTGTGAACTTCTTGCTGCCTAGAAAGAATTTTAGGAGATATTCCCTCTCTCTTGTCTCTTCTCCTCCCTCCCCTCCCCTCCTCCCCCTCACCCCCCCAACTCTACTACCTGAACTTCACTATATGATGTGACAATGCCTCTGGCAGCTCTTACCTCCCTGTGTCCAACCCATGTCTTGTAATACTATTGTACACCATCAGCCGCCTTTCCGCTGTCTCTCCAAAATGTATGCTTTATTTCATGGAAATGATTGTAAACCTATATATCCTGCCTATAATGACTGTCATGTTGTACTCCCTTGCATCATTGTATTTCATTGTACTGCGCTTGAACTGACGTGGAACCTTTGTAAAAAGAGCCTTGGCTCAAAGGTACTTGTGATCCTAGACTCAAATAAATAATAAAATAAATATTAAATATAATTTTAGCAGAGGGAGCGGCCCAAACTCAGGGTCATTTTCAGGTTATTCAGTCACATACAAGCTAGCCCCTCTGCAAATGGGGAATGTTTACAACTTTGCTGCTGACCTGAGTGATGGCCCTGTGTCATGAGACAGGCTCGAACAGTGAAACATTGTGCATTTGTTTTAAAGCGTTGCACGAGTGTGGCAATTGGAGGTGTCAGGAGTATCTGGGGTTGCTAGGAGCTCCTGCAGGATATAGTGTGGGAGGTATAGTTTGCGTACATTGCAGCAGCAGACTACAGATCTCAGCTGCACACAGATTTTTAGTGGGTTATTGCTTTTAGATACTGCTCCTGTGCTAGAGTGAATGTCTTGGAGTCTAGAAAGAACTTTAGGTGATATTAAATATATTTGAGCAGCCTGACCCTAGAGTAATTTCCGGGTCATTCAGTCACATAAAATATTACTCCTCTGCAAGTGGGGCAAGCGCAGAGACACACACATCTTCTGCGAGTGTGTGGTTGTCAGGTGGGGGAAAAGGACCATATAGTATATTATCCCAAACTGAGGTAAACTCGGCTAAGCACTTTATTTTGTATCATTATCTGTGTAATCACTTGATTATTAGCTTGAAAGATATATGCTAACAGCTTTGAAATGCTCTACATGTAGGTGTTTTTGATATCCCTCCCATACAGGGATATTTATAGATCATTGTTCTTTACCTTGTGACATTCTCAAACACAATGTGCAAACAAGCTGTCTAAGATAGTTCCCCCTTTGCAAGTTACTTGTGAAATGTTTGTGCTGCACTACTGCTACCCCAACCTCCTGCTCTAGTGGGCCTGTGACTATATTATTGTAAGTGGCTGCAGCCCTTTTCAGTGAAATTAACTAATTCCAATCAGCCTATCTAGAGATATTGACAGCCTGTGGCAGCCTAGAACTGGAGCAAGTTGTTTTCACTTTAGTAACCTTTTGTTATGATACAAAGCTATCACCTTTAGTGTAGTATATAGTAAGTGTATTCTCTCAAAACAATTTACAGGGGCCTGTCTGTGAAGCTTGAATTACTGATTACAGAACTTTTAATTTATTGTTAACAGACATGGCAACTGAAGTAAATACAGTTCTGTTAAATGATAGAATAGTAGGAACCAAATGTGAGTCTTGTGAGAAGTTTACTACACTACCCTTGACTGACTTTGGAACCTACAATTGTGATCAGTGTAAGGAGATCAAGAACCTGTGAATAAAGTTACCATGCTTAGAGGTAGAAAATAAAAATTGTATACTGAAGTTAAACAATACAAAGGAGGGTTTGCAAGAGCCATTTGCTGAAGGGAACAATAAAAGGCCTAGAGACGTAGAGGAAGAAAATGAGTGACAGCAAGTAGGGATAAGCAAAGGTTTTAAAAAGGGGAGAACTATGGATTTCTTCATCCCTACATCAAATAGATATAGCTCACTGTACCAAACAATGGAGAGCTTAGACAAACAAGCAGATGCGATCCTGGACATAATTGACGATATTAGCCCTAAGAATACTACCCAGAATGAACAGTCCCCCCCCCCCATAATAAATACAAATTCACCATCAGTTGATACTAATCTAGTGTCTGCATCAACACAATAGAAAACTTAATTGTAATGGTAGAGGATGCACTTGTGCAACATGAAAATTCTACTACACTGGCACAGAGATTCAATGACCAGATACAGACTGTTGCACAACTAAAGCACATAAAGAAGACATAGTCAGCTGCTGCTTTCCAGGTGCTGGAGTAGGTGACATGTGTGCTCTGGCAACAAAACTGTTAAAAGATTCATCAGGTGCGAAAGATGTAATAACACATGTAGGAATCAATGATATAACATTGAAATCGGAAAGTGAAATCCTGCTAGATTTCCAGATTCTCCTTAAATTCTTTTTTTTTAATTAAACTACAAAATTAACTTTTCTGAAATAGTACCTGTCCCAAGGAAACCAACAGAATGGAATGACAAAATTAAAAGGATTAATAACAGTTTTAGGAAATGGTGTTTGCTGAGTAACATCAGTTGTCTCAGGCATTGGGAAAAGTTTGTGAACAACAGGGACTTATTTTTTTATTTTATTTATTTATTTTTTTATTTCAATCTAGGATTACAATACCTTTGAGCCGAGGCTCCTTTACAAAGGTTCCATGTCAGCGTGTGCAACAGTCATCATTTTTAGTTACAAACATAATGTCACTGACTTACAGACATGTAATAACCAGTACAAAGACTTGAGCTACGAGCAAGACAAGGGAGGAGGGGGTGATGGGGGAAGTGAGGGTAGGAGATTGAGGGGTAGGAGGTGCAGGGGTAGGGGAGTATGGGAGGTGGGTGGGGACAGGGGCAGGAGTGGAGATACAAGGGGAGGTGGGCGAGGGTGGGAGACAGTGCAGCCAGGGGGCCTTGTCGAGGGAATATGCCAGGTAAGGTGTTAGGGGTGCAAAGACTGATTGTAAGTGCTGGGTGCTGGGGCATGTGCAGCTGGAACGGTGGAAATGTTAAGATGGGCAATTGCAGGATACAAGCAGTGAGAGGTGCAGCTTGAACTAGAAAAGACCGAGTGTTGGAGCGGTCACTATGTCGCTGCCAAGAGAGTTGAGCCAGTTGGATGCCCGATAGGCAAATGATCTCTGTCCTTGGGTCGTGCGACATCGTGGGATATGTAGAAGATGGGAATTGGATCTCCTTGTAGTAACATTCCTATGTCTAGGCTTAAGGAGGGCACAGACACCAGGTAGGGCAAGTCTCATTATGATTTTCTTGGCCGTGATGCAGGTTTGGTATTTTATGCGTTTGTCCAGTTGAAGCCATCCAGATTGGGAATAAAGGTCACATGTGTGGGTATGGCGATGTGAGCCAGTGATGAGATGACAGGCCTTATTCAGGGAGGTCACGATACATTTGAGAGCAGTGGTAGTTGCAGACCCATATATGATAAGACCATAGTCTATGATGCTGACAATGGAGCTTTGGACGGCCACTGACAGTGCTTCTAGGGTTAGGTGTTTCCTGTGCTGGAATAATATGCCTAACCTCACATTGGCGAACTTTGCCACATGCTGATATGGACAGCGTATGAGAGGTGGGGATCAAGGGTGATGCCAAGGTACTTGAATGATTGTGTTTGCTATGGATGGCTCCTTGTTCAGTTGCAATGGAGAGGTGGAGTTGTTTGTTTTTGTTGTGGGGCTGTAAAGACCATAGACTTGTTTTTTCTGATTGAGAAGCAGTTTATGATTTAGGAACCAGGATTCGATGGAGAGAAGGCGCTGAAGTTTATTTTGTAATTGGTTTGGATCAGGGTCCAAGGTGAGGATCACAGCATCGTCGGCGTGAAATTATTTGTTCTGGGCAGCTGTCGGTGAGTGAGTTTAAGAATAGGCTGAAGGAGAGGTCCCAGAATGGAGCCCTGGGGACTCGAGCGGACGGTCTAGGGTCGAGAGTGTATCAGAGATTCTTACTGTTTGGGATCGTTCTTCAAGGTAGCTCTTAAACCAGCCAATGGTGTCGGTTGACAGCCCAGTGTTCTGAAGCTGGACAGGTAGGAGGCGGTAATTGACGGTGTCAAAGGCTTTAGTTAAGTCAATGTAGATTGAGCCTAGTAGTTCACCGGAATCAAGTGCATTGTGGATTGTGCCGGTGAATTCAAGTAGGGCTGTGGAGGTGCTGTGACCTTCGCAGAACCCATGTTGTTGCTTGCACAGGATGTTGTACGTATCCAGGTATTCTGTGAGCTGGTCCAAGATGATGCGTTCTAGTGCCTTGGAGAGTGGGGGTAGTAGGAAGATAAATCTGTAGTTATTGTGGGCAGTTTTGCCACCACTTTTCTGGACTGGGGTGACAGTGGCAGATTTCCATCTGTCCAGGAACTGGCTAAGGCTGAGGGAGAGGTTGAAAATTCTGGTCAGAGGACTAAGCACTTCATCAAGTGTGAGAGACAGGATTTTGAGATCAAGGGAGTCATTACTGAATCTTGGTTTACCAAGGGCTATGGTAACATATTTGAGTACTTGGTGAGCCTTGACTGCTTTGAAGTAGAAGCAGGGGGAGCTGGTGGGAGTAGTGTTCATTGTAGACAGGGGGGCTATACCATCTTTGAAGTAGTCCTCAGGTAGGACAGCGCTGAGGTCAGTAAAGGCTTGGTTAAAGGTATCCGCAATGGTTTTTGGGTTGAGGGTTGTGGTTCCGTTGATGTTGAGTATCGATGGGGGGGTTTTGGGTGGATTCCCAGTGAGTTCCTTTATGTTCTTCCAGAATTCCCGACCATTGCCCCAGTAGTTTGTGAGGGCATGCTTATAGTAGGCGGACTTCATTTGCCGGATGGTTTTGGTGCAGTCATTGTGGGCACGTTTGTAGTTTTGGATGTCGTTTTGCCTTCCAGAGTTTCTGGCCAGCTCCCATAGATGATCTCTTGTTTTTAGCATCCTGAGGTCACCTGTGAGCCAAGGGTTACTCAGTGATTTGACTTTGCATTTCTTAATAGGAGCATACGTGTCACAGGCCACAGTGAAGATGTTTATGAAGTGGTCAAGGGCAGTGTTTACGTTGGTTGCATTGAAGATAGGGGACCAGTCTTGGTGGAGGAGGTGGGATTTGAGTTGAGGAAGGTGACCACTGGGTAGAACTCTGCTGGTGATTGTTTTTGGTGGTGTTTGATGAATTTATTTGACCAGGTGCAGCTAACAGGGGAGTGATCGCTGATAGAGTCAGGGAGGACATTAGTGTTAGATATCCATGATGGGTGACTGGTTAGGATCCAGTCCAAGAGTGTGCTGGTGCCGGTCCTGTAATTTTTCCTGGTTGGTGAATCAACCATTTGTGTGAGGTTCACTGCAGCAATGGTATCCCTGTGTGCACCAGCATCAGCTGCAGGCCAGTTGATGTTGAAGTTGCCTAGGAGGATGGATTCGGTGTCTGGTGGGAGTGACTTTACAAAGTCAAGAACAGCTGTTAGACCAGTTTCCTGTTCTTTGGGAGGGATGTAGATGGTGGCAACAATGAAGGTTTTGTTTTGGGCACCGAGGAGGATTCTCACTGGCAGTATTTGAGCAGTTGTGGGTTGGATTGAGGTAATGATGTGGTGCCCTTGTATGGAGTCTTTTAGGTAGAGAGCGCAGCCCCCGCCTTTTTTGGAGAAGCGATCCAGCCTAAAGACATTGTAGCCAGGAAGGCTGATTGCATGGTCCGGTACCGACGGCGTGAGCCAGGTTTCGACAACTGCCAGGATGTCAGTGCAGTGTTGGCTGGTGAAAGCCTGTAGGGCATCCATTTTGGGAAGGAGGCTGCAGATGTTGATTGATATGAATGAGAGTGCACCCGACGAAGGCTTGCTCAGATTAGTGGCTTTAGAGCAGAATGGGCCAGGGTTTGGGTGCATGTTGCCTGACAGCATTAGGAGAAGGAGGAGGACTAGCCTCAAGGAGCTGCGGCATATTTCTTTAAGTGAATGTTTTCACCTGCTGGCATCTCGGGAAGTTGCCGAGCATCTACGATAGTGTGTGAGGGTAAGCATAGACGGGGGGACCAGAGTGGAGGGCTAGGACCAGTGTGGGTGTAGGACAGTTTCATGGTAGTAGGATGGACCATGAGCAAGGGGCAGTGACCAGTGTGCAGCGTGCCTATGTGGAGGAAGGATGTAGGAATGTGGAAGCTGTGGGGGAGGGAGGGAAAGCAGGCTTTTGGGGAGTGCAGTAGGGGAGGAAGACAGGCAAGAAGAAATAGAATAGGGGTTAGAGAACAGTGAAGGCGCATGATTGAAGTATGATTCGGGGTTCAGAGAAATCTTACCCGGTTCGAGAGGATCTCGAGGGTGGGAAGGAAGGAAAGTATATAGCAAGTAAAGAAACTGTGTCTTTCAGAGGGTAGACTTTATTTTCCCTTCCAAATGAAAGAACAAGAATCCCTCTAGTGGCAGGTCTGTATAACCTGCTAATGGAAAACTAGCCATGGGGGGGTGCATAAAGAGCAGGAAACAGAAGAACTGTAAGCACTTTAAATTACTAGTAGACATTACAATCCAGCTAATACAGTTGAAAACCTCCTATTACACACTTGAAATGTGCGTAGTTCTATCTAAAATCTATTTGTAAAAAGTGACAAAGCAGATGGCAAAGCAGGGGAAAAGTCCTGGCCAATCAGAGTGGGTTTGCTGGAAGCGCCATTGCCGTACCTTCCAAGGAGCTGCAGGTGGGTGTCCTAGTCTCAGTCGGTGGCTGTCTGGGTGCCGGCCGACTGTGGGGGAGCTGAAGCAGCCCCGTTCAAGGGCAGGCAGCTTCCAAGGAGCTGCAGGCTGGTGTCCTAGTCTCGGTCGGTGGCTGTCTGGGTGCCGGCCGACCGTGGAGGAGCTGAAGCAGCCCCGTTCAAGGGCAGGCAGCTTCCAAGGAGCTGCAGGCGGGTGTCCTAGTCTCGGTCGGTGGCTTTCTGGGTGCCGGCCGACCGTGGAGGAGCTGAAGCAGCCCAGTTCAAGGGCAGGCAGCTTCCAAGGAGCTGCAGGCGGGTGTCCTAGTCTCGGTTGGTGGCTGTCTGGGTGCCGGCCGACCATGGAGGAGCTGAAGCAGCCCCGTTCAAGGGCAGGCAGCTTCCAAGGAGCTGCAGGCGGGTGTCCTAGTCTCAGTCGGTGGCTGTCTGGGTGCCGGCCGACCGTGGAGGAGCTGAAGCAGCCCCGTTCAAGATGGCCTGCATTTTAGTAAGAATGGCAGTAAATTATTGGGCAATCTATTTTGCAAGGAAATAATAAAGAGCCATTTAAACTGAATATTGGGGGAATGGGCATAGGGTTAGTCATCAGTGCACACCTATAGTAAAAAAAATATCCATAAAGTGAACAGTCTAAATATTGTATCCCTAAATGGTAGGAGCTTAAAAAAAAATGATGCTTTAGAATTACTTATCAAGACCAAAAATATTCATGTTTGTTGAATAACAGAAACATGGTGGACTCCGGACAGTTGGTATACTAATATTGAAGGTCACCAGCTCTTCCATAAAGACAGAATTAATAAATGTGGGGGAGGGCTTGCCATTCCTGTTGATACTAATTTAAAAGCATCTGAATGGAAACTCCCACACATAAAAATAACACAGAACAGATATGGATCAAATTATTATTTATTTTTTATTTATTTAGCTTTTGTTGACCGGGTAAGTGCACTAGACAAATCCTGCCTATTTTCAGGCACGACCCGGGGGAGGGGGATAAGATGAATGCCAACTGACCTTGAACCAGATTAAGCTGTTGGTGGTATTTTTAGTGAATGAGGGAAATTTGGCAAGGACACCGGGGAAATTCCACTACTCTTTTCGATAAGTGCCATGGGATCTTTAACATCCACCTGAACTACCATCAATCCAGGCAGATGGGACCTCGGTTTAACGTCTCATCCAAAAGACAGCACCTCAGAAGTGCAGCACCCCTCTCATGCTGCACTACAGTGTCAGTACTGGGATATTAACCCAAGTGCCAGATGTGGGAACTGAACCCACAGCCCTCTGATCTCCCGGCCTCAGAGGTGAGTGTGCTACCTACTGAGCCACTGACACTGTTATATCCACCAATTAACAAACAAACAACAATTGGGGCCTGTTATACAGCACCATCCCTATCAGAAGAACAAAAGCAAGCATTTATTGACTTGTATGAAAAAGGGACTGAACCGTGAACCATTATTACCATGGACTTCAATTTAACAAATATTAATTGGTGGGGGGGGGGGACTCTGGTCAAACACCACTTGAGATGGAATTACTTAATTTTACTATTACCAATAATAAGAATTATCTTGTTAAATCAAATACAAGAGAGTCTAATATACTAGATTTGATTATTACCAATCTGGATACAGATATTAGTTGCTCAATCAGGGAACCACTGATGGGTAGCGACCATAACATGCTCCACATAAACCTTAAAGAAACTTGGACATTTGTTAAGAGTATGACTAAAATTAAATATTAAAATAAAACAGACTATAAAAAGATGAAGGAATACAGTATCTTGTTAAGTGGGAATGGGAAAAAATATCTTATTCAGCTGCAACTTGAGGAGATGTGAGACAAGATTAAATACCATATTAGATTCTATGTGGATAGTTTTATCCCTGAATGAACCAAGTATAATGGTAAAGGCAGGATCCCTGCATGGTTTAACAAAATAACTAAGTTAATTAAACCCCAAAATAGAGCATTTGGAAGCATAAACAGAAGGCAACAGAATTCGCATGGAATTTATATAAGCTAAAGTTGAAGAAAAGTAAACAGACAATTAGGAAAGATAAAAGGTTATTGAATATAACTTGGCAATAAAGGCACAAGACAACAAGAAAACATTTTTCAACTATATTAACAGTATTAGGGGTGAAAAACATAAAATTGGTCCATTAAAAATTAATACTACCATACTGGATGGGGAGAATGGCATGGCTATTGCTTTCAATGATTACTTCTTGGGAGTCTATCAACCGAAAGAGGAACGTGCTTGAGTAAATAACATAATAAATGACAACATGTTTATTCAGTACAGTATAACATCAGATGAGTCAAAAGCAAAACTAGATGTGTTAAAGTTTAATAAATCTCTAGAGCTAGATAAAATCCATCCAAGGATACTCATGGAAATGTCCTCTGAATTAGCTGGACCCTTGGCTTTGTTATTTAGTTGCTTCACCTCTCAAGGAAAAGTTATAAATGAATGGAGGCAAGCCAATGTGACCCCTATCCATAAAAAGGTTCATAAGGAGAGTTACCTAATAATAGGCCAATCAGGTTCAACATCAGTAGCTGGCAAAGTGAAGGAAGGTGTCAAAGATTTAATTGACAAACATTAAGGAAACTGGCAGTAAAGATATTTATTAACATGGTTTCACAAATAATCGTTCTTGTCAATCAGTTTTATTTCAGTTGTTTTAACCAACCAGCCAACTCACTCAAGTAGAGCCTTGTGGTGGATATGGTTTATTTAGATGGAGACATGTAAATCCTCAGTAGATAAGATTTTGGTTATTACTCCAATATCTAATGTTGACAAATCTAAATGGCATTTTGCTCTTGACTTGTATAAATCCTATGAATATGTATGCTTACATGCCCATGTGGCATGAACTTCATAAGGCAAACAAAAACTACCATTGAAAGCATGTACAAGTGGAAATAAAACTGCAGTCAGGACTCAGAACAAACGTTATACAATGGCACAACATTCTGTGGAAACAGAGCATGGAGGTGTAGCTGAAATCCTCTTTGTTGGTGTAGTGAAAATGACTGTACCCCCCAAGAGTAGATGATATATAGAAAAAAACTCTTGTAATGGGAGTGTAATTGGATAAGGGAACTCCAAGCAGTCAAACTAATGGGATAAATGATAGACAAAATGGTGACTTGGTGCTTTCTTGTTTTCTGTGTAACTTAAAACTACTATTTTTCCCCACTGAAAAGCCTGTTACAGTACAGCAAAATGATGTGAATTCATCTCAGACACTTCTTCATCCTTGTAGGAATTATTATACAAACCACAGTGATTTGCTTGTGTGTAATTTGAGTATGATTGTGCAGTATATAGCATCTATGTTTTTGTGTGTATTCTCATCTCTCCTGTAGGTGCTGATTGTTTTTTATCGAATAGGGAGCTCCTTTCATAGTTTATTATTAGGACCTACAAGGGTAGTAGTGATTTTTTTTATTAATCTGCATGAAAGTGTTGAAAGTTTGGTAGCAGAAACGTAATTTAAAATTGTCTATATGTGAATATAAGTGGTTTCATCCAGTGTATGAATAGGATTAAAATGAAGATTAAGTGCTGTTGTGCACATAATAAACATTCAAGGTGAAGTGTCGCTAAGCACACATTGTTGTTATTCAGTTTTTTATACATGTACATGTCTAAATGTACAATGCCAGTGAGCACAATATAAGTTTTTGATTGACAGTGTCGCTGTGCTTGCACTAAGGGATACTGGGACAAGATGATTGTTGGCATTATCCAATAAGGACCGCTGGCAGGTTTAGTTGCTCACTGACTTTGGGTATGTAAGCAAGGCTGTTGGCACGGTACAATGTTTCTGATGAAGCTGTGACATCACGGTGAAACATTAGCACATTCATGCATGCACTTGCGGGTGCATGCCCATCATTCCTTTAGGTTGGTTATCCTGAAACATGAACTAAGAAAGAGCTATAGGCTCTATGAAACTCAATGAACATGCAGTGAAACTCATCTAGCACCCCAGGAGGTGCAGATAAAATGGAAATGTGCAACAAACTAACTAGTCTGCAAGATCAGGAAAAGATCCAGATGTGCTCTAGCTGGTGGTATGTTCAATATGGGCCCAATATTCAGAATTGCTCCTGACAATGGAGCAGGTGGTTTCACACACAACTGAGATGCACTGGAGCAACTAAGGGATATATTCAGAAGGGTTGTGCCATGGCGCATCTCTTCTGGATATAGCAAATAATGCTCATGGCGAAATACAATGCACTGGCTCATCCCTCAGATAGGCCTGAATACCTGGACTGGGAGTGTGCCAGCACATCTGGGGCTGTGCCATGTGCAAAATCCAGATATTCAGACTTGGGTATACAAATTGGGCCATTATGTATGCAAGGTACAAATGGGTCCATTTGCATGTAATTATGGCCCCATTTGCATGAGTTGTGCAGGGCTGGCCATCGAAATGCACCTGGTGCCCTGCACAGCATGCCATCCCTGTACCAGGGACTACAGTAGTACCCCCTTCCCATCCCATACCAATGATCACGATATATACAGCTCCATACAATCCCTGGCAGTGTAGTGGTAGCCCCTGCCCTGCCCATAACACCGATCACTGTAAATCTGTTCCAGTTCCTTCCCTGGTGGCCCAGTGGAACCCACACCTTGCCAGTGACCCCAGTCACCATAATATTCTTATTGTCAGCTCTCTGGTAGTCTAGTGGATCCCCCCACCCTTCTGCTGGTAACCCCAATCACCATAATATTCTTATTGTTAGCTCCCTTCTAGTCTAGTGGAAACCCCTCACCCTGCCAGTAACCCTGATCACTGTAACATTCTTATTGTAAGCCCCCTGGTAGTCCAGTGGAACCCCCCCACCCTGCCGGTAACCCGATAGTTGAGAAAACAAACCGATATTGGTCCCTGGTAGTCTAGTCATCCCCCCACACACACAGGGTCCCTGCCCACCCAGCCCTTCCCCATTCATCGGTGGGTGGCATACCCACCTGCATACATCCATGGCTACCCACTGAATGACAGCTTGCAGTACACACTGTAAGAGTCATTCGCAACTTTGTGAATGAAGACATTCATTCACAAAGTTGTGAATGACTTACATTATGCACTACAACTTGTTGCTACTCTGCTACATATGAAACATTGAACCAGAATCAGGTTGTCTACAAATTATTTAGCACCCAGTTCCCCACAAACATATGGTGCACTGCTAGAGCGAGGTGGCTCCCTTCTGTTCAAACTCCAACCCGGTAACTAACTGCTGTGCACACCGACCTTGTGTCCAGCTATCCCTGGCCAATTGGAGATCCACAGCACTATGTTATCATTACGTTTAGGCAGGATTCTGCCTTTGATGCATTCAGTCATAATCCCACAGATTGTAGCTTCGTACCGTTGGCTCCTCAGCCAAGCTCATACACCAACTTTGTGCCCAGGTATGCTGTGCATCTTTGGGTTGTGGCAGCAGATGTGCCACACATCCCGTGCTGAACAGCAGGATGTGCCACATATGCATGGGCATGCCCCCTGGAGATGTGCCGCATACATTATCTTTGCACCCTGGCACATAGGGAATTGTGCTGTGCAAGTCCCCCTTTTGAATATTGCCCTGTGGCACATTTCTGGGGTTGTGCTGGTGCAACTCAGTTGCACCAGGCACAACCCCTTTGAATATCTTGCCCAATATGTGCAGTGTATGACTTTCTTCTATGCCAATTGCCTTTAATGTGAAGGTGTTGGACAATGAATGTGTTTGACTTTATGCATAATAAGAGTAAAAAGAAGTTTCTTCTAATAATTTAAACTGCACTTGAAATGCCATTACACAAGTGCTTTGCTCTGGCTGTGCACAGTGCCCTCAGACTGCACTTTTCCCTGTACTGAGTAACCACAAAAGCAGGGATGATAACTGCTGATTTCACAGCGTGGCACACTTGCTTTTGCACTTTTTTCCATGCTGTGATTCTTGTCAATATTGGCCCAGCATGACAGCATGCTCAAAAATCTCACTGGTGCCTTTTCTAATAGCAAAAGTTATTAAATGACAAAATCATAGAGGAGAGGCACTTTCGGGGTACAAAAGCAGGAACTCTCACCCACTAAGACTGCAAAAGTATCCTTATTTAAATACAAGGAACAAGAACAAGTTACAAGCTGGTCCTGCTGGTCAGACCACTGGGCTTTGCATGACTAAGAGACACTTCTTTAGGGACCTTAATTTTACTTTATATCTGTCTAATGCCAAAAACTGTAAACTTGCTGTTGTTTTTTTGTTTTGTTTTTTACTGGGGGGTACTGCAGTTGTATTTTACTCTGCCAAGCTTCTGTGTGCTTTTTGTAAAGGTGAACACTGGGGAGGGGGAAACAGCTGCAATTATATTTTACTCTATATCTGCCTAGTGCCTGCATTTTGAAAGTATAAATATTTCTTTTACTCAGGGGGATTCAACATTTGTATTCAACTCTTATGTAGAGGGCACAAGACAGACACATGGGATCGGAAAAGATGGGGAAGGGGAGGGCCTGTAGGAGGGGGGGTGAGTAGCGGGGTACTGGCAGACTCGATGGGCCAATGAGGTCTTTATCTGCCATCAGATTTCTGTGATTCTGTCTGCATTTAAAAATTTAAACTTATTTGTTTTTAACTCGAGAGGTAGCTGCAATTGTATTTCACTCTGTCGAGCTCTGGCAAGTGCCTTTATTTTGACAATGGGATTTTGAAATTTTTTTTTGTTAGGATGACGACTTGTCATGTGGTTCTGCTTAATTTTCAAAGAAACATAAAAATTGAAGGCAGATGATGTTTGCTTGGCCCCCCTAGTCTACCCTTTTACCTTACCCTCTGTAATACCACAGACCCTACTTGATCTCCAGCATAGCCATCTCTTCCATAACCACAAAGATTCCCTAATGTCTGTCCCATGCATTCTTGAATCCTGTTACAGTTTTTGTCCCAACCATCTCTGCTGGGAGACTGTTCCAGGCATCCAGTATTCTTTCTGTAAAGAAGTGCCTTCTGATGTTTCTCCTGAGTCTACCTCCCTCCTCCTTCATAGCATGTCTTCTTGTTCTTGAGCATCTTTTTTCTGGAAAATGCTTTCCTATGTTACCTTATTTATATCCTTGAGGAATTTTAAATGATCATATCCCCTCTTTCCCTGCTGTTATCCAGGGTGTACATATTGAAGTTCTGTCTATCCTCATGTGGTCTCTGATGCAGATCCTGTACCATTTTAGTAGCCCTCTTCTGGACCACCACCATGCTGTGTATGTTCTTCCAGAGATGTGGTTTCCAGAACTGGACACCATACTCTAGATGAGGCCTCATCAATGAGTTACACAGTGATATTACCACCTCCCGCTTTCTGCTGGTAATAGTCCTCCTCATGCATCGTAGGATTCCACTTGCTCTTACCATTGCCTTGTCACACTCTTTGGCCACCTTTAGGTTATCTGATATGATAACCCCCAGGTCTTGTTCCTGTTTGACAGAGTAATCTTTTGTTTTGTTTGGTTACTGCTTTGGATTACTATAACACTCCTGTCATGTTTCTGTACTCAATGATAATATCCAGTGTGACCAAGTTCTGGCAAATGAAGAGGAAGAACTGATAAGACATATTTTATAAATACTATCAATAAAAACAATACATTGAAATATCACAGAAATAATAATTCAATCCAACTATTTTTAAATGGGAATATTTAAAAAAAAACATTCCTGTGACTAAATCTTGATGAAGTTATTGTATCGCAAACAAAGATTAAGGAAATGTTTCTGACACATTTGTTTCCTTGCTTTTATGAAATACTAATAAAATATCTGTTTTAGTCAGCAGGAGCACCGAGTGCAGTGAGAGTTGGAGCCAGCGGTCATTACTTGGGAAATACCAACTGTCACACAACAGATAAGCTACATCCATATGCTGAGTGTGTGAAGAGCTTCCACAACCTCCATCTCATTCCTGTTCAACAACAGATTTATGAAGGAGAAAAAAGTATAAATCCTCTAACTGTGACAAGAGTTTTACAACACATAGAAGCCTGATAATATACCACGCTGAATGTAACAAGAGGTCTGCCCAAAAGCAACATTTAATAAGACATCAGCAGGTTCACGTGAGACAGAAACCATATAAATGTACTGAACTCAATAAGGGGATTGCCCAGGAACAAGATCTAATAACACATATGCTGGTTCATACAGGGCAGAAACCATATAAATGTGCTGAATGTCACAAGAGTTTTAGTGCATCGAGTAGCCTCATAATATGTATGAGAATTCACACTGGGGAGAAACCATATAAATGTGCTGAATGTAACAAGAGTTTTGCTGCACAAGAGACCCTCAAAACATATCAGTGAATTCATACACAGGAGAAACCATATAAATGTGCTGAATGAAAGGCAAAGGGAGGGATAGTGAGACTGAAGGAGAAGGATGGGTCTGTGTGGAGGATGACAACAGTAAAGCTGACATATTGAACAGGTATTTCTGCCCAGTCTTTACTGAGGAAGAGGAGGGTAATGGGTCTGAACGGAGTACAAGGGGTGAGAATGGTGCAGAAATGGACACAAGTCCCTTTACACGAGAAAGGGTCCTGAAGGAACTGGAAGTAATAAGAGTTGATAAACCAATGGGGCCAGATGGGGTGCACCCCAGGGTCCTTAAACAACTAAGAGAGGTGGTGGCTGAACCTCTGGCTATCCTGTTTAGCCGATCACTGGAAACAGGGGTGGTACCCAAATACTGGAGGATAGCATATGTAGTCCCCTTATACAAAAGTGGGAACAAAGAGGAGCTGAGGAACTACAGACCAGTCAGCCTCACCTCGGTAGTGGGGAAGATCATGGAAGCACTACTGAAGGAGAGATTGGTGGAACATCTGGTTGTCAATGGACTATAGGACCCAAGGCAGCATGGTTTCACCAGGGGGAGGTCATGTCAGACCAAACTCATTGAATTTTTTGACTGGGTGACTAGGGAGGTGCATCAGGGGAGGGCAGTGGACATGGCCTACCGGGACTTCAGCAAGGCCTTTGACACTGTGCCACATAGAAGACTATTGCACAAACTGGGGAATATGGGTGTTGCAGGACAGTAGTGTGGTGGGTAGGTAACAGGCTGGGTGGCAGGACACAGAGGGTGGTGGTAAATGGCTGTCACTCCACAGAGGGAACAGTGACCAGTGGTGTACCACAGGGATCAGTGCTGGGACCGGTCCTATTCAATATCTTCATCAGTGACATTGCGCAGAACCTAGAAGGCAGAATTTCACTGCTCGCTGATGTCACAAAGCTCTGTAACAGAGTAGACACACCAGAGGGTGTAGACAGAATGAGAAGAGGCCTGCAGAAATGTGAAGAATGATCAGGGGTTAGGCAGTTGAAATTTAATGCAAGGAAGTGCAAGATAATGCATATGGGGCACATAAACCCTGGCACAAGATATCATTTGGGGGTGAGGATATAGCATGCACCAAGTAGGAAAGGGATCTTGGGGTTATCATCTCTGATGACCCCAAGGCAGGGAAACAGTGTGACAAGGCAGCAGGTAAAGCAAATAGGATGCTGGGATGCATAGGCAGGGGCATCACCAGCAGGAAAAGGGAAGTCATAATTCCACTATACAAGACACTAGTGAGGCCCACCTGGAGTACAGTGTACAGTTCTGAGACCTTACCTATGTAAGGACATAGACAGGGTAGAGAGGGTTCAGAGGAGGGCAAAAAGATGGTGCATGGATTGCACCACAAGTCCTATGAGGACAGGTTGAAGGAACTGAACATGTACTCCCTGGAGGAGAGGAGGGAGAGAGGGGATATGATAGAGACATACAAGTATCTTACAGGGAGGAACAGGGTGCAGGAATACACTATTTGTAAGTGAAAAAGATGTTCCAGGACTAGAGGGCATGGGAAGAAGTTGGAGGGAGGACGATTCAGAGGAAACATGAGGAAGAATTTCTTCACAGAACGGGTGGTGGACAAGTGGAACATCCTGCCAGAGGAAGTGGTGGGGGCTGAAACAATCACAGGATTTAAGAATGCATGGAATAGACATAAAGGAATTCTGGAAGTCTGGGGTAAGGGGCAACAGACTTCTTGGAAAACATAAACTGAACTTACAAGCTCAAATGGGCAGACTGGGTGGGCCATAGGCCCTTATCTGCCAACACTGTCTATGTATCTATGTATAATGTAACTAGGAGCTTGCCCAAAAACCATCTCTAAAAAATCATCAGCAGGTTCACACAGGGCAGAAACCATATAAATGTGTGGAATGTAACAAGGGGTTTGCCATGAAACAATGTCTAATAAGTCATCAGTGGGTTCACATTGGACAGAAACCATATAAATGTGCTGACTGTAAAAAGGGGTTTACCCAGCATCACCATCTAATAACACATCAGCGAACTCACATAGGAGAGAAACTATTTATACGCACATCCTGACTTGACACCCATCTGGTTAACGACAGGGAATACCATACTTCTTATTAAATCTGAACCTGCCAGTCTCCCCAAGAACTATCGCCCAATAACCTGTTTACCAACAACATATAAACTATATACTGGAATCGATGCAGATAGAGTCTACAACCATTTAGACTGCAATAAACTCATGGCAATAGAACAAAAAGGTAATAAAAGAAAATCATATGGCACAAAGGACCATCTCATGTTGAACAAAGCCATTATGGAGAGCTGCAAAAAATGCCGAAATCTTAGTGTAGCATGGATCGACTACAAAAAGCATTTGACAGTATCCACGCCCTGGATCACTGAGTGTTTACGGATCTACAGGATACATCCCACACTGATAAACTTCATCACAACAACAATGACAAGTGGCAAACCACCTGCAATTAAATCATGAGAAAGGTCAAATCACCATCCCAAATATAAGTATCCAACGAGGGATATTTCAAGGTGACTCTTTGTCACCACTTCTGTTTGCCTTGCCCTCAATCCCTTGAGTAGCCTAATCAACAACCTAGGCTATGGATACAGCTTGAACCCCAGAAACAAAACAATCAACAGCTAACATCTCACCTTCTATTTGTAGATGACCTAAAACTTTACAGTTCATCTTACAAACATTTGAAAGAACAACTACAAATTGTTAAGACCTTTTCTGATGACATACGGATGATGTTTGGCCTAGACAAATGTGCCAAAGCAACATTTGTAGCAGGAAAGTTAACTCATAAAGAAAACATGAATCTGGCGGAGGTTTGTGACATAAAAGAACTTGAGCAAGAGGGAGTGTATAAATACCTGGGAATAGATGAAGGAGCAACAGCACAACATGAACAAATGAGAGTAAAAGTAAGCAAGGAATATTTTAGAAGGTTAAAGCTAATTTGAAAACTGCTTTGACAACACGAAATAAAGTGCAAGCTATAAATCAACTCGCCCTTCCAGTGATATCATACAGCTTTGGTGTGATAGACTGGCCACAGAAAGTGTTGAACCAGCTAGATATAAAAACAAGAAAAATGCTTCATGCTCACCAATTAATAGACAAAAATCAGTGCATGCCAAGATTATACATCCCTAGGGCAGAGGGAGGCATGGGCCTCATTGAGGTTGATTACACATATAGATCCACAATAGTGGGGCTACATACATACTTACTGACATCCTTGGACCCAAATATAGTCAAGGTCTTGCATCATGAAGAAAATAAGCCTAAAATGACTTCACTCATCAAATTAGGAGAAGCCTTCAGAAGGGTAGCAGAGATTGATGTCAATCCAAAGGTAGATAAGGAATTGTCAGCAACAGAAAATGCAAAGAATCAGAAAAGGAGTATAAAGATAAAGACCAACAGAAAAGAAAAATAATTGGAAAGTCCATAATTATAGTGGAAAATACAGGAGCTACTGGGCAACCACAGGTCGATCAAGCCTGACCCATGAGTGGTTAAAAGAGGTGAATTTAGGCCACGAGATGAGAGACTAATAATGGCAGCCCAAGATAGTGGGCTACGCACAAGATGGTTCACAAAATCCATAGAAAAAACAGGAGAAACAGACAAGTGCAGGTTCTGTAGTACAGAATTAGAAACAGTTGCGCATCTTGTGACTGGATGTGAAGTACTTATGGCAGAAGGCCTGTATACTGAAAGACACAACAATGTAGCAAGATTGATCCACTGGAAACTGTGCAAACACTATAACATACAGGTAACAGAGAGACACTGGAAACATGAACCACAAAGAATCACAGAGAATGAAGAAGTAATGATCACATGGGATCACCCAATACCAACAACCAAGAAAGTGGAAGCAAAAACCTGATATTGTAATACAAGAAAAGAGAACAAAAGGTAGCATTACTGATTGAAATAGCCACCCCTAGTGACTACAGTGTGCTGCGTACAGAGAGACACAAAATCATGAAATACCAAGATATGCAGTCAGAAACCAAACTAATGTGGAATAAGGACACACAGATTGTTCCAGTAGTGCTTGGAGCAATGGGACTAATCAAAAAGAACTTTCAGGCACATTTAAATATGCTACCAATATTTGTGACACCTTATGAACTTCAAAAGGAAGCTATTTTGGGGATGTTGCGTGTGCTGAGAAGAGCGCTCTCAGCAAACATCAAAGATTAATACAGTACTAATTTCTTGAGTTTTGAATATGCCCTGGCTAAAGAATGGGGTCCATTCTTGCCACGGTATTAGAAATCCCTAAACATTTGGAGACACTAACCCCGGGAGAAACCAATCAGAAAACCAAACTGATGTGGAATAAAGACACACAAATCATCCTAATACAGCATGGAGCAATGGAGCTAATCAAAACGATCTTCCAGATCTAAATATGCTAACAATAGTTGTGCTACCTTATAAACTGCAAAATGAAGCCATCTTGGGGATGTTGTGTGTGCTGAGAAGAGTGCTTTCAGCCAACATGAAAGACTACCACAGTAATGATTTACTGATTTTTTTTTGAATACGCCCTGTCTTAAGAATAGGGTGCAGTCTCTTCATGGTATTAGATATCCCTGAACATTTGGAGATATTAACCCTGGCAGAAACCATATACATGTGCTGAATGTAAAAAAAGTTTTACCCATAAACAGCATCTAATAACACATCAGCGGGTTCACATGGGGGAAAACCATATATGGTGGCATCCCTCAGGATGAAACCCAATTATGCAGCATTTTGCAGCACTGTGCAGAATGCTGCAGCAAACCTACTGAATAAAGCAATATAATTTCAAGGACAATTAATCCCTTTTGTCATTCAGGAAAATATGATACTGCCAGAATTAAGTGAATGTCACACTTTCCTGCATGACAAAATGGAGTATATGCCATTGAAATTGCATTGCTTTATTCTCTTCAGCATACTGCAGGGTGCTTTAACAGTGGATTTCATCCTGGCGGACACCACTGTAAATGTGATGAATGTGACAAAAGGTTTACCCAGAAACAATCAAATAAGACATCAGTGAGTTCACACTGGGCAGAAACCATACAAATGTGCTAAATGTAGCAAGAGTTTGCACAACAGAGTAGCCTCTAAACACATCAGTGAACTCACGAAAGAGAGACACAAATGTACCCAATGGACAAAATGGACCCAAATGTAGTCAAGGTCCTGCATCATGAAGAAAATAAGCCTAAAATGATTCACTCGTCAAATTAGGAGAAGCCTTCAGGAGGGTAGCAGAGATCGTTGTTAATCCACTAGGAGATAAGGAACAGACAGCAACAGAAAGTGCAAAGGATCAGAAAAGAGTATAAGGACAAAGACCAACAGAAAAGAAAAAACTACAGGAAAGCCCATAATTATAGTGGAAAATACAGGGAGCTACTGGAACAACCACAGGTCAATCAATCCCTGACCTGTGAGTGTTTAAAAAGAGGTGAATTTAGGTCACAAGATGAGAGGCTGATAATGGCAGCCCAAGATGGTTCACAAAACCCACAGAAAAAACAGGAGAAACAAACAAGTGCAGGTTCTGTAGTGCAGAATTAGAAACAGTTGCGCATCTCTTGGCTGGATGCAAAGTACTCCTAACATAAGGCCTATATACCGAAAGACACAACAATGTAGCAAGACTGATCCACTGGAAACCGTGCAGACAATATAACATACAGGTAACAGAGAGACACTGGAAGCATGAACCACAAAGAATCACAGAGAATGAAGAAGTAATTGATCACATGGCATCACCCAGTACCAACAGCCAAGAAAGTGGAAGTGAGAAAACCCAATATTGTGATGCAAGGAAAAAGAACAAAGGTAGCATTGTTGATTGAAATAGCCACCCCTAGTGACTACAGTGTCCTGCATACAGAGACACAAAATCATGAAATATCAAGATATGCAGTCAGAAACCAAACTAATGTGGAGTGAGGACACACAAATTGTTCCAGTAGTTCTTGCAGCAGTGGGACTAATCAAAAAGAACTATCAGGCACATTGAAATATTCTACCAATACTTGTGACACCTTATGAACTTCAAAAAGAAGCTATCTTGGGGACATTGCATGTGCTGAGCAGAGCGCTCTCAGCAAACCTCAAAGATTAATACAGTACTGATTTCTTGAGTTTGAATATGCCCTGGCTTAAGAATAGGGTCCATTCTTGTCATGGTATCATACATCCATAACCATTTCGAGAAGCTAATCCCGAGAGAATCCAAATAATAAAGAAAGTGAGCTTCACTCATTAAATTAGGAGAAGGTTTCAAGAGGGTAGCAGAGATGGATGTTAAGCAACTATTAAGTAAGCAAAAGCCAGCTACAGAAAGTGCGAAGAATCAGAAAAAAGAATACAAGGACAAAGACCAACAGAGAAGAAAGAACAATTGGAAAGCCCATAATTGCAGTGGAAAATACAGGGAGCTACAGAAACAGCCGCAGGTGGATTAAGATCCGACCCATAAATGGTTAAAAACAAGAGAATTTACGAGATGAGATGAAAGATTAATAATGGCAGCCCAAGATAGTGGCCTGCGCACAAGATGGTACACAAAATCCATAGAAAAAATGGAAAGTGTAGGTTCTGTAATACAGAATTAGAAACAGTTGTGTGTCTTGTGGCTGGATGTGAAGTACTCATGGCAGAAACAGACAGGTGCAGGTTCTGTAGTACAGAATTAGAAACAGTTGTGCATCTCTTGGCTGGATGTGAAGTACTCAAGGCAGAAACAGACAAGTGCAGGTTCTGTAGCACAGAATTAGAATTGGTTGCGCATCTCATGGCTGGAAGTGAAGTACTCATGGCAGAAACGGACAAGTGCAGGTTCAGTAGTACAGAATTAGAAACAGTTGTGCATCTCATGGCTGGATGTGAAGTACTCATGGCAGAAACGGACAGGTGCAGGTTCTGCAGTACAGAATTAGAAACAGTTGCACATCTCATGGCTGAATGTAAAGTACTCATGGCAGAAGCAGACAGGTGCAGGTTCTGCAGTAAAGAATTAGAAACAGTTGTGCATCTCATGGCTGGATGCGAAGTACTCATGGCAGAAACAGACCAGTGCAGGTTCTGCAGTACAGAATTAGAAACAGTTGCACATCTCATGGCTGAATGTAAAGTACTCGTGGCAGAAACAGGCAGGTGCAGGTTCTGTGGTACAGAATTAGAAACAGTTGCACATCTCATGGCTGGATGTGAAGTGCTCATGGCAGACACAGACAAGTGCAGGTTCTGTAGTTCAGAATTAGAAACAGTTGTGCATCTCTTGGCTGGATGCGAAGTGCACATGGCAAAAGGCCTGTATACCGAAAGACACAAAAACATAGCAAGACTGATCCACTGGAAACTGTGCAAACACTATAACATACAGGTAAAAGGAAGCATGAACTACAAAGAATCAGAGAGAATGAAGAAGTAATTGATCACATGAGATCACCCAATACCAAGTGCCAAGAAGTGGAAGCAAGAAAACCCGATATTGTAATACAAGAAAAAATTAAAAAGGTAACATTGCTGATCGAAATAGCCACTCCTAGTGACTACAGTGTCCTGCGTACAGAGAGAGAGAGAGACAAAATCATGAAATATCAAGATATGCAGTCAGAAACCAAACTGACATGGAATAAGGACACAAATTGTTCCAGTAGTGCTTAGAGCAATGGGCCTAATCAAAAAGAACTTTCAGGCATATTTAAATATGCTACCAATATTTGTGACACGTTACGAACATCAAAAGGAAGCCATTTAGGGGACATTGCGTGTGCTGAGAAGAGTGCTCTCAGCTATCGTCAAAGACTAATACAGTACTGATTTCTTCAGTTTTGAATATGCCCTGGCTTAAGAATGGTGTAAATTCTCGTCATGGTATCACAGTCCCTAATTATTTCTAATTCTGCATCACTGCTGTTAATTCTGCTAGTTTTGGGGTATAATTAGCTGTAGTCCATCCTTGCCTGGGCCTGGAACCCACCGCGTGGTGTGGCATCTCCTGCTGCAGGTCTTACAGGGCATCATCATGTCTTGGCTTTGTTTCTTCCCCTGGGGACCTCCTAATTTGGTGCATGCACAGTACAGAGCAGTGTCTGCACATGTGCAATAGAGTACAACCAGACTCGCCTCACAAAACCAAACTCCTGGGCTTATTGCAGGCTGATTTTGATGTGAGGAAACGTATCTTAAGATCTTCCTGTGACTCAGCAGACATGACAGCTAGGGCAGCAGCTACCGAGGTCTGTCTCAGGAAGCATTCTTGGCTCAGGGTTTCCAGGTTTAGGCAGCATCTCCAGGATGCCATTATGGATGCCCCCTTCAGTGGGTCCATTCTATTCAGTGACGCCTCCAAAAAGATCATTATGGGCCTCTAGCATTTGGGCAAAGTCATCCTATACATGTACCAAATGTGCAGGTCTGACCCCCCTTCCAGCTCGAAGGAAGCATTTCCATTGCTGTACAGGTCAGAAGCCCAGAGGGTAACAATCTAGAGGGTCCTTCAAGAGTAAGGCTCCCTCCTAGCCTGTAAGCACCTTGGAACACTACGCCCTCCCAGGGCTCTCTGCCTACCATGGAAGCATGGCCTGACTACCTACTAGAACCCCCTTCCCCAGTGGAGTCCTTGGGGAAGTGGTAGGGGGTCTAGTTCTCCCTCTACATTTGCTGTCTATGTGCACAAGCTCTTGCAGTGTTAGCAGCAGTCTGCTGTTTATTTTATTGATGAAGCTGAGTGTTTAAAGTATCACTGTGCTTGCACTCACTATCGCAAGTACCTGGAGCCCTAGAACCTTACAGGAACTAGGAAGAGGAGTTGTAGTTCCCCGGGTGACACTCAAGGACTACAACTCGCAATAACTGAGGAATTCTTTAAATCTGTACACTGTCTGGACTTCTGTTTAATAGTTAAGCCACTCTGCAGTGGTTATTTTAACATGTCTTATTTTAAAAGGCATTTTTGCACATGGAGTTCTCCGTGACCCCTGGGACACTTCCTGGGTCACAGACACTTATATAAGGAGGCCCTGCAGTGAGCAGGGTGAGCGAGCATCATGACATGAAGACACTGCGCAAGAACTGCAGCGCATCTGCAAGTGTTTTAGCAGGGTTTGGTGAATCAGATACTTAAGGATACACTAAGATCTGAGAGTGCAATAAGGTGAGGCCTAAGCAGTCTTAGTGTTAGTGGAAATTGACTGCATATATATAGATACCCTGTAGTTTGTAAAATTATTAAGTTTAGTTGATTTATCAAGTCCACAGAGTATTAATTGGACAGGTATGTCTGCATTAGATAAACAACATGGATGACACTATAGAAACCCTAGATGAACGTTGGGGAAGTAAGTGTATACTATGCTGTATGTACAACTTTAATCTGGGTACTTTACATAATCAGGAGTAAATCTGCTCCAAATGTAAGGAAAATAAGGACATGGCAATAGAGATTTCTTAATTTAATAAATGACTCGCATATCTGGAGCAAAATCAAAAAGAAATGGCTGACAGATATAATGTTAGAATGCATACAATGAAAGGGCATAATACCATAGATACCATTGCACATGACATGGTCATTACAGCTCCCCCCTTCAATATCTGTGCCCCCTGATGTGTCTCTCTTCTCCCAGATAAAAGACAATCCCACTAACAGGAAAAGAGGTAGGGAAGATGATACACTTGATAGTCCAGAAGACAGATGGCATCAAATCCAAACTTCCAAAATATCTGAAAAAGAGGTAGGAGAGCAGATCAGTTTACTATTGCAATACAAAACAGATTTGACCCTTTATTAAATGATGATACACAGAACTCAGGAATGGAAGTTAACACAGAAACAATAGAAATAGCAGAATCCAATGCTTTAAGCAGTACTTCCGCCTGCATATCAACTGAACATTTAACTACATTTCAGCCCTTAAGGACACCCTCCTTAGTATAAATCAGGAAGTAAGAATGTATCGCTCCAACACACAGGAAAGTATGAAAAATCCCCAAAACTGTACTATGTAACAAATCTATGGCCTGGGTGACTCAGTTGTGTAGGGACTGGACAGAGCCATCTGTGATCCAGATAAACATAACAGAACTATGTCTTGTTTTAAGGGTGCTAAACTATCACACATCACCAAAATGGCTAAAGATATATTGGGTAGCAAAAAAGACAGAAAACTGGTGATAGTCCATGCCGGAGCAAATAATATACTATGGCAAAGTGCTCAACAGGTTAAACAAGAATTTGTTAATTTAACAAATAAAATCATAGACCTAGAAGGTGAATTAATTTTCTCTGAAATTCTCCCCATTCCGAGAGCAACCTATTAGCAAACATGAAAAATCAAACATATCAATTGAGGCAATCGTTAGACTGTATAATCCACTGGAAAGAATTTGTTGACAGAAGTCATCTCTATAGTAGGGATGGGCTTCATCTTAATGAGCAAGGAAGTCAACTTTTGGGGGAAAGCATAGCAGCCCATCTCTCTAAGCATTTAAACTAGAAAGGAGGGGGGTGGAGATAAACATTACCTTACCTAGTATACCAACCCAAACAAACAGTCTCTGTCAACTCAAATGAGTACCCAAGGTCACCCATGGACTTAGCAAGTCCTTAAATGTAGTACAGGACAATGGAAAACTAAGGGTATTATTATTAAATGCAAGAAGTCTCCCTAACAAAATGGACAAATTAGAACATACCCTGAATACCATGAAAATTGATATCTGTGGAGTCACTGAGACTTGGTTTTCAAAAAATGAATGGAATACCAATATACCAGGATATAATACATTCCTTAAGAACAGGAAAGATAAGAAAGGAGGTGGGGGTAGTGCTGTTTGTCTCAGAACATCTTGCTGTTTGTCTCAGAACATCTTAAAGGATATCAATTCAGCTCATACCAGTCCAACACAGAAATAATATGGGTCAAATTATCATTAGATAATAATACTATAACAATAGGACTGGCTTATTGTTCCCTGAATCTGGAACAAGCTGATAACCAGCTTTTCTTACAAGAAATAGAAAATATTGAGGTTAAAAGCAACTTCGTATTGATTGGGGATTTCAATCTCCCGAATATAAAGTGGCTAAACTATAAAACTAATGGACAGCTTGAAAAAAGTTTTATAGAGATTACCTTATTACATGATCTAGAACAACTGGTTAAACTCCCAACTATGGACAACAATATATTAGATCTAATTGTAACCAATATTAAGAATCTCTGTTCAACACCTCAAATACTGCCCCCCCCCCAGTGACAGTGCTCATAACATGGTGCTAGTTAATTTAACCAAAACCTCTAAAACAATTAATGGAAAATCAGAGTTTAGAAATTTTGCAAAAGCTGACTATGCCAAGATTAAAAGCTACCTGAGTAACTAGAATTGGAAAGAGTCCCTAAACAGATGTAGTCTTGAAGAAGCATGAGAGCATATTAAAAAGGAAATTGATTATTGCACCAAAACATGCGTACATTCAAGACTCAAATATAATAATAAGAATTACAGGATTCCTCCATGGTGGAATGGGAAGATAAAGAAACTAATGAAAAAAGTGCATACTGTAAATATAAGCAATTGAATAAGGAGGATGACCTGAATAGGTTCAAATTAAATTTGCTCACATTTTTAATAAAATGTGGGCTTATGCCATCCGGTCGTGGGGACAATCCAATTTTTACCTTCCCAATAACATCCAGAATGTGTTGTTCAGTGAAGGTAATTTGTAATCCTAAATTTCAATAAAATAAAAAAATAAAAAATTACTAGCTAAGAAAACAATAAAGCAAATCCATGTGGTAAAACAAAAATTAGAATGAAACCTGGTTAGGAAAACCAAAGATAATAGAAAACAGTTCTATAATTACATTGGAACATTAAAAGGAGCACAGAATTAAATTAGTCTGCTCGCCTCAAATAATGAAATATGGAGTAATGAGGCTGGCATGGCTGAGATATTAAACACATACTTTGCAAGTGTCTTAAAAAAAAGACAGTAGAATTGAGTTAGACACTTTTAATACAAAAAAAAACCCCTCAATTACCTTCACTGAACAACATGTTCTGGATGTTATTGGGAAGGTAAAAATTGGATCGTCCCCAGGACCGGATGGTATAAGCCCACATTTTATTAAAAATGTGAGCAATGAACTGCTAGGCCCACTAACTGTTTTATTCAACATTTCCATTCAGGAAGGCAAAACCCTGGAATCATGGGGGAAAGCTAATAGTACTCCTATTTTTAAGGGGGGAAATAAACAAAATGTATGTAGTTATAGACCAATCAGCCGTACATTCAGTAAACTACTTGAGCGAATCATAGAAAACAAAATACTCTACCATATTAATAACAGTGACAGTCTTGATATAGCACAACATGGATTTACACCAGGTCAGTCTTGCTTAACGAATCTAATACATTTCATTGATCCAGTCAGTGAAACATTAGAACAGGGACTGCTAGTTGATGTATTTTTAGATTATGCCAAGGCATTTGACACAGTTTCCTATAGAGTGTTAATGGAGCAACTACTATTTATAATGAATCTTAATGGTAAAATAATGCAATGGATTGGTTCATAGTTAAAAGACAGACAAAAAATAATGGTTATTAGAGGGCATGTATCAGAATGGATGCAAATTACCAGCAGTGTACCCCAGGGTTAGGTCCTGGGTCCACTGCTATTTAATGTACTTATTTCAACCATGTAAACAAGTAGTGGTGTCTGGATTAGCAAATATGCAGATGACTGCTAAGTTGGATGTATTGTAAATGATACTGAGTCAATCAATAATCTGCAAAAAAAACTTAAATTATGTAGTTAGTCCAACCATAACAAAATGAGCTTTAATGAACAGAAATGCAAGGTAATGCACATGGGGGAAAAACAGCATCAAGGTAAACTATGTGATGAATGGAATACAACTAACAATAACCACAGAAGAAAAAGACTTGGGTGTTACAGTTCCTGATAACCTAAAATTTGACACACATATAAATGTGGTTAACAAATGCTATGGCATTTTTGGTTATATCCAAAGGCATATAAGAAGTAGACATACAAAAGTCTTATTACCTGTATATATTAGCCTTATTCGACCTTACCTAGAATATTGTGCTCCTTTCTGTACCCCAACATCTGTGAGAACCAAATAAATGGTTGAGAGAGTCCAACGTAGAGTCACAAAGAACATTAGTAATGTTAAAAACAAAAGTTATAGTGATAGATTAAGAACCCTGGACCTGTCTTCCTTAGAATACAGATCACTTAGAGGGGACCTGATTTTTATATGTAAAGCTTTTCAAGACAATTCATTGTTTGCTACTCTTTGTCTTGAAAAACAAATGATATACAATAATACCAAGTCCCATAACTTACAACTTAAGACACCTGTAAGTAAAACAAGGCGGAAAAGATTTTTTACACATAGTTTTACCAATATGTAGTGATGAGTTAGACATCAGAACAGATTAAAAATAATCTGAACAACTATATGGAAAAAATAAATTTAGCTTCCATTTGAAACCAGTTGTGGGGGGTTCTTAATGGGTTTCCAGCTTCAAGAACCTGTACAATACTATGAAACCGTGAAAGCAAGAGGGATGGTCCAAAATCACTTCTGATATGTGGGTACTTCAATTGATCGAATAGGATAATGTGCCAGAATTCAGGTGAATCCCCCCAGACAACCCACCCATTCGCTCCACCTGCTCCTCATCTCATGCTATCCTCGTTGAGGAGGAAATTCAGTCTCTCCTGAGCAAACGGGCCATAAAGCATGTTCCTCCACCCCAGCATGGGAAAGGCTTCTATTCCCACTTCTTCTTGCTCCCAGGAAGACAATGAATCTCTGTCCAATCCTAGATCTAAGTCTCCTGAACAACTATATTGAGTACAGAAGGTTTAGGATGGTAACCCTGCAAAGCCTTCTCACCATGCTCCATCCAGGGCACAGGCTCAGTTCTCTGGACAAGCAGGATGCCTACTTCCATATCAAGGTGCTCCCAGTCCACAGGAGGTTCCTGCGGTTCACCTTTCAGGGAGAACATTATCAGTTCCAAGCATTCCCTTTGGCCTGTCCTCAGCACTGTGGGTATTTACAAAATGCCTCAAGGTGGTTGCAGAAGCTCTCAGGTGCCAGGCCATTACATCTACCCATACCTAGATGATTAGCTTCTCTCTGCCCCCTCCAGGGAACAAAATCCTATCCTCCCTGTCAGACATATTTCACCTCTTTGGGACTCCCTGGATTATCCTGAACATGGCCGAATCGTTCACCTGGCCCTCCCAATGGCTTCAATACATAGCAGCCATTCTGTGTACCTCTATGAGTAGAGCATTTCTTCCACCAGACAAGGCAACCCATCTATGAATTCTGGGTCAGAGGATCTCTTCCTCACACCAAGTTCCCACACAGATGATAATGATACCTCTTCTGAGGCACATGCAACTGCCACAATGACAGTACCACTGGCTCACCTGTTCATGAGAGTCCCACAATGGACTCTCAGAGTCCAGTGGGACCAAAGGTTGGTTGACCTCGATCAGTTCATTCAAATCTCCAGGACGGTGAGACAAACATGCATATCAACATCCTGGAGATGAAAACTGTTCTTTACACTCTCCAAGCCTGTCAAACAGATCTTTCTCCAGGACTCTTGTTGATTCGAACAGACAACATGCCTGTTGTCTTTTATATCAACAAGCAGGGGGAACCCACTCGCATTCTGTGTGCCAAGAGGTGATGAGAGTGTGGTTTTCAGCCATAGAGCATGGCCTGTCCCTTACAGCGGCACATGTTTCAGAAGTCCAAAACACCTTGGACGATGGTCTAAACCACTCTCAGTCCTGGGCACACAAGTGGGAGCTTCTTCAGTCCATAGTGAATGACCTGTTGGAAAAGTGGGGCCATCTATAACTGGACCTTTTCGCATCCCCATCCAATGCCAGACTGTCCAATATTTGTTTGGTAGTGCCAGGGCCTGGGTTTTTTGGTGAGACGTGTTGTTCCTTTATTGGACAGGGAGGTTTCTGTACACCTTCCCTCTCTTCCCACTTCTTCTGAGGGTCTTCCTCAAGCTCCAAGCGGAGAGTGTGGACATAATCTTGATCTCTCCTCCATTGCCATGCCAGATATAGTTCCTTCTGCTGCAGCAACTGGCAGAGGAACCTCCAATTCCCCTATCTTTCTCCTTCCACTTGCTCTTCTAGGATCAGGGTTATCTTGTTCCATCTGGACCTCATGTACATGCATCTGCATGCCTGGCTCATAAGGATTTAATTTCCTTTTATTTTGGGTTCTCCCCAAGGATTACAGAAGTCCTAATCATTGCTTAGAAACCTTTCACTAGAGCTACCTGTACCTTGAAATGGAAGCATTTCTGCCCCTGGGCTTCCACGCATGGTCTAGACCCTTTCTCCTGCCCCATAAATTTGATCTTGGAGTATCTCCTTTCCCTCTCAGACTTCGGTCTTGCCACTCTTCCCACAAGGTGCACCTCTCACAATCTTTGCTTACTACGCACCTGTGGATGGCAAGACTTGCTCAACTAGACTTGCCCTGCAATTTTCTGTGCATCATGCTCAGGGCTCTGTGTTTATTGTGGTAAAGTGGGCCTACATTCTGCAGCAGGACCTCATACTTTCTGTGGCAGAATAACTAACATACATACTAACATACTAAAATGCCAGCAGAATAGGCCTAACAGTCTTTTGCTTCCACTTGTTTGGTCAGCCCCCACCCTGGGAGCTGACCTTGCAGCCCTCCCTCACCTTCTCTGGCTTCTCCCTTCCCAGTTCCGGATATTCTCGCTGCATTGGATATTGTTTCCAGAATCCTTCCCTTGTACCTGTCCCATCCCCTCTTGAACCCCTCCACTGTCTCTGCCTCCACCAGCCCCCTAGGCAGTGCATTCCATGGCTCCACCACCCTCTCAGTGAAATAGCACCTCCTCCTTTCTCCCTTGAATCTTTCCCCCTCCAGCTTCCACCCATGCCCTCTAGTGGCCCCCTCCTCCTTCCTTCAAAGCACCCTGATTGTTCCTTCCCTATTTACCCTTTCATATACCTGAAGACCTCTATCAAGTCCCCCCGATCCCCTCTCTCTTCCAATGTGTACATATTTAGCTCTTCGAGCCTCTCCTCATAGGTCCTGTCCCCCAAGCCCCAAGTCACTGCTGATTTTGCTGCAGATAAATTGTGGCTAAACAGCATGCCTTCTAAGGGATTAAGTCTTAGTTAACCCTTTGACTGCTTTCATTCAATCACTCTGCTACACTGAAAGTGGAACAGCAGGCCATTTAACAGTATGTAGTCTTATCACTTAAACAGCAATAACCCAAACCTGGCACAGCCATGGGTATCAGCGTTCTCTTTTAATGAATTTTCTCTCCCACCCCGAATTTGAAGGCTCATCTGTTCTTTTTCTGGAAATTGGTGGCCTTAGCTGTTCTTCTAGGTTATAATCAGAGGAGGACATACACACTTACCTAAAACTACACAGAAAGCAAAACCTGCTTGGATTTCTTCTGATTTATATTTACAGTTAGCAGATTATAAAGAGAGACTCCAACTTGAAAGCCATTTTTTTCTGATTTTGATCAATGTTCTTTTAAATTATTTTTTTAAACTAGGAATACCCTAACTGCCTTTCAACTCACATGTTGAGTGCAGTGTGCAAATGTGTGTTTTGGGGATGGGGTGGGAATTGTCTTCCTATAACCGTGAAGGAGGGTGTAACTTGCAGAGCCTGTAGGATTTGTTGACTCCTGATTTTTCTTATGGCGAACACACTAAAAAATGCAAGCAAGTCTTTCTTATTAAGCTGAAGTAACCATGGATAGCATGTCCTCTTCTCCTCACAACTCAGGGGGCTGTGGTGTTCTTCAGGCAGTGACCCTCATTTTATTTGTGTATAGCAACAATCAAACTCTCCATTCCAATTTTTTTCCATACCTGCTTGCTCTAGTTCTAGTATACCCTGGTCCCCAACTCTGCTGCAGCTGGGCAAGTTGATCCTCCTTATGAATTGAGCTTGATGCCACCACTTAGGTTGCAGGTACAAATCTGCCAAGAAATTACTCTCACACTTGTAGGTACAGAACTGTGGCCCACAAATCAAAACTGTGATAGATGTCCACCAGTGGAGACCAAGTCCTCTACGCAGTCTGCTGCCAGCACTATGCTTCTGCAATCAGTTTCTCCTCTGATACCTGTCACCACACCGAGATTGATTCCACCTCCACAGGCACCACTGAATCTTCTCACTTCTTGACTACAGCTCACCTTCCAGTTCTTCCTTCCAAATTCATCTTCCAAAGATTCAGCATGGGCCACGAGCAGCCTCACAATGAAAGATTAACATGGCTGAGCTACCCACACCTATACAGCAGCAAATCATAACTGCTGTGGACCTAATAAAGCTCTGCTACTCTTGCGGCAGTCCCCCTACCCCCAACAATACTGGCTGTAAGGGGTTATGTAACAAGAGCCAGCATGAGTCAAGATGTCATGCAGCCACTAGCTTTTCAGATTTGCAGTGGGCGGCATCAGTTTGCTGCCTGTTCTAATTAGCATGCATGCCATGGCGTACTTAACATATCAATAGCTATGCCCTTTCCTTGTGTGATTGCATAGCATAGCTAGCATTTCTGCAGCAGTGTGGCTAGTCTTCCTGATTTCTGCAGCATGCACTGATTTCTGCTGTCGGCACTGATTTCTGTGGTTACTGCTGCAATCACAGAATCACAGAAAACACGGGGCCTTGGCCATGCTTCACCTGTTAGGCTTACCAGTTACTAAGCAAATTCTTTCTAGGTGGCTTGTAAATTGCATTGATTTTTGTTACAAGTAGTACAATAAGCTCTTACCAGGAGAAGTAAAGGGTCATTCCACAAGGGAAATCTCTGCATCTTCACAGCCCTACATAACATCTCAGCAGCTGAGATTTTGCGCTGTGACTACCTAGAGTGCAGTGCATACTTTTATCAAGCACAACAGTCTGTTCATTGCCTCTCATAGAAGGGCAGGCTTCAGCCTTGCAGTCTTTCAGGGACTTCTTTCTTAAATGCTCTTCTTGCATATGGCACCTCTACCCTTTCAGCTAGAATCTCTCTGGTACTGCTTGGCACTCAGTCCTTATTGTGTAGCCTGCTGCAAGAGCTCCAACTCTAAGTATGATAGTACAGTTCAAGGCATAAATTAGTGTTGGAGACTTGATTAGCAGCATTTACTAATCAAAGTAAAAAATGATTAGTGATTGGCCGAAGTTGATTAGCAATTGCTAAAAAGTGATATTTTTGCTCCAGCCACCATACGAATGTACTTATTTTGCTCTGTATCGATAAAATACACATTTACACAAGTTTCTGAGACTGATGCTGTTTTATTTTGCCATTTTCAGAGAAATACAGCTAAATGTGCAGCAGTACATACATTTTAAGAGTTGAGATAGGATGTCTGCCAAAGCAGACTGAATATGTGAGCATGATCGTCAATTGTGATAAATTAAACATAAACTCCTGCCCCAGCATAACTGGGACTGTGATTGACCACACAGTTAACCACCGGGGACTGTGATTGACTACACAGTTACCAACAGGGATTGGATGCCATCTGTTTTACTACTTTTCTCCACCAGGCATATAGCTGGTAATTCTGGCTTGTTTTGGGGGGAGGGACCTGGGGGTGCTCCATCATCCTCAGCTGCCAAATCACCAGGATGTCTTGGTTTAGCACTAAAAAATATGTCTACAGCCCTGTCTGGGTTGAATTCAGATGGGGGGGTGCCCTGCTTTTTAATGTGAATCTGTATTTCTACAGTACCCTCTGCCAGACTTGCTCTCCAGTCATTTTTTACCTTGTTCATAATTGAAAAACACCTTTCTGCAATTGCATTAGACATAGGAAATGCTCTTAACACATTGACAAGCTTTAACAGATTTGGATAAGAATTTTTGAAATCACATGCCAGCTTTGACCAGATAGCAGAGGCAGAAAGATTGATGAAATTGGTTTGAGCAAAAATCTTAAACTCTTGCCATTCTGCAAGTAGCAAAGTGCTCTCACGTAGGATCAGTACCATTGCCTGAGTTACAACTTCCTGATATTAAATTCTCTGACACCTACTTGCTGACATTATTACGTTCCAGACGAAAAACAAACTGACAGAAATAATCCCGACATGCGTTGATTGCGGCACAAATTGGAAACTAATAGGAATGAACACTTGGGGGTGCAGGCAACAATTAAATACAACACTGTGGCACTCCAAATAGCAGGAGGCATGATCACAATAGGAAATACATTTGATAAGCCATGTCTGATGTTCGATGGGGGAGCGGGCAACAATTCCAGCCTCCTCTGGCAACTATTGAAGGAACATGTTCTGCTTGCCCTCTGACTTGTATTCCTTTCAGGCTGGGTCTGTAATGCATTCCTGCTGTGGGAGCTTCCTGCTCGACGATTTCATCATTTTTTGGGGGGAGGGGGTCCTGTGCTTTCTCTACTGCTTCATGCTTCTTGCTTTGGTTTGTATTGTATTTTCTTTATTCACTTCAGATCTTCCAGAGCTGTTTGCATGCTTCCTCTTTCTTGTGGCAAACCACCCTGCCTTGCTCTTATTATGTATGTTGCTAGTGGTAGAAAATAGAAAAGATATGTGTCAGGAGAATCAGCGTCAGTATAAAATCAACAGTGGAAGCTTACAAATGGGAAATAAATTACGGGCTATTTTTAGCTGGGAAGATCGATGTCGGGAGATCGTACTAGACCCTCTCACACTCAGGCTACAAAAGTGCTGAAAAGTGGTCAGCTAATGCAGTTAATGCAGCAATGTCACTGTTACCATACCATACAGCTCCAGTTCCTTTCTGTCTGCAACTGCTGGCCAAAGTCTGGTAGCAAACACTTTTGCATGGCTATAGATATTACTTTCATTAAGTCAAACTGAACCTTTGTTCACAACAGTTCTCAGTGTTTGTAATGTATTTCTTAGTTTGTTGTATAAAGGTTTTAACAACTTGGCCACTAAAATGTGTTAATTTCACACCCTTGTATGTGACTTGAGCACACGCTCCTAAAAGAACATCAGACCCATTTTTTAAGAGAATGCCAAGTTCACTACCACCTATGGAACCACTCTGCTTAGCATGGTCAGGAGTGTTTTTCAAAGGTTCAGCAGAGCTAAGTAGCTCTGGTATTTCAACTACTACTTTATGCAGTGCTAGTGAGTACCTGGCAAGTGGCTGAAGCAGCTGTTCAAAATACAAAAGGTGTGCCACCATTTGGAATTTAGTCATAATTTGCAACACTCCCTTGGCTTTGGCCTGGTCATGTGTTGGGTTTGCAGACATAGATTCTAAATGGGTACAAATTACGGGGAATGATTTGATAACAGCATGGGTGGCAAGAAGTTTATACTGCACCCAACATATACCATGGGCCTTCTTGGGCTTTTCAACTGACATCTCCATGGCCTGGGCGAGGGACCATAGGTCTCTGAGTCTCTTATGATGTTTCTGATAGAGATAAAACAGTTGGGTCAGAAAGTTTGAAACATCGTTGAAATAGATGTTATCCAAAGTGTCTAATATGGCCCATTCTAATCTGTGTGAGAAACAATGAACACCAACTAACCACTGTATGTCTTCCCTTAATAGAGCAGCAAGACCCCGTCTTACACCCACGTTGACAGATGCCCCATCAGCCCCAAACCCAACCATGTGTTTTATATTAAGGCTACACTCTGTAAAAATGTGTAAAAGGAGATACAGCTTTCATTCGTTAAAACATAGTCTTCACTTAACCATTGATGGGATTTACATAAATTACGTAAACCAGTTCCTTTTCGATTACAGCACTGTCAGTACTACCGTCCATAGGCACTGAAAAATAATTTGCATTTTTGACAGTTGCCAGGAGGTTTTCTTCTAGGTGTTTGCCAATACACGTTATGAGTTCTTTCCCACTAACAGCGTTAATGTATTTATTACCCAAATGAACTCCATGGTGCTTCTCTTGTTCTGCTATCACTTCAGACGTTTTAATAGGGATGTCCTCTTTGGCCATCACGTACAGGATTTCCATCAGCCTGCCTAGAATCATTCTATGCTGTTCCTCTGCATTGCTGAAAGCTCTCCCTGCAAATAAATTAAATAAGTTTTAAGTCTTGGTCCAAACTCCTAACACCCCCCATTTTAAACTTACCAATTGTTGTATGGTTATATTTATCAAGTGGTGACCTTGTTCTACCAAATTTGAAAACTGTAACAGCTTTCTTGTGCTGCTGTGTCAGAAGATGTTTCCAGGTGGTGTCAACTTTTAGCTGGGGGCCTGTAATCCCTGCAGTTAATGCCTCACCAAAGTTCCTCAACCCACGTAGCTCATCTCTGTACTCACAGCACAATTTGCAACTGACACACACTGCACAGTCTCCCTCACTGCTAATCTGTAGCCAGTTATTTTCTGGGTTATATTTTTGGTGCCATTCCTCTGCAGTTGCTAATTTAACTCCAGCCATGTTAGATTGCAATTAAAAAGTTTGAAGTTAGCAAAACAAGACTATCAAGCTGTGAATGTAACACATAGAGTTACTGTAATCTGGCTATTTTCTCTGTAAAAAAAAAAAAAAAATGGCAGCTGCAGATTTGCTGTGACCCCCGAGTCCCCCCACCAACGTCCACATCTCTGCAGGCAGGGTGCGCACTTAAAGTTTCAGAGCTATGAACAGAACACTTCCCCAAAGTTCACTGCTGCAGGAAAACTGCCAGCAGGGTATTATGTTTAACTTGTCCCTGATCTCTGCCATAGGCAGGGCACACTCTTAGGTTTCAGAGCCAGCTGTGAACAGAACACTTCCTCTTAGCTCACTGCTGCAGGAATACTGGCAGCAGGGCATAGTCTTATGTGTCCTCAATCTCTGCCATAGGCAGGGCACACACTTAATGTTTCAGAGCTGTGAACTGAGGTATGGGGTCAAAATGTCACACGGCAGAATGCTGTGCATCTTAATCACGTTGCGCGATTTCATGTTAACTTTTGTTATGGGGGGCTGTGCAACCGGACCCCCACCCCTCACTAAAGATTCTAACTCCGGGGGGTGGTCCAACTCGGAGAGCGCACAGGTCCGGGATTTGCCATAATGCCATACGCTATTACAGGCGTACGACATTATGACCCGGTACGGTGAACTGAACACTTCCCCAAAGTTCACTTCTGCAGCAATTAGCTCTTAGCTGGCAAAAGAGCTATGTGTCTTAATTTATAATGTCCCCTCAGGTCCAATGGGTAGGGCTGCACACAAGACAACTTCCTCAGTGCAGAACAGAGCAGGTGTATTTTCCGAGTCTAAAAACAGGGCAGGCACAGATACAATTTTTTTACTGCTTTGTTTCTGTCTCCCTTGAGAACTCTGGAAAAAACAGGGCATAGTCCTTAATCATCACTACTGCAAAAAAGGGCTGGCTGGACACAAAAACAGCAGGCAGGGTGCGCAGATGACCCCTCATTGCCCCCTTCATCTTTACCAAAAGCAGGGTACATGTTACGTAAATGTAAGAAGTTTTTCTTTTGTTTCCTCCCCATCATAAAAGTCTCTGGAGTAAACCAGGGCACACTTCTTCTTGTTCTGTTCCCAAAAATGTTCTGCTACTTGCAAGTCAAATGCAATTTGTTTGCTTATCCCCCATCAGTGCTGCAATAAGGGCTGGGTACATTTTAAAACTGGGCATGACTGTAAGGTTTAATCACTAGTTGCCCTTTCATCTCTGCAAAAAGCAGGGGAGGCATGGTACAATATAGTTCTCAGAACTCTGGAAAATTCTGGGCACAATATTTGTTTTCTGTTCCCAAAGTTTGCAAGAGCACAAGTATAGTTTCCCCATTCAGATCAGTCACTGGCATTAAATTGGTCTGGGCACAAAAATAAGACTGTTTACACACTGTTCACTAAGTCTATGCCAAGCAATAGTTCACATGTACTTTGCTGTGTTCTCTCCCATTCCTCTCTGTTAATTTTTGCCCATGATTCACTCAGTGCCCACTTTGCTGACTGTGCACCTCCCAAGTCAGGTCACAGCCCTACCAAGTGCCCTCCCATTCAGTTCACTCCTGCTCCCCAGACAAAAATAGAAAAGTTGTAGTTTTTTTTGTAGAGACTCCCCCGATTGTCTGCTCAGCTCTGTGAGCTGCTTCTGCTGCCCAGCCTGGTATCTGTGTCATGCCTGCTGGCCCCACCACAATGCTTCACATGGCTCTCTGATGTCTGGTCCTCTTTCACATTGTCTCAGCCTCCTCGGCTCCCCTGCTCCATGTGACTCCTCCCTGCAAGACAAGAACAAAAAATGATTACCGGACACCACCAACGAGCAAAAAAATATAATTTAAAAAAAAAAGGAAACTGGAACTTACTTTAAATTTTGCTCTGGCTGGAGTTTTTGGACCTGCTTGCTCTTCTTATGGGATCATGCTGCAAGAGCATGTGTTTCTCCTCCGCAGAGACTGGTGTTGGGGGTCACTGGCCAATCAGGAGGTGCAGGGGAGGAGGACAGAAAAGAAAATGGGAGAAATAAATTAAAGAAACATGACCCAAAATGCCAAAAGGGGCATTTTAAAGGACCCAGGGCCAAACTCAGAATGATTAGCAATGACTGCTAATCATTCCAAAAGTTGACTCACTTTGTCCTGATCTTGGGTCACAGATTGCGATGTGAATCCACTTATTTTATGCCTTGCAGTTACATAAGAACTTACCATAACAGTAGATCTTCAAGAAGAGCTCCTACTGCTGGCACTGCTTTCCCTCCCTCCCTCCTTCCCCCGGGTCATTCTTCTTTGGGAAGAGTCAAACCCACTTGATTTTCCATCTCTGTCTTGCTCAGTCAGGTCTCTGGCAGGAGAACTGAGGTGGGACTGGGGACTGGCCCCTTTATACCATTGGCAGATGTCAGAGGTGGTCTGACATCAGGGGGTAGTCCTCATTGTATTCTGCTAGCTAGAAGTTTTCCATGGGGTCCTAGTGCCTGGTGGCATAGCCCTTATTGTGTATCCTGCTGCATGAGCTCTTCTTGAAGATCTACTGTTAAAGTAAGTTCTTATGTAACTGTACTTTATAGAGTCTGCTACTTTTATAAAACAAATGGTGAGGTAAGACTCTCTTATCTGAAGGACAATGGCCTCCAGGATGTAAAGCAGCATGGGTTCATTTCAGGGAAGTATTGTCAAACCAACCTTATACAATATTATGACTGGGTGACAGGTGAGCTTGATAAGGGTCTTTACTTGGACTTCAGCAAGGCATTTGTTTTGGTACCTCATGGGCAACTTAGTGGAAAACTATCTGGTATAGGGGTAGGGGCAAAAATAGCAAACTGGATTACAAGCTGGCTGAGTGAGAAACTATAACAGGTGGTAGTGGGAGGGGAGCTTTTAACTCCAAGGCCAGTGATGAGTGGGGTACCACAGGGCTCTGTGCTAAGACTGGTATTATTTGGGCTCTTCATATCAGACATTGCACACGGTGTGATGAGCAAGGTAAGTCTGTTTGCAGATGATACCAAAATGGGAGCAGTGGTGGATGGAGTTGAGGGATGGAAGCAGCTGCAGGGGGACCTAGGCAAGCTGGTGGAGTGGTCAGAGAGGTGGCAGCTGGGGTTTAATGCAAAGAAATGTAAGGTTATGCACTTCGGGCAAAGAACCCAAGAAGAGAATACTGTCTGGGAGGGGTTAAGCTGGGGATCATTGAGGAGGAGAAGAACCTAGGGGTAATGGTAACAGGGACAATGAATAACATTACCCAGTGCTAGAGAGTGGTTGCAAAAGTAAACAAAATGCTGGGGTGCATGGTAAGAGGGTTTTCATCCAGGCAAAGAGAGGTAATCTTGCCCTTCTACAGGTCACTAGTAAGGCAACACTTGGAGTTTTGTGTGCAGTTTTGGAGGCCATACCTGAAGCGTAATGTCAGGTTACTGGAGGGAGTACAGAGGAGGGCAATAAAGATGATTTGTGGAGTGGAGGGGAGAGACTAGGAGAGCAGGATGGGAGACCTGAATGTGTACACCCTGGAGGACAGGAAGGACATGATAGAGACATTCAAGTCTCTGAAGGGAATCAGTAAGGATGGGGCAGATGGGGTCTTTAAGCTAAGGTGGAGGAGGGATACCAGGGGGCATGGGCTAAGAATAGAGGGGGAAGATTTAGGAGGGAGATGAGGAGACACTACTTCACAGAGATGGAGCTGGCAAAATGGAATGCACTGCCAGAATGGGTGGTATTGTGAATCTGTGAACAACTTTAGAAGGGCATGGGACAGGGAACAGGAGAGAGTGAGGGTGGGGAAGTGGCAGACTGCATTGGGATGACAAAGGGGACGGGGAGTGGGGTAGCTGCAAACTAGGGGCACTAGCTGCAAATTTAGGTAGACCGAGTGGTATGTTTCTGCTGACAAATCTGTATATTCGTATGTTCTCTTACCAAAGTAGAAACCAGTGCTAGCAGAGTTCTCCCAGGGTGATGATATAGGAAATAGCCTCATTACAGTCATATTTACGTGAAAGACAGGTGGGTTGTCCTTATTTGCAGCAGTGGTCTTGAAGGCGGTGCTTACCCTAGATTTAAATATGCACTAATTGTCCTTATAACAAAATAATGCAGCTATCTGTGCATACACAGTAGCCCTGTCTGATATTATAATAATAATAATAAACATTTATTTATAATAAGTACAATTCAACAACTATCAAAGTACTTTTACAGAGATTAAAAACAAATTAAATTCAGCAATAAAACTCCTCAATTTAAAAAGAACAGTCAAATATTAGTCAACTAAGAAGGCCAGTGAAAATAAGTTTTTAGAGCTGCTTTAAAGCTCTCCACAGTCAGGCACCCTCTAACCCAATGAGGCATAAAATTCCACAGGGTCAGGGCTGTGAAAGCAAACGTTCGAGCCCCAGAGGTCTTCAAACTAACCCTGGGAATCTCGGCAATCCCTCATTGGTAGAGCAGAGCAGCCAGAGTGGGCAATAGGATGAGAGAAATCTTGTAGGTAGCTTGGTCCCTATCCGTGTAGGGCTTAATAGGTCAGCAAGCCAACCTTGAAGGTGATTTGCCACTGAATTGGCAGCCAGTGCAGTTTACGCAACACAGATATGATATGGCTAGATCGAGACAGCCCAGTCAACAACCTGGTCGTAGCATTCTGCACCAGCTGCAAGTGGCGAATATCTACTCCCAGTAGCCCTTGGTACAGGGCATTGCAGTAATCAAGACAAAAGGTCACAAAGGCAAGGATCAAGATTAGAATTTTTTCGGGTGGGACCAGATGCCTAATCTGGGTGACTTTCCTCGGATGGTAAAAAGAGGTTTTGACGATGGAGGACACCTGAGATTTCAGAGTCAACCCCTCATCATGAATAATGCCAAGACTTTGCACCCATTCAGAGGTCACCAGCTGGCAACCTCTAAGCAGAAGCCCAGTGTCCTATTCAGTCAAAGACCCCTCTACCCAATGGCCTAAGTCCACTACTAAAACCTCAGTCTTGCCAAGATTCAGTTTTAACAAGCCGGCACTCATCCATTTCTGGATCTCAGAGAGGTAGTTATTAAGCACAGAGACTGCATCATTCTGATACAGTGTAAAGTATATTTATAGCTGAGTATCATCTGCATAGCAGTGAAAACTCAGTCCATACCACCTTACAATGTCTTCTAATGGCAGCATGTACACAACAGATAGCACAGGTGACAATACAGAGAACTGGAGAACCCCACATGGCAGGGAGAAAGCATCAGAGGAATAAATTCCTGATGCTACTCTATGAAACCTGCCAGTGAGAAATAAATGAAACCATCTGAGGACTGTCCCTGACAATCCACAGATCACCTGCAGGTGTTCAAGCAATGTGCCATGAGCCACGGTGTCAAATGCTGAAGAGAGATTAAGGAGGACTATGATGGAATGAGATCTCTGATCTCTCTCTCTCTCTCTATCAGAAGATCATTGAGCACCCAAACAAGGGCAGCCTCAGTGCTATGCCTCATCTTGAATCCCGACTGGAGAGGATCGTAGATCTCATGGATGGTAAGGTGATACCCCAGCTGCAGCGCAACCACCTTCTCAGTAACCTTACCCACAAAAGGCAGGTTAGAGTCTTGTGTGTAGTTAAGGAGACAGCCTGGGTCAAGAGAAGATTTCTTAAGTATGGAAATCACCACTGCCTCCTTCAAGGAGTCAGGGAACTCACCAGTCTCTTAATGAGTACTGGACTATCTCTGCAAGGACCGGGCCAATGACCTCAATGCACCCCATGAGGAGGCTGGTTGGGCCCAGGTCCAAACTACAGCAGGTCAGATGCATCTGCTGGATGATCTTCATGACATCCACAATTGCCAGCTGTTTAAAAAACAATCAGACAAACCGAGGCTTGGCAACCTTCCACTGATTACCACAGTAGCCAATGGAATGTGCTGTGTGAATCTCTGATCTGATGTTGTCAAACTTGTCTGCAAAGAAGCAAGCAAACTCAACACACTTTTCTTGTGATAAGGCTCTTCAGACCTGAAGACAGGTTGGATTGTACTGCCTGTCCACAGTTCAAAAGAGCTGAGCTGGTCAGTTCCATGCAATGGTAATCTCCCCGGAGAGGAATTCTGCCTTCTTACAGGAGATAACTGATTGATAGTCTGAATAATGGGCCATCAATCTAAGTCTTTTGACATTGAGACCAGATTTCCACCAGCAATGTGCCATCCTTCACCCCTCTCTCCTCATCTCACTCAGAGTCACATCAAACCATGGAGACCGAGGGTGAGGGGCAAATATGAACAAGAGCAATAGAGTCCAGTGCCTCTGCCACAGCTTTATAATAGGCTTGTACTTGGGCATCTGGACTGCCGCTCACATTTGTATGCCCGAGAGATCTAGTACCACCTTTAGGCCTTCTGGGGCAACATCCCTCAAAGGGCAGTACTGGACCAACTCCACAGGGGCAGGCCTATAACGAGGACCCATAAATTGAAGCTGACAGTGCAATGGTCAGACCAGATGACAGGTTACTATGTAGTACTATAATGAATGTTGCCTATATCTTACCCAGATTTCCTTTCTGTACAGTAATTATTTTATGTTTTATAGTGCGTTTGAATTCCTCAGGAGCACAGGCTCTTGTTTATGCCCCCTGCCCCCACCCTGTGGAAATCTCTACCTCGCAAGATATGAGAGTGTCAGACAGTGAAGAGCTTTAAAACTGCTCTTAAAACCCATCTGTATTTGCTTGCTTTCCCCTGATCTCTGATTTTTGACTTTCGATATTTGTGATATTGCACATGATGTTAAGAATTTGAGTATGTTTTATGTTCTGTTTTTAAATGTTTTGGAGTTTTGATATTTGTACAGCACTTTGACACGTTGTGAATTGCACTTGATAAATACAACTATTATTATTATTATTACTAAGTAGGGGAGCAGGTGACCACAGAGGAGGTGTATAAAAAGGCCCACTAGGGAATGGGATGTTAGGCCCATTCCAGAGTTGTTCAGAATCTTGTTGGACACAGTAGAAGAAGGATCTCACTCCTCTCTTGATGGTAGGAGAAGTAGAACACTCAAGACAGAAAATAGATAGGGTCAACTCAGTGGTGTAGAGGGCTGAGGCACCCAGATCCTTACCTCTTACCATGCTGGAATATGGGGTTGGCATCAAGCTGCAATCCCCAGGGGTTGGCCAAGGGGGGATAGGTTGGATGAGGATCTGATAGACTGCTGTCCTCTTCCAGGGGGATAGTTGTGGTTTCCCTGGGGTTGGGATTGAGCTCAGGTCACTGAGGGGAGGTTGGCTGAGCATCTGATAGACTGTTCTCCTCTGAGGGAGAGTTGTGGTTTCCCTGCAGTTAGGCTTGAGCTTAGATCACTGAGGGGAGGTTGGATGAGTGTTTGATAGACTGCTCTCTTCCTCCTCCAGAGGAAGAGTTGTGGCTTCCCTGGGGTTGGGATCGAGCTCAGTTCCCCAGTGGTTGACCAAGGGGAGGTTGGATGAGCATCTGATAGACTGCTCTCATCCTCCAGGGAGAAGGTTGTGGTTTTCCTGGGGGTTGACATCAAGCTCAGGTTGCTAAGGGGATGTTGGATGAACATCTGATAGACTGCACTCCTCCTCCAGGGAAGAGTTGTTTCTCTGGGGTTGGAATTGAGCTTGGATTACTGAGGAGAGGTTGGATGAGCATCTGAAAGACTGCTCTCCTCCTCCAGGGGGTGGGTTTTTGATTTCTCCTGGGACTGATATTAAGCTCCAGTCACTAAGGGTAGGTTGGATGAGCATCTGATATCCTCCTCCAGGAGGAGGGATGTGGTTTCCCTGAGTTTGGGATCAAGCTGATGTCACTGAGGAGAGGTTAGATTAGCATCTTATGGACTGCTCACCTCCTCCAGGAGGAGGGATGTGGTTTCCCTGGCTATCTGTGACTCCCAATGAAGGCTGGGTGTGTATCAACTAGGGCCACTGTTTATTGATTTGTTTTAAGATTTGGACATTACCTTTGAGCAAAATTTCTTTTACAAAGGTTGCACATCAGGTACAACAAAGTGTGAACAACTGAGAGCAAGAAAACAAAGGACAGTGGAACCCTAGTGTAAGCAAATTACAAGGGCAAAACATTACTAACAGACAAATAAGCTATCTGGCAAGTGCAAACAAATATGACAAGGATAAACATCAGGTACACAGGTATAATTTACAACAGTCAAAAGCTAGGCACAAAGGTATGATCTTCAGCAGCTAGGGAGCTAGAACCATCTACTTAGTGGAATTGATGTAGAGAGTTGGGGTGTGGTAACTGGGATGTAGGCGGCATCCCTGTGGGAGCTTTGTTAAAAAGGGTGTGGAAAGGCTGGCTCCATGGCGCTGAGCAAAGGGGTTCGCTCAGCACACTGGCAGCCCAGGTTTGTACCCCAAGCCTGGGTGCCAGTGTGGAGGCTGGCAGGTAGAGGATTCCAAGTATCCATTGGACGCTTCCCTCTCGGGGCGGGGGTTGGGCTCTGCCTAGGTCCCTCTGGGTGGATTGGGTGCATGCTTGGAGATGTGTAGCCTTAACACGCCTCCTGCACGCTGTGCCTGAGGTCGGTCGCCACCATAGGCTGAGAACGTGGTGGAAGGGAGCAGATAAAAATGGAAAAAAGTGATACACCGGCTGCTCAGATGATGGCTGTCTGTACCCTTGCTGCTGGAGCCCTTTATCACCATCCCAGCAGCACCCAGAGGCCAAAAGTATGCAAGCCAGAGGGTTAATTCCCTCTGCAGGGAGGGGACCTGCCCAACGATAGGGATACGTTGGGTTACCTTAGGGCAGGCTGTGATGTGGGTCAGTGGGGTTGGGGGTTGCCTGGGATGAGTCAGTCCCTGGTGGCCTGAAGGAGTGAGTGGCTAGTGTGGGCTGGAGGTGCAAAAAGAAATAACACAAAGAAAAAGGGTGTGGAAGATGATGTGATCCATGTCGGTTAGCCAGGTGATTGTGTCTTAAGACTTGCAGGGCTGAGAATGCAATTACTGCCTACTTTTTGTCACTCTATTTCCTTCAGTCACTATCAGCTGGAGTTCCATTGGTTTACTCCCACCTGGCCCAAGACCCTCCCATCCTGTGGTCCCATTCCTCTGTCCCACTCAAAACTCACTCGCAGTTTACCCCAGGACCTCAAGTCCCTGCATCTGCATGCCTGGCTCCTAAGGACTTAATTTCCTCCCATTTTGGGATCTCCCCAAGGGTCACAGAAGTCCTAGTCATGCCTCAGAAACCTTTCACAAGAGCTACCTCTGTCATGAAATGGAAGTGTTTCTGTGTCTGGGTTTCTGTGCATGACCTGAACCCTTTCTCATGCCCCATAAATTCAGTCTTGGAGTACCTGCTTTCCTGCTTAGACTCTGGTCTCCACTACTGTTCCTTCAAGGTGCCTCTCTCTGCAATCTCTGCTTGTCATGCACCTGTGGAGGGCAAGAGCTCGCTCAGCTGGACTTGCCCCGCACTTTCCTGTGGGGCCTGCTTCACCTCAAGCCTCCCATTAAGGACCTGATTCTCCCATAGGACCTTTTGATTTTGCTAGAAAGCTCACCCTGCCTCCTTTCAAACCTGCCGCAGATTACGAGCTTTGCTTTCTGTCATGGAAAGCATTATTTTTAGTTGCAGTTACTTCTGCTAAGAGGACTTCCGGGCTTCAGGCTCTGATGTGTAAAGAGCCCTATTTAGTTTTCCATAGGGACAGGGTGTCTTTATGAACTAATCCTATATTTTTTTCCCAAGGTGGTGTCCGAATTTACCCTCAATTCTCCAATACTACATGGGCTGTACCAAAGACCTCAGCAAATCTGATCACCATTTTGTTTCCTTTGCCCCAGTGTTGTTAAGCTCATCAGTGGCTAAGCAAACTCTTTCTAACTGGCCTGTAAATTGTATTGATTTTTGTTACAAGTACAATACGCCCTCACCGGGAGCAAGACGAAGGTGAAAGCAGACATCTGTGGGTCGGGTGTGGGCATGTGTCCAGCCCATGCTGACATCATTGTACATCTGTGCCTCCAGGGGGCAACTCCAGAAAATTGGAAACACTGCCTTGACTGGAAGGGAGATGTTTTCTCAACCACCATGCCCAACACCAGATCCTGCCTTCTGGCTACCATTTCATCTCTGTCCTTCACTTCCACCTACCAGGTCACTAGATTAAATGTACTAGAGTGCTGTGGACCTGGAGGCAGCCCCACCCTGGGGGGCAGTGACTTGGGACAAACTGCGACTGAGTTGTGGGTGGGACAGAGGGGTGGGACCACAGTATGGGAGGGTCTCAAACCAGGTGGGAAAGGGAGGGAGTCAACCAATGGGACTCCAGCTGATGGCCACCAAAGGAAGCAGAATGAAAAAGTCTGAAAATACAGGACAGATTTACCTGTATATTAACCTTGGAAAGTTGTCATTTGAAGTACTCCACAAAAGTGCTATGAGCTTCATATGTTTGACAGTCTGAATAATCCTGACCATCCTGATAAATAAAACCAACTGAAGTGTGCTTCACTATACAATCTGTGTCTGAGCATCCTTTTGCAACCACACCCTCCACATATGGTGTTAGAATTGGGATTTGCTAGTCTTGTTCTGTCAGGAGGAGCTGACTGGCAGGTATTAATTGTGATATCCAGTGAAACAGAAGATACATGCAGCATGGCACAGGCACTGAAGCAGGATGAAGGACACCTTCTACAGATGTCAGAGTATGGACAAGGGCCGTAGCAGAAAAGATAGGTGCAGCACTGTTGCCTGGTTTGGAGTCTGTGGTGACACTAAAGTTGAAGCCGGAGTCGGTATTGGCTACTGCTGGAGTAGATGACACCAGAGAAGAGATGGAAGAAGGACCACCTGAAGACCTTTCAGAATTTCTGAGGTGACTGGCAATTAAACACATGGAATTGAACAAGAAAGACAGAAAGATGAGGCATGGTGGATGGATACCCTCAAGCCCTTGTAGAAGGAAGGTGCAATGTCAAGTCAGAGAGGGTCTGACACTGACAGTCTCAAAGACATTAAATTGACTAAATTGGATGCTGGAGATGACATTGAGACATACATAACCATCGAGAGGGTGGTTCAAGTCAACAGCTAGCCCAGAGATCAGTGGATGATCCAATTAGCCCCATATCTTACAGGTCAAGCACAGTTGATTTACAGCTTCATGGAAGCTGGAGATGTGTGAACTACAATCTACTGGCGAGGAAGATTCAAAGACACAATATTAATGAAGAAACTCACAGGCAGTGATTCTGGAACCTGTCATACTTCCCAATAGGCATACCTTGAGAGATCTACACATGACTAAAAGTCCTGCTAGCAGAATAGATCCAACCAGAGGGGAGACTGTCCAAAAGGTGTTGAAAATACTGACAATTGAGCAGTTTGTCAACATGTTACCTATCGAGATACAGGTCTGGGTGTGAGAGCATTGTCTAGAAGTGGGGTGAAGGTGATTGTATTGGTGGGTGATTTCCAGATGGTCTGGTCTAAGGTCTGCCAGAAAGGGCCACCCTGAGGCACTGGAATGGTAAGATCAACCCATTTTGTAGACTTTTATCTTCCTTAAGCTTAATAATGGAGTATGGCCCAGTCCTACAGAACTGATTTGCTACCACTGTCAAGGGGTGGGACATGCTGCCAGAAAATGCCCTACAAAAAGATGGAAGAAATATGGCCATTCTCATTTGGCCTTGGCAAACTGGGGGGTAGTACTTCATGTAGGTAGAAACTGTGAAACAACAAATACAGGGTTTGATTGACTCTGGTAGCCAGCAAACACTGGCACAGGCAGATATGATACCCAGTAACTATTCAAGAGGTTACAGCACTGGGGTGACGTGTGCATGGAGACACCAAGTACTAACCCACCACCCAGGTGTCATGGAAAGTAAAGAAGCAAAGTTATCCATTAACTCTGGGGGTGGTATGAACACTGATAGTATCTATTGTCCTGGGGAATGACTTTCCAGGGTTTTGAGTCCTTATTGCAAATTTAACAAGTTCATTTGTAGCAGTTGTCACAAGAGCACAGTTTAGTTACAAAAGATGGAAAAATCTAGTAGACTAATTAGCACATATCTATCACCCACCACTCGACTGACAAAAGACCTGGCTGCCAAAGCTACCAGAAGGGAATCACAGGTGCGGGCGCTGCAAATATTGTCCCATTATGGAAAAAACAAGGACATTTGCAAGTTACAATGCAAGTAAGATGTTTGATATACATCAGTTTATTTCATGTGATTCTACAAATGTGGTCTACCTTGCCATTTGCAGCTGTGGTAACTTTTATATTGGTAAAACTATCAGATAACTTAAATTGAGAGTGGGGGAGCATACAAGGGCAATTAAAAAATGGAGATTCAACTAATGCCCTAGCAGAGCATGTAAAAACAGTTTCAGACCAAAGAGCCCAAAGATTTGTCTTTAGAGGTATTGAAAAAGTAAATCTAAATACTCGAGGGAGGGGATATTGAGTCTCTGCTATTGGAAAAAGAGGCTATGTGGAACTTTCAGCTAGGAGGATATTATCCACCAGGTTTGAATGATAGGGTTGATGTTATGGCTTTATAAAGAAGAAAAGAAAAAGGCCATAATTTGGACTTTGGTTACACGGGTCCTGAAAGGCCAGTTAGGTTCTATTGTGTATGTTCCTGAATTTCTGGATGTACTTTCAGAGGGAAGTGAATTTAATCATAATACTGCCATAGGAGATGTGCCTTTTGATAGCATTCTGAAAGAAAGAATTGTTGAGTACCTGGAGGCCAGCAGGGCACAGGACCCAAAGCAGCATGGATAGACGGCAGGAAGGTCATGTCAGACTAATCTACTTGATTTCTTTGACTGGGTGACCAAAGTAATAGATCAGGGAGGGGCTGTGAATATGGCCTACCTAGACTTTAGCAAGACATTTGACACAGTCCTGCACAAAAAGATTAATAATAAAGTTAGCTAGGCTGGGAGTGGGTCCCACGGTGGTAGCCTGGGTAGAAAACTGGCTGCACAACAGGACACAGAAGGTAATAGTGAATGGAACACATTCTGAAGAAGGGGAGGTTACAAGTGGAGTACCTCAGGGCTCAGTACCGGGTCCAGTCCTCTTTAACGTCTTTATAGGTGACATTGCAGAGGGACTGGAAGGAAAGGTATGCCTCTTTGCAGATGACACAAAGATCTGTAACAGAGTAGATACACAAGGGGGGTAGAAAGGATGAGAAGGGACTTGGCAAGGATGGAGGAATGATCAGACATATGGCAACTTAGATTCAGTGCAAAAAAGTGCAAATTAATGCACCTGGGAAACAAAAACCCAGAAGAGTACACAATAGCAGGGGAGGTACTAACAACAACAATAGTGGAAAGGGACCTGGGGGTAGTCATATCAGATGACCTAAAGGTGGGCAAGCAATGTGAGAAGTCAGTAAGGAGAGCTAGGGGGATATTGGGATGCATAGGAAGGGGCATCACAAGTAGAAAAAGGGAAGTGGTTATCCCTCTGTACAGACAGTTGGTGAGACCCCATCTGGAATACTGTGTGCAGTTTTGGAGACCCCATCTACACAAGGACATAGACAGGATGGAAGCAGTCCAGAGGAGGAAATAAAATGGTGCAGGGTCTGCATCAGAAACCATATGAAGAGAGACTGAGAGAGCTTAATATGTATACTCTTGATGAAAGGAGAGACGGGGGAACGTGATAGAAACTTTAAAGTACCTCAAGGGGATCAACAAAGTCCAGGAGGGTAGCATCTTTCAGAAAAAGAGATGTGTAAGAACAAGGGGGCACAATTTAAAGATAATGGGGGGACAGCTCAGGGGTAATGTGAGAAAAGTTTTTTTCACAGAGAGTGGTGGATGCATGGACCCACCTTCCTGGGGAGGTAGTGGGGTCTAAAACAGTGAACCATTCAATATCTTTTCACAAAATCTTCAAAAGGCACATCGGGGACCCTGGCCACACGTTCCCTGAAGTTTTTTGACCAGTCACGCAAACCATGTGACCTACAGGCATGAGCAAAGATTGCACAAAAAAATAATTGTGCACATGACTGTTGCTTAATAACTCTGCAACAGTATATCAGACTGGTACAAACGTTGGCAGATCCCAAGATCTATGGCCTGCCAAATTCTAGGCAAATCCATTAAGCAGTGGCAAAGTTATTAAGATGCCAATTTTCACCATTTAACCTTAAATGGGGTACTCAACCCTAACTATGGTAGCACTACCGTGCTGCAATAATTATATATATATATATATATATATATATATATATATATATATATATATGTATATATATTAGAGGCAAACAAATTCATTGAATGCATCAGTTAGGGTTGCTTCACAGCGACAAAAGCGAAAATTGGTGTTATGGTTGAAACCCACCCTTGGACCCACCCCCACCATGGCATCGGGATGCGCATTGGGGTCATCAGCCCTATCTCTCACCCCATCAAATGTGCAATGAAGCAGAGGTATAGGAGAATGGGGTGAGAGTTAGGACCGACAACCCCATTGCGAAACAGTAGTATCGCACCCACAACACTTTCGCAAATTTTTACAAAAGCTTTCGCAAATTGTGAATGTACTTTTCCAGACTATAGCCAAACTGACAGGAATTCTTTGCCACCCTGCTGCAAAACAACACAGATGTGCCTTTTCATGGTTTGGTAAAAAAATATTGTACGGCTGCAAAGTAACAGTACTCTGAAGTTGACGCTTTTTTCCCATAGACTAACATGGTGGCCTACGTCACGCCTTTCAGGGCTCGTATCTTGAAAATGATGCAAGATACAGATTTTTCATTGCAAGTTGTGTAGTCTTATGGGCTACATAATAACAAAAACCTAGCCAGGAAAATCATGATTTCTGTGAAATTTTAATTTTTTTTCTATGCCGTGTGGTTGCTGAGATATTAGCAATTAAGTACTTCAAATGCTTGTTTTAAACTTTGATACTCATTACAATGTGTACATTCTTTACTTTCATTCTGTCTCTCAATCCAGCTTTTTTGTGGTGGTGCCCGTGCTCCCAACACCACATCCATACACAAAATCTCGTGGTGGGAGCACAGGGCCTGAAGGGCTTACACTCCAACAACCACATCCATACATCAAATCTCATGGTGGGAGCTTGGGGCCAGAAGGGCACACACTCCCATCACCACATCCATACACCAAAACTCATGGTAGGAGCACGGGGCCTGAAGGGCCCACACTCCCACCACCACATCCATACACCAAGTCTCATGGTGGAAGCATGGGGCCCAAAGGGCCCATGCTCCAAACACCACATCCATACACCAAATCTCATGGGAGGAGAGTGGGGCCTGAAGGGGCCATCCTCCCACCACTTCATTCATTTATCCAGTCTTGTGGTGGGAGAGCAGGGCCCCAAGGGTCCATGCTCCCACCACCACATCAATACAACAAATCTCATGGTGGGCGCACAGGGCCTGAAGAGCCTGCACTCTCACCACCAAACTCATGCACCAAATGTTGTGGTGGAAGTGCGGGGCTCAAAGGGCCCATGCTATCACCACCACATCGATTCAACAAATCTCGTTGCGGCCCCATGCTCTCACCACCACATCCATACACCAAATCACGTGGTGGGAGCACAGAGCTGAAGGGCCCACACTCCCACCATGTCATTCATTTTCCCAATCTTGTGGTGGGAGCGCGGGGCCCGAAGGACCCATGCTCTGACCCCCACATTCATACATGGAATAATGTGGTGGAAGCATGGGGCACAAAGGGCCCGTGCTCCCACTACCTCATTCATGCACCCAATATTGTGGTGGGAGCATGGCATCCATAGGACTCATGCTCCCACCACCACATTAATACATGGAATCACATGGTGGGCACATGGGGCCCGAAGTGTCTGCACTCCTGCCACCACCTCCATACAGTGTTGTGGTGGGAGTGCAAGGGACGAAGGGCCTGCGCTTCTACCAACTCATTCATGCACCCAAACTTGTGGTGGGAGCATGGGGCCCTTTGGGCCCCACATTCCCACCACCACATCCATACACCAAATCATGTGGTGGGAGTGCGATGCTAAGGTCGACACTCCCACCACCACATTCATACACCAAATGTTGTGGTGGGAGTGCAGGGGTCGAAGGGCCCATGCTCCTACCACCTCATTCATGCACCCAATATTGTGGTGAGAGTGTGGGGCCCAAAGGCGCCATACTCCAACCAGCACATTCATACATGGAATCATGTGGTAGAAGCATGGGGCACGAAGGGCCCGTGCTCTGATGAGCACATGCATAGACGGAATCATGTGGTGGGAGTGCGGGGCCTGAAGGTTCATGCTCCCAGGACCACATCTATACACAAGATTTGCAAAGTAGGGGGAGTGGCTTAGCTAGAAGGAGCCAGGTTAAGACCAGATATAAACACTGCCCAACATAGCTTCTGCCAGAAAACAGACAGAACACTAGGAGGAAAGATCTACTGGTATAACTAAAACTTCTCTACTGGGACTAAGAACTAGAACTCTTGTACTGGGACCTTCAATTTAGGGTAAAAAAACAAAAGAAGTTAGTGTGTTTGTCAGAGGTAGTTGAAGTAAATCGTTATCTGTGTATGTATCTAGGTGCTTGTCACAGGTGTCAGAAGGGAATTGTTATCTGTGAAATTAACTAAGTGTAGAAAGATTTGCAAAGTAGGGGGAATGGCTTAGCTAGAAGGAGCCAGGTTAAGACCAGATATAAACACTGCCCTAGATAGCTTCTGCCAGAGAACAGACAGAACACCAGAAGGAAGGGGCTACAGGTATAACTAAAACTTCTCTACTGGGACGATATTGCCTTCCTTCCCTCCCATGCACCCCCCCACCCTAAACCAGTTCTACTTTTATAGGCACAGGATTTAACTGATGACAGGAACTTCCTGTTTGGGAGCAGGAAGTGAGTGATCACAGAGCCACCAAAGACTCACCATCCTAAAAGGGCAAGAGTAGCTCTCTGTCCTCCCCTAGCCACTGGAGGTCTGACTCTGAGCAAGAAAGGATACTACTGAGAAATATAGGAACTTTTTGTCTTACAACAGGAAGATCAGGAACTAAAAGGGTGCAGAGGCGGTAAGTTAGTAGGGAGAGAAAAAAGGAAATAAACAAACAGAGGAAAGAGTAAGTATTTCAAATAACAGTTAGGGGGCCAGAAAAAAGACATGATGGAAGTGGTGCAGTGCAGTGGCTGTGGAGCAGCAGTCTTCTGGGAGATGTTCTGGAGGATGCAGTGTTGTCCCATCTGCAGGCACCTCTCTGGGCTGAGGGAGGAGGTTGCTCATCTTCAGGCTGAGTTGGCCAGGATTTGTGGGACCTCCTCTCCCACCCTGGGGCCAACAGGGTCACTGCCGTTGCCTCAGAGGTTGCCAAGAAAGAGGAGTGGTTGGACCACAGTGGGCTCAGGGAGGGTGAGGTGGTGGAACAGAGGCACATCCAGCCAGTTGTACCTCTCCACAATTTCTATGCCATTCTGGAAAAGTGTGGTTCCTCTATGGAGGCACCCACAGTGGAGACCAAGGAGGATACTGGGAACCTCCACAAAGGAGACCCACAGGAGGGTGATATGGGACCCCACAGGGGAAGAAAACAACCCCTGGTGGGGGACTTCATTGTTAGGAAGGTAGAACTGGGGGAGGAGGGGGACAAGGAGGTAAGGTGCCTGCCTGGTGCCATGGCTTGGAGGGACAGGGAGTGAATCTTCAGGATCGTATGAGCAGCAGCACAGGGGAGGGAGCTGGATGTCACTGTCCACCTAGGGACAAATGACCTGGCTAAGAAAGGGAACAGAGCAGTGCAAGAAGCATTTGTGGAGATGGGGAGGGGCTTAGACAAATAGCACACACGGTAACCTTCTTGGAGGTGCTGCCCGTCTATGGCATGGGTGAGGCTAGGGTGCTCCACACATGGGATTCAATCAGTGGTTGAAAAACTGGTTCAGAGCTCAGGGATTTGGCTTCATTGGGGACTGGGGATCCACCTTGAGGGATGCAGGCCTATACTGGCATGATGGTCTGCATCTGTCCAGGAGAGGAACCAGGATCCTAGGTGACAGGTTTAAATACTTTATTGACAAGCGTTTAAACCAGCCAAGGGGGGAGGCACTGGAAAGGAGCAGGGAAATCCTAGCCCCCCCCAAAATATCAGGGTACTAAGTGAGGTAGATCCCAACATAGAGATGTCAATAGGGAGAAGTGCAGGGTTAAATGGAGAAAGTGACAAATGCAGTAAGGACGGGGATGGAGCAAAACGGGGTAAGGCCATCAAGAAATGGAGGGTAATGAGTACCAGCACCTGTAGTCTGGACAACAAGCTCCCTGAACTGGTGGCCTTGATGGAAAAGGGATGCCTGGATATCATATTAGTCAGAGAAACATGGTACACAGAGAACCATGACTGGGATGTTAACATACCAGGGAGCACTTGAATGACAGTGGGCTCAGGGAGGGTTAGAGCAGTCAGGCAGAGGCACATCCCAGATCCTATTCAAGAACTCATATGCCACACTGGCAAACAGGGACAACCAAATAGAGGTACCCAGAGAAGTGGAAGGAAAGGATGTGGAGGTTAGCCAAGGTGATGAATTCAGCAGGGAAAGCAGTGGACCCCAGAAGAGAAGGAAGAGAATCCTGTTGGGGTACTCCATCATAAGAAGGATCCAGCTAGGAACACAGGAAGGGGAGGACAAGGAGGTGAGGTGCCTACCAGGTACCATGGCATGGAGGAATGGAAGGAAGATCCTGGGGATCACTGGGAAGGCAAGATGGGAGGGTGAGCTGGATGTCATTATCCACCTAGGTACTAATGACCTGGCAAATGGGGAGCCAAAGGAAGTTCAGGAAGAGTTTAGGAAATTGGGGAAGGGTCTCAAGCAAGTAGCTACTTCTGTCACTTTCTCAGAAGTACTACCTGTGAGAATCAAGGGAGAGCATAGGGGTGCATGCACCAGGAACTTTAACTCATGGTTGAAGAACTGGTGCTGTGAGGAAGGGTTTGGATTCACTGTTGACTGGGGACCCACCTGGAGGGATGGAGGTTTGTTCAAGCCTGATGGTCTGCATCCATCCTGGAGGGGAATCCAAGCACTCAATGATAAGTTTAAATGCTATATTGACAAGTATTTAAACTAGCAAAGGGGGGGGGTGTCAGGCCAGCAAGGAGGGTACCTACTTGCTCACCTCCCACAGCTAGCAGTGGAACTAGTGAACCAGAGGAGTGGCTATCTCTACAAAGCAGTGTGCAAAAGATGGAGATTAGCGCCACTGAAATCTGGTGTAATGATAACCATGACTGGGAGATGGCCATACCTGGCTACAACATATTCAGAAGTGAGGGCAGGCAGGAAGGGAGGAGGAGTGGAACTGTATGTGAAAAATGACATAAGGGCCACAAAGATCCAGGAAGAACAAAATGGGGGAGAGATACTGTGGGTTAAGCTGGAAAGGAAAATGGGGCCAGCCATCTGCACAGGTGTGGTCTATAGACCACCAGCACAGGAGGAAGAAACAGATGGGGAGCTGATGCTAACCATCCAAAGGATGGCAGACAAGGGTGAGGTAGTACTGGTTGGAGACTTCAATATTACAGACGTGGACTGGAGCATCCCAGCAGCAGCATCAATTAGGAGCAGATTTATCCTGGACCCCCTTCAGGGTGCCTTCCTCAAGCAACTGGTCATGGAACCAACTCAGCAGAAGGCAATACTGGACCTTGTGCTCACAAACAGGGACAGTGTGATGGAGGTAACAGTAGGGGAGCACCTGGGGAACAATGACCACCAGTCATTGTGGTTTGAAATGACAGAGCAGAACCAAACCACACAAAAACACGTATCCTGGATTTTAGGGAGGCAGACTTTGGGAAAATGGGGAGATACTTGAAAGAGGCATTAAGGGGAATGGGGCAGGAATCAGGGGTTGAGGAACAGTGGGCAGTATTTAAAATGTGGATTACAAGAGCAATAGAATTATGCACTAAGCAGGTTAGCAAAAGGAAAAGGAAGAGGAGACCATTATGGTTTTCCAAAGAGGTAGCAAAGAAAGTGAAAACCAAAAAGATTGCATTCAGGCAATACAAAAAGACACAGGCAGAAGGGGATAGAGAAGTACCAGGAGAAGTAAAGGGAGGCAGGGAGGTCAGTAAGGGAAGCCAAAGCTCAGACAGAAGAACACATTGCAAAATCAGTGGGTAGAGGGGACAAAACCTTTTACAGGTACATAAGCGAAAAAAGAAAGGGATAGTGAGACTGAAGGGGGAGGATGGGGGCTGCGTGGAGGATGACAACAGTAAAGCTGACATATTAAACAGGTATTTCTGCTCAGTCTTTACTGATGAAGAGGAGGGTAATGGGTCTGAAGGAAGTACAAGGGGTGAGAATGGTGCAGAAATGGACACAAGTCCCTTTACATGAGAAAGGGTCCAGAAGGAACTTGAAGTAATAAGAGTTGATAAAGCAATGGGGCCAGATAGAAACATATAATTTGATGGCAGATAAAGACTGCTTGGCCCACCTAGTTTGCCCATTTTCCTACCTAACATATAAGCTGCAGATCCTAGTTAACCAACAGCTTACTTCCTCCTACCCCCCACTACAACTGCCTTATGCCTGTCCCATGCATTCTTGAAGTCCCCCACTGTTCTTGACTCCACAACCTCCTCAGGGAGGTTGTTCGATGCATCCACAACCCTCTCAGTGAAAAAATACTTCCTCACATTACCTCTGAGATGTCCCTTCTCTATCTTCAAATTGTGCCCCCTTATTCTTGCACATCTCTTTCTCTGGAAGATGCTACCCTCTTGGACTTTAATTCCCTTGAGGTACTTGAAAGTTTCTATCATGTCATAGAAACATAGAAACATAGAAGTTGACGGCAGATAAGGACCGCAAGACCCATCCAGTCTGCCCATTTCTTTTTCTACCTTATAAATGTGCCATCGGCCTTTGCTCTGTCAGTGACCTATCTATTCATAGTCATTTGTATTGCTCCCTTATGCCTATCCCATGCCTGTTTGAAGCCCTGCACTGTATTCATAGCCACCATTTCTTGTGGTAAGCTATTCCATGCATCTACCACCCTTTCTGTGAAAAAGAATTTCCTCACATTCCCCCTTAATCGGCCTCCCTCTAATCTCATGCTGTGTCCTCTTGTCCTGCTATTTTTCTTATATTTAAACATGTTAGACTCTTTCACCTTGTTTATGCCCTTAAGGTGTTTAAATGTCTTGATCATATCACCTCTCTCCCTCCTTTGCTCAAGGGTATACATATTGAGCTCCGTTAATCTGTCCTCATATGTCTTCTGATGCAGTCCCTGCACCATTTGGTTGCCCTTCTCTGGACTGCCTCAATTTGGTTAATGTCCTTGTGAAGGTGTGGCCTCCAATTACTGCACGCAGTACTCAGATGGGGCCTAACCAATGTCTTGTACAGAGGATTATTACCTCCCTCTTACGACTTGTGATACCCCTACTAATACACCCTAACACCCCTAGCCTTACCTACTGCTTTAGAGGTCTGCTTGATGATTTTAGGTCATCAGTGATGATGATGCCCAAGTCTCTTTCTTCCTTTGTGACTGCTAGCAACTCCTCCCAGCCTATAAGTGGCTTCAGGTTTCTCTTCCCTATGTGCATGATTTGCACTTCTTGCATTAAATCCCAGTTGCCACTCTTCTGACCATTTTGCTAGTTTATCCAGATCTCTTCTCATTCTGCCCACCCCATCTGGATCATCTACTCTGTTGCAGATCTTGGTGTCATCTGCAAACAGACAAGCTCACCTCTAGTCCATCTGTGAGGTCACTAATGAAGATGTTGAATAGGACTGGCCCCAGGACTGATCCTAGGTACCCCACTTGTGACTTGCATCTCTTCTGACTGTATACCATTTACCACCACTCTCTGTTTTCTGCCAGTCAACCAGTTTGCCACCCAGTTGACCAACTTCTGACCCACCCGAGCCTACCTAGCTTATTTATCAATCTTCTATGTGGAACAGTGTCAAAGCTTTGCTGAAGTCAAGGTAGGCGACATCAACTGCTCCCCTTGGTCCACCACTTGGTTACCCAGTCAAAGAAATCTATGAGATTAGTTTGACAGGACCTTCCTTTTGTAAACCCATGCTGTCTTGGATCCTGTGGCCCTATGGATTCCAGGTGTTGCACTATCCTTTCCTTAAGGAGTGCCTCCATAATCTTGCCCACTACTGAGGTAAGACTGACCGGTCTGTAGTTCCCCACCTCCTCCCTGCTACCACTCTTGTGGAGCGGGATCACATGAGCCCTTTTCCAGTCTTCTGGGACCTCTCCTGTGCTCAGAGACTCACTAAACAATTCTGCTAATGGCTCTGCTAGTTCCTCCTTTAGCTCCTTAAGTACCCTGGGATGTGCCATCAGGTCCCATTGCCTTATCCACCCTGGAGCTTGCAAGCTCTTGTAGGACCCTTTCTTTGTGAAGGGAGTAGTGCTCACCTCCTCCCCTGTGTCCATGATGCTGAGCTGTGGGCCCTGCCCTACCTTCTCTTCAGTAAATACTGAGCAAAAGTATCTATTTAGGATAGATGCCTTTACAGGGTCCTCCTCCTCACATGCTCCCTTTCTCCATTAAGCTTAGCAATACCCCTCTGGACTTTCTCCTTTCACTAATGTATCTATAGAAAGTCTTGTCACCTTCTTTACTGTTCGTGCTAGTGTTTCCTCAGTTTGGGACTTTGCCTGCCTTACTGCCTTACCTGCTTCCCTTAGGGCAGTTTGGTATGCCTCCTATCTTCATCCCGCTGTGTTCCCTTATATTTCCTGAAGGCCAGCCTTTGGCTCTGACCTTTTCTGCTACTGTATTTGAGAACCAAAGTGGTTTCCTCTTCTTTGCACTTCCTTTTCTGTCTAACACAATGGGATGTTGCTTCAAGTATTGTATCCTTAATGCTTGCCCACTTTGCCTGTACCTCCTCACCTGTGTTTCTTTTGCCAGGGCTAGCTTAACTCTGTTGGCCATCTTATCAAAGTCAGCTCCTCTGAAGTCCCATATTTTTGCCTTGGAATGGATGATTTAGATGTAGTAGCCAAATTGAACCATACCATGTGATGGTCACTTGCCCCAGGTGACCTTCTACCTGGAGATCTGTATCCTTCTTGTTAGTCAGTACTAGATCTAGGATAGCCCTGTCTCTGTGGGTTGCTGTACCAGTTGTTTGAGGCCCTCCCCCTGCAGGGAATCCACTATGAGTCTAGTTCTGGCAGATGTTCCTGCTGGTATTGACCAATCTGTATCCGGCATGTTGAAGTCTCCCCACTCTCCCTTCTTTCCTTAAGGCTATACATATTAAGCTCCTTTAGTCTTTCTTCATATGTCTTCTGGTGCAGACCCTGCACCATTTTGGTTGCCCTCCTCTGGACAGCCTCCACTCTGTCTATGTCTTTGTGGAGATGGGGTCTCCAGAACTGCACACTGTACTCCAGATGGGGTTTCACCAACTGTCTGTACAGAGGGATAACAACTTCCTGTTTTCTACTATTGATCCCTCCCATGCATCTCAGTATCCCCCAGCCTTCCTTACTGCCTTCTCACATTGCTTGCCCACCTTTAGGTCATCTGATATAATCATCCCCAGGTCCCTTTCCATTTTTACTGTTGTCAGCATTTCACCCCCCCATTGTGTATGCTTCCCCTTGGTTTTTGTTTCCCATGTGCATTACCTTGCACTTCTTTGCATTGAATCTGAGCTGCCATACATTTGACCATTCCTCCAACCTTTCCAAGTCCCTTCTCATCCTTTCCACTCCATCTTGTGTATCAACCCTGTTGCAGATCTTTGTGTCATCTGCAAAGAGACATACTTTTCCTTCCAGTTCCTCTGCAATGTCACTTATAAAGACATTAAAAAGGACCGGTCCCAGTACTGAACCCTGCGGTACCCCGCAACAAACCCTCCTTTCTTCACAGTGTACTCCATTTACTACTACCCTTTGCATCCTGTTGTCTAGCCAATTTTTTATCCAGGCTACCACCTTGGGACCCACTCCAAGGCTGGCTATCTTGTGAATTATTCTTTTGTGTGGGACTGTATCAAATGCCTTGCTAAAATCTAGGTAGGCCATGTCCATAGCCCCTCCCTGGTCTACTGCTTTGGTCACCCAGTCAAAGAAATCTATTAGATTCGTCTGACATGACCTTCCCATAGTGAATCCATGCTGCCTTGCATCCTGTGCCCCACTGGCTCTAGGTACTCAACAATTCTTTCCTTCAGAAGTGATTCCATCATTTTCCCTACCACTGAGGTCAAACTAACTGGTCTGTAATTTCCTGCCTCTGTCCTGCTCTCACTTTTGTGAAGAGGAATCACATCTGCCCTTCTTCAGTCCTCGGGTACCACCCCATCCTCCCATGATTTGTTAAAGAGAGTAGTCAGCGGTGTCACTAGTTCTACCCTTAGTTCTTTTAGAATTCTTGGGTTAATCCCATCAGGCCCCATTGCTTTGTCTACCTTCAATTTTATTAGTTCTTTCAGAACCCTTTCTTCTGTAAATGGACTGGTATTGACCCCTGTCTTCAGAGTGTTTCTCTTGTTTGGTTTAGGTAGCTTCCCCTCCTCTTCCTTTGTGAATACTGAGCAGAAATATTCATTCAGTATCCCTGCTTTTTCACTGTCACCCTCTACCCACATTCCCTCCCCTTTATTAAGCTTCAGTATCCCTTCTTTGGTCTTTCTTCGCTCCCTAATGTACCTATAAAAGGTCTTATCCCCCTTCTTAACAGAATTGGCTATCCTTTCCTCGGTTTGGGCCTTTGCTATTCTGACTGCCTTCCCAGCCTCTTTCTGCTTTAACTGATAAAGTTCTCTGTCCTGCTCCTTCTGTGTTTCCTTATATTTCCTGAATGCTGCCCTTTTTTCCTTAACCTTCCCTGCCACCTCTTTTGAGAACCATAGCATTTTTTTTCTTGGTTGTGTTTTATTGATTTGCTTTACACAAAGGCTTGTTGCCTCTGTGATGGCTGTTTTGATCACTCCCCATTGTTCTCCACCCCTCCTTCTTGCCTGTTTGCTAATGTTTTTCTGAGGCACTCTCTCATTTTCCCAAAGTCAGCCCTCCTAAAGTCCAGTACTCTTGCTTTTGTGTGGCTTGATTGTATGGCTGTGTTTATTGTGAACCACACTGTTTGGTGGTCACTTGCTCCCAGATGGCTACCCACTTCTAAATCTGAGATTCTTTCTCCATCCCCATTGAGAGTACCAGGTCTAAGATTGCTCCCTCCCAAGTGGGTTCCAATGCTAGCTGTCTGAGGCATGCCCCCTGTAGGGCATCAAGAATGACCCTGCTCTTGGATGTGCCTGCAGCAAAGGTGCTCCAGTTAACATCTGGCATATTCAGGTCTCCCATCAACAATATCTCCCTTTTTTCTGCCATTCTAAGAAAGCCTTCTATCATTTCCTTGTCCATTCCCTCCCCCTGAGATGGGGGTCTGTATACAACCCCCATGCAGATTGTGGTGCCATTTCCTGTCTCCAGGGTGACCCAAAGTGCCTCATCTGCTCCCTGTTTACTCTTTAGTTCTGTTGCTTTGATCCCTTCCTTTACATAGAGAGCTACTCCTCCTTCTCTTTTACCCTCCCTGTCTCTCCTGTAGATTGTGTATCCTAGTATGTTGACATCCCAGTCATGGTTCTCTGTGTACCATGTTTCTGTGACTGCCACAATATCCAGGCAACCCTCTTCCGTCAAGGCCACTAGTTCAGGAAGCTTGTTACACAGACTACAGGCATTGGTACTCACCACCCTGCACTTTTTGATAGCCTTACTCCTTTTAGCCCCATTTCTGTTTACATTTAAATCTGTTCTGCTCCCTAAAAACTTCTGTACCTTGGAGTTTACCTCACTAATCACCATGTTTAGTGGGGGAAGGCTCATATTTCCCTGCTCCTTTTCAGTGCCTGTCCCCTTGGCAAGTTTAAATGCTTGACAATGAAGCATTTAAACCTCTCACCTTGGATCCTGGTTCCCCCCCGGACAGATGCAGTCCATCGCACCAGTATAGGTCTGCATCCCTCCAGGTAGCTCCCGAGTCTCCAATGAAGCCAAAACCCTGAGCTCCACACCAGTTTTTCAACCACTCATTGAATTCCCTGGTGAGAAGTGCCCTAGCATCTCCCTTGCCATAGACAGGCAGCACCTCCGAGAAGGTTACCATATGTGCTACTTGTCTAAGGCCCCTTCCCAACTCTACACACTCCTCTTGCACTGCTCTGATCCCATTCCTAGCCAGGTCATTTGTCCCTAGGTGGACAATGACATCCAGCTTCCTTCCTCATGCAGCTCCTCCCACGATCCTGAGGATTCACTTCCTGTCCCTCCAAGCCATGGTGCCAGGAAGGCACCTTACCTCCCTCTCCCCTTCCTCCCCATTTCTACCCCCTAATGATTGAGTCCCCCACCAGGAGTTGTTTCCTTGCCCATGGGGTCCCATGCCACCCTCCTGTGGGTCTCCTTTGTGAAGGTTCCCAGCATCCTCCTTGGTCTCCACTGCAGGTTCCTCCATAGAGGAACCACTATCGACCAGAAGAGTGAATGAATTGTGGAGAGGTACAGCTAGAGGGATGCAACTCTGTTCCACCACCCTCTCCCTTCTAGAGCCCACCCTGGTTCAGACTCTCCTTTTTCCTGGCAACCTCTGAGGTAGTGGCATTGGCCCTGGTGGTCCCTGGGTGGGGGAGGAGGTTTCACAAATCCTAGCCAGGTCACCCTGGAGATGGGATGCATCCCAGGGTCCTTAAAGAACTAAGAGAGGTGGTGGCTGAACCTCTGGCTATCCTGTTTAGCCAATCACTGGGAACAGGGGAGGTACCCAAAGACTGGAGGATAGCAGATGTAGTCCCCTTATATAAAAGTGGGAACAAAGAGGAAGCGGGGAACTACAGACCAGTCAGTCTCACCTCGGTAGTGGGGAAGATCATGGAAGCACTACTGAAGTAGAGACTGGTGGAACATCTGGTTGTCAATAGACTACAGGACCCAAGAGCATGGTTTCACCAGGGTGAGGTCATGTCAGACCAAACTCATTGAATTTTTGACTGGGTGACTAGGAGGTGGATCAGGAGGGCAGTGGACATGCCATCTGGACTTCAGCAAGGCCTTTGACACAGTGCCACATAGAAGACTATTACACAAACTGGGGAATATGGGTGTGGGCAGGACAGTAGTGTGGTGGGTAGGTAACTGGCTGGGTGGCAGGACACAGAGGGTGGTGGTAAATGGCTGTCACTCCACAGAGGGAACAGTAACCAGTGGGGTACCACAGGGATCAGTGCTGGGACCAGTCCTATTCAACATCTTCATCAGTGACATTGTGCAGGACCTAGAAGGCAGAATTTCACTGTTCACTGATGACACAAAGCTCTGTAACAGAGTAGACACACCAGAGGGTGTAGACAGAATGAGAAGCGACCTGCAGAAACTTGAAGAATGGTCAGGGGTTTGGCAGTTGAAATTCAATGCAAAGAAGTGCAAGATAATGCATATGGGGCACAAAACCCTGGCACAATATATCAGTTGGGGGTGAGGATATAGCATGCACCAAGCAGGAAAGGGATCTTGGGGTTATCATCTCTGATGACCTCAAAGTAGGGAAACAGTGTGACAAGGCAGCAGGTAAAGCAAATAGGATGCTGGGATGCATAGGCAGGGGCATCATCAGCAGGAAAAGGGAGGTCATAATTCCACTATACAAGACACTAGTGAGGCCCCACCTGGAGTACAGTGTACAGTTCTGGAGACCTTACTTACGTAAGGACATAGACAGGGTAGAGAAGGTTCAGAGGAGGGCAATAAAGATGGTGCATGGATTGCATCACAAGTCCTATGAAGACAGGTTGAAGGAACTGAACATGTACTCCCTGGAGGAGAGGAGGGAGAGAGGGGATATGATACAGACATACAAGTATCTTACGGGGTTGAACAGGTGGAGGAATACACTATTTTTAAGTGAAATAGATGTTCCAGGACTAGAGGGCATGGGATGAAGTTGGAGGGAGGATGATTCAGAGGAAACGTGAGGAAGAATTTCTTCACAGAACAGGTGGTGGGTAAGTGGAACACCCTGCCAGAGGAAGTGGTGGGGGCTGAAACAATCACAGGATTTAAGAATGCATGGGATAGACATAAAGGAATTCTGGAGGTCAGGGTTAAGGGGCAACAGACTTCTAGGAAAACATAAACTGAACTTACAAGCTCAAATGAGCATTCTGGGTGGGCCATAGGCCCTTATCTGCTGACACTGTGTATGTATCTGTATCTATGTACACAACCTACAGGAGAGACAAGGAGGGCAGAAGGGGGAGGAGCTCTCTATGTTAGGGAAGGGATAAAAGCAGCTGAACAAAAGAGTAAACAGGGAGGAGAGGAGGCACTGTGGGTCACCTTAGAGACTGGAAATGGCACCACAATCCGCACAAGGATTGTATATAGACCCCCATGACAGGGGGGAAGGAAAGGACAAGGATATGATAGAAGGCATACTTAGGATGGCAGAGAAAGGGGAGATACTGTTGATGGGGGACCTTAATATGCCAGATGTTAACTGGAGCACCTTTGTGGCAACTACATCCAAAAGCAGGGCCATTCTTGACACTCTTCAGGTGGCATGCCTCAGACAGCTAGTTTTGGAACCTACTCATGAGGGATCAATCTTAGACCTTGTACTGTCAAATGGGGACAGTGAGAGGATCTCGGATCTAGACGTGGGTAGCCATTTGGGAACAAGTGACCACCAAACAGTGTGGTTCATGATAAACTCCGCTACAGAGTCAAGCCATACAAAAGTGAGGGTTCTGGACTTCAGGAGGGTCGACTTTAGCAAGATGGGAGAGTGCTTTAGAAAAGCACTAGCAAACAGGCTAGAAGGAGGGGTGGAGCAACAATGGGGAAATATCAAAACTGCCATCACAGAGGCAACAAGCCTTTGTGTGAAGCAAATAAACAAATCAAAATTAAAGAAAAACTACTATGGTTTTCAAAAGAGGTGACGGTGAAGGTTAGGGAGAAAAAGATAGCATTTAGGAAGTATAAGGAAACACAGAAGGAGCAGGACAGAGAACTGTACCAGTTAAGGCAGAAGGAAGCAGGGAGGGTAGTCAGAATAGCAAAGACACAAACTGAGGAAAAGATAGATAACTCAGTTAAGAAAGGGGTTAAAACCTTTTATTGGTATGTCAGGGAGCGTAGAAAGACAAAGGGAGGGATAGTGAGGCTGAATGGAATGGATGGTGGGTGGGCAGAGAGTGACAGTGAAAAAGCAGAGATACTGAATGAATACTTCTGTTCCGTATTCACAAATGAGGAAGTGGGGAGGTGCCTAATCCAATTAACAAAAGCACTCTTGAGAGGGGGGTCGATCCCAGTCATTTCACAGAAGAAAAGGTTCTGAATGAGCTCCTAATACTGAAGGTGGACAAAGCAAGTGGGCCAGATGGAATTCACCCCGGAATTCTAAAAGAATTAGGCAGAAAACTAGTGACACCACTGACTACACTTTTTAACAAATCATGGGAGGATGGTGTGGTACCTGAGGACTGAAGAAGGTAGTTGCGATTCCCCTTCACAAAGAAAGTGGGACCAAGACAGAGGCAGGAAACTGCAGACCTGCCAGTTTGACCTCTGTGGTAGGGAACATGATGGAATCACTTCTGAAGGAAAGAACTGTTGAGTACCTAGAGGCCAGTGGAGCACAGGACCCGAGGCAGCATGGGTTCACAGTGGGATGGTCATATCTGACCAGTCTGATTTCTTTGACTGGGTGACCAAAGTAGTAGACCAGGGAGGGGCTGTGGACATGGCCTACCTAGACTTTAGCAAGGCATTTGACACAGTCCCACACAACAGGTTAGTAGTCAAATTAACCAGCCTGGGAGTTGGCCCCAAGGTGGTAGCTTGGGTAAAACATTGGCTGAACAACAGGACACAGAAGGTAATTGTAAATGGAGTCCAATCTGAAGAAAGAGGGGTTATTAGTGGGGTACTACAGGGTTCAGTACTGGCTCTAGTCCTTTTTAATGTATTTATAAGTGACATTGCAGAGGGACTGGAAGGAAAAGTATGCCTCTTTGCAGATGACACAAAGATCCGCAACAGAGTTGATACACAAGGAGGTGTGGAAAAGATGAGAAGGAAATTGGCAAGGTTGGAGGAATGGTCAGAAGTATGGCAGCTTGGATTCAATGCAAAGAAGTGCAAAGTAATGCACCTGGGAAACAAAAACCCAGGTGAAGATTACACAATGGGGGGGAGGTAGTAACAACAACAAAAATGGAAAGGGACCTGGGGGTAATCATATCAGGTGACGTTAAGGTTGGCAAGCAATGTGAGAAGGCAGTAAGAAGGGCTGGGTGGATATTTGGTTGTATGGGGAGAGGTATCACCAGCAGAAAACAGGACGTTGTTATCCCCCTGTACAGACAGTCCATGAGACCCCATCTGGAGTACTGCATCCAGTTCTGGAGACCCCATCTCCACAAGGACATAGACAGGATGGAGGCAGTTCAGAGGAGAGCAACTAAAATGGTGCAGGGTCTGCAAGAGAAGCCATACGAGGACAGACTAAAGGAGCATAATATGTATACCCTTGAGGAAAGGAGGGGGGGGGACATGATAGAAATGTTTAAGTACCTCAGTGGAGTCAACAAAATCCAAGAGGGTAGCATCTTTCTGTTAAAGAGATGTTCCAGAACAAGGGGACACAATTTGAAGATGGTGTGGGGGGGGGGGATAGTTCAGGGGCAATGTGAGGAAGTATTTTTTCACAGAGATGATGGTGGACACATGGAACAGCCTTTCTGAGGAGGTTGTGGTGTCTAAAACTGTGGGAAAATTCAAGAATGCATGGGACAGACATAAGGCAATTTTTATGGGGGGTAGGAAGAAACAGGCTGTTGGTTAACTAGGATCTGCATCTTATCCTCTAGGTAGGGAAATGGGCGGACTAGGTGGGCCAAGTGGTCCTTATCTGCCATCAAAAGTCTATGTTTCTATGAGATCTTGTGGTGAGAGTCCATGGAGAGTTACAGTAAAGGAAGTCCCATGGAGATTGATGGTGAATGTTTGTGGTTAATTACACTTAACAGTTGCATGCCAGCAGCCGTACAATTTCCCTTCCACTCCCACCCCCCGCCCTACCCTGCCTATCACTGTACATGAGTTAGTCTATTGTGAGTGAACACTCTGAGGGAACCTAAAGTTATAGATATTCATGTAACAGGTTCATGATTGTATAGCACAGAACTCTAAGCAGTTATTTGTCATATGGTATCAGCTAGACACTGCTCCCTTCCCCTGACATTTATGTAATGTCTGTGCTCTTGTAACCCACTCTTGACACCTGCGACCCTCCTGGGATGTATTGTGTTCTCAGTGGAGAGGTACAGGAAAACAAGGGACATAGACAGTTATGGTGCACGTTTCTGGCTGTAGTGACACACTAGGTTAAAACCTTGGACCTACATGCCGTTAGCCAGGGACTGCTTTTAGACAGTTAATAAAGGTTATGCATATTCATGGTATTGATCTGTGTTTGTAGGAGTATATAATCTATGACATTTAGTAGTTGCATGGTGTGAGGCACGTGCTGTCAGTATAGATTTGGCTGTCTAGTATGGGTGCTGAGCCTCCGTAGTCAGAATTGCAATAAGTGTGATAAATTTTAAGGTTTTACGGTCGTGTAAGAAAATCTCAGTTGTTTTAGAAAACATTTATTTTCTATAAAAAAAATTATATATTTAGATACTTAAAAATAATATGAAAGCTTTATCTTGAGCTATAAAAAAATGAGAATACATTTATATAAATGCCAAAAGTCACAATTTAAAAAACAAAATAAATGGTTTGGAAATGATAAAATGTCCATCAAAAAATATTTCCCATCACAAAAAAGGAGGTGTACTCTTTACTGGTCCAGGCAGCCCAGGCAGGAAGCTGGAGAGATGTGGAGGTGCATACAAAGTGGAAGCTGTTGTGCCAGTCTGGGAGAAGATACCATGATGTGGCTGTGGAGGCCGTCCATTACTGACCAGGGAGACTGGTTGCAGGCACTGTTGAAGAGGTGCTGCTGTCTGCACTGACACCTGCCGCTATATCCACAGGCTGGAGCACAAGGTTGAATGTTGCTTCTTGTGCTATTAGCAGTTCAGTAATTTTTTGTTATTGTTCCTGAATAATTTTTAAGTCATTTTGATGTTCTGTTTTCATATCTTTTATTTCTTTTGTGAGGCAGTCAATCTTGTGCTCAAGCCAGTGAACACAGCGACAGTGTACAGTGTGCCGCTTTTTATGAGGGTGATCTGTAAAGAGACAAAAATTTGACCATTTGCCAAATGTCAAAAATACTTCTGTGTTTCTGTTGTGCCTGTGTTTTTTAATTCAACTTTTGGGAAAAATGTTAGTGCTACTCATGTTACACCTTTATTATAAGGTTGCACACAAGTTGGAACAGTAATTTGTTGCATGACATCAATCAGGGGTTGTCCTCCTCCTAGTTACACAGACCAGATGGTGTATCCTCTCTTACCTGTACTCCACCCCACCCCCCATAGGACACTTATCTGTGAACTGTTCTAAATTATGAGGAGTGTTCCTCATTTAACTTCATAAAACTACTCTGTTCCACATTGTCAGGAGTTGTTTGACATTAAAAGTCAAGATTTTAAAGCAAAAAACATGGTTGATGATGCAAAGAAACATATTATTTAATGTATTATAGACTTTCTGAATATAGAAATAGCATTTTTACAGTACTGAAGTTCTTATGTGAAGATTTGATTAAGAGTTGCAAATTTTATCCACCTGTCATACGGTTTGCTGCCAATGTCACACATCTTGGGGGTACAAAAGGTTGAGAGGGATGACACGATGTAGTGATTCTTGAGTGTACAGTGAGAAAAAGAAGATACATACTCATGAATGGTGCAGGTTTATGGTTGTAGGGGCATATGGATTTGGGAAGCTGTTACTTTTGTGTACTCATGTATTGAATGCCCCATTCAACCCCCCCACATGACAGACAGACAGACAGTTGGAACTGTATCTTTAGTGGATACCCAGAGAAAATAAATGGTATAGTCATTAATTGTATACATGTTTGTTTTAGGAAGGTTAATACTTATGTAGTTTGGAGTTGGGTAGCACAGGTAGGTGATGTCCCCCCTCTGTGCCACAGATGAGGTACTATGTTATGAATGTAGACTATCAGTAAATTGGACAGTATGGATATTAATGTCATCATTTAATGATGATATTACACACAAGTTACAGCAGTTGATTGTTACATGACATCAGCTAGGCAATGGCCACTGCACTATAAGTAGCCAGTGCCTCACCTTCCCTCCCAGCTCTCCTGTCTATGCACATAGTTTAGGTGTAGTAGACATTTACAGTAAAAGAAGAGCTATAGCTATGAATGTTACTCTGTTGTGGTTGTAGGGAAGAGAAGTTAGGAAAAGTGTTAACTTGTATGGTGTCAGCCACAAAATGGTTGATGCTGTACAGCTAGGAATACATGCAGCCAGTGAATTCACCACATCCCACACCCAGACATACATACACGGGGAACCGTATCTTGAGTGTATAGTTTTTTACTGCACGTCATCAGGGAGGCAAGGCCCCTAGCCCCAGCATTACAGGAGGTTCTTCATGTTAAGTGCAGACTCACTGTGAAACAAAGGGTATAGACAGTGGCGTAACCATGCATACTTATTGTACGCCATTGCATACAAAAAAAATCCCAGTTTTAAAAAAAAAAAAATTCCCGCCATTAAGACCCAACTTAGGTCTGAAATCAGCTGGGGGGACATGTCACACATACACCAATGTCCATCGCGCAAGTTTTTGCTCTGGATCTGGGCATACTCCCTAGCCAAGCCAATCAGGGTACTGTTATTTTCCCGCCGCACGCATACGCGGGGATATCAGCGTACACTAGAAGTCGGTAAGCCGCCATTCTGTGTCTGCACTGCAGGAGGATCCGTGTGAGAGCGTTGTTTTCGTAACCGGTCCATTATTAGTGTGCTGTAGCTGCGTCTGCTGTGCTGTAGTGACTCCCGACTCCAGAAACTGCGATCACATCCCGATCGACCACTTCCTGAGTGACTGTGACCTCGATTACTCGACTCGACCGAGTGGTAAGTGTGTCAGTCAGTCGAGTACTGAGTTTGGCGCCTTGGCGTTGGCGGTAACCGGGGGAGGCTGGAGATGGTGGGGTTTGGGCTTGGCAGAGCAGGCCGGAGGGTGAACATGAAGAGGATGTAGTAGCCAAGGACCCTTTCTTCAGAGCCGTAACGTCACCCTATCAAGTCCTGAATTGCTCAAGTGTCCTCCTCATCCAATAAGGTACCAGTGGGCACTGCAGCTCAGGCCCTGGAAACTGCATGCGTCTGGCTCCATTTCATGGCGTCTTTAGAGTCTTCAAATATATAGATCTTCCCTTCATGCGTTATACATAGTCGGGCTTGGAAAATAATGCCATGCTGCTTCCAAGAAAAAATAAAATGGTTGCTAATGGGTCTCAGTCTCAGTTCCAAATGGCCTAATTCTCTTATATTCACACTAAAAAAACTTAAACTATTAATATCCCCACAATATAAATCCTTAATGAAGAAAAGATTATATCTAGAAGCACAAAAACAAGATAGTGCAGTAATTAGAGCACTGAAATGTGCACCATGGTACAGAATTAACAAAACTGACCACAATATGGAGAACTATTTGCTTATGTTTGACTCTATACAGAGAAAAATCTTACCTGGACAAAATTTGATGTAGTAACCTCCAAATATTCCCATTTTAAGAAAAAAATAATTAATGAATTAATTAATTTAAAAATGAAAACAGACCAAAAGATTTAAAATGTTTTTGTAATCCAGATATAGTGGGCACTATTTTGCATTTGATCACGTATTGTCCAATTTACTGATTTACAATCAAAATATTTGTTGAATATGTTAACATGCTACAATAATATTATGACATCACGTTCATTCAGGGTGCACACGATCAATGCCAATGGCATGTGTTGTTGCCATGAGGATCACTGGGTCATTCCACCAAGAGATCTTCATTTATGACATTGCGAGGGTCTTCAAGGGAAGCATGTCTGTTGTCAGACTCATCTTTGCCAGTAAATATACACACTCAAGGTAACCCAGAATGGGGCTACCAACAATGTACATATTTTGCTTGGATAGCCCTTTGACGATAGGCTGGGGATGTCCATCTGTGTTCCCTTCTTCTCACGAAAGACAAAGTGGGCACATGATAACCACATATACGGACATCTGTGGTATAAACAAGCTGTAACATCATTTACAAAATAAGAGGCTATACACGAAGTTGGGGGTGGAGTTTGGGGAGCATGATGACATATCTTTTTCTCCCAGATAGCGGTGCATTATTGGAACTGAATCCCGAAGGATATATGTGTGTGTGTGTCTGTCAGTGTCCATCTGTCTGTGTCCATCTGCCAGTGTGTGTGTTTTGTGTGAGTCTGTCTGTCTGTCTGTCTAATGAGTGACTTGTGTCATGTTTAATGGAGTGGGTGTGCACCAGCATGTGGTCATGGCAGTCGGAAGTGGGGGGGGGTGCCCATGACAGTAAGAGCATAACATCCACAGCCATCTAAGTGATGTACTATGCCCTATGTGGTCTTCATGGTTCCCATCCCAAAGATGACTGTGTCCCCATCCACACAGGTATGCATTGACTCTGTGGAGGGCGGGTGGAGAGAAAACGATATATGGAGATCCTGCCATTGATGTCAAAGCCCTGTCTTGCCATGATGGCCTGCTGTTTTACTGTTGTTTGTGTGTGTGCGTGTGTGTGTGTGTGTCACTGTCAATCTGTGTCTGTTGCCTGTGATTTATTGCCTTGTTGTCGTATGCCCTTTGGGTGGTGTGAGGTGACCGATTATCAATGGCAAGGCATGCTCCATCCCAAAGTACTTTGTTCATGAATTCCAAGGCTAAGGGCTAGATGGACAATAGTGGGCTCATGATGGCTGAAGGTGGGGTGTTGGAGGCACATCCCCAACCCAGTCCAAGTACGCAACTCTTGTGCTATCCTGGAGGGGGAGTGTCCCAAAAGGGCACCCCTAGTTGAGACTGAAAAGACGGTGCAGGGTGAAATCCCCATGTGGAGAAGCAGAAGACACTTCAGTAAGGAGGAGACTCCATAATCAAGGGAGTGAGAATGGGGGCGGGGAGCAAGCAATTTGGGGTGATCCGTTGCCTGCGTAGTGCTTCAGCATGTATTGAGGGACAGATTATCCAGAGGATCAGGGGGTCAATAGGATGGGAGTGGGAGCTAGACACCATCGTCTGCTTGGGGACAAATGATGTGGCCAAAAACTGGCCAGAGGTACTTCAGGCAGACTTGCATTGGGAGTGATGGGCAAATGGTATGGGAAGGACACAGAGCAAAAAAAAAAGGATAGTGCAGATAAGACCCATTGGAAGGCAATGTGTGATAATCCCCTGAAGCCTTGGGAACAATATGGCAGACCTAGAAGACACAATGCTGGAGGCTGATCTAGACATAGTAGCCACCACAGAAACCTGGTGCTATGAAACCCAGGACTGGGATCTGGCTATCCCAGATTATTCACTGTTCAGGAGTGGGGGGGTGGTAGGAAAGGAAGTGGGATGTCACTCTATGTCATAGTCAGTAACAAGGCAGTGGAAGGACAAAGCAAATGGGAGGACAGAAATTATTTGGGCTATACTACAGAGACAGATGGGGATGTTTTACACAGCAGGGTGATATACAGCAGTGGGTAGGGTGGCTAGCAGAGTGCCACAGGGCACTGTACTAGGACCAGTGCTCTTCAACATCTTCATCAGTGACATTGCTGAAGGACTGGCAGGGAAGGTGTCTATTTGCAGATGACACAAAATTCACCAATACAGTGGACAGCACTGAGGGGTAGAACAGATGAAAGGGGTTCTGGTTAAAATTATGCACCTTGTACATAGAAACCCAGTAGCTGTATACAACATCGGTGGGGGGGGGGAGGTAATCTAACAGTATGGAAAGAGGAGGGGACCCAGAGGTAGTAATTTCAGACAAGCTGAAGGTGGCATCATAGTGTGACAGTGCAGTGGGTAAAGATAGCAGAATGCTAGGGTGTGTGTGTGTGTGTGTGTGTGTGTGTCGCTCTCTGTCTGTGTCTGTTGCATGTGATGCATTACCTGGCAGTTGGATACACTTTGGGTGGGTTGGGAGTGGGGGCGCATTATCAGTGGCAAAGGCATATGTAGTTGCTCCATCAAAAACATGGTAAGGAATGTAAGCTAAAGTGCACTTGGTAGGTTTCTTTCTTGGTAGAACAAATAAACTTATTCATTCATACTTTAGTATGTACTTTAGTAGCTAATCTTTTTCCTTTCTTCAGATGGACAGGCATGTTATGCTCTTTAAGAGCTGCAATTATTAGGGCTGTGCGAATACCTTTTTCTGAACATTCGGCTGAATATTTGGTATCCGGCAGCCAAATATTCGGGTATTCGGTATTTGGCTAGCTCATTTAAAATAAAATAAAAAACTGCACCTACCCCTCCCTACTCAAAACCTGTAGAATTACATAACCCTGTCCCCCAAACTTCTCTCAGCAGCCAAATGCCACCTTCTCCCTAAGCACCAACAATTACATTTATTTTATTAGTTTAAATAGTGTAAAATAAAATTCCCAGATGAACGACTATCTCAACCCACCCACCTCAGTGACCAGCTACTGCCTTTCTTAGCCCTCGTTTGTGACTAAAAATAAGTGTCAGAGTTATGCTCCCTCCCCCGGCAGCACCCTGACCCTGTAAGCACCAGCACCCAATTCTTTTAATACAGAGAAGGTGACCGGCACAGACCTTTCCTCCTCCATGGCTGGCTGCCATATTTCTTAGTCCTCGTTTGTGTCTGAAAACAAGTATTAGAGTTATGCTCCCCATGGCAGCACCCTAAGCCCCCCAGCACAAGCACCCAATTCTCTTAATACAGAGAAGGTGAACGGCACAGACCCACCCTCCTCCATGGCCAGCCATCTTCTCATGAATGGAAGTGCTCCCATGCTTGCTTGCTCTGTATAATAAAAGCAACTGACCATGTGATCAGTTGGTTTTACTATACAGAGAGAGCAAGCCTGTGAGCGCTTTCATTCATGAGAAGGCAGCCAGCCATTGGTAGCTTAGGAGCAGGTCCAAAGGTGGTGTTAAAGGATAAGCTGCAGAGGGTGGTAGATGAAGTTCACTCACATGAAAGTGAGGTTGACCAGAGGGTGCCTCAGGGATCGGAGCTGGCACCGGTCCTCTTTAATGTGCTTATAAGTGACACTGAAGAGGAGCTGGAAGGGATAGTCTGCCTCTTTGCAGATGACACCAAATTCTGCAATAGGGTGAACACTTGGTGGGGGGGGAGTGGAAAGGATGAGCAGTGACCTGAGAACTTCAGGCATGGTCAAGTTTATGGCAGATTGGTTTCAATGTGAAAAAGTGTGAAATAATGCCCTTGTGGCAGAAAAACACAGGGATGGAGTACAAAGGGGGATGGGGTGGTACTGGCAAAGATCAAGAAGGAAAGAGACCTGAGGGTGATCATGTCGGATGACCTAAAGGTGGCCAGGCAGTGCAACAAGGCAGTTGGGAGGGTGAATGGGATGCTGACATGCATAGAGAGGATTCATCAGCAGAAAGAATGAGGTGAGCCTGTCACAGTCTAGTGTGTCTTTCCTGGTCACAAATTACAAAGTGTGTCTTTCCTGGTTACAAATTACAAATAGATAGACTGGCTGTTCTGCCTTATTCTTACCAGTTTTCGGCAGAATAAATTATGCATTCAGCAGGGCCACAGAATGGAATTCCAAAATGAAGCTGAGTGATGTCCACAAGTACTTTTTCCACAGAAAGAGTGGAGAAATGGCATGGACTGCCCGAGGAGATGGGTGGAAAGGTGCAAGGGACTAATAAGGGCAGGAGAAGGTGAAAAGGAGAGGAAGACGGCTAGTCCAAGAGTGTTGGTGCAGGCAGACTGGATGGGGCCAGTGGGCCTTTTACTGCTGTCATGGGCTATGTTTCTGTATTTCTATGTAACTAACTGAACTGTTTACGAGATTAAGCTGGCACTGACATAAAGCATTAAGATACGCTGTTTAAGTTACTCTGTCCTTATTCATATGTAATGTTATGAATGACCCAGTGCACTTGTATTTTTTTTGCTGTTTTGTAATCTTCACAGATAACTATTGCTGTTGGAATATTGTAAAGCTGATGGCATTGAGCCACCATCCCCTACTACCAGGAAAGTCTGCCATCCAGCCACCCCCCACACCTGATGAACAGTAAGGTAACAGTGTTGATTTGTAGTTGAAGGGATGATTCCATGTTCATGAAGTACAAATTAGTGGCGGATTGTTAAATTAGTTTGATAATGTTGAATTTTGGGATGAAATAATACTGTTACATATGGAATTTCATGGCTTTAATATAGGGAAGAATGTATGGTCTTTACTTGGTAATTCTGCTGTAAACACTTCAAGAGGTTGCCATGACATTGTAAACTGCGAGGGAAGCTCGAGAGGTTTTCAGATGTCATGGGAACCTCTTGAAGTGTTTACGACATGGTGTTTTATAACTAAAAAGACCATACATTATATTTTACACTGTATAGGCTGCCAATATTGTGTAATCATGGATTGAATTATTTTACTGACTTGCTTTGCAATATTTGATTGTTGTGAACATTATGATTTGTTATAGCAATTTGGGCAGGCCCGGCCATCAGCTTGCCTGCTTTCTTCCACCACTGATGGACCTTCAGTGGTGGTGGAAAGCAGACAGGCTGATGCCCGGGGCTGCCAATGTGTATGTGTTCAGCCTCAAGCTGCAACATGACAATACAAGGTTTCAGTCTCACCATTTATTCGCGCTGTCTCTGCGTGTCCGTCAAGCCCGGCCATCAGCTTGCCTGCTTTCTACCACCACTGATGGACCTTCAGTGGTGGTGGAAAGCAGACGGGCTGATGCCCGGGGCTGCCCAATGTGTATGTGTTCAGCCTCAAGCTGCAACATGACAATACAAGGTTTCAGTCTCACCATTTATTCGCCTGTCTCTGGCGTGTCCGTCAGCGCCCGGCCATCGGCTTGCCTGCTTTCTACCACCACTGATGGACCTTCAGTGGTGGTGGAAAGCAGACGGGCTGATGCCCGGGGCTGCCCAATGTGTATGTGTTCAGCCTCAAGCTGCAACATGACAATACAAGGTTTCAGTCTCACCATTTATTCACGCTGTCTCTGTTCCTGTAAGCTCTGGTCTCAGTCATGTTACCAAGGAAACCTTGATAGAAGAATATCCTTGTGTATGACTACTCACACAGTCCTGTAATGCATATGGCACAAAAAAAATTCTGCTCCCCCCTTCCCCAAAAGTGAGTAGATCATAACATGTAACAATACACTTTTCCAGCAGAATGGCTTTGGCAACTTAATTTGATTTCAAAAGGAATGGGGGTCTTTTGGTATTCACCTCTGGACCCTGTGAAGTCAGGCAACCCAGCTGTGAAGTCACCCAGCTACCATCGTTGAGGTAGACCACCCTTCAGCTGGGTTCCTACTCCCTAATCACAACTGCATCTGCCTTAAATGTCATTCCTTTATAAAGGCAGCAGCAGCCAAAATAGGATTAACATGTCCAGTTGTCTGTGCAGATAAATTGTGTGGAGGTAGGTGAATGAGAGCCATAAACTTCCTTCACAAAACTTTCAAACGTTAGCTTAGCTGCTCACCCATGCTCATTAGCAAGCAAAGAAATGACGCACCTTCAATTTTACTCCTAAGTACAGGTTATTAGTTTTTGTAATGTAATAATAATATTATAACAATTGTACTCTATATAATGTTGCAGTGATCTTATATAGACTAATGCAGTATGAATTCAAATTAGAACAGAGCAATACTACTTGGAGCAGTGTCACAGAGGCAGTGAAACTAAGTGAATAGAGATGGAGTGTGAAGGACAAGTGCAGGAAGTCACCAGTAGGCAGACAGGTAATGCATCTTGTAAGGTAATATGGACAATTGAAAGGGTTGTAGAGAAAGTATTAAAATTTTACTCTGTAACTTGGTGTTGCCACTTTATTAGTCGTGGCCCATTATGCAATGTAACACACCATGGGAGGAGGAGGAAGAGGAGTAGTAGTAGCAAAAAATAAAAATTAAAACCATTTTTAAATCAAATGGATCTTGTACTGCATAGTGCCAGTGCACATATTGTGCACAGCACAGCATTTCAGCTGGTCTTCATTTTGTATTAGAATAATTATATTGTCCCATCCTATACCAGCTTCAATAAGTTACAACTTGCAGTTCCATGCGATCAGCACTATGTAGTATCCCATATCCAGTAATGTAGATATTGCCATCCTATTTTATGATAAATAACTGAGCGAAAAGATTGCATATTTAGTGGGCAGTTTTAAGTTGCATAGTCTAAAAGATTTAAATGTGTATTACCTCTAGGTAGAGGGAAGCGTACAGGAGCAACTTTAGAGAAGTTTGGCTTCAAGATAAAGGAGAAGGCAGGCAAAACGAGCACAGATGCTACTTCCACTAGTGAGATTCAGCAGGAAAATGTTCATTCTCAAGTTCATGTTTCCAGTATTGCATACCATGTCCACTGTAATGCTCCAACAGCTGCAGATAGCTTACTTCTACACCAATACTTTCTTCTAACTCTGTTAATGTAATGGTTACACAACCAGAACCACTTCAGCTTGTAGTTGTAACACCACCTCCACCCGTTTCTCCAGTGCCACATGTCTTGTATGAATCTGTTCCTGCTATTGATGCAGAAGGCTGTGACATTGGTCGGCTTGATCGAGCTTGCTTAGTGACAGTGACAAACTTGATGTGCTAACACGGCACTGGATGCCACCAAAACTACATTTTCCTGTCCGCCATAGCATTGGTGAAAAGACTAGAAACCGAAGAATGACTTTCAGTCTTCTGAAGAATCCTTCATTCGTTACTCCAGATTTCAGGATGGTCTGTACTCTGCGCCATGTTTGTTTTTGTCATAGTAAAGACACTATACTTGTTCAAAAGCCATTAACAGACTGGTCTAATGCAGCAAAAGTAATAGATCGACATAAAAAAACCAAAGAACATCAGGACTCTCTATGTCAGACTGATGGCTTCATTACAGTAGCACAACGTGGAAAACCTAACATATGCCAACAACTGTCCAGAGCTTACCATGAAACTCTAACTCGAAATAGACACATATTGTCTCAGATAATAAAAACAATAATACTATGCGGTCGTCAGAACATTCCTTTACGTGGTCATGTCCCAGAAAAAAGTAATTTCATGGCAATCTTGCATCACGTTGCTGAAAGTGGAAATGATCCTATTTTACTCCGGCATCTACTTGACCCACAGCATAAAAATGCCACATACCTATCACCAGCAATTCAGAATGAGTTAATGCATCTTATCGGACTGCAAATTCAAAGGAAAATAATTGCAGCTGCACAGAAGAGTGGGCCCTGGGCATTCATGGGATGAGACTACTGACTGCAGTAAGAAAGAGCAAGCCACACTCTGCATTCGCTTCATTGAATGAATGGACAATGGAGTTACTATCCATGAGGACTTCATTGAATTCATAAGTGCATTCCATTACTGGTAAGGACCTTGCCAAAATATTTTTAGCAAGGATTACTGCATGGCTCTAGATATTAATAAACTACGAGCTCAAGGGTACGATTCTGAGGAGCAATATGTCTGGGCAGTATCGTGGAACTCAACAAATGATTCGGAAGTGGCTCCTTCTGCAGTTTACTGCATATGCAAGGGTCACGGATTAAATCTCGTAATTGTTCATGCTTGCACAATCCCTCTAGTTAAAAATATGTTGGGCACAACAAACAAAGCTATTGTAACAACTAGCAGTAGTGCAAAACAGCACAATATTTATCTTGAAGAATTCAGAGAATTTGGTGATCTACTAGACATGGAAGATGGTGAACAGAATCAAGATGGTGGTATAGCAATTCCAAGAGCAGGTGACACTAGATGGATCAGTCATGCAAATTCATTGAGGAAATTCAGGGATAGATTCATAACAGTTGTATCAACATTAGAGAAGATCTCTGAATTTGATAGGGATGCAGACAGAATTCTGTATTCATTAATGAAATTTGAGTACATTATTACCCTTGTAGTTGTAGGTGATATTCTTCAGTATTTGGTTCCACTTCATCTGTTTGTTCAGAAACCTTCCTGTGATCTACTTCAAATGGCAGAAGAGGCAGAAACCCTCATTCGTGTACTCTCAGATTGCAGAACAGACGATTATTACAAAAAATTGTTCACAGAATCGAGTAACCTTGGTGCTAAAGTCTTCATAGAACCTTCCTTGCCCCGTGTGTGTGGACGACAGATCCATTGCAGCAATGCACCATCAAACACTCCTCTAGAACACTACAGACATAACCTGTTTTACCCATTTATTGATCACGTATTACAAGAACTGAAGGAACGACTTCTTGATGGCAAAGAAAGATACAGTGCACAGATGCTAATACCAAGCAAACTTCACAATGAAATGAACATTCATGACATTTTAAAGGGATTCGAACAAGACGTCTCATTGGCAGCTGATGAGATAAATAATGAATTTACTAGATGGAAGGCTAAGTGGTCAGATTCAAAACATTCCAATAACTTGCCATCGACACTAATTGACACCCTAGATCATACTGACCCAGAATTGTACCCAAACATCAGTCAAGTACTGACTACCCTGGCAGTTATGCCTGTGAGTGTGCACCAGAACGGAGTTTTAGTTGTCTCAAACGGGTTAAAACTACTTGCGCCAACTATGAAACAGAACAGGCTCACAAGTTATGCACTCATGAACTTGCACCCTAACATTTCTATTGATGTTGATGAAGTAATCAGAGAATTTCATCTTCGTGGGGGAAGGCGAATGTCTGTCTTGCTTGATCCATCATGCAGTGGCAGTAGCAACACCTCAGAATGTAGCCTGGGGAATTGCATTATGCTGAACCATTGTTTTTCACATTTTGCTATGTTTTCACACAAACTTACCAAAAGGTAGTTTATAGAGCAGCATGATTTCATTGATGCTAGTTATACAAAAGCTTTACTTTGGACCTGTAATAGCAGCAAATATCATGCCACTCATTATGTTTGCATTGACTTAACACCTCTATAGTGTAAAACTAATTCCTGCATTGAAGTCTGACTGTGCACTTCCAATGCAATACATTCATGATGACTTGATGTGCATCATTTTTCTTCAATACATGATGCCCAATATTTGGGTAAATAGCATCGTAAACATTTGGCATATAATCGGGTTAACCAATTGAACAGACTTTGGCTGAAATTGTGTAATCCATTGATTCTTGCCTACTATCTCCTTGATCACAACAACTGGAAAAAAATACTTGAAACCAGGCATAGTTTGAGGACCTCAAATGTGAAGTTGTAGTAAATTCACAACTACTTTAAACCTTGCAGTTTCATTTTTCGAATACATGTTTGTAATGGCTATTACATTCAGTGACCAACCTACAGTGCCTTCAGAAAGTATTCACCCCTTGGATTTTGTCACATTTGTTACTACCAGAATTTTTAATGCATTGAAATGACTTTCCCTTGATTCACACTGCATACTCAACAATTTAAAGGGCAACACTATTTATATTGTGCAACAAAATTTATGAAACTTTAAAACTGAAATCTTGTTTTCTTAAGTATTCACCCCTGAGTCAATATTTTGTAGAAGTTCCTGTGGCAGCAATTACAGCTTTCAGTCTTCTTGGGTGTGTCTATCAGCTTTGCATATCTGGTATTGGGGATTTTGCCCATTCTTCCTTGCAGATTTGCTCAAGCTCTGTAAGTTGGATTGGGGAGCGTCTGAAGCGCAATCATTAAGTATTTCCACAGATTCTCAATGGGACTGAAGTCTGGGCTTTTGGCTGGGCCACTCAAGGACATTCACCTTCTTTTGTCTAAGCCACTCCAGTGTTGCTTTTGGCTGTATGCTTGGGGTCGTTGTCCTGTTGGAACGTAAATTTCACCCCAGTCCAAGGTCTGTTGCAGACTGATGCAGGTTCTCCTCAGGATGTGCCTGTATTTGACTCCATTCATTGTTCCTCTATCCTGACAAGTGCCCCAGTACCTGCTGCTGAAAGCATCCCCATAACATGATGCTGCCACCACCATGCTTCATGATAGAGATGGTGTTACATGGGTGATGAGCTGTGTTGGGTCTGGCCAGGCATAGCGCTTTGCATTCAGGCCAAAGAGTTCAATTTTGTTTCATCAGACCAGAGAATCTTTTGCCACATGGTCTGTCTGCCATATGCCTTCTTGCAAACTCCAGGCAAGCTATTTCTGGCCTTTTCTCAGGAGTGACTTCCATCTAGCCACTGTCCCATAGAGGCTACATCTGTGAAGTGCTGCAGAGATTGTTGTCCTCTGGACAGGTTCTCCCATTTCAGCGATGGAACTCTGTAGTTCTGTCAGGGTGGTCAGTGGGTTCTTGGTCACTTCCCTGACCAAGGTCCTTCTTGCCCGATGGCTCAGTTTGGGATGATAGCCTGCTCTAGGAAGAGTCTGGGTGGTTCCATAATCTTTCAATTTCCTAATGATGGACTTGACTGTGCTCCTGGGAACTTTCAACATCCTACAAATGTTTTTATACCCCTCCCCAGATCTATGCCTCCTCACAATTCTATCACGGAGTTCTATGGACAACTCTTTGGTCTTCATGTCAGTTTCTGCTCTGACATGCACTGTCAACAGTGGGACCTTGTATAGATGGGTGTATAGCATCTGAAATCATGTCAACCATTTGAACTGACCACAGGTGGACTCCAAGTTTTAGTGATCTCACAAGGAAATTGGATGCACCTGAGCTCAATTTGGAGTGTCATAGCAAAGGGGTGAATACTTATCAAATCAAAACATTTCAGGTTTTTATTTTAGATTACATGTACAAAAAATTCCAGAAGTTTCATTCCACTTTGACAGAGTAATTTATGTAGATACGTGACAAATAAATCCCATATAAATGTATTTTAATTTGAGTTTGCAACATCACAAAATTTTACAAAATCCAATGGGGGTGAATACTTTCTGAAGGCACTGTACAAACAGTGAACCAGTATGCAAATGAGAACCTGTGTGTATCTATACATATCATTATACTGGACCTAAAGGGACTATTTTATTCAATCATAGTTTCTTTTGACGTACACAATGGCATAACTTACAGATGAAAGATGTAGACATCGGTGAATTGGTCACACAGTGAGATACTATGAAAGTTTTACAACATACAACCTGCCGGTCTATTCAGTTCCTCACTACTACTATACAGTAACGCAGTCTGGTGTGTTACCACCTCAAAAGCTTTAGATTTCAGTTTCACATTTAACCATTTATTAATACCACAAGTAAGTTCACAGGAGACCATGACATCACGATTTCTGCTCTGTGTTTCATGTTAAATCATGGTCTTCATACTACAAGTAACTTCAAATCGAAAGTGGTCATAAAACCAGTGTCCTGTCTCTTTGGGGGTCATGTACACCATTCAGATTTGCCTGATACTTCAAAAATTTGACCCATTTTAGTATAGGAATCAATAGATACTAAAACTATTATATTGCATGTGATCATTTGTGGTAACATGTGAATGCAATTCATTGTGGTCACTAGTAACTATCACTAAAATGTAATGTAATTTCATTCTGAGCGGTCATCCTTACAAAAAATGTAACAATTTGATAGTGCTGCTACTACAAGTAACTTCAAAACTAACGTTCTATCAGAACCAGTGTCCTGTGTGTGGTTTTTTTTTTATTATTTATCTATTTATTTATTTTTGGGGAGGCAGCTACATCATTCAAATTGGTCAGATACTTAAACATGCCATTTCATTCTGGGGCAGTTATTACTAAAATATAACATGCATGACTGGTCAGTGTATTATGTGCAGGCAGTAATCCTTACCAAAAATATATGCTGGATCCTTGTCAGACTCCTAAATGGACATAAACTGGATATGCTGTGGACAAAACTGGATATGCTGTGGACAAACTGATATGCTGTGGACAAAAAAGTCTCATCCTGTCACATACATTCCTCCAGTGCATCATGATATCTACATTTTCCTATTTCACCACTGTGTAGTGGATATTGGTCCAATGACACACTAAGGCATCCATTGATCTCATTGGAGAATAGCATTGGTTATTCAGGATTCTGGAGCAGTTGAAACTTTATGTGAATAATTCAAGTAATTACCAATTTTCTGACACAACTGGACTCGTCTCGCTACCACCATGCTGAGGGTTATCACTGACACTGTCTGGTCATCAGCATCAGTGGCTGCAGAAATACAACCTCCTGGCAAAAGTGGACTCCAACTGATCCCACAGATTCATCACTTCTCATTATTTGATCACATTGACTTACTGTTAATCCTCACATCTCATGCATGAGGTGTACTGACATGGAACTGGACAATAGTACATCTCAGTCTTTGCACTTTGAAAATACATAGACAAAAATTTGATGTCAAAGTCATAATGGCTACTGCCCTTCTTGCAGATCACTTTTTCCATGACCCTCAAGCTGGTGGTAGCACATAATAAAAGGGTAAGAAAACATTAGATTTGTTTCACTATTTACTCCATAGCAAATTCTTAATAGTAGATATGCTGTAGTAATGCATGCATATACTGTTAGGGACTGGGATACTACATAGTGATTTCCCATAGTATAATTCATTCCCAATGTTGAATTGTACAATGGAGAATAAACATCACCATTTATACATAAACGCTATGTTTTCTGATTTTCTGTATACAGTACACTGTGGAATTTGCAGAGTACTGCAAATTCCACAGATAGGTGTGCTGTATAGAAAATCAGAGTATAGTATATATGTAACTGCTGTATATTCTCCATTGTACAGTTTATGCATATGTATAGTGACTAACAGATACAGAAAATTATAAAAACATTTAACATTTTGAGAACACAAGCACAACTAAGTGCTTTCTGATTCTGAACATAAATGAAGACGAGTGTAATGTATACAGAACAATAGCAAAGTTCAGTTTATAGCACATACAGTACACTGAAGCCCACCAGGAACAGCAGTGTGGTAAGGTTTACTGCATGACACAAGGGAATGGAGAGTAACTCGCATTGACATTGCATTGTATTCTGCAGCACTGCACTGAATTCTTCTGGGCTTCACTGACAATATGCCTGCATTGCTGTATACTCCCACAACTGGGCCCCAAAATGCACCAGGAAACATCAAAAATGCTAACATTTTCTTGGGGCCTAGGTGCCCCCCGCTGATCGACTGGACTCTTAAGTTGTGCGTACACTTTTTAAAAGGCTGGCTACTCCACTGGGTATAGATATGAACAATTCAGCTGTGTGATTGTTGTAACTTACAAGTTGGGACAGTAAAGAGTCGTATTGTGTCGTCTAGTGAATGTACCACCCACTCCGCCTCACAGCTAGGAACCGTAGTGGATCATGAGTGTGAGGTTGCTGTTAAAGCTAGTAAATAGAAATCATGTTCCTGTATGGTTGCAGGAACACATAACATGCAGAGTTAGCAGTTGCATGGTAGCAGCTAGGCAATATGCTGCCTGACCATAGCAGGAACTGTATGGTCAGTGGAGACTTACCCAAAAAATAGGTATGGGTATAAATGGTACAATCCCAGGATTGCACTGACACACTAAGTATGATAGTTAACAGTTGAATGACATCAGAGAGTGAATGGGGCCAAAAAAAATAATATAGTTATTGAAATCCCAGTGGAGAGTCACATAAAAAAAGAAGGCAATGGGTATAAGTATTGCAGCTGAATTGTTTCAGTTATTTACTGTTTAAAATAGTTAGCAGTTGCATGTTGTCAGCTAACCAGTGCTGCAAGCTGGCCTTCAAGAGGTGAGGTTGATAAGTACTGTTAACCTATTATTGTACAATTAAGAAATACAATGACATGAAATATTGTGATATATGTCAATTTTTGTATATGCAATCAAGCATCACAGTTGTGTATTATTGGGGGGATTTATGCACGCTTTATGTGTGGTATGTCACAAGGCACAGCTGAGTGGCTTTACCACAGAAGAAGTTTGTAAATGCTCCAATACCACACACCCTGGAGTACCTTGATTTGATAATACTATGGACGATGTGTAAGATATATTCTACTTTTATTTATGTTTTTTTTTGTATAAATAGCATTAATCAGCCATGGATTATTTAAACAATAATTCCTGACAAGGTGTCTGTTGTGCTGGGATAGCGTCACGCCTCAGGTGGTTGGCCACGAGGCTATAGGATGAGTCTGTCAAATACCTGAGGCGTGACATTATAGGAGCACGAGAGAGACTATGGAGGGCATTATTGCTATACTACAATGACTTGCAATACAGAATAAAAAAAACATTTTAAAGAATGCTTTTGTTACTGTGATAGAATATTTTTGTTTCTTAAGAGAAGATGCAAAATAAGGGATCAAAATGGTCATCACCCAAACAATCATGTACAGGTTAACAGTGAGGCTGAGGCTAGGCCTGTGATGCTGTACTGGGATAATATCATGGGTCCAGTCCCAGAATGACCAATCAGAGCAGCATTCTTTCTTGCCGTTAAATTATACATGATATACCACAATCATATTATGTGTTTTGACCAATGAGGTTACAGAATTTTCATACCACATTGTATTGTGCTACACTTATGTTCAGGACTGCAGGCAGGCTCCTGCTTCAACTGCACCTGTGGTGTTTCAACCATCTCCCTGGCCACTGTGAGAGAGAGATATACATTGTTTAATAGACGCAGTGATTTAAGTTTTGTTACTGTTATTCTATTTTGTTCTGCATATAGCTTGTCTTTTTTGTGTGTGTGTTCAAATGTCTGTGACACTTTTTGCATTGATGTTACTACCTTTTTTCCATTATTGTTATGCTTTTCATATGCAGTTTTGGTACTCATAGTGCTGTTGTCAGCATTACTGTTGTGGGAGTTATGTGGCACCTTATCCTTGCATGCTGATACCCAGGGTATCTGACTCCTGCCCCATTGTTGTAAGAAAATCAGTTAGTATAGTGTGAAGAGGAAACTTACTGTTCTTAGTTGTTAAATTATACTAATAAGGTCCTGTTACTGTGCCCACGTCTCCACGTTACACATACACACAGTGGGACTGGTATTATATCCCAACTTGAGCGTGAGGTGCCACGATATTTATGTTACAGATTTGTCATTTTATGCTGACAAAGTCAATGTGGCCATACCTCTGATAAACACTTGTCTGTTCAGTATTGCACAACTGAGACTGTCTTTTGTGAAAAGATACTTACTTGTTCTGTTAACAATTCTCCGTAAGTGATTAGTACTGTGTCAGGTATTAGTTATTAGATGTATGTTTAATGCATGATCTGTCTTGAGTGGAGAACCACAGAAAAAAAAAAGCACTGACATTAACAGTTACAGAACAGCTTGCTGAATACGGCGTGGCATATGTTTCTTCAATCAGTACTTGTAGGTGTTCAGCAAAGCTATGTACTGCACTGATACACAAAGAATATCTGCTATTCAATGTACAATGTGAAAATAATTAGCACAGCACATACCAATGTAACAGCAGTTCATTGGGTGCACAGCATCAGAACTGTTATGGGCATGTATTCATCACAGTAGGTATGATTAATAATTTCTTGTATTGTGCTCTTACCTTCTGACTCAACAATGATCACCAAATCAGAGTCTGAGTGTTCGGCCTCCGCAGCCTGTGGTTCAGCTGGCAGTACATCGCTTTGTGGTGAACTATAAATGAGAGATAGTAAAAGATATTTATTGAGTGTGGTATTTGTGTATTTATGTATTTAGAAGACAATTATTTAAACAGTTATAGTCTACTCTGGTATTTAACATACAGCTAGTTGAGGTGTTGTATAATGATTCAGTACAAAAAATATTTTCCATGTATTTAAATGTAACAGCAAGGGCATAGCAGTAAGATGCTGTCTATGGTAGACAACAATAACCACCCATATAGAATGTTTTTTTATAGTGAGATAATACTCACAGTAAGCAGAGAAGAAAAAAATAGATGGCACAGGAGCATCAATAGTGGAGAAGCACAGGAAAATATCCCTTGTGTGAATAGCTTTTTATATTTCATTTACTGCAGTGACAGATTGTGTGAGATACAGGTAGGCTATGAGACACCCCAAAATAATAAAGGACTAGTGTTTTGTGTGTATGTAGTCAGACTCAAACAAAGACAATTAGTACAGATAGTACAGTCATATAGTACTTAATGCCACGTGTTGTAAGATTGCTCACACTGTGCATTGTGAGTATTTTAGTTGAAAAACATGAATATATACTGCATATCAATGGTTACAGTAATTGTGTTCCAAGATTACATGACTGAAGACTTTGAGGCTGTCAGTCAGATAGAGCATCCATTGTTATGACAGAAGAGGTTGTGCATCCTGAGTGGTGACTGATTCTGATACTGAGGGGATGGTATTGATATACTGTAATATTAGCTTGATTTAAGGGAAATGTAACTAATGATGCTTAGGAGCTCATGGGGTCAATAAGTCAATATGTGCACCCCCAACCCCGCTGCTGCTCAACACCAGGCAGTGGAGCTTTAATGGTGTGTTTAATCAGAGATACTTTGTTTACTCACGTTCTGTTGGGCGCTGCCCCGCATCTGGCTTTCCAGCTGCCTCCCACATCTCATAAGTGATGTAGTACCAGCTAAAATCCATGTCTAGTGTCTCCTCCCAGGTCTTCAACATGTAAAACTGCTGGCACAACAGCTTCCACTTGTGTGTACACATGGGTGCGTTTTTACTTCTAACTTTATACACGCTCCTCATGTAGTCATGTATGCACCTCCACATCTTCTCCAGCTTCCTATTTGTACTCTGCATTAGAAAGCATGGATTCCCTCTGGCCTGGGCTGCCTGGACCAGACAGCACACCTCCCTTGCAGACCACAATCACATTTTCAAATTTTTGACAACTGTAAGAAATACAGATAAAACAGAATGTTAGATCACTGTATTGTGAAATGTGACTTTTTACTCCTCTGCATACATGTGATACTAAGCATGATTACAAACAAAAATATTTGTGAATGCATACTTATAATAGAACACTGACCAGGAGTAACAGAAGGAATGCACTGAGTACATGAACATCTGATATATGCTGTTGCATGCTGCCAGTCTGGTGAGCCTGTCTCGCCAGCCACTGTGCAATGCTGTACCTGGCAGCGGCTATGGCCATGGTGTCCCCTCCTGCAAAATCCTGTACAAAGGGCCATGGTATCCCCTCCTGCAAAATCCTGTACAAAGGTGCTGTTGGCGATGTCAGCAGTACTGATCCTCCCTCCTTCTGTTGCTCCTGGCAGGTGTATTGGCAATGCTGGTCTCCACCCCAGTGTTTCTATCATGTTGATCCTTGTGGTGGTCAATGACAGGCAGATACAAGCTCCCCAACCCCAAACCATTGTTAATGCCTTGTTCTGTGACAGCTGTGTAGACAGCCCCGCCCCCCTTGTACCCTGCAACATAATGTTTTGTGTCCATCCCATAAGGGTAACAATGGTGGTGTGTCAATCAAACCAGGTGCATAGTGCCATGCCTGTTTGTTGACATGGCTGTCTGTGAATAACAGTTGTTGCACAGACTTACTGTGCAATAGGTGTGCTTGTCAGACAGCTCTGTTGGCAGGCAGCTGTGGTGGTATGTGGCTGGGTTGAGTCTCCCAGCAGCAGCAGCACCGTGGTGGGGTGGGTAAAGAGGGGTTGTTTGCGGGTACATGACAGGGACTGTCTGCATAGCTGGCACAGGATGTGCCATTAACAAAATTTTCTGGCTTGGAGGGTGCTTTAGAGTCCATTAAATGATGCTGGTAGCAGAACTATACAGCTGCTGGGGGGCTATAATTGATAGTATAGCCAGCAGGAATGGGATCTTATGGAGTCTTTTGAGAAAGGGTTCACTCCCACTACTGATGCTAGGAATGGCATTGTGCAGGTGTACTGGGGGGGGGTGTTAATCGTGCCCACAATGTTGTATTATTTGAATAATTGTTAGATTATATGATATTGAGGAAAGACTACTGTGTTTGTTATTCTATGTTTCAGTCTGGCTTACATGTACAGTTTAAAAAAATAGTAAATTATAATTAAGCAGTTTATTAACTATGGCTGTGTGTATGTGAGAATCCTGAACATCTGCATGACTCAGAATGTATTTTGCAGTGTAACAGTGACATAGTGTTTACTTGTGTGTGACCAGTGCAGCTGTTCTATTTTTTGACCAAGTTTGTGGGCTCTTAAAAAGAGCCATTTTTGTTAGCATTGTATCTACTGTAACAGCCTGATATTTTTAGAGGACTGTGAGTATCCCATCTCAAAGGTCACCCAGGAAAAGGCAATTGCCAACATGTGAGAAGTGCACACCGTCTGGTAGGTAGAGCCAATCATTACAATATTTAATTTCAGGGTGACGTATGGTGTGCATCCAAGCCATGCGGAGGTATCCAGATATTTGGATGTTTACCTTTCTCTGAGCTCTGTCAAACAGACACATGTGCTGATCTGCTTGCCAGACCCTACGCTCTGTAATATCAGAAAAAATGATCTTACAGGCAGGCAACATACCCATTATGGAAGCAAGATACAATTTTGCTTCTGACACTAAATCTATCCATCTTTTGGTGCCCAAATTATTACCTCCCAGATGGATTAGCAGTATGTCTGGCTGAGCTTGAGTACTCAAAAGTCTGTGCATTGTTGGCATGAGATGCTCCCACCTCATGCCACCCCTACCAAACCACTTTACAGAGCAATTTGGGAGCTGCAGGAGTCTTCCAAAATCACTCCTGAGAGCATACTCTGAAGCGCGCCTCACTGTACTGTTGCCCACTACCAACACAGTCCATTTACTGTTTTCTGCCATTCTTAGTTTTTATACTCAGAAGTGGGACAGAGAGCTATCAAAAAAATTAGTGTTTATCCTGCAGTGGCTAGCCACAACTGAATGTGAAACTAAGATTTCCCTCTCAGCTTCAAGCACTGGTTTTGTGGGCTGATACAAAACACAGTGATTTGCCATGTTATTGGTGAATGATTTTTCTTGTTTAATCAATGCGGTGCATGCATTTACTATTACTACACTGAATGGGTGTTCTTGCTGTCAAACACAAATGCAGAAATATTTCTTAGTGGGAAAATACTATATTACCATTGGCTACTTCAAACAATTACAGCTTAACAGAGACATGTGATTGATTGTGTCTCTTGTTATGATACACGTGCTGCTTGTTTCTGCCTCCATTTGCAGCTCTATCTGTGCTAGCAAGTACTGATTGACACTCTGGCTGGGATATTCAGACTGCACCAGAAAGAGGCACAATAGTGGAGCAGGCGCAAGTCCAGTGCACCATGGTGCAATGGGCACGATATTCAAATGATGCGCACAACAAGGTGTGCCTGCGCAATGCGGCTGAATATCATGCCCATTGCATCATAGCACAACAAGGGATGCGCCAAAGCAGGTACAATGTGCAATAGTGCCCCAAGGGATGCGCAGGGACCAACTCAGGAAGCAGCTGAGCAGCAACCAGGGATGTGCATGGTGCAATGGTGCATGCACCAGGACAGACATCCACAGAGCCTGACACACATGAACCTGTGCTGGCAGAACAGGACCAAAACAGTGCCCACCACCACCGCCCTGTGGTCCAGCCAGCCTCCCGGACCTGTGCCCCCCAACACACCCATGTGGGTGTCCCAAGCCTGACTGACTCCCACCACCGTGTCCCCCCCAACGACCACCCCGGGAGGATGTATTATGTGCCCATGACACCCACTGTGTAATAGTAACCCTGACAGGTACCCCTGAACTTCCCCCTGCTGCCTGCAGGCCATGTCCCCCACGTCCACTGATAACACCTCAACCTGAAGACACTCCCCACTGGCACCCAGTAGAGACCCGTGAGGTATGTGAAGGTCACGATCATTCCCCCCCGTCCCAGGGAGTGCATGTGCAGATGCTCCACCAGTCCACATAGGATAGGTGGCACACCCAGGTACCAATGATGGCGCTTCCCCCGAACACTCACCAGCCTCCCCATATCCGACCTGAGGCAAGGCCCACAGAGGTGGACTCCATACCCCATGTGCAGCCCAACTAGATGGGCGTAAAAGGGACCAATGACCCCCGATCCCCAGTGGTGAACCCCCATCAGATGCATCCCAGCAGTCCACTCCCCCTGGCCACGGCACCCCATAATGCCTGCCTGTTTACAGGTACCAGGAAACAATGATGGCCAGGTCCCACTCATGTCACGGCCTCACCACAACGCTGCCCCCCAGTACTCTGCATCCGAGATACATAGCCCAGATGCATGAACTAACATTGTACGGTAATGAAAGCAGGCTGCCACCTCTGTGTCCATACATCCAGTCGCCCTGAAATGCTCGGCACATGTACCACCCCTTCCACTGTGTCCACCCTATCATAGGCAGTGATACTATCCACAAACAAACCCACAGCCCCCACAAGGCCTTCCACTATGTACCCTACAAAGACAAAGTAAAGTAGGGGACCCAGCACTGGCTCCTGAGGGATCCTGCATGGGACCATGCCCTCCCCGGATGCCACCACATGTAGTAAGGCCTTCTGACCCCAGTTCCAGAGCCAGGGTCCCACCCATATAACAACCCCTGCCACAGCACCGATCCCGCCAGGTAACACAGAAGCCTGGGGCATGGAGTCAAATGCCAAACAAGAAGCAACATAGGCCACACCTACTGCCCTCCCCAGTCTCAGTCCCTGTCCCTTGTTGATCCCTTCAAACAACCCTATCAAACATGTGTGACAGGCACTGCCCTTGGGAAACCTATGTTGCCGTGTAACCTGTGATCCGCCTGCCTCCAGGTAGCTGGTGAGCCTTCCATGTATCAGTCATCCCAGAGCCTGCCTAGCACTGATGTCAGGTGCATAGGCCCATAACATCCCACAGCCTCCTGTCCACCACTCACATGCAGCGGGAACACATGTGACAGCCCCATTCCACAGGCACCACCCTAGTCCCCATGGACTGAATGAAGGGTGCAGCCAATGGTACTGCCTACAGTGGCAACAGGGCCAGCAGGTGGACAGTCAAGGGGTCAGAGTGCCTGCTGCAAGGGCACAGAGTGTGCCAGGTGATAGGTATGGCAGGCCCTCGAAGGCACACCAGCAGGTGAGCATGTGGCGTCTGTACACACTCGACCACATGTACCAAAGTGGTGCACAGTGGCAGGGTAGCAGCAATGGCCACAGCTGCACAGGCATAGGCCACCCCTACAGGGAGTCCCGGGAACCACCATCTGCACCATAGCCAGCATCACACAGGTGAACAGTACACAGGGCACACCACACACGCCCTGTAAAGACAGCCCATGGCCCCCCCACACACCTGTGGAGGAACACCACCAGGCACACCCCGTCCACCCCACCCCCACCACACAGCAGCCATGAACACCACTGCAGCATGGCTCCATGTGCCAGCTGCAAATCAGACACAGACACAGATGTAAGTCCAAACATGTTTTAATATAACAAAACTGTACATATTAACAGGTAACTATTTACAAATATACAGGGAATATCAGGAGAGGGAAATGGGTAACTTGCTACAAAGGGGGGGACAGGGAAAGGGGCAGGGGGACAAGGGGAACGACAGAAGGGGACAAGGAAGTGCGAGGAAAGGTCCAGGTGGGGATGGACAGGGTTGGGGGCCTTCAGGCCCTACTGCTGGCCACATACTAACATACTATTTGCCAGCAGATTAGGCCTTATGGTCTATCGAGTCTGCTCGAACCTTAGTTCCTTAGTTGGGTGCCGAGACCCTCCCATCCCTTGTGCTCCAGAAACCCCTATCCTCCATCCCCACCCCCCTGGGACAGGCCATCATCTGATACATCCACTTTCTGTGTCTGTCCCACCCTCTCTTGAAGCCCTCCACTGTGGATCTCTGAACCAGCTCACCAGGCAATGCATTCCAAGGGTCCACCACCCTCTCAGTGAAAAAACTCCTCCTCTTTTCCCCCTCACCCTTCCACCTTCCAACTTCAAAAGATGCCTCTGGTGATACCTCCTGCTTTAGTCTAAAGATCCCTCCATGTTTACCCTATTTATTCCCTTGAGGTACTTGAAGACCTCAATCATGTCCCCTCGTCTCTCCTCTCCTCCAATGAAAACAGGTAGAGCTCCTCAAGTCTGTCCTCATATGTCAAATCCCCTAGCCCTCATATCATTTTTGTTGCCCTCCTCATGCTTCAGCCTCTGCTCTGTGGCATCTGTGCCTCCTCTGCCGTTCAATCCAGTCCAGCCGCTGCACAACAGAGGGGGAGGCCCTTGCTACCTCCAGCAGTTCATGGAGGGTTTGCTCAATAGCCTCCCAGTGATGGCCTCCTAGGAAAAGGGAGCAAAAACAGTATGAGTGACTGGCCAGGATACCGCAATCCACCCAACATGCACAGCGTGCATCAGTGACCAGTGCCCTTGGGATGACACACAACCACCCACAGTGTGTGTGCCTACATGAGCCACCTACCTGGGTATCCACAACCATGCTAACAACTGCACACCATCACTGTCCATGCACTGCACACCACTACCCTGGCTGTCCGGCTTCATGGCTATGCAGTGGGATGGCAGTGGCACAGCCAGGCACCGAGTCCACTTGCAGCACCCACCCACATGTGCAAGGGCAAAGAATGGTGCAAAGAACACCGCAGGCAGAGCACAGCTGGAGAGGCCATGTGCAGAGGGGCCATGCCACACCCCCACCCCAGCTACCCACCCTGCATAGATGTATTGGAAAATAACAGTGCCTACCTGCATCCCATGCACCATCATGCAGCCATCCAGCAGTGCCACACAGGTGGCCTGCCCGCTGCACCACTCCACCTGCGGGGGGTTGACCCTGCCCAGCTGTGGGCTGTTGGGCCTGCTTCCGATCTTCAGGGCCTAGGAGGGAAACATGGAGAGAGACACACATCAGTACCTGGCTGAACCACAGGTCCCCCACCCCCGATCAGTGTAATGGCCTGCCCAGCGTGTCTGTGGTGCAGTGGCACAGGGTGGACATGGTGCACCCCCACAGCCAACATTACACGCTGTCCCACCCCACCCCGCAGCATGGCCCGCCAACCTCAGTGCCCCATGGACTGTTGGATATGATTGGTGAAGGGCAATGTGCACTTACCTGACCATGGTGCAGCACCCTCTGGACGCACGCCTGCAGATGTCTGAGGCACTCTGGGTCCCTCCGCTGCAGGTCACCATACTGGTGGGGACACTGCTCCTCTCTCCTGTGGCTACTGGTGGCCTCCTCTAGGCCATCAGTGACCTCCTGCCAGACATCTGTCCAGGGCCTCTGCAGGGGCACCTGTCCAATCAGGGCCCTGGCATGTGGCTCAACCAGGGTCACAAGGTTAGCCAACTCCACGTCGGATCAGATCGGTGCCCATTGTGCTCTGGTGCATGGCATGTCTCTGTGTAGCTGTACACCAAAATGGTACCCAGCAGCGCACGTGCCCCATGTGTTGAGGTTGCGCATTGCTGCGCTGTCAATAGCAATGGTGCAGGCACAGAGATGCATGATAGGGCAACAGCCACATGGCTGCATGGTGCCTAGATGGCAAAGGGCAGTCATGGGGTCAAGGGTCTGGTCACTCACATAGTGCCACTGTGCTATTGGGAGTCCCATGCATGGTGCGTGGTAGGGGCATGTGTGTTCCAATGTGTAGAGGCCAACTGCACAGAGGTGCAATGGTAACCAGAGTGCAGTGGCACCACATGAGGCATGTTGGCACTGTGCCAGCTGCACTATAGCGCATGGGCCCTGTAGGACATACAGCGCATGAGTGCCACAGGCACAATTGTGGCCATGTGCTGTACTGCCAGCGTCGCATTGTGTGTATGCTGCGCCACTGGCGTATTTGATGGCAACGCATGCATGTGTGCTGTTGGGCATATTGCACATCACAATGTTGTGCCACGACTTGAGCATGCACAACTCCATTGTGCAAAGCGCATCTGCGCGATATTCAGCCAGGATATGCAGATCAGCTCATCAGCCATTCCATGGTACATCCACTGCATTTGCATCCCATTACAGTTGCACATTCCCTCATTTGCATGCGATGTGCCATAAAAGCACCATGGAAATGCACAGGCCATGGATCGGTATTGCAGCCTTGGAAGGTAAGCGTCATGCTGTGGGACCATCAGGACAGTGGTCTGGGAGGGTGGTGTGGGACTGACCAGACCATGGTAACACCTGTCCATCTCCATAGGTAGAAGCATGACCGAGCGTGAGGAGAATGAGGAGCAGGGGACGGTGCATAAGTGCAGGCCAAACTTCACAAGGGTGGAGTCGTATGCCCTATTTGAGGCATACCTCAACAGGGAGCCTCTCCTGACTGAAAGGCACACCACAGGCCAGGGCAACAGCATGGGAGAAAGTGGTCCATGCAGTCAACCAGCAGGGCAGCCACCAATGGTCCATGCAGGAGTGTAAAAAGAAGGTCAGCACTGACCTGAGGAGGATAAAGGAGAAGGTGGCTGCCGTCTAGGCAGCACATGCTGCCACAGGCAGGGGCCAGCCTGATGTGCCACGCCTGATGCTGCAGGAGCAGCAGATGGCTGCCAGCATACATCGCAGTGCCATCGAGGGTGTGCCTGGTGGAGGCTTCCAGACAGGCGGCAGCCCATCACTGCATGGTAGGACTGGTGGTGGCGGTGTGAGGATGGCTGGTGGAAGGGACTGGGGGTCAGACAGCACCACTAATTGTACTGTGTTCCTTTATTGCTCCTGAGCACCTGCATGGGGCAGTAAGGGTGGGTGTGTCCACCGAGGTGGTGGCCCTGGACCAGGTGGAATGCCCATCCACCTCCACCAGTATTCGAGGGACCGACCAACTGCAGCCCTGCACTGCTGTCTGGACAGATGCCTGTGGCACGGTTGTGGACGAGGCCCTGGCTGTGTTACACCATGACACCAGGCACGATGTCCTGTGTGCCGAGACGCAGATCAGGGCTAACTCCAGTACCGATGATGATGTGACAATCATCCCGGACAGTGATGTAGGTGGGTCACAGGAAGCACCCACAACTGCCATCCGCCATGGTGGCAGTGCGGGCAGCATTGCTGTGGTTGCCTGCCCACTGGCCACTGTGTCTGTCTTGGCTGTGGAGTCCAGTGGTGCAGCACTGGCTTGCAGCCACAGCAGTAGTGTAGGTGGTGCTGGTGTATCTGTGCCAGTGATGCACAGTAGCCAGAGGGGCAGCAGCAGCATCTGGACAGTGTTGTGGGGGGCCAGGAGTGGTGGAGGGGCAGCAGCATCTGGACAGTGTTGTAGGGGGGCCAGGAGTGATGGAGGGGCAGCAGCAGCATCTGGACAGTGTTGTAGTGGGGCCAGGGGCGGTGAACACCAACAGTGCACTGCTTGATGACAATCCCCAGGAAGGCACCGCCGTGCAGTGCCCACCGTTGCTGGGTGCTGTGCCGCAGGGTCAGGCCCCACCCGTGGGTCGGCATGATGCCCATGCAGCCGACCCCTTAGTTGAGCACACCCGTCTGCTCCAGGCTTCTGTTTATCAGCAGGTGTGGCTCATAGCAGAGGTGGTTGCACTCCATGTGGAGCTGTGCAAGGCAGAGGAGTGGCGCTGCAGGGGAATTTGCCCTGCTCCTGGCAGAGAACACATGACAGCAGGTGGACGCGACCACAGCCATGGACAGGCTCACTGATGTGGTGACAGCTGGCCTGGCACCACTGGCCACCCTGATGCATGTCCAACTGCTGAAAACCCTGTGGAGTGCATTGTCCACCCCTCGGTCCCGGTGTCGGGCGACCCCTACTATGTTGACTCCAGGATCAGCTGTGGGCATACCAAGCATGCCTGGGGCAGGCATGTTTGGTGGCCTGCAGACACCTGCATGGGCCTGGTTGTGTTCCCACAGCACCACCCCTGGGAGACCATCTGTGCCACCCCAAGAGACGATTGCTCAGCCTGTGACAGTTGGCAGGTCTCAGCAGGGCCACCCACATGTCTGTGGTGGCTGTGCTACTGTGCGGCGTAATTGACCCATCCCCCCCTCCATGACCACTGTATGTCACTGCCCTGTGTGCACTGTGTTGTTCTGTGTGCGAACAATGGGTGTGGTACCCGTTGGTGCAACTCACATGGGCCTTGTGCTCACTCGCTGGGCTGCTGGCCACTGTGGAGTGTGCATGATGATGCCAGCATAGCGCTGACCACCACTGTGCACCCAGTGCCTGCCTTTGAGTGTAGTTCTGTTGGGTCCTGTGTGGGTGTGGGTGGGTGGGTGCGTGTGGAGGTGGATGGCTGTGCCTGTGGCTGTGTGGGCAGGGGATGGGGGATGTGCATGTGTGTGCAGCTCTGCTGTGTTCAGCCATGGTGTCCAGGCCCTCACCCATTCACACACCCCTCCTGCTGTCCCTGACTGGGTGCCCACCTATGCTTGTCTGTCAGCTGTGCTATAGGCTCTGGGGCTTGCTTGTGGCCATGTTCACCTACCTGTGTGGTCCATAATGCTCCTCTGCGATGGTGTCACAGTGCTGCTGGGTCATCCAGGCCAGCTGGGGATCCTTTTACCCAGGGGGTGGCTGCCCACATCCAGCTGGACCGGCGTCCTCATCATCCTCACCGCTGTCCCACTCTTTGACCTCGACAGCTATCCCACAGTTGGTGGCCATGTTGTGTAGTATACAGCAGGCCAGGAATAGGCCACAGGCCTTTGAGGGGCTGTACTGTAGGGCACCACCAAACCTATCCAGGCAATGGAACCGAACCTTCAGCAGCCCGAACATCTGCTCGATGATGATCCATGTGCTGGCGTGTGCCTCATTGTATTGTTGCTGCACTGGGATCGAGGGCCACCAGTATGGAGTGAGCAGCCAGGGCTGGAGTGGGCATCCACTGTAACCTGTGTGTAGAGATGTATCATTAGCATGGGGGTCTGTGTCACTGTGCCCCCGGCCTTCCAGGCTGCATCCCCTGGCACCCCTGCCCTTGCTCCACACACCCTCCCTGTTGCTCCCAACATCTGGCATGCACTGCATACTCACCTACTAGATGGCCAGTGGGGATGTCCCCACTCTTGAACCTGTAGCACAGTGCAGACTGGTGCCAGATGAAGGCATGGTGTGCTCCCCTAGGATGCATGGCACAGACATTGATTATGCACCCCCTGGCATCACACACCACCTGGCAGTTGATGATAGGGTATCCCTTCTGGTTCATGTATGCTGCACCCTCTGGTCCAGGTGGTGTGCGGATGCAAACATGGGTGCAGTCAATGGCTCTGAGCACGCCAGGCAACTGCGCTACCCTGTGGAACTCCTGCATGCTTGTTGTGTGCTCTGCCTGTGTGCTGGGGAAATGGATGTACTCTGCAGCATGTGGCAGCAGTGTTCTGAGTAATTGTGTGAGGAGGCGTGATGCGGCTGACTGGGTTATGCCTGTGGTGTCCCCTGTTGGTCTCTGGAAGGTGCCCATGGTGAGCAGGCACATGATGGCTGTGATCTTAGTCTCCACCGACAGAGCATGGCTCTGTCTTGTGGGTGCTGGCATCTCCTCACTGCACAGCTCACAGAGCCCCCTCAGAATTGCCTGGTTCAGGCGGTACTGGCCCACGATCTCAGTGTCACTGTACTGCTCGTAGCTGACGCAGGCACGGTACAGCCTGTTCTGGGTGTACCGCCGATGGGCCCTTCCATGGCCGCACTGTTCTGCACCCTGCCTCCTCACACCAATCATCACCGCCTCCATCTGGAACGTTGCACTGGCCATGTCCCGGGTTGTTCTTCTACCCAGGGTGGCTCTCTACCCAGGCCCCCCGGCTGCGTGATGCTGGCCCTGCCCCTGCACCATGTGCACACCTATCGCTGCACTGCCTGTGTCGCTGTCTGTGTGTCCTCTGTCCTGCCTTGCCCCCTGTGCTGTCCCTCCTGTGTAGCACCCACATGTAGTCACACACACACACGCACACACACTCATACACACACTCTCTGTGGCTGCACTGTCTTGCGTGCCACCCTCGGTCAACCTCTGTGTCACTCCTGTACTGCCTGTCTCTGTTACCGTTGCCCTCGCTCCCTGCCACTCTGGCTCCCCTCTAGTGCAAGCTTCTTACCCTCACTTGCTCCATTTTATATTGGCTCAAGCCCCCTATTGCACAACTTCTGATTGCTCTGCACTTGTGCACATCACCTGCAGTTGAATATCGCACTGCGCCACATATTCCTGACTACGCTCCCTGCACTTGCACATGCATCACAAATTAAGAAGTCAGTAGACATCTAGAAACAAGTGACCACTGCACAGTGTGCTTCACAATAAGCACAACCATGGAGATAAGCCATACAAAAACAAGCATACTGGACTTTAGAAGGGCTGACTTTGGCAAAATGGGAGAATACCTGAGGAATACACTAGCAAATGGCCAAAAAGGAGGGGTGGAAGAACAGTGGAGAAAAATCAAAACTGCCATCATAGAGGCAACAAGCCTTTGTGTGAAACAGATAAAGAAAACAAAGTGGAGTAAAAACCCACTATGGTTCTCAAAAGAGGTGGCAGGGAAGGTTTAGGAGAAAAAGGCTGCATTCAAAAAGTATAAGAAATCACAGAAGGAGCATGACAGGGAACTGTATCAATTAAAGCAGAAAGAAGTGGGGAAGGCAGTCAGAATAGCAAAAGCCCAAACCGAGGAAAAAATAGCCAATTCAGTTAAGAAGGGGGATAACACTTTTATAGGTGCATTAGGGAGCATAGAAAGGTTAACGGAGGAATAGTGAAGATTAATAAGGGAGAGGGGAGGTGGGCAAAGGGAGACAGTGAAAAGGCAGAGATATTGAATGAATACTTTTGCTCAGTATTCACAAAAGAAGATGAGGAGGAGTTACCTAAACCAGACAATAGAAGCACTCTGGGTAGGGGGTTGACACCAGTCCATTTACTGAAGAAAGAGTCCTGAAAGAACTCCTAAAACTCAAGGTGGACAAAGCAATGGGTCCTGATGAGATTCACCCCAGAATCCTAAAAGAACTAAGAGAGGATCTAGTGACACCACTGACCACACTTTTTAACAAATCATGGGAGGATGGGGTGGTACCTGAGGACTGGAGGAGGGCAGATGTGATTTCCCTTCACAAAAGTGGGAGCAAGGCAGAAGCAGGAAACTACAGACCTGTAAGTTTGACCTCAGTGGTAGGGAAAATGATGGAATCACTCTGAAAGAAAGAATTGTTGAGTACCTAGAGGCCAGCGGGCACATGACCCAAAGCAGCATGGATTTACAGCAGGAAGGTCATGTCAGATTAATCTAATAGATTTCTTTAACTGGGTGACCAAAGTAATAGACCAGGAGGGGCTGTGGATATGGCCTACCTAGACTTTAGCAAGGCATTTGACACAGTCCTGCATAAAGATTAATAATCAAGTTAGCCAGCCTGGGAGTGGGTCCCAGGGTGGTAGCCTGGTTGCAAACTGGCTGCACAACAGGACACAGAAGGTATAGTGAATGGAACACATTCTGAAGAAAGGGGGTCACTAGTGGAGTACCTCAGGGCTCAGTACTGGGTCCAGTCCTCTTAACATCTTTATAGGTGACATTGCAGAGGGTCTGAGGAAAAGTTATGCCTCTTGCAGATGACACAAAGATCTGTAACAGAGTTGACACACAAGGGGAGTAGAAAGGATGAGAAGGAACTTGGCAAGGTTGGAGGAATGGTCAGACATATGGCAACTTAGATTCAATGCAAAGAAGTGCAAGTAATGCACCTGGGAAACAAAACCCAGGAGAAGAGTACACAATAGCAGGGAGGTACTAACAATAACAAAATGGAAAGGGACCTGGGGTGGTCATATCAGATGATCTAAAGGTTGGTAAGCAATGTGAGGTCAGTAAGGAGAGCCAGGGGATACTGGGATGCATAGGAAGGGGCATCACAAGTAGAAAAAGGGAAGTGGTTATCCCTCTGTGCAGACAGTTGGTGAGACCCCATCTGGAGTACTGTGTGCAGTTTTGGAGACCTCATCTATGCAAGAACATGGACAGGATGGAAGCAGTCCAGAGGAGGGCAACTAAAATGGTGCAGGGTCTGCATGAGAAACCATATGAAGAGAGACTGAGAGAGCTTACTATGTATACCCTTGATGAAAGGAGGGACAGAAGGGGCATGATAGAAATGTTCAAGTACCTCAAGAGAATCAACAAAGTCCAGGAGGGTAGCATCTTTCAGAAAAGAGATATGTAAGAACAAGGGGGCAATTTAAAGATAGAGGGATGGCTCATAGGGTAATGTAAGGAAATTCTTTCACAGAGAGAGTGGTGGATGCATGGAACCGCCTTCCTGGGGAGGTTGTTGGGTCTAAAACAGTGGGGGAATTCAAACATGCATGGGACAGACATAAGGCAATTGTAGTGGAGGGTGGCAGGAAGTAGGCTGTTGGTTAACTAGAATCTGCAGCTTATCCAGTAGGTAGGGAAATGGGCAGACTGGGTGGGCCAAGTGGTCCTTATCTGCCATCAAAGTCTATGTTTCTATGTTTCATTCATTACCATTGCGCATTAGTGCATTGGGATTTGTGCTGCACATCTGCTGCTGCTGAATATTGCGTTATGACACATTTGGGCAGTTGCACACTGTGCAACTGCTCTGACTATCCTGGCCTCTGACTTTAAACTGTTATAACTTTTTTTTTAAAGTATGGTAGGTGAATTATATTATCATAGTCAAATACAGCATTAAAAAATGTTTTGTTTAATACTATTTTTGTACTACTAATTCTTTTTATGATGCCAGAAAAATTGTTTAGAAAATGTGATGTACTTACACAATCAGAAGCAGGGTGTCTTTTTTTTCCTGAGATGGCTGCTATGTCCTTTTTTTTCACTGTTCTCTGATTGTGATTGGTTGTGTGATATGGCCTGATGAATGTGACGATACATTGGTTGCAGTGTCTGGCACTCAAATACCACTAGTCTGTGATTGGCTGAGCATTACAGGGGGGTGTAAAGTAATTGAAATTTGCGAAAGTGTCGTGCATGCGACTATTTTGCGACACTTTCATGCATGTGGCACTATTTGAGACACAACATGACACTTTCTGCGTGCGATACTATTATTTGTGATAGTGTCGTGCGCATGACACTATATTTTGCGAAAGTGTCGCGTGCACGACACTACTTTTCCAAGTTTAAAAAAAAAATGTAACTTAAACAGTACTATGGATGCTTTACATTGTGCCAATGAATGATTTTTGTCATTTTAAGATATTTATTCTCATATTATAGTATATGGTTAGGGTTTAATGTGGATGGAAAACGATGGTTTTCCAAATCCTGTTGTAGGACAGTTCAAAGGTCAAAAAAGTTGTACTATCGTTCTGATGTCACAACGACAGTACAACAACTTCTTAATCTTCAACTGTTTCCTGAATGGCTGAAACATTGGCTTTTCAAAACATACTGTACAGCATGGCGGTGCTGGTAAACGAGCGGTTGAGCATGAGCTTTTCAGATAGTTTGGACATGGACTGCCATAGCCGGCACCCTGTTTCCAAACTATCAGTTTGTCAGCAGTTTTTTTTAAATAAATCAGTGGTCCCTCTGTACAAAGCTAAGCCAGATGACAGTGAGCAATGGTACCTTCGGGGTCGGCAGCAGAGCGGAACTGCAGTGAGGACCAGGAGAAAATGGCAGTGTCTGGACAAAGTACAGAAACTAACAAACCCTTGTGAAATTAATGTGGCACAGTTTGTGGGGAACCATATACTATACAAAATAACAGATAGGGAACTGTGCACGTCAAAGCTGTATTTCCATCTCGGGTGTTTGATGACATTATAGGGACCTCTCGAGTTTCACTCTCGAGGTCTATGATGTCATCAAAACCCTCGATGGGAACACAGCTTTGTTGTGCACAGTTTCCTATCCATTATTCTATATACTATAGAAGTTATGTTCGACAGCATTTCAGAAGAATGTGTATTAATTAATAACCTAATAGTCTTCAGGTGAAGCTACCTATGGCTGGAAGCTGCAACACTGGACTTAAGATTTGCAAGAAAGCGAGTTGTGCTCACAACAGAGGGAGGTGAACCTTACAATTTACAATTGTCTTTGGTATGAAGCAGATTCCTTAGGAAAGTTAATATTCTTCAGGTGGAGGATACTTCTAACTGAAGGGTGAAATAAGGAACTTGGAATTATCAGAAAAGGCAGTCTTTCAATCAACAGAGGGAGGTGGAGATTGCTTTACTTTTGTTACAATTAAGATTTTCAGTGCAGGAAGAGTTTGAACCCACAGGGGCTGAATACTGTTTTCTGTGTCTGCCCTTTTGCACAGCTGACATGTTTTGGGGCTGACTGCTTTCAGAGCACAAGTCACCAGGCTGTTTTGGGGCTGGGGAGGGTTACCTGTGTCTGACTTGGATGTTTGGATTTTTCTTTGTTCGATTAGCAGGGTATTTTCTCTGTCAAATTGTCATGTAGGGCATCTTGCTGACAGGAAGGCATTCATCGCAGTGGTAGGTCAGAGCTTTTAGCTGATTGTTTTGTGAGGGCATAGTTTAGGCCCAACCCCTTCCCACCCTCACCCCACCCACCCCTGGAAACAGTTCCATTATACCTGGGGTTCTGACATCATTTCCTCAAGAGGGCAAGGTGCATATCACTGTCATATCCTCTCTAGCACACTGCACTGACAATATAAGCATACACATTATATAAATACATATATTTCTATATAACAAACCAATCACACACATACAAAAAAAAAACTAAACAAGGTAGACAGTTATGTGGGGAGTAGTGCAATGTAATGGCTGTGGGGCAGCAGTCTTCTGGGAGTCTTTCTGGAGGCTGAGATGCTGCCCTGTTTGCAAACAACTATCTGCCCTGAGGGAGGAAGTTGCCCATCTTTAGGCCGCACTGGACAGTAGCAAGGGAACCTCCTCCATCCAGGGAGCACCAGAGCCACCACCACTACCTCAGAGGTTGCGAAGAAAGCACAGCAGTTGGACCACAGTGGGCTCAGGGAGGGTAAGGGTGGTGGAACAGAGGCACACCCAGTCAGTTGTCCCACTCCACAATCCATTCTGGGGGAGCATAGTTCCCCTATGGATGCACCCGCAGAGGAGACTAAGGAGGGTGCAGACAACTGTCACAAGGGAGGCCCTCAGAAAGGAGGCAGAGGGTATCACATGGAAAGGAAGCAGCTCCTGGTTGGGGACTCAATTATTAGGGGGATAGAACTGGAGGGAGCAGGGAAAACTGAAGTAAGGTGCCTGCCTGGTGCCATGGCTTGGAGGGACAGGAAGCGCATCCTTAGGATCATGAGAACAGTTGCACGGGAGTCTGAGCTGGATGTCATTGTCCACCTAGGGACAAATGACTTGGCTCATCATGCAATTAGAGCAGTGCAGAAGGACTTTGTAGAGTTGGGGAGGGGCTTAAGACAAGTAGCACACACAGTATCCTTCTTGGAGGTGCTGCCTGTCAGTGGCATGGGTAAGGCGAGGGTACTTTGCACCATGCAGTTTAACGAATAGTTGAAAAAATGGTGTGGAGCACAGGGGTTTGGCTTCATTGGGGACTGGGGTTCCACCTGGAGGGACACCAGCCTATACTGGCAGGATGGTCTGCATCTGTCCAGGAAGGGAACAAGTCTTTTGGGCAATTGGTTTAAATGCTTCATTGGCAAGCTTTTAAACTAGTCAAGGGGGGAGGCACTGATAAGCAGCAGGAAGATCCCAGCCTCCCCCTACAAAACAGGGTACTAAATGAGAAAAAGACCAAGGTAGAAAGGTCAATGGGGATGCTGCTACAGAAGGTAAAGCCATAAACAAATGGAGAGCAATGAGTACCAATGATCGTAGTCTGGGTAACAAGCTTCCAGAATTAGTGGCCTTGATGGAGGAGGAACATCTGGATATTGTGGCAGTCACAGAAACATGGTACACACAAAACCATGACTGGGACGTAACATACCAGGATACACTATCTACATGAGGGACAGGGAGGGTAAAAGAGGAGGAGGAGTAGCTCTCTACATTAGAGAAGAAATCAAATCAACAGAACAAAAGGGTAAACAGGGAGGAGAAGAAGCATTGTGGGTCAATTTGGAGGCTGGCAATGGCACCACAATCCGCACAGGGGTTATATACAGACCCCCCTCTCAGGGGGAGGAAATGGACAAGGAAATGATAGAAAGTATAATTAGAAAGGCAGATAAATGGGAGATATTGCTGATGGGTGATCTGACTATGCCAGATGTTAACTGGAGTGCAGTTGCAGCAGCCACTTCTAAAAGTGGGGTTATTCTAGATGCCCTACAGGGGGCATGCCTTAGACAACTAGTATTGGAACCCACTCAAGAGGGAGCAGTCTTAGACCTAGTCCTCTCAAATGGAGATGGAGAGAGGATCACAGATCTAGAAGTGGGTAGCCATCTGGGAACTAGCGACCATTGAACAGTATGATTCACAATAAACACAACAATAGAGTCAAGCCATACAAAGGCAAAAGTACTGGACTTCAGGAGGGCTGACTTTACCAAAATGGGTGAGTGCCTAAGGAATGCACTAGCAAATGGGCAGGAAGGAGGGGTGGAAGAACAATGGGGACTAATAAAAACTGCCATCACAGAGGTAACAAGGAGAGCAGAAAGAGGGCAGCAAGGAGGGCTGGGGGATACTGGGATGCATAGGGAGAGGCATCACCAGTAGAAAACAGGAAGTTATTATCCCTCTGTACAGACAGCTGGTCAGACCCCATCTGGAGTACTGTGTGCAGTTCTGGAGACCCAATCTCCGCAAAGACATAGACAGGATGGAAGCTGTCCAGAGGAGGGCAACTAAAATGGTGCAGGGTCTGCACCGGAAGACATATGAAGAGAGTCTAAAGGAGCTTAATATGTATAGCCTCAAGGAAAGGAGGGGGGACATGATAGAAACTTTCAAGTACCCAAGGGAATCAACAAAGTCCAAGAGGGTAGCATCTTCAAAAAAGAGGTGTGCAAGAACAAGGTGCACATCTGAAGATAGAGGGGGCGGCCAGAGGTAATTTAAGGAAGTATTTTTCACAGACAGGGTTGTGGATGCATGGAACGGCCTTCCAGAGGAGGTTGTGGAGTCAAAAACAGTGGTGGAATTCAAGCATGCATGGGACAGTCATAAGGCCATTCTAGGGGGTTGGAATAGGAAGAAGTAGGCTGCTGGTTAACTAGGATCTGCAGCTTATCCAGTAGGTAGGGAAATGGGCAGACTGGGTGGGCCAAGCGGTCCTTATCTGCTGTCAAATTCTATGTTTCTATGTTTCTAACAAGCATTTGTGTGAAGCAAATAAACAAAACAAAATGATGTAAGAAACCACTATGGTTCTCAAAGGAGGTGGCAGTGAAGGTTCAAGAGAAAAAGAAAGCATTCAGAAAGTACAAGGAATCACAGAAGGACAGAGAATTGTATCCGTTAAAGCAAAAGGAAGCTGGGAAGGCAGTCAGAACAGCAAAGGCCTGAACTGAGGAAAAGATAGCCAACTCAGTTGAGAAGGGGGATAAAACCTTTTTTAGGTACATCAGGGAGCGAAGGAAGACTAAGGGAGGGATAGTGAGGATTAATAAAGGGAGGGAGGGTGGGCAGAGGGTGACTGTGAAAAGGCAGAGATACTGAACAAATATTTTTGCTCAGTAATTACAAACGAAGAGGGGAGGTACCTAAAACAAACAATAGAAACACTTGGATACAGAAGTGATACCAGCCCATTTACAGAAGAAAGGGTTCTGAAAGAACTCTTAAAACTGAAGGTGGACAAAGCAACGGGCCTGATGGGATTCATCCCAGAATTCTAAAAGAACTATGGTAGAACTAGTGACACCACTGACTATCCTCTTTAACAAATCATGGAGGATGGGGTGGTACCTGAGGACTGGAGGAGGCAGATGTGATTTCCCTTCAAAAAAGTGGGAGCAGGGCAGAAGCAGGAAACTACAGACCTGTTAGTTTAACCTCAGTGATAGGGAAAATGATGGAATCACTTCTGAAGGAAAGAACTGTCGAGTAGCTAGAGGCCAGAGGGGAACAGGACCCAAGGCAGCATGGATTCACTGTGGGAAGGTCATGCCAGATGAATCTAATAGATTTCTTTGACTGGGTGACCAAAGTAGTAGATCAGGGAGGGGCTGTGGACATGGCCTACCTAGACTTTAGCAAGGCATTTGACTCAGTTCCACACAAAAAATTAATATACAAGTTAGCCAGCCTGGGAGTGGGTCCCAAGATGATAGCCTGGGTAAAGAATTGGCTGGAGAATAGGACACAGAGGGTAATAGTAAATGGAGTCCACTCTGAAGAAAGGGGGTTACTAGTGGGTGCCGAGGGTTCATTATTAGACTGGTCCTCTTCAATGTCTTTGTAAGTGACATTGCAGAGGATTGAAGGAAAAGTATGTCTCTTTGCAGATGACACAAAGATCTTCAACAGAGTTGATGCACAAGGTGGGGTGGAAGGGATGAAAAGGGACTTGGCAAGGTTAGAGGAATGGTCAAATGTATGGCAGCTTAGATTTAATGCTAAGAAGTGCAAGATAATGCACCTGGGAAACAAAAACCCAGGGGAAGAGTACACAATGGGGGTGAGATACTAACAACAAAAAATGGAAAGGGACCTGGGGTAGTCAATCAGATGACTTAAAGGTGGGCAAGCAATGAAAGGGCAGTAAGGAGGGTTGGAGGATACTGGGATGCATAGGGAGAGGCATCACCAGAAAAACAGGAAGTTGTTATCCTCTGTACAGACAGCTGGTGAGACCCCATCTGGAGTACTGTGTGCAGTTCTGGAGACCCAATCTCTGCAAGGACATAGACAAGATGGAAGCTGTCCAGAGGAGGGCAACTAAAATGGTTCAGGGTCTGCACCTGAAGACATATGAAGAGAGACTAAAGGAGCTTAATATGTATAGCCTCGAGGAAAGGAGGGAGAGGGAGACATGATAGAAACTTTCAAGTACCTTAAGGGAATCAACAAAGTCCAAGAGGGTAGCATCACTCAGAAAAAGAGGTGTGCAAGAACAAGGGGGCAAAATTTGAAAATAGAGGGGGCAGCTCAGAGGTAATGTAAGGAAGTATTTTTTCACAGAGAGGGTTGTGGATGCATGGAACGGCCTTCCGGAGGAGGTTGTGGAGTCAAAAATAGTGGTTGAATTCAAGCATGCATGGGACAGCCATAAGGCAATTCTAGGGGGTTGGGGTAGAAAGAAGTAGGCTGCTGGTTAACTAGGATCTGCAGCTTATCCATTAGGTAGGGAAATGGGCAGACTGGGTGGGCCAAGCAGTCCTTTTCTGCCGTCAAATTCTATGTTTCTATGTAATTAACTGATCTTTAATTACTATAGTAATGATGTCCGCTATTTTAGTAGCCAGTAGTATTTGTTGTTCTTATATGAGATATGGATAGTGCATGATGCTATGTCATTTTTAAAACAAACAAAAGAGATGAATTCTAACTTATTTTTTTTCTCTACTTCCCATACAGGTGTCTGATTCTTCTGTAAGATTGATGTACTGAACTGTGGATTTACAAACAGGGAAGATGCCATCTAAACAGAGACAGAAGTCTATGCAGAGATGAAAGAGGTATAATAGTAGGTCTTTGTTGCTTAACAGTAATGCAAAACCCAGTGTTGGTAATTCAAGATGTAAAACGATTCAGCATTTCAGTAAAAGCCTAAATTCAGAGTTTCATCACTCTGCTGGGAAAAAAACGTGCTTGCTCAACAGCAAGGAAAGAATATATAGCTAAGCAACAGTTGTGCAGATCTGTGAGCTGATAGGATACTGTTGCAAAGACACACATTAATAAACGTGGTAAGCAGCATTGTAAATTCATAGCTGCTGATGCTTATCTGAGGAAGCAAAAGTATTTTTGATCACTAGCTTCTAAGGCTAAGATTGACAGGCTTATTGCTGCTGTGATGAGATGTGAGCGCAAAAAAATTAAAAGTCATGTCAGTTTGATGAAATTGCGCGTCAAAGTACGCACATTTGTTAATAGAGCAGTTTTTGTTCTTCAACGTTTGTGGCACAAGATGTCTCATGTACTTGAGTAGTTCAGGAGAATTGTGTATGATATAAAGATGAGGTTACAACGGTATCCTCTCTTGACCCTGCACAATTTCTGTGATGTTTTCTCAGGATGGTGACTGCACACACAGCACTCAGAGACATATTTCTGGGAGGAGTCACATTACTTACAGAAAAGGACAGCAACTTGTGCATTGATGAGTCTGGCAAAGTGTGTAATGTGCTCAGTGTGTGTGATGACAGTATTGTGGAGTCAGATGATGACTGTGATGAAACAAGTCACCCCCGTAAACATCATTGTCTTTCATGGACATATGATGATGACACTTGAAACCGCAGGCAACCATCATTTGACAAAGTTGAGCACTTTATCAACCTGTTTGTCATTACTGATTGTAAAGACAGACACAAAATGTTTGACAGTATAGACCTTTGTGAGGTCCGTCCACACAGTGGACTTATGGGTCACTCACTTGCTTGCCTGGCCAGTGGTGTTTGTGATAGTGTCTTTCACCACATGTGTATGCTGGGAGTGCATCAATCAGGCATGCAGAACTTTGTCTACAGGGTCTATGCAGTTCGCTGAGTCATTGCTCAATATAGTCATCTGAATGACTTATTGCAGTCTGGTGACATGCATGGTGCCATGCTATTTTTGAAACAGCTCCGAAGAGTCAGCAATGTGACAGATACTGTGATGAATCAGTTATCAATTGTGGATGAGAATTCTATCTCTGTCTTAACTGATATTCTCAAGCTGTCTGGGAAATCAATTGCCAAATCTGAGTTGGCGAAGGCAGAGAAATTTGACTCTGTATGTGTGTCATGTGTGTGCCTCTGTTATGAGAAACAGTCACAGTGAACCTGGAAACCTTGTCACCATACAATGACATGTGGTTTTGACTGTCAGCATTTCTGCTGTTGAAGTCTCAGTTTCAGTTAGACCCAATCATTGTGCTGTGCAAGCACTGTTTTTCCAAAGTGAAGTCTAACATTCTGCCACCAAGGTCAGTTTTGAACAACATAGAGGCACATGTAACACCAACTGAGATTGCCACTTTGAATATGTTTGAACAGATTCTTATTCAGACTATGAAACCATTTCAAACTATTCTTCATCTGAACACAAAGACACGGAGCATTCCACAGAAAGAACTCATTAGATCTCTGAAGGGTTACGTCATGTATCTTCCACTTCCTCTACGGGAAAATGTGGAAGCAATCTACATTGAAAACACTTTGGTGATTCTTATTTATGGTGTTACAACAAAGTCTAAGGTCATTTGGCAGGATGTTGTCAATGTAGAGAAGGTGAAGCTTGCTCTTACTTATTTAAAGAGCAACAATCCCTTTTATGCAGACCTTGATATTGATCACATGACCAGTGTGTCTGTTCATCATGATGTGTTGGAAAACACAAAGCCAATGATTGAGGTCAATGTGGAGACAAATGAAAATGTGTATGAACAGTACACAATTCACCCACTACATGGCAGAGATCCAGTAGGGGACAACATTGATCTCTATCAAATGAAACAGGTGGAAGTTGAGCCTGTCAGCATTTGGGAGGCAACATTGGAAGCACGTTGTTTCCCAGACTTATTCCCAACAGGGTCAGGTGGGCTCCTAGATGAAAGAGAAGTGCATGTACAGGGTACTGAGTACCGTATGAGCCGTGTGCTCAGTAAGGATGGCAAATTCAGGTGCAACATACAGTACCTGTTTCACCTCCTGTGGGAGAGTGAGCTTAGCATACTGTCTGCATCTATTGCGCATACTATTCGTCTGACAACTCCACTTGATGGAATAACAGCTGCACAGTTTCTGGAGAAATTAAAGAAGGATGAAAATGTGCAAGTGAATTTGTCTTCCATTCTGTCAAGTCTATGTGGCACCAAAGAATATTGGTATCGCAAACACTATAAGGTTATGACAATGCTGTGAGAGTATGGTGCAGCCACATGGTTTGTCACACTCAGTTGTGCTGAGTATGCCTGGGATGAGGTGATAGAACTGTTGTTTTGGGTGAATTCTGATGTAGAGGGGATTTCATCAATGACTCTCGGAGAAATGTGCTCACTTGATCCTGTGTCTGTCACAAGGCATTTCCACAAGCAGTTCCATGATTTTCTGACTTTCATTTTGTCAAAGGACATAGAAACATAGACTTTGATGGCAGATAAGGACTGCTTGGCCCATCTAGTCTGCCCATTTCCCTACCTACAGGATAGGCTGCAGATCCTAGTTAACCAACAGCCTATTTCTTCCAATCCGCCTCTTGGTATTGTGGAGCATTACTTCTGGAGGATGGAGTATCAGGCACGAGGTGCTCCTCATATTCACATGTTACTGTGGATAAAGGCTGCGCCACACATAGGTGAACATGAAGGAGCACAAGTGCTAGCATTCATCAAGCAATATATCACTTGCTGCATTCTGGACAAGTACGGCAGTCCTACACTGTGGAAGTTGGTGCAAAAGTTTCAATGCCATATATGTGCAAAATACTGCCGCCGGGTAGTGAAGAACAAATCTGATTGGTACAAAAGATATTGTTTCAGATTTCCTAGATGTGTCTGTCAGGGTGCTTGCATGAATGAACTGTTTTCAGCAATGCGACACCACTTGAAGGCAAAATCAACCAAGAGGGTATTTGAGTTACCCAGATATGAGAAAGATGTATACATCAATGACTACAACCCTACTCTTCTTCTAATGTGGCAAGCAAACATAGATGTTCAGTTTGTGGCTGACAACTCATTGGCTTTGGTTCGGTACGTCACTTCGTACATAACTAAGCATGAGCAGACTAGCTTGCAAGACCTTTGGGAAGATATTGCCAGTTCAAGCAAGTCCCCGACATCTCAGTTGTGGTCACTAGGATTGAAGACTCTATCACACAGGGAATGTGGTGCTTATGAGGCTGGTGATCACTTGATTGGTACAGATTTGTACGGCAAGTCTGATGCTGTGCGATTTCTCAGTGTGAACTACAAAGAGAAGTGAAAACATGTACCGATTCCTCATACTGAGATTGAGGAACTGGCTCTCAAGACACCCTCTTCAAGACATATCTTGAAGAATAACTTCATTGACATGTACTAGCCCTGTAGACATGAAGACATGGATGATATGTGTCTATTTCAGGTGGCTAAGTGGTATGACTACAAGATGGATGTCTCACCTGATAGTACACGTGACATTTACAAGGTCAAAGGAGTGGACGGATGTCTTGTTAAGAGACATAAGCCTTGGCTCATTGATCACTGTAAATTACATCTAGGCACATCTGAGAGCAGAAAGCATTACTACTTTGCTCTCCTATTCTTATTTCAACCTTGGAGGAATGAGTCAGAATTAAAAGGTGACTGTGATACATTCGAAGAATTCAATCACAGTTATGAGACATTCAAAAGTGAATACTCAGATACATATATACAGAGACAAGAGACTGAGAAGGAGCAGCTTGAGAAGGCACAGAAACAACTTGAGGAGGACACTCCTGTTAGCTCACAGGACAATCTTGATCCAGAAGGACAAGGCATCCTTGGAGAACCTCTGCCTCTGAATGCCCCAGAAGTACTCATGTCAGAAGTGGAGAGTGCTATGGAACATAGTACACACTGCAGTGTTGACCCAGCTGAGTTGAGAGACAGACTCAATGAGCAGCAATGTGTGATTCACTCCGAGGTCACTGATGCTGTCCGGCATGGTATACTACATGAAGAGAAGAAATGTGACTGTCTTGACTACAAGCCACTTCTGATGTTCATTAGTGGGTCAGCCGGTACAGGGAAGAGTTTCCTTATTGAGGCCATTACAGCTGAAATACAGAGCATGACAGGGTCATCAATGTCTGTTGCTGTTACTGCTCCCACTGAACTGGCTGCATACAACATTGGTGGACTTATGTTACACTGTGTCTTCATGCTGCTAGTGGAGCATGGCAAAGCAGGAGAGTATCGTAAGCTGTCATTTGACGTCGCATCTCAGCTTCACTCAATGTTTTCTATGATGAAGTTACTCATCATTGATGAGATTAGCATGGTCTCCAATTTGATGCTTGCCTGTATACATCTACATCTACATTAGATCTTAGGGACTGACTATGGAGATGCATTTGGTGGAAAAAGCATTGTTGTATTTGGAGACCTTTTACAGCTTGCACCAGTTAATGCGGAACTTGTGTTTGCAGCTCTGACTCTGAAGCAGGTGAAGAATACACTTGACTGCATTAGAGGTTTTAACCTGTAGGAGTTATTTACCTATGTAGAGTTGTACCAGAACATGTGACAAAGTGGTGATCTGGCTTACCAGGCACTGTTGAATGAAGCTTGTACAGGTTCTCTGTCACCAGAACATGTCTCAATGTTAAATGGTCAAAGAATCAGGATGGATACTACATCCATAGAAACATCATGTGATGTTTTCAGTGATGCGTACTCCATGGGCACACGCAGTGTGTGTCTTATGCCACAACTGAAGCAATGCACTGAGTTCAACAGTGTGATGTTGCAGAGATAAAATCAAGAAATTCTCACACTGCATGCTGTTGACACAGTTGATGGTGTCATTCTAAGTTGGACGCTGGTAGCAAAGATGACTGAACGACTGTCTGAAGTCAGATGTTTCACGCACAGCTGGCCTGGAAGCTGTTCTCAATGTTTGTAAGAATGCACGTGTCATACTACATCATAATCTTGATGTGGAGCGTGGTATGGTAAATGGTGCCATGGGTAACATACTAAGATTTCATACTAGGAAGAGATAGACATACAGAAGGCAATTGCCCATAAGTGTATGTCTCCAGCACAGCTGGTACAGGAACCATCAATTTACAAAAGATAATGATCAAGTTTCTGTTTAAAGGTAGCTTTGGTATTAGATTGTAAAATGAAATTGTGGAAAGAATTCCATAATGGTATGATTCTTTGAGTATAGTAAGCCCTTCTCTTCATTGTTCTAGGGAAAGTGAGTGCAAGTTGGTGGGGATGGCTTCTTAAAATGCGATCCCTGTTGTTATTGTTCATATTTAACTACTGTATTAATTCTGTGTCTGTATGGATTTTATGCTTTAATAACAGATCACCTCACTTCCTTCTTAATTCCAATGGATACATATCAAGCTCCTGAAGCCTAGTTTCATAGGGCTTGTCCTGCATGTTAGTGACCATTTGGTTAGTCTTCTCTGAACCCTCTCCAACCTGCCAATGTCTCTCCTTAGGTACAGACTCCAAAGGGGAGAACAGTAGTACAGGTGGGGCCTAACGTATACTCTGTACAATGGCATAATACAGCCCCTGTCTCAAGTTGAAAAAGTCCTTTTGATACAACCAATTAGTCTATTTGCTTTGCTTGTAATGTAGTTACAGTGACTACCTGGAGTAAGTTCCAAATTAATGATTACTCCTAAATCCTTGTGTTGGGCCACAGATGTTAGTATGTGCCCATTTAGTGTATATTTATTCAGTGTGTTAGCTGTACCAAAGTGCATAGTTACACATTAATCTAAATTGAAGGTCATATGGTTATTACATGCCCATGTCTCAATTTTACTAAGATCATTACTAAGTATTGCTACATCATCAGTAGTTTTAACTGATGTGGCTATTTTAGTATTGTCAGCAAATTTTATGGAAAAGCTGTTTAGGTTGGTAGTTAGAGCAGATATGAAGATGTCAAACAGTAATGGTCCCAGAACTGATCCCTGCAGCACTCCACTAGTGACTTAAAATGGGTCAGATAAGTGGCCTCTTATACACACACATTGTGTCCGTTCTTTTAACCACTTCTCTACCCAATTTATGATATTAGAATTTATGCCTAGAAGTCTCATTTTATTTATTAAGAGATTGTGAGGTACTTTGTCGAAGGCCTTTTGGAAATCTAGATAGACAACATCCATAGGTATATTATTATTAATGTTCTTACTTATATGTTCATAAAATACCAAGTTACCAGTAAGGCATGATCTATTTTTTTTAAATCCATGTTGAGATTTGTCTCTTAACAGTTTTATTTATAATTCTTGTTCAAGTTTGTTTTTTAACAGAGTCTCAAAGATGTTTCCAATTATGCATGTTAGGCTAATTGGTCTATAATTAAAGGCTATGGTTTTATCTCCATTTTTGAAAATTGGTGGGACAACTGCTTTCTTCCAATCATTATGAATCTTATTACTTTTGAACGACATATTGAAAAGAATGTAAAGAGGATATAATAACCAATCCTTAGTTTCTTTAAGTAGTCTAGGATGTAACTTATCAGGCCCCGGTGATTTATTTATATTTATTTTGTTGAGTTGGGTCATGATCTCGTCTTTAGTGAATATTAGGTCCTTTTCATCAAAAACAGTTGGAATGATAGCTGGTACATTTATATTTGTATTAAATACAGATGAAAAGTAATTGTTAAAAACCTTAGCCTGTTTGTATGGGGCTATTATCTCTTGTGTATCTAGTGTAATTGAACCTATTGTCCTGGATTTGTGTTGCTTTTTGTTAATATATGTATAAAAACTTTTTCCCCCTTTTCTCCTATATGCTAGCCCATTTTTTAATCTCTTTTTTACTATGTTTATTTTGTTTTTACATTTTTTAAGATGGATCTGTACTTCCATTTATTAAAATCACTCCCATCTCGTTTCATGAGTTTGTATGCCTGTTTTTTTTTTTTGATTCATTTTGTAATACCAGGAGTTAACCAGGGCTGGATCTTTCCTCTATTGTTGTATATGTTTTATTAGGGACATATTTAGCCTCTAACTCTAATAATTTGTTCTTAATAAAATTCCAAAGATCATCGGGGGAAGTTGTATCGATGTTATCATCCCAGCTATAGTGATCTGTTTTAAGCTGTAACAAATCAACGTTGTTATAATCCTTAACAATGGTTATGCCTTTGTTGCATTTAATCTTGGTACCACAGATACAGCTTATAGTATTGTGATCACTGTTGTGTAAGGGAGGTTTAACCCTGATGTTGGATATATTGTCCGTATTATCTGTTAATAGGTCAAGAATACTATTTTTCCTAGTTGCCACATTTGTTAATTGATGTAAACTGTTAGATGAACAACAACCCAAAAAGTGATTTTCCTGCATATTAGTTCCTGTATAGCAATACCAATTTATGCCAGGAAAGGTAAAATCACCCATAAGTAATATTTCTTTGTAATTGGCTTTATTGTTTATACTGCTTATAATTGCTTGATTACTTATTAAGTCTGTGTCCAGTGGTCTGTAACATATGCCAATAAGAAATTTAGATTGATTTTCAGTTAATAGCTCCACCCAAATGATTTCAATCTGGTTATTTTCGTGTGTTTTAGGGATTGACTTTGTGTACAATGTTCAGAAGACGTTCATTGAGACACTTGTCCACTTTGACAACATGGAACAGCCTGTGCAGATTGATCGTACCTGTGCTAAATTCCAGGTATTTAAGGATATCTATGTGAGCAGGAAACAGTTCCCATTATGTGTTGCATATGCTGTTTTGATCCACAAGTCTCAAGGCTTGAGTTTGGATTCAGTAATGGTGGACAGAGGTACAGACATTTTCAAAGATGGCATGAGCTATGTCGCACTTTCACATCCGTAGTCTTTCTGGGTTGCACATCATTACACTTGCACCTCAGAAGATACGTGCTGACAAGCGATGTATTGTTGAGTACAACAGATTACGTACTCTGTATCAGCCACAGATGTCTTTAATACCACTACCTACGTATGTGGTTGTCTCACATTCACAGTCACAGCTACAGCTGGCAACAAAAGAAAACGAGCTTCTACAACTGATTCAACTCTGCAAAGTGCTAGGAAGGTCACAATATCAAATACAGATGCAGAACCAGCTGTTGATCAGAAGTCACTTGGTATGGCTGTTGTCCCAGTGTTTGATAACAGTACTGGAGTAAACTGCTATGCTTATTTATTTATTTATTAAGCATCAGTTTACAACCTTTGAGCCAGAAGCTCATTTACAAAGGTACCTCATCACAGAGAGGACAATACAGTGATAACAACTTGGTACAGAGAAACAGTGTATAGTTTTTTGAGGATACAGGAGGACAAATGAGATCAACAATTTACCACATACAGGATTGGTGAAGTTAACATTGTTCAGGGAAATAACTAGAACATCAGAAAAAAAAAAACATAGGACATCAATACAGTGTGTTTTAGCGGAGTCAACAGGGAGGTAACAGGAACCAAGGGTAGAGAAGGTAGAGTTTGAGCAGCCAACAGGGGCTTTGTCAGAGAGTGAGCAAGATAGCTTAGTAACAGCAACAGCTACGAGTAGTGAAGTGGTTCGGAGGGTAGTTTTAAGCAAGAGATTGTGGGGGTGTCTGAGATACTGGCAGGGAGGAACTGTACCAAGAAGGGACACGCAGTGAGGAAAGCCCGTTGTCCATGAGAGGTCCTTGTCCTAGGTACCTTCAACTTGGTTTATAGGAGGACTGTGTTGAAGCTTAAGTAGTTTACTTGGTGGATAACGCAGTCAAACCAGGAGGAGAGAGCCCAGGAGAGTTTTTTTTGTAAGGATGCAGGTTTGATACTTAAGACGTTTGTCAAGATTCAGCAGATTTGCCTGGGAATAAAGATGGCAGGTATGTGTAAGTCTGGGAGCACCTAAGATTAGTCGACAGGCCTTATTTAAGGTGAGGCGGATTTTGTTTAGCGAGGTCTGGTCAGCAGCCCCATAGACTGGTAAGCCATAGTCAACAAGTGACAGAATGGAGGACATAACTGCGAGTCAGAGGGCATCGGGGGGCTAATTCAGCTATGCAAGTCTTTCTCCATATGCCACACTTTGTGCAGGCAATATCTGCTTCATGAGAGACTCCCTTATCAAAGGCATTGAAGCAGGTTGTCAACATGGCTTCTGATCAGTCTAACAATGTGCAGTCACTAACACCTCTAAGCCAGGTGTTGGGTACATATGACGGATGCACTACATTTGCTGCAAACATGCAGCAGGAAGTCAGTGAGTTTATGATGGCAATCATAAACTGCTTAGATGAAGAAGGGATTGCAATGCGTCAGTATTTCACTGTGTCATATGTTACCAAATATGTGTGTGTGTTATGCGGTCATTCAGATTGACAAACTACAGAAGACATGCTTTAGGTTTCTCTGTGCCTCAAAATTATGACAATCTTCATGTGTCAGAGGAATAATCACACATGTGACATACCTTTACTTTGCTGTCCATTTTATAACAGAGTGAGTTGTGGTACATTATCATACTGTTTGTTATAAATGTACACTCATGATTACACAGGTAACATATCACATGATTTACTTGCATATGTTTACTCAATGTGAAATATAAGATTGTTGTGTTGATCAGTGACACAGTGAAAATAGTTGTAGTGGTCTTTAATTGGCGCCAGCTGTCTTCACAGTCAGTAGAGAAATCACACTTACATGTCTAAGAAAGACTTTGCAATGTCAAAAGAGATATTTCTATCTATTCACTCTCTTCTGTCATTGTCTTTTCTTATTTATTTATTTATTTAGTTTTTGTTGACCGGGTAAGTGCGCTAGCCAACAAGTGAGTATTTTCAGGCACGACCCGGGAGGTACAGTTACAGAACACAGTGATACATAAGAGATTACACAAAGCAGGATACATAAGAAATTACACAGAGCAGGATACATTTGCAAAGGACAAAGTCACACAGTGTAGTCAAGCATAGCAATAAGGATAAAATTACATGTATTCAGTTGTTGAGAACTAGGGGAAGAGGTGGTAGGGGACAGGTGTAAGGGTAGGGCAGGAGAGACGGAGACAGGGGGTAGAGCAATAGCAAAAAGGGAGGACAGGAAGGAGGTTAAGGCACCAAGTGCGCATTAGCGGGAGAAGGTTACCACCTGTGGTCGGACGGTGGAACCGGAGCCTGCAGAGAGACGGAGAGGTCGGGAACAGGACAGTGAAGCTATGGGGCAAAAATAGAGAGGGAGACAGGGTGATGCAGGGAGGGCGTGGGGGGACTAGGTAAGGGTGAGGAGGGATTTGAACTAAAGGAATGGGAGGGGAAGGGTGGGTGGGAAGGGCAGGGTATAGGGGAAAAGGGATGAAGGGCACGGAACAGATAGGGAAATGAGTGGGGGTAGGGAGATAGAGTGCACCTAGTAAGAGCACAGCGGAGCAGAAGAAGGGAGGAGGACAAGAGGGCGGCGGTGGAAACGGCATTGGCGGGGTAGAGTAGTAACTCATGCCGAGCCGGTGGAATCTACTGAGATGGCAGGAGAGAGAGGGAGTCACGCAAACTGGTGGGAGGCGGGATAAAATAGGAGAGGGAGGGGTGAGGACTGAGCATAGGGAGAAGAGGGAAGAATAAAGAAGGAGGGGAAAGCTGGCAGGAGAGGGGCAGAAAGGTGAGAAAGGTAGGAAGGGTGGCGGCAAGTTACGGCATTAGCGGTACAAGGTAGCAACCAGCACTGGTCGGTGGAACCGGAAAGACGGCAGAGAGGGAGTGGAGGGCGGTTAGAGGGGAGTGAAGTGGCAAACAGCAGGAGAGGAGGGCAGGAAAAAGGAGGGGGTAATGACAGGGGTACTGGAGAAATGGCTAAGTGGGAAGGAAGAGAGCGGGCTGGTGAAGTAAGTGTTACAGGAACAGAGGGTGCAGGATAAGGAATGAAGGTGGGGGAAAACAGCTCAGGAGCGAGGGCAAGCTAAGTGACTAGGCAGTAATTAGAGAGCTTTACAATTGGCATCAGAACAACAATGTTATACAGTATCAACAAACATGAAACATAAAAGCAAAAAACAACCAAGAATAAAAAAACTGCAAGTGCCTATAATACATAATAGGGGAGGGGAGGAGAACAGGTTAGGAGCATGGGATTCAAGAGGGATCAAAACAAACACATTTGTCCATCGAGGTAAGGAAAGCTCTGAGATTGTGCTTAAATGCATCGTGAGAAGGAGCATTTCTTAGTCCCTGGGGCAGCAAGTTCCAAAGTGAGGGGCAGCATAACTGAAGGCTCCTGAGCCCTTTTTGTGCGGAGAGAGGAATATTCAATAAGGACTTGTCAGAGGATCTAAGGTCCCGTGAAGGTATAACCGTTGAGTAGTTTTGAGAGCTCAGCTGGCTTTGATGCTCTGATGATGGTGTCTGAAAGGTTGCAGAGGTAATATTGCCTGGTGGAGGAGGGAGATAGCCAGCCCAGGTCTTTGTATAGCTGACAATGGTGCTTCAGGCGTGGTGCTTTAGCCGCATATCTGCAAACATTGTTGAAGGTGGTGTCCCATTGGTGCAGAGCAGTTTTGCTGGCCATGGTTAGGATGGGAGCACCGTAGGTGAGGGTTGGTAACAGGATTCCTCTAGCAATTGCCAGTTTAGCGGCAGGGGTAAGCAGGTAGTTAGTCCTGTAAGCAGCCCCTAGCTTACAATTGACAGATTTACAAGTTTCCTGGATGTGCAGCTTTAGGTCAAGATTTTGGTCAAGGTGAATGCCCAAGTAGTGAAAAGAGCTAACAGACTCAGAGGGTTACCATTAATGTCAGGCACAGAGAGAGAAGAAGAGCAGGTTCTTAATTTGTGTGGGGATCCAAATAGCATGGCTTTAGTTTTATTGGAGTTAAGGACAAGGCGTTGGGTGTGTAGCTAGCGCTGCACCAAGTGGAAGTCTGTGGTAAGGGCAGCATTCAGGTTGGTGATATTGTCAGAGTGGGCATAGATGACCAGGTCATCAGCATAAAGTAGTGAGTGGCCAGAGGTTACTACATCAGGGAGATTGTTTACAAATAGTGAGAAGAGGAGAGGACCGAGAATGGAGCCCTGAGGGACGCCAATATGAATATAAATATGTTGTATGCAAACATAACAAGTACTAGTTGGTACACTTGCCAACTCTCTGCCTCTAATAAGGCACAAAACGTGTCCATGTGCATAAACATAACTGTGTAACATATCTTCTTGTTAAGAAACAGATCACTCTATGACATGTTGAGTACCATCAGGTCTTGGCTGTGTTCCTTTTTTGGGATCCGCTTATGTCTTGACTAAATAACACCATTTTCTGTTGCAACAGTGTATTCCTATGCCTGTTTTGTTCTCGTGCATGTACATAATATATATATACATGATTTAGCAGTTAGTATTATGTTGTTAAAAGTAGTTCTGTGAATTGCTAGGTACGTTGATTTATTGCTGAATTAGTAATATTTGACTGTTTTAAAGTAGAACATTCATACGCATTTCAATGTAGTGTGAAGATATTTATTAGCATTACATAGATATGTAGTTACACATATATAGTATATTGCTATTTCATATGCTATTAATGATAGTAAGCTAAAGTGTTCTATTATAGATATGTTTATTATGTACAGCTTACATTTTCTGCTTTAGATATAAAATGTTATATTCATAATGTTCTGTTAAACAATTTGTTTATATGTAAGTACAAGATGTGACAGATCTACGTGGTTTATTACTTCTCTACTAATGTGATTATTGATTTGATAATTTTAACTGATGTATATAGTGCCTGTTAGCATATGCTATTTGATGTATTTCTGTTATAACTGATTTAAATGTATGTTAATAGTTGACAATTGTACATCAGCCACTTTCACTGATAAAAACTGAGTTTTTGTGTTCCTGATAATATTTTCTGATCACCTCTATGGAGGGGTAGGTGGGAATTTTCCAAATGCAGTAATATAGAAATATATCTTGACATGTATAGGTATGTGTATATATATGTGTATGTGCACACATAAAACATATTCAATTAAATGGTTAACTGTCAGCTTCAGATGTATATTTCTTTTGAGACCATTACCTGTTTCTAGTGCTATTAGTTTACCAGTTCCCATCTGTTTTTCGCCCACCCCAGGAACATTTACACTATCAGTCACACAATAACAACAAGATCATTATTGTTTGATATGTGTTAGCAGTGTTGACAGGGTGTTGTGATGTCTGAGTTTATATAGTGTGTCATTCTGTCACATGTTACCCATGGAGTACCTGTGATACTGTTTAACATGTATTTCAAACAATGGTGAAAAACATTTGAATGATTGTTTTGTGAGACTGATTTTGTTCACCAATTGGATTTTTAATTTGGCCTTTTTTTACAATTGTTTAATTGGGCAATAAATCTTTTTTAACCCTTATCTACCTGTGTTCTGTCTTTATTTAACCGTTATGTAACAATTATAATATGTATATTAGTGTTGGTGTATTGGTGCATGTAAACATAGTGTATGATGTTCAATAGTGCAGATTTACTATTTAGCACTGTTAAAGTGCCATTGTCCAATGTGATGAAGATATAAATCTCCTATTCCATAGCTTTATCATTTATTTACATATCTAAACTGTAGAACATTAACTACTGCTGTATGAATAGTGTCAGACAACTACACATTCAGAGAAAGTTATCTATACCTTGTTGAGTCTGTGTTGTGAAAAAGAACACACGTTCTCAACAACATATAGACTACTGTATGACATAATAATTTCTCAAAAAAACAGGAAATTCATGGCAAAAACTCCATTTAATGCATCAGTTAGGGTTGTTCCATAGCGACAAAAGCGAGGAAATTCGGTGTTAGGGTTGAAAATCCTAACTCCGCATTCATCCCCCACCCCCCCAGCACCACACACACATGCAAGTTGGGGGGAGGACCAAGGCAACACGACCAATCACAGACAACCAGCAGCAGGTGACAGAAATATAATACAACTGTGTAAATGTACTACAAAACAGCCCCACCACCCCAGACCAGGTACTGCATGTTCAGTGGAGATCCACAGGAAAACTGTGGCCACGTACACCAACAGTACACATCCCTGATTGCAGGTGCACACAACTTACCACACTTAGGAGTTAGATGGCCTTAGCTAGCGATGCCCCATGCCCTGGCACACCAGGTACTGCAGCCTGTGGAGAGCCACAGCAAAACTAAGGCCATGGATATCTATGGTATATCTCTCTGATTGCAGGTACACACTAGATAACACAGTTAGGAATTGGAGGACCTCTGCCAGGCAATGGCCAACCCCCCATAACCCACATACTGCATACTGACTGGTAAGCCACAGCAAAAATAAGGCCATGGACATCAACAGTGCAGCTCCCTGATTGCAGCTGTACAGAAGTTAGCACACTTATGAATTGCACAGTTTCAGGGGGCAGTGCCCCCCCAGACCAGTTGTTACATCCTGAGTGGAGAGCCACAGGAAAACAAAGGCCATGGACATCAGCAGTACACCTTCCTGATTGCAGGTACACTCTAGTTAGCACAGTTAAGAGTTGCATGGCCTCAGCCAGGCAATGCCTCCCCAAACCCCAAGACCAGGTACTGCATCCTGAGTGGAGACCCACACCCCAGCTGAGGGTATGGACATCAATGGCACATCTCACTGATTACAAGGACACTCAAGTTAGCACAGTTAGGATTTGCATGGCCTCAGACAGGCAATGCACCCCCCCAAGAGGTATTGCATCCTGAGTGGCGAGTCACAGCAAAACTGAAACTGTGTACATCAGTGGTACACCTCCGTAATTGTAGGTACACTCCAGTTAGCACAGTTAGGAGTTGCATGGCCTCAGCCAGGCAAACCCCCCCCACACACATACCAGTTACTGCATCCTGAGTGTGGAACCACAGCAAATCTAAGTCCATGGACATCAACGGTACACCTCCATCACTGAAGCTGCACACCTGTTAGCACCATTATGATTTGCATGGCCTTGGACAGGCAATGCCCCCCCCACCCTCCAGAGCAGGTACTGCATCCTGAGTGGAAAGCCACAGTAAAACTACAGCTATGGACATCAAATGCTACAGTTGTTGTCTCATGATGATAGATGTGTCTTGTAGTACATTTAGACAATTGAATTTTATTTCTGTCACCTGCTGCTGGTTGTCTGTGATTGCTTGTGTTGCCTTGGTCCTCCCCCCTACTTGCATGTGCTGGGGGGTGAATGCGGAGTTAGGGTTTTCAACCCTATCACTGAATTTCCTCACTTTTGTCGCTGTGGAACAACCCTAACTAATGCAGTAAACAGAGTTTTTTGCCATGAAAATATATATATATACACACAATATATATATATATATATATGTCTTATGACTGGAGGGACTATAGCAAGCTGCATGTTGCACACTAGTATTGCACTGTCAACCTCTTAGGCACAAACACACTCACTAGGATTGCAAAAGCATACCGTTATGAGGATTAGTCATTTTGTACATATCAAGGTTGTCTGTTCTGGGAGAGGTGGCAGAGTTGCTTAGTCATTTACTGATAAGAGTGACATGTGAAGAGTCATCTCACATAAAGTACACTAACAAGCAATCCTTGGAACTGAGACGTCTTGATTTCATAAGGGTCCATGGATGTGCCACATAACTATGTATGAAAATGGGTCTGCTAGAGAAAGAGAGTTTTATTTATTTATTTGATAACCGAGTAACTGCACTGATCCACAGGACCATTTTCAGGCATGACCCGGGCCACAAGGTGGCAGCAAAACAGGAGAAGCAATATCTTCATAGTCAAAATAATTGCACAACCTGAGCCTGAGGTGGTGAGGAAAATTAAAAAGCAGAAACATTCATACGTGTTTAACAACATAACAGTGGAGACATCCTTACAGGTGGTCACAAGGAGCTTAAGCTAGTGGAGGCTAACTGAGATAACATGATGTGCTGAATTATGCATTCCAGAGCAAGGACATCATGTAGATACATAACTGTACACTAGTGAAGTAAATGGTCAAAGAGAACAGACTATTATCACAGCTGAGATGCAGATACCATCTAAAGATTAATTCATGGCCTGCTGCTGCTCTCCCAGATAAGGTAATTTTGGCCAGGTTATCTGTCTTTAAACTGACTGTTACATAGTATTCCATCTACAGTAGGAGAGTATGCATTGCTTTGTATTGCTTTTGTGTACCATCTACAAAATAAGAACACTTGGCAAACACTGATTGTCTAATCTTTAGTCATTAGGGTGGTTACTAGTGCTACCAAAGCACCCATGTTTTCTTACCATGTTGAACCTGTACATGTACTCAGTCTTGAGGAACCCATGCCTCTCTCAGATCTTGGGGTGTATCACCTTGGTATGCAATGTTTTGTATATGAACCAGTAATCATGGAGTAGTTTTCTTGTTTTTATAGCTAACTGATCCATCACTTTCTGTGGCCAGTCAATGACACTGAAGCTAGACGATATCACAGGAAGCTCCCACTTAATTTTGTGTTATCAAAGCAGTTTTCAGTACAAGCTTCAGCTGTCTAAAATATTCCTTGCTGATTTTTTTTTTCATTTGTTCATTTTGTATTTTTTTTCCTTTATCTGTTTCCATGTATTTGTACATTCCCACTTGTTTGAGTTCTTTTATGTTACGACATCCCATCAGGTTGATGTTTTCTTTATGAGTTAAATTTCCTGCTATAATTGTTGCTTTGGCACCTTTGTCTAAGCCAGATGTCTACAGGAGTTAATGTCTCCAAATGTTCTCGGTGAGAATTTACTGATGTCCTATTAGGTTACTCTGTGATATTAAAACTTGTGTTACAGTCTGCACATTTATATGGTCTCTCACCCATATGACGTCACCAATATATGATTTCACAATTCTTCTGGACAAAACTCTTGTCATATGTTAAACATTAATACTGTCTCTCCTCCTGTGAGTTTGCTTATGGGGCTACTTTGTGATGTAAAACGTACATTCATATGCAATAACCTGCAGAAGGGCAAGAGTTTCTAGAGAATATGTTTACATTTTTTTAATGCCCAGCTAGGAACACTAGGCCAAGAGCTTTTTTCAAGTGTAACCCAGAAGCTGACAAAGTGTAAAAACCTATATAACATTCATCAGGTCACAATAAAATTGTGCAAATGTTAGTAATATTTTTAAAGAAAAGTAAAATAATACAGGTGTACTCATACATGTACAAAACTGTAGTGAGATGACATAATTATATGAAACCATAATATGCTTATGCTAAGGATCAATTATGTGACTGAATTAATAAATGGTGCTTTAATTAATGCTGATATGTCACTAGATTCCATTTCTGGGCAAACTTCTTGTTACATTCAACACATGTATTTCTCCCCTGTGTGAACCCACTGATGTTTAATCAGAGTATCCTTAGAAGCAAACCTCTTGTTGCATTCAGCACATATATATGGTTTCTGCCCTGTGTGAACCCACTGATGTGTCATTAGATGGTGTTTCTGGGTAAAACCCTTGTTGCATTCAGTACATTTATATGGTTTTTCCCCTGTGTGAATCAGCTGATGTCTTATTAGACACTGTTTCTGGGTAAACCTCTTGTTGCATTCAGTACATTTATATGGTTTCTGCCCTGTGTGAAGATACTGATGTCTTACAAGGCTACTCTGTGTAGTAAAACTTTTGTTGCATTCAGTGCATTTATATGGTTTCTCTCCTGCATGACTTTGCTGATGTATCATTAAGCTTTTCTGTTGTGTAAAACCCTTGTTGCATTCAGTACATTTATATGGTTCCATGTGAACCCGCTGATGTGTTATTAGAGACCATTTCTGGACATACATTTTGTTACATTCAGTACATTTATATGGTTTCTGCCCTGTGTGAACCCACTGATGACCTATTAGATTCCGTTTCCAGGAAAACCTTTTGTTGCATTCAGCACATTTATATGGTTCCTGCCCCATGTGAACCCGCTGATGTGTTATAAGATACTGTTTCTGGGCAAATCTCTTGTTGCATTCTGTACATTTATATGGTGTCTGCCCCTTGTGAACCAGCTGATGTATTATTAGAGAATGTTTATGGGCAAAGGTTTTGTTGCATTCAGTACATTTATATGGTTTCTGCCCTGTGTGAACTTGCTGGTGTCTTATTAGATTCTGTTTCTGGGAAAATCTCTTGTCACATTCAGCACATTTATGGGGTTTCTCCCCCGTGTGGATCAACTGATGATTAATCAAATAATTCTTACTAGTAAACCTCTTGTTGCATTCAGTGCATTCATATGGTTTCTGCCCGGTGTGAACCCACTGATGTGTTATTAGATGCTGTTTCTGGGCAAACCTCTTATTGCATTCTGCACATTTATACGGTTTCTGCCTGGTGTGAACCCGCTGATGTTTTAATAGATTCTGTTTCTGGGCAAACCTCTTATTACATTCACTACATTTATATGGTTTCTGCCCTGTGTGGACCTGCTGATGTTTTATTAGAGACTGTTTCTGGGCAAAACTCTTGTTGCATGCTGCACATTTATATGATTTTTTTTCATCCCTGTGAATGCACTGATATATTTGTTTTTGTTTGGTGTCAAACCTGTTACACTTAGCACATTTACATAGTCGTGTGTGACTTTTCTGATGTATTATGAGGCTTCTTTGTGCTGTAAAACTTTTGACACATTCAGAACATTTATATTTCTTCTTTTGATCATGAATCTGCTGTTGTACAGGAATGGGATTAAGGTAGTGGAAACTCTTCACACACTGGGGATACTGATGCAACTTCTCTTTTGTATCAGACTGCTGGTATTTCTCTAGTGACAGTTGCTGGTTCCAACTTTCATTGCACTCAGTGCTCCTGCTGACTAAAAGAGATATTTTATTAGAATTTTATGACAGCAAAGAAACAAATGTGTCAGATATGTTTCCTTAATCTTCCTTTGAGGTACAATAACTTCGTCTAATACAGCCACATAATTCTTTAAACATTCCAAGTTAAAGATATTTTGAATTATTTTTTCATAATGTTTCAATTTCTTGTTTTTATTGATAACATTTATAAAATAGGTTTGAACAATTCTGGCTTTTCATTTGTAAGAAATTGGTCAATGGGTACAGAAACATGGCAGGAGTGTTATAATATTTAAAAGCAATAACCAAACAAGAATTATCAATGGCTACGGAAACATGGCAGGAGTGTTACAGTAACCAAAAGCAGTAATTAAACAAGTATTATCAATGGATACAGAATCATGGCTGAAGTGTTACAGTAACCAAAAGCAGTAATCAAACAAGTATTATCAATGGGTACAGAAACATGACAAGAGTGTTATAGTAACCAAGAGCAGTAATCAAACAAGTATTATCCAAGGGTACAGCAACATGGCAGGAGTGTTTTAGTAACCAAACACTGTAACCAAACGAGAACTATCAATGGGTACAGAAACATGATGGGAGTGTTACAGTAACCAAACACTGCAACCAAATAAGAATTATCAGTGGGTATAGAAACATGGCAGAAGTGTTATAGTAACCAAGCAATATTTATCTAAATGTACAGAAACATGGCAGGAGTGTTACGGTAACCAAATGCTGCAACCAAACAAGAATGATCAATGGGTACAGAAACATGGCAGGAGTGGTATTGTAACCAAATGTAGAAACCAAACAAGAATTATCAACAGGTACAGAAATATGTCAGGAGTGTTACTGTAACCAAACAATAATTATCATTGGGTAGAGAAACATGGCAGGAGTGTTACAGTATACAGTTATAGTAACCAAAAGCAGTAACAAAACAAGAATTGTCAACGGGTACAGAGACATGGCAGGAGTGCAATAGCAACCAAACAAGAATTGATTCCCCCTTCCCCTGCCGGAAATGAAACTCTCACCACATCTGCTAGTTTGGATGCTCATTGACAACATTTTATTTTAGGCACTAAGTTAATATTAACATTCCAATTTCCTTTCACATTAAATATTCCATTTTCAAACAGTAAATACAGCAGTCCATTATTGTTTTTGGAATGTTTCTTCCTTCTTGGTCCTCTTCTTCTTGCGTGATTCACCTTCAGGGTCTGGACACTCAGATCCAACCCTCCCACACCATCACCAGTACCAGGTACTGACTTACCAGGACCTTCACCCTCCCTAGGTCCAGACACTATGATCTGACCCCTAGTCTCTACCCTTCCCTCTCCCCCTTTACTTCCACACCTGGGTGTCATTTGCCTCAGCCCATATTGCCCTGCTCCCCTCTCTGCCTACCCCCCATTTCCCCCTCTCTTGCTCCCCTCCTTTTTTCTCCCTCCCACTTTCAGTCTCCCATCAACAGGGCCACTTACCATGGGTTTTCTCAACCCTTCCAAACCCTGCTGCACTTCTGCACTTGCCCAGGCCCCCTTTGGGCCCCTTCCTGCACCAGGAAACACCTGCCTTTGTTGCCCCTATCCTTAGCATCTCTATCACTTGACCTATCTTGGCTCTCCCACTTGCCTCGTCCTCATGGGTGGGTGGGTGGAGATGAATCCCAGCAAAGAGGGCTACTGGAGGGGTGCATAATCTTTTATACCCCTCCAGGCCCCTCAGCGAGGACCCCCTCCAAGCCCCTCCCCCTGGCCAATGGACTCTGAGCTCTGTCCCCTGTGTGAAATGACACCTGGTGACCTCACTAACTCTGCCCCTCCCCTTCCCCTATCTTTGTTCCTTTCCTGAGGGGCCATCTGACAACTTAGGCTGCCTGTTATTGACAACCCTAATTATCAATGGGTACAGAAACATGGCAGAAGTGTTATACTAACCAAAAGCAGTAACCAAACAAGAATAATCCATGGGTACAGAAACAAGGCAGGAATGTTATAGTAACCAAGCACTGTAATCAAAGAAGAATTACAAATTGGTACAGAAACAGGGCAGGAGTGTTACAGTAACCAAACGCTGTAACCAAATAAGATAAAAGATGAAAATTAAAATTAAACAGACCCACAAAATAAATTCCCCTCCCCATAAGAAAACTTCAAAGTCCCATTTCCAAAATGCAGGCAGTTGCCAGAGCCTAATGGAGTAAAATACAACAGCAGCTACCTCTCAAGTTAAGAGTTGAATACATATATTGAATCCCCCTAAATAAAAGACACTTTCAAAATACAGGCACTATGCAGACAGAGTAAAATATGACTGCAGCTGCTCTCCACTCCCGTCCCCAGTGTTTACCTTTTCAAAATGCAGGCAGAAGCTCGGCAGAGTAAAATACAACTGCGTTACCCCCCAAGTAAAAAAAAAAAGTTTATATTTTTTAAATGCAGGCGGTGGACACACAGAGAGTAAAATATAGGTCCCTAAAGAAGTGTCTCTTAGTCGTGCAAAGCTCTGTGGTCTAGACAGCACCTTCAGCCTGCAATTTGCACTTCCTTTTTTTTGCAACCTTACTAGGTGATAGTTCCTTCTTTCTTACTCTGTGAGTGCATCTCCTCGATGATTTTTTTCTGTTAGCAACTTTGGCTGTTACAGACAGTATCAGTGAGATTATGAGCGTGACCCCCATGCTGGGCCAGTACTGACACATAATTGCAGATTGGAAAAAAGTGCAGAAGCAAGTGCTGTATGCTTTTAAATCAGCTGTTATCACCCCTAGTTCGTTGGCTACTCAGTACGGGGAAAGTGTGGTATGAGGGCATTGTGCACTCCCAGAGCAGAGCACTTGTGTACTGGCATTCCAAGTGCAGTTTAAATTATAAGAAACTTCTTTTTACTCACATTAGTGTGCAAAAAAACCCACATACATTTATTGTCCTACACTATCACATAAAACGGCTTGACATAGGAGAAAGTCATAAAGCACATGCTGCATATTGCATGTACCACCAGTTACAGCCCTAGTTAGTTGCATGTTTCTATTTTATCTGCACCTTCTAGGTTGCTAAACGAGTTTCATTGCAAGTTCACAAAGTTTAATGGTCTATAGCTCTTTCTTAGTTCCTGTCTCAGGATATCCAGTCTGGGGAGATGATGGACATACAGTACTTCCACGAGTGCACACACAGATGTGCTAATGTTTCACCATGATGTCACAGCTTTGTCAGAGCTATCATACTGTGCCAATTGCCTTGCTTAATTACCTGGAGTCACTGAGTATCCTAACCTGCTACTGATCCTTACTGGATAATGCCATCAATCATCTGGTCCCTGTCTCTCCTTGTGAGTGCACAGTAGCACTTCCAATCAAAAAGCTATACTGTGTTTTGCGGCATTGTATTCTATGGGCCAGATATTCAAAGCTTTGCACCTGGAGCAAATCCATAGCACTCAGAAGAAGCCAGAAGGTGAAGGAAGGAAACATATTCAATTCAGTGCTTCAGAGTAACTGGTAACTGGTATTTTTCTTTTAAACTTAGATTGTAGGCTTGTAGTGACACTATACTTTCTTTCTGTGTTGTCTTTACTTAGAATTGTTTTTGGGCTGTTGAAAATTTAAAAAATAGTGGTGGTGTAATTCTGTGCTGTCTTTAATTGCTGCAATTTGCCCCCCTCCCACCCCTTCCCCAACTCTTAATTATATGCCCTGATAAATCTGATTGACAGGAGCTAAACACAGGGTATAGTAAGAGGTGTGAAGTAGAGAGGGCATAAGGGGAAGAAGACCACCCTCAGCACGACAAGTGTTTTGACTCATTTATTTATTTATTGGTTTCTTTTTCCTAAAAAATATATATATCGAGGATCAGTTACAGGATTTTTAGTACTGTAAATAAATAAAGAAGAACTAAGAGAGCTCAGTAGCAGATAAGTAGTGGAATTGCAGTATAATGTGGGAGTGGTGCAATGCAGTGGCTGTGGGCAGCCATATTCAGGCAGACCTTCTGGACACTGAGGTGCTGCCCATCTGCATGCATCTCTGGGACTGTGGGATGAGGTAGCCAGACTCAGAGCGGAAGTAAACTGGGTCAGGAGTACCATCACCCCTGTCCAGGAACCACCCAGTCCAATGCAGCTGCCCCAAAGGATGCCGAGCGAGGAGCACTTGGATGACAGTGGGCTCAGGGAGGGTTAGAGCAGTCAGGCAGAGGCACATCCCAGATCCTATTCCTCTCAAGAACTCATATGCCACACACGCAAATGAGGACAACCAAATAGAGGTACCAGGAAGTGGAAGGAAAGGATGTGGAGGTTAGGCAAGGAGGTGACCTCAGTGGGGAAAGCAGTGGACCCCAGAGGAGGAGGAAGTGAATCCTGGTGGGGGACTCCATCATAAGAGGGATCCAGCTAGGAACACAGGAGGGGAGGACAGGGAGGTGAGGTGCCTCACCAGGTGCCACGGCATGGAGGGATGGAAGGAAGATACTGGGATCACTGGGAAGGCAAGACAGGAGGGTGAGCTGGATGTCATTATCCACCTAGGGTAATAATGACTTGGCAAATGGGAGCCAAAGGAAGTTCCAGGAAGAGTTTAGGAAACTGGGGAGGGGTCTCAAGCAAGTAGCTACTCTGTCACTTTCTCAAGTACTACCTGTGAGAGGCAAGGAGAAGCATAGAGTGCATGCACCAGGAACTTTAACTCATGGTTGAAGAACTGGTGCTGTGAGGAAGGGTTTGATTCATTGGTGACTGGGGACCCATCTGGAGGGATGGAGGTTTATTCAAGCCTGATGGCCTGCATCCATTCTGAGGGAATCCAAGACCAATGATAAGTTTAAATGCTACATTGACAAGCATTAAACCAGCAGTGGGGGTGGCAGGCCAGCAAGGACGGTACCTACTTGCTCACCCCCCACAGCTAGTAATGGAACCAGTGAACCAGAGGAGTGGCTATCTCTGCAAAGCAGTGTGCAAAAGATGGAGATTAGTGTCCAAAAGGTGGATAAGCAGAAAAGGGGCAAAATTCAGCAGAAGGGCAGACAGCAAGGAGAACCAGGGATAAATGACAACCAAGGAAGGGGCTGGAGTAGAACAGTGAAGCAGTCTAGGGAGGTCAAATCATGGAAAGCCATGTGCAAATGCCAGGAGCCTTAGCAACAAGATGGAAGATCTGGAGGCTGTCATGGCACAGTCAGACCTGGACATTGTGGCCATCACTGAAACCTGGTGTAATGATAACCATGACTGGGAGATGGCCATACCTGGCTACAACATATTCAGAAGAGACAGAGCAGGCAGGAAGGAGGAGGAGTGGCACCTGTATGAAAAAATGACATAAGGGCCACACAGATCCAGGAGGAACAAATGGGGGAGAGATACTGTGGGTTAAGCTGGAAAGGAAATGGGGCCAGCCATCCGCACAGGTGTGGTCTATAGACCACCAGCCCAGGAGGAAGAAACAGATAGGGAGTTGATGCTAGCCATCCAAAGGATGGCAGACAAGGGTGAGGTAATTCTGGTTGAGACTTCAATATACCAGACGTGGACTGGAGCATCCCAGCAGCAGCATCAACTAGAGCAGATTTATCCTGGACTCCCTTCAGGGTGCCTTCCTCAAGCAACTGGTCATGGAACCAACTCGGCAGAAGGCAATACTGGACCTTGCTCACAAACAAGGACAGCAGTGTGATGGGGTAACAGTGGGGAGCACCTGGATAACAGTGACCACCAGTCATTGTGGTTTGAAATCACAGAAAGAGCAGAACCAAACCACACAAAACACGATCCTGGATTTTAGGGGGCAGACTTTGGGAAAATGGGGAGATGCTTGAAAGAGGCATTAAGGGAATGGGACAGGAATCAGGGATTGAGGAACAGGGCAGTATTTAAAATGGGATTATAAGAACAACAGAATTATGCATTAAGCAGGTTAGCAAGAGGAAAAGAAAGAGGAGACCATTATGGTTTTCCAAAGAGGTAGCAAAGAAAGTGAAAGCCAAAAAGATTGCATCTCAGGCAATACAAAAGACACAGGCAGAAGGGGATAGGGAGAAGTACCAGGAGAAACAAAGGGAGGCAGGGAAGTCAGTAAGGGAAGCCAAAGCTCAGACAGAAGAACACATTGCAAAATCAGTGGTTAAAGGGGACAAACCTTTACAGGTACATAAGTGAAAAAAGAAGGACAAAGGGAGGGATAGTGAGACTGAAGGGGGAGGATGGGAGCCGCGTGGAGGATGACAACAGTAAAGCTGACATATTGAACAGGTATTTCTGCTCAGTCTTTACTAAGGAAGAGGGGGGTAATGGGTCTGAAGGGAGTACAAGGGGTGAGAATGGTGCAGAAATGGACACAAGTCCCTTTACACGAGACAGGGTCCTGAAGGAACTGGAAGTAATAAGAGCTGATAAAGCAATGGGGCCAGATGGGGTGCACCCCAGGGTCCTTAAAGAACAAAGAGAGGTGGTGGTTGAACCTCTGGCTATCCTGTTCAGCCAATCACTGGAAACAGGGAGGTACCCAAGACTGGAGGACAGCAGATGTAGTCCCTTATACAAAAGTGGGAACAAAGAGGAAGCAGGGAACTACAGACCAGTCAGCCTCACCCGGTAGTGGGAAAGATCATGGAAGCACTACTGAAGGAGAGATTGGTGGAACATCTGGTTGTCAATGGACTACAGGACCCAAGGCAGCATGGTTTCACCGAGGGAGGTCATGTCAGACCAACCTCATTTAATTTTTGACTGGGTGACTAGGGAGGTGGATCAGGGAGGGCAGTGGACATGGCCTATCTGGACTCAGCAAGGCCTTTGACACTGTGCCACATAGAAGACTATTACACAAACTGGGGAATATGGGTGTGGGCAGGACAGTAGTGTGGTGGGTAGGTAACTGGCTGGGTGGCAGGACACAGAGGGTGGTGGTAAATGGCTGTCACCCACAGAGGGAAGAGTGACCAGTGGGGTACCACAGGGATCAGTGCTGGGACGGTCCTATTCAACATCTTCATCAGTGACATTGTGCAGGATCTAGAAGGCAGAATTTCACTGTTCGCTGATGACACAAAGCTCTGTAACAGAGTAGACACACCAGAGGTGTAGACAGAATGAGAAGGGACCTGCAGAAACTTGAAGAATGGTCAAGGGTTTGGCAGTTGAAATTCAATGCAAAGAAGTGCAAGATAATGCATAGGGGCACAAAACCCTGGCACAATATATCAGTTGGGGGTGAGGATATAGCATGCACCAAGCAGGAAAGGGATCTTGGGGTTGTCATCTCTGAAGACCTCAAGGTAGAAACAGTGTGACAAGGCATCAGGTAAAGCAAATAGGATGCTGGGATGTATAGGCAGGGCATCACCAGCAGGAAAAGGGAGGTCATAATTCCGCTATACTAGACACTAGTGAGGCCCCACCTGGAGTACAGTGTACAGTTCTGGAGACCATACCTACGTAGGACATAGACAGGGTAGAGAAGGTTCAGAGGAGGGCAACAAAAGATTGTGCATGGGTTGCATCACAAGTCCTATGAAGACAGGTTGAAGGAACTGAACATGTACCCCTGGAGGAGAGGAGGGAGAGGGATATGATAGAGACATACAAGTATCTTACAGGGAGGAACAAGGTGCAGGAAAACACTATTTTAAGTGAAAAGATGTTTCAGGACTAGAGGCATGGGATGAAGTTGGAGGAGGACGATTCAGAGGAAACATGAGAAAGAATTTCTTCACAGAACGGTGGTGGACAAGTGGAACACCCTGCCAGAGGAAGTGGTGGGAGCTGAAACAATCACGGGATTTAAGAATGCATGGGATAGACATAAAGGAATTCTAGAGGTCAGGGGTAAGGGGAAATAGACTTCTAGGAAAACAAACTGAACTTACAAGCTCAAATGGGCAGACTAGGTGGGCCATAGGCCCTTATCTGCCGACACTGTCTATGTATCTATGTATTCAAAAGCCCCAACAGCGCTGGTGCTGTGTGTTATCACTGATGCTAAAAGATAATGTATGCAGGGGTGGGGGTTAGGGGAGTGGCCACGAATTCTGGAACAGTGGCATATTCAAAAGTATAGTGCCGCTCTACAGGAATTAGTACCACACATAGCGCGCTGCTAAGCACTGCCATCAAAATGCATGTGATAAAGCGGCAGTGGTTTCAATGTTTCATACATACTGGTTAGGGTCACGCAATGCCATGCAAAAGAAAGCATCAAAGTCACACAAAGCTGGTTTGTCCACAGTTAAGACAGCATGATCTTGACCCCCCCATAGTAGCACTAAATAAACATATTCCCTGGTAGTCTAGTGGTTTCTCCACTCCCCCATCATAATTCCAACCCCCGTAGTAGGAATAAACAAACATATTTCTTGGTAGTCTAGTGTCCCCCCTCGCCACCCAGCAGTGCCAACCACCTGCCCCACCTCCAGCCTGAACTGAGCTGGTGACTAGCTCAACCCTCCTCTCACTGCCATAGTCAGCCATCGGCAGTTATGACTGATAGTGTACTGCAATGAATGAGCACATCCTAGCTCATTCATTACAGTACACAATCAGTCATAACTCAGCTGGTGGCTGGTTGTGGTGGTGAGAGGAGGGTTGAGCCAGTCACCAGTTCACTTTGAGGTGGGTGGTTGGCACTGCCAGGTGGGGGGGCCACTAGACTACCTGGGAATATGTTTATGTATTGCTACTACAGGGGTTGGGATTGTGATGGGGTGGGGGGACCACTAAACTACCAGGGAATATGTTTATTTAGTGCTACTATGGGGGTTGGGATCATGCTGAGGGGGTGGGGAAACCACTGGACTACTAGGGAAAGGTCATACGCTGAAATCAATGGGTGGTGGTAGGGGGCCCTATGCCATCAGGGACTGTGACAGCAGCATAGGTACACAGATCATGACAGACTGCTTGGCTCTCCCAGTCTGCTCAATTCCCTACCTAATGGATAGGCTGCAGATCCTAGTTAACCAACAGCTTACCTTCTCCCCCCACCACCAGATTTGCCTTATACCTGTCCCATGCATTCTTGACTTCTCCTACTGTAACTGATCCCAGGTGTTGGTGGGGCGGTTATAATATATATATCTACACAGACAGGATACATCATTACCGACTGCAATAATGCCTGTGGAGTTGTTTTATATATACATATATCTATATTATATGCATGCATGGGTGGGGGGTAAGCACGGACTGTGCCTGCAAACACCTATTTCCTTCAGCATTCAGCCTGTACTTCCATTCCCACCAACAGGGGTTGCTGTTGCATGCCCTGGCCTATGACTTCCAGCCTGTACTTCCATCCTGAACAACAGGTGGAGCTGTGTGCTCCATGCCACAACACGGGCAAACTACATGGAAATGTATGCTAAGTGGCCCATAAAGAGATGCGAATGTGACTGTTTGCCCATGGATTACCTAATTAGGCTCATTTGCATGGAAGTTTTGAATATAGCAAACCTTTGCTCCAGGCTAACCTGTTTGCACTGGGTTAATGTGTTAGCAATGTGCAATCAGGTTAGCCCGCTCAAACCTCTCATCAGCATAGCACTGTTCTGCAGTGTGTGGCCAGCATTGTTGTTTGCAGTTGATGTGAAACATCTCTTTGCAGTCACACACAATGTCCTACACCTGCAACTCTGGCTTGCTCCACCTTTGTGCTTACTGAGTTGCTACTACATTTTGCACTTCCCTGTTATATTCAGAGCTGTCTTATTCCTAGGCTATTTTACCACTGCACTCCCAGCCCAGTTTGTCCGGCTTCCTGATCACGCCATATTCATCAGGTTTAGCACATAGAAACATAGACTTTAACGGCTGATAAGGACCACTTGGCCCACCTAGTCTGCCCATTTCCCTACCTATTGGATAAGCTGCAGATCCTAGTTAACCAACAGCCTACTTTTTCCTACCCCCCACTAGAATTGCCTTATGTCTGTCCCATGCATTCTTGAATTCCTCCACTGTGTTTGACTCCACAACCACCTCAGGAAGGCTGTTCTATGCATCCACCACCCTCTCTGTGAAAAAATACTTCCTCAGATTGCCCCTGAGCCGTCCCCCCTCTATCTTCAAATTGTGTCCCTGTGTTCTTGCACATCTCTTTTTCTGAAAGATGCTACCCTCTTGGACTTTGTTGATTCCATTGAGGTACTTAAAAGTTTCTATCATGTCCCTCCTCTCCCTCCTTTCCTCAAGGGTATACTTTTTAAGCTCCTTTAGTCTCTCTTCGTATGGCTTCTGGTGCAGACCCTGCACCATTTTAGTTGTCATCCTCTGGAAAACCTCCATCCTGTCTATGTCTTTGCAGAGATGGGGTCTCCAGAACTGCATGCAGTACTCCAGATGAGATCTCACCAACTGTCTGTACAGAGAGATAACAACTTCCTGTTTTCTGCTGGTGATGCCTCTCCCTATACATCCCAGTATCCCCCCAGCCATCCCTACTGCCTTCTCACATTGCTTGCTTATCTTTAGGTCATCTGATATGACTACCCCAGGTCCCTTTCCATTTTTGTTGTTGTTATTACCTTCCCCCCATTGTGTACTCTTCCTCTGGGTTTCGATTCCCAGGTGCATTACTTTGCATTTCTTTACATTGAATCTAAGCTGCCATACTTCTGACCATTTCTCCAACCTTGCCAAGTCCCTTCTCATCCTTTCTACCCCCTTGTGTATCAAGCCTGTTGCAGATCTTTGTGTCATCTGCACAGAGGCATACTTTTCCTTCCAGTCCCTCTGCAATGTCACTTATAAAGGCATTAAAAAGGATGAGACCCTGTACTGAACCCTGTGGTACCCCACTAGTAACCCCCCTTTCTTCAGTGTGGACTCCGTTTACCATTACCCTCTGTGTCCTGTTCTATAGCCAATGTTTTATCCAAGCTACCACCCTGGGACTCACTTCCAGGCTGGTTAATTTGTTTATTAATCTTTCATATGGGACTGTGTCAAATGTGTTGCTAACGTCAAGGTAGGCCATGTCCACAGCCACTCCCTGGTCTACTAATTTGGTCACTCAGTCAAAGAAATTGATTAGATTCACCTGACATGACCTTCCCACTGTGAATCCATGCTGCCTTGGGTTCTGTGCCCCACTGGCCTCTAGGCACTCAACAATTCTTTCCTTCAGAAGTGATTAATCATTTTCCCTACCACTGAGGTCAAAACTGACAGGTCTGTAGTTTCCTGCCTCTGTCTTGCTCCTACTTTTGTGAAATGAAATCTAATCTGCCCTCCTCCAGTCCTCAAGTATCACACCATTCTCCCATGATTTGTTAAAAAGGGTAGTCAGTGTTGTCACTAGTTCTCCCCTTTTAGAATTCTGGGGTGAATCCTGTAAGGCCCATTGCTTTGTCCACCTTTAGTTTTAGGAGTTCTTTAAGAACCCTGTCTTCTGTGAAAGGACTGGTATTGACCCCCCTATCCAAAGTGCTTCTATTGTTGGTTGGATTAGGTACCTCCCCCACTCTTCTTTTGTGAATACTGAGCGGAAGTATTCGTTCAGTATCTCTACTTTTTCACTGACCCACTCAGCCCACCCACTCTCTTCTTGATTCAGCCTCAGTATCCCTAACTTTGTTTTTCTTTGCTCCCTAATGTACCTATAAATGGTTTTATCACCCTTCTTAACTGCGTTGGCTATCTTTTCCCTGGTTTGGGCCTTTGCTATTCTGACTGCCTTCCCCGCTTCCTAGCCATGGGCCAGATATTCAAAACTTTACCCCGGGGCTAAAATAGCACTGCCAGGTGTGCTAAATTAGCCTGGAACCAATCGCCCACTATATTCAAAAGGGATAGTCCTGGTGCTAAACCTGCTGAATATAGCATGCTAAAGAAGTCAGGCAAACTGGACTGGGAGTTCAGTACAAAAATAGCCTGGGAATAAGACAGATCTGACCAGAACAACCAGGAAGTGCAAACCACAACAGCATCCCATTTCTCAGCGATGTGAAGGAAGGTAGGGATGAACTATGTGGCCAATGTGTGTGCTAGCAAAGGAATGGAGTCCATAAAGCTGCAAGCATCAGCGTATGTGAAATTACATTGTGCAAAAATGTTCAATGTTTCTGAAACATTTGAGCAGCACCAACATATTTGTGCAGATTTAGCATGGAGCTAAGCTGTTTGCCTGGTGCTATCATGTTTACCCGAGACAAAACTTTGCTGTATTCAAAACTGCCATTAAAATTAGCATACTTGGGTAGTCTATGGGCAAACATCCAGATTAGCATCTCATTATGACCTGATTTGCATGCAGTTTTCCCAGCACTATTGCAGAGTCCCACAGCTTCACCTGTAGGTCAGTCTGACAGTGTATGGTTGTAGTTGCAGGCTCCATTTGTACAGTACAGCATATAATATTGTGCCCCAGGGGACTACACAGCACAGGCACAGGTGGTGATGCTCCATGCAATTGTCAAACTGTACTTCATGCTACAGCACACAGCAGACACTACAGTAGCAAGGGGCCAACAGTGTGAGGGACACAGCAATGTCTATGGTGTGTAGGGAAGTGCTGACCACTGCACTGTACACAGTGACAGGCCCATCTTGCAGGTGTTTACTGACAGTGGACGGTACTGTTATGGTGTTGTGTGACCCACAGACACTGCACCACTGGCATGGGATACTCACAGTGACATATTCATGGCTGGCTGTGTGTGCTATGGTGTGGTGTCTGCACAGATGTGTGGTATGTGGCTGGGGGGGTCACATACCATCAGACAGGCACACTGGTGTTGGGGTATTCACTACACTGGCCCATTTGCACTGTATGGCTTGTCCCAACCTTGTGACCACACCCAGTCTGTGGTGCTGCCTGGCCACTTGTACAGCCTCCCCTAAGCACCCTCCATGCCCACAGTGCTGCATGTGTGTGCTGGTGTCTGCTGGTGTCCACCAAAGGGTGATCTGCAGGTGTATGCTGTATGGCCACACTGCCATGGTGTCCACTGGGAGCTGGGTCACCACATACTGCCTGGCATAACTGAGACTGGTGGCAGATGACTTGCATCTTAGGGATGCCATCAGTGAGCAGTATGTTTCTTCCAAGGCTGGCTTATTTCAATGTTTCATACATACTGGTTAGGGTTATGCAATGCCGTGCAAAAGAAAGCCTCAAAGTCACACAAAGCTGGTTTATCCAGAGTTAAGACTACCTTTTCCTGGGCAGTAATTTGCACTGTGCAAACCGTTGTCTTAAGTCATGCAAAAAACACTTTGCATGGCACTATTCACTGAATATAGCATTGCACGTGTATTCATGTACATGCCCCCTAAATTTGCCTCTTGCATACATTATAATTTTGACTGGTGCTGATGCAGTTTGCATATGCTATTTGACCTTTTGAATATAGCGGACCCCTGCTAACCTGGCGTTAACCCAGTGCAAAGTTTTGAACATCTGTCCCAAGATACACACAAATAAATAATATTAACACTCATTTAAAAATCTAATAAAAAAGATGTCTGATAGTTGTTCTGAACACTGGTTTTCTCCATCTAAGCAGTTTTCTTAATCCATAGACTGCAACCTCCCTAGGTGGTGGTAACATTGTATGCAGTTTATGTTGGAGATTACAAATTTCATAAAACAAATTCTTTGACATCTCTATTCTTGTCTCATCCAGGTGTAACCCCCCTACAAAAGGGGGTTCATAAAGTCTTCCTTGGGCTTGCCTAAATGCCCACTGCCAGGCTAGCATTCTGTGTCCCAGCCATTTAAAAGTGTTTGCATGAGAATGCCCAGTTAGCCTCCGTGCCTGTCTCTTTAAGAGCTGCCTATTTCATGGTGAATAATTAATCTGGGTGGGGATGAGTAGTTTCAGGTTTGAGTCCCACCCAGGCTACAGTGTTATCGCTCCATTCTGCCATTCTTTCCAACACTGGCTCTCCCTCCTCCCCAACAAGTCACAATCAGTCCTGGTCCATCTCCCAATCTCTCAGACAACACATTTAAACATGGCTGCTGTTTCATAGGGAAAATATATGATCTGATTTCCTTTACTTTGTCTGGCGTTGCTCACTTTTGGGTCCATTTCTAACTGCCGTGTCCATTTCCCAGAAATTTGGCATGTAGCCTATGTGCACGGACATGCCATGCTGTTGTACCATCAAAGTGATGTCCTCAGGATGGTACAACAGCATTGTGTTTCTATCAATTTTTGTACACAACAGCTCTCTCCCATACACTAAAAACTGTTAGTAACTTCCAACAGAAAGAAGGGTTAAACAGTCAGGTTAGTTGATATCTTGGAGGTGGAAGACTAGGTTTGCTGGCAAAGGCACCTAGCTTCACATGAGCTCTTTTCTTCTATGTTGTTTGTAAGGTCAGAGCAAGGAACCTTACCAAAGCAAGGAAAAAGATTAAAGCTTCTTTTGGCTAGGCAGATTTACTGTGTTATTTTCTTTTGTACTCACAAGGGATTGCTACTGTTTGTTGCTAACATTTTATTACTTTATTTTTCTCAGATTCAAATTGTTGTTGCTGGGTATACTTTCTGCTGCATTACTACAGGGTGTGCCTACAGGTCTGTGCTTACAGATTACTGCTGTAATCTTCTGAAGGTCAGAGAAGGGGAGATAGGGGAGCTAAACATTTGGCTCAAGGGCTGGTGCCAGGAAAAGGGACACAAATTTGTAGGTAACTGGCAACAGTTTTGGGAGCAAAAGTACTTTAAATTCAATGGACTGCATCTGACTAAGGAGGGAGTCAGTGCATTGGGGCAGAAGCTTGATGTCTTTGCAGAATATTTAAACTAGCAAATGGGGAGAGGGGTGCAGCACCTGATACGTCGAATGGGAAGAACACCCCTCCTCCCTCAGCTAGTGATCAAACAGGAGTTTAGCATGTTTGTAGTTCATTTGCATTACCAGGTAAGGAAAAAGGTCCAGCTCCCCCTATGAAGCACAGGGTAAACACCAGACCTCACCCAGCAACTAACACACCAAAATCTGGCCAATGGAAAATCATGTACATAAATGCTCACAGTCTGGGAAACAAGATCCCAGACCTGCAGGCAACAATGACAAAGGCTAAACTGGACATAGTAGCCATTAGCAAGGCATGGTTTACCAGTAATCCCACTTGGGAGACTTCAGTAGCCAGCTATGTACTGTTCAGAAGAGACAGAGGTGCAAAAGGGGGGGGGTGGAGTGGTCTTTTATGTCAATGAAAATATCAAAGCTACAGAAATTCATAATACACATAAGGACCCAGAAGAACTGTGGGCCACCCTAGAAACAGGAAATTGGACAGCCATATGAACTGGGGTTGTCTACAGGCCTCCAGACCGGGGGAGGATACAGACACATTACTGATAGAAGATATACAAAACATGACAGCTAAAGGGGAGGTCCTGATAATGGGAGACTTCAACATGCCAGATACAGATTAGTCAATACCAGCAGGAACATCTGCCAGAACTAGACATGTAGTGGATTCCCTGATTGGGGAGGGCCTCAAACAACTGGTACAATAACCTACAAGAAACAGGGCTATCCCAGACCTAGTGCTGACTAACTGGGAAAGGATCACGGATCTCCAGGTCGAAGGTCACCTGGGGGCCAGTGACCATCACATGGTATGGTTCAATTTGGTCACTAGAACTAAATCATTCCATTCCAAGGCAAAAATATGGGACTTCAGAGGAGTTTACTTTGATAAGATGGCCAACAGAGATAAGCTAACCCTGGCAAGAAGAAATACAGGTGAGGGGTTACAGGCAAAGTGGGGAAGCATTAAGGATGCAATACTTGAAGCAACATCCCATTGTGTTAGAGAGAAATGGAAGTGCAAAAGAAGAAGGAAACCACTTTGGTTCTTAAAAACAGTAGCAGAAAAAGTCAGAGCCAAAAGCATGGCCTTCAGGAAATATAAGGGAATGCAGTGGGATGAAGATAGGGAGGCATACCAAATTTCCCAAAGGGAGGCAGGGAAGGCAGTAAGGCAGGCAAAGGCCTAAATCAAGGAAACACTATCATGAACAGTAAAAGAAGGTGACATGACTTTCTATAGATACATTAGTTAAAGGAGAAAGTTCGGAGGGGGTATTGCTAAGATCAAAGGGGATAAGGGGGAGTGTGAGGAGGAGGATCAAGGAAAAGCATCTTTCCTAAATAGATACCTCTGCTCATTATTTGCTGTGGAGAAGGTAGAGCAGGGCCCACAGCTTAGCACCATGGACACAGTGGGGAGGGAGGTGTGCACTAGTCCCTTCACAAAAGAAAGGGTCCTACAAGAGCTCAATAAGCTCAGGGTGGACAAGGCAATGGGACTTGATGGCATATATCCCAGGGTACTAAAGGAGCTATGAGTGGAATTAGCAAAGCCATTATCAGAACTATTTAGTGAGTCTCTGAGCACAGGAGAGGTCCCAGAAGAAGGGCTCATATGATCCCACTTTACAAGAGTGGTAGCAGGGAGGAGGCAGGGAACTACAGACCAGTCAATCTTACCTCAGTAGTGGGCAAGATTATGGAGACACTTCTTAAGGAAAGGATAGTGTAGCACCTGAAATCCATAGCAGCACAGGATCCAAGAGAGCATGGGTTTACAACGGGAAGGTCCTGTCAAACTAATCTCATAGATTTCTTTGACTGGGTAACCAGAGTGGCAGACCTAGGGGGAGCAGTTGATGTTGCCTACCTTGACTTCAGCAAAGCTTTCAATACTGTTACACACAGATTGATTAATAAGTTAGATAGGCTCGGGGTGGGTCAGAGGTTGGTCAACTAGGTGGCAAACTGGTTGAAGGGCAGAAAACAGAGAGTGGTGGTAAACAGTATACAGTCAGAAGAGATGCAAGTCACAAGTGGGATACCTCAGGGATTAGTCCTGGGGCCAGTCCTCTTCAATATCTTCATCAGTGAAATTGCAGATCGACTGGAGGGTAAGGTTTGTCTGTTTGCAGATGACACCAAGATCTACAACAGAGTAGATGATCCAGAAGGGGTGGGCAGAATGAGAAGAGATCTGTATAAATTGACAAAATGGTCAGAAGAGTGGCAACTGGGGTTTAACACAAATAAGTGCAAGATCATGCACATAGGGAAGAGAAACCCTGAAGCCACATACAGGTTGGGAGGGGAGTTGCTGGTAGTCACAAGGGAAGAAAGAGACTTGGGCATCATCATCACAGATGACCTGAAATCATCCAAGCAGATCACTAAAGCAGTAGGTAAGGCTAGGGGTATGTTGAGGTGTATTAGTAGGGGTATCACAAGTCAGAAGAGGGAGGTAATAATCCCTCTTTACAAGACACTGGTTAGGCCCGATCTGGAGTACTGCATACAGTACTGGAGGCCACAGTTTCACTAGGACATTAACAAAATGGAGGCAGTCCAAAGAAGGGCAACCAAAATGGTGCAGGGACTGCATCAGAAAACATATGAGGACAGATTAACGGAGCTTAGTATGTATGCCCTGTAGCAAAGGAGGGAGAGAGGCAATATGATCAAAACATTCAAACATCTTAAGGGCATTAACAAGGTGAAAGAGTCTAACATGTTTCAATATAAGAAAAATAGCAGGACAAGAAGACACAGCATGAGATTAGATGGAGGCTGATTAAGGGTAATGTGAGGAAGTTCTTTTTCACAGAAAGGGTGGTGGATGCATGGACTGGCCTAACTCAGGAAGTGGTGGATATGAATACAGTGCAGGGCTTCAAATGGGCATGGGATAGGCATAAGGGAGCAATACAGATGAGTATGAATAGATAGGACATTGACAGAATAAAGGCCTATGGCACATTGATAAGGTAGAAAAAAGAAATGGCAGACTGGATAGGCCTTGTGGTCCTTATCTGCTGTCAACTCTATGTTTCTATGTTTATCTGCATCTTATTACTCTGAGTCCAAACTTCATTTTTTTTAAGTCCTCCTGTATAGTACTTTGACTTAGTTCCTTAAATTTATAAATGACTGATGTGTCATCCACGTATTTAATACAGGGCCCCATTGTGCACAGATTGTTATTCGTAATAAGAAACAGAACAGGTCCCAATTTAGTATCCTGTGGAGCCCCCCCATATAAATAATTGCATTCTGACTTCCACCCCTCTCCCCTCTTTGTCAATCCAATGAGACCTCTAAAAGCAGGGCCATTCTCGATGCCCTTCAGGTGGTATGCCTCAGACAGCTAGTTTTGGAACCTACTCATGAGGGAGCAATCTTAGACCTCGTACTCTCAAATGGGGACAGTAAGAGGATCTCAGATCTAGAAGTGAGTAGCCATTTGGGAAAAAGTGACCACCAAACGTTGTGGTTCACGATAAACTCAGCTACAGAGTCAAGCCATACAAAAGTGAGGGTTCTGGACTTCAGGAGGTCTGACTTTGGCAAGATGGGAGAGTGCCTTAGAAAAGCACTAGCAAACAGGCTACAAGGAGGGGTGAAGCAACAATGGGGAAATATCAAAACTGCCATCACTGAGGCAAAAAGCTTTTGTGTGAAGCAGATAAATCAAAATGAAAGAAAAAGCCACTATGGCTCTCAAAAGAGGTGGCAGTGAAGGTTAGGGAGAAAATAACAGCATTTAGGAAATATAAGGAAACACAGAAGGAGCAGGACAGAGAACTGTACCAGTTAAGGGAGAAGGAAGCAGGTAGGATAGTCAGAATAGCAAAGGCCCAAACTGAGGAAAAGATAGCCAACTCAGTTAAGAAGGGGGATAAAACCTTTTATAGGTATATCAGGGAGCATAGAAAGACAAAGGGAGGGACAGTGAGGCTGAATAGAATAGTCAGTGGGTGGGCAGAGTGGGACAGTGAAAAAGCAGGGATACTGAATGAATACTTCTGTTCAGTATTCACAAAAAAGGAGGTGGGTCAGGTGCCTAATCCAATTAACAGAAGCACTCTGGATAGGGGGGTTGATCCCAGTCTTTTCACAGAAGAAAGGGTTCTGAAAGAACTCCTAAAACTGAAGGTGGACAAAGCAATGGGCCAGATGGAATTCACCTCAGAATTCTAAAAGAATTAAGCAGAGAACTAGTGACACCACTGACTACCCTTTTTAACAAATCATGGGAGGATGGTGTGGTACCTGAGGACTGGAGGAAGGCAGATGTGATTCCCCTTCACAAAAGTGGGAGCAAGACAGAGGCAGGAAACTGCAGACCTGTCAGTTTGACCTCTGTGTTAGGGAAAGTGATGGAATCACTTCTGAAGGAAAGAATTGTTGAATACATACTGTAGATGCCAGTGGGGCACAGGACCCAAGGCAGAATGGGTTCATAGATACATAGTGTCAGCAGATAAGGGCCAGTGGCCCACCCAGTCTGCCCATTTGAGCTTATAAGTTCAGTTTATGTTTTCCTAGAAGTCTGTTGCCCCTTACCCCTGACCTCCAGAATTACTTTATGTCTATCCCATGCATTCTTAAATCCCGTGATTGTTTCAGACCCCACTACTTCCTCTGGCAGGGTGTTCCACTTGTCCGCCACCTGTTCTGTGAAGAAATTCTTCCTCACGTTTCCTCTGAATCATCCTCCCTCCAACTTCATCCCATGCCCTCTAGTCCTGGAACATCTTTTTCACTTAAAAATAGTGTATTCCTGCACCCTGTTCCTCTCTGTAAGATACTTGTATGTCTCTATCATATCCCCTCTCTCCCTCCTCTCCTCCAGGGAGTACATATTCAGTTCCTTCAACCTGTCCTCATAGGACTTGTGATGCAATCCATGCACCATCTTTGTTGCCCTCCTCTGAACCTTCTCTACCCTGTCTATGTCCTTACATAGGTAAGGTCTCCTGAACGGTACACTGTACTCCAGGTGGGGCCTCACTAGTGTCTTGTACAGTGGAATTATGACCTCCCTTTTCCTGCTGGTGATGCCCCTGCCTATGCATCCCAGCATCCTATTTGCTTTACCTGCTGCCTTGTCACACTGTTTCCCTACCTTGAGGTCATCAGAGATGATAACCCCAAGATCCCTTTCCTGCTTGGTGCATGCTATATCCTCACCTCCCAACTGATATATTGTGCCAGGGTTTTTGTGCCCCATATGCATTATCTTGCACTTCTTTGCATTCAATTTCAACTGCCAAACCCCTGACCATTCTTCAAGTTTCTGCAGGTCCCTTCTCATTCTGTCTACACCCTCTGGTGTGTCTACTCTGTTACAGAGCTTTGTGTCATCAGCGAACAGTGAAATTCTGCCTTCTGGGTCCTGCGCAATGTCACTGATGAAGATGTTGAATAGGACCGGTCCCAGCACTGATCTCTGTGGTACCCCACTGGTCACTCTTCCCTCTGTGGAGTGACAGCCATTTACCACCACCCTCTGTGTCCTGCCGCCCAGCCAGTTACCTACCCACCACACTAATGTCCTGCCCACACCCATATTCCCCAGTTTGTGTAATAGTCTTCTATGTGGCAGTGTCAAAGGCCTTGCTGAAGTCCAGATAGGCCATGTCCACTGCCCTCCCCTGATCCACCTCCCTAGTCAACCAGTCAAAAAATTCAACAAGGTTGGTCTGACATGACCTCCCCCTCATGAAACCATGCTGCCTTGGGTCCTGTAGTCCATTGACAACCAGATCTTCCACCAGTCTCTCCTTCAGTAGTGCTTCCATGATCTTCCCCACTACTGAGGTGAGGCTGACTGGTCTGTAGTTCTCCGCTTCCTCTTTGTTCCCACTTTTGTACAAGGGGACTACATCTGCAGTCCTCCAGTCTTTGGGTACCTCCCCTGTTTCCAGTGATCGGCTAAACAGGATAGCCAGAGGTTCAGCCACCACCTCTCTTAGTTCTTTAAGGACCCAGGGGTGCACCCCATCTGGCCCCATTGCTTTATCAACTCTTATTACTTCCAGTTCCTTCAGGACCCTTTCTCGAGTAAAGGGACTTGTGTCCATTTCTGCACCATTCTCACCCCTTGTACTCCTTTCAGACCCATTACCCTCCTCTTCCTCACAGTGGGAAGGTCATGTCAGACAAATCTAATTGATTTTTTTGACCGGGTGACCAAAGTAGTAGATCAGGGAGGGGCAATTTTTGTGGGGGGTAGGAATAAATAGGCTGTTGGTTAAATAGGGTCTGCAGCTTATCCTCTAGGTAGGGAAATGAGCAGACTAGGTGGGCCAAGTGGTCCTTATCTGCCATCAAAGTCTATGTTTCTATGTTTCAAGAAAGTCCTCTATCAATCTAGTTATACAGGCAGGAACTGCCAAAGCCTGTAATTTGTCTATTAAAATGTCATAAGCTATCAAATCAAAAGCTTTTCTATAGTCAGTTAACATTGCTCTTACCATCTCACCATTCTCCCATTACATCATACATAACTCCTGGAATTTCAATAAGGCTAATGTAGTGGAACTCCCTTTTAGGGAATGAAACTGATTTGGATCCATATACTGACTCACAATTTCCAATAACCAATTGGTAATAAATTCCTCACATAATTTAGATATGACACAAGTTAGTGAAATGGTCTAAAATCCTTATTAACATTGCATGGTATATTTACTTTAGGTAATGGTAAAACCCGGGCCTGTTTCCACTGATTTGGAATTTTTCCCAACAACATGGATTTATTAAACAAATTACAAATCCAGGGTGCTACTAAATCGGCTCCCTCATGCCAAACCCAGTTAGGTATGTTATCAGGTCCCACTGCTTTATTTACTATTAACCATTTTAGAGCTATTGCTACATCCTCGGCTGACACTAAATATTTATCAGGGACCATCCACAATTCTCCCACACTTTTCTTCAAGAGTTCTAGCCCTTTACTAACTTCACACAATACACTAACTCCTGCACAGATTGCTTCTGTTTATCTTCTGCCTTGATACCACAATTAATAGCCCACTTCCCTACTTGTCCTTCTTCGTTGTTACTTTGTAAGATAGTCTTTGTGATTTTCCACCATTGCTTTCGATCAGATTAATGTAATCCATTGACCTTTTTCACGTAATAATCCTTTCTATTTCTATTTCCTAACCTACTAATTTTGTTCCTTAATTTGCTGAATTCATCTGATCACCCTGATTTCAAGGCAAATTGCCTCTTCATTATCAACCTTTTAAATTCCTCAGTGATCCAAGGTTTATCCCCTTCCCTTATGCCAACCTCACACAAAGGTGCAATTCTATCCATTATCACTTGAATCTTGCCAGTTATCATAATCCAGGTGGAATCGGCAGATTCTAATTTGAACCACTGAGAGTCAAATTCCCCCTCTATAGCATTTAACACCCTTTACTTTTTTCACTTTTCTATTTTCTACTCAACTACACCTTCCTCTTCTCTCTTTGAGCTTTGTAACCTAAAACACAAGAGGTGACAAAAACAGTTTTGTGATCAGATGAACCAATAGGAGGCACTATATTAGTTGAACTGTACCATTCAGACAAATTGGTAACTACGCCATCCAGGGCATTTTCCCCTCAATCCCATCTCTGACTATCTGCTTCAGATCCCTACCTTGCATAATTTTGGACAACTGCAACAGATTTGCATCATCCATGTAAACAATCCCACACACAGGTTATTTTTGCATTTTTCTGTCTAAACACCAATTTAAATGTCTAAATGTACTGCAACAGTTGCCCGAAGGAGGATGGTAAAAACATCCACTAACAATGGACCACAATTTCTAGGAAGTGTGGGCATTTTTACTTTTAACAATAGGGTCTCCAATCTATCTTGTTCTAAATCACACATCCTTTCAATGGGTATATCATCTTCTACATAACATTCAATCTCTCCCCCTAGTTTTTCTACTCGATCATTTTTCACTCACTGATACCCGCCTATCTGCAAAGCATCATTCGGTAGCTGAGGGGACCACCATGTCTCAGCAATGACTGCTACATGAACTTGGCTAATTTTCAGAATTACACTTAAGTTGTCTACTTTAGAAACCAGAACCTAATATTAGTGCTCATTAAGGTAGTGACCCATGTCTTTTATATTGCTACAGCACCTTAACAAAATTTGGCCTTGATACAGACCTGCACCATTTTTGAATCCTATAACTTCCACATTCTCATGACAAACTAACAACCTGGAAAGAATACGTAGACAATATATTCATTATATGGGATGTCTTTGAACATGAGCTAAAGGAGTTTTTGACATATGTAAATGGATGTGACAAAAACCTGAGATTCAGTATGGTATAAAGTGTGAGGGAAGTCCACTTCCTGGATGTCCTAATTAAAAATACTGCAGGCCATTTAGAAACCACTCTGTTTGCTAACAAACAGGAATACACTACTTGAATGTATACAGTGTATGTAGAGATTTTCACAAGAATCTGACCTAAGTGAAAGATAAATTATATTATTCAGCCAATGGGTAAATAACACTGTTTATGTTTCACTTGCCTACATCACAATCAACTTGCCCAATAGCCCATTCAGACAATCCCACAATGCATCTGCTCTTAATTGTCACATAGAAAACAGGCATTATATACACAGAACATATAATGGACTGTGTTCCAATATACTACTAATTTCCATTCATGAGGAAGTGGAAATTTCATAACTCAGTTGTGGCTTTGCCACTCATGAGTTATGGTTCTGCCCCCTTATTCATGGAAATAAATGGCATATTTAAAACAGGCCATGGTATATCCTCTATATATTAACTGCCACCAGCAGCACCTAAAGGATAATATTCCTGTCAGGCAGATGGTGTGGGTCAGAAGAAACTGTAGAAGTGAGGAGGAAATTAGACTAAAATCAAGGGATTTGTGCATTAAGGTTGACAAAGCAAACTACAGACCAGAAACAATTGACAACACTTTTAACAGACCATCTAACACTCAAGTAACTGATCTTTTACAAGCAGGAGATATATCAGAAACAGGTACAAAAGTCCACTATTTGTTACTGAATTTAACTAATTAAGCCATAAAGTGGCCAGAGTGACTAATAAGTACTGGGGAGTTATAGAAACAGCGGAAACTGAGGGAGTACCCATACTTATATGCCCATGTGACATGAACTACATAGAGCAAACAAAAAGACCACTGCAAGCACGTATAAGTGAACATAAAACTGCAGTCAGGACTAAGATCAAAAGTTATGCAATGACACAACCTTTTCAGGAAATTGGATATGGATCTGTAGCTGGATTCTGCTTGTTGGTACACAGAAATTGACAGTACCACCAGCACAAATGTACTCCGGGGGTTAGGCCCTCTGCTCCTAGAGTGCTAAACCTTGAAGTGCTATATGTGAACAGGAGACAAACAGGGTAACCCTCCTGTCTGTTTTGGATCTGAACAACTGGAAGTCTCGAGTCCTGGGGTCAAATATGAACCCGTTTTCACTAGCACGTCCAGTTAACAGGTTCAAATATCACACCTTCTTTGGGGAAATGCAGTGCAATACTTAACCCAGCAGGCACACAAATTGGTTCACAGTCCCTCTTTTGACTCAGTTGAGACCTAGGTACTTTTCTTACCTTGGTGCATAAGGTAACATACTGTAAGCACTTAACATGGTTCTATCAGAATTATCAACACTGTCCCAGCATTTACACTCAAAATGAGAAAAAAGCTCAGGATTTCAAGTAACACGAAGTTTACTAAAAATAAAAAACAGTAAATTAAATACAAAACACAGAACATGTAACTGTTAGGGTACAGTCATAAAAATAAATGGACAATTATAAACAAACCACCTTATACTGAGTATCTAGTCCTACCTTAGTTTCAATTAGCAAATAGTGGTGGTTGAATTACCTAATTTTGGCTGAAGTGTTTCTTAAGAGTGTGTTCTTTCAGGAGTCCAGAAATAAAAAGCACAATCTTCTCTCAGCTTTAACCATCTATAAGGAACAAGGGTCCCACCCCGCTAGTGAGGTCACAGCTCAGTGGTGATGCTGGCTGTGAGGTCACACTCTTCCTGCATACCAAATTAGTCTCAGGCATCTGCATGTTGCTAAGTATCCCACACAAATATATATTATATATATGTTTATTCATGGCAAAAAACTGCATTTAATGCATCAATCAGGGTTAAATCAACAAAAGGGAGGAAATTAAACATTAGGGTTGAGCCCCTAACCCCCCCTCCACACAACCCACACACCCATCCTCCACAGACTGACAGATGCCAGAGTGTGCCATGGGGTTGTGTGGCCCAACTCTTACCCCATTCCATGTGTAAGCAGGTTGACATGCTACAGTAAATAAGAATGGGATGAGAGTTAGGCCTCACAACCCCATAGCACACCCCATCTGTCAGTCTGTGAAGGATGGGTGTGTGGGTTGTGTGGGGGTTAGGGGCTCAACCCCAATGTTTCATTTCCTCACTTTTGTTGCTTTAACCCATACTGATGCATTAAATGCATTTTTTTGCCATGAACTTCCCTACTTTTTGAAAATGTGTAATATAACTACTAAAAAACATGTACTGGTGGGAGCTGCCCATTTCTGCATAACAATATGCATCCATGGGAGCATGGGCCCGAGCTCCCACTTATGCATAGCTATAGAGTCATACAGCAGCCCTATGTGGCAAGGAACCCTTGTAACAGTAATTTACCCATATCTTAGGAACTGTAACAGCTAGAAAAAAAATTAAAGTCTCATTGTAACCATGACAGCGAGTAATTCATGAAATAATCAATGACCAAACCTGTAACTTACATTGTTTCTGAGATATGGACATTGATATGCACTGGACAGGCACTCTTTGAACCCTTGTGACACTAATTTGACAATATCTCATTAACCATGCAACCTACAGAAAATATTCCACTGCAGATGTATTCTATGGTTTCCATTCTTGTTCCAGCAGCTCAGATGATCTAATCTGCCACTAGCAAAAAGTCTGTATCTCACTTCATTTCCAAGATATGGAGACTGAAAAGTGCAATAGTCAGCACAATGTTAGCCTATGGGAAAAATCTTAATTTCATACTGGCATATCTATGAAACCACTTAATTCCCCAACACCTAAACAGCAGAAATCACACCTATAGGGCATCCCCACAATACCCTGTAAATTTCAAGTAAAAAGACCAAACTGTTAATGATCTATGCTATTGTAAAGTTTTTACACCTTTAAAAATTCTTAGTCCATGAGGTAGCAAAATCCTGGGCCATCAGATCAATCCCCATCTGCGAGACAGCTAAATCCCAGTCCATCAGTTTAATCCTGATCCGTGAGATGGGCTACCTGATCAGGAAATAACGGACAAGAATTTTGTAGGCTCACGAACAAAGATTTCTTGTGGACTATGATTTTGACAGCTCACGGACTGTGATTTTTGTCAACTTGCAAATGAGAATTAAAAAAAAATCCTTGTCCGTGAGCTGACAAAATCCGAGACCACTACTTGATCCTTGTTCGTAAGCTGTCAAAATCCTAGTCCATCATTTGAATCCTAGTCCATGAGATGGGCCATCTGGTCGGAAAATGACAGACAAGGATTGTGTAGGTTCATGAATGAAGATCATCTTGTGGACTAGGATTTTGTCAGCTTGTGGACTAGGATCGTTAGCAAGTCATGGTCAAAGAATTTTAAATTTTTTAAAAACTATTTTTTGACCAAAACGAGCCAAACCAAAGGCATGGCTTTGTAGAGGGCATCACCTGAACAAAACACATGCTTCTTTTGGCCCAAAAGTCACCCATGGAAAAAAGTACAGCATTTTGTTTGGCTGAAAAATGGAAAATAAGATGGCAGCTTGCTGCACACCTGACCAGACTAGATAGACCAAATGACCTGTATCTGCTGGCAATTTCGTATGTTCGTATGTACAAGGAATTTTTCTGATGGACTAGGATTTTTTTTTTTTTACAATCCTAGTCCATGAGCTGACAAAATCATTGACTGTGAGACCATTCTTAGTTCACAAAAAATACATATAAATTTTGGAGTGAACTGAGCATGCTCAGAACTCAAAAATTAAAAATGTAATAACTTTTGAATGGATTAATACTTGTTTACTAAATCAGTGACGGATTGTTCCATGAGCCAAACTCTTTCAACATTCCAAATTGCAGATCAAAAGACCACACAGTGTGGTTGCAGTCCCAAGGGCAAAAAACACTTCAAAACTTGGGAAAAGTGCATTTTTGACACTTTGCTGAGCAGAAACCATAAGTCCAACCGAAACACAACTTTGGCAAATCAAGAGATCTGCCATATTAGACTGTGTATTCCAAAGTTCATGCAAATCTGCTGAACAGTTGCAAAGTTATTAACGCAAAAAATTGAAGTTTAACATTAAAGTGCCCACTCAACTCTAACTATAGGGGTGCAGCTGCATTCCTACAATATAGATCTATATTTGTTAATTAGTGAGTCTGCTTTATGGCAGGTTAGAATTAACCCTTTGATCTTCAGAGGAAATTCCTGAGCTATTTCTCTTAGTGGAGAGAAATCTAATCGGTATCTGTCAGAAGTTATTTTCCTCCTAAAAGGTCATAAAATGAGGCCTGTTTATGGCCAGTTTCTGAGATTTTACAGTAAATGGGTGTTTTACAGTCTGTTGCAACCTGGTGTCTAAAGGAAGCTCTTAATTAGATTTTCCACTGGGTCAGAGATGGGGCAGATCTTCTTTCTCCTGTTCAAAAATCCCATGAGGCATTGTGCTGACTGCTATACTTCCCAAGCAGACATTCAAAGAAACATATTTATATCACAAATATAATACAAATAACAACAAGCAGATTGCTTTCATTGTCACTCTTCTCCTAGACTGAACTTGGGGGAATCTATTTGTAGGCATAGGATGAGTTTCCCAAATTTAGCTCACCAATCTAGCTGACAGGATAGCCCATCTGCGTTTGCTGCCCTGCTCTGTGAATAATAGTCATGTTGTAACACTGCAAGGCAAGGCTCCATCTTAAAAGCTTACCGTTTTACCTATTTGTACCAGCCAAACCAGGAGGTTATGATCTGTTTGTACCTCAAAGTGCTGACCGCATAGGTATGGCTCTAATTTCTTTAGCACCCACGCCATTGCAAGGCATTCTTTCTCCACTGTAGAATAAGCCTGCTCCCTGGGAAGTAACTTCTATTATCAAGGTATACTATTCAGTGGGCTTTTCCTTGGTTAGAAGTCTGGCTAAGTACTGCCCCAATACCCACATCTGAGATATCTGTCTGGACTACAAATGGTTTACTATAGTCTGGACTGGCTAATATAGGAGCACTGCACAGTGCCTCTTTTAGCCATGTAAAGGCTTGTTCACAGGTTGGTTCCCAGTTTACCTTTTTAGGCATTCTTTTCTTTAGCAGGCCAGATAGTGGAGCTGCCAGGGCACTGTAGTTTGATACAAATGTTCTGTAGTACCCTATGATACCTAGAAAACTCTGAACCTGCTTCTGTGTTTCAAGTCTGGGCCATGCCTCAATTTTTGCTTGATTAGGATGGAGTTGTCTCTGGCCTACTACATGCCCGAAGTATGCCACCTCAGTTATGGCCACCTGGCACTTTTCAGCTTTCACAGTGAGCTTGGCCCTCTTTATCTTGCCTAGCACTTCCCTAAGGTGGGGCAGGTGTTCCTTCCAGCTGGTACTGAAGATGGCAATATTGTCCAAGTATGCCACAATGTACTCTTCAGTATCATTTAACGCCTGGTTCGCCAACCTTTGGAAGGTGGCAGGGGCATTCTTCATTCCAAAAGGCATTACTTTAAACTCAAATAACCCTATTGAAGTGATGAATGATGACCTCTCCCTAGCTCTGGCATTTTAACTTCACCTGCCAATACCCTTTCATCAGGTTAATAGTGGTAAGGTATGATGCCCCTCCCAACTTGTCCAGTAGTTCATCCGTTCATGGCATTGGGTGGGTGTCCAACGTCATGACTGTGCTGAATCCATGATAGTCCATGCACAAATGAATAGAGCCATCTGGCTTGGGAACAAGGACTAAAGGTGAGGCCCAGGGGCTGTGGGATTTCTGGATTACCCTAAATCCAGCATTTCCTCCACCTCCCTCTTAATGTCCTTCTGGATGGCCTCTGACATCCAATATGCTGTCCACAGTATAAGTGCTTGCATCCCTGTCTCTACATCATGCATCGCTAAGGGGGTTAGTCCAGGCTGGGCACTAAACAATATGGCAAAGTCTGCTAAAATCTCCCTTACTTCCTGGATCTGGTCTGGGGTCAACTGGGGCGACATTTGATTGCCTCCACAGAGGACTCCTGCTTGCTTTCTAACAGAAAGTCCAGAAGAGGGTCTTCTTAGTCTGTCCCCTCCCCAGGACTACACTCTGCAAAGACCATATCAGCCCTATTTGCATATTGCTTCATCATGTTGACTTGGTACATCCTTTGGGTATGTCTCCTGTCATGCAGTTCTATAATGTAATTTGCATAATTCACTTTTCTGATTACTTTGTATGGTCCTGCCTACTCGGCCTGCAGCTTATCTTTCCAGACCGGGATTAGGACCATGACCACCTGACTCACATTGTGTGAGCAAGCTCTAGCTCTGTGGTCATACCATACCTTTTGCTTCCACTGGGCTACTGCCAGGTTGCCCTGGGCTGTTCCCATAAGCTCCTTCACCTTTTTCCTAAACCTAAGGACATACTCCACTATGGAAGTTCCCTGGGTGGTGTGGTTGCCTTCTCAGTCCTCCTGGATCAAGTACAGTGGCCCACACACCCTGCATCTATATAAGATCTCGAAAGGGGAGCACCTTATTGACTCTTGGGGCACCTCCCTGTATGCAAACAACAGGTGGAGAAGGTGACTTAAATAACTACAATCCAATATCCCTTCTTCCCATTCTCTCTAAATTATTAGAGAAGATTGTCAATGCACAGCTGAGGCAATATATCTGGAGAACCACAACCTTATTAATCCTCTTCAATCTGGCTTTAGAACACAGCACAGCACAATATCTGCCCTAGCCAAGGTCTCAAATGACTGGCTAAATGCACTAGACTCAAAATAAAACCCACATATGTGCTTTGTTTCTGGACCTGAGCAAAGCGTTTGATACAGTGGATCATGACCTGATACTAACTATACTAAAAAACTATGGGCTGGATAACACGGCACTAAATTGGTTTACACTCTACCTTACAAGGCACCATCAGCAAATTAAGCCTGAAGTGGAACTCTTCCCACCAAAGGTATTGCAAAGAGGAGTGCCGCAAGGGTCTATCTTAGGCCCATTATTCTTTGCCATCTACATTAATAACATCAACGCAGGTATCACTTCCACAAACATTCACCTGTTTGCTGATGATACTGTTATTTATATAGACAGACCCTCTCCAGAACTGGTGTTTAGAGACATACAGATGGAATTCAACCAACTGCAGAAAAATGTGATACATCTGAAGCTACTTCTAAATGCTAAAAAATCCAAGACTATGCTCTTTTCCTAGCTGGTAAATGGACCTTATAAACATAGCTATGGAAACATACCATATATAACAACACTCTTAGGTGAGCCTCTTGGAACAAGTTGACAAGTTTAAATATCTGGGGGTCTGGTTGGACCATAAACTTTCATTTGATGACCATATGAAAGAGCTATCCAAGAAGCTAAAGCAAAGGCTTGGTCTTTTTTTAGGATCAGGCACCTGCTAACCTTGGAAGCAAAAATAAGGTTGGTCCAAGCAACCTTTTTGTCACTGTTGGATTACACCAAGCTTCTGTATGGGCAAGGACTGAAAACTGCATTGTCCAAACTTGACACACTCTGCCATAGAGCTTTTAGGTTCATCACAGATGTACCCTACTCCACCCATCACTGCTCCCTTTATGCAGCTGTAGGATGGTGCTAACTGAGCTTCAGGCACCAAATGAATTCAATTCTATGGACTTACAGAGCAATTATCAAAAGCTCTCTTGACATATTACTGACTGCGTGTCCCGATGTGTCTTGGGTAGCTACCCGCTTAGAAGTCTATCCTATATTTCTCTCGTCATCCCCAAGGTCAGATCTTGTTTTGGAAAATTGGCAACAAGCTATGCCCTTTCTGCCTTTTTGGATACTGTCCAAAAATCACTAAAACTGGCATTTCCTGTAAAATTATCCCTCTTTAAAACCCTACTTGATAGTGCTGTCAAAAAGACATGCAAATGCCTTCATTGAGGCCCCTTGCTGAACAAACAGCGTGCATAGTGCAATCTCTTCTCAACTCCTCCCCACTTACTCCCTATATGCACCAGTCTCCTGCACTGCTTTTTTACCTTGAACCACTTGCTGTCTATATAACCGCTGGTCCAATCTATAACTTTTGTGTCTGTCTGTCTATCTGTCTGTCTGTCTATGTGTGGATATATGAGTGTAGGTATGTATGTGTATATGTGTACTTATATAGGAGCATGTGTATATACTGTTCACACGTATGCATATATAGATATTATCAACCACTGGCTGCTGCACTGTAAATCCCACATGACTATAAAGTATGCTAAGCCCTCCATAACCAATGACTATTGTATCCTACTGTGCCTACCTGTAACTATGTCATATGTAAAATCATATATGTATTATGTATTCTACTACTTGCTCATTATGTACTCCTTGTGATTTGTCTTGACCTTTCCAGGTCCACCTTGCAAATGAGTTCTTTCTCAATAGTGTTTCACCTGGTAAAATAAAGATTTGATTGATTGATTTCTCCCAGTACCTCCCATGCTGTTCAGCAAATGCTTGTAGCATCAATTTAAGGGTACCATTAAATCTTTCCACAGGCCCATTGGCTTGCAGGTGCTAAGGTGACGTGCATCTCTGCACCACTCTACACTTCTCCCACAAACACTTCATCAGGTCTGACATGAAGTGACCCTCTCAATTGGTGATAACCTCCTGTGGGAACCTGATATGGGAGAAAATCCCTAGCAAGGCATCTGCCTCTTGATCGGTCCTCAGTGAGGATAGGACGACTGCCTCTGGGTACCGGGTGGTATAATTCACCACTATTAGAATAAACCTCTTCCTGGAAGAGGTGGGCACATTCAAAGGCCCCACAATATCCATTCCTACCCTCCAGAATGGCTCCTGACTATGGACAAGGGAACCAGGGTGGCTTTGATTTTACTACCCGCCTTCTCTATTTCTTGGCACCGGTGACAAGACCTGTAATATTCCTTTACCTACTGGGTGAAGTTGAGCCAGTAGAAATTCTGGGCCAGTCACTGCATGGTCTGCATGATTCCTAGATGTCTGGACATGGGGATATCATGATCAATCTTGAGCAACTGCTCATGGTACCCCTGGGGAACAACAAGCTGCCTGCCCATCACCTCTCCCTTTGTCCTTACATTCTGTGTATACTGCAGTACATTGTCCCAGTAAACTCTACGTTTCCCATCACCTCCCTGGGCTTCATCAGAGTCTGCCCAAGCCCTCAGCCTCTCTAAACTAGGGTCATTTTTCTGAGCAGCTGCAAAATATTTACACATTTCCAAGACATGGCACAGATCCCCTTCAGTCTCTGAACTTGGGTCCCCAGTTCTCTGACAATTGGCTACCCCTGCCTCCTCAGAGTAACCTTCTGCAGCTGTTCTGTTAACTGCTACCTGGGGAATCTCTACCCCCTTTTACTATTCTCCATATCAGGAGAGACAGGCTGGAGAACCAGCCTCCCAGTGTTTTCCACAGGGACTTCTATGGGGTCCAGGGAACTACAACCTGCATTTAATGTCTGACCATGGGTAATTGCATACACCATCCCCTTTTGGAGAATGTTCCCTATATTCACATCCGGGGCAAGATTTTCTGCCACTGCAACTTTTTGCATAGTCTGTCCTGTCTCACCCCAGTCCAGGAGAACACTAGCAAGTGGCAGCGTTTTCTCCTCCCCAGTGAATCCCTGTACTGTAGCAAACTGACTGGGTATAGCTCAACCAAATCCCCTTTTACCAACATAAGAGATGCCCCTGTGTCCCTTAAATCATGGGTCCGCACCCCATTCACAGTAACTGGGTGTATGTGTTCCCTCATGTTTACTGGCATGCTTTCAGGGATGCACAAAAAAAACACCTCTTTTCCAGCATCACTTTTGGTGCTGTCTGCCTTTTTTGGACACTGTCTTGCAAAATGTCCAGGTTGTTTGCAAAACCAACATTCATTTATTTTTTCAGGCAAATCCTTTCTTTGTAACCTGGGGCTGCCCACATTCTGGAGAGGCAGCGAGGGTTTTAGGTATCCTGAAGGCATGTTTTTCCCTTTCTGCACTGTCACACCCAACCCACTCCCTCTCAGAGCAGCTCTGTTCCTGACATAGCGGTCCAAGAACTCGGCAGCCTCCTGCAATGTTTTTTGGATCTCGGTCCTCTAGCTAGGTCTTCAGCTCTGCTGGGAAAGCCCAAAAGAACTGCTCAAAAAGTACATTTTCAATTTTCTCTACAGATTCTGCTTGTACCTCTTCCCACCAACATTTTAAAAACTGACACTGTTTGGTAGCTAGCTTCTCATAGCTCACATCAGGGCTTCTACTGAGCTTACAGAACTTATCTTTGTATGCTTCAGCTGTCAGGTCATATTTTTTTTGAAATTCAAAATATTTTATTACATTTTTCCATTCAGCCTTATAAGGCCATGTTACCATACAGCATGGTTACAAAAAAAAAAAAAAATGCCCCCGGATAATTCCCTCCCCCGAATACCCCTCCACACCCATGGTATCAGGAATGATTCAGTAGAGTCAGCTATAAGAGATACACTCCTGGGTCTCCATGATGCTTACTGAAGAGAGTATAAAGTTTGCATTTTACTCCAAAACCTCTCAAACTTGGGCATCTTGTTGTGTACGCTAGCAATTATCTTCTCTACTGAGAGATTAAACAAGAGTTCCTGCAACCATTCAGTATAGGATATGTTTTCCGTGTCTAGCCAGTGCCTGAGTACTAATTTATTGACCAACATTGCTAGATTATATTTCTTTTTAGTAACACTTATATGGGACTAATCACCCACCAGGCCTGCCCCTGGTTCTATATATTCTGCAATAGTCAATAGTGGGTCTGCCCTCTGCTTTATAAGGGATCATAAGGGTACCACTCTTGGGCATTCCCAGAAGATGTGGTATAAGGAGCCTATATCTTGCATACAACATCTGCAAATTGGAGAAGATGACTTATTCATCTTAGCTAACTTGACCAGAGTACAATACATATTATTGAGAACCTGAAATTGCATTAGACGTAACCTGTCCTGCAAGACGAACTGGTAGGTGTCCTTCCAAATCCTCTCCCAATTGATTGCTACTTCCGGGAACTGGGAATTCCAGTAATGAGAGGACCCATCTTGATGTGGGAAAGTTTTTCTATTAATATTTTATATATATATATATATATATATATATACACACACAGAGATCGCATATTGCCGAGTGATTATGGCACTGAGTGGTTGCAGGAAACCACTTCCATCCTCTGTTGGCTGTTTTTTTTGAGAGGTAGCCAACATATGCCTGAGTTGAAACACCTTGACACTCATGTAGGGGCTTAAATGGTATCTATTAAGAATGTCCATTGTTGATCTAACTTGGCCATCATGCCATAATTCAACAATTTTGGCCTGTGCCAATTGGGGAAGCCAGGAAGTCTTCACTAATTTCCCAACTATCTTAAAATTTGGGTTACCCATCAACGGTTGGATTGGGTCTTGTGTATGTTTATAAGCAAGGAATGCATGACATGAGTGTGGACTTTAACTGAAATACCAACCGGGTTATCAGTCAATGCAAGAGGAAGTGATTTGAATGGGACATGATAGAGGGTAGAGGAAGAGAGACCTACTGATGAAATAAGCACGTTTTCCAACTCTATCCATACAGGTATATACTGATCCAGTTTTGGATTCTCGAGCCTTTCTGACCATCTCAAATACTTCGCAGCATGGCTCACCCAATAATAAAATTTGAAGTGGGGGAGTCTCAGTCCTCTTTTATTTTAGGGACCGTAAGCTTCCCATAGGTCCTACAAGCCTGTTTACCATTCCATAGAAACCTGTTGATCAGAAAATGAAGCCTAGGGAACCAGGCATGAGGTAACCAGATATTCAACATGTTAAGGAGATAGAAAATATGGGGTAGAATGTTCATTTTGGGTAGACTCACTCTCCCCCAGAGGGATATTGGCAATGTCCCCCATCTAGTTAAGTCTTGTTGAATTACTTGAACCAGAATGTCCAAGTTATGGGTTCTCAAAGATTTAGGGTCCCTGGTCAAGTATATGCCCATATACAGTATTTACGTTTTTTGTGTTCCTGCTGTAACCCTAATCCTTCAATTTCCCTACGGTGAGTGTGAAGGTTAAGAGGGAAGACTACATTTTTTTCCAAATTCAGTTTATAGTTGGCCAGGATTCCAAACTCTTGGATCGGGTCAAGGACCCTGATAATTGAAGTCCTCAGTCTGGATAAGTGAAGAAGAAAATCATCAGCATATGCTGAGAGTTTAAGCTCCTGCATTCCTACCATCACACCCTTGATTGCCACATCCATTTTAATCCGCATCAGGAGAGGTTCCAGATACAGATTAAATAATAGAAGAGACGGGGGCAACCCTGCCTAGTACCAGAGTATAGAGAAAAATAAGAGGAAAAAGTTCTATTGCAATATATGGGGGCAGTAGGATTAGTGTACAGGGACTTTATCCATTGCACAAAAAGGAGAGGAAAACTGAACCTGTGTAATGTTCTAAAAAGGAAACACCAATCCACTCTGTTGCACACTTTTTCAGCATCCAAGGACATCAATACAGCAGGAGCAGAGTCAGCTTGGGATATAGAGAAGATAGGATCTAATTTCCTCACATGATCTGATGCTGATCTGCCCTCCATGAAACCCACTTGTTCGGCACAGATCAAAAAGGGCATAACCCATCCTAATCTGTTTGCCAGAATTTTGGTGAGGATTTTAATGTCATAATCCAACGGTCCCTCCCCTCCTTGTGCAATACTACTATTAGGGCCTCAAAGAGATGTGGGTCCTGGCACTCTCCCATCAGGATAGCCTGGAACAGGTGAAGCAGCCATGGGATCAGATCCTCCTCCAGCGACTTATAGAAATTAGTGGAGAAGCCATCTGGGCCTGGGGCTTTATCCAGTGGCAAACTATGGCTGGCCATTCTAATTTCATCCTTTAAAAGTGGAGAAAACAAAATGGATTGTTGCTCCATATCAAGACGGGCAGATTCAGAGCATCCAGGTACACGTCTACCTGAGTCACTGGGGGGGGGTCTGGTCTGTCTCCGTATAGATCCCTATAAAAGGTATGGAATTCAGCTACAAGTTCACTCAGAGTGGTTAAAAGGAGACCATCTATGCTGGAACGGACTGCATTAATCAGCCTCGAGGCTTCCTGTTGCCTGATCCTCGTGGCCAACAAATGACCGGCTTTCTCCCCCTGATCAATATAAGTGGAGTTTGTTGTGAGAATCACATATTCTGCCATATCTCCCAGCAAATCATTGTATTGTGCCCTAACACGGACCAACTTCTGTCAGAGCGCTTCCGTGGACGATGGAGAGATATTCTTCTCCAGCTGCCTAATTTTTATCCAGTAATTCCTTAGCCTGACCTTCCTTCTTATGTTTCCATATGGAGGCAATCCTGATAAGTTCCCCTCTAAGACAACACTTCAAGCCCCCCCCATTCAGACTCAGGGTGACCTGTAGTGTTTAAATTAATTTGAGTATATGGTGCTATGCAGGCCTTTAACTTGTCTAACACCCACTTGTCTTTCAGTAATCTATGACTGATTTTTCAAGCTGTCTCCACACGGTAGTGCAGGGTCAAGGAGATGGTACAAGACACTGAAGAGTGGTCTGAGATAACTTCTGGAGAAATTTGACATGCCATAAGTCCTGGGAGAAGTGGTTTGCTTATTAAAAAGTAGTCTATGTGGGAGGAGGGCCCATGTACTGGAGATCAGAAAGTATATTCCTGCAGGTTGGAATATAAAACCCTCCATGGCTCACACAATCCTAGGTTATCTATCAGTTCCTGATAACCCTTTGAGCCAGTGATAAGCCAGCCTTCTGTTTGCCTGTCTGCATCTGGGGAGAGAGGGAGGTTCCAGTCCCTGCCTAACAAAAATGGAACAGGGAGGAAAGGCAACAGAATAGTAAGGATTTTCATGAGAAAGGAGGGGGTGTCTGCATTCGGACCATAAATAGATCCAAGAAGTATATCAGACCCCTCCAGCGTCCCCAGCACAAAAATGCATCTGCCCAGGGGGTCTGCAAAGCTCTGGCTACATTTAAAACCAAGATTCCTGGACACTAATATTGCTACTCCTTTACTCTGTGAACTGGATCCAGCACTGAAAACTAGCCCAACATGTAACCTTCTCAGCAATTTAGCCTCCGACTCAAGAAGGTGAGTTTCCTGCAAGAAAGAGATTTGCCCCTAGTTACTTGCAAATATTTCAATAATATATATAGTTTTTGCTTATTTCCTGCCCTTTTAACATTCCAGAATACAATATTTACACTGCTAGCCATATCTTCCCAGACCATCTATAAATAATGTGACACAATTTAGATTTCCATACTGAGCCCCTTTGTACTGATACCATGGGTCCTCCCCGCCTCCCCCCTCCAACCCAGTATACAAGTCAAACCACTTCAGACCCCTCCCCCTTTATTCCTCTCCCATCTGAATTAAAGCATGTAAGTGTAATATGTAAATATATTGTTCTCAAACCAGACGTACATAAATCAGAAATTGGTGGTAACAATGAAGATAGATCTACCCCTTCCCCTCAATGTGGTATGCAATACTGCCAGCCAGAGAATATAAAGATTTCATCCCCCCATAACATTATAAATTGCAAATGAAATGCCTAAAAATGCAAACAACCCAGAATACAAACAAAAGTAGTATAAAACAAGCCTATCATTAATAAAGGTAGTCCCATCGGACAACCCCCCTTTTACATCAGAGTCAAAAAACAAGAAGTCTAGTCAGATAAATTTAGCTTAAGTTCTTCACATAATGTTGCCTTGTAGCAATTTATGAAGCTGATGACTGCAACTGAGTTCCAGATGGCAAAACAGAGAAAGCCAAAAATAAAAAAGAAAAAGAAAAAAAGAATGGCAAGGGAGCCCCTCTGCCAGCCATGTAAGGGCCCTTTTAACCAACCACTTAAAAGTTAGGAGTCGACCTGGTGCTCTCGTGTGACTGTGGCCTGAGGGTACCCTACTTTAAGAAAACAGCAGCACGATTGAGCAGTGTTGGCAGCAACTCCATGATCTTGCACACACTCGTGCTGAAACTACCGCTGCTAAGTACTCTGCTGCACCCATTCGATTATGCACATCCCCAAGAAGCATCTGCGCATCTTGCTCCACTATCCCATCACACAGAAAGAACACAAACAGAACTGTTGGGCTTCCATAATCTCATAAACGCCATGATAGGTTGGGGAGAAAGTGCTGGAGCCAGTCCAGTTCCAGTGGCTGTGACTTTCATTGGTCAGTTATTCTTGCACATCCATGCTCCTCCTGAAAGCCATGTACTGTAAAACCGCGAACACAGTCAAGTCACTCGCGAGGACATGTGCCAGTCCAGTGCAAATAGTCATAGTTCCACAGATCTCACACTACACTAGTGATCACAAAGGAAGGTAATTCTCCACGGTAAAAGAGTCACAGACAGTAAGCCCCCTGTCATTTTTAAAACAAATCAGGTAGCAGCCCCTGCAGATCCTTCACAGCCTGCTTGTTGGTATCAAAGAGTTTCACTTCTCCTGCACTCGAACTTGTAGTTGTGCAGGGTACAGCATCCGACACTGGATTGCTGCAGGAATAAGCAGAGAAATCATAGGATGAAATATGCCCCTTTTTTGTCGGACGCTGGCAGGTCCTGTGAGATTCGTATTGTGTGCCCTTCCCACATCAAGGCCTGTATTCCCCTTAGTTTTGACAAAATGCGTAGCTTGTCTAGATAGTTCAGTAGCTTCAGCAAGAAGGGGAGAGGGGGTGAACCTGGAGCTGGCTTGGGGCATAAAGCGTGATGGGTCTGCTCTACAATATATGCAGGCCCATTAGGTGAGGGACCGGCCACTTTGTCCAGCAGCTTCTGGGTGATGACAATGGGGGAGAACCCCTCTTCTTCCGACGGGAGACCAATAACCACAAGGTTGTTACAATGGCTGTGGCCCTCGAGATCTTCTAACTTAATCTCCATCTTGCCCAGTTGCTTGCGGAGAGCTACAATCTCAGGGTCTACGGCCACTCTCCACTTCTCCAGCGGAACCACCCTTGCTTCCATGTCTCTGGCCTGTCTGGACACTTCCTTCAGGTCTTGCTTTATGGTGGCTATATCCCTCATCAGCATTATTAAAGCTTCCTGGAGCGGTTTCATCTCTTGCAAAAATCACTCTTCTGGGAGAGGGATAGAGGCAGATTTAGGCACAGGAGAGGCCACTAATTTTGCAGGCTGTTGTTTTGATTTTTTAGCGGCCTTAGTAGGAGAAGCTGGAGGGGTATGGCATGGGAGCGCTGGTCTCATTTCCACCACCATCCCCTAGTTGTAGTATATTTCTCTGGATGACAAAACGTCTGGTTATCAAGCAGGTCGACTTTGTGAGAAAAAAAAATGTTCTAGGTGATTTTAGACTGATTTTAAAGCCGAAAAACTGCGATGCGGCGGGAGAGAGATGAGAATGCTGCTTCCTCTTAGCCAGACATCACGTGACTCCAGTCAGGTCATATTTTTTTAACAATGTGGCTTTAAGTTTGCCATAATCATTACTGTCCAGATTGTCCATTTGACCCAACGCATCACGAGCTTTCCCAGTAACCAGCGGGTATAGTTGGAAGCTCCAGGACTCTCTGGGAATTTTTGCCTGAATGCAGATCTTTTCAAATGAATTTAAAATGCACACTTGTCTTCCCCCTTTTTAAATTCAGCTATCAGTTTAGAATTAAATTTCTAACTCAATCCTGGAGTCCCAGGTTCACTCATGCCACTTACCCGCTCTGGTGATGGTCCTTGGAATTTTAGCCTCTCCAGTTCAAATTTTCTCTGATGCGCTCTCTCTCTCCTCTTGCTCAGCATCTCGCTGATCTCTCTCAGCCTCTCTCTGTAGCTGTCGCTCTTTTTTCTCAACTTCTCTCTGCCATTGGTTTTCTTTTTCCTCAGCCTCTTGCTGCTCTTACTTGTCCCTCTCTCTCTCTCTCTCTCTCTCTATCTCCAGCTTCCTCTGTTCAAGCTCCCTCTGTTGTTGGGCTTCAAACCTTTTTGCTAGAATTCCAGTTCCATTCTCTGTGACTCTATCTGCAGCTTGATCCCTTCTGGCTCTAGAATGGTAGTGACCTTCCCCTGCTGCGGTGGCTCTTGATTCACACTGGTCCCACTGTCCTCCTTCCTGACTCTGGACACTGCAATGGACCCTTGCACCTCCACATCCAAGGTCTTTTCCCTTTCAAATCACTGACTGTGGCTCGAGTTCTTGGGCACTGTCTGCCACAAAAGCCTCCATGAAGTGCTGTTTGTTTCACACTTGCAATGGACTCCTCTCTCCTGACATAACTGTCTCAGGTATTCTGCAGTGTACTTGCTGTAGGTGGAAGTAATATTCTTCCATAATCTACAGCTACACTAGATTGCACCCGGAAAAAAAATAAAATAGGTAGGGAACTTTGAATGTAACCACAATGATATATTTTTTCCTCAACTCTGCTTGTTTTGTGTGTGAACTGCTACAGTTTATCAATCTGACTCACTGGACTGTTAATGCTCATCTCACCAAATAATTTCACAGTATCAAACACATTTTTTTGATTGCAGCACTACAAACCAAATTCTTTCAATCACATTGCTGCTAACCATATCTGTCACAAATGTGCTCTTGGAGTTAGGCCCTCTGCTCCCACAGTATAAGTGGTGGGGGCTGAAACAATCACGGGATTTAAGAATGCATGGGATAGACATGAAGGAATTCTAGAGGTCAGGGGTAAGGGGAAATAGACTTCTAGGAAAACAAACAGAACTTACAAGCTCAAATGGGCAGACTGGGTGGGCCATATGCCCTTATCTGCTGACACTGTCTATGTATCTATGTATCTATGCTCGGGATGAATCCAACCTGTTGCTGAGCAAGAAAGACCAGACCTTACCTATTCTTGTGTCTAGAATTTTCTTAAAAAAATTTTAGTGTCATAATTTAGAAGGACTGACTCAGAGAACTCCTGATAAAATGGCTCCAACCACAGTGCAAAAGTCCCACAGATCATCGACACATTTTCCATGGAGCAATTCATCAACATCCTGACTACAGATGTGCAGCTTTGGGTAAAGAAACACCAACCAAAGAGTGGGGAAAAGGCTGTTTCTTTGGCTGAGGACTACCAAATGACCAGACAGACACCACAGCAGCGAGGTAACAGCCAAACACCAGTAAGACAATCTTTTTCCCATTTAAACTCCAAGCCTGATAAGAACTCTGGTGGGGTAATAAGTCTGGGCCCAAAGACGTAATTTGCTGTAACAGTAATAAGCCAGGCCATATTACAAGAAACTGTCATAGTAAGGAGAGTGGCACTGGAGCAAATTTGTCCTTGGCAAATTAGAGCAAGTACTTAAAAAATGTGAAGGTGGGAGATAAGACTGTAAAGGGACTCATTGTTTTGGGAATCAGACAAACCCTAGTGCATGTTGAACTGCTGGGAAAACACTGTGCAATAGGACCAGGTACTAGTGTCATCTGCATCCATGGAGACACTCAATACTATCCCACCACCCTAGCGACTCTGACCATTTAGGGTGTGTCACACCAATGAAAGTGGGGGTAGTACCTAAGTTACCTATACCTGTGATTATTGGAAATGACTTTCCAGGATTTACTGAGTTGATCCAAGGAGTTAATCCTGATATTGGGCTCAATATGTATACCTTAGAGCAAAGGAGGGAGAGAGGTGATATGATCGAAACATTCAAACACCTTAAGGGCATTAACAAGGTGAAAGAGTCTAACATGTTTCAATATAAGAAAAACAGCATGACAAGAGGACACAGCATGAGATTAGAGGGAGGCGGATTAAGGGAGAGGTGAGGAAGTTATTTTTCATAGAAAGGGTGGTAGATACATGGAACAGTCTACCTTAGGAAGTGGTAGATATGAATACAATGCAGGGCTTCAAACAGGCATGGGATAGGCATAAGGGAGCCATACAGAAGAGAATGAATAGATAGGCCATTGACAGAGCAAAGGCTGATGGCACATTCATAAGGTATAAAAATAATCAGACTGGATGGTCCTTGTGGTCCTTATCTGCCATCAACTTCAATATTTCTATTTTTCAGTAGCTGTAGTGACAATAGCTCAGGCAAAGAAAATGTCAGATGGTGGGGATTCTTTGCCTTTCAGTAATTTTGATTTGGACTTGCTTGAACACAGCTTCAAGATCCAGAAATCCAGGAAAGAAAGGCGATGCCTGAGGAAACTGTGACAATAAATGACTGATGGACATAAGGGGTTAACATATGAAAATGATGAAACTAAACTGATAACTGATTGTGATTTTCTTTCAGAACAAGCTAACAATGTTTCTCTCCAAGGTTATTTTAAGCAGCAGGAATGAAACCAAGACAGGGTGAGCCAATGTTTCAAAAAATTTAATGGGTTACTGAACAGAGTTTGGGTTAGACTTTAGACACAAGAACAGACAGAACAATTGGCTATACCACAGAAGTATAGAACAGAGTTGTTATAGCTAGCACATGGTAGTCCTATGGCTGGTCACTTGGGAATGGATTGCACCACTGACAGATTGCTGTATAGATTTTACTAGCCTGGAATTTAAGAAAATGTTGCTACCTATTGTAATTCTTGTGCTCAGTGTCAGAAAGTAGCCAGAGTCACTAGAAAAGAGAAGTTGCCCCACCCTTAATAGATGTGCCTTTTGAGAGAATTGCAATGGATGTGATTGGTCCTTAAGACAAAAGTAAAAAGGGTAATAGATTCATCCTGGTAGTATATGATTATGCTACTCAATACCCAGAAGCAGTTCCAATGCATACTGCGACAACTTCAACAGTGGCAGCAGAGCCTGCAAACATTTTCAGCAGAGTGGGCATACCTAAAAAAATTATTACTGATCAAGGTAGTCATTTTGGTACTGCATTACTTAAGGAGCCGTACATACTACTAGGTATCACTGCCATAAGAACCTTCCCCCATAACCCTCAGACAGCCTTGTTGAGCATTTTAACCAAACCCTAAAATGCACATTAAAAAGGTTTGTGAAAGGGAGAGGGAAAGACTGGGACCAGTACTTGCCTTACCTACTTTTTGCTTACAAAGAAGTGCCACGTGCATCAACAGGGTTTTCACCATTTGAAATGCTGTATGGTAGACAGCCAAGAGGGCCACTGGATGTGATAAAAGAAACGTGGGAAGATAACTCCACTCAGAAACAATCTATAACTTCTTATATGTGTACCCTTAGAAAGAAGCTGGCAAAATAAGTTAAAATTGCCCATAGAAGCCAGGAAGAAGCCCCTAACCAGCAGAAGGTATAGTATGACCATGGGGTAAAATAAAAAGTTTTTAAGCCAGATGAAAAGGCTTTACTGCTGTTACCCACAACAGAAAATAAACTGTGAATGAAGTGGCAAGAGCCTTACAGAGTGCTTTTTTTTTTTTTTTTTTTTTTTTTTTTTTTTTAGTTGTTTAACCAGGTATAGCACACTAAGCTGAAAGCTTTTTTACAGGAGCGACCTGGGAGCACATGGAGGTTAAGTGACTTGCTCAGGGTCACACAGTATGCAAGTGGATGCTGTGGGATTCAAACCCAGGTCTGGTCTGCTTGCTATCACCAGATTTGCAGTTCAGAGCCTTAGACCACTGTGCTATACTGCCTCAAACGTGCTGAGTGCCTCAAACGCGCAGAGTGCTTAGATGTACTGTGCCATTAACTACGAGATTGAGACCCCAGACAGGAAAACTCCTACTAAGATATACCATGCTAACCTCCTCAAGAAATGAGTTGAAAAAATGACAAAAGCTGCTTTGCTGGTTTTACCAGAAACTGATAAGGAAGATACTAATGTAGCTTATGATAGACTGGAACAAACTGCAAATGCTGATTCTGTAAAGGTGAAGGTTTCCTTTACCTCAGAACAAACTGCAAACATCTGTAATGTGCTAAAGACATTTAACAGTACTTTTACCACAGTACCAGGCTGAGCAAAAGGGGTTGAGCACATAATAGTGACAAGTAATACTCACCCTATTAGGCAAAAAACATACCAGTTAAGAGAAGATGTAGTTAAGGAAATACAAGAAATGAAAGAATTGGGTATCATAAAATAGTCAAGGAGTAGTTGGTCATCCCCAATGGTAATTGTAAACATAAAAGAAGGGGTTGTTAGAATCTGCCTTGATTTTAGGAAACTTAATCAAGTGTTAGAATTTGACAATTATCCTATGCCCGGGAATAGATGATTTGGTGGACAGACTAGAGAGTGGAAAGCATATCAGTACCCTCAATCTCACCAAGGGTTACTAGCAAATACCTTTAGCTAAAGAATCCAGAGGCAAAACTACATTTGCAACTCCTGTTGGATTCTATCAGTTCACTACCATGCCATTTGGTTTATATGGTGCACCAGCTACATTCCAGCAGTACATGGATGTAATTGTATCACCTCACACTTGTTATTGTGCTGCATACCTGGATGATGTTGTGGTATACAGTCCAGACTGGAAAAGCCATGTGAAACACCTACAAGCAGTTATCCAAGCTATCAAAAATGCAGGTCTGACTATTAATCCTACCAAATGTGAATTGGGCAGGCAGGATTTGGGCTATGTGTTGAGAAATGGAGAAGTTAAGTTAGAAATTTCTCAAATAAATGCCGTAGCTAACAGTCCACTACCTAAAACAAAGAAGCATGTCAGGCCATTTTTAGGGCTAGCTGGTTATTAGTGGAGATGTGTTCCCAAATTTGCAGAGTTAGCTACTCCCTCTCACTGAACTCATGAAAAACGGTACCCAAATACTGTGAAATGAACCACGGAGTGTGATGAAGCTTTTTAAGCCATTAAGGCTGCATTATGTTCAACCCATTTCAAGAAGCCTAGACTTTGAGAAACCAATTTTGTTACAAACAGATGCATCAGAGGAAGGCCTAGGTGCAGTCTTGAGTCAAAATATAGATTGGAAGGAACATCCTATTCTGTCCATAAGTAGGCAGTTGCATGCAGAGAGAAAAGATACTCCACCACTGAAAAGGAATAGTAAGCAACAAAGTGGGCTATGAAGTCGCTTAGGTTTTATTTGCTAGAAACTGACTTTGTACTTATAACAGACCACAATCCTTTTTGTTGGCTTAGCCAGATGAAAGACAAAAATTCCAGAATCACAAGGTGGTACCTGGTACTACATCCATTTAATTTCACGGTGACACCCACATCTGGTAAAGAGAATAGCTATGCTGATTTTCTGTCAACATATGGATCAGGAATTTAGGATTCTGAAGGTTGAAAAATGAATGTGTGGGTTTAAACTTTACTGTTTGCTGTACTGTTATTGAAAAAAAACAGGCAATCCACGTGTGTTTAATTTCTGAAAACTGGATGGTAATGTTAGAGAATTTATAGGAAGTTTTGGAAACCTGTTTGATAAAAAAGAGTTCCCTCTTAAGGGGGGTAAGGGGGTGTAAGTGACATGATAGAATATGACCCAGTCCTGGTTGTTATGGAGAAAATGTTAAAATGCAAGGATCAGTTCTGTTCTATTCCTTTTCTGTCTCTTCTCTGTCAGGTTGTGCAATTAAATGTTCTCATGAGACCTAGGATTTGATCACCCCAACAGTCTTGCTGTTCTTTGTCTCTCACTGTCTCAGTCTTCCCTTGCTGTCTGTCTTTTCCTCCCTTGCATATCTGCTGATATAAAAATATATGTAAAGTATTGTATGGAAATGTAACTGACATTGGGATCCCTTTTGTTTAGAAACTATGTAGTGCTACTGTTGAAATGAAGGTAACTATAGTTTGAGATTATTGCAAGAAGCTACTGGAAACTTCAGGGGTTAACTGAGATCAAACTTTTAAGCCATTTGCAGAAGAACTGTAGAAAAAGGGGTCTCACTTCAGGCACACTGCATTTTTGCCAGTACCTGCCTGAAACATACAAGAACAGGATGCTTAAGAATGAAGCTTGGAAGGACTTAGAGAGCTGAGCTGCAATTGCATGAAAGAAAAAAAGATAGACATGGAGACCAAAGACAAACTCAGATTTTTCTTCTGTTTATTTGGCCTTTGTAAATAGTTATACTGAACATTTTATTTTTATGTTACTAGTACAAATAAATATGTTTGATGAATTCTACAACTGCTCCTGGTTTTTCCTATGCTTCCTGACCTGTGCCTCCATGACACCCCATTTTGACTTGATTGAGATCTAGGCACTCTTCTTACCTTGGTGCATATGGTAACATACTTTAAGCGCTTAACAGTTCCATCATGATTATCAACACTGTCCCACCATTCACACTCAAAATGAGGAAAAGGCTCTGGCAGGATTTCAAGAAAAACAAAGTTTACTAAAATTAAAAATAGTAAAGGAAATACAAAACACCAAACATTTAACATTTAGTATACAGTCATAAAAATAAATGAACCATTATAAACAAACTACCTTACTAACTATCTAATCCTACCCTAGTTTCTATTAGAAAATAGTGGTGGCTGAAATATCTAATTTTGGCTGAAGTGCTTCTTAAGAGTGTGTTCTTTCAGGAGTCCAGAAATCAAAAGCACAATCTTCTCTCAGCTTTGACAATCTATAGAGAACACGGGTTCCACGCAGCTTGTGCAGTCACAGCTCAGTGGTGATGCTGGCTGTGAGGTCACTCTCTTACTACATACCAAATTAGTCTCAGGCATCTGCATGTTGATAAGCATCTCACAAAAAATATATATGCTTTTTTTTAATTAGTGAACCTGCTTTATGGCAGGTCAGAATTACCCCTTTGATCTTCAGAGGAAATTCCTGAGCAATTTATCTTAGTGGTGAGAAATCTAACAGGTATCTGTCAGAAGTTGCTTTCCTCATAATGGGTCATAAAATGCAGTCTGTTTATGGCCAGTTTCCTAAGTTTCACAGTAAATGGGCGTTGTACAATCTGTTACAACCAGGTGTCTTAAGGAAGCTCTTAATTAGATTTTCCACTGGATCAGAGATAGGGCAGATTTTCTTTCTCTCTGTCCAAAATCACATGAGGCCTTGTGCTGACTGCTATACTTCCCAAGCAGACATTCAAAGACACATATATTTATATCACAAATATAATACAAAAATAATAAGCAGATTGCTATTATCATCACACCTCCAAGAGAGGGTGATATAATGTAAAGGGGAAAAGTTGAGTTTAGCCAAATTGGAAATAGGCCAAGTGAGCCAATCCCCAAATATGTGAGGGCCTAAGGTTCCCAGGAGAGACCAAGCTCATCTATCCAATGTCTATGTACCAGAGAATTTAAAGGCATAACCTGGAATTTGTCCAGGTTCAATTTGTAGCCTGCTACCAAGGAAAATCTCTCGATTTCCTCCAGAGCAGCTGGGATAGAAGACTGGGGGTCCTCCACATGTATAAGATCACCCGCATATACAGATATTGTATATCCCAATCCCCCTACCCAGATTCCTTTAATACCCAAGTTGACCTGGATAGAATGTAGAAGGGGTTCTAAATATAAATTGAACAGACTGTGGTAAGAGCTGATATGACTGTGGAGAGCTCTTGAGATGCTTTTACCCATTATTTCTAAATAATATGCACAGTGCAGGTCTGCTGATAGGCAGTTTCAATGTGATCTTCCTTTTACACATTTTTACACTGTGTTTTCCTGGAATATGCCTGCTGATTGCTATATATTTAGCCTAGATAGTTCACAGAATACATGGCATCCTATTTTCAGTGGGACTCTACATCTACACAATATTATGATGTATTGCATAAAATCAGAACACACTGAAAATAACATTTTACATCTGGACTAGGCTTCCCTGAATAAATACATTATAAAAATGGGAAAATCATGACCGCACTGAAAACAAAGATATTACATCTAATCTGAGACATCCTGAGTAATAAAGTGCTAAAATGTGTAAACTGAAGATCCCTATGACAATGAAATGTAGCACCTCCCGTGCGCTATCCAGGATACAGAATAAGTAATGGTTAAAGGAAATGTACTGTAAACTGAACTTCACTGTGTTCTCTGACTTAAACAGTTTCTTTATTGTTTTATAACATATTAGATTGCAGTATTTATTTTGAATGTTGTGGCCAGAAAGATGATGTGCATGTCTGTGTATTTGCTATACCTCAATATATTTTTTCCCCAAAAAAGCAAAGTAATAAATTCCTGCCGATTGCTATATATTTAGCCTGGATAGTTCACAGAAAACTTGCCATGTGTCTGAGACAATACTTATCAGATAATGTCTTAAGAGATTAAAAAGTGTATTTTTTTTTTAGATTCGTTGCTGGGAAAGGGTTACATTTATGAGGTATGACTGCTTAAATGCTAAGTATTTAAATGTGAAAGCTGTTGCATTTTGAAGGGGATAAACAGATCCCCAGTTTAATAGGCAACCAATATTTAGCAAGCTGTTTCAGTTTCCTAATGGCTATCTGATAAGAAGAATGGAGTTCTGACTCCAACATTCTAAACAGAAAGGAGTATTTTATTTCAACTTGCATAGTGGTTCTTAGGAGTGGAAGGATACATTGAAAACTCAAAAAAAAGTTCCACAGTATTCCATTTTTCCAGCTACAGACAGCAAGATGGCTGTAGGCTCTGCCCACAGCCATAACAAAAAGGGGATAATGGGCAGCCTTACCTCATACCACACAGAGGCGAAAAGGGGATGGAGAACACACCACTGTAGTGGATTCTGGTGGATGGATGGATGGATGGTGATAAAGAACTTTCAGTCAGTCAGTCACAGAAGAGAGAGGGGAAATCAAACCGATGATGAGTGGCAAATAAAAAAGGCCAAGATATCCAGTCAAAAGCTTTTTCTGTGTCCAGAGAGACCAAGGCGGCAGAGACTCTACTCTTTCCAGATATTGAAATCAGGTGTAAGACTTTATGAAGATGGTCAGATGATAGATAGCTGGCCACAAAACTGACCTGCATAGAACTGATGAGTTCCCTCCCACATCAATAATAAGCAATTTGCCAGCACTTTGGCTAGAATTTTAATAGGAGGCAGTATAGTGCAGTGGTCTAAGGCTGTGAACTGCAAATCTGGTGACATCCAGCAGACCAGACGTGGGTTTGAATCCCACAACTTCCACTTGCATACTGTGTGACCCTGAGCAAGTCACTTAACTTCCTTGTGCTCCCAGGTTGCTCTTGTAAAAAAGCTTTCAGCTTGGTGTGCTATTCCTGGTTAAACAACTAACAAAAACAAAAAAATATCGGAGTATAACAGCAATATGGGATAATAGCTTCAAGGGAGGAGCTCAGATTTACCCACCTTAGGAATTAAAGCAATCCATGCCTGCATGAACGAGCAGTCTGAGAGCTCAGAGGAATGGAGGAAGTTGAACAGCTAAGTTACAAAGGAAGCTAAGATGTCAAGAAAGGTAGCAAAAAAAAACTGTTAAAACCATATGGGCCACCAGGCAGGTACCTCCCATTATAGGACAACTCCCTTCCTCTGCATAAGGGAGCAGACCATTAAGAGGAAATCCTGGCAAGGAGAAAGGGATCCATATGGTGGCAGAATCTCATAATTTTGAATATGGAGGACATGATGCCCTTTCAGCAAATGTAGGACTGGTACCTTCTGCCTAAGTCGGACTTCTGGAGATTTCTCCAGATTAGAGACATGACCCATGCAGCCAGAAACATACAACACCCAGGGGAAGGATGGGACTATCTGGCCACCACACATTAAGCTGGTAAGACCAAGGGTGTGGCATGGAAAATCTACTATCTTTTAAGGGACGTAGAACCAGACACCATAGGCAGCTGCAGGCTTCAGTGGACACAGGAACTCTAGGTGGATATTCCCATGGGAAATGTAAGGAGTACCTTAAAGGAGTGCACCTGGCATACAGGGACTCCAGGAGTCAGAGACGATTCAGCTCAAGATCCTGTTAGGATGGTACTGGATGCCAGATTTATTGCAGAAGATGGGACTCATCCCCACACTCCCAATGATGGCAATGTCAGGCCCCTCAGGCAACTCTCCTTCACATTCTATTGGATTATGAACATACAAAATGCCAGCAGTAGGACTTGTGATCTATCGAGTCTGCTCGATTGTGCAGCTAGCCGCTCATCTCACCGCTGCCTCACCCCCCCATCTTGACCCCCCCTTACTCTGTCTCGCCACCTCTTAAAGCGACCCAAAGAACAAAAGGTTACCACTTCATTGGGCAGAGTATTCCACCTATCCACCACCCGTTCTGTGAAATAATGTCTTCTGATTTTCTTCCTGAATCTCCCCCACCAGTCTTAATTGGTGCCCTCTTGTATTCTTCCCTTTGCTGATCCAGAAAATTCCTTCTGTGTTAACCTTGTTTATTTCCTTAAGGTATTTAAAGGTTTTAATCATATCCCCTCTGTCCTTCCTCTCTTCCAGGGAGTACATGTTCAGCTCTCCCAATTTCTCTTCACAGAACTTCCCCCTCCAATCCCTGTATCATTTTTGTTGCCCTCAGTTGCACCCCCCTCCAACAATTTTATATCTTTCAGGAATGGGCACCAGTACTACATGCAGTATTCCAGGTGTGGCCTGATCAGGGACCTGAACACAGGAAGGATCACCTCTCTATTTCTGGAGGAGAGTCCTCTCACTATACACCCCAGCATCCTGCTAGTTTTTGCTGCTGCCTTCCTGCACTGGGCTGAGTTGTTCCTGCTGCCCGTTATGAGCACCCCCAGATCCTTTTCCTTCTTGATGCTTTCGAGCTGCACCCCTCCCACTTGATAGCTCCTCCCCTGATTCCTAACTCCAAAGTACAGTGCCTTGCACTTCTTGGCACTGAACCACAACTGCCATGTTTCCAACCATTCCTGTATTTTTGCCTGGTCCTCCTGTAACCCATTCCACCATTCAGTGTCATCCACCACAGCTTCTATCTTCATATCATCCTGAAAATACTGATGCTACTCCATATCCCGTATGATATATCCACTATAAATACCCCAAATAACACTGGTCCCAGTACCGGTCCCTATGGCACCCCACTTGTCACCTTCCTTGGTACTGAGATTTCCCCACCACCCCCACCCTCTACTGCCTACCATTAAGCCTGTTGACACTCCATTTGATCATATTTGTACCCACCCCATGTACTCAAGCTTCCCCCCCAGCCTCCCATGTGGTATGGAATCAAATGCTTTGCTGAAGTCTAAATACAGGACATCCACCGCATGTCCCCATCCAGCTTCCTGGTCACCCAGTCATAGTACTCAATTAGATTTGTCTGTCAGGATCTGCCTGAGACAAACCTGTGCTGGTGTTCATCCAAGAGACCATTATCTTCCAGAAAGGCAACTAGCCTCTCCTTCAGTATTGTTTCCAGTAGCTTCCCCACAATTGAAGTGAGGCTCACCGGTCTGTCATTACCCGATTCATCCCTCGTCCAGTTTTGTGAATGGGCATCACATGGGCCATTCTCATCTTATGGTTCACATCCTGTCTTCAGGGAGGTGTTGAACAGGTCAGCCAGTGGTCCTGCCAGGATCTCTGATAGCTCCCCGAGTACCCTAGGGTGAATGTCTTCTGGTCCTGGTGCCTTGTCTGCCCTTAGAGCCTTAAGTCCTTCCAGAACCCTGTCCTCTGTAATTCCTACATCAGTCACTCCCCCCTCCCATCCCACTCCCACTCCCACCCCTCCCTTGAGGTATCTGCCCCCCTTTCTCCCTCGTGAACAAAGAGCAGAAGTACTCATTTAATGCTTCTACCTGATCCACTCCCTTTTCCACACACCCTTCTTCCTTCTTAAGCCTTACAATCTGGTCTTTGTTCTTCCTTCTTTCTTCAGCATATCTGAAGAAGTCTTTTTCACCTTCCTTAATACTCTGTGACAGTCTCAGTTCTCTTGAAGCCTTAGCTGCTCTGACTAACTTAGTGACTCCCCCTGGACTTCTCTGCTTACTCATTCTTGTTGTTCCCCCTTCTTAATTCCTTGAGTTTCCAGAGTGCCCTTTTTTGTTCCTCTCTGCCTCTCTAACCTCATGAGTTACCCAACTGGGCTTCTTTGCTTCCCCTTCTTGCTCCTTGACCTTGTACATGTCCCAGTGGCCTCCGTCAGCCATTTAATACACTCCAATTTCTGACTAGCATCCATTTCTGGTTGAATTCCTGCCAGATACCTACCCAATATTTCCTCCAGCCTTCTAAAGTCTGCCCCTTTAAAGTAAATCACCTTGGTTCCCATACCCCCCCATTTCCCTACCCATATTGAGTGTGAACCACACTGAGGGATGGTCATTCCCAGCCACGGGGTCCTCCACTCCAGATCCCTTACTGCCTCCCCATTTCAAAGTACCAGGTCCAGTGTTCTCTCTTACCTAGCTGTATCATGTACCCACTGCACCAGGGACTTGTCCTGAAATGCGTCTAGTAGTACCTGCTCCTTTGCAGTTGTGGTGGCCAGAGTGGTCCAATCCACCTCAGGTAAGTTGAAGCCCCCACCACCATGGTGTTCTCCTTCATACAGACCCCTCTGCTTTGCCTGGCAAGCTCTCTATCCAGGTCTGCCCCTTGTGCCATGGTCTGTATATACTACCGCCATCCTTAGCATTCTACCCCTCCAGTCTGCGAACTGCATCCATAGGGCTTGTGTTCTGCCTTCACCCCCCTCCTCCCTTATACACCTTATCCCTTCCCATATATATACACATTACCATGCCTTCCCCTTTCCCCTTAGCCCTGTCCTTCCGAAATATTCTATACCCTGGTATCATCATATCCCAGTCCTGGTATTGGGTGGCCCACGTTTCTATGATGGCCACAGTGTCAATCCCCCCCACCACCACTACAAGGACAGCCTGCAACTCAGCAGTCTTATTACCAAGACTCCTCACATTTAGCATGACCACCCTCCACCCAGTCTCTTCCATTGTCCTTCCCTGGCCTTCCCCCTCCTCTTACCCTCTGTGCTCCTACTCTGACCTCCTCCCTATTAACCTGGGGGTAAGCTTTTCTGGCAGCCCTCTCCAGGAACCCTACCTACCAGTAGTCCACTCATTACTCCCCTCTCCTAGTTTAAACCCACCTTTGTTGCTCTGTACCTCTCAATCTCCTCCTTTAATACTGCCTACCCCTCCCTGCCTAAGTGTTGCCTGTCCCCTGTGTATAGGTCGTTATTGTCCCAGCTGTCACCCCAGTTCCCCACTACCCCATACCCCTTGGATTAACACTATTCCCTCAGTCATGTGTTGAACTCTTTGATCCTCCCCTTCCTTGCCGTACTTGTGCATGGTACTGGGAGCACCTCCAAGAAGGCCACTGATTTCCTCGGCTCCTCATGCACCCTTCCTAGTTCCTCGAACCTCTCCCTCACAACTTCCACCATTTCTCCTGCCAGGTCATTCATGCAAATGTGCATGAGATGTGGCTTCCCCCTACCCCTCCTTGCACACTCCAGAATAGGCTGACCCACCCTACCCGCCATCAGCCCAGGTAAGGATGCTGTTCTTAAACAAATATGTCTTTCTCTCTTACTACCCCATCTTATCCCTTTAAGTATGGAATCCTCCAGCATTAGTATCCACCTCATCCTTCTTTGCCCCACCACTCCTTTACCAAGGTGCCTCACCCTAGAGTCCACCTTATTTATTTATTTTTTTCTTTAATCAGGAGAAACACACTAAGCTGAGTGCTTGTTTACAGGTGCTACCTGGGAAACACAAGGAAGATAAGTGGCTTGCTTAGGGTCACAAGAGTATGCAACTGGGGGCTGTGGGATTCAAACCCAGGTCTCAAGGTTTGTAGCTGAGAGTCTTATACCACGGCGTTATACTGCCTCCTTACTTCCTGCTGCCTTTTTGTAGCTATGCCCTTACCCCCATTGCTCCACCTCCCCTGTCCTAGGCTCCCACCCTCCCTGTTAATTTCTAACCTCCGCAGTCCTCCCAATCTCCCCTGGCCACCCCTTCTCCTTCCTGTCCTCCCTACCTACAAAGTTCCCCTCCCCTCCCCCCTTTTACCTACAACCCCCTCCTCTACCTGCCTGAATCTCTCGTGCTTTCCCCAGCTATACCCCTGCCCCCTCCTGGAGATCCTCCAACCCAACTTCTTCCACCAAAGTTGCCACTGTTTCAAACATATTACTTACCCCCCACTGAGCCCACATGTGTTTGCGCCACGCTCCTGAATGTGGCCTTCCCTACAGTGTTAGGTCCTCTGTTGCTCCGGCTCCTTGTCCTTTCCCTTGATCGAAGACTCTTCCCATATGGCTCTCCTGTCATACCCCTTGTGGGTAGCCCTCCTGCCACAGTAACCCCCCCCATCCTCTCCAACTCTCTGCAAAGCCACCATACTTCTTCCTCGAGCCTTCTTAGACAGACTGGACATGCACCAAGCTCCCACAGCATATTCATCCACACCGTCACCCCACATCCATTACAGCCCACTATTCTGCCCATGTTCAAACAGTATGTTTAACAGAAGGTTCCCACCGAGCAGAGTTCAGCCCTCCTACGGTTTTATCAGTTGTTAACTTTATTTCAGCTAATCTTGTCCCACATAGTTAACTAATTTTTTTTATCCTCTTTACACAGTTGTGTCCCCACCTACAATACCTTACCCATTACACATTTTTTTCCATCCAGAACACTTGGAGTTCAATAATGTAAGCCAGTGTAACCTACCTGACTGACTAGTCAATCTGCATACGATATTACTTCCTAGCTTGGAAAAACATTGAATTCACAATGTACAGTGTTCTGCATACAATATCATTTTCCAGACTGGAAAAAACTCCAATTCACAATGTACAGTGTTCTATACTAGTCTATACTTATTACTATAATCCTGCCCTTTTCAGCCTAAAGTTCTGAACACCCAAAAAGAATAATAAAAACAAAAAAAACTCACCATACGCACTCAACCTGGATCCAAGAAATCAGGTTAGTGATCAGCTACTTCCTGGTTCTCTCCTTTCTTTGTGCCACCCCTTAGAGGGTGTCGTCTTACTCTGCTCAGCTCCTACCCCATGCTACTCCATGAAGTACTCCGCAACAGTATGGTTTTCGCAAGAGCCACAGCACAACCTCTGCACTTGTCAAATTCACCAATTATGTTCACAGTGCCCTGGACTGTGGTAGGTTTGTGGGATCTATTTTAGATCTTACTAAAGCCTTTGATACTGTCAACCACCACATCCTGCTTAAGCAGCTGCTGTCCCTGGGGCTTGCCTCCAAAGCTGTACAATGGCTCAAAGACTACCTGTCCTGCAGATCTCAAAGTGTTAAAATAAGCTCAGTAACCTCAACTGCCAGGCAAATAGGGCTCAGAGTTCCCCAAGGCTCCATCCTGGGCCCGCTCCTCTTCAGTTTATTCCTGAACAGTCTCAGAAGCTTGCATGAGTAAAATCATACTGTACGCAGACAATGCAGTTATTCTAAACAGTAGCACTCAACCTGATCAATTGCAAAAAGGAGCTACAGTCCACCTTCTCCCACCGGGAGGACTGGTTTAAAACACGGAAACTCCTGCTCTTACTACAAACAGACTGAATCAATGCTGATATCTAGCCTACAACAGAAGAAGGTCTATCCTGCTCTATCCACTGTCAACAACAAATTGGGACCTATTGAGCAAGTGCACAATTTCAAGTACCTGGGGGTCATCATTGACGACATGCTGTCCTTCACACAGCATATTGACCAGGTTGTAAAAACAGTGAATATCAAGTTAGGAGTTCTTCATAGACATAAAAAATATCTTACGCCAGCAGCTCTCTGATTAACTGTCTCTAGCTCTATCCTCTCAATCATCGACTATGGGCTGGTAGTGTATGGTGCTATATCTGACACTGCGCTCAAATGGGTTAGTACTGTGCTCAAAACAAGGCCTTTAGGCTTACCCTGGGAGCTGACTACTCAGCTCACTCTTGCAACCTGTATAAGCAAACAGACTGGCTCAACCTATCAAACAGAATCCAGTACCAGACGTGCCTTGTGGGCAAGAAAGCACTACTAGGTAAAGCCTCTCCCTGTATCAATGATCTACTCCTTACTAGTAGTACAAGCTATAGGACCAGGGGTATGGCTCAGGGCTCATTGGCCATTCCCTTTAGGAGAACTTCCCTAGGATCCTTCGCATGTAGGGCTCCACTATGGCTGAATGATATCCCGGCACATATTTTGAACAAAAACAGCCTCCCTACCTTTAAAGTTGCTCTGAAACAGTACCTCACCACATCTGGATCCTGTGGGTGTGGCCCACTGGTCTGAGTTTCAGCCACACCACAACTGCCTTCCCCCTTTTTTTTTCTCCATCTCTTGAATCTTAGCACTTACTCTTCCAGGTGCAGGCTGTGTTTTTAGCCTGGACAAGTCACACAACCTCCACATTACACCTAAGTTCCCCCGGTCAACCCACCCCTGTACTTGATGTCTTCCATCCTCCAGTTTCCTGACTACCCTCTCCACCCCCAGCCCTCTCTCGCCTTACTATCCCCCCCTTTCTTTTGTTTTTTATTCTTCAGCAAAGTAAACATGACAATGCCTTCCCTGGCTGATTTTAACCCTAATATTGTTACATAAATTTCACAAGCACCTACCATGTGTTTTTTTTTTTGCAGATGTAATAAATTTCAGTATTTTCAGCTCCTCTGTATGAGTTAGCCTGAAACTGTAACTAGTTAGATCACCTTGCTGTTACATCTTGCATCTCTGCCTCTGTACATATGTACCCATCCTCTGTAATCTATCTTCCTATGTTAACCTCATGTCATGATGTGGAACCTTTGAGAAGAGCAGTTTGCTCAAAGGTTATTTCTGAATGATGAAATAAATAAATAAAATAAAGCTGGCCCCTCTCACCACAAACATTTAACAGAGGCTGGGGCCGGGGGGCCGGGGTGCACAGGAGGAAAGAAAAACCCCTCTGTTCCTCACACTGTCTCCAGTGGCTCCACCACCCAAGACTTCAGCAGCACATCCCCCACTCCCTCCTGCTGACGGCTTGTCCCTGCACCCACTCGCTTCCCAAAACCCTCATTATGCTAGAGCAGTGGCCAGGCCGAGCCCTTTAAAGCCCAGTCACTTGCCAGAATCAGGCACAACTCTGTTTGACTAGTTCCTGAGCCTGCAACCTGATTGGTTCCCCAAGCACTGCCCTCTTTGCTCTTCTAGCACTGGAAATCTCTCTCGCTTTCTGCTATGTCCAATTGCCTCCTGCTGCTCTCTTCCAGCTGCCGATGCAGAAAGAAAAACTCCCTCTGCTCCTTTGCCCGAGTGGTTACTGCCACTACCTTCCAGCCATTGATGCAGCAAGAAAACCCTCTCTGCTCCTCATGCTGTCTGCAGCGGCAACACTACCCAAGTCTTCAGTGGTACTTTACCTCACTCCCTCCTGCTGGCTGCTCATCCCTGCACCCACTCGCTCTCCCAAATGCTCATATTTTAAGGCCTTCTGGGGCTTTTCTGGGCATGGGTGTTACAGGACTGCACCAGGATACTCCATAGGATGGTTCCACCCCACACCAGCCCTTGTCCTCCTTGAAGAAATTTCCACCACCTTAAGCTGCCAGACCCAGTTAAGGAAGTGGTTACTAGTTGCACTACTAGAAGTTAAACAGGCAATTTTGGCCCGGTGGCACCAGTTAGCACCCCCCTCACTTCTCACATGGCATACAGCATTAAGAAAGGTAACAGTGGCTGAGTGACTCACATACACCAGCAGGAATCAGACAAGATATACAACAAGAAATGGGACTCTGCTTGAGGTCCTATATCTGGTCTACTCCCAAACCACCACCTGGCAATCCCCCACTACGAAGTGATTGACACTCTACTCTCATGCAGGGCCCCAGACCACTTAAGGCACATGATGTCCCAGGGGAGGAAAGGTCAAACATTTATCATGAAGTCAAGAAACTGTGAGCCCTGTACTTTAGCCTGCAAGGAACCTCCAGATATTACATTTGAAGGAGCTTATCCCTACATCCCATACCACATGACTGACTGGGAAGTGCACTAGATATAGTGCATTCTCTACTTGTTATTAAGGTAAGATCCTAACCCATGTTTTGGATAGAGCTCATCCCCTTGTGTTCTCTTTATTGACAACAGTTATCGGTTATTGTAATTACCTGTACAAATACACCTTCGAGTGCCTGTTAACGCAATTAGGAAGTGAAAGTAGTCAATGTTGCAGTATATCGGGACGGTTGCCTTTTTGGAGTGGTTAACTCCAATGTATGTTCTTGTTTTGAAAAAATTTAAATAAAATCTTTTATGATAAAAAAAAACATCTGGGCTGGGGCTTTATCTTTCGGCAACTGCACGATCACCCGGCAGACCTCCAAAGTGGAAATGGGAGCTTGTAAAAACTCCTGTTGATGACTGGAAAGGTGGGAAGGGGGTAGCACATTCAAATAGGCCTCTATTTGCACCACATCCAGTTGTTGACCAGTGTCAGGGCTACAGAATGATTTATAAAATGACTGGAAAGCATCCGCTATGGCACGAGACTGGGTAAGACTCTCCCCTTCTGGGGTCGGCTGAAGGCCGGGGATTGTATACCTGACATTCATCTGATGAACCTTTAGAGCCAAGAGCTGACCAGCTCTCTTTTTCCCCTGATTCTAAATATTGAAATTTAGCCCACTGTAGAGCCGAGTTGGCCTGATCGGCAAGCAGACCATGACATTCAATACAAAGGGTCTGGAGCTTCCCCCCAACAAGGAGGGGTCAAACTTGGAAGACAGATGATGCTCCAAACCACAGATCTGGGCTAATAAGGAACAGGCCTTTTCTGCACACTGCTTTTTGGCTTTAGAGACGAGGCAAATATATTTGCACCTAACAGCACACTTTGTGGTGCCTCATAGCATATCTAAATTCTGGACAGTCGCTTCATTCTCTTGGAAGAATGTCTGCAAAAATTTACTAATAGCCTCAACAAAACTAGAATCGCACAGAAGGCTTAGAGTGTAACACCCTGTGCTGGTCCACCAACCCCTTTAGTTAGTGTTCCTTATAGACTGGGACATAGTCTGAGAGAACCGTAGGCAAAACATCACCTGAGGAGAAGCCTTGCAGGCAAGCAGTACTGATCAAAAAATAATCTAAATGGGAGTGTGATGCATGTGGAACTGAAATATAGAAACACAGACTGACCGCAGGTAAGAACCATTTGGCTCACCTAGTCTGCCCATTTACCTACCTATTGGATAATATGCAAATCCTTGTTAATCAATAGCCTAAAGTATGTCCCATGCATTCTTGAATTCCCCCACTGTTTTTGACCCCACGATCTCCTCAAGAAGATTGTTACTTGCATCCACCACCCTCTCCATGAAAAAAATACTTCATCACACTGCCCCTGAGCTGCTCTCCTCTATCTTTAAATTGTGCCCCCTTATTATTGCACATCTCTTTTTCTGAAATATGCTACCCTCTTGGACTTTGTTGATTCCCCTAAGGCACTTGAAAGTGTCTATCATGTCCCCCCTTTCCTCAATGGTATACATATTAAGCTCTTTTAATCTCTCTTCATACGGCTTCTGGTGCAGACCTTGCACCATTTTGGTTGCCCTCCTCTGCACTGCCTCCACCCTGTTTATGTTCTTGTGAAGATGGGTTCTCCAGGACAGCACACAGTACTCTGGATGGGGTCTCATCAACTGTTTGTACAGAGGGATAACAACTTCATGCTTTCTACCGGTGATGTCTCTCCCTATGCATCCCAGAATCCCTCCAGCCCTCCTTACTGCCTTCTCACACTGCTTACCTACCTTAAGGTCATCTGATATGAGAACCACCAGGTCCCTTTCAATTTTTGTTGTTGTTAGTACCTCGCCCCCACTGTGTACCCTACCCCTGGATTTTTGGTTCTCAGTTGCATTATTTTGCACTCCTTTGCATTGAAACTAAGCTACCATACTCCTGAGAATTGCTCCAGCCTTGCCAACTCCCTTCTCATCCTTTCCACCCCTCTTTGTGTGTCAACCCTGTTGCAGATCTTTGTGTCATCTGCAAAGAGGCATATTTTCCTTCCAGTCCCTCTGCAATGTAATCTGTAAAGACATTAAAGAGTCCCAGTCTCAGTACTGAACTCTGTGGTACCCCACTAGTAACTTGCCTTTCTCCAAAGTGTGCTCCATTTACTATTACCCTCTGCGTCCTGTTTTCCAGCCAATTTGTTACCCCGGCTACCACCCTGGGCCCATTCACAGGCCGGCTAACTTGTTTATTAATCTTTTGTGTGGTACTGTGTCAAATGCTTTGCTAAAGTCTAAGTAGGCCATATCTATAGCCCCTCTCTGGTCTACTACTTTGGTTACTCAGTCAAAGAAATCTATTAGATTCATCTGACATGACCTTCCCGCTGTGAATCCATGCTGCCTTTGGTTCTATGCCCTGCTGGCCTCTAGATACAAAACAATTCTTTCTTTCAGAAGTGATTCCATAATTTTTCCTTCCATGGAGGTCAGACTAGCGGGTCTGTAGTTTCCTGCCTCTGCCTTGCGCACACTCTTGTGAAGGGGGATCACATCCACCTTCCTCTAGTCCTCAGGAACCACACCATCCTCCCATGATTTGTTCAAAAGAGTAGTCAGTGGTGTCACTAGGTCTCTCCTCAGTTCTTTCAGAATTCTGGGGTGAATCCCATCAGGTCCCATTACTTTGTACATCTTGAGTTTTAAGAATTCTGTCAGGATCCTTTCTTCTGTGAATGGACTGGTATCCACTCACATGACAATGTAGTTAGTGAGGGAAGCAACAAGATAAAGGAGTCGATAGGGAGCAGGGCAGGAGAAAATGGAGACAGAAGCAATGGCAGTAAGTACAGGGGTGGGACTAAAAGGGGCAAAACCACCAACAGATGGAGGGTGATGAGTATCAATGCCAGTAGTTTTGGAAAACAGGAAGCTGTCATCCCTCTGTACAGACAGTTGGTGAGACCCCATCTGGAGTACTGCATGCAGTTCTGGAGACCCCATCTCCACACGTACAAAGACAGGATGGAAGTAGTAGAGAGAAGGGCAACTAAAACAGTGCAGCGTCTGCACCAGAAATCATATGAAGAGAGACTAAAGGAGCTTAATATGTATGCCCTTGAGGAAAGGAGGGAGAGAGGGGACATGACAGAAAATTTCAAGTACCTCAAGGGAATCAACACAGTCCAAAGGGGTAGCATGTTTCAGAAAAAGAGATGCATAAGAACAAGGGGGCACAGCTTTAAGATGGGGGAGTGGCTCGGGGCAACATGTGGAAGTATTTTTTCCTGGAGAGGGTGGTGGACACATGGAACAGCCTTCCTGAGGAGGTCATGGCACCAAAAACAGTAGGGTAATTCAAGAATGCATTGGACAGATATAAGGAAATTATAATGGGGTATAGGAGAAAGTAGACAGTTGGTTAAGGATCTGCAGCTTATCCTATAGGTAGGGAAATAGGCAGGCTAGGTTGGCCAAGTGGTCCTTATCTTCCATCAGTGTCTATGTCTCTATAACCCCCCTGTTCAGAGTGCTTCTAAGGTTTGGTTTAGGTACCTCCGCCACTTCTTTTTTTGTGAATACTGAGCTAAAGTGTTCATTCAATATTGCTGCCTTTTCGCTGTTGCTCTCTGCTCACCTACCCTTTCTTTTATTAAGTATCACTATCCCTCCCTTGGTCTTCCTTCATTCCCCAATGTATCTATCCCCCTTCTTATCCAAGCTGGCTATATTATCCTCGGTTTGGGCCTTTGATATCCTGACTGCCTTCCTAGCTTCCCAAACTGATACAGTTCTCTGTCCTGCTCCTTCTGTGATTCCTTATACTTCCTGAATGCTATCTTTGTCTCTCTAGCCTTCTTTGCCATCTCTTTTGAGAACCATATTTTTTTTTACTTTGCTTTGTTTTATTTATTTGCTTCACTTGTTGCCTCTGTGATGGCAGTTTTTAATTTTTCCCATTGTTCCTCCACCCCTCCATCCTGCCCATTTGCTAATGCATACTTTAGGCATGCTCCAATTTTGTCAAAGTCAGCCCTTCTAAAGTATACTACAATCACTTTTGTATGACTTTACTCCACAGTTGTGTTTATTGTGAACCACACTGTATGGTGGTCACTAGTTCACATATGGCTATCCACGTCTAAATCTGTGACCTTCTCTTCGTCCCAATTTGAGAGTACCAGGTCCAAGATTGCTCCCTCCTGAGTGGGTTCCAACACTAGCTGTCCAACACTTGCCCTTTGCAGGGCACTGAGAATGATCCTACTCTTGGATGTGGCTGCAGTAAATGTGCTCCAGTTAACATCTGGCATATTCAGGTCCCCCATCATCAATATCTCCCCTTTTTCTGCCATTCTGAAGATGCCTTCTATCATTTCCTTGTCCATTTTCTCCTCGTGAGATAGAGATCTGTATACAACCCCTGTGCAGAACACGGTGCCACTACCTGTCTCCAAGGTGCCCCACAGTGACTTCTCTCTTCCCTGTTTACCTTTTAGTTCTGTTACTTTGATCCCTTTCCTTATGTGGAGAGCTACTTCTCCTCCTTTACCCTCCCTGTCCCTCCTGTATATTATGTACTCTTGTATGTTGACATCCCAGTCGTGGTTCTCTGTGTACTATGTTTCAATGGCTGTCATGATATCCAGGTGTCCCTCTTCCATCAAGGCCACTTGCCCAGGAAGCATGTTACTCAGATAATGGGCATTGGTGCTCATTGCCTTCCATTTTATGATGGCCTTATCCTTTTTGTCCCACCCCTACCCTTATTGCCTTTTTCTCCATGCACCCTGTTCTGCTCCCTAACAGCCTCTGCACCTTGGTGTTTACCTCACCAACTACCCTGTTTTGTGGGGTGAGGCTGGGAATTTCCTGCTTCACATTAGTGTCCCTGCCCTTGGCTAGTTTAAAAGCTTGCCAATGAAGCATCTAAACTTATCACCTAGGAGCCTGGTTCCCATCCTGAACAAATGCAGACTATTGCACCAGTACCTGCATCCCTCCAGATGGACCCCCAGTCCTCAGTGAAGCCAAAACCCTATGCTCTGCACCAGTGTTTCAACCATTCATTGAACTGCATGGTGTGGAGCACCCTAGCCTCAGCCATGTCATAGACAAGCAGCACCTCCAAGAAGGTTACCATGCATGCTACTTGTCTAAGGACCCTCCCCAACTCCACAAACTTCGCCAGCACTGCTCTGATCCCATGCTCAGCTAGGTCACTTGTTCCAATGTGGACAGAGATGTCTAGCTCCCTCTCCTGTACTGCTTCTCCCATGCTCCTGAGGATTTGCTTCCTGTCCCTCTAAGTTACAGCACCAGTCAGGCACCTTACCTCCCTATTCCCTCCCTCTACCAGTTCTACCCCAACAACCAAGTCTCCCACAACAAGCTGTTTCCTTCCCCTGTGATGCTGCTTGACACCCTACTTTGGGTCTCCCTTGTGAAGATTCCCAGCATCCTCCTTAGTCTCCACTATGGGTGCCTCCATAGAGGAACCACACTCTACCAGAATGGCATACAAAATGTGGACAGGTACAACTGGAGGGATGCACCTCTGTTCAACCCCCCACCTCCCTGAGTCCACCATAGTCTAACTGCTCCTCTTTCTTGGCAACTTGTGAGGCAGTGCTGGTGGCACTGGTGTTCCTTGGGTGGGGGAGGCTTCCCTTCTCTTTGACATTTTCACCTGGAGATGGGCATCCTCCTCCTCCCTCAGAGCAGACAGCTGCCTGCAAATAGGGCAGCAAGGCAACCTCCAGAATATACAAAATCACACATGCCACCACAATGCAAAGCATCATGGGCTGCATATGCAAATCACCACAGAATGTTATGCTAGTCCAACTTTAAGCAGAATTGCATGGTGCCGAAAGGCCTCTCACACAGTTTGCAAAGGGTGCTAACAGAAGACATAGACAAGTGTTTCATCCTACCAGGACTCATCAGTATGCCTTGTCTGTCTGACACCCCAGTGGAATGGACCAGCTTCCCTTAAGACAGTGTGCCTTGGTTATGTTGTGGTGAACCCATTAAAATAAAAAACTATTTAAAAGACAAAGAACCTCTGTGCGCAAACACTGAGGCAAGGGTTACCCCAAAGGGCATTTGGCTCGGAAGCCAAGTTTCAAGAAAATACAAAATCACACATGCCCCCACAATGCAATGCATTATGGGCTGCATATGCAAATCACCACAGAATGTTATGCTGGTCCAACTTTAAGCAGAATTGCATGGTGCTGAAACCTCCAGAATGTCTCCTGGAAAACTGCCGCACCACAGCCAGTGCATTACACCACTCCCCACATCTCTCTCTCTCTCTCTCTCTCTCCCTTTCTGTTTAATATATATTTATATTTTGTTTTGCCTTTTTTATTAGCATGTATGTATGCTTACCCTCTATGCACTGTGCTAGGTTGTTAAGGATATGACAGACATATGCCCCTTGCGCTCTTGGGGGACTGATGTCAGAACCTCTGGAACAAAGGAAATGACATGCCTGGGGTGGAAGGGGTAAGGGGCACATGAGGTCGGTAGCTCCAAGCCCATGACCTTCAGAAAACAATCAACTACACTTCTGGCCCACCACCCCGATGAGTGCTGCCCTTCCTTTCAGTAAGACAACCGGCACAACAATTGAATCGACCACTCCACTTACACAAACCACTCCACTGAACCCAGGAATTAAAATTAAATCAATCCTCAGCCACCAGTACAATCCTAAATGTTTGTTACAAAATGTCACTAAAAATACTAGGTCACTACCCCAGCCAGCAGTCCACAGGAAAAAACAATTTCAGTAGTATGTCACTCCATCTGGATATAAAAGTAGCAGCCCACAAATGCATACCCCAGTACTGCTAACCCCTTCTTGAGTCAAACAAGCAAAAATGAAAGTGACAATGTAAAGGAATGGCTAACCTTCCTCATGGGTCTCAAGGAATATTGTGCCTTTTTCTAGGATCCCATTTCCCAAATATGAGTATGTTTTATTTCCCCAAAGCAGTTCAGATTCCAGAAGCCTTCACCTTCTGCAGTTAAGGAAGACCAGGATCACAACCTCCCCCCAGATTCAAAAGTGAATAAAAGCAGAGGAGTGCTAGTGGCACCTTACTCAGTGAGGAAGGGAAACAGAGTGAATGGTTTCCTCCTCCCAACAATACTGAGGTGGAACACTCAAGGGAAGACAACCTAAGAAAGTAGTCTGGCTTATCAAAGTCCAATATCGGAGGCCTCGATGACAGAACCAATCCTCTGCTACTGCTCAGTCTGAGTCCACAACAGTGAGGCAAAAATGACAATCACCTGGTGAGGATAGGTAGTGAAAGCTGGAAGAACAACAGAGTGAATTCGGCCTGCAGAACAGCACCAGCTCTGCAGCTGGCAAATGCATTACATGTCCAGATACTCTAGTGCAAGTCCCACAACTAACAGCAGGCAAAGCGAGCCTGCAAAAATAGCTGGCAACAGAAAATAGGCTCCTCACATAACCCGTACTGATGGAAAGAGAGATGAGCTAAATCCCAAGCCATACATGAAAGGGAAAAAAACAGTGTACCTCAGGAAGCCAGAGGCCCTCAAGTATCTAAGACTGCACACAGTAAACCATCCCAGCATGTAAGAAATGAGAGGCCTCCAATAATAAAATAAAGCAAGCCCAGAGTGCAACATTCAAACGATGGCATCAAACCACAGTCCTGGGACTAAGGAACACTAAATTAGGCATAATACCCTACTGTCCCAGATGTGGTTATCAAATGGCTTGCACAAATGATTAAAGGTACCTGGTTTGACTGTCCTTATCACTGTAGAGACCAAAAGTTACTGCAAGAAAGAAATAGGCAACTCCTGACTCAAGCACCACTGCTCTACAGGTATCAGGTCTACTGAAATAAGCCCAGTAGAAGGGTGAGCAGCACCTGACAAGCCTGACCACCAGAGTCAAAAGTCTGCAGGGTACCTGGAAGACACACTTGTAGCCGTGCTGGCTAGAGAAGCTTGAACTTAATGCCTGCTGTGATAAGTTTAGTAACTATAGAGTGGTATTCTGCATGTTTCTGCTGGATGGACATGGAACTAAATTGCTCAACTCTGATTTTAGAGGACTCCCAAGTCACTGTATGTAGCTCCTGAACTTTATTGAGGAGGTGCTGATGATCAAGGTAATTAACGAACCCAAAGATAAATAGGCGGGGCATCAGATGCAGATAGCATTGCCCATAAAGCACAGTAAACCCATTTGATGGTGCAAGTCAGGCCACTGGGGGAGGGTCCCACTCATTTTTCACACAGCTGCTATGCAAATAATATTGGATTAGGACCCTCCACCCGTTCTGGTAAACCCAGCACCACAATGTTGTTGCTCCGACTTCTCCTCTCTAGATCCTCCATCTTAAACTCCATTTTGGCCAGCTTTTTTTGCAAATTAGAGATCTCTGGGTCAGCTTTAGTGCACCATGACTCCAAAGAACAAACTCGGGCCTCTGAGTCCCCCACCCTCATCATCGGAGCTTCTTCAGCAGGACGTAGTGCCATGAGCAAGGCCCCCTCTTCTCTGGAGCAAAATTATGTAACTTCTGCGGCAAGGACTCAGAACTTCTGTGGCACTGTTAGGTCAAGTTCTGCAGCAAGGTTTAAAGTTCTGAGGCACATTTTTATATAAATAATACAGAGTCACTGTTACAGTTTGGGAGGACCCCAGCAAGGATGGCCTGTGAAGAGGACCCCTGACTTCCACCACATAAATTTAAGTTGCCCTCATGGAACCTCAATGCACTACTACTGGCGTAGTAGGGTGGCTCAGATAACATTTTGTATTTTCCTTTTTTTTTTCTTCTGCCTCAGTAGTCTCACTGTCTATGTTTCTAAGTCAGGCAAAATTCCCCTTCCCCTAGAGGAAAAAATGGCAGCAGTGCTCCCACCTCCATTCCAGACCAGAAGTCTACAATGCTCTCTGCTGTCTGTCTTCTTCCCTCTCCAAAACCTAAGAAAAGAAAATCTCCCCCAACACCTCCCATCTATCTAATAGCAGTTATGCTATCTCCTCCCCCAGTGGCAAATAAGAATCTCTCCTCTCCTCTCCTCTCCTCCACAGACCTAACTGCAGCAATGCTCTCTTTCCTCCCCCTTCCCATAATGGTAGTAATGCTGTCTGCAACCTCCCCCCACCCTAGACCTAATGGCAGCAGGATATTGTTATCCTCTCCATAACATAATCCCAGTTCCTGCCTCCCAAAAAGCATTGCCTGATCCCAGTTTGAAAAATCCAGTGTAGCCCACCTCCACCCATCTTAGCACCACTACTCACCCAGGAATGAAAAGGATGGTATTTGCAATGCTCGCCAAACAATTTTATCACAGAATGTTAACACACTGGGGGCTGGCACTTAGACTAGGGAAGTAGAAGAGATAGGGGTGCCAGGTAAAGTGAGCCAAAAATGGATTCATTCAAACTGGGGGTGAACTACACTGGATTTATTCTTTGGTCACCTTACCTGGTTACCAAAGAACAGAAAACTAACTGACCACTGTACTGAATGGTCAAGCAATTTGTGCTTTAAATAAACACTTAGAAGCTGCACTGATGCTCCAAGTAAATCTACTTGTCCCTCAGTGGCAATTTTAATTGTGATGCAGTGAGCTTGAAATATTTCTTGCCCACCTTGTATATTGTCCTGGAGGCACAGCAACGTACACATGTTAGCAATTTAAAAAATGTTTCACCTGCAATGCCATTATGACTTTATTTTCTGGATTTGTTATACTCCTCTTATTTACAGTAGTTTCTACATTTTACATAAATAAACTTTAGATTATCACTTTTCTTACCTTGGCTTCATCGTTTATCATTTCTGAAGTCTATCCTGCATTCTCTCATTCCTTTCCTGCCCCAGCAGTTTTTTTTTTTATTTCCTTAGCTGTCCCTTTGCTTGCATATTTTATAATTTACATTTTTCTTCCCTAGACACCAGCGTTTACCCATCAGGTTGGCAACCTCAAAGCCCCATCCACAGCAGCCTCTTGTGCTCTAAACTCCATAAGGATAGAAAAATAGAAAATCCCCCCGACAGCACATTACCCTTCCATGCTTTTAGAATGGGTAAAACCCACCACGGACCATCCCAACCACACCACTTTCCTAAAAACCCCTTGAGAATGCCATTGAATGGGCTTGTAAATTTAAATGTACATTATTATCCAACCCAACACTGCACAGTGATCCTCAACCTCTCCCTGCCTCAAACGTATTGTAAAGTCTCCTCTTAGACATTACTCTGCCCCCTCAAAAAACAAGAAATACCAACCCTGCAAATCTAAGCCTCAAAAGTCATTCCACCCAGAGCCTGAGTCACTCTGTTCTTCATACTGGCTCCCCTTTTTTTGGTCCAACAGTGTAGGACAATCCTCTGTCATTTCCTGTTACTGCTGGGCCCAAATGTTGGATTCATGCCCCAGTATAGTTTTTTCTGGGCCCTACAAAGCACTACTGGGATAGGAAAAAGCATTCCGGACCACTAGCAGTGCTAGGAAAAGACAACGGATTATCATGCAGCCTTGGCCCAAAATGAGGTGCTAATATAAAAAAAGGGGGTGACTCAAGGGGGGCTCTCAGGGCTGAGTGGGGATGGTTTGAGGGGCTGAAATGGTTGTGGTGAATGTTAGGCCTTACAAAGCTACATGCAGGTAGAGGAATTGCTTGAAAGGAGTGGTATCGGTCTCTGTCTAACTTACTTTCTGTGGTCAACTCCAAATTCTGTGGCCAACCCCAAATTCTGCGCCAGGTCATAATTTATGCAGCAATCACCATGTGCCACAGAACCGCAAAGAACAGGGGGCCTTCACCATGAGTTTCTCAGTCAGAAACTAAAAAGATTCTTTAAATTTGCTGAATTCTGCCAGAAAGAGGTCCTCTTTTAAGGGAGTGCGAGAAACAGTAGGCATCAAGGACAATGCAGCCTGGCCTTTGGCTCACTTAGACCCCTTGTCTGTCTCGGGAGTTACCAGTGGAAAGTGATGTGGAAGGGCAGTTCACATCTCTGCATCCATGCCACCAGAACTTATCCTTCCCAGCAGAAGCCAAAGGTAACAAACGAGCAAGATCAGCTGTTTCAGAGAGGATTGTGCAGGAGAGGAGTAGAAAATATATTTTATTTTTATTTAATGAAGTCTTGGATGACACCTGGGAGTGGATGCTCATTGAGAGGTACCATGTCAGATACATTAACACAAGAAGATACAATATAGTTACCTTAAATTATACGTACAAAGTACATAAAATTCAACAGTACATGGGTTGCGATGACAAGCAGTTCACAAATTATGCTAAGGCACAGTACATGGTATGCCAGCATCCTGCTGAAGACAGAGCGAGGCAGAGGAAGATTGTGAGGGTGAGGTGGGGAGGGGCAGAGGGAAAGAAAAGAGCCAAGGGGTAGGGTGTGGGAGGCAAGTGCTGGAGCAAAAAGGATGGGAGGCAAGTGCTTGGGCAAAGACTTAACCTGGCAGATCAGGAGCTGGAAGTGCTAAGCGGGGCAGACTAGCAGGTACTATTGCCAGTGAGGTGCTGATTGAGTTTGTGCTTAAAGAAACTATGGGTTGTAGCACTGGCGATGTCAGGTGGTATACCATTTATCCACAGAGGGACCCAGTGAGCAAAGGATCTGGGCCATAGTTGTGCTTCACCTAAGCACATGGAATACTTGTGTAGTTGAGTTTCTGGTGTACCTGCTATGTATAGGTGGTGGAAGAAGAAGGCTCAGAACTCCTTTAGGAAGTAAGTTTAGTGAGACCTTTTTTCAAGTAGGCATATTTGATAAAGTATTCTGTCCTTCAATAGAAGCCAGCCCAATTGCACATATAGCTCACAGGGGTGGGTGAGTTTTGGGGCATTAGTGAGCAGGTGGCATTCTTTGTTTAAAGCTGTTGAGAGGCACTGGAGCACGGTGTCAGTAGTGGAGTCATAGACAGCTAGGCCATAGTCAATCAAAGTGATGAGTGAATTGTTAATTGCCAAGTTCAGAGTTTCATATGTCACGCAATGTCTGTATCCATAAAGGATACCGATCCTGGTGTTAAAAGCTTTGGCCATGATGAAAATGTGCTGTGTGTAAGGCAGGGCAATGTCCAGTGTGATTCCCAGGTACTTGAAATGGTGGGACTAGTTCCAGGGTGTTACTGGAGTCATTCTGAATTGCCAGGGGATAGCCTTCTAGCTTATTTTGAGCAGTGGTGAAGAGTATGGTCTTGGTCTCGTTATAGTTCATGATCAGTTTTTGCTCTTTGAACCATTTTTCAGCCGCTGCAAAAATCACTCTGGAGGTTATATTATATATATACTCTAAGTGTGGGGTTGAGGTTGCTAGTAAAGATCACCATATCATCTGTGTAGAGGAGAAACATAGAATTTGACAGCAGATAAGGACCAATTGGCCCACCCAGTCTGCCCATTTCCCTATCTATTGGATAAGCTGCAGATCCTTGTTAACCAATGGCCTACTTCCTCCTACCACCTACTAGAATTGATTTATGTCTGTCCCATGCATTCTTAAATTCCCCTACTGTTTTTGAACACACATCCTCCTGATGAAGGCTGTTCCAAATATCCACTACCCTTTCTGTGAAAAAATACTTCCTTACATTGCTCCTGAGCTGTCCCCCCTCTATCTTCAAATTGTGTCCCCTTGTTCTTGTATATCTCTTTTTCTGAAAGATGCTACCCTCTTGGACATTACTGATTCCCTTGAGGTACTTAACGTTTCTACCATGTCCCCCTCTCCCTCCTTTCCTCAAGGGTATACATATCAAGCTCCTTTAGTCTCTCTTCATATGGCTTCTTGTGCAGACCCTGCACAATTTTAGTTGCCCTCCTCTGGACTGTCTCTATCCTATGTCTTTGCAGAGATGAGGTCTCCAGAACTGCACACAGTATTCCAGATGGGGTCTCACCAACTGTCTGTAAAGAGGAATGTTGGGAGGGATTCTTGAGAGGGAGCATGTGGCTAGTGCAAGCAGCAGGGAGGTTGTTTAGGAAGACACTGAAGAGTAAAGGACCAAGTATGGATCCTCGTGGTACCCCGATCTGATCGGTCGACTTTCTAATAGGATGTCTTCGATCTTTACTTGCTGTGATTGCAGGCTAGGGTAGCTGCAAAACCATGCTAGTTTCTAGGGCTAGCCCTATGTCTAACAGTTGTTCAAGGAGAAGGACATGATGGACTGCGTCAAATGCCTTTGATAGGTCAACAAAGGATGCCCCTACAACGTGCCCTTTGTCAAGAGCACTATGTATGAATCTGGTAAATTTCAGGACAGCTGTGATGGTGCTTTGGCCAGCTCAGAAACCATGCTGTTCTGAGCATGGGAGCTGATATTAATTGAAGTACTCCACCAGCTGGTCAGCCACAATCCTTTCAAGGGCCTTTGAGAGCAGGGGAGTATAGAGATCGGCCTGTAGTTGTTTTGAAGACACTGGTCACCACTTTGACGTACTGGGGTGACTGTGGCTGCTTTCCAGATTTGGGGAAATTTGGAGTGGCAGAGGGATAGATTAATTACCTTTGTCAGTGGACCAAGTACTTTGTCTAGAGTTATTTGAACAAATTTTAGGTTCAGAGCGTCCCCACTGTGCCTTGATTTACCAAGGGCTTTTTCAAGGCATTTTCTAGCACTGGCTTCAGAGACCAGTTTGAAATGAAAGAGTGGCCAGTTTGGTCATGCTGGTGTCTTTTCACTGGTATTGAAGAAGTTTATCAGGAGCACACTACTGAGATCTGAGAAGTTGAGGTTCAGAGAGTTAGCGATGAGCAGAGGGTCCAAGGTAGATACGCTCTGAACATTTAGCATGGCAGGGCTATTTTAGGGTCCTTCCCAGTGTTAGCATTTAGATTTGCTCAGAAACATTTGCTGCTATTCCAGGTGTTAGTGAGTGCTTCCTTGTAGAATTAGCGTTTTGCCTCACGAACTGCCTTTGTGCACTCACTGCGGGCCTTTTTATATCTTTGGATGTGATCAAGAGGAGCTGCTGCTTCTTTCAGCACATCACATGATCTGGATTTCAGGAAGGCCTTTGGTATGGTCCCATATAGGAGATTAGTCAACAAGTTGAACAGTTTAGGGATGGGTGCAAAGGAGCTGATGTGGGTGAAGAACTGGATAAGTAACAGGAGCCAGAGGGTAGTAGTGAATGGAGGGAGACCATAAGAGAGGGAGGTGACAAGTGGGGTACCGCAGGAGTCAGTCCTTGGGCTATTACTATTCAATATAGTCATTGTAGACATTGCAGATGGATTGGAAGGGAAAGCATGCCTGTTCACAGACAACGCAAAGATCTGCAACAGGATGGACACACAAGAGGGAGTGGCTAGGATGAGAAGGGACTTAAACTGGAGGAATGGTCAAAGGTATGACAGCCTGGGTTTAATGGTAAAATATGTAAGGTTATGCACACGGGGCACAAGAACCCAGGGGCAACTTATCAACTAGGAAGAGAAGAAATTGCAACAACTAGCCAGGAAAGAGACCTAGGAGTCATCGGTGTGCTAAACCAGTGGATAAGGAACGTAGTATGCTGGGATGCATTGGGAGAGGAGTAACAAGCAGAAAGACGGAAGACACTTTGCCCATATATAGGTCACTGGTGAGGCCACACCTCAAGTACTGTGTCCAGTTCTGGAGGCCCCATCTCTGAAAAAGATATCAACCAACTGGAGGCAGAGCAAAGAAAAGTTATCAAAATGGTCCCGGGCATTCATCAAAAAAACTATAAGGAAAGGCTCAGGGAATTAAATATGTACTCACTAGAGGTAAGAAGGGATGGGGTGACAAGCTAGACACACTCAGGTATGCCAGAGGAATAAATAATGTGGGGGATGCCAACTGTCTGCAGGAAGGAGTGAGCACTAGGACTAGGGGTCACAACATGCAGCTAAAAGGGGAGAGAAACTCAGAGGCAATGTAAGGAAGTACTTCTTCACAGAGAGGGCAGTTGAACCCTGGAAGAGGCTACCAGAAGAAGTGGTGGGGGAACAAACTGGGGGCATTCAAGCATGCATGGGATAGACACGGGGACTACTGAGACTAGGACAGAAGGGAAGAATAGAAACAGGTTCAGCAGGATCTGATGGAAGGAAGCAATACTTTTCTGAAAGCTAAACCAGGGCAGACTGGATGGATCTGGGGGTCCTTTTCTGTCGACAACTACTATGTAACTATATAACCCTCTGCACTGCCACTTGGGAGTCCTGGATTTGAGAATGGATTGAAGTTTCCAACCCTGGTATTATACCAATGATACAGATATAACCCCCTGCATTGCCACATGGGAGTCCTGGGTTTGAGAATGGGCTCATAGAAACATAGAATTTGACAGCAGATAAGGACCGCTTGGCCCACCCAGTCTGCCCATTTCCCTACCTAATGGATAAGCTGCAGATCCTAGTTAACCAGCAGCCTACTTCTTCCTACCCCCACCCCTATAATTGCCTTATGACTGTCCCATGCATGCTTGAATTCCACCGTTTTTGACTCTACAACCTCCTCTGGAAGGCCGTTCCATACATCCACAACCCTCTCTGTGAAAAAATACTTCCTCAAATTACCTCTGAGCCACCCCCCTTCTGTCTTCAAATTGTGCCCCCTTGTTCTTGCACACCTCTTTTTTTGAAAGATGCTACACTCTTGGACTTTGTTGATTCCCTTGAGGTACTTGAAAGTTTCAATCATGTTCCCCCTCTCCCTCCTTTCCTTGAGGTTATACATATTAAGCTCCTTAAGTCTCTCTTCATATGTCTTCTGGTGCAGACCCTGCACCATTTTAGTTGCCCTCCTCTGGACAGCTTCCATCCTGTCTATGTCTTTGCGGAGATTGGGTCTCCAGAACTGCACGCAGTACTCCAGATGGGGTCTCACTAGCTGTCTGTACAGAGGGATAATAACTTCCTGTTTTCTACTGGTGATGCCTCTCCTATGCATCCCAGTATCCCCAACCCTCCTTGCTGCCCTCTCACATTGCTTGCCCACCTTTAGGTCATCTGATATGACTACCCCCAGGTCCCTTTCCATTTTTGTTGTTGTTAGTATCTCAACCCCCATTGTGTACTCTTCCCCTGGGTTTTTGTTTCCCAGGAGCAGTACCTTGCACTTTTTAGCATTGAATCTAAGTTGCCATACATTTGACCATTCCCTCTAACCTTGCCAAGTCCCTTCTCATCCTTTCCACTCCACCTTGTGCATCAACTGTGTTGCAGATCTTTGTGTCATCTGCAAAGAGACATACTTTTCCTTCCAGTCCTTCTGCAATGTCGCTTATAAAGACACTGGAAGAGGACCGTCCTATTACTGAACTCTTGCACCTCACTACTAACCCCCCTTTTTTCAGAGTGGACTCCATTTACTATTACTCTCTGTGTCCTATTCTCCAGCCAATTCTTTACCCAGGCTGTCATCTTGGGACCCACTCTCAGGATGGCTAACTTGTATATTAATCTTTTGTGTGGGACTGTATCAAATGCCTTGTTAAAGTGTAGGTAGGCCATGTCCACAGCCCCTCTCTGATCAACTACTTTGGTCACCCAGTCAAAGAAATGTATCAGATTTGTCTGGCATGACCTTCCCACTGTGAATCCATGCTGCCTTGGGTCATGTGCCCCTCTGGCCTCTAGATACTCAACAATTCTTTCTTTCAGAAGTGATTCCATCATTTTCCCTACCACTGAGGTTAAACTAACAGGTCTATAGTTTCCTGCTTCTGCCTTGCTCCCACTTTTGTGAAGGGGAATCACATCTGCCCTCCTCCAGTCCTCGGGTACCACCCCATCCTCCCATGATTTGTTAAAGAGGGTAGTCAGTGGTGTCACTAGTTCTACCCTTAGTTCTTTAGAATTCTGGGATGAATCCCATCAGGCCCCATTGCTTTGTCCACCTTCAGTTTTAAGAGTTCTTTCAGAACCCTTTCTTCTGTAAATGGGCTGGTATCAACTTCTGTATTCAGAGTGTTTCTACTGTTTGTTTTAGGTACCTCCCCTCTTCCTTTGTAAATACTGAGCAAAATATTTGTTTAGTATCTCTGCCTTTTCACAGTCACCCTCTGCCCACCCTCCCTCCCCTTTATTAAACCTCACTATCCCTCCTTGGTCTTCCTTCACTCCCTGATGTACCTATAAAAGGTTTTATCCCCCTTCTTAACTGAGTTTGCTATCTTTTCCTCAGTTTGGGCCTTTGCTGTTCTGACTGCCTTCCCAGCTTCCCTTTGCTTTAACTGATACAGTTCTCTGTCCTGTTCCTTCTGTGATTCCTTGTTTCCCATCCTGGTATTATACCAATGACAGAGGCATAACTATGGCTGCAAGTATGGTTCTACAAAAGAATTGAACACCTCAGATTTCTGGTGTTCAGTTCTTTTGGGCAGTGGCAAACATTTAGTGGAGACAGGCAGACATTTGGCTCAACTAGTTTGTCATGGTTTTAAAGGGGCAAACCAGGTGAACTAGTTGAACCATGGACTGCATTTCACACCCTGCACCCTACAGTATAAGTACAGCTTCTTCCAAGTTTGTACTGCTTGCAGGCCAAGTGAGGGACTGTCCCCGGTGCTGTCCATCCTCCAGGGATATAGAACTGTTCTCCACCTTATGTGCCATCCTCACTGCCCCACAACTCACTTACCTCCTGCTGCTGCCAGGGCTATTAAAGGAAGCCCCAGTTAATTGAAGAAGGGAAGCAGTTGCAGAAATGTCCAGTTTGGGCTTTCAGTAAAGTAACTTTTCTAAGGCAGAAGTACTTCTTTCAGTTTCAGTCTTCAGATGTCATCTTTCTTACTTTTTTATTATTCTGAAAGACCTGCACTGACTGTCATGTCACTGACTGTCATGTCACTGAGTTGCCTGTCATCATCTCGCACACACCAGGCAGCTTCCAGCATGCAGGGTATACTAAGGAGGGCTGCCAACTAATGGTAGAGTTGGTAGCCCACATTAGCATACTCCCTGCAGCTGAAGTCAAGTCACTTGGTGTGCACAAGGTGGTGGCAGGTAGCTGGTATGACATGATGGTCAGAGCAGATCTTTTGAAAATAATAGCAAACTAAGCCTTCTTATCCATGCCTTGATCTGAGATACCTACCCAAATGAGTTACCTACTACAAGGCCTTAGCCTGAGAAGTCTATGGGAGAGATCTGCCCACTTGATGGGAAACAACTGGCTTTTCGACCTCAAGCTGAGTGCTCAGTGACTGGATTTGTTGAAGTCTCACAGTCTGAACAGAGTCATGCATTGATCACTGATGCACCTGCAGATGTAAAGTGGTCTAATTGACATATGGTGTACAGACCAAGAAAGATAACATTTGAAGAGCCTAAAACTGAAACAGGTACTTCTACATAATAATGTTACTTAAATGCCAAAAGCCCTGTTCAAGAGTTTCTGTAGCAGCTGCTGCCCTTTGATTAACCTGAGTTTCTGTTCTTCCCAAATAACAAATAAGTGATTGATTAATTAAGGCAAAGTAGCCCGTTTGGTGAACTTTATGTGGTTCACTGCCAAAGTTCATGCAGACACTTTTTGGGGGGGGGTTGCAAAGCCCTAGACACAACTCGCTGCCCTGCCACCTCAGAGGTGCGAATCTGAGAACAGGGTCAGGTTTTCCTCTCTGAGATCATCAAGGCTTCTCAGCATCTACAGCATGCTACATTTAATATTTACCAGACCACCACTTACTGTTGCTGGTGCTTTCTCCAGGAGCCTGCTGGTGTACCGTTTCATTCCTGTTCCCTGATTCCAATACCGTGGGCTCTTCATCTTTCACAATCAGTGCCATATAACTTTCTGGGACTGGGTATTCTGCTTCTGTTAAGAGAAGAAAGGTTAAACAGAGATAAGGGCACCGCAGGAACAAAACATATTTACTTGTAATAGTTTATTATATTTGAACATATTATAATGTTCACATTATTTTGATTACTATTTTATGTTCTTTATAAATAATTAAGTTAAAGTAACTGGGAAGCCATACCATAAACTTGTGGTCAAAATTACTGTATATATAACTTACATTCAGAAGGAAAAAGCACTGCGTGTATAAACTTTAAACACTAAAAAAGGGAAGATGCAATTATCAACTTAAAAAAAAAAACTTGCGCCATAATGTAAAGGAACACTTTGCAGTTTGCCAGTGTTCAGAAGAGACCCTTTGCATTCCTAAGAGGTCAAAGGTGTCAAAATATCCTTGAGAACCAGAGCTTTGGTGATGTCATAACAAAGGTGCCTTCAAGAAAAAAAAAATCTAGAAACTGTCTGAATTCTTATTGTCTTTAATGCAAATGAATATACTTAACTATAACTTGAAAAGGCAAAATACTGCCGAAATGAGATTTTCACAGTTTGTAAAGAAGATTGCAGCTGCTTTTCTGTTTAAATTATGTGAATGCAGTGAATGGAGATGAGAAGAACATATATATATATATATATATATATGTATATATATTAAACAATATTCTTTAAAATAAAATGTCTTGGTTTAGTCTTAAATGGAAGCTGATATCATGACAAGTCCAAATACATCATTTTGGGTATGCAATGTATTGCCATGCAGAGATAAACCTTCTAAAGATTTATAGTAAACAAGTTTTGACTGTTTGATTTATGAACTCTCTTGAAAGAACACATGTACTTGCAAAATAATTTAATGTTTCTGAGAACCTTCCTGAAGAGTTTTATGGACAAATCTTGAAGGCATGA